>CAMTZB010000007.1:8675000-13675000 GCA_947086495.1 Morpho achilles | reverse complement strand
GTGGTCTATACTACTCAGTCGGGTACCACACGGCTAAGAAAGAACAAGATAAGAAGTATGTATTATGTATTTTCCAGTTTGTAAGCATTCACACTTTTGACGAATAATTGATTTATTTACCAATCATCAAAGCTATGAACACAAGACTCCTTAATCTGTCCTGCAATATTGATAACAGTGGACACCTTAATTTATAATATCGTTACCTTGAAACTACTACATGCCTCTCTGCAGATCTTCGTTACCATGACCTCGCTTAATTTGATAACTACTGTACACATTATATGAAAGATTTATTATTTTACATTAGAATTATATTGTAATAGCCAAACATACTCTAGAATAAATAAATGTTATATATCGAAATAAAAGACGATATAAATTACTTAACTCTCTGTTCTTATCGTTGCTAAAAATAAATGACAATGAAATCTTTATCATGCTAAATTAAAATCGAATAATTTTTTCGTTTAAATAGAATCATTACACAAATTAGGTATCTTTATGGAAACATAAACGAATAGAAATAAGTATTAAATTGATGAAAAAGTGAAATTTATAACAGTACAAATACAAATAAGTAACTAAGATAATAGTAACAGTAAAACGTGTTTGAAATTATTGTTAATACCATCACGTAATTTACGACGAAATTTACTAATCAGTACTTGCTACAGTCTATATTTCAGCTCTCCTGGCAATTTTATTTTAATCCTAATTTACTCTCGCAAACAAAATATTTACCATTTCTCGATCAATAAACATCGTTCTATATTAATTATATCTAATTGTTTATTACATGTAATTGTCGAAAATATTTACTTACCTCGTATTACCGGAGGTCAGGAGGGGATACAGGTCACACACACGGGCAGACGACGGCGGCGGTTCCCGCACACTGACGACGTCACTCCGAGTCGCTAGAGGGCGCCTCGCAAACCCCAGACCATCGATCCACCCTTCTTCACCCCAACCCCGATAACCACTACACCCTTATTACAAACGATGTAGAACACATTTTCCTTATTCGCAGCCTCTTAACTATTCCCAAGCGATCCTTGCTGACGTAAAACGCATTGAGCTTAGTAAGTGAGCTTTGTTTTTATAGGCAATGTTATTATTCTCCTGTATATTTTTTCCTTGGTTAATTATTTTCTACTGCGATATTTTTTACAAAATATCAGGAATATTTTTTGTATAAAAATGTTACAATTGCCGATGCAAATTTAAATCTTAGCGATAATAAGTTGAATTAAAAGTAGCTCTTTTTTATTGGTTTATTTACGGCCCGGAATCTAGTCCTAAGTAACTCTTTATTACAATAAAACAACAGACTAATAGATCTGGAAAATCTTTGCCACAGAATATCGCACTCGATGGTGTTTAGACATGTATCATATTTACTCCTCAAGTAATATTTCATTTTATTTTTATATAATAGACGGGATATTAATAAAAAAAGATATATAACAAATAACATAACTTTATTTCTTAGAAGAATTGATAACTTTTTAATCACAACAAGACTACAATTATTATTTTGTAGTACAACGTTTCTATATAACTTACGGTCACCTTACATACACGTCTAAAGCGGGTACCAAGTCGAAGTTAACAATAAAAGTAAACCATAAAATAATTTAATAAAATATAATTGTTAATTTTCATCGATCAAAATTTTGCGCTGTTATATACCAATTATGTAGTCATTTTCTAATGAGTGTATTACTTAAAAAGTAAGACCTTTATTTTATATAGTTTCATTGTGAAATTTTAATACAAAGTGCTCAATTAAGCGTTATCTAAAAATAAGTTAGGTGAGCCTCAATAATTATTATAGTAACATCAAATGCTGTCTGTTTATTAATGTTATCATTTTAATTGTCTAAGGAAAACATTTTTTTTGGAAGTATTAAATCGTGGGTGGGTATATGATATTTACTGTGCTACTATATTACTGTTAAAATATTCAGAATATAATAAAAAAAATCATTATTGTTAATTTCACACGCTTAATATTAAAGTGACCGAATTCAAAATTAACTACGAACCCTACGATCGAGCTACGATCCCGCTACTACTACTAAAAAATAAAACGAACTATTAAAAAGTTTGTGTTTTTTTGCTATTCCAAGTTATGGGATCACTTTAACACTCAGGAATTTTGTAGGTGTTACTCTACGCTTTACAAATGTTGCTTTATAAATTGCAAAATGTGTCAAAACAACTTTTTTGAATTCGGTCACTATAATATTAAACGTGCTATTTATAATCTACCATTTTCGAAAGACGACTATCGCCCAATACAATCGTTTAAAATTACTTTAATTTTCAATATAAATGTGTACTATAAATTCTATAAATTTTATACAAATGATATTAAACATATAAAAACATTAATAGGTTAACTTCCACTCGGGTCCGATAAGCATTTTCTATAAATATATATATCATAAATAAATATGATATGTTCCATCACATACATATTATTACCTCAATACAGAATCAATTTATAAAACTTAATTTGTAAGGTTTATACAATACAGTATTCGTTGAACACAGAATAATAATTAAAAAGAAAGTAAAATGCAGAGGAAGACGTATTATGCAATTATACATTATAAATGAAAAAGTATATTATATTAATAACAAAATTTCATTTTTTATATTTTATAAATAATAACTTACATTTAGACTAGCTCCATGAATACAAACATGTTTTCAAAGAACTTTATACAGAGAATATAGATAACGAAATATACAAAAAAATCCTACAAAAATCGATAAAAATCGAAGTAATTGATTCACATGATGTGAATAAAATTTAGCTACATGCATTGTAATGACGCGAAAAATCTTTAATGTTTAAGTGCTGTATAAAATGTATAATTTACGAAAAATTTGCACCTTTATATTTTAATTTAATTATAGATTAAAATATATGGTAACCATCGAGAGTGGCACACAACCTTAACTCGATGATGCGATAATACAAACGGACTAAAAATAAAAATAGTCAATATAAAATCAATGTACTAAATTGTACTATCCTATAAAATTGTATAATATTATATATTTACAGAGTGTAATAATGTTTTTGTATAAATCATACAAGACAATTCCTATAAAAAATGTCATATACATATTATTAGTCTAAAACATATGCATTCGCCTATATAAAATCACGCATTAATACGTAAAATTTAATGAATTATTGATACCGAATGAATTTACCATTATATCAACGCACCGTATTAAGTATTTAAATATTTAATGACTTTAATATGTTTTCTAAGCTCTCTTTTTTACATTATTTTATGTCAAAGATTAAAATTAATTATCCTAGTGCAGTTCCATTACCTTTAAAACATTCTCTAGTTCAAAATGTTACAGATTAAAAAGCGAAATAGTATATTTGATAATTAAAAATGAAAAAATATGTAATTACTCTTTATAGAAAAACATGCAAAATGTTATGAGATATTTTGCATACAAAATGCCTAATAAGTGTAAATATGATATTAAAAAATCTTAGACAATTTGCATTAATGGAAAATACTGTCAATGTTGTTTATATTCTTTCCAATGACTACTTAGTGGTCTATTAGGTTGATAATCTGTTGAAAAATCCAATATTATAATATAATTATTAATTATTATTATATATTTTTAATAATATAATTATTATTATATATTTACATAAATTGTAACGCGATATGCAATTTTCTTAATTTTTTATAGTTAACAGAATTTTAAAATTGTCTTCTTTTAAATTAAAAAAAAAAAACAAATTTGGAATCTTTTAATTTAGGTTTTAATTTCTTTTATTCGCACTCTCTAAATTTAGCACAAAAATCTAGATTAAATATTTATCACATTCTTATGTTTTGTATTAATCTAGTTTTTTATAATCACAAATACCATATTAGGATGTAATTGTGATACTTATTAAATTAAATGAATTTGTACACAAAGGTGGAACATAAATTTGACTAAATTATCACAAATAATACTTAAAAATGGTAATAAATATATTTCATTTTGAACTTAATTAACTTGTACAACCTCAACTAAAAAAACTTACATGAAACACCTATACATAAGTAGAATATGTCGGAAAGTGTTTTTGTCCAGGACAAAAAACACTCATTATTAAATAATTATATTTGGTGAAGTCGATGACAAAGCCGCAGTCTGAATGGAGTAAGATATAAATAAAAAAATGAATGCATTATATACTATAACAATACATTATATACTATAATAATACATTATATACTATAATAAATACTATAACAATAATTCAATAAGTTGTATCTATTTTTTTTTAAAGTTATAGTTGAAATATTTTCGCTACGAGGTCGTAAAATATTTGAAAAACCTCAATCGATTAAAAATGTATTTGCCCAAAGAATAAAGTTCTTCGATACAAATCAAAAACTGCTGTAGCTTTGTTTGTAAATGACGCAACCGCTTTTGTCAACTATTTTTCATTCACATGTAAATTATGTTCTGTGAATACAATGTTATTTATAACCCTTTTATATCTTTTTATTATGGAACACATAAAATATTTTGTATGTATATATAATACTGAGTTGTATGAGAGGTGTTTCTTGCAAATATAAAAGCATTTTATGAAACTTTTGTTTTTACTAATACATTTCATACATACAATCATGATCACAGATTTTCGCTTCACAAATTTCATATCCTGTTTCATTAACTCATTCCAGCACTATTTTTTGTAATGTCTAAAATTTCTAAAGTTCAAAATGGTATTGCAAAAAAGTTTCAAAATATCTTTCTGACGAGTAAATGTAATAAAGACGGTAACGCAAAATTATTAGGCGTAGAGATATTAAGGCGGTCTCTAAGTAAACAGTTTTGTCATAGACAACCGTTGAATTATGCGTTAATTTGAAAACGTTTTTAAAGGCATACCTTTCTTGAAAGTACTCAATAAACACTAATTATTTTTTTTTAAAGGAGTTTTCTTTATCCAGACATATAATCGCCCTATCTGATATACTAAATTGTAATTTTAACCATAGCGTTAAAATTATGAGCGTCAGATCCCTGCCGAAAATTACTAAAATATTCAGGACTTTTTCTATTACTTTTATGCTGCCATTTATCAGAACCCTATCAAATATTGATATCACTATAGCTGTAAATTCTAATATACAACAGTAATATGTATGCTGGAAATACGTTATTCTAGTTCTGTCCTTTCATTTAAATTTCATCAATAAAGTCGTAATTAATTTAATTAATTTATAATTATAAAAAAGTACGATACCTTTATTTCACGTCAATTATTAATCATTTTATATTATATACCATTTTAAAAATGTACTAATTCATTGTACCTATTTGAAATACATCTTATATCACAATAATATAATGCGTTTCACAGCGACTTATTTTCATAGAGTTATACTATAGTATAAGCCAGTCTAAAATGTGCCATATTAAAATAAAGACAAAGCAAATGAGACTGTATCTGTCTCTCTTTTTTATGTGTGATTAGACAAAGATAAATATATAGATTTCATTTTCCCTCTTATTATTTATTGTGACACTCTCACTTACAACTGTGCCTATGGCTGTCTTACTCTAGTATATCTCTATGCTTGATTCACTTATACTCTAGTATAACAGGAGATTTAGGATTGGGTCCTTTAAAGTTTTAAGAAACGTGCTTTTCATTTATATTTTGGTATTAGTGCTGATAGAGTAATAATATTGCAAATACAATACAATAATACATTCGGGTAATATTGAATTAATAGCGCCCAACCATAATAATATTTATATAAACGATGTTATATAAAGGCTAAAACAGCCAATATTAATGCTTTTACACATATTTGTAGAAATATGAAACAAAAGGACAACGACGTCCTCGAGTGCACGTGAAATGGATATAAAGTACGTATGACGTTTAAATTTTGCCAGTCATAGTTTGGAAATATTAGACTGTTTTAGTTTAATTTTTATCTTTTGATTAAGTTAAGTTAAAATTTTAAACGACTTATTAGAAATATACGAATTAATTCCAAAATCGGTAGCTACTATATATTATAAAAATCGGATATCATTTGATATCAATTCATGGTCGTTGCCAGCACCTTTATAATGACTCGATTTTTCGTCATTTTGATCTTTCTTAAAAACTAATGTACTATATTTTGAAGGTCGTTACAAACACCGGAGAAAGTGTTAGCTATGGTAGGTACGTGCTCTATTTTCGACAAACAAAAAAATAAAAACTCTGTTCAGTAACGAGAATAACAATTTGATTGAACAATTTGAAATATAAAAGATAGCAATAAACTCAAGTTTTCAATTATAATTCTAAATTATCTGTTGTGTTACATGAACAGATAATAATCGAATTAACTTAAGCATAGACTTATTAGACTAGAGCAGGGGAACCATTATAAAATGTGTCCATCGACAATACAGAGAAAGCAAATGAGGCTTATTATCTTTTGTTTATGTGCGATTAGACAGAGATAAATATATGTTTTTGCATCTTTCCTCTCATTATTTCTTGCGACACTCACTTACTCTGCCTGCCTTTTATTCCCCTATTCCAGTACAATAAGTCTATAATGTTAATATATCAACATTTTCTTGTATCTATGCTCCTATTAGGAAATAGACGATATAGATAGAGAAAATTAATGAACGTTTACAATATATTTATTACAGACGGGCTTATGCTTAGAGCTCTTGACAAATATAAGAGTGTTCATATTCTTTTTTAAACACCACATTTGTACGCATGTAGCAATGAGCCTAATTTCGACGCGAACTACTCAAAATTGTGTAAAAACATTATATTACAAATATAACGGGATACACGAGAGGTTCTATAGTAAAATGTTCGTCATAATGCGAGCAGATAGCGGGGCAACACCGGCAAAGCGCGGAGGGCGCCAAATGAGCGCTATAAGTCAGTCTCAGTCCACTGCTAGTCGCCGCGACGAAGACGTCGTGCGGCGGCTGTGTTGTGCCGATACAACCATACCTAGGGACAAGCATATTTGCAACATAACCATAATCTTCTTCACCAATCATCACATAAAGCCTTGTACGCGACGATACAGATAATAAAATATATAACATACACTACACCAGTGTTAACGTGACACCACAGGGAGGCAATTGTAAGAAAGACTCGACCCGAGTTTAATTATCCCACTTTGGGCCAAAATCGGAGCTGGACTTAAATGCGATGCTAGATTGGTTGACGAATTTAACGAAAAAAGCAAATTCGCTAATATTTACGAATAGAATTTATTCGAATTTTTCATTCGAAAGCGTGTTTCTTTAAGTAAGTAGCGGCCTATTACTATCCCACTGCTGAGAATAGACCTCTTACATTTTTGGAGAGAAGATTTTGGAGCTAAGATCTACTACGCTGCTCCAGTGCGGATTGGTAGGTTGCACATATCGCCAGAATTCTCAAGAGATATGCAGGTTTACTCATGATGTTTTCCTTAATAGTAAAGCGCGTGATAAATTGAAATTATCAATTAGGCAATAAGTTTTAACAGAAAAACTCTTGCTGTCTGCGCGGGTTTAAACCAGTGACTTCCTCGAAAGAGTCGCACGGTGCTACCGCTGGGCTACCACAGCGTGATTTTTTAGGTTTTTGAAACTATTTATTTGCATTGTATTGCAAGGCATTGAGGTCCAGGCACTATAGTGTTAAGTGGAGTTCAATATGTACGCAGTATCGAAGCAAACTCTTGCAGTATTCAGTTTTTACACATTTATTCAAAACATATAATAAGATATAAGTATGAATAAATCTCATTTATTCCCTTGGTCATTGCATCTCTCATGAACAGATGAAACAATATTATGTCAATTAGTTTCAGAAGAACAAAACAATTATAAGTTTAGCGGAATATAAGAAAATATAAACGAAAACTCTATTTTCTCTACATTTATCTATATCTACATTTTTCTCTTATTGTTAATGCAAAAATTAATAGCCCTAAAGGCGAAACTAGTAAATTAATATTTGTTAATATACAAACATGCAAGTCTGATAAAACATTTTAACATTTAATTTAGATTACCGTTATGTTATCTCTAAGACAAAGAACATAACTGTATTATATTAGATATAATAATTACATTGCTGTTAATGAACCTGATAAATCTATTAATGTTTACTTAGCAATTTGCTAATAGACAAGTTTATATTTAGTATGCATGTAATAAATTATTATAATTATTTTATAATATTGTTAAGACAGTTTCTAACACTATCGTAAAAGGTTATTTGTGTTATAAAGATAAACATAATCTATATTTTTGGGTGGTCTTTTAGTTATTGCAATATTTGGAGTGTTTTTGTTATATCGAATTAACGAATCAAACTGGCATGTGATGCAAGATTGCAGATCGCAATGTTAATAACTTAAAATGTTCACCCATTTTAAGTTATTAACAATGTACTGTAAAGCTATCGTTACAGGATTTTGCTCATTGTCATCCTACTGCCCTTATCCCACTCTAAGTGGGGTCGGCACAACATTTTATAAACATGTTGTCACATGATTTGGCTACGTATTTTACGACCGGCCGCCTGCCTGACGTCAATTTACCTTACTCGTAGTTTACGATATCTCAGTAAAAAGGGGGTGGTTTATTCTACTCAACCGGATAATACACGGCGGGCCAACTTACCTTAGTCGCCTTTTACGACACCTTAGTGAGGTCTATTCTACTCTGCCGGATACTACACGGCAAATTGCGGGGTATTGCTCTAAAATTTTAAAAACGGTGATGTCTATGCAGGTAATCCAAAAAATATTATATACAATTTATATAAATTTGTTTACCCGCCTCATTACATAGTTTGTAAAGTTGGAACGCAGGCTTATATATGGTCAGTTTTTTGTTTATCAAAAACATGATTCTTATCAATAATAAAGTCATGAATTCAATTCAATTCAATTCAATCAAACAATTCATGTCATGAGTTTTAGTTTGTTGTAAGTTCGATTTTAATTGTAAATTTTAGAGTCAGAATGTTACATTTTTGGAGTCGATGAAGATTTATTATTATTATATTTTTCTATAACGCCGTGTGGTATCCGGCTGAATAGAAGAGTACCACCCTCTTTTCTTTCCGAGGTGTCGTAAAAGTCGACTAAGGTAAGTTGACTCACCGTGTGGTATCCGGTTAAGTACAATAGATCACCCTCTTTCTTATCGAGGTGTCTTAAAATACGACTAAGATAAGTTGACGTCAGGCCGGCGGCCGGTCGTAAAATACGTAGCCAAATCATATGACAACATGTTTATAACATGTTATGCCGACCCCACTTAGAGTAGAATAAGGGCAGGAAGATGATGATTATATTTTTCTGTAGAAATAAGCTTACTTACTTGGAAGAGAATAATAATGTCTAACAGTACTTGTAGTCCGCCGCACACCCAGAACTGTGTGGGCGCGTCTCTTAGAACGAAATAGGCAGTCTTGAATAAATCACCAAACGTCCACATTATCACCATACTGAGGCTGGAAGAAATCAAATTGTATATAAATACATTAACAGTTTCATATATAATATTTCATATAAAGAGGAAAAATTTGTATGTATTTTTATATTGTTTTCACACAAAAACTACTGACCCGATGTTAAAAATTCTTTCACTATTGAAAAGCTGCTTCTTTACTGTGAAACATAGGCTATATTATGATACATGAAAAAAAATAGGGATCCGTAATAAAAATGTAATAAGGTGTAAAAATTTGCAATAAAAATTTGTCATCGCACGCGCTGCGGAAACTATTGATGGTGTATTTAACAGAAACAAATCATAGTCCGACTTAGTAGACTTTCGACTGCCATGAGATCGGTATATACGCGGGTAAAACCGCGGGATATTACTAGTTCTTTATAGGTTCACATACTTCGTTATATCACTCGACGTTAACTGTGTGCTTAGTGCGAGTTTTTTTATTTGTATGACGCTGCAAAAGCGACATCTAGGGTGATCCAGCGCCATACAAATTGTCGTTACGCTAACGCGATCGAGAAGTTGAAAAAACTCGCACTAAGCACAAATTGTACAGTCTAAGATAGGCATACTTAGGTGGGATAAAGTCCTTTACAGTTTCTACAAAGCATCGTACCTGAAAACTAAATTGTTTGACTTTACCTGTAGGATGATAACTAGGTATAATACGGTAAGGTATAAAACCGGACTAGCAATAACAATCTTGTGAATATAAATAACATCTCATACTGTGAATTTAACCCAGCACCTTTAATATTAAGTCCGTAAACTAACCGTATATAAATTTTTATTTATGTAACAGGTTGTCTAAGTAGTAAGCTGTGATAGCCCTGCGGTAAGACTGTGCGACCCTTTTAAGGGCTTCACAAGTTTAAATCCCGGGCAGGCACCAATGAGATTTTCTGTTTATGTGCCTAATTGATAATTGCAATTTACCACCCGTTTATCGGTGAAGGAAAACATCGTGAGGAAACCTGCATTTCTCTGCAGAATTCTAGGACGATTTGTAACCTACCAATCCGCATTGGAGCAATGCTATGGCTTTTAGCTCCAACTCTTCTCACTAAAGATGGAGAGAGGAGGCCTATGCTCAGTGGTATAGTAACAAGCCGTTAATATTTACTTGTAACAGGTAATTTGTGTGTAATTGTATTTTAAATCCTGTTATATTTTTTTAGAATGAAAATCAACGGCGAATAAAACGACCGTTTCGTTATCTATAAAGTTCAATAAGTCTTTAACCCGATTTTTTTGTCAAAAAAGTCTTTTATCAAAGGCTGAACTATATTCATTGTAAAGGGTTATCAGCTAATAGTACAATAACAATGCTATCATTTTAAACGAACGTATAACAACGATAACTTAAATGAAACATTTGACTTACGGAAGTAGTTATTAAAGTGAAATATAGTAAAATTAATAGTTGATTTTCACGATTTACTCGTAAAACCAAATAAATCTATTGGTGTTCGGTTAATTGGGTTTAGTAACGAGCGTCGATCTTATCAAGCTAGAGAAAAACGTAACTACCTGTTACTATCCCACTGGGCATATGCTTCCTCTCTTTTGAGAGAAGGATTAAGCCAAGACCTACCACACTATTCCAAATTGAAATAATTCGTTATTCAAATTAGATTTTAAACGCACTTTTGAATTGTCAAATTACAATGAAGCTACGACTGGTTCGGAAAGGCGCCGGGAATTCGCCAGAGATATGCACCTTTCCTCACAATTGTTTCTTTTATCGAAAAGCGTTTGATACATTGCAAATATCAATAAGGCACATGAGATTGTTTAATGGGTGAAATAGTCCGGAATAGGAGCTGACCACCCGCCCTACACCGACAGGCGTCCCCGAAATTAGAGCTTAGAAGGCACATGAGCTTTAACAGAAAAACTCATTGCTGTGTTCCGGGGATTGAACCCATGAAGCCCCTAAAGAGAAACACACGGTCTCACAGTTGGGCTATCATAGCTTTAAAAGCCGATAGCTTTTTTAGGGTGGGAAAGTTGTCAAGTTATTTAATTTTTTTTTAATATACATTAAAAGCGTTTAAAAAAAGGCATTTTAACATTATTTTTAAGCATCTGTGACCACAGAAGTATCCACGAGTATACAAAATCTACATACTAGAACTTGGCTATATCAGAATTAATCTTATAAAAGGGGATTGATATGTTAAATATGTTGCCAATTACGGTTTTTAAAGTTCTGCTCTCTCTTATGATACTGGACTATAGAGAAAGAATCGAGCATAATCGTAACTAGCTATCATGGTTAGGAAAGCATAGAGCAGCTTTACTCAAAGTGTGTTCCGCGGAACCACAAGAACTTAGAAAAAAAAATCAAATTACTTCTCTCTGGTCGAACGTTTTGACTCCGCGGCCGCACGTAGGTATATTTATTTATTTATTCGTATTTGTATAATGCGTTAAAACAGCTGGTGTATTAGTTAGATTTTTTTCTTTTTTAATATCTTCTATTATTCAATACTTACTACACATACCCATACAATAATTATTATTATTGTACTAGCCATTGGTAAAGAAAGTAATAATTAGTAACTGTTACATTGTACTTTTATTATGCTTAAAAATAAAGAATACACTTTTAAAAACTATTGTTTTCTTGTAGAGTTCCATCAAGTATATAGCTTCCCAAAAAGGTTCCGTCATCAAAAAAAGTTTGAAAACCACTGGCATAGGGTAGTTACGATTGTCGTGGCAAAGTGACATCAGAAAAACATTTCACAAATCACTATTATTATCAAGCTGGGTTCGTCATACGTTCGTTTTTTGTATAAGTCATAGGCATGATTGGCATCAGATATATATT
Source organism: Morpho achilles (assembly GCA_947086495.1). Taxonomy (NCBI): domain Eukaryota; kingdom Metazoa; phylum Arthropoda; class Insecta; order Lepidoptera; family Nymphalidae; genus Morpho; species Morpho achilles. Next base: position 13,662,612 of record CAMTZB010000007.1, on the reverse strand, counting down.
GATAAAGTTTAAATTATCAGCAAACATACAAAGAGATAATATCAGTGTTTGTTAACACTGGATTGTCGGTACCTATTAAATTTACCGAGACAGTGCTAAATTTCAGCTTTGTTATTTCACCATTCTAAAGTTATTAAAGACGTTAATATTTTGACATAAATTCAAAAATCTCAAAAAATAGGGAGCACTAGTTTAAAATAAACTAGTAGGTATATTATTCAAAACTAACGATATCATCATCCTCCTGCCATTATCCCACTCTAAGTGGGGTCGGCAAAACATGTTATAAACATGCTGTCACATGATTTGGCTGCGTTTTTACGACCGGCCGCCTGCCTGACGTCAATTTACCTTAGTCGTATTTTACGACACCTCGGTAAACGAAACAAAACTAACGATATGTTTGCTTAAATTTAGAAATCGATTGCAACAGACAAAAAAATATTAATTCCGTTGCTTTATCATGTATTATTTCATTCTATGTTTCGACATATTTATTTAGTCATCTCTCTATTGCGTCTTTTTACAGATTAGAAGCCTTTTATTTCATACGATTTACTGGAATGTAGCGGTTCTTCGCCACCTTTTTCAAGTCTTCTGAGCATCGCGAGGTCTACTAACACTCAAGTTCAGTCAAGTTACGGTCTTCTTTACTGTAATGGCTTTTTTAAAGTAATTAGCCACCAAATTAGTGGATATCGTGTTAAATGTGACAAAATACAATTTTAGAAAACTAAAGCAAAAATTGATATCCAGAAGTTTTAAGAATAAAAAAGAAAAAGTATAAAAAAAAGATTTTTTTAACCTAATGTCGGGAGGAACGTCGTCCTAAGGACCTCCTGCGATGCCGGATCACGGCTTAGGGCGACGTGTAGTGAAGGGCGAATAGTATGACTGTAATAAGTCTTTTCGCTCCCGAAAAAGTGGCGATAAGCCATGACCAACCAAAAAAAACTAGGATCTTGTCTTGGACGAGTGCATTCCATATGACGAATTTCTATGTTTGCGATTGTTATGGTCATATAGGACACTTTTTGGTCGACTATATTTTCGGTGGACAATACGTAAAGACGACAATACGTAATGATAAAAGTAAAAGTACTACGGTCAAATAAGAGTTAACAACAAGTAAATATAATAGCGCATTACCTCATTCCTTCCGTACTCTTGTTCGTAAGATTTTTGGCAATTTGTGGCGCTCCTAACATAGCTTCAGTGAACACTGCGAGAAATCCGATCAGTTCGACGAACGGCGAGAATTCTATTAGAAGGTAAGTGATAGCCGCCCCGAGGACAGAGAAGACTAACATGCAGTCTACGTAGCTTTGGAAGTCTGTCCACGCCCAAAAGTATTTTCTGTCCATATCTGAAATAAATAAATTTATATATATACAGAATCGACTCGACTCGATGGAGTGGCGGTAGGACTGCGGGCAGTGGTTGGAAGCAGAAAGTCCAGGATGGGGCTAAGTGGCGAATAATTGGAGAGGCCTATGTCCAGCAGTGGACTAAAGTGGGCTGATAATGATGATATACATAATCTTTACTAATGTTTTACATATGAAAGTCTATCTGCTACGTTTTCACGACCAATCTGCTGGACCAATATTCATGACATTTATTTATATGCCGGGGTAGCATATAGAATTTAAAAAATCTATTAATCTTTCAGGAACAGGGAAAAACACATATTGCATTATTGAGGGGCTTAATTTGGCGCGAACAAAGTCGATGGCACCACTGATAGACGTAATATAGATGAGATATCTAAAGAACACAGGCAAACAATTGACCATGTCAACGCTGCAGTGTCGAAGTATAGAAATAACGTTACTTATTTTTAAATGTTAATAGTTATTTAGATGACCTTGCAAGTGAAATGACAAACTTAGGCGAATAAATTAAAACAAAATGAAGATTAATTTTTTATTTGTATTAAATTGTAACAGCACTGATGTATATGAAATAAATAAGACATGCACATTTCCAATCCAAATCCAAATGTTTCTTTCATAAAAAAACACTTAATTTCACCAACATAAGTTATGTCATTAAACACCCATATAATAATATCATTTACACCAACATGACACAAAAATCATTGTACAACTTTTAAATATATTATGACAAAAACAAAATAAAAAGCACCACTAAAACCGACTAACATGTCTTGAAATGAAAATGTCTTTAGTAACTGCAACAAAAAGAAATAATGAGTAATGAATCAACAAAGGCAGATGAACTGACATCATTACATTGATTTTTTGACACGGTGAGGACATTTATGACACTCACCGTAAAAGCGGTGGGGTTTCTCGCCACCAACGATGCCGCTGCGCTGTCCCAACCACTGCGCAGTTTCGTCAGGCTGAGCTGAGCCGTTCACACAACATAACAGTATATATAACATGAATATTGCACCTAATGGCACCAATCACACCAACCACCAAATAGAACAAAAAATGTTAACAAATAACAAATAAATAAAATAAATAGAAATATTTAAACAATAAAATAATTATATATAATAAAGATATGATTAGTCATCATTATAGTAGTCTATGTACAATAATATATAGATACAGGTAAATCTACAGTTAGTTGTGGAAAATGTAATTTTATTACAAATTGATATATTTACGCATCATACTCATATGTTATTTAAAGAACTAAGATATAAAAGTAAAATAGAAATATAATACATGTATAATATGAAATAAAAGAAATTTAAGATCCAAGCAGTTAATAATTTAAAAGTGCTTAGACACCTAACAAACCTGTGAAAATTCGCTCTCTTGCTCTTATAATTTGATTTTTTTTCCTCACAGTCACACAAAGATGGATCATTGCAAACATTGTTGCATTCATCACTATACTCTGAATTAATAATGGTATCTCATAACGTTTGCCAAACCTAAAAATAAAATCATTCAATAGATGATTTTTCAAGTATAACTATAGTGCTGTGTTCAGTTTTAAATATAGTTTTGCTATTAATTCCTCTTTCATTAATAATTATTGTCAAATTGAACAGATTTCAATGGCATTATTTTTACTAAGGTTTTTTATGGTTATAGGAAAGCTTGTTTTCTATTGTCGCTTAAGTATGGAATAAAAATGTACACGCTGATAATGTTAACTGCTATGTGGTATCTGGCTGAATAGAATAGAACACCCTCTTAGTTACCAAGGTTTCGTAAAAGACCACTAAGGTAAGTTGACCCACCATGTGGTTTACAGCAGAGTAGAATAGACCACCCTCTTTCTTACTGAGGTATTGTAAAAGGCGATTAAGGTAAGTTGACCCGTCCTGTTGTATCTGGTTGAGTAGAATAGACCACTCTCATTCTTACTGAGGTGTTGTTAAAGGCGACTAAGATAAGTCAATGTAAGACAGGTGGCCAGTCTAAAAATATCTGTCCGAATCATATGATAACATGTTTATAAGATGTTAATGTTTATGATGTAAATTAATAAAGATCATTATAAATAAAGATCTGTGAAGTGTGAAGATGACTTAATAAAGATCTGTATATATATTCTAATGATAGTTTTAATATTGGTTTTATGTATGAACAGTACTCCTGTTATTTAATTCTTTAAGGTAGTATTTAAAATATATCTAAATAAAAATGTTATGGATAGATTCTATATCATTTAATTGAGGAGCACTAAATCCAAGCTTTACTGCTTTGGTGAGTAGAGGTTTAGTTCATGTTTCAAATCCTTTCATTATGCTTAGGATACTATCAATTTATTTAAATATTACTGACACAGCAGCAATCATATATCATAATAAAAATTTAAAATTATATTAATAACATTTGATGAGGTTTTGTGAATAGAAAACTACCCCTAATATTTTATGTTACTTGTAAGTTATAAAAATAACGTGCAAGTGAATGAATACTTACCAAAACAATATGCGTAATGTATTTGCTATTAATAGCGTTAAACAAACATAAAGGGAGAAACCTTCAGCGTCTTGAGTTCTTTTAATTTGTCTGTATTGAGGTATGTACGGAGCCACTCCTCCTACAATCATTGCTGTAGCTGCGCCCCATCCTACTAGATGCCCCACAGTCAACCCCAACTCGTCTGATATAATCCAATCCATTATAATCAAATATTTATTCAGGTTAATTTAAAGTGCTGACTTCAAAATATTCCAGCCTCTTGTGATTATACACTCGTAAGAACTGAGATTTAAGTTCATGTTAACATTTTATTAATTCACGCCCCTTAACCAACTTACACCTGCATTCCTAAATATTTAAATTTCACGATAAGACTCAAAATCTGCATTAAATTGGATTTGAACATAGTTTAAACAATGACTGACAGCATATACTACTAACCAAACTGACAGCAATGAATTTTAATTTGACAGTGGCACTTCGTGTTTTTATGTCACTACTAGGGATGTACTTGGTGTGTAAATAATCGATTTTTCTCCCTTCAAAATTACTGGTTTTTTTTATGACATTTATAAAGTTGCCTTTTTTATATTTATTATTATGTAATAAGAATAAAGACTAATCATGTTGGACAAGTACGATTAAAAATAACAAACGGACTGTTTGCAAAATCAGATTTAATTGTGTAGTTTGGCTACATTGATTTTATGCAACAAGGTATACCTTATCTTAAGAAACAATAAATCAAAGAACAGGGTGATATTTTAAAAGTCAGTAATAAATGTTAAGAAAATCGTATATTAAAAATCGATCACAATAATAAAATAATCGACTAATTTAAACATAGTCTATTTTTTAACATCCCTAATCTTCACTAGAATTTTTAGATGTTTGTAAAAAATCTTTTCGTTACTTTACATAGGGTCTCTGATCTTTCATTTGAATCTGTACTTGATTCTATGTCTTAAAAGACATTATTTTAAAAGTCTTATAAAGATGATCCGCAATTGGAATTGACTTTAGGGATGTATTTGAGTGGAAAATTCGATTAAAAAATAATCGAGTTTTAATCGAACTGAAAAAAAACCATTATCTTGAAACAAAAATTCGATAGATTTTTTATTATTAAAAATTTGAATTTTTCAAAACTTCATTACTAAAAAGACTAATTACAGTGGACACTGTTTGCGAAATTCGACTAATATGCGTTGTTACACATACTACCACACACTACTACTACATTGGTTTCATTCAAAATGCATATCTTCTAATACAAGAAAAAAGTATAAAAGGAGGATAATTAATAAAATCTATTTTAAAAAAAATCGATTGATAATGTTTGTATAATCGATTATTGTGATAAAATTATCTATTAATACAAAAATTATTAAATTTTCATCCCTAATCCGCAATCGTTTTATTTGTAAATCGATTATGCTATCGATTTTAATTCGTGTTTTATAACATTGGTCATTGACATTTACAAAAACCAACAAACCGGGGAGTTTTCCTTCGCTTATATTTATATTAATTATGACTTTAATTTCCAAATTGCTGCCTGTTCTACGTACAAATAAATCGTTCGATATAATACCTGTCAGCGTGGGACTTTCTAGGCTTAGATATGTTCGGTGCTATGCTACTGAAAAAGAAAAGGGGTTAACGCAAAGTCAAGAAAGAGCCGATGTATCAACAGATGTTCGACCTCTTGGTGAAAAAATCAAGGAGACGAGTAAAACAGTCTCATATACTGGCATTATACTAGCTGGATTGGGTGTAACCGGTATTATATTTTATTACGTATTTCGAGAATTATTTTCTAGCAATAGCCCTAACAGCATATATTCAGTAGCATTGGAAAAATGCAAAAATGTGAGTATATTTAATTTAGTGAGAATATTTTCTTTCATTTTGAATTCATACAAATTAATGTCAATATAGTTAGTTATTTGCAATTGACCTTTTTACAGGATCCCAGAATAGAAGATGCTCTCGGTTCTCCTATTAAGGGTTATGGCGAAGAAACTACCCGGAGACGACGAACTCGTGTCAGTCATGCGGTTTATGAAAAAGAGGGAGTGAAACACATGAGAATGAGGTTTTACATCAAAGGTGTTAGAAATAAAGGTGTGGCTGAATTGGATATGAAGCAGGTGAGGTAATTTATTAAGTTTTAATATTATATCTAAAGTATTTAATATACATACTATGAAGTATACTGTATTACTGATATGACAGAGTTACACTAAGGTTTTTAACTATTGTGTAAATAAAACTGCTATTTTAAATGCACCAAAATACCAAAGAAGTTATTTCCAAGAAATTATTACTATTAATTTAAGCAAATAAATGCACCAATATATGCACATTTATAAAAAGTAATCCATACAAATTTCTTAAAAATAAGCCATTTTTTCTTTAAGTTCTGCAATATTATTTGTCTATACATATATTTATTATGCTTCAAATAATTATATTACAATATACATTGTCATATAAGCAAGAAAATTGAAAATATCTTTGTATCATTCTGATTACAATGCAAATAGCAAGTTATATGTTTAATGAAGTGTAAAACGGAAAAACTTGTTTTTTATTTAATTTTATATTTTTACAGAATGAATATGGGAACTATGACTGCAGATACTTATTAGTTCAACTTGATGACTACAGTGGTAAAACTTTTATCATTGAAGACAACCGTGCCATGCTAGATCATGCAAAACCTGACTTTAGTAGTCAGTTACCTACACTGACACTCACCCAATAAACAAACTAAAAAGTCCAAATTGTAGTTAAATGTAAATTATTTAGATAAGTCTTAGATATGATGTAAATAAAATGTTGTCATTACATATTTATTATTTTAATTGTTTTTTTTTTATCACTTTGTTATAGAAAAAAAATATCTAAGTATTTTTTTAATCAGTTTTATTAACACCCTGTAATCAAGTCCTTAAAGTTACACAAAATAGCTTTGCAAATAAATAATGAGTTTGGAATGCAAAATCTAAGTATGTTGCTTAGGTTAAAATTGGATGTATATTCCAATAGTATATAAATCTAATTCAATACATATTGAATTCAATTTATCATATTATATATAGAAGTACAGTTTTTTATATGATAATGCTTGGTAAATACATGAGTATTTTTTGAGGTATAAACATAACTACAGAATACACTATAGCTCATATTTGATATATTTTTGGCAGTACAGGACTAGTTGTCGCTTAAAACAACTCACTAAAACAAATTGAATAGTATAAATTATTATTAGTATGCTTAGAAATGGACCCCTTATGTTAAGAGGTAGGCAATGATCATTATAAAAAAATAGTCATCAGTATTAGTTAATAATCCTTATTCCTCCAGGGAACTACCTCCCAAACCATCAGTAGACGATTGCTGAACACAAATTTCCTTATTCTTTCAAATATAATATAAAATATGAGAAGCAGTGACAAATATTGTGGCCAGACCCATTTGAGCTCTTGCATAAGACTAGGATTATATACAAATTTTATTTCTGGGACTCGTAGATTGACATTGAGTTCGAAGGCACCAGTGTGGCCATTTTGAGTTCTTGAATGAATTGGCTTGAGTGTAGTAATAACTGAAAATAATTTACAATTTGAAAAATTGTGATTAAAATTATTTATGCAATGGAACTAGCTGACTGGGCAAATTTTGTTTTGCCATAATAATTATTTTTAGGGAATTTCTAGTACTTTATAAAATAATGAAAAAAGTTGATCCAAAAAATAAAAAAAACTTAAAGGTGAATAACCCTTATCACTTAGGCCTATGAAAAATAGCCAATATTCGGATCCACTGAATATGCATATACAAATATTATCAAAATTAGTCAAGCGCCTTTTCGGTAGGAGTATGAATTTTATCTATTACGCCGTATGGTATCCGGCTGAATAGTGTAGTACCACCCTCATTTCTTACAGAGGTGTCGTAAGAGGCGACTAAGGTAAGTCGACCCGCCGGGTGGTATCCGGCTGAGTGGGATAGATCACCCTCTTTCTTATCGAGGTGTCGTAAAATACGACTAAGGTAAGTTGACGTCAGGCAGGCGGTCGGTCGTAAAATACGTAGCCAAATCATGTGACAACATGTTTGTAACATGTTGTGGCGACCCCACTTAGAGTAGGATAAGGTCAGGAGGATGATGATGATAAGAATTTTATCTATAAGATTATATTACTAATACATTTACCTTCTCTACTTAAATATTCCTCTAAAATAAAATCAATTCCATTTTTGTTATTAATATTTTCATGTTTAAATAGAGAGGTGTTATATGTTGTATCTAAGGAATTTCGTAAGCATGGTAAATGTGTTGTTTGATGTATCTGTAAATCCCCATAGTATTTGTAGAAATTTGGCTGACCACAGAATTCTTTGATTAAAATTGATAGAGTTTGCATCTGAAGAGGGCATGTATTCTGGAAAAAAACAAAAGTAAATATGTTAAATCTGCTTCAAAAATTATTAACTTAATTGATGTCAAATTACTTATAAAAAAAAAATTGTGGTAAATTATTGTTTTGTGAAAAATAGCTTAATATGTTGTATTTAAATTGCTTACCCATATCTATTTTATATAATAACTTTGCATTGAGATAAAACTTTATAAGTATTAACTAAATACCTACCTGAATTTGAAAATCAATGCCCATGATAAAAATAAGAGAAGATATTTTCCTGCCCTTTGGAACAAGAAGGTGAGATTCGAATTTTATAATATTGTTCTTTCCATCTTTATTAATGGAATTTTCATGTATCTGAAATTAACAAATATATATAAGATATTTATTACCATTATGTTAGCACTGATTTATATGATTCTAGCTTTTACCCGCAACTTCGTTTGTGTGGAGTGTTGTCGCGTGATAGATTGATAATAGATGACGCTTTTTAATGTCATCCTATTCCTGTAGAATTAACAGGATTTCTATAGCCTATATGTTACCCCGGTGTATAAGGAATAATGTTGCGAAATTTCTACGATATTAGTTTAGCCGTTTAGCCGTGAATAACAAACTTAGATTAGCAAACTTATCTACATCCATACTCACAAACTTTCGCATTTATAATATGAGTACGACAAAAAGCTATAAAAGATTGTAATAAACTAAACTTAATTTACAGACTCAATAAGTTTCAATTCAAATTCTAATTCAAAATATACTTTCAAGTAAACTTGTAAGTGCTTTTGAATCGCAATCAACTCTACTGCCGGTTCTGAAAATTGCTCATGCCTACCGAGAAGATAGATAGATAAAAACTTTATTGTACACAAGATCACACATAAAAAAAAACATGCTTATAGTAGTAGTACAAAGGCGTAATAGTGAGTACAAAGGGCGGCCTTATTACTTATAAGTAATCTCTTCCAGGTAACCCTCACAGAGAGATGCAGTGAAAAAGACACGGGCAGAGATAACTGGTTCAATCGGTTCTTACAAGAAAAAGAAGACAACATGCCTACGGTTTCTACCGAGAAGAGCCAGCAAGAAACTCAGCGGTTGCTATTTTAAAATGTAGGTAGATTTTATTTTATTGTTTATTAAGTTGTTACCTCTGAATTAATAGTTATACAGTATGAGAAATGTAAACAAGAATTGAATTTTTTAATTTAAACTATCGTGAGTGGTATTCATATCATATGATCTAGTCGGGCTCATTCGATAAAATAAGACGTGAGTATAGCCGGTTTCTATACATTAATTAAGAATTAAATTGTACACGATCTTACTTGCATTTGTACACAATTCTCTTCTAGTGTATCTTCGGTGTATAGAGAGGCTGTTCCACCACATATAATTTGTGAACTAGGATCGTCAGTCTCTGCTATGAGTAAATAATCATATGTCGCATGAACTAGCGGCTGTTCATAAAAATAAGCGGATTTCAACCAAAATCCTGAAATAAAAATAGAACAAGACTTCGTTAAATATTGCGGAGATAATAGTAATTGCTTATAACGTGAAAATTGCTAATAATAACAAAATATTGATAATAGTAGTTCAAATAATTAATAAGCCACAAATTTGAAAAAATGTAAGTTATGACTCACCTCTGCTCCTGTAGATCACAAAAAAAGGTAAGAGAAAAGTGAGTATTCCTGTTAATAATGTAAACAATGTAGCTTTTGTTAATAAATAACTTTTGTATTGGATTTTTGCGTTACAACTAAAAATGTTGTATATTGCCATTTGTAACCTAGTAACAATGCATATTTAAAGATATTCAATTTATATTATTTTTATCCATTCTCTACACTACAAGCTGTTTGTTGACATTGACATGTTTACAAATATTATACGGGTTGCTAAGCAACCTATGTCAGGTTGCTTAGCAACCCGTAAATCCATACTTACTGATTTTATAAATGGTAAAGTCTGTCAGTTACGCTTTTATGCGTAATCCGCTGGAGCAACATTAATTTCAACATTGAAATTAGGTAATACTGAAGCTTATATAGGTATTTGGCTAAAATACAGGCCAATTAAATCCAGAATTTAATTCAGGAATAGCATAAAACACATTCCGGTAAATAGGAGTACATTAGGTGAGGCGCCCAAAAGCCTATTTTCATTTAATAATATTATGTATAAAAAATATTTTCAAAACCTTTTGGAAAATGGAGGAGGAGGATCTTTAGCGCACCAGAACATAGCTTGCATCCCGGCGCCTGACGGGCCTGCATTAGATCTTCCTTCTTTTATCCAAGGTTCATTCATTGGAATAAGAAAATAAAAAAAAATAAGAAAAAATTATCTCTTATACTCATATCTAAATTGAGCTTTAAAAAAATGTGTAATATTAATTTTATGTAAAGTCTAGATTCTGAAATGTTTTGGCATTTATTTTTCGGAAAAATACATCTGTATTTTGTTTATGTATAACCGCTTACAGTCCTTATCGTCCTTAGTCGCTAACAAGTATTGTTAAACAGCTTAACCACAGACAGGATAAAGCAGTTTTTTGACCCGGACTACATCGGTTAGCGAATCCATCATTGTAACAAAAGAAACATTTTATACTGCATTTTACACAATACCTACTAACCATCCCGGTGTCAGTTACTGTGTGGTTACTTCGTTTGTCTAAAATATTGGACCGTGAACAAAAAATAGACGTAAAATTAATGCAAGTATACAGCGAATAGCTTTGTATAATATTGTGGGTGCTATAAGCCGTTTTATAATAGTCTTAGATTTCCAATAAGGATATTTTTATAACTCAATTATTAATATATATCTGCAGATAGGATGCGTTCAGTATTCTTTTGACGGCATCAAGGTGGACAACGATTTATACAAGAAGGCGTTACTTTGCGCAATTCCATAGTACAGAAGTTAAAATAGAATTCTATAACTTCTGTAAGGACAACAATAAGATTTAAGCCGTATATAGCATTACCCATGATTTCGTTTTAGTGAAAAAACAGTCGTCTTATAAATGAATTAGCGTTACTACATTGTGATATAGAAACCTTTGAGAAATATTTTTATCTACCTATACCATCATAACTTCACTTTCCCAACAAATTACATATCATTTACATGAAATCTTAGCCTACGATACGATACGGAACAAACGATTTGAAGCTCATTATTTTGGATCCTAGTTTATTTTGCCGGGCCCTTGGTTACCTAACTATGCCACTGTCTAGTGGTTTATTAAATCTGCCCATTATAAAATTTCCATAGTAATCTAGTTTACTTAGTAATATGATGATTTGGTATAAGATTCTATAATAAAATTCCGCAATCAATTTTAGCTTTGCCAGTTTAAGCAACAACAGTTTAAATACTCTGTTAAAGAGAGGCTGATACAGAAAGCCTACTTATACTGTTGAGGATTACTTAGATTATAAGAATGTGTATATAAATAATGGATATAGCTATTGTCCGACCCTGTACAAGATAGTAATGACTTAATGTAACTAGTTAAAAGTATTATGTTGGAAAGAGCAACCGCCGAGTTTCTTGCTGGCTCTTGTCGGTACAATAATGACTAAATGTAACTAATATAGAGTTTCTTACTGGCACTTCTTGGTAGGAACAAGTTTCCGAACCAGCAGTAGAGTTGACGATTCAAAGCACTCGTTACAAGATTATTTGAATAAATCATATTTAGAATTTAAATTTGTTATAAATTTATAATATTTTCACAGAAACACGTACTATTTATAATAAATCATCAATTCGTCATCACAATCACATCCGAGGAGATATTATGAGTCATTGTGGTAGTTTTAATACATATATATCGATAACAAAACAAAAAATATGATGTAGTATATTAATTACGTAGCATAAACAACTAAAAAAAATTATTTTCCTAATGTGGCTCAGTCTAGTTTCGATTAACCCTAAAACAAAACTATCAATGACAGTAAAAATGCTCCGATGACCACCAAATTTTACAGGATTATCCGCTGGGTCAATCTAAAAATTGACCCTCTATTCCTGATCCAAGAATCGAGCTATATTGATGAAATTTGGTTGATTCCATTTCCCGTCATTTCTTCGGGAATAGGAAAAAATAATAACTCATTTAACACTAAGTCAGTACTAACAAAGTCACGGATACTATAAGTTATATACATATATCAACAACTAAAATTCGGACTTGCGTCACGAAAAACTGATCTGTAACGATGTATGATCACTATATATGTTTTTGTATTTGAAATCCTTCTCTCGGTTTGATACAACTCAGTGAATGCAGACAATAGTCGTGAACAAAGGAAGGCGCCTGACAACTGACACCTGAGCGGCGAAAGATCCCTTAGAAACGATTACGTATATAAAGGTTGCAAACGGGACTAGCAACAACAGTCGCTCTGGTTTTGAGCCAGGGCGCAGAACAATTTTAGACAAAGTTCATCGTTTCGAAGTCTAGTATGGAGAAAATGTCGTCAAGTATGACCTCCAGTATAACAGGCATGGGTCTTGGTGGTATTACTGGATTAACTACTGCAATAAGTACCCTCAGTTGTACGAGGGAGCCACAGATAACAGTTGGGGGGATGGCTTCGAACTATGTCCCAGGACTGTCGGGCAACTTCAATATTTCAAGTTTTTGTCAACGCCCAGGGCAAACTCGTCGTTGGCCAACTGCAAGAGCCGGACCAACTGCTCAGCATGTACCCGGGCGTTCTCACAGTGCTGGTGCCTTACATCGCCTTAAGCACTCGTCGCGCAACAGTCCAAATACACAGTATGCTCATAATCTCATTTGCAAGTTGGCTGATCAAAACGAACGTCGCCGTCACCAAGAAACTTTGGAACTAATACCCCAAAGTTTCTACTCGCAGCAACCACTTAAGGTGGAATTGACTGAATTTTATTCGCGAGATAATGCTAAGGAGCACCATACGGATCAATATGAATTGGTTAATGATACAATTCTTCCTAATCCTGTACTACGAAGAGGTCAAAATTTTTTCTTTGCTGTTCGTTTGGACAGAACATACGATAAACAACAAGATGTAATGAAAGTTGTTTTTTGTTTAGGTATGTATTATACATAAATATATATTGTTATGTTTCGTTTATATGTGTATTTTTGAATTTAAATAGAATAATATAATATCATTTTCATAAACATGCTTGATCTCTATTTAATCATAGTCTTGAATTAAAATATTTTGTTATATCATTTACAGGTCCAAAACCGTGTGTTACAAAAGGAACCCGAGTTGTTTTACCCGTTAATTGGAACACTCAACAAAGTGTGTTTCCACATTCTCGTGACGTCATTGGCATGGGCATGGGCATGTCCCGCATACAAGATACTAATACCACCGTAGCTGCAGTCGGAACAATCACTGCAACTAGCACTGTTGGGACTGTGACCGGTATTAGAGAAACTTCGACTTACGGTGTTCGTCGCGGTTCCTTTAGCAGCGATCCTTCACCTTTACAAAATAGCCCCCTTAGCCCGCACGGGCCGGGTGAGAGAGCAGTAGTTGAAAGATATAGCGGGCCTCCTCAGCATCCTTCATTTGGACGCACCTTCGATTCTCGACATGGATCAACGCAAAATCTCGTGGCCGTTGCGCATGAGACGGAAAAGTGGGATTTAAGTGTCCAACGTCAGGATGGGAATACTATTACTTTTCAAGTCCATGTGCCAGCTTCTACCCCTGTGGGGCTATGGAACTGTTGGATTCAGACCCATAGGTTGGGGCAGCGGGATAACCGCCTTGATTATAAATGTGATGAGGACATTTATATTTTATTCAATCCTTGGTGTCGCGAGGATTCAGTCCACATGGACAATGAAGCATCACGAAACGAATATGTTCTAAACGAGCAAGGAAAAATATGGAGCGGGACCTGGCGCCAGCCTAAGGGTCGCAAATGGATATTCGGCCAGTTCGACGACGTAGTGCTCCCAGCTTGCATTTATTTATTAGAGCGTAGTGGACTTGAACACTCAGAACGTGGAAATCCAGTTCGAATTACCAGAGCAATATCTGCAATGGTACGTCTTTTTAATATTGAATTTAATTGAATGGTCTAATGAAATTATTGAATCTATGTTCTTACTTCAGATAAATGCAAATGGCGACGATGACGGCTTAATGGTTGGCCGATATGATGGTGAATATAAAGATGGAGTGTCACCACATGCATGGACTGGTTCTGTTACGATTCTCGAACGATACTTAACAGACGGGGGTCGACCTGTTGAATATGGCCAATGCTGGGTATTCTCGGGTTTAGTTGTCACTATTTGTCGAGCTTTAGGTAAATAGAAATAGTTAATCTTAGTAGTACATACCATAATGTAATAATTACATTAAGCAATGTACACAAATAATTCTGATAATTTTTGTTTAGGTATTCCTTGCCGATCTGTGACAAATTTCGTCTCAGCCCATGACACAAATGGAACATTCACTATTGACAAATTCTTTGATAAAGATGGAAATGAAGTTCCAAACGGACCGGATGAAGATTGTTACGATTCATGTTGGAACTTCCACGTCTGGAACGATGTTTGGATGCAAAGACCGGACTTGCCACAGGGTACATACAGTTTAATTTTATTAAATATTATATTCGTTGATTGCCGTCACATAGTTATTATATTATTCTGTAGGTTATGGTGGCTGGCAGATTATTGATGCTACTCCACAAGAGGGAGCAGAATCTGTATACCAGTGTGGCCCAGCTAGTGTGGAGGCTGTTCGACGTGGGGAAGTTGGGTTCCAATACGATACCCCCTTTATGTACTCCCAACTAAATGCTGAATTATGCCACTTTCAAGAGGAAGAATCCTCAGATTGGGGCTTCATTAAAATGGCATCGAATCAATATCAGTAAGTATTTAACAAATATCGTAATTATATTACACGATTTAGCTTATTAATTATAATAACTGTTTATAGGGTTGGACGTAAGATAGTAACAAAGAGTCCTAGCCGCGAAGACGACGAGGGTGATAATGATTTGCTAGAAATTACCCAGGAGTACAAAAATCCAGAAATTAGTGCTCCCGAACGCCTGGGTGTTATTGCTTCTTGTCGAGGATTTCAACGTTTGCAACAGTATTATGAAAATCCAGACCGTAATATAGAAGACGTCGTTTTTGATTTAATGGATATTGAAATTGTACCTTACGGCCAGCCTTTTGATTGTACAATGAATATTCAGGTAAAATTACTGAATATTTTCTACAATATCATCCTCTCGATATTTGTGATACGTATATGTGATATTAGAGATTTCTGCCTCATCCTCAAGTTATATTAGACATGAAATGACATAGAACGAGGATGATGTAAATAAAAGCAACCGAAATATAGCTTAACGTTTATTCTGAGGTATAAAGAAGAATCGTCAATTCATAATTAATAGATTAAAAATGATTGAATTGGGTCCATCCATAAACGTGACATGTTTAATTTTATATACACTCGCATATATAGTTACTCGGGCATGTACTGGATTTTTTTTCACAACGTTAAGTAATTCTCTACATTTTCTTTTTTAACAGAACAAATCCCACGAAGATCGAACGATTTGGTGTGTATTGACGGCATCTTCGTGTTATTATACCGGTGCGGTTGCAGCCCGAGTACGAAGGTCTCAAGGTGAATTTATAGTGCGGGCAGGCCAACGTGAAGTACTTAAATTACACGTAACTCCTCAAGAATACATGGACAAGTTGGTCGACCATGCTATGGTTAAGGTGCATGCAATGGCTTTTGTGAAGCAAACACGACAAGCATGGTCTGATGAAGATGACTTCCCATTGCAAAAGCCGAGGCTACAAGTACAGGTTAACAATTTACCATAAACTATTTTCCAAGGGAAAGAATTCAACGTGTAGTAACCTAATTGTATGGTTTTTTATGGCATTAATATTGATATTTAAAACGTTTTTAACATTTAATAAAGTGACTGATGTTTTAATGTTAGTTTTAGTCGACCACTAGTCGAAACTGAAAACCAGCCTTGAGGCATTGCTTCAAACTGCTGAGTAGTGCTCTTGTTTTTGATGTTCACATTGGGCTCCATCATTGTTACTTTTGTATGTAGTTAAGTGTGGTGATTGTAAATAACAGGTTGTGATTTGATTTAATTTAATTTGATTAGCGGATGTTGAATATCAATAAAACAACTCATGATAAATTTTTATCCAGACGAGAAATCAGCCATCAGTTGGCCAGGAGTGTGGAATAACGTTCAGCTTTCAAAATCCATTGAACGTTCATTTGACTGACTGCTACTTTACTTTCGAAGGTCCTGGGATACAAAGACCGCGGCAGGTATCGTATTAATAGAAATCGTTCACAGTACGTTCCGTTACATACAAATATATTAATATTTAAAATCTTGGGTTTTCTTAGACCTCCCTAACCAAAAAAGGGTTTTGCTTTGAAGTTTTCATCCATAAGAAAAAATTAGCTGCCTAAATGAGTGCGTTAAAGTTAAAAGCGCTTCAACGTTTAAGTAATAAACTACTATGGGTATTTAATTAGGCAACTTTTGCAGATAAGGTTCCGTGACGTAAAGCCTGGTGAGTTAGTAAACTACCAAGACAAGTTTTTGCCGTCCCGTGTCGGAGACTGTAATGTGGTCGTAACTTTCTCATCTCGGCAAATCGACGAAGTCTTCGGTTGCGCTACAGTGAACGTGCGCGGCTAGCTAGTACCCCGGCCCCGAGAGTCATTGCGTACTTCGGGGCCGCCTTCACGCGAGGCCCTTCAACTTGACCGCTGCTACCTACCTTACTTAGCGCCGGAGCATTTGTTTGTGCAAGAGGAGGAAGTGGTCATATTGACATCCATGTAGAACGCTAAACATCCTTTGGTGTTTTATATGGTTTATTTGCAACGTGCAAATTAACTTAGTATATAGACTTTAACGACATGGCTTTGAAAACAGGTTCAAGATGAGTTTTACGCACCAGCACACTTAAAATAAAAAACAAAAAAATAAGCAAGACATGATGCACGGGTTGATTTTTTTATATGTAATTATAATTAACTAATGAAACCGATGCTTCGAGTGCCATTTTGATATTCCTATTAATAATATAATTATTACGTAAGTCTTATATAAGAATATACTCATTGTTAATTAATTTAATATCTTATACATTTTTAGCTTTTTTTGTAATTTTTATTATTTTATTTTTGTCGATAATTAAGAAAAATAAACAAAAATATATATGCACTGTGTTAGCGTGTTTTTGGGATCTCAAAAATAATAAAACAGTCACTGAAAATATTGTCTTTTATTCAACCATTTCATAATTATAACTTAGTAATCATAGAAGATATCTTGCAATAGATACAATGACGGATAGCGAAATGTGATGTCATATTGATAAAAACTAACCTATTGATGGTTGATGATGTTTCTCACAGGTATCATTAAACGAATGTAATTAATGATATCATTTTAGCACTTAATATTATATTATTTTATCAAGTCAAACATTTTCACGGTGACCACTGTGAAAAGTTCTTTTTGTCCATAACAAAGTCCCGACAACCTTTTTGTCTGTATGTGATCTATTTCCTTAAAATCTACTGACGGATCTTTGTACAATTTTTACTTAATGGTTTAGGTTCATAGTAACATTACGGTTTTATGTAAATTGTTTTAAAACGGTCGCGCAGTTTTAAAAAATACTCAACTAACAGCAGCTTTATACGCATGCGCGGCGTAAATCAGCGGAGATACACAAAAGTACTAAAGAATACTAGATCCAAAAATCTACAAAAATACTACAAAAAAGCCCGGGACAGCATGTGTCTATATCTTATGGTAAACTCACAATAACTATTACGTTCAAAATTTTAATCCGGGCAAAAATTTGAGATTTTTGATAGGGCTAAGTCGCTGGCACAGCTTGTAAATAAAACAAAAAGTTTCACAGAATGATCTAAAAGTTATTGATTATTATAGAAGGATCTATGACAATTATGTGTGAAATAAAATAGCATTTAAATGCTCGCCACGATTTCGTTAGCATATCTCTACCCAATGGTCCATATATTCTAGCATATATAAAAGCTCTATATATGTCCACATTTGGCATTTATTATATTATGTACATATTTTCTTTTATCACGGGTTTTATTAAAAAAATATTATCATATCTTTCGGATTATTATAGTTATTAATTCGTTAAATAAACGTATAACAACGTTGGTCACTTTTTGATTAAATAAGATGATTTAAAAAAATTGTCACTGACAAATCATTACTCATAGGGAATTTACAAGTAATGGCATTGACCGACTATCTGTATACTGAATAAAAGTCCCTTAGTATTATTCTCATATCAATTAGTCATAAGCTTGTACTAATAAGTTTTGCATCAGTTGTGTTTAACAATAACATATATAAAGATGTCTAGGCCTTCTATCTAAGGTGATTTAAGGCATTTTTTTCTTAAGAAACACAACGTAAAGTAAACAATGCATGTGTATTTAATAACAATACATTATTCGGGTACAACTTAATTTTTCATCAAATAACAATTACCTAGTATAATCTCATAAAGTATATATTAATTAAATCAAAAACTGATTCATTCTCAGTACTTTAATATGAATCACAATAAATTAAAAATATAATATAAGTATTTGCTTGTTGTTATAGAAATAAAAATATAAATTGCTGTATAGATGCAAAAGTAATAATGAAATTATTTTGCTATAATCCGCAATTACGTAAATAGACAAATTATTTTACATCGTCATCATTAATCAGCAATTACGTCAATAGAAAATTTATATAATTCTAAACTCAGGCAACTGGATTCGTAAAAAAACATGCACAAGTCGCCACCCTGATGATGCTTCGGTTGCGGGGCGAAAGGGTTTTTGAGTTTGTGATAGTGAACGTATGTAGTGTAGTGTATTGCGGTGGCGGTAGTGGAGGTTTGTGCATGTGTTTTTACGAATCCTCCATGTATCCCCTTTACAGGTAGCATTATATATATTTTTTATTTATTTAATCGCGTACCTATTACATGTAGTAAAAAAATTTCATTGTTACTTTTATTATAGATCTCCGCAATGTAACGCTAAATGTATAGATATTCTTATCCACTAATTACTAGAAAACCGATGTTTAAAAAATATACTTTTTGTTTAGATCTTAAATATCGACTGGCTACCCAGTTCTGTATTGTGTTCTGAAATAACTCGAGAAACGTGCTTCCGCTAAGGTTATCCAGAAGTACGCGTTTAATAATAAACAGTTTATAGCAAGCATGAATTCGGGTTTCATAAAAATACTTAAACATACCGAATCATGCCACACGTATGTATAGCTAAAAGTTTAAAAAAAAGTTGCTCGTGAACATTTAAGAAGCAACTTTAATTTCTTTAAGTTTTTTTTTATTTACAACAAAAATGTACAAGTTATAACTATCTTAAATTACCTTAACGCTAGGTTAAGGCTAGGCTTAGGACTATACAAATCATGCCCACGTGGAATGGTCCCAAGAATGCTAGCTGCGTTTCCACACTGAATCGCTAAGCTGATTCTTTGTGCAAAACTAGGAGCCAGCCCTTGTCACCTGAAGAGGCAATTAACCGGGGTGTTAAAAAGGATAAAAATTATGTATTAAGTTTATTAGACTTCTTTAAGTTATGTATTTAATAATGAAGGTTGTGTGTGACCCTGAAGGTTTTGCCAATAATCACCACGCTTGGCATGCGGGTTGTGATCGCAATGCTGACCATGTCGCACTGATAGTGCTGCTGCCCATTGCCGGTCTAGTAGTATTTAGGTCAGCTAAAGAATGGTTATACCACCATTAGTCGGTCGCCAGAGCCTCGTTAGTTTTTTGCAGGATGCACCACGAGCAGGTGAGGTTGACGATTGAAGAGACTGATTAGAACGAGTCCCTTACACTCCTACTCCTTACATCCCCATCTTAAATAACGGCGCTAATAATAAGATATCAAAATAGATTCCACATCCTGAGAAGAAAACCTGCATATATCTTGAGAATTCTGGTGATCTGTGTAACTTACCAACCCACAATGGAGCAGCATTGTGAATATTAGCTCCAACCCTTCCCTCCAAAAACGGAGAGAACAGCCTTTTCCCAGCAGAAGAATAGTAACAGCCAGTCACTTCACTTTTTCTACTTTTATATTTGTAACCTAAGTTTACTTACTTGTATTTACACTACAAATCACATAAAACTCTAAGACCCGCCTGTGCGTTAAAGGGGTATTTTGTCTGACGTATTTGTGGTCAAGTTACTGATTAATTATACCGCAAAAAACTACGAATACAAGTCTCGTTATGTCAATTCAAAGAAAATGAATCTTAGTTTGAAAATTGGGACAAGGTTTACGACGCGTCCGTTTACAGGAAAATTACTAAGTTCGCATCTAAGGTATTTCATTCATGTTTAGGTAAAAACCTATAAGCACCTTAGGAATGTGACGATTTGCCATTGACATCATATATGTCGCACGGTCAACCATATAAGGTGATATCATTCATAGTAAATTAACATAATCATGTGTATGTTGTATCACGTCGTCAAATATTGTAACATGTTATCTAATTTATTACCTGATACCAAGATTCTTTAGTCTGTAACAACTTTTGGGATATGTGGTGATATTTTAGAATACCGTATGAGTTTGTATGAGTGCATATGTCATTGTAAGAAATTGTTTCAGGTACTTGTCCCTGCTTTAATCCAATGCTACTAATATTACTAGAAAATATATAATTTTTTTTAGATGTCTCAAGTAATTTTGGATGAAAAGAGTAATACATTCATTTCATATATGGTTATATCAAAACTACCGGAGGAGCGCGGAATAAATAGCCTTTTATCAAGTAACAAGAGAAAGCATAAGCCTAAATCATTATCAAGAAATTCCCAGAAAGTTAAAAAAAATTATGTGAAATTAAGCTTGTAAATAGTAAGGTCGTTAATCATATTATAGTAAATAATATTGAAAATATTTATTTAAATTATAAAACGGGAGCACAGTTCATATAAATATCGATTCAATATTATTAAATGTTGTTGTTACCGAAGATAATGTAATTAAAATATTGCGTTCTGAATAGGTATTTTTTGTAGTAATCTTCTAAGTACTTTTGTTAGTAGGTATAAGAAGCTTATGAGATAATTAAAATTTATAAAGTTAAATCATATCTGAGCTATGCCTTAATAATGTGTCACAGTGTAATTGTTCTCTTAACCTTTAAAGGAACGTATGAGATAAGCAAGATGATCTGAACACCTAAGAACTTAAGGACTCGCACCTTGACTTGGGTACAAATGAACTTATTAAATACCACTGACAATGACTAATATTAGTAGTATATTTGTGATGCAATAATGCATCACAATTTGCTGAGGCATCCCCAAATCCCGAATTCCCCATAACCATTGATAAGAGGTCACGTATGAATAATTTTATTGGCACCAAGGATAGCGTTCGACGCAGATGTACATAATATCGCGAGTCGAACGCACGCGTCGATTGTGTATACAAAATATATTTTTAATTGGATATTAATAACATTTCAAGTGGGGCACGTTGTTGAGACGACCTCTAATTTAGGCTTTGTTTATACAGCGGCCGCCTGTTTAAACATTTTCGCGAATTTTCGTGGTTCCCGCGGTAAACTAAGCGTTTGATGTGAAAGAATAATTAGTGTTGAAGTGAGTTTCTTAAGATAAGCCGGTAGTATACACTGGGATTTATGACTAGTTGAATTTGTAAGATGGGTGCAGTGAAGAGTACTTTGGCGAACAGTTGTTCGCCTCGGTGTGGATGCTGCGGCTTTCGGAGGTCAGATTCCTATGACCTAAAAGATCTCCCACGGCCTCCGCGACTTGATACATCCACTAGTAAGTCCTTTTAAACAATAACAATTAAACGTTAACGGCAAATAATCATTATTGCTCTGAACGAAACTTTGGTAGAGTATTAATAAATTTAACTTCGTAAAATCGTATCTTTAGTAGAAAATATCACGCCATCAATATGTAATTAACTGAAAATTAAAGCCATATAAACGAAATAAAAGGCTTAAACGAAATATGTATTTTTATCCAAATTAAAATGCAAGTCGTTTGCATCACCTCTAGACTTAAAATACCCTCCATTATGTACTGCTTTTCATTTTTTCCGAATGAAAAATGTTATTTATGTTCTATGTTAACCCAGTATAAAAGCTTCAATTCCATCAAATTTCATCAATATTGATCCAGTAGACTGTCCGTCGTGATGGACAGACATACTTTCGGATGTATAATATTAAGTCTTTATCTTTCTGCCCTTAAACCCATATTTATTTCATACTACACTACTTTTATTTGGACTAATTTTATTGTATTCAGTTCCGTCATAAACAAATAGTCGAAATCAGACAGAGTACAAAAAGTGTTATGATTGATTGATAAATTATTACTGCGCGTGTCAGTGCATCATACTAAATGTCAGACCGTTTTAGCCTTAATTACATGCAAGATATCGACAAGTTATTACTTCAATCGGCAATTAACAAAGACAAGGAAAACTTTTAGTTTATTTTGTAATTTGGTATGTGTTGTTTTGTAGGATTGATTGCTATTTTATATCTACTGCGTAACGGGACAATTACTTCCTCTTCGTATTAGTTTATTCCCGATTTAACCCGAAGTTACTTGATATGTTATACGAACCAATTTTTACTCGGATTTCGGATCTCTTTTGACATAGAGCCGTTAGCATCAGAGGTTATGTCTACCTTAAATACTAACTACTACTAAGTTATGATAATAGCCAGGATCGACAGGACATCCATCTATGAAGGAGGTTGTATTAAAAACATGTTGTAACAGTCGACCATCCTGACAACATTTGCGACCCCGCAAATCTCAAAAGCTGACTTCTGGGAATGAATCTACCACCGATTCGGAATGCTGATTGTACTGAGAAGAATCGGCAAGAAACTCAGTACTTGCTCTTTTAATCTGTAAAAGAAAACCGCACATGCCATGACATGACAGGACTACGCTCACGCTTTATGCTCAACTCTAAGCTCACGCTTTATGCTCAACTCTTAAACTCAACTCCTTAAGCTTTTCGCACCATAAGCATTTCGCACCTCAAGCTCACCCTCAATCACTGTCATTTTTTTTTTTTTATTATACAGGAAAAAACCCCTTATGGGTACCGCCGCCCGACGGGGACAGGCGGCGGTTATGTCGGACTCGCACCGACTAAAACGACCTGTGTGCTCCACCACGCTGCCAATGGCAAGGACAGGGTATCATTGTACATTTTGCCCCCATCCCGCCGACAGCTCTGATCCCAGAGAATAAACACCTCCAGGTAGGGGCCCCTCGAAAGAGAAACCCCCCTCCGCTAACCGGTGCATCGGGAGCACCAGATGCACCGACCGCCTCGGGGACCTGTAAGCCAGGTGTCCGATGTACCCCGTTCGGAACACCCGAAGGTCCCCAGTTAGGGCGGCAGACGATGGGCTTGGGCGAGTCACTAACACCTGGACTCACCAGCAGCAGATTGGATCCAGAACAACAGTTCGTGGAACCGCTTCGCCGCCTCCCTCCGCCCCCCTCCGCAGAGCTAAAGGAGGCCATCGCTGCCCACGATCGCTCCCTGCCCACCGTGTTTGCTATGTCACGGTCGACAGGGAGAGATCGCGCCCCAAGTAGGGGCCCCAACGCCTTGGTGGGCGTTTCCGCCCCCACCGGGTAATTTTTTATAGAGGTTTTCTTCCTCGCAACCCGAAGGTCCCCGTTCCCATTGCTGGGCTTCCGGGTTTCGCCGACGGTGGCCGTAACCATGTCCAGCCAGACTTAGAGTAAGCCCAACTGGACCCGTCGCTCATTAGGGACTTCACCCCAACCCCCCGAAGTCCCCGGCCCGTCCAGATTGCCCTCTGCTAATCAGAGGGACAACTGGATTGGCCACCCCTCAGTGGTCCGTTCGCCAAGACTAAGCTTGCCCAGGGTGCGCCACGAGGAGGCCGACCACTTTGGCACCCCTATCACTGTCATGGCATAACACAGCTCAATTAGTGGCAACCAACTCAGCAGATACACACGTAAACAGACTCGCAAATGATAACGCTCAAAGAACAATCACCACTTCCAGGCAGAGCCTAGCTGACAGTCGTTGCAGATGCCCACAGTCTAGAAAACAATCGTTACAACTGGAAAGATCCAGAGAACAATCGTCATTCTAGCTGACAGTTTCATCGAACAAAAGTCACGGGCGCGTCTAAGGCCTCATATAGCACATCACGTTGATCTCACAGAATTAATTAACCGAATACCAATTACCATCATTAATCTCTCCAATAAAAACTCCATTTTTTATTCCATAGCATCGCATATCCCAACTTTCTCTCAAATTATACGAAATTCGCACCCTCCTTTTTGTCTCAAGATATTGATCGTCATTTGTCTTTTCTTTGAACTCTTTAAATTTCCAGATATTCCTTATGTCCACTCTATTTGTGAGTTTAGGTTACATCCCACTTCTGAATATAAAAAGCGACGATATTTCTCCTTTATTCTTATTCAATAAATAAAAAGCAGTTTTCCCAGAGTCAACCCATTTACTCTTTTCGCTACAACTCAACGAATGACACATAAAAATATGACAGCCACAATGCTTTTTCATATTAATCGCCAACTCTATGAAGGAGGTTGTATTAAAAACATGTTGTAACAATATATTTGAAGCACCTTGTGGCTTGGACGAATGAGAACAGTATGTGCTTTTCTAAGAAGAAACTGTCTCCGTAGGTAGAGCGGATGGATATGCAAGAAGTCCATTATTTAACGCTACTTCACCAAGTGAGAACACAGGATAAATTATCGGTCATTCGTAAAAAAGTAATAGATATATTATTTCTGCAATTTAAGAAATTTGGCAACAATGTTGCTTCTATAAACTAAGCACGAGTTAACACTAACAATGTATACAAAAACTCCAGCGGCCGCTATGTTTTTCATCAAAACTGCATATGGTAGACATAAATAGTTTTGGTACTTTTTATTTTACACAATTTAACTGGTAGAATCAGACGTCTTTATTTCTAGCTAGTAATTGCGTTCAGATAAAAAAATTTTTAATAAGGAAAATAAGATGTTTAGGCGAAGTAAATACAGCAGACATACATTGCAATGTGAGATGATTTTACAGTTTTAAGCATCGCGAGTGACAGTTTGTACATAATTGTTGGCTATAATTTGGAAGTATATCGAGTGCGTTAAGTAGTGTTTATCGAATATTTAAGTGATTATAAAGTTTTTTGTTGTGTTCGTGACGCTGTAAGTTGCGTACTAGTTTGATTACTATTTTACAAGTCAGCGATTCTATGGTCGTCTTTCAGTTGATTCAAATATAGGCTGCGGTTGTACTTCATTATCTTAGATACATTAGATTCTGGTAAAGCCGTATAACGAGCGATTTGGAGTTCGGGTTCCATTGTGAAACCGACAAAACGCACCGTCCGAGGCATCTCGTCATGCTTAAAAAATGCGAAGTAAAAATACTTTTAACATAAATATTTAAAATATCAGTCCGCGCTTGGTCATTTTTAGTATTGAGTGCTTCGAATATTTTGTTTAAATCAATGGCTTACAATATAATAACCTGTAAAGTCATGACCGTTGCATCAACATTAACTCAAGTCGATGACCGAATGGGTGACCGAATTTCATCATTCATCATTCGATAAGTTAATCGTATCTTTTTTATAACTAGCAGATATTCTTTAATCTAAGATGGAACGTACTGAATTCCTGTGCGTCTGATTAAACTTAACGAGTTATAAATTATGAGTGTAGATCAGAGATTCAAATGAAACTTTCAAACTGTATAGTTAATGTATAGAAACCGGCTATACTCACGTCTTATTATATCGGGTTAGCCCGACTAGTTTCGAATCCATCCGGGCCACTTATTCATAAGCTCTTTACACGACGTTATCCTTTAACTTTTTACACAACATGATAACGTCGTGTAGGTAATGAAAAGCGTCGAAACTAGTAAGGCTAATCCTATAGAATAGGCCGTGAGTATAGCCAGTTTCTACACATTTTCGTTATTTCTTATTATTTTTTAAAGTTTCTTTTGACTCTGTCATCTGATCTACACTCTTAACTTTTTAAGATTAATCAGACGCATAGGAATTCAGTAATTTAGATATAGCCGGTTTCTATACATTAACTGTGAATACTACTCACGATGGTTTATTTAAAAATAGAAAATGCATGTTATATATATGAACTTGAAGCTTAATTTAAACATTGCGAATATGTTTGCGATATAACCCGGAGTTCTGAAGGTGAAGTAGCGATATCGATTGATTGAATATTGCTAGAAGGTTGGAGTAAAGTATTTTTAATAGATTGGCGATTTTATTCATTTATGAATAGCCAGCCTTAAGTCGATGGATTTGAGGTGAAAAGGTCTCGAGGAGTGGATATACTTAGACAAGGCCTATGTCCACCTGCGAAAGTTCGTCGGTTGGGACAAACGAGAGATATGACGTCGTAAGAAACTCAATAAACTAAAAGATATTATTTGAGACAAACGAAATAAAAAACACAATGAAATTAACGAACGGCGTTTGAAGTTGTCAAAAATAAAGTATTCGATGTTCAGACGTTTCCGTATATATCTCATTGGTTTTGACATTAACAGTTTGCTTTATTTCTTAACATTGAACTAAAATGTATGTCTTACGTAATCAATTCACATATTCATAGATGTAAAGTCCCTTGAGAATGATTTTTCTAACCTTACATATTGTTTAAATTATACTGTCATCGATGCTTATGACCGGCTGAATAGAATAGTACCACCATCATTTCTTACCGAGGTGTCGTAAAAGGCGACTAAGGTAAGTGGACCCGCCGTGTGGTATCCGGCTGAGTAGAATAGACCAACCTCATTTCTTACCGAGGTGTCGTAAAAGGCGACTAAGGTAAGTTGACGTCAGGCATGCGGCCGGTCGTAAAATACGTAGCCAAATCATGTGACAACATGTATTATAACATGTTGTGCCGATCCTACTTAGAATGGGATAAGGAAGATGATGAAGAGGCATGCCCTCTCAGACGAAGGTAATGTCAGCCATGTCAACATATTTTCCTCCCTAGCACCAAGAGAGGGAATGCATTCAATATAAGCCGCCGCACACCATCGTAATATTTTGTGCCGACCCCACTTAGAGTGGAAGGGCAGGAGGATGATTGATGTCAAAAGTCAACATGATTTTTACGCAGTTATGGGAGTTCCGTGAATTCCAATTCCTCTCGATTGTGGGAAGTTAAGAGCTGAATCAACTAGCTGTGATAGCCCAGTGGTAACACCGTACGACTCTTTCGGGGAGGTCACGGGTTCAAAACCCCGGCAGTCACCAATGAGATTTTCTGTTAAAACTTGTGTCTAATTGATAATTGCAATTTATAACAAGTTTTTCGGTTAAGGAAAACATCGTAAGGAAACCTGCATATTTCTAGAGATTCTCTCGAGATATGTGTAACCTACCAATCCGCTCTGGAGCAGCGTGGTAGGTACTAGCTCCAAACCTTCTCTCCAAAAACGGAGAGAAGAGGCTTATTCGCAGCAGTGGGGTAGTAACAGGCTTTTTACTTGTAGGAAGTTATATGAACCATTTACATTCTGGTAAATTTATGAGCTAAATCTATATTTAGAATTCATTATGCATGGTGCTAGAAATCTGCTGCAAGTGCTTGGGCTAGAATACTTATTCAGTACCTTTTGTTATCATAAAACAAGTCCTTAAATATTATACTAACGTCTAGTTATGTTATTATTACTATCACTATTTCTCTCGTGCTAAGGAATATATTCTCTTACACACATTATTTGTCTTAGTACTTTTTTGTTTGTTTTCTGTTGCGTTGCTTAGGGCATCTGTTGCAATTAGTTATATCTCTATTAATGACTTTATAATCTGTTTAGTTGGACGAAAGTGTATACGGTGGACTAAAGTGGGTATTCAGGGTACACCTGAATGAATTCTTTATAAAATTTGCACCTTATTATAGAATGAAATAAAAGTTTGAACAAGAAAAATACTATATATATAAAATCTTACTTTTTTTCTTATTATGATTATATAGTTTACTTATACGATGTGTCTGGCTATCACCACACTAAATACAATGGAATTTTACTGTACTTTATATATCTACTTTATTTTTATAATATACCAAGCTTCCTCTGCGATTTGGTTTGCGAATTAATAAAGCAAAGCCAGACCAGCTGGCTTTTAAAATTAAAATACATAAGACACGTTCCAGCTAACTTGATTTCCACCATTTTGTAAATTGAAAAAAGGAGACGAATTCCAGCGGGAAGTGTAACTTTGGTCCAGCAACTTGACAAGTAAAATACTTGGTCAGGCGCATGTCGTTCAAGGTGAACTGGTGCACGCGCTGAACCTACATACAATATTATGAAGAGTAACTTTTAACTTTATGTCTATTGACATAAGATTGATATTGTAGCTACATCTGATATAGATTTCTAGACATCACCATAACTCAAGCGAACAGGCTGGTGACATATTATTTTACCGATTCATAACTGTCTCTTAAGACTGCATTTATATTAAGTTAGCAATATTTCTAATTTTATTAATTATATCAACTTTTCGCAAAAATATAAATTATTCATACTAATATTTTAATTGCGACAGTTTGACTATCAGAATTGAACCTTAAATAAGTCCTAAGTAAAGTAACGTCCTGTTGCTATCCCACATTCTCTGTTTTTAGAGAGAAGGATTGGAGCTATGACCTACCACGTTGCTCGCACGTACAATCAGCTATCCTTAAAAGGTACATTATGCTATTGATGACTTTCTTGAATACCTAATAAAAGAGAAAAATCTACTCCAAACATTGTTTTTATTTCTCAAACGGATTAAGATCTTAGATGTAAGCTTCGAAGGCACTTGGCTTTATCCTAAATTATTAACAATTACAGTCATAATTTACATTTATGTCACAGAAATTAAGTAAACAAATTAAAATTCAATTACATCCTCATAAAATGCTCATAAATATGAATATTTTCAGATGGCCATGCTAATCACAAATAAATACGTTTACAATACACGACAAAAAACACTAGCAGCGAAACGACATACATATACAATTCTTTAGACCATAACAACGCATTAAGTGGCAATTAAATCGTAAATTGTAAATCTTGGACATTGAGATATTTAAATATATGTGTAATGATACTACTACAGGGATATACAACCTTTTTTGTCTGTAGTCGTATAATATAAAGGTCATTCATAATTGCAGTGTTTAATGTGTGGAGTGCTAGCATACGTTCACATAATAAAATTAGTTCAGTAAATATGTTTGTCATAGTTGAACTTTTAGAATGAATTTTTGTTATTTATTTATTTATAGATCACCAACAAAATACACACTTAACATTATAAATATACATTGAACAACTTAAAATAAGTAGTATTTTAATTAAAGGTTATAACAAATTTCAAATTAAGTTATGACAACTAAGACGATTACTAGATACGATTTAACTTATTTCATGTTATCGTTAATTAAATCAAATAAAAAATTTAATAAACAGAGAAAATATATTAATTTAAATAATTTGAAGTGAAAATAAATAAAGAAAAATTTAAACGTATAAACTGCGCTTAAAATTTTTGTAACTTCAAAAGAAACCACATTAGAGAGACTTGTGTTGGAAGTACTCTTTAAAATTCAACAACTGGACATGAAACCAAAGATATTTTATTTTAAGATCTGTTATTGTTAAGACTGAATATATAGCTTATGCCAAAAACCAACGAGTGCGTGGGAAAACCAACACAAGCCTTGACTGCAAAGTATACCCATCTAGATTATCTTATCACCCACTCCTATAATTAATACCATGTTAAGATTTTTAATATCTAACCAAATTTTATATTTGGTGAACTTTGATAAATACAGATTTACAATAAAGCAATCTATATAAAAATCTTTGATAATAATATATCTTTGATAAAAAAGCGAGAATTTTTTCCGTTACCCATGCCTTTTCGTTATCGGCTCGGTATTGTACGAAATGTTTTGCTAGCACCTTCCCATTTTCTATAATTTCGCCGATTCATTATAGGACAATTGTAACTGACCTTAATTATGAAACAATCAAAGCTGATAGAGAACTTGAAATTTATGTATTATTAAAATATCCGTTATATCAACAGACTAGTTATTCTATCTGAAAAATAATTTACATTGATAATTAAATTACCAACTAACGAACTTGTATGAAGTATTTGTAGACTGTACTTTGAACAAATACATTTGGCAGTAGAAGATCAATGGTAATTCCAAGTTTCGAAGAAACATTTGAATTTTGTACGGGTCATCTATCTACGAAGTACGATTTGTTTATTCTTGTGACTCAGGGCCACTTAGTTTACCTTTTTGGGTTTGATTTTCATTTAGAGATATGAGTAATGCCTAGGTTCCGTCAATGAATAGGTTCAAGATTATTGTATTGTAGCATTTGAGCCATGTTTACTCCGTGACATCACCGAGAAACGGCTGTAGGAGTATTATAGATGCAGCCTCGAGCGGGATCTAACAGTCCATGACGGCATTCATGAGGAACTGGTCGTTTATTTAACCAATTAGCATCCCGTACACTTGGACCGAATTGCAAATAGAGTGAGAATCTATACAGATGAATAATTCAGTGTTTGCCTAATATGATAAATTGTTAAAAACGTGTTGTTAAAATGGAATATATTAAAAATTTGTGGAGAAATTGGTTTGGAAGACGACAGAAGTATATCATTATTCCATTTCAACCAGGTATAGTAGGAAATTAAAAGCTCGTGAATATTGAACAGATATTAGCCACTGATAAATAATAAACAGTGATAAGAGGTTTTAAATTTGTTTTCCCAAAGTCCATCAATGATTTCGATGCTAAAGTGGTTGTGCACAGAAATATGATTTTGAATTATAACTAATCGAAGTTTACTAAATGTTTCTGGTTAATTGAATTGGCTCATACCCAATTCGTGGCGCGAAAATTGTTAGCGGTGACCAATGCTATGCAATGAAATGATTAAATATCGTTAATATAAATAAAATATTAAAGTAAAAAAACATAATATTAGATTTTATTTTTATAAACTGTTCGCTTAGTAAACTAATATATTTAATTGTTTATTCAGATGTCATCGACGGAACGAGACAAGGTGTCCTTGCAGTCCAAGGTATCGACTTTTGCATCGATGCTAACGGGGAAAATCATCATACGAATAAATTTAATCTCATGACAAGAGATGTTGACAAGTGTCTCGTTGTGAGACGAGGACAGGCATTCAAATTGGATATTCTGCTGAATAGGCCATATGATGCTAATAGAGATGCTATTTCGTTCATCTTTTACGTCTCAGGTATGATAAAAATAGATTTTTCTATATGTTTCGCTCTTGCACCACTTGAAATATTACATTTTTGAATGCTAAGTCTTAAAGCTAAGAAGTTTGAGTGTATATATGTATATTCATCAAATAATTTCACTTGACATAGATAAAAGAAAGTGAATGGATAAATAATTTGATATCTACCAACGTTCTTAATTCTACGAAGAACATATAAGATATTTTACTTAGAATATTTTAAAATAAAGCCGAAACACATCCAAAGGTGATCTAAAGCAATACGATGCTTTAAATCACGTTGGTTATAAAAGATCTAAAGCAATAACGTTTTTTAATTCACGTTAATTATTAAAAAAAATACTTGGAACGTCAGACACTACAATCACTACACTACACTATAATCAAACCTTGCAAAAAAGATGCCTACAAAAAAGTTATGCAAGATTATGTATCCAAATAATATTTATGTAAAGATGTATTTAAGTATTGTGAGATAAAAGAATAATGTAAATGCTTCCTTACAGATGTGGAAAAACGTGGGCCGTCCGATGAAACGTCGGCGGCAGTGCCTATGTTAGAGAAAAGATCAGAAACATTTGGTGCATGGAATGCTGTGTACGAAGGTCAAATGGATTCACATCTGATGGTGGCCGTGACTCCCACCGCTGATTGTATTGTTGCAGCTTGGCGTTTGGACATTGATACTAAATTAAACGGGGGTGGATCTCTCAGTTACACACATCCGTTACCAATTTATATACTGTTCAACCCGTGGAGTAAAAATGATAGTGTTTACATGGGTGGTGAGTATATACTAATTTTCACTGAGTGTATATTAAACAAACTACTTCGCTAGAAGGTTTTAATTAACTTTACTTACAATAATTTGGAGCGGAATTTGAAGTTTAAAAATTGAAATTTTCAAAATCAAAATTCAGAAAAAGAATTTCAAATTTCGAATTTGAACAAAATTATTATTTGGGCTTTACGATTTCTTAGCAAGGTAGATTTGATAACATACCTTCAATAATGCACAATCACATTATGTGTTTTCCTTGTTCGCGAAAAAAAAGGATTTATATCCTAAATGTTACCCCTGTATATAAGCTTTAACTGTGCCAAATTCCATAAATATTAGTAAATAGTATTAACCATGAAATCGTAACAGAGAGACAGATAGACATACATTTGCATTTATAATATTAGTATCGATGGGACCGAATTAAAGCGTGATTTTTCCATAATTTTGTTTTTTGATTCCTTTAAATATATTCTATGTAGGCTATAGTCATCGCGAGGAATATGTGCAAGACGACGGTGGGCTCATGTACAGAGGAGTCTACCATCGAATCAAGCCCACGCCATGGAATTATGCGCAGTATGAAAAGGATATATTGGAATGCGCTCTGTATCTTGTTAGAGAGATCGGCAAGGTTAGTCTTTTAATATTTATATCTATAAAAGTGATTACACTTACTTATAAATTCCTACTGAACCTTACGTAAATTCATTAAAGCGACAACTAGTTTTATTAATCAATGAATAAAACAAAACCGAACACGTCAATGTTTAAGGTCTTCAATTTTATTACTTCATCATCCTCCTGCCCTTATCCCACTCTAAGTGGGGTCGGCACAACATGTTATAAACATGCTGTCACATGATTTGGCTGCGTTTTTACGACCGGCCGCCTGCCTTACGTCAACTTACCTTAGTCGTATTTTACGACACCACGGTAAGAAAAAGGGTGGTCTATTGTACTAAACCGGATACCACACGGTGGGTCAACTTACCTTAGTCGCCTTTTACGACACCTCGGTAAGAAAAGAGGATGGTCTATTCTACTCAGCCGGATACCACACGGCAGGTTTACTTACCTTAGTCGCCTTTTACGATACCAAACGGCGTTCTTGAATTTTGTTACTTATACATAGAAATATTTTAATATTGTTATAGAGTAAAAAGAAATTGATGACATAGGAGAGATTGCATGATCTTCTTAATGGGAAAATTAAAGCTAGCAAGCTTTAGTTTTACTTGTTTATAAGCAATTAGGAAAGATAAATTGTATTTGAAGGTAAATATTTTTTTAATGCATCGATTGACTCATTAATTTGATTTTGCAGAAATACAATACATATAGGTATTTAATAGCGATAATAGAATTTAATGATGACTTAAATATTATTATTGTTAGTGACAGGTTATCAATTTTCTCGTGCAATTCATTGACATTTGTGCTATTTATAATAAACTTTGATCGCAGTTGAATATCCTTCAATCATAAATAGCATTTGTGATATTGGAGGTGATAAATTAAATGATTTTAATTATGATATGAGTAATTTTGCAAATGCTTGTCTTGGGGTCGTATATTAAGATATTGCATGCCAATAATAGATGCGCATAACCGCCGCGTGGTATCCGGCTGAATATAATAGTACCACCCTCATTTCTTACCGAGGTGTCGGAAAAGGCGACTAAAGTAAGTCGATCCACCGTGCGGTATCCGGCTGAGTTTAATAGACCAGTCTCATTTCTTACCGAGGTGTCGTAAAAAGCGTCTAAGGTAAGTTGGCCCACCGTGTGGTACCCGATTTAGAAGAACGGACCACCCTTTTTCTTACCGAGGTGTCGTAAAATACGACTGAGTTAAGTTGACGTCAGGCAGGCGGCCGGTCGTAAAAACGCAGCCAAATCATGTGAGAGCATGTTTATAACATATTGTGCCGACCCCACTTAGAGTGGGATAAGGAGGTGTTGTCGCTCGATTTGGATACGTATTTTACGACCGGTCGCCTGCTTGACATCTTACCTTAGTCGTATTTTTCGACCCTCGGTAAGAAAGAGGGTCGTCTATTCTACTCAGCCGCATACCACACGACGCGTCTACTTACCTTAGTCGCCTTTTACGGCACCTCGGCTAGAAATGAGAATGGTACTATTCTATTTAGACGGATACCACGCGGCGTTTTAGATGGAAAATGTACTAATTGCATTTTATTAAAATGTTGTGTGATGAATTCATTACTATTCTTAGCAACGTAAGCGTAGAGATGATATCATTGCAAAATTAATTACAGGTCAAGGGTCGAGCCAGAGGAGATCCCATCAGAACAGTGCGAGCCTTGTCCGCCGCAATCAACGTTCAGGATGACAATGGGGTCTTGTTTGGAAACTGGGGCTCGGAGCTGAGCGATTACAATGGTGGTACACATCCTTTGAAATGGGTTGGATCACTTTCCATATTACAGAAATATTACGAGAAAAAGAAACCCGTGAAGTACGCCCAGTGTTGGGTGTATGCTGGCGTTCTGACAACAGGTATATATTTGGTCATATTAATTGAGTTTTATTCGGTTAGAGATACAGTTATGCTATAAATATGTTATATAGGTTGTGTTAGCTACTGGGTTATTACAGATTAAGTATAAAGTACCTGGGTGGACGAGCCTTGTTGGTAATTTTTAAAAAGATATAACAAAATGCAATAAAAAAAACGGAAGAAGAAAGCGCCGGTCGATCCCCGGTGTTGAAATTTTTTGGTCCGCTTGTTACCCATTACAGCATTACGTTTGATAGCTAAAATTTCATTTACTTTCCATTCAACATTTCAGAACATTTTTCAGTGCTCTAAAACAGGGATAAAACATTTTTTTTTAAATGAAACCTAGCTTGATCGATTTTCCCTCTAAAACGTTTTGAAATCGAAAATAAACATAAATTTTGGTATTTTGTAGACAATTCCTTTACTTTCTGGAGGTCCGTAATACAAAAAGTAATGAAAATATTATTTCTATAATCCGCGATAAAAGAAAATATAAATTATACTAAATGTTGAGTGTACTATTCATTCTCATACCTGTTACGTGCAGAATTTGTGAAAACTCATGCACTATGCACCAATAACAAAAATATACAAGCACTACACACATTTTTTTTATATATTTTGGTAATATAAATGGTAAATACAATCAAACATTATATTATACTTTTTGTTTTAGTCTGCAGAGCGTTAGGTATACCCTGTAGGCCTGTAACGGGTTTCGACGCCGCACACGACAGCCAAGGTAGCCTCACTATTGACATAATAAAGGACGATAAAGGAAACACTCTGGAAGACTTCACAAGGGACTCTGTATGGAACTACCACGTCTGGAATGAGGTAAGCTTTAATATCTTATTGAATTTTTCACAACCATATTTCTGAGACATGAAGTCTCAGAAATATGGTTGTGAAGCTTTCCAGTGATTATGTTAGCCACTGCCAACTATACAATGAAGTCATTTTCATTAGTATCTGGTTGACTGAGCCTAGCACGGTAATTTCTTACAAAATAAAAAAAATAAATATGAAGTAAGGATCGACCCTAGGTATTTACATTTCTCGAGACTGCCCGTTCCCCGAATAAGCTACGCTGACTTGACAGTTTGTGGCAAAAATTCAATTCTATATAAACTTTAGTATTTTATAATGTCCAAAAACAGGGATAATACGATATTTTTTACATAAAACCTAGCTAGATCAAATTTCTTCCCCCAAAACCTCTATATGCTGAAATTGTTTGACCCCTAAATGTATGCTGAATACGTTTTGTAGAAATCGTGAAATCGTTTCCGAGATTCCGAAAATACACACACACACACACACATATATATATATATATATATATATATATATATATATATATGCCATGATTTTGAACGGACGAGCCCTGGAATACCACTTACGCGTATAAACAATTCAAGTGTACACAAACGAAAGTCAGTTATTGCTCTTACCACATATCCACGGCTGTTACTAAGAATAGGTTTATAAGAAACAGATGCATCGCAATCGATAAAGTAGTGAACTATTAATAATCGTGGGCGAACAATTTTACAGACTTACGCGATTAGAAATATTAAAGGTACGGTCTAAAATTAGCTTAATTCGTTTCTACGACAACTCGTCCATAATGCGGATTCCCATGAACTTATATATAACTAGCTTTTACCCATAACTTCGTTCATGTGGACTGTTGTCGCGTTATAGGATGATAATAGATGGCACTTTTCAATGTCAACTTATTCGTGTACAATTATAAGAATTTCTAAAGCCTCTATGTTACCCCGGTGTATAAGGAATAAATGTGTAAAATTTATTTATATTGGTTCAGCGGATTCGCCGTGAAAGCTGCCGAGTTTTTTGCTTGCTCTTCTCGTTAGGAACAGCTTTCTGAACCAGCAGTACAGTTGACGATTCAAAAGCACTTGTTTACAAGTTTATTTAAATAAAGAATATTTTGAATTTGAATTGAAATTTGAAAAGAGTAACACACACATTCATATTTACAGATTTTCGCAATATACTAATATTACATATTAGCATAGCATATTACTTCAGGTCACAGAATAAAGCTAAACTGTGAGACCGTGTGACCCTTTCAGTGGGGCACGGGTTCAAACCCCAGGCAGGCCAGAGTTTTTCTGTTAAAACTTATGTTAAACTCACTTACTTATTTCTGTTAAAAGTGTGTGATTAATTGCAGATATCAATTATGCACATAATTGATATTTGCAATTTATCACACCCTTTTCGGTGAAGTAAATCACATCCTGGGATATGTGCATCCTATCAATCCGCAGCATGGTGGGACAAGCATCAACCTTTCTCTCCAAAAAGAAGGATTATGCTCAGCTGTTACATTTTTACAGACAATATATTTAGTGCAGTCAAAACTTCTTACATCATCGAGTTCAATCTTCTACAGTATTGAGAAGAGATCTATGCCTAGATACTAAAAACCCATTACTTTACTTGTACTTCAGGTTTGGATGGACCGACCCGATTTAGGTGCTGACTATAGCGGCTGGCAAGTAATCGATTCCACGCCACAAGAAACTTCCGAGGACATGTTCCGCTGTGGCCCGGCTTCATTGCGAGCTATACGGGACGGGGATCTGCAAAAGCCATATGATGCTTCTTATGTTTTCGCACAAGTGAACGCTGATAAGGTATGGTAGCTTGATATTTTTCTTTGACAATTTTATCTTTGCGCCATATAAAAAAAGACGTAAGGGTATCAAATAACAAAATTGTTACGTATAATGTAAAAATGTGTATAAGTCGATTCTTCTTCTTATTTATTTGTTACCTATATTTAGTAATAATATAATATAAGAGATAAATAAGAAATATATGTATATTTTTATTAAGAATAATTTATTATAAGAATTAATTAACTTATTTTAAATAGGGTAAAACGATTTTTTCTGAAATTAGAAATTCAAATTTAAACTTTTTAACCGGGGTATTTTCTTATTTAAATTACCAAAATTTTAAGTTTCGAATCAAATCCTGATCTACGCTTTATTACCCATATATTCAGTTATTTTCGAGGAAAATAATTAAATTGTTAGATTATTTTAGTTTATTCAGTACACAATATTAATAGAAAAGCAATATAAATAGAACTAACCCTTTTTTAGGTGCTGTGGAAATATGCCGGTGAAATCCAACCGTTAAAACTTTTAGCACGTGATACAACGTCAATTGGACAAAATATATCCACAAAAGCAATTGGTCGTATGGAGCGGGAGGTACGTTTATAATCTATTATTTTTAAACGATGCCATTTTGAAGTGCTTTTAAACAATTGACGGGATCAACGTTATTTTTAAATCGACGCCTGTAAATTTTAATAGCAAATACAATTTTAAGTCATATTGCTATAATAAAATGTTTAGGCTTTCTCTGAGTTACTAAATAAAATTAATACTATTTAAATGATAATTAATATTGTAATTCTCAAATATGAGTGTTATAGCAAAATATTAGTATAAAACGACTACACACAGACTATATATGTATTATAATACATATATAAATACGTACAGAATAGAAATATTCTTTATTGCACACAAATACATCAAAGAAAAAGAAAAAAATAGTAGTTGTATGGTACCCGAGTAAGTGGAATAGACCACCCTCATTTCTTACCGAGGTGTCGTAAAAGGCGACTAAGGTAACTCGACACGCCGTGTGGTATCCGGTTTAGCAGAATAGATCACCCTCTTTCTTACCGAGGTGTCGTAAAATACGGCTAAGGTAAGTTGCCGTCAGGCAGGTGGCCGGTCGTAAAAACGCAGCTTAATCATGTGACAGCATGTTTATAACATGTTGTGCCGACCCCACTTATAGTGGGATAAGGTCAGGAGGATGATGATTAAATATTTATTTATTTGTTATGGTATAATTTTTATCAATATGTTATCTGTTTATTCTGTAGGATATCACTGACCTCTACAAGTATCCCGAACAAACGCGAGAAGAACGTGACACTATGGAAAAAGCACTTCGTAAATCCGAGAGCATCTTTGCGAGATATTATCTCAATGATATCTTTAATGATGTTGTTTTTGATTTTGAACTGCGAGACGATATTAAAATAGGTCAGGACTTCAATGTGGTGAGTAGTATAAAACACGGTAATAGCAGTAAACGGTAGTAGTTATTAAAAAATCATGTATCACAAAATTGTTACTCTCTTAAGACTTCTAAATAAAAGTTCGCGACAGCATATGTCTAGCTTTTAAGGATAATCCAGTTTAACCATTGTTTGGGTTATCATAATAATATATTACGGTTTTAATCTTTCCACGCGAGCGGAGCCGCTAGTTATATAATAAAAAATGTGTAATAATGTTATATTTTACAGGTTTTGCACATAAAGAATACGTCTACAATAGATCAGCATCACGTCAAGGGTATACTGCGAGTAGATACCGTGACATATACAGGAGTAACAGGCGATGGTGTCAAAAGGCACGAATTTGACAAGATCATGGCACCCGCGGAAAAGGAGACCATCACCTTGAATGTCACATTTAATGAATATTACAAAAAATTGGTTGACCAAGTAAGTAGAAATAAAACCTTTCATTAGGAAAAGGCATACAAGGTCCCTATAAGAAAATGTTGTCCATATTAATATTAAAAATGCAAAAGTTCTTCATCGCCGTCCAAAAAATTGCAGTTTGCACGAGATTGACTTAATCTGCTTTTTATCTCAGTACGGGTCCACCCAAAAGTAGTCGTGGTCAGTAACTAATAGTTTTCATTTCGTTCACTAATAGTTTCATTCGTTAATAATTAATTTTGATTAAACATAAGCATAGCCATCTGAGAAACAGAGCTATTAACATGTTCCAAAAATTTTTTGTGATAAATCTCAATCCATACTTATATCACAAATGTGAAAGTTTGTCTGTCTGTTTAACTTTTAAGTCTAATCCGCTGGAACAAAATTGATGAAATGTGGTATAGTTAATTATATACTAGCCATATTTCGATCCATCAATAGTTTTGCCTTTGTGATTCTTGGGAAAATACTGAATATAATAAATAGCATTATCAATCAACTATTTATTTAATTCCAAAAGGAACATCTGAAATGTTTCAATTACACGCGTTGTTCAATTATTGTAAAATTATTCCGACTTCTGTCGTTGCAGATAGATAAGACAAATCTATACAAATATATATAAAGCTGAAGAGTTTGTTTGTTTGTTTGAACTGAAAATTATTAGAATATAAGATGATAGTCCATTTATCGAAGAAGGCTATAGGCTATATAACATCACGCTTAGATGAATACGAGAGGAGCAGCAATAAAAAATTGCATGAAAACGGCAAAGCTTTTAAAGTTCTAAAATAAAAGTTCTAAAAGAAAAAAAACTCTAAAAGTTCTAAATTAGTCTGCGACAGCATATGTCTATCTTTTATTCTTAACCCACTTTAACCATATTTATGGTTATATTAATATATATATATATATATATATATATATATATATATATATATATATATATATATATATATATATATATATATATAAACCGGTGACGTGCCTAAAATACTCTCTCTCGTGTATTCCACGGTTTGCCAGCGCTGTTATAGAGTCATTGGTATCGTAAAATGTATTTCCTTTTTGTACACAGGCCTCTTTCAACATAGCATGCTTGGCAACGATTGTGGAGAAAAACTACGACTATTTCGCACAAGACGACTTCAGAGTCCGCAACCCTGATATCAAGATCTCTATTGATGGCAAGCCGGTGTCACGTCTAGAAAGCACGATCACCGTGAAAGTCGAGAATCCTCTACCAATACCGCTGAGGAATGGAAAGTTCTATATTCAAGGGACTGGACTGGAAAAACAGTTGAAGATTGAACTCGACGATGTAAGAAATTTTGATGGCAATAAATATTAAATATATTTTTTTAAATATATGAGGCCAAAGTAACTTAATACTTATGCTATGATGGGTGAGAGACATCTGGTAGATATACATATATAATTTGAAATACTTAAATAAATAAATACACCGAGAATAGAAGAAACAACAAATTTTAATTAGAAAATGTTGGCCCTTGGTAGGAATCGTCACAGCGACTTTCGGCGCTGAAGTTGCATTCACTGCCACTCAAGCGAATGGGCCAGTCAATACTTTTTACTTAACTCAATTTACTTTATTCAAATTCAAAATACTCTTTATTCGAGTACTTTGAATCCAAAAGTAATGATGATTATTTGGCTATAATCCGCGATAAAATCAAATAAAAATATATGTAAAGCTAATTGTTGAGTGTACTATTCGTTTTCATATCTGATGATACCTCCTTATAATGTTTCGATTAGGGAGGAAACGATTGTTGAGATTGTGGTAATGAATGTCTGCGGTGCTTGTGTAGTGTATGGTGGTGGTGGTTTTGGGTTTAAGTGCATGTTGTTTACGAATCCTGCGTGCTTAATATATGAAAACCGATAGATACACACTACTTTTAGCAATACATACATTTTCTTTAACCGTGGATTCTTTTCGTCCAGAAAGTAACAACTATCTCTATAAGTTATTCAAATAATATTATTTTGTATTACAGAATGTAGCTCCAGGTGCTATTGCCGAAGCGCAGTTCAAACTCACACCACCATGGGCTGGTCGCTTCCAAATATCTGCCAAATTCACATCTAAGGAAATGCACGACGTGGATGGCTTCCTTACCTTTATGGTCACCCCGATGGACAGCACTACTAACGGAATACCATTAATTGATGCTAACGAAACACGCCAAATATAAAATTATTATAAGTCACGACAGGAAAAAAATGTTAATAGACGTATGTATTTATGTAAATCCAAAAAACGTAACACACAGTTATAAGATATATACATATTTTACATTACTCATTTTACATACATATTGTCTTAAACATACATATTTTTATTTATACACATTTTACATACATATTCTTTCTCGTGCAAATAGTGGTAGTAGTTTAGTAGTACTAGTGAATGTCTTGATTGTAAATAAAAATTTAAAGTAACAAAAAAAAAATTCCGTGTTTAAATAATACACTTAATACTTTAGGCGCAGCAACGATAATACATGTCGAATTTAAGACGTCGAAACAAGTCGAATGAAAAAATGCTTCGATCGTGGTGATCGAAGCATTTTTTCAAACTACAGGATCCATTGGGCCTTTCTAAAGATTGTCTGAAAATTTCACTAAAATCGGTGCAGCTGTTTAGGTCATACGGACCAAAATTCATTTTTATATATAAAAAGAGAAAATTTAGTACCGTACAACAAAAATTGTAAAACCTCGTGCTAAACTCGGTGCTAATTATGTTTTACGTATATTTTGCCAATTCCCGAACGAAATACTGGAATTTTTAACCTTTGGACTAGCCTTCATAAACTTCATTTGTATCAATTTTCATCAATATTGCTTCAGCCAAAGCTTATCACAGCCAAAGTTTAAAAGCGTAACAGACAGACTTTCGCATTTATAATATTAATATGGATATTTAATCAACTTTAACTCTTTTAATTTTTTATATTACTGTTACTCACATAACTGTTTACGTATCTCTAGTACAATAAAATTGTATTCTACTTAATATAAAAAGCTTTATTTTTAATTCAACTTAGACACAATTGGATTGTCTCAATATATTTTTAGGTCTTATATCCCGTCAGTATTTATAAAAATATGTTTACAATCGTACTAGCTCTTTTATGTACATTATATATAGTCCACAATTTTGGCATAGCATCACATAGCCCAAGCATTAAAATTTCTGTCGCTTGTATTTCGATTAAGGAAAATATTATTATTGTTGAGGTTATTATTCTTTAAGTTATGTAATTATAAATATTTACTAAGTTATTTAGTTTATATGTCTATTATGTACTTTTGTGCTGTTTTGCCAGATGTATGACAAAGAGCTTTATTAGTTTTATTATAAAGTTATTACGTTAGGTTTATAACATAATTTAACAATTGTTTTTTGATATGTGCTCTAATGTTTAAACTTTCTCATATGACATCTATGGAATTTTAAATTTGTATAAAATATTTGAACGTTAAAACTTCCTAATATTTTGCCTGCAAGTACTTCAGGTTTGGACAAATGTTTGTATTAGTTGATGGCGTACAAGATAATAAAAATGATTTTTGAAAACCTGTAATGATATAAAATAATGTTTCTAATTATATTTTAACATTCAGTATCGTAGGTGTTGACGTTTATTTCTAATTATAATTCTCAAAAATAGGATAACTAATTATTACAAACTAAAAACACAAGTATTCTTAAGATGCTTAATTTTACTGTTGGGCGATAAATATAGCTTTAATGAAAAATTAAGATGATATGTGAATAGTAATATATTTTTATTATAACGAGAGGTTTGTTTTTTATTACAATCAACATAAGTCAACATTACATCTAGGCACACTAAAATGCACATAATTAACTTGATGAAAAAACATATTACTAATGTCAAATTAGTTATTTTACCAAAATTATCTCGGTGGTCCAGCCATCCTGTC
The DNA here is from genome assembly GCA_947086495.1 of Morpho achilles. Classification (NCBI taxonomy): domain Eukaryota; kingdom Metazoa; phylum Arthropoda; class Insecta; order Lepidoptera; family Nymphalidae; genus Morpho; species Morpho achilles. Next base: position 13,618,845 of record CAMTZB010000007.1, on the reverse strand, counting down.
GGTACAAAAACATGCTATAAAACAATAAGAACTTGTTTTGCCAGCTAATGCCAAAATATTATGTTACGCTTATACAAGTTTTTAAATAACTAAATAAGATCAGGAACTTCTGGATTGTCAACAAAATTTGGCGAAGGCTGTTTTCCAATGAGTTTCAGTTTTGGGTCTACATAATCAGGTTTTGATATTGATTGCACCATTTTTGTAAAATCCAATTCGTTGCCCGAAGGTCCTATTTCCAAAAATTCCCTCTTCGATTGTTGCATCGCTAATTGACAATCTTGTGGTCCGTGTTCAGAGTACAACTGTGTCTGTATGGCACTAATTTTCTTTGACATTGGATTTTCCTTAATAATAACATTTGCTTTAGGCATAGTGAGAACTAAATGACCCGTGATTTGTGACCTTTTGGCTACCGAAATAGTTGTATCGACATCTTCAGGCAGATGAAGTTGAAATATTTTTCCTTTGATCAAAACTCTTACATAATTTGGCTGTATATCAACATCCAGTAAACTTGTATCTAAGTGTTTATATACGGCCAAGTCTAGAATATATTTATCAGGTTCTACGTCGGTAAATCTAAACTTTATCTTGGGTTGATTTATGTTAAAGGGTCTGCCATCTGCATTAAAAAGCTTATGTACCACTTTTTCTTCTTCTTTTATGTCAGTTTCATAACTTTTCAGCTTTAGTTGCCTCATGCGTTCAATTTCATATCTAACTTCAGGGGCATGTTCAGTTTTTTCTGCCCAGAATTTCTTATTTCGTTCTTCTGGATCCATGCCTTTATATGTGTTCTCCCATTTGTCATTGATATCTTTTTCAAGTCGCGCTTTTTGCGCATTTCGTTGACCTTTGTAATTTTTTTGCTCAAATATAATGTCACTTCTGATATTGGAAAGATTTTGTAAAGCTTTGATGCGATCAGATCGTTCAATATCTTTACCATCAAGTGAGTTAAGTTGTGGCAATGTTCCAATGATGAAGTCTCGATAGTTTTCATAATCAGTGCACGGATTTCCGGTTAAATATAAGTTTTCCAAATTATAATTACCGGTAAGACTTTCTACACTTAATATATCTCCAATAAAATTAAGGGTGAGATCCAATTTTTTTAACGATTCACATCTTTCCAAATTTTCAATAACTTCTATGTTGTTAAGTGCTAAATTAAGATATGTTAATTGTTTTAATTTATTTAGGTTTTCTATTTTAGCAATCAAATTACTTTGCATTAAAAGAATCTTGAGCTTAGGGCACCAATCTTGTAGATATTCAATTTTTTCTATATTTTCTTGATGTAATGCAATTTCTTCTAAGGGTGCTAATAAACGATCATGGTGTTCTGCTTTTTTACGTACCATATCCACCGTTATTTTAACCATTTAAGTTACAATTTAGTAATAAAAATGGGAAACTAAGAATAAAGTCAGAAACACAAAAAAATCAACAATCAAGAAACATGGCAACCAATGAAAATATTGTTATCATTATTTATATGACGACTGTTGCTAAGCAATTTCAGTGGCACAGAGATTGATCCAAATATCCATGGATATGGATTATGAACGAAGACAAGTAAGCTAATATGCTAAAATTTATTTTGCTTTTGTCATATTTAATTAATAAACATACATATTTTTCACTAAAACAGATTTCTGAGATTACTTAAAGTATAAATAGAAATAACAATTTAAGTATAGGAAAGTAGTGAAGGAAGGGCAACGATAGATTCAGCGAGATATGAAATTGTTATCTTTTCATCTCGGCAGCGGGTAATCCGTCATTTAACATTCCACCGGTGGCACCCGGCCCGATCTACTCAAGCGTACTAAATTAATATCGCCTTGATGTAGCGGGTATTAAAATATTTTAAACGACGCCATTTATAATATGGCGTTCAGATATCAAGTCGCGAGAGCAGAACATATTTTATTCCACGAAACTGCCAAAAGACAATGAGGATGAAGGATTACTATCATCAGAGAATCGTTTTATTGTTATTGTTTGAGGTTAGGACGAAAAAAACGAAGACGTTGAAAAAACGAGAGACGTTCGGATGAAATAAGGCATGACAGAGGGAAAGACGGTGTTATTAGTAAAAGGCGCTGGTAGAGTGCGGCGCCCCGCGGTCTGTGTGTTTTTAGGGGCCTGACCCAGTGGGGCGCTTCGACGCTTAGCGACCCAACATATACAATATCACTCTTATTTCCATAATATTCTGCTGATGTTTATTTACAAATATGGTCTTTGTCCGGTGCGCTTAAGGTTTGTTATAGTTCGTTTAAATTAATTATGAGTAAAAGACAGATGTTTTGTACAGTACGTGCACGACGTTCCCACTTATTGAAAGCAGTCAATTTAACATTTTGTTGTTTAAACAAACACCCAGTTGCTCCCTAGGAAATATTGAAATTAAGAAAGTAATTTATGGCGTTGAATCAATATCGTATTCCAAATATTCTGTAGAAAATATGTAATCATATTTGAATAAAATAAACACTACTACTATGGAGATCAGTTCTACTGTTCGTTGAGAGATGGCGCTGCTGGTTTCAGTTTGAAAAACTTATGCAACGGATTATGCCTCGGCTCAGCCGAAAGCGTTTTCATTTGTCTTTTCTAGAGTTACTACTAAATGGTAACTTTACATCTGCTGGTTTATTGCTTACCAGGAGATTTATAAGATTACATAATAAAAAATACTAGTTATGGAACCTAATATATTTAGTATTTACATAAATTTAGCGATATCTTGTTTACATAAAATTAGTAATGTTTTCAAATGAAATTTTTGTTATATGCATTAACTTCATTAATAATTTCGGTTGCTAAATGGTAACACAATTTACCAATCGAAATTATTAAACAAGAAGACAACAACAACAACAACAACAACAACAAGAACAGGTTTTGTACTAAGATTTTCTATAGGCTCGCTATATTTCGAACTTGCGAGGGAACATATAAGCGGTAATTTAATGAAGCGATAAATAACATCTTGTTTGAATAAATTAATCATTATTTTAAGAAAATCTACGTTTTTCATTATGGCAACAAAATTCTGGGTTGATGTCACAAACATGCGTTTAACCAACATAACTTTTGGCACAATTGACGGAATTAACCTGTCTTTATTTATTACTAATATGATGTTTTTACAATAATAAAGCGTAAAGAATCTACATTAGTTCTAATCTGTTTAATTTGTGTTTATTTAAAAAACTTGTGAGATTAAGATTGTTTATTTTTGTTTTGATAATGTAGCGGACATAATCTGCAGTAGCTTCAATATTAATTTTTTGCGAAACCCGTCTGACCCAATCTTGGTAGGGCCCAGCGGAGTGGTTTACACGCAAATGTCAGTATTAGTCAAAACAACCGTCATCACTCTACCACGTCTGTGTTGAGATAAAAAAAAAGTGATAGCCGGCATTTATACACAGGGTTATGTAGGCAAATTTGTATAAATGCACTCAAAGGTAAAAATACATGTACCTACGATATCCATATTAATATTATTTTATTTTTATTTATTTATTTACATATATAATATATTTATTTACATATATATTTATTTATTTAAATATAAATATAAGTATATCTGTATGTTTATCTGTTACGCTGTCGCGACTAATCAACGGGTGGACCATTATTGATAAAATTTTGCACATTTAAAGCTAATTCCCTGGGGCATAATAGAGAGGATAGAAAACTCCCTTTTTTCTTTGTTAATAAAAATTACTTGATATGGTATATTAAATATGGTATAAAAATAAAATGGTATTTTATATATAATAGTTTTAATAAAACGTTTTGTACCTGTCAGTTAGTGCTGGATCTTCTTTTGGCACTTCACAATCACTGCACTAGTGTGTGGTGTGTGTGAGTGTATAATGTCCCAAATATACAATATCCCAAAACTAATTTCACAACTTCTATCTAAACTAAACTATCTAAACTATTTAGAACAAATTTCGCGACAACAACATGCGCACCCGCAGCCAAACCGTAAAACGTCAACTCGACACTTCCACCAAAGCATTGCTGCCAACTATAAACCTGTATGGAAATTACAAATATCGAACACAACCTATCACGCGACAATAGTCCACGCAAACGAAGTTGCGGGTAAAAGTTAGGTTCTAAATATTTCTAGAAATCTTTAATCTGAACTAGCACGGACCCCTAGATTTTCTTTTTATTTCGTTGCTACGTTCTACTTATTACAGATTCGTGTTAAATTGCCGTGTTAATAAGATGTGATTTATGTACCAAACGGGTTTAATCTTGCAAAATTGTTCGAATCTTAAATATCTCTGTGATATTATATTTTTTAAATATTATAGGATAAGCATTATTGCTTTATTTATTTGTGTCTTTTAAGTCTCATTTCCATACGGATTAGACGATTCAAGTGCTTGAAAAAGTTAATTTGCATAAAGATTATTTTGATTTGATTTAATCTGTTAAGAAAAAAGCTAATATAGACGATGTAGTTATGTATGATGGAAAATCTAAAATGAGTGAAATAAAAAATATGTATAATATTTAAAGTCTATGTGGACTTATAGCTAAATATATTTGATTTCATTTTAGAATAATCAAAACAGGAATCTTTTACTGATATATTAATGATGAACAAAAAATGTTTTGTGAATTGTGAAGGCGAATTATGGGGATATGTGTGACCTACCAATCCGCATTAGAGTATCGTGGTAGGTATTAGCTTCAATCCTTCTCTCGGATAGAGGCCTATGCCCAGCAGGAGGGTAGTAATAGACCGTTATAAAAAATATGGATAATATTCCCTCCTTAAAGCATGTCAAGTAGTGATGCTGGCTTCAGCTCCGCGGGTCACAGGTTCAATTATCACCGAGGGCCAACATTTTCTTTAAACTATTTATTGGTTCTTCGAGCCTAGATGTAGGTATATTGTATTTAAGTCATCATCATCAAAATTCTTTTGCCTTTATCCCGGTACAACAAGTTATAAGTATGCTGTCACGTGATTTGGCTAGGTATTTTAAGACCGGCCGCCTGCCTGACATCAAGAAAATGATATTTGCGGTGTCAAATGCCAAGCTGTGATAGCCTAAGGTTAACGGGTGGACGAAAAAAGTTTATAACCTGGGATCGATTCCCACATGTTACGCGGCGCTTTCGTTGTTTCTTTTTTTTAATTGCATTTTTTATATCTTTTAAAAAATATCAGTCACCTAGGTACTATATATTTAAGTACGTACTTAAAATTACATATGTATATATTCACCAGTTTCTCATCCATAGCACGAGTATTAAGTTACTTATTTTATAGACGGACGATCGTGTGTGTAAGTGTCCTTTACATTTATTTATTTTGTAAATGTTCAACTGAATATGGAGCATGTTAAGACAAGCTTATCACTTGCTTAAAGAAGCAGTAAACTGCTATAACACGGTCATCGTGTGAGAAGCAATCTGCTTTTCTGGCACATCTCACGCGCAATCAACGATTCGTCTCGCAACCGCCGGGCGCGGGCGGTATACCTGCGGCCATTATCACGTAAATAATTATCGGCGAGTCTCAAATTACAAGACGCCGCAGCCTGCTTTTGCCGATACATATTCATCACGTGTTAACGCCGCGCGTGACTGCTTCCTCAGGCACTTTAGGGTTTTGTTGGACAAATGGCTTATCAATGAATCTTCTATCTATACTTCTATAAAAGTAAGTAGCGACCTGTTACTCTGTTACTATCCCACTGCTGAGAATAGGCCTCTTCTCTCCGTTATTTTTTAAATAAATAAATATATGGGACACTTACGCACACGGTCGTCCGTCCCCAAAGTAAGTAACTTAATTTAAAAAAAAATTAACCAAATTAACAAAAAATCAAAAGTAGAATTTAAAAGTGAGATCCTCCTGTTCTTGTTCCACTCTTAAGTGGGGTCGGCACAACATGTTATAAACATGTTGTCACATGATTTGGCTGCATTTTTACGACCGGCCGCCTGCATGACGTCAACTTACCTTAGTCGTATTTTACGACACCTCGGTAAGAAATGAGGTTGGTCTATTCTACTCATACGGATACCACAAGGCGGACAACTAATTACAATTTATATTCTTAAAATATGAGCAATTTTGTAAAGTTGTTTAAATAAGATATTGTTTAAACAAACATCAAAAAATTATATTTAGCAACGTTAAACGTAAGTTTGAAATGTACTGTAATGTAAGTCTTATTTGTACATAAAATTGGAAATGTAAAATAAATATTCATTCATGAATAGGAGAATAGACAAGCAATGACGAGCGCTTTGTAAATACTCAATGTAACAATTAAGTTTCGAACCGACGAAAAGCTAATATTCCTTTATGGCTACTAAATTATATTATAGTGATAATTAACCAGAAGTCGATCATCAGCGTCATGAAATTCTAATTAGAATCACCAAATCGCGTACCGGATGCGGTTGAACTTGTAAGCTATAAATTATGCACTCAGAGAGAAGTAGTAATTTCGATGCCGACAAATTTTACACGAGCGCGATTTTAATGCGTTTCAAATAATGTCTGTAGGCAACGCTAAATGATAAATCGTCGAGGGAACGCCCTCGAGACGGGCTTAGTATAAATGACCCGGGGTCCCGTTTCGTTCAAGAGGGAACGAAGGAGACGGAGGTGTCTGCTAAAAAAGGATTGGGTTATGGTGCGATGGTGTTGAGATAATAACAGTGTTCGTCGATCGGTGCCTTTGAAACTCGCCATGTTACTATTAGTCGCAGTTCCTTACTTAATTTCTTGATGTCTTATCGAAAAAAGGAGTATTTAGATTGCCAAAACAACATACATGTCATATTATAAGCTATGTTAACCTATACTTGGGTGTATATTTGTATTTAAGTATGTATTTAAAAATATATAAGTATATATTCACCAGTTATCTGTCACCCACACAAGTATTATGTTACTTACTTTGGGGACAAACGACCGTGTGTGTAAGTGTCCCATATATTTATTTTATTTTTTATTTATTTATACTTTAATTACGATACTTTACTAATCTTTATCATCATCCCTACCCTTATTCCACTATAAGTAGAGTCTGGCACAATATGCCTTAAATATGTTGTCACATGATTTGGCTAGATCCCACACTAAGTGTGAACGGCACTACATGCCATATACATGTTGTCACATGATTTAGCTAGGTATTTTACTACCGGCCACCTATCTGACGTCAACTTAACTTAATCGGCTTTTGCGACACTTCGGCAAGAGATGAGGGTGGTCTATTCTATTTAGCCAGATACCACATGGCGGTCAAATTACCTTAGTCGCTTTTTACGAAACCAAGAGCTAAAATACCTCACTGTGTTTTGATATATTGGGGTACCTCTGTCGATTTTAGAAAAAGCCTAAAAAAGTGTCTTTTATCTATTTTTCTTTCTCTTTATTTATCTCTATTTGTGAAAGACAGACAAACTTTCGCATTTATTAAAGTAGTAATTAAAAAAGAAATAACGGCCTCTTACTATGCCTAGATCATCGCTCCCTTTTTGGAGAGAAGGGTTGGAGCTTAAAACTACAATGCTGCTTCAATGCGGATTGCTAATGTACACATATCCCCATAATTTTTGATGAGATATGGAAGTTTCCTCTGGAGTTTTTCCCTCACCGAAAAGCGTGCGATAAACTTCATTATTACTTAGGTACGTAAGTTTTAACAAAAACTTAGTGGTGCTTGCCCTGTACCTATTACCCATGTAGAAAAACAGAGTGTTGGTCTCTTATAAGTATCGCAAGTCTACTGGGCGTGACATGGCAAGCAAAACAAACAAGTTAATTGTATTTATTCAAATGTGGGAGACGAGGGAGCGCAGCAGTTGTTCTGTTCATGAATAGTCATTTCACGGTTAGACCCCCTTTATATGTGCACTGATTCGTCTAAAGTCAGCTTGTGCGTCTCTTGCATATGTTGCGTTTAATTATTATGTTACTAAACTACTTGTATTAATAAAAGAAGTATTTTAAATCAGTTTTATTCTTTTCATAAAAAATGCTAAAATGAAATCAAAGCAAACTCTCATTCGCTATTCGCGGGCTAGCTGCTAATGACAGCGGCTGTCACATCTCCACGTCAAAATGGCGCGAAAGGCTGTGGCAAGATGTGATGTCATGGCTTGCTTGCTTGCTTGCAGTAACGACAAGGCGGCGTTGTTACAATTATTTTAATGGTGGGATAGCGCTTTAGTGATTACAGATAGACAATTATCGATCACGTTGTTCAATTTGCTGAGTAGAATATACCACTCTCTCTCTTACTGAGGTGTTGTGTAAAACTATGGTAAGTTGACCCGCCGTGTAGTATCCGGCTGCATAGAACAGACCAGCCTCTCTCTTACCGAGGTGTCGTAAAAGGCGACTAAGGTAAGTTGACCCGACGCGTGGTATCCGGTTGAGAAGAATAGACCACCCTCTCTCACCGAGGTGTCGTAAAAGACGATTAAGGTAAGTTGACCCGCCGTGTGATATCCGGCCGAGTAGAATAGACCCTCTTTCTTACCGAAGTGTCGTGAAAGACGACTAAGGTAAGTTGACGTCAGGCAGGCGGCCGGTCGTAAAATAACCAGCCAAATCATCATCATATATACATACAAGATTAACTCATTTAAATATTAAAGATAAAAATACATCGCCTACATGCGTATGTATAAATGGAGATGGCTCTTTATTTATACACTAGCTTTTACCCGCAACTTCGTTCGCGGGGACTGTAGTCTTGGAATTACCAGTAGCTTCTGTCACTCTCCAACTGCAAATATCTCAATAGAATAATCAGAATAGTCAGAGAGATTTATAGTTTTATCGAGAGCATAATTTTATTATTTTAGTAAATAGCCCGTACATGCAACAAATATTAAAAGGAGATTTCTAGGCTTATCTGTTACAATAAACTCCATCTAAAAAACATCTAAAAAATTCTTAATTTTTTTCTGGTATTCAATATCACTATAAATTTTATAAACTAATAACGTGCAAGAAAACTTTAATAATAACATTTATATGCAACGTATGAATTGTCAACCTGTTTTTTTTTAATTACCTATATAGGTTCAGCGCTGGATTCCAAGTTTTTAGTATAAATACGAAAAAATATATTATTAGAATTTTTGAATTATATTTTTGTGAACACAATGTTTTAAAATAAGTATCTGAAAATATATTAGAGTCTCGTAATTAACTGTAACGACTTTTCAGATATTGAAAATGGTGTTAAAAGTAAAAAATACATGTCAATTATTAGTAATTTTTTTTACTTGTTGCCTTAGACTACTATCTAAAGACTTATTCCGTTTTGACGTAAACCGAAAAACTTGGAATCTAAACCCTTGTGTAAATTGAGATTTGAATTGATTTTGACACATCGTAAATAAAAAAAAATTCCATAGTTTTATTACAGATGGCGTTTTGAATGTCATCCTAATTAATTCCTGTTGAATGAAAATAATTTCTATTAATAATTTCATATAGGCTATATGTTACCACAGTGCATAAGGAATAATGTGCCAAATTTCATCGATACTGGTTCAGGGGATTGACCGTTAAAACGTAACATGTATGTTACGTGTCAGATAGACAGACAGACAGGCATACTGACAGACAGACTTTCACATTTTGTAATATTAGTAAGGATAACGATAGATTACCAATTTAGAACCACTCCATATTATGAAACAACAATGTCCTCGCAGCTGTCTATCTACTTAAAATAAACTTAACAGCTAATTTACGGGCTTCATTCAATAGAAAGAATCTATACTAATATATAAAGCTGAAGAGTTTCTTTGTTTCTTTGTTTGTTAGAACGCGCTAAGCTCAGGAACTACTGGACCGATTTGAAAAATTCTATGAGTGTATTTGAACAGTAGCATTTTTAATATGAATAATCCCACTTCTTTCACTTCACTACCACTACTACCAGATTGGATTACCATGGTAGATATAGGCTCCAGTCGCCTTCTTAAAGGAGAGAGAAGGCTTTGCCCACAATGGGAGATAGTAACAGGCCATTATTTTCCTTACAGATATAATAAATCATTTTTTTGAAATAATTAAAATGCAAAGCTCCATACAAATGGTATGTTTACGTTTATTTTTTTTAGCACCTAGGATTTAAGCACTTAGGATTCCATTTGCTATTTGATCCCCACTTAAAACAAAAAAATTGCTAAACATATATCATATCATAGACTGGCTCGTTGGAGCAGTGGGTAGTGACTCTGCCTTCAGCTCCACGGGTCGCGAGTTCGATTCCCGCCGAGGACCAACATTTTCTTTAAAAATGAATTTGTCGGTCTTTGAGCCTGGGTGTATATTTGTATTTAAGTATGTATTTAAAAATATATAAGTATATATTCACCAGTTGTCTGTCACCCATAACACAAGTATTAAGTTACTTACTTTGGGGACGGACGACCGTGTGTGTAAGTGTCCCATATATTTATTTATTTATTTATTTATATAGTTTGTCCTAATATATATTGTTACCTTTTCATTTAAAATCTATACTAATATATAAAGCTGAAGACTTTGTTTGTTTGAACGCGCTAATTTCAGAAACTACTGGGCCGAATTGGCCGAATTATTTGAGTGTAAGATGGCCCATTTATTTAGGAAGGCTATAGCCTTTATAATATCAGGCAGGAGAGGAGCAGCAAAAAAACAGCAAAATTTAATACTTTCCATGTGTGCGCAGTAAATGGTGAAATTTATTCAAAAAACAAAATTGTTCCCCTCTAACAGTTCTAAATAAAAGTCTGCGACAGCATATGTATATCTAATTTTTAAGGTTAACCCACTTTTACCATTTTATGGTAATTAGAATACTATCATCATCCTCCTGCCCTTATCCCACTCTAAGTGGGGTCGGCACAACATGTTATAAACATGTTGTCATATGATTTGGCTGCGTTTTTATGACCGGCCGCCTGCCTGACATCAACTTACCTTAGTCGTATTTTACGACACCTCGGTAAGAGAGGGTGGTCTATTCTACTAAACCGGATACCACACGGTGGGTCAACTTACCTTAGTCGCCTTTTACGACACCTCGGTAAGAAATGAGGTTGGTCTATTCTACTCAGCCGGATACCACAAGGCGGGTCGTCTTACCTTAGTCGCCTTTTACGACACCTCGGTAAGAAAAGAGGGTGGTACTATTCTATTCAGCCGGATACCACACGGCGTGGTACTATATTACGGTTTTAATCTTTGCACGCGGGCGGCAATTGCTAGTTTCAAATAAATGCCTTCAAGGAATAAAAAGTTTCAAACAACATGCACCCTTCATTAACAATGATTATTAACCATATTGTAACTTGGTTAGACCTTCTTACCTTTAATCCTTACATTTAAATCTTACCTGTAAGTGTGACTCACCGTTCAGTTTAGCCCGTGCATTATAAAGCTATCGATAAGTGTATGTTACACTATTGTTATGCTTAAAAAACTCGAATAAAAATGGGAATTTTCTAAAAAAATCAGCTTCAGACCCGCCTTCAGATTATTTCTCATAAAAAGATTTTTGTGCTTCTCTTAGTAATATATGTAATTCAGTAAGTTAGATCGCTTCAGGAACGGCGTTAAATGGGAAAAATGTAAGTACCTGACCATTTGAAATAAAAAATTACCCTATATGTTAAATGATGTTTTCTACTACATATTAGTGAAAAAAGCGTCTAAATCGGATCAGCGGTTTCTGAGATTAGCGGGAACAAATGCACAATGGCTAAAAAGCTTGAATAAAAATGTGAAATTCTTCAAAAAAAGTCTGCTTCAGACCGGCCTAGGTCTCATAAAAATATTTTTGCTACTCGTAGACATTGTAATTTAAGTAATTCAGTATGTGAGATCGATTCAGGAATGGCGAAAAACTGAAAAAATGCTAGTAACAGTATCATAGTATACGACCTGCCAACTTAAAATTGACATATCTTTTTTATTTGCTGACCGATTCAAGTAAAACATGTCCTATATGGTTTTCTACTACATTTTAGTTAAAACAGCGTCTAAATCGGATCAGCGGTTTCTGAGATTAGTGGGAACAAAGGCACAATGCTTATAAAACTCGAATAAAAAATGTGAAATTCTTCAAAAAAAGTCGGCTTCAGACCGGCCTAGTTCTCATAAAAATATTTGTGCTTCTCTTAGATTTGATAATATATGTAATCCAGTAAGTAAAATCGCTTCAGGAACGGCAAAAACGGAAAAAAATGCACGTATCAGTATCATAGTATACGGCCTTTCTACTTAAAATTGACATATCTTTTTTATTTGTTGACCGATTGAAATAAAAAATACCCTATATGTTAAGTGAGGCTTTCTACTACATATTAGTAAAAACCGCGTCCAAATCTGATCAGCAGTTTCTGAGATTAGCGGGAACAAACGCACAGACATACAGACAAACAGACAAACAGAGAAACAGACAAAAATTTTAAAACTATTGTTTCATGTTTAGAAGCGTGTTTTGAGACAACAACACTAACTTTTTCTTAAAAATATCAAATGTACAGATTTTAACACCTCTACGATTTTATTATATGTATTGACTAGCAATCACCAGCGGCTCCGCTCGCGTGCCAAGATTAAAACCGTAATATAGTAATTGTATTGAATTTGATAACCGTAAAAATGGTTAATATGGGTTAACCTTAAAAGCTATCGCTATCGCGGACTTTTATTTAGAATTTTTAAAGGGGTACAATTTTGCGATACATGATTTTTGAATAACTTACACCGTTTACTTAGCGCACGCAAGGAAAGCTATAAATTTTGCCGTTTTCGTAATATTTTTTATTGCTCTCCTATTTATCATAGTTGTTGTTCGTGATGTTATATAGCCTTTCTGGATAAATGGACTATCTTACACTCAAATAATTTTTCAAATCGGCCCAGTAGTTCCTGAGATTAGCGCGTTCAAACAAACAAACTCTTTCAACTTTATATATTAGTACAGATATTCCTATGTTTAAAAAAAACCTGGTAACTCGTAGAGATATGAGCTTACTTCTAATCCTATCATATCCCGAGATACCCGACATCTATAACAATCTCTTAATAATTAACCCCTTTTAAGTAAAATGAGAACAGAACGTCTTTAGATAGGTACATCTCCTACATGCGTATACATATAAATGGAGGTTCTCTATTTACGCATGTATAAGAGCTGTCACATTCCACTACCGAAAACAAACAGCAGTTAGTGAGGTCGGATTCAATTTACATGAACCAACAATGCTGCCTTTCTATTGTAAGCTCGACTCCGCCCAGTTGAACTTACAATAGGCTAGCTGGTACGTTATAGGTATGTGACTTGGAGAAAATCGATTAAGTACTAAAAAATCGATTTACTTTCGTCCCTTACATTTAAATCGATTTGTTAAAAAAATCGATTACGTAAAATTTATCCTTTTTTATATATAAAAAAGGGTAAATAAGGTTAATTAGAAAAAGATTAAATAATTTATAGAAGTAATCGTTTCGTACTTTGCGGAGATCCATAATACAAAAGTAATATAACCTATAATCCGCGATGAAAATAGCAAAATAATTTTATTATTACCTTAGAAAAAGATTAGGTAAGGACTGGTAATGAAAAAATTATTCTGCAAAATGCTTTGCAGTGAAAAACGTGTTGTAAAGCTCAAGTTTGCACAGTATATAGTTTTTATCATTATAAGTTTAGTTAAAAACTTGTTTTTGTTAAGTATGTTTTCTTGTACGCAAAAGTTGTATTCTTTAAGATTTTCCATTGCAATAGATTTAAATTCGAAATCGTGTCTTACAAAAACTTTTTCTATTCTTCAAAACGATTTAAATGCTAAACGATTATGCTAACATATATTAAACTAGTAATATCCCGCGGTTTCATCCGCTTAATTTTTATTTTTTTCACTTTATTTCATTTTTATAACGGATCCCTATTTTTTTGAATTTATTATAGCCTATGTTGCTCAGTAAAAATGCAGCTTTCCAAAGGTGAAAGAATTTTCGAAATCAGTCCAGTAGTATTTGTGTGAAAACATTACAAACATACATACAAATTGTTCCTCTTTATAATACTAGGATAGACTTACGAATAAAATATACAATATAAAAAATATTAAATTTATACAATCGGCACATGATATTATAAGTACTTTTGTTCCAGATCGTACAATAAATCTTTCTTTTAATTAGGCACACCACACGCCGCTTAATCCGATTCGCAACAGCTACTCACTCCCCCTACTGACAACAATACAACAATCGTATTGTTTATTTGTACAAGATATTTAGCCACTTCCCCGCCGGATTAGCGGACAGAGGGAAGATAAACGAAGCTAATAGTTGGGGCGGATCTCGGTCCCCTTACACTATCTATAATTGTACGACTTAGAAGATTGTGTCTCATTATTTATTACTAATAAGAGAGGCGTAACGAATTACTAACCCTGGTATCTGAACGATGAGACTGTGTGACCCTTAACGGGGGCAGTTACCAGTGGATTTTCTATAGAGTTTTGGATACCAAGTTATTATGTTCAATTTATCATACGCTTTTGAGTTAGATAAAATAGTGAGGTGTACGAGGAAATCTTCTTCTCTGATAAATCCTTAGGATATGTGTAACTACAATCTCGCTGAGCTGTGAATAGTCCAGCGGTGAGGCCGTGTGACTCTTTCGAGGGGTAGGTTACGCCTAGGTTGCGCCTACAAAAGGTCTGAAAATCATTTGTCGGTCTCGGTACACGTTTTTATAACAAAATGCCGCAACATTGTCTAGACTAGCCTTACACAAGTTTAGAAATTATTTTAAAACGATAAAATCGAGGATTATCTGAGTAATAGTAGCATATCTTAACTGCAGTTAACTTAAAACCATCAAATTGTAATTATTATTTTTTTTTAAAAGATTATCCGCCGAGTTTCTTGCTGGTTCTTCTGGGTAGGAGCACACTTCCGAATCAGTGGTAGCTTCTTTAAAAAAATAACGATTCAAAAGTACTGCAAACAGTCCACTTGAATAAAGAATATTTTGAATTTAAATTTGTATTTGGTGTCACGAGTTAAACCCCAGGCAGGCACCAACGAGATTATTCTCTTAAAACTTGAATCTGATTGATAGTTGCAATTTATCACACGGAAGGAAAGAAAGGCAAACGAAAATCTGTAGAGAATTCTGGGGATATGTGTAACTTACCAATTCACATTGGAGCCAACCCTGATATCTAAAAACGGAGAGAGGAGGCCTATGCCCAGCAGTGGAATAGTAACAAGCCATTACTTACAATTCCGCATTGGAGCAGGGTGGGTGTCTTTCACTTCCAAAAGGAGAGAAGAGGCTTAGCTGAGGAATAACGGGCCGCTACTTAATTACGCATAACTATTTACTCCAGTAGGTATGTAGATATGTATTTTTGGAGGAATTTCCAATTATATTTAAGAGAAAAGGCTCTTTGTTTTTTATTGGCTACATTGCATGCAGTACAATATCGTATAGCATGTAAAATTTTTAACGACTTAACAGCAGTGTATACGAACCATTTCAGAGAGCCTATGTAAATAATTGTCTATGGTGATGTTTTTCCTTTAAACCTGAGTTATTTCCCTATGTATAATATTTGATGCAACAGATGGAGATACGTAGAAATTATTTTCTATAACTGTACAATAATATTGTAACACATTATTATTGTTACACATTAAGATTAGATAAGATGGCATGTGAAAAATGTAGTTTAAGTATTTGTATATTTTGTAATAACTAAAATTAAAATGAAATTACTAACATAGTAATTTCATTTTAATTTCCCCACAAAGTAAAGTTTTTTTGTTACTAACAATTCTTGAACTTGAGTCTTTGTAACTTAAAATAACTTAATGTAACTTGAAATTAAACGATTATTATTAAAATAGACTCAGCTATTTGTTATAATAAATTCATAGAAAGACTAAAATACATTTATGCAATTTCTGACTATACCCGACGTTTTCCAGTAATATTATTTGTTATCCAGATTAGTCACACCTAAGGGAATTATAACAGCTCGTTGTATAGAAGCCTTAAAACTGAAGATTACTTGAACACTACATGCGTAATTCTATAAAGCCTTAGCAATAAGCAGGTAATACACAGCGTTGCGGTTAAAACATGTGAAGGTCTCAGTAGGAAAGAAAAATGTCAATGTCAGGTCGAATAGACGTATAGTCTTTAAGCGAACCTAGAATATAGATAACCGTATCTAAATTATAACTTACTACTAAGCGTCCTGAAGGAAGAAAGTAAGTTTATTTATTCTCCTGCTCTTATCCCGCTCTAAGTGGGACCGGCACAACATGTTTATAACATGTTGTCACGTGATTTCACTTCGTATTTTATATTAGTGTATCATTTTAGTGGCTCTGTTAGTATTAACTTAAGCTTTATGTCTTAAGAAGAATTTCTTTTTTGTCTCTTTCTGTCTAATATTTGTGATAGAAGAACGATAAGAGTGTAAATCTCTTACAAAGAGTTTGCAAATTCAATCAAGTGGCCAAGTATCTATGGGCTATTTTTAACAAATGTATTTGCTAAATTACATAATGTTCTTTAACGTGACGGGAAACTTACTTGTTACATTGTGATGGGCAAACATCACACTGTTATCATAGTACATAGGGATTTGATGTCAATAGTTCATTCTTGTCTGGTTGTCTATGATAATCAGAATTGAATGATGACGTCATAGAAAATACACTATATAGGATAGATGACGTCAGACCTTTAGCACTTAACAGCAGAGACATCTCATGAAACATTTAAATTCAATAAAAATATTCTTCAAGTTAATTCAAGTAAATAAATAAAAAAATTCATTGGACACTTACAAACACGGTCGTCCATCCATAAAGTTACTTAATGCTTGTGTTATGGTAGACAGACAACTGGTGAATGTATAATTTTTAAATACATACTAATTTAAATACATATTAATAAATACAAATATACACACCGGCTAGAAGAACCGACAAGTTCTTTTATAGGAAATGTTGGCTCACGGCGGGAATCGAACCCGCGACCCGCGGAGCTGAAGGCAGGATCACTACCCACCGCGCCAAGCGGCCAGCCAAGTGGACTGTTTTTAGTATTTCTGAATCGTTAAATGTTTTTAAAGAAGCTACCACTGACTCCGAAGTTTGCTCCTACCAAGAAGAACCAGCAAGAAACTCGGAGGATAATCTTTTCAACAAAAAATAATTAGAATCCGAGGCCACTTACGTCCTTCAGCGATAAATTAAACGTATAGAAATATATATTCCAAAAGATACATTCATATATAGTTGTTAAATTCTAAATAATGATCTTGTTTCCAAACAGTTTGCCCTCCCGTGAGTTCACTCCATAGACACGTGTCAGGGGAAGTTTTGCCTGCTCTATGGAGTTACACAGATAATAATGACAGAAAAGTCCCCCTTTAAATTTGTAACACAGACTAAATATATTATGAGGTTTATTTTGTTTTAAATTTTTAAGAATTCTATAATTTAGCTATAGAAAATAACATATTATTGACAACGAATTTTTTAAAATTATAGTTTTTATATATAAATTAATATAATAAATATAATTTAATATATAAATATAGTTTTGTTGTTATAAACAAGAAGATAAATATAAACAATAGCTAAATACTTTATTAAAATTTTGAAACTGTAGCAGCTAGTCCCACTCTGTCTCTCTTAAATGCCAATCATCATCCTCCTGTCCTTAACCCACTCTAAGTGGAGTCGGCACAACATGTTATAAACATGTTGTTACATGATTTGGCTGCGTTTTTACGAGCGGCCACCTGCCTGACGTCAACTTGTCTTAGTAGTATTTTACGACAACTCGGGAAAAAAGAGGGTGGTCTATTCTACTAAACCGGATACCACAAGGTGGCTCAACTTACCTTAGTCGCCTTTTACGACACCTTGGTAAGAAATGAGGGTGGTATTATTCTATTCAGCCGGATACCACACGACGTGTTTCTTAATGCCAATACGCAGTGGACATTCTTTTTTGAGACGATGATGGCAGTAACATCGTGTTATGAATTAATAATGTCGCTTTTATTAGTATTGACGATTTTTCACCGAGTGTATCTTAACATTCCATATTTACATAATAATTTGATATTCTAATTCTTAATCAGTGTATATGGATAAATTTAAAAACTTTATTTATAGATATCTACATTAGCATGTTAATGTGTATATTTAATATTACTATGTCCGCGACATCGTTTTGTGTCAACCTATAAATAAATAATATATATATTAATAAAGCAGCTAATAAAAATTAATGGCAGTTTTATTTTTCTATCCAAGATAGACTATAGATATGACATAATTTCACGAAGGTCAAGTTTTAAAATACCATAATGACCAACTTCTATGCACTACTTACATGATAGAAATTAAATTCAAATTCAAATTTAAATTCAATATTTTCTTTATTCAAGTTAACTTGTAAACAATCGATTTTAAATCGTCAACCTACTGCTGGTTCGGAAAGCTGTTCTTACCGAGAAGAGAGAGCCAGCAAGAAACTTGGCGGTTGGTCTATTAAAAATAATACTTATAACTAGTTCAATTAAGGCATTACTATCTTGTACAGGGTCAAACAGTAGCTATATCCACGCATTCTTATCATATAAATTATCCTCAACAGTATAGTAGGCTTTTTGTATCAACTGCTGCAACACCAAAGACAAAATTGAGTGCGGAATTTTATTATAGAATCGTATACCCAAACCCACAAACGACGTAATTACCTTTGCAAGGCGCAAAGCAGGAGGCGCAAGCGTATGTCGGTTCCTTTTTTGTCTATTATATACACCACCTACTCGTATCGTTTTATAATTCAAAGTTTTTAAACTTGAACATCAAAAATAACTTAATTTAAATAAGAAGACTGGGAATAATAAACTTTATGTGTTGAACTATTATCTCGAAAAATCATTCTTAAGATGACTTATTTTTTTTGTATATGTATATATAAAGCCGACTTAGTATTTAAGAGTTAAAATACTTTATGTCTTTAGATTCATGCATTCCGTCTTACTTTTTTGATCTGACAATTACTATCTATCTAGTGAGAGAGAGAGAGAGAGAGAGAGAGAGAGAATTGTGAATCTCCAAATTGTTGTCATGCCTGGCAACAATTTAGCTAATACGATTCAGTCCAACCCAAGATACATCAGTGTAGCACGCTTCATTAAACGCATTCCAATAAAAAATGTCAACACTTCTTTACAATGCAGAAACAAAAAAAACATAGAGAAACAGGCACAGGTCAGTACGACCCCTGGAGAGCGCCCCCCGCGCTCACCCACCCCGTATCCAGCAGAGCCTCTTTCTAACCAAAATGGTGACAAAGTGACAATTCAAACATTCAACTCTAATGTTGTTTAGAAATATTCAACGGGACAACAATTCGCTTTATTTATGGCCGTGTTGTCGCCCACAATGGTCTCGCCTTAAATTATTTTTAAGCTGTTTCATTTCCGGACGTTGAAACGCTATCGTGACTTAAATATTTACGTCTTTAAAGAACGACTCACATAGTTTCGTAGTATCATTTCTTCTTGAAAGTTTTGGCTACTTATCATTGACGATTGACATTAGACGATTGCGAAAATTTGAAGATAAGCTCTCAAATTTTCAAAGCTTTGTCTTCAAAAAGTAATATTAATTTTAAAATAATTCTTTGATCGTACGTTGGCAAATTCGCATTGTTATATAATTGGTACCTGCAAAACTTATAGTATTCATTTACTTTCGTATTTATTTTACATAGGTAATATTAAGTATTTTTTCCTACACCATACATACCATACTTTCTTCAGTGGGTGCAAATTAAAGTTATATTATGCTAACCGTGCTTAATAAATAACCCACGTAGAAATCAGTGTGTCACAAAGTTTTCCCGCGCAAATCTCGATACAGTGGAAATTCTAGAATAAAAAGTAGCTTCTATGTTGCTCTACAACCTCACCAATCTGTCAGTGAAAGTCCCATCGAAATCGGTAAAGCCGTTCCAGAGAATGTACTATTATATGCGCTATCTTTTAGTAAAAATGGTAGAAATATCCGCTCTGTAGATTGTGAGAAAATCGATATGAATACATACAGACAGACATTTTGGGGACTTTGTTTTATAATATGGATAGATAGATTATTTGCGTTCGTAAGTAAAATATTAAACGAAATAATTGTCCAACTAAATTTGTTGATGTTGCGGTAACGCATATGGCTTCTACTATTAATAAAAAAGAATTTGGAAATATTATTGCGATAAAAATATGCGTTATAAAAAAAATAACGGCAGCTGTTTTTATACGTGAATTGGTTTATTTTTCTATTATTTAATTTGTCCGTGCATTGTGCTACGCAGAGGGTAATATTTCCGTATTTACATGCGGAATCCGACAGAAGTCAAGTTTGACAGTGTCAACATGTCAGCATGACAATGGCCGTCACACGTCAGTCTGTCAATTGAGAGCATGAGAAGCGGGTAGTCTCGTGGGACAAGAGGCACTATGTTTATGATAACTTTTTACGGGACGTGTCACTCTTACTTAACTTGTTCTTTAAACACATAGGCTACGTAGGGAAGTTTAATAGATAAATAACTAGCGGTTCGGCTACAAGTTGTTGTGGCTCAATCTGGCTTTGAGTCCAGACAAAACTATCATAGACTATTTAAAAAAATACTCTAATCGCCTTCAAACTTAATAGGATTACCCACTGTATCTATTGAAAGATTGTCTTAAAAATTTAATTAACATCGGTCAGCCGTTTTGGAATCTATCCTTATAAAATGTAAGTACATACTTTCTATTTTATATATACAGATTGAACATATCTACACAACTTTTGACATTATTCGTGTGTGACGAAAGCTTGGGCGGGTAAAGATGCTGCTTACGTTTACTCACAATATTTTTTAAATAATATTTGTTATTTTTTATCAAAAAAGAATAATGTAATGGTCAAGTAATGATCAGTTTATTTGTCGCTATATCTTTCAATATATGTTTTTTAATATTTTAATAAAAGTATTGTGTAAATAAATGATCTTCGGTTGTGATAATAGAATATAAATATTGAAATAGAATTAACTGAATTTAATAAACCGTACGAATTATTACGAACATATTGGAAAAGAATATAATAAAATTATTTATAGTGGTTTTGGAAAGTCTTACAAGTTTTACAGATATGGAGTTCGTATTCGTGATCCTCTCATTCCCGAGGATGACGGTTCGACAAAACGAACTTTAAATTTAACAAATTCCTAACGTTTAGCTGATGAGCGATCGGCCCCCAGGCGCACGTTACCCGTAACTCGCAAGTGTATTGGACCTATTGAAATTACTTGCTTTATAACTTACCGCTACTAGTTTTATTTTAACAATTTGGTATTTTTCTACGTAAATGCTGGATGTATTGACATCCACTCACACCGGTTCGTGTATTGGTCAGGGCTTTTTTAATTGAGCAGAACTAAATCAAAATGAATTATGATTTTATCGCTTATATGTTGGCATTTTTTAGAACGCAGTATGGTATCAAGCTGAGTAGAATAGACTACCCTCATTTCTTACCGAGGTGTCGTAAAATGCGAGTAAGGTAAGCTGACTTACCGTGTGGTATCCGGCTGAGTAGAATAGACCATCCTCATTTTTTACAGATGTGTTGTAAAAGGCAACTAAGGTAAGTTGATACACCGTGTGGTATCCGGTTCAGTATAATAGACCACTCTAATTTCTTACCGAGGTGTCGCTAAAGACGACTAAGGTAAGTTTAAGCAGGCGGCCGGTCGTGAAATACGAAGCTAAATCATGTGACAACATGTTTACGTGTTGTGCTAACCCCTCTTACAGTGGGATAAGGGTAGGAGAATGATGGTATTATTCTACGTATTATTGACATGCATCCACTCACAGCCATTCCTGTATTATCAGGGCTTTTTTTAATCAAACAGTACTAAATCAGAATGATTTATGATTTTATCGGCTTATATGTTGGTATTTTTTTTAATATGGTGACCATTTAAACACTGTTAAAATGATATAATTAAGCAAAAATCAATAAAATTGTATATCTTATGTTGTAAATAAAGTCTGTAATAAAAATGAAATAACACTGATGTTTCAAATTAATTATAAACTTTGTAAATAAATTAAAACTTCTTATTTCTCTGTGATGAACTTCATCGTCGTAATTCACTTGGAAGTAAAGAAGTAGGTATATAGTTCTTACTAAAAGTATACATATACTACTCGTACTATAATGTAGTATTATTCTTGAAAGAATAAATAACTTAAAGTGTATTATAACCTCCGCGGATTACAGCAAAATAATTCAATCACAACTTTTGCCGCCTTTTATAATGTGCTTTATGGGACTATTAATATAGTTTTAGTTGAAATTCGTCTCACCGTTGGACCGAATTTATGGTTTGTGTACACAAATATGATGTATAGTCTGTGATTTTCGCCCCATTTGTAAATTTCTTTGTATGCGATCACACCCGATCGTTTAGGACAATAGAACAGTGCAAACGAGCGTCTGAAATAAATCGGTACGAACCCAAACAAAACGGGACGTTCGACGACGTCGCACAATGAGAGATTAATGGGTGGTTCTTTGTTATCACTTGATGCTCTTTACGTGTTTTGTGGTCTCATTTCACGGTTTATTTGCCGCGTTAAATATATCATTGAGCGTTAAATCACACCTTGTTTAGAACGAGGAAAATGCTTTGTTAAAATCAGTAATTTAGCACTGCCATAAATAAACCGAGTCAATTATAAACAAATGTTTAGGTTTTGAAGGATGTTTCGCGAAATAATCGCTTTCGATGATTGTCTTAAATTTAAGTTAATGTCAATGTTATATATTTTATGATTTGATATAATTTTTAAATATGCATATCAATCACAAATGTAAATTCAAAATATTCTTTATTCAAGTAAACTTTTAAACAAGTGCTTTTGAATCGTCAACTCTACTGCTGGTTCGGAATGCTGTTCCTGCCGAGAAGAGCCAGCAAGAAACTCGGGTTGCTCTTTTAAAATATAATTCCTATAATTACTATCCTGTGCAGCGTCGAAGAGTATTATTGCATAGTACAGATAAACAAAATAACACTTTAAAAATTAAATTTACATAACCAGTCTAAATTTTTAGAAAATATATACAGAGCTTTTGTAATTTACAGTCTTTTTCATGCTCCATGAATATTTCACAATCGAAGTAATTTTTCTAGTCGTTTGATAAAGGTCTTTTGAAAATTATAATTTAGCTTTTTAGTACTCACGAATAGGTAAAAGGATTTAAGTACAACTATATAGACTTACAATAAATTAATAAGATGCCAGATATGAAAAAATATAACTGATTGTCGAGCGCAACGGATCGCTGCTAGTGAGAGTAAATCATCATCCTCCTGCCCTTATCCCACTCTAAGTGGGGTCGGTACCACATGTTATAAACATGTTGTCACTTGATTTGGCTACGTATTTTACGACTTGCAGCCTACTTGACGTCAACTTAGGTAAGTCGTAATTGGCGACACCTCGGTAAAGAAGAGTGTGGTCTATTCTACTCAGCCAGATTCCACACGACATAGTTAGGGTAAAATCATAAATGAAAAGAAATTTGGATTTTATACGGATCTGTTTGCAGGGACTTAACCTTTACAAAAAATGAATAATTTAACACACGTATAAATTAGGCGTTTTATGTAGAAACGCACGTGAAACCACGTGAAACTCTATAAGACGTTACAAAACAGCTATAAGGTAGATACTAAAAAATTATTGATGACGTCCCATAACGTCAAGTGAGGCCTATATCGACGCTCGTAAAATTGAAGTGTGTTGCGGTGTAGGAATCCACATAAAATTTTTAAGTCTAAGCCCGTTGACGGGGGGTTATTCGGTGGTGCGCGCGAGTCGCTTTTTTGGCTATAAAACGCGCGTTTTTTGTGTCGCGCGATAACTGTCGCCTTATCGACGTGTCGAGTTGTCGACGCCTCCAGCCGACCGCAATCAAAACACCATTCGAAGTGGTCGTTAAAAATGATATAAAGTTTAATTTACAGCTGGCGCGTCTCGGATTAACTGTTATCGGTAATGTAATGTCCACATTCAGCGCCGACGTGGAAATTGTTTCCTTTGTTGTTAATAACAAGCTTTTTTATTACTTAATATTCCTTCAGTTACATTCGCTATGCTTCGTTTTGTCAATAATACAATTATTCTCCTGCCCTAAGCCCATTTTAAGTGAAGTCGGCACAACGTGTTATAAACATATTGTCACATGATTTGGCTTCGTATTCTACAACCAGCCGCCTGCTTGACACCAACTTAACTTAGTCGTATTTCACGACACCTCGGTAAGAAACAGGGTGGTCTATTCTACTCAGCCGGATACCACACGGTGGGTCAAAGTACCTTAATCACCTTTTACGACACTTCGGTAAGAAGTGCGGGTAGTCTATTCTACACAGCCGGATACCACACTGTGGGTCAACCTACCTTAGTCGCCTTTTACGACACCTAGGTAAGAAATGATGGTGGTCTATTCTACTCAGCCGGATACCACACGGCGGGACGACTAACCTTAGTCGCCTTTTACGACACCTCGGTAAGAAATGAGGGTAGTCTATTCTACTCAGCCGGATACCACACGGCCGGATACCACACGGCGGGTCTACTTACCTTAGTCGCCTTTTAAAACACCTCGGTAAGAAATGAGGGTGGTACTATTCTTTTCAGCCGGATACCACACGGCGTTTCTACGATAGCGAAATGTCAGTTGAAAGTAGTCGTGGCGACATAGATAGACTGAGGTTCTATGGTTCTATTTGTCTATGGGTCGTTTTCAAACGGCCGAGCAGCTTGCGCCCGCAATCGACCGGCCACGGTCCCCCAGAGCTCTGCGGGACGCATATTGTTTACGATTGTACACCACTTCTACTACAATGATTTACAACCGCCTTGCACCCATAAAAGTGGGGACAACGCACTAAAAGATACAAAAGGTGCTAAAGAAAACGTAATATATTTTAAGTTGGAGCGAACGGATATAAAAGTTTGGTGAAATATATCGGTTTTTTAGTGTCGCGTACGAGTGTTTGTTTATACGGTTACGAATAGGAGCGATTACGCACGCCTCTTCGGTGCTCGGTTCACACTCGTTCGTCACGCGTTTACCCGTGCCTACCTCGTGTTACCTGGGACTATATATTATTACAATGATTTTTAAAACGTTCGAACGCTTCTACTACTTTAAATATATACTTATTATAAAACAAAGTCCCTTAAAACTGTCTGTCTGTATGTGATCTTTTTTCTCAAAATTTACTGAACGGTTTTTGTACGGTTTGCACTTATAGATAAGAGCAATTCTTCCGGAAGTTCTATGTTAACATTGCGATTTTACATAAATTGTGTTGTAGAGGTCGCGTGTTGATAAAAAATCTCGCCTGCTGGGTGATTAAGTCTCGTGAGCCGCGTAAACCAGCAGAGATACCGTAAAGTAATTTACTAGTTAATTGTAGATCTACAAAAATACTACAAAAAAGTCTGCTAGAGCATGTCTCTATCTCTTATGGTTAACTCACAATAATTACTTTTGTGATACACTGATTTCCATGCGGGCAAAGCCGAAAGCACATCTGGTTTAAAATATTAATAAAAGACAATATGATTGTTAAGATGAGATTAATTAGATGCCATCGTATTATCTAGGAATTAATTTTTTTTTAAATTTGTCGTTTTTGCTTCCAATATTATTATAGTTTTATTTATCAACTTACTTAAATTTCTCATTTATATTATAATTATTTAGTGGATGCTGTGACACCTTTAGAAGTCGTAAATGTCAAATTATTTTTCATAACTTTCCATTTTAATTATGCGTAAGTTATATATGTAACACCATCTGGATGTCAAATAAATAAATCAATTATTTATTATTCCAAACCAATTCAATGGTTGAAAATTTAAGTAATATATTTTATGTAATTTTCTATAAAATATAAACATAATTATTAAATACTCATTAGGAACTTCTAAGTTGCTTTGTTCGTTAGTTTTATTGGTGAAATATCTATATACTCACATTTAAGCGGTGTTGTGGGTCTAAGTTCCATATTCATTTCCACATTTATTAGGTGCGACCGTGATTACTTAATTTAATTAAAAACGATACGAGTATGTGACTATAATGTATACAAAAGCGTACCTACTCATTTAAAAAAATCAATTCAAAAAATAAATACTGGGAATTAAAGCCGGGTTCTCTAGGTATAGGTATTCGAAGCAGAATTAATTTTTCATATCATTAGTCCTAGGTAAAACTGCAGTAATTAAATACTCATTAAGGCAAAAGGCTTTTATGGGGTTGTGTAATTCGATATTCGAACAATAAATAAATCCTACTAATATTATAAATGCGAAAGTTTGTGAGTATGGATGACATTAAAGCGCCATCTTGTATCAACTTATTACGCGACAACAGTCCACTCAAACAAAGATTCGGGTAAAAGCTAGTAATTCCATAATTCGAAAATTATTATATACGGTAATGTAGCTTTTGTAAATATGTAACTTTTAAGAATAATTAATTTTAAATAATTTTATTTTAAGCAGACGTCATTAGTTCTAAATTCAATTGAAATATTGACTACCAAGATTTTGTAAAATAATTTAACGAAAATATTTTTGAATTTCATAATAAAGAAAATATTTTAATTCCATAGTGTAACAAAGTAATATTTTAAATAGCTTTAAAGATATTTAAACGTTTAAATCTTTATTCATAAAAATGTTGTAAATAATTTATATAAGTTGGTTAAAAAATGGACTTAAGAATTACTAATAAAAATGTTAAATAAGTTAATCGAATTTGTGCGCTTAATAAGGAAATACCAGGTGTTAATAGTAATAGTAAATCTATATTTAATGATTATGAATATAAATTTTAGTGTACATTAACGATATTTTACACCTTTTAATACATGTTAATTAACGTTTTTATGACTAAATGCGTTACAAATCATATTTAATTATTATTCATTATATTTATTATATAAACATTAATTTAAATCCGGAAAATTCCTTACAAATGCGGAAAATTACTTTTTTTATGCTATATGTTGGTATATAAGCTTTAATTGTACACAATTTAATGTGCATAGCTTCAGCGATAAGTTGTGAAATGGTAACAGAAAGACCGAAAGATAAGCTTTTATTATATTAGTAAGTATAAAAATTTCAGTTTCCTTTTTAATAATCCCTCCATCCTCTTTCCTCGTAAAAGACGAATAAGGTAAGTCAGGCAGGCGGCCGGTCGAAAAATACCTAGCCGAATCATGTGACACCATGTTTATAACATGTTGTGCCGACCCCACTTAGAGTGGGATAAGGGCAGGACGATGATGCTAAGACATTAAAGCGTGTTCGTTATTCCTTCGTTGACGTCTAAACGGAGTAACAGTTCAATGTGATTTTATCTATCGATGTAGATTAAGAGCAAAAGTGTAACATAGACTTTATTTCTCGATACTGATTTCGTAGAATTAATATAGCTGTCTAAATAATAAACGAAAATATTCGCTAAAAATAGCGAATGCAATAGAAATTCGTTCTGCACCCGAATAGTCTTTTGTTTTTTCAGACGACCTCATACCGGCTGCGTAACCTCTAGAGTCAACGCTAAACAACAAAAAATCGCAACGCCTCCAAAGTACATAATCTTCGAGGATTCATTCCGACCGCGTCGCCCACCCACGTGGTGGCATAATTCTCCACGAACGAGCTAACTTCATTATTGTGGCGTAAGATACAATAGTTAAGAGCAGGATTTATAAGTCCAACACGTTGACTTCTGTTTATAGCCGGCGGGGCGAGGGGCATGGATTACTTGCGCCTGCGCAGCGATTTATGGCCGGGCCCCGATAAAAGCTTAAATACACGCAACTGCATGCTATTGAATGCGCCGGTGTGAATGCATTCGAGTGGGATAACCGCAAGTGTAAGGCTTAATACTGTCACGACGGCGTCTACTATGTATGGAATAATCTTTAATATCCTTTTCACCAAAAGTTAAAAAATATACATATTGACATTTCGACTAACACTGTGTGATGTAATGATATATACCTACCAATTCATGGCTATCTCAGGTTCAACCATAGATAGCTGAAAAATGTATGTAATGTAGGGATGATGCATTTTTATATTAGTACTATCTTTGCCAGCAGCTTGAAAATCAGTGTCATAAAAATTTTATCACAAAAGTGTCACAAAAAACGCTGGCGACTCTTTTTTATGAACACGCGACCTCTTAAACACGATTACATAAAACGGTAATGTTCTATTAACCTAAACCTTCCAAAGGAATTGCACTTTTAGTAAAAATCGTACTAAAATCCGTTCAGTAAATTTGCAGAAAAAGAAAAGAATTTGTTTTCAAGAATTTGTTTTGGAAACAAATTCTTGTAATTGAATAACTATATATATATCATCCTATCCTTATCCCACTCTAAGTGGGGTCGGCACAACATGTTTTTCTCTTCCATTCTGTCCTATCTTTCGTCGTAATTGAATAAGTATAGCTTTGCGATTTAATTTGTTTAAATGCTTCCATTAATATACTATGTATTTGTGTTAAAGCTAAGTACAAAAACTCTAAGTATACTAATATATAAAGATGAAGAGTTTGTTTTTTTGTTTGAACGGTGCAGAAGTCAGGAACTACTGATAGTTCCTGACTTCTGCACCGATTTGAAAAATTCTTTCAGTGTAAGTGTAGCAATGCCAGCGGTTCCGCCCGCGTGGAAAGATTAAAACCGTAATACAGTAATTTGACAACCATGAAAATGGTTAATGTGGGTTAACTTTAAAAGCTAGACATATGCTGTCTTGGAATTTTTTATTTGGAACATTTAAAAGTGAAAAAAAATTGTGATACATGATTTTTGAATAACTTTCACCGTTTACTTAGCGCACTCGTTCACTTAAAGCTTAAAAATTTTGCCGTTTTCGCAATATTTATTATTGCTGCTCCTTTCCTATTCTTCTTAGCGTGATGTGATATCGATAAATGGAAACTAAAATAATTTTTCAAATCGGTCTAATAGTTCTTGAGATTAGCGCGTTCAAACATCAAACAAACAAATAAACTCTTCAGCTTTAAATATTAGTATGATTTCAGATACATTCCAAATTGGATTACCTATTACAAATATACTTAATTAGGTACAGAATTCATATGAAACACACAAAACAATGTATATTTACACTTTTTCATTAAACGAAGTTTAGGATTAATAAACCAAGGTAGCGTAGGCTATTTAGAAATTCATGGTGGTGTGGTGTGGGCGGTTTTACCTACATGTAAATGGTTAGACTTAAGTATAGATTGTGCCTAATAGTACATAAATAATGAGCTTATCCACGCAACAATGGCTGCCGTGGAGGCCATGGCTCTAGCTACCAGTAATGAGGTATTATCGGCCATTTCTCATGTTGATTGAGCTTGGGTTGTTATCGATTGAATCTTGTATAAATTTGAAAGCATTTGTGTATTTAATATTATAAACGATCTGTGGAGGAATGTTTGTTTTACATAACTATTTCGGAGATTGATTGAATTTAAGAATCTTTACGTAGCTATCGGAATTTACAACGAGTATATTTAATTTCACGTTACGTGATATTTAAATTCAAATTCAAAATATCCTATATTTTTATAAGTTAACTTGAAAACAAGTGCTTTTGAATCCTCAACTCTTCTGCTGGTTCGGTTGATTTCGGCAAAATAAGCCTGAAGGATAAATATTTTTCTATTTGTGTTATATCGATAAAACAATATAAATATCTTCTTGAAATTTGTTCTTCTGGCAACCAGCTTGCTTTAAAAAAGTGTTTTCAAAGCTTTTCTTCAACTTGCAATAAATGTATGTGAAAGTTGATGTCTGAGCTAAAATTTTACATATTCAAATTCAAATTCAAATTCAAAATATTCTTCATTCAAATAAACTTGTAAACAAGTGCTTTTGAATCGTCAACTTTACTGCTGGTTCGGAAAGCTGTTCCTACCGAGAAGAGCCAGCAAGAAACTCGGCGGTTGCTCTTTTTAAAAAAATATAATTCTTAATGCTAGTTACATTTAATGTTTCTATCTTGTACAGGGTCGAACAATATTTATATCCACGCATTTTTGTCGTCTAAATAATCCTCAACAGTATAGTAGGCCTTCTGTATCAGCCTCTCCTTAATAGTGTTTTTAAACTGCTGTAATGGCAAAGTCAAAAATTGATTGTGGAATTTTATTATAGAAAATATTGTTCCAGTCCCGATGACAATGCTTATGAAAAGCATGATGCCGCTATAAATCCTAGGATTTACTCCATAATTGGGAATGGGAACTCTACAACGGCTAACAGCAGAGAAATAGAATTTTGTTAAAAGCTTTTTTTTAACTTGACTCTATAAGGAGTTTTAAGAATTCGAAACTCTATTAATGGTGTGAAATTCTAACTTAGTATGCGTTTTCTTCGTAAGAAAAAACTGGGAATCATGTGGGAAATCGAAATTGTTCGATTGTAATCATACTCATATATGCAGTAAAGCGTTTAGCTACTGCGGCATAAGAAAATGTGAACTTCATTATACTTTTCTTCCAGCTGCTGACTTCAGCTGCTATTATTTTTATAATTTGACTGGCAATATTAGCGTAAATATAGTTTACGGTGAAAAATTCTAGATGCGTTCAAAATTGATGCATAATAATGTCATAACTAGATAGGTAGGGAATTCTACACCTTGTTAGATGAACATTTCTTTTATTAAAGAAATTTAGTTTTTGCGAAAACTTTATATTAGTCCAAGGGGATTTTGTGAAAAGACGTTATACGTTAGCGGACCTTGCATATTAGCTATGACGAACGTACCTATAACTAGTTGTAAGAAAATCATGCCGAGTTTCTTTCTGGTTCTTCTCGGTAAGAGCAACATTCCGAACCAGTTGTAGCTTCATTAATCATATTGATCCTTAACGATTCAAAAGTGCTTGAAAGAGCTTATTTGAATAAAGATTACTTTGATTTGATTTGATTAGATATCAACCACCGAAGTTCTTGCTGGATTTTTTCGATACAAAAGGACTTTTTTATACGTTTTGTATACGTTTAGCTAAATTATTATTTTTTAAATTTTTTTAAATTAGATAATTATATCTACATATATATACAACAAGTTTTCTATTAAGAAAACTTGTTGTATATATAAAAATATGAAGTATATTTTTAATTGATATCTATGAAATCTTTATTGAAATTAAATTTTGCGAGCACTTGCAATGCAATATTTAAAAAATAAATTTAGAGTACCTAGCTTTAGTTTTTTAGTGCCGGTATGGTATTCCAAAACAGTTTAATTAAAAAGTGTTTCGAATTTCATTTGTTATGAACATTTGCATTTCATTTTGTCGTTATTTAAATAACTTTATTGCCTATACCATAAAACATGAGAAGGATCAGCTTATAAACTGTATTATTATGAGCTATATCATTTTGAATTTATGTTTCTCATTTTAATCATATTCAATTTTATTTTTTAATTTTGACACGTTTTAATACCAGCCTCTTTCTAACGTACAGTGATAGTCAGCATGCGACTGTACGGAAGAAACTCGCTCGATGAAATTGCTGAAGAAGAGCTTAGTAAAATATTTTCTAAATACATAGGAATTTATCATTTTCCTGCCTCTATCCCGCTGTAACTGGGGTCGGCACAACATGTTATAAACATGTTGTCATACGATTTGGCTTCGCATTTAACGGCCGCCAGTCTGACGTCAACTTACCTTAGTCGTATTTTATGACACCTTGGTAAGAAAGAAGGTGGTCTATTTTACTCAACCGGATATCACACGGTGGGTCAATTTAACGACAACTAACGACGCAACGACATGTAACATACTATTTTTAATTTAAAAACAAACTAACATCTTTATTAGGCCATTTAATTTATTATAGTTTTGTAAATGGAAAGCATAGCATAGCCAGGCCAGCAATTTTTATACTTGTTTTGAACGAATTAACAAACAAACACAGCTCTAGTTACGCTAGTTAACTATTTAGTACACTACGCTTAGTTAACTATACATAGATGTCTAATTATTTTCTAAAGATCTATTTTGGTGTTTTCATAAATAGAATGCGTTTCGACAAAATTATTTTAAGGAGTCGTATAGATGGCGTGGCAAACGTCAAGGGCAGAGGGCGCTCTATTTGGGGAGCAGCGGAAAGTAAGCTGTAGAATTGTTTCCATTATACGCAGAAATCCGTTTTGTTTAATTATTATATTGATATTGCATGGTAAACTTAAAGTTTACTTGTTTATATTTGTTTATGTTTGATGTTATAATAATAGTGAATATATGTAAATATGTTACAATTTTGGAAATATTCAATTCCTATCTACTCGGTACCTTATTTTGGATTTTAGTATTTAACTAAGGCTTCCTTATAATTCTGATTTTAGTTGTACACGCAACTTCGTTCGCGTGAAGTTTGAAAATACCCTCTAATTATATGGTATATGTTTTTTGTTATTCCCGAAGGAATAACGGAAAATTTCTTATAGTATATGTTAGTATTTAGGCTAAAAACAAACAAAATTTGATCAATATCGCTTCACCGACTTGCTTATGTGTCATATTTCTAACATACATTTCAAGTGGATGAAGAAACTACCCTATATCACTCCAGCTCTTCAATCTCCATAAATCATGAACACAGAGAAACCAGACACCATTCGGTCCTCAGTTTTGATAAGAGAAACAATAAATCAAAACTCCTGTTTTACTTTCATATTTATATAGAAATATGATTGCTTTTCGATTTTTTCGTGAATTCTATCTCCCTGATGATGCTTCGGTTGCGAGGTGAAACGATTGTTGAGTTTGTGATAGTGAACGTATGTAGTGATTGTGTATTGTGGAAGCGGTGATGGAATTTCGTTCATGTGTTTTTACAAATCCTGTATTTATCGGGTTTGAAAACGGATTGTCCACTCAACATTTAGCATTAATATGTATTTTCTATTTTACCACATCGCGGATTATTTTATTATTATTTTTGTATTATGGATCTCCGCAAAGTAACGCATAATTCTATAAATTAGGAATATGATTGTTGTCAAATTTAAAATTCAAATAAAGAACTTGTTTCTTTAGACGTATCCCGATAAAAATGTCGGAGAGTTCACTATGTCAGGATAAAAGCCGTCTCGTCCGTGTATGGGGCTTCGGATCAGAAACTAATCCGTCGCACGGGTGGGCGCAACCCGACACCGGGCATTACATTTGTCATGTATAATGCGCGCGATTTGTTGCTGCTTCTCTCGCCTTTTTATGTTTTACTTATTCTTTATTCAAATATTTGAGCAATAATTCTTTTAAATTATGGCAACCGTTAAACGGCCAATGTATTCGAAGACACTTAAATGATGATTTGCATTGTCCAACGTACCATCGAATATAGAAATTGGAAAATGTTTTTTTATTATATCAAACAGATAAACCACCTTGTGATATCCGGCTGAGTAGAATTTTCTCAATTTTTACCAAGGTGTCGTAAAAGGCG
Source organism: Morpho achilles (assembly GCA_947086495.1). Classification (NCBI taxonomy): domain Eukaryota; kingdom Metazoa; phylum Arthropoda; class Insecta; order Lepidoptera; family Nymphalidae; genus Morpho; species Morpho achilles. The sequence goes on along the minus strand of CAMTZB010000007.1, from coordinate 13,585,117 downwards.
ACTAAGGTAAGTTGACGTAAGGCAGGCGGGCGGTCGTAAAATAACTAGTCATAACATGTTATGCCAACTCACTTAGAGTGGGCAGGAAGATAGTAATAATCAATCAAATATGATAAAATGTAATATGTTTTGCTGCTTAGCATCTAGGAAGTCACTTTTTTTATTGACAGAAAAACTTTATTTTTCGTAATATTAAAGTAATTGACACTGCATGTGTCATGCATGCATAAATACGTACAATATAAGAGAAAGTTAAAAAATTAGGAAAAGTTGCAAATAATTTCCAACAGTCTTAGCGGCACTCATTTCAAGGTAATTCCAAACGTATTATTTCATTTCACGCGTGATATGTTTTGCGACTGTCGCTAATTTGATTATAACCGTGTCGAGAAGTTAATTAAAATTTGAAAAAAAAACAATTAAATACACTTACGTATATATCGGGGATAAAATAAAGGTGACATTCCGAAATTTTGAATTTAGAACTATGGAGAATTATTTTGTACAAGATGGACATATTACTTTAAATAATAAAGTCTACCTGCAGATAAATTATATTAAATTTTCTAATTGGTTATTTCAAATAAAAGCTGTATATATTTTTAAACATATGCACCACACTTACCTACGAGTAACATCCCGTACGATGACCATTAACATTATTTCGTTTTAATTAAAAAAATGTTTTAAAATTTGTCTTACGATTTCTGAACGTGTATTAATTAAAATTTATTTAAAATAATATCAATGCGATTCTTGTTAAACTAGAAAGGACTATATATGACCCAAATATTATAACGATATGTCAAATAGATATCAGATAATCAGTATATCAGACTGACTTTCAAATATCGAACGTTTTAAACAGATAATTAAATTAAGCTAAAATGGTATTCCTAAAAAAAAAGATCTTTAATTTCATAATCTTTAAATGTAACATTTTTATACCGAGGACTTTAAAGCAGTTGAATTCAATTCGGAAGTAGCTTAAGTAGTGACTCCGAAGTTAATATTACAAATATGCAAGATGGCGTCCTGTGTGGCCCGCCACGTGTGAACGCTTCCGAACAAATATTTGTACATTTCATACCAACCTTGATATTCGTTTAAAAAAAGCGGGCGCCGGCTTTTGCACTTTTGTGAGATTTAACGGGCTTTGAATTTTGTACAACGCAAAGCACAATGGAGGTTTACGCCACACAAAGGCACTATTTCCTATGCACCGATTACAAGCTAACGTTGTTGATTTTTCGATTGAATTATGAGTTCCGGCTTGTTGGGTTGTTTTGACCGGTTTGTACAAGTTTTTTTTTTTGAATACATTTTTTGTAAGATATATAAAATACTTCATATTATTTAATTTCATATGAGAACAGCTGCATTTTATTGCATATATGTCAGTCAGTGTAAAAAAAATGATTAAAATCGATCGAGTAGTTTTGATTTATTCATTACTGCCCGTGGCCCGCACGCGTTAAATTTGGAGAAAAATTTCCTTTCCCTATACCAAGAAGATTTCCTGCTATCGTTGGAATATCTAAATACATATACTACATTTTTACTTATTTACTTTTACAATTTCCCTATGTATTTTATTTTTACAATTCATTACAGAATGTCTTTAAACAAACTCTTGAAAGAGGGACAAAGCTGCTAAAGTCGAAGTGTTATAGGGCAAAGCGCGGCGTCCTCACGGCATTTTAAATCTGTAATATCTCCGAAAATGTTCACTTAAATTACATGCTGTAAACGGCCATATTGATCTATATTAAATCAACTATTTATTTAAGATACTTAATTGGATAAGGATTAATGCTGTATTGTATAAAAATTGCTTCAAAAATATGGCATTATTTTTCGTAAAAAGTAAATGTAAAAAAATGGTATAGTGGGTTATCCATAAGAGATAGACATATACCATCGCGGACTTTTCTGTACACCTTGAAAAGGTGTACAAATATTTAGTACATTATTTTGATAAATCTCGTAGGGTTTAGCCTGCGTTTGCAATGTAAGCGGAAAAAAATGTAATTATTTACAGACACCTCTAAAATTACAGTATTTCTCAACTCCGTATTGAATGTTATTATACGTACAAATCTTCCTCTAGAATCACTCTATCTATTTAAAAAACCGCATCAAAATCTGTTGCGTAGTTTTAAAGTTTTATGCGTACATAGGGATATAGGGACTTTGTTTTATAATATGTAGTGATATAAAGCTGAAGAGTTTGGTTTAAAGGCGCTAATCTCAAGAACTACTGGATCGACTTCTGAAAATTCTTTGAGTGTAAGATAATCTATTTATCGGAATGCTATATAACATCACGCTAAGATGAATAGGAAAGAGCAGCAATAAAAAATATTACGAAAACAGCAAAATTTAAAGCTTTCCTTGCGTGCGCTAAGTAAACGGTGAAAGTTATTAAAAAAAATCATTTATGACAAAATTGTTCCCCTCTAAAATTTCTAAATAGAAGTCCACCCACTTTATCCATTTTTATGGCTATAAAAATACTATATTACGGTTTTAATCTTACCACGCGGGTGGAGCCGCTATAGATTTCTAGTATTTATACAGGATTTGCTCATTTAAATAAGTAATATACCTATGTTTAAGAAAAACTAGTAGAGATATGGGCTTACGCTCTAACAACTAAATACTGTATCATAACTGTATCTAATCCTATCATATCTCGAGATACCCGACGTCTATAACAGGCTCTTAATAATTCACCCCCTTTTAAGCAAAATGAGAACAGAACGTCTCTCCATGCCTCTCAGTATATTCGCTACCAACCGTGAAATATTGCCTTTACCGACCCATATTATGACGACTGCCAACTCTCTAGCTACAACTGACTTTATTTATACGTAATTCTGTGCTTATATGATTTATACTAGTTTCACTCGTGACTTTGTCCGCGTTTAATATTTATATACCTTCGGTTTCACTTTTTTTTCCTTCTGGAACCAAAAACGGTTTTATTAATCTTTGTAAATAACTTTAAGATAATAATCTTTAATATTTTAAATAAAACCTAGCTAGGTCAATTTTTCTCACCTAAAACCCCTACATGCTGAATTTCAGGAAAATCGTTGAAGCCGTTTCCGAGATTCAGAAAATATATTTATTTATATATACAAACAAGATTAACTGATTTAATTATATAGGTAATTATAAACTGATTAACTGATATATGTATATATATAAAAAATAATTGTTTTCAATTCGCTGTCCGCTGGAGCATTATTTATGAAACTTTATACAATAGAAGTTTCTATATCATTCTACTGTACTGGATCAGAACATTCCCGTTTTTCTCACAATAACTGGAATGATGAAACAATGAAAGTAGGGTAAAGGCCTGTTAATATTCCACTGCTAAGCATAAGCATGTGCAAGCAAAGATATGTAGGTTATCTATTGTCTAGAGATATGCAGGTTTATCAATTAGACATATAGGTAAGTTTTAACAGAAAAACTAATTGGTAACTGCCCACGGTTTGAACCTGAGAAACATTATCTATATTAATATTATAAATGCGAGAGTCTATCTGTCTTTCTGCTGGTTGTCTGTATATTTGATACGATTTCATATCTAACCCGCTTCAGTTTGAATTTTAGTATTCTTGTAAATTATAACCGGTCTAACGTATAGAATAAATATATTCTTTATGAATAGGAAACAACACAATATTGAAAGTTTTTTAACATTTAAGTTGACGCAGTCAAAATCGTAGGTACAGTCTATATTAAAAATAAGTCTTACTAAGTGAAAGCCCTTCCATACTGTTTGTTTAGATACTAACAAAGTCTCCCCAGTTCTTTACTCATCATTTAACACCGAACCGACAAATATTAGGCTATCTCACTCTAACAACCGTTTATTAGATACCATTAACTATTGCTATCTCACTCTAATGTAGTAATCAGAATTAATGGGCGGCGCGGACGCGGTGAATGCGCGCGCGTTTTCACATTAATTTCATATTCTTAAATTTCTAAAAATACATTTTAAATACAGCAATATTTAAATTAAGTAAATATTTTATTTGAATCACACGCCTTTTATTGGTATATATACTTTTGGCTACAAAACTGTATTCACTTAGCATCTATTTTTTTTTACAGCAACACCGAACTCTCCTTAAAACTGTAATAATATTAGAATTTATAACGTACAATTCCAATTAATAGATCGATTAAATAAATTATGATCAATCTAAATTAAAGATCTATTTGAAGTAGGTAATTATTACCTTCCTTCGGCGTATATAAAGGTTTAATGCAGTAAATATTATTCATATGTAATTTTTACTAATATTTAAGCTGTAAAAGTGTTTTTGCTCTTTGTTTTGTTTGTTTATCCTTGTTTCTTAACAGATCGATTAGATTTAATTTGGTTAAGAATGACAAAGATTTCTTTTCTCAGTACTAAAGTCTTAATTAAACAATATATCATGCTTTCTTTAGCAGTGCTTATTTCAAAGAAATTTCAATGATGCTTCTGATCTCAGGAGCATCTTGGGTATATATTTCAAATTATATTAGTAACTAGTGATTACGTTTACTCTTAAAGTATTCTAAATTATGTACTATTTTGTATGTTTTATTATTTCCGAAGGCAAAACAAGATATTTTTTCTCATACCTTACCCCGATATATAAGCCTCAATTGTAAGCTTCAACTCATATTGATAGAGAGAACTAGAAAAAGACATACAGACTTTGGCATTAAGAATTAGGACGGATACTAAAAAGCGTCCATCAATTGTCTAAATATGGTAGAAATAATTATAGGAAATACATTAAACCTACTAAATAATTTGTTCGGATTCGGCCACCGACTCTGTAAACACAATTATAAGAATACAAAACGAGCGGAAACATTTCGACTTGAAAAACATCCGTAACGGAATGCACAAATTATTGAATGCTAACAATGAATTATGAGTGGAGTGAGCAAGTGATATGGAATACAAATTAAATAATAATGCGATATTGTTATGAGTAGGGGTGTCGGCGACAGCGGGGAGCGCGGCGACTGGCGGATGGGGAGGCCCCGCCTCGACTGGGGCTGCCCCCGCGCCTCGCTCGCACGCGCGCTCAGTCCGCGCTCAACCGTCGTCGTGCTGTTTCCGCTTACGACAGCGTGCCGTCGCGCTCGCTCGACGTACCACCGTGCCGTGCGCTCGCTCGACGTACCCGTGCGCTCATACGAACTTAAGCGCAAATATGAGCTAAATTGTGCGTAATTATAATCGGAAAAATTATGAATGATGTGTCGGACGGAATGATATAGTGTAATTGGAACTGGGGTACAGAGTGTTGATGGATGTGGAAGGGTGGGGCTCCAGGATGGTGGCGGAGGAGGGTAAGACACGGGCCACGGACTTTTCCATCGCGGCCATCATGGCTCGTAGCGCGGAGCAGAGGCGCAGCCCCGTCGCGAGCTCACCGCCATTCCTCGGTAAGATAGGCCTAAATACAGGAATAATGCTTTTGAAGTTACAATAAAATTATTTTGCTGTAATTCGCGTTTGTTAACAAACTATTTGTTTAACAACATATTTGTTCTTTACTATGGAATTCCGCAAAGTAACGCCCGCTTCTAGAAATCCTGCTTGTTTTCTCACTAAAATTATTTTCCTTTAAAAGATGGAATTTCGATCACAAGCTACATTCATAATGAATTTCACGTGAATACAACGTAAGTTTTACGATTGTCAATTTTTGCCTAAGGGATTTTCTAATTGAAATACAAAATTTAAATTTCAGTGCTATTAAATATACTACGAAGAAAATCGTATAAAACCGCTTACATATGTATAAAACCGCTTATTTAAAGTTCTTAACTCGCTTTTCTCATTCTTAGGTATATGATTTGAATAGCTCTCATACTCGTAGTGATAATTCATTTAACCTAAGTTACTTTTTTTTATTACATTAGCTTATTATGCTCCATATAAATAAATAACGCGGAATTAAAACAAAAACATATTAAGTACATAGAATTAGTTATTAGGTAGGTATGCATTATTTACATTTAATGATTATTCAGTTCTGAAATGGTTCGGTAAAATTGCACCGTGCTTTATTTTTATCGCCTATAGGTACATATATAACATTTCAATTACGTCTATTTATATGTAAATAATACATAAGAATAAGTGAATATCTAATTATTAAAAATTATAAACTGTGTAAATACTAGATAAAATGAAATAAATTATATCAATCCTTTTTTAGTGTAATATTTTGTTCGTAGGTAACTGAGACCAAAAAAATTATAATGCTTAAATTTTTTATTGCATTAGTAAGTTAGCTACTCATCATCCTCCTGCCCTTATCCCACTCTAAGTGGGGTCGGCACAACATGTTACAAACATGTTGTCATATGATTTGGATACGTATTTAACGACCGGCCGCCTGCCTGACGTACACTTACCTTAGTCGTATTTTTCGACACCTCGGTAAGAAAGAGGGTGGTCTATGCTACTAAACCGGACACCACAGGTTGGGTAACAACACGGTGGGTCATTTCTTACCGAGGTGTGATTTTTCGACACCTCGGTAAGAAAGAGGGTGGTCTATGCTACTAAACCGGACACCACAGGTTGGGTAACAACACGGTGGGTCATTTCTTACCGAGGTGTGGTAAAAGACGACTGCCTTTACGACATCTCGGTATTCTTACCGAGATGTCGTAAAGGCAGTCGCCTTTTACGCCTGAGTAGAATAGACCATCCTCATTTTTATGAGGTTGGTCTATTCTACTCAGCCGCATATCACACAGCGGGTCGACTTACCTTAGTCGCCTTTTAAGACACCTCGGTAAGAAATGAGGATGGCACTATTCTATTCAGCCAGATACCACACGCCGTGGTAATCGTTAGCTACTATGGAAATCAATATAATGTTAAGTAAAAGCAAATGTTTTGTTTATACAATTTACTAACTCAACCTTATGGTTTTCTCAACAGCGTAAGATTTATGAGTAAAATAGTTATGTATGTTTTGTACACAATTGTTTTTTTGGTTTCTTTAAAATGGATTTTTTCAATTTAGTAAATATTTAATTTTTTTATTCCAAGTTGATATCTAATTACCTAAGTTAAGACATACATGTGAATTATATACAAAATATCGTTATAACGTTAAAAGGACATGAACACACAGACAGACATATTCACAAACTCTAGCCTGTATCATTTTAGTAAATGATTGTAAAAATAGAGAATAAATTTCATAGATAACTCATCATCAGCTTCCTGCCCTTATCCCACTCTAAGTGGGGTCGGCACAACATATAAACATGCTGTCACATGATTTGGCTGCGTTTTTACAACCGGCCGCCTGCCTGACGTCAACTTACCTCAGTCGTATTTTACGACATCTCGGTAAGAAAGAGTGTGGTCTATTCTACTAAACCGGATACCACACGGTGCCTCAACTTACCTTAGTCGCCTTTTACGACACCTCGGTAAGAAATGAGGTTGGTCTATTCTACTCAGCCGGATACCACACGGCGGGTCGACTTACCTTAGTCGCCTTTTACGACACCTCGGTAAAAAATGAGGGTGGTACTATTCTATTCAGCCGGATACCACACGGCGGAAATTACATAGATAACTAATAGATTCAATAAAACAATTTCGTTAGTTAATACATACACCCAGTATGTATATTGAATAATACAGACAATATAATTGTATTTGTTATAACGGAATGCCTTTAACTATATATAGAGGTATAAAAAGGTGTATGTATGTTTTTTAAAAGTTAAACCAATATATTGTGAAAAGCCGCCGTCGGTAAACTTAAGCCGCATTCACATGTTAGGAATAATAAGAATAACTGACATTTATTTGTTTACTTTATAGATTTTTCTTTTTTCTGTCTGGGGGGAAATCTAGCCGTGTGGTATCCGGCTGAGTAGAATAGACCACCCTCATTTCGTACCGAGATGTCGTAAAAGGTAAGTAAGTTGACCCGCCGTGTGGTATTCGGCTGAGTAGAATAGACCAACCTCTTTCTTACAGAGGTGTCGTAAAATATGACAAAGGTAACTTGAGGTCAGCGGCTGGTCGTAAAATACGTAGCCGTACGTACACATCATGTTACAACATGTTTATAACATATTGTAGCGACCTCAATCAGAGTGGGATAAGGGCAGGAAAATGATGATGTCTTGGAGGGAGTCATAGAGTTATACATAGAGTAGTGGTGCCATAGATCCTGTGAGTGTCAGAGTTCAACAAATAAGTGGAAAGATAAGAGAGATGCTTATCTTTGTCTAATCCAGTGTTTACAAACATGGGGCCCACGATCCACAAGTGGGTAAATTGAACATGGTTCAAATTGTAATAAATAATCATTACAAATCTATACTAATATATAAACTGAAGAGTTTGTTTGTTTGTTTGAACGCGTTAATCTCAGGAACTACTGGACCGATTTGAAATAGTCTCAGTGTAAGATAGTCCATTTATAGGCTATAGTTTATATTACATCACTTTAAGATGAATAGTAGAGGAGCAGCAATAAAAATAGTACGAAAACGGCAATATTTAAAGTTTTACTTGCGTGAGTGAGTAAACGGTGATAGTTATTAAAAAATCATGTATTACAAAATTGTTTCCGTCTAACTGTTCAAAATAAAAGTCCGGCACAGCATATGTCTAGATTTTAAGATTAACCCACTTTAACCATTTTTATGGTTATCAAAAGACTATAATATTACGCTTTTAATCTTTCCACGCGGGCGGAGCCGCTGGCGATTGCTAGTAATGCATAAAAGATCTAAAAATGATATTAGATGGAAGAAAATTACATTGTGTTGCAACTTAGAAAGGGATAAGGGTAGGAGAGCGATAATGATGTAAACGCAATATTTTTTTTAGTTAAACGATCCATCCATTTAATTGACCCCAGTTTCTCTGAGGATTCGCAAGTTAACGTTAAGAGCCGAATTAATGCTTAGTTTAAAAAGGTTTTCCAAAGGCTATTATACTTTGGCTCCTGTATAATTTAATTTTCGTTTCATCAAATTCCTCATCAGACAAGAAACAATTACTTTCAAGTATATACGTAAAGCAATAAAGCAATATTTTTCGGTAATAGTACCCATCCATCCATCCAATTGAATCCAGGTTCAGTGTGAACCCGAAAACAGAAAATTATTTTTGCTATAATCCGCGTTTGTTAAGAGAATACATACAAGTGTATGTATATGTTCACATACCTTATATTAGCAACACTGCACACAAGCACTACACACCTTCACTACCACGATCTCTACGATCCGCCCCGAAACCGAAGAATCATCAGAAGAACGACAAAATCGTGATTTGTCGCACCGCCCAGTCTTACGAGTATATAATATTAGTTCAACCCATTAATTTCCCCTCCAAACGTGTCTAGCAAACCTGAATTGAAGACATATATTGTTCGTTAATTTGGTGACCATTGTTATACTTTATTATCCCAAGTTGCTCCAAAATATTGAGTCGGTGGCCCTTATCGCAGATGTGAAGAATATTAAAGTTCTTCTATAAATCAGAAATATATAAAGCAATATAACCTTTGCGGTAACAGGATCCATCCATCCAATTGAACTCAAGTTCACTGTGGCCCCGCAAATAAAAGTGTTGAGCCGATTTAGTGCTTAGTTTACCTTTCTCCGAAGGCTATTAAACTGTGCCCCGACGTTAAATCCAAGAGCGCACTAATTGGAGTGTGCGTGGAGGCAGCCGACGCGGGTGCAGGCGTCGTGTTGCCGTTCGTTATTCCCGATTAATTGCGCGGAACCGAACGCGGTCGACACCGCCCGCCCGGTGGGACACGCTACTTACAAACGAATTACAAAATATTTTTTATATTTCGAACCAAAGGTGCAACGGGAAAAATCATTTTAAACCAAACTTGGAGTTATTATTTATTTTATTTATTTATTTTATTTATTAAAATAGGAAGCCAACGGTGTATGGGGTATACAATATAACATTAAAATTTTTAAAATTTCTTCAATCTTAGTATTGCTACCCCGTACATCACACTTATAGGCTAACTCATCATGTTATTATAAAAAATTAAAAACAGTGCTTAAAAAAGTAAATTTAGAAAGCAAAGAAAATAACTTAATTATAACATAAACGAATCATACAAAATACTACTAACTCCTAAAAAAAAACAAAAATGGAGTTTAATTAAAAACTCTACAACATGAGTTCCAACCCATACTTCAACATCTTCAGTTGTGACTGCATTATCCAATAACGCACTATATTCAAATGAGGAACGTGAACTTTCATCTTCATTGAGCTTTTTACCTATAATATATATAAAACAATAAGTTTCATAAATCAATTCATTGATGTGGTATATAAGTATGAGTAATGAAGAAACACTTGCCTGATGAATTTTATACATTTTAACTAATTCTCTAATAACATTACTAAGATATTTAGTAGTTTTTAAATTTAAACCATCGTGAGTAGTATTCATAGTTATTGTATAGAACCGGCTATACTCACGTCTTATTCTATCGGGTTAGCCCGACTAGTTTCGAACCCATCCGGGGCACTTATTCATGAGCTCTTTATCGATGGATGGGTTCGAAACTAGTCGGGCTAACCCGATAGAATAAGACGTGAGTATAGCCGGTTCTATACAATAACTATTTAGTAGTTGTAAGTAGCGTGTCTGCTACTTACAAACGAATTACAACATATTTTGAACCAAAGGTGCAACGGGAAAAATCATTTCAAACCAAACTTTTTAATATTAAAAGCTAAGTTGGAGGTCAGAATTTTTTTTTATTCGAATAATTCAAATTTAGTTTGATTGAACCATATGCAAATAATTTTCTAAACTATCGGCTTACTAAATGTCACCTCTCTGCACCCAATCACAATCCTCTTGCTCTTATCCCACTCTAAGTGGAGTCGGCAAAACATGTTATGAACATGATTCACATGATTTGGATATGTATTTAACGACTGGCTGCCTGCCTGATGTCAACTCACTAATCGTTGTTTATGACACCTTGCTAAGAAAGAGGGTAGTCTATTCTACTCAGCCGGTTACCCCATCCGATGACGCTGTAAAAACCGTTAGGGCTGAATATAGAAGTTTCAAAAAAAATTCCCCCTCTCTTCGAGAGATTAATTTGAGGTAATGTCCTCAACGCTCATACCGGATTCTCGAGTTTTATGCGTTTTAAATATTTCTCTGACCATAAAACTTATGTCACACTCATGTCACTTGGTGCTTGCCCCGGGTTTGAGTCAGTAAGGAGGAGTAATCCATTGTTAAGATTTAGTGTTTTAAATAATGTACTAAACCATTGCCTATAGATATTGCGATAAAATGACAATGAGGAGGTAGAAATTAATTAATAGGTGATAAGCAAGTTTTGCCGCATGGGAATATAAAAATCAGTATGGTAAAATGAACCTTTCGTTCTATTATTGTATGTTCAGAGTTATATTCCATTTTCAAATTTACTTCAAATAAGAATTTTACGAGTTGTTTTGTATCATCAACTATGTATGTATCTAATATTGGTTCAGAAAATTTTCTTGCGTAGCTAGAAACATGACGGATATTTTTTTCTTGCTTAATTTCTTATTCTTGAACTATTTGTTACAGTTCTTCATAGCTTACTTTATGTCTGAATCGTTTACAAGGAATCACTGTGCTTAGTGCGAGTTTTTCGTAAACTACTCGATTAACTTACTCGATCAAGCGATCGAATCGAAAGCGAGTAGGTAAGTTAAAAAACTCGCACTAGGCCTGTGCCTAGGTTTCCTAGGCCTACGTTCCTTTCCAGGTTCTGAATATCTATATTAAATAGCATAATAAAACTAAAGGTTTAAAGCCTAAAAAATTTTTTATTATCCAATAAAAGATTTGCACAAAATAATTAGCAGATAATTATATGACGGTAATTAGAGATTTTATTTGAATTAAATATGTATGTTCATTAGCAAATTATCATTTATTTTTAGATACATATTACATTTATATGTAAAATATCAGTTTTAATGTGCTTCTTAATCTCGGTGTTATTTATAATTAACATTTAAACGAGTAACAACCTACGTAGGCTTAAGAAATTAAAAGCTATTCTGGTATAATCTTTTCGCCAAAACATTAAATGATAAAAATGATATAATTCAAATACGTGCAAAAAATAAATTGTCATGAAACTATTATTCAGTTCAGTGACCCCGCCGACTGTAAAAACTGCCCAAGAATATATTTTTATTACTGAAATAGTTATTTAGAACTGTCAGTAATAATATTCTATAAATATGTCATAATTCTCCTGCCCTTATCCCGCTCTAAGTGGGGTCGGCACAACATGTTATACTAAGTCATTGCTATCTTGTACAGGATCGAACAGTAGCTATATCTACGCATTCTTATCATCTAAATAATCATCAACAGTATAGTAGACTTTCTGTATCAGCCTCATTTTAACAGTGTTTCTAAACTACCGTAATGGCGAATCTAAAATTGAATGCGGAGTTTTATTATAGAATCTTATACTCAAATCCATAAACGACTTACTTTTGCAAAGCGCAAAGCAGGTGCCGCAAGCTTATGTCGGTTAGGTTATGGTTGTTCATAGCGACATTTCACAAGCGTTTTCCTTCTTGGTTCCCAAAAATTAATCGCCAAGATGTGGTAAATCCATCAGGCTTCTATCTTCGCCATCAAATATTACTACTTGTCTACAATAGAAGGTCAAGAGTATCCATACTTTGGCATCTTTACAACAGACCTTTAGCCGCTACCTTCTCATCCTTTAAACAGCATTATTTTATATTTTTGTCTGATTTTGGCATCTTTTTATACTAAAAATATATAAAATGTATTATTATTAGTATTTGTACAGATAAGAATAAATATAGTTATAAATATCTCTCTATATATTCTTAATATAAATATTATCTCTGATAGTAGAATAATAAGACTGTGTGAATAAACAGAATAAAGTTGTGATTCCACTTACGCGTTTGTTATTGAAATATTTATATTTAGGGGCTTGTACACAAAACTGCGGTGCGACGTCACATCGCAAAAACCTGCGACCTCGCACGACGCATCGCAAGAACATATGAACTGATACGCATCACGTATTTCTGCGATGTTACGTCACACGTGTTGACCATATTATGGTTATCTGTTAATTTTAAATACGTTTAATACGGTTGACAGTCATCGAAGGAATTGTCACCCTGGAAAAAGCCTTGCCGCACGAAATCGCATCGCAGCAATTCGTGTCGCAACTTTCTGCGTTGCGAATTCGCATCGCGTAGATCGCAGTTTTGTGTTCAAGCCCTTAAACCTGAGCCGATTTTTAAGACTTTATTGTAATTTATGTTAAATTATTTTTGAATTTGAAATACCATTGTAATGACTTGATCCCACGAATCGTTATACCTTAGGCAACTTATAAGAAGTAAATCTTGACAGATTCCAAACTTACAAGTGTGAATCTGTCTTGTATAGAAAATGCTGTGATGGTTTAATGGTGAAAGCGTGTGACACTTACCAGGAGCTCGCTATTTTAAGCCAATACACAAGCACCTATGAATCTATATTTATAAAAGAAAGTTTGTATGTTATATTGTATGTAAATGGCTGAAGATCTTTATATTTACTAGGAAGAAAATTCTGTATTTCGTGGCGATTGGAGCATTTTTTTAACTGTCAATGACTAATGTTAATGTATTGTTTATTATGTATTAATTTCTTTCACGCGACTCCGTATGCCATGCCAGTTAAGCCTATACCAGGCAAGAAAAGGCAGCCAAACCAGCCAATCGAGTCACTATAGTTGGGCGCTATAACTGTCAGCAGGGGCCATGCTCTCTCATCGCCGTGTGGTATCCGGCTGAATAGTACCAACCTCATTTCTTACCGAGGTGTCGTAAAATACGACTGAGGTAAGTTGACGTCAGGCAGGTGGTCGGTCGTAAAAACGCAGCCAATCATGTGACAGCATGTATTATAACATGTTGTGCCGATCCTACTTACAATGGGATAAGAGCAGGAAGATGATGAAGAGGCATGCCCTCTCAGACGAAGGCGATGTCAGCCATGTCAACATATTTCCCTCCCTAGCACCAAGAGAGGGAATGCATTCAATATAAGCCGCCGCACACCATTATTTGATATCTTTTGATTGTAAACGTGTCTAAGTCGTTACTCGGTTTGACTTTTAAATCACTGTCGCTATATATCTTTATATTGAGCCTGGCGCAGCAGTCTGGGTTTGTTATATTTGTATAAAAACCTGTATACTTCAACAAGTAAGTATATTTTATGGCGAATGAATATATCGTATTGTAACTTGCATATCTCTAGAGAATTCCTGAGATATCCGTAACTTACCAATCTGCAAACAAACATCAGGACTTTGATATGCTTTTTTTGACAGGTCCTTCATCAAGACAGAGTTCACCAGCGTCCCTTAGTTCACCGGCGTCAAGTTGCCGGTCTCCCATTCCTGATGAGGACGTTGAAGTTGATGTGGAGCAGTGCTCTGATGGGGAGAGGGATGCTTCAGATACTGCTGCTCCTTCGCCTGCCCCTTCATCAGGTAAAGTGTAAAGTAAAGTAACCTGTTACTATCCCACTGCTGGGCATAGGCCTCCTCGTTGCGTTTTTTGAGAGAGGCTTGGAGCTAAGACCTATCAGGCTGCTCCTGGTAGGTTGCACATATACCTAGAAATCTCAAGATATATGCGAGTTTCCTCACGATTTTTTCCTTCACCAAAAAGTGTGATATTAATTATAATTATCATTTTAACATAAAAACTCATTGGTGCCTGCCCGGGGTTTGAACCTGTGACCCCTCAAAGAGTCGCACGTACTTACCGCTTGGCTATCACATCTCATCAGTTAGGAGATCGCTAATTTCGTTATTATCACTAATTCATCATCAAAAAATTTTTTCCTCCTATGTAGAAAGTAATATTATATATTTGTAAGACTTTCAACGCCGATATCTGCGACGCGATTCTTCATTAAATGATATATTAATTATGTATATTAAATGCTATTTTATAAAATTACTAGTATCGCACTTCAAATTTATTTTAAAAAAACATACCAAAACCTATATATGAACATGGATTTTGGTAGTTGGGAATTGTGGTTAGCATAATAATAAGGTTTTTTGTACGCCTCTCCCTCTATGAGACTTTTTTTATTATATTTCATGTACTATAAAAAAAAATATCGTATACAACTGTTTCAAAAATAAGAAACTGTATGGCTTAAAATTTATGAGTAAGATTTATGATCAAGCTACCGTCGTTAACTATCCTAAGGAATCTGTTAACCACATTAATGGCATGTAAAACTTTAATGCTATAAAACTTTATCTCCTAATTACAATCTAAATACTGTATTAAAAAACTTGCCTTCCGTTCTTAAAAGGGTACAAATTATAATTCGAAACATAAAAACTTGCGAAGGTAATTATAATTTTGACATAAAATACTTTCGAACTCACTCATTGTAACGCAAAAACTAAATTAAAGTTCTGATTACAGCATTATTATCATAATAAATAAGAATTTCCCATACAACTGCGTGGTTCACACCGCGTTCTTCTGTGATTGAATGCCTATAGAAAATACTAGTCACAGAGATCATCGTTAGTTTTCCCGTGTTAAGATTGCTCATAGCATCATTTAAAAGTATAATGTACTACGTCAATATAGAACAGATTCTACTATAATTATCAATATATCGTTTCTAAATAATATTTTATTTTCACAAAACAAATTTCCAAAATTCTTACAGCCTTTAATAGTAACTTGACTCATCTGTCAAGTCTCAGTGTCAATTATAATTTAATTTTTTTGAACACCTTCTGTCAAAAGTACATTTAATGAAGTAACTTTATTATACGTATTACTAGTTTTTACCCGCGACATCATTCGCGTTTGATTGTTATCATGTAATAGGTCGATAATATATGGCGCTTATCGATGTCATTCTATTCCTGTAGAATTAACTGGATTTCTATAGCCTATAAGTTATTCCGGTGGGAATAATTTTGCCAAACTTCATCCTTATTGGTACAGCGAATTAGCCGTGAAAGAGTGACAAACATACATCCATACAAACTTTCGCATAAGAATATTAGTAGGATCGGATAGAATAGGATAGGTATTATTCATTTACAAAAATGATTACATGTTTTCTATATACAGTTATCTAATCCATTTTATAGTAAAAACAAAACTGAAAATTCTCACAGCCATTAATAATAACTTGACTTATCTTAAGAGCAAAACTTAAACGCTTATTTGCTACAAGAAGCTCTTTAGCTTAGTAACTATAAATTAATTTTCTTCGAATATTACTAAAATTTTAATAACTTATAGGTGTTGAATGTGCAAATACTTGTAACATATATAGTATTGAATAGTAAAAACAAATAGCCACCGCCTCTCATATTATAGACGATATTGTCACATAAATAAAATACCAGTCGTTTCACCGCTTGTTCACTGGGTGCTTACATTGTTTCGTTTCTTTACTTTAATTATTGACATGATTGAGTGAGCTATGAGAATTGATGAAGCCAGTGATATGATAAATACGTCTGTTAGTCTGTCACAGGAAAGTAAATTACAGTTATGAATGTGAACAGCAGGTAACTAGACTTTACGATTATGTAATTTGTATTTTATTACCTCTTTTAATGTGCGTTTGATATCTTGAGATCTTATAGGAAGTTATTGGGTTTAGCGAATATGAAACTTTATCATAATTGTTTGCTTTTTTGATAACAGTTCAGTAGTAGAGTTCTATCATATCTGATATTTGAGTGACAGATATATTGAAATGGCATAGACCTCCTCTCTCCTTCTGGAGATAAGAGTTGGAGCTTAGACTGAAAATGCTGCTGCAATGCGGATTGGTACTTCATACATCCTTTATTTCCACGGAAAGCAGTTTCCTCATGATGTCTTTCTTTACTGGAAAGCGTGTGATAAATATGAAATATCAAATAGGCAAAAAATTTACCAACAGTAAAACTCGTTGGAGGATGCTCGGGATTTCAGAACACAGTTAGAAATTATTATCCAATACAGAAAGCCTAGTACACTCTTGAGGATTACTTAGATGATAAGAATGTATGGATATAGCTCTCTTCGAACCTGTACAAGACAGTAATGACTGAATGTAACTAGTATTAATAATTATATTTTTAAAAGTGCAACCGCCGAGTTTCTTGCTGGCTCTTCTCGCTAGGAACAGTTTACCGAACCAGCAGTAGAGCAGTAGTCGTTTACAAGTTTATTTGAATAAAGAGTATTTTGAATTTTAATTTGAATTAAAACCTGTGACCATATGGAAAAAGTCACGACGTCTCACTGTTTGACTATCACAGCTTGAGAAATGTGTTGTGAAGATACAACCAAAAATTGGTTTGATTTTAATTCCTCCAATTCAAATTCCATTTTACACATTATTAAATTATTTCACAGAATTAGGCGAAAGGGACACCCCCTCCCCTGCCCGGCCTCTGCCACCCCCTGTGACTTCTTGTAATTGTGAGGAGCTGTTGTCTGTTGATTGCCAATTGGAGACAAAAGAACTATGGGACAAGTTTCACGATTTAGGAACGGAGATGATCATCACAAAGACTGGAAGGTAAGTAACATAATATCTTATGAATCCTTCTAATATTCAAGTCACCAAGTAATATAATTCTCTGCCGATAATCGGTAAAGTGGCCAAGTCATTAAAGAGGTTAAAAAATGAGTAAAACGTGAGAACAGTAGAAAATTTATAAATTACCTAATCTTCTTGTAAGGAAACGCTAAATCTAATAATTTGAACAAATTGCTATTAATATATGTATAGTAATAGATCTAAAACGGGACGAAAAATAAAAAAAATGGATTTATTATAATACAACAATACTGTCGCTTTAACGCAGTTAAAAGTCGCTTTATTTTTGTTGCTTTAATACAATAAGAAGTCGTTTTATTTTAGTACCTAGTGTTTAGTGTTTTTGTCGTAATTGTTTGTTCAAAAGTATAACTGATGGCTTTTTAGATTGTTCGTCTACATTTCATGTCTTTAGTAAATAGGTAATCTTATTAGATATGATTTATATAATGTAATTAGTAGTAAAAAAGTGTTATTTTAGTATCAAATAATTCAACTTAGCTCAGGTTCTTTGACCTAATAATGATCCTTTTTATAATTTCAACGTATGTATATAATAAACGAATTTTTTTACTTCCAAATTACCTTTAATTTTTATTTTAAATATTTTGTATTAAAAAATACGTAAAAAATAAAAATAAAAACAATCTCCAGACGGATCGAGAAACCCAAGCTGGCATTTATGACTTACCACCATAGCGAGGAAGATTCGAAATATATGTAGCTTCTAAAAGCTTCTTTCTTCCGTAAGCCGAATCAACAATAGGAACAATATTACACATGGCGTTTATCTACGAATAATACATAATTATATAATTATGTTTTCGATTTATATTTGGTTATCGTCATGTGGGACAATAATATTAACAATAACGACTTTCAGTCTCAACAACGTACGTATATCAGGTTTTCTTTTCATTTTTAGGTCGGAACCTCTAACCGCGATAATTGATTTATTCACAAAATGTATGTAACAGATTAAAAAGTGTATTACAACTTTTCATTTTGCCTAAAATTATCACCGCATGACTTCACTCCATAATCGCCCCAACAAAGGGCTCAGAATTCATCAGATAAAGTGGCCAATTCCGGAATAATTACTTCGCGAACCCGCTCGTCCTTCAACCCTTTAACGAGATAAATTAAAAGTACATTTTTATCCTAACGGCCGTAATGCCGGGCTATAAATTAAGAAAGCCCCAAAGACAAGCACGATGGGGGAGGGGAAGATGTTTTTATAGTCACACCGAGAGGTTTATCTAAATAATTGCGTAGTCGGTGGCGGTGAGCGGAAAATTGGCATTGTGTACACCCGGGGCGCCCGCGTTGCATTTTGACGTGAACAAGTCTCTACGGCGAGGGTACAACGACATAATTGACTTTTGATAAAGAGGCCGTCACGAATTTTATACGTATACTATGCCTAAATGTTTCCCTCTTGATATTTAAAAATAAAAGCTGCAGGCATCGACTCCAATGTATTCGGGAGCTTTTTTTTATATTTACCTTTATGTGATCTCTTTTTTGTATTTTCGTCGCTTCAACCATGGGACATACAGAGAAGAACGTCTTATGTTTGTTAGTTGAAATCTACGGTTATAATGGTTATGTGTATAATAATAATTATTAGATATTCATGATAATGATGAGTGATACTAGCATTTGAACCACTCTTACAGTAACATGGCAAAATCTCAAATACACACTTACTAATATAAATCTTTTTTATTTTAAATATATAGATTAAAAATTATGAGTTGAATGAAGTTTGAGGTTTCGCCATAATTTTCAGAGCGTTTTAATTAATTACATATTAAACATGTGGGATTTTTTTTTAACCGAGCTCTAGTCCTTGTTTTCAAAATATTTTAGCATAACACGATTGAAGCAACGCTTATGTCACATATGATTGTCAACGGATCAACGTACTGCTTTAACGTATGTGACTAGGGTATTAGTTCGGTTTTCCTACTTCTCAGATTTATTTAGTAACTATAGATCTTCTGATAGGATTCACAAGATCAAACCCCATATAAAATATAACTTATGTTACTAATTCATATTTTCAATTTGTTAGGCGCTATTCAACAAAGGACAACATAGTTAAGAATTTTTAGTATCTCCAGTTACGTATTTATAGTATACATACTCGTATTGGACCAGAAAAAAAAGATTAATAATATATATATAAATATTCCTTGCCCAGTAGGTAAAAATAGACTGCTAATTTGCTTTTACTAATTTTATGTGAATACCAAATCCGCTATCAATTTGTATAGGCCAAAATAAATGCGTGCAATGCCTGTAATCTCCGTATTAGTCTCGTGTCATATGTTACCGCCCCTCGCAACAAGTGCAGTTAGGCTAAATCACAGTAGCCAGTGGCCCGGGGAGGATTCAATCTCGAGGGCAATGTCTCTATTATGTTCATTGCGTGTATTGCGACCGGACAACTTTGATACTTGATATTATATTGGTGGCCACAAGATTAACAAATAAAGTCAAATTTATAGAATAAATTGTTACTTTGCAGAGTTCCTTAATACAAATTTGTGATATATTCATAATCATCTTTCTGTGTTTATGCCACTCTAAGTGGGGTCGGCACAACTTGTTATAAACATGCTGTTACATGATTTGGCTGCGTTTTTACGACCGGCCGCCTGCCTGACGTCAACTTACCTCTGTCGTATTTTACGACACCTCGGTAAGAAAGAGGGTGGTCTATTCTACTAAACCGAATACCACACGGTGGGTCACATTACCTTAGTCGCATTTTACGACACCTCGGTAAGAAATGAGGGTGGTACTATTCTATTCACCGGATACCATATGGCGTACAAATTAGTGATAATATTATTTAAAAATTTAAAACGCTATAAGTAGAGTATTCTATCCATATTCATACCTTATACATGTAGGATTCATAAGTCGTATGTAACACAAACCAGCACCATTACACTACACCAGCTTTGCATATATTCAGTACCACAATCTCAACGATCGTTTCGCCCCGTAACTGAAGCATGATTAGGAGATAAATTCCACAATAATACTGGAAAGGACACGGATAAATCGGAAAGAACAAGGATGGTTGGTGCTCTTCTAATTTTAGAATTACATTGATTTTATCTGATGGCAAATAATATTATCATTGTTATTGAAATAATGTCTACTTAATTTTTCGATATAAATCGGAAATAATGTCATGGTTGCCAATGATGGATGTATAGATAGACCTTTGCATTTAAAATGTTGGTGTCTTAAACGGAATCTGATTTCAACAATAAATCGGGATTTCGCAGTGGTGATTAAGCACTTACTTCAAATAAATGGTTGTTGGTCTCAAATTTTTGATATTGCCAGCTTTTGAGAGTTTTGATGAGGTCTGGTTTCAGATTCATGGGATATCAATGGTAACCTTTATTTTTAGACTTTAGGTGCCAAGGAAGGCCTAGTGCATAGATGATGCCAAGCCTATTTCTATTTAAATACGTGTGTATATATAGTCAGTTTTGGTTGGACCGTAAATAGTATCTGATCAATCGCGCTATAAAGAATTATATAAAATATTAAAATTAAAAGCAATTTACTCAAAAAAAAAAAAGTTCTCAGCTCATTATTTCGTTAAGAAAATATTAATGTATGCTGAAGTTATGTACGAAAACATATGTATGTGTTGGGTAATCTTAAAATTAATTTCAAAAATTTTTTTTCTTCGTCCCTAGTGGACATAATTATATTATTTTAATACTATCCAAAATGGTTTAAAACATTTACTGTTACTGTATACATTTTTTTTTATCTCAAGACTATATAGTCGCAGTACTTATAGCTACACAAGGGATAAATCAACCCGTCCAATCAAAATGGGATATCAGTGACAAATTTTATCAGGGAGGGTGGCGGAGCGTGTTTTTAAATTGCTTTACAATGCTTTGTCTATTAATTTCCAAATGTATTTGAGATACTGTATCTCTATGGTGTATGTATAATTTGGAATTATAAAACTGAATCAATGAATATTGATGTTCAACAAGCACATAGCTTGTTTTGATCATGTATGTAAAATGCAGTAAATTATGTTATTGTAGGAGTTATGATAGAATTATTTTGCTATAATCTGCGTTTGTTAAGAGAATCTATTTATTGCTTAGTGTAGAAAGCAGGCAACGTTCACATATCTTACAAATGCAGTACCAGTCAAAATGGTAATGCCATATTGATTTTGTCGCGGAACCTATTCTCCTGATGATGCTTTAAAACGAGAGAGATTGTCGTAATGAGTGTGTGTAGTGCTTGTGTGGTGTCAAAACAGTCAAACAAACGTGGATTATAGCAAAATAATTCTATCATAACTTCTTTACCATGGGATTCCGAAAAGTAGTGCGTGCTTCTATAAATTACGTTGTTGTATTCAAACTTTGATTTTGTATCACTTTGTCTTTGATAAGCCAGATTGTTCAGACATTATATGTAAGTTGAGCTAGTGATGCTCAAATTAAGAAATCAAGTAGCCCTAGGGCATTATTGAACACTTTACGACCATAAGTCGTTTGAATATAACGTCATCTAATACAAACAACATAATCCGTTAATAGAAGACGTTAAGAGTTAGGATCGCATTTTAAAGCTTAATATAATTATTGAAAAAACATACTCCTATCGTTTAAAATGTTTAAATTCACAGATCGTTGACAAATTTAATTAAGTTATCTTGCGTATATAGCAATATGCATATAAATAATTTTGTCTCTTTATTATTAAAGTATATTTCAGGACATTTGTAATAAAAAAAGACAGGGGTTTAGCAGACTTAATGCTGCCACAGACTGCTTATATTCTGCCAGCAGAATATAAGCTGAAAGAAACGCTGTCCGAAAGATTCCCAAAATAAAATAATATTTAGTTGAAAAATTTGAAAAAAAAACATTGGAAATAGCTTTTTCTGTAGTCTATTTGTGTAAGCAAAGGAAATAAATGCTTTTACTTATAATATTACTAGTTGTGGCAGCAGCTTTGCTCGCGTAGAAATCAGTGTGTCACCAAGTTTTTACCGCGTAAATAACGTAATATTTTAATTGCAATTTTAAACATAAAAGTAGTTATTGTGAATTAACGATAAGATAGAGGCATATTGTCGCGGCCTTTTATGTAGTATATTTGAAGCAATTCTTTAGTACATTACTTGAGTGTATCTCGGTTGACAAGTTTTTTATAACAACGTGACCTCTTTATCACATTTTACATAAAACTATATTGTACTATTAATTTAAACCTTTCGGAAGAATTGCACTATTCTATTAAAAACCGTGCAAAAATCCGTTTAGCAGATTTAGAGAAAATCGAGCTCATACAGATTTTGGGGATTTGTTTTTATAATAAGTATAAATAATTGTATGATGTAGTATTGCGACAATAATTGTTTTGCAACTTATTTAATTTAGATTTTATGTTGGTTCTAGTATATAATCATCAAACAAGTTAAGTAGCAGTTAAGATGCGATGATATTATCATCTCTCATGGAATGGACTTTATGAAGTATTATTGCGCTCATTTTTATGACAGAATAATATGAATACGTAAAGTGGTCCTTATCTTCGGTCTCTTCGGACATCCCGTAATACGCTTCAACTTTTTTATTGCTTACAATCTTCTTTCCATTTTAGGGTTGCACAAAACGATACTAAAAATTGCTTAAATTGACGATTTAAAATTTAGAATTCGTTTGTTGATTCATATAAAACCCGTTGTCTGTACGTCTATCCTTTCAATTGTCTCTAGTGAAGTAATATCATCCTCAAGCCCTTATCCCACTCTAAGTGGGGTCGCACAACATGTTGTTAACATGTTGTCACATGATTTTACTAAGCATTTTACAACCGACCGCCTGTCTGACCTTACTCGTATTTTACGATACCTCAGTAAGAAAGAGGGTGGTCTATTCTATTCAGAAGGAAATCGAGTATCTATATTGGATCAGCGTTATAAACCAAGCTCAACCTTTCTTTCCATAACAGGTGAGAGGAGGCCTATGAACAGCGTAGCGAGATAGTAGCTGACTGTTACTTATTTTTTTTTACTTATGCGTGTTGGGTAAAGAAAAACTTCACAGAAAAATACGTGTCAATTAATGTTAAGATTATGTGTAGCTTAAATCCGCGTTAATCCGAATTTGAGAAACGTGATGGCTTTAAGCTCTAGTCTATAGTGATATGAAGTTAACTTACTTTCATTTTCCCTACTGTCTGGAAATTTATCATATACTTAATATATTATAGATAGATTTTTAAATATTTCTTTATCGACAACAAATTAGTCGTCACATCACTAAACTGGCCTAAGAAAATAAAATGTCAGTTCAACTTATTTTATTTAGTACTTCATTTTTCGATCCGTCTTGATTTACAAGCTCCTTTACTGCTGACTTTGTTAGGGCCTAACTCGCGACGATTTATGTGTTGTACCACGCAGGACAATAAGTGGGACCCAAAAGGGACTCAAATATTTGGATACTGTCACAGTGAGTGACTTTATGGTAATGATGTTATTTTGAATCGGACAATGTTGAAATATTGATGGTGATAAGAAATCTTGGATTTAAATTGCGAAAAGCTACGCACTAGATTATATTGTAAATTTTTTATTTGTTATTAATTAAAAATACATTATTGTAATACTTAATTTTAAAAAGATCGACCGCCGAATTTCTTGCTGGTTCTGGTGCTCGGTAAGTGCACCTTCCGAACCAGTCGTAATTGTAATTTGACGATTCCATTCCAATTTTAATAAAGAATTATTTGAATTTGATACCAAATATATTTTTTAATTTTTTATTAATATTAATTATAAAATTAAAGTTTTAAAATTAAGTAATTTCATATTAATTAAAAAGTAATTAAATTAAAATATTAATTAAAAATATTAAAATTAATTTTAAAATAGATTAGGCCTACAATAAAATACCTCAAACATACATAAGAGTATCAGAATAATATATTAAAAACACTCATGGGTGCCCCAAATGTGTCCGTTGCATCTTCAACGATGCTTAATCGAGATCTATCCAGTAGCTACATATACATAAAACGATTTGCTTTGCAGCTTGTTATATACATTGTACATTATAAAGTTTTTAATAAATTTTGCGATATTTGACAATTTTATTTGCGATATGTCACACAAAGTTGTGTAATATAACTTAAGACCATATCGCTCTATCCGAAGCATAAGGTATATATTTTATGTGTATACTTATCAATTCTAAACAAATAAGAAAATTTTGGGATTAATTGTTAATAGCCGTACAAAACCGTAACAAAACATCGGAATGAAATGAAGTATTCCACATTTGATGAATATGTTATTTTGTTTATGTGGTAAGTCTTATGTCTTATCCTAACACCGATATTTTTTGTAAGTTAATACCAGTGTACAGACATGAAAGAAAGGCTTGTAAAATACGTAACATTTAACGTTATTATAGACAATTCGACGGATAAACATAAAGAATACACGACTATCATCGTATGATGTTAATCCGAGCGAAAATTCTCAGACGCTGGCGAAAACTGGATAAATTTTTAATAGTCCCTAGAGAAGACTAATTGTTTCGTAACGATCCATTTTTTCCAAAGCATTCGAAATCGATATCTTGGTACTTACGTCACCGCTAATTGTCCACGTCCGCAGTTTGAGCGATCGGCCGCGACATTAAGCGTTTTATCGCATTTTAATACTTGACAATTACCGACTGATGTCGTTGGACGTGTCATGCTAATAAATTCCTATAAACCTGCTAAACGCGCACCTGCACCTATAACCTTTATTACAAACTGCATAAGGGTGATAATTTGAGAGATGTATTCACGCACCTCTATAAGACAAAGTATTAGCAATACAGATCCTTTATCATTTTATATAAAGTTTACTTTGGCGTAAAACTATCAACTGAGTCACCGTACTGTGGACCACAGCTTAAGGTGGTCACTTAATAGAGTTTTTGTATCGTAAAATAAAATTTGCAGGCATAAAAGCTTTGCAGCTGAATGTACAAGGAAGTTATGAATAATGATTTCGTAGTAGTTAATGTTATAGCTATGGGAATACAACTTCAATTAGAACCTCTAACAAAGTAGCGTTTATGTCTCATATGAGCGTGCAATGTGGAAGGTTACGATTTATGTACGCGTTATTAATATACACCAAACGGGGTTTTCGTGCTTTAATGTTCGCTTGGTTATATAAAGCTCTCTTCTTTAGACGGTACACGCCAATAAAAGTAATGTTAAAAAGGTACAAGTTAGTATGATGAAGCTGTGATGGCCCAGCGGTGTGACCGTGTGAATCTCTAGAGACGATCACGGGTTCGAACCCGGGCAGACACCAATGAGTTTTTCTCTTAAAACTTATGTGTCTAATTGATAATTGCAATTTATCACACGCTTTTCGGTGAAGGAAAACATCGTGAGGAAACCTGCATATCTCTAGAGAATTCTGGAGGTATGTGTAACCTACCAATCCGCACTGGAGCAGCGTGGTAGGTCTTAGCTCCAATCCTTCTCTCCCAAAACGGAGAGAAGAGGCCTATTCTCAGCAGTGGGATAGTAACAGGCCGTTACTTACTTTTTTTTTTAGTATGATCGCCTGGTGGTAAGAGTGCCGTGGTCTTTGATTTAAAAACACTTTAAAAAGTGTTTACAATGACATAGGAAACCTGCCAGCCCTTAATTGAGTAGAGTTGACTAGACTTTTTATTCCTCTTTTCTTTGGAAGAATATATTACCCATTTTAGGAACAATTATTAGGCTAGTATTAAAATTAAAATAAGTAGTTTTGCCCTCAATATTGTCTGCATTGAACATTTTTGTTGCCATAAGTTGAACAGCCGTGTGGTATCCGGCTGAATAGACCCTCTTTCTTACCGAGGTGTCGCAAAAGGCGACTAAACTGAGTTGACGACAGGGAGGCGGCTGGTCGTAAAATACGTAGCCAAAACATGTGACAACATGTTTATAACATTTTGTGCCGACTCCACTAGTGTGGGATAAGGGCAGGAGTATGATGAATAATGACATAAATTCATAGAGTTGTAATACTAGAATACTACTTGTAGGGAATCCAGCCTAAAATGTGCCCTATTACAATAAAAAGAAAGCAAACGATGCTGTATCTATTTGTTTCTCTTTTTTATATGTGATTAGATAAAGATAAGAATACGAGTTCACCTTCCCTATCATTATTTATTATGACACTCTTACTTATAAGCCTACCTATGGCTCCCCTACTCTAGTATAATAACTCTATGCATAAAATAGTCTATAACTCTCTAGCCTTCGAATATATCCATACCAAAAATTTCATTGTCCATTGTAATTATAATTAAATTATAGATAACATCCAACCATTAATATACGAAGTCACATTCGAATATTAAATTCACAAACTAAACATATTTCTAAATTTATACTTTCGTTTTCTTTATTTGACTGAATATTAAATCAAGAAGTTTAAAATATACGATTTACGATTCGACACCTGGCCTGCCTTCAATACATACCCTTTTAGGACAACGTAGGGACGTCACATTATTATATATTATCTCACTATATTTTATTGGAATTATGGTAAAAACATAAAAATAATGTTATCTATATATCTATCGATCTATCTATCTAGGCAGTTTTATGACTTAGGTAATAAAAAATATATTTTTACTACCTACAGGTCAATCTCTGATACATACAAACGCAGTGTGTGTGTATATTGATACGTAATTTTTTAGCGAACCGCCTCGACTTTGTTAATATATATAAAGATATTAGCATATTAATAAATATACCTAACTAGTGGCCCGCTCCGGCTTCGCACGGCTATAAAACATATAGTCTATGTCACTCAGTGAAAATCAGATTGGAAACCTCAAAAAATACAGTATTTCTCTACTCGGTATTGATTGTTAACCTTCCACTTGAATCTGTTAACGCACACTATATACAATAACACGATATAATAGGAATACCACAATTCCAGTTCCGAGATGCACTTCTCTTGAATGACTAACAAAGACTGACTGTCACTGAAACGTTTTATCAATCAAGACTCAACCGGAAACAACACGTCACAGTGTTGCCACCACTTTTAATCAAAAAGGGCGCGATTCTCTTGTTTCATTACTGTGTTGCTATAAAATACAAAGCGGAAGTTAATGGCGACAACAAATCACTCTATCTATTAACAAACCGCATACAAATCTGTTGCGTAGTTTTAAAGATTTAATCATACAAAGGGATATAGGGACATAGGTACAGATAGAGAAAGCGACTTTGTTTTATACTATGTAGTTACGTTTTTTTCAAATTTTTTATCATACTTCACCAAAGACAAAATTACTTTTAGCTGTCATCTATGTATTGTATTCCACTGACATTTGCGTTTTGCTATTCAATGTCATAGTCGTTTTGTTATACCACGTTTTATAGTAACTTGACTGGATAAAATAAATGCGGTCGAAAGGGATAAAAACTAACCTATGTCCGTGTCCTGGTTCTAAGCAACCTCTACACTAATTTCAAGCCGAATTGGTTTATCCGTTCTAGATTTATAAATAGTGTAACTAAGACCAACTTTCTTTTATATATATAGATGTCACAATAAGTGAACTAACTCGTGATTGTTTTCGCAAATCTAGTCATGTCTTCTAATGCAGTATAAAATTCTAAGCCTTCATTCATTCCTCCTGCCCTTATCCCGCTCTAAGTGGAGTCGGCAAAACATGATATAAACATGTCATATGATTAGGGCGCGTATTTTACGATCGGCCGCCTGCCTGACATCAACTTACTTCAGTCGTACGACACCTCTTTAATAAAGAGAGTGGTCTATTTTACTTAACCGAATACCACACGGTGGGTTAACTTATCTTAGTCGCCTTATACGACACCTCGGTATGAAATGAGGGTGGTCTATTCTACTCAGCCGGATACCACACGGCGTAAAATTCTGAGCGTTCATATAAATAAATAGAATATACTAATCCTATTCAAAAGTATTGGTTTTTTAAAAGAAATAATATTGCTTATAATTCTAACGCTACTTTTGTAATATGGTATTCCGCACCATAATTGACTAATCCTAACCTAATATACTAGTCATAGTATAATAATCAAGAATATATGTATGTTTGTAATAATTTAGTTGAGTAGTCAAAGCGTTGCGATAAATATAATCACCGCTTTTCCAAAGACTTAATACCCGTAGTTTATTTTAAAATTGAATGATTTTGACAGCCCTATTTTAAGGTGTTGATCGGCATAAAAAATGTAAAAGGTTGTAACATTTAACAAACAATATTTAGTGCAACCCTGACAGTTATTGTAGTCAATGATTACGACGGTGAGCTGCAATTATAAGTTTTTTCCCAATAGAGTCTGCAAACAGGTGCCAGCTAGGGATGTGACTTGGAGTTGAAAAAATCGATTTTTATCCCTTTAAAAATAATCGATTGTTAAAAATATTTTGTTACCCACGAATAATCGATTTTTTAAAAATCGATTGTTTTCTGACTATTTCAAAAGTTTTCTTTTTTAATGTTAATAATTAATTAGAATAAAGGCTAATTAAAGTGGACAACTACCAAGAAATAATATCAGATGCGCTGTTTGTGAAATTGGATTAAAATGTGTAGTTTGGCTAAATTGGTTTCATCCAACAATGCATATCTAATCTTAAAAAACAAGAAAAAGAGTAAAAAAGACTTCTTTTTTATACCTAAAATAATCGATTTTTTAAAAATCTATTTTTGATAAAAATAATCGATTATTAAAAATCGATTATTTTTCACATTGCTAGTGCCAGCTTGCGACCGTTTGGAAGTGTAATCCTTTAGCTGGAAATGTTAATTGTTATAATAAACATATCGCCAAATGACGGCTGATTGCTTTTTAATGCATTCATATACATTCATTATAATTGCGCGGACATATTCGACTAAATATTTTGCTTAATTGTTGCAAAAACAGCTTTTATTGAGGAAATAATTGAAACGGGAGCATTAAAATGTTTTATATGGAAGTACTATCTTTTATTATGGACATAAAAATTATAACAAAAGTTAAACACAAAAATTGTGTTAAGTGAACTAAATACAGCGAAATGAACATAACTCATGTTCGCTTTGAACGTTTGACCAGCTTTTGATAAATACGAGTCTTTGCCTCCAACTTCAGAACCGAGTTAAAACTGGCTTTAGAACGCCATTGATGTTCATATAAAAACTAGCATTAAAGTTCAAATCGTTTAGCAAGGCTGAAATTGCACGAATCTCTTCTTTAAGTAGAATATTATATTTTTTTTTTTTAAATAAAGGATATTCATTTATACATATACTACTTACCTATATATATATCGGGTCTTTTTGCTGAAATTAAAGTCAACAGTGAAGTGTATGCACCTTTTTATTTGAATTGACTTATGCTGTTAGCTCTAATGGCTTTGATAGCGTCACCGGAAGGATGAACGAGCGCAGAAGTTTTGCTGGGTAAATTCGGTAAGAGCGAGTGCATTGACGCACTTGTACCTGGGAGCTACCTGGGAGCGTGGCATTAAGGGTGTCTCCTGCGAGACCGAACCTCGGCTTAAAGTGGCGCGTTATGGAGAACTGTATACCATTGACTATGAAGTAGTATTCTCACGGCTGCGGCCGCTTGACACAAGCAAGCGGGGACCTCTCCTTCGCTCTTCCTTGTATGTTCTGTCATTAACTATGTATTTATAGATCAGAAATAAATTCTTATAAAGAAAGATTTCAAATTTAAATTCTTATCCTTAATTACTTTGATTTGAGAACAAAAATGCATAATCATGGCATACATGCATTTCGGCATGCAACCACGCATTGGGGAACATGGCCAGTTCTCGTGTAATCTGTTTTAATAAATCCATTGCGGGGTGTATGGGGAGACTGGGAGAGCTGAGGCGGGGGGCGGGAGCGTATGCATTAAACTTAATTGAAATTTTCGTGGCTACGAGTTATTTCGCGCTAATGCACCTTTCAACCTGACGAGTGTTTCGCACTACGGGCTGCGATGAAGAGGTCAACGATCGCCGCGGGCCTATGTTGTTTTATATGCTGCATTGGTTATTTATTTATCGGGTAGCCTACAAGATTTAGAGGGTGGCTTTTTATTTATATGTGTGTCTGACAATGGATGTATATACAAATGTGTGTGTTTTGAAGCATGTATACACTTGCCGTAGCGCAATACTACCGTAGAATGTGGATACCTCGATTTTCAGTTTCGGAGTTACCTAGTTGCTACCCTACTACCAAGTATTTGACTCCCCCTTTGTCTTTTTTAATGATAAAACAATAAGATTTTTTTGTATTTCAGTATATCAACAGTTAACAATCGAGGTTTAGTAAATACCTAATCATCAAAATGTTTAAAGCTTTGTCATTCAAGAAGTACGAGTCACTTTTCATATTATCCAATGAACGTGATAAAGTAACTAATAATCTATCTCTGCTTATTATAAAACAAAGTCTTCAAAGTTGTCAGTCTGTATGTGATCGATTTTCTCATAATCTACTGAATGGATATAACTTTTTACTGAAAGGTAGTGCAATTCTTCCGGTTTAAGTAAATAGTGCGTTACGGTTTTATGTAATTTGCGTTGAAAAGATTGCGCAGTTATCTAATGGGAGCTTTAGGCGCGTGTGTCGGGTAAACCAACAGAGATATGCTAAACTAATGTACTAAAGAATTGTAGATCTGCAAAAATGCTACAAAAAAGTCTGCGACAGCATGTTTCTACCTCTTAAGATTAACTCACAATAACTACTTTTATGTTCCTAATTTCAAGCAAGCACAGCTAAGCAATTATAAAATACTGAACAGCATAAATATTCGAGATTATCCCATAATTTTGATAGCACGTTAAAGGTCATGTAATCGCCACATTTAATTTGGCCAATCGATATTATAACGATCGCCGGTTATATTGTAATTTCACCTTAATTGGCGGTTCCGTCGGCGCACGTACACGAAATGAACCACAACCGTATTAATACTAAAATAAATATTTCCGATGCGATGGATCGGGATGATTGCGAAATGGGCAATTAAATGGTTTATCGGTCAGATCGATGGTAAAAACGTGTTCAATTACGCCCTAAATGTTTACTTAAAAATAAATACCTAACCGAAATTTAAAGTAAAGGCGTGTGGTATCCGGCTGAGTTGAATAGACCACCCTCAAATCTTACCGAGATGTCGTAAAAGGCGACTAAGGTAAGTTGACCCGGTTGAGTAGAATAGACAAAACTCTTTCTTACAGAGGTGCCGTAAAATACGATTAAGGTAACTTGTCAGGCAAGCGGCCGGTCGTAAAATACGTAGATAAGTCATGTGACAACATGTTTATAGCATATTGTGCCGATCCCACTTAGAGGAGGAGGGCAGGAGGATAATGAATAAGGTTCTTAAAATCTTACAAAAGTAATGAAAATATTATTTTACTATGTTCCGCGATAAAAGAAAATATATGTAACACTAAATGTAGACTGTTTAGAATTATTAGGTATAATTGATTTATACCTAATAGTAATTAATAATAATTCTATTACTACTTTTGCTATATCCCGCAAGGGCGGACTAAAGAAGTAAAAACATCCGGGATCAAACCCCAGATATACCCCAGAAACACCCTCTTTTTTAATTTTTTTTATATCTTTTAAAAATTAATATCGAACATGGCTCGGTTACCCTGGTACTTGATACTGAAATATGATGAAGCAATAACTTCAAATAGCGTCTTGTATTGCGTTAAATATGATGAATACAAGTGATGCGTAGGTATGATTGAAATGAATAATAATGCGTCTTCAATTCAATTAGATATGATCGTCTGACAATGATCATTTAAAGGGCGATGATTAATGTAAAAGCTGCTACTGCCTTTAATTCAAGATTACGTGAAGTGGCTGAGATACTCGTACACAATGCCGCCCACGCGTCTCGCGATTCGCAGCGGCGCACACTGTCAGCTACTGTTCCGTTCTGGTTTGCCAATCCACGTTATCTTATTTCTATCTTTAAAAGGTTTAATACCTTCAACGCGACTGGTGTTAACTCTTTTTATAAACCATTTATTGTCACGTTTTTTTTTTATATTAAAACAATTTATTTACAGCAAAAATGTACAAGTTATATCTATCTTAAATAACTTACACGCTAGGACTATACAAGTCATGCCCACGTGGAATGGTTCCAAGAATGCTTGTAGCGTTTCCGCGCTGTATCACTAAGCTGATTCTTTATGCGAAAAAGGAGTCAGCCCTCTTGTCAAGTTAGTTAAGTTGTTAAATATTCTAAGTAATTAAAATATAAAACGGCAAATATCATCATCATAATTCTCCTGCCCTTATTCCACTGTAATTGGAGGGCACAACATGTTATAAACATGTTGCCACATGATTTAGCTACGATTATATTATTTTACGACCATACTGCCTGATGTCAACTTACCTCAATCTTATTTTAGGACACCTCGGTAAGAAAGAGGGTGTTCTATTCTACTCAACCGGATACCACACGGCGGATAAAACGGCACATATAAATGGCTTAACATAGTTAGTATTATTGTATAGAAACCGGCTATATTCGTGTTATTTTTATCGGATGAGATGATTTTCAAGCCACTAAGGTCCCTTACTCATGAGCTCTTTATGCGGCGCTATGGCTGGGGAAACTGAGTGCAGCTCGCTTTAAATACTTCAAAAAGAAATATGATCTTTTACCATTTATAGAATTAGTTTCCACCTGCAATGTAATTGGTTTTGTTGTCAAAATCTCTCTATCCAGCCCAAAGAAATGTGTCGATACCAAAAGGACACTTAGAAACAAAGTCACTTAACACATTATTACTATTACTATATAAAAAAAATATAAACAAATGTTTTATCGTTATCGAAATACGAAATATTTTATCAATTCTAGATATTAAAGCTAAATAATTGCAATTATAAAATAAGCAATGCCCCTTTTTCTTACTGAGGCGTTGTAAAATACGACAAAGGTAAGTTGATGTCGGGAAGGCGGCACGTCGCAAAATACGCAGCCAAATCATGTGGCAACATGTTTATAACTTGTTGCACCGACTCAACTTAAGAGTGGGATAAAGGCAGGATGATTATATATTAAGTAACGCTGGAATGTCAAAGCATTGAGAAGCGGCATACTTGATATATGAAACATACTTATTTAAGTGATATATATATATATATATATATATATATATATATATATATATATATATATATATATATATATATATATATATATATATATAGTTAATTATTTGTTACCTATGGAATTTTTTTTACTCAGCCAATTTCAAATCAAGCCAACAATAACTGGGGCCACTATTTAATAGTTATTAGTGTCAGGACTTAAAATTATTGAAAAAAAAGAGTGTAAAAGATCATTAGCTTCGAGCGTTGCGCCCGCGATGAAAGACTGACAGCGTGGACCGACGGAGATTGATTACGCAATCATGGAGATCGGGTGATCTCTGGGTGCTCATAGAAAGAAATCATCATACGTCTCACGGCTCGTTGACGACATATTGAGCGAGCGGGCGTTTAACTGTACACGTAATCGAATTTAATCAGGAATTTGACAGTGATTTTATACGCCAGTGAGCGATCCGAACGCCTGGCTGGGTCCAATTTCGAAAGCCGTTTTCGTTGAACGTGTAAGTTTGAGAGTTTTAGTAGCTCTATGTCAATTGTGAGATAGGAGTCGTGTAATAATATAAACTAGAGATCTTCCAGTGGTCATAAATTGGATGTCTCGTTGGATGATGATAATTTCTATATTATCATTTAAGATATTCTATAGATATGAGCGTCAATTATGTGGAATAGAATAGACAGTGTTATTATTTTGCTCTATGCTTTTAAAACGTTTCATCATCATCTTTCTGCCCTTATCCCACTCTAAGTGAGGCTACTTAGCACTACATGTATAAACATGTTTACGTATTTTACGACCGGCTGTCTGCCTGACGTCAACATACCTAAGTCGTATTTTACTATACCTCGGTAAGAAAGAGAGTGGTCTATCTACTCAACCGGATACCACACGGCGGGTCAACTTACGTTAGTCGCTTTTACGACACCTCAGTAAGAAAGAGGGTGGTCTATTGTACTCAGCCGTATACCACACGGCAATTATAACGTTCTCCTTCGTTTGCATACATTTTCATAATACAGTATTGTGATTTTCAATATTAAGAAAAATATATACGTGTATATTTAAAATATTAATCAAGACTCAAGCGAGGAAAGAAATTTAGGTTCTGTTCGCTGATGAACTCAACAAGGTTATTACATCCTACTTTACATTAACATTCACCAAATCGACCACAACGAAGAATATCAAAAAAAAATAATTCAAAACAAACTTAATTATGACAGTTCGACCCAGATGGCGGGAACTGATTTCGAATACATTTTGCGGACCACTGAACACGTCGGAAGCACTTTCGCCTTAATTCAATAAGGATATTGAAGCCTAGTTAGTGGCAACAAAGGCAAGTCAGCGTACAATTAGCTCTCCATTGTGTATGGGGCATTGAACACCTTGCAATTGTGCGGCGAGCGCGCGCGCTGTTCACTGTTGGTTATACTCCTACGCCCACAGTGGGCTTCTCAATCGAAAGCATTATATGAATACCACTCAACAAGATATTATCTACATTATTAGCTTTACTTTCGATGTTTTTTTGTTGGACTGTATGCGTTTTGGTAATAATGATCGATTAGACTGTAATATAGCCGGTAGCTATGGATAATATATAGCTAGCAATTTATCGCTTAATTAATTAACTATCGAATTAATTGAAAACGTTAAGTGAAAAATGATTTAATACTTAGCCTTGACATTATTTTTATTTGTTATTATCTATTCTATTTAAGTACATAGATTATAAAAAAATATTAGCGGTAGTTTGCCAGCGGGTGTATTACTAAAAGAAAAGTAATTGTAATTGTGTAGTCTGTGAATATGTTTTTTTTTAGGTATCTAATAATTAAGAAATTAGGTGTTAGGTAATACTGATTTAATAAAAACTTAGTATTTTTAGTTTTAATTTTATAAAAATGATACGAAAATATATATATAGAATGCTTTATTACTCTATACGTTATCTTATTTTAATACTCGTAATTTGTTCGTTCAACAGTAAGTTATGGTGATTTCCATAAACGTATATAAAAAATAAATAAAAAATAAAAAAAAGTTGTTCAAACTGAATTGAATTTGAAGAATCAATCATAATCATTTTCCTGCTCTTATCCTACTTACTGTGGGGTCGGCACGACATGTTTTAAATATGTTATGACATGTTTTAGCTAGTTATTTTACATCGTCCTGATGTCGACTTACCTTAGTCTTCTTTTACGATACTTCAGTAAGCCAATGGCACTTATTTAATTAAATTGAACTATTAAACAAAAAATATATGAAAACATTTAAACAGTTAAGTGTTTGTCAAAAATAAAAATTAAAAAACTAACGTGTAATATTTGAAAGCTGCCGGCGTTAGGTCAAATGTGAGGCGATTGCGTAGCAAAAAATGACCTTGAGATTTTGATAATAGGCTTTGATGATATAACAATTTATGAATCAATTGCTGTTTTTCTTTTATTCATAATCATTTATTCGCAATCTTTTTTCTCTTTGGTACATGTTGTAATTCATGGTTAATATTTTTAAAATATATAAGGAAAAACAAATCATATGTCTTTGCGTTGAGGATATAGCAGCGTCTTTATTTTTTTAATAAATCATGACTGTATGAACTGTATGTAGCATTGGGTGTGAAAGTATTTAATTTATTTTAATTTAATATACTTTATTTTACCCCAAAAAGAACTAAAAATACAAACTGCATATCTTAAGAACATTAATAAAGTAATATAATTAAAATACCAACTTAGCCACATTGCTCAGAAAGCATTTTATTGAAAGCATCGTGTTATATGAATAGGATATTACATTATACAGTATAAATTATACGTAAGAAAAAAAACACACTCGAGCTTTTATAGAAACATTAAAACACACACACGCACTGTCACACACACACACACATTCGCTATCGCGGACGTATACGCACACACGCACGCAGAGGGAAAGAGATAGTGATCGGAAATAAAGAAAATTGACAGCTAGTGAGGTTCTTATTTAATCATATTCCAAGACGATAAAAGTGAAAATACACATAGCATAAAACTCGTCGCACAAATCACATCTTGTCTTTCTTATTTTGGGTCACACCTCTCTTTGGGTCTCTCGGCAGTAAAGTTTGTCGATGAAACTCTGTTTATAAAGGCAGTATTATATATCATTTCTATTTTCTTTATCTCAAACTTTTATAAAGCTATAAAGAGCAGTGTTGTAGTATTGAGAAGTTTGTGTATTTAACTTCTTATTTAATACGAAAAATCGGCATTTATTCAAATATTGTTAATGTGAGTTTTCCATATCTAAGCACGCCAAGTCATGGACATGAGCTAATTGATATATTATTAGCTTGATCGCGTGTCTTATTAATTTGAATACAGTATACTTAAGACAATTATCATATAATCTGCCACTAAAAGACCTTGACACAAAAACAACTATATTTTAAAAGATATGCTTGCTGTTTTTGATAGTCTTTTTAGTTTAAATTTATAGCAAATGCACTCCAAGCACTTTATAATACAATGTTTCACCAACTCCGAGGCATTTTGACCATTGCATCTAACTGCTCTTAAAGAATTTATAATGTTGCGAAACTCCGCGTGAATTTAAACATGACTATTAGCTACCTTAAAGTGTATACAGAATTGCCACCGCTGTGAATACAGGCGTGCCGAGTCGGCGCAGTTGTGACAACGGAGTGCTATGGTCCATAATACGTGTCACTGCTGCGGTGACAACGGAGTGCTACGCTCTATAATACGTATCGTCGCAGCTGCGACAATGGAGTGCAATGAGCTATAATTATATGTCGTCACAGCGGCGACAACGGAGTGCTATGGTCCATAATACATGTCACTGCTGCGGCAACAACGGAGTGCTACTGTCTCTAATATGTATGCCCACAGCGGCGACAACGGAGTGCAATGAGATATAAATACATGTCGCCACAGCGGCGCCAACGGAGGTGTAAAAGACGACTAAGGTTAGCTGACCCGTCGTGTGGTATCCGGCTTGGTAAAATACACCTTATTTCTCACTGACGTGTCGTAAAAGACGACTAAGGTAAGTTTACGTCAGATCGTAAAATAACTAACCAAAACATGTAACACTGAGTAGTAAAAGCAGGGGAAAGATTTGTTTCTCCGTCGTTATTACAAACTTTTAATATTTTCAATCATAATAGACAGACGGATTTTCGCATTTACGATATTAGTATGGACTGGCGACTGTTGGCTTTGGAGACAAAAGGAACTAATGCGGAATATTTGGTGACCACCAGCGATGGGTCAGAAGGCTGGCAGCGCGTGGCACAATAAGCGCGTAATGAAGTGGACGCGAGGGGGCGGTATTGAGCTCAAACGAGCTATTGTGAGCCTACTACGACCCTCGACCTGCTCGTTATCGCGCGACCTCGGGCTCCGGAACTTCGGCTTGTTAGCGTTATGCTACTTGGAATCTGAGCCAATAACAACTTCTTTATGTAAAAAAACCACCAGTAGAAACGGAAATTACGTATTTAGTCACAGTTTTATTTTATTTATACAAAAAATGCTTTGCTTCCTTCCTACTCATATTATAGGTAAATGCGAAAGTTTGTGAGTATGGATGTAAGTATGTTACTATTTTACGGCGAATTCGCTGAACAACTGAACTAAAGGGAATATAAATCCTGTTATTTTTATAGGAAAAGGATGACATTGAAAAGTGCCATTTATTGTCGACCTATCACATGACAACAGTCCACGCGAACGACGTCGCGGGTAAAAGCTAGTTACTTTTATAAATACCTTAGTATTGTCGAGTGTTGTTATAGAACTGGTTTGTAGGTTGCGAGCAAATAGAACTTTCGGCGAATACTTTTTTCAATTCATTCTAATATAATAAATCTTGAAAGTCTGTCTGTTTGTCTGTGTATTTCGCTTTCACAGCTAATCCGCTAGATGAGTGGAGCAGTAATAGGCCGTTAAAGAATGTATTTAAAATTATATATGCGTGTATTTACTAGTTGTCACCCATGACAGTAAATTACGTACTTTGGGGACGATTGACCGTGTATGCAATTGTCCCATATATAAAAATATTCATATATTTATCTTCACTTAGGCTTTTCGAGACAGTTATGTCTAATGTTTTGTAAATTTTGTCTGTTAAATAGGCCTTTGAAAGCCGTCATAAGGGGTATATAAATGTCGACCATAACGGTTTTTTTTTAATTTAATATATTTATAATTAATAAAATATAGAATATATAATCTACATAATAACCTTACTTTAACGTTTGTTACTCTGTTAATAAAATAAAAAACAAAAAAAAAAACTTAAAATCTCGTAGTGTAGTAGAGTGTGATAAAGCTTAGAGTCAGATGGACTGTGAAATAACTTGTTTATGTTTTCGCGTTCAAGTTATTAATTTTTTCGAAATTTGATCCGCTAAAATCGAAAGTTATATCGCCTGAAGCATTTCATCTGTCGCCTACTAATTAGATCCAAGTTCCGTCGCTTTACACTTCTATGACTCACTTTACTGGACCAGATGTAGCGTGAACCTTGTTAATTGTAACTATTGCTTGAGGCGTTAAAATGATATACTACAAAAAATAATACTCTGTCTCACTCTTTCAATTAGCGAAAGACAAAGAAAGAGGAACGGACTAATTTTGTCGTGTGTTCAATTTTTTTTCTAGCGTTCAATTTCCAAAGTCACCCCTCAGTCGAAATAAATTATGGTCGATTCCGGGTGGCCGCGGTTGTGTTACAAAAACGTGATCGTTCTGCTGCCGCGGAAGTAGGGACGTAAGGGTTGTTTAAGCTGTGCTTAAGAGTTAATGAATTATCAGCAGATGTTAAGGGAACTGAAATACCCGATGTCGTTATGTGAGGGTGTTAATTTTTATATTGTCTGTACACGTAAGTCCGGAAAAAACCTTTGCCGATAAAAGTAATTAAAAAACTTATTTGCAACGGTCAAAGTGAGTCTGTTATGCTGAAAGTAGTAGTCAGTATGTTATAGCCTACTACTATTTACTATATATAGTTATATGTAG
The DNA here is from genome assembly GCA_947086495.1 of Morpho achilles. Classification (NCBI taxonomy): domain Eukaryota; kingdom Metazoa; phylum Arthropoda; class Insecta; order Lepidoptera; family Nymphalidae; genus Morpho; species Morpho achilles. The sequence continues at coordinate 13,545,108 of CAMTZB010000007.1, read as the reverse complement.
CCTATATGTTATACTGGTGTATAAGGAATAATTTTGCTAAATTTCATCAATGTCGGTTCAGCGGATTCACCGTGAAATAGTAACAAACGTACATCCATACTCAAATACTTTCGCATTTATAATAATAGCAGGATAGGATAGAATTTGTTGGATAGGATAGGATTCAAGCGCGCTTTTTTAAACTGAAATAAGTGTTCGACAGTTGAAATAAAAATATGGAATTATATACGCGTGACAAATAAACTTTCCAACTAACGACGTCAAATTTGACCAAATTGTATTCGTTGCCGGCACCACCCAGCGATGAAGTCATTATTTTCCATTTCCGTGCCGCAGTTGACTCGATAACTCGAAAATGACGGCAATTCGTATCAGCAAACTAGCTAGTACTACCTCATTATCGAATCATGACGAAAATCCTTTTCCGCTTCTCCTAGTGATTTAGACCACGCGATGGTCGTTAGTGTCTACGCGATCAAATCAGAATCAAGTAGATCCGTAAATTAAGGTATCGTTAAGAACATTGAAGTAAAGCTAAAATGAAAAAGGCAGTACGAGTGTAATTGTAGTATTGGAATTGTGACTTCTCACTTTGGTATTTAGGTATATCTCACAGTAAGAAACGGCTGGTAATATCTGGGACTTGAGCTCCAATATTTTCACTTCTATAGTCCGCGCGTTCCCAACTGAGCTATAACAATTTTACAATTGACGGTTAAATTAAGCTTTGTCATCATCCTCCTGCCCTTGTCCCACTTTAAGTGGGGTCGCCACAACATGTAATAAACATGTTGTTACATGATTTGGCTGCGTTTTTACTAGGCCGTCTGCCTGACGTCAACTTACCTTAGTCGTATTTGACGACACCTCGGTAAAAAAGAGGGTGGTCTGTTCTACTAAACCGGATACCACACGGTGGGTCAACTTACCTTAATCGCCTTTTTCGACACCTCGGTAAGAAATGAGGTTGGTTTATTCTACTCAGCCGGATACCACACGGCGTGTTAAATTAAGCTTAGTATTCTATTTATATTTTTTCTATACCTTACACAAAGTGGCATAGGATGTAAGCAAAACAAAACTTAGAGCCTGTTTCACAAGTTACCAAAAAACTGTCAGCTAGCTTATTCGCAACATATCTGACACATATCTCGGAATTTTGCGTTTCTCAGGTTTCTGATAGGCTTATTCAGCACTTAAAGTCCCCAATAAGTTAACAGGTAGATCATGTGGCTGATGTTTTGTTTATCGGCTGGATAGCAAATACCTATTTCAAAATGGCCGCGATGTATTTTTTTTCACTTTCAGAGTCTTTCTAAAGACATTTATCTGCTACTTTATTTTATTTGTCGGTTAACTATCCGATACTTTATCGGTAACTTGTGAAACAGGCTCTCAGTAACCCTTGAAGACACCAGGGACTTCAACGGTGAATTAGAATAAGATTGCATTAATTACCTCAAATACCCAAAATCGCTAATTATTATTAGTCATAAATAAAAAAAAAATAGCTCATTATAACGAATTGTCGTTATAATAAATTATTTAGTTATTACATTTCGTCAATTAGGGCTCAAGTATTTGTCGAGATATATTAAACAATAAAGTTTCTAATTTTCGGAAATAATCATATAGTTGCGCTTAAAACGAAGCTATATAAGTATGCCAAAATTCTGCTCCATTGGATGGAAGTTCAAGAAATAAATATGTTAGTAAGTAAGCTGCAATACTTTGAAGCGTTAAACTTTTACTTATGCTGACAACTTTAATTCCGGGCGAGCGCTCGTGTCATCGCCAATAAAAATGACGTCTCACCATGTGTTCAAGATATTTTGTAATCGACGCTTTAATTATGCATAGACAATATTTATTCCTATTGTCATTCAACCTGACCTCCACACACATTATCATGTTACATTAGTATTAACAAACCTGTTTTAAATACGAAAAACTGAATTGATTAATGAAACCTTACCACTATTTATTATATCCACTAACGGTGATATAATGTGAAAATGTCATGACATCTTTATAATGCCCTTACGGTATTGTTGTACGTTATGAAAGCGGGTATGTGACGTCACGCGAACCGCTCATCAGCTATATTGCGTTGACTGTACTCCTTTGTTACTTTATAAGTCACTCTGGAAGCGATGGTGCTTATAATAGATATGGTGTTTATATATTTACATGATGTCTTAATATACGCTGCATAAGGGTGGTAGAAATTGCTGTAGATACAGTAACGTCAAATGTAGATATAGATTATATAATAGATATAGATTAGATAACATCAAAGGTACAGTAACATCAAACATTAAATTAATTACCTACCGTTGCAGCATAAACGCGTAATGAGTTTTCAGGAACTACTGGACCGATTTGAAACTCTTCGAAAAAAATAGATTTGAATTCGAATTCAACTGTCTAAATAACTTGTATACCCACTGCGAGCTTCTCAAAAGCTTTAGTTTAAGTTAGCATACATAAATATACTGCATAAGCTTATTACAGTAGATTTTGTTTCAGATTAATTGTAAATGTAACGGTACGACTTATGAACTAACTTGAAGTTAGGCTTCTTGGGTTTCTGCTAAAAATTGGTTTACACATCTCTAGATTGAATGTAAAATATATTAAATTTAAAAATTAAATACTTAAACGTTTTAATACAGCATTCGCCTTGAAGACTGCTTGTTATTGCTAATGATTACGAGTTTATCCTTTGACATGCAATTAAAATGTACTGAATTTATCTCCTTTACATATTATTGGTAATAAAATTGCTAATATGAGACCATTCCAAGGTCTTTAATAAACACTTTGCCTGGATTGGATTTATTATATGAGTTTGCTAAATAGTTACCGCTATCTTAACAAAATTCTCACCCAAGTGTACGTTATTCAACGTAGCTACAATGTAGGTAGAAACATATGACTTGAATTTTCACGTAGTCAACCCCTCTTTGGGCAAACGGCGCGGCAGTATGGCGGGTGGCGGGCGAAAGCGGGACGCAGGAGGCACGGCCGCGGCGGTTTAGTACATCGCCACCCGTCCGCGCCCGTAAGCTCGTAATTTGCCTTTCTATTAGAGTGAGGGCGTGAAAAAAGGAAAGCGTTTACGGCGTGTTTAATGGGAGCGAGCGGGAAGAAATATGACCGCCCGTCGGGAGGGAAAATTTTGGTTTTCAGAGTTTTTGCGGAGATGTGCATCGGATCGCGGCGTGCGAGGGGGACGGCGATATTTGCGGAACCGCTTCCCGGCATAATTAGCGGAAGTCGTGGCTTAGTTTTCCCCCGAACGAGAGGACTGCGGGAAGGGAGTTCCTCTATTTGTCGTTTAAGAGTTAATCGGTCGAGCGATTCGTCACCCTCGGGATGGCTTCGGGTGATATTATATCTTTATTATGATACTGCTCAAATTTGCTCGCCCTTGGCGATTAACACGATCTCGATTATTGATAAGTTTATTAAGCAATGTTCGCATTTACTGCAACTCAGTTATTTTACAATACTGCCTTAACTTACCTATTACTGATTTTCACGATACTCAACATAATTTTGGGTGGGAATTAGCTTTTTATTTCATTTAAGCGTAAAGTAGTAATTCTTGTTTTTTATATAGTTACATATATAAGCAAATTGAAAGTGCAAGTTAAAGTAACTGCAACAAATAAAAAAATAGTTATTTGCTTGAGACTTTGCCCGCGTAGAAATCAATGTATTTCATTGAATTTTCTTACAGATAGAGACGTGCTATTGCAGACTTTTTGTAGTATTTTTGTGGATCTACAATTCTTTACTACATTACTTTACTCTATCTATGTTAGTTTACAAGGTACACGTGACTAAAGTGCTTAGCAGGCGAATTTTTTTATAACCGCGTTACTTCTTTAACACAATTTACATAAAACCCGTATATATATATACTATTAACCTTAAACTTTCGGAAGAATCGCACTACCGATTAATAAGAACCGTATAAAAATCCGTTTATTTATTTATTTATTTATTTATTTATTAGATACACCAACGATATATTATACATACATTAACAATAAATTCTTATATTAATTCAAGTTCCAATATAATAATCATTTACAGGCGTATTCAGCATTATTTTATTTTATTTATTTTTTTGTTAGTTCTTTCTGAAAAAATATGTCACAAAAAATTTTAAGCTATAAATTATTCTATGTGTCAAAAAATATAAGTGTAAAATATTAATAAAATAAAGATAATAAATGTCATACTCAGAAATAATCCGTTCATTAGATTTTAGAAAATCGATTACATATAGACAGTTTTTGGGGAAATACGTATTAGAAAAGATATTTTTATGTAGTCCTAAGAAATAATTTATAGAATTACGCGTTACTTTGCGGTGGTCCATAATACAAAAGTAATAAGAATATTATTTTGCAAAATACAAAAATACAAATTCTCATTACTTTTGTAGTCCTAAGAAGTAATTAATACTTTTACCTTGCTGAACGGAACTTTTCTTAGCAACTTCAAACTCGCACTTAACTGAAACGCGTTTTATTCACTCTCTGTGACCGAGGACTTTGTTTATTTTGAAAGGGATACCAGTATCGACGTGTAATATGTCATTAGTGGATAGTGACAAATGCAGGGAACGAACTCGTGCGCTGCGTGTCAATTAGCCGTAATGGCAGCGCGACATATGTCGAACGAGACTCTTACATCTTGTGGTTGGTTTACTACGCTTTTTTTTAATCCTATCCTATACTATTCTATACTTTAATTTAATATATGTTTTATGTAAGTACGGGTTATTCACTTAAATAATGCTCTTGATAAAACTACAAATCCCTCTGATTATTCCCGGATCGATCACATTTTTGTGATGAAGATATTTGCAGAGTTGGAGAGTGACAGAAGCCGAGATGAGCCAGCAAGAAACTAGGTGGATGCTTTTTACGAAATATAATTCTTTTAAATAGTTACATTTAGTCATTACTATTGTGCAGGGTCAAACAATATTTACAACCACGCATTCTTCAATAAAAACCCTTAATGCAAGTGACATTTATTTCCATGAACGAAAACATCATGAGAAAACTCGTATATTAATATTATCATCCATTGTCTTGCCTTGATACCACTCTAAGTGGGGTCAGTACAACATGTTATAAACATGTTGTCACATGATTTGCTACATATTTTACGAGCGGCCTGCCTGACGCCAACTTACCTTAGTCGTCTTTTACGACACCTCGGTAAGAAATGAGAGTGATATTATTCTATTCAGCCGGATACCACACGGCGTAATATCTGGTAAATATGAAAAACAACAATAGGTACATTAAAAGTTTAAACAATTATAACATGGATACTGTTTGAAATGGCTTTATTAGTTCCAACATCGTCACAGCATATCGGATCGGATATACGACGTATAGGGCGATTGAACCAATCAGTAGCATATATACGACGGCGGTAATTAAAACGGATCGCGTTACCAAATCAATATTGCCATACGATAAGCCAATTAATTGCTCAGCTCCTAAGTCCGTACATGATTGATTCATAACTCTGTGGCCGTATCTAGGAAAATTAGTTATGCTGAATGTTTATACTGCGCTTTATAGTTGAAATTGTTTCTGATTTTTACATTCTAAATTGTGTAAAGTTACAATAATTCATTTGGGGAGAGGCCTTTTTCTATTTTATTGAAATTTTGAACATAAAAGTAGTTGTCGTGAGTTATAATTATAAGACATTTTTGAATAACTTTCACAGTTTCATAACGCACGCTAGGAAAGCTATAAATTTTGCCGTTACCGTTATATTTTTGTTGCTGCTCTACTTCTATTCATCTTAGTGGGATGTTAGATACCCTTTAGCCTTCCTCGATAAATGGACTATCTTACACTCAAGGAATTTTTCAAATCGGTCCAGTAGTACCTACTTGAGATTAGCGCGTTATCAAACAAACAAACAAACAAACAAACCCTTCAGCTTTTCACAACGAAACATTTTAAAAAAGGCGTATGATGCCCGCTGGGTCCAAGCAGAACAAGATAATGTTGCCGAGAAATCTCTTGCAGAGACCTAATACTGCGATGAAAAGTAAGGTCTATGTTTAGCAGAAGAGGTCTATCGATTAAATATGCATATAAAATAATAAATTATTAGCCGTGTGGTGTCCGGCTGAGTAGAATAGACGACCTCATTTCTTACCGAGGTGTCGTAAAAGGCGACTAAGGTAAGTTGACCCACCGTGTGGTATCTGGTTTAGCAGAATAGACAACCCTCTTTCTCACCGAGGTGTCGTAAAATACGAATACAGTATGTTGACGTCAGGCAGGCGAAAGGACGTAAAACGCAGCCAAATCATGTGACAGCATGTTTATAACATGTTCTACTGATCCCACTTAGAGTGGGATAAGGAAAGGAGGATGATATCTCTCGATTATATATGTAGGTGTTGTTTTTCATTTTGTAACAGCAATATTTATTTTTCTCCTTATTACATTGTTCAAGGTGTCATAAAGAATTTTATATAAATTTATAGGTTTTCTCATAGGGAGAAAGTTATTAAACCCGAAGGGTCGTGTGTGTCGTACTAAGCAGCGATGTTTAGCACCACAGTAATGAATAAGTTTTACAGCTTTTAAATTTCCACCTGATAGTGTATCTCAGCTGGAGATTTCCTTGGTATTACTGTCGTTTTGTGTGAAGGTGGCACGGCCATTAATTACATGACAAAGGTGTTGTGGTCGTTGAAAGGAGAACTTACAATGTCTTTGACATTTTTGCACGTGATTTGGAATTCCGTATTTTATTTCAGAAAACTTATGTTTCATAGTTCAACAATTTCTCAGACTTGACTCTTGACTGGCTCGTTGGCGCAGTTGGTTGTGACCCTGCCTTCAGCCCCGCGGGTCGTGGGATCGGTTCCCACCGTATGCCAACATTTTCTAACAAAATTTTGTTGGTTCTTCGAGCCTGGGTGTATATATGTATTTAATATGTATTTGAAATTTTATAAGTATATATTTACCAGTTGTTTGTCACCCATAAAACAAGTTTTAAGTTACTTAATTTAGGAAATAACGACCGTGTGTGATAGTAGACTGTGTTTTTTATTATTATATATATATATTGTTTTTCATGAAAAATATGTGAATATTCTGAAATATATCATCAATATAACGCTATAAAACTTATGATGCTGAAAACAGGGCGTATTCTACAATTGGTTTCAAATTTTGTCTTTTTCGCAATATTTATTATTGCTGCTCCTCTGCATCTTAGCGTGATGTTATAGGTATAGTCTATAGCCTTCCTTGATAAATGGACTGTTCTTACACTCAAAGAATTTTTCAAATCCGTCCAGTAATTCCTGAGATTAGCACGTTAAAACAATCAAACATACTTCAGCTTTATATATTACTATAGATATAAATATTTATATAGTTACGTTAATGTTTATATTATATTGTGTTATGAGTAATTAAAACATATTAAAAATTACTATTACTAGCATATCTATTCGCCGACAGTCAACTAATTATATGAAAATGGAATTTTTAATTGGACCTAAATAACATTTATGCAGCTTTGCCAACTCAATGCATTAAATGTCTTATTAATTGCATACAATTAGTGTGTTTAATTTTAATGTTTTTGTGTGCATTTTATGTACTACGGATTTTCAATTAATTGATTTGAAATATGACAAATACTTTATAAGAATGAAAATATGGCGATGTCATGAGTTTAAAACGATTGCGACATATTTTTAAATAATTACATAAAAATGTTAATGACAAAATTAAGGTAGCGTCTATCTAATCATTAGATTATTATTACATATACGTACAGTGTCTGTATATACAAGATATGAGATCATAAGTGTTTATAACATATTTATTTTTATTCCGAAATGTGGAAAACATGTAATATTAAGATATAATATTTAATTAAAGTTTCGTATTTCAATTGTACACAATATTCATAAGATTTCGTAGCAAAATTATGTTAATTAAAGAAAAATGATATTATTTTAATATTATTTTATTTCCATCAGATTCTAAATCTACTTGAATAAACTTAGAAAAAAAATAACTAAAACGATTATTTTTCGTTTATCATATCTCAAATAACGTGCAAAAACAATTATCAAAATAAACATTTTAGTAAATATATTGTTTTGATTACCTAATGAAATATGTTTCAAGGGATCATCCTCCTGTCCTTATCCCACAACATGTTACAAAAATGTTGTTGATTTGGCTACGTATTTAACGACCAGCCGCCGGCCTGGCGTCAACTTACCGTCGTATTATACGACACCTTGGTAAGAAAAAGGGTGGTCTATTTTACTCAACCGGATACCACACGGTGGGTCAACTTACCTTAGTCGCCTTTTACGACACCCCGGTAAGAAATTATTGTGGTCTACTCAACTTATCCGGATTCCACACGGCGCGAAATATGTTTGAAGGATCATATAAAAAAAGTATTTTATAATGTATAGGAGTGAACAAGACGTTAAAATACGACTAAAAAGTAATACTTTATATTATAAAGAACCCAGTAAGCTGTCACCTGTATATTTGCGAGCTGTACGGTGTGGGTGGCACGTTTCTGCCACAATAGTGTTTGGGTTGGCATTCGTCACGGGGCGTCGCGCGTCGGCCCGGGAGCCATGATTGATGGCCTGCCTGAGGAACACACCGCGTGATATGCGAATGCATTGCCATTAACTTACCTACAAAACAGGATATACACTATTTTGAAGACTTTGACTTGCGAGATTCTCAGGCTTTTAAACGTAGATTATAGACGATAGATATTTCTAGATTGTGGCTACCGAAATTTTTGTCACATTTGAATATGATTATATCTAGAAAGGAATAGCCGTTTTGAATATTGCAATGTGTAGTTCAGCGCGTTCGAGCTATGTCACTTTTCTTAAAATACTTATTATGATAAAATGATGATCTTAGCTACATAAATAAATATATGGGACATTTTCACACACGACTGTCCGTCCCTGAAGCAAGTAACTTAATACTTGTGTTGGGTGACAGACAACTTGTAACTACTATATACATATCATGTAATTATAAGTACATACTTAAATACCTACTTACTAAATACTTAATTCGGTGAAGGAAAACATCATGAGGAAACCTGCATATCTCTAGAGAATCCTAGGGATTTGTGTAACCTACCAATCCGCATTGGAGCAGCGTGGTAGGTCTTAGCTCCAACCCTTCTCTCCAAAAATGGAGAGAGGAGGCCTATGCCCAGCCCAGCCCAGGGATAGTAACAGGCCGTTACTATATACTATATATATATATACTTAAATACCAATAAGACTATTTTATTATTTTTTATTTATTACAGCTACGGTATTTTATAACTATGTCCCACATATTTATTCAAGTACCCTCAATAATGTATTTTTTTCAAATTTATATGCTTCTGCGGTGAATTAGCTTTTGTTGTGGAAAATTTTTATCAATATTTGTCCAGCGTATTAGCCGTGAAAGTGTAAACGACAGACTTTCATATTTACAAGTATAATATTAGTATGGATGTAACTATTCAGAAAAATGGCTGAAATTAGTATTTAAAAAACTATATTTTTTGCATTTTTTAATTATATTTTTTTTACACACTTTAAAGGAGTAATTAATAAAGTATGTTCATGTATTGGATTTTTTATTAGATTTTAAAATTATTTTTTTTTATGTCCATTTTATTTAATTGTTAAAGTATTTATAACTTGGATATAAATAATCTACTCTTTGAATGCATTCACGTATTGATCTTACTTCGATTGTAGCGGACCTTCATTTAAACGTTTCTTATGGCTAACTTGCTTATTTTAGTAATAAATAGTTTATGGATCATAAAATTGTTATGCATGTATGTTTAGTCAATTATGACAGTGAAGTTATTTATTCCTTTATAAAATCTTTATGAGACTTTGTATCTATGAAGTATTTTAGTCATGGTTTTATGTAAATAATTTACTTACATTGTAGTTTTTTAATATACTAAAGCATATTTATATTGCAATTATTACAAAAAATTATAATTTATTATTATAGAAATGACAATAATCTAATTTGTATAATATAATAAGTTAACACCGCCGAGGGCAAATTTTTTTTGGAAGAAATTTCAAATATGTAGTTACTTACATTGTAGTTTTTTAGTATTTTATAATTATTACAATAATTTTAGTATTTATTATTATAGAAATGAGAATAACCTAATCTGTGTAATAAGTATAATGAGTTAAAACAATCAAGGGCAAATTTTTTTTTGGAAGAAATTTCACATATGTAGTAATTGTAGTTTTTTAGTATTTCAGAATTATTACAATAATTTTAGAATTTATCAGTATAGAAATGACAATAACTTAATTTGTGTGATAAGTATAATGAGTTAAAACCGCCGAGGGCAAATTTTTTTGGAAGAAATTTCAAATATGTAGTTACAAAAGATTTTTCAGTTCTTTGAACTATGATGGGATGCTAAACGTACATTGTTCTTAGATTGAATACTGACAACGATTTTGTTAGATATTAGATTTCATATTTATATAACGTTGAGTAAAAAATTATAAAATATTGTAAATTACATTTTATTCTATTAAAATTAATTATATACGTATTTTTAAAGTGGTAATTGCGAGGTTAAAGTTCTGTATAATTTCCGTATTATGTTTACTTTGCTGTTCAATTTGTATTCTTGTACCAGTATATTCTGCAACCAAGAAAAACTAGAAACGTACAAGTAATATAGGAATTATATAAAGTGTTACAAAGAATGTTTCTATGTATTATGACAAAGCGGAATTTGTCTTTATATTGCTCTTGAACAATATCTTAAGTATTAAAAACAAAAGGCGTCAGTGTTAAATTTAATAATCATTTTTTGCTTTTGAATTTATCGATACATGATATTTATATGATCTATTAAAATATGTCCAAATGTTTTTGTAGTGTATGCAACTTTGAAACACTATACACTCCGTTGACGCCGCTGCGGCGACACGTATTATTCCTCATAGCACTCCGTTGACGCCGCTGCGGCGACACGTATTATTCCTCATAGCACTCCGTTGACGCCGCTGCGGCGACACGTATTATTCCTCATAGCACTCCGTTGACGCCGCTGCGGCGACACGTATTTTTTCTCATAGCACTCTGTTGTCTTCGCTGGGGTGACATGTAGTATTCCTCATAGCACTTTCGGGTAGCTGATAGTCATGGTTAAAATAACCTGGATTTCGAAACGGTCAAAAAGCCCCGGGGTTGCTGAAACGTCGTGTTAAAAAGTGTTCACAGTACAAGGGTTAACTTCTTATGTCTCTCTTATGTAAGGGTATGTTCTTGTGTCTATAGACATCCATAGCTGGTCACAAATTCTCTTTCAAAGGTCTCACTCAAAAGGCATCCTCGACACTTGTTCTCATTTTGCGTAGGCAACTGTCTTTTAAGTTTTTTAACTTCTATTCTTTTAATTATTATTAAAAAGGTTAGATACCTTCATAATAATAGTTAATAATAGTTAAGTAAAGCCAATTTCTCTAGTAAGTAAATAAATTCAAAACCTTATTACCTGTTAACATATACATTTACTTATCTTTGAAGTAGATAGCAGTAGCGAACGTATAACTATATACTCTATTAACTATAAATATATTCTGTTCTAAAACTATAATATATTTTGCAGATTATCTTTAAATTACACGTTTCGATAGTGTCATGATTAACATTTTATTTTGACCATGGACTGATTAGAAACATAGCCCAATATTTCTCACTCATTACCCTCGACATGAAATTCTGCAAGGTTATATCTACTTTTGTACCTATTCTAAAACATGATTAATATATTTATACGATTCCCCATTGGTCTGCCAACGCTACGATAGCCATCTATCAGCATATTCTATCTATTAATATATTCCGTCCCGAAAATAATTTTGTATTTTTGCGGCTACTTAGCATTAGGATTACACGTCGCGATAGTGTCAAGATATTTGTAAGTCATTTGACAAGACAGGTGCAAGTTGCAACCGAGGGATAGCTGACCGTCGGACGATCTAATTCTACTGAATGCTAATGAGCCGCGTAACCTGACTCTCCACCTGTCTTAAACGAAATAATTTTTATTTACGCAGCCCTACAGGGATTATGAACATTTCGACGCTATCGCTTCGATCCCCATATTATGTTACCCGTAACCTATGACAGTTCATAATTTACTCCGGACCGAGATATTACCGGCCTAGAGATTATTTTTCTCAACTAACACTCAATATAAAAGCAACTTGTTAGTATAATATCAATTCAAGCAGTCTCTATTTATTGACTTTTAGAATTGTGTCTTTTTTAATTTGAAGGGCTTAATTTTTTAACTACTAATCGTGAACTATAAGTTTACTTAATTATATATTCATATTTTTTGTGTCAGTACATTCCTAAACTTTAATAAGCAAAACTGTGAAAATTTTTACATATTTTCTATGTAAATATATGAACTTGACTTGCTCAAATTAATTAATATGTGCTATCAGTAATCTTTGGGTAAATTTTGCGAAGTGAGTCATTTTTTTTATATTTCAAGATATCTAGACAATTACGCAGGAAACTAGTAATAATCTACTCAATAAAGGGCTAATAAACTTATAATATATTTAACAATATTGCTACTTGTATTGCCTATATTATAACTGCAAAAATGTTGTCATATCAAATAAAATATCTTGACAAGTGTGTCGTCAAGTAAAAATGCTAATGGACGTATTATAATTAGGACTTCATTGGGTTTGTCCCTTCAAAAGTAGCTAATTATTAATAATTAAATTTCAATTTATTAGTATGTTTTTAGTTTAATTTAGTAGCATGAATGGCCTCAATGGCCTATTGGTGATAGAGATTTTCTCTTAAATTAATTTAAGTAATGTAAATCGATTAAAAAAAATCGATTATACCAAATATTTTCTTCGTCTTTACTCTCTTTTTTTCTTGTCTTTTAAGATAACATTTAAATATTAGACTGTCCGCTGTTTGCTTCCAGCGTATTCTTCAATATTTCGGACACGTTGCTCGTAAAAACCCTGAAAACCTGTAGAAGCTGACGGTGGTTGGTCAGGTCGACGGGAAAAGACCACGCGGTCGCTCCCCTACCCGTTGGTCCGATCAAGTTAAGACGATTACAGGCCTTCCAATCACCAAAGCTTTAAAGACCGCCGAGGATAGAACAATGTGGAAAAGAATAGTGCAGGAAGTGAGCAGCAATAATACTTTCATCTAGACACGACCTTCAGTAATGAAGAGATCGACTAAGAAGAATACATTGTTGGATGCAATCAATATAGCCAAACTACACTTTATCGAATTTTGCAAACAGCACATCTACCTTCATTATTTTTTATTCTTACTAGTTTCAGTTTAAATACTCTTTATTCTAATTAAGTGTTATTGAAAAAAGTAACTTTTAAATAGTAATGAAAATCAATGATTATTAATCGATTCATTCGATTCGAGGTTATGGATTTTTTGCAAACCGATTTATTTTAAAGTGGGAAAAATTGATTACTTAGAAAAGTCGATTTTTTTCACTCCAAGTTCGTATCTCAATGTTAAAGAGGAAAGATTCTAAGTTCTGTTTCTAATCAACAATTCAGATAACTGACCAAAGAAGACCTAACCGAGTGGCTTCAAAATTCCACTAATCTATAATATAACAACCAGTGCTTTTAGTGCGCGTTTTTTTAACCTACTCGGTCGCGTTAGCGTAACGCCAAATTGTATGGCGTTGAAACAGTGGTCACCAGATATCACTGTTGCTGCGCCATACAAATTGGCGTTACGCTACGTTGAGTTAGTTAAAAAAACTCACACTAAGCACACTGTTGTCTATGCGAGGTTTAGGTCCATTTGTCAATCAAGTCTAGTCAGAAATAAAATTTAGCCTGTGCCGCTTGTATGATGCGCCAGCGGCACTGATGAGGTCAATAGGTAATCAGTCCACCTCATAGGGTGTCTACCAACGCTGCGTTTTCCGGAGCGGGGTCGCCATTCTAACAACTTAAGAGCCCATCGGATCTTTGCACTATTGGCCTAGTCCATTGCCATTTCAGCTTCGCGATTCGCTGATGTCGTTGCCAAAAAACAAACAAGCTTAAAAAAGTACCGTGTTCAACTACGGAGGTATATTACTTAAAATTAATGTTCTAGTTATGTAAGTCAAGATAAGAACCCAAACTCGCAATTGTTGTGTTTAAATAAAAGTATAATATAAAACTTACTAAGATGTTTAATATAATTAAATTGTACTATGTTATTTATGGTCATTATTCAAAACCTAAGATTGTGTGCTGAGTGATCTTTATCTTTATCTAGAAAAGCTGTGAAAAAACTCATTTTAGAACAGGAAATATTTAGACATTTAAAGAATATAATTCGTTTAAAAATATAAATTAACATTTAATTTTCGAACTAAACACTTTTGTTTTAAAGTAGAATAAAAAAACTGACTGTCATAACGTACAAATTAGTGTTGAGATAATGGAAATCTTGAAAACTTTATAATATGAAAATGTAAAAATATACGAACATAATCCTTTTAAAACTTTTAAATATAAAAGATTACATTTACCTACACTACACTTTTATTGGAATTCTACACAGCTTGTTAGTAACAAGTTATTGATACTTGAATGAGTCGTATAAAGTATGTTTAGCGAATATAAGATAATATGACGTATAATGGCGTAACTTGTATTGACCAAAACCATCAAAAAATGTACAAAAAATACTGTCTTTATATATGCAAAAAATATCATTTGTTAAGCCAGTAATTTACTATGGATATCTACTCGTTTCTATAGTAATATATAAAGCTGGAGAGTTTGTTTGAACGCGCTAATCTCATGAACTACTGTACTATTTTGAGGGTAAGATAGTCCATTTATCGAGAAAGGCTATATAAAGACTATAATATTGGAGGAGTAATAATTGCGAAAACGGCTACACAGTCACTTATCTTTGGTTATACCTTCATTATAATTTTCAATCTGTTTCCGCTACTTCGTTCACATCAACATAAGCGTTAACTACCGACAGTTATATGATATGTGTTTTTTCCCTCTTTCCGTTAGAAAAGTAACTTTTTTATGTAATGAACATAACCATACGATTAATGCTATTTTTCTTTGCAATCGACTTAAGAACAGTTATATTGTGCTTATTATCGTTATAAACAACAATTAGTACAACCGTTAATAAGTCTCTGACGTGATAAGACTTTATGCTTTGACATTGCGTGCGGACCCATAATTTGACGTTACTCTAGGTTCGTTTAGAGAAACTTTAGGTACTTAAAGTATTGCCTAATACTATGAATAATTTAATTCTATAAACAATATAATTATTTAAATATCTTACTTAGTAGTATCTGAAAGTAAAAACTAACGCGAAAATTAAATCAAGGGTGGATTATATTTACGTTATTCTTGGCAGAGAACCTTTATTATTTAAATTTATTTAAATGAGTTAATCTTCTATACTAATATGTTTGTATATTTTCTGAATTTCGGAATTCGGATTTAGTATGTAGAGGGTTTCGGTCGATCTAGCGACGTTTCATAAAAAAGTGAACATTTTATCCCTTTTTTCGACCACTTTAAAATAGAAATAGAAATAGAAATAGAAATAGAAGCTTAATTTTCTGTCATTCGTAAAGTTGTGACAGCTCAAAGATGAACGGGCGGACTAAAAAAGTTTAAATACCCACATGTTATCGGTCCCTTCTTTTTTATATTGCATAAAATTGCAATTTTTTTATATCTTTACAAAAATGACCGAGCAAAGTTAGGTCGCTCGGGTACTAAAGTTAATGTGAGTAAAGGAAAAATTTAAAGATAAAATAAAAAAATACATAAATCGACAAGTAAATGGATTACTAAGTATGGGGTTGTTAAATAATTTATGAGAATTACTTTATACAGATAACAAAAGAAATAATTATTATTAAAATGTTATTTATTTCACTTCTGTTTGGTACAAAGTGTTGCAAATTTCGATTCCGATTTTACTTTCAAATTTCCACGAACGGACCAAAAATGTTGGCTGGGTGTCCATATTGCACATGTAAACTGATATTTTATGCGAAATACGAGCCAGCCCTTTTGTTCGAATTTTGCATCCAGGAGGTTATGATAGAGACGTAAGATGGAATAAATGTAAGTAATCAAAGACTGTTGGTTGAAAATACCTAAAATGTTAAACATTCGCAAAATCCCAAAGAAATTCATTATCAAAAATACTTAAGAGACTCTTGGCAACGATTATTAGTTTCTGTTGATTTGATGATAATTTATTAATGTTTTTAATTTTGTATTTTTTTTATTTAACTGGTTTTTTAACCGTCCCTAAAGAGTTTAGTTTCTAGCCCGTTACTACTATGAAAGCTGTTAGGACTAACAAAATATTTTAAGAAATAGTTACTCTGCGCTAAATAGCATTATATAGCGAGATTAGAAGTGCTGACGTAAAAATTACGTCAGATAACAATCTGACGTAATTTTTACGTCGATTTTATATTATGCCTTGATATTAAACATAGTAATTATAAACAATAATTACTATGTTTAATATCAAGGCATAATATAAAATCGATACGCGCTAACTTAAAAATACTTAGACCATTAGATGATCTATATGAATTATTTTGCTATAATCCGGGTTTGTTAACAGAATCTATGTAATGTTAAGTGTAGATAGCAGCCAACTATTATAACTACTGTTTACTTTTAGCTTGATAATCAAAAAATTTTAGTTTTTAGATTAATAATAAAATATTCCGTTTCTTTCGAATTATTCGAGATTTCTTCAACTTATAAGAATAAAAGCAATCAATTTTGAATATGGAATTTCAAAAAAATGCGGATAAAAGAGCTATAATGAAGAAGATGAAATCCGACGGATTACAAGTGAGCAATTCACTTGTCACCAAAACGCTGCTAGTGCGTTATCGGTGACAGATCACTATCCCATATAATCATATGGAATTCCAATCGGATGTCAGCTACGAAATGTCATAGTAATTGGTTAGAATATGTGAAATCAAAACTTATTTGGTCCACTGTAAGGTTCATACGACGGTTAAAGCCAGTTCCTTAGCCAGTTATGTCTGGGCGACGAGACGCGTTGTTCGTTTTGTTGCTGTCGTCTAATCCCGCTCTTAGCTAACCGTTTTGACAAGATTTTAGATGTAGCGATAAGTGTATATTTTTGTCCTTTTTGTATCGTATCGTATAAAACTCTTGCCTGATGTTTAAAGCATCTAACGAGAATGGCATCGTTGCTTGTTAACTTGTGTATTTTTTTTAACTTTATGTAGTCGTTATTTTTTTAAAGAAAAGCTTGATTTTAATAATAGTTAAAAGTAAAATCACGGCCTGTTATTATCCGAAAGCTGTACGTAGGCCTCCTCACTCCGTTTTTTGGAGAGAAGGATTGGAGCTAAGACCTACCACGCTGCTCCAATGCGGACAAAACTCACGATTTGAACCCGTGACTAAAGGGTAACACGATCTCATCGCTGGTCTATCACAGCTTTTGGTTTAAATAATCAGCATGTAATCTGATTGATTTCGAACGAATAATTTGACAAATCTTAGCGCTATCTACGAAATAGTTTAAATATTACTTTTGTATATGGATCTCTGCTAAGTAACGCTTAATTCTATAAAATAAAGCTTTTAAAAAAGATAAATTAATAGTCTAAGGTAAAGGCACTAGTAATTGACCGTTTTGTTTGAAATTTTAAATGAATATTAATTAATAATATTAAATTTTAAATATTAAACAATGAGCTACAGTTCTTAGGTTTTGGGCAGATGTTAATAGCAACAGGTAGCATATTACTAATTTATATTTTATTACAACAAACAAAACGCTTATTATTTAAAATTTCATACAAAACGGTCAAGTTAACGGTCAACGGTCAACTTTGATTGGCCCGTTGGTGCAGTGGGTAGTGTCCCTGCCTTCAGCTCCGCGGGTCGCGGGTTTGTTTCCCGCCGAGGGCCGACATTTTCTATAAATGAATTTGTTGGTCTTTGAGCCTGGGTGTATATTTGTATTTAAGTATGTATTTAAAAAATATATATTAGTATATATTCACCAGTTGTCTGTCACCCATAACACAAGTATTAAGTTACTTACTTCGGGGATGGACGACCGTGCGTGTAAGTGTCCCATATATTTATATAAAAAAATCTTCTAGTACATGGTCAATTATAAGTGCCCTTACCTTAAATAGAATCCTTGGCAATTAGTAACGGGGATTATTAAGTTTGCCGTTGCGTGGACGTCAGATTTACTTTTACCATGATCCTTGCCGAAGCTTCCTAGTCCGTGAGGCGTGATACAATCGACGCGGAGTCAAAGACACCGCTCCGGCAGTGACAGCTTAACACAATACATTCGTTTAACACGCTCACCGTATTCGGACGATCTCTTGACAGCTCGTATGCTTCACGTGCCCGACTCCTGTCTGTTATCGTGTGAACTAGTTCTACAAGATGTATAACTAGTTCACGAGATACAAAATATGTATTTGATATTTCAAGTTTATTTACTTCAAATTAGTTATTAGAATTAGGCGTTACTTTGCGGTGATCAATAATACAAAAGTAATAATACAATTATTTTGCCCTAATCCGCGTTGAAGTAGAATAGAAAATATATATAATGCTAAAAGTAGAGTGGACGAAAAACTTATTCGGCTACAGATAGTCATATATTAAGTTAAGCCCTATTTGTCATATCATCTTCCTGCCCTTATCCCACCCTAAGTGGGGTCGGCACAACACGTTACTAACATGTTATTACATGATTCGGCAATGTATTTTACGACCGGCCGCCTACCTGACGTCAACTTATCTTAGTCATATTTTACGACACCTTGGTAAGAAAGAGGGTGGTCTATTCTACTAAACTGGATACCACACGACGGGTCGACTTACCTTAGTCGCCTTTTACGACACCTCGGTAAGAAATGAGGGTGGTACTATTCTATTCAGTCGGATACCACACGGCGTAGTCTTATAACACTCGTGTGATACTATAGAAAAATCGCCTGCGGCTCGTTTTTTTAAAACACACTTGTATCATAAGAACCCTTATTATGCATCAGTATCATAATCTACTATTATTATATCATTTAAGTAAGATTATATCATAACTCGATATATGGAATAGTCATGCCCAAGAGACAGCTTGTCAGTAAGACTTGGTCATAATCGTTCCGGATAAGCAGAATCAACAATGAGAGCACTCGTGGCAGGCGACTTTGTGCGCGAGGCGTGTCCGCGCTTCATCGATCGCAGCATCCGACGCTTCTCGACGACGTCTGTACCCAGCGCCCCGCGCCCTCCCCGCGCACGTTAGCGCCCCGACCGACTGCATCCACCACCCGCGGCCACCACCCTCTTCATACACGGACTCCGCACTGTATACCTGTCTACCGTCTGTTTGAAATGCCAACTTAAATATGAAGGATATAGGAATCTATAGAATTAGGCGTTACTTTGCGGAGATCCATAATACAAAAGTAATAATAAAATTATTTTGCTATAATCCGCGATGAAGTAAAATAGAAAAAATATATAATGCTAAATGTAGAGTGGACAATCGGTTATCATACCTGATACATGCAGGATTCGTAAAAACACATGCACAAACCTCCACCACCGCCACCACAATACACAAGCACTACATACGTTCACTATCACAAACTCAACAATCGTTTCGCCCCGCAACCGAAGCATCATCAGGAGATAGACTCCACGACCAAAATCGCAAAGCATCGCTTTGCGATTTTTGTGTTGTTTGGATGTGTTGTTACGAATCCTGCATGTATCAGGTATGATAACTGATTGTCCACTCCGGATATCCGGCTAAATGATATCCAGCTAAATAGAGTAGACCTCCCTCATTTCTTACTGAAGTGTTGTAAAATACGACTAAGGTATTTTGACGTCAGGCAGGCGGCCGGTCGTACAATACGAAACCAAATCAATCCTTCTGCCCTTACCCCACTTAGAATGGGATAAGGTTGAAGGATGATGACGTAAGTCTAAAAATATATTAGAATGGATAATTTAATATCGGTTATAGACCCCTAAAGAAGTTTTTGTAAAATAGAACTTAGTAGTTCTAGTTTAGATAATGAATATTGTACACTATTAAATTATTTGAATGTAGCTATAGAAATCATGCTTAAATTATTTATGTACTAGGATATTCTCATAAATCTAGAAAATAATAAATAAAGAAAAAGTATTGAATTTAATTTGTACGTATGCGATATATAACTCATAACTTAAATTTAAATATAACCGTCTAAATTCGTCCAATAAAGACATTACAAACAAACAAACTGCTTTATATTATCCTTTATCCTGATCAAATGACTACAAAAACCTATATGTGAAACTTAAACCTAGTGACGTCTCTCAGATGAAACGATGTTGACCACGTGTAATAAAGTGCATGTAATAGAGATGTTTGTATTCCGTTCTGTAAATTTACCTGACGATTTATAGGGTGGTTAAATCAGGTATTCAGTGCGCTCTGGATATAATTTAATACGGCATGTTAACGGGAGAAACGTAGATTATAGTCGTTTCAACTACGGAGTGTTTAGAACTTAGTAGTCTAGAAGCAGCACAAAAAACTTCTCAATATGTTTTCAGAAGTATTTTTAATACAATACAAGTAAAACAAAATCATAAAACAACAATACAAATCAATAAATTCTACTTAAGTAATCATTTATAATTTTTCAAATTGCTAACTTTGGTTATCGGCATGTTACTGTCCCACTGCTTTTTGCTATTTTTTTATTACCTAGTTATCTCTCTCTCTCTGATATTGAGGTTAGAGACTGTTTCTACTAAAGGTTTATAATAATAATAATAATAATAACTTTATTTATCCAAAACATTACATAAAATACAACAACAAGATTCAAACATAGATAATAAAATACAAAATTCACATTAACAAATATCGTAGACACTCGTACTAAGATAACTTGTGCTACGAGTGTCTACCTCCCTCTGGATCAAAAATAGTGATTCTCTAATCTAATGAAATACATAAACAAATCATTTCTTGTTATTATTTTTTACACTTGTTAAAACTATGCTTATGTGCTAACACATTTTTCATTTACATTTTTTACATTTACATTTCTTATTTTACTTAAAATTACTTATAATTGCTATTTTTATTTTGCAGTTTGTATAGGGGTACTTACAATTTTTATTATCTTTCCCACTATCCCACTGCTTGGCATAGGTGACCTCTCTCCGTTTTTGGAGAGAAGGTTTGGAGATAAGTCCTATCAATGAGGATTGCTAGGTTACACATATCCCTAGAATATTTTAGAGATATGCAGGTTTCGTTACGGTGTTTTCCTTTACCGAAAAGTGTTATAAATTGTAATTATCAATTAGATACATAAGTTTTTACAGAAAAACTCATTGGTGCCTGCGCGGGATTTGAACCCGTTACCCCTCGAAAGAGTAGCTCGGTAACTGCAGGGGCTATAACAGCTTACTGCTAGCCTTACTTAACTTGTAACGATTCTAAATAATTCGATTAACTTTACCCACGTTATTTAAATACCTAATACTATGGAGGTCGTAAAATTAATTACAAATGCCTAATTCTTAAATACATTACTATAAAATTGATTTATGTTATTTGATATATGCTTGTTTGATTAAAATAACAAATTTGCTTAATAGTTTTAATAGGAATGTTGACAGCATTTACTATTTGGCAGCGTTTTCCATATACCTACATAAATAATAATTACGTATACCCACTACCGCACTTTGTTCCTCGGATACGGCGATTTATGTAATTAGGCATTACTTTGCGGAGCTTTATAATAATAATATTATTCAATTATAATTCGCAATAAAGCAAATAGAAAGTATGTATAATGCTAAATTTTAAGTGGACTATCATTTTCACTTTTTTTATAAGTAATACACACAGGATTCGTAAAACGTATGCACTACAAACCTTCCTCTCCACAATTCACAATATTAATAACTAAAAAAAACAATTAGGACAAATTAGGTACATGTGATTTCACGTTCATACACAACTTTTAAAAAATATCAAGCGATTGTAAGATACGAAAAACAATGTGCCTCATAAGAAAGCTCAGAGTCACTCAGCGGGCGATAGAGCGAGCTATGCTCGGAGTATATCTACATGATCAAATCAGAAATTAAGAGATCCGTAGATGAACCAGAGTCATTGATATAGCTCAGCGTATGATGTGAAGTGGCGATAAGCGGGTCACACAGTGCGGAGAACCGATAATTGGGGTCTCAAGATTTTGGATTGGCGACCCCATACCCGAAAACGCATCAGTGGTCCTCCTGCAAAGTGGACAAACGACCTCGAAAAGGTCGCGTGCAACTGTTGGATACAAGATCGTATGGTCTTGATATCCCGAGAAGACGTCTATGTCCAGCAGTGGATGTCCAACGATTGACGAAGAAGAAAGGAACGTACGCATTTTATAGACTCATATATGTACGCATTATACATTAATCCTTTTTTTGAAAGACAACTCGTGCGAGGTCCCGTGTCGTTATTGTCCAGATTCGATACATCAAAATCGAGTTTACGAGTATCGTATCAGGTTTATTCGTGGAGGTGTTGATTCGACGGTAGCCGCTCGGTGCTTAATTCCAACGGTGTAATTAAAGCTGTTTACATCACTTCGCGAGCGACCTGTAAATGTTATTTGTGCTCATTAAAAGCAAATTACGTTATAAATTTTATGTGCGTACGTAGCCACGTTAATGCTCTTAAGGAATTGCCGAAACATTGTATTGCGTTTATACTGGAATGCGTTATACAAGGTATAAAACGGAGTGTATAATTGGCAGTTAAGATAACGTTTTGCGGGAAGGGAAATTAGAAAAATTTGAATATTTAACGCATACTTAACTCTATGAAAGTTTGTGCGTTAAACGTAGCGTTTCGTGAGTTATATACAATACTAGCTGTGCTAGCGGCATCGCCCGCGTGGAAATCAGTGTATCACAAAATTTCTCCCAAATCTAAATTTGAATGAATCGAAACATAGCTAGCTTTTGCGAGTTAAGCATTAGAGATAGAGACATGCTGTTACATGATTTTTTGTATTTACTTTTGTAGATCTACAATTCTCTAATACATTACTTAAGTGTAAATCTGTAGGTTTACGCTGCACACGAGACTAAAGTCCTCGAATGCGAGTTTTTTTACAACTACTATTAATCCAAACCTTTCGGAGGGATCGAAATCTTTTAATAAAAACCGTTCAAAAATCCGTTTATTAGATTTTGAGAAAATCGGTGACATACAGACAGACAGTAACCACGTGGGTCTGTGATGTTAGTGAGTCAGACTCTTAATGAATTCATACAAAATTAATTTTGTTCTTTGAAAAATTATTTGATGTTATTAATTTGGTTTCGAAATTAATATAATTCCTTAAAGTCCTGTAGTCACCTATAGCTATATAGTTCAATAGCTTGAGGTCTACAAGATTAAATATAACCTAAACTGCGTGACCAAGTCGTGACTACGATCCATATAACTAGGTCTAAATGCCGAAAAAAAACAAATTACCGTAATCTGATACTGAATTTAATTAGATAGTTAGATTAGTTAGTAAGAATTAATTAATTAATTATTTTAGATACTAAAATACAAACATTTTATTTAAAAAATATTATATATACAGTATTACAACTGTAAAGTTTCTTTATTTAACGAATATTTATACCGCTATTGAGACACAAAAACAAGTTACAAATGAGTAATTTTTTTAATTGGGAGGAAAATCGGTGTCTTCAAAGGAAAGGCGGTCTTTGCCCAACAGTATAATAGTAATAATTTTGCTACACAAATTCAATTATATGCCCGTCTTACGTTATAGGTGTATATATAACAAGCTGTGGTAGCCTAGCGGTAACACCGTGTGACTCTTTCGAGGAGGTCACGGGTTCAAATCCGGGCAGACACCAATGAGTTTTTCTGTAAAAACTTATGTGTCTAATTGATAATTGCAATTTATCACACGCTTTTCGGTGAATGAAACATATCTCCAGAGATTTCCAGAGTGTAACCTACCAATCCGTATTGGAGCAGCGTGGTAGGTCTTAGCTCCAATCCTTCTCTCCAAAAGCCGAGAGAAGAGGCCTATTCCCAGCAGTGGGAGAGTAATAAGCCGCTACATTACATTGTAGGTGTTGATCTATTAAATATCTTTGATATGCTTGTTGTTGTTTAATTATTTATCTGCAGTGTTGTAATAGAAACCAGAACGTTAGAATTATGCTGCATTCTGCATTTTTTCGAGGGCAATAAATGATGGCAACGAATTCATATAAAAGCGCAAAGCGCATTACGGCGCACGGCATCGCATAATCACTTTATCTTTAAGGCGAAGTGAGGCATTAGTGGTCTAAATTAAATTTGTCGAGTGTCGGTTCGGCGCCGGCCGCGGTGATCGATCATTGGTAATGGTGCGGCCACACTAACGACCTTTCCGTCTGACAAGCTCGCGATCGCCTTACAAAGCTGTAGGATCTCCACGCGAACTGATATTATTTGGATAACTCGTATCCAAACTTACCATTTAATAAAGTTAAAGTTTATATATCAACGTACCAATAAGCATCTTTTATGATGAAAAAAAAATTTTAATTCACTGTGTGTAGTACAATATACGACAAAGTTAACAAGCCCTAATTATTATCCTTTGCTCTGTGTCTGTTGGCTTCGCCTGCGTGGAAATCAGTGTTGGTATTGGAAAAAATTAAACAAATTTAGCTATTGTGTGTTAACCACGAGAGATAGAGACATACTGTCGTGGACTTTTTTGTAGTATTTTTGAGGATTTACAATTCTCTAGTACATTACTTTAGTGTATCTCTCTTGGTTTAGGCGGCCTAGGTGACTAAAGCTCCCAGCAAGCAAATTTTCTACAACTGTACAATTTACATAAAACGTTACTTATAACGTAAACTTTCCGAAAAATTACAAAACTTTACTGTAGAAATTGCGTAAATCGCCCACATATGGACAGCTTCTGGGAACTTTGTTTCATAATAAGAATAGATAAATGATAGCACATTTAATAATGAATAACTGTGAATATATTGATAAAAATATTTACAAATTTATCGCTATTAACGATAACCGATCATTGTGAAAGTAAGCAGGTATCAGAACATGAATTTATCGTTAATTCACTCAGCAACTCATCCCATCATTTATATGAAGGTGAGCTCTTGTCTTGTGTTCGTCTTAGAAGGTCTTCTTGTCTTGTCTTGTGTTCATCCTTATTTCTTTGTGAAAAAATCTGTTGTCTGTTTTGTAATTTATAACGAGATGTATATGTTTCGTTTCTTGTACACGATAAAAACGAAAAAACAGAATGAAGTAGAAAATAAATAAATATATAAATAAATGTATACTCTTAGGAATATCCAAGAAAAACCGAGAAAACTGGTTATATTTTACGATTTATCACTCGTTGACAACCATTCCCGTCGTGTGTGACTTAACCTTTGACAAAACTAGAACGATTATGACGAATTCCTGAGTATCTTAAACATATTGATCGATTGTTAGCGATAATGGTAAGGATTTTAAGTGTATATTATCAAAAAATGTGGATGAAAATATAGTGGTCTCATTAGTTTCAATGAATATATGAATTAAATATTAACGTTCATTCAGTTAAACCATGACTAAGATATGGTATTAATAAATATATAGATTTATTTATTAATACTATGCCCTTAGTCATGGAATAACTGAATGTTTTATATGGAATAACAGTCTACTACAGTAAATATAGTAATGACGAAAAATCTTCCAAATAAAACATTAAGAATTTGAATTGGATTAGATTTTTGAAACCTCTTAAGTTAACATTTGGTCTGCGAGTCACTCAATTACTTCATATTGAATTAAATATAATTCAATTATAAATTCAGCGTGTACCCAGTTATAGCCTCTTGTCTTAATAACCTGAAAATATGACTATTATAAAACAATTTTAATCTAATTAATGATAATCTCGTAAACGACGTACATTTAAGAATCGTTAAAATATATGCAAATTTCAAGGCCTATTTTTTATCTAAAGTGCAATAAAGATTATACTGAGACTTATGAAAATAATAAATCGCTTAAATATAATTATTTAAAAAATCCTATTTAATTCAGTTTCAACAATATAAAAACTCCTTCAATTCCATAGGAGTTTTTACTTATCTATTGAGAGTATCGGGAAAGGTAAAAAGGCTACAAAGGCTGTACAAAGTACAAATTAATACAAAGTACAAAGTACGGAGGCGCTCTGCTGCGGCTGTTGCGTCGTGATGCAGTCTTCTCTTAAGTCAAATTATAGGTTTAGCCATGCCATGCCACTTTAAGCCTAGGTTCGATCTCACAGGTAAGGGTATCTCCCTTACGACGACGCTCCTAGGAGTTAAAGCCAGGCGAAGCTTCTGCGCTCGCCACGTCTCTTTAGTGAAGCTGTTAAAGCTGTTAGGGCTAACAGTATTAGCCAATTCGAAAAAAAGTTTAGAGCAGAAGGTTCTTCGAGTTTGTATTTAAGTTTTCTTCGTATAAGGACGGGTCTTCATCTTTATACACTGTCCATTATATTAACCATCTTTTGACAGATTGACGATTTACATATTTAGTGATGTCCTAAAGATTCTCGTATGCGATACCATTCCGATTATAGTACCTACTATCATTAATCGAATTACGTACCTAAGTAATTCGATTAATGATAACCTACGTAAACTAATAACAGATATAGAAATCAACATTTTGATTTAATATTGCCTTAGTTTTTTGAAAATAAATGTTAATCCGTGTGTATTTATTATAATCATAAAAAATATATTATACATCAACTGGCAACATCAACAGACCTTCCGCTCGGCCGCCATTTTGACGTGATCTGTCACTCTCAACGAAACGCCCGTGATAGTCACACGCATTTACGTTCGCTGAGTGTTCTCTCGCATCTGTTACACCTTGAGTTAAGTAGCTTTATTCCTCGGAAAAACTTTTGTGAAACTTATATTAATTGATCGTGAAAATGCCGAAAGGACGTGTGTTGAAAGCACAATCGAGACAGTTAGTGTTAAAACTTCATGAGTATTTTGAGCAAGAAAATCAAAATGGCGGACCTCTTATACCTATCACGCAAGTCCGAAACCGTGTTGCAGCCGCGTTGGGGATCAGTCTATCAACTGTGACTAAAATCACTACTGATGCCTACGGCAGGAGCGGCTTGGAGCAAAACAAACCATCTACACCAAAAAGAAAGCGCCGGGCTCATAAGGTGACAGCTGTTGATGACTTTGACGCTGACGCTATTCGTCGTCATGTATATGATTACTACTTGAGAAAAGAAATTCCAACTTTGAGAAAACTTATTGTTTCTTTGAAAAGAAGTGGTCTATTTCATGGTGAAAAATCTTCTTTGGTCAAAGTTTTGAACACAATTGGCTTTTCATATAAAAAGTTAAATAAAAGAAAATTATTAATGGAACGCACAGATATAGCTATAGCACGTTGTGATTTTTTAAGAGAGGCAAAGAAAATACAAGATTGGGCAAATATTGTTTTCACGGATGAAACATGGCTCAACGCTAACCACACACTATCTCGTTTCTGGACTGATGATACTGCTGATTCCACTTCCTCAGTACCAATGGGAAAAGGTGAGCGCCTAATCATTTGCCATGCAGGTACAGCAAAAGGATTTGTACAAGACGCACTGTTGGCATTTAAATCGAAGAAATCAAATGACTACCACGAAGAGATGAATGCAAATGTGTATGAAGAGTGGTTCAAAAAAATGCTCATTTCATTGGAAGAACCATCAATAATTTTTATTGATAATGCGCCCTACCACTCCCGTCAAATTGACAAAATGCCAACACAGGCTAATAAAAAGCACGAAATAATTAATTGGCTTCGGGACAATGGAGACAATGTGGACGACTCAATGTTAAAAGTTGAATTAATAAAAATATTAAAAACCAAAAAGAGAGCAAAACGCTATGTAATCAATGAAATGGCAGCAGAATATGGCCATACTGTTCTTCGGATTCCTCCATACCACTGCCAGTACAACGCAATAGAACTTATATGGGCACAAGTAAAAGGGCATGCTGCGAGATGCAATACAAGCCCCCCATTCACAGCGAATAAAATGTTGCAATTGCTAAAAAATGCTTGCACCCACGTAACGGCCGAGAACTGGGCAAGTGTGGTGGAAAGAACTAAAAGAGTAATATTCTCTGATTGGGAACGTGATATTGCGTTTGATAATATATTATCTACACAAGAGCTAATAATAACTGCTACTGAAGACTCCTCATCGGAGGAGTCTAGTGTTGATTATCATTCCGACGACTCGTGCTAATAAAATAAATTAAAATATCCTGATTGTTTTATTTGTATTCATGTATTAACTAAGAAGAAAGTAAAACTTTATATAATGTTATTAAATGTCTTTTAATACTCGTAACATCGATTTCTACCGATTATTTTTAATCTGTGGCATAATCGTAGTAACCATTATGTGTGACATCACTAAGTGGGCGGTACCCATCCATAAAGTACAAATATTATTTGTATGATATTTGTACGTAAGCAATACAAAACTTAATGAGCGTGAGCTGTCAAAAGACTGATAATATGATGGACGCAGTATAGTTTAGTGTAGTAGTGATGTATTTTAGCATAACAGACGTCATTAATGGATCACAAATGGACACAAAAATGGATCTCATCTTCGCGGGACAAAACGCTGTGTTCATGTACTATAAGTATTGCATTGAAAATTGCTTTTATATTTTATATATTGATAGAAATCATCACTTCAGGTGTATTTTGAAGTCTAAATTCGAAAAACTATTTGAAATATAACGCCAAAATGCGCTTAAAATTATTATCTGGTTAAATCATACAAAAACGTTTAAACATTAAAGAAAGTTATTAAGATAAGGACCTGCAAATGTATAATTTATTTGCAAAAGTAAATATAATTGCGTGTATGGCGTCGATGACGGCAAAAAAGACCCATTCAATTATCCGGTTGATGAGTTTCGGAAGACAAATTATACGATTTGATATAAAAACAAGTTGGTTTCGCGTGGATATTCGAGAGTGGGAATTTATAAATTGTATAACTTGATATATTGTCTATATTCAGTTGCTTTTGGCAATCTCTATGAAGCACTGGTGCAACTCCTTTCACAAATCAAACAAAGACTCAATATCTTCTATCTTCGGTTATTTGCCCAAGTGCCTAATTTCATACTTATGTGTAACATTTTCGTATTATTCCAAATTCTGATTATTTTTGGAGCAAGAAAGAAAAAGATCCTTATTACAAATACACAAATTTTATTACCATTAGCAACTCTTACATCGCAAAATCACAAATTTAAACAAAATCCACTATCTATAATCATCATCCTCCTGCCATTCATCATCTTCCTGTCCTTATCCCACTCTAAGTGGGGTCGGCACAACATGTTATAAACATGGTGTCACATGATTCGGCTAGGTATTTTTCGACCGGCCGCCTGCCTGACATCAACTTACCTCTGTCGTATTTTACGACACCTCGGTAAGAATGAGGGTGGTCTATTCTACTAAACCGGATACCACACGGTGTGTCAACTTACCTTAGTCGCCTTTTACGACACCTCGGTAAGAAATGAGGTTGGTCTTTTCTACTCAGCCGGATACCAAACGGCGGGTCGACTTACCTTAGTCGCCTTTTACGACACCTCGGTAAGAAAAGAGGGTGGTACTATTCTATTCAGCCGGATACCACACGGCGTAAAAGTAATAATCCGCGATGAAGTAAAATAGAAAATATATATAATCCTAAATGTAGAGTGGACAATCGGTTATCATACCTGATACATGCAGGAGTCGTGAAAAACATATGCACAAACCTCCACCACCGCCACCACAATACACAAGCACTACATACGTTCACTATCACAAACTCAACAATTGTTTCGCCCCGCAACCGAAGCATCATCAGGAGATAGACTCCACGACCAAAATCGCAAAGCCCAAAGCCAAAGCCAAAGCGCAAAGGTGGTGGAGGTTTGTGCATGTGTTTTTCACGACTCCTGCATGTATCAGGTATGATAACCGATTGTCCACTCTACATTTAGCATTATATATATTTTCTATTTTACTTATTCGCGGATTATAGCAAAATAATTTTATTATTACTTTTGTATTATGGATCTCCGCAAAGTAACGCCTAATTCTATAAATTGTCATATGTTGTTAATTTGGCTACGTATTTTACAACCGGCCGCCTGTCTGACGTCAACGTACCTTAGTCGTCTTTTACACCTCGGTAAGAAAGAGGGTGGTCTATTATACTCAACCGGAAACCACACGGCGCGACGGGTCAATTTACCTTAGCCGCCTTTCAAATTCAAATTCAAATTCAAAATATTCTTTATTCAAATAAACTTGTAAACAAGC
Source organism: Morpho achilles (assembly GCA_947086495.1). Lineage (NCBI taxonomy): Eukaryota > Metazoa > Arthropoda > Insecta > Lepidoptera > Nymphalidae > Morpho > Morpho achilles. Next base: position 13,514,461 of record CAMTZB010000007.1, on the reverse strand, counting down.
GCTTTTGAATCGTCAAATCTACTGCTGGTTCGGAAAGCTGTTCCTACCGAGAAGAGCCAGCAAGAAACTCGGCGGTTGCTCTTTTTAAAAAATACAATTCTTAATGCTAGTTACATTTAATGTTTCTATCTTGTACAGGGTCGAACAATATTTATATCCACGCATTTTTATCGTCTAAATAATCCTCAACAGTATAGTAGGCTTTCTGTATCAGCCTCTCCTTGATAGTGTTTTTAAACTGCTGTAATGGCAAAGTTAAAATTGATTGTGGAATTTTATTATAGAATCTTATACCCAAACCCACAAACGACTTACGTACTTTTTCAAGGCGTAAAGCAGGGGCCGCAAGCTTATGTCGGTTCCTACTTTGTCTATTATATACATCGCCTATTGTTTTATAGTTCTTTATATTATTATATACAAAAATTAAATTACTTAAAATATACTGTGAGGCAAATGTAAGAATACCTATTTCCTTAAACTTCTCTCGCAGGGAATCCCGCGGACTTAAATTGTATATACCACGTACGGCTCTTTTTTGTAATACAAAGATTTTTTCATTATCCGCGCATTTACCCCATAACAATATTCCATAGGACATAACACTATGGAAGTAAGCAAAATAAACAAGTTTTGCCGTTTCGACGTCAGTAAACTGTCTAATCTTTCTAACGGCATAGGCCGCTGAACTGAGTTTCCCTGCAAGAGTTGTTATGTGTGTGCTCCATTGGAGTTTTGTATCCAAAGTCATTCCCAAAAATACAGTTGCATTATCTGTTTTTAGTGAAACATTATTTATAAAAAGTCTATTTGCTGTTTTAGCAGCATTAGGTAATACAAATTCTATCCATTTTGTTTTATTTGAGTTCAGTACTAAATTATTTTGTCTGAACCAATGAGCAACCTGCGACAAACCACTGTTTACTTCGTCAAATTTGTCGTCATTTCTATTTATTTTAAATATCAAAGATGTGTCATCAGCAAACAGTACAATATCGCATATACTCTGAATAAAATACGGTAAATCATTTATATATACTAAAAACAGAAAAGGACCAAGGATTGAACCTTGAGGCACACCCATAACTAAGGCCGATCCAGATGACTGCACATCATTAATGCACACTCTTTGAATTCGGCTTTTACAACACATCTGTAAGAAATGAGTGTGGTCTATTCTACTCAGCCGGATATTACTGCGGATTCAACTATGTAAAATCATTCACGAGTATATACAAATCAGTCAACGTTTAATAGTGTCAAAAATGTTTTCGGACTTTAGTGTTTTGTTTCAAATTTAAAAATGCCATTAAAAAACGAAGCAAATTTAACGATAGAAGTCGTTATTAGGTAAAAGGTGTTTGTAGGTCTTTGAACCTATAAATATAACAATTGAAAATAATTGTAATAATCTTATTTACGCTTTATCGATTACGAGACAGTTTATCGAACAGAAGCACCTGCGTCACGCGTTACTGTACAGCTGATTATAACAACACCTAAACTCGTTATATCCGTTCAATTAAACTTAGTAATCGAGGAATCGTATCTTGATTGCGTTTATCTTTCATTTTAAAAGGAATTTAATGTTCTTGCAATTATTATTGAAGAGTTAAATCTAAAACTTAAATAGCCGTGTGGTCTCCGGCTGAGTAGAAATGAGGGTGGTACTATACCACCCTCATTTCTTACCGAGGTGTCGTAAAAGGCGACTAAGGTAAATCAACCCGCCGTGTGGTATCCGGTTTAGTAGAAATGAGGGTGGTACTATACCACCCTCATTTCTTACCGAGGTGTCGTAAAAGGCGACTAAGGTAAATCGACCCGCCGTGTGGTGTTCGGTTTGGTAGAAATGAGAGTGGTACTATACCACCCTCATTTCTTACTGAGGTGTCGTAAAAGGCGACTAAGGTAAGCTGACCCACCATGTGGTATCCGGTTTAGTAGAATAGACCACCCTCTTCCTTACCGAGGTGTCGTTAAATACGACTAAGGTAAGTTGACGTCAGGCAGGCCGGTCGTAAAAACGCAGCCAAATCATGTGACAGCATGTTTATTACGTGTTGTGCCGACCCCGCTTAGAGTGGGATAAGGGCAGGACGATGATGAGTTAAATCTAAAACTTAAAGAGATGAGCAGAGAATTAAGTTAAGTATGATCTCATTAACAAATCTAACTTTCTTACCCCATTCTGACATAATGAAGTGTACTTCCAATAAATTATTACTCAAATGGTTATGGAATATTATAGAAAGAAAGATTGAGGCAGTTATTATCGGTATGAAGGTACTAGGAGCGTGTAAAACAGTTAGAAAATGACTTTGTAATCTCACCTCAGATACTATGCTTTGTTATAATGAACCCATATCAACATCTTCCTGCCCTTATCCCACTCTGAGTTGGCACAACATATTATTAACATGCTGTCACATGATTTGGCTGGGTTTTTACGACCGGCCGCCTGCCTGACGTCAACTTACTTCTGTCAAATTTTCGACATCTCGGTAAGAAAGAGGCTGGTCTATTCTACTCAGTCGGATACTACACGGCGGGTCGACTTACCTTAGTCGCCTTTTACGACACCTCGGTAAGAAAAGAGGGTGGTACTATTCTATTCAGCCGGATACCACACGGCGTTTATAATGAACCTTGAAATTTTCGTATTACTTTGCATATAATAGAGTTACACCTACTCGTAATTTTAAGTATGCAGATAAGGTTATTTACTTAATCAGCATGAACGGATCCAATATTTTCAGAATAGTTATTATTCAGTTAGCTTACATTAAGTCACCAGGCGGAAGAAATGAACACTGAAGCATAGCAATATTTCCAAAAATTTAAAAATTTCGTAGGCAATTTGATAAAAGATTCATTCATGAAATTCAATTTACCTAAAACATTGTAATACATATTTTTATATATCGTATTTATTTTAGTTAATTTACAGATTTTTTTAACGGTAGCGCGATTCTATTCTTCAACATTTCAATCAAAAACAAATTTTACATATTATAAACTACACAAATTTTTTATCGTGAACGTAATTAACGTGCAGATGCATAGATAAGGGAATAATATTTTGATATTCTTTAAGAAATATGATTAAGAAAGAGCGTGTTCGACTCTCGTTTATTATTTAAACGAGTGTTTATAACAGCGCTGAGCATTTGGTACCGTCGAAATCGCTTCCGGCAGTTGTGCATTCGACACGAGTAATTAAATCATCGAACACTCCGATCAGTGTCAGGCGTAACATCTTTCTTAATATTTATTGGATCATAAGCCGCGCTTTGTTTTCATGTTAGACACAGATAAAAGGACCGACTTGGTCTTTTGATACACCGCATCGGTTTGGGGTGTGACTGACTTAAAAGTCTCGCCGTGTGCCTTATTCCTTATTTCTCTTTATAAATCTATAATATTTAAATGAGTTAATCTTGTAATATAAAAAATCGATGTAGATAAGTTTTATTTTAAAAAAAATGTCGCTTTATCCCTGAATTCGCCGGGAAATTTACGTTGAATACAATCAAAATTTTTCGCTGTCAAACGTAAAGTCATGGTAGTCCATTTGGGGTACGGGCGGTCTAGAGAGATGAAAATACCTAGGATCGAGCCCCACCTGCCCTAGTTATTTTTTCATTTTTCTTTTAAATTTCTTTTACATCGTTTTTTTGTTATCACCTTCGTTTATAGGGTTCACCGATGTTTCTCATTAGAAAATACGCACGTATGTACGTTTATGTTTTTTACGCAACAATCGACAAACTGCAAATCAATATTGGTACAACTATAAATCTCAAAAGCGTAGTTATTACTGGCAGAATTGCATTACCAAAAAACTAAAATATGTGCTTCATTCAGTATATTGAATTCCATGAGACGAGCCTTCGATGGTGGCAGTTAACTTTAACTTTGACTTTATTAACTTGATTTTAATTGTTTAAGTCAGATCTCAGTATCCACATTACTACGATCTGAATCAAATATCAACCATCAAAATAACAACTAGTAATCGCCAGCGGCTCCGCCCGCTTGGAAAGATTAAAACCCTAATATAGTTTTTTGTAACCATAAAAATGATTATAGTGAGTTAACATTAAAAGCTAGATATATGCTATCGCGGACTTTTAATTCAAACTTTTAGAGGGGAATAATTTTGTTATATATGATTTTTAAATAATTTTCACCGCACGCAAGGAAAGATGTATTAGTTATTGTCTGTTTCAGTAGAATACTAATGGTTTTCTAATTGCTATTAATCCACTAGCAATAATACAAAGTAAGTATTTATTCGCTGGCCTAATTGCGTATATGAATCGATCATAAACACGAAGTTCTATAGTTAATTATCTTTTTCATTGTCGATTGTTTATCTCGCGTGTTGAAATTTCTTATTGCAGTGAAACCGTTTTATTCGCTTGTTGGGTGCGCATGTAGGGTAAAGTTGATTGCGATAGTATCAGCTTTTTCTGCATGATACAGTGTGCCAAGATTCTATTTATTCCGCTTTTTGTTACGAACGGATCTCTAATCAGCAGTGGAAATGGTTTAACTGTTTTTTTTGCAATCATTAACATTTGTATAAATAAACGCTCCAGTACAGTCTTACTTTGTTATAAACTGCTTTATACTTTAAATATTTTGTAGATTTTTCCTTTTTTTAAATGTTAATATATTTTAACACCATTTTTAAATTGACGTCGTCTTTGCTACTATTCTTTATTTGCTCCTTTTTTATTTGCTCCGTCTCCATACGTTTCATATTAATTATTTAATTTTATTAAGCTAATTTTTATATTAGTTTAAGTGATTTATAGAATTAGGTGTTACTTTGGGGATATCCATAATACAAAAGTAATAATAAAATTGTTTTCATATAATCCGTGATTAATGAATTAATTAATCGTTGATTAAAAAAAAAAAAATTATAATATAAAAGAATATAATAAAATTAAGAATGTACTAAATCTAAAACATAAGTAATGTTTTAGATTAATTATATGTTTTGATTATATTTTTTTTTGGGTAGGTATCGATTTTTGATAACAATAAACTTTTCATAAATAAAAGAAACAGTTAAGTTATAAATGCCGATATTTTAAGAGATAATATGAATTTGGTTTAATGGTAGAAATATAAAAAATGGTAGAAATTCTATTTCAAGCCTCTGTGCCTGCTCCAATATGTAAATACGCTCTGACATAAAATTATTAATCCATGAAATCACACTATAAATTTGATATCTGTTCATTAGTAAACTTTTATTTCCACAATAAAGTTTTTTTAAATAATTTTTTTAACTGCATAGAAAGTTAATATCTCCGTAACTGCGCTATTAATTTTGAGTTTTGATTATTATCTGACACCGACGGTTTTGTTTAGAGGCACGCCGTCATATTTTGACATAACCGCTATATTTTAAGCCGAACGTTGAATATTAACAATAGCGTTAGGCTTTACGAACGGGGCCGGAAACCTCATAAACCAAGCCGGCCAGATTCCACTGATAAAAACGGCACCTTGTTAATTTTAACTGTTTTATTATGGCTCTTTAATATTTTCACATCAATGTTTCTATTAAAAATCTTCAATTTATGACGAATAATGACGCATGTGTCAATTAAGGTAATCGAAGGTATTAAGTTTTCTTTTAATAATAGGATATGATAAGGTGGCAGTAGGAAATTATTAGTAATAATTCAGTATGAAATGGCAATCGAGAATATACTGTACGATTGTTGATTAGTGTGTAGTGTAATGAGTGTATATGTATGTATATTTTATATATTTATGTATGTATGTATGTATGTGTTACCTATTCTAATATATAAAGCTGAAGAGTTTGTTTGTTTGAACGCGGTTATCTCAAGAACTTCTGGACCGATTTAAAAAATTCAGCATAAGATAGTCCATTTAATGAAGAAGGCTATAAGCCTTATAGACTTTTGATAATCATAAAAATGGTTATAGTGGGTTAACCTTAAAAGCTAGACATATGCTGTCCTGGACTTTTATTTAGAACTTTTAGAGGGGAACAATTTTGTAATACATGATTTTTGAATAACTATCACCGTTTACTCAGCGCACGCAAGGAAAGCTTTAAATTTGCCGTTTTCGTACTATTTTTAATTGCTGCTCCTTTCCTTCTCATTTTAGCGTGATGTTATATATATAGCCTATAGCCTTCTTCAATAAATGGACTATCTTACACTGAAAAAATTTTTAAAATCGGTCCAATAGTTCCTGAAATTAGCGCGTTCGAACAATCAAACAAATAAAGAAACTCTTCAGCTTTATATATTAGTATAAATAACCTGTTGATTACCTAAAATAAATGTCAAAGAATCAGATATATGAGTCATTGATATATGGTTTGTATATGTCCAAATTATTATATAGTACATGTATAGATAGATCACAGAGTAAAATGCGTAAGTAAAATATCAAAATTAAAACATAACAAGTAATAAACGTCCATCTACGTATATTTCATTATGTAATTAAGTTTTAGAAAGAATATATTCTTGACGGTGTAATAAACGAAAATTCTATGAGCGTGTCGTCACAAATTAGATTTGCGTTCTAATGAGTTTGATATAAGGAATTAGCATTTACATATTATTATGGTTTACTTACGAGTAAGTAATCAGCAACCTAAAGGTATATCGAGGTAAAGTCGAAGCTTTCAGTGTCATATGCTTAAAAAAAAAAGAAATATATATATATATGTATATATATATATATATATATATATATATATATATATATATATATATATATATATATATATATATATATATATATATATATATATATATATATATATATATATATATATATATATATAATGTACATTAGAAATTGCCTTATAATCAGTAACCTAATAAAGCTTGTAATCAGCAACCTAAAGGTATATCGAGGTAAAGTCGAAGCTTTCAGTGTCATATGCTTAAAAAAAAAAGAAATATATATATATATATATATATATATATATATATATATATATATATATACATATATATATATATATATATATATATATATATATATATATATATATATATATATATATATATATATATATATATATATATATATTGTCTCGGCAAACGTTGTTTTGTCAAATAAATTATTATAAGGCAATTTCTAATGTACATTATAAAGAATTTAAAAAAAAAACAAAAAAATAAAAGTTAAGGTTAAAGTTAAGGGTTGTCCACGCTTATCACTTATAAAAAATAGATAGTATCCAATTCTCAGACCTACCTACTATTTATGAATATAATATTTCATAAAAATCGGTCTAACCGTTTCGGAGGAGTGTGGTCACTAACATAAAATAAATTGAACACGAGAGTTTTGTATATAAGATAACACTTTTTGTCTTAACGTCGATGGGGTTTTTACGTAGTTGGCAGTGACCCCGCTTTCAGCTCGGGGGTCGTGGGTTTGATTCTTTCCGAGGGCCAATATTTTCTTAAAAATAATTTGTTATATAATGATAAATGATACATAATCCTGAACACAATTTTTTTATTGGCTCTATTAATTCCGGAAAATCGTATAAAGAATAATTTATAGGTCTTTAATCTTAAAAAGTTGACGACCCCTGGTTTAAATCAACGGTAGTGTTTTTTCATTGTTTTTATTACAAATGTCTTAGATAGGCTTAAATATAGAGATAAGTTTGAAGATTTTTAAGTAACATCACGGGTTTGTGTATGATATATATGTACAATAAAAATTTTTTTCTTAGAAAATAAACCTTTAATCAAAGTGATTACCCGCAATATCTTCATATTTCTGATATCTAGGTAGATTATTAAAACCATTACGATAGAGCTCTGCGATACGGAACTCAAGAAAACTCATAAAGTCGTTTTATATTGTTTCAAAAATGATGTTTCAGTTATTAGCACCACGAAACATAGTACTTAGTTAGTGTAATTTTAATCTAAAAGGTTAATTAAGTTAATACAGAAAGTATTTTTTGTTTGAAACATCTTTCTTTCGCATATCGTACTGCAATAAATATTAGTATTGAATTGTAATATTAATAAGTCATTGTTTGTTAGTCAGTTTTAGAAATATTTAGTAGACTGTACTATGAATGGACCGCCATAATGTTTGTTATAGGCTAACCGTTTAACTCAGACCTCGCCTGCGGGTAAAAGGGCGCAGAAGTAGGACGATAAACGGGGACTGAGGTGCGGGCGGTCACCTCTTTTATATCACGCTACAAGCTCTCGTCGCCCGCATTATCATAAATATGCATTGGACCAGTATAAAAAAAATTTAGCTCAATTGGACACCGGGAAGAGGGTTAAATATGCAAGATTCCACCTTCACATACGTACGCGGCAAGTTAAATAAAATTAAAAATGACCGAATGAAATTTGATGTATGCATTTCTACTTTTCAAGCGCATGTCAACTAACGAAAATAAAGACCACAAATAAAACCAGATTCATTAATAAATCCTAAATTCTTATTTGAAGAAAGTTTCTGACAGAAATGTTACGTACAGACAATCAAAACGGGCAGTGTTTTGGAACGGCCATTTCACAGCTTAACTCCTATTACAGTAAAGTGTAGCGAAATCTGTTAATTAAGAAACATTAGCATTTGCAGATACGGCTAAATGTAACGTGTTTGCTCTATTGCATACTTACGTTTTATGCGTGCTCTTCACAATTGGCGTGATCGTCTATGATCGGCACGATCATCGTGAAAGAGTCGTCGTTCGTGCTTATCCTCCAGCGATTCTTCTTGATCCGTGTTCGAAAAAGCGACAATTTCTGGATTATAGGTAATGGTAGGCGACCATAGACGATAATTGGCAAGTACAGCTGACTATGCTCTCTACATCGTGCTCACAAGTAATTGTTTATAATAGCTGATTATGAGGAGGCATTAGGTAGGACACGACGATACCTCATTAGCGATCAAATAAATGTTTCTAGTTCAAGCTTACAGGTGTTCGGAGTCAAAATAAATGGTGGAGGTTGAACTAATTTGTATATAACTATGCTTGCTTGTTCGATCCGTCGCTTTTTGATTTTATCGTGGAGTCTATCACCTGATGATGCTTCGGTTGCGGGGCGAAAAGATTGTTGAGTTTGTGATAGTGAATGTTTAGTGCTTCTGTATTGTACTGACTTGAATTCTAAATCTATTAGGTATAAAAACGGATAGTCCACTCTAAATTTAACATTATATATTTTCAATTTCTTTTATCGCAGATTATAGCAATATAATTTTGTTACTATGGATCTACGAAATGTAACGCCTAATTCTATAAATTATTACGTAAGAGTTCGTGCGTGCATTCATGTATGTGAGGATGTACACGTGCAAAAACTCTTGAAAAATTCTATGTCAGTGGACGTCCGATAGTTAAAACAACAACTGTGATAAATAATGCGCATTTGACAAGGTGCAATAAATTACAGTCTACTGAATTGTTTGTTTCTATTATAGAAAAAAGGCGTTCGTAACTGAAGAAGCAACGCGATATTTGCATTTACATGAGAGCTCAAATGCTTAACAAGCAATTCCATACCTAATTTAATCAGTTCCAAACATATTTGCGGTACTAAAAGAGTTTATTTTAAAACGGAAAAGTACATTATGCCCTTAAAGGATCCATCCTGTTTTGAAGTAAGTCACAAATTCCGCTTAACGTAATACATTACAATTTTGTCGTGGAGCCTATCCTCCTAATGATGCTTCGGTTTCGGGGCGAAACGATCGTAGACATTGTAGTAATGAATGTGTGGAATGTTGCTGGTGGCGATGTTGTGATGCGTGTGGTGACTTGTCCCGCATGTATAAGATATATAAACGTCGCCTGTTTCATACACTTAGCATTACATAGAATCTCTTTACAAACGCGGATTATAACGGAATAATTCTGTTGTAAATTTTGTACTATGGAATTCTGCAAAGTAACGCCTGCTTCTATAAATCATATTATTCCGCTTTTTTTAAATTTTATTTAGATCACCACAGAGATACTATAATAAGAATGATTTCTATTCGTGTTTGCCAAAATTTCCTTTCTAAGTTGAATATAAATGTTAATTTCGGTATAATCCACAGATTTATTGTTGCGTTTATTTCTAGGTTAGTAATGAATAATAACACAGCTGTTTAATAAATAATGTGTTGAAGGCTTCCGGTTAAGGTTTAATGTACCATTACTTGCTTGTACCCGAGCAACGTTAAATAATCACACGTATTCCACTTGCGAAGTCGAATGGAAGGGCAAAAATTATTTTAATTAGTCATAGTGTCTTACCGTACCGAGCAAAAAACTGCTACGTTGGTGAAATTTATTTGCATACCAATGACTGAAATTAGCTTAATAACATAAGTATTGCATTAAATATAATTTTTTTTTGTATATTATGCCATACTCTCACATTTTTGTATTTTACAAATAAGAGATCCTATATTTCATTTCTGTGTAATGAAAATAATTTAAAATCTATGAACTCATAATAAAAAAACTTAATCAATCAAATTTCGATATTATAAAGGATCGGCAATAGTTTCGTTATACATTTCGCGTGCTTAGTATTAAAGTTACCTAATTCAAAAAGATATTTTGTGGTAAATTGCGTATGGCCTACCAAACTCGTAAGTATTTAAAGAGACTCATATTTTGGAATAGCAATAAAAAATATTGAAAAAGGAATTACAATGTGTCTAACTCAATTATGCCTAACTTTCGATTAGGTCACTTTAATACTAAGCGTGCAATTGTTCTGTTTCTGGACCTATAGCTGAAGCAATTATTTTAAAAAATCATAATGACGGAAATTATTAGTAGCATTTCTGTGACTTAATTTAAAAATGGAAAAGATTATATTAAAAATTCCAAAATATTGGCCATAATTATTTTACTAAATATTGGCCTACTTGGAAAAATGTTGATCACTCCTGTTATACTCTGTCTGTTCTGTTGGTAGTCTGCGGTAATTCGTAAGCAAGTTTGGGCGCCCCGCGGCGTCGATACTGTGCCCACATTCACATTGGGGTCATTAACAAAACGTCACTTTTCACAATATTTATGTCTCCATTATTTTTCATGTAGTAACGACATCGTAAACTTTAAATTTCGCTGATGAGAGCTGCTCTTGTCTTTTCGTCTGCGCATATATCTCGGTTATTAATTAACAGTTAAACCAGTTGCCGTTAAAATGTAGTTTGATTTATGAATTTAAAGATGTTTTGACATTTAAAATTCATAAAATAAAGAATATATTTTTTACATTACAAAGTGGACAGGACAGTTTACATCTGGACACGTCAAAGTGTTGAAAATAGTTTAACATAATTTACATCAATAATAGGCACATTTACTATGATTGAAGATCTACATCTTAAGGTTGTTTTAGAATCTATACTAAGTGCCAAAAGTAGACTGGAAGAAATCCCTTTTAGTGATAAGTCCGCCTTTGTACATTTTTTTCTTTCTTTTTTATAACAATATATAGGTTCAATAAAGAAATAAATAAGTGCCTCATTAATAGTAAGATGGGAGATACTAGGTAAGGATGAAATTGATGTGTAGGACCTAGCAAATATCACCTTAAGGGATATTATCAGTTTTAGTAAAGCTACTGGTAGGTTGAAGCAGGTGACACTGTCGGACAGCAGTGAAACCTATGTCCCAACATAGTAAAATGGGTGGAGTAGTCCGTAATAGGAGCTAACCACCCATCTTCTACCGAAAGGTGTCCCCGAGCTTAGATAAGATAAGATAAGAAATGTTTAGTTTATTTGTACAATAGCAGCTCTTTTAAATGTAGTTTAAAACATGGTAAACAAAAAGGTATATGTATGATGGGAGTATTTTACACCTTTTAGTACATCCCGTAATCGGGGTGCGAATGTTATTTAAAAAAGACCTAGGAAAGCATCTAGTAGTTTAATAAATTAAATAGGATACATGAGTACTGTTACAATGACTAATTATGATGATTATAAGAAAGTATGTTAAATAGCAGTTGCATTAATAGTGATATTTTTACATTCCGGTATTGTGTCTAACCCTATATCAAAATCTAGATGCTTTGCGGTTTTGTCTTGGAGTCTATCTCCTGATAATGCTTCGGTTCCGGGCGAAACGATTGTTAAGTTTGTGATAGTGACCGTATGTAGTGCTTGTGTATTGTGGTGGCGGTGGTGGAGGTTTTTGGATGTGTTTTTACGAATCCTGCATGTATCTGATATAAAAACGGATTGTCCGCTCTGCATTTAGCATTATATATTTTTTCTATTTCACATAATCGCGCATTATAGCAAAATAATTTTATTATTACTTTTATTTTCTCTAGATGGGTTTGAAATTGGTCAGATATCAACTTTATATCAATTAAATGAACCTACAAGTATTACTATTTTTAACCATTAACCAAGTATCCAATCGTTTTACAACCGATTGGTAACTATATATGTCTCAAGCGGCGGGCTGGACGCGTGTCGTCGCGACCTAACAAGACGCGTGAGTGACATTTGGCTGACAGCCACGTGTCCTCTCATTGATTCCTATTCTCATATGGGCAGGCTTTAAGTACTAAATGGATTTAAGTAGTAAATTAGTTAAATGCATACATTTATTAGGTACCGAGTTATTTTACACACATATACTTTTTAATAATTATTACGAAAGTGTTGTTGAACCAGGCTTACTATAGTACTTCAGATCCTATCCAATTATTTAATTAAATCTTTTATTTTAGATCAGTTGTCTTTATATACCTGCTCCTTTAACAACTCTAAATCTTTAAGTTTTTGGCGGGGATCTAAATTAGAAATTAGGGGTTTTTATACCGTAAAGTGTAATTTATTATTTTGATTGCTGAACAACTTAGTGGGAAGTAGAATGAAAATGACATTATTTGCAGTTATTTGTTTCTATCTTTTCAATCTATACTAATATCCTCTGTTTATCAAAGAATGCTATAGAGTATATAACATTACGCTAAGATGAATAGGAGAGGAGCAGCAATAACAAAATATTGCGAAAACGGCAAAATTTAAAGCTTTCCTTGCGAGCGCTAAGTAAACGGTGAAAGTTATTCAAAAATCTCTTATAATTAACTCACGATAACTACAATTATGTTCAAAATTTTAATTCGGGAATAAATTTGTGACAAACTGATTTCCTGATGTGAAGCTGCTGGCACATATAGTGTTTTATATCAATATTATATTAAAAAGAATTATAACACATCGCCGTGTGGTATCCGGCTGAGTAGAATTGACCAACCTCATTTCTTACCGAGGTGTCGTAAAAGGCGACTAAGGTAAGTTGACCCACCGTGTGGTATCCGGTTCAGTAAAATACACCACCCTCTTTCTTACCGAGGTGACGTAAAAAACGACTACGGTAAGTTGACGTCAGGCAGGCGGCCGGTCGTAAAAACGCAGCCAATTCATGTGACAGCATGTTTATAACATGTTGTGTCGACCCCACTTAGGGTGGGAGAAGGGCAGGAGGATGATTAAAAATAATTATAACATAATAAAAAGGTGGCACATGATTGCTTGTAAATTGAGAACAAGTATAGTTAACGAGGGATCAAGTTGCGTGCGAATCAAAGTGATGACATTTCATGGAAACCAGTCGAGCTAGCAAAGGTACCATTTGATGCGACAACCAGTGTGAAAAAGATGGACAACCAATGTAACCAGAGAAGGTGAGAGTGACTAAAATAGCGATAGTGACTGCCGTGCCCCGATGTGACCACATCGCGTGTTAAGATTCCGTCACGCGACAAAAAATTTAAATAAATCTTCAAAGTAGGGGCCTGTTACTATCCCACTGCTGATAGGCCTCTTCTCTCCGTTTATGGAGAAAAGGATTGTAGCTTAGACCTACCACGTTGCTCCAATGCGGATAAGTACTTTACACATATCTCCAGAATTCTCTAGAGATATGCAGATTTCCTCGCGATGTTTTCCTTCACCAAGAAGCGTGTGATAAATTGCAATTAGCAATTAGACACAAGTTTTTAACAGAAAAAATCATTGGTGTCTGCCCGGGTTTGAACACGTGATCTCCTCGAAAGAGTCGCACGGTGTTACCGCTGGGCTACCACAGCTTAAATAAATCTATACTAATATAATAAGCTGAAGAGTTTATTTCATTGTTTGAAAGCGCTAATCTCAGGAACTACTTACTGGATCGATTTCAAAAATTCTTTGAGTGTAATTGATTGTAATTCTTAGTCCATTTATCAAGAAAGGCTATAGGTTATATAACATAGCGCTAAGATGACTAAGAGAGGAGCAGCCATAAAAATTATAACGAAAACGGCAAACTTTAAAGCTTTCCTTGCGTGTGCTAAGTAAACGGAGAAAGTTATTAAAAAATCATGTATTACAAAATTGTTCCCCTCTAAAAGTTCTAAATAAAAGTCCGCGACAGCATATGTCTAGCGTTTTAGGTAAACCCACTTTAACCATTTTTATGGTTATCAAAATATTATATTACTAACTAGTAACTGACTAAATCCCACTGCTGACCTAATGGCTCTTTTCTTCTTTAGAAATAAGGATTTAAGTTTAGACCCACCTTGCCATTTTAAGGCGGAATGGTGGATGTCAGCAGTGTGGTTTTTTGTTCATATGCGCATTTAAAGAAATTAAAATATCGTTTAGCCACAACTTTAAAGAAACAACGCACGATGCTTGCTCGGCGTTGTTATTTTTTAAACAAGACAATACTTAATTAATGTATAGAAACCGGCCATACTCACGTCTTATAAAATACGTCCGATAAAATAAGACTTGAGTATATCCGGTCTCTATACATTAATTATGAATAACACTCACGATAGTTTATAGACAATAGTCATTATCGAAGTCGACCTTACTACCAATACTTAATTTCGATATTAATAATAAAAATTTATAGTTTGCCTGTTAAATCAACAAGTGCTAAATAATGGAGGTCTTTAATAATTGTCTTGCGTAAATGCAAATGCGAGTTACAAATGAATAGGAGACATGTAAACTTAAACCTTGGACGCAGAAAACAACTACAAATTAATATTTAAATTGTGACGGCTCGAATCTACAACGGTGTTCATTAATTTGTAGGTTTCGTCATTTAAAAATGGATGTTGTTGTTCTAAGCGCCGTTCTTATTGCTGTAAACACGCGATAACAATTTAAATTTTTCTTCCAAACTAAAAACACTTTTTTTGGTTTCATCAGATTTTTTTGTATTTGTTAATACGTAATTCCAAATGCGAAATCATTGTACCTTGTTTTAAGACGTGTAATTGCATTTAATAGACAGATACATTAATTCGTTCAAAATTTTCCAATACAATTTTAGGTTAATGTTATTTTGGTGTTAAGTTTATGTACAGATACGGTTTTAGAACGTCAATTATAATTTTTTTGGTAACAAGTTTTTGGCTCAATTATTATTTTTTTAAAGAATTTTTAGTATCTCAATTTAGCTTACAAAGCTCTGTAATATCAATGTGCAGTGAATTAATTATATTGTACGTATGTCTCATATTTCTATCTCTATCGATGGGCTATATCAACATTAAACATAGTGATATTTTATTATATAACATTGTAGAAGTAGCACCGTTAAACGACCCGATTCCGTCATACCGCTTAAACAAAACGTTTTATGTATGAGGCTTAAATCCATAAAGCTGAAGAATTTGTTTGTTTGATTGACCGTGCAAATCTCAGGAACTATTTGACCTATTTGAAAAATTCTTTGAGTGTAAGATAGTCAATTTGTCGAAGAAGGCTATTATAGGCTATATAACAACCCGCTAAGATAAATAGGAGAAGAAAAATACAAAATATTATGAAAACGGCAAAATTTAAACCTTTGCTTATGTGCGCTGAGTAAACGGTAAAAGTTATTCAAAAATCATGTACTACAAAATTGTTCCCCACTAAGAGTTTTAAATAAAAGTCCGAGACAGCATATGTCTATCTTTTAAGGTTAAACCAATTTAATCATTTTTATGGTTATCAAAATACTATATTACGGTTTTAATCTTTCCACGCGGGAGGAGCCGCTGGCGATTACTAGTAAATTATATTTTAAACAATGAACTTAGAAATCGTTAAGTTATAAAAATATACAGAATATTTGGATATTGCTTGATACTATATCTATATTGCGGCTAAGTAAACAAATCTGAGTTATAATTAAATTATTTCAAACGCACAGGTTTCTCTTATCTGCATTCATTTAAATTTTGATAAAATTTCGAATAGCCAATAGCGGAGAATGCGCCAGCCAATGAGAATGTTGTTATTGCACTAAATTGAATCGAGATAACCGGTTTTATTTTATACCTATGTTCTTCGACAATCAACTTTAAAATTAGAATAACTTTTCAAATTCAGATTCTCTTTGGTTTCGCGATCTATAAAGAATATTGACCTTAAATCGGTCTATATTATCTCTATGCTTTTGTTTTACATTCATTCGTCTCTTTAGAAGAAATGACTATATTCATTGATACATGCCAGAACTATTTGGAACTATTTGGGAGCAATGGGTTAATGGCTATAGAAGTGTTACTATAGGAGGACATGCGAGTGTTGAATCAGATGAGAATGCAGGAGCCTTTTGTTGTAGGGGAACTTTTTCTATCGTATGCCTGTTTTTGCGTTCCGGTCTGGCTCTTCGTATTTTCACAAATTACTATTGTTATTATGAGTCCCTACAAATTGAGATTGAGTGATTTCTTTTTATTTAGACATATTCTAAGACAGTTTTGCTTCCGTCACGTTCTGTTAGACACTGAAACCACTTAATTTTGTCTTTGTTCCTATTATAATGCATGTAAAAATGTCTATGTTATTTCAAATTGCATATATCATAATTAATCAGTTTGAAAAGAATACATCTTATATTCATCATCATCATATCATATGTTCAAATTTTCGCTTTGTTTATCTGATGGTCAATACTAACGGTGAACTACATATACAAAGTTCAAAAGCTTAATAAATAATATTCCTAAAATCTTGAAATGTATCGTCGTGGATTTCATTATCAAGAAATGACATATAAATTGCCTACCATGCAACCCTAAATTGAAATTGAAAGGTTTCCCCTTTATGATGCAGTGAGGTGAATTCTTATTTCGTATTTGCTTAAAGTACATATTTTATATTGTTATGATATTGTAATAAAAAAATTTAAGTATTTCTCTCGCTGTTACCATAACGGCTTTTATAGCATCATCGAGGTTGTAAAATCTGGAGAGTAAAGTACAGAAGCTTTACTAGCGTCGGGGAACGTCGTTGTAAGGTTCTTCCTGTGAGACCAGGGCATCAAGTGGCCTTGGCACATAGTGGTTTGTGTACTGCCTTATCACGAAAGGTTAATTCAACGAAAGGATCTAAGAAACCAAGTATATTTTCGGAATTGTCGTTTGTAATCTAATCTTGCTGAAGTCCGTGGATACCGACCTAGCGTCAAAGTACCGCCAAACAATTTATTGTTCCGGTAAGAGCTCATTTAAATTTAAACTGCAGTGTAATTATAAGTCTATTATTCTAATTTATTTTAGCGGTGGCCGTTGATATCTGCGACTTGGTTTTTTTCTTTTGTACTCACTATTGACACGCGCGCAAAT
Organism: Morpho achilles; assembly: GCA_947086495.1. Taxonomy (NCBI): domain Eukaryota; kingdom Metazoa; phylum Arthropoda; class Insecta; order Lepidoptera; family Nymphalidae; genus Morpho; species Morpho achilles. The sequence continues at coordinate 13,496,813 of CAMTZB010000007.1, read as the reverse complement.
GAATTTACTATTCTAAGTGAACAACATTTTAATTAGGGAAAAAGCTTATGGATACGTTTGAAATTTTAATGTGATATGTTTTTACATAATTTTTTTTTTTAAATTAATTTAATGCGATTTGGTTAAGTTAGAATGTGAATTGAACTAAGAAGTTTTTGATGAAAATTAAGAAATGTCATGACTTGGCGTATAAGTAATCTATGACAAAGGTCGCGCGCGAAAACAATAACACCCTCATAGCTGGTTTTTAACTATAGACATACTATACTAAAGTAGGGAAGGGGATACTTTTATACATCATCTTCGTACTATAAATGCGGAAGTTTGTGAGTATGGACGTGTGTATGTTACTGTTTCACGGCGAATTTGCTAAACCAATATCGATGAAATTGGGCACAATTATTCCTAATATACCGAGGTAACACACAGGCTATAGAAATCCTGTTAATTATACAGGAATAGGATGACACTAAAAAGCGCTATCTTTTATCAACCTATTACCCAACGAGAAATCAAGCGAACGAAGTCGCGGGTAAAAACTAGTGGTAATAAACTAGAAAGAGAGTCAGATAGACAGAACTTCATTTACTTTCTGTATTTTCTCTATTCTATAAAACTATAATACATCGGATAAAATCCTTCTTTATTTGAAAGATTTATCTTTCTTTCTCTATATTTTATAATAGGTATGTCACATTTTAGGCTAGCTTCCCTACTCTAGTATAATAACTCTATGGTTATAACACAGTGTTATTATTTCATGTGATAATTTAAGTTAACGTATTAAAGAAATAGACACATCCAATAGCAGATATTGTCGTTGAACTCAAACGAACCCGTAAACTGTTCTGAACTAAAAATGTCATTGTCTCAATTCGAACGAGCGAAACGAGTTGTGCGGACAGAAAACCAGCTAATAAAAATTATAATGTTCTATTAAAGTTAATTGCATGCTGGACTTAAGGCTTTAAGCGGTAACATGTTATGATAAATTAATTACTAACTCACATGAAATTTTATTGTCTATATATAATTTTTTTCATTTCCATTGTGAATTTTGTTCATTAACTTGTTCTTGTAATTCTCTACATCACTCCAATCACTCCGAATCCAGATCCTATCGCCACTTCACATTAGCCGTCAATCGCAGTAAAAAAATATCGAATATATACGTTAAGTAACTCTTGTACGCGCGCAACTTATTCGTTTTGTAAAATTGGTATACAAATAAACGTATACGCAAACCAAGGACCTGAGTTTTAATTGAAGACGCAATACTAATTATTAATAAATAATGAAAAAAAAAAACACTTTTTAGTGGCAAATTAAGAAGAAACCTGTGGTGGTTCAAATAGAAACTCAAACCTACAAGAGCCAGCGAGAATTTTGAATTCACTCGTACGCAAAAAAAATACAGAAATGTAAATTCAAATTATTAATAAATTAAATTTTAATCCCAATCATCTATTTGATTCGGTACATCCCATTATCATACCACATATTAACTTAGCACACGATATAGATATAGGAATATCTTATAGTCGCTCGTGTAAGGCCCGATATCCACTAAGGTGGACAGGAGAGAATGCGTTTTGAATACCAATCAAATGGCGTCAATCAAACTAAGCGGAGAGGAGATGTGAAAATGATATCCGATTGGTCTTCAAAATGCATCTCCTACCACTTACCCTCCTTTCGTGGAAAGCGGGCTTTACGTGAAGATACCAGCTTTCCGACAATCAGTAAGTAACAGCAATTCGTTTCTAAATTTTTTTCCCTTATTAGAATAAATTATATAAATTTTTAGGATTTTCTTTAGACCAGTGTGGGTGGTATAAGCTGTGATAGCCCAGCGGTGAGACTAATGCGACTCTTGCGAAGGCGTCTAGAGTTCAAACCATAGGCAGACACCAATGAGTTTTTCTGTTAAACTTATGTCTCTAATTGATTGAATAAAAGTTGAATTCTTTTGGGTAAAAAAACATCGTGAGGAAACCTGAATATCTCTAGAGAATTCTAGTGATATGTGTAACCTAACAATCCGCATTGGAGCAGCGTGATAGATTTTAGCTCCAACCCTTCTGTCCAAAAATGGAGAGAGATGGCTTATGCTCAGAAGTGGGATAGTATTAGGCCGTTACTTTACTTTAATTTACAGTGTGGGTGCGGGTGTATGTTTCTATATGGAGAACATTAAGAATGTATATTTAACGTAAGGAAGTGTTTTGTGGCAGGTAACCGCAATATTGTGACAAGGGACACGACGAATGCAATTCATCGTACCCAGGAACCAATTATGGGTTACCACTTCCGTGAAGACGCGCGAAATTTCCGATCAATCGATGTAAATGGCCGATCGCTGTTTGCATTTAGGGTTGCAATGTCTGACAGTTAAATAAAATAATTTAACGTTATCAAAATACATTTAAGTTTTGAAAAATGGGACAATTACAATAAAGATTTTGGTGATTTATTTAAAAATATAATTGTGGTATCCGGCAGAGTAAAATAGACCACCGTTATTTGTTGCCGAGTTGTCGTAAAAGCGACTAAGTTAAGTTGACCCACCGTGTGGTATCCGGTTGAGTAGAATAGACCACCCTCCTTACTGAGGTGTCGTAATATATGACTAAGGTAACTTTACGTCAGGCAGGCAGCCGGTCGTAAAATACGTAGCCAAATCATAAGACAACATGTTTAACCAGATGTGGCGACCCTACTTAAGAGTGGGATGAGGGCGGGACGATAATGATTTATATAAAAATCGGTATAGAGAGAGGGTCAGCTCAGTGGTACATAGGCAAATAGGTCCATAACAGAACCTATTTTCCTATGTGTCACCTGCTTGAACCCGCCAGTAGCTATAACAAACCTGATGATATCCCTAATTGGGGAATTTGATGACAGTAACTTGGAACAGTAAACTTACTTAATGTCGCTTATTTTGTCAGCAAGTACATTGCTCTCATCTATAAGGTAAAGATTCGCTTCTTATTCTCAATACTCTGGGCGCGCTGCATCCTTTATTCCCATTATTGACAGGTGTCTGTTTAACAGGAACAGCGATGTTCAGTAATAATTACCCGTTATTATTCCCACATAATAAAAATACTTAGTAACACCTTATAAATACACCCACCACAAAGCTCCAATTTGGATTCGAATGATAATTTGCCAGTAATTATCTGGACAAACTTGGCAGAATTCATTACTCTGTTCTTCTAAAATGAAATGACGATAAATTGATAAATGTGTCCATTTAACAACTTTTCTCTATCATTTCCTCTGACCATTGTTAATAAATTAATTCTATGGTTTCACAGTTTTCCCTACAAGTCATATGCCAGTCAATATATCGTCCCATCCGAAGAATAAAGTCACATGTTCTGTGTATAAATATAGAAAAATTAGCTTTTACCCTCAACTTCGTTTGCGTGGACCGTTGTCGCGTGATAGGTTGATAATACATGGCGTTTTTAACGTCAGCCTATTCCTGTAGAATTTACAGGTTTTCTGCAGTCTATATGTTAACCGGGTATATAAGGACTAATTGTGCCAAATTTCCTTGATACTGGCTCAACGGATTCGCCGTGAAAGAGTAATAAACATATATCCATACTCATAAACTTTCGCATTTATAATATATGTAGGATCCTATCCTACTAATAAACTAAACTAAACTTCCTAAAGTAGGATAGTAGGATGTAACTTTATTGTAAAAATGTAAGATGTAAAAATTTTTATATTTTGGGACAAATAAAATTTCATAAAATGTTATTTATCCTTGTTAGTTGTTAACCAATAATATTATATATAACCTATTGTCAGATCTAGGGATAGATGCCCCATAATTCTCTAGAGATATGTAGGTTTGTCCACGATGTTTTCATTCACTGAAATGCGTGTGATAGTTAGACATAGCCTATTGACATGTAAACATTTTTCCATAAGACGTAATTATAAGTCACTAGTTCTTATGCTCAAATATTTTACACCTAAACAATTATGTTTTCTGTAGCCGTTACGATCACAATTACGATAGAGTTAGTATTTGCTGCTCCGTAAATTAGTTTTTCATACAAAAACATATTCCCTTTTGCGTAGAAGGACTAGGTGGCATTAAAAAGCGATAATTGCAGTCAACAGTGCCGTATTAAGATGCTAAGTAATTACGTACATTTTACGCTACCAGCGGACCGCAGTAAGATTAATGTGACTTGTCCCTACGACCTTTAGCAGACAGCAAATAAATATAATGTGCATAGACTATATCAATTCTAGATGTAATATTTGTTATTGTAATTGTAAGTCATTTTTCTTTTTTATAACATCTACATGCCCGTTAGTGCTCGTGAACTTTATTAACGATGGTTATTTTCAGATATAATTCTTAAATTTGATCTTAATATCATTTAACTTTGCTGTAATCGACAAGATTAATAAATATATTTAAAATTTAACACTTAATATAAAGTGAATAAGGTAATAAAAGTGAAATATTTTTTATTATTTTCTGCGTCCTCCGAAAAAGAACATAGATTGCTATTGAAACATATATTATATTTTATTTCTTCCTTATATATCTATAGCATATTTATTTATTAACATTTTTCTTTATTTCTTTCATTTTCGCTTTTACACATGTACAACTCTATTGACAAACTCTTACAGATTATGTTATAACCATCTAAACTAATAAGCAGCAACTACCTTTTAAAATCTTTTATGTACAAAATTGCAATATGTTAAAAATGTAAATGAAAAATGCAAGAGCTTGAAACGTCATGTAACTATGAGTTGGTCTGAATAGTCTAAAGGCGATTTGGATTCATAACTATAGCTTGTTCATAATTATGGCTTGTTATTTAATCAAGAGACGCCATACAGTTATTTTATGTCTCATGGCACTAAACCTGGAGTGGAGTTTATGTAAAGTATATGTAGCAATAAAATAAATCCTTAACAAAATTTAGTTACTTCACGATAATAAAATAACATCTAACAAATAGAAATATGAACGAAATGCAGAGACTCTATGAATGAATTAAATTGAACTTACACATTGTTTTAAACGTGCCTACGTTACAACCGCTCCGAGATTACTCAGTGTCATCCATTTACACGCCTACACCATATTGAACTATTTTGTGTTTTAAAACAAATATCAGGATTCTTAAATAAATAACTTAAACGTTTTAAGGATGTAAATATCAGGCGATTATGAATGCACAATCCAAGATAGTAACCGATGATGGATATAGCTCGTTACAGGGGCTCGTTGGGTGGCAGGCCGGGCGCCTCGGCATCGCAATACCGGCTTAACGACATACTCATAAACGCCTGACATCGACTCACTGTCCACGGTGAGAGATCCCGCACCGTTGATACAGAATGAACACTCCAGAGCACCTTAGGCCTTAATACGATTTATTTATGGCCAGCGCTTAACACAACCGAGACTCAGTCAACGCTTTATCGCTAGCCTTCCGACTCCGGGACTTTTATAGGTCTCCTGCATTTATAATACTTATTGGGAGGTTGACACCGCACCCGTGTTTTATGGCCGCTAATATTTCTCTCTCTAACTTTTACAAATTATATTACACGCGGTTGGAATTTTTGTCGTGAACACAAGCGATATCGATGGGATCGATCATTTAAAATGTTTGAGTTAATAGAAGCAAGTCTAGCGCGACGAACGTCTGAACGCGTTAGGGACGAACAAATTGTTGGATGTTATCTTATCTATGACCACTTGTTTAGCCTTCGAAATTATAAAAGCGCCGTTTATACTCGATGAAAAAAAGTATATTAAGAAAGGTTACGTTATAAATAAGTAGCTTCGAGATCTTATCGCCGGCGACCGGCAGGAAGCGCTTCGGCCCATTTAGGGGTGCATTAAAATCGAATACATCATATTTGTTTGATTTCCTAGGTCGCGTTTCACCCTGTAATTATACAAGTCACCGTCCGTGGCCGGATCTCTGGCAGGTTTTTGGTAATACACATTAATCATCTTTTTTTATTGCGAGCATGTGTTTTGGTCTCGTAAAACACTTTCGTGGATTAGGTTTTTTGTATCTTAATGTCTAATTTAGTTTTCGTTCGTCCTCCTGAGGTCATTAACGATTTAGATCGATTACGTCATCAGATATAATTGTGTATTGTTAAAAGCTACATATTTATACTATCATAATTTCAAGTTTTATGTTCCCATGAAAAAAAATACTTATTTGGCTTCGACTTTGCAATTTTCTTAACTAATTCGTACATATTCTAGGTTTAAGTAAAGTTAATTAAAGAGAAACACTATTTATAAAATATAACCACAACTATCATAACTTCCAATCATGTCATATTCCTTATAGGAAATTCGATGTTATTTTCGGATAGAGAAAAAACAGTTGCGGTTAAATACCTTCTAGCAAAGGAATAAACCTTACTATAATAGTAATGGCAGTAAACATACAGTCAACTTAATAAAGAAAGGCAGAGATTTATTTTTTATTGATGGTTTGTTCATAATGACATATACAACTAACAAATAAACAACCTCCTCAATTAGCTAAGTAAGACTAAGTCAGTCGTGATACTAAGAAATACTACATATAAGTTTAAAGAGATATGTCTTTCTTTGGATTCGGGAAATATGAAATCGCTGTTATATTCAAATAAATTTGTGAAAAAATTGCTTCCTGTGTATTCAATAAGTGTAAAGGAAAAATATCGTTGTTATATTATAATATTATAAAAAAGCTGTGATAGCTCAGCGGTGAGATCGTGTGACCCTTTCCAGGGATCAAAGGTTCTATCCCCGGGCACGCAATGACTTATTCTAGTTAAACTTACGTGCCTAATTGATAATATAAATTTATCACACGTTTTTCGGCGCAGGAAAACATCGTAAGGAAACCTGCATGTATCTAGAGAATTATGGGTATATACAAAGGGTTGGAGCTAAGACCTACCACGCTGCTCCGGATTGGAGCAGCGTGGTAGGTCTTAGCTCCAACCCTTCTCTCCAAAAACGGAGAGAGTATGTTTATGTCCAGGAGATACTAACAGGCCGCTACTACTACTAATTTTGAGTATTTCTTTTGTCTCCAGGCGCATGTTTCCAACGGTTCGTGTTTCGTTCACGGGGTGTCGGACGGAAGCGCGGTATGCAGTTTTGTTGGACGTGGTGCCAGTGGATGGCAAGCGGTACCGCTATGCCTACCACCGTTCATCGTGGCTGGTGGCAGGCAAGGCGGACCCTCCGGCTCCGGCGCGCCTCTACCCGCACCCTGACTCCCCATTCTCCGGCGATCAGCTACGGAAGCAGGTTGTGTCCTTCGAGAAAGTCAAGCTGACCAACAACGAGATGGACAAAAATGGGCAGGTCAGTTACGTTCATATTACATACTAGTAATATCCTGCGGTTTCATCCGCGTATATGCCGATCTCATGGCAATAGAAAGTCTACTAAGTCAGACTATTGATTTGTTTCTGTTAAATATATCATCCATAGTTTCCGAGGCGCATGCGATGACCGATTTTTATGACTAATTTTTTTACACCTTATTACATTTATATTAAGGATCCCTATTTATTTTTAATGTAATATAGCCTATGTTGCTCAGTAAAGATGCTTGTGCTCAACGGTGAAAGAATTTTTGAAATGGCTCCAGTAGTTTTTGTATGAAAACATTACAAACCTACATACAAATTTTACCTCTTTATACTATTAGTATTTATTTTAGTTTAGTCTTATTCGTTTCGTATTATTTTAGTTTACATATTATTGTTACACGTTCCATAATTTTAACTAACCGATGGCGAGATTGAATCAGCAATATTATAGTCAACTAAATATTTTGTAGAACTTGGAAGATTTATATATTTTCTTAGATGGATTCAAATTGAAGTGCATTCTATTATTTCATTTTATGTCAGTATAATAGCGTGCAATAGATAATTGAATTTTTGTATAATTATACAATTTGATTATCAACAAGGAAAGGTACAAAATCAATTACCATTATCCGTGATTATAGAAAAATAATTATTAGAATTCCATGATTTGAAACTATTATCGAGACTATAGCTTCTCAAAGTAAATACATTAGGTAAATACATAGTATATAGAAACAAAAGCTTTGTTTCTATAAACTATGTATTTACTGAAATTTGCTCTGAAAAAGTGTACATTTATACTTAGCACTCTCTTACCAGACCACGATCCCAAATTACTGCTTTTTTTACTCGTAGATAGTCTATAGTCACTCCTTTTTTTTAATTTCTCGGCGCTCGTTACAAACCTAATGCGTAAATGTTAAGTTTCTCAAAGTAACTTTTGTTTCTCTAAACTATTTATTGGCATTCATACGAGAGTATATTACTACGTTTCATTCTTTTACCATATACCTACCGTCATCCAAAATTTTAAAAGTTTTTGAAGGCATAAAAATGTATCATTTTATGTTTTATTCCACTGCATCCGGCTAAAAAGTATAGACCACCCTCATTTCTTACCGAGGTATCTTAGAAGGCGACTGAGGTAAGTTGACCCACCGTGCGGTATCCGGTTGAGTAGAATAGACCACCTACGTTTCTTACCGAAGTGTCTAAATATGAATAAATAAGGTATGTTGACGTCTAGCAAGCGGCCGGTTGTAAAATACATAGCCAAATCACGTTACACTATGTTTATAATATTAGGCCCCACTCAGAGTGGGATAAGGACAGGGGGATGATGATATGTTTTTTTCTACGACGCTCGTCACTAGTGTAATAAAAAGTTCACTCTACATTTTTTTTTAATTTTAAACGGCGACACGTTCTTCGAGATGACTAGTGGTTGACTTCCTCATGCGTGTGGCAATTTTATAGAATTACGAAATTGCCGATGCCGGCGACACCTCGGGCAGCGGGGACACTGTAATGAGAGCGTTGTTGGGTACAAATTAGTTGCACATGTCGCTGAGCGACAGCCGGCTCACGGCTACTGGTGGCATCGCAGGTGCGAAATGTCATGACCAATACATTTTGAACTCTCAGATAACACTCTTTAAGACTTAATTTTGGTATGATGCGGTATAGTAACTTCCGAAATCATAATAGTTATGATTAAAACAATTTAACAGTAAAACCGTTTATTGATTGTTGATTGATTCAATATCTTTAATCAATGTATACCGTTTATTATGATAGATATTTTCTACACTGATTTCATGACGTAAGTATACCATGTTCTATGTCTCGTATTTATTGAAAAATACATCACTATTTATTAGTATTTAATATGAAGTGTAGAAATAATTTAATTCAGTCAAAATTAAGTCCGTTAGACTGGAGTTTTGGGTCAAAAAAAATCAAAAAATAAAGAACTACAGTTTTTATAAAACTTCGAACTCTACCGAGGGATAACGGCAGGAGAAAGAAGATTAGGTGCATGTCATAGTGTAGTGTATTTGTGTAGTGTAATGTAGTAGTAATTTGGCTATCAACTAACTTAGAGTTATCAAACAAGACTTATCAGTTAATTAGTTGTCAATTACAAATGTCGACACATTATCGTATAACTTGGTATTGAACTTTGTTTAATGAGTTAACAAATTTTCGGAATGTAACAGGGTTTTGTTAATTTAATTATAGAAATTCACCTCGGTATTAATATGAGGGACGAGGAGGCAGTCAATGGAAAGGCTGGGCGTGGTCGGTTGATGGATGGAGCGGCTCCGGTGAAAAACGCGTCTAGCTCTAATTGGCTTTCCCATAACGGACTTATCGCGCCATCGCTATGGTTTTTAGTTTAGCCTATTAATGAGATTACGCCTAAAAGCCTTGTAGAATTTTGGTAGTGATTTTGGGATTGTTAAGCTTTCATTTCAAGTAGCTTTATTCGGGTTTGTAAATATGTTATTAGCTTTAGTTGAGATAAAATTTTTGAATCATAAGAAATGTTTTTTGATCAGTTTTGTGGCGCAACGTCTGCTGTTATTACTTCAGCATATGCATTTGTTGTTATTAGTACGAGAACGTCATTTAACCATCATAGTTCAAGTAATTTATCACATTTAGATTATTCCTAAAATATAGACCTGTATAATTATTTAGAATAGACCACCCTCAATTCTTACTGAGTTGTTGTAAAAGGCATTAAAGGTAAGTTGACCTACCGCGTGGTATCTGATTGAGTAGAATAGACCACCCTGTTTCTTAGATATCGTATTATAGGACTAAGGTAAGTTGACATCATTCAACCGTCCGGTCGTACAATACGTAGCCAAATCATCTGAGAATAGTGCCGGCCCCACTTAGAGTGGGATAAGGGCAGGGAATCAGTTTTGTGGCTCAATAATTTTTAGGATAATATTACTCAATAATATTACTTTCTATTACTTCAACGTGTTTATTATTAATAAGATAAATTAATATAACCATCATAATTTATGTATTTATTACATTCAGGTTCTGCTGAGCTGTTGTGCAATGTACGATTAAAATATATATCTTTATATTTATTTACTTATAAATAAAATAATAATAAATAAATAAATATATGGGACACTTACACACACGGTCGTCCGTCCCCAAAATAAGTAACTTAATACTTGTGTTATGGTAGACAGACAACTGGTGAATATATACTTATATATTTTCTAAATACATACTTAAATACAAATAAACACCCAGGCTCAAAGACCAACAAATTCATTTTTTTTTTATAGAAAATGTTGGCCCTCGGCGGGAATCGAACCCACGACCCGCGGAGCTGAAGGCAGGATCACTACCCACTGCGCCAACGGGCCAGTCAAATTTTAAATATGATTTAGTCATTCATTAAAAAGGTGCAGATCTTTTTGTTTAAGCAACTACTATCCATGACATTGTTGTACTAGTGATCAAATTAACATGTCACATATATTCATCATATAAGTGTTTTTTTTTTATTTCGACAATCACGGTGAGCTTAGCAGTTCACCGTTTAATTATAATCAGAAAATACTGATAAAGTGAAAAAACTATTCGATCTCTATTTTTCTTAAATGGCTTGCGACAGACGCCTCTCATCTTGTACATGTCACATACTATTTAGAGTGATAAGTAGACCGAATTTTCTCATAAAAGTTATTTGAAACAGCGTTAATACTAAAATTAAATTTTGCTTAATATAGAATCGGGAAATTCAAATTCAAAATATTCAAATAAACTTGTAAACAAGTGCTTTTGAATCGTCAACTCTACTGCTGGTTCGGAAAGCTGTCCCTACCGAGAAGAGCCAGCGAGAAACTCGGCGGTTGCTCTTTTTAAAATATAATTCTTAATACTATGTACATTCAGTCGTTACTGTCTTGTACAGGTTCAAAGAGAGCTATATCCACACATTCTTATCATCTAAATAATCTTCAATAATCTAAATAAAATAAAATTCAAAAGGAAGTTCAAAATGTGTGTTCTCCTGCCCTTATCCCACTCTAAGTGGGGTCGGCATATGTGTTAAACATGCCGTAATAATTTTGGGTAGTTATTTTATGACCGGCCGCCTGTCTGATGTCAACTTATCTTTCCTTTTTACGACACCTCGGTAAGAAATGATGGTGGTCTATTCTATTCAGGCGGCTACTAACAGCAGCTCGACTTACTTTAGTCGCCTTTTACGACACCTCTGTAAGGAATGAGGGTGATCTATTATACTCAGTCGGCTAGCGGTTTTACAAATAAATAACATTTACTTAATAAAAAGGTGTATACATAATTTATTTGAATACGCGTTCGATAAAACATATAAGGTAATTTGTAACATTCTTGATTAAAGTGATGAAAAATATATTATAAGTAATAGCCGCCATTAATTCGGGGGTTAAATTGAAAGGCTACTTCGTGCTTCAGAACGGGGTCATAGCGTTACAGTCCATGGGAATGGTCGCACGGAAAGCGATGACGGCTACCGATTGTAGGCTCTGAAGTTTTATAGAATTAGGCTTTACGTTGCGGAGGTCCATCATACAAAACTATTGAAAATATTATTTTGTTATAATCCGCGATAAATTAAAAAAAAATTATCGTGGATTATAGCAAAATAATATTTTCATTAGTTTGAAGGTTGTCAAATTTACGTTTAGAAACTTTGTCTTTATATTAAACTAGCTTTGTCCGCGGTGGTGATAAAAGACGAAATAGTAGTAGTATTGTGAATTAACCATAAGACATAGAGACATGCTGTCATGGACTTTTTTGTAGCATTTTTGTAGATCTACAATTATCTAGTACCTACATTAATTTAGTGTATCATTTTTGGTTTATGCGGCGCACGCGACTAAAGCTGTCAGCAGGCGATTTTCTTTACAACAGCGCGACGTCTTAAAGACAATTTACATAAAACCGTAATTTACTATTAACCTAAAACTTTCTTTTAGTAAAAACCATACAAAAATCCATTCAATAGATTTTGAGAAAATCGATCGCATAAAGACAGACAGATTTTGGGGACTTTGTTTTATAATATGTATAGATATCAACACTAATATTCTAAATGCAAGTCTGAGTCTAAATGAGTCTCGTTGTCGATCTTTCAGTCTATTAACCTTTCAGGAATAATCAACTGGACTAATAGTGATAAAATTTGGGACAATTAAAGCTCTGCTTATGTTTTTTAATGTTAGCAACCCTGAAACTGTTATAGGGGTAATATACAAAAGATCAAAAATAACACAAAAGTATTATATTATGTAATTGTAACAAGATAACATATAAGAAGGTATAATGTTAATTAATATGAGGAAAATAAAGAATTATTATATTATTACACTTTCGTGAGCTATATTTTGTAATTAGAGTCGTGTTAATCTATATTTTATATACTTTGATATTTTGTTTATGACAAATGTTGAAGATTAAAATGGGCGATTAAGATCGGAATCGGCTCTTGTTATATAAAATCAAAAATAAGTTTGAGTTACATTATTTGTTTCGTTACACCTGATCTATAATGAATTGTTTTAAGGTGTGTGAGGTATTGCAAGGTGCTTGTATTGCCTTCAAATCTGATGACATTTTAGATTTGAATATAATATTCAATCCGTTGCATAATAATGGGTCACATTTTATTTAGATGTCAGTTCATTTTTGATGTAATCTTTATATTCAAAGACTCATATTTGTTAAGTTAGTTTATTAACTATTGAACTATAGAAACTTTAAATAACAAAAAATAAGTGTTCGAGAATATCATTGGTTAATTTTCATTTAAAAGGCGAAATTTCGGATTGAAGCTAGTATTTAATATCTTTATATCTGAATTAACTAAATAGACAATATATAAACCATATATTATCACAATAATTAATCGCAAATTTAATAGTATATATTGTCTATTCTGGCTTCGATAATTTCAAAACAAAAAGCCACTCCATAACGTTAACACCAAGACCATTTCATAACGTTACAAACATTAAACGCCGTGTGGTATCCGGCTGAATAGAATAGTATCACCCTTATTTCTTACCAAAGTGTCGTAAACGGCGACTAAGGTAAGTCGACCCGCCATGTGGTATCCGGCTGAGTAGAATAGACCACCCTCTTTCTTACCATGGTGTCTTACAAGGCTACTAAGGTAAGTTGACTCGCCGTGTGATATCCAGCTGAGTAGAATAGACTACCCTTATGGCTACCGAGGTGTCGCAAAAGGCGACTAGAGTAAGTTGATGCTGGGCAGACAGCCGGTCGTAAAATACCTAGTCAATCATGTGAAAACAGGTTTATACCAAGTAGTCTCGACGCTAGTTAGAGTGGGATAAGGGCAGGATAATGATGTATCCAAATCTACCTGTCTCATCATTGGAGCGTTAAAATAAAAATAAAAGTGTACGTCGGCATTGAGAAACATCAAATTAAAGTCAATATTTTAAAACTGTTCGAAGACAAAAGTCTTTAAACAGTGCGTGTTGCCAGTGATGACGGATCTAAAACTTGGTCGTTGACTATGGGCCTCATAAGAAGGCTAATCGATGGGCATTGAGGTCTACCGACAGATAACAATAATAATAATAACTTTATTAAACATCCAAATGTACATAGTGCATTGAAGTTCTTGTTCAGGAACAAGATCTCTAAAAGAATTTACAAAAATGACCGCGAACGCTCTATCTCTTATGATTACCTCAGAATAACTACTTTTATGTTCAAAATTTTAATTCAATGTAGTAATTTTAACGCGGGCGCCTCTGGCTTAAGTTATTATATAAAATAACACTGTCTCCAAATGGTAGCGGCAACAAAAAAATAGCGTGATCATTAACAAAGCTAAATCCTAAATATCGTAATAATTATAAGGTTGCCTTCATATCGTTATGCGGTTTTAACAATTCTCATTATTTTAATAAACGGTCAAAAGCCAGTATAATAAATCATCGCCGCTCGTCATTAGCGTAGCAGTGAACCAGCAATTTCCATATTTTCATTAATTAAACGTGTGTGCGTACAAACCTTAAGTTTACTGTTTATAGGTTTTATTAAATACTGAGTTCTGCCCGCGACTTCGTTTGTATGGAATTCGCTACCACCGTTCTGCTGCCTTTACGTTATAAACATTATGTTGTAAACATTTGACTGGCCCCTTGGAGCAGTGGGCAGTGACCCTACCTTCAGCTCCGCGGGTCGCGGGTTCGATTCCCGCCGAGGGCCAACATTTTCTATAAATGAATTTGTTGGTCTTTGAGCCTGGGTGTATATTTGTATTTAAGTATGTATTTAAAAAATATATAAGTATATATTCACCAGTTGTCTGTCTACCATAACACAAGTATTAAGTTACTCACTTTGGGGACGGACGACCGTGTGTGTAAGTGTCCCATATATTTATATTTATTTATTTATGTTATAAACGTTTTGATTGCCCCGTTGGCGCAGTGGGTAGTGATCCTGCCTTCAGCTCCGCGGTACGCGGGTTCGATCAAACAAGGTAAGAAATGAGGGTGGTCTATTCTTCTCAGCTGAATACCACACGGGTATAGGTAGGTTTGGATAGGAGACAGGTTATTTTTTATTTTGGGTAAATCTCTAGTCCTAGAGTAAACCAAAAACTCGATTTTTTTTTTTTTCGGACACTAACTAATGCTGTTAGCCATGAAGGCTTTGACAGCGTCACCGGGAGAGTGGGCGAGCGCAGAAGCATCGCCGGGGTGAAGTACTAGGAGAGCGGGTCTCGAAAGAGGCCCGCAGCATCCTGGGAGCGTCGCCTTAAGGGTGCCTCCCGTGAGGCCGAACCTCGGCTTAAAGCGACGCGCTGTGGAGGACTATTATCGGACTGTGGAAGAGTCCTAGTGTCATAACGGACGGGGTTGGACGCCCCGGCCGCTAGACGTGAGAAATCTGGGACCTCGTCTCCGCCGGCGAAGACGCTGTGTGTGTGAGTGTTTGTGCAGTGTTCTGGCGATGGCGATCGTAATAGGATCGTCAGGGTCAGTAAGGACGCTCTTAGGGCGTCTGTAAACACGGGCTTTGAATGATTTATCAAAGCATCGGTAACCGGCCATCCTTGCGATCAGAGGGTTGGCGTTTACCTCCGCTTTTTCGAAATAATTTTTCGAAAATTTCTTAAATAAGCAGTCGATGGTGGGGAGTCCTAAATCTCTATGGAGGTCGAGGTTTCGCAAGAACCATGGGCAGCCTGTGGCTGCTCTCATAAATTTGTTTTGCAGAGTCTGCATGGGACGCAGATATCTTTTCGGAACATGTGCGAATATGACGCTCGCATAGGTCATGATAGGTCTTATGCAAGTCTTGTAAAGTGTCACTTTGTTACGAAGTGACATTTTACTCCTCTTGCATATCATCGGAAAGAGTCGACCCAATGCATACGCTGCCCTATTACGGACTATACGTATGTGTCGTCTAAATGAGAGGTTGGGCTGGAGCGTGACCCCAAGGTATTTGACTTCATCCTGCCAGGGGATGTCCCGGTTATGTATGGTAATACATTTACGGGGGATGCGTGACCATCTGGGGTGTATTCTAAAGAACATGGCCGCGCTTTTGTCTGGATTTATGGCTATTCTCCAGCGAGCGAACCACCTTTCGAGGTTGTCCACTTCCTTTTGAAGACAACTGACAATGATGTCGGGATTTTTGTTGGTATTAAATATAGCCGTGTCGTCCGCAAATAATGCTAACGACGAAAACTTACTATTGTGTGGAATATCGCTTGTGTAGAGCGAGTACAGGTACGGTGCTAATACCGAACCTTGGGGAACTCCAGCACGTAAAGGCCGTCTGGATGAGAGAGTACCGTCTATGCGATATCTAAAGGTGCGGTTTGTGAGATAGTCTCTTAAGAGAAGTACGAACTTATCTGGAATGCCTAATTGCTGGAGCTTGTAAATCAAGCCAGCATGCCAAACCTTATCAAAGGCTTTGGCGACATCGAAAAAGACGGCACCCGTGGATTTCTTTATGGAGAAACCCTGCAAAACGTGTTCCACCAGGCGGTGAGCTTGGTGAGTGGCCGTGTGTCTAGATCTAAAACCGAACTGTTCATTCGGTATGAGGTTTTTAGAGTCTATGATTGCTTTAAGTCTAGAGAGGATGACTCTCTCGTAGACTTTACCCAAACTATTGAGTAAGCTGATGGGGCGATAGCTATCTGGGAGATTCCGGGGTTTACCCGGTTTATGAATTCCTATAACTGTTGCCTCCTTCCACTGGTCCGGGAAGCAGCAGCAAGACAAAAGGGCATTGAAGATCAATACCAAGAGGTGCACGAGACGGTCAGGAAGACACTTGAGTGCCTTGTTTGTGATAAGGTCGGGACCTGGGGATTTACGGGGTTTGAGCGTTTTTAGAATGGATCGTACCTCATCTCCGGAAGTGGGGGGAATCGGTTCGCTTTCGGGAACCGCTGCGGAAAGACTAGCCAATTCCGATTCCAGTTTGGCATGGAATTCGGCGTGGTTGGGAGAGCTGATATTGGGGGAACACTGGGCTTCAAGGCTGTCCGCCAAGCACTCGGCCTTATCGATATCCTCGAACGCGGGTGGTAGGTTATTCCGCAACAGAGGCGGTGTGGCTGCGTACTGGCTGCCTCTCAGAGACTTCGACAGTCTCCAGAAGGCCAGATGACTTGGCGAGATCTCCGAGAGTTTCGCATCCCATGAATCACTAGAGTGGAGGGCAAGTTTTTCTCTTACCTCTCTCTGTAATCTCCGGAGTCTGATCCGGTTCTCGGGGGTTGGATACGCAGCATTCGCCCTAGTGGCGGCGCGTTTTTTGGTGAGGAGTGCTCTTAAGTCGTCAGGAAGTCTCAGGCGACCATGATCATCGGGTATTTCCCGGGAGCATGCTTTGATCGTGTCGCACAAGTGAGCTGTGAGATGGGAGGAGGCCGCCTTGGCGACCTCTTCTGAATCTATGCTATCCGGAATTTGGTCCAAGTGGACTGAATCAATCGACTGAAGTTGCTCATTGAGCTTCTTCCAGTCTATGATGGTTTTAGTGCTAGGTGCCGCGGAAGCGGACCTGCCTAGCTGGAGTAGAACCGGTCGGTGGTCAGAACTGAGGTCGTGGATGACCTCGATAGAGCGTAACTGGAGTGTTACGTTCTTGAGAAGAACAATATCTAGGACGTCGGGCTCGTGCTCACTGTTGAGGGGATAGTGAGTCGGCTCGTCTGGAGCTATAACCTCGAAACCGAGGTGGGCGATGTCACTTAATTTGTGGAGAGTGCGACCGTTCTGATTGGTATTCAAAGAATTCCAATGACCGTGCTTCGAGTTGAAGTCGCCGGCCAAAATGACTGAGTTGCCTAGCGCCAGAAGGGCGGCTAGGTCGCTTCTAAGCACTTTTTTCTTAGGACTTAAGTAGACCGATGCTACTATGACGGATGGATGACCCGTCATACCCACCTGACAGATTGTGGTCTCCATGTTTTCTAACTCAGGGGAGTCTACTGGGGAGACATGGAGGGATCTTTTATAATAAATGACCGTGCCACCCAGCTTGGATCTGAAGCGGTCGTGTCTGATCATGTTATAGTTGGCGATTTTGGGATCGCGTCTACTTGGTTTCAAGAATGATTCTTGCACCAACAAAATGTCAACGCTGTGCGCAACCACAAATTCTCGAACTTCGCTAATTTGATCGGTGAGGCCGTTTGCATTCAGCGTAACGACCCTGAGCCCTTGGGGTTTATTCCTTTGGGTCGTACTACCCATAAAGGATTATTTCGAAATTTTCGCGATGGCCTGGACGAGCTCCGCGTGCTCGAGCAAAGCCATTAATCTGTTTTGCGGCTCGCGCCTCAGCTTGCCCGCCAATATTGACAACTCGTCGGTGTCAATGTTGGCGACCAATCCGCTAATCAGCTTCATGTCTTCCATGAAGCTGCTCACGTGCTGAGGTACGGCCACTTTGGGTTTGGGGGGTGCAGTCTGAGGGGCGGGGGGACCGCTGGTTGCCTTGGCGACGACCGGGGTCATCGCTTGAGCCTGCGGGGGCGGGGGGGGGGGGGTGCAGCCGACGCGGCTGCCTGTCTCTGCTGCCACACGTTGACCGCGGGCAGCGGAGCGGGGACAAAGCGCTCCTTCGGGGGGGCCACTTTTGGAGCGGTCCGAGCGGCTGCCTTTTTACGGGCCGCCGCTAGACCACCCCGCTTTGCTCTAAGCGGGACTTTGGAGCATCCGCGATAACTCGCGGGATGCCCCTGCTGTCCGCAAAGAACGCAGCTAGGCGGCTCCTCTGAGGGGTTCGATCGGGGGCAATCCACAGTGCCGTGGTCACCCAGGCACTTCACGCATCTCGGGCGTGCGAAGCAGTGGCGGGCTGAGTGCCCGAACAACTGACAGCGATGGCATTGGCCTATCGCTCCTCTATTATGGGGGACCTCTACGCGTAGACCGGAAAGTCTGCAGACGGAGGTGATGTTAAAGATTTTCTTTCCTTCAGGGGAAAGGTCTAAGATGACGAGGCAAAACTCGTACGGGGTCTTGGTCCTACCGTGGTACATTCTATGCACCGCGCGGATCGGGAGACCTTGATCCATGAGGTCTTGTTTAATGAGCTCTAAATCGAGCTCAACTGGGAGTCCCTTAATTACGACGCGTAACTCGCGTTCGTCTTGAAGAGCGTAGGAGTGATATCCTACGTTCTCTTCACCCAGAAGGGATGTGAGATTGCGGTGATCCGCAGAAGACTGGCACTCCACTTTGATACCTATAGCAGTGGAGCGCGCGTTTTTAAATGCAATATTTTGCATCATTATTTTTGGTAGTAGACGCTGCCATGCGTCTTTTTCTCTTATATAGAGAGGAGGGACTCTCTCCCTTTTTTCCGTCATAGTGACGTCATCTATTACAATAGGGCCAGAATCGGTTGTCACAACCTTATTAGACTTGGCAACGGAGGCGGGGGGGTGGGGGCGCTTCGGGGCGCTCTCTAGGTTAATCGCCCTTTTGGACGGAACGGTAGTCGGGGCCTTCAGCTTTCGCTTCTGGCTCCGTGACTTGACGGTTTCGAAACCGTCATTGTTGTCGTCCTCCTCGCCTTCCGAGGAAGACGGAGAACGTTCGGAATTTGATTCCGCTTCCATGTCTGAGGACACGGAAACGGGAGGCGGAGGACGCTTCTCCGGTGACGGAGAAGGCGATGGGGACGCGGGACTATCCCGCGGGGCGAGCGTCGCCTGAAGGGCGGCGAAGGCATCCGGGAAACGTTCCCGGAGGAAAGCAAAAATAGCCCCGAGGCTCGGGTCCATTTTTCTAATTTTTTTAAAAAAAATTTAAAATACTGTGTTTGAGTCCTAATGGACCCAAACAACAATTTAAAAGAGATGTCCCCCTGCCGGAGGGCAGGGGGACATCACTTTTAAGAGGAGTGACGGAGAAGGCGATGGGGACGCGGGACTATCCCGCGGGGCGAGCGTCGCCTGAAGGGCGGCGAAGGCATCCGGGAAACGTTCCCGGAGGAAAGCAAAAATAGCCCCGAGGCTCGGGTCCATTTTTCTAATTTTTTTAAAAAAAATTTAAAATACTGTGTTTGAGTCCTAATGGACCCAAACAACAATTTAAAAGAGATGTCCCCCTGCCGGAGGGCAGGGGGGAGTGTGCCTACTTTACACTAACTAATTAAAAATAGTCTGCGTCCCGGTGAGGACGGAGGTGTGTACCTATTTAAACTATATGTAGAAATTGGGCGGGACTCACCAACCGTGCGTCTTACGACAAACGACGAACGACGAGCGACGAGCGACGTAGCACTAAAAAGTGCTAACGGTCACTCCCCACAACGGCGAACACCCGGCGCTCTGCAGACCGCTGCGGCACGTCAACGACGCTCCGCTACAGTCGACAGCGACCACAATAACACCAAACACAGAACCACAAAACAATCCGGACAATCGAACACGTTTGCGTAAACGATTATAAGGACAACCGGCAACAATCTCGAGGCTTCGAGCATCGGACGTGTGAGCGCGGCAAGTGTGCGTTGCTCTCTGGCGCAAAAACTCGATTTTACCTAACTAGATACATAGGTAAACGTTTTTCACATAACCTTTGCACCGCACGTGAAACCGCGGGCGCTGGTAGTAATCACTTATATTGTATTCTTTATACAACAGTCCATTAGTTAAGGCCGGCCATTAACCATTTCCACAAGCTCGCTAACGAGAGGGCTTTTGGCTAATCGCCAACACCGATGCTCATCTCCGTTACAACGCAAAATATTTAATCAACCACGCGTGTAACATAAACGGAAGTGATGCGAATAATATATGCCAAACGTGCCTACGTGCGAATACGTTAATTAAATGTTTTATCTACTGATACTGTAAAACAAAGATCATAAAACCGAAACCAAAATTCTTATGACAAACATTACGTACAGGCCAAAAATTAAAACAAATTAAAAGTTTTAATACGATACAGGTCTTGTATGGACACCTGTATCATAATATAACTTTTTAATCATAACGATACACCTATACAACCTCCAGCTGGACCAAGGAGGTTGAACCTCTATCTTGAAAAAAAAGGTTTCAATGAATGAGTCCGCGACGACGCAAACCGTATGCGCAATCGATGTATGCGCCTTGGCGCTAACATTTGACATTTAAAAAATCTTTTCAATATTTAAACATGTTTGGTTTTTATTAATATTGTTTTAAGTATTATAGTATGTGAGTAGATAAACTAGTGTATAACACTGTACATAACTTGATCTTATAACACTCTTGTTATAAGTACACTTATTATGCAACAGTATCATAATCTACTATTGTTATATTAATGTTAAATCTTTGTAACAACAAATTACTTAAATATTATTAATTGTACACCGAGTTTTGCTCGGTAATTTTATTAAAAGGTAATAATAATACAAAAGTAATAATAAAATTATTTTGCTATAATCCGCGATAAAGTACAATAGAAAATATATTTAATGCTAAATGTAGAGTGGAAAATCCATTTTCATACCTGATACATGCAGGATTCGTAAAAACACATGCACAAACCTCCACAACTGCCACCACAATACACAAACACTGCATACGTTCACTATCACAAACCCAATAATCTTTTCGCCCCGCAACCGTATAATCATCAGGAGATAGAGTCTATGACAAAATCGCAAATCTATTATTACTTTCGTTTATTTACTTCATTTTCTTGCCCTTATACCACTCTAAGTGGGGTCGGCACAACATGTTATGAAAATGTTGTCACATAATTTGGTTTCGTATTTTACAACCAGGCGCCTGCCTGACGTCAACTGACCTTAGTCGTATTTTACACCTCGGTAAGAAAGAGAGTGGTCTATTATACTCAAACGGATACCTCACGGCAGGTTGACATACCTTAGTCGCCTTTAATGACATCTAGGTAAGAAATAAAATTGGTCTATTCTAGTCACCCAAATACCACACGGCCAGTAATATAAATTACCCGTGTCATAATACAATTAAATTTCGTACAGAATCCGCAAAGGTGCCGAAATTATTGTTAATTACGTCAAGGTTGTGATATAATTAACTTAATTCGTCGTTTATACGACACATTCTTACCGCAGACAGAAATATATTTTAATATTTAACTAATTTAAATATTAAAAGTGCCAGACGCCGATTTCCATGTTAATATCTATTCAAGATTATGAATACAAAATTATATATATATATTTTAACTTATTTTGTTATATTAATAATATAATGCTTAAATTTCACTTAAAATACGATCTGATGTTACTCGTATCTGTGATTTTTTAATAACACGTTAAAGATTTGATGTTTGAAGTTGACGATTCCAGATCCAGTGTAAGCCTGATTTTTATTTTATTGACAGTATGCCATTTCTTCTCAAATTCATCATTGTACTGGGGACATTGGCAGAGGGACTTGAAAATTAATCATATATTGCAAACCACTACTACTACTCTATACTAATATATAAAGCTGAAGAGTTTGTTTGTTTGTTTGATTGATTGTTTGAATGCGCTAATCTCAGGAACTACTGAACCGATTTGCAAAATTCTTTGAATGTTAGATAGTCCATGTATCGAAGAAGGTTATAGGCTATATAATATCACGTTAAAATCACGCTGAAATTTTAAACAATAAGCGTTTTTTAATTAATAATATTAAATTTTAAGTATTAAACAATGGGCTACAATTCTGAGGTTTTGGGCAGTTGTTAATAGATGGCAAGAGGTAATTACAAATTTATTTTGTATTAGCTACAACAAACAGAACGGTCAACTACTAGTACCTACATGGTCAATTACTAGTGCCCTTACCTTATTTGATGTAAATTATTAATAACATCTGTATTCATTAGTCACTGTTATTACTAAAACACAGTTATTAAATCATATAATTAAATATATAGTACTGCGTGGACACATCACTTATAAATATCATAAAATTGTAATTAATTTTTAATAAATATACTTAGCATTTGTAATTCTGATTATAAAATTTACCTAAGTTATGATAATTAGTAGGTACATAAAATGAAATTAATGTTTATAAAAATACCACAGATGTCGCAAATGACCAAAATATATAATAAACTGTAATAGAAATTATAATAAACATGTACGGCTTATTCAAGTCTAAAACGAACGATTTTCGAAAAGTGTATATGGAATTTAAAAAATGTGTAAATATTTGATTTCAATTAAAATTATACTGAATTATTCATAATCGTAGCGGGATGTTTTTCATACAAAAACTACAAAGCAGCGGTCGCGATATCAATTCTTTTAAAATTCAAAATCTTAAATCCACCACGTAGGTATAAAACAAAGGAGCACGTACAATAAAATTCAATAAAACACTCATCGCAGCTCGACTCCACTAAATGAGAAACAAGAAACATCAATTTCGAGCCTTCGCATTTTTAATTACGCCAGATATTTTCACGTCGTTAACTTTAAAAACAAACAGCTAATTTGGATAGTGTTAATAATAAAAATGAATAAATAATTTCATGCGCCGGCAGGCCTCCCGCGGCGCGGTTTCCTTGCTCCATACTCATTAGAGAACGGCAGCCATAGGCTGACATTCGTGTCATTACGATCAACGACAGACAATTATCATAATTTATGTATAACATGTAGATTAGTGCCGTGATTATCTAGAGGTTTGAGCGTGTAGCTATTGTGCCAAGCGGTCGCAGGCTCTAATCCGCTATTATTATTTTAGTGGAATATATTCTGGCAGTTCTTGCAACAATCAGGAATTAAAAAGCTGGAGCGAAATGTTCCCTAATATAAAGAAAACTGGTCTGTGGACTTAGGTCGCTAGTTGGTAGTTTAGTGGACTAAATAGGCGAAATACACAATTGTCACCGATAAGTAGTAACAACCTGGTACCACCCACCTTTCGATGCCTTTGTACTGCCACCATGCACTGGAAGTCCTTGTTCTGCGCCGGCAGACAGCCGTTTCTTGTGACGCCAGCAATTATCCATATTAGATAAGATTATTACCTTTTTTCTAGTAAGCTAGTGCAAAAGTAATAAAAATATTATTTTCCTATAATTCTATAATTAGAGCAAAATAATGTTTTCATTAGTTTTGTATTATGGACCTCCGCAAAGCAACGCCTAATTCTATAAACTTAGTAAGCTAGTGCTTCAAGTGCTAACCTGTAATTGTAAAAATTAAGATTTTGCGATATTCTGATACGCCGCGATGCTAAGTAGTAACCTTTATAGGAGTATATTTTTATTTTCATCTCTGACGATATAATTATTTATAAAATAGTGGCCATGTTATAAATATAATTTATTCTTTAACAATATTGATCGTTAATATACAAAGGATAGAACCTTCTAGAGAGTTCAAGTGTACTCGTGTCAGAAGGTTAGAAATGTGTGTGTTGTGTGTGTGCGCATCGATCGCTCGATACACACACACACATCGATACATGAATAAGAGCATAATAATGGAGGACTTTAAGTACCACCTAGAATATGAATAAAACAAATACTTTTCAGTGTTAGTTTTAATACGCCCATTATGTGTAATAAGTGGCTGAGTTGATACTCATAATTAAAAGGATTATCGATTTCACCATCATAACTTTACATATGCTAGCATAAATCATAATAATTGCTTATACAGGTGCAAGAAAGATGGAAAGCAACAGTCAGTTGGATCAGCTATAATTAAATAAATCAAAACCTGAGTAGGTAACTAGGTAACACTTCGCTAATTTACATAGTATTCGGAAATAAACTAATCGAGAGGTTACACCGTTAAATGTGATTCTGACAGAAATAATGTTCAATTTATATTTATTTTGTGTTGAACTAGTTTGATTTTATGACCATTACAACTTAAGAAGAAAAAATGTATTTGTTTTGTATTTTTTCAACTTCAATTGTTTACACATACATATTCAGTGTTTTTTTTTATTAATAAATAAAAAAAACACTGAATATGTATGTTTAAACAATTAAAGAAAACTGTCAGAATTTCATACATTTAGCTCACGCGTTACAGTAATATTTTTTGTGTTGTTAAATAGAAAAATATTTGTTATCTTTGTATCAATTATTATTTTATTTAATTTCTATGGGAGAACCAAAAAAAGAATTGTAGTTTGAGCTTATGTACAAGTAAACGTACAAGCTAAATACACATTAAAAACAACATTCGTGATAAAAATATAACAATAACGTGTCATCATTAAAGTAAAAGATGATCAATAATTTTTTTCCGACGCCAGAAAAACAGACGATTCAAAAAAACATTCATAAGCTGGTTGAAGGCGGTCGTAGGTGATCATAGACAATCGATTACAGTTGAGTATGTCTTTTACATGTGATCGGGCTTAATCGTTTGAAATCGCCGATTATAAAGAGAAGCTATAAATTTAAAATAGGCGTACTATTATATTACTATACTTGTGTCTATATAAACTTCGCGTCTCTTCGACGTTACTCAACACTATGCATTTAAAAGTCACCACACTTAGTATTGGCATAAAAAGAATGATTGCAAATTGGCATGTTTACTCGGATATGAACCCGGTCTGTGTTATTACACGCCATCTGGTTCTTGCAACGGTTTCTTGCACCGCACGCTAATGATAAAGTAGCGTAATGCTTAAGTCTTTGTAATTTAATGCGCTTATTAATATATTGCATTATCGAAAGTTTTATGGATTTTCGCTCGTAAATACGTTAAGGTGACCATCAATTAGCTATAATAAGAACTTTCTTAAATAGGATTTATTTAGATTAGTTTAGTATTAAAATAATTTTGTAAAGTATACTGTTGCGTGTGAACATTATTTAATCGATCATCTGCAGTTTTATTGAAAAGTATAATTTTATCCTTCCATAACTTGATAAAAATGTAATTGAAACTGCATAAAATAGCATCATGTGGATATGAATGGAATATATCTAAAGCATAAATGTATAGATAGATTTAATAACTCAGAAGAAATTATTTTGCTATAATCCGCGAAGAAGTAAAATAGAAAATATATATATGCTAAATGTAGAGTGGACAATCGGTTATCATATCCGAAACATTCAGGATTCATAAAAACACATGCACAAACCTCCACCACCTCTGGATTTCCTGATGGTTTACCTTATTAATAAAGTTTAAAAGGCTAACAACGACAAAAAGGCCGTTTTAAACTTACGCTTTTATAAAAAACAAAATGTTTTTAAAATTTTGTTCTTTCAATTACGTAAAATTTATAATTTCTTAAATGTACACTTTAAGAATGCGAATATCTTAATTATAATTATAAATAATTTCAGTAACCAATGTAAGTTAATAATTATTAAATTTTTAAATTTTTAAATTTCATATCAAGATAAACTTCCGAAATACTGTTATATTGTTTTGTATATTAAAAAATAATAACAGAAGTTTTATTATTAATATAAAATTATTAACCGTTAATTGTAAATACATAAACAAATATTATGAATTCATTTATGTCCCGATTTGTTTTCCAAATTTATTAATACCCTGTCGGACGAGCACCGGTCGTTTCCGCCGACTACCCTCCGCTCATACAATTGCCCCTATTATGACATAAAAATAATTCATGCCGTCTCTTCCTACAAAGTAAACTAACCGCCCTTAATTATATTTGAGTAACTGTATTAGTTGTGGTTGGTTTTGGGGTGTAGTGTAGAAGAATGTTGAATAAAATTCAATTTTACATTGAATTTTCGTAAATTTTTTATGACATATAATTTAATACAGAAATTCGATATTGACAAATTATAATTGCAGATATTTTGTTCTATTTTTTGGATAATAAATAATTACTAAGATTCTTAATACTTATAACGACGGAGGACTTTTTACATATTTATTATACACTAGCTCTGCCAGCAGCTTTGTCCGCATGCAAAACAATGTGTCACAAATTTTTTTACGAACTGAAATTTTGAACATAAAAGTATTTATCGTGAGCTTTAAATTTTGCCGTTTTCGCAATATTTTTTATTACTGCTACTCTCCTATTCATCTGAGCGTGATGCTATATAGTCTTTCTCGATAAATGGACATTAGGTATATTATATTACACTCAAAGAATTTTTCAAATCGGTCTAGTAGTTCCTGAGATTAGCGCGTTCAAACATCAAACAAACAAACAAACAAACAAACAAACAAACAAACAAACAAACAAAACTCTTCAGCTTTATATATAAGTATAGATTTACGAAAAATACTATTTATAGATATGTAGTATGGTTCCACTACACCACAGTACCATTGTACTGTGGTGTCCTAATAATAATCTCTCCCAGGCAACTTTATGGCAAAAATTTTAGAATGCGTAAGTAGGTAATAAAACAGAGCATTTTTAAATTTGACAGACGTTTAAAAAGTTGCGGCTAGAAGCTTATTGATGACTGTTTCGAAATACACCTTAATATCAAATGAAACTTAACAGTTATGCAGTTTCGCACAAACATCAAAATAAATAGCCCTGGTTTCAACTAGGCTGTAAAATATTTTACATTCACGTTCAAAGAAACATTGTTGTTGAGGAATTATACCGCAATCAGCGGCATTTTCTGTCTCCCTCTGATGATCATGTTTAAATTTTAGTATCTTCTCTAATCGGTGCTTTGGTGAGATCTATTAGTTCTTACGAGCAGAATAGTAACTTTTACAGCGGGTAGTTCCATTTTGAGCATTTTCGCTGCGAAGTCGGCATTCGTAAGTGGAATTTTACGGCGCAAAATTATTTACTTAAAATTTTACATACTTTGGAACCTAATGTTGTAATACAATCTACTGTTGTTAAAAAATACCAAGAAATATGTACAATGTCACATGAATGAATGACAATGAATTTAGATAATGGTTGAGAATTTATTATTTACCTATTTTGAGTTCCTCAATTTTGTCCAATATGAGATTTACATCTTCTATCCAAGTAATAGAAGTCTATTGCTGGACATAGCTTCTCCGCAATACGGTCTTCTAGGGCTTGAATGCAGCGGATATATTTCTTGTGCACCGCCTTGAGATTCCAATGTCCATGGCTTCTTCGAAATATTTGGTCACCTATTAAAATATCTACTATCTAATCTCTATTTTATCTATCTAATAAAGTTTTACGACTTTCGACAATAGCGGTAACAACGGTGCTAAGTTTAATCCACTTCATCACACCTTATATAATTTTTTTGTTTGCCATTTTCCTATCTTTAATCCATATTTATATTTAAGTACGTTCAATTACGTATTGATCCTAAGATAAAATGAGAATGCCTAGCAATTTTGTGTAGTTAATGCAAAGTATGGAGCGGATTATTTGTTGGTTGTTAAAGCATAATTGATATTTTCGATTAATTACGCACTTTTCGGTAGAGGGAAAAATCTTAAGGAAACCCTAATATTTCTGAGGAAATTCTGATTTATGTGTAACCAACCAATCTGCTTTGGAACTCCATCTCTTCTCAACAGGGGAGAGGAGGTCTATGCATTGGTTTAGGATAGGTACAAGCTAGTGTTATATTATACACAAATGCTCCTAAAATACCAAGTTGACAAAGACAAGTTGACAGTTAATATGGGGTAACTAGAGGCCAATATATTCTTCACTTTATATTCATTAGCTTCGCTATATTTGTTTTGCAAGTTCCTCAATATTTATAGGCCGCTATGTTGTCGCCATTGTCGGTTCGGGCATAAAAAATACAATTTTATCGTTCCTTGAAGGAAATATTCCACAGTAACAGAATGTCAAAACGTAAATCGATCACTGTTGATAATTATTACTGGTGAAGTAATCGCTTTTTATGTAAACATCCGCGTTAACAAATGCAGCTAATCATTGTTTATGTTTCAAGATTATTTGTATGTATGTATTCTATTATTTTTATCATGTCGATTTATTTTATTGCATTTATGTGAATTTCCCACGAAGGCAAAAAGGCACATGCCAAATATAGATGTAAAGAACTGTTATGTACATTTGAAGACTCAAAAATAAACATTTCGTGTTTCATATTCCTGGAATTCCTTTCAGACTGTCACCATAGAAGAAATCCTGTTCTAATATAAATATATAAATCATGTTATAAACCTGTTGTCACATTATTTGGTTACGTATTTTACGACCGGCCGCCTCCCTGACGTCAACTTGCCTTAGTCGCCTTTTGCGTCACCTCGGTAAGGAATAAGGGTGTTCTATTCTACTCAGCCGGATACCACACGGCGGGTCAACTTATCTTAGTTGCCTTTTACGACACCTCGGTAAGAAATAAGGGAGGTCTAGTCTATTCAGCCGAATACCACACGGCTATTAAATGATATATATAGTTACACATATAATTCTGCTGGTAGTTCTATGGAATAAATAAATAAATACTAGCAATTCTACTAATATTACAAATGCAAAAGTTTGTGAGTATGGATGCATGTTCGTTACCCTTTCACGACGAATCCGCTGAACTGATATTGATGAAACAATTATTCCTCATACACTGGAATAACATATAGACAAAACAAAAACAGAAACAGGGTGACAATGAATCATCTATCATCGACCTAATACACGCCAACAGTCCACGCGAACAAAGTCGTGTGTAAAAGCTAGTTCATAAACCTTAACTCCCGTTCCGATATAAAACGGAATGCGGTCTAATGGTTAAAGTGAACCGGCGGTTGCGTGTATTGTATGCAAATACATTCGTTTTAACCGTGGAGAAGTGAGCTCATTTAGCAGAGTTATGAGCCCTGACTGTCGTTATGACGCGATGCCAATGATAGCTGGCCGGGTATTAATCAAACGGTGTAATGATACCTTCGGATGCTGGCCGCGACGGCCACGCGGGGGGCGCCCGGCGCGACACATTTCTCACTCTAATTTGTGGTTGGATTTTTTTAACGTTATGTTACTTTATCACCTAGTATTTTAGGATTAGGTTCTAGAAACAATTCACGAATGTTCTTTACAACAATATTCAATGTGAGTCTTGCATTTAACTGTAGGTGCTACACTACGCAATCTTGCAATTTCAAACCACTTGTCTATGTCGTAAGTATCTATTCATGATAAAAATTAAACTATTGATAGCGTGTAACCCATAAATAAGTAAATATATGGGACACTTACACACACGGTCGTCCGTCCCCAAAGTATGTAACTTAATACTTGTATTATGGTAGACAGAAAACCGTGGTGTCCGCCGTGTGGTATCCGGCTGAGTAGAATAGACCAACCTCATTTTTAGTTAGTTGTCGTAAAAGCTGACTAAGGTAAGTTGACCCACCGTGTGGTTACCGGTTTAGTAGAATAGACCACCCTCTTTCTTACCGAGGTGTCGTAAAATAACGACTGAGGTAAGTTGACGTCAGGCAGGCGGCCGGTTGTAAAAACGCATTAAAATCAAGTGACAGCTTGTTTATAACATGTTGTGCCGACCCCACTTAGAGTGGGATAAAGGCAGGAAGATGATGAATATGGTAGACAGAAAACTGGTGAATATATACTTATATATTTTTGAAATACATACTTCGATACAAATATACACCCAGACTCGAAGACCAACGAATTCATTTATAGAAAATGTTGGCCCTCGGCGGGAATCGATCCCGCGACCCGCGGAGCTGAAGGCAGCGTCATTACCCACTGCGCCAAAGGGCCAGTCGCTATTTTAATAGTTCATATCGTGATGGCATTGGTGGCATTGAAATAAGGATTATAGTGTATCTAACTTAATTAAGCGATAGTACATGGTTAACTGAGCCTTGTTCGGCAATTTTTACAAAGATATAAAAAAAAATAAAAAAAGAAAGACAGCGCCGATGACATGTGGGATTCGAGCCCGGGTTTTGAAGCCCAAAAACATGGATAAAACTATTTTTTTTTTAAATAAAACCTTGCTAGATTGATTTTTCTCCTCCAAAACCCCCTAGATGCTGAATTTCAAGAAAACTGTTTCCGAGATTCAAAAATATATTTATATATATTTTTGTACAAGATTATATTATATTTTTGTTTTATTTATTATATATATACAAGATTTTTTTTTTTTAATCTTTATTAAAGAGCTTAGTCGTGACCGACTATGTCGCTCTGTATAGGCAGCTTACAAAAAATAGTAAAATTAACTACTACTAGATCTTATACCTAAAGCTTCATTATATAGTTTAACTAAAATATTTGCAGTGGATGATAGAGGATCAGCTAGAGTAATATTTATACCGCCAGTTGAGACTATCATTTTATTACTAACTAATAGTTTAGATCTCAATACGCTGTTTCGGTCACATTCCAATAAAATATGAATAACGTCCTCTACGACATTACACAAGTTACAATTAGGTGTAGGGACTTTACCCATTAAGTAAGCAAATTTATTTAATGGAATATGACCGGCGCGTAGTCGTAACAAAACCAATATGCTTTTCCTATCGATCATAGTTGTTTGAAACCAAGGTTTTTTTAAAGGTTCAGCTTGCACAGTCTTATACCAAATACCTTTTTCCTTTGATCTCCTGTCAAAGAACTCTTTCCATAGATCGTAACATCTTTTTTTTATTAAGTATAAACAATCTGTATAAAATGGTTTTACTACTATTTCAACGCCTTCATAAGTTGCTTCTTTTGCTAACTGATCGACCATGTCATTGCCTGTAATATTTATATGAGAGGGGATCCACTGTAAAATTACTTTTTTGGATTGATTGTTCAAAGCGTGAATAAGTCCTAAAATGGAATACGCTACGGGAGTACTTCTAACACTAGAGGCACATCGAGCAAGGTGTTGAAGTGCGCTTTTACAATCTGATAAAATAACAAACTCTTTGCCATCGATTGAGTCAATATATGATAAAGCTTCCAAAATTGCCATTAATTCCACATACATAATAGAAATATTACCCTTAATTTTGAATTTCATATACTGTTCCGTTTGAACATCTAAGAAGGCAGCCCCGATTAAATTATTATATTTAGAACCGTCCGTAAATATTTTGTAATATCCTTTGTAGTTGTCAGTTATATAATCATCGCAATACTTTTTTAAATAATATACTTCGTAATTACGCTGACCCGCTTTTAAATTACCAATATCTATATTTATACATTCTGATACTTTTATATCACTGACCCAGGTTTCTAATGTATACACTTCAACTTGGGAACTACGAAGGATATTTATATTTTTAAATTCATCATGAATTTTGGCTAATAGTGGTTTTCGTTTTCGCTTCCATGAAATTAATAAACTAGATTCAGTCAATTTTCCGAGTAGAGTAATTATTACGCTATTTTTTTCTGACATTGCTTTCAACCAATATTTGCCAGCTAAATAAAATCTTCGACACCATAATGGTTGCACCCCTAACTCTGACTCCATGACATGTGTGGGAGTAGATCTAATAAATCCGCCTATAGTACGTAAGGCTTGATATTGCATTCTATCTAATTTTATTAAATGACATTCGCTACTGTCACTATAGAGAAAACTAGCATAATCTATACGGCTACGAATGACAGACAAGTAAATTAATCTTAAGAGTTTAGGATGAATTCCCCAACCAGGTCCAGCTAAAACTTTAAATAAATTAAGATACTTACTAACACTTTTACAAATCTCATTAATGTGTCTTCCCCATCTAAGAGCCCTATCCAACCATACCCCAAATATTTAACTTGTTCTACTCTTACCATGGGTCTTTCATTCAATAAGATATTTAAATTTTGTCTAAAAGGGCCTTTCTTGAAAATACACAATTTACTTTTGTCTGCAGAAATATTAAGTCCAATTTTACTTATTAATTGCTTAAAGGTATTTAATGCAGTTTGTAGTTTAACCCTAGCATCATCTATTTTCTCACATGTTGTGTATAGTACAAAATCGTCAGCGTACTGCGAAATACAAATTTCATTAAATACGCTACAAATACCCAGTGTGGCAATATTAAATATTAAATATTAATAGTGGATCCCCTTGAGAGATACCCTGGCTAGTTCGACGAGTAATACTATAAAAATTAACACTTATTTTGAGATATCGTTCAGATAAGTAATTCCAGACATAATTACAAATAGATGATCCAACACCCAACCTGTCCAACTTATTTACTAAACAGTAAATGTCAACGTTATTATATGCATTTTCCAAATCCACAAAACAACCTACAGTTATCTGATTTTTACAAAATCCCATTTGTATTCGTGATACAAGCAAACTTAAGCTATCTATAGTAGATCGCGATTTACGAAAACCGACAGTGTTTGGCGAAAAGCAACATTTTTTTTCTACATACCATTCAATTCTCTTATTTAAAATGGAATGAAAAGTTTTACAGACACATGAAATAAGTGCAATTGGCCGCAATGATGAAATATTTGCCGTATTGTGTCCCTGTTTCAGTATAGGTCTAACTGAAATATCACGCCACTGTTGAGGAACTTCACTAGTTATTAAAACTGTATTAAATATGTTTAGTAAAACTAATTTGGCTATATGTGGCAAATGTTTAAGCATAGAATATTATATGGAATCATAACCCGGAGAAGTATCTTTAGATTTAATACAACACTCTAATTCATGTAAAGTAATGAACGCTTCAACCTTACGATTAGTCGACTGAAAAGTTGGTATTTCTCGGCATGCAAAGTCAGGACAAAGATTTTTACAAAGTTCGGTTATTAATTCTTTATCTTCAGTGCAAGAAGTTGGCGCTTTGTATCCTTTTAGCCATTTCATTTTAGACCACATCTTACTTGAAGAACATGTTTCATTGAGAGAAGTACAAAATTGAGACCATGCCTCATTCTGTACCTTCCTCAAAAGTCGTTGGGCGTATTTAATTTTATCTTTAAGAATTTCCAAATTTTGTGGTGTTGGGTTACGTCGAAATTTTTTTAAAGCCAGACGTCGAATAGCTATAGCTTTAGACAACTCCGGGGTCCAATAAGGTTTAGGAGTAAATTTACTTTCGGGGGTTAAACATATTTTAAAATTCGGAATAAATTTATTAGCTGCTTCATTAACCAAGGACAGAAAACTATTATAATCTTCCTGCATATTAGATGAAGAACAGAAATTTGAAAAAATTCCCTCTAGATACAACGAATATCCTTCCCAATCAGCCTTTTTAAAATTTCTCTTCTTATCTTTAGTAAAACTATAATATAAAGCAGTTTGTAATTTAATGATGAGGTGGTCACTACCAAGAGTTTCATTAGTTGTTGACCAATTAAAACCCACAGATACATCAGAAGATACAATAGACAGATCGGGTGCAGATTTTCTTAAAATATTCTCAACTAATTGAATCCTAGTCGGACTACCATCATTCAGTAGTACAAGATCACTTTGAAGTAACGAATTATGTATATGAACCCCTCTATTATCAGTCTTGGCCGACCAACTCACATGATGGCCGTTAAAGTCGCCTAACAGTAATGTTTTCCTATTGGCAATAGCGAATAAGTCTCTCCAATCATTTTGAGTTACAGCCACATTACCCGGACAATAAATTGAAAAAATGTTTTCAATTTGTTCACAATTAGTTATTTTTACACCAATAATTTCTATTTCACTGCATATACCTTGTATTAATTTCCTATAAGCATATATTGATCTATGAGTCAAGATTGCAACACCGCCAGAATTATCTTCCCTATCAAGTCTAAAAATATTATAATTAATTATTTTAACATATTCATTTGGTATAAGCCATGTTTCACTCAAGACAGCGATGTGAATCTTTTCTTTAATTAAGATGTGTTCTAGAGATTTTAACCTTGGTTTCAAACTTCTACAATTCCACTGCAAAATATTTAGTTTAGCAATTCTATTAATAACATGTTTATCCATTTCCAAAAATACACTTAATAATATTCTCGATTATAGAAGAGTCAGAAATTTTTTTTATGATAAATACAGGAATCCAATCTGCTATAGTTTTAACTATACGCTTAATTTTAACAGCCATGTTGAAATCATTATTCAAAAGTATAAATTTAATTTTATCTTATAAATTACGCAATAAGGGTTTGTACTTTTTTTTATTATTTTCCTCCTTATATGTTGCGTAATTTGGCATGTCTTGATCACTGTCTTGTTTTAGGCTAGCATCAGATACGGAAGATTCTTCTATATCAGCGTAAACGTTTTCGGTTATATTTATGCGTTTTTTCTTTTTACTTCTTTTATTCGTCTTTTTTTTCATTGTTTGTATATATTCTGTATCATCCGGAAGCGTTGTTTCGTTTCTATTATTATCATTATATAAGGGCTCTACGTCAGGTAAAATAACAGGAGCATAAACATGTCTTGCTGCGAGAGGTTCAAAATCAGTTTGTATAGGTGGTGAACGAGAAGGTGGAACGTATAAGCTAATAGCCTTTCTATACGAGCAATTAAATTCTGCCATAATTTCCCGAAGCCGTTTTTCCTTTATATATAACTTGCAAGATTTATCCAAAGCTATATGATTGCCAGAACAATTTGAATATCTGAAGGCAGTAGTGTCGCAATTTTCATGGTTTCTAGAACATTTAGGACAAATGATTTTTCCGGACGGGCACATTTATCCTGTATGGCCAAATTTCCAACATCTGGAACATTGTGTAATTGGAAAAATATATTTTTCTACTCTTATTCTCAAATCCAGCAAGTAGACATATGTAGGTACATTAGCACCTTTGAAACAAACTTTAACAGTTTCACTCGGTATCCATGTATCTTCTTTCCGACGGTTTAGACGTTTTACAGATATAATCTCACTATCACTAGACATATTTTTTAATATCTCTTCTTCTTCCAAATCTATCGCAATATTTTTAATAATACCATATGATACTCCAACTTCCCAAATTTTTTGACATCTCCATCCCATTTCTGAAAACATTTTGCACGCTAAAAATTTTTCCGCACTGGATTCATTATTAAAGATGACATGTATTTTATAAGGATTTATATATTTTACTCTAAATATATTCAATATATTTTGTTCACGAAATAACTTAGCTAAGGAGAACTGTTTAGGTAAAATCTGTCTACTCGACACACAAATTTCAATTACATCATCCTCCAACACTTCTGCTATTCTCACTTTTTTTTTCCCTCGCCTGTTAACTTCCTGCCATTCTTCAACGTTATCGGTACCCCGGTTTCGTTTTCTCCTCACTTCTTTATTCTCCACGTCTGAGTTACGCATTTGTATTTCATCCTCAGTAATATTCTCATCTGTAAAAGTTATGTCCTCCATACTGTAATTCATATTATATGATGTTCCGGCTTCTGCATTCAAAATTGAGTCTTCAGCCATTCTCAATAAGGGTTATCATTACTGCGCGGATTGCACGTTCACTTGTAAAACTATTTTTAACGATAAACTAGCGGTGAAAGTATCGCACGTCCTATTCACAAGCAGTGAAGGTTACGACTGATACAAGATACAAGATTACTGACCTATAATTTTTATTTTGTGCGGACATTGATAGCATGTGAAAACAAATACAGAACCCAACGCTAACTTGTCCGATCCCTATTGACCGATTATTAAATAATACATTCTTTTTTTTTCTCCGAGGTGACGTTTATAGTGAGTCCCCACCTGACGAGTCTCTGGTCGGATGACGATTTACCACTTTCCCACTTCACTGGCCGTGTCCATTATTTACGAGCGAACATTTTATTTGAATAGGTATATTTTATTGCTACCCATCTTTTATGACGAACGCGTTTATAGACGGACTTTTAACCGCGTTCACATAAGAAGCGTATACGTAATCGACTGGCTCGATGGCGCAGTTGACAGTGACCCTTCAGTTCTGCGGGTCGCGGGTTCGATTCAATATGTAGGTTCTTCGAGTCTGGTATATATCCTCCTGCCCTTATCCCATGCTGTAACATGATTAGGCTGCGTTCTTACGACCGGCCGCCTGCCTGACGTCAACTTACCTTAGTCGAATTTTACGACACCTCGGTAAGAAGGAGAGTGGTCTATTCTACTAAACCGGATACCACACGGTGGGTCAACTTACCTTAGTCGCTTTTTACGACACCTCGGTAAGAAATGAGGGTGGTCTATTCTACTCAGTCGGATACCACACTGCGGGTCGTCTTACCTTAGTCGCATTTTACGACATCTCGGTAAAAAATGAGGGTGGTCTATTCTACTCAGTCGGATGATACCAAACGGCTAATATTAATATATTTATATATATATATATATATATATATATATATATATATATATATATATATATATATATATATTTAAGTATCAATTTAATATTATATAAGTAGGTATATATATTTTTAAATATATACTTAAATATAAATATACACCCAGGCTCAAAGACCAACAAGTTCATTTATAGAATATGTTGGCCCTCGGCGGGAATCGAACCCGCGACCCGCTGAGCTGAAGGTAGGGTCACTACCCACTACGCCAACGGGCCAGTCGAAATATAAATATATTTTCTATTTTACTTTATCGCGGATTATAGCAAAATAATTTTATTATTGCTCCTATAAATAGAAACTACTTACATAACACTATCATTTGTCATTCATGAATCCGCAGTCATTGAACTTAGTTTTTTCTTAACTGTTTGGGCATTGTCTGGTATAAAGTCGGCATCATGTACATTTTATTTTTAATTATCACGATTATAAAACTAAATGAATTAAATATGATAAACAGTTACACAACAAGGCAATAATTGGAGAGGCGTCACTAACATACGCTATAGACATCAAAGCGAAATAAAACAATTTTCTTGTCATCCTACTAGGTAATATTGCAATGCACTATTTGGCAAAAGTGTAATCAATATGGCATGGCAGATTTACAATAAGTTACCGACCTCATTGGTTGACCGGAACTTAAATGTTAAAATATTTAAAATTAGAGTTAAGGAATTTTTCTTACTAAAAAGATATTATTCATTCAATAAATACTTATCAGATCTATAATATCACTATCTTCTTCTTCTTCTTCTTCTTTGTCAACCGATGGACGTCCACTGCTGGACATAGGTCTCTTCATGGGATCTCCATACCACACGATCTTGTGCCGCTTGGACCCAGCGGCTCCCCACGACCTTTTTAAGGTCGTCAGTCCATCTCGTGGGGGGTCTACCGACACTGCGTTTTCCGGTGCGGGGTCGCCATTCCAACACCTTGAGACCCCAACGTCCATCGGTTCTACGCACTATGTGCCCCGCCCATCGCCACTTCAGCTTCGCGACCCGCTGAGCTATGTCGGTAACTCTGGTTCTTCTACGGATCTCCTCATTTCTGATTTGATCACGTAGAGATACTCCGAGCATAGCTCGCTCCATCGCCCGCTGAGCGACTCTGAGCCTTCTTATGAGGCCCATAGTCAGCGACCACGTTTCAGATCCGTAGGTCATCACTGGCAACACGCACTGTTCGAAGATTTTGGTCTTCAAGCACTGAGGTATTTTGGACGAAAAGATCTCGCGTAGCTTCCCAAACGCTGCCCATCCGAGTTGGATTCGGCGGCTAACCTCTTTCTCGAAATTGGACCTACCTAATCGGACTGTATGTCCTAGGTATATATACTCGTCTACAATTTTGAGTGCAGAGTTCTCAACGAAAACCGGGTGGAGCGGAACATGTGAGTTCGACATGATTTTCGTCTTACTCGTGTTCATTTTAAGGCCCACCTGTTGAGATACTCTGCTGAGGTCTTCGAGCATTGTGTTAAGATCCTCCAGAGACTCTGCCATAAGGACTATATCGTCGGCAAATCTAAGGTGAGTGATGTACTCGCCGTTAATGTTGATGCCGTATCCGTTCCAATCCAAAAGCTTAAAGACGTCCTCCAATGCAGCGGTAAACAGCTTTGGGGAGATGACATCTCCCTGTCGCACACCTCGCTGCATTTGGATTGGTCTCGTAGTTCTGTCTTGGATACGGACAGACATTGTGGCGTTTTCATACAAACACTTTAACACTTGGACGTACCGATAGTCGATTCGGCATCTCTGGAGCGATCTTAACACGGCCCATGTTTCCACCGAATCAAAGGCCTTCTCATAGTCCACAAACGCCAAGCAAAGTGGCTGGTTATACTCCTCGGTCTTCTGTATAACCTGCCGCAGCGTAAATATGTGGTCTATGGTACTATAGCCTTTGCGGAAACCGGCTTGTTCGGGAGGCTGGAAGTCGTCGAACCTACGAGCGAGACGATTCGTAATGACTCTCGAAAACAACTTATAAACCTGACTCAGCAGCGCGATGGGTCTGTAATTCTTCAATAAGGTGTTATCACCCTTCTTGAAGAAAAGAACCACCACGCTCCTGTGCCACGCTTCCGGCGTAGTACCTTCGTGAATGACGGAATTGAACAGTCGCTGAAGGACTTTTAGTATGGGTTTGCCACCCGCCTTCAGGAGTTCTGTTGTGATTCCGTCATCACCTGGTGCCTTGTTGTTGTTGAGTTGTTTGAGAGCCATACTAATCTCGTATAGGCTGACGTCCGGGATATCTTCGGTATAGTGTCGGGTCAGCTTGGCTCTTGGGTCTTTTGCCAAACTGACCACAGGCTGTTGTATTGAAGTGTATAACTGCCCATAGAACCGCTCAACCTCTCTCAAAATCTCCGGTCGAGACGAAATGATACTACCAGTATCGGTCTTCAGTCGCGTCAACTGCCTCTGCCCAATAGACAAATCTCTTGCGAACACTTTTGAGCCCCTGTTACGCTCAATTGTGGCTCGAATGTATTCGGTGTTGAAGTGTCGCAAGTCACATTTCTGTGCCTTAGAAATCTGTCTATTGATCAGACGGTAGCGCTTCGCGTCTACTGAAGACTGTAGCCTCATTTCGTTCCTCTCGTCCATAAGTTTGAGAGTCTGGGTCGAGAATTTATTGGTTCTTTTACGGTGTGTCTTATAAAATTTGGACCCCACCGTATGGACAGTTTCCACTAGCCTGTTGTTTAACTCGTCCACAGAATCGCACTCAGCTAGGCAATCAAAACGGTTCATCAGCTCGAGTTGGAAGTTCTCGGGGTTTTGGATATGAGCTCGAGTTGGTCGGAGCGTAGACTTCACCAGTCTGGATCTTTCCAACTGTACGCATAAATTCAATGTACCTCTGACCATACGGTGATCGCTTCCGGTTTTTACGGTATTGATCACAGAGACATCATTGAATATATGACGCCTGGTCGACATGATGAAGTCAATCTCGTTTCTCGTGGAACCGTTGGGACTTATCCATGTCCATTTTCGATGTGGCCGTTTCTTGAAGAAAGAATTCATCATGTAGAGGTCTTCTCTTTCCAAGAAATCGGCCAACATCTGGCCCCTGTGGTTCCGTTGCCCGTATCCAAATTGCCCTACTCTCACCTCTGTGCCGCTTCGCTTGCCCAACTTTGCGTTGAAATCCCCCATCACAACATTGTAAAAGGTTTTGGAGGCATGCATGGCTCTAGATAAATGCTCATACATAGCCTCTACCTCCTCGTCCGGATGTGCCGATGTCGGTGCGTAGACCTGTATGACCTTCAGCGAATACCGTTTGGTAATTCTGAGTATCAGGAACGCGACCCTGCTCGACACACTCTCGACTTGAACAATGTTGTTGACAAGGGACTTGTGGACGAGAAACCCGACACCACCTTGGGACTGTTGTTCGCCCTCCCGGTAGTAAAGCAAGTTGCCGGATTTAAGGATCATCGTGTCCTCCCCCTCTCTTCGGACTTCGGATAATCCAATCACGCCCCACCGCAACTTGCTTACTGTTTCTTCCAGCTCGAGTATCTTTTCGTCTTCCCTCAAAGTGCGTGCGTTGTACGTTGCCAGGTCTAGTCGTCGGGGTTGGCAGCGGAATCTCTGCCGGAGATTCTTGACACCCCCTGCCCCGCCGTTACCCAAACCGCTGCCAGAGCTGGGAATAGCGGAGCTGCCGGGAACTAGGGGCTGTGGTTTGATTTGTAATTCCATGAAGGTATTGCCAGTAATCACCACGCTTGGCCTGCGGGTTGGTGATCGCAGTGCTGACCATGTCGCACCGACAGTGCTGCTGCCCACTGTCGGTCTGGTATAATTTAGGTCAGCTATATGAGTGGTTATACCGCCATTGGTCGGTCGCCAGAGCCTCGGTGGGTAATCTGCAGGGTGCACCGCGTGCAGGTGAGGTTGACAATTGAGGAGACTGATTGGGACGAGCCTCCCCCTTACACCCCTATATCACTATATATGACTTTTATTAATAATTATTTAATAAAATAGTTAAAGGTATTATTGCATTGAAGCTTATTTAATATTTAATTAATATAATAATTATTAATAACAACATTAATAGAAAATAATAGATAATTATAATTAGTAGGTTGCATGTCTTTATTAGGCAGATTGATGATACTGGATTATATATATAACATTTAAATGTTTACACAATCTAGGCAACAAATAAATAAATAAATAAATATTATTAATAGGAAAGTTGTGAGTATAGAATTATATTTGTTACTCTTTCACAATGAAACCAATATCGATGAAAGTTGGCACAATTATTCCTTTAAACATGGGTAACATTGAAAAGCGTCATCTACACTTATTATCAAAATATCACGCGATAACAGTCCACGCAAATGAATTTGCGGGTAAAAGCTAGTATTTATATAAATAAAAATAAATGGACTTGTCCTTTTTAGAATTGGCTGGACTAATTTTAATGAAATTTTTAGACAATCTTCAGAATGTCTCAGCGGATGACCCTGTAAAGCTTTGGTGGCGTACATCATCCATGATGATCCATGATCACATGATTTGGATAAGTATTTTAAAACTGGCCGCCTGATTAACGTCAACTTACCTTAGTCATCTTTTAGGACAGCTCGGTAAGAAATGAGGGTGGTTTATTCTACTCAACCGGATACCACAAGGTCGTTCAACTTACTTTAGTCGCCTTTTACGACACCTCGGTAAGAAATGAGGGTGGTTTATTCTATTCTACTCAACCGGATACCACAAGGTCGTTCAACTTACCTTAGTCGCCTTTTACGTCAACTCGGTAAGAAATGAGGGATTTTTTTTATTTTTTTTATTCTACTCGGCCGGATACCACACGGCTTTATTTCTTGAACATCTGTAATAAGAAATTTTTACGGGTATTACATATATATTAAATAATAAATTACGTTTTAACACAATGTCTTTTACCACTTCTATACTAAACCGCCAGTCCATATCACCTATTCAAAAATAAGGCTTCATTTTACGAGTTGTAGTCATTTACCTACATTGTCGAAAAAGGCGTTACTTCACAGAAATATTTATTTTTCGGGGTCTTTATATATGGAACTTTGGAGATAATAGCAAACTTTAGTAATTTAGGACATTAATTACTACTGTCATAATAAAACAAGGCGGTATTGAAAAATAAATCTACTTTACCTCGTTTATATGAGGAATTATAAATATAAAACAAAGTCGAAATTTATGGTAGTGCTTTGCATAATTCGCGTCTAGTAAAATTACAATTTAATTTTAATTTTAATATTAATTTATTTAAATTTTCACTTCATTCTTTAGAAAATTTAATTTGACTATTTTTTATTTATACCTTCATTTTATAGCTAATACTTAACATAATCTAATTGAAAACAAAAAGTCGCCGCCGTGTGGTATACGGCTCAGAGAAATGGACTTCCCTCATTTCTTACCGAGGTGTCGTTAAAGGTGACTAAGGTAAGTTGACCCGCCGTGTGGTATCCGGCTAAGTAGAACAGACCACCCTAATTTCTTACCAAAGTGTCAAAAAAGGCAACTAATGTAAATTGATGTCAAGCAGGCGGCCGGTCGTGAAATAAGTATCCAAAACAGTAACAACATGTTTTGCCTTATCCCTCTTAGAGTGGGATAAGCAAGGAGGATAATGGTGACAATGATGAAAACAGAAAGTCGATAGATGTTGTTCAATAAGCTGTTATGTTAATTTTAGTTTTCCTATGTAATGCATGATGACTTGATGATCTTTTTCACAATATTTGTGTTTATTTAGGAACTAGTAATAGCTCGCGGTTTCACCCGCGAACATAACGATCTCATGGCAGTGGAAAGTCTACTAAGTTGGATTATAGACTATGTTGGACTGAAATGGAGGTTGTATAGGTGTATCGTTATGATTAAAAAGTTATATTATGATACAGGTGTCTATACAAGACCTGTATCGTAATAAAACTTTTTAATTTTTTATTTTTGGCCTGTACTTAATGTTCCTCATAAGAATTTTGGTTTCAGTTTTTTAATCTTTGTATTATAGTCTATAATCAGAGTAGATAAAATTTATAATATTGCAGATGACATAATGTAGATAGACATGTAGTCGAACTAAAACGTCCAGTTAAATAAATTTAACGCTTTTCTCGCTCACTGTGCGTGTCAATCTTTACTGGCAAACATTTTATTTGATTATTTTTTATTGCCACCTTTTATGACAAATGCATACGGAGACTAGGTTTAACTGACTTTATGAGAGGGAGATATGAACATTTCTAACATATAACGGTGATGTATGGTGTCTTATGCTCTAATACAATTTAGTGCCATCTAGTGGAAGATGTATGAAATCTAAGTTTTTAAGAAAAAAAATAGTTTTGGACTTTGAACGCACGTACGTTAAATGAAGATCTCGATATTCTCTTGACTGTAGCAATCCTATACTACTAATATTGTAATAATGCGAATGTTTGTGAGCATGGATGTATGTGTCTCTTTTATGGCGAATCCGCTGAACCAATATCTAAGCAATTTGGCAAAATTCACACCTTCCGCTAGATACCAGTGAAAGTCCCATCAAAATAGGTTTAGCTGTGCCGGAGAAATAACCTTAACCTTCCTCAAGAATTTACTATCCTTAGTAAAAAATTACACATTGATCCACCCAGTAAATTTCGACAAAATCGAACACATACAGACAGACAGCGTTTGTGGACTTTATTTTATAATATGTATAGATATATAGAGAGTTTATGCCAAATTGCATTTGAAGATTATCATTCGTTAGGTAAAGAAATCCATAGCGAACATCTAACACTGAACTCATCTACTTCAATTGAATCAAAGCATCAACTTCCTGCCTTTATCCCACTCTAAGTGGGGTCGGCACAACATGTTATAAACCTGTTGTCACATGATTTGGCTGCGTTTTTACGACCGGCCGCCTGCCTGACGTCAACTTACATCTGTCGTATTTTACAACACCTCAGTAAGAAAGAGGGTTGTCTATTTTACTAAACCGGATACCACACGGTGGGTCAACTTACATAAGTCGCCTTTTACACCACCTCGGTAAGAAATGAGGTTGGTCTATTCTACTCAGCCGGATAAAACACAGCGGGTCGACTTAGCTTAGTCGCTTTTTACGACACCTCGGTAACAAATGAGGTTGTCACTCTTCAGCCGGATACCACACGGCGTTTCAATCGAATCAAAGCACAGAAGATAAAATAAATTGTATCTATTCGTATTTAATCTATTCCAATTCACATACAAAACCTTATGAAGTAATAATTCCGAATGCGTTCCTATATTGGGAAGATCGTTTTATCGAACGGTTGTTTGATTTTAAATTAATACATTATGTATATTAAGGGGACAAATATATCATAATGTTTCCAAACAATCATGAATATGTATGTAAGTTTATCGAGATTGTACCTTATATTAAGTTTTCTTTGACCGTGCAATGCAATTTAATTTATTAATGTAATATGATAGCGTCATTGTAAATGACATCTCAAATCAAAATGACAAAAT
Source organism: Morpho achilles (assembly GCA_947086495.1). Lineage (NCBI taxonomy): Eukaryota > Metazoa > Arthropoda > Insecta > Lepidoptera > Nymphalidae > Morpho > Morpho achilles. Next base: position 13,452,079 of record CAMTZB010000007.1, on the reverse strand, counting down.
CTCAAAATTAATATGTCTCCTTTGGTATATTTATTTTAACATTTTAGTGTACGCTGTGTAGTATCCGGCTGAATAGAATAGTACCACTATCATTTCTTACCGAGGTGTCGTAAAGGCGACTAAGGTAAGTCGACCCACCGTGTGGTATCCGACTGAATAGAATAGTACCACCCTCATTTCTTACCGAGGTGTCGTAAAGGCGACTAAGGTAAGTCGACCCGCCGTGTGGTATCCGGCTAAATAGAATAGACCGACCTCATATCTTACCGAGGTGTCGTAAAGGCGACTAAGGTAAGTCGATCCGCCGTGTGGTATCCGGCTGTATAGAATAGTACCACCCTCATTTCTTACCGAGGTGTCGTAAAGGCGACTAAGGTGAGTCGACCCGCCGTGTGGCATCCGGCTGAGTAGAATAGACCACCCTCATTTCTTACCGAGGTGTCGTAAAGGCGACTAAGGTAAGTCGACCCACCGTGTTGTATCCGGCTGAGTAGGATAGACCAACCTCATTTCTTACCGAGGTGTCGTAAAGGCGACTAAGGTAAGTCGACCCGCCGTGTGGTATCCGGCTGAATAGAATAGTACCACCCTCATTTCTTACCGAGGTGTCGTAAAAGCCGACTAAGGTAAGTCGACCCGCCGTGTGCCATCCGGCTGAGTAGAATAGACCGACTTCATTTCTTTCCGAGGTGTCGTAAAGGCGACTAAGGTAAGTCGACCCGCCGCGTGGTATCCGGCTGAGTAGAATAGACCGACCTCATATCTTGCCGAGGTGTCGTAAAGGCGACTAAGGTAAGTTGACCCACCGTGTGGTATCCGGTTTAGTAAAATAGACCACCCTCTTTCTTACCGAGGTGTCGTAAAAACGACTCAGGTAAGTTCTTATTCTTATAGGAACAAAAAAAGAATTATGAACGCTACTTTAAAGTATGCTGCGCATATTGTAAGTCAACCTATATTCTTGACTAGCGGCCTACCCTGCTTCGCACGGGTATAAAATATATAGCCTATGTCACTCAGTGAAAAAAATGATTAAAATCGATCCAGTAGTTTTGATTTATTCATTACTGCGTGGCCCGCAAGCATTAAATTTGGATAAAAACAATTCCCTCTCCCTATATCAAGAAGATTTCCTGCTATCTTTGGAATGTCTAAATTCATGTACTACATATTTACCAGCTCAGGAGTATGAAAAAAAATTGTACCGAGTTTGGTTAAAAGCCGTCGAGTAGTTTTTGTTTGTATAACGGTTATACAGACAGACAGACAGACAGACAAAATTTTTACTGATTGCATTTTTGGCATCAGTATCGATCCCTAATCACCCCCTGATAGTTATTTTGGAAATATATTCCAGTTACAGAATTGACCTCTCTACAGATTTATTATAAGTATAGATAAACAAACTCGTATAGAAATCAAACTTAAGAAACGAAAGTCAGTCGTATATTACAGACTGGCATAACTTTCTCCCTTTACACTAACACTTTTACGAGCAGAAATTATCTCATAAATAATTTTCTTTTTTAGTTTATGTTAACTCGAGTGTCACAGAGAAAACAATGAAGTAGGCATTGCTTTAAAATATATGCATTACAATAATAAAGCCGTGTGGTATCCGGCTGAATAAAAAAGTACCACCCTCATTTCTTACCGAGGTGTCGTAAAAGGCAACTAAGGTAAGTTGACCCACAGTGTGGTATCCTGTTGAGTAAAATGGACCATACTCTTTCTTACCGAGGTGTCATAAAGGCGTTTAAAGTATGTCAACCCGCCGTGTGGTTTCCTGCTGAGTAGAATATACCACCCTCATTTCTTACCGAGGTGTCGTAAAAGGCGACTAAGGTAAGTTGACCCAACGTGTGGTATCCGGTTGAGTAAAATAGACCATCCTCTTTCTTACCGAGGTGTCATAAAATACGACTAAGGTAAGTTGACGTCAGGCAGGCAGCGGGCCGTAAAATACGTAGCTAAATCGTGTGACAACATGTTTGTAACATGTTGTCATATGTTACAAACTTAAAGTGGGATAAGGGCAGGAGGAATAATTAATATATATTACACGAATTACATAATCAATTTTTGTATAATATACATAGCTTGTTCAATATTTTTTTTATTATTGCATATCATATAAACTGTGAAACAAATCATTTAATATGAAATAAATAGTGCAATGACAAAGCGATGAAATATTTATTAGTAATACTTAATATTATAAGATTGTAATATTTGTTTGGAATAAATTATAAAATTTGATTTATAGCAGCTTTATCTAGGCAAAATAAGGTTATTAATTTTAAATGGCATCATACCGTTATTATTAATGATGCTGATTTATTTACATTGTTACTTATCTTATTTATAATCTTTATTTTTACTTCATTATTACTAATCTTATCTGTACTTATTATGAAACAAAGTCCCCACCAGATGTCTGTCTATATGTGATCGATTTTCACAAAATCTACTAAAGGTATTTTTATCCATTTTTACTAAAAGGTCGTGCATTTTTTCTAGATATATAGGTTTAGGTTAATAATACGTAACTGTTTTATGTAAATGTAAATTAGATTGAAAATATTTAGCAATTGTAAGAAAACTCGCTAGGAGATTAACTCGCGTGCGCCGTGTGAGCCAGCAGAGATACACTAAAGTCTTGTACTAGAGAATTGTAAGTAAGTAAGTAGCGGCCTGTTACTATCCCACTGCTGAGAATAGGCCTCTTCTCTCCGTTTTTGGAGCTAAGACCTACCACGCTGCTCCAATTCGGATTGGTAGATATCTCTAGAGAATTCTGGAGATATGTGTACATATCTCCAGAATTCTCTAGAGATATGCAGGTTTCCTCAGGATGTTTTCCTTCACCGAAAAGCGTGCGATAAATTGAAATTATCAATCAATTAGACACAATAGTTTTAACCGAACAAGTCATTGGTGTCTACCCGGGTTTGAACCCGTGACCTCCTGGAAAGAATCGCACGGTGTTACCGCTGGGCGACCACAGCTAGCGAATTATAGATCTACAAAAATACTATTAAAAGTCCACGACAGCATGTCTCTATATCTTATGATTAACTCACAATATCTACTTCTGTGATGGCCTAGCGGTGCGACCGTGTGAATCTCTAGAGACGATCATGGGTTCAAACCCGGGCAGACACCAATGAGTTTTTCTATTAAAACTTATGTGTCTAATTGATAATTGCAATTTATCACACGCTTTTCGGTGAAGGAAAACATCGTGAGGAAACCTGCATTTCTCCAGAGAATTCTGGAGATATGTGTAACCTACCAATCCGCATTGGAGCAGCGTGGTAGGTCTTAGCTCCAATCCTTCTCTCCAATAACGGAGAGAAGAGGCCTATGCCCAGCAGTGGGATAGTAACAGGCCGCTACTTGCTACTACTATCTACTTTTATGTTAGAAATTTCAATAAGAAAAAAAATTTTACACACGATTTTGATCTACGATTAGTTATTAATAAAATGAAACATAGGTTATTTAAAATACTACATCACTCTCGTTGCACTTCTTGAATTCTCTTGATGTATATCTTGCTATATATCAAATGGTCGGTAAAAAGTGCATCCGGTATGAAGTACCTTCCTACCTACACGTGTATAAGACTGGAATAAAGAGTTTTTCAACAGCGATTTTATCTTTTCCATACATTAAAAAAGTCTAGCAATATAATTAAAACTATCGTACGTTTACATATAAAAGTTAGATATCTTTATAATTTATTTGTTAAACTATAAGGCGTATAAATTGCGAGATAACTACTTAATTATGTCCGTTATTAAATATTGCTATCGCTTAAATATTTAAATATACAAACTCCGTTTTAATAACCCGGATGAGATGTCAAGTGCTTTTGTAAAAACGGTATTGAATTAATCCTCTAATTTTATATGACGTCTAGGTTTTTTTTCTTTGATATTACCCAAAACTCGCACAAGTTTGTGACACTTTGTATAATGGATTTAGTATAAGTAATATAAAGCCAAAACGAATATATATGAGCAGATTGAAGTACCGTACTTTGGTTTAAAATTACTTATATTAATGACCACGTACCAGAAGTCGCAACGGCAATAGACACGATCTTTAAAAGGTTAACATAATCGTAAAAAGGTCTGAACAATCAACTAGAGTATATAAAAGAATGCAGTTGTGCTTTGTTAGCGATTAAAAGTAACGGCCTGTTACTATCCCACAGCTGGGCATAGGTCTCCTCCCTCCGTTTTTGGAGAGAAGGATTGGAGCTAATATCTACCTCGGTCCGGAATGCGGCTTGGTAGGTTACACATATTCCTAGAATTCTCTAGAGAAATGCAGGTTTCATCACGATGTTTTTCTTCACCGAAAATAAGACACATAAGTATTAACAGTAAAACTCATTGATGCATACCGGGGTTTGAACATGTGACCCTTCGAAAGAGTCCAACGATCTCACCGCTGTTTATTAGCGATTAGTGGGGGTTGCTTAATGTGCTAAAATGTGGATTAATAAGACCTATTTTAGATGCCAGATGGTCGAGATTTTGTATAGTGATAATGGACGACTATGATCACATAATTTGACAAATAAATGTAGCGTCATGTAGAGCAGTCACCAAAGCCTTTTCGAAATGTCGATATTTTAATATCAAAAAGGTAGTGATGTACTCTTCCTCCTGTGTAAGTAAGTCAAATATCGACAAAACAATAGCAAAAAATTGTCAAAGTAAATTCTTAAATTCACATGCCATCAGCACTCTATAATAACATCTATACTGATATTTTAAAGCCTATATTAATTTGGGTATTTTAAAAGCATTAGCCTAATTTAAATAAACGCAAATATTATTTAATTTTTTGCCGCCTTTGAATTAAGCATGGAAATTTTTGACTTTTTAGTGCAAAATTATTATTGTAAATAGTGTCATATAATAAGTAAATAGTATCTGGTTAATTACATATACTATTAACTTAGACACTATGAGTTTTCAATAGAGTCCTGAATTGTTATGTGCCCTATCGCTCTTGCATGATGTAAAGCGGCCTTGTCACACGGCTTCGGCTACTATCTCAATAATAAAGCGCAAAGTATGCATAAGCAGACAAAGACGAGGGCAAGAGCATTCATTTTTATGAATGAAACACTTTTGCGTTTTACCAGTTACGTTTCGATGTAGCAGGCCTAATAAAGGCCTCAAAATCCGCTACTTTAAAGCGTCATTTTTCATCGCTTACCGCCGTTGTTGACTTTAACCTCAATGCGCTATCGGACAATCGTGCACGATATTAAGTAATAAATATTTCAAAATGAGAACTTCATACCTGTATGGAAACGACATCCACTCTTATGAGTGGATTCTTAATAAAGTGATTGGGATTTTGATGTTCCATAATAAATTGATTACTTCGATAAACACTTAGAAATGTTTATGTTTAAAAATCCTGTATCACGATGTTCGTTTCCGATACCCGATTTAAATTTATTTTTTTTAATATCCAACTCTTGGACTCCAAAAAAACGTTGCCTATAATACGGTATGTGACGTATGCCCAGATTCACTATTATTATATTAATTAACTTTATTTATTAAAAATAAAGTTATTTGATTATTTTAATAAATTAAAAGGATTTTTTGATTTAATCTGAAACTTAAATGAAATTTAGCTTTCGTAATAAATTTATTTTATTTAACAGTATGTTTTTAAAGTTCTAATACTATTTTATTTACAACTAATCTTATGCTCGTTTGATTATTAAATTACTCCCATAGAAGCATATCTTTGTTTATTTCATTAAATTATATCGTATGCATAAATTTGCATTTATGGATGGATTAGATTGGAAGCATGGATTTATGCATTCCAGGTCTACAATTACAAATTTGGCTGGTTTTATAACCTATGTATCTGATTCTGTGGACTCCCGGATGCAAGTTGACGCTGTATACGCGGATTTTTCAAAGGCCTTCGACAAAGTGAATCATAAATTACTCTTAGCAAAACTATCAACTTTCGGCATTGGTGGATCTCTCTTGCATTGGTTTTCATCATACCTTGACCTTAGGTATTCGAATGTAGTCGTGAAGGGTTATTCATCCCTCGAATTTTGTGCAACTTCTGGAGTACCTCAGGGATCAATCTTGGGACCCCTGTTGTTCAATATCTTTATCAATGATATTACTGATTGTATTCAATACTCCAAATGTTACATTTTTGCCGATGACCTAAAATTAGCAAAACAGATATTGAATCAGAATGACACTTATTTACTGCAGCAGGACATCAATAAAGTTGCACAATGGTGTACAAGTAATGGTATGGTCCTAAACACTGATAAATGCTCATTCATTAGATTCTCACGAAATAAAACAATTATTGATGCAAAATATGTGATTAACGATAATGTACTTCAAAAACTTGAATTTGTTCGTGACTTGGGTATTATAATAGACGCTAAGTTGAAGTTTAACCATCACGTTGAAAGTATTTGTAGATCAGCACGAAAAATGTTAGGTTTTATATTTAGGCATTCTAAAGGTTTTAAAAATATGCATACGAAAAAACTTTTGTATACTGCTTTAGTTAGAAGCAAGTTGGAGTACGGTACAGTCATTTGGTGTCCTCATTATCAGGTGTATAAAGATAGGTTAGAAAGTATCCAACGGAAATTTACGCAACTGTACTTGACAGGATCGAAAAAAAGATTGCCATATGTGATGAGAATGAACATGTTAAAGCTCAATTCCTTATCAGACAGACGAAAAATTAATGACACCCTGTTCTTATATAAGCTTTTAAATGGATTAATTGACAACCCAGAACTGTTAAGCCAGTTATTGTTTAAGATTCCCTCTCGCTTGCCACGACATCCCATTCCCGTTTTTACTCATAAAATGTATAAAACAAACTTAGGGCATTACTCCTTGTTACCTAGGATATGCAGGCAATTTAATGAATTTGTCAGTAAGAATACCTCAATAGATATTAGTAATAAATTAAATTTATTCAAAAAACACTTATACAAAGCTTTGCATTGAGTAAGGACGTAATTTACGTCCATTCTCAATGCAAAGCTATTTTCCATATTTTCCATATTTTCCCTAAGTTTGTTATACTTTATATTTTCTATTTTCTTTTTTTCTTCTAATTGTAGTTATTATAGTTATTGTATGTTTGTTACCTTTTAAGCACGCTGTGACTACCTATAATTAGATTTATATGTCATTAGCAACCCTAGGATATATAACCATGTTACTGTAGTTACACATGTAAATCTGTTGGTAGTTCTAAGGAATAAATAAATAAATAAAATACAATAAATAAAAAATATAATTTTAAAAAAATTACTATATTTAAAAATAAAAACAAAAACTATATTTGAAAAAAAACCGAGATAAATCTTAATGTGACGTTGAAAAAACAACATATTTATTTCGGTATGCACTTCTAAGTTTTATCAGCAATGTAACTACGGTACTTTGCCTATTACTTTTCGGAAATTATATCCACATAGTATTATTAACATATAATAATTACAGCGATATCATGAATTTATTTTCACCTTATATACCTAGTTAAAACTCAAAATACTCTTTATTCAAATAGACTGTTTCCAATGCTTTTGAATCGTCAATGTTTTTAAGAAGCTATCATTGATTTGGAAGATTGCTCCTACCAAAAAGGACATGCAGAAAACTCGGTAGATAATAAAAAAAAAACAATTACGGAACTTGATTGATAACGTTTCAATCTGAGTATATGCTTACTGAAGTTAATATGATTATGTTTTTTCACAAAAGTTTATTTCAGAAATTACTCTAAAGGAAATAAAAATTATACAAATATGTATTTAACAATAAAATAGTAGGTATAGCACAATCTAATCCGAAACGATAATAAATAACATCAGGTTTGAGTGCGCGACTGTCCTCGCCCACGCAATATCTCCGTTGAATCTGTTGACATCACATATTGTATGGGCAAACGATGTTTGCATAAATATATCCATTATTTTTAGTGGGTAACTGACAGTTTGAATAATATTAAATTTTTAAATCGTAATCTATACGGTTATTAATATTTTCATCATTAAATATCAATATTTGTTGTTGGAGCTATTAAATCATATTTCGAGGAATGATAATTAAGATTTTGTAACGATACCGGCCTTGTTTGCTTTTGATTAATTTGTGATTATAAATCAATGTTTGAAGTTGAAAACGAGGTGATTGGCCTGGTCTTTATCGCCTAAGGTCCAAGAACTTTGATTATTAAGAATAGAATATCGTTATTTGCCTGAATGTTGGGATATTTTTAGGCAACCGAAATTTTAATCCTATCCTTTCCTACTAATATTATAAATGCGTAAGTTTGCGAGTATGGATGTATATGTTCCTCTTTCACGGTGACTTCGCTAAACAAATATCGATAAAATTGAGCACAATTATTCCATATACCGATCATAGTTAATGAGCGTCTTGGCCTTCTTAAATATATTTAGTGCGCAATACATTTTGCTCACAGCAATTTTGTATCAAAATATCACTCTTCGAAAAAAAAATTTATTCACGATTAAGTCTTCAAGTCGTGTGGTATCCGGCTGAGTAGAATAGACCACCCTCATTTCTTACCAAGGTGTTGTAAAATAAGACTAAGGTAAGTTGACGTCAGGCACGCGGTCGGTCGTAAAATAACTAACCCAATCACTTAACAACATGGTTAATACATGTTGTGCCGACCCCACTTAGAATAGTATAAGTTCACAAGTCCTTGTCGCATACAATGCGTTTGATAATGGATTAAAAGATCTGCTAAATAACGTCATAAGAAGCGGTTTTCAAGCACCATAAGAAAGAACGAAAAACCTTAAAGAAAATGAACCTTATACAAAGGTAACTCAAGGTTATCGCGATATGACCCGTTTATTTATATATTAAAATACCATATTCACGGGTTCAAACCTGGGCAGACACCAATAAGTTTTTCTGTTAAAACTTATGTGTCTAATCGATAATTGCAATTTATCACACGCTTTTCGGTGAAGGAAAACATCGTGAGGAAACCTGCATATATCTAGAGATATGCAGGTTTCCTCACCTCAGGCATTCTCTAGAGAATTCTGGAGATATGTGTAACCTACCAATCCGCATTGGAGCAGCGTGGTAGGTCTTAGCTCCAATCCTTCTCTCCAAAAAACGGAGAGAAGAGGCCTATTTCCAGCAGTGGGGGGGGTGGTATACCATAAATAAGCATGAAGTATTCATCTTTTTTAGCTTAGATGTAATGTAAGAGATCTTAGCTTAGCCGTAAATATCTTCTTGCGACGATTAGTGTTATTCTGATTTCATATTCGGCTTTATGTAGTTAATTTTAACTCGCAGGTACGCTAAATCCGCACCGGTGCTCGGTAGGTAGGAACAAATTGGGTAATTTGTCGCCGCGGCGTTGCGGAGGCGAAAATCCGCCGTAATCTGCGGCCTCGCGCGCTAATCGAAATATTGACGCGCGCTTTATTAACGAGTACACTGTTACATTCAACTCTGATCACAGTCGCACGTTCAAAGTGTTAAAAGACAAATGGCCTATCTTACACACAAATAATTTGTCAAATCGGTCCAGTAGTTCCTTAGATTAACAATCAAACAATCGAGTTCAGCTTTATATATTAGTATAGATTACGATTGATGACGTTCTGCTTTTCATGCACGTCTACGAAGCAACGTTAAAAGGCGTTATCAGACCAAAAAGCTTGAAGGAATTGGTATAAGCTTCATTTATGTGAGTTGTTTTAAAAGAGTTAGTTTTTGCCGAACGTTGTGTCAATTAGCCTTTATCGAATTTGATGTGTTCCTAATAACGTTGCTCTGCCCAAAGTGTTAATTCAACGGACATCTACGGATAAAGTAATTATTTGTTAGGGTAATTTATAGATTTTGTTGTACTTTGCGGATATCCATAATACGAAATAAAGTAATAAGTAAGCTTGTAAACAAGCACTTTTGAATTGTCAACTCTACCGAAAAACTCGAAGAAACTCGGTGGTTGCTCATTCAAAATATATAATTCTTGTTATATTTAGTCAATACTGTCTTTATTATAAAGGGTCGAACACATTATTATCATCTTTAAAATACTTTAAAAAATGGGATACACAAGTTGTCATCACACTGGAAAAAAGTGCTATAATATACCTAATGAAGGCAATTAAGTATATTATTCAATAAAGTCTTTTCAAAGTGTGAAAATTTATTATTGTTTCTTTCTAAAAACGGACAAATCTTTCCCTATATAGTATAAAAACAATGTTCAGTAATTAATTGATTTGCCAATAAAATTGTACGTCACTTATTTAATTAAACTACTTTTTGTAAATCCCGTTAAGAAGTTTTTTCACTACAAATTTGAAAAAGCGATTATTTCATTGACATGGAACGTATGTCTCAATAATATAATCATTTTATATACTGTTCACACGTTTAACTGCATGGCTTCTTCAGACGTGTCGCCATCTCGACGGTTGAAAACGTTCTGTCCCCCTCCGCTGGCCAGTGCGCTCCTCCCCATAGCCCTCCCAACGCCCCCCCTCTACCACAATTATAACCGCTATTTCACCATCAAGCAATATAATACTCTATTACTTGGGGCTTAAAGATTAATATTCCGCAACTGTATATGACAGGGGCGAGAACCCTTTGCGATCTCTGTCGTCGCCTGCGTAGGTACAGTCTAACTAGTAATATCAAATATAGAGTACATTATATCGTTACAGAAGTATTTCTTTATATTTGCTGTATAAAATACTACTTGATTATTATATTACTCCTTAATTTTTAATACGGAATTAATCCTTAATTTTTAATACGGTTTAATGCCCTGTTATTTGAGGTGGTTAATAAAATGAAGAGGTTCTTTTGGAACCTTAAATATCGACAGCTTGGATTTTTCACTTTCAGATTTATTGTTGATTTTTATTGAGAATATTTAATTTATAAATAATTTTATTATTTTAACCGTGTGGTATCCGGCTAATTAGAAAAGATCACCCTAATTTCTTACAAAAGTGACGAAACGGCGACTAAGGTAAGTCGACCTGCTGTGTGGTATCCGGCTGCTTTATCGGACGCTCGCTGGAGTTAGGTCCCCGAGGCGTTCGATGCATCCGGTGCTCCCGATGCATCGTCCAGCGGAGGGAGGGGCCACTTTCAGAGAGGCCCCGACCCAGAGGTGGCGCACTCTGGGCTACAGAGTTGCTGCTGGCGGGGATGGGGGGCAATGTCTTCATGGGTACCCTATCCCCGCAACCAGAAGCGTAGTGGAGCGCACAGGTTATTTTAGTCGGTGCGAGTCCGACATAACCGTCGCCTGTCCCCGTCGGGCGGCGGTACCCATAAGGGGTTTTTTCCTGTTTAAAAAAAAAAAAAAAGCTTCTCTGTACAAGATAGCAATGACTAAGGTTACTAGTTATAAAAATAACTTTTTGAAACTTTTTTTTCTACTCCGTGCCGTGTGGTATCCGGCTATTATAATAATATTAATTATTATCATTAAAAATTCATATTCTGAAACGTGAAGGCAGTCGAGGATACCTGGAATCACTGCGGCCCCGGCAATAATTCATTCTAAGGTCCAGGTGTGGAAATTAAGGCCCTTAATGACACGAGTCACGCCCTCGAGGTCGATATCGCCCGGGACTATTTCTGCTCCTACATTGTTAAAGCTGTAATGCCGCCGTGTGGTATCCGGCTGAATAAGATAGTACCAACCTCATGTCTTACCGAGGTGTCGTAAAAGGCGACTAAGGTAAGTCGACCCGCCGTGTGGTATCCGGCTGAGTAGAATGGACCACCTTCATTTCTTACCGAGGTGTCGTAAAAGGCGATTAACGTAAGTCGACCCGCCGTGTGGTATCCGTTTAAGTAGAATAGACCACCCTCAGTTCTTACCGAGCTGTCGTAAAAGGCGACTAAGGTAATTTGACGCACCGTGTGGTATCCGATTAAGTAGAATAGACCACCCTTTTTCTTACCGAGGTGTCAAAAATACGACAGAGGTAGAAGTTGACGTCAGGCAGGCGGCCGGTCTAAAAAATGCAGCCAAATCATGTGACAACATGATTATAGTATGTTGTGCCGACCCCACTTAGAGTGGGATAAGGGCAGGAAGATGATAATTGTTACAGCTCTAATGATGTGTCTAAGCTAAAATGATGCATCCCACTCACCCACTACCTAGTACTAGTAAAAAAACAATTGTATTGGTCAGACATCTGCTTAGGAACTGTTATTCTTGAATTTGTTGTTTATTTATTTTAATTTTTTTGAGAAGGCTGACGTCTTGTCTCATACAATAAGCTAGCGCTACTTCATATAGAGAACGTTGCCAGATTTATCACGCGACTAGTCGAACACGATTGTCGCAAACAATAACTCACGCAACAGTAGATAGCTCTCACAGGACAAAATATCATTATAAACATTAGCACTATTTAAGAGGGGTGCGCATTTTAAATTAGACAAACTCTGCAACAATTTTTGATGACAGAACAAAATATACTATAAAATTAACATTTAAATATTATACAATAACTATCTGCATTTTCATAACCAGTATAAATTATAGAAGATCATAAATTCTCACGTCTATAATCCAACGAACGTATTGGGAAATCCCTAATACATAAATAAGTACACAAATGGGTCGGTGTACTGAATGTACCTATTAAATTAATTAGGAACCATCCAAACACTTTAATAATGAGATAACGCTTCATAACAGCACCGCACAATGAATAGCCGCTCTTAAAACGAACGCAATTATGTTATAAAAGTGAGTAGGCATTCGAATTCATTAACAAACGTTAATTATTACATCAGTAGCGAATAAGGATGTAACATTATTCGATTTCGTTTACATCGCGGAACGTTTATTTTAAATTAGACTAGTATAGGTACTTGACTAGAACAGTGTTATAGATATCGTGAGTAGGGAACAGTGCAAAATATGTAGCGGCGATTAAAGTCTGTACATTGTTTGAAGTTTCTTCTTTGCCTCTATTAATAGAAAATGATATTATATTTTGGATATGTAATAAGGTCATGTTATAGTTACAGTTATGTGAAAAAAATAATAAGTATTGAAATTAATGCTTTTAATTTACTTAAACACTAAATAAACAAACAATTTAAAACAATAACCAGTATAATAGTGCAATAATAAAACGACCTAGTTCCAGTTTAATAGAATCAATAAAAATCTTTGTCATTAATTTATTATTTATAATAACGAGTACTATTTGAAATAAGCATATTATGATAATTGTTATGGAAGAAGTGACAGTGACATGATCTCTTAAAGTTTCTGTTCTCTGTCTAGACGTAGAAGCTTCTAAAGGATACATATAAATGACAACTTGCAAAATCAATCTGATGATTTACATAACACTTGTCTTTAACATTTAAATGAATCTACCGGTTAATCCTGTATGTATATATATAAATTCGGAATCTCGGATACGGCTCCAACGATTTTCCTGAAATTCAGCATGCAGTAGGTTTTAGGCGAGAAAAATTGATCTAGCTAGGTTTTATAAAAAATTATCGTTTTATCCCTGTGTTAGGGCATTAAAAAAATATAAAAATTTAAATTAAATATAAAACACTATTTTTGCCATTAAATGTGAAGTCAGCGTGGCTTATTCAGGGAACGGGTGGTCGCAAGCAATGAAAATACCTAGGAACGAGCCCCATCTACCCTATTATTATTTTTTTAAGTTTCTTATTTTGAGTTAACCAGGTTCTAATATTTATCAGACAATAAATTATTGATAATATTTTTATGATATTTTCAAAGACGATCTTTAGTTCTCATCATTTCTTGACTAGTCTAATATCAATTTCGACTTAAAAACTGTAAGCACAACCCTACCGCGTGCGCTAGTCCCAGCCGCTATCGCCCGTCACATCGGCCGACCAATTAATTACAACGTAGTGATGAGAAATCACCGACACTATCATTATACAGATAAAGTTAATTAATTTGACAAGAAAATAGCATCAACCATATTATTTTGGTAAGAATCAGTTTTGATATTTGTGTGCTACTGTTAAACATGAGTTGAAAGAAGCGAAGGAATTACGACATGTAGATTAACATAATGTGAATAAAAATTAAAGATACGGATTTAGATGAGGTTGATATTATAAATAAATTTATAAACAAATTAATAAAAGTCAGTGATGTCTGGCGGGTTTTGACGGCTTGGATGTTTGGAAATAAAATAATAATAAGTATATGTAGGGGTTTATATAATATTATATTGAAGTACCTGGGTAAAAAAATATTAAAAATAAAATAAAAAGAAAGATGGCGCCGATGACATGTGGGATTCGAATCCAGGTTTTCAACATTATCCGTCCGCCAATTACCCATCGGCTATCGCAACGTTACGTTTGACAGCTAAAAATTATTTGATTTCAATTCTACATTGTACCATACCTATTTTAAATGCCCGAAAACAGGGAGAAAACTATTTTTTTAAATAAAACCTAGGTACATCGATTTTTCTCCCCCAAAATACCCTACGCGCTGAATTTCTGAACCTATGTCGATGAAATTTAGCACAATTATTCTTTATACACCTGAATACATATAGCCTATAGAAATCCTGTCAATTCTACAGAAATAGGATGACAGTATAAAGCGCTATCTATTATAAACCTATCACAACAGTTCGCGCAAGTCGTGGGTAACAGCAATGTATAATATGAATTTGAATTTTAAATGAAAAGTTAGTTTAAAAATATTACTCTTACGATTTAATTCAATTTAACCTAATACCTCCAATCTCCTTTTACAGATCGTCCTCAACTCCATGCATCGGTACCAGCCACGAATTCACCTGGTTAAAATCCGCGAAGGTGGTGGACCCATCACCGACCTCTCCAGAGAACAGCACAGGACATTTATCTTCCCCGAGACTGTATTTACTGCGGTCACGGCGTACCAGAACCAGCTGATCACCAAATTGAAGATCGATTCAAATCCATTCGCGAAAGGCTTCAGGGATTCATCGAGACTCACAGATTTTGATAGGTAAGGAATCATTCACATATTTTTTCATATGCTACTGTTACTTAACACTTTATATTCGGCCATTTTCCCACCAAATCGCGACGTAAGCAATGTAATTGTATGGCAAAACTAATGAGAATACATTTGCTATAATCCGCGATAACAGAAAATATATGTAATGCTAAATCTTGAGTGTACTATTCGTTCTCATACCTGATACATGCAGAATTTGTAAGAACGCATTCACTACCTGACACCGATAACACAACAATCCACAAGCACTGCACACATTCACTACCACAATCTCAACAATTTTTTCGCCTTGTAACCGAAGCATCGTCAGGAGATAGACTCCACGACAAAATAGCAAAGGCTCTTCGATTTTGTGTATTGTGTTATCGGTGTCGAGTAGTGCATGAGTTCTTACAAATTCTACATGTATCAAGTATGAGAACGAATAGTATACTCTACATTTAGCATTCATAAAGTTAATATAAATGTTCGACGATTGTGGTTGTATTACCTGCTCACAGAAATGTTTTACAAAACAAAAATGTAACTTTTAGCACATGTTATAGCTCCGTTCAGTATAATTTCCACACCTATTATTTTTGCTCAAATTAGCACCTATTACTCAAAACGCGAGAGTGACGACCACGCGTTCGTGTATAGCCAAGCCGGCACTGCTGCGGGCGAATTTGATAAATTGGCAGGTTATTAGCAACAGTTGAAAGGCATTAGGTCGGCCGCCCTGCAATTTGCGTGGCGGCTTTTGCATGAATAAAAGATCAAAAACTCGCCTCAAATGATTGCAGCTGATACTATGCAGATCGGAACGGATTTAGGGATGTTGTTATCCCTCTATCGGCTCAATCGATTCGCAAAAAATAATATTGCGGCTATTAAATGTATCGGAATTTATTACAATTCTGTTATTGCTCTGATTTGATATTTATGTGGACACAATGGGTACATGTTATTTTATCGTAAATTAATTGGAAATATTTAAAAAATATATATTTTTACGTTTATTATATATTTATAGGTACAGCGCAAATTGGGTGCTACTCAGACAGATACCACATTGCACTTACCTTAGTCACCTTTTACACCTCTGTAAGTAATGATGGTGGTCTATTCTACTCAGCCAGATATCACACGGCACTTACCTTAGTCGCCTTTTACGACACCTCGCTAAGAAATAAGTAAATTATGTAACTGCTAAAAATAAAATTGAAATTTATCAAAGCACTTATTTGAAACGTGCAAATATTTCTGCATAAATCAGGACGCTTCAAACGCGGTGTATTCGGTGCAAGTTATCACGGGACCGGTTCGTGCATCACCGACGATGGCCAGATAATAGAAATGCCCTTTAATTTGTCGTTTAGGGCATAATGAGGAGCGAGCCCTGTGATTACGCGCGCCGCCGCCGCCGGCTCGCGGCCCGCGCGCTGACGTGCGCTGTTTCCACACGCCGCATATCGCCCCTACCACGTAAACACATAAAAATGTACATATACACATGAATTCCAAACAAAAACGCATGAAATTAAAACATTTTGTTCTTTTTTTTGCAACATAATCAATATTTATGGACATTTTCATCTGAAATATTTGTTAGTTATCTTATAGAATAATGCTAACCTATAATAACTGCATCACAGTAGGTCAGCGATCCTCGTCCACGTTAAACCAAAATAAACATTGAGTAAATTGTTGATGATATGTAGGTAGACAAACAATATTAAAATATTAGACGAAGGTTTAAATTATGTGTAAGGAATATGATTTAAAATGATGCAAAGATTTAAAACGATTTGATAATCAAAACGAATTGTTAATCAAAACACATACAAAATTTAATTATTAACAAAACAATCAACGAAAACTTAAAAGTATCCGGCAGGTTTGAATTCTATCTTTCACTGCAATACTTACATAAATATGATTATAATTTTTATCGATGAATAATTGTCGTTTGATTAAAAGGCAGAGAGTACTGCTCTCTGCCTTTTAATCATGAATCCAAGTGCAAGTGGAAAACACTCATATATAATAAATAGAAATAAATGATAATAATACCTACAATCGGTCTCACATAATCAAGATTTAAAATCTATAAAATCATAACTTTAAATTTGAAACATATTTTTTTTACAGCTTACATTCAAATAAATTACTATGAATATTTTTTATATTAAGTTTATAAAATCAAACGTGAGTTAATATCGAAAAAGGTTACAAAGGTAGGAGCTCCATGGGAACGCCCGCGATTAAGGCCCCGGGCAAATTCTCGCCTCGGACCGGACGGCTCGACTTAAACTTAATGAGTGGAAATCGGAATTATAAGGAACACTTTTAAAAATACATTCATAACCCGTATTTTGATCGATTTTAACCGACGTTTACAACAAGACACGTCTAGAAACCTTTAAAATTCATATTGTTTACGTTAAATAAAACCTCGACTTTCCTACAGCTGTTTAGGTGTCTTTAAGCAATTCTTGAGTTACATTTCGAGAAGGTTGAGACTCATTTATGTCAGTCGTATCGGTGATTTCCACCTTCACTTCATTTTAACCGACCTACTGAAATTATAGATGTAAAACATCTTTCAAACCCTGCCGTTCAAATAAAGATTGCAAACACATACACAGCGTCTTCACCGGTTATGAGGTCTTAATTTCTGAAGTCTTCTAAAAGGTTTGATGAGTAGTCACCACAATAACTTAAACACCTGTTAATTTTTCTGTTAGCGCACACTATATACAAGAACACGATATAATAGGAATACCACAATTCCCGTTCCGAGATGCACTTCTCTTGCATGACGAACTAAGACTGAATGTAACTGAAACGTTTTTTCAATAGGAAGACTCAACCGGAAACAACACGTCACAGTGTTGGTACCATTTTAATCAAAAAGGGCGCGATACTCTTGTTTCATGACTGTGTTGCTATAAAATACAAAGCGGAAGTCAATGGCTACAACATTTCAATCTCTGTTATAGTTAATTTTGCGCAATTATTTTCTTATAATAAATTTTTATCTTATTTAAGTTAAGTTGCTTTGGCATTCAAAAAAGATCATCATATATATTATATATTACAGTAAATCTTGCAACATCAACTCCTAATAAATAATTTATAGCCTAGTCTAATAATTTAAGTCCTAAACCTAAAATCTAAATCTAGTCTAATTTATGGCAAAATATTTCTATCATATCTTTTGTACGTCTTCACACACACCATCATTTTCATCACACATTCATCACACATAAGATAGTAATACTGTGTTTAACTCGTTCGATTTTAACAAGAGCTAAGTTACGATACAAGGTCTACGAATGGAGAAAACTTTTTTGAAAGTTTACGATTGTTTTTTACTTTTCTATAGACGTTAAAGCTGCGTTAATGTCAATATTAGTTCTCGTTAAATGGACTTTAGACATAGGATATTTATCAACGATTGACACAGATGAAAGTCGGTCGGAATTGACAGGCGAGATGTATATCAGTGCATTACAGCGCTTCCTTCGCTACCGTCCTTTCACCAAAACGAAAAATATATAAATAAAAATTAAGACAGAAACTTCCGCTTAATACAGAGCTGTAGCTATAGAGGCTTTATAATATAAAACTCAAATAAAACGTGTATTATTAAAATAGACTTTCACAGAGTTAGTTCGCAGCGTAGTGTTAAAGAAATAAGGATTACAATGTATCTAACTCAATTTAGCCTTATTTTGTATTAGGTCATTTTAACACTCCTCATCCTCCTGCCCTTATCCCACAACAGCGTGGTCGACACAACATGTTATAAACATGCTGTCACATGATTTGGCTGCGTTTTTACGACCGGCCGCCTGCCTTATTGCCTGCCGCCTTAATCGTATTTTACGACAACTCAGTAAGAAAGAGGGTGGTCTATTCTACTAAGCCGGATACCACACGGTGGGTCAATTTACCTTAGTCGCCTTTTATGACACCTTGGTAATAAAAATATTTAACTCTATGCGTTATATAATTATTTACACCCAAAAAATCAAATTAAAATGCTTGCTTTTTTTTATTAAAACAGCTTCTCAAACGATAAAACCCTGTTACAAGTTTTATAGCTGTCAAGACTTCTTGATGATTTCATAGGTCAATAAACTTTTCATTAAACGATGATCCGAGACTATTAAAAAAAAGTAATGGGCGTCGGTTAGTGCTACTGGAACTAGACGCAGGCACTTTGTAATAATTATTAATGTACGTTGATAGCTTGCCGAGATTGACGGCCAATTTGAGATGCTATCGATGCATTACCGGCCTTCTTTGGCTACCGTTTCTGAACGTTGGAAATTAGACATCCGCCGCTCTATAAAATTTAACTTTGAAAATAGAAGACGATAAAAGTTTAAAATTCGAACAACTTTGAAAAAATTATCGCGATAAAAATTTACTGTAATAAAAAACAAACTAAAATATAAAATAAATTACTTTTATATAATGGGTCTTCGAGAAGTAACACCTTATTCTATTTATTAAAAAAAATATACTTTGTTTTTTTTTTAAACTGAAGTTTACTTACTAAGTGAAGTTAATTTAAGTGTTATATAAAAGACAATCGCGTTTGTAATCAGCAATCGCGTTTGGTTTTGTTATTATTGGTGTCATTTAAAAGAAGCCGAATTGAAACATTGCAACATTATACAAGCAAGTATGACAACATAAATATTTATTAACCCTATTTGTATATTGTATCTTACGCCGTGTGGTATCCGGCTGAATAGAATAGTACCACCCTCATTTCTTACCGAGGTGTCGTAAAAGGCGACTAAGGTAAGTCGACCCGCCGTGTGGTTTCCGGCTGAGTAGAATAGACCACCCTCATTTCTTACCGAGGTGTCGTAAAAGGCGACTAAGGTAAGTTGACCCACCGTGTGGTATCCGGTTGAGTAAAATAGACCACCCTCTTTCTTACCGAGGAGTCGTAAAATACGACTAAGGTATGTTGACGTCAGGCAGGCGGCCGGTCGTAAAATACGTAGCCAAATCATATGACAACATGTTTTTAACATGTTGTGCCGACCCCACTTAGAGTGGGATAAGGGCAGGAGGATGATTTGTATATTGTATCTTCAAAGATAGTACCTGAGTAAACTTGCTTAAACTGAGTAAACTCCAGTCGTGTATTCGAGCTGACATAAAGCACGAATAAATTGACAATGGACAGAGTACATAGTATTAAAAAACCATCGGCTTTAAGGTCCCAAGGTGTTAAAATGGCGATGTCATATCGGTAGATCAACCCAAAGATCCTAAAAGACCTGAGAAAGATAAAAACAATCTTTGAAATGTAAAGACAATGTTTGACAATTGCGAAGAAAATATTCAGAAATTTTGATAAATATTGAGATATTTCTTAAGCTAAAACGAATGTATAAAATTAGGCGTTATTTTTCGAAGATCCATAAAAGTAAAAAATAAAATTATTTTGCAATAATTCGCGATGAAGTAAAATAGAAAATATATATTAATATATAATTTCTAAATGTAGAGTGGACAATCGGTTATCATACCTGATACATGCAGGATACGTAAAAACACATGCACAAACCTCCACCACTGCCACCACAATACTACATACGTTCACTATCACAAACTCAACAATCGTTTCGCCCCGCAACCGAGGCATCATCAGGAGATAGACTCCACGAAAAAATCGCAAAGATTCGGACGAAACGGATTATCCTATCTACATTTTAGTATTATATATATTTTCTATTTTACTTCATCGCGAATTATAGTAAAATAATTTTATTATTACTTTTGTAAAACGAATAAAATAAAATATGATTTTAACTGGGTACACGCAATAAAAGCGCCTTTCATTAACAAAAATTACTGCATTTAACAGTTTTAAATGAGCGAGTCTTAATGACTTCCTTCGCTGACGTCCAAAATTGCCAGACAATAAGTGTGATAAATCGGCATAGTGTGGGAATGGGGGGGTATTAATTAATAAGATACGCCCTCCCATTTAATCATGCAAGTTTGGTGGGAGTATAGTGGGCGCGCATTAGTGTCATTGCAAACGATTCACACGCATTGAATTAAACAATTCACGATTATGAATAGTAAGTTACATTTGACAATTCAAAATACCTTACTTACCTACCTACTACTCCTTCCGATATAGTCATGAAAGCGCTTAATAGTGGGTTATACTTCATGTTAGACTTCATAAAATCTTACCAGAAATACCGCCTTTATGTTTGTTAGGCAACATTTCAAATCGTACTGGAAATGTACCTATATATCTCTTTTCTACTATACATACATCCTCCTGCACTTATCCCACTCTAAGTGGGGTCGGCACAACATGTTATAAACATGCTGTCACATGATTTGGCTGCGTTTTTACGACCTGACGTCAACTTACATTATTCGTATTTACGACACCTCGGTAAGAAATGAGGTTGTTCTATTCTACTCAGCCGGATACCGCACGGCGGGTTGACTTACCTTAGTCGCCTTTTACGACACCTCGGTATGAATGAGGGTGGTCTATTCTAATTCGCCGGATACCACACGGCGTATCTCTTTTCTACTATATCTGCATCAATTAAACTGGGCATCTCATCCTTTAAAATCCATTCGATCATTTATCCAAATCGCTCACAAGAGACTTATGATATCGTATCATAAAATGATGTTTTCTGGAGGCTTTTGAAGTAAAAATGACCCTATCTCAACGGATACACGTCGCTATAACTAATATCTCACTGCTTCAAATGCTTTGACGCGGTAAGGATAAATCGTCTGACCAAGGTGGCCTTGGTGAGGACGACCTATTTTTGTATTGCTTCTACACAGTAGGTTTACATCCAAGACGCACTGGGTAAAATTATTGTTAAACGAAGAAATGTAATCCTTATATCATACGGTCATCCTATATCCCTTTTATTACCTTATATATACGGTCGATATTTTTTGGTTATACTTTCACTTAGAATAGTGTAAGAATGCCATAACACATCAAGATATCGACCGCATTACATACGATATAAGGATTATATTTGTTTGTAATAACAATAGCATTAGCAGTAGCAACTTAAATCACTGCGAATTAACAGGTAACGCAACCAAGGTGACCTTGGTTTGGAAGTTTATCCTTATCGTGTAGAAGCGTTTTACCACAAAATACACTAAGAATAGGTAAATAGTAATTATGGGATTTAGGTGAAAGATATTT
The DNA here is from genome assembly GCA_947086495.1 of Morpho achilles. NCBI lineage: Eukaryota > Metazoa > Arthropoda > Insecta > Lepidoptera > Nymphalidae > Morpho > Morpho achilles. The sequence continues at coordinate 13,429,761 of CAMTZB010000007.1, read as the reverse complement.
GAGGATCGAAAAATCGATAAATCTCGATCGCAGAGTGCGTAGACATTGCGTTGCAGGTGTAGTAAGTAATTATTTCTGATGTATTTGAATCTATAATACCTATATATTTACAAGGACTTAATATTTTGGACCGTAACATGTGGTCTCTTTTAAAATATGTTCATGGTGAGCTAATCGCTTTAGATTCCGTTTTTTAAATAGTGCTGCTAGGTTTTACTGAAACTTATGTCGATAAAAATATGTTTATAATTATTGTAATGATTTACAATAATTTCAGTGATGTTAAAAATAATAGTATAGATACTTAAGTATATTGTAAGAATATTGATGTGTGATAAGATATAGACGCAGAAGTAGTTGCAATTATGTGCAGTAAAATTATTGTATGTAAAAAAAAATTAAAAATATTTTTGCTTTAATTCACGATGAGCTTATAAGATTAGATCCTAATCACGATTTACAGCAAAATATTTCACTTTTTTATGTAGTTCGGCAAAGTCACGCCTAATCGTATAAATTATTAAGTAGCTGTTACCGTTGACCCAACCTTTCTCGGTAATTTTTTTAAATTTAAAAAAAAATGCAATTTAAAAAAAGAAAGGAAAGGGAAATAAAAAAGGTAAGAAACTGCCGGTGGCTTGTAGGTCTCGACCACGGGGTTTAAAACTATTTTGATCTGCTTGTTACCATTAGGCTGTCATAGCGTTACGTTTGACAGCCAAAAATTTCATTTGCTTTCTTTCCTAATTTAGCAGTTTTTTTAGTACCCACAAACAGGGATAAAAGGGTAAGATAAGGGTTATTTTTTTAATAAAACCTAGCTAGATCAAATTTTATGAAAATCGCTAGAGCCGTTTCCGATATTCAGAATATATATATATACACTTACGACAGCGACTAACTCATTTAAATATTAAAGATGTTTTAATAGATATTAAAATCTCAAACAAGGCAAATAACTGAAATAATACATTAAAATTCAAATATAAATTAGCATTTACAACTTCTTTTGAATCGTAACTCTGTAGGTAAAACTAAAAAATTACAAAACATTTGTGTAATTTATAAAAGGAAAATTCCGTCGTTACTTAAAAACTTAACATCGCTACATTTAAGCATAAATATAAAAAAATAAAGTGCTGTGATGGCCTAGCGGTGCGACCGTGTGAATCTCTAGAGACGATCATGGGTTTAAACCCGGGCAGACACCAATGAGTTTTTCTATTAAAACTTATGTGTCTAATTGATAATTGCAATTTATCACACGCTTTTCGTTACACATATCTCCAGAATTCTCTGGAGATATGTGTAACCTACCAATCCGCATTGGAGCAGCGTGGTAGGTCTTAGCTCCAATCCTTCTCTCCAATAACGGAGAGAAGAGGCCTATGCCCAGCAGTGGGATAGTAACAGGCCGCTACTTACTTTTTTTTTTATAAAAATATTTTTATTTATGTTAAAATAATCTAATTAGTATCGCCTTTCTTTAAATTCACTATCAATATAACCAAATCGATATCGACAAAAGCAGATATCGATAACATCCCTCTCGCAATTCCTCGCCAGCCTCTTAAAGCGCCGCCCTGTAATTTGGCGGCGAGTGTCGGCCATTACCGCTGATACCGAGATCATAATAAATACCCCATTAACGCCCCCATAGCACCCGAAACGACACGACATAATATCCTCACATTCTGACGAATTAAAAAATAATAAAAAATGTAAGTATAGTCTGTGCCGTGCTAATCATAAGATATGAAATTGACACTATGGATTATCGTTATCTGCATGAGGTTAATGGACAAATGAAAGAGAGAGTACTGTTTTTTTTAACTGCCATATTGGCGCAGTTGCTAGTGACCCTGAGACTTTCAGCTTCACGGGACCGCGACATATAGATGAAATTTGGTAAAATTAGTGCACATATACCGGATTAACATCTATAAATATTATAAAACAAAGTCTACAAAAGTTGTATCATCATCATCATCTTCCTGCCCTTATCCCACTCTAAGTGGGGTCGGCACAACATGTTATAAACACGCTGTTACATGATTTGGCTGCGTTTTTACGACCGGCCGCCTGCCTGACGTCAACTTACCTCTGTCGTATTTTACGACACCTCGGTAAGAATGAGGGTGGTCTATTCTACTAAACCGGGTACCACACGGTGGGTCAACTTACCTTAGTCGCCTTTTACGACACCTCGGTAAGAAATGAGGTTGGTCTATTCTACTCAGCCGGATACCACACGGCGGGTCGACTTACCTTAGTCGCCTTTTACGACACCTCGGTAAGAAAAGAGGGTGGTACTATTCTATTCAGCCGGATACCACACGGCGTAGTCTACAAAAGTTGTATGTCTGTATGTAACCGATTTTCTTGACATCTACGAAACAGACTTTTTACGGTTTTTATTACAAGACAATTTTTGAGAAAGTCCATTAACACGGGTAGAATAGTCCGCTCTCATTTCTTACCGAAATGTCCTAAAAGACGAATAAGGTAAGTCAACCCACCGTGTGGTATCAAGGTGAGTAGAATACACCACCCTCTTTCTTACCGAGATTTCGGAAAACGCAACTGAGATAAGTTAACCCACTGTGTGGTATCCGGCTTCATAGAATAGACAACCCTCTTTCTTATCAAGGTGTCGTAAAAGGCGACTAAAGTAAATTGACCCACCATGTGGTATCCGGCTGAGTAGAATAGACCATCACCATTTCTTACCGAGGTGTCGTAAAAGGCGACTAAGATAAGTTGACGTCAGGCAGGCGGCCGGTCGTAAAATACGTAGCCAAATCATATGACAACATGTTTATAGCATGTTGTGCTGACCCCACTTAGAGTGGGATTGGGGCAGGCAGATGATGATAAAATAGTAATTTGTTTAGTTCGATACAAAAACATTCTGACACACAATATTATTATTTAGACTTGTTGATACGAGGTTAGCATAAAATATTTATGCACAGGTATAGACCTACCTGCTATGCATCGGCGCCCGGCGGCCTCGGTGATAGATTAAATTCGACACGGCATATCGTGATGTCATGCCAATTTCGAGCCTCATCTCAAATCTGGTACCGTCACGCTCATTTACCACTCGTCTCATATCTCATAACTCGAACGACGTTAATAACAAGGGAGGTTCTCAGATCTAACTGTAATATAGTTACTTTAATATTGATTAATCTTAAAACATTTATTAATGTGTAAACAATCCGAATATACGGAAGTAAGCTTTTACGATTTTGAATTTAGTTTGAAATAAAAAAGTTTGTGGAATAAATGTAACATATGTGTCGGACATAACACAGAAACACAGAAAAAAGGAAACTTAACGCAAAAAAAATGTTATTAGAATCGGTTAAAATTTATTATAAATTGTAATCGAACTCTCTCAAATGTTATATATTAAGGTTGCCTTAAAGACCCCCATTGCCGCTATGAAGGACAATGGGGTATTAATAATGGGGTAAAATACCCATAAATAAGTAAGATGTGAAGTCAGTCCCATTCCGAACGTTGACTCCAAATGATTATTAGATGCTTGGTATCAATTTTTGTCTTGTTTGTTAGACACAATACTGATTTCACGGATCCGATACGATTACCGGCAAGATATATATCAATCGCGTGTTAAACAAGTATATCTTACCAGAATTTAGTGTTATTTCAAATTATCTACATATATAAATAATATTAGTACCCGCGTTATAGTTCGCGTCAACTTGTTTTACCCTCAATTAAGTAGTATGAGATTTGTGTTCTCCAAGAAAAATGAAAATTTGTACAAATTGACCCGATATATAAGCTTCAATTATACCGAATCATCAATATTGTAGCAGCGATTCAGTCGTGAAAGCATAACAAACACACAGATTAAAATATTCGTATGGATAATCAGTATAGTCATAATATTAACACCTCAATTTAGTGAGCGCGTTATTATTTTATGCGCTCAGAGAACACGTGCTCCGGCGGTGGCCGCACTGTTCCGAGAATCGTGTTTTATAGAGCACGCCCCGCTGAAAGCTGTTGAAGTCCCCATATACGTGCTTCGCAGAATTTGCTTAATCGGCTCTATTTGGAACAGAAATTAAAATTAACATGTGACATCATGTCTTTTTCCTCTTTGCTTAAGAAGCCATCGAAGAAAGAAATAGACAACCCTACATGCGACATAAGTAGAGATGAACCACGATAACATTGTTCGCCCTTCATATTACTCTTTCAAAAAAAAGGAAAAAAACAATAGGGTAGGTGGGGCTTGATTCTAGGCATTTTCATGTTTAGTATTTTTTAATGCCCAAAAACAGGGATTAAATGTTTTTTTTTTAAATAAAACCTAGCTAAATCGATTTTTCTCCCCCAACATCTCCTACATGCTGAATTTCAGGAAAATCGTTGGAGTCGATTCAGAAAATATATTTAAATATATATATATACATACAAGATTAACTCATTTAAATATTAAAGATAATGTAAGTTATTACCAGATTTTTTGGTCAACTAATCATAACTAGGCAAATTGCGCAAGACAATGCACGTGTCCATTTCATAGAGTATATTAGTGCAGCGCCATACTGTATACTGCGTCCATCATATTATCAGTCTTTTGACAGCTCACGCTCATTAAGTTTTGTATTGCTTACGTACAAATATCATACAAATAATATTTGTACTTTATGGATGGGTACCGCCCACTTAGTGATGTCACACATAATGGTTACTACGATTATGCCACAGATTAAAAATAATCGGTAGAAATCGATGTTACGAGTATTAAAAGACATTTAATAACATTATATAAAGTTTTACTTTCTTCTTAGTTAATACATGAATACAAATAAAACAATCAGGATATTTTAATTTATTTTATTAGCACGAGTCGTCGGAATGATAATCAACACTAGACTCCTCCGATGAGGAGTCTTCAGTAGCAGTTATTATTAGCTCTTGTGTAGATAATATATTATCAAACGCAATATCACGTTCCCAATCAGAGAATATTACTCTTTTAGTTCTTTCCACCACACTTGCCCAGTTCTCGGCCGTTACGTGGGTGCAAGCATTTTTTAGCAATTGCAACATTTTATTCGCTGTGAATGGGGGGCTTGTATTGCATCTCGCAGCATGCCCTTTTACTTGTGCCCATATAAGTTCTATTGCGTTGTACTGGCAGTGGTATGGAGGAATCCGAAGAACAGTATGGCCATATTCTGCTGCCATTTCATTGATTACATAGCGTTTTGCTCTCTTTTTGGTTTTTAATATTTTTATTAATTCAACTTTTAACATCGTCGTCGTCAACATTTTCTCCATTGTCCCGAAGCCAATTAATTATTTCATGCTTTTTATTAGCCTGTGTTGGCATTTTGTCAATTTGACGGGAGTGGTAGGGCGCATTATCAATAAAAATTATTGATGGTTCTTCCAATGAAATGAGCATTTTTTTGAACCACTCTTCATACACATTTGCATTCATCTCTTCGTGGTAGTCATTTGATTTCTTCGATTTAAATGCCAACAGTGCGTCTTGTACAAATCCTTTTGCTGTACCTGCATGGCAAATGATTAGGCGCTCACCTTTTCCCATTGGTACTGAGGAAGTGGAATCAGCAGTATCATCAGTCCAGAAACGAGATAGTGTGTGGTTAGCGTTGAGCCATGTTTCATCCGTGAAAACAATATTTGCCCAATCTTGTATTTTATTTGCCTCTCTTAAAAAATCACAACGTGCTATAGCTATATCTGTGCGTTCCATTAATAATTTTCTTTTATTTAACTTTTTATATGAAAAGCCAATTGTGTTCAAAACTTTGACCAAAGAAGATTTTTCACCATGAAATAGACCACTTCTTTTCAAAGAAACAATAAGTTTTCTCAAAGTTGGAATTTCTTTTCTCAAGTAGTAATCATATACATGACGACGAATAGCGTCAGCGTCAAAGTCATCAACAGCTGTCACCTTATGAGCCCGGCGCTTTCTTTTTGGTGTAGATGGTTTGTTTTGCTCCAAGCCGCTCCTGCCGTAGGCATCAGTAGTGATTTTAGTCACAGTTGATAGACTGATCCCCAACGCGGCTGCAACACGGTTTCGGACTTGCGTGATAGGTATAAGAGGTCCGCCATTTTGATTTTCTTGCTCAAAATACTCATGAAGTTTTAACACTAACTGTCTCGATTGTGCTTTCAACACACGTCCTTTCGGCATTTTCACGATCAATTAATATAAGTTTCACAAAAGTTTTTCCGAGGAATAAAGCTACTTAACTCAAGGTGTAACAGATGCGAGAGAACACTCAGCGAACGTAAATGCGTGTGACTATCACGGGCGTTTCGTTGAGAGTGACAGATCACGTCAAAATGGCGGCCGAGCGGAAGGTCTGTTGATGTTGCCAGTTGATGTATAATATATTTTTTATGATTATAATAAATACACACGGATTAACATTTATTTTCAAAAAACTAAGGCAATATTAAATCAAAATGTTGATTTCTATATCTGTTATTAGTTTACGTAGGTTATCATTAATCGAATTACTTAGGTACGTAATTCGATTAATGATAGTAGGTACTATAATCGGAATGGTATCGCATACGAGAATCTTTAGGACATCACTAAATATGTAAATCGTCAATCTGTCAAAAGATGGTTAATATAATGGACAGTGTATAACAATGAACAGTAATATTGTCGACGCTAGTCGTGCGACAAATTCATGGATTCATTTTTGGTTGACAGCCGTCTCAGCACGCACACATGCGTTGCAAATCTTGGTAGTGCTCTATAAACACTTTCAAACGTTTTGAATTTTGGGGAGGGGTGCGAGAAGTTATCGTAGATCATCTATTTATATTGTAGTGTCGATCCACTCGCTAATACGCGAGTGGATCGCAGTACCACGCCAGTGTTGCCATCCATAATCACCATTTCGGAATTACATTAGTTTTAAACATCATCAACACTAATTTTAATGCAATTTGTAATATTAATTTTTAAGACAATTAAGATATAGTTTACTAAACTATCTTTGCAGTTGCTTGTACGGTCAATACACCGCTCAGAACTACATTAGCATATTTATATCCACGCATAATTTTCATACTAAAACATACGGTCATCAACCATTCTGTTTTCCTCATTAACAGTCGCAATAAATCAGTTCATAACAACAATCAAGAACGTTTTATTCTTAAATATTTTTTATATCAAGCCAATCATAGTTTCGTTTCAACACGAGTTAAGTTATTATATAAATATATATGGATCAGTTAATATTTATTTTAGAAAAACTAAATATTGTTAAAATATGGCGGAGCTTAACTTTTTTATCACATGAATTTTTTACCCACAATCTCATGTGAGATCATGAAAGAGATTTCAGATGCACTAAGAGATTAGCTATGACTTTTATTTATGAGCTTTATGAGTTATTGCATTTTTATTTTGTAAGAACAAATTTCTCTGATCACTGACCCTAAGGGTCAACCTTTATCGATTATTCATGATTTCCTGTACCATATCATCATCCTCCTGCCCTTATCCCACTCTATGTGAGGTCGGCGCAACATGATATAAACATGTTGTTACATAATTTGGCTGCGTTTTTACGACCGACCGCCTGCCTGACGTCAACTTACTTTAGTCGCCTTTTACGATACCTCGGTAAGAAATGAGGGTGGTCTATTCTACTCAGCCGGATACCACACGGCGGGATTTCCTGTATCATACTGCAAAAAAATTATAATACTTCTTACAGGTTAGTGTGGTTTATAACTCTTATGGAAAAGAAAAACAAACCTTGCCATAAAAACGGTTTTATAGGTGTGAAAACTGTTAGGTATTTTTAATATGGGCGCATACTGCGAACTGCGTTTTATGGACTACGGCCCGTTGAAAGCTGACGAAAACGCGAACTTACGAAATACAGCTTCGTAGAATTTCTTCCCCGTAGGTAAACTTCGCACAAGCGCTAAATACAACTATTTACGTTTGGCTACTTCTATCTCAGCGATGTCTTCCTTTTCCTTACTATATTCTGCGAAATATAAAGCACAATTTTCACTTGTGCAGTTTAGAATTATTGATTATAAAAATCATTAAAAATTGCACTTGAAAGCCGTCTGTTATCCGGCTGCGTAGAACATACCACTCTCATTTCTTACCGAGTTGTAATACAAGGCGACTAAGGTAAGTTGACTCGTTGTATGGTATCCGGCTGAGTAGAATAGATCACCCTCTTTCTTACCGAAGTGTCGTAAAAGACGATTAAGGTAAATTGACGTCAGGCGGCCGGTCCTACAATAACCTAGATACCAGAAATAAAATACCTAGCTTATTCATGTAACAACATGTTATAACATGTTGTGCCGACCCTAGAATGGAATAAGGATAAGAGATTTTTTAACAATACAAATTGCACTCGAAGAATCTTTACCTTTTTTCATTATTACCCAACAATTTCAATTTGGATATGTGTATTTATAACTTGGACTAATTCTCTGTTATAGTAACTTTACATTCGTCTTTCTTTCCAGGGACCCCATGGAGTTGATGCTAATGGAGCAGCAGCTGCTTCGTTCACCATTACGACTTTACTCCGGGGCGACGGGTACCAGCGAGGAAGAAGCAGAGAAACGGGCTGTTTGGGCGAGAACCCCACCAGCACTGCAGCTCTTGGCGCTCGGGGGACGCGCTTGGCCCACAGCCTGGCCTCAGCCCCTGGCTCTCCCTCCAGACCTATGGCTACAAAAACCACCAACTCCAGTTCGGTACTGCCCTTACCCAGCGCCCGCGCACCCGTCCGCGCCTCCACCAAGATCCGATCACGCGCCGTCGAGAAATCCAATGTAAAATAAAAATGCACATGTTTCAAAACTGTAAACACCCCAGTGCAAAGTGGCAAAAACTAGTTCCCGAACTACATAAATAGTGCTGTGAAAAGTTTTAAGACTATCGAAGACGACCCATAAATAATTAGGAAAATAAATGTACCTATTTAGTACGTAGTTTTGTAATTTGGTCTATATAAAACAATAGTTATACGTTTGTAATTTGAAGGTTCCTACCCGAATATTAATTGTATAGTTAGTTCAATTTAGAAGACAGTTACCTGTATAGATATTGTCCTAATTTCCTGAATTTTATTGTTTTGAACTATTTTTATTCAATGTACGAAAGCTATCAGATATTTAAAATAGTAACCAAAGATTCTGTAACTGTTTTAAACAAAGAAATATTTAATCGAGTTAATGAAATGTTTAATCTATACTAAGAATATGACTTAATGAACATTCCAGAATTGAAATAGAGTAAATCTAATATAATTTTTATTACATAAACGTAATTAAAAAGACTTACTAGGGACTTTGCTATGAAATTTATAATATTGCTATTAAACTGTTTTTCAACAATGTAAACTATTGTTAAAAATGCTTCATAATATTTGTAATATTTATATGGATTACATACAATATATACATTTTAGATTACTTTCTTATCTTTTGTTAGTGATACTTTGGGAAACAGTGATATGCAATTTAATAAATTACGTGTGTCTATTTTAAAATAATGATTTATATTCCGTGTATATTCCATGTTAAATAAGTTAAATGCATAATTATATTTAAAAAATGGTTGTTAATTCAATTTATTTCTTTTCTTTCCCGTTAGACTTTGAATCATAAGTTTTTCAAGTAATGGAGAGCAATTTTTAACTGATTCAATTTCAAATTTAAATTCTATATTCGAAGTAATTAAATAAAGCAATATGAGACTCGCTTATTACGTATAATGTTCCAGAGAATTTAAAAAATAAGATGAATTATTAATAATAGACATTTAGCTTTTTTTACTACAAAACAAAAAACCAATGGCTCATCTCTTAACATGTTTATTATTCTTATATAAATTTGTAATAGATTATGTAGCTGTGATTGAAACATACGTTTTTATGTTTGCCTTTAAAAAAATGCTAACCGTTGTATGTCTTTTTACACCGTTTAAAGAGAATCTTTATTTAATTAAACTCTGCTATATGCAAATCTGTAAATCTTAATATGTAAAAAGGGGGTTCTATACTTATATTAACCTATAAGAATCAATATATATGATGACTATAATTATTTTCTTGAATGGATGTTTCATATTATACCTATCCTATAAATGTTCAATGTGATTGTAAATGGAAAATATTTATAATGTAACTATTGTATTAGAACTGTATGTATTGTATAGCGTTTTACTAAATTATTTTTGTAGTGTAAGCACTGTATATAGGGGTCACGTAGTTGTTTGTAATGGGTAAAAGATTTTCGAAAAAGTAATCTGTAGCGGAAAATAATGCGTCCACTGCTCACACCGTCAAATAATGGAAATACTGCATCTGTATGCGTTAATATTTAGACAGAAATCTATTATGGTTTTAAACTAGTTCACTACATTAACCAGTTTAAATGAATAATATTCGTATATCAAACTAATAGGCCCGTCTTAAGCACAACGGGCCCCCGGGTGCAAGCAGAGCTCTGCCCATCACACTACCAAAAGGTTTTGAAAACATTTTTTTACACGTTCGTTACAAAAATACAAGCAAGTGCACTTCAGGTGCACCCGTTGCACCATGGTTTTAAGACGGGCCTGGAGACTAACATCTAAAATGTATCAAAACTTAAGTTACAATTAAAAATTTGCTATGTTCACTCAAACTATGTTGATCTTTATTTTGCGTAGTTAAATCAATAAACAGTTTATAATGTCATAAAAATAGAGTGACAAATTAATTGACTAATATTCATAGACAAATTATTAGAGTGACATTAGTCACTCATATCTATATAGCAACTCAATTAATTATAATTGAGTTACTATACATTCTTTTACTCAATTATCAAAGAAAATTGTTACTATATTGCAATATTTTTTAAAACACATTTAACTGCGACGTACAATAGATTAGTCGTAAATGTTTTTTAACGTCTCGCATTAATGAATGTAATATATAACTTTTAAATTTTTTGACATTTGATTGCTAATGATTCACTTTTCTAGATGTATGAAATTTCAATGGTTATTGTATTTTTTTTACATCCATTAAATTAATGTACAACAGTGATATTCTATTTTTAAATATTTGCTATGAGAGAGTAGTAAAGACACGTTATTTACTTAAAAATAAAAACATAATTGCAAATGATGACAATGTGAGCAGTTCGCATACGTAGTGACACATATCAGGGTGTATACCCTAGGTGTTAATAAACTAAACAAATATAATTGTTGTTTTATTTATAAATGATCCCTAACAATTAAAAATAAAAAAATTGTAACAGAGGCTACGACGATCGCTGACTATGAGTCTAAAGAGTTTTATACTCGTAAGAAAACTCAGACAACTTAATAAGGTATCAGAGGGCCTATAGGTCGACGGGAAACGACCAACCAACCTGATGGCCCGATCAAGTAACGAAGCTTTCTGGCCTGCCAATCACCAAAGCTTTAAAGAACGCCGAGGATAGAAAAACATGGAAAAGAATTGTGCGGGATATGATCAGCAATAATAATTCCGTATAGTCACAACCTTCAGTAATGAAAACATTGACTAAGAACAAGAAGAGACCCTATTTTTAAAATGATTTAGGGGGTCGAGATCTGTAGAAGTGATTAATAATTAATACAAAAGCTTGGAGCATTGCTAGGGATTGGGGAATATAGGTTTGGGAACAGTAACTCAGTGTCGAAAACGCAACGTTGGTTGATTCTCTCCCCCTATTAGATAGCCAAACGACTATACAAGGAACCACTAATCCACTAATTCAATTGGCACGTAAAACAAAAACCCAGAGAAGTGCTTTGTAATCTATCAAGTATAAGTAAGTTATCTAGATCACAATATGTAATATATATTTGCATATTTAAAGACTGTGTGACCTTCGCAATTCGGGATCATCTAAAAGGTTTACAGATTACAAACGACTACAAATATAATACTGGATATCAACGAATATCGTCTGTCCATTTGATTCAATATCTACTACTAGCGGAAAACTTTTCTGGAGTCGTCACTGTTAAAAGGCATTAGGAAAAGATTTAAAGCTTTTCTTTCTTTGTGTACACAAAGACATTATAGAATGTATAAATAAATTTTTATAATTAAATGTCATAAAAAGCATTTTTATGACGCATAAGCACGAGTGGTGCACACTACTTTTAGCATTACAAAGGTTTTATCTAATCGCGGATTGTAGCAAAATAATATCATTATTTCTGTGTCATGGACTTCCGCAAAGTAACTTAGTACGTTTCTCTAAAAAAATCTCAGTTTTCTTCGAAGAGATTACCCCTCCTGCCCGTATCCCATTCTAAGTGGGGTCGGCACAACATCGTATAAACATGCAGTAATATGATTTGACTGCGTTTTTACGCCTGCCTGACGTCAACTTACCTTAGTCGTATTTTACGACACCTCGGTAAGAAGGAGGGTGGTCTATTTTACTAAACCAGATACCACATGGTGGGTCAACTTACCTTAGTCGCCTTTTACGACACCTCGGTAAGAAAAGAGGGTGGACTATCCTTCTTAGCCGGATACCACACGGCGGGTCGACTTACCTTAGTCGCCTTTTACGACACCTCGGTAAGAAATGAGGGTGGTACTATTCTATTCAGCCGGATACGACACGGCGTAAAGTAACTTAAGTAAAGTTTTTCAAAATTTCTCAGTTGTCTGCGAAAAGATCACGTATAAATATAGAACATGTTTATTCTTTTGATGGGGGCGCAATAGTATTGTTTTGAGAGACGTTGGAACAAAAATAACATTACGAAAAATCTCAAGTTCTTAGTGCATTTTTAGGATGATGGTCACACTTTTATTTTCCGTCTTTATTAAGCGTCATTAGGCATTATTAAGCGAATATATCGACGATGGCCGGCCTTCCGTCCGGTAATTGCGGCGATGTAGCGGCCTACAAATTGAAAGCGGCCGCGGCCCGAGGCGCGTATTGATGGATCCCCTGCCATCTGGAAATTATAGCTGGCCCTCGCGACAGCTTCGCAAATTGTGCGTATAATGCTAGTAAATAATATGCCACTCGCTATAAATTCGTATTAAGATAAAACCTAGTGCATTAGCGTTGCTTTCACGCTTTCATAGCGCGTGTTCTCGATACGTAGTAATGTCACAGTCATCTTTTGCAAGCTTGATTGATCTTGGAAATTGTAGCTTTATGTGTTAAAGTCATCTAAAGCTACATAAACATTATATAAAAAAACGCAGCTGAGTACAGAAAACAATAATGGCATCAATATCTATGGAATGCACTATATGAAGGAATGTATGTCATCATCATTCTCCTGCCCTAAGGGACAATATGTTTATAACATGTTGTTACATGACTCCGCTAGCTATTTTATTGCCTGACGTCATCTTACCTTAGTCGCCTTTTACTACTCCGCGGTAAGAAATTAATGTGGTATATTCTATTCAGCCGGATACCATACGTTATTTGTTTGTAATAGCAGCATTGAAACAATTAAAGAAGCTAGTTTAAGCAAGTTTCTCAAAAAACTCTTACACACATTCGATACGACACCAACACTCGATAAGACGAATAGGACACAAATCAAAAAATTTAGCACTCGAATAATTCATACAAACATAACACACGTTCATAGTCCTTTGTCTGCAAAGGACGCGCATTAAAAGAAGGGAATAAACGCGGTCTCCGAGCGCCAAGCAGGGCATAAATTAACGCGGGCGCATTTTGCAGACACCGACTGATTGACTCCTTTCATTACCGTCTCGCATTGTTCGGCGCGAGAGAAAAATTGCATATCCTTTTGGAATCACAACACATTTCATAATTATGGACTATTGTGGGGTTGTCGAAGTTAATTCCATGAGGACGAGCGCTCTCTTCGCCTGAACGGCTTTCGAGATATATTAGTGTAGAGACAGTGCGATCTCATAATGACCGGCGTTGATTAGTTTTCAAGAGAACACTAGTTCGAGGAAAGGTTATGTGAATTTAATGTCTTTTCAGAAAATGTCATGAATAAGCGCTCACTTCAGTTCCGACTACATGTATGCATATCGAAAACACATTACGTAACCGACGTAAATAGAACTTTTTTTAACGTTAAATATTAATGATTGTTTTTTTTTATATCACACACACATGCAACACATAATACACACAAACGCATCATGTTGTTGTTGCAGCTTTCTTACATTCCTCATTTATTATGTTAAATAAAATTTATATTATCTCAAATTATATAATCAGTTTAGCTTTATTAATAGACAGTTTTGTTAATTATATATTATGTCAAGTTGTAGATTATATACAAAAAAAAAATTAATGCCAAAATGAAATATATGAAAAAATTTACGTGAAAGTGAAATCTTGAAAGAAACATGTGAGAAATAACAACCTAAATAACCAGCGTTTCATATTGGTATATTATCTATCTCTGAATTTCAATCTAAACCTACCTAATCGTTCATCACATATGCTATAGTAGCCAACATGAAACCGTCAACGATTATATTCATGTTTTCATAATATATATTTGAAAGCGTTTAATCCGTAGTAAATTCAAATTTTCTAAATTCAAAATATTCTTTATATAAACTTGTAAGCAATGGCTTTTGAATCCTCAACTCTACTGCTGGTTCGTAAAGTAACAGCCTGTTACTATCCCACTGCTGGGCATAGGCCTCCTCTCTCCGTTTTTGGAGAGAACGATTGGAGCTAAGACTTACCACGCTTCTCCAATGCGGACTGATAGGTTACACATATCAACAGAATTCTCTAGAGATATGTAGGTATCCTCACGATGTTTTTTTTTCATCGAAAACCCTGTAATAAATTGCAATTATCTATTTGGCATAAATGATTTATAAAGCAGGCGTTACTTTGTGGAACTCCATAGTACAGAAGTTACAAAAAATATATTTGCCGTAATCCGCGTTTAAATTAGATATAAGTTTTAGTAGAAACTCATTGGTGCCTGCCCGGGGTTTAAACCCGTGACCGTCTCGAAAGAATCGTGCGGTGTTATCACTGGGCTATCACAGCTTTAATAGTTTAATCAGTGGTTTATTGCAATAACTTTGACTTTAGTTGCGAGTTGTTTATGTTGGGAACGTTGCGATATCTTGGGTTTAATTGCACTCATTTGTTTCGCCTTATGGCGGTATTGTTCCCAATGTTATACCGTAGATACGAGCACCTTTGCGGCAGATTACCAATGATTAAAGCGATAGGATCCACGTGCGATATTCGTCCGGTCATGCCCTACACAAGATCGCGATCTTATAATATTTCTTCTTAAGCAATTCTCAGAACATTATTTGTGTCTATTATTCATGTTTAAATAAAACAAAAACGTTACTGAGAGGCCTCTCGGAGAGCTAAGGAAATATTTACATTTATTTATTACTAGCTTTTACCCGCAACTTCGTGTGGACTGTTGTCGCGTGATAGGTTGATAATACATGGCGCTTTTGTATATCGTCTTATTCCTGTTGAATTAACAGGATTTCTATAGCCTATTCCGGTGTAATAATTGTGCCAAATTTCATCATATTAATTCAGATGATTCGCCGTGAAAGAGTAACAAACATACATACTCATAAACTTTCATCCTCGCATTTACCTTCGATAAATGGACTATCTAAAGCTAAAATAATTTTTCAAATCGGTGCAGTAGTTCCTGATATTAACGCCTTCAAACAATGAAACAAATAATCTCTTCAGCTTTATATAAACAATATGTTCAAGTTAAATCGCAGTAAACAAATAAGGACCAGGCAAATTGTCACAGCGGAGCCTAAAGTGATCCAATTGTCGATTCACCCCGATAATACGGTACAGTTCGTAGAGCGAACGATACAGACAGACCCGTTGTCCGAGTCAAACACTTTTTCTAAGCCAATGTTGCAATTGTAACGGCGTCCGTCTGTCGGGGTTTCCGGCGTCAGCTGCCAGCTCTAACGCGATAGACAAGTAAATAGAGGAGGCTAATCGTCGCGTCGAAGGGAAACGACGAATTACTCCGTCACGTCGCGCCCAACGATTGCTTTGTCCGGCGATGGCTGATGCGAACGGAACACCTGTGCGAACTTTGTGCTGAATCAATTGCTATCTCCTCACGATCTAATTACAGTGATTTGGAACTTGCAATTTGCTTTTGTACTCGGGTGATGATTCTGTTAAGGATGGGCTCGATTAAACTACAAAACGTCTGTGACGCCGAGGCACTAATTATATGTATAAAATTCTATTTTTCCTGAAAATAATGCCACGATTTTAATAAAACATTCCAACTAGTCCTGTATGCTTTAAATAGTTCTGTACATTTTCCTAACATTCATAATTATTTTTTAATAACAGTTTAATAATAGATAACTGGCTTTTACTCGCAACTTCGTTCGCGTGGACTGTTGTGTGTGATAGGTTGATAATAGATGGCGCTTTTCAATGTCCTCCCATTCCTTTAATTAACAGAATTTCTATAGCCTATGTTATTCCGGTATATAAGGAATAATGTGACCAAATTTAATTGATATTGGTTAAACGGATTCGTTGTGAAAGACTAACTATCTATTCTATTCTATCCATACTTACAAACTTTCGCATTTATAATATTATTAGAATAGGACATTAACAAACATACATCCATACTTTCGCATTTATAATATTAGTAGGACCAGTAGGACAGGATATGTCAAAAATATTAGTCTATACGTACCATCGTTTCCGTTTTTGAATTAATGTTGTAACAGGTCCATTTGATTTCTTTCAAACTAATTATTGAAGGAAAAAGCAACAAGAGATCAACGCAAAATATATATCTTGATTGGGTTGACATATAACTTGCTCTTGTAAGTGTTAATGCCATCAGTCTGCCTTGCCTGGACGAATTGAAGTAGAATTAATATTTCGATTGCATTCGATTACATATTGCAGTTCTAAGTTGATATTCAAAGTTTGGAATCGAATACATGTATTATAATTTTCATTTCGTTATTATTTAAAATCATATCTTATTCCCAGGCCCAAGTTGGTAATGTATCTAATTTGACACTCCTAGTTGTTAGGTTGTCTAGAGTAGGTCGTAACGACGGCACCTATCTACACCGCGAGTCACGAGAAAACTGAGAAGTTAAAAACGATCAGTTTTCATTATACTACACCAGGACGATTACGTAGAGGTGATCCGGAAAAATTTCGTGCGTCAATCAACAACAACATTTAAGCTTAGTTAAATAGTACAATAACAATTAACTAAATATATTTATTTTTGACTCAGAAACTTATAAACATATTACCAGATTTTTAAACACTATTTAAAAATAATAAAACGAAGCCGACTGTCATCGTAAGTCGGCGTGTGGTATCCGGCTGAGTAGAACCTCATTCCTAACCGAAGTGTCGTAAATGCGGCTAAGGTAAGTTGAAGTCAGGCAGGTGGCTGTTCGTAAAATACGAAGCCAACTCATGTGTCAACATGATATTTATAGCATGTTGTGCCGACCCCGCTTAGAGTGGGATAAGGGCATGAGGATATATTATATAGTAGTAGTAGTAGTAGCGGCCTGTTACTATCCCACTGCTGAGAATAGGCCTCTTCTCTCCGTTTTTTTGGAGAGAAGGTTTGGAGCTTAAACCTACCACGCTGCTCCAATGCGGATTGGTAGGTTACACATATCTCCAGAATTCTCTAGAGATATGCAGGTTTCCTCACGATGTTTTCCTTCACCGAAAAGCGTGTGATAAATTGCAATTATCAATTAGACACATAAGTTTTAACAGAAAAAGTCATTGGTGTCTGCCCGGGTTTGAACCCGTGACCTTCACGAAAGAGTCGCACGGTTTTACCGCTGGGCTACCACAGCTTGGGGTGCCAAAGTGGTCGGCCTCCTCGTGGCGCACCCTGGGCAGGTCTTTGGAATCTAATATGTATTCCTTAGACTTGGCGAACGGACTACTGTGGGGGTGCCCAATCCAGTTGTCCCTCTGATTAGCAGATGGCAATTTGGATGGGCCGGGGACTCCGGGGGGTGGAGTTTCCATTGGTTGATGGATTCGGTTGGGCTTACTATAAGTCTGGCTGGATATGGTTTCGGCCACCGTCGGCCAAGCCCGGAAGCCCAGTAATGGGAACGGGGACCTTCGGGTTGCGAGGAAGAAAACCTCTATAAAAAATCACCCTAATCCTAAGGTTCGGGGCCCGCCGATGGGATGAATGGCTGGGGGAATCCAGTCGCTAGGGCTCCATATCCGGGGGGGTATTGGGGAAATTTAAAACACCATGATGGATAAACGCACAATTGAAAAATCTACCCAGGAGGGTCCTGGCCAAGCCAGGGAATCCCTTGTTTCGACCAGGGGTCGTCTGTTGGAAGTCCAACGGGTGGCCGCTGATCGAGATCGGCCCATCGTATCTGGGGGGCCACCGCATGGTTTAGAGTTAAGGAGTGGAAAAATAATTAGAGACAGGAGTCCCATCTTACGATCAGAGATATCTAATAGTAAGATGGGAGTTCGGAGTCAGAGTCTCGCTTTTCTTCCGGATGCTGAAGAGCAAGCATTCCGAGATAGAGATCGGAAGAGGAAACAAATATCGTGTGAAGATGTTTCCAAACTTGATGGAAAGATGCCAAATGAAAGTCAGATGTTAGATTTGACTGCCGTGACCAATTCAGGTAATTTGGATCCACCTGAATTTATAAATACGGGTGAAGAAGGTACAGACTCTGCCAAAAGGCAGAGACTTGACAGACAAGGTAGGAGAAGAAAGTCTTCCGGGGTCTATATCGCAGACGAAAATCGGGCCCAGTCGGGCACTGATGAATCGAGGTCTTCTTCTAGCGATAGAACAGCTATGGAAGAAAACAATTTTGATATGAGGGAGAGCATGAAAAAAAAAAAGGGAAAACCCACTGAGAAAACGACTGACATAATTGCCAGACGAGAGGAAATCCTCGAAAAACAGAGCTTCTCTGAATTACAAGGAAGTCTAGATAAATGCGCTAAGTCTGTAAAATATGTCGCTACAAAATCCAAGAACCTCAAAGGGGGTTTAAAGCGTGATCTAAATGTAGCGGCAGCAGAAATCGCTAAGGCCTCTGAAATAATTGCGGCCAGAACAACTTCTGCGGATGTGGCAATTCTACAAGCAAGAAATGCTTCCATGCATGCCGAACTGAATCGCGTCAATCATGAGTTGGCACTAGTTAAAGAAATGCTGGCCAATGTGACGAACATGCCAACCCATCCACCTGTTCAGACGCAAAGAAATATTGGTCAAGACGACAGCCTTTTGGCTAAATTTATTGCTTTGCAAGATGAGCGGGATGCCAGGCTCATCAGAGAGGTGGGTAATATGATGAACGCTAAAATTGACGCCATTGAAGATCGCCTGCTCCCGGAGAAAAGAGTCAGGCCACCTTTGGCGGCTGACAGAAGGCGAGATAAAACTTTGGCTGTCCCGATGGTGTCAACATTATCGCCCGCTCAGACAGAAGCAACTTTTCCTTCAGAAAGAGTGGTGTCCCAAATTGGTCATTCTAAACCACCTTCTCAGCAGGTGGTAGAAGTATCATCTAATGGTACGAGAGGGCCGGTAATAATAAAGGATAAACACAAGAAGGGAAATAAAAAAGCCAAGACAGGAAAGAAGTCCGAAACTCTCCAGGTAGAACCGCGTCCATTACCACCGGCTCCAGCTTTAATGAGTGAGGGATGGGCTGTGGTCACTCGTCGGGGTCCCAAAAAGGTGCCTACTCATGTATCTGGGCAGGTTAACACAGTACAACCAACCCAAATTCTACGTAGCGAAGCGCAGAAGGGAAGGAAAAAAAAGCGTAAGGTTCGCACACCCAAATCAGCTGCGGTGGTCATAACGCTTGATCAAGAGGCGGTGCAGAAAGGCCTCACATACTTGGAGGTAGTAACCCGAGCTCGTCGAAATATGAAGGTCGATGATCTCGATTTGGGTGAAATGAGATTGAAGAAATCTGCAACAGGGGCCCGACTTTATGAAGTTTCCGGGCCTTCAAAGGAGGAAAAAGCAAGCGCTCTGGCCAAGAGGCTAAAAGAGTTCTTCTCAGACGAGCCTTCAGTGCACATATCCACACCAACAAAATGTGCGGAACTGCGCATTATTGGACTCGATGACGCCACTACTGAAAAAGAAGTTGCTGAGGTGATTGCCCGGGTTGGGAGCTGCACTCCCGACCAAATCAAAACTGGCGTAATTCGCAGGGATGGTGCTGGCTTGGGTGCACTATGGATAAGGTGTCCAATCGCCGCGGCGAAGAAGGTGACGAACACAGGCAGAATTTTAGTGGGCTGGGTTTCGGCCCGTGTTCATCTGCTAGAAGCTCGCCCTCTTCGCTGTTTCAGATGTCTCGAAAAGGGCCATCTAAGAGTTGAGTGTAAATCTGAAATAGACCGCAGTGATGAGTGCTATCGCTGCGGTCAAATCGGGCATAAGGCTCAGTCCTGCTCGGCAGTTCCACATTGTGGAAGCTGTCAACGAGCAGGATTGAAAGCCGATCACCGGGCGGGGAGTGGGCGATGCAAGGCACCGCCTATTCCAAAGAGGAGAGGCAAGGGTGGTGATGGCCCGAGGGTCCCCTCGCCACCTGCTAGCTCGGCTCCAGCTTCTACGAGCCAGGCCTTAGGGGAATCCATGGAGGTCGTTGATTGATGGCCTCTATGAGATTCCTTCAGGCGAATATCATGCGCTCCATTAGGGCTCAGGACCTGCTATTTCAAGCCTTAGCGGAGCGTTTGGTACATGTGGCTGTTGTCTCCGAACCCTATTTCGTTCCGTCGGGCGAAGAATGGTTCGGAGACTGTGTTGGGCTAGTGGCTATTGCATCTAGGGCTGCAGTCAGCTCCCCGGCCTTGGAGCGCCTGGAGAGGGGGCGCGGATACGTCTCCGCTAAGATTGGAGACGTATCCGTAGTTGGGGTATACTATTCGCCAAATGAATCATTCGCCGGCTTTGAGCTTTTAATGACCCGAGTCGGCGATTTGGTGAGTAGATTGCGCCCCGGCAAGGTGATTGTGGCTGGAGACCTCAACGCCAAATCCACTGCGTGGGGGTCTCGAGTCACAGACGTAAGGGGGAGGTTCCTGGACGGTTGGTTAGCTTCGAACGGGTTGGTCGTCGTAAACCGGGGGACGACTGACACATGCGTGCGTTGGAATGGCGGCTCTAAAGTCGACGTCACCTTTGTTGACGCCGCCATGTCACCATGTGTCAATAATTGGGAGGTAATGGTGGGTGTGGAGTCACTCTCGGACCATCGCTATATATGGTTCGAGGTCAACACGCGCCCCTCTCCCATTTCCCCCCGGTCTCGATCTCAGTTGAGAAGAGGTGACGGGCTACGGTGGTCTCTCAAAAGGATGGACGCCGAACTCTTAGTCGAGGCTGCAACCGTTCAGGCGTGGGTAGCAGGGCCCACGGGGATGAATGTCACTGCGGAGGTAGAGGACCTCCAGTGACGGATGTCGCTTGTCTGTGACGCCAGCATGCCGAGGGTGCGTAGCACAGGGCCGGCATGTGGGGTTTACTGGTGGACAGAAGAGTTAGCACGGCTGCGCGAACAATGCGTGGTCGTGCGCCGCCAGTACACCCGGTATAGACGTCGCAGACTACGCGACATGCAGGAGGAGAGGCGTCGGTATGAGGCGTACAAAAGTGTCCGCGTCTCCTTGCGGACGGCCATTGGCGAGGCCAAGGACAGGGCCCACAGGGAGCAGGTCGAAGAGCTCGAGCGAGATCCGTGGGGGAGGCCATATGTAGCGGTGCGAAAGAAATTTCGCCCACGAGCCCCTCCCATTACTGAGAGCCTTCGCCCAGAGCTTTTGCAGTTCGTTGTGGAGGCCTTGTTCCCGCAAGGAGCCGAGGTGCGGCCGCCTCGTATGGCGCCTCCTGAGGAGGAAGGCACTGTGTCAGGTGCGCCGGGGGTTTCGGAGGTTGAATTAGCGGGGGTGGTGACTCGCATGAAGGCGAAAAACACTGCCCCCGGTCCCGATGGCATCCCTGGGCGCGCCTGGGCACTCGCTCTTGGTCCGTTAGAGTCAAGGCTTAGAGCGATTTACAGCGCTTGCCTCGAGCAGGGACTGTTTCCCCGTAGGTGGAAAACGGGGAAACTGGTCCTGCTTAAGAAGGCGGGAAAACCGGCCGATACACCCTCCGCGTATCGGCCGATTGTTTTGCTGGACGAGGCGGGGAAACTGCTCGAGCGTATCGTAGCTTCCCGTATCGTCCAGCACCTCGAGGAGGTAGGTCCCAACCTCAGTCGTCTCCAGTGTGGGTTCCGCCGGGGCAAATCCACCCTTGACTGTCTTGAGGGTGTGAGAGTTCTGGCGGAGGGGGCGACAACCCGGGGCGAGGTTGTGTTGGCAGTGTCAGTAGACATCGCCAATGCGTTTAATACCCTGCCTTGGGGAGTTATAAAGGAGGCCCTGCGCTTCCACCGTATCCCTGAGTACTTGCAGCGCGTCGTTGGTGATTATCTGGCCGAACGCGCTGTTAGGTACCCGACGGCTGGAGGTACGTGGAAGGAGCGGAGGATGTCGTGCGGTGTTCCACAGGGGTCAGTCTTGGGCCCTCTCCTGTGGAACATCGGCTACGACTGGGTGCTGCGCGGGCAAATGTCCCCGGGAGTGCGTCTGTTTTGTTACGCAGATGACACTCTCGTGACTGCCTGTGCGAGCACACACCGGGAGGCCCGTGTACTGGCGACGGCGGCCACGGCTGACGTTGTGGCCCGGATTCGCCGGTTAGGTCTGAGGGTGGCCTTGGAGAAATCCGAGGCCATTTGTTTCCACAGGCCTCGGATGGCACCCCCAGTAGGCTCCCGGTTGGTGGTGGGTGGTTCGTCCATCGTAATCTCAGGTACTCTTCAATACCTGGGATTAACTCTCGACAGTCGATGGACGTTCGAAGCCCACTTCCGGCGGCTCGCCCCAAAACTGAAGGCGACCGCCGGAGCCCTGAGCAGACTCCTCCCGAATGTGGGGGGGCCAAATGCAGGCTGCCGGCGCCTTTACGCTGGGGTGGTCCGCTCTATGGCCCTGTACGGCGCTCCCGTATGGGCGGAGCGGCTAACCGTTAAGTCCCTACCTCTTTTGCGCGGAGCGCAGAAGATCTTGGCGGTTAGGATGGTGCGGGGCTATCGGACCATTTCCGGCGAGGCGGCCTGCGCCCTGGCTGGGTCCCCTACGTGGGACCTTGAAGCCAGGGTGCTTGCTCAGGCCTATCACCGCAGAGTTGAAGCCCGTTCATCGGGGGGAAATTCTTCGGCGGTAGAGGTGGATTGGCGAAGGAAAGCTCAATTAGAGCTCCTCCGCCAATGGAGGCGGCGGCTGAGATCGCCCAGTGCAGGGTTCTGGACAATTTCAGCCATCCAGCCCATTCTCCAGGGCTGGGTCGCCAGGAGGCATGGGGTCCTTACCTTCCGCCTGACACAGGTACTCTCGGGACACGGTTGTTTCGGGAGGTATCTGTGGAGGGTGGCCCGGCGTGAGGTGTCCGGTGAGTGCCACGAGTGCGGCGCCGAGTTTGACACGGCGCTGCACACGCTCATGGACTGTCCTGCTTGGGCACTTCAACGGGCGGAGCTCGTGGCAGAGGTAGGGCACGACTTGTCCCTGCCCTCCGTGGTTCGTGCCATGGTGGACAGGGAGAAGTCGTGGGCAGCGATGGCCTCCTTCTGCGAGGATGTTATGTCGCGGAAGGAGGCGGCGGAGCGTATCCGGGAGGTCGAGTCTTTGGATCCGATCCGCCGCAGGCGAGCGGGGCGCAGACGACTCGCCGAAGTCCGTCGCATGCCGCCCTAACTGGGACTATTGGGCGCTCCGAACGGGGTATCGGACGCCCAATCAGATCAGGTCCCCGAGGCGTTCGATGCATCTGGTGCTCCCGATGCATCGTCCAGCGTAGGGAGGGGCCACTTTTTAGAGAGGCCCCGACCCGGAGGTGGCGCTCTCCGTGGTACAGAGCTGGTGCTGGCGGGGATGGGGGGCAATGTTTTATAGGTACCCTGTCCCTGCCACCAGCAGCGTGGAGCACTGTCAGGTTTTTAGTCGGTGCGAGTCCGACATACCCGCTGCTCGTCCCCGTCGAGTGGTGATGACCCATAATGGGTTTTCCTGACAAGAAAAAAAAAAAAAAAAAAGGGCTACCACAGCTTGGATATATATATATATAGTTTTTAAGTAAATATTTAAGTATTTGTATTTAATGCACCCAGGCTCAAAGACCAACAAAATCTCTTTATAGAAAATGTTGGCCCTCGGCGGGAATCGAACCCGCGATCCGCGGCGCTGAAGGCAGGATCACTACCCACTGCGCCAACGGGCCGGTCTAAACAGTCAGTTTAAACTATAAATACGCATACATCGTTCGATAATGGAAAAGAGCCCATAATCGTGCCACTTCGCGCCAACTGCTCTGTCAATCAGTGCTAACCACACACAATTATACCCTGCACTTGCACATACCTATCTTTAGATACCAGTCTTGCACTGAATCTATGCTAAGTGCCAGTTGCTACGGTACTCTAGATGCGAATATTGCAACCTCGGATAACTGGATACATGCAACAAGTTTCGCCCATAGTTGTAAAGTACCTGATTGACTGAGCCTTGCTCGCTAATTTAAAAAAAAATAAAAAAACTCAAAAAAAAAAGAAAAAATAATTGGGTAGGTGGGGCTTGATTCATTTCTCTCTAAACGACCCGTTCGCCGAATAAGCTACGCTGACTTGACAATTTGACTTGGCAAAAATAGTGTTTTATATTCAATGTAATTTTTTTTTTTTTAATACCCAAAAGCAGGGATAAAACGATTTTTTTTTAAATAAAACCTACCTAGATCGATTTTTCTCCCCCAAAACCACCTATATGCTGAAGCTTTATTAAATAAACTGAAACTTTAAACTAAAATAATCATTGAGTATCATCATATCATCATCATCTTCCTGACCTTCGGCACAACATGTTATAACATGTTGTCACATGATTTGGCTACGTATTTTACGACCGGCCGCCTGCCTGACGTCAATTTACCTTAGTCGCCTTTTACGACACCTCGGTAAGACATGAGGGTGGTCTATTCTACTCAGCCGGATACCACACGGCGGATCAACTTACCTTAGTCGCCTTTTATGACACCTCGGTAAGAAAAGAAGGTGGTACTATTCTGTTCTGCCGGATACCACACGGCGTATTGAGTATCATCACATACAGACAGATTTTGGGGACTTTACTTTATAATAAGTCTAGTTTCGTTTTTCAACATCGCTTGCAAAATACCAGTATAATATCCGCGGAAATTTCTTTCAACATTTATTGCTTTTTAATTGCATTGAAAACCATACAACACGGTCGGCTGCGCTCGCCACTCGACTGTAACTGCGTGAGGTTGTAACTCGTAAATAATCAGCAACTTCGTGTATCCATTTATGTATCTAGTGCGTGTTGTTGAACTAGTTTAAATGGGAAAATTAATTTATGATCACGTTACTATGCAATATTTACGACATAGGTGCTATCACTACATATTATAAAACAAAGTCCATATTTCCGTATGTACGCATAAAACTTTAAAACTACGCAACCAATTTTGATGCGGTTTTTTTAATAGATAGAGTGATTCCAGAGGAAGGTTTGTACGTATAATAACATTCAATACGAAGTAGAGAAATAATGTAATTTTTGAGTTTTCTGTAAATAATTACATTTTTTTCCGCTTACATTGCAAACGCTGGCTAAACCCTACGAGATTTATCAAAATGATGTACTAAGTATTTGTACACCTTAAAAAGGTCTACAGAAAAGTCCGCGATGGTATATATCTATCTCTTATGGATAACCCACAATAGCAGTTTTTTTCATTTACTTTTTACGAAAAATGATGCCTTATGTTCAAAGCAATTTTTATACAATACAGCATTAATCCTTATCCAATTGACAACCTTAAATAAATTGTTGATTTAATATAGATCAATATTGCCGTTTACAGCATGTAATTTAAGTGAACATTTTCGGAGATATTACAGATTTAAAATCTTGCGAGGAGGCCGCGCTTAGACCTATAAGCACTTCGAATTTAGCAGCGACCGGAGGCGCAACTAAATGTCCTTCTTTCAAGTTTATATTGTCTAATGATAAGAAAGCTATGAATGTTGTATGTAAAGACATTGTCTAATCAATTGTAAAAATAAATAATATCACTACATAGTATAAAACAAAGTCGCATTCTCTGTCTGTCCCTATGTCCGTATATCCCTATGTATGCTTCTATCTTTAAAACTTTGCAACTGATTTTGATGCGGTTTTTTTTTTAATAGATAGAGTGATTTTAGAGGAAGGTTTACATGTCTAATAACATTCAATATGGAGTAGAGAAATACTGTAATTTTTGAGGTTTCTAATGTGATGTTAATAACTACATTTTTTTCCGCTTACATTGCAAACGCAGGCTAAACCCTACGAGATTTATCAAAATGATGTACTAAGTATTTGTACACCATGAAAAGGTCTACAGAAAAGTCCGCGATAGTATATGTCTATCTCTTATGGATAACCCACAATAGCAGTTTTTGTCATTTACTTTTTACGAAAAATGATGCCTTATGTTCAAAGCAATTTTTATACAATACAGCATTAATCCTTATCCAATTAAGAACCTTAAATATATTGTTTATTTAATATTGATCAATATGACCCTTTACAGCATGTAATTTAAATAAACAGTTTCGAAGATATTACAGATTTAAAATGCAGGGGACGCGCCGCGAGCCTATAAATAGCGCGTCGGAGGTCTCGGTTCGCCTCTCGGCGATGCTTCCGCCCTCGCCCGTCTTATCGGTGACGCTGTCAAAGCCATTAGGGCTAACAGTATTAGTCAAATTCGAAAAAAAAAAGCGGTTCGCCCTTTAACCATTTGAATTTAGCAGCGATCGGACGCATTTATGATCGGAGCTCTCTAGCGAGGAAAATAACAATCACTACATATTATAAAACAAAGTCCATATTTCCCTATAAAACTTTAAAACTACGCAACAAATTTTGATGCGGTTTTTTTTAATAGATAGAGTGATTCCAGAGGAAGGTTTGTACGTATAATAACATTCAATACGGAGTAGAGAAATACTGTAATTTTTGAGGTTTCTGTAAATAATTACACTTTTTTCCGCTTACATTGCAAACGCAGGCTAAACCCTACGAGATTTATCAAAATAATGTACTAAGTATTTGTACACATTGAAAAGGTCTACAGAAAAGTCCGCGATGGTATATGTCTATCGCTCATGGATAACCCACTAAAGCATTTTTTGTCGTTTACTTTTTACGAAAAATAATGCCTTATTTTTGAAGCAATTCTTATACAATACAGCATTAATCCTTATCCAATTAAGTACCTTAAATAAATAGTTGATTTAATATAGATCAATATGGCCGTTTACAGCATGTAATTTAAGTGAACATTTTCGGAGATATTACAGATTTAAAATGCCGTGAGGAGGCCGCGCTTCGCCCTATAACACTTCGAATTTAGCAGCGATGTCGCTCTTTCAAGAGTTTGTTTAAAGACATTCTGTAATTAATTGTAAAAATAAAATACATAGGGAAAATATAAAAGTAAATAAGTAATAATGTACTATATGAATTTAGATATTCCAAAGATAGCAGGAAATTTTCTTGGTATAGGGAAAGGAAATTGTTTTTCTCCAAATTTAACGCTACGGCCACGGGCAGTAATGAATAAATCAAAACAACGGGATCAATTTTAATCATTTTTTTTACACCGACTGACATGGAATATATATTTAATACCCGTGCGAAGCAGGGGCAGGCCGCTAGTTATGTTATAATGGTTAAGTCTTAGCCGTGTGGTATATGGCTGAGTAGAATAGACCACCCTCATTTCTTACCGAGGTGTCGTAAAAGGCGACTAAGGTAAGTTAACCCGCCGTGTGGTATCCGCTTGAGTAGAATAGACCACTCTCATTTCTTCCCGAGGTGTCGTAAAAGGCGACTAAGGCAAGTTGACGTCATGCAGGCAGCCGGTCGTAAAACACGTAGCCAGATCATGTGACATGTTGTGCCGGCCCCACTTAGAGTGGGATAAGGGCAGGAGGATGGTTAAGTCTGGTTAAGTCGTCCGCGCAGGTGCCCCGTGGTAGAGATCCTGTTTTGCCAAATGATAAAAATACTTTTTTTTAACCTACGATACTTGACAAAGTTATATATAGGCTGTAAAGAGCAAAATATAATTTGGAACTTTGAAAATATTTGAAATACGTGCAACATAATAATAATAATTGTCTATTCTCAAAAATACACGTTACAAAAATATTACAAGAGATATTAATGAATCAGCGTATATTAACATTAAATACTATTTAAATTTTTATTAAATATATAAAGTGTTAAAATAAGTATAAAACAATGTTGTAGGTATCTATTAGCGTTATAATTACCAATTCTAATTCTATTAATAATTATCAATAAATAACAAAAATATGGCAAAATTAAGATTAATATGCACATTATTATTTTTGTCGATATCCATATACATTCAGCCGCAGCAATTGTTGTTATAATCGATTTTCAAATTACTTCTGTCACAATATTAGAAATATTTCTTCTTATTTACAAATATGCCAGAACTTAAAGTTGTACGATCCTGGCGCGAGGAATGAGAATCGTATCGCGATATGATCCCTCAGGTGCGCCGAAGCCCCTCCCCCTTGTTTATTGCTTATTAGTGGGAACACGGCGGCATGTTTGAACCGTTCTTTGTTCTCGCCGACAAACACCCCCTGCCCCCTCGCGCGTTTTCTCCACACGATCCGGTCACGACGCTGCGCAAGCGCCGCGACTCATAAATTCCAGCTATTTGACGTTAGCTCGCACCTAAAGATGATATCGATCTAACCACAATGATATCGGTGGAAGGAAGTGCAATGACACCATAAATTGTGATAATTTTCATATATTACTCGCGTTCGTGATTCCCATCGATAATGATCGATAATTCATAGGAAACAGTTTAAGAGTCAAGCATGTGGTACGGAGAAAACATGAGTGATCCAAGTTCAAATAATTATTTTAATAATTAGTAATCATTAAAGTGATAATAAAGTTCAGGTTTTCATTTAAGTAATTTTTTTTTACCATGTAGCATTTATTACTTGCTATGGGCTAATGGTAGTCCTTACCTGAAGGTACCATTAATGGTAGCAAAGAGTTTTTTATAGAAATTTATTTGCTTTCTTATATACATTTTGAGTTTAAAATGAACAACAGATACAGTGGCTGTCCAAGATATAAAACATACAGGGTAAAAGGTAACGATAAAAATCCCTACATAGTAATCCCGTTTAGTGGAGTCACCAGCTCAAATTAAATCTGAAACAGTTCTGGTAGTCTGGACGAAACGATAGATTCCCGACATGCAAAGCTTCTTATGATGTTTAACAAAACGCTTTTATAATCAACAAACACAAAAGTATCTGCTATATTTTATATTCATATCTATAAAAGCACCGCATATATTCTGAGA
Source organism: Morpho achilles (assembly GCA_947086495.1). Classification (NCBI taxonomy): domain Eukaryota; kingdom Metazoa; phylum Arthropoda; class Insecta; order Lepidoptera; family Nymphalidae; genus Morpho; species Morpho achilles. The sequence goes on along the minus strand of CAMTZB010000007.1, from coordinate 13,400,147 downwards.
AATAGATCGATATCGGACAGTATATTAAATAGAAAACGCATTAGGCACATATCAAGTGAACGTGGGTGAAACATTCCCCGAATAACTCTAACGAGAGAATGACAAACATTTGATGAGGGCCGTCGCGTACGGAACCTATCATCATCAAAAACGGCTGCGTCACGCAAATTACCGACGCGATACACATCAAGATATAACAGAGATTGCCCATACGAAAATCTAATAACGCGGAAAAAATGCGTCGAACAATATTACCAAGTAACTCCGAACAGAGAAATATGAGGTTCATCTCGCGAAGCCTCCACATCGTCTACTAAGTCATTTACCAGTGCTATTATGATTGTAACTGTATAATGTTATGTTCACGGTTAATTTTTATTTGTTCGTGGTTTGAAATGTGATGTTTGATAGTGTTCGAGTGCAAGCGATGCGGCAGATAGTGGCTGGGCGCGGCGCTCACTAATGGGTGTGATAAGATCGCGCGACCACGCCTTGGATGCTCCGAACCACGATAACAGCCGCGCATCGCGGTTCCAAGCCAAATCGCATTCTTAACTGTTGACAACGAATAATGATTACAGATTTGTTAACATGATTTTAAAACAAATGGCTTGACAAACAATGAAAAATTGATGTTGGTAGCAAAAAATACAATGTGTTCGCGATGGTATCGAATAAGTAATGAATTATAAGGACATACAGCCACTATGTGAATTATCAGACAATCGTTAGGTTCAATTAAGATAGTATATCACCATCATCTTTAATATAAACCATTTTGTCGACATATTATTTAAATATATTTATATTGAGCTTCACATTGTCTCTACATCGTTATTTTAGTTTCTCATCCTATACTAAGAGGTTACAAAGCGACTTTATATAGATTTTTTATTGATTGTTAATACAGCGGAAATGCCTAATCGCTCGAACCGATCATATCGCAATAAAAATTGCTAGACGCGATTTTTTTAGGTGCAAATAAAATACGCACACACGATTTACGAGGTTTATGCACTTAAGGTTCTACTAGATGTACCGATTGCAGCTGCGTATATTTAAAACTCTGATGTGAAATTGAACATTTGACTTTGATAGATTGGTCCGTTGGAGCAGGTGGCAGTGACTTTATCTACAGCTACGTCGGTCGCGGGTTCGATTTCCACCCAGGGACAAAATTTTATAAAGGCAAACTTATGGTGTTGCGAGTCGGGGTGTATATGTGTTTATTCGGACGACCGTGTGTATAATTTCCCATATATTTATTTATTATATATTTATCTGTTTGTCTTCAAAGGTTAACTATATTTAAATTTTTTGTAGAATTAAAGGCTATATGTACCGGGCTAACAGTGGAATAAAAAATTCCCGTTTTTTCTACCGGAAGAGAAAAAATACTCAATTGAGGGTATTTTAACATGCAAGTTTATGCATAGCAAGTCTCGTGTGCGGATTGTTAATTATAAAGCCGAGATAATCTACTGAATTTTAAAAGGAAATTTATTGTTTATGTTAAACAATATTACTCAATAGTCAATTATTAATGGATTATAGTAATAGGTAACAAGTGAATAGCAAATTATTTAAATGCGTTCCATTCAAAATTCGATATGGGGGCCAGTCGCTGCGTATTCTGCTGTATCTGTAAATGTGAAACGGCCTTTATATACTCAGTCGCGGAAACGTCAGTGGCGATTATATGCCGTATAGATACGAAACTGTGTTATTACATGAAACATTAACAGTTAATAATCAACATTCTTAGAGTCAATTTATCTTCGTTTATTGCCAATTAAAAGCATCTTTACTTGAATCTATATTAAATGATATATAATAAATGACAGGAAAAAGGCTTTTCTTAAGGCCTTTACCATTTTAATAACAGACAAATTAAAACAGACTCTGTTTGTTTTTTTTAATCATGGTAAAAGTGATTTAGGTATAGTGAGGTAAAAAGAAAATGCTGGTGATATTATTTATTACAACATTGCTGCCGTGTGGTATCCGGCTTAATAGAATAAATATTACAAACCTCATTTCTTACCGAGGTGTCGTAAAAGACGACTAAGGTAAGTCGACCAGGCCGTGTGGTATCCGGCTGAGTAGAATAGACCAACCAACCTAATTTTTACCGAGATGTCGTAAAAGGCGACTAAGGTAAGTTGACCCACCGTGTGGTATCCGGTTAAGTAGAATAGACCACCCTCTTTCTTACCGAGGTATCGTAAAATACGACTGAAGTATGTTAACGTCAAGCAGTCGGCAGGCGGCCGGTCGTAAAATACATAGCCAAATCATGTAACAACATGCTTATAACATGTGCCGACCCCACTTAGAGTGGGATAAGGGCAGGAAAATGATGATTATTTATTACATTGGTACGGTCACCGCCGACAATTCAACGCAGAAGGTATTCTTAGGTATCCTAGAGAAACTGGCGACATGTGATATGTATGTCAGAATATAAAATGAGGTTGAAATACGTTAATAAAGAAGATGATAATACACCACAGTCGTTATTCCTCAGTAACAACTTATTTAACATAATAAAAGTCTGTTAAGAACTAATATCGGCAGCTCGCTTACAATGTGTGGATTTACGAACCGTGAAGGGAATTAGAAGTGCCTAACGGGTAGCAGTAATACTTCCAACGAATGTTATAGGTATTATTAATGCTATCATGAATAATCAACTTTATTACTTTATTGCCCCGTCACAATCGTCCCATGCCCGTTAAAACCAGCTGATGTAAAAAAATATGTGATAAAATATGTGTGTTTCTCGAAAACGGCCGGCTCGAGCGTTTTTCCTGAAATTCACCATGTAGGGGGTTGTGGAAGAGAAAAATCGATCTAGTTAGGTTTGAAAATTGTTTAATCCTTGTTTTTGGGCATTAAAAAATACTAACATACTAATATTTATATGTAAAACGCTATTTTTGCCGTAAATTGTCAAGTCAGCGTAGCTTATTCGAGAAACGAGCGGTCTCGAGAAATGTATATACCTAGGATCGAGCCTCACCAACAAAATTGTTTTTTCTTTTTTTTTGTTTCTCTTTTAAATTACCAAGGCTTGGTCTACCAGGTACCCTATTGTCAATATGTAATATGTGAAAACAAATTAGCTCCTTTTTAAGTAAATTGCACAAAGTTTTCTTCAAGTGATTTCCGTACCATACGAAATTCTATCGAATCTCTATCGAATCGCTTTTTTGCTCTGAGTTCGTCTGTATAAGGTGTACTGGCAATGGTGTACGGATGCAAAGTCGTTATTGCAACACCTTCGAACCTAATGTCCGTTAGCTTTTTAAACTATAGGCCCCGACTAAAAATACTGTACTTCCTAATTTTGCAAGACTGTAAGCTATTGCGGTTTCTCTGAAACTTTTATGTATCTCTAAATATATTTATGTTAACTTCTGCAATTGACTTACTCGCCCAGTGACGTCACATAAATCGTTAAAAAAATCTTTAAAAAACACCTATTCTCCTTTGTAAATGTGCAATGCTTAAAACGACAATGACGAAATAAAATTTAATAATGTTAATTTTTTTCATATAAAAGTCGTATTATTTAGGCGTGCTGAGATTGCGCGATGTTAACCGCTGCCACGAGCAGGTGCATTTGATTTATCTCTTATAAACGCTCACCAAATTAACATTGACGGTAAACACCTTATTATCTTGGCGGTACGGCATATTAATGCCTGGCAGCTTTTCCCTGCCCGAGGAGACGAGAGTATCGACGCAGCATCCGTACCGATTGCATTATCACCGGCATCAAGTATCGCCATGGAGTGCATATCACATAGAGGACATTCGCTTTACTAAGGTCCGAGTATTTAACCTTTTTAATATTGGCAAAATTATCATCATACTCCTTCCCTTAAAAGTGGAGTCGGCACAACATGTTTTAAACATGTTGTCATATGATTTGGCTACGTATTTTACGAACTGCCACTTGCCTGATGTTAACTTACCTTAGTCACATTTTACTGCACCTTGATAAGAAATTAGGGTAGTCTATTCTACTCAGCCGGATACGACCCGACATCAATATTAGCCAAACAATATTTTTATTTTTTTATTTATTTAAGTTTCAATACATTAATAATATTTAACAAAACACTTCTTATCCTAGACCCCTAAACTAGGAAAACCCGTATCTTAGGGGTCAGTACCTTCCCGTGTATGTGTGTGTGGATATGTGTGTGTGTGTGTGTTTATGTATGTGTGTGTGTATGTGATGTATATATGTATGAATATGATGATATATGTATGAATGTGTGTATTAAATTAAATATTAATAAGTCATAATTTACTTAGTACCATTATTTGCTCATAGTAACAGTAAAGTACATTTGTCAAAATTCAAGTCTTGATATTCTGCAAAACTTACCTTAGTCGTATTTTACATCAATCGGTAAGAAATGAGGGAAGTATATTCTACTCAGCCGTATACGAAATGCTATAAATATTAGCAAATTAATATTAAATATAAATAAATCAGAATTTACTTTTTATAATCAGTACAATTATTTGCTCATAGTACAAGTAAAGTACATTTGTCAAAATTCAAGTCTTTTGATATTCCGCAAAACTCTTAAATAGAAGAAGGAAACCTTAGAGCTAAGCCATTTTAATCTACGGGAACACTAATGTTTTTCATGGGGATGTAAAAGCATATAGTTATTACACTAGAGTTGGGACGCCTGAAATTCATAGACAATAAAGAGAAATTAACTGAGACGCTAAGTCTGTCTTTCTTTGATTAGAATTGTTGTGTGATTAGACAGAGACAAATACCTATATTAGTTTCATCTTTTCCCTCTTATTATTTATTGCGACTCTCTCACTTACTGTCTGTCTATGGCTCACGTACTTTATTATAATAAGGCTATGTCTAATATAAAAACTCTATACCTTGATGACTTACATAGACAAAAATATACATTACACCTCTATAGTTTAAGTACTCTATGTACTCGTATATCGACCATCAGACCTCCGACTGTCCGTCCATCCTGCGATATGAGATACTACATCCTTTCTAGCTTGTTATACTGTCTATTAAAATAGAATACTATCGTATATTTATTACAGATAACGTCAAATTAAGTTTCATAAAAATGATGAATCGAAGTGACAATTCACGCGTGAGTGTTTATATGAAGGGTTATAAATATTTAACCTTATCTGTCAGCTTGTGTTTTGTAATTATTCACGTACCGAATTAATTAAAACATGTAAAATGTTTAGAGTATATACTCGTACACTTTTCGTACTGTTTCATTTAGGTACTTTATTTTAGTTATTCGCTTCATGAATAAGAGAAGAAATTAAAAAATCTACCTACTATCTAAATATATAGTATGAATTAAATTCATTTATAATAAATAAAATTTAAAATCATTTAAAATAAAACTTATCTAGATCGAATTTTCTCCCACAAAACCCCCTACATGCTGAATTTTTAAAACAAGTTTAATTAGACTTAATAATTAAAACAAGTGGAATGTTAGGAAAATATACACTTTCCTTACTGTTTACGTACATTAACCTATATTATCTTAGTAGTTCGCTTCATGAATTAGAGAGAAAATAAAATATCTACTATCTAAATATGTAGTATGAATATAATTCATTTATTTTTTTCGCAATACATAACAAATAATACAATATCATAACACAAATCAATAATGCATATTAATATTACAAATACAAAAGTCTGTCAGTCTGTACGTTATTAAGTAAAATACAATTGAACGAAGATTCATGCAGTTATCATCAAAAGGCAAAATGAAGAATCTATTTAATTTTAATTTATTTATACTTCGTAACTCATTGTGTCACAACACTTGTGTCAATTTTGTTTACATTTTGATGTATTTAATAGTGTAAAGCGTATGTTATACTAAAATTTGATAGGCAAGTGTGTTAGAGGTATGGAACTGAAGTAGGGAAGAAACTTGGTGAAACGACATGCATGATTGGAGAGGATTTCTAAAATACTTTAAACTTCAATCAAGAGCCAGGCAAGAAATCATTTATTCATTTATTTATAAAGGCCATCAACAATATAAACACCATACATAGCTACAAATACCCAATATACAAGGATTATTAAATTAAGTGCAATATTAATTAATTAAAGATGGTAACGGCATGCGCAGATTGATAACAACTATCAAATACTATACCTACAGATAAAATGACAATGAGCATAAACAACAAATTCTTTTTTCTCAAATTTATTACGTATAAATTTGAGAAAAAAGAAATATCTAAATAAAAGACAATCATCACCTTCCTGCCCTTATCCCACTTTAAGTGGGAACGGCACAACATTTTATAAACATGCTGTCACATGATTTGGCTGCGTTTTTACGACCGGCCGCCTGCCTGACATTACCTTACCTCTGTCGTATTTTACGACACCTCGGTAAGAAAGGGGGTGGTCTATTCTACTAAACCGGATACCACACGGTGGGTCAACTTACCTTAGTCGCCTTTTACGACACCTCGGTAAGAAATGAGGGTGGTACTATTCTATTCAGCCGGATACCACACAGCGGGTCGACTTACCTTAGTCGCCTGTTACGACACCTCGGTAAGAAATGAGGGTGGTACTATTCTATTCAGCCGGATACCACACGGCATATCTAAATAAAAGACAATAAAGTGGCAAAACAAGAACAATTGAAAATGATAATTATAATTACTCTCCGACTGTCATGCTAAAATAAAGTTTCACAGCCAAAAACAACATGCATATTTACAGACCGTTACTTCACTTATCGCATCTTTATTATATTTTTATTCAGCCAATTATAGTAATAATTAATTCGTAATTCATAATTAAAAGACCCACACTGACATTTGTCTACAGGATCATATGTGAAGGGCCACAAGTCAAAGGCTTCCGAGTGTCCTGTAATTAGCTGGTCGCACCACTTCAAAGGTGCAATTGTAACGTTATGGCCTCATTCCGGAAGCTCCAATTAAGCTATCACATCATTCATTATTTTATTGCTGGCCAACTGAACCCTATTTACGTTTTTATCGTCCCTTTTATGTAACTTAAATATTTTTTTGTTACTGGGACTTTGTTGTACTTTCGATAAGAATAAGTCTTAAGTGTCCGTTTAGTACAACGATTTTAGCTTTTTTTTGCAAAGAAAATTGCATTACTTGCAAATGAAAAATACACTAAATTTATGGTTAACACTATATTCTTTTACTATGGTTATCTATTTCGATTTAATATCCATTCGGAAATAGAAATTCATCAGGAACATTTGAAATTTTGGGGAATATTCAAAGCAAGAGATAGGTTTACAGTTTTACCACATTTTTTTTACAGGTTAGCCATTTGGGTCACAAATTACTAGTAGACTTGTACCTCCAGCTAGGCTAAATACTTGTGTTAGGAATGGGTTCAGGTTGGTAGTGTAATGGCTAGGATTCGAACCCACTACCTCTCGATCGCAAGTCCTTTACCCTAATTCCGCTACCGCCGCTTGTAATGGAATATTCAAACAATCAGAAAAAAGAACGTATTTACTTATTACTAAAGCACGTCACTGTTGTACACTTTTAAAAGTTATTTTAGTGAACTGATTAAACATTATAATGGTTCGCAAAAATCTTTAACTTAAATTATTTTAATTGAATATCACTACATATTATAAAACAAAGTCCATATTTCCGTATGTACGCATAAAACTTTAAAACTACGCAACCGAATTTGATGCGGTTTTTTTTAATAGATAGAGTGATTCCAGAGGAAGGTTTGTACGTATAATAACATTCAATACGAAGTAAAGAAATAATGTAATTTTTGAGGTTTCTGTAAATAATTACATTTTTTTCCGCTTACATTGCAAACGCAGGCTAAACCCTACAAGATTTATCAAAATGATGTACTAAGTATTTGTACACCATGAAAAGGTCTACAGAAAAGTCCGCAATAGTATATGTCTATCTCTTATGGATAATCCACAATAGCAGTTTTGTTATTTACTTTTTACGAAAAATGATGCCTTATGTTCAAAGCAATTTTTATACAATACAGCATTAATCCTTATCCAATTAAGAACCTTAAATATATTGTTTATTTAATATTGATCAATATGACCCTTTACAGCATGTAATTTAAATAAACAGTTTCGAAGATATTACAGATTTAAAATGCAGGGGCCGCGCCGCGAGCCTATAAATAGCGCGTCGGAGGTCGCGGGTCGCCTCTCGGCGATGCTTTCGCGCTCGCCCGTCTTATCGGTGACGCTGTCAAAGCCATTAGGGCTAACAGCATTAGTCAAATTCGAAAAAAAAAACTCGTTTCGCCCTTTAACCATTTGAATTTAGCAGCGATCGGACGCATTTATGATCGGAGCTCTCTAGCGAGGAAAATAACAATCTCTATCACTACATATTATAAAACAAAGTCCATATTTCCCTATGTATGCATAAAACTCTAAAACTACGCAACAGATTTTGATGCGGTTTTTTTTTATAAATAGAGTGATTTTAGAGGAAGGTTTACATGTCTAATAATATTCAATATGGAGTAGAGAAATACTGTAATTTTTTGAGGTTTCTAATGTGATGTCGTAAATAATTACATTTTTTTCCGCTTACATTGCAAACGCAGGCTAAACCCTACGAGATTTATCAAAATAATGTACTGAGTATTTGTACACATTGAAAAGGTCTATAGAAAAGTCCGCGATGGTATATGTCTATCGCTTATGGATAACCCACTAAAGCATTTTTTGTCGTTTACTTTTTACCAAAAATAATGCCTTATTTTTGAAGCAATTCTTATACAATACAGCATTAATCCTTATCCAATTAAGTACCTTAAATAAAATAGTTGATTTAATATAGATCAATATGGCCGTTTACAGCATGTAATTTAAGTGAACATTTTCGGAGATATTACAGATTTAAAATGCCGTGAGGAGGCCGCGCTTCGTCCTATAACACTTCGACTTTAGCAGCGATGTCGCTCTTTCAAGAGTTTGTTTAAAGACATTATGTAATTAATTGTAAAAATAAAATACATAGGGAAAATATAAAAGTAAATAAGTAATAATGTACTATATGAATTTAGATCTTCCAAAGATAGCAGGAAATCTTCTTGGTATAGGGAAAGGAAATTGTTTTTCTCCAAATTTAACGCTACGGCCACAGGCAGTAATGAATAAATCAAAACTACTCGATCGATTTTAATCATTTTTTTACACTGACTGACATGGGATATATATTTTATACCCGTGCGAAGCAGGGGCAGGCCGCTAGTTTATTTTATAAATTGATTGATACAAAAAAAATATTTCATAAATATAATATAATAAAATAATGCGAAATAGCAGTGAGTGGGCGTTTTCTTTTAGGATATCTTAAGAATTTGTCATTAGTACAATCCCCCTCTTGTATTGACCGTCCATGTCAAATCTATTTTAACCTTACGTGAAATGTGATTTTGACACTGAGAATTTTTTTACTCGTACTTTTAGGCATATAAATAATAAATGGCAATTCCGAGTAAAGAGGAACTACGATAAGTAAATAATAATTTACCATCACTTAATTTTCTACGGGTATAAGTAGATAGAATCTATGTTTCGTACAATTGAAATAAATACAGTAAAACCTTATATTAAAACCAAATGATAACAAAACGCTAATGGCACTAGAAATCTTAGTCGAAAATTTTAACAAGGAAATTCATCGTATGTTTTATACACATATATCAAAACAACAACAAGTTTAATGATATTATAAACTAATTATGAATATGAAGAACATTTTATTGTTTAAAATAAGAAGTTTTTTCTTTAAATTTGGGTCAGTTTAACATTGAATGTGATCGCGGTAAGATCTGTGACATTAACTTTCTATAAAGCAGATTTTGGATTTTATTTATGAAAATAAATATAATATTAGTTGTAATAAATATATAATTATATAAAATTATTATTTTTAAATACATATTATTAAGTTCCATTTACATTAATTGAATAATGCTATGATTGTAGCAGTTATAATTTATACCGTGTAAATTTCACTAACCGTATAAGTGGCAAATAAGAAATTCAAAAATTTAAAAGTATTGATTAGAATCAAAATTGTGTTCGAGACCTTTTGGAGTTAAAAATATGTCAAAACAATCACGAAAGATTAACTTCTCAGTCGATTTTATCAGTAAGGTGACTTCGCACCTTTGCCGAAAGTTATCAAGTCCCACATCTGGGTAAAGCTGGGTATTGTATTCGAGATGCCAAGGCCGAGGTCCTCCATCCATCACCTGCTAAGCCCTCAAGAGGACCCGCCACCGCGGCATGACGTGTTCATACAAATATTTTCAAAATGGATTTGAATGTGACAGGTCATAAATATAAGTTATATAAAAAGAGGATCAAAATTAGTGACAGTGTCACACTTATATAGTACAAGAGTAAGACATTAGACGGAAGCTCTATTAGAATATACTTTTTATACACAGATCTAAATGCACACATACGCACAACAATAGTCACATCTATACACACACACACACACACACACACCTACACACAAAACAAATACACCCACCCACACACACATATATATACACACGCACCCACGCGCGCACGCCACATACATATACGCTATAATTATGTAACTTAATAAATAATTAATACTTACCTATTTAATATTGATATATAACTTACTTTAGTTATGGAAGAGCGAGACCTTCTGACAAATATTTTTGATTTTGATTTTTTTGATTATATACTTATCAGTTCCATCTACCGGCATTTAAAGTAAACTATAACAGTAACGTGCTGTTACTATTCCAATGTAGGTAATAAGCGTCTTCTCTCCATTTGTAGAGAAAAGTTGTAGCGTAGAGCCTTGGAAATTGGTAGGTTAAACATATCTCAGGATTTCTCCAGAAATATACAGGTTTCATCACAATGTTTTCCTTTACTGTAAACGCGTGAGATAAATTATTGTACATATCAATTCTCATAAGTTTTATAGAAAAATTTATAGTGTCTGGCGGGAGTCGGAACACGTGACCTACGGATATTTCATCATTCTTCTGCCTGCAAACATTTTTTGACTACGTATTTTTACCGGCCGCCTGCCTGACGTCAACTTACATTAGTCGTATTTTACGACACCTCGATAAGAAATGAGGGTAGTCCAATATATTTAGCCGGGTACCACACGGTGGGTCAACTTATTTTAGTCGCCTTTTACGACACCTCGGTAAGAAATGATGGTGGTCTATTCTACTCAGCCGCATATCACTCGGCATCTTCCCAATTCTAAACATTGTTACTATTAAAATAAAATAAAGCAATACGCGTAATGTACGATCTCGGTAATGGACCGTCAATATATATTTATGATGCTTATGGGTTAAATGTAAGAAATAATTTTACGCGTTAACATGAGGCGAGAGGATCATAAATATTTAATAGATATTTTCCCACAATGGGGTGGCCATCGACACCGTTAACCCTCCGTCGAAATGTAAAGGACGATTGGAATCGAATAAATTCTAACCCCGCGGGCTTACTAAGCAAAATTATTAGCTTTCATTTATTGTTAACATTTGCTCTGCCATTATTCGATACTTCGAGGAATAATTTCACGATTAGTAATCACCCGTTTATTTTGATGTTGTGGGTCTATTGGGAATTGATCGGTATTAATTTTAATTTAGTTTAGTGGTTTAAGTATTGGCATTCTGTGATTAAGGCAAGTTTAACAGTAACGTCTTTTAACTCGTTGTTTTAATTGAATGGTAACCGTTTAGAGGGATTGGCAGTTTCAATACACCACGAATTCAGAAAGCAGACATAACACGATCTCTTTCTTAATCGTAAAACTTATGATGAATTGTTAATATCAAATATATAAAAAAATTATACAATATACTGTTAGCGCTACACTATATACAATAACACGAAATAATAGGAATACCACAATTCCCGTTGCGAGATGCACTTCTCTTGAATGACGAACTAAGACTGAATGTGACTGAAACGTTTTATCAAAAGGAAGACTCAACCGAAAACAACACGTCACAGTGTTGCTAAAATTTTAATTAAAAGGGCGCGATACTCTTGTTTCGTGACTGTGTTGCTATAAAATACAAAGTGGAAATCAGTGGCGACAACAATACTTACTTAGACTTTGCGGAGATCCATAACACAAAAGTAATTATAAATACGAGTATATGTAGTAATAATGCTAAATGAAGAGTGGGCTATCCGTTTTCATACCCGTTATATGTAGGATTCATAAAAACACATACACAAACCTCCACCATCGCCACTACAATACACAAGCAGTACACACGTTCACTATCACAAACTCAACAATCATTTCGCTCCGCAACCGAAGCATTATCAGGAGATAGACTCTACGGCAAAATCGCAAAGCTTTTGCGTTCCATTACACATTTAGCAATATATTTTTCTATATACTTTATCGCGGATTATAGCAAAATAATTTTATTGCTACTTTTGTATGAAATATAAAGTCTAATGCTTGGTAGCTTAAGAATAACAATAGTTAATACTCGGTAAATATTAAATACTAGTCTTCATTTGATTGTTAAAAATATATGATTAGGTTTCAATGTAAGGAACCCATATCGTATTTTTCGCATTTTAGAGGCTCATTATTTATTACACGTTCTCTCGTTAAGTAAAGTCGCGATCGTAACTAGTGTATCATTAAACACGTCATTACATACTATTTTCTAATCATTCCTATTAATCGTTTTCACAACCAATAACATATTCAACTTCTATTTATCCTAATCGATACCGAGTCACTTTTAGAGCGGTTCCGCCTATGAGTTGTTAATGGACGCCTACGCAACTAATGTAATAAACAGAGGGAGCGTTTAAGACGCACGTTTAAAACGCTCAACTAACAGAATGTAGCGGAAGTAACTTTATTTTAAAGTTCAACTAAAATCACTAAAAATAAAAATTACAATATAGGTAAAATTTCTAATTCGTATGATAAACAATTAAAATTCAATAAAATCATTTAGAAAGCCTATGAAATAAGTTATTCAAATAATCCTATGTATATGTATGTCTGTATGTTTCCTTTTTTTCTTTCCACTTTTATCGCCAATCCACTGAAGAAATATTGATGTAATTTGGTACAATTAAAGTTATACATACCATAAAATATACCTACCGAACTTACGTTTAGTTTAAAGAAATACCCGAGGGTAAATAGGAGCATTTTGGGGTATTCGTAATCTACAATAAGCATTACGGCCAAATGGAAAGTTTGGGGTTTGTTAACACTTAAACCGACTCCAATCGGGAGCGAGCCGCAAAGGGAGTCTAGGGGAAAACAGAAGCGAAAGTGCGACCAACAGTGCGTCATCATTAATAAGCAAATCGTCATTGTAATAATTGTTCAATTCGAATTATAGTACATTCAAACCATATACAATAATTTTAATTTATACATCAATTAAGTGAATGTTCTATAATTAAGAGCAGATAAATAGATGTAAAAGAACCAAAACATTCTGATCTATCTTCATTGAAGTATTACTAAGATATAGGAAGGTAAATTTCGCGTTTAAAATGTACTGATTAAACGCGCATTTTCATCGCCCGTATGTTTCATGCCTTAAATACTAATAAAAAATTCTGGGTCACCGTTGTCCGTCATTATTGACATGTTTCAGAGAAGGCTACCGGTCTCATTATAAGATGTATGAAGCAAATACACCCACGTACAGTTCGTTTATGAATAATATAAAAAGTAGGTGTCATAATAGCTTAGCGGTTTGGGCAATTTGCAATAATAGCGCTCGGTAATTTTTTGTAAAAAATTGCCGAGAAAGGCTCGGTCAAAGGCTTAAAGTAAAGGCAAGTTTAATCGTTTTATAAGTTAACTTAACTTAACTTTTTTTGTATTATTTTTAACTATGAATACACAGTTGCGAACAATAAGACGTACTTACATACGCCGCACCCTACCTCGTCTCCATAAAGCAGTTAGTCGGGTGCAAGCGTAATTTTTTTTCAATTTTCCTCCAATCGAATTTGGCTGTAACATCAATTGAGTTCCCACATTTTCCGAGCGCACTTACACAATATCAATCAGGTTTTATTGGTGTTATCGAGGCGGGCTCCCGGGGGGAGGGTGGGGCTATTTGTATCAATAACCTGTCAATGGCCCCCCGCTCCTTAGGGACGTGCCACCTCGGTTTCGTCTGTGACCGCACTGATTTGATTACAAATCTATTACTTCGGGCGTGTGAAAGATTAGCTCGATGGACCAATAGTGATTTACTTACATTATATTATATTAGTTGAAGTGCGCATAATAAAATGATGTTGAATTTACCTATCACCATCATTATTGACCATATTACAATACATCCTCCTGCCCTTATCCCACTCTAAGTGGGGTCGGCACAACATGTTAAAAACATGCTGTCACATAATTTGGCTGCGTTTTTACGAACGTCCGCCTGTCTGACGTCAACTTACTTAGCCGTATTTTACGACACCTCGGTAAGAAATGAAGGTGGACTATTCTACTCAGCCGAATACCACACGGCGGGTCGACTCACCTTAGTCGCCTTTTACGACACGTCGGTAAGTTCAGCTGAATACCACACGGCGATATAGTATGATTACTATATTACAGTATGATATGTAATTTGTTGACTAAGAAAAATGCATGTTATTTAAGAAAAATACTTAATATAATCAACTTCTACAATTCCTAAATAAACGATTCGAAAGATTACTTACCAAAAAAATTTATTAGAATTCTTTTTAAGTACTTATTACAATAAAGCAGAAAATATTTTCTATTAAACTAGGCTATTTAATAAGCAAATACTTTTCTTTGGTTTCCTTTATAGCTACAATTAAAACACAAACGCTTTCTGAACTAAGTAAAGAATTAAGTATTAAAATTCAAAAAAGCATATCATACCAAACACAAAATAAGAAACATTATTTAAAATTCCTCAAATCACGCTTATATTTAATATCTATTTATAAAAATCGATCTTCCATATGTTATTCACTGTAACGTGAAATAAGTATGGAGTGACTTTATTTTTAAGAATACATGGCATTATCATAAAAGAGAATTTTTTTTTTTATTATAATTATTTTTTTAATTACTCTAGATTGTCTATGCCATAATATAAAGCTAAAAACCAACCAGACATACTGTAGGTAAAGCACTGTTTTATACAAGGTATTACCAGAAGCTTATTCAAATCGAGCACCTGAGATCATGATGAAATGAAAAATATATTTTAAAAGCCATTGTTAGCGCTACATTTGTCTCCTAATAAGAGGATAAAGAGAAAAGAAAAGGAAAAAACATTCCTATTCGGACGAAGGACGTGCATTACATTAGCCGCTATCAGTAGCGGTCGACAAAGTAAAATTGGGGACACCTTATTCCCTCGGCTGGTTTGCAAAACACGTTCACGCTTCCCACCTATTCCCACATCTCAACGCTTATAGATACTATCTGTTACACTTATTAAACATACGTAGACACGAAATTGACTTGATAATTCGATATACATTGCTGATTTTTTATTTACAAGTCTAATGTTCTTCGGATCTTTTACGTAATGGACAGGTACACGGTTGCTTCGAACTCATTTACGGAATAATGTTCCGTATTTGGGTGTACAGGTTCAGGTGGCCACCTTCTTCACACTGATAACACGCTAATGCCCTCAACTTTGCACCACAGAGGGGAGGCGTGGGCGTGGTAAAGGGGATGAGGCTCGTGGAGGAAAAATGGGAAAAGTCAGATCATTCGCCTTATTGAACACAAATAACTTTATCGAGTTGCAGTATGCGCTGTGATACGAGATGGCGGTTTTAAATTGCTATATCAGAAACGGCGACTGTTATCTATATTCTATAGTCTATACTAATATATAAAGCTGAATAGTTTGTTTGTTTGTTTGATTGTTTGAACGCGCTTATCTCACGAACTACTGAACCGATTTGTGAAATTCTTTCAGTGGAAGATTTTACAAATCGGTTTATCAAGGGAGACTATTAGCTATATAGAATCACGCTAAAATGAATAGGAGAGGAGCAGCGTTAAAAAATATTTCGAAAACGGCAAAATTTAAAGCTTTCCTTGCGTGCGCTAAGTAAACGGTGAAAGTTATTCAAAAATCATGTATTGCAAAATTGTTCCCCTCTAAACGATCTAAATAAAAGTCTAAGACAGCATATGTCTATCTTTTAACCCACTTTAATCATTTTTATGGTTATCAAAATACTATATTACGGTTTTAATCTTTCGACGCGGGCGGAGCTGTTGGTGATTGCTAGTGTTAACATATTAACATTAAAAAATTATGGTGAAGTAAACTCACCATAATCTTTTAAAATTTACGTTAATTTTATCTAAATATATTTTATTTAAATAATATTTTCATTACATTTGTAGTATGGACCTTCGCAAAGTAACGCCTAATTCTATAAATTATTTAATTCAATGTATATATTTTCTTATTTATAGACTTAGTTACCTCTGAAACCGTAGAAGTACCATGCGCTGTCATAAAACAGTTTAACGGCGTTATAAGTCGCTGTCGAAGATCGTTTTTATATTTTGCTAGATACTAAACGTGCAAATAAAGTTTTATTACGTCGAAGGTAGGTGTTGCGGCACGCACGGAGGGGGGGGGATGTGGGGGGGAACAGCCGGCGCTAATGTCGCTCCACACGTCTCCACGTTACACGAAAACTGCAAATTCTAACCAGGTAATAAATTCATGTTTATTACCGCAAATGTACGTAGACCTTGGCAGGCGCTACCGAAACGAAACGACAGTCCGACGTTTTCGGAAAACTCATTAACGAACGTTTCTCGAAATATTGACTCGTTCTTTTGAATTTTAGTTATTTAATGTTTATAAATCCACATTTCGTTGTTCATGTTACGATCGCTCGATTACTTCTGGCTAACTTTTTTTATTATAAGCTTTTGTTAGTTCCCTTTTTTTTTGAGCTGCTTAAGTAACCTATTACTATCCCACTGTTTGGCATAGGCCTCTTCTCTCCATTTTTGGAGAGAAGGGTTGAAGCTAAGACCTACCACGCTTATCCAATGCGGATTGGTAGGTTACACATATCCCAAGAATTCTGTAGAAATATGCAGGTTTCCTCACGTTGTTTTCATTCAACGAAAAACGTAAGATAAATTGTAATTATTAATTGGACATATAAGTGTTTAACAGAAAAAATATTTGGTGCATACTCGTGACGCCCTCGAAAGAATCGCACATTCTCACCGCTAGACTGTCACAGCTGCTAATGTCTAACATAAAGATAAATTTATTTTACAATAATTTGTGTATGACAATCTATGCTACAGGAATAATTTGTAATTATCTGCTTATTTACCGTAGATTTATATTTTAATTTCTAATATTAAAGTACCTCTGTTTAAATTCTCTGCAATTGTTAAGATCTTTCACATTTTAGCCATGACAACTTTTATTCATAGACTTCCTATCTATGTTTCAGTATATTTGTTATATTGGTATATAAATTATAAAGCTATCAAATAATTTATGCGCCTATACCTTGATATAGGTATCATAAAGGTAACATTAATAAAAACGTTATTTTAGATCGATTCGGAGGGTGAAAATATGAGACATAAATTTAACACCTAAATGAGTTACGCGCGCCCATTTACGCGAACGTTTTCAAAACGGCGCACAGTAAAGGGTACCTGGCAATAAATAAAAATAATCAATTCAGTAACGATCCATTTTGATAATGTTCATAATTTAGCGAGGCTTCGCTACAACTCAGTGATCAAGCCCTTCGTTTTTTCAACTAATAGAGGTCGTATATAGTAGGTATTTTATAGGCATGTACATAGCTTTTGATTGTGACCCGCTTGTGTTCAGAATCTTAGAGATCTTATCTTATCTTATTATCTTAGAGATTTTATCTTATCTTATTATCTTAGAGATTGTCTATTAGTTCTAGAAAGTTCTATCTGTTGTTACATACGAGTATATCTCATTAGGATATCTTTCTGTCGTGGTAATTTTTGGTAACAAGTCCTGCTTGAACGATTATTTTTAAAGAATTCTATTCGCACGGTAAAATTATCCGGTATTTTCAGATTTCTCCAATTTATAGGTTTACAATTTATAAGTTTTGTTTTGTCTCCGAATATTTGTCTGTCAAATTTGGTCATACCGTGGGTCGGTCCCCAGAACCTCATCGGCTAACGAGGAATTGAGGACAGATAAATTAAGGTCGGTAATTGCAAGAGGATCGAAATAAACTTTTTTCTCTAATAGGTATACCTAAATGGCTAACAATATGTCGGATCTCCAATAAAGCTAAGAAAAGCGAACGTTTTCGGACCGAATTCGGACATAAGCATTCGGGGCACGTTCACCCAAGCCCGCCGCAGTTAAAAGCGGATTATGAGCACAGTGGCCAATAACACGGCATTATAACGCCCTCAGCCCAAGGAGCCTGTCGATAATCCATCGCGTACGCTTTGTTTGGGACAAATGAGACACTGGCATTATTAGGTGTGTAGTGTATGCGGGTTGAGAACTAACTTACCTTGTATATTTATATACAAGACACATATATTTAATACATACATAAATATATACTAAGTATCTGGTTGACCGAGCCTTGCCTTGCGATAATATTATTAAATAAAAAAATAAAACTTAAAAAAAAAGAAAAAATATTGGCTCCATCCTAGGTATTTACATTTTTTGAGACGAACCGTTCCCCGAATAAGCTACGCTAACTTGACAAACGGCAAAATAGTACTTTATATACAAATGTTAGTATGCTAGTATTTTTTAATCCCCAAAAACAGGGATGAAACGATTTTTTATAAATAAAACCCAGCTGGCTAGATCGATTTTTTTTCCACCACAACCCCTACATGGTGAATTTCAGAATTTCAGGAAAATCGTTGCAGCCGTTTCCGAGATTTCGAAAATATATATATATACATACATAGTCTTTTGCAATGAAATTATTCCAAAAATGGTATGCTTGAGCTCCTAATTAAAACCCCAATGGAAAATGCTCTATTCAGATAATTCAACATAAACGTTAAGCAATTTGAGCTTTTTTTAAAAAAATACAAATATTGTCTATGCCTGTTATGATATTCATGATAGTCACTTTTCAATTTTCCACATTAAACAAAATCATATATCATAAAACGATTACGAAAACGAAATGAGAAAGTCAGTGAGATGGCAAATTCAATCAGACCATGTCGAAAGTACAGCGTCATTTGTACAATTTCTGCGATTGGAAACAGTTTTACAAGCAATAAATTTTTGCAACCGTCGGTGGGTACAACATTTATTAGCTACAATCCAGATTAGATTAGCGTTGCATCCCTCCGGCCCTCGGGAGATGAAATTTGTCGTAGTAATGTGGCCACGCGCCGAACTAATTCGATGTAGACGAGCGACCCTTCCTCTATGTGACTCGAATGTCGCCTCGGCACTGTTTCATTTTAATTGAATAGTTGGCGTGGGGTTGTTTTCCTAGATAACTTTATAGTCGTTTTGCATAATTGCGGGTCGTGTCGTTCTAATTTGTAACAATTTCGCAATCTGTCATGCTTTGTCTGTGACATAAATCAGCGATTGTTTCAAGCAATAAAAGCGAATGCTAAGTGAAAAGATTTCTTAATTAATGTTATGATTATTTATGTAGTGTTAGATGTGTCGTTTGTGCGTAATAATCGTACAAATCCCGCAGTACATAAAACATGAATATCGAAATGCTTACACTTCTTATATAATAATATAATGTTACCACCATAGATAATTGCCACATAAGATGTTACATGAAACATCATTTACAAAACAAAAACTACATCCCTCCTCTTTAATTAAAGTTGGCACAACATGTTATCACGTGATTTATCTACGTATTTTACGACCGGCAGCCTGCCTGGCGTTAACTTACCTTCGTCGTATTTTACAAGATCTCGGTATGAAAGAAGGTGGTCTATACTATGAACCGGGTCAATTTGGGCCTGTTCCATAAGTTACTGATAAAGTTTTGGATAGTTAACCGACAAATAAACTCAGTAGCAGATAAATGTCGCGGCCATTTTGAAAGAAGTATTTGCTATCTAGCAGATAAATAAAATAATAGCCAAATGATCTACCTGTTAACTTATTAGCGACTTTAAGTGCTGAATAAGCCTATCAGAAACCTGAGAAACGCAAAATTTCGAGATATGTGTCAGATATGTTCCGAATAAGCTAACTTACAGCTTATTAGTAAATTGTGAGAGAGGCCCTATATTTAACCTTCCAACGTCAATGACATAAGAAATAACCAATTATAATAAAGAGCCAGGTGTAAAGTTTTTATGTAGTTTAAAATTCTAGTCCCGCCATCTAGCGGTGACTTAGTGGACAACTTAAACCGGTTTCAGCAATCACACGGTACACAGGGCATGATTTTTATTGCCATTTTGTGGACTTTTTTGTAATTCAAACATTATCAAAAATACGACTAATTAATTGAAAGCCCATGTTTTATATCTTTATATTTATGTAAGATGGCGTCATATTACATGTTACATTTCACAATGTTTATTGATGTGATAAATTTTTTGTGTATTTCATTTATGGATACTTAACTAATCTATACCAATATTATACAAAGGAAAAATTTGTATGTACGTTTGTAATGTTTTCACACGAAAACTACTGGACCGCTCTTAGAAATTCTTTCACGATTGGAAAGCTGCATCTTGACTGAGCAACATGGGCTATATTACATTCAAAAAAGTAGGGATCCGTTATAAAAATGTAATAAGGTGTAAAAAAAAAAAAATTACGCTGGATAATATAATAATAGGATATTATTAGTTGTTTATAATTTATTATGGATGCTCAGCTGATAGTAATAGCCCAGCGGTGATACCGTGCAACTCTTTCGAAGGCTGGCACGACTTCAAATCCCGACTAGGCAACAATGAGTTTTTCTGTTAAAAGTTGTGTCTAATTGATACATGCAATTTATCACACGCTTTTCGGTGAAGGCAAACATCGTGAAGAATCCTTCATCATCATCCTCCTACCCTTATCCCAATCTAAGTGGGGTCAGCACAACATATTATAAAGATGATGTCACATGATTTTATGTTTTACGACCGGCCGCCTGCCTGAAATCAACTTATTAGTATCTTTCTTTTAGGACACCTCGGTGTCCTAAAAGAAAGATTGTGGTCTATTCTACTCAACCGTGAAGAATCGTGCATATCTTAATAGAATTCTGGGGATATGTGTAACCTACCAATCCGCATTGGTGCAGCGTGGTGGGTCTCCAGCTTCAACCCTTGTTTCTTAAAATGAGGAAATAGAAGAGAAGGCCTATACTCAATACTAGGATAGAAACAGGCCGTTACTTTTACTCAGCTGATTATGTAATGATTAATTTTCAGACATACGGAATAGGGTTTAATAATTTAACAATATAAATATTTTAGTTTTTTCCTGATTCTTAAGTAATACCTCAAGTTCTAATAGTTAAAATAATATGTTATATATTCTTAAATGATTCTCGTATTACAAATATAATATATAGATATTTAGAACTAAGCCTCCAGCTTATCTAGATAGCTAAGAAAGTGTTGCTTTTAATGTTTTCTACTATATTGCAGCTTATATGTAAGTATATATAAGCTGTGATAGCCCAGAAGTGCGACCGTGTGAATCTCTAGAGACGATCATGGGTTCCAATCCGGGCAGACATCACTGATTTTTTCTATCAAACCTTATGTGTCTAATTGATAATAGCAATTTATCACATGCTTTTCGGTGAAGGAAAACAATGTAAGGAAACCTGCATATCTCTAGAGAATCCTAGGGATAGTGAAACCTACCAATCCGCATTGGAGTAGCGTGGTAGGTCTTAGCTCCAATCCTTCTCTCCAAGAACGGAGAGAGGAGGCCTATGCCCAGCAGTGCGATAGTTACAGGCCGTTACTTACTTATGTAAGTATAAATTCGTTTGAAGTGACATTAGCTTAAATACGACAGTAAATCGTTTCACTTATATTCTGAGTTGATGGGTGACACACTAAGCTATATAGGTATTTTAGTCAACAGAGCCTTTAGAAGTTATTACCTCAAGTACCTACTAAGCAGTCTTCAAATATAATATGTTTTCCAACCTCCCTAACCTACAAAAAGTGTAGTTTCCACTTAATTTTTTTATTTTCAAAAATAATGTTGGATATATCATTGCAATATTTAGTTATAATTTATTAGGTAATTAAATTCACTATATGAAATATACTTATAAATCAGCCTCGACACTTCGAAGCTCTTATTGCATATATGAAAGTGTAAATATAAATAAAACAAAACAAATATGTTAACAAACATTTAATTTTCTTCTTTATCAATATATTATATAATAACTATAATTTAACTACATAGTAAATATAAGTAATACATCCGAATCTTCGAATACCTAAAACAGACAGTGAACGTATCTACAATATTTTTATAACATCTATATTACTACAAACAACTATGTTTGCTATATCATGTTTTTAATTTGTATTGCACATTTTACCTAATATACATAAATCATTTGCCAAGTAATAAAAAAATGAAACAGATATGTTGATATTGTCATCAATAAAATCACTCCCAATCCTTTACCATTTTCATTTAATTGCGAACAATTCACGAAATTATTGTATTAAAACATATTAGGAACATAATATTATGCTATTATAACAATAATTAATTACAATCTTAAGCTACGTTTAAATATTTTATTTTACAATATTGTACAATGACGTAACATTGGTTCGAAGCGTCCGTATCACTGAATGACCACTCGCGAAAGCACTAACATTCCAACGTTTATGAGATAGGCACTAAGAGTTAAACAGTGCAACCACAATAATTACTGCATCATTCCATTATTCTTCTAATAATCCTCTAGGCTTGCATGTGAAAGAGATCGAGTCGTAGAGCGTTGTACGCGAATAACACTAAGTGGGACTATGTGGTGGGTGGGGGGTGTGTGGGGGATGCGGTGGTAACGAATGAGGGCTGGCGTCTCGGAGCGAGTCCGGTGACGAACCTGGTGAAGATCGACGTGGTGGGTACGGCGAGAATCGGTGCTGAGATAGCGTCGGTACTCCGCCAGGATAAACCGGTCGTGGTAATTGCAGCCCTGAACCGGAGGCTAGATGCTGCTGAGCGAGTAGTTGAGGAGCTAAGCAAGCCCATTGTCCCCACAGCGCCGCAGCCGGAACGCCATACAAAGGATAAGCCGCTCGCAGGAACAACTGGGACCGAGCCGCTAGTATTGCTTTCTCTTCCAATGTCAAATTATTGTTGTGTTGATCCAAATCAAACGGTCGCAGCGGCGAACGCAAATAGTGCTGCTCCGCGAGCATCGACTCCATCGTCTCCCTGAAATAGTTGACGTACAGTTTAGTTATTTGTCAAATTGTCGACATTTGTTATCGTTAAATGTTGTATCTACCTAGAATTGGCGGCGCTGAAGCGCGCGTCATCGGGGAAGACTGATGATCTTTCGTGCTCCCCCGTGATATAGAATCTCAAAAAGAAACAAAATTCAAAAATAAAATAAACGTCTCATGGCATAATTAAGTCGGTTCCGAGGCGAAAATGAACGTCAGGTGTTTTTTGAGCAACGAACAAGTTGTTGGAGAAATCGTGAGTGAATTATAAATTATCGAATGCAAAGTGGGTCTACATTTATCTAGATTCGATTAGCTATGAGTTAGAGATAGAGTAGTAATTGAGTAGGCCCAGGCATCAATCAGTGTCGCGTTTGTTTCTGAGAGCGTGTCCGATGCTCGATTAGAGAACAGATACAAAATTCTGTCATATCGTAATGAGGGCTAATGAATGCTCGCGGTTGAGTGAATTATACACGGCGATCGTTCCGTCGGCTTTCGAGCGATTCTTACGCACGTTCGTATTGCATCATATATCTTGTAAAACTATATTAACTTAATATTTAATGAATAAAAATATCTTTGAGATTTATTAATGTGCAACTGAATCTATTATCTTAATAAGTTATTATAATAAAAATGTAAATTCCCCAATAATTCGCTGGAGCATTATTGATGAAATTTTGTACGATTGAGCTAATAATGTGGACTAACGTGTAAATACAAGAAACACATATTTGAGATAAGACAGTAAATAATAAAGGGTATTTGAACATTTGTTTGTTGTTTGAACATTGTATAATGCCCCATTAAACATAGTATTGGTATATGGTAATTTTAAGAATTATAAATAAAATAGATTTAACAATTTCCTGATCTAATGTATTCAATCATGTTAATTTATATTATAATTTAAAATTCTGTTAGAACTTAATAATTTTTTAGTGCTAGTGTAAGCCGTGTGAACCAGTCTGAAATAAAGTGTCGTATATTTACCTCTCGAATTCAGTGAGACGGGAAGAATCTCTAAATCCCTTAGCGAATGGATTGCTGTCTATTTTGAGTTTAGTAATCTGAAACAAAAGACAGGGAGGACGTGTTACTTATAAACATTTTCTAACAATACTTGAATTATTAGAATTACACTAAATAATATAACGAATACACGAAACAATTAGTAAGAAGTGCATATGTTCATAGTGCATACAGTCTTTATAAAAGTTAAAAATGCAATATATAGTTAATTTCTTGATAATTTATTGTTAAAAACCACTAAAGAAACTGCTTTTTTACATTGTCAATTTGCTGTTAAATTTAGAAGCCTCTAAAGCGAAAGAAGCTTTTCAATCTTTAGGAAACGTTATCATAAGTTTGTGAACTATGGGGACAGTTATATTTCAGGCCGACGTGTAATAGAAGACTTTCGGTATGACTCACTAGTCATAACTCCGACGGATGTGTTTAAGAAATTAACTGCTTTAAAAATTAGCTGCTTCCAAAATTGTTTGATTAAAAATTGGAGCAAAGGCGAACACAAGCGAATACGGTGGACAAGTATTTCATCATGATTTCAAGAAAGTATAAGCTAAGAATAAAGTGGTTAAAGGCTTTAAATCAAAATTAATAATGTGTTTGGACAAGAGATATGCAATTCATTTTGTGCAGTAAGTAGTTACTTCGGTTCTCAGAACGTTAACGAAATTAAGTCGATGTACCCATAAAATACTGTGTTGATTTAGGTACAGGCCGAGGTGTTAAAAAATGTGTTTGGCTGAGGCCAAGTCGTATGATGAGAAATCGCCCCCTCGCTGCGCAGGCGCACCCGCTGTGGTTTCACACAATTTGTGAATATATTTACGACAAATCTCTCATAAACTTGATGCCATTCAAATTGAATTCGGTACAGTAATGTCTGTTTATTTAATATCTTTAAATAAGAGCGAATAAGTTAAGTAACATATTTTATAAAATATTTCATTGTAAGGTCCAGGTGCAAATAGGCTTTATCCACGACGTTGCTTTAGCGCGGGTAGTTGAAATCTAATTTAACCCATAAAGTCTCTTCTGATACCACAAGTTTCACCCTAATGAATGGCATTTTTCAGTAATGTACACGCGAAAAATAGTGACATTATAGGAGACTTCAGTCATCATTCCTATTCTATCGACATTCATCCTACTCTAAGTAGGACACGCAGGAGAATTATGACAGAATGTTTTAAACATGTAACATGTTTTGGCTAATTATTTTATGACCGACCGTCTGATGTCAACTAACCTTGGTCGCCTTTTACGACACCTAAGTAAGAAATGAGAGTGGTCTATTCTACTTACGCGAATACCACACGACGGATTTTAGCAGACTTCGATCTATTCGAATATTTTAAAGGTAGGAAAATAATCCTTAAATCATTTTTATCCTTTCTGATAATATTTCTATGTCATGAGAAGTCGTTGTCTTTAAATTTATATCCAAGAAAGGGTAGCAAGAGTTCGCCTTTTTTGTTATTAATGAACTCTGCTACTTTTGTATCTTCTTCTCTATTCTATTCTATCTCCACTTTTTATATTTCGATTGATTAAAAGCCCTCTGAAAAAGCCCTCGAAAAGTGTTACTAAACATGGCTTTTATGATTTACATAAAGTTTTTATTTATATAAAAAAACATTCTATTTTATTGTCGCATAAAATATTTAGGTTAAACGGTTTTCAGCTTTAAACGTCGGCCATTAAGATGATTTCAAATTCCTAGAACGGTCAAATTGAATGCCAAGTCAATTGGCGAAGTGTGAATTCGGCAGCGAGGTATTCGCAATAAACAAGTCATCGGGCAGCCATCGAGCTCGTGTCAATCTTTCAGCGATGCGTGTTGCGGCGACCGGCGACGCGCCAGTAATTATCTGCCGAGTGATCCCGCGCTGTGCCACGCCGCCCAACTATTCCAGCAGATAACAGCGCTTCAACTTCATCTCACATTATTACTCTAATAGCTGACGGGGCCAACGTTCTGCCATACAAATCTTTAATATTTAAATGAGTTAATTTTGTATGTTTATATACATATACATATATTCCGAATCTCGGAATCGACTCCAACGATTTTCATGAATAGCATGTAGGGGGTTTTTGATAAATCGATCTATTTAGGTTTCATTTAGAAAAAATGACGTTTTATCACTGTTTTAAGGCATTGAGAAATTGCTTAAATTGACATTGAATATAGAAGACTATTTTTGCTGCCATGCATAAAATTTTAATGGCTCAGTGGTGATCAAGCGGACTAAAGTAGTTGAAATTTCCATTGCCTCAGATATCTCCACCCCTTTATTGCTTTTTTTAGATCTTTAAAAAAAATTACCGAACGAAGTCACCTAGGTACTTATTTGTAATATATGCTTTTCAATAACTTTCTCCGTTTTCTTAGCGTACGCAAGGAAAGCCTTAAATTTTGCCGTTTTCGCAATATTCTTTATTGCTGCTCCTCTCCTATTCATCTTAGCGTTATGTTATATAGCCTATATATAGCCTTCCTCGATAAATGGACTATCTTACGCTCAAAGAATTTTTCAAATCAGTCCAGTAGTTCTTAACATAAGCGCGTTCAAACAATCAAACAAACAAACTCTTCAGCTTTATATTAGTATAGATTTGTTAGAGCTTAAAGCGCTACAAATGACACCGACTCAAAACACCTTCCTACACATGAGTTAATTGTACGGTATTTTGACAAGTTCGCACTAGACAGGTAATTTAGGACGATGAACTCGTGTGTAGGAAATTGCAATGCTAACGACAAAATGACTTTAAATATTTTTCCGTCGGTTCCACGAAAATAAATTTAAGCGATACCGATTAACCGTCCATTTTACTGTTAGAAATGTTTATGAATTTGTTTGATCTTGCGTCACGGGTGCGTTAATCTACCAAACATTTTTGATAGAGTCCCACCGTATTGTTACAGATCAAAGGAAATAATAAGCGTTAGAATATATTAAGCGATCTACGTCAAGTCTTCGGTTTGAGATGAATTTGATTCAAGTAATGATGTCAGAAATAGTTGTCGCTTTTGACTGTTCATTTTGTACCGTAAATTATATGAATGTGTTGAACAAAGACTTCACGCATAAGAGCTAAAGCATTTTATAGAGTTTTTATATAAATTATGGGCCTGGGTAACAACTTTTTTTTTACCGTGACAAGCTTTATTAATCATTTAGTCAGCAGAAATAATTCTATGGTAATGATCAAATGTAAGAGTATTTTTAATTTTAAAAATTAATTAAAAATAATTTTAAATTTTTGTAAAAATTTGTAATTTTTGTAGGTAAACTTTTATACCATGGTATCATGATACTCGTATTTAACTTGTTATGATCCCATTGATCAAACCACCTAAACCTATTTTAAATTGAAAACGATTCGTAAGTACCTTTTTGTCAGGGATTAATTATAATTAACCCACAAATATTTAAGTTAATATTTTTCAAAAGTTATTTTAGATTTTTTGTTATAAGTAGAAACCGTACACGTCGTGAAACCTATCTCCTGATGATACTTCGCTTACAGGGCAAAACGATCATAGAGATTATCGTAGTGAATGTGTGTAGTGCTTGTGTAGTTTGTTATTGGCGATAGTGTTTCGTGATACTTGTGGTAAACTCATCCTGCATGTATAAAATATGCGAACGCTACATTAAGCTTTACATAGATTTTACTAACAAAGGCGGATATTAGCAAAATAATTCTATGATAACTTTAACACTATGGAAGTAACATCTACTTCACTACAACACTTTATAAAGTTTAAATTTTTTTGTATAATGACGTAAAAATTCCTGAAAGTCACTTCACTTCATAGTCACTTCAGAACGGTTGTTTGAGACAATGAACTATTGTATCGTATTACTATAATTTAGATTATTTACTCGTATATGTTTGAATAAATTATTATCAATAAGCTTCCAGTATGTAAGAATACAAGCAGACCTAATAAATAGTTAAAAAGGTAGGAGAATGTTTGTTTTTTTATCTAAAAATGTAGAAAAAATTTACTCCAGAATTAGTGCTTTGTCACGGACGAATGTGACACAATGGAGCTCCGCATCACGGTATAACAGTCTATGGGACATGTTTCTCGAAGTCCCAGGACGAGGTGCCGAGGGTCACCACGCTACTTAGGCTTGCACGCCCACCTGGCAACCCATTGACTACAATGGACGCGTCCGGACTTGACGCAACGAGTGTGCCTCCAAGCTGGTAGCTAATAACATTCAATGTTTAAAACATGTAGCCGAGATGTAACTGTTTTCTGTTTACATTTGTATGATTGTGGCATGTTAATTATGTAAATCAAATAAAGAAAGTTGGATAGTAACTATTTTTGTGTACATATTAGTTATTATTTGAGTGTATTTAAGTATGTATTTCAAACTTTATCTTTATATTTAAATGAGTAAATCTTGTATATATTTTCTGAATCTCGTAAACTGCTCGAACGATTTTCATGAAATTCAGCATGTTACAGGTGAATCGATCTATTTTCGATATCGATTTTATTTAAAAAAATGTTTTTTTATACCTGTTATCGGGCATTTAAAAAAATGCTTAAATGTTTTAATTGAAATCAAATGCTGCTGTCAAATTAAAGCTGTGATAGCCTATTGATAACGGGCGAACCAAAAAAGTTTAAAATCTGGGATCAATTTCCACATGTCATCCGGCGCTTTTTCTTGTTTAATTTTTTTAATTGCATTTTTTATATCTTTTATCATCTTTATTTATTAATTAAGTACCTAGTTTGGGGACCGACGACCGTATACCTAAGAAGTGTAAAATATTTGTCATTTAAAAAAAATATTTAGTGACTTAAATATGGTTGTCTTACTGAATTACATATTATAAAACTGTTTGAAAGTTCCTTCTTGAAATTCGCTAAAGAATATATTATATTACCTACTATTTTATAGTAAGTCTCAGTAGAATGCAGATATGTATTATTAATGCGTGAAGTAATAAGAAAAAATAGAGTATAGCGCATTCTCACCATATTATGCTTTAGTGAACATCAAAATCTCATATCATATATTAAGACAACGAAAATTGAGATTTAAATTATCTATTTTAAAAAATGCCTAAACGCGAGAATAATGAATGGATCGCTTTCACGCAACAGACGTTTATTAGATTTAGTACAAACATAAGGACGAGGCGTGTCAAAACAACCTAATTTAAGTATCAACAAACGCTCGCCTTGGGCGGCGGCGCTCCCGCTCACTGGCAACATTAAAGGCGACTTAATGACATTATTCCCGGGCGGGAAACAAAAAAGTTTAAGGGGCCCATACAAACTATCGACTTTATCGAATTATTTTGATACGAATAACGAGTTTTTCAAACTTGTCTTAGCATTTCTAGAAAATAAATCCTAATCAGTATAATGTATAGAAAGATATAATTTAAATTTATATTTTGGGTGTGTTAAAATAATTTATACAATTAGGCGTTACTTTGCGGAGATCCATAATACAAAAGTAGTAATAAAATTATTTTGCTATAATTGCGGGTCAAAACGATTGTTGAGTTTGTGATATCACTATCACGTATGTAGTTCTTGTGTATTGTGGTGGCGGTGGTGGAGGTTTGTGCATGTGTTTCTATGAATCCTGCATGTATCAGGTATGATAACCGATTGTCCACTCTACATTTGGCATTATATATATTTTCTATTTTACTTCATCGCAGATTGTAGCAAAATAATTTTATTATTACTTTTGTGTTAAAATAATTAACGATCTTGTAGACATTCTTAAAAAAGCGGACTTTTAAAACATTCGTTAATAATTACTTAATAATAATGGACCCTTGGAATACTAATCTGTACCTCTTATTAGTTAACAAATGACCCGCCCTTGTCTCACTCAAGTCGGCACAACATGTTATAAACATATTGTCACATGATTCGGTTAGGTATTATTTTCGACCTGGCGGACGTCAACTTACCATAATCGCCTTTTGCAACACCTCAGTAAGAAATGAGAGTGGTCTATTCTACTCAGCCGGATACCACACGGCGGCCTATATAATATACATATATGTGATCAAATATTTTCTCGTATAGCATTGAAATAGAAAATATACTGCGTCAGTTATGTCCACAGTATGTATAAAACCTAAGCTTCATTATTCTCGAGCGGGAAACAAAAAAGGGCAAGAAAAAAGTGTCATGGAAGGAAAGAATTGTACTGCTCTGGCGCATGCTTACTTTAGGGCATACCGATTGTCGTGATTTATGATATATCATTTGGGGAAGTGCATTCCGTACAAGTGCCAGAATAAATTTCTAAATAGGACAGAATACAGATGTTCTGAAGATACCGAAATATATTTTTATTTATAGAATTGTTATA
The DNA here is from genome assembly GCA_947086495.1 of Morpho achilles. Classification (NCBI taxonomy): domain Eukaryota; kingdom Metazoa; phylum Arthropoda; class Insecta; order Lepidoptera; family Nymphalidae; genus Morpho; species Morpho achilles. Next base: position 13,369,227 of record CAMTZB010000007.1, on the reverse strand, counting down.
AAAAAGTGTGATTTGAAAAATTACTGAAATATCTATGGGGTGTGTTTGAATTATTATTTACATTCACAAAAGATTTTATAATTTTATACTTGAGATATGTTACTAAAATATTTAGTATTATTAATTCCCTGTTTTTTTGTTTGTAATCTGTTTATTGAAAAAATTAAAATTAATATAAAATTAATAAAAAAAACTACATATCGGCCTTATTCCGAAATCGAAATCTCTTCCAGACTTAAATTTAAAAAAATAAACATTAAGTATAATTCAAATAAATAAAAATTAAGGTATATAATAATAACAATTTAAAAAAATAAAGTAAAAATAATATGAAATACTTAATAAAATAATATTATAGTTTATATAATAAATATATAACAAATATAATAATATAATAAATACAATAAAAATCTACTCGTAAATTGAAGTAAGCTAAGTACATAATGTAACGGGCAGTTTAGGCTATTCGAAATCCATGCTAACATTATAAACAAATAGTCTGTCCGTGTTTCCGTCTGTCTTTTACGCTTGCACAATTAATACCTTGGAGCAATATAGATGAAATTTGGTACAATTGGTTATATTATAAAAAAGCACGTTTTTCTTTTTGGTACAAGAAACCAACAACCTAGTAATAAAATATTTCGACACAAAGTCAATGCGAAGTCGCGGATACCACTCATATAAAATTTTAATGTTTAATCTCGCTTCTCTTAAATATGCTTAAACTGCTTAGGTATCAACAAACATTTTCCCACTATTTTCTATATTCAGTATGAAAGCTATTTAGTGATAAAATATCTGGGTGATTATGGTAATTTTTTACAAAAAAAAACTTTAAAAAAAGAAAAAAACAATTATTTAGTTGGGATCAATCCCTTGGCACACACATTTCTCGAGGCTGCCCGCTAACCGAATAAGCTACGTCGACTTGACAGTTAATGGCGAAAATTCAATTCAATATAAATGTTAGTGTTTTTTAATGCCCAAAAATAGGGATAAAACAATATTTTTTTTACATAAAACCTAGCTAGATCAATTTTTCTCCCCCAAAACCGCCTACATGCTGAATTTCAGGAAAATCGTTGGAGCCGTTTCCGAGATTCGGAAAATATATATATATATACAAGATTAACTCATTTAAATATTAAGAATAATTAAACCATCTGATTTAGAAATGAAATATAGATAGTGAGACGTATAACATGACAGAATAAAGAAGGGGAAGCGACAGAAATATTCCGAGGAATAAATAACTGTTACAAACGCCGTAAGCGTCATAGCTTCATTGATAGATCTAACTTTCCAAGTGATGAATTTCCTGCGAGTCACTAGTTCATATTTTATATTGATACTTATTATAAGTATTATTTTACGACCGACCGCCTACCGACGTCAGCTTACCTTATCCTTTTACGACATCTTGGTAAGAAATGAGAGTGGTCTATTCTTCTCAACCGGATACAACACGTTGGTTCAACTTACCTTAGTTACCTTTTTTGAAACTTCGGTAAGAAATGAGGGTGGTCTATTCCACTCAGCCGAATACGACACGTTATTTGTTTGTATGAAAAGTAGCATTGAAACTGTAATACGAGCTATGTTTAGCAAAAGTGTCTTGGAAAACTCTTACACACATTCGATACGACTTGATAAGACGAATTGGACACAAATCAAAAAATTTAGCAATAACTCATACAAACATAACACACGTTCTTAGTCCAGATATCACGTGGTGCATTAAAAGTAATAATTAATACCAATTAAATCATATGGACGATTATATTGAAACATTCCTGTAACTAGATTCGCAAATATTCCAACTTCTCGCCGCTTGCAAGAGCCCCGCTAAGACAATAAATTCCAAACGACTAACAGCTGCGAGAGCTGTAAACGACGTTTTCGAGAATTCCGATGCTTTATTATTTTGCAAGTGTTCCGAAATTACGACTGATGCATGCGGCTCCGATAAGTAGGTGAAACCGGTTCAATTCCCCGGTTTAAATAAATACACTTGTGAGAATCCATATTGCTTGGTAATTTAAAAGCATTTTCAGACAATGTACATAATACAAAAGTAATGAGAATATTATTTAATACGCATATTATTATTTTATAACGCAACAATGCGACCAAATCTCGATTTTGTCGTGGAGTCTATCTCCTAAAGATGCTTCGGTTACGGGGAAACAATTATTGAGATTGTGGTGGTGAATGTGCGCAGTGCTTGTGTATTTTTGTGTTATCGGAGTCGGGTAGTGCATGGGTTCTTATAAATTATGCATGTATCAGGTATGAGAACGAATAGTGCACTCTGCATTTAGCATTACATATATTTTCTTCTATCACGGATCATAGCAAAATAATATTCTCATTACTTTTGTATTATGGATCTCCGCTATTTAACGCCTAATTCTATAAATGAATGTGCATTACTTTATTTTATTAAAGTCTGTAAATTTCTAGGTAGAAAGATAAATTAGATCTATGTCAGTAATGACATTGAATAAAAATCTGTAAAAAAAATATTTTATACATTTTTCATTACTTTAAAGAATTTTAAAAAATGCATTGAATTTATAAGTGTATTATCCTTTTTTAAATTTGGAAAGGAGCAACTGATTGTTTAATTTTTACATATGGCGACATTTGAAGAGGAATTTAACATAGACTTAATTTATTTTAATACTAATATAAAGTCATCAGCGGAAACTAACGTTTATAAAAAGTTATCCTCGATTATTATCACGTCATATAATTCACCATGAATAATAATTCATTACGTTTTCATTGTACGTTTTCCTTGATTCCATTTTCTAATTAATAATTATAAATAATTCATTCTAATTTGAAATATTCTAAATTAAGAAATCTTTTTAATAAATTATCACATCTATAAAAAACTTCTATTAAAAAATAAACACTAAAAGTACTTGATGATTAAAAATGCTTTATGCGATTTTATATCTTCCTTATTAACATGCATTATTTCGAACAGTAGATTTTAATTTATACAATCATTTTATAAGTAATATAATCAGCAAATTAACAGGTACAATTAATAAATTTAATTTATCATAATCCATCTTCTTCGTCAAGTAACTCAATCAAACGCAGGCTTTCGCAAATACCACCTATTGACAGTATAAATGATATTGAATACAAATTATAAAGATCTTGAGCGATTTCATTTGCTATCTTTATAAGAACTCTGCCCATCCACATTGTCTATCGGAATTGATTAATTTAACTGGATGAGTTCCTTATTTCATAATTGTGTATGAACCGATATTTTGAATTTAGAATATTGAGATTATTTACTGTTAATTATAGTTTTACTTTTTATTTGTCGTATATATACCTTGTGATACATGAAGGCTTAGAAAGTTTGCTCTAATGGCGGTCTTCCGTTAACATCGTTCAGACGGACTAAAAGTTCCTTTACAGGGCCAACAGATAATATCAGATCTACTTTACATTCATGCCCATAATCACGTCTGATGACCCTAAATATCAAGGAGTAGGCGATCTGCCACATATTAAAACAACTTTTCTAATGTAACATTAGTTGCGGCACAATATCTAGGAATTGAAATGACATACGTCAATACGAAGGCGATTGACAAATACTTATTACAGATTAAGGCACGATAATGGTTAAGTGCTCTATATTTTTGAAAGAGGCCTTCGTATGTCAAAAACATGCGTGGGTGAATTAGATGTCTTAAATATTCACACTTCCTTATTCCTGCTGATATTAAAAAGGCGAAAGTTTGTACGTGTTTATACTAGTTTAACATTTTTAAGACAATGGTTTTGTAAAAAGTTTTGCGTTTAGGTAGCTCTAAACTTGGTATAATAGAAAGGGCTATTTTTATTTCGAGAAAACCTAGAATTATGTTAGGAACTATCTTACTGTTAAAATAACCCTGCATCGTGGTTGAAATGGCTAATGTAGCTAATCCATAGTGATATTAGAAATGTGAATGTCTGTCTGTCTGTCAGTCAGTCTGTTACACTTTCATGGCAAAACCGCGGACCAAACTAAATAAAAACACTAAATGCGACATATGGTTCGATTTTTTTAGGTCATTCATTAGGTAGATATAACTTAATTGAATATTTTAGAATCGCATATCAAGATTAGCGCGCCAAAATATTAAGAGAAGGGAATTCAAAAAGACTGAGATATAAGTAGTACATATGTCGCTAGGTTTGCTAGTCTAAAACATTGTATTCCTAAATCACAAGTTATGACGCTCTTCAAGTTATGAAGTTCTCACATGTTATGACGCTCAGTAGGTATAAATTTGATACCAGCCAAGTATATATTAAACTTAGAGTACGATAAATGTAGTTCTCCTGAGGTGGCTCGGTGCGCAGACGCAATAAATTGAGACTGGCCGCACACGACGGCTCTGCGTGACGTCACACCCGGCGTGATCGATGGTGAGCGAGAAAGAGATCACGCTTTACCACCCTCCATCCGGCACAGTGAGAATGAGCGAGAGGAAACACCAATAAATAATATCGTGTTAAATTATTTTAAATCCTCTCATAAGCAAGTACGTTGACTCCTCGTATTTTTGACTTATGTTCGATTCGTGTTATCACGCGGTATTGTTTGCTGAAAAAGGGGTGCATATAACGACATTGATATTTTTACGGTAATTAATTATATAATGGGATGTTAATTATACGGTATAAGCTGTGATGGCCTAGGGGTAACACAATGCGACTCTTTCGAGGCGGTCGCGGGTTCAAACCAGGGCAGACACCAATGAGTTTTTCTGTTAAAACTTATGTGTCTAATTGATAATTTCAATTTATCACACGCTTTTCGGTGAAGGAAAACATCGTGAGGAAACCTGCATATCTCTAGAGAATTCTGGAGATATGTGTATCTACCAATCCGCATTGGAACAGCGTGGTAGGTTTTAGCTCCAATCCTTCTCTCCAAAAACGGAGAGAAGAGGCCTATTTCAAAATCGGGATAGTAACGGGCCGCTACTTACTTACTTTTATTATACGGAATACCAGTTATCAAAAATTATTGCGAGGTCTTCTTTGTAAGTAAGCTAAGCCTTTTATATCTCGAATTTAATCGATATTATCATCAAAGTTTCTAATCGTTAAGTTAGAAGCATCCAGCTTACATTTACAATATTATCTTATGCAATTGGTGTATGTAAGTCTATGCCAATTTTCTCTAAAATTGTGGACATTATTTAAATACGTTTCTTTTTAAGCAAAAATATCATAAAATTCAATGCCAAACCATCTCTGTCAAAGTCAATAAAGTCTTTTAACGAATCACAAATGGGAAATGCAATCTCAAATCAATGAAATCTTTAATGTGTTTTTTTTTTTTTAAATTAATTTAAATATCGACATGGAGCCCGGAATTTCGGTCCTTTACGTTCTTCGGTAAATAATTGCTACATACGTTCTTAACTTATCGTTACTTTCTGTTTAATTTATCATTATGATATATTTTTTTTTACTTTAAATTAACACCTCGGTTGATTGCCTCTTCAGGTGACAAGAGGGCTGGCTCCTTTTTCGCACAAAGAATCAGCTTAGCGATTCAGCGCGGAAACGCTGCCAGCATTCTTGGGACCATTCCACGTGGGCATGATTTGTATAGTCCTAGCGTGTAAGTAATTTAAGATAGATATAACTTGTACATTTTTGTACTAAATTGTATGTCACTTTAAATTTAAACCTATAACAAAATTTGGAACTGCCTGTGAATCGTATTTGTGTGATTGTGTGACTATTATTATTTATATCTTATTTATATTTATGCATACAGCCCCCTAAACTTAATATTATGCGTACCTAAGTTATAAATAAGTTACTCGTCTAAGCCCTATACATTCGTCATAAGATTGTATAAAATAAAATATTTATAACCTATTTGATTCGCAGTTGTTGAACGTGTGATAAACACCGATAGATTAGTCATTTACGATATTATCATGAATTTATTAATAATGGCACCTCGTTGACAAATATAAAAGGATCGTATTCTTAAGAATGAATCGATTATTTGGAAAGAAAAAGAGCGGGGTGGGAGCGCGGGAGGGGGGAGGGACACTCGTGACACCTGACCGCAGCCATTTTGGCCCGTGAAATATGTTTATTTGTCATGGTCGCCCTTTGTTATTGAAATTGTGTTTGCCTTTACTCCTTTATATTGTTCGATTATGTCTGGGTAGAACTCGTTTGTGGGTGCATCAATGTAAGAATAGTATTGGATTGAACATTTTAGAATATTGATTGTTGATACTGAGAAATGAGAAATAAATTTCAATTAAGTAGCTATTGAGTGTGTTTACGCGTACGAGTGAGGCGGATCGGGCAGTTATATCCGTGATTATCTCAAGATGCATCTAAAGATATGACTAGCGGGAATAGTGTCATAATTTCTATAATCGCCATATTTTTAGATGTCGAAATACTAAGGAGCTTATGTAAACAAACATAATAGGCTCAGCGTTTACGGATAAACATGTTTGAAACGTCGATACGTCACGGCAGGTTGCCATCCGCGGGTTTTTTTCGTGAGCAATCGATCATAACAAATTCACTAGTCATCGGCTATTAAAAAACTCATTGTGTATTGTACTCATGTAAACGCTTACAAACATTGTCGTCTGACTCGGATTCCAGACAAAGGCATGTTCACAAAACGAACAACAGCGTGGTGGGTGTAAAACGTTAAATATTGAAGCAGGTTCGATTTCCCGGGAAACCACCCCGCGGCGCGTTCGGCGACGCTGAGTCTCACGCAGGGGCACAAAAAACACAGTTCACAATTTTTTTTTAATGATCTTATCCTCTTATGTCGTTCCCCTGTGATAAAGCACCAATAATGACGTTACGTCTAGAATCGATTAATAAAAAGCCTGTAAGAATCACGGTGACATATTTTTATGTAGGCTTTTCTGACTGATGGAGTGGTTTTATTCAAAACATGGATAATCACTTGGCAGAAGTATCTTCTATAGACATTAAGATATGAGGGTAAAAAAATCTAAAATATGGTTTAACCTTATATGCCTTCTGACACCGAGCTGTTATTGACAATTCCTAAGTTGCTTTAGCACACGAAAGATCGCAGTGATAAAATATTATTTGCTGAAGACAAGAGTCTATCACTTTTGTAAAATTATTTTGCTATAATAGCTTACAGCAAAATTATTTTAAAAATAATCAATAATGTTATTATTACTTGTTCGCCGTGTAGTATCCGTCTGAATAGAATAGATCACCCTCTTTATTACCGAGGTGTCGTTAAATACGACTAAGGTAAGTTGATGTCAGGCAGGCGGCCGGCCGTAAAATATGTAGCTAAATCATGTGACAACATGTTTATAACATGTTATGGCGACCCCACTTAGAGGGGGATGAGGACAGGAAGAAGAATGTTATTATTACATTTGTATTATGGACCTCCGCCAAGTAATGCCTAATTCTATAAATTCTCTTCTAATAATATGCTAGTTATGGGAGCAGAACTAAAGAGCAATGCTCTCCTTAAAGAGAAATATACTTAGTGTTCCAACATCACGAAATGATATTGTCGCGTGATAGGTTGATAATAGATGGTGTTTTAGGGCCATCCTATTCCTGTAGAATTAACAGAATTTCTATAGCCTATATGTTATTCCGGTGTATAAGGAATAATTGTGACAAATCTCATCGATATTGGCTCAGCGGATTCGCCGCGAAACAATAAGAAACAAACATTCTATACTCACAAACTTTTACATGTATATTATTGGTAGGATAGAATTAGTAGTATTACTATACAACGCAATAAATATATGCTGTCTTAACTGGACTACGCTACCCTTTAAACACCTCAATCGAGTTTTTTGTCACAAATAAACTTATGTGGGCATAAGATATATCGGCCGGCGCAGGTGCAAACACGTTAAGTGTGCTCTTATTGTTGTAAGGGATTGGGTTATCAGTGACACTATCTCGTTCGACAAATGTTCGGGCTGTCAGAATTGTGACGTCAGCCAAATCGGTGCGCCCGCGCCGCCCGGCTTGTCGTGATCAGGCCGATACCACGTTTAACATTCTGAGGTAGTAACGTGTGCTTTTTTATGTCCATTTTACACTATTAAAAATATATCTACTTTTCTAGCCACGCCGTGTGGTATCCTGAATAGAATAGTACCTACCTCATTTCTTAACGAGGTGTCGTAAAAGTCGACTAAAATAAGTTGACCCACCGTGTGGTATCCGGCTGAGTAGAATAGTACCACCCTCATTTCTTACTGAGGTATCGTTAAAGGCGACTAAGGTAAGTTGACCCATCGTGTGGTATCCGGTTTAGTAGAATATACCACCCTCTTCTTACCGAGGTGTCGTAAAATACGACTGAGGTAAGTTGACGTCAGGCAGGTGGTCAGCCGTTAAAACGCAGCCAAATCATGTGACAGCATGTTTATAACATTTTGTGCTGACCCCACTTAGAATGGGATAAGGGCAAGAAGATGATGATCTACTTTTCTAGCCGTTTAAATATAGTATCCTTATGGCAGTAGACTATATTTTTCTATTTAATTCAATCAATGAATGATAATCTATGATATCTAAGATTTAAGATTTGCCCTTGTCTAAATCATTGTTCTTCTGCCCATATCCCACTCTAAGTAGTATTGGCACAACATGTTATAACACAAGTTGTCACATAAATTTGGATACGTATTTTACGACGATCCACGACCAGTAAGAAATGAGAATGTCTTAGCAAAAAATTTCATAAAATTGTATGGTTTAATTTTAAGCATTATTACAACACTAGCTTTTACCCGCAAAATCGTTTGCACGGACTGTTGTTGCGAGATAGGTTGATAATAGATTGCGCTTTTTAATGTCATCCTATTCTTGTTGAATTAACAGGATTTCTATACGTTACCCCCGTGTAAAAGGAATAATTTTGCCAAATTTCATCGTAATTGGTTCAGCGGATTCGCCGTGAAAGAGTAACTATACATACTCACAATCTTACGCATTTATAATATTAGTAGCATTATTAGGATTGTTTCCTTAAACGCACCTATTTAAAAAAGATTTATCTATTTCCCACCCACCATAGGATATAAAATGTAATCAGAAATCATACTTAAATCTCAAAACATGGAAACCATAAGCAATTTATCGATTCCTACATCGAGTATCATTTGTAAAGCTCTTAATATTCTATCGTTGCGTACTTAATCATTTCTATTCAGAGCCGATCCATTCGGATAGTTCTATCATTAGGCGTTAGCTGTAAATCTCGTGGCGCGTTAGAATCAATGGATATCAATAACACGGCTCCGGGGAGCCATTCCTGTTGCGAATCGCATAGGCGTGGCCGTTTACTATGGCGAATTGACACGGACTTGGAACTCAACGGTGGTTGGAACTCAAAATTCAAATTCAAATTCAAAATATTCTTTATTCAAATAAACTTGTAAATAAGTGCTTTTGAATCGTCAACTCTACTGCTGCTTCGGAAAGCTGTTCCTACCAAGAAGAGCCAGCAAGAAACTCGGCGGTTGCTCCTTTAAAAATATATTTTTTTTAATTATTATTACCTTATTAAATGTAACAAACATTTTGTCATTACTGTCTTGTACAGGGTCTAAGCGAGCTATATCCACATATTCTTATCTTCAAAGTAATTCTCAACAGTATAGTAGGCTTTCTGAATCAGCCTCTTTTTAATAGTGTTTTTAAACTGCTGTAATGGCAAAGCTAAAATTGATTGCGGATTTTTATTATAGAATCTTATACGATATAAAAATGATTTTAGATTGGAAATAATTGGTATCTGCGACTTAGTTCGCTTCAAGGTAAACGTTTTAGGTAAGGTGCCCTCAATAATACGATAGGTATGTGAATTTCCCTTATTCCTAAAAAAACAGGTTTTTGTTTATTTATATGTTACCCCGGAGTATATGCTTCATTTGTAGCAAAATTTTACTGGGCCAGGGGATGCACCACGAAAGCTTATCAGATTGACAGACAAAACTTTGCATTTAGAATATTAGTATGATTAATAAAATTTCTTACAATTTGCAGATTTTTTTCTATTTTTTTTATATAAAAATTTGTTTATTCGCGATGCTGTTACAAAAAGAAACGTTAATATAGTGAATATAAAACCTTTCCGTGGCTTTGTTCCGAGTTTTAAAGAACAAACAAAGAAACCTTTACATACAATCCAAAGGAAAACAACATCTGCGAATAGATGTTAACTAATAGTCAATCATACTTAGCAACATAGGAGTTTCTCTCTTCTCTTTCAAAGTTCATTTGGACCGCTGAGTAACTATTATGAAAAAGCGAAGTTAATTTCTTAATGAACCTACCATCAGGACACATTACTTCCTTGATATATTTTTTTAACACTCTATCGTTATCTGTGATAATTTATGAACAACTAAAAATCAGTAAATCTCAATATATATCCTCCTGCTAATATCCCACTCTAAGTAGGGGTCGGCACAACACGTTATAAACATGCTGTCACATGATTTAGCTGCGTTTTTACGAACGGCCGCCTGCCTGACGTCAACTTATCTTAGTCGTATTTTACGACACCTCGGTAAGAATGAGGGTGGTCTATTCTACTAAACCGGATACCACACGGTGGGTTAACTTACCTTAGTCGCCTTTTAAGACACCTCGGTAAGAAATGAGGTTGGTCTATTCTAGTCAGCCGGATACCACACGGCGGGTCAACTTACCTTAGTCGCCTTTTACGACACCTCAGTAAGAAATGAGGGTGGTACCTACTATTCTATTCAGCCGGATACTACACGGCGTACAATTTTTGAACAACTCAAAATCGGTAAATCTCAAATCAGCATTAATTGGTCCCTAAGTCACCCGTTAATTCTAAACATAGCAATATCACCTCAGTAAACAACGATACTTGTAATAATTTACAAATTGTCCAAACTCGCATCCAAATCCATATTTTAAGATGCACGAAACGAAACAGCTAATTAACGAACGAATGAAGATTTATGTACCGCGTTGTCGATATAAAGTAACGCTTCCTTTATGAACCTCAAAACGTCCTAATTACTACACGGAGGAACAAAACGAGGAGCCGTGACGCCCAAACGCTCTTGTGACAGGGAATTAATTGCTCATGGCGACATATGTAGCGTGTGGACACGGGTGGGCCCACGGCCGGAGCGGTGAGCGGGAGAAACGCTTGTGATAAACTGTTTGGGCAACTTTGAATCTTAGATTTATCCACGCTTTCTTCACTTTGTTTTTGTTATTAACTTGATTGATAAGTAGTTTATTAACCGTCACTTTGTGGAACTACGGGTAGGTACGATTATATAGGCCAGAGAAGAAATTAATTTGCTATCGATTTTAGACTATTAACAAAATATATCTACTTTTGTAGCCATTTTAAAATATAGTCTCCTTATGGGAGTAGCCTATATTTTTCTATGTACCTTATTCAAGCTCTGTGATATCTAAGATTTAAGATCTGCTGGTGTCTACATCATCTTTCTCTTTCCCTTATCCCACTCTAAGTGGGGTTAGCACAACATGTTGTTACATGTTTTGGCTAGTAATTTTACGGCTGGTCGCCTGCCTGACGTCAACTTACCTTCGTCGCCTTTTACGACAACTCGGTAAGAAATAGAGGCGGTCTATTCTAATAAGCCGGATATCACACGGTGGGTCTACTTACCTTAGTTGCCTTTTATGACACCTCGGTAAGAAATGAGGGCGGTCTATTCTACTCAACCAGATACCACACGGCGATTAATTTGCTATCATCTTCACTAAAAGAAAAATCTACACTGTAAAAAATATAGCATATGATTTATTGTTTATACAGATAAGGTTAACATAATATTAATATTGCATATCACAACTTCATTTTGAAAGCCGTAATTGTACCAGGAACTCGTAGTTTTATGACTTTCTTACAGAATATCTCCTGAGGATTCCTATCAAAAAGTGTATTGAGTAACTTAGTTAAATTGTGCTGTTTTCCCATATCGCCCTCTCCTAAAAATAAAGTCGCATGTTCTATGTATATAAATACAAAAAGAGGCACACTTAAGGGTTTTACATTCTCATTCACAAAAGCCAACACGAAATACTGGATAGCCAAAGACATAAGCAACAATAGTCTAATACAATCGAGTCGGTCACGTTAAATTTAGCCCGGTGAAAACTTTAATCATCAGCACGACGCGCCCGTCATCCACGCTGCTCTTCCGTCGTCGGCGTCGCCTGCGGTGGCCGCTTGATACACAAAAAATTATGTGCCATCTCCCTTTGTTCAGGCTGGACATACCTTTCAGCGAGATGCAATTAGTGTGCCAGAAATAGAACACATCGATAGTCGGCCGACAACGCGCCGCGATTTCAAACGTTTGGCTCCTCTGATCTATTTTAGATATCGAATGATATCAAACTGCTACGGCCAAATAAAACAGTGTGCACTTGACATCTTATTTATGAGTTCGCACTACTCATTTCAACTATGTAGCAAAATGTACTTACAAGTTGATTCTGGTAGGCTGTCACTGCTGTGAACACGCACTCGGGAAAGATGAATGTTTTGAATTCCTCTTGCTCCAGATCCGTTATTGGTGCGTTGATTGCGCCTTCCCGTCGCAGGACGAGGTGGATACGTGGTTGATACTTGTGCATTGAGTTCAACACCAACTACGAACATAACATTTCTTTAAATTAATAGCCTATTATTTATTTCAAATTCGTCCACAAGGAGACATATATCAAATTTAAAAGTGATACGAGATAAAGAGTTTTCTATCGTCTACTGTTCTCCTATTTTTAAGTTTTTTAATTACGATTTGCCTTCAATGCTAAACGAAAATTCACGACGAGTATATGCATTCGAAATTTACCTGTCCATTTTTATCCATCTCATTGTTAGTGAGCTTAACCTTCTCAAACGACACGACCTGCTTTCGTAGCTGGTCACCAGAGAAGGGAGAGTCAGGGTGTGGATAGAGTCTTGCAGGTGCAGGTGGATCTGCCTTGCCTGCCACCAGCCATGATGAACGGTGGTAGGCATAACGGTACCGCTTGCCATCCACAGGCACCACGTCCAACAGCACAGCGTATCGCGCTTCAGCCCGGCATCCCGCAAACGATACGCGCACCGTCGGGAACATACGTCTGTGTATGACAATATTTATTTTATTATTATTTGAACAGTATGATAAAAAATTACTTTTGCCAACATTTATAGAAACCAGTTATACTCACGTCTAATTCTATCGGTTGAGCTCGATTCGGTTATGACCCTGTCGCGATAACGGAGTTAAATAGATCATGATTAAGAGCGCCGTATAGGCTTTAAACTAGACGTGAGTATAGTCTGATTAAAAAAATTTAAATTCTGGTAAAAATTACTAACATTTTGCTTAAAAACATTCAAAAATATTAACAAAGAAATTCCTGACACTTTTTCTCATGTTAGAAATTTTCAGTTTAACGTTTATCAAGCCAATGAATTTATTGTTAATTAAAAATATGATCGCCAATCTGAGTAGTACGATAAAAAATGTAACTTAAAAACAGAAAAAAAAAACAAATATTTAAGGAAGAAAGAAAAGCAATAATCGTTTGAATTTTCAACTTAATAATTCCACAATATAGCGTTGAGACAAAATCGAAAATTTTAATCAACAGGCTAACATATATTTCGGTTGTTGTAAAACTAACTTCTATCCAGGATTTACCCATGTCTTAAGCGCGGCATGCAAGTATTATGTGTAAGTCAAGTTTTTAAACTTTCTGTGTTGAATCCTATCCAACCCGTTAAACCAGTTTTAGCTTGTTTGCGTTATAAAAATCAAACACTTTATATTAGTTATTATTACGTTTTTATAGCGTAATTACACAATTAAAATAAAAATTTAAGCCTTAAAACAATAATATGCTATCACAAAAATCAGTTTTATATAAACAGTACCTGTTTTAGAAATAATCATTGTAAAAATCTACCAACGCCACATCAATTAAGTACTTTAATTAATACCATATTGTAAGGCAAACATAAGTTTTATATATTTTTCTGACTTACTTTATCGACTTCCCTGTTCTATTGTTATGTTAAAGCGTGCATTTTCACATTATCGCAATTATTCGACAATTACTTGCTTGAGTTGAAATTATCGCCACGACCGGCACAAATCGTCTTTTGCTCATTAGAGTTCCTTTATCGGATATTATCGCAACTAATTAGCAACATATAGGCTTAAAAAATTTATTTTTTGCTATCTATAGAAATTATATCTTTAGAATCAATTAATTTTATTCATATGGGTAGGTACGTTCTGCGCCGAGTGGTATTGGGATGAATAGAATAGACCCTCATTTCTTACCTAGGTGTCGTAAAAGGCGACTAAGGTAACTTAACGTTAGGCAGGCGGCCGGTTGTAAGATACGTAGTCAAATCATGTGACACCATGTTTATAACATGTTGTCCCAAACCCACTTAGAGTGGGATAAGGGCAGGAGAATGATGATGTAGGTACGTGCTGTAGTTTATTTCGATCTTGTCAGTTGACTGGATGTACGAGATACAAGAATGTTTTACTTCTTTTCACCCTAGCGGTGTCAGCAATAATAAATATTTCTAATAAAAAAAAAACAATAAAATATACCGACGCTTGAAACTGTTAAAGTTTAAAGTTGCCTAACATTTATCTTAACCCGCAAACAAATATTTATCTTGCAAGGTGTGACGCCGTATTCGACTATGACTCTTAAGACTTAACCGTTGCTTCCCTTCCCCTTCTTAACGGAGACATTCTTTAATGTCTCCCATTGCAGAAAGATGAATGGATAGGCATTTTCGTATAGGTGTGTGAGTTTTTGTTTACTCTTACTGAAATTGCTTGTGGTTGGTTGAATAGCTGTTATAACCCTCCGTAAATCCGTGGTAAAATTTTTACTTTGTCGAAGGTTTTTTTTAGACAATCAGTAGTTTTAATCTTTGTAAGTGACTAATGAGAAACAGAACTTTAAAATAGAAATGTTAAAGAAACCGATCGAAGATAATAAACTCGTTGTACAAAGAAAGAAGTGTCACAAAAACTGGTGTCGGTAGCGGGCGCGTGTAACACTATCTTCGAATCGACACAAAATGGTAGTCATTGAGGCGTCGAGAACGGAAACAACAAATCTTTGCTGTAAGCTGAGAAGTGCCGTGTAGCGGTCGCTTACATTTGAACACTTGAAGTAAATAAGGCACTAAGTACCTAAAAATTAAGTAACTTAGTTCGAATTTTAATTTTTAGGTACTTAGTGCCTTATTTACTTCAAGTGTTCATTTTTTTGTTAGCATTGCGCGATGAGATGCCCAAACGCATTGATAATTTGCTGCGTGATATTGGATGACGGAGAATATCACTTTTGAAACGAAAACGACGTGACTATAAGTTTATCTTAAGCGCACGACCACCCATGGTAATAAAAATAATGTAAATATATGGCTCATACGCCGTGTGGCATCCGGCTGAATAGAATAGTACCACCCTCATTTCTTACTGAGGTGTCGTAAAAGGCGACTAAGGTAAGTCGACCCGCCGTGTGGTATCCGGCTGAGTAGAATAGACCAACCTCATTTCTTACCGAGGTGTAAAAGGCGACTAAGGTAAGTCGACCCGCCGGGTGGTATCCGGCTGAGTAGAATAGACCAATCTCATTTTTTACCGAGGTGTCGTAAAATACGACTGAGGTAAGTTGACGTTAGGGAGGCGGCCGGTCAAAAACGTAGCCAAATCATTTGACAGCATGTTTATAACATGTTTTGCCGACCCCACTTAGAGTGGGATAAGGGCAGGAAGATGATGATGATCGCTCATGGGCTGCAATAAAGGCACAACTCAAAAAAATCATGGTTTGAGATAAATGGGTATAAAGTTTTCATTGCTAAAGAAAACTAATAAGAACATGCTTTAGTTTGCTTTAAACGAACGGCCTAATATTGATTTATAAGTTCTGTCAGTATTGCGGTTATAAAGAATGTGTATTTTAATATTTACTCCTATTCTTAGTTTTTTGAGTTGCCACTATTGCATGAGCGATATATTATAAACCATTTTGATCGGTTTAGATTTCTATTAGTATATTTACGTCTCACGGTCGTAACGTAGGTAATAAATGCTGGATGCGTAACAAAAGCACGGCATCGTTAGCAATATGCGTTCTAATGATTTTACAAGTTCGAGGGAGAACGAAAATAAGAATACCATTAAGAAGATTTATGTGCATTAAAGCGTATTTACACTAGCCATCGACTATTCCACTACCTAACAACTAAATCCTACCAAATGACTGCTTAATATTATAATTAAAATGTTTTTATCAGCATGCTAATTGTAAACGTTTTAACTGATATAGGACAAGTATCTGGACCATTGTTAGCACCAGGCTTTATTTAGCAACTTTATGGAAAGTGGCAAAAACTAAACTCTTATAAATATAAATAAATAAATATATGGGACACTTACACACACGGTCGTCCGTCCCCAAAGTAAGTAACTTAATACTTGTGTTATGGGTGACCGACAACTGGTGAATATATACTTATATATTTTTTAAATACATACTTAAATACAAATATACACCCAGGCTCAAAGACGAACAAATTCATTTATAGAAAATGTTGGCCCTCGGCGGGAATCGAACCCGCGACCCGCGGAGCTGAAGGTAGGGTTACTACCCACTGCTCCAACGGGCCAGTCAACCCAGTCAACTTATAACCTTAAACAATTAAAGATGTGAACAAGAGTAATAATAAAATTATTTTGCCTTAATCCGCGATGATGTAAAATATAAAATGTATATAATGCTAAATGTAGAGTGTAATATAATCTGTTTTCATACCTGATACATGCAGGTTTCGTTAAAACACATGCACGAACCTCCATCATCACCAGCACAATACACAAGCACTACACACGTACACAAAATCACAAAAGGCTTTGCGATTTTGTGGTTTTGGTGGAACACATGCACAAAGCATGTGTTTTACGAATTCTGCATATATCAGATATGAAAATGGATCGCACTCACTCTATGTATAGCATTATATATATTTTCTATTTTACTTCATTGCTAATTATAGCAAATTAATTTTATTATTCCTTTTGTATTATGGTTGACGATATTATCCGGCAGAGTAGAATAGAGCACCCTCATGTTTTACCGAGGTATCGCAAAAGGTGATTAAGGTAAGTTGACCTCGGGCAGGCGGTCGGTCGTAAAATACCTAGCCAAATCATGTGACAATATGTTTATAACAGTTGTGCCGACTCCACTTAAAGAGGGATAAGGGCAAGAGAATGATGATTGTATTCTGAAAGAAGCTAAACTTGCTAAAACGATGACTCGTATCTACATAATTTTAATTGCAATTATAAATGTCGGTTCGTTAACCAAATGTAAACGGACCTTTAACCAGCGGTTGCGCGCGTCGATTTGCGATACGCTCCTTATATTCATAATACCCAGTGTACACTTGCGCACGGGCAATTGCACGCGTGCGTTAATGGCGACACTCGGCGCAAACTGATATATATTGCCGCAATGATATATGCCCACCGACGTCGTCCATCATTCTACCACCCAAAAGTTAGCGGCAAAGCGAGAGCAAAACGACGAGACATACACCAGTTTTAATGAGCAGATACCGAAGACAGAAATAAGGGGCGAGCGTTTTACAGCGTCTTGTTATTGTTATGACATTGTTAAAGTGAATGTCTATAGCGGAATTAAGATGTAACTCATATATTAATTATAGACATACCATGGTTGTACTAATTGCATATCCTTTTAATAGTTATAGATTCGATACTAGATGTCATTTTTTACAGACGGCAATAAAATATAAGGAAATCGTAAATGTCTATTTAGTGAAATAGATTTTATTTTATTTAATCGTGTGGTAACCGGCTGAGTAGAATAGACTACCCTCATTTCTTACCTAGGTGTTGTGAAAGGCGAATAAGGTAAGTGGACCCGCCGTGTGGTATTCGGTTTAGTACAATAGACCACCATCTTTCTTACCGAGATGTCCTAAAATACGACTAAGTTCAAGGCATGTTTATAACAAACTTAGAGTGGGATAATTGCAGGAGAAGTAGTAGATTTTATTTTAATTATTCATTATTTACTCCCTTAACAGAACAAATTATAAATTCGCGTTTTGTGTGGATAGTAATTCAGCATTGGAAGACTCAATATTGATTATACTGGGTGACTGTACGTTGCGTCAACTACAGGACATGTTTTGTGACTTTTTGACTTGGAAATTGTTTGAAGAAACGAGAGAGCTATTATTAGAAGTTTGTGGTACTTGCCCCTAGGGCGAAAATTCTAATGGAAAAACTCTATGTCAAGCTTAAACCCATCACATGGAAAGAACAAAAATGTAATTTATGAGCCAATATTATGAGCGCTTGGACGCTTTGTACCCACAAATAATATTAATTCCGTCTAGACGTTTAAGCATAAATGTTTTTGATATACTTAGTCACGTGCTTTATAATATAAAAGATTATTATGAATGCACTATATTCGTAGAGCAGAGGCAGTTACAAAAAATGTTAATTCAAGCGTGGCCTCATCAGCCTCATCAGCCAACGAAACAATAATTGTTTATTTTTTGAGAATTTGTCGTGGAGTCTATCTGCTGATAATGCTTCGGTTGCGGAGCGAAACGATTGTTGAATTTGTGATAGTGAACGTGTGTAGTGCTTGTGTATTGTGCTTAGTGCTGTGCATGTCCACTCTTCATTGAGCATCATATATATTTTCTATTTTATTTTCTCGCGGATTTTAACCAAATAATTTTCTACAAAACTATTACTTCTGTCTAATGGATCTCCGCAAAGTAACGCCTGATTCTAATTGTTTATTGCTTAAAACTGATAACTTAAACAATTTTTAATTGCCTCTTCAGGTGACAAGGCGGCTGGCTCCTTTTTCACACAAAGAATCAGCCTAGCGATTCAGCGCGGAAACGCCAACATTCTTGGGACCATTCCACGCGGGCTTGATTTGTATAGTCCTAGCGTGGAAGTAATTTAAGATAGATATAACATTTTTGCTGTAAATAAAATTTAAAAAAAGATTTTTTTGATATTAGAGCTAGTTAATCTAAATATGGCTATTCCTAAAAGGATTATGACAAGGATTCATGGTCGAAAGCCGTGCAATAGCGCGTCGAGGGTATGCATCAAACAGTCGCGCGCATGGAAACAATGATTGACGAGTTTGCACCTCGGCCTCGCCTCGACTCGCCTCTAATTAAGACGATATGCGCCATGAAGTGCTACAATTTCCTTTGCTGTTATTTCAATACTTCGACCATACTTTTACCACATCATATTTAAACAAAGAATAAATTTTATTTTAAAAAAATCTTCATTATTATGGTTCATTTGATAACAAAAATGGAATTATGATTTTCAAACAAACAGTCTCTTGACTAAGTACTTAATGACATTTTCAAAAAGAGCGATACCAGCATATTAGACTGAGGCTTAAAAATCCCTTAAAGTGACCTATGTCTATCGGTGGACATTAATAAATTAAAAAAAAGGAAAAACGATCTATGCTGCTTATTTTGGAGTGTAAAGTTAAATCGTCATTTAGATAATGAAAAATTTGATACGTAATTTCCTCATCATCATCCTCCTGCCGTTATTCTATTCTAAGTGGAGTCGGCACAACATGTTATTAACATGTTTTTACACAACAAAATGATTTGGCCGCGTATTTTTTGATCGCCCGTGCCTGACGTTAACTTACCTTATTCGTATTTTACAACATCTCGGTAAGAAATGAGGGTAATCTATTTTACTCAGCCTTATACCACACGACAGGTCAGCTTACCTTAGTCGCCTTTTACAACACCTCGGTAAGAAATGAGGGTGGTCATTTCTACTGAGCCGGATACAATACGACGAGAGATCTCGTAGATCTCTCGTCGTATTGTATATGTATATGATATATTGTATATGATAGAATATTTTCCGAATTAATGCGTTTCTATAATTAATTAATCAAGTAAGAGATTGTGATCCATTAAAAAAAATTTGGCCTCTAAAAAATGTTAATCTCTTTTTTATATTGACAATAAAATTATTAGTGTTTGTAATGAATTTGTTTTAGTTAAACAATGATGTCGATAGCTTTATGTAAGTGTATATAACATATCGGCCTAGTGATTAGTATTTCAGAGCTCAGGGGACAGGCGGTGGCAAACATTAGCGCAATGTTATCACATCGTGATAGCCGACAGCCAATCAGCGCGCGTCTAATTATACAGGAAAGCGCTTTATTATTAGCAATTATACGCCGCCGCCATATTGCTGCCGATTTCATTTACTCTATTCGTTGATTAGCGTCAGATGGCGCGTGTTTTGCTCATTAACACACTTGTGATCAGTAATCATGTTTTAACGTTGATTTATACATTTTGAAATATTTTCTTTATTTTAGGTAAATATGATGACCTTAATGGTCATATTTATATAGTAGCTATATAAATATGACCATTAAGGTCGTCTTTATATAGCTATTTACACAATATTATCTTGATAAAACCATACCAACATTATAAACGCGAAAGTCTGTCTGTTTGTCTGTCAAGCTTTTATGGCTCAACTGATGGACTAATAGTAATATAATTTTGTAAATTTGAAGCTTATATACCAAACTATCATATAGGATAATAAATTCCCGTTTTTCTGCGGGAACAGGAAATAACACTTAATTGAGGGTATTTTAACTAGTTAACGGAAAAGCAGTCGCGTTTACAGCTTGTGTTAAGTATACTATTGATTGCCCAATTTATAAATCAACTAACTAGTATGGGATCGGCACAATATGTTCTAAACATGTTATCATATGATTTGGCTAGGTATTTTACGACCGGCTGCTTGCCTGCCGTCGACTTACCTTAGTCGCCTTTTACAAGACCTCGGTAAGAAATAAGGGTGGTCTATACTACTCAGCCGGATACCACACGGCTTAGTATAATATATATTTAGCATCAAATAAGTATTATTAGACCGATAGAATCGCTACGAGGTGGACTGATGGCATTAAAAAGGTCGCGAATCCAAGCGACACAAGATTGTACGGTGAGGAGATATAGCAAAGAAACCTGATGTCCAGCAGTGAGAGTCTAGTGGTTGAAGGAGAAGAAGTATTATTGCTAGTAATATCTTTCATATTCAAACGAGTTAATTTGGTAAGACTCCAACGATTTTGCTGAAATGCAGCATGCATGCAGGATGTTTTGGCTGAGGAAAATCGATCTAGCTAGTTGAAAAAACCGTTTTATCCCTGTTTTTGAACATTAAAAAAATTTTCATTGAATATATAAAACACAATTTTTGCTGATAAATGTTAAGTCAGCGTAGCTTATTCTGAAAATGGGTGGTCGCGACAAATAGAAATACCTAGGATCGAGCTCTACCTACCCTATTATTTATTTTTAAGTTTCTTTTTTCATTTTGTATAAATTTACCGAGCTTATTAATTATGTTATAATTATCTAGATTGCCATTTCGGATTACATTTACCACTAACATAATATTCCTGCATCGCAAAACCAGTCAAATTAGCCCGATGATTTGTAACAAGAGCTTAATCGGTTACATACATTAAACCATCAGTAAATTGATAATTATGTCGCCATAAAACCATATCAACATTCACTTGATTTGCACTAATAACTAGCTAGAGCCTGCATATTGAACAACATGACAACAATCCGCTCTGGTGGCCCATGAATATTTCATACTAATAATGACCTCACTTACCTCTAATTTTATGACCGCTGCTATATCATGGTGATTGAACAATCTAGGTACATATGAGCAATATCGTTGATGTATATGAGTAGTATAGATTACAAAATTGAAAGAAACAAGACATGTTTCACTCACGCGATACAATAAGTTTGTTTCTTAGATTCAACTAATTTCAAGCCCGCCCTGGGCCCTCATTCATGACCTCTTTATGCGGCGTTATAGCGGCGGAAACACAGGTACTTTTTTGAATAGGCTATATGTTGTTAGCTCTAACTGCCGTGTGGTATCCGGCTGAGTAGAATAGTACCACCCTCATTTTTTACTGAGGTGTCATAAAAGGCGAATAAGGTAAGTTGACCCACCGTGTGGTATCCGATTAAGTAGAATAGACCACCCTCTTTCTTACCGAGATGTCGTAAAATACCGCTTCGGTAAGTTGATGTCAGGCAGGCGGCCGGTCGTAAAATACGTAGCCGAATCATGCCAAATAATAACTTACCTTAGTCGCCTTTTACGAAACCTCGGTAAGAAATGAGGGTGGTCTATTCTACTCAGCCGGATACCAAACGGCGGGTTGACATACCTTAGTCGCCTTTTACGACACCTCGGTAAGAAATGAGGGTGGTACTATTCTATTCAGTCGGATACCATACGGCGTACGTAAAATGTAGTTTTCTAAATTATTAAATTTAAAAAATACCTCAGAGTTGATTATTCTCATTAGCTCATCAACTTTAAAAATCTGTTGACCTGAAAATTTTTGAAATGTATATCATATTATAGCTAAAACACTTTTGATAAAGTCATCACAAAAAAATCAATTCAAATCTGTTTATTTAGTTTGGATCGCTTGGAAGCTACGATGCCATGGGCAAATAAAAAAATAGACATCTAAAACTTATACCTGTTTTTTGTGTTGGAGAAACACATAAAAAATACAAAATTTTAGCTACAAACAATATTTTTTATGACTTAATTTATAATTCTTTTTATTTAATTATAGTAAGACGTGGTTTAAAGATAAGATAAGCACGTTACAAAATTAGCGAAGCAAATACTAGAAACGTATGATGAATAGCTTTCCATTAATGTTGCAACATGTACATAAAAAAAAACTGGCTAATAGCTAGATCTTTAATATTGCTACTTTGATAATTCAACAGCGCGTTAAGTCCAATTAAAAATAAATGCTTCCTAAGTAGTTTTTATTAATAAATACAATAACAAGGTGTTAAAAAATCACCAACAAAGCACAGCGCTATTTCTTATCAGCGGAGAAATCAAACGCTCAAGCCGAACTTGTAAGTGGTCCGTGACAAGCCTGCTGGTTATCTTAGATCTGTTCCCGTGATACTATCAGTGCGATTGACAAAATCGTGCGAGTGTCGAAAATTGTAGCTCGAAGTTGGACCCCCCTAGTGGCTGACGTTCGGATTAGGTAATCGTTTCGTTGGAGAATGAAAATTAGAAAGGCGGGAGGATAGTATTAATGAAATTAGGAAATAGATTCGTTTTAGTTTATAAATATAGAAATCTGATTGTGATATTTGTGTAAGCCAAAGTATGTAAGAACTTAATTAAAATTGTTTTGATAATAAGATAATAAAAAGCGTTCTTCGGTTTAGATGAAATTTTGTTTGATGATTGTTATATGGCTGAAGAAATTATATCTGATGGAAACTTGATGAAAGTAGATTCGGATAGATGGCGTAGTTATGCTACAAGACATAAACAACACGGATTTATTACAAGGATTATCAGACATCTATTTCCGGAATACGATTCCCAAAAAAATCTGATTAGAATGTTTATATCAACCGAGATGTCTTGTTAGAATGTTATAATGACAGAAGTATATTAAAAGTCGGTCCCCAGAGCCTCGTCATGCTCTGTAATTATGAACATTGTACTGCTAATGCAATGTAGAAAACTTCATTTCAAGTAATTATATTAATACTTTAGAATAATATTACGTTGTACCAGCCGAATACTCGGCTGAGTAGAATATACCACTCTTATTTCATACCGAGATGTCGTAAAGGCGACTAAGGTAAGTTTAAGACAGGCAGGCGGTCTGTCATTATGACACACCGACCCCACTTAGAGTGGAATAAGGGCAGGAGCATAATTACGTTGACTAATATGTACTTAAAACTTAACAATATTGCAGACCTTAAGCGTAAAAAACAAAATAAACGAAGTAAATTTTGTTGGTAAATTTTAACTCATTTGCCATCCGTTGCAATAAAATTTTAGCCCTGTTTCGCAAAATAGATTCCACGTAATTCCATAAAATAAAAATGGAAACTGACTTGGACCTCCCATGAAGACAATATTTCACCCCATGCGCCATCCGCCCTGCCCCGCCCCGTCAGCTCATTAGGCAACTAATACACATCAATCTTTCACACATTCCAGCTTCGTAAAAACTTTAATACACTGTAAATCTCGTTAATTTTTCTCCATACATACACAATAAGACGACTGATATATAAATAAATCGATTGCTATACAAAAAAAATTATTCAACTATTATTCTTTAACCAAATAAATTGTATACTTCATATCGTCGACTTCAATTAATAGGGGTGTATATATATATATACTCGTACCGGCTTTCCGAACCAGCAGTAGAGTTGACGATTTAAAAGCACGTGTTTACAAGTTTACTTGAATAAAGAATATTTTGAATTTGAATTTAAATGTCCTATCCCTAATTTGTGTTATACGGTGTATATGTATATAAATGTGGGTGTTATGTTCTTATTATAGACGAGATCACTACAGATGATGCTCGGTCATTTGTCATATCGTCACTCACACGTCCACGCTGTTACGCCCTCTACTGTAATCGCATCGAAAGGCAAAACATCACGTCAAACTTAGGTATACCTATAACAATATTGTGTATACGCAGGTATACATATAATATGATTATTTAATACTAGCATTCCTGGCGGCTCCGCCTGTGTGGAAAGAATTAAAACCGTAATATCTCGACCTTAGACGCATAAGATCTGATGTGATTTGATGTCAAGAGAGCAAAAAGAAAATTTATAAACTAATCGGGAAGTTATTTTCGTTTTTATGGATAATAATATTTCTAATATTTTAGTGAAAGCTTATATCTTTCGATTCCTAATACTATTAATCTAAAATTTACCTTATTAGATTAAAAAAACTATTTTTTTTAAAGAAAGTGAAGACATTATTCGCCTTTGGTCTTATGTCGACATTCGAACTTATGCGTCTGATAGCGAGATATAGTCTTTTGATAACTATAAAAATGGTTGAAGTGGGTTAACCTTATAATCTAGACATATGCTGTTGCGGACTTTTCATTTCAAATTCAGCAAGTAGTCGGTTCTGGTGGAGAAAAATCGATCTAGCAAGGTTTAAATTTTAAAAAAATCGTCTCATCCCTGTTTTTGGGCACTAAAAAAATACTAAAATGTACATTGAATATGAAACACTATTTTGCCGTAAATTGTCAAGTCAGCGTAGCTTTTTCGGGGAACGGGCGGTCTCTAAAATGAAAATAGGATCCAGTCCCACCTACCCAATTGCTTTTTTTTTAAGTATCTTCTTTTTTACTTTGTGAAAAATTACCTAGCAAGGGTCGGTCACATAAGGCACTTATAGTAAAGTTAGAAAATAAAGTAAAATAAAAAAAATAACACTGACTTATTTAGAATGTGATAATGAAAATAAAATACTAATGAACTTAAACGACGCATTCGACATTGAGTCACGGCCTGCAACAGAAGTTAGTGTAAGGTTTCAAACGCATCGGATGCGAGGCGACAAGTCGTGACCGCTCATCTGACGCGTCACACTCATCCATCACGGCACAGGTCGCATGACGTGAATATGACACTGAAATTTTGACGCTAAAACGAGACTTTACAGTTTTCACATGATAGTGCAATTCCTGAGGGAGGTATAGGTTAATACTGCAATATATTAACAATCCCGCGGGATCGGGATTTAGGCGGGAAAAAATTTTGATACACAGTGATTTCGCGCGGGCGAAGTCGCGAGCACGGCTAGTAGATTATAAATTCTTTCTATTTTTTTATCTGCCATAGATATCAAATGTATATCAATAGATGGCGCTGTTGCAGTATTTAGCAATGACGATAATTGGTTGATATATTTTAGAGACTTGATAATTTGGCCATTTTAGACCCTTCCACGCTTTTAAAGGAAATTAAGCGGTAAAAGAATTAGCGTTAATGTGATCAGACGCTTTTTGTGAAAATTATTAGAAAAATTAAATTAAAATTCGATGTCAACTGCGGATATGTCGCAATGATACGTTTATTTTACAAAGGATAGAATTGCTTGACTTGTAATTTCTATAAAATCCAAATGTACATTAACCGACCCTGACTTCAGTGATCGATTCCCGCCAAAAGCTAATTTATTCTAAAAACAATATGTTAATCCTTAGAGTCCAAACTCGAATATACCAAGGCGTATTTATGTATTTATTTAAAACTATATATGTTAATTTATACCAGTTGTCTGATATATATAACGGGACGGACGACCGTGTGTGTATAAATTTATTTATTTATAATTTGTATTTTATACTTAGTACCGAAATCATACATATAAGTATTTGTGAACTTTACTTCATTGAAACAAAGTATACTGAAAGCCTAACTCCTACATTGCTAACCCAATTTAAAGGTACAAACAATTGTACTATTAAAATTACCATTCCCTTCACGTAAAAGCCATGTTCACACGAATGGCAAATTATAAGGTTCGAACGGCGCGCGTAGCAAATAAACCATATCTACAATGCAATACAAAGTCATTACCGCAGCAGATGTTGCATGTAAGTATTTATTACGGGGCACATAATTAGTGATTTTAAACAAATATTACTTAAGCGTAGTATTTTAATTGCGAGGCAATGGTAAAGTTCGTGTTAACCCGTACTTAGCTGCATGACAATCGAGTAACCGTATGCAACGGTTACAATGTAATTCATATTTCAATTCCAATATGAAAATGTATATGATGTGTTTTTTGATGCAAGTTAATTTTTCCATTCCGAGCAAGTATCCTAGAGGAGGAACGCGGAAGTAATTCTTCACTCTCCTCTTAACAGGGTTGTGCGTAACTATAACAGATTATCTAGTATTCTGTCTATAGATATTATGTGTGATTCAGAGTCCAATTTTAGAAACAAATTTATTCAGTATTTCCTCCAAGACAAGGAGGAGAGGCCAAAAAAAGACAAAAATTATAGTTGAAAAACATTGATATTATAAAAAAAACTTAACACATTAAAATCTATATGACAAAACAAAACACTTTAGCATTGGTGACAGAAGCGCCGAAATCGCAGACGATCGGCATTCGCCCAGCTCCCTGCGAAATTCCAGTGCTTTTGCTCCTTTTGTTCATTCCATCAATGGTGGCACATTGCGAAGCGTTGTTTGCATATTTCGAATGATGATCGACCTTATTTCTTAAGCTTTGTTAACTGTTTTAAACATGTAATCATTTTTAATTATTACATGTTCATGTACGTATTAGCTGTGTGATATCTGGCTGAATAGAATAACACCACCCTCATTTCTTACCTAGGTCTCGTAAAAGGCGACAAAGGTAAGTTTGACCCGCCGTGTTGTATTCGGCTGAGTAGAATAGACCACCCTCATTTCTTATCGAGGTGTCGTAAAAGGTGACAAAGTTAAGTTGACGTGAGGCAGGCGACCAGTCCTAAAATACGTAGCCAAATCATGTGGCAACATGTTCGTGACATGTTGTGCCGACCCCACTTAGAGTGGGATAAGGGCAGGAGGATGATGACGATGTACACATCTTAGACATCTTAGTTAAAGTGTGCTTATATAAGTTTGTATGTGACAGAGAAGAAAAGTTAAATTGAGAAAATAATATAAAAAAATCCGACGATAAATGTTAAATTGTTTTATAAAAAAGCTATATGTGATATTTACAATTTCATCCAATTGCTTTATTTCAAGAAAGACTTAACAAAACTGAAAGTAAGTAAAAATTATTGAGATTATAAATCTTACTTACCTTAAAATTATTACATACTAAAGGGATTAGTTAAAAGTAACATGATGATTAGTAAATAAATAATATAAAATAAATAAGATAAAATAGATATGAATATTATAAGTTAACTAAAAAAGGAACAAACTAAACACAAGTTTGGCAATTGAAATAAATTAAGATCAGACTAAAATCATTAACAAATAAAGTGATTCAGATGAAATCTGCGTAAATTACAACCTGTACGACAGAGTCCTAAAAAGTATAGCGGAAAATTAGCGTATAAGTCGGTACTCAAAAGTTGAACTTGGTTTTCTTCGAATCGCATGGAGTTTAGCAAGTCGACACCGATATTGGGAAGTTAGCGATAACATTGCCAAAACTATCGCTTTTACGTGAAGACATTACTGCATTTCACTTAAAGTTTTCATGTAAATACACTTAAACCTGAAACAGCACAGTCGGGCTGGCTAGCTTCGTTTTACTATAAGACATATCATGAAAGTTAAGAACTTTAACAAACACTTTTAAGTTTTAACTTTTTAAACTTTGAATTTAAGGAAATATCAAATTTCTTTTCCATATCGTCATCATTCGCCTGCCCTTATCCCGCTTTAAGTGGGGTCGGCACAACCTGTTATAAACATGTTGTCACATAATTTGGCTACGTATACGTTTACGACCGGCCGCCTGCCTGCCGTCAACTTACCTTAGTCGTATTTTACGACACCTCGGTAAGTAAGAAGGTGATCTATTCTACTCAACTGGACACCACACGGTGGGTCAACGGCGACGTCTGACGTCAACTTACTTACTAGCTCGGTAAGGAATGAGGATGCTCTATTCTATTCAGACGGACACCGAACTTACTTTAGTTGCCTTACTTTACTTTAGTTATATTCTTAATAATAACACTATTAGCATTCTTTAACACATTTTCACTTATTACTATCTAATGATAACAAACAACTATTAGTCGCAGCTTATGCAGCCGTAACAATCGCCTGTTAGTTTATAAATAGGTATATTATTAAACTGTGACGTTTAGTGCTAGCACAATGCATGCAGTCTATAGTTAGGATGTTTTCATTTTGGTTGCGACGGCGTAAACTGGCGCTTGTACCGTGAGGCGTAACTATAAACGAGTCGTACACATTTACAGAATTTTGCCCGTGCATGGAATTTAATTAGAACTAGATAAGGCCGTATCGATAGCGGAGTGCATAAAATAATTTAAAAAAATGAGCGCATTGTAGAATTCTAGAAAAAGTTCGCTACAAATGAAAATAATGGTGGCCGAAATGATTTGACTGAAGTCATAGCGGACAAATCCTAGAAATTTGTTGCTATAAATTGGTTAGATATTCATTGGGTTTCCCCTCAAATAAAAATAATTGTATCTCTTACTTTTCGATCGTTAAAGCTTGGCAATTAGCTTTTAAAGTTTAAATTATATACGACGATTTATCCATACTAATAATATATATTAGCAAATATATCTCTCAATATATGTATATTAGCATATATATATCTCTGTAACGCTTTCAAGGCTAATCCGCTGAACCGATATTGATAATATTGGGCATAATTAAAGCTTATTCATCGAAGTAACATATGGAATAAAAACATTCCAGGTTCTCTTTTGAGAAAAGGGGAAAAACTCTATCTTTATTGAGGGTACTAAGATGCTTAAGTTAGCTCAAATGTAGTCGTGGGTACCACTAGCAATTGACCCAATACCTCAATTATTGTTAAAAGTAAAACCAGCTGTGATAGCACTGTAGGAACACCGTCCACCTCTTTCAAGGACGTCTAGGGTTCAAAACCCCGGGCAGGCAACAATGTTTTCTATTAAAAATTATGTGCCTAATTGTTAATTGCAATTTGTCACACGCTGAAGGAAAACATCGTGAAGAAACCTGCATATCTCTAGTGAATTCGGGAGATATGTGTAACCTATCAATCCGTATTGGAGCAGCGTGGTAGGTCTTAGCTCCAATCCATTCCTCCAAAAACGGAGAGCGGAAGCATATGCCCAGCAGTGGGATAGTAGTTATTGTTAGTAAGTAACAGCCTGTTACTATCCCACTGCTGGGCATAGGCCTCCTCTCTCCATTTTTGGAGAGAAGGGTTGGAGCTAAGACCTACCACGCTGCTCCAATGCGGATTGGTAGGTTACACATATCCCTAGAATTCTCTAGAGATATGCAGGTTTCCTCACGATGTTTTCCTTCACCGAAAAGCGTGTGATAAATTGCAATTATCAATTAGACACATAAGTTTTTAATAGAAAAACTCATTGGTGTCTGCCCGGGTTTGAACCCATGATCGTCTCTAGAGATTCACACGGTCGCACCGCTAGGCCATCACAGCTTTTCAATAATTACATATTTATTAAGTTTTCCAAATTTTCCAGCATATGCAAATGATACACAAAAATGGTACAGGAGTAAATCAAGTATAATAAAAATTATATAAGGCTTTAATGTACATTATGTGCATAATTCTGCACAGGAGATCCGAAGTGATTAATATAATTTCAGGGATTAATATTATTCAATAAACATTTAGCTTTGGACCAGCACGATAATTGTAAACTGAGTATTATAATATAACCGAACAATGAAGTAGCAAGGTCATGACACAATCAACGATCCTCCATCGCAGGCGGAGGCTCCACCCTCGCTGACATGTCGCGTTTAACAGCCCCTACGTGCGCCCCCACCGCCCCCGAGCTGACGACATTACCAGCCGCAGACATAGGGCACGTTCCCGCCAGACGTTGATGTACATACTACATACCTAGCGAATGTGTTCCCCGATAACTACTGCATTTATATAAGGATTCGTACGTTTTTATACTACACTAGCAATCGCCAGCGGTTCCGCGTGAAAAGATTAAAACCGTAATATAGTATTTTAACAACCATTAAAAATGGTTAAAGTTGGTTAACCTTAAAAGACATGCTGTCGCGGACTTTTATTTAGAACTTTTAGAGGGGAACAATTTTGTAATACATGATTTTTGAATAACTTTCACCGTTTACTTAGCGCACGCGAGGAAAGCTTTACATTTTGCCGTTTTCGTTCAATTTTTTATTGATGTTCCTCTCCTATTCATCTTAGCGTGATGTTATTTAGCCTATAGCCTTCCTCGATAAATGGACTATTACACTGAAAGACTTTTCAAATCGGTCTAGTAGTTCCTGAGATTAGCGCGTTCAAACAAACAAAATCTTTAGGTTTATATATTAGTATATACTATATGCTGTTAGCCCTAACGGCTTTATCGCAAAAGCTCTACTAGGGTTGGAAAATGTGGTTATAAGGGCGCTTCTAATAATCCGACCACAGATTAAAAAAGGCTAACATCACGTGGTGTTCCCTGGCCGTCACCCATCCAAGTAATAACCATATTCGACCTTGGTAAACTTCGGTGACAGTATAAGAACCGGTGTATTCAATGTAGCACGGATCTAAGTTTAGGGCGTTACAAATATCACAAAGAAATATTAAGACATGGTAATCTAATTACAACGATTAATCATCTAAATTAGATGTATAATGTCGATGAAAATACATAAACAAACTCGTAACTTGGACAACGAGCGGAATCATCAACATATTGCCTTCTAAATCTACCAACAAGTGACACGAGTCGAAATGTTAATACAACAGAGTTGTCTATCGGCACGGTATTCAGGGACGTTCAACTTCAAAGGATTAATTGGAGATGTACATTAAAATACCATTGTTAATAACGTTATAAGGAAGTAACTGACCAAGAATACAAGCTTTAGATTAGTTGCTAGTAAAATTTACTTTTTAAAAAACCGAAATGAGGCAGCGGAAGGGTTCAAATTTAAGGCTTTGAACAATGCGCGTTGCAGTGATGAACTATTGAAACCTAATCACAAACTATAGGCCTCTTTGAAAATGTTATGGCTCTTCAACGCGATGAAATTGCAATGCGGTGAACAGTGCCGATCAGAAAAGATCAGGCTTGTAAAAGAGAAGTAAAAAGAAACTTTCTTCATCTGTATGCTGAATGCTATATACTTGGGACAACATAACGCTTTTACAACAAATCACATCCGAATCCTTTAAGTTGATTAATCTCTACAAAGACAAAAATGAAAATTTGAAGTTCATTCATTTCATTCTCCTAAACTTATCCCACAATAGGTGGACACCACCTAACAGCACAAAATTTTATTACATTTGTCTAAGTATTTTACTACCGACTGCCTGTCTAACTTCAACTTAACTCGCCTTTTACGATACCTTGATAAGAAATTAGGACGGTCTTTTCTACTCAGCCGGATACCACACGGCGAGTCCACATACCTTAGTCGCCTTTTACGACACCTCGGTAAGAAATGATTGTGGTCTATTCTACTCGTCCAGATACCACACGGCGGAATTATGAAAATTTAAAGTATCCGATAAAATATTGTACGAATGAAGTGACAATTAATAAATAAATATCTTTTAAATGGAGGGAGTCAAAGCTTACCTAAGGGTCATTCCTTCGGTGTAATGTGGTCTTTTTTTCAAATGATACAATGGCATTTTCCATTTCACGGTTACATATATTCCTGTTATACATAGAGAGGCTACCGGATGTCAACGGAACACGGGAGGGCTGGAGCGCGTACATAAACATTTTCCGCGTACTTACTTCCATAAATTAGTTCCTGGGAAGGCGCGGTATAAATAAACGCGAAGTGCATGGCCACTTACTCATTACTGCTAATAGTCTCACTTATCGATTTCCTGTTTCACTACCAACACAATATATGCGAGAAGAAAATCCTTTGCTTTCATGGCACACCCGTGTGTCCCTTTTTTTTTATTGATCAAAGATACTTTGGTCGCAAAACATTTCAAACTCCATTCCGAAAAAACAACAGCAGTCTGCTGTATCGGTACTTTATCTGTCCAAAGTGAAACTTAATGTTTGGCATTTTGTTCTTGTGTTAATGTACGAGTGTGAACACAACGATGTACTACACATTGTAATGTATATACTAATAAAAAGGAGTAGTATACCAAATGTTTTACGTCTCTATTTGTTTTACGCACGGTGTATTTGCTAGTATAATATTTAGGTCCGTAAGAATTACGAAACAAATCTTAATATATAAAAATGAATTAATGACTCCGAATGACGAAACAGCTGGATCGATTTTAAAGAAATTTTCAGACCATCTTTAGAATGACTCAGCAGAGGATCATCTAAAGTTTTGGTCGCGATCATACCTGATACCGATATAACTGATGTCGCGGATTACGTTATCGAACTTACAACCTATAGTGTTTGATGGGCATCACATACCATTCAGTGATAGCGCAAAAAATCTTGGCGTAATATTTGATAAATATTTATCGTGGGTTCCTCAGTTGAGCGAAGTTAGCAGGAAGATGTATGATGCAATTGGTTCTCTACGTAGGCTACGCAATTTCTTACCCATTGCTACTAAAGTTACACTGGCTCAATCTCTCCTTTTACCGATTCTCGATTACGCGGATACTTGTTATCCCAACTTAACGGAGGAACAACTAAACAAACTTGAGCGACTTCAAAATCTCTGTATTAGGTTTATATTTGGCTGGCGCAAATATGACCATGTCTCCCAATTTCGTGAAAAGCTCAAGTGGCTCCCTATCCGACTTCGCAGGAATACTCATATCCTTCATCTTCTTTACTGTGTTCTGTTTAATCCAAATACTCCTAGTTACTTAAAGAAACGATTTATATATCTAGGGGATACTCACTGTCTTTCTCTTCGTTCCGATCACAATTTACGGCTTAAAATACCGTCTCACTCCTCATCTTTCTATGGAAATTCTTTGACTGTCAAAGCTGTACTCTTATGGAACACACTTCCTCTAGATATAAGAAAATCTCCTTCTCTTTCTATTTTCAAATCTAGGATTAAGCAACACTATTTATTAACATAATTCATTTTTATTTCTTTACTATTTATTTTTATTTTTTTTACCCCATGTGTATATTACTTTTAGTTTTTTGTTATTCTCCCTCTTTTTCTTTCATTATTGTGTCATCTTTTACATCTTATAACCTTTCTCTTTTAGTTTGTGCACCCCTGCCATTAATAAAAAATTAAGTTCTCTGCCCCAAGGTTGCCTGGAAGAGATCGCTCTTTAGCGATAAGGCCGCCTGTTGTACCAAACTTCTTTGTACATTTTCTGTATTCTTGTTGGTGTAAAATAAAGAATATTATTATTATTATTATACCTTATTTTAAACTATTGCGTGTAAGGCTTGCCTGGACAGCTAGTTATTTATAAAGCTTAAATGAACATATCATGTAAGGTGTATTTAAAACAAGCAAGTACGTATCTCGTAGACCTAGCTCATCAAGGTTCCATTATGGTTGTCTATTGAATTGTACGAGTATACAGGATATACAACTTAAATAAATAAATATTAGCACCTAAGTAAATCATAGTTCTGATTTTTTTTTCTATTTCTTTCAGCCACTAAAAATTCATAATTCAATTTTTGCATTCTGCTTATTTAAGTCAAGCAAAAACGCAAAATAACAGATTTCCAGTTGAAATTGTCATCCTTCTAACAAAGGCCGTATGGCTGCACGAAATGAACCCGTATAATAAGTGCCTTTATCACAGTCAGACAACCCGTCACAGCAGAAATTTCAAAATTATACCCTTAAAATGTTTACCAGACGTTTAACTATGAAAAAACCTCACGACAATAACCTATCATTACAGGCGCGAGGTGTTCGTCGGCGCGCACACAAAAGACACCGGAAGAAAATGTCGAAAATTAAAAGTTTTCTCCAAAACAAACCAACTGCTGTCATATTAAACCGTCAAAGTAAAGATTACAAATGAAATATTCACGGTGAAAGCGGGGTTCAGTCCGTGGTTATGTAAATAAGTGGCAACGAAAATGTACATAATTAGTTTACACGTTTTCTCTGTGGCGCCTGCCACCCCGCCCGGCATATTGCGTGGGGGTGGAGGGCGCTGGGCGAGATTAGTCCACAATACACTTGCTAAGGGTACATTTACATGAATCACACATCTATTACACGCTGTGTTCAAATAGGCTCCATGTGCTCACTTCACATAGCCTAGAAAACAGATAGGGTTGCGCGCCTTTATTAAAAATGGATATCGTTTTGAAACAAAGTAGCTGTACGCATTGTGGTACTATTATTAAATACTACTTTACGTTTGAAATGTAATTAAATATCGAATTTTACTTTAACCTTAATTAACTTAAACCCACGTAATTGTAGATTTTTATATATTTTGTGTTTGAAAAACAAAAAATGTCACTGTAATAAAACAGTTAGTTTTTAATAATTTGAGTCTTTAGACATCGATCTAAGGAAAACGCTAAAACGAAAATGATCTAAAAAAAGTATTCTTTTTCGAAGCTAAACTTTATTATATATAAACACGTCCTATGCAACTTACAAATGTCTCTTAGTAAATATAGTCATTCCAGGTCGATTGTCATGTCTTTAGCGACTTGTCCAAACCAATCGTCTGTTGCCCTGATAGGAGACCTTCGGATGTTTCAAACGGGACGCCTGGCTTACAGATCCCGAGACGGTTATTGCATCTGGTGCTCCCGACTCATCGGGGCTTCTCTTTTGAGAGTTCCCTGCCCGGAGGAGGTGTCTCTGGGATCTGAGCGGCTTTCGCACCGGATGACTATTGTCATGTCTAGCGGTTTTATTGTAGTCGTGTAATGGGGCAATCTGTGACACATTTGATGCCACTTACAGGTTTTGTTGGTTGTTTACTATCAGTACATCCTATGAGGTCCCTAACAATAGTACTCTCGCTAAAAGAAAGCTCAAAGAAATGTTTGGCTTTGTGTCCCACTAACTCCCATCTTAACGATGTAAGTCCAAGAGACAACATTTTGTGAGAGCATGGTCCTACAAATCACATTTCAATCGATACAAACATAGCACTCCCTTTCTCGTACTAAGGCACGGTTCCTTATAAGGTTTTAAAGGTACATACCCAAATATGCCAAGCCATATTGAATTCAGTAGAAAAGACTCTAAGTACGAGAAGAATGTAGGTTACATTAGTTTCAGTGATAGTATATTAAAATTTAATATAATAGTCCTCGTTTACTATTAAAAACTATGAAAAAGTATAAAAGTAAAGAAGGAGTAAAGAGACAAATCTAAATCTTTAGTTTTATATAGACATTTTTATCCTTGTATTTCTAATTGTAAAGATAATAAGGTAATCTTGGAATTCAACATAAATGTTCAAAATTTATCTGACAACCGCCTTAATTTTTAAATACAGAATGAAGGTTCATTACTATTGCAGAGCTGTTCATTTAAATGAAAGAGCGTCAAAACGATCGCCACCGGAGTGACAGCTAATCTCTTAATAAGACACAAAGCAAAGTGAATTCGCGAGGTGCCGGTAAGAGAGGGCGGTGTCGACGCCCTAGGGGAGAGGTGCCACCTTAATTCTTTTGTCGTTTTCAACTCCGTCAAATATCGCGTTTCCCGTTTGCATACATTTACACTGACTCCCCCCCCCCCCGGCTCACCGCCCCGACGCCGTCTCTCACGAATAAAATTAGTGTCGGCAGCGTGACACCAACTGAATTTAAGCTTAATAAGATATTTATAAAGAAATTTCCAATTCAGCGGCAAAGTTCAAAATTTGCCTCGGACTACGTAAAGAGTTCGCTGGCGTTTTCAATTTAAACTTGGAACAAGTTAAATAATGTGCGGGACCCGGCCAACTCGATTCATTTAAGGTTTTAGTGAAATTAGCTTTTGGATTCGGATGACATTAAAATATCCGGAGTTTTGGTGGCGAAGTTCGTTACTTTGGAACAGAACATCCGATATTTTGGTTAAATCTAATACGAATTGAAATTTATAAATTACTTTAAAAGTTAATGTTTGATTAATATTAAAATTGGTATACAAAACTGATTTTAATATCAAATATTATATATTAAAGAAATAAATATTAGGCACAAAACATGCATCCGACATACGTAAATAAGATATGGAATCCACACAGCTAAACCAGGTCCACACAAAATTGTTGGTATTGCTAGATTAGAAGCTGTGCAGCTACTCAGCATTAAGTACTTACACCAAGCATGAGTCTTCTGTTTTCGACCAATAGACGTACACAAAGACAAAAGTATTTTTAAAGCCAAATGAGCTTTTGATATTTTTTTATAGTCTCTCTACCTAGTTTGGAATGTACCAGCAACGTCTCACTAGAGAGCTTACCGGCCTACATCCAACTATTTACCAACCTATAGAACCAGATTGACCTTATTACAGTAAGCTCCGCTATTTAAAATCATAACCACTATCACTATCGTTCCCTTGAGAACCCTGTTCTCATTACACTCAAATGAGAACCCATTATCCGGTATTAAACAACTACACAAAGTAGAAGCAGCCCGTAGTTCTTTTCAAAGCATGAAAAGAGTGCTCACTAGTCGCAACCTGAATATCGCATTGCGAACACGCCTCTTACACTGCTATATTTGGCCAGTACTTTTTTACGGATGCGAGACGTGGACCGTAAAAGAGGATACTCGAAGGCGTATAGAAGCATTTGAGATGTGGGCCTATCGACGCATGCTGAAAATAAAATGGACAGAAAAGGTGACAAATGAAGAGGTCTTGCGGCGTATGTGTTGTAAATGCAAACTTTGGACCATCATCAAAAAGAAGAAAGTTGCATACCTGGGACATGTGCTTAGACACGAACAGTATGGGCTTCTGCAACTTATTATGATGGGCAAAGTTGCAGGTAAGTGACGCATCGGCCGCAAGAGAAAGTCATGGTTGCGCAACATACGAGAATGGACTGGAGTTGCGAGTGCTGCCCAGCTTTTTAGCCTCGCGAGAAATAGAAAGGAGTATCAAGCACTGACGGCTAACCTTCGCTAGTCGGAGAGGCACAAGAAGAAGAAACAAGTACACAAATGTCATTTGACTATTTCGTATGCTTGTAAACAATAATTTTTGTTTGATATTTCAAACATAAATTCGATGATAGAAGAAAAAACTATTCTTCTAATATACTTTATTTGATAGATTGCAGGTTAACAATACAATTAGTTTAAATAGTAGCAGCAAGTTGTTTTTTTTTTTAAAGGATTATCTACAGGCTACATCTTAATCAGGATGTAGACCCACTTAAAGATAACCACAACTTTCGCTTCGGTTGGGTCTATAACCTTCACATAGTATTAAGCATATTTATATTTATAAGTTAATAAAAAAGGAAGTTATTTTAAGATATATTTATATATATATATATATATATATATATATATATATATATATATATATATATAAGCCAAGATGATATAGCGGTTGTCTAAAAAGTTTCCGTTCACTTGCCGTAATTTTAAAATTTGCAAAAGTCCAAAGACTACTGGCATATCCTGTGTCGTCCATACTAGGCGCAAACAATTTTAGATGAGTGAACAAAGGTGACCGACCTGCGTATGGATTTCGCGCGCTAGCCGGCTGCCAGTTAATATGAACATAAATCAGTAGTAACACGGTGACCTGCCACCTCGCCGATAAAACTCCAAATTGTTTCTCGCCCCCGGTGGGCGCCGCCCTCGCTCTTAAACGCCGTTTCAACTTCCACTTGTGAATCTCACTTTTTACTGATCTCAAAATTGGCGTTGCGAATTGCTTTTCTTCTTCGCAGCTTTTACGGAATGCGATGACTTTATTTTAATAACGTGGACAATTTTGAATATTTTTTATTTAATTGCAATACAAAATTCAATTGCAATATTGTTCATAGACTGTTGTAAAGGAAATATCCGTGTGGTATCCGGCTGAGTAGACCACCCTCATTTCTTACCGAATAAGGTAAGCTGACTCACCGTCTGGTATCCCCTTGAGTAGAATAGACCGCCCTCCTTTTTACCAAGGTATCGTAAAATACGACTAAGGTAAGTTGTCGTCAAGCAGGCGGCCGGTCGTAAAATACGTAGCCTAATCATGTGACAATATGTTTATAACATGTTGTGCCCACCCCACTTACAATGAGATAAGGGTAGGAGGATGATGACTGTAGTAAAGGAAATATACCTATACTAAATACATACATGTGTTAATATATGAGACCCATACTATGGTTCTATAGGGCTCACAAGAAAGCTCGGAGTCACTAAGTGGGCGATGAAGCGAGGTATAGTCAGAGTATCTTTATGCGATCAATGTGCTTAGTGTAAGTTTTTTAAACTACCCTATCACGTTAGCGTAACGCCAATTTATATGACGCTGCAACAGCGACATCTAGCGACCGGTGTTCCAGCGCCATACAAATTAGCGTTACTCTAACGAGATGGAGTAGGTTAAAAACTCGCACTAAGCACACAAACCTAAAATAACAAAGACCTGTAGAAGAACAAAAGTTACCGACATGGTGACTCAGCGTGTCGCGAAGCTGAAGTGGCGATGGGCGGGTCACATAGTTCGGAGAACCGATAAGCGTTAGGGACTCAAGATGTCGGAATGGCAACCCCACACCGAAAAACTCAGTGTCAGTAGAATTCCTACTAGGTTGTTTTATAACCTCAAAATGATCGTAGAGAGCTAGATCCAAGCTGCACAAGATCGTGTGGTGCGTAGATCCCGTGAAGAGACCTAATTCGTGCGTTTATTGAAACACATACCTGATTCCAAAAACATGTTTTTTAATTAGATCTGTGTTTCAATAAACGACCGCTTTGTCCAGCAGTGTCCAATGGTTAAAGAAGAAGAATCCATACTAATATTATAAAGGGGGAAAAATTTGTATGTATGTTTGTAATGTTTTCACAAATAAACTACTGGACCAATTTCAAAAATTATATCACCATTAGAAAGCTGCTTTACTGAGCAACATAGGCTATATTACAAAAACAGGGATCCATAATAAAAATGTAATAAGGTGTAAAAAATTGTCATAAAAATCTGTAATCGCGTGCGCACTGATCGCAATGTACGAAGGTAAAACCACAGGATAATACTAGTAAGTTAATATATATTGTTATTCACCGTCACAATTTCCACTGGCGAATTTCGCTTTTTACTATACCTACTTAAAATTGGTGTTACGAATTGCACGTCTTCGCAGATTTAACGGACCGCGTCGAACTCTGTTTCATGTCAGCGAGCGATTACACTTTTTGTTTAATGTGAATTTTATTCATAAATTTAATTCTATTACATATTCAATAAAAATTTAAAGTGCAATAATGTAATCATTTCAGAATCAATTTGTGAATTTCTTGATTCACGACTGTTTAAGTTGACATTGAGAAATATTTTTTCATAGTTCATAGTATAATGCGTTACTTATTTGAGTTCCATCAACAATATTAAACGTTTAATATTAAGGTTAAGAACTGTTAACGCTTACGTTTCTTACTTTTTATCGGTTTAGAGGTAGCAAACTTCACTATTTTTAAACACAAACTTATAACGCACAATTTTATAAATATTATAAAAAATAAAAACCAATGACGGCGTGATAGTTAATTAAAGTTACGATATACGACGAAGTTATTCTTTATAAATAACCTGATTATCTAAGTGCTTTTGACTCATCGACACTATGGTTCGGAAACTGCTCTACCAAGAAAAGCCAACGAGAAACGAGATGGTTGGTTACCAAAAGTTTTCAAAATCTAATTTTTATAACTAGTTACATTTTGTGATTGGATCTTATATAAGGTCAAAGTGCGGCTATATTCAGACATTCTTATCATTTATTCTCAATGCTACAGCAGGCTTTTTGTTGCTTCCTTTAAATTTTAAACTGCTGTTAAAGGTAATAGTTAATATACGCTGTTATTGTAAAAATAATTTACCGATTTTTTTTATATGCAAACTATCGCGAACAGAAGAGCGCGGGCTGGCATTGGCAAATGCGAGCCAATTAGAAGATAAAGCGTTGACAATTACGGTGTTGGATCGCGATCGTATATCAACAATTATCGTGCAGTGCGACAAATGGCGAGCGGGTCGCCGGCCCGTGTACGTGTAAGCGCGGTGCACCCGAGCGACCTGCGAATATCTATAGCGGACTAGCCTTGTTGCCCTTATAAAATATCGCCTGAATTAAATTATTTTACGCTACTCATACACAGCGTCTTCGCCGGCGAAGACGACATCATAGGTTTCTGACGTCATTCAGCTGTGCTTGCTTTTTTATTGCTTATCCCAGACACACCACCAATCCACCACTATTCTCATCCTAAGTCGTGATCCAGTCTAACACGAGGCACCCTTAGAACGACGTTCTACGACGCTAGTAGAGCTTCTGATATTCTCCGCATTTTGCATCCTCAACGATTCCTTGCGAGGTCTTTTATATAGGGACACCTATCTAAAAGCCTATCACCTCGCAATTTTGAACCACCCAAATTATTTGAACCAACAGAAGATTAAACTTACTCGTAGGCGTTTATTTTTATGAAGCATATTTTAAATTTAAATTTCAGTGTTACAGAGATTATCATATTTTAGAGAATTAGCCTATTGACAAAAAAATATACATAAATATTATTACGACCCAATAAAGTACAACTATTAATTTATTCACTGTCACACAATTATATATCACTGTAATGCGTAATGTAAATTAAACATACAATATGCTGTGGCATTTTTTAAATAAACGTCATCTAACCGTCACCATGACAAAATAAAAAAGACATCAAAGCAATTTTCATCTCTTTAAAATCAAAATGATATTATAAAAAAATTTGGCATACCGCTT
Source organism: Morpho achilles (assembly GCA_947086495.1). NCBI lineage: Eukaryota > Metazoa > Arthropoda > Insecta > Lepidoptera > Nymphalidae > Morpho > Morpho achilles. The sequence continues at coordinate 13,327,537 of CAMTZB010000007.1, read as the reverse complement.
TAGCTCTTTCATCGTTTTATCAAGAGACGTTTGAAAAATCAAAATTACTTATAAGTTAGTCACGGAAAAGGCGACAACATCAAAGTGTTTCGAAGAAACAATTGGAACACAATACTGTTTTGTCTCGCAGAATACAAAATATTTTATGCGAATAATATATTGTACAAGTCGTTTATCATGCGGCAGGGAAAATATTTATATGAAAGAAAACGGTGGTGAGAAGTAAATCAAAGGAGCTGTTGTACGCCAAGTCTGTGATCACATATATTATAGTTCGGGAGAAGACCATAACATTTCATTCTAATTGAGAACACAACATTCCATTCAAATATGAAATGAATGAATTAAAACAAAGTAATGAATTAAAAGAAATTACGACTAATTAGTCCATAAATATAATGTCGGTTTACGTATACGAAAATGCAGAAAAAATCATATAATTTATCAGTATTGACGGACTATAGAATATGAATAAAGATAATACTAGAAATACATTATTGTTTCTATTTTAGCGAAAATGCAGCATAATTATATTTACTTATTAATAAAAAGATATTGTTTTTATTTATTTTTTTACTATAATATCGATCTTGAAGAAATAAGAAAATACAGATAGAAATTAGGAAAAAATTGTAGAAGAATGAATTGCGAACTGTAACAGTTGATACCTAAGGAAACGATCGTTAGGTTTTGCAAGTCACAAATGCTTAGATGGACGGGCCACCTGAAACGCATGGATAATGCTAGAGCGGTAAAACCCATTCTAATTGGACTCAAAAGAGACCCACAGCAGATCCAGAAAGTGATGAAAACATTGTGTTTAGTAAAACCTCCAATACACGGACTAACATCTTGAAGACGCGAGGCCATGGTCAGAGTGAAATGGAAAAGGCTCGTTAAGGAGGCCAAGACCCATAAAGGGTTATAGTAGTAGGAAGTAAGATAGAAATTAGTGTTAAAAAAATATATATTTGTGTGGACTCCTACACTATAACCGTTGGCAAACATTACAGCGGCCAACATCTTAACCACGCTACATCGCCGCCCGATAGACTCTCATATCAAAACATGTTAATTTAAATCAATTAAGACAACTTTACAATCGCTAATATCAAAGAGTAAATATGAGTAATCGGGAAGGTATGAACTTTACGAGCGTTATAAAACGAATTTTATTTTCATCTGGCTCTAATGGTGTTTGTTAGTGATTTGATCCATTTCGATCGAGCAGTAGGCACCAATTATCGCTCTTGACGTACAGTTTCAAGTTTGTTACTGGAACTATACGATTTAGTTTCTTGGAATCTATATATTTAATATTTAAATGAGTTAATCTTAAATGTAATATACATAAGTATGTAATATAAATATATTTTCTAAATCTCGGAAACGGCTCCAACGATTTTCCTGAAATACAGCATGTAGGGGTTTTTGGGGAGAAAAATCGATATAGTTAAGTTATAATTTTAAAAAATGTATCCTTGTCTTTGGGCATTAAAAATATTGTATAACGTTTAATTGAAACCAAAGTGTTTCTTTTAGCTGTCAAACGTAATGTTGCGATAGCCGATGGGTAACAGGCGGAACGAAAATGTCCAAAATCCGGGTTCGAATCCCACATGACATCGGCGCCTTCTATCTTTTTAATTTTTTTAAATATTTTTGTATCTTTTAAAAATTATCGATCAAGGCTCGGTCACTCAGGCACTTACTATTAGTCGACGAGGAAATTTCTGCGTTATCAATATTTTGTTAAGTTTTATTTGTGTTTAAGTTTTGACCCGTTAAACCCGTTTTCTGCTTTTAGGCCACCCAAAGTTATTTCATAGTGCTTCTTTCTTTTATATGCAGTTGAACTATAAAGTGCTTAAGCAGTTTTTTTCAATTAACCATAAAGTTGGATTGGTTTTTTTTTGTTCTTTTTACTACCAAACCAATGACACTATACTTAAACCAAACAATTTTGATATTTAAAAATACGTTTTTCAATGAAGTGATTCTTATACTCGTAATTACTTATATAAACAAAAATATACAATTATCTCTGATTACTAATTACTTATCATAAATTACTTACACGCTAGTACCTTTAATAATAAAAAACATGTTTATTTCAATTATATATGAAGATTTATATACTCTCAATGAAATCTTTAATAATTCATAATACGTCAAAACTAAAGCCAAATTAGCTTTCCGCAATCTCCGTTAGATTTTATTAACCTTTTTTTATTTTTTTATTTAATCATATTATCATCATCTTAGATACACCGTCATCATCCTCCTGCCCGTAATCCCACTCTAAGTGGGGTCGGCACAACATGTTATAAAAATGCTGTCACATGATTTGGCTACGTATTTTACGACCGGCCGCCTGCCTGAAGTCAACTTATCTTAGTCGTATTTTACGACACCTCGATAAGAAAGTAATGGTAATCATATTATATTTAGTAAAATACCAAGAAAAATCTGCAATAAGTATCACAATATTTGCCGACTGTTTGAATAATGGCCTCGTATAAAATAAATTTTAAACGCCAAACAAAAGAACCGTTTAATAACAGCTTATCGTGTTAGATCTGCGTAAGATTAACATGGCAACTAGCGACTGAGATATAAATTATTCTATTACGCTTGTTATGATAATCTTTTAGGGGTGACTGCGGCTAATGTGCTGGGATTTAGTATCACCGCATTTTTATTCACCCTCTTGATGTGTATGCAAATTTAATCATTCATTTTGTCGCATTACTGCTAGCTCCTGACATAAAAAAATCTAAAAATATTGCATCTTCTATCACTCGTTGTGCTTGAATTATTTTAGCTCAGTTTTGATGATCGATCAAAGCCTATGTACCCTTAAAGTTCTTTGTATTTTATGACTAACAACTATGATTTATAGAGGCAGGCGTTACTTTACGGAATTCCATATTCCAGAAATTACAAAAAAATTATTTTGCTGTAATCCGCGTTTGTTAAGAGAATATATGTAATGCTAAGTGTTTTAAGCAGGCAACAATCACATACCTTATACATGCAGGACAGGTCACCATACGCATCACAAAACGCCGCCAACACCAATACTCCACACAAGTATTACACACGCTCACTACCACAATCTCTACGATCGTTTGGCCCCGAAACCAAAGTATCATCAGAAGGATAGGCTCCACAAACAAAATCGTAGTAAGACGAACAAAATCGTACACTTAGCATTACATATATTCTTTTAACAAACGCAGATTACAGCAAAATAATATTATTGTAACTTCTGGACTAACAACTTACTTTAATTTAATAAAAGGAAGTTCTATCGACTTGAAGAGATCGTAAAAATTGATTATCTTGTGCTCTAATAACATTATGCTCTAATACCTTTCTCACTAGTTGTCCATTAATACAATATAAAATCCAATGAAAGGCAGTAAGGTTTGCATTTATCAGTGATATGCGATCACCAACATATTTGTCATTATAGTACTCGCAAAAAAGAAATGTCTATAGAAAAGATATCTAGAAGTCCCTTAGTTGATACGACGACAAACTTTTAACTATTCAGTATAAAATCGAATTTCGAGTATTTAGTATCTGCACCTGATTCAGTCGCGACAATTCAGCAGATCTCAGTAGGGCAATTCAATTACATTGAAAGATCCCTCATAAGCGAATCGTTTTTCCGAGTCATTAATTTTTTCGAACGACACAGGGCTCCGCGATATGGCGGGGCAAGTCCAGGCGCGGCTATCTCACGAGATAATGCTGATTTATTTCGGTGGGCGACGGTCGCGATTCGTCGCGCATCGTCGCCGTCACATGTGAATCTCGCGCTTATACGCTCTCGCGTGAAAAACTGATACAAAGCTTTTATCTTTAATAGATTATTTAATAAAGATTGTTTTATAGTGAATTGTTACTTATAATTTTAATTCAAATATGTTATATAGAAAGCCTACTATACTATTGAGGACTACGTAGAAGATAAGAATGTGTGAATATACTCGTAGCTACTTTTCGATTAAATGTAAATTAGTGATAAGAATTATATTTTTAAAAGAGCAACCGCCGAGTTTCTTGCTGGCTCTTTAGGTAGGAACAGCTTTCTGAACTAGCAATAGAGTGACGATTTAAAAGCACTTATTTAAAATTTTACTTGAATAAAGAATATTTCAATTTGACCTCGAATTTATATGAAATATTTTTTATATAAAGTTTTAGTATCGACGTTTGGGTAAAAGTAAATAAAAATTAATGGGTAATATTATGGCTCTGGAATCTTTCTTTCAATCTTTAGATTTAAGTCACAATGGTCGCCATTGAAAATCCATCTTAAGGTACACCTCAACTTAAGCTAAGTGGTGTTCCAATTCGTAACGTCACATTTCTGTACGTGTTTCCTCTTATTTTAACTGTTATCTATTTTAAAAAATTTAATATGTCGTAATTAATTAAAGGTGATTACAAATAATCATTAATGATTCCGATTTTCAGAGGGTAGGTAGGTATTTTCTTATTGTTTACCATCATAATTCTCCTCCCCCTATTCAACTCTAAGTGGAGTCGGTAAAACATGTTGTCACATGATTTGGCTAGGTATATTACGACCGGCCGCCTTCCTGACGTCAACTTGTCTTAGTGGTATTTTACGACACATCAGTTAGAAAGAGGGTGGTCTATTCTACTCAGATACCAGACAGCAGATCAACTTACTTTATTCGTATTACACATTTGTAAGAAAGAGGGTGGTATATTCTACTCAACCGGATAACTCACAGCAGATCAACTTATTTTTGTGGCCTTTTATGACACTTCGGTAAGAAATGGGTTGGTATATTCTGCTCAACCAGATACTACGCTTATTCAATAGGATCAAGTCTTATTTGTTTAACAGAACGTGCACATTGCATGGGCTGCGAGGGCACATTTGTGACGGTTAGTTGGCGAGATTTATGTTAATCGACGAGGCCGACTCGTATAAGTCCGCGTGACGGCGTGTGGCAAATTGTCTCCCGATACGATTTTTGAAAATCCCACTGTGCGTTTACAAGCTTACTTATAAACGTTAATTACATTGTGGGCCTGTATTTTAAGTTACCTATAAACTGTCAGTTAGCTTATTCGGAACATATCTGATCCAAGATCACCATTAGATTTAGGATAAATTTATATATATAATTTGGAGTCAAATGTATATAGTCAGATAAATATACTGTTATGGCCATAATATTGCCCTATCCGAAGATTAAAGTCACGTTTCTTATGCTTATACATGGTACATGTGACTTTATTCTTCGGATAGGTCGATATATTAAACTTCACAATGTAAGACAATGTAATAAAAAGTGTTTTTTATAACAGCCAATGTAATACAAGCCTCTTTGTTAAATGAAAAACGTATTATGAGCACAAATTGCGTATGCGAGTGAAATCGCAAAAAATTGTTAGTGATATCTCAAATCAATTTTTCTATAGGTATTTAATGCGAATCAACACGACATTAAACATGCATTGTGATTGTTATGCACTGCTTAGCTTAAGAATAAATGTGGCTGGAATATTTCCGAATGTCGTTTTTTATGGTGCATGAAAGAAAAAAGCTGACGTCGTTAACTCGAGAACATTATAAGGTATAAATAACTGAGGTATTAATACGATTTTATACTCCATGAAAGAGCCTTTTTTATATCTTTATAATGCAAAATTATTAAATTAATACTTATTTTTTATATACAGATTAAATATGGACGAATAATTATACTCACTAATAAATCTAAAAACTACACATAAATCTTTTTTGAAATAAAGTCATAACATGCAAGTAATTTTTACTATATTATTACAATATAGTATTCGGATATTGTGTCGCATAGAATCCTGTCATTTAAAATTATTTATGAAAAATAAAAACTTAAAAGTTTTTTTTGTCATTCTCATTAATTTATAGGTGTGATAGCTCAGTTTAGAGATCTTGTAACTCTTTCGCGAGATCACCGGTTTAAGCCCCGGGCAAGCACCAATGAGATTTTCTGTTAAAATGAATGTGTACAATTGGTAATTGCAATTTATCCCACGCTTTTGGGTAAACAAAGCTATCGTGAGGAAACCTGCATATCTTTAGAGAATTCTGGGGATATGTGTAATTTACCAATCCGTATTGAAGCAGCATGGTAGATCTTAGATGCAAACCTTCTCTCCAAAAAACGAAAGCAGGCCGTTACATTACGTTACATTAAATTAATTGATTATCACAACTTTTAGATTAGAAGATATAATTTTAAAAATATATCTAGTTATATTAATATCAGGTACTGATTTCAAAACGTATATTACATGAATGTGAAAAAGAAAGATGCCTAATTTCGAACTTAAGGGTTCTTATGCATGATTTCATTATGCCTTAACGCCGCGGCATTTAAGAATTGCTTAACTTTCAAATAGCTATTTATATTAAAAAAAATTATACTCTTTTTTGCATACGTGTTTTTGTACTCTTTCAGTCAATGTACTCTTTTGTTATGTCTAGTCATTAATCATAAACATAATGTACCAAGTTGTTACATAAATTAAAGCTTATTATAATAAAAGAGTTCCGTTATATGAAATTGTTTCGCGAAATCAAATTAGTTTTTTTTTATTTTATAACACCGATTTGCTATGTCGTTGATAAGTTCAGATATTTTTGGCAATGTTGGCAATCTGGATTTATTTGTCACTGTTTGGCCGCGTACTTTACAAGATTTGTGTCAATCTGCTGTGTAACTGATTAAAAGTGTATGAATGGCGACCCCGTACCAGAAAACGCAGCATCGTTAGAACCCATACGATGTGGACTGATGATTTCAAAAAGGCTGTGGAGAGCCGCTAAAGAAATAATGCACGATAATTGTTTTTTTTGTGTAACACCATTTACTGATCAGGCAGGGTGGCGGTGAACGTATCCAATCGCGGAAGCCACCACCCTTGACCTGGATGAGTTTAGCCAAGTGGGGCGTTTCTCAGCAGTGCGTCGAATAAAAATTCACAGCGACCCTCTCAAAATCGGATTTAAAAAAACGATAATAGATGTAATGAATTTAATTTAGAACTAACGAGTCCATTCTTCGAGAACTTGGCATCAAGCAGCATCTATCTACCATCGTTCAGGGTCGTATTCTCACTTTTTTCGGGCATGTTTCTCGTCGGGAAGATGCCTCTGTAGAGCGCCTTGTAGTGCAGGGGAAAATCGAAGGCACAAGACCGCGCGGTAGATCACCGATGCGATGGACGGACCAAGTGAAGGCTTGACTGCCCTCTTCACAAATATAACAGGAAGGCAGCCGTCCGAAAACATCATCATCCTCCTGCCCTTATCCCACTCTAAGTGGGGTCGGCACAACATGTTATAAACATGCTTTCATATGATTTGGCTGCGTTTTTAAGACCGGCCGCCTGCCTGACGTCAACTTACCTTAGTCGCTTTTTACGACACCTCGGTAAGAAATGAGAGTGGTACAATTCTATTCAGCCGGATACCACGCGGCGGAGCCGTCCGAAAACAATGGCGTCGAATTGTCAAGCGTGTCACCAACCCTGAACTGACGACCACGACCGCTCTGCCAAGAGTGTAGCGACCAAGAAGAAGAATAGATGTAAGCGCGGGTTTCACTCAAACAATAATATGATCTCAATAACAATTCAAAGCCGGGGCGGGTCGCTAGTAAAGCAATATAAGTAATTCCGAGCAGTACACAGTCCGTCTGTTTGCGCGCGGGCGGCCGATCGCGGTGTCGCGACGTCGATTACCCATTGTTCTGCCGCGAGGCGCGACCGATACGCCTCGCGCGGCCGACCGTGTGCCACCTACCTTATCGACAACTCGATATTACCTTGATCTCGTTAAACAATAAGCTCGCTTTACCTACCACCGCGAATTTTATACACGGGGACAATTTGGAGGCATAATGGCCACTAGTTTTACAATCCTTGTGTACAGTACGCATTCATCAACCTCCTGCCCTTATCCCACTCTGAGTCGGCACAAAATGTCATAAATATGTTGTCGCATGATTTGGCTACGTATTGTATGACCGGCCGCTTACCTGACGTTAACTTACCTTAGTCGTATTTTACGACAACTCGGCAAGAATGAGGGTGGTCTATTCTACTCAACCTAATACCACACGGTGGGTCAACTTATCTTAGTCGCCTTTTACAACACTTTGGTAAGAAATGAACGTGGTCTATTCTACTCAATCGGATTCCACACGGTGGTTCAACTAACCTTTATCACCTTTTGCGACACCTCGGTAAGAAATAAGGGTGATCTATTCTACTCAGCAGGATGGGTACAGCACGCATTATGTCTATTTTATACAGAAAAGACGTAACTATTAATGTATAATGGAAACTAATCAATACAAAACTCTGTCCGTCTGTAACGCTTTCACGGCTAATCAGCCCGGGCAATGAAAATTAAATTTGGTACAATTAAAGCTTTGGCTTATAGATATAACAATTCCCATTTTTACTCCAATGAATGAAGGAATGAGGAAAGCACAGAGTTTATATAAAATATATAACCTTTTTTAAAAAATACTATATAGTATGTATAGGATAAATAAAGGAGTCAAATCTGTATATATAGAAATAGGTGCTATATCACATTGGTTGGCTTGTTTTCATTTCTGTTTACTAAATAATGCTGGATAATGGCTATTTTAATGTATATTTATCTAAGTCATACGGTTTATTCACTAAAATAATAATATACTCTCGAGAAAACGATAAATCTCTCTCAGTCTTCCCGTATCGACCTGATTTTGTAATGGAGATTGAGAGTGACAGAAGCTTCTTTTTATTCCAAGACTACAGTCCACGCTAACGAAATTGCGGGTAGAAGCTAGTATATAATAAAAGGTAAATAGAAAAATCACATAGATCATTTTATAGCTAATTATAGCTGAATGCGCTAACATCTAGTAACTTATTAACAACATACCTTCCGGTTTTCGTGATGATCATCTCGGTGCCTAGTTCGTTGAATTTATCCCACAGTTCCTTGGTCTCTAAGTGGCATTGTATATGCCTCATGTCCTCACTGGACCATCGTTCGGCTAGTTGGGGGTTGCGAGGCGGCGGCGAGGTGGCCCGCGAGCCGCTCGGCACGCCGCTCGCTGAGCCCGCTTCGGAGGTAGACGAAACATCGACAGGGGAATCCCTCTCGTATTCAGCGAGCGGCGGCGATGGCGAACCTGAGGCAGATGCTGCCGCGTCCACGAACTTTTCTGTAAAGAAAAATGATTCCATTTTTAAAACGCTTTATATTAATTTCTCTTATTCCCGTGTTGTATCTGGGTAAAAGACCACTCTCATTTCTTACCGAAGTGTCGTAAAAGGCGGCTAAGGTAAGTTGACCCGCCGTGTGGTATCCGGCTGAGTATAATAGACCACCCTCTTTTTACCGAGGTGTCGTAAAAGGCGGCTAAGGTAAGTCGACCCGCCGTGTGGTATCCGGTTGAGTAGAATAGACCACCCTCTTTCTTACTGAGGTGTTATAAAGTACGACTAAAGTAAGTTGACGTGAGGCAGGCGGCCGCTCGTAAAATATGCCACTTCATGTGACAACATGTTTGTAACATGTTGTGCCGACCCAACTTAGAGTGGGATAAGGGCAGGAGGATGATGATTAATTTCTCTTATATGTGTGTAGTCTTGTTTGTACGTTACCGACTTCTTTAAAAACAATTTTGACCCACTTTGCATGGACCGAATTTAATTCAAACTTCGTGCACTTATCAAGAATAGTGATAACACAATTAAATATGATAAGAAAATTAAAAAAAATAACAACGACTTACTATCATAATTATGATTTTTTATTACAGAAATAATATTAATCTCTTCTTAATTTCACCATGGACCATCATAAAATCTGTTAAATTATTTTAAATTAAATTTTATAGTCCTCCGTCAGCTTAATTTTTAACAAAGTACAAAGTTTCAGCTTCACGTACGTTTTTGTAATTATATTAGTTATTAATGAGCATGTGCCATGTAAACGATTTATTTATATATAAAAATACAAATTTTAGTGACAAAAATAATTTGTGACAAATTATCCTTTTTATTATGATTAAAAAACCAGTATGTGAATTTTTACAAGTACGGTTAAATAGGTAACATACTACATTGTAAGTACAATATTATTAACACTTTATATTCGTTGATTACAAATTTTCATACCAATTGCCTACTAAAAAGCTTTTATAATTTTGACAGTTCCCGTATAAAAACACGCGAAGTATCAGTAATAAGTGTCTCATAATTCAGAAAATATATTTAACCGGAAATTCCTATTGGGGTGAAAAAATTATGAGTTTTATTATATATTTCACAATTTATCCAAAATCTATACTGTCTACTACTACTAAACATGTAAAATCGTAAAGGTGTTTTTTTTAATGATTTTATACTTGAATATTCGTGGTTTGAAGACATAATTATAATTTATTAGTTTCAACAAATTACGGTGGTATGTATCCGAAACTAATAAGGTATTTTTTTTGTTTGTTTAACCTTATTTTAAGTTTTAAATGAGCTTTTGATCGGTTTGAGAGAATCGATATAGAGAAAAAAATTGTCGTAGGTTACTATGGTGTATGTATTTTGATAAAATCGATCACATTCAGACAAACAAATTGTGGGGATTTTTTATAGTAGGTTACTAGGTATGTATAGATTATGGTCAATTTGTCTGAAGTAAATTTATTTACAACAAAATTAAACATAAAATAAGTTATCTTGATCTAATTTAATAAATGTTTATCTACTTTAAAAAATAACGGAAATTTTATACTTAACAATCAGTGTCTAGATTTATATTATAAATGTAGAATTCTGTCTGTCCGTTCGTAACTCTATCAAGTTAATCCGCTATAGCTAAATTGACTTAAAAAAAACTTAATACAATTGAATCGTACGTATATACACGACTAACCTATACTAATGTATAAAGCTGAAGAGTTTGTTTGTTTCAACGCGCTAATCTCAGGAGCTACTGAACCTATTTAATAAATTCTTTGAGTGTAAAATATTTCATTTATCGAGGAAGGTAATAGGCTATATAACATCACACTAAGATGAAAAGGAGAGGAGCAGCAATAAAAATATTACGAAAACGGCAAAATTAAAAGCTTCCCTTGCGTGCGCTAAGTAAACGGTGTAAGTTATTAAAAAATCATGTGTTACAAAATTGTTCCCCTCTAAAAATTCAAAATAAAAGTCCGACACAGCATATGTCTAGCTTTTAAGGTCTACTTTAACCATTTTTATGGTTATCAATATACAATATTATGATTTTAATCTTAACATTGCGATTGCTAGTATGTAGAATAACAATATTCCTGATTTTAAAACAAGTAGAAACGTACGAAGTCACGGGTATGGCTTGTTATAGATAAACTAACGTAAAATGAAGAATTAACTCGTTCGTAATACTTAACTGGAATTTCGAATACAGTCACGGTTGACAATTATTAATAGCTCGGTTCACAAGTCCATAATTCCGTCGCCACAGAGTTTCCCGTAAATCCGTAAACATTCCGACGTTCCGGAATTCAATGTTAATAAAGCAAACGGTTAAAATTTATCAAATAAAGTATCCAAAGCCTTATATGTTTAGCCGAACTATATCAAAAAAAAAAATATATATATATATATATATATATATATATATATATATATATATATATATATATATATATATATATATATATATATATATATATATATATATATATACATATATATATTGGAATCCCGGAAACGAAACGGCTCCAACGATGTAGGGGGTTTTGGAAAATCGATCTAAATAAGTTTTATTAAAAAATGATGTTTTATCCCTGGTTTCGGGTACGAAATTTTTTTTGAAATTTACGTTGAATGCAATTGCAATTTTTTACTGTCAAACGTAAAGTCATGGTAGTTCATTTGGGGAACGGGCGGTCTAGAGAGCTAAAAATACCTAGGATCGAGTCCCACCTGCCCTATTATTTTTTAATTTTTCTTTTTAATTTGTTTTTAATTTATTTTTACATCATTTTAAAAATTACCGAGCAAGGCGATCACCCAAGTACTTTATAAAATAGTAATTGTAAATGTAAGTTTTTAACGACGATATTTTTATGCATTATACAATACACTAAACTTTTGATTATTGGTTTTGAGTACTGGAATTTATAACTTTTAGTTAATTACCTATAAAGTATTTTTTATGGTCCTGCTTTTTTCAAGATTATTGGCATGAATTAATTTTGTTTATAATTTTGCTGATTTTTTGTATCCTTTTACTAGGTAAATATAAAAATAATAATTTATAGAATTAGGCGTTACTTTGCGTAGGTCCATAATACAAAAGTAGTAAAATATTATATTTCTACAAGACGCAATAAAAGAAAATATACGAAATAATTGTATATATTGTGGTAGTGAATACAGTGCCTGAGTATAGTTTGGGATGGTTCAGGGGTTTTTGCATGTTCAGGTATGAGAACGGATAGTACACTCTACATTTAAAATTACATATATTTTCTTTTATTGCGGATAGTAACAAAAAAAATCTCATTAGTTTTGAAATATATAGATATCAATTTGATTCATTCAAATTCTACAATCCATATTAGACTTATCTACAAAAGAGTTTAAATTAAGTGTTAAAAATATGCTTATAAAGCTGACATAAAGCATATATTACACAATTGAAGATTATTAGAATGATAAATTACTTGGATTTGAAACTCCATATATTATCCTTATATATTTTCAAACAAGAGTGTGGTTAAACAATGTAAATTTAGAATGTTTAAAAGATTAAACGCTGAGCTTCTTTCTGGTTCTTCTCGGTAAGATCAAAATTCGGAACCAGATATAGCTTCAGGATCAATATGATTATATTGACCCTTGACGATTCAAAAGTGGATTGAAAATTGATTTGAATTTTTTTTACTAGATCATGAAACCACTACGACTGTAGTTATGATTATACTCAATTCTATAGAAAAATATATAATCATAGAGTCAAACAGCTCATTTTGAATTGCATAAAAAACATATTTGTTGTTTCGGTCAGACGTGAAAGAATTATAAGGAGAATCGAAGAAACAAATATACTTCCGAATTTAAAATATAATTGTGTGATCGTTAATTTCTCTGATTATTTTTTTAAATGTAAAAATATAGATATATAATAATGTAGAGAATAAACATCTTCACTTTGTTTTACTAAATAACTAGTTAAATCGTTTTTATACTTTAAAATATTTTGGCAAGTAAGTACTACATATTAAATTATTTCATTTGATATAAAATAAATGTATACATGATTGAATATTTTTTTAAATATAACTTATTTTTTAAACAGGTAAGAAACCTTCTGGACATTATGTAAGTGCTAGGATATTTATTTTCGTAATTAATTAACACATGAAATTTATTTATTTATCTATGGATTTTAGTTCCTTAGAAAAATACTTTTATTGTTCTTTGTTTTTATTTGATAAATGTTACGATGTACGCTACGCAATTTGTTTTTTCCTTATTACAAAAGTAATATTTTGCTATAATCCGCAATAAAAAATTAGAAAAATAATATTCTTATTACTTTTGTATTATGGACCTCTGCAAAGTAACGCCTAATTCTATAAATTATTTTTCCTTTTTTTTAACATAGTTGTTGGTTAAAATATAATTTAATCCACAAACCTAGCGGTGTTAATGTGTCTTCCCTGGGATCCCTATGTCTCCTCGCCCTCCGCTCCTGGCGGTCCCTGGCCATGATCGCAGCGATGGAGAAGTCGGTGGCACAGGGCCTCGCCGAGCACTCCTCCTCCATAGCAGGCCCGCGGCCTTCGCCCTGCAGCAGCATCAAGAACCTGCTGCCCCACGCCTCACCGACTGAACATCCCATCAGCACAGATCATAATCAGCCTTGTATACAATCTGGCCAATTCGTATTTCGATGTAATATTCGTAAATTGTTTATGGTAATATCACAGATAACAACACTACTCTATAATGAAACAACTTTCTTTTATAAGTATAGTTGTGTTCTCACATCGATTATAAGTTTCGTAGTGTAACTGAAACTTTTTACGCGCAATGGCAATGGTTCGGACCGGTGGAACACCGCGCGATTTGAACCCGACTGACGGCGGCGAGGCGGCGACGCGCCACAAGGAGGGGCCTGGGCCGCCCTATGCCACCACACTCCGACCACGCACACAACCGCTTTTTTATTACTTCTTTCTTATTACAACCGTCTCATTCCCACTTACAACAACCCGTATATTCCGTCTCTATCGCGAGTTTTTCTCCGCGCGATAACTATTGAAATTCGCTAAATGGCTCTCCGCGGCACTGAAAAGGCTCTGGTTAAACAGTGAGCCAATATCGGAGTACTTATTCTCGTTCACGTCACTATTTATGCATTATTCGGGTGCCATTGATTCGTGCAGTTATATTATGATCGAATTAATAGCCTCTTAGATGTTACAAGAAATGTATGGGGGCACTTCGAGATTATGGGCCATTAAAGATCAAATGGGTTGTCTGTTAAAAATATTTTCGAGTGGTCCGTATACGCACATAAATGTATGTAACTGTTTGAAACTATAACCTATACAATTTACATTATATCTCATGTTTAATTTTTATAGCTATAAGTTATACTTTTTTTGAACATTATTTACTTCTAGCTTTATATTATGAAGATTTACACACATAATTCCGTTTTCCGTGTGTGTAACAAAGTGTATGCAATCTTTTCTAACATTTACGCCTTAGTGCGAATAAATTTTCTTAAATGAGTTACTTAATTGAATTTTATTACAATATAATTTTAATATTATTAAAATAGCCCATATATTTTATTATTATTATTAAAATATATGGGCTACTCTTATATTTAAGAAAAATATATTCTTACAGTTTATATTTTTCTGTAATCAAAACTCTATGTATTGATAAAACTCTATTTATAGAGTTGCTTCAAATTTTTATTGGACGTTGTGATTCCATACTACGTGTAATATTTTCTTTTATTATTTATTTTGATGTTCCTATATTTATAAGACAATACTATGGTATACAAAAATCCAGTATAGCTATTTAAAATAATGATAAACATAGAGTATCAAATCTAATTTACAAGACATTCCGCATTTTGTTTAGCCAGAAAAAAAATATTATAAGTTTAAATTAAATATTTAAGTAACTCCAAAGTAAGTCGTTGGCTTTATTTCGATTAAGTTGCCCAGATAAATAAATATCCTAAGTTGATTGTGCAGGTCTAATCACATCAAAATAATCTTTATTCAAGATATTTGTTTACACTTTTAAATCGTCAAGAATCAATCAATTAAATTTAATGAAGCTACGATATAAAGTCTATAACGGTTAAAACCTAAACTGAACTTAAACACGCAACAAACAAAAATTTTCTTAACAATAACTAAACTGGACTATCGACGTCGTCTCACTTGTTAAAAATATCATATTAAGGTAGCTTATTATATTATTATTCATCATCCTCCTACCCTTATCCCACACTAAGTGGGGTCGGCACGACATCTTACAAACATGTTGTCATATGATTTGACTACGTATTTTACGACCGGCCGCCTGCCTGACGTCAACTTACCTTGGTCGTTTTTTTCTATTTTTTTCTTAGTCGTCTATTTTATTCAACTGGATACCACACGGTGGGTCAACTTACCTTAGTCGCCAGATCTGTCAGCTTCATTGTCGACACAGCAATAAATATAAATAAATTATAACAAACGATATTTCTCCTTTACACTTATTCAGTTAAGTCCGCCGTGTGGTATCCGGCTGAATAGAATAGTACCACCTTCATTTCTTACCGAGGTGTCGTAAAAGGCGACTAAGGTAAGTTTACCCACCGGATACCACCGGTTAAGTAGAATAGACCACCCTCTTTCTTTCCGAGGTGTCGTAAAATACGACTAAGGTAATATGACGTCAGGCAGGCGGCCGGTCGTAAAAACGTAGCCAAATCATGTGACAGCATGTTTATAACATGTTGTGCCAACCCCACTTAGTGTGGGATAAGGGCAGGAAGATGATGATGATGATGACACTTATTCAGTTAAGTACCTAGCTTAGCTCAGTAATATTTTAAAACATATAAATAAATGCGAATAACAAAAAGAAATTGCCGATGTCATGTTTGACTCTCACGCGAGTTTTGAACTGATTTTTTCTGCCCGTTACTATTAGGCTATTACTATTCATTAGGCTATTATTAGAAATAATTTCTGTCGTTTTCTGACAAAAAAAAGCTTTTAAATAAATAAATATATAGGACCCTTACACACATGGTCATCCGTCACCAAAGTAACTTAATACTTGTGTGTAATACTTGTGGACAGACAACTGGTGAATATATACTTATTAATTTTTTAATTACATACTTAAATACAACTATATACCCAGGCTCAAAGACCAACAAATTCATTTATAGAAAATGTTGGACCTCGGCTTAATAACAAAATTTCATGTCCCTACTGTTAACCGTTTACCATTTTCCTCGTCTGGAGCCAATCCTGGCATCAGCATTAGGTCTTGCTTATTATAAACATGCCTTGTCATCGGAACTCGAGCGGTATGTAAAATTTCAGCTCAATCGAACAAGGGAAAGATAAAATTTAACATTACATACATTATATATATATATTATATACATTATACATATTTACATACATTGCAAGTTACATTGCAAAGCATTGAAAAATACGTTAAACAATAATAATAATATTCTTTCTTTACGTTACGCTACCAAAAGGTCCGACAATCATTTGTCGGTCTCGGTACACGTTTTTATAACAAAATTCCTCAACATTATCTAGACTTGCCTTTACACAAGTTTAGAAATTATCTCAAAACGATGTTGCTACATAAAGCTTACTATACTATTGAGGATTATTTGAGTGATAGCATATCTTAACTGCAGTCAGCTACGCATTCAGCTGCAACGATTATCTTGTAATTATCAAATTGTAATAATTTTTTAAAAGGATTAGCTGCCGAGATTCTTGCTGGTTCTTCTCGGTAGGAGCAAGCTTCCGAATCAGTGGTAGCTTCTTTAAAATATTTGACGATTCAAAAGTACTGTGAACAGTCCACTTGAATAAAAAATATTTTGAATTTGAATTTCTCTAATAATCACTAGTCGATTAGAAAATTTATAGTCATAATTTTAAAGTCCATACAAAACCAAAACATTTCCGTATAACGACAATCAGGTAATATTTACAGCAGTAAATGAAAATTGCGTAAAATTGGACAACAGAACATGCTCAGCATGTTTATAATAATTTAGTATGTGAGGGAGCAAACTAACCGTGTCCTTTGGCAGTAAACTGTTATCGGAAGTTATGGAGGTATGTAACGCCATGCAAATGGTCGCCGATGCGAATTGCATTGCATTAATTATTAAGTTGATTTCTTTGAGAACACTTTTAACTTGGCTTTTAATACATTTGTGATCCAAATCAAAGAAATACAGTAGTCCTGGAACCAGTGCGTATGTAAAAGTCCGAGAGTGCAAATATTTCATCATCCTCCTGCCCTTATCCCAATCTAAGTGGGGTAGGCTAATATTATAGACATGTTGTTATGTGATTTGGCTAGGTATGTTATAACCTGCCTGACGTCAACTTATCTTAGTCGCCTTTAACGACACCTCGGTAAGAAATGATCCACTGTATTCAGATACGTGCAAATATTTATCTGTATTTAAATTTTTTTTCGAATTGACTATATGCTGTTAGCTCTAACGGCTTTTACAGCGTCACCGGGCTGGATGTATTTAAAGTTAGGTAAATATTTGTACCATTTGCATCATAATTCATATAGTTCTATCGACTATTTATTCTATGTTTTAAACCGCATTTCAAAGGCTGTGTTGAAAGTAAAATGGTTTTCTAAAGGTATTCTTCGGAATAAACAATCTGGTTTTTTATAGTTTCCCTAGAAGAAAAGTAGCTTATGTGTTTTTAAGTATAGTCATTACTCTATACTTAAAGACACATAAGCTACATTACGTACGTTGCGTATAAATTTTTTTTCAATTTGCAAGTGAGATAAAATCTTTTAAAACATCTGTGCCGTTTGATAAGTTACGCTTAACTATCGTTTAACTGCAATTAGATTATGTGGTAGAGTTGGAATTTTTATAATAATATTTAAAAGGAACATGTTCACACACCTTTATTTATGTTAATTAGCACATTGTGTTTGTGACATAGATATGCTTATAACAAATAATAATCCAATGACAAAAACTTAAGCATCTTTGGCTAAGAGAAACAATAACTCCCAAAATAAAAAGCTATATATTTTAGACAAAATTGTTACATTGTCTAGAAACTGTAAATTGTTAACAGCTTTTCAAAATGGTTGGTAATCGATATTAATAACAACATAGCAGTATGACGAACAAACCAGCTAATATTATTGATTACAGAGATTATACTATGAACGATCGCTGAAATTGAAATCCTATTCAAGCCTATAATTTTACTCTATATATCTCGATATATCGAGCAAAATACCATAACCTTATTTACTATTTAATAAGATGCAAGTCCTTAACCAGGCTTTTATCTTGTCACTGGACACGTCCGTTGGACTTTTTGTACAAATCAACGGCCGATTTGTGATTAAAATTTTATAAGTAAGCAAGTTGTGTGAACGCAGCCGATGCTCGGAGAGGGGAGCGACGCCCCTTGGAGGCGGTGTCGGGGATATGACAAAGTAAAATCAACTCTATTAATAATGCAAATAGATTCAAAATCGTTTTACAAAATTCGGGTGCATTCAATGCAAGCTGTGCTCAAGCGAGGGTCTTGCTAAGTAGCGTAATAAGCATTCTGGTAGTGTTTTTTCGTTAGCCTTTCGCGGTATCATCGGTTCTATTGCCAGGGCTTGTCTATGGTTGGATAAACGGTGGTGTTGCTACACTGTGGCTATCTTTTTGATGTATCACAATGCGATAAATGAACTTATTTATGACCAAAGTATTAAAATTGTGGAACATAGGTACATGAAAATTTTAACCCTTCGTTAAGTTCTTGGCGAAACAAAATTAATCTATTATCCAGATTTTTTTTTGAAAAATGAAAATTTAAACCTATAGAGGATCTATGGGTGTTACAATCATTGAATTATATTTAATCCTTATTTTATAAAATTAAGTGATACCGATTTTATTCGTGTAAGTTTTATTATAGGATAATGTAATTTTGATTTAAGTTTTTTTCTGAGGTACAGTTCAATTCTATTATAAAATAAAATTAATCAGAAAAAACAATATACCAATTTTTATTACAAAATACAATTTTTAAAATCAGATTAGATTACAAATTTTTTATAAAAGCCTTTTTGGTGTTTGTTATGTTCACGTTAACGTCTTAATTTTTTGTTATACACTTGCAATGTTTTTCAAACAAAACTAAAGAATAAAAAAAGAGTTATCATTAACACAATCTCACATTTTAAAATAAAACCACCTTCGTTTTATTGCTAAACTTTTCTTATGTCATCTACTATAATATAAATACTTGCCTAGTAGTTAGTCAATAATCAAAGATTACATAAAAATTACAGTTATTGTGTTTAGTGAAATTCTGATAATGACGTATGAAACAGTTTACCTATATAATTTAATTTCAGTTATGAAAATATAAAGCGGTACAAATTGTTATTGTTATTTTGTTATTTGATTCGGTCATATACCCAAAGGTTAGGATAATTTTAGAAAAATATCATTTTTTTTAAAGAACTCAGAAAATAGTTATGGCTTTTTAGCCCTAATGGCATGGAAGGAGGAGAAATCTTATATGGACTCCCTAGTTCCAATGTTGTCCCTTGTTGTAATGCTGGGGCTATATTAGCGTGCTACGGCGAATATTCGGACTACGGCTATGTATGTGGCCGGGTACATCGTTGCAACGCAGTGTATTCGGGCGCAAACGACGCATCGGGGCACTGTCGGCAAACCGGCGTGCATTAAAGAGATTTGTCGCGACAATATTGCTTTGAGTTGCCACACTTATGTCACTTCAGTGTTGTCCAGACGTTTGATTTCTGCGAATAGTAGTCATCCACTATATCCTCTTTCGTCTCGTTTTCATATTATTTCGTATCTGATACTCGTAAAAGTGTAAAAAATTATAATTTACTGACAATGCAACGACACTGTTCGTTTCGAACCCACAAAACTGGACAACGAATATTCACCGTTTATAGGCCGCTTTCTGATTCTCGCCCGCCTAATGTAGACAAGAACATCATGTATCAGCCATACACGTTTTGTGCGCCAACGCGACACGAATCTTCGCCCGCTAATGTAGCCCCAGCATTAAGTGAAGAGTCCGATTTTCACAGACTGAAATCCCTGCTCATTTTTTCTTCATTTGCTTTCCCCAAATTTCTTTGTCTCCCACTATATCCGTGACGACCTCCAGCATAAAGATCCACCTTTGAACCATAGGGTGTAAGTATACAATATTAATATTGTTGCATTCAAATCACGTATACTAGCAGAAACTGCACGCGTGTGGCGGTTAATATCCGACCGCAATATCCGATTGCTACTATATATGGGATATAGCACGATCTTAGGCTATATGTGATTTACTTGTTCCAATATCGTATTGGTGCTTCAGTTTTATTATTCCGTGTAACGAGATAGTACAGGAATACATATTGAGATAATTAAATGTCTTTATATATTTCAAAGAATTATATTACATTTCATTTCTAGCAACAAAACAGTTTCACAAATATTGTTAACTTCGTGTTAAATATCTAATAAATGTCTCTAATGTCATGGAAGGTCAATGGGGGATAATCCGTTACTTTTTAGTGTACCTAATTGTCCCGTAATTTTATATTTTTATTTTACTATCTGTCACTTTGTCTTTGCACGCATGGAAATCAGTGTATCACATAATTTTTCCCACATATATCTCGACCTCAAGGTAATTCTAGAATATAACGTAGCCTATATTTTGCTACACAATCTGCTCCATCTTCCAGTGAAAGTCCTGTCAAAATCGGTATAGCTGTGCGGGAGAATGATACTACATACAACCTTAGTAGATTTTGAGATAATGTAGGCCAACATTTTCTATAAATGAATTTGTTGGTCTTCGATTCTGGGTGTATTTTTGTATTTAAGTATGTATTTAAAAAATATATAAGTACATATTCACCAGTTGTCTGTCACCCACAATTATTAAGTTACTTACTTTGGAGACAGACGACCGTGTGTGTCTAAAAAATAAAAAGTCATTTGTCCCATGTATAGGAAATGTAACTTTATTCTTCGGATAAGGCAATATATATAGATTTATTTTCTCGAGGTGTAAACGTAATTCATCTTAAAGTGCTAAATTCCCTATAGCTTTAATTTAGAAATACAATTTATTTTAACATATGTTTACGTGAATCGGGGATTTACGTGCAGGGTGACAATTCAACGTGGCAGACAGACCCCTCTCTGGGGACCGGCTAAATCGTAGCGGTTACCTTACCTTTTTTATTTTCCCTGATAATTTCACTCTTGTACATTTTACTTTAAACACGACAAAATATATTGGATCCTATATATTTGCTTAATGGTTAGTCGGAGTTTCAAACCTTTTTCCGAAGTCACCTGTAAATTTGGGTATATGATTTAGAATTTTAGCTTTGTCATTACAGCAGTTTAAAAACACTGTTAAAAAGAGGCTGCTACAGAAAGTCTACTATACTGTTGAGGATTATTTAGGTGATAAGAATGTGTGGATCTCTCTACGAACCTGTACAAGACAGGAATAACGAAATGTAACTAGTATTAAAAAAAATATTTTTAAAAGAGCAACCGCCGAGTTTTTTGCTAGCTCTTCTCGGTAGGAACAGCTTTCTCAACCAGCAGTACAGTTGACGATTCAAAAGCACTTGTTTCAAGTTTATTTGAATATTTTGAATTTGTAAATAAGCATTATAGTTCTTTAATTATAATTTTTTTATTTAAGAATAACATTTTATTTTTATTTTATAAGAAGCAGTCACAGATAGTGATGTTAAATTTTTTCTAATAATCTATGAAGTTAAAAGTGAATTCCGCTTCACATATGAATAATTTTAAAGAATACTAAAACAATAAAACTAAAACTAAAGCTACTAGAGTTAGTCGAATTTTAAAAGTATGTCATAATGCAATATGCATTCGTGTTAAATTAAAAATAATAAAATATTATAATTCTCGAAAATACTGACTGGTTCTGTCTTTCTAAAATAGAATAGTATAATTCATAGAATATTCAACAGATTAGAATAGAGAGAATGAATTTGTTTACGGAACTAAATAGTTACTAAATAGGAAACATTTTTAGGAACAGTAGTTACTAAGTACCTAGAGAACATTTAGGAAACGCTTCGTAAAATTTTAGATAGAAATAAAATATTGTACTGAAACACCTTAGCTTCTCTTTGTTAAATTCTTGCAAAAACCTGTAGTATATAATTATACCTAATTGTAATATAATTTTTAAGAACTAACAAAAAACAATGCTGAATACGCCCGTAAATGATAATCATAATAGAACTAGATTTAATATTAGCGTTAATTGTCATTATATCTACAATATATTGTTAATGTATCAAATAAATAAATAAAATAGTATAGTAAATAGTAGAAGAATAACAAAAATATTAATTATTTGTTACTGATTAATCAACTGATATATCCGAAATAGTAATAAAAATAATATATTGTACATAATAAACCACTCAGCCACTTCTCTGTGAAATATTTTCTAAAACCTGTAGCAGAGTTACAACAGTAAAAAGTATTGACGAGTCTGCATACTTGGCAAAAGAAAAGCAAGACTTTTACTTTATAAAGTTATAACGAAATTTTATAAACAATGCACTAATATAACACCGTCCACAAAGTCATAATGTGCAAACGCCAAGCTCTCCGCGTTTGGCTGACAGTGCCCACGCCGCTTATAACGTGCAGCCTTACTAACAAAGGAAATATTTTTATTTAATAAAAAGTCTAGTTACTCTTTAAAAAAAATACGTTTTTTTTAAAGAATAACTAGACTTTATGGCGTAATAGGCGAACGCTTGACTGCAATTAGCCTAATGGTAAGCGATGATGAAGCCTAAGATGGAGCCCGCTTGCCTATTATATCAAATTAGCTTATATCAAAGATACCCATATTAAATGAACTGGGAAAGAAAGATACCGGGAGAGAAGTCTATTCCATTGCTGTGCGCATTAAGAATTAAGACGCGAAGGGTTCCGTGCACCTTCGTGGAAGGTCAATGACGTAAGGGTGGAACTTCTCCCGGTGTCTTGCGGTGCAATTACAGAAAGGCGATGGAGGAACAAGGTTGTTGAGTACCTCAGCACACTCTCCGAAATATATCCTGTAGAAGACCGATAGACAGGCAACCCTGCGCTGTTGTTGAAGAATGTGCAATTTGGCATTGGTCAGGGTTTTATCGGAAATGAGCCTCTGGCACGTCGATCCACCGAGACCAAAGCATCCAGCTGGTACTTGGGAGATCCGTCCCACAAATGACAGCAGTACTCCATACACAAACATACTTGAGATAAAAAACTGTGATAGCCAAGCGATGACTATATATTGTTACTAGACTATATGTGAAACCTACCAATCCACAGCGGAGCAGCGTCGAAAGTATTAGCTTCAATCCTTCTTTAAAAAAAAAAACAGAGAGTAGAGGCCTATGCCCAGCAGTAGGATAGTAACAGTCCTTTACTTTACTTTTACTTTAGTCCCTAGCTAATGATTTTGCTAGGTTTAAAAAAAAATGATAAATTTCAAAATAACAACATTTTTTTTAAGAAAGTTATTTGATTAATGGACACCAATTAATAACAGTCCAATCTGAAGTGAAATAAAATAAGTATTGCTCATGCTCCTATCATATTTACGAGTATCTTGGCGTGATGTTATATAGCCTATAGCTTTCCTCGATAAATGGACTATCTTACACTCGAAGAATTGTTCAAGTCGGTCGTGTAGTTCCTGAGATTAGCGTAGTAACAAACAAACAAACTCTTTAGCGTTTTATATTAGTACTATCGGCCTGCCCCTGCTTCGCAGGGGTATAAAATATATATCCCATGTCAGTTAGTGTAAAAAAAATGATTAAAATCGATCCAGTAGTTTTGATTTATTCATTACTGCCCGTGCCCGCAAGCGTTAAATTTGGAGAAAAACAATTCTCCCTATACCAAGAAAATTTCCTGCTATCTTTGGAATATCTAAATTCATATAGCACATTTTTACTTATTTACTTTTACATTTTCCCTGTGTATTTTATTTTTACAATTAATAACAGAATGTCTTTAAACAATCTCCTAAAAGAGCGACATAGCTGCTAAAGTCGAAGTGTTATAGGGCGAAGCGCGGCGTCCTCACGGCATTTTAAATCTGTAATATCTCCGAAAATGTTCACTTAAATTACATGCTGTAAACGACCATATTGATCTATATTAAATCAACTATTTATTTAAGGTACTTAATTGGATAAGGATTAATGCTGTATTATATAAAAATTGCTTAAAAAATATGGCATTATTTTTCGTAAAAAGTAAATGACAAAAAATGCTATAGTGGGTTATCCATAAGAGATAGACATATACCATCGCCGACTTTTCTGTAGACCTTTTCAAGGTGTACAAATACTTAGTAGATTATTTTGATAAATCTTGTAGGGTTTAGCCTGCGTTTGCAATGTAAGCGAAAAAAAATGTAATTATTTACAGAAGCCCCAAAACTTACAGTATTTCTCTACTCCGTATTGAATTTTATTATACGTACAAACCTTCCTCTGGAATCACTCTATCTATTAAAAAAAACTGCAACAAAATCTGTTACGTAGTTTTAAAGTTTTATGCATACATAGGGAAATATGGACAAAGAATGCGACTTTGTTTTATAATATGTAGTGATAGACTAAATTCTCGTTCTTTATTTGAAAATTGATTCATATTGACTAATAAACTCCTAAAATACGCTTGCAAAGAGGCAATCGCGAAGGCACCGAGGCAGAGCGAGGCGCGAGCTTGCTTTATCTCCGCTGGCTCTGCGCGAAACAATATATTTATTGGACAGTAGCACGCGGCACAACAATCCGGTGGATGATCTATTCTCTATGCTTTTCCTAAAGAGAACACTACCATAGAGTTGGATTTTTATTGGCAGACCTAACCACGTGTTCAAATAGTCTACTAATAATCTACGACTAATCTGGAGCTTCAATATTAAATTACTAGTAGTACCCGCGGCTTTATTCGCGCCAACGTAAGGGTTTAAGCACGCAGTTCCTGTCGCGATAACGTGTTAAGAGCTCATGAATAAGAGCCTCGGGTGATGTAGTAAAAGACGACTCAGGTAAGTTGATGTCAGGCAGGCGGCTGGTCGTAAAATACGCCAAATCATCTGACAACATGTATATAACAAGTTGTGCCGACCCCACTTAGAGCTGAATAAGGGCAGGAAGATTATGAATAAGTGCGTCGGATGAGTTCGAAACTAGTCGGGTTAATCTGATAGAATTAGACGTTTGTATAGCCGGTTTTTATATATTAACTACATAGATTTATATTAGCGGATTATATCTGCATTCTATCATTTTATGTTATACAATTTCCAAAATGCTTTACGGACCTTCTTAAAATTATTAAAATAATATATGTAACGAACATTTCACCATTTAACATTTGTCTGAATGTAACAAACCGGCAAGTCATCTCTCATTCGAGAAAGTCACAGTTTGCACAGCCGGCTGCCACCTCGTCCTATCCGACAGCACTGCTCGTGGTTTACGACACGCCGCAGTTTTGTTTTCAAGATTAAGCGAAACTAAACCGCTGTAGTGTACAACTCAGTGACCGAACCCACTTTAGTAGCGGACTATTAAAGAGCACGCTATACACGATAGTAACGACCCATGCAATATTAATTTTAATCTAAATTTTGTCCTGTTTTCGAACAAGCGCGCCGCGTCAAGTTAGTCAACCATTACTGATAAAGCTAGATCTCAATTAAATTATATTTATTTTCATTGAAATTAAATTTTTTTAAACAATATTTAAGAAGATTAAATAATGCCAAAGTAATCTATTACGTATAAATAGCGATAAATGGAAAGGACATGTCTATACATATCTTTATGAAAGCATGACAGAGGTGTAAGAAAACAAAAATAAAACAGTTCAAATTAAGCACATTGTACAAACACCCGCGACATTTTTAATATATCCTGAGGTAAACAGATAGAAAATAAATCTAGTAGCTCTTTAGCTGTAGTAAATAAACCTCCGAGAACCTCAATCACGGTTCTATTTGTTCGAACTGGTCTCGGGAGAGGCGAACAAGATGGATCGCGGTGTCAACACGAATTTGCATCCCTTGTTTGTCTCCACGGAGTCTCGGCGGAAAAAACACCGCAATCTCATTGGGTCGGTGCACCGAGCGGCTCGCATCAGTTATTCGCCCGCGCGGCTAACACGATTATCTGCCGTTTCGACCGAGACTTTTTTTCCATTTCCTTGTTTTCCAACTTCATGTCTACTCCGTGTTTTCCTGAAATGGGATATGTCAGACGAAAAATTGACAAAAATATGGCTGGCACCGATGGAAAATAGTGGGTTTTGTGATTACATCGGCCCGATCCCGCCGCGTGCTATCAAAATTTATTTACAAGATGATTTCCTTGTTTTTGGGTAGATTGTTTATTTATTCCATCTTTTCATTACCATATTTCAATGTTATTTCTTGCTTTGACAATGTTGCGGTATAAGCATTACGCGACAAATTTATTGTCCCAAAGCTCGAATAGCTTTTTCACGGAAACAGATGCAGCCTCTGCTGAAATAATGCGTCATGATATAATATCTTCTTGTTCATGCTTTTAGCCCACTCTAAGTGGTGTCGGCACAACATGTTATAAACATGTTGTCAAATGATTTAGCTACGTATTGTACGTCCGGCCGTCTGCCTGACGTCAACTTACCTTAGTCGCCTTTTACGATTTCTCGGCAAGAAATGAGGGAGGTTTATTCCACTCATCCGGATACCACACTGCGTCGTCATAACGCGTCGTCTATTTTACAATCAAACATATTTTATGATAATTCCTTCATTTAAAAGAAATTATTTAGAAATAATTGCTTTAAAACACGTGAACAGCAGTACATGCGCTTTTTACGTGGAACGTTAAAATATACATGAAATCAAAATACCTAAAAAAAGTTTTGAATTTGTTTTATCATTATAAGATAAAACGCAAGAAGAAATTTTTTTTTTATAAAATTACCACATCCTGTCCTAGTCCTAGTCCATCTAGTCCTACTCTAATTGGGGTCGGCATAACATGTTATAAACGTGTTGTCACATTAAATGTAGCGGTATCACGTATTCGATATCATGTATCTAAAATTACCATTTAGGCTGGATTCATACTATGATGCCGTTCTCGGTACGATCTCGCTTCGTTCTCGGTCCGGTCAAATCTCACTGTGTCTACACTACTCGATGCCGTTCTCGGTTCGATCTCGATTCATGGTCGACATACGATGTTTAAAAAAAGAATCATATTAATTTTATTCGCCAGAAAATGGAATTCAATTTTTCTATTGAAGAATTAGCAACAATAGCATTTTGGATAAACAAGATATAAATTTAAAAAAAATTATAACAAAAAGAAAAGAAAAAAAGGGGACAAGAAAATATGGGTTTTAGTAAAAGTAAAAGTTTAATACCGAGAAAAGAGGAAGACGAATATTATACTTTATTTCGTCATTTGGTAAGTAATGAAGAATAATGTTCATTATATTGATTTAGGATTGTATTCAGGAATATTTGAAATGATTTTAAAAATAATTGAGCGCAAATTTTAAAAAGAAACACCTCTTTTCGTCAGGTTACTAATGGTTTGGATAAGGTAAGTAATAAAATATCATATTCTATAAAATTTGTATATTTAAATTATAACAATCATTTACATGCATGAATTACATAATATATAATATCTGGGTGACCGAGCTTCGCTCGGTAATTTTTTACAAAAAAAAAACTTAAAAAAAAAGAAAAAACAATTATTTAGTTGGGGATCGATCCTTGGCATTCACATTTCTCGAGGCTGCCCGTTACCCGAATAAGCTACGTCGACATGACAGCTAATGGCGAAAATTCAATTAAATATAAATGTAAGTGTTTTTTAATGTCCAAAAACAGGGATAAAACAATTTTTTTTTTACATAAAACCTAGCTAGATCAATTTTTCTCCCCCAAAACCTCCTACATGCTGAATTTCAGGAAAATCGTTGGAGCCGTTTCCGAGATTCAGAATATATATATATATATATATATATATATATATATATATACACAATATTAACTCATTTAAATATAAAGATATAGCGGTGATGGTGTTGGTTGATAATGCATTTTCCTGTTGAGGTCCTGTTTGTTCCTGGTACATTACTAGCGAACATATTGACGGAATAAATTTCTAATTAAGCTCCTTCATTGACATCAATTTATCTTATCATAGTTGTTGGTTCATCTGTCTCTTCAATATCCATATCACGAATATTGTAATTGTTAACTTCATCATCGGCAATAATGGATATTCGTAGTCTATTACAGTTATGTACTCATTAATAAATTACATTTGGTCGTGATATCGCCATTTGCAAACTTTGTAAGCTGCTTGGCCACTTTTGGCCACTTTTTAATTTAGAGAGGTATTTTCGATATTGAGCTCTTAGTCGCTCCCATCGATTCCTTGCTCCTATAATAGAAATATAACGTTTATAAATAAGGATATGTAACAACATGCATTCTGCATAATATTATTAGAAATTCTGGAATTCGATGAATTTCGAGGGTAATTTGTATTACATTAATAATAATCACGTGCAAAATCTAAAAAGACAAAGAGGAAATGCATAGGCCTATAGGCATAAGGGAAATAAAAATCAACTCTCCTGAAGTATCAGTGCCATGGCAAGAAAAACTTGCGATATAATTACAATAAAGCAATTAAATGAATATCACTTTGTTACGTTTGTGTTTTACTCACCAGGTAATCCTATTGCGTCTTCAATCTCGTTCCATATTTTTATTTTGTAAATATTGTCACTGTAGTAGTGTGACTGCAAATCATACAGGCTGCGTCTACTTTTCACAAATTCAATATGTCTTTCATCTGCAAATAATAAATATTTAATTTATTTTTTATTTTTTGTAAAACAGTCGACCATTTATTTATTAATTTAACTCTATGCACTTTTCTCAAAAAAAAAGGCACATAGAAAGACTGGTAAAATAATTATAGCAGAATTATTCTTTATCTATAACAAATGTTATAAACCACATAAGAAATAGTTAACTTTTTCTGAACTCTATGATTTATTACCATGTTATAAACTTGTTTTCACATGATATGGCTACGTATTTTACGACCGGCCGCCTGCCTGACGTCAACTTATATTAGTCGTATTTTACGACACCTCGATAAGAAAAAGGGTGGTCTATTCTACTTAACCGGATACCACACGGTGAGTCAACTTACCTTAGTCGCCTTTTACGACATCTCGGTAAGAAATGAGGGTGGTCTATTCTACTCAGCCGGATACCACACGGCGGGTCAACTTACCTTAGTCGCCTTTTACGACACCTCGGTAAGAAATGAGGGTGGTCTATTCTACTCAGCCGGATACCACACGGCGGGTCGACTTACCTTAGTCGCCTTTTACGACACCTCGGTAAGAAATGAGGGTGGTCTATTCTACTCAGCCGGATACCACACGGTGAGTCAACATACCTTAGTCGCCTTTTACGACATCTCGGTAAGAAATGAGGGTGGTCTATTCTACTCAGCCGGATACCACACGGCGGGTCGACTTACCTTAGTCGCCTTTTACGACACCTCGGTAAGAAAAGAGGGTGGTACTATTCTATTCAGCCGGATACCACTCGGTGGATTTATTACCAGACATAATTATTTAATTAATTTTATTTAACATAAATGCTAAACACATGCGGCGCGACTGATGAAAGACTGCAGTTAAAACAAAAGAAGCGAGTTCAGGTCGAGACAGGTCCGATCTCACTTCGGTCAAATTTTCTTGTCGACGAACCGACGCTCGACCGATATCGGATCGGTACTGGCCCGATACTATAGTGTGAATACTCTGATTCTTTTTTATTTAAGAATATTTTACCGGACCGAGAACGGAGCGAGATCGAACCGAGAACGGCATCATAGTCTGAATCATGCCAAAAGTTCAATTCAGACTATGATGTCGTTCGCGGTTCGTTCTCGCTTTGTAGTTGACATAAGACGTTTTGGAAAATAACTATATAAATTTAATTCAACAGCATTTAGTATTTCAATATAAAAATCAGAAAAGAAAAGCAAGAAAAAATAAAAAGAAAAGAATAACCGAATAATAAAAAAGGCTAAAAGAAAATTAAA
Organism: Morpho achilles; assembly: GCA_947086495.1. Lineage (NCBI taxonomy): Eukaryota > Metazoa > Arthropoda > Insecta > Lepidoptera > Nymphalidae > Morpho > Morpho achilles. Next base: position 13,296,967 of record CAMTZB010000007.1, on the reverse strand, counting down.
AGAAAAGTCAAGAAAAATCAAAAGAATAGCACAAAAAGAAAAAGAATGACAGAAAAGAAGATTCAAAAGAATAGAAGAAAAGGAATAAGAAAGAAAGAAAAGCTGATAAAAAATTATAATAATACAATCACTTATAACAAATTTTATAAAGTACATGATAAATACTTACCTAATTCAGATTCCCACTATTTATTACCTTTAACTTAATTTGATTTAATTAAAACACACTAGCGGCACGACTGATGAAAGTCTGGAGTTAAAACAGACGCGTGTTCATATTGTCGATGTCGGTACAACGCCGAGACCGGTTCGATCTCGCTCCAGTCAAAATATTCTTTTTGACGAACCGGTGCTGGAGCGATATCGGACCGGGACCGGAGCGATACGATAGTGTGAACACTCTGACTGTTTGTTGTTTAACAATATTTTACCGGACCGAGAACGGAGCGAGATCGTACCGAGAACGGCATCATAGTCTGAATCCAGCCTTAAACTGTCTATGACAGGATGTATATCACAGTCGCCCCTTGTTCATATAATCTTATTAACGCCAACAGTAGCAAAACTTAATAAAAACTCGTCAAAAAAACAGCGGCATGACAGACACGTTTCGAAATATTTCAGCGATTCGAGATTCTCCCGAAACAAGACTCATCTGTGATTTATAACGTCTCGTAAACCATTACAAATTGTTTTGAAAACGTTGAACGTCGTTAATTTTTTCCACCCTTCAGGACACGTCAAACACAATTAAAGAGAAAGTTATTTGCCAAACACTAGTTACGGAAAATTGATTATTCAAAATGCAAGTTGGACATGTTTGATTAAAAAAAATCTAATTAGTAATAGAAGTCACAATAATTATTTTGCTTTAATCTGCGTTTGTTAAGAGAATCTATGTAATGCTAAGTGTATGGAGCAGGCAACATTCACATACCTTATACATGCAGGTTAAGTCACCACACTGTCACCACTGTTCGGAACGTTCGAAGGTCCCTGACAGGGCGGCAGACGATTAGGTTAAGCAAGTCCCTTTTACTGCGGGCCGTCTGCCTGACGTCAACTAACATTAGTCGCCTTTTATTTTACTCAGCCGGATACCACACATCGGGAATGATGAAATGAAATGAAATGAAATGAAATGAAATGAAATGAAATGGGATGGGATGGGATGGGATTGGATGGGATGGGATGGGATGGGATGGGATGGGATGGGATGGGATGGGATGGGATGGGATGGGATGGGATGGGATGGGATGGGATGGGATGGGATGGGATGGGATGGGATGGGATGGGATGGGATGGGATGGGATGGGATGGGATGGGATGGGATGGGATGGGATGGGATGGGATGGGATGGGATGGGATGGGATGGGATGGGATGGGATGGGATGGGATGGGATGGGATGGGATGGGATGGGATGGGATGGGATGGGATGGGATGGGATGGGATGGGATGGGATGGGATGGGATGGGATGGGATGGGATGGGATGGGATGGGATGGGATGGGATGGGATGGGATGGGATGGGATGGGATGGGATGGGATGGGATGGGATGGGATGGGATGGGATGGATGGATGGATGGATGGATGGATTGGATTGGATTGGATTGGATTGGATTGGATTGGATTGGATTGGATTGGATTGGATTGGATTGGATTGGATTGGATTGGATTGGATTGGATTGGATTGGATTGGATTGGATTGGATTGGATTGGATTGGATTGGATTGGATTGGATTGGATTGGATTGGATTGGATTGGATTGGATTGGATTGGATTGGATTGGATTGGATTGGATTGGATTGGATTGGATTGGATTGGATTGGATTGGATTGGATTGGATTGGATTGGATTGGATTGGATTGGATTGGATTGGATTGGATTGGATTGGATTGGATTGGATTGGATTGGATTGGATTGGATTGGATTGGATTGGATTGGATTGGATTGGATTGGATTGGATTGGATTGGATTGGATTGGATTGGATTGGATTGGATTGGATTGGATTGGATTGGATTGGATTGGATTGGATTGGATTGGATTGGATTGGATTGGATTGGATTGGATTGGATTGGATTGGATTGGATTGGATTGGATTGGATTGGATTGGATTGGATTGGATTGGATTGGATTGGATTGGATTGGATTGGATTGGATTGGATTGGATTGGATTGGATTGGATTGGATTGGATTGGATTGGATTGGATTGGATTGGATTGGATTGGATTGGATTGGATTGGATTGGATTGGATTGGATTGGATTGGATTGGATTGGATTGGATTGGATTGCATTGGATTGGATTGGATTGGAATGAAATGAGATCTGTTTATTTCTTCCCCATGTGAAACGAAGAGATGCACTTAATATGACTTATTCTACATTTCACATGACAAAGAAAGGGCAACGGCTCAGTATACGCCACATGTCACGACAGAAAACTGAGGTGACACACATCACTGGTTTTCAGCCGCGGCTCTTTGAGTGTCAACTTATCTTATTCCCCTTTTACTACACCTCGGTAAGAAATGAGGGTGGTCTATTCTACTCAAACGGATACCACACAATGCGTCAACTTAGTCGCCTTTTACGACACCTCGGTAAGAAATGAGGGTCTATTCTACGCAGCCGAATACCACAATACAACAAAAAAAATCTTCTTGGCTCGATACGTCACTTAATCTATCGTTATCGCAACGCCATGAGATTGTGAATGCAATCACAATTACAAACACCACACGCAACAGCTCGTGAATATAGCCCTAATGTCTTTATTCAACACTTAAAAACCAACACAAACTACTGGGAACGGATTCACTAAAGTAATAATTTCCTCACATTGAGACCCACTGGTACCTCACACGCTCTAGCCAAACCACTGATTACGGCTTGATTATATCCAACAAAAACGTTATAACCCGGAACTTCCACTGCCATCAGCGGTAAAAAAAATATTACCGCGCTTCATGATAGTAATTAGCACCCATCTGTTGGTCTCCAAATCTTATGTTCAGAAGCTTACTTATTATATTTAATGAGTTATTGACACCGTTCGATGATGACTTTCGTTGTTATTAAATTTCTGCGACACACATTTTTTATTATTTATTTGTTGCGACTGCTGCGATTCAAATTCAAAATCAAATTCAAAATATTCTTTATTCAAATAAACTTGTAAACAAGTGCTTTTGAATCGTCAACTCTACTGCTGGTTCGGAAAGCTGTTCCTACCGAGAAGAGCCAGCAAGAAACTCGGCGGTTGCTCTTTTAAAAATAAAATTCTTAATACTATTTACATTATGTCGTTACTGTCTTGTACAGGTTCAAAGAGAGCTATATCCACACATTCTTATCTTCTAAATAATCTTCAAGAGTATAGTAGGCTTTGTGTATCAGCCTCTTTTTAACAGTGTTTTTAAACTGCTGTAATGGCAAAGCTGAAATTGATTGCGGAATTTTATTATAGAATCTTATACCAAAACCCACAAACGATTTACGTACTTTTGCAAGGCGCAAAGTAGGATCCGCAAGCTTCTGTCGGTTCCTGCTTTGTCTATTGTATACACCACCTATCGTTTTATAATTATTTATATTTTTATGTACATAAATTAAATTGCTTAAAATATACTGTGAAGCAAATGTAAGAATACCTGTTTCCTTAAACTTCTCTCGCAGGTATCGTCATAGTAAATGTGTAGTGCTTATGTAGTGTGTGTATCTAATGTGTTATATGGAGTTAGTGCTCTATAGTACCCTATATCTCTATGGTGCAGCTAGTAATCCTGCATGTAGAAGGATAACGACGGATCGTGCTTCACCCACTTAGCTTTACGTACATAGATTTTCTGAACAAACATAGACTATAGCAAAATAATTCTATTATTTTACTTTTAATCTACTACTTTTGTACTATGAAATTCCGTAAAGAAGCGCCTACTTCAATAAATTACAAAAAAATCGACGATTAAAAATACGCAATTAGTTCTTGATCCTTGTATTTAATAAACAACCGTCGATAAAAGATTTATTTTATTTTAATACCACTGTTTTCACCTACATGTAATATAAACAAACGAATTATGTATAAACGCAAAAGCATGGGTAAGCTTTTGCACTGCAGTGCTTGTCAAAAATGATAGTATAATATAAGATTTTAAGCGCAAAGAGGTGTGAAGTTTACGCCTCGACTCCAAGCGAGCGGCACCAACAGACCACCCGCACTGCCCATTGCCGCATGACGATACACGTGGCCAAACTTTGAACTTAAATTTCATGCAAAAAATACTTCTAACTCATAGCACGACCACAATTCTAGGAATGGCGTATCTAATTATAGGTCAACACCGATTAGATATCCATTAAATATTGCTTTTGACGAATGGTAGTTCAATTATGGAGATTTGTTTCAAACCGCGATCACAATCTAGTTGTATGAAGGTTCATAGTCCTGCGTTTGCAACAACAATTTTGCTAATAAGGCTTCGCAAGCTTAACCTGTTCTCGTATACGCTTAAGTTCAAAAGTAGGGAACGGTTATCAGTCTTATTTAAGATAATGATCGTTTAGACGATTTACATACGTCAACAGAGTTGACCCAGAACTATGTTCTGATGGCCAGCAGGGGTCAAACCATACTTGGCCACATTTAATCGGCTTAAATCGTATCATAGTAGACCACAGTCTACAAATCTTTTTAATGAGATTTAGGTATTGAATATTTTTTATTTGTACAATTTATTAGTATAATTGAATTTTCATATATTTTGTGATAGATACATAAATTTAACACGGCTAAACATTGTTTTATTGCTAAATTAATCAAGTAAATTCATACTTATACTATAATGAATTTTTAAAGCTTTTGTCAAGACTAAGTTAGTGTATAAAGAAATGTGTTTGAGGTTTGTGCATTTGTTTTCAGGATGCCTGATACATATCACGCATGGGATAGTCCACTCTACATTAAGCATTATATATATTTTCTACAAAAGTAATGACAATATTTATTTTATAAATATTAGTTTTGTATTATGGACCTCCGCAAAGTAACGCCTAATTTTATAAATATAATTTCTATTTACTTAATCGTAGATTATAGCAACATAATTTCACTACTTTTGTATAAGAAACCATCGCTTTTTTGCCAAATTGTTTCGGGCGATTCCCCGCGATTTTTCGCTGTTAGATTTGGGTAGACCCCGACTAAATGCTTCAAGTGTGGTCCAGGCGCTGTCGGCGCAAGCGCACCGGCACGCGTGCTATGCGACTGCGCGAGCTTACCTTTTACTCTTGCCTTAATAAATGACCAGCGTACAGTATTAGGCGGATCAAATATATCATTTATGTAAATTGTGACGAAGACATATCTAGCCAGCTCGCTCGCTGCTCACTCCACACGACTTACATTCCATGGCCGCTTTGGTTAAACAACAAATAGTTAGTGCTTATTATAAAGTCGTGTTTTCAGTATGAGTAATGTTTAAAGTTCTTATCGTCGACGACAATTTCTATTTAAACGATTACGTTATTAGCTCGTAGATTTTTTCCAGCTTTTTTACTATAGACCTATAAATCTTAATACGTGACAGCCAAATCTATTTCTAAATAAACACTTCAATCTTTATATTTATGTCAATGTAAATGTTATTTTTAAAAGTTTATAAAAATAACATTACCGTAAACAGACTCATGTTTCTGAGCGATGCTAATAGTTACATCGATACTACATAAAAGATTCCATCCTCCTGCCCTTATCCCACTCTAAATGGGGGCAGCACAATGTATTGTACCATGATTTGGCTACGTCTTTTACGACCAGCCGCCTGCCTGACGTCAACTTACCTTAGTCTAAGGTTAGTCGTAAATAAGTTTACACACTCGGTAAGAAAAATGGTGGTCTATTCTACTCAACCGGATACCAGAACGTGGTTTAACTTACCTTAGCCGCCTTTTACGACGACTCGGTAAGAAATGAGGGTGGTCTATTCTATTCACCCGGATAATACACGGCTTACTACATAAAAAATTAATTTTTACAATTATTACATTCGTATAAGGGTGAAAAAAATATCTTCGAAGCTAAAGAAACAGTTCATACATGACTGTCGGGCAAACTACATTTAGCATTACATATATTATCATTTATCACGGATTATAGTATTATAATATAATCATTATATTTGAAGTATAAAAAAAAACTAATAATTGATAGACTGACGCTGAGTAAATATGAATTAAGAGATATTTTTGTAGGTCCTTGAAAACATAATCTCAACTCGACATCCCACCAGGTGTACTTCTAACCGTTTCTCTTGACTTTTGATATCTTGATGTATAGTGGTCTTGTAAATTACAAGGCATTTTCAATTGCTCTCTTCACTATACAAGAGTATTGTTCGTTTATACAATTGTTTATTGTTGTGTTTTGACAACAATTGACAAAGATTTTGGTGACTCAATATAAGTAAGATTGATTCGTGAATATCTCACTCGAAACTGTTTAGGATATACTAGGCCCTACCCCTGATTGCGTCTGCTTGGACTTAACCAATATCGCCGAAGAATTATTACTCTAGAGTATGGAAGCTAGCCCAAAATGTGCCATATTACAGTAAAACAAATAAAAATTATTTGCGGTTATGTATGGAATTCGTTATTATTATTTTTTTAATTTAAAAGGGTAATTTTTTAAACATATCTTTTACTTTCGATTATATTTATACAACAATATAGATTACAACAATGTCTATATGAAAACCCTTAGCACCTTAGTTAATTTTATTCACTGACTTTCATTAATACGACGAAATAGGAAACAGCTAGTAACAAACTGTACTGATACGTATATTTAAGGACTTAAAACAATATAAAGTTAATACAATATTTTTCATATCAGTTACAATCGACCAAGAAAACTTTTTTTAAATTATAGGTACTACAAAAATCTTTTACATCACCGTCATACAATTTCTATTAGTTCCCGCCGAGATCCATTTATCTTCCAAAAACTAAATTAAGAGGTTTGCACACAATGTCATTGTACGTTCAAATATAAAGATCGTTTCTCACTACACAGGCCATAAATATTAACTTATTCAAAGGTTTGCGGTCGGGCGCGAGTGTGGGCGGCCAAATTGATGTTACAAGGGTTTTTTTATATTTTAAATTTACTATTTTACGTAAATTTAACTGTTTTTACCAGGCACCTCGAGCACATTCGCTAATCTCCTGGTAAGGCAGGGGGTTAGCAAATGAACTTCTCGAGTTAATATTTCTTATATTTACCAGACACTTTCCGGCGAAGGAATAATGTGTTGGGAAATTCTTGCGATACATGTAACCGACCAAAATACGTAGAAGCAGGGCCTTCAACCTTAGATCCAGTCCGCTGTAGACAATTTGTTGAAAACCCCTCTTAGGCGGTCGATGCTCTCGACACATCCATTAGCGGAGAGTGGAGCCACTGCTTAGAGGAGGCTCTCCACGATACAGAGTTGCCACTGTGAGCTTGTTTAGGGCAGAATTGTGCAGCGTCAGTTAATCTACCATTAAGGTAGACTTAAGGTTTTCTTCCAATAAAAGCGTGGGATGAAAGCCTTAAAGAGACAAGTCTTGTGGCTCGTCGGGTAAAAGGGCCATTATGTGTCGTAATATACGATCGAAATATTATGTCCGTCCCTTGTTTAAGGCTGTGTCTTTCTTTATCCATTTAGCAAGTAATGTTGAATACATTTCCTTAAATAATTTGTAGATACGGACAAAAATAATATTAGTGGTAGCCTAGCATCACATGAATCAAACCTAGGACGAAATTAGGCAATTCAAGTATTAGTTTTTTTAAGAAAATTCATTTGGTCCAACCAGAAAACCAATCTGGAGCGCAATTTTTTTAAACGAGTAATATGAGTATAGTGGTCGATATGAGAAAAGCGAAGAAGCAATATTTTATTTTAATATACAGGCAAACACAAAAACCCAAAAACTTTCACTTGTCCTTAAAATCCCATTTTTTCAATTAAGGTTCATATGGTGACGCCGTAATTTCGCACTTTTCTTATTCAAGGGTTACATTCTTTTTTGTTTTTCTCGGAATGTCCTAATTTAGGTAGATGTCTTGAAAGATTTCGAGTTCATAACATCTTGTTTGATTTGGATCTAGTGAACTTTTCGAGGTGATCTGTCAACTTTTATTGACCTATAAAGACACTGTAAATTCATTTTTCACCATCAAAACTCCAACTATATCTATGCACAAGGTGACTTATCATATAATACCTATGACATAAGAAGACTGAAATTTCTAAATTTTGTTGTATATTTTATTTATAGCAATAGTTCTGCGGGGCTTAATTCTCGGCCTAAAATTTATCTTAAAATTAATATAGTTATCAATTGATACTTAAATATCGGTAAGGTCTAGTTTGTTTTTAATTTTTCTCCAATGAAATTCAGAGAATTAAAGAGATATATCGAATAAAATAAAATAAATATAATATTATAAAAAAACGAAGATTTGCGTATGTAGCTTATGCTATATACAAATCTCTTAAATTATAAAAGCGTTAAATTGGCACAAAAATAGTACAGACACTTACAAACTCTCACCTTTATCATATGCACTAAATTCAGATTATTCGTTAGGTAATACGTTATCTCGAAATGCTCGAGTGCGATTAAATTTATTTTTATTTTGAAAAAAATCTTTTAAGGATTAAGGAAAAAGCATAATCTGACGATGATAATAGGGTGATGTAGCTAAAACCCTAAACGGCTCAAGCTAATAAATAAAGTGTGAAGCGTACGTACAGCTGCTGAGAACTGTATATTTTCCCCTGCCGTATATCATTAGTAGAATTCAGTATCAGTATCATCAGTAATCAGCAGTAGAATTGACGATTCAAAATCACTTGTTGAATTATATTTTTAAAAGAGCAACCGCCGAGTTTCTTGCTCGATCTTCTAGATACAGCTTCCGAACCACTAGTAGAGTTTATTTGAGTAAAGAATATTTTGAATTTGAATTACTTTTGTATTTTTTTAGCACCGTCCAGCTTTCGATCGCTTAACGCGTGGTGGCCTTACAAGTAGACTATTCGCCACGTGGCGTGATCGCCTACGGAGGTCTGTTTGGACATGTCACCCACCATTAACGACCCGCGCCCCGCCGCCTGCGGCGTGGTCCTACTTTTTTCCCTCCTCCGTTTGTCAACTCGCACATTAACCAAGGTGTTTCAACACTGGTGGTCTTTTTTGCGGACTGTTAATTGGTGACAATGGTGATCATCAACCATTCAGTGAAGAGAGATGTTTCCTCGACAGATGTTGTTTATTTTGACTCAGTTCGTGTTACTATTTTGACGTGACTATTGTGTATCGTTAAGTTTAATACTAGTCAAGTAGTCCTTTAAAATATTGGTATTTTGGTATGGAAGTTAATTTTAGGAAATATACGTATTTTAGATTAAAGTGTGGTATCCAGCCGTTCCTTACCGAGGTGTCGTAAATGACGGCTACAGTAAGTTGACTCGCCGTGTGGTATCCTTTTGAGTAGAATAGACCCCCTTTTTTACCGAGATGTCCTAAAATACGACTAAGGTATGATAACGTCAGGCAAGTGGCCGATCGTAAAATACGAAGCTAAATCATGTGACAACATGTTTATAACATGTTGTACCGACCCCACTTAGAGCGGGATAAGGGCAGGAGAATGATGATACGTATGTTAGATCATATAACCGTACACTTATCAGAATTACAAACCCGAAGGTAAATTGACTTTTCTATAAGAAACTGTGCCTTAGAATTAAAACTTATCATGTATTTCGTGGTGAAGGACAACAACGTAATGAATTATATCTCTTAATTGATTCGAGCATAGATGTAACGTACTAATTTTTACGTATAAAACGTACGTATAAAATAAGGTATAAAAAAAGGATATTGCTTCCTACACTTAACATTACATATTATGCGCCGTGTGGTATCCGTCTGAATAGAGTAGTACCACCCTCATTTCATTTCTTACCGAGGTGTCGTAAAAGGCGAGTAAGGTAAGTCTATCCGCCGTGTGGTATCCCGCTGAGAAGAATAGACCACCCTCATTTCTTACTGAGGTGTCGTAAAAGGCGACTAAGGCAAGTCGACCCGCCGTATAGTATCTGACTGAGTAGACTAGACGGCGATGGCGACCCCGAGGCAGATGCTGTCGCATCCACGAACTTTTCTGTAAAGAAAAATTGTTCCATTTTTAAATCGCTTTATATTAATTTCTCTTATTCCCGAGTTGTATCTGGGTAAAAGACCACTCTCATTTCTTACCGAGGTGTCGTAAAAGGTGACTAAGGTAAGTCGACCATCCCTTTAGTATCCGGCTAATTAGAATAGACCATCATCATTTCTTATCGAGGTGTCGTAAAAGGCGACTAAGGTAAGTCGACCCGCGGTATGCTGTTGAGTAGAATAGACCACCCTCATTTGTTACCGAGGTGTCGTAAAAGGCGACTAAGGTAAGTCGATCCCCCGTGTGGTATCCCGCTGAGTAGAATAGACCACCCTCAATTCTTACCGAGGTGTCGTAAAATAGGACTAAGGTAAGTTGACGTCCGGCAGGCGGCCGGTTGTAATAACGCAGCCAAATCATGTGACAGCATGCTTATAACATGTTGTGCCGACCCCACTTAGAGTGGGATAAGGGCAGTAGGACGATGTTGACTTAGCATTACATATTATCTTTACTTTATTATATATATATATTAGGCGTTACTTTGCGGAGGTTCATAATACAAAAGTAATGAAAATATATCGCGGATTATAGCAAAATAATATTTTAATTACTTTTGTACCTTTTCTCAATAAATAGATATTTAAGTAATTCATTAAAATTACTAATGAATTACAGTAATCAGTAAACAAGCAAGTAAGTCGTGCTATAAGATAAACGGGCCATATGCTGTTTTATATTTGTCTATTTCGGTGCACGAGCCGAAAGTAATATTCGACAGCTCCAGTGTAGATTAGCTTTAAGTACTTCCTTGGTTGAGTAATCGTATCCTCTTAATAATATAAATGCGAAAATTTGTGAGTATGGATGTATGATTATTACTCTTTTACGACGAATCTGCTGAACCAATATCGATGAAATTTGCCAGAATTATTCCTTATACACCGGAATAACTATATGTTATCCCGCTATAGAAATCCTGTCACGTTGCTATAATCGTTATATTTAAACTTTTTACGGCTTTAAAGTTTTATAAGAATACTATTTTAGCAGTGCATTTATGTAATCAAAGATCTTATTCTAAAAACGAAATTTCCTACCGGATAATACTACTGTACGTATTCGGCTAATACTAATAATATATTAATACTAGTACGAGGATGTTGCCTTGCTCGGTAATTTTTTTAAATAAAAAAAATTCCATTTAAAATATTTAAAAGAAGATTTTAGCTGGGGTCGATCTTAGTATTTAGAATTCGAGACCACCCATTCATTCATTACCCAATATTGTGATATTGTAATTGACAGCGCAATTATGCTTTCTCATAAAATTGTAGCCGTTTTTTTCAGTGCCCGAAAACAGGGATAAAACATTTTTTTAAATACAACCTATCTAGATGGATTCCCCCACCCCCCATAACCTCCTACATGCTAAAAAAAATGTAAATGCTGAACGGTTTTATAATTAAATATCAGATTAAATAGACGTCAAAATAAAAACCTTTTACCTGTATATTTATTTCTTTAAAATATATAGATAAAAGGTTTAAAATAAAGGTCTTTATTTAAAATAAAAACCTTTTTATATATTACTTACTCTTGCATAATACTGTCATTGAAAATTGATCTAATTGCTATGCACTGGTTAGTGTCGATGAAATAACTTCTTGCGCCGATTCACGGCAGGTACGCTACAACTAAACGATACGCCTCTTTAATTACGCTAAATGACGCTCGGACACTCTCACGGTTTATCTTTAATAGTGATGTGATATAAACATTTAAAAAATAAATTTAAACGTTAATATTTGTGTTAAAACTCTTATTGTAGTGTAAACTATTTCATCCAAAGTAGTAGTTTTATAATTTAGCGGTCCAGCAAAGAGTTGTTGTGGCTTAGTTTGGTTTCGATTTCCCCTCGAAGCAAAATGGTAATTGAAATGTACCTATGTCAGCTTTTGTTTCCTCCGATGAAAAAATGTTTCCATCGCTACCAAACTTTACAACTTCTTTCTCAACTTCTTTCTCACCTTTTTAATAAGGTCACTATCTTCTGATTTTGCTCCAGAGCGAAACGATTGTTGAGATTGTATCGTTTTTTTTATATTTTACTATTTAGTTTTTACCCGCGACCACGTAGTAAGACTATGTTCTTTCAGGATGACGACTCTTACGATAACAATAGTCATAATTACAAATTCTGGTTTTGTTAGTAGCATCACAAAGTTATAATAGGTTTCTGCACAATCGCACGAAAAAAGTTATAATTTTCTAAAATGCCTATAAATTTACGATTACACGGGTTAAGATATAATAATGGCTAAAACTGAAAAAAAAAGAAGTATAAAAATAATGAAATCATCGAATAAATTATAGAATTAGGCGTTATTTTGCGGAGATTCATAATACAAAAGTAATAATAAAATTATTTTGCTATAATCCGCGATGAAGTAAAATAGAAAATACATACATATAGCTAAATGTGAACTATCCGTTTTCATACCTGGTACATGCAGAATTCGTAAAAACACATGCATAAAACATCCACCACAATACACAAGCACTGCACACGTTCACTATCACAAACTCAACAATTGCTCCAGGACTACATCGGAAATCATCGTTCAATTTTCTTATGTATCCCTTTCTAGAGTCTAGTTATATTCTGGTTATACTTCCATTGTATCAAATTTCATCAATTTCTTGCTCAAACGGATTAGCCGTAACTGACAGACAGACTCTCAGATTTATAATATTAGTATGAATGTTTTATATAGGTATACTGTATATTCAAAACACGGTACATCACTACTCAATAAGCGGTCTAATTGTTTTAAATGCTCCAACGAGTCTATTACCAAGACGCTAACATGACGACACCTTCTGTTTTCTCATCACGTGAAACTAAATGATAAGGTACATACTTAAAGTAATTATGGCCATGAGAACCATAGCCAAAACAGTATTTATCATGCCTATTTAGTTGTCAGCTATGTACCTAAACTTTTTCTATACTGATTAGGAATGCCTCTTTCCTACAGAGTCAATAAACTATTTTTATACTAGCTTTACTCATAGCTTCGCCCACGTGGACATTAGTGCGTCACAAAATATTCCTGCATCAATCCTGAGTTTGTGAGAATAATTAATAGACCATATATCAACTGAGGATGCGGTCATAGAACTTACAACGTCTATTACTCAAAACTTAGATAAAAGAAATAAGACCATAGGTATATTTATTGACTTGAATAAGGCCTTCGATAATGTTTCGATCCCTAATTTATTAACAAAATTAGATAAAATTGGCATTAGGGGCATAGTATTAGATATTTTTAAGGACTACCTAAGCAATCGCAGGCAATGCGTTAAAATTGGTAACTGCACTAGTGATGATGAACTTCTTACAACCGGTGTTCCACAGGGAAGTGTCCTATCACCGACACTTTTCTTAATATATATAAACAACTTGTGTGATATTGTGTTGCCACAATGTAAGGTGATAGCATACGCTGATGACATTGCGGTTCTTGTTCATGGAAAGACCTGGCATGAAACCCAAGTCCGTGCACAAGTCGCTTTCCACCAAATTATGATCTGGTTGTCGCGTAACTCGCTTATGTTAAATCCAAAGAAAACCAAATACATGTCATTTGCAATTAAACAATCCTCTCAAGATCACACTATATTTCACTTAACAGCACATAAATGCGGATCAATTTCAAGCAATGACTGCGATTGCAAACACATACTGCGCGCGCACAGTGTGAGGTATTTAGGGGTCCTCATAGATAGTTCACTATCATGGTCATTTCACATTGAAATGTTGATAAGTAGACTCAGAAAAATGATATATGTATTTAAAATTTTGCGAACGATTACTGACTTCAAGACCTTAAAAACTGTTTACTTCTCTTTAGTACAATCTATTGCCTCATATTGTATCAACGCTTGGGGAAGCTGTGGGAAAACCCTGTTTCTACGCTTAGAGAGAGCACAACGGGCACTCTTAAAAGTCATGACTTTTCGGCCACTGCTTTATTCAACTAAAGAATTATACAGCGATTGTGACATTCTCTCAATTAGAAAAATGTATATTTTGCAAGTCATCCTACGCAAGCATAAACAAATTCCATATAACCCATCGATTTACCAAGAAAAAAGGTGATGGGACAGGGTATGTCCTATAGAGAGTTGTCGAACTTCTTTTGCTAGGTACCAATATTATTATGCTAGTGGTATATTATATAATAAAATAAACTATTATTTAAATATATATTCAAATACAACTAAAAAATGTAAAAGGCTTGTAACTGAGTGGCTTAAATTACTTTTATACGATGATACGTTAAATTTTTGTAAAATTATGAATTTGTAAATGTATGACTACTACTGACACATAGACCAACTTCTTTTATATCACACACACACACACACACGCGCACACACACATATGCACACACACATACACACACACACACACACACACGTACACACACACACACCACACTCGCACACATACACACGCACACTTATAAAAATATATGTAAACTTATAAAATTAATTTACTCATAGTATAATTAATGTATCGTACTGGAGGCGGGCGTTATTGGCTGCGACACAGTTTTTAACTAATGCAGCCAATATCGTTCACTTTAGTTTTTTAGTAAATACTACATTCATTGTAACTATATATAAATAAATAAATAAATAAATAAATAAATAAAAATATGTTGCTGCACGACCTCTTCTATTCATCAAAATCGGATTAGCCGTCCCGGAGAATGAATTTAAACTTCTCTGAAGAATTGCGCTATATTCAAGTAAAAACTGGACAAAAATCCTTTCAGTAGATTTTGAGAAAATTGATGACATACAGACAGACAGCTTTTAGGGACTTTGTTGTATAATATGTATAGATATATAAACTGGGTATACCACGTCAAATTACCGGGTTCACCCGAAAAGTTTTGAACCCATTTGTATATTCTTATTATGCGTTCGTAGCGAAAATACAATCGTTAATATTGTCATTTTCTATACCTACATAAATAAGGCCTGTAAGTGAGTGTCACAACAAATTTTAGCTTTGCTATTACAGCAGTTTAAAAACACTATCAAAGAGAGGCTGATACAAAAAGCCTACTATACTGTTGAGGATTAATTAGACGATAATAATGCGTGGATAAAGCTACTGTCCGACCCTGTACAAGATAGAAATGACGATGTAACTAGTTATAAGTATTATGTTGAAAAGAGCAACCGCCGAGTTTCTTGCAGGCTCTTCTTGGTAGGAACAGCGTTCCGAACCAGCAGTAGAATTGACGATTCAAAAGCACTTGTTTACAAGCTTATTTGAACAAAAAAATTCAATTTGAATTTGAAAATATTGAGGGAATACAAAACTTATACTTATCTTGGTTTAATCACGCATAAAAAAACCAGATGATACAATCTCATATGCTTTCTCTTTATTATGTAGAGCACATTTTGGACTAGCTTTTCTAGTAAAATAAGTATATAGGTATTAGCTACACATCTATTATGAAATGGTTTACGATAAAAGCAAGTTACACTAATATACGTTAAAATCATAGTGAATCAACGCATTCAAATTCGCCTCGGTGCTTGTAGCATATAGGTTGGCTAATCGCCATTCACGCTTATTGATTGAAGCTGGCAGACGAGTCGTAAAACGCGTCGGTGGTCGTAAACCGGCACTCGAACTCGCTACCGGCGCCCGCGCACCGATCAAAGGAATGCCGACAAAGACGCCGCACCACTATACCACTCGCCCTGTCAACGCAGTCACGGTACATCGCCTGCGTCGAGCTAACATCAGCAGACGAGTCTCACATTGAATATGAATGCACTGAGTTTGCGTTAATTACAGAATCTAGACTAATATATAAAGCTGAAGTTTGTTTGATTGATTGATTTTTTTAACGCGCTAATCTCAGGAACTACTGGATCGATTTCTTTCAGTGTAAGATAGTCCATTTATTGAAGAACGCTTCCTTGCGTGCGCTGAGTAAACGGTAATAGTTATTCAAAAATTAGGTAGTACAAAATCGTTTTCCTCTAAAAGTTCTAAATAAAAGTCCGCTACAGCATATGCCTAACTTTTAAGGTGGTACCCAATTTAACCATTGCTAGTAAAACGCTTTAGTATTATCTTCGTAATTTTTATAATACATGTGAATTACAGAAATTAAAATAAAATTATTTTGTTGTCATCCGCGGATTGCTGTACAAACGCGGATACGTAAATATTCTAGTCACAAGATGGTCGTTTTAATAGGGATGTATAAGATAGAGCGCATTAAACGTGAAATACACATACGTGTTGCAATGATTGAAGTTAAAAAGTTTTTATATGTATATTAAAAATACTTCAATTCGATATAAAACCTCATCCAAAAGTAAAATCAATAAAAGAACTCGTTTCGGAGGATTAATATAGTTTTAATCCCCTGAAATGAGCTCCCTCACTTTCAGAATTCACTTAGACAATACCGTAGTGTCGCCAGAGTAATCTTAATCCCATTGGAACGAGCCCAAAAACTGCGGGCGTCTTAAGATGGGAGTCGCTGTTTTAATTGGTCGCATTATACTTGATCCCCTTATTAATAGGTTGATTACTTGCGGGCCGGCGGCTCAAGACGGACGCTAAACCGCCGTACGAATCTTATGCGACAACGTTAGGAAAATCTCTAGAACTGCAGCTGCATTTACCAGATCTAAATCCGTACTAAGATCTAAAGGAGCGTTTAAATTTTGGAACCCATTTAAAAGATTGATTGTTTCTCGTGTTAGTTATTTAACTCTGTAGTACTTTAACGCGTTGGAAGTTGATAGGTGCAGTCAGTCGAAAATATCAATATTGTTCGGAAATAGCCGGCGTATCGGTACAGCGGCTATAAATCTGCGAGGTGTCGGCTCCTATCGGGCGCTCATTCTCCGCGTGATGGTTTGTATCATTTGCAAAGCAACACACGAAGTATTGAAAGTACCGAGGTACAGTTTGCGATTCAATTATTTTTATATTTAGTTATTATATTTCATTCGTTACAATAGTTAATAAATAAGAGGCTGATACAGTAAGCCTACTACTATACTGTTGAGGATTACTTAGAAGATAAGAATATGTCGATATAGCTACTCTTCGATCCTGTACAAGACAGTAATGACTAAATATAACTAGTAATAAGAATTATATTTTTAAAAGAGCCACCGCCGAGTTTCTTGCTTGATCTTCTAGATACAGCTTCCGAACCACTAGTAGAGTTTATTTGAATAAAGAATATTTTGAATTTGAATAGATTTTAGTGACGCAAAATTATGATTACTGATGCAAGTTCTTACTTATATTATCTTATCTTATATATAATATCTTAAAATTGCAATAATTTCTTCGATTTAATATCATAATAATTTAAAAAAAAAATAAGAATAGAAGATTCTTCTTGCTTTTAAATTATGATACCAGACTTTAAAAAATACATTTTTACTTATTATTATTACTTATTATTCTTTATCGTAATAGGCAACAATTTTTAAGTGTTTAGCTTTTAGTTTTCTTAAACCTCAAAGTGATACGTTTATTTATTTTTATATAAAATAAATTTTTCATATGTTTTTGAACATTGTTTTTGTTTTGTAAAATTCTTCAATATATTAATTGAAATTAATAGGTTTAATATCTGTATAATAAACGTTACTTCGTTATGAATATATTTCTAAAAGGTAAATATACAAACATTTTAGTCATTTCTTAATTCCATACTGCAACAAAAAATATTATTCTTCCATATAAACACCCAATAGTCATTATAAAAAAATAAATGACAGATAAAAGATTATGACAGACGTGTTTATAGAAGTTTCAAAAATTTATTTGGAATAAAAGTACTTTTAGAAAAATGCCTCATCAGTCACGTCGCCGTTCAAGTACTTCTATTGCTAGTTCTCGACGATTAAGTGGGCAACATGTGCATCCTGATGTATCCGAGCTAACTTTGTTGAAGGAAGAACCGCATACAGGAGATCATTTTCTTACACCTGCTCAGTTAGAAGCCGTTTACAGGACTAACTTGAACACTGGCCTAACTGAAGACTTTGCTCGAGAACTGCTAGAAACCCACGGTGAAAATAGATTGAAGGAACTTAAGGGTAATAGTTATTGGAAAATATTTCGGCATAATTTGTTTGGATGGTTTCAATGCGTTCTTTGGTGTGGCGCTATTTTAAATTTCGTAGGATTTTTTTTCTCTAAGCAACTTGATTCTGGAAATGAAGATTCAGGTCATTCTGGAAAAGAATATTTATACTTAGGCTGCGTTATAACGGCTACTATTGTTGGCACCGGCCTGTTTGGGTTTTATCAAGAAGCAAAAAATATGGCTGTAATGAGTGGTTTTGAAAAACTTGTGCCACCAAATGCTACTGTAATTAGAGATGGTGTTAAAAAATCGATTCCTAATAATGAAATAGTAATAGGAGACATTGTAGAAATGACTGGAGGAGAAATTGTCCCTGCAGATGTGAGAATTTTGTCATGCTCCTGTTTTAAAACCGATATGGCGTCTCTAACTGGGGAGTCGGAACCTGTTAAACATAGACCAGAATGTACAAACGCTAATCCATTGGAGTCAAAAAACATGGCATTCTTTGGATGTCCTATTACCGAAGGTTCAGCTAAAGGAATTGTAGTAGCTACAGGTGAATTAACAGAAATAGGAAAAATAGCGGGCCTTGTAACTGGTTTAGAAAAGGATGAAACGCCAATAGCCAAAGAAATAACACACTTTATCAAGTTAATTTGCGGTGTGGCATTTACTTTTGGTTTTATATTCTTTATAATGGTGTTTGTCATACAAAAGAGTTGGTTATCAGCTTTGCAGTACATGCTTGGAATAATATTAGCTAATGTACCAGAAGGTTTGATTGTGACATTAACAGTTTGTATGACATTATCAGCTAATCAGTTAAAAAAGAAAAATTGTCTTGCGAAAACGCTACAAGCTGTAGAGACATTGGGTTCGACATCGTGCATATGTTCAGATAAAACAGGTACACTTACGGAAAATCAAATGAATGTGTCTCATTTATTTTGTAATAATACTATTTATGACAAGACTGATCATGCACATGTTTCTGATCATGCATACGCCACATTAAGTCTAGCCGCTTCACTCAACTTGAGAGCAACATTTGCACATGATACCCATGAGTTACCTATTGAGAAACAAAAAATTATCGGTGATGCTTCAGAATCCGCAATTTTAAGGTATATGGAAATAAACAGATCGGCTACTAAAACAAGAGAAGAAAATCCTAAAGAAGCTGAAATACCTTTTAGTTCAGCATATAAATACCAAGTTACAATACATAAAATGCATGCCACTCAGAGCTACTACTTGATAATGAAAGGGGCTCCAGAAATTGTAATAGAATTTTGTACAAAACTACTTACCAATGGGGACGATCAGCCATTAACACCACAAGCGAAAAAAGAGCTTAAAGCCAATTTTATAAAACTAGCTAACATGGGCGAGCGCGTGATTGGCTACTGCGATTACGAATTACCTTTGGCTGCGTATCCATTGGGCTATAAATTTGATACACAAGAACGTAATTTTCCATTGGAAAATTTAAGATTTCTAGGAGCAATATCTATGATTGATCCCCCTAGACGAGATATCGAGAAATCCATTGCACTTTGTCGTCATGCAGGTATTCGTGTTATAATGGTAACAGGAGATCATCCAGTCACAGCTTTAGCTATTTCAAGAAAATGTGGTACCATAACGCAACCTACTGCTTATGATTATGCATTTGAACATCACATTGATCTTTCCGATGTGCCACCCCATATAAAACAACAATTTCGTGCAGCTGTTATTACTGGTGATGAATTACGAAAAATGAGTGTGCATGATTTAAAAACAGCTCAAAAGAGATATGATGAAATTACATTCGCTAGAACTAGTCCTCAACAAAAATTAATAATTGTAGAAACGTATCAATCCTTGGGCCACGTGGTTGCTGTAACAGGAGATGGTGTTAATGACTCTCCAGCTTTAAAGAAAGCAGATATTGGAATTGCTATGGGAATCACTGGCACAGAAGTATCAAAGCAAGCAGCTGATATGATTTTATTAGATGATAATTTTGCTTCTATAGTCTTGGGTATACAAGAAGGTAGACGTATTTTTGATAACTTGAAAAAAACAATTGCCTATACGCTCACATCAAATACGCCTGAAATGTTACCATTTGTTTTGTATGCATGTTTCGGAATGCCATTGCCAATGACTTTAATTTTGATTTTGGTTATAAATGTCGGAACTGACTTATTACCTGCAATGAGTCTTGCATATGAAACTTCTGAACAAGATATAATGAATATACCACCTCGTAAACCAACTGATCATCTTGTCAATAGAGTACTGATTTATATGGCATATTTTCAAATTGGTTTGATACAGTTTTTTGCTGGAATGTATTCATATTTTATTGTATTTGCCCAAAGTGGTTTTTTTCCTTCCAGCTTATTGTTTGTACGAAAAGAGTGGGAGTCTCGTAGATCTCCCGTGAAAGATACATTGGGTCGCGTTTGGTACTATACCGACCGAAAAAGAGTAGAAAGAAAGGCACAAACGGCTTACTTCGTTGCTGTTTGCTGGACACAGGTGTCCGATGTTATTATTTGCAAAACTCGAAGAATTTCATTGCTCCAAAAAGGCATGAAAAATCATGTTTTAAATGCAAGCATCGTTATTGATTTTATTGCAGCTCTGATTGTCACTTACCTTCCGCTGTGCCATGAAGTTTTCGGTACCGAACCGATAGCTTGGCATGACTTTTGTTTAGCTGCACCATTTTTCGTTTTGATGATTGTTGCAGATGAACTCAGAAGGTATTTAATTAGACGCGCTGTCTCAAAATGGGTTGAACAAGAAACGTATTATTAAAATTTGTTTATACAATATCATTCATTACAAAGTTGGAAATGTTATAGATTAATTTATGTACGTAGGAGAAATATTTGTTTTTGTTCTTATATTGTATACTTACTTTTATGATTTAAGAATAAAGGAATTACAAAAGTATATAATATTTGTTTCTTAATTTTTTCCTGATCTTTAAAAAGACTTATTGACCTATTTATTTGTGACCGGTTTTGACGAAAGTATAATGATTAAAAGCTAAACGACTTAGTTCTTTCAATATTTTATTTGATATTTTTTGTCACACAATTTATAAACGCATTTAATACAGCACACAATAATACATAAAAATTAAGACCAAATTCTACACATGTACACTAATTTTATAAAACAATATGATAAGCAACTTAATAAAACACATAGTATATGTATATTTCTAAATTCTAAACTCAGAGTTAAAACTATTCTGATAGTTGCATAGTTACTACTATGCAACTATCAGAATAGTAATGCTTTAAATATTTTTTATAAGATATTTTTATTTACATGCTATCTATACAAAGCTCAAAGATGATTGCGGCGTGGCTGGCGCGTGCTGTTTGAGTCAGCGAGGTAAGTGCTGCCCACAATTAAGATTGCACCAATGAAGACACATGTTGAAGTGTTTTCTAATTATGTTCGACATCAATCACAGCTCAGCCAGAGCCGGCCAGAACACCGCCAATCAAGTAATTGCATCGCGTGCATCGACTTTTCGGCCCTCGATAATAATAGGCATTTTATTGCTTGTAATGGAGTCTCTAGGGCCGCGGCCCGTACAGTAAAAGTCCCTGCATTTAATTTAGATTAACATATTTAGGAAGCTTCCACATCCGTTGCAGATACATTGAGTTTTGTTTACTAATGAACTAGAATAGACATTGGTGAAAATCGAACTCCGGTGATCTCACATTACAATATTACATACTATTACAATATCATGTGATCACCATTTCATAATTATAGTGTAGATCTGTTGAGGGAATGTAGTTATAAATAATTGCAATAGGCTGCCATACATTGTGATATACTTGACTAACTATACCTCAACTGAATAAAGGTTTTGCTCTGATTTTGAGAAGCTTAGACTCACATCAGTCCTTTTATGTGGATGGTTGTAGTCATTCTAGATATATGAGGATATCTCATAAAGTTTCCTTTACGTTTAATAAAGCACATAAGTTTTTAAGTTAAACCCACCTGTGCAAACTCGCCCAAGATTTGATCCCCATAAACAAATGGATCACATGCTCAAATATTAGGATTTTTTAAAATAGGTATACATATCATCTTAAAATATTAAAAGGCTCTGCCTCCTCTAGTATACTCTGCGTAATCAATGTATTGATATTGTTCTGTAATCAATTACACGTTAGCCTGTCTATTTATGATACGATAATGGAATGTTGATACCGTTGAGTGCCGGCTATCAATTTGATTGATTAAAAAAACACGCAACTTTACCCTTACTGTTCTGAACGTAAAGTGCTATGAGTCAGCTTCTAATCCAGCGGCATATCACGTCAGCTAGGATCTTTGACACGGCATAACGAAAAAGATTTCAATTTGTGGCGGCAAACGGCATGCTCGTCCGTGACCTACACAAAATAGGTGATACTAATCGGACAGGTGGGCTGACGTTAGCCCTTCGACTCGTATCTCGCACTAATTTGAGGACCATAAACGAAACTTGTTATCTTACAGGTCGGAACAAGGTTATTTCGAAATAAACGGCAAATTTTGGACGCGTTTTATTTTGATTTTATTATTATTATAGATCCAGTGATTAGAAACTTTTGGATTTAACCAGCAAAGTAATATGTTCGGAGATATTGTGATAAAACCTTTTTATCACACGCGAAGCTTAAAATTTTTTTGGTAGAATGTATTTGTTGATTGAATATTAGTATTTATGCGTTACGAATTAGCCGTGCTTTTATTATTTCAACTTGTAAAATATTTCCTCATCCTCATTCCGCAAAAACAAGGCTCCGTGTATAGCAAGACAATTTAAAAAAGCTTTTAACAAAAGTCATTTCCATACTATGAACCGTTAAGGAGATTCCTCGTCTGGAGCCAATCCTGGCAGTAGCATCAGATTACGCTTATCATAAGCATACATTGTCATTTAAAATTTCGAACACCGGGAAGTAGGTCCAATTTAACTTTCAAGATTCCACATTAAATACACGACAAGTTGAATAAAAACTTTTAAAAATATATATAGTAACAAGTTAACATTTTACTTTTAGATAATTTTTTCAAGATGTACTTATATAAAAGGTTGGTATTGTATATTTCATTAAAAAAATCCATAAAAATTGAAACGTATTCAAAAATTTTCTCCTTACCCGATATACGGAAATTGAAGCACATATTTGAAGTACCCATCATCTTCATCATCTTCCTGCCCTTATCCCACTCTAAGTGGGGTCGGCACAACATGTTATAAACATGCTGTCACATGATTTGCCTGCGTTTTCACGACCGGCCGCCAGCCTGACATCAACTTACCTCTGTCGTGTTTTACGACACCTCGGTAAGAAAGAGGGTGGTCTATTCTACTAAACCGGATACCAGACGGTGGGTCAATTTACCTTAGTCGCCTTTTACGACACCTCGGTAAAAAATGAGGTTGGTCTATTCTACTCAGCCGGATACCACTCGGCGGGTCGACTTACCTTAGTCGCCTTTTACGACACCTCGGTAAGAAATGAGGGTGGTACTATTCTATTCAGCCGGATACCACACGGCCATATAATTTGAAGTACAATTTATCATATTTTATTATAAGCCTTGAAAATGTACAACAATTGAGTAGTACACAATAAAAAAACTTCTTTGTTCGCTGTCTATAAAACGTTTTGTAGCAACGAATTCGGCTATCGACAATCGAAATTGTAAGACCAGATCACCTATCACCGTAGGATGTGTTCGTAAATCATGATCAGCCGTTGATCGGACGTGATGCGATGTCAGATTACGACGCTCCTAGCTTTTTGTTTGTAATTTGTGATCGCCGCCGAGATGCCTGAATGACTGGCACGGTAGTGGCCCAATCAAGAAATATTTATCAATCGTCGAAACAAGTGGCGCGGCTTGTAGCGCAAACACATTCCTCTATGTTAACCAGTCAAATACGAATTTAGAGGCAAAACAAATGGCGACAACGTTCTGAGTAATCCGGTAAGCCGTGTGGTATCCGGCTTAGTAGAATAGACCACCCTCATTTCTTACCGAGGTGTCGTAAAAGGCGACTAAGGTAAGTTGACTCACCGTGTAGTATCCGGCTGTAGTTGGCTGTAGTCGAAAGTAAGTTGACGTCAGACAGGCCGGTCGTAAAATACGTAGCTAAATCATGTGACAACACGTTTATAACATGTTGTGCCGAACCCACTTGGAGTAGAATAAAGGCAGGAGGATGATGATAATGATGAACTGGAAAATCCGAACTCGAATCGAAACTCAAATTTCTAAGTAACTTTTCTGACATCGTAATTCCTGGAATTCGGCAAGTAGGGGTTTTGGCTGACAAAAATCGCTCTAGCTAGGTTTTTTCCAAAAAATTGTTTAAATACTATTTTTCCGCACAATTACAATCCGCACTGGAGCAGCGAGGTAGGTCTTAGCTCCAAATCTTCTCTACAAAAAACGCAGAGAAGAGGCCTATTCTCAGCAGTGAGATAGTAACAGGCCGGTACTTACTACTTTATTTACGACTACTTCGCTTACCACTAAAACCAAATCATATTCATTATCATCTGTCTGAATCTAGTCCACACCACCCTCAATAGGAGGCTTATTAAATCGATAAAAAATTCGGCTTCAAAAAGGTGTCGGATACAAAGAACATAAGCGGCTAGCAGACGGTAATCCGTCACCGAGCGCACGACATCCCTGACACGAGGACAAAGGACCGGCTAAAAAACTACCAGACCGCGGTGTATTCACTTTTAGTATATACAAATTTCTTCTGTATTGCATGTACGTTGCAATGGTATATTGTTACAAAATTTTAGATAACAACGTTTGACTTCATCTACCTGCTCTCATCCCACTCTAAGTGGGGTCGGCATAACACGTTATAAACATGATTCACATGATTTTGGCTACATATTTTATGACCGACCGCCTGCCTGACATCAGCTTACCTTAGTCGTATTTGACGACACCTCGGTAAGCAAGAGGGAAGTCTTTCTACTTAACCAGATACCACACGATGGGTCAACTTAACTTAAACACCTTTTACGACACCTCGGTAAGAAATGCGGGTGGTCTATTCTACTCAGCAGATACCACACGGCGGGTCGATTTTAAGTATGTATAGTAAATTTGCATGAAATCATTGCCTCTAGGTGTATACTTAATCTCTAAAAACTGTTTCACTTTATTGACATGAGGTAATTATTAACTAATTACCTACAATGTCATTAATACTAATGATATGATATTAATGCTTATCATATAATTTTTACATTTACATATGTTATTAGGAAGCTATAAATGTTATGAACGGAATATTAACATAACGCTACGTTTACTTGTTGGTACTACTGATAATCAATCTACGATATGCCTACAGCCACAGAGTAGGTACTTGAACGCAGAGTTTTTCTTCCAATTACTATAAACAGTCTTTTTTCGAATTACCGTTTTGAAGTCCACTTAGGGCCTGTTTCACAAGTTACTGATAAAGTGTAGACAAACAAACTAAATAGCAGATAAATATCTCTAAAAAGAGACTCTAAAAACTGAAAAATTTAAAAACTCTAAGTGCTTTACGTGCTTAATAAGCCTATCAGAAACCTGAGAAACGCAAAATTCCGAAACATGTCTCAGATATGTTCCGAATAGGCCAACTGACAGTTTATTGTTAACTTGTGAAACAGGCCCTTAATAGCATTAATAACGTCAAGAAAGGTAGAACTTAGTTATTATCAGACTAAGGAAGTCAGCCTAAAATGTGCCGTATTAAAATAAAGAGAGAGCAAATGAGAGTGTTTCTCTTTTTTATGTTTGACTAGCTGAGCTTGCGGTGTCGCTCGCGTGGAAATCAGTATGTCACAAAAGACAGAAAGTCGTTATTGTAAGTTAACCATGAGAGATAGAGATATACCGTTGCCGACTTTTTTGTAGAAATGTTGTAGATCTACTATTTTCTAGTACATTACTTCAGCGTATCTCTACTGGTTTACGCGGCACACGCGGCTAAAGTTCCCAGCAGGCGAGTTAAGCGCAATTTAAATAAAATCGAAATGTACTATTAATCTAAACCTTCCGAAAGAATTGTTCTAACTTTTAGTAAAAACCGTACAATATCCGTTCAGTACATTTTGAGAAAATCGGTCACATACACATTTATCGTTGTCTAATAGCACATAAAAGAGAGACAGACAAAAGAGAGACGTCTATGGGTACAGATGATAGAAAGTATTCAAGATAAAATAATAATTTTAGCTTATTTCTGTGTTGTTTGCTTATCTGTGGAACGTCAATAGGCTTCCTCCCCTTTTTTAGTTTAACATCGCTCAGTCGCGTTTCGAAGTAGGTGATCATTCAAACTATTTCTGACAGCATTGTGCAACTGTCAAATGTAGCTTCACAACTGAGGCGGTAAAGACCTCTTTAAAAAATAATCAGACACCTGCTATGGAGGTTAAATTTACAAATATACTAAATACCAACATAACATAGTTTTAATTTATATGTACCAACTCCTTTGGTTAGATTATTGCAAATATATTAATCTGCTTCTAATCTGCTGACAGAGTCTATTGTTAACTGTTAAGGTATCAAAACATATATAGATTTTTTGGAGTTGAGTTTGTTTGTCGTATTATATTCTTTTAAACTTTAAAGTTATGTTAGTTATACTGGCTGGTATAGTTCGACTGGCCCGTTGGCGCAGTGGGTAGTGACCCTGCCTTCAGCTCCGCGGGTCGTGGGTTCGATTCCCGCCGAGGGCCAACATTTTCTATAAATGAATTTGTTGGTCCTTGAGCCTGGTTGTATATTTGTATTTAAGTATGTATTTAAAAATTATATAAGTTTATATTCACCAGTTGTCTGTCACCCATAACACAAGTATTAAGTTACTTACCTTGGGGACGGACGACCATGTGTGTAAGTGTCCCATATCTTTATATTTATTTATATTTATAGAATATATTGATAATTTTTATACCAAAAACGCTGCTACTCGCTTTAGGTAAATAGCATTTATACCAGTTAATTAAAGAATAGTTATATGTCGGTCGCCAGAGCCACGTCAATTTAATAAATATCAGGTTTCACCGCGAGCTGGTCAGATTAGGATTTAATGAAACTGACTGGGACGAGTTTTTCCTTTAAACACAAAATAAGCTTCAAAAGTTATAGTAATTTGACCATGATGGGCTTAATGATAGAGTAGTGTGAACACGAATTATCAAACGCTCACATTTTCAACCTTTTAGTTGTATTTAAAATACTTTTACTCATGATGCGAAATACTAAATAAAATTTCAGTTGTAATGACATTTTTGTGGTATATAACTCGTCTATACTATAGCAGTGTAGTAATTCTCAGTTTCACCTATATTTTGCTTTTTTATTTATTTATTACCAACTAGAAATCATATACATATACTTTTGAAACTAATTTTAACGATACATCATCTTTCCTATCATCATCCTCCTGCCCTTATCCCACTCTAAGTGGGGTCGGCACAACATGTTATAAACATGTTGTCATATGATTTGGCTGCGTTTTTACGACCGGCCGCCTGCCTGACATCAACTTACCTTAGTCGTATTTTACGACACCTCGGTAAGTGAGGGTGGTCTATTCTACTAAACCGGATACCACACGGTGGGTCAACTTACCTTAGTCGCCTTTTACGACACCTCGGTAAGAAATGAGGTTGGTCTATTCTACTCAGCCGGATACCACACGGCGGGTCGTCTTACCTTAGTCGCCTTTTACGACACCTCGGTAAGAAAAGAGGGTGGTACTATTCTATTCAGCCGGATACCACACGGCGTGATACATCATCTTTCCTATATGTTTCTAAATTACAGGTACGCACAGCATTTATTTATGACTTCAAACAATAATTGATGCAAACTATACTAATATATAAAATATAAAAACTACACTTATATCCTGAAAACTACAAAAATATATAAACTATGATCATTAAAGCATGTAATACGTAAAAAAAATTTAAACAAGAAGCGTAAAAAAAATCGTAAAAAAAAATGTAAAAAAATTTCTTTCATCAGAAACGTAGCATTTATTACTTTGCGAAGGGATAATAAGACGCTATTTCTCACGTCATACTTGTGTTATAAATGATAAAGTGTTTATTTAGGTATGTTTCTTTTTGTAAGCTCCGAATGGAAAACAATATCGATATGATTTCAAATCAAATCAAATCAAAATAATATTTATTCAAATAAGCTCTTTCAAGCACTTTTGAATCGTCAAGGATCAATATGATTAATGAAGCGACAACTGGTTCGGAATGTTGCTCTTACCGAGAAGAACCAGAAAGAAACTCGGCGGTCAATCTTTTAAACATTTTCAATTTTACATAATGAAACCGCAGTCCTGTATAAAGCTGAAAAGATTTTCAAATCCAGGCTTTTTTATCATCCACATAATCTTCAATTTAACCCAACCAAAGCCTACATTTTATTTCATTAAAATTCGTACTAAACGTAGACACTGGCAGAAGCTAGTATATTAGGACCATTGACATTATTCATATTTTTATTTTTTATTTTATTTTATTTTATTTTATTTTATTTTATTTTATTTCATTTTATTTTATTTTATTTTATTTTATTTTATATAATCTACAGCTATTTACATCAAATATACATATAAAAAATTTAATCTATTAATAAGGCCAAACTGATTATATAGTTTTACATAAATAAATTTTGCTTAACAGAATTTAGTACAGAAAGTACGAAAGCTGCAATAACGACGTGATGTGCGTGTTTGTGTATTGTGTGTTTATGCGCGTGCGTGTGTGTGCATGTGTTTGTGTGTCTATGTGTGTTTAATACTTTTTTATTTTATTGTTGTTTGCGACTGTGTTCAATTAACTCACGTTTAAATTGTGCTTTGGATTAATGAAATATATCTATAGTCAATATATTTAAGATTCTCAATTCCCCAGTTATGATACTATTCATCAATACGGTTATTGTCCGAAATTGCATGTGTACAATAGTTTAGTCTGTCCTTTCATTGTCGGTTCCGCATAAATATTTATTGAAAGCAAATGTCAGTCAAACGTCAAAATATCACGCGTTAGATAACTTTCCGTAAAATTAGCAATATTTGATGTGGTCACTCACAATTTAAGCCAAAAAAAAACAATAATTTACGGTACAAATAGCTGAGATTTTTTTCGGCCATTCTGTTCTTGCTTTTCTTATTTTATCCCTTTGTTATAGGCAAACATCGAAAACATTCGGTCTTGTCGACATTTAAATTTTTCAAGTATTTGAAATTTTCTAAACGTGAAATAAAATATTAAAAATATATATCAAATAATTTACATAGCATGTCTTACATTAATATTTATTTAAATTAATATTATTTAGTAAATAATAATTATCATAAAACTTGTGTATCGATCGGAAGCCTATTCCTGAATTTGAAAAATGAACAATAGACAATTATTTTATTCAAAACTAATGAGAATATTCTCATTAGTTTTGTATTATGGCCCTCCGCTAAGTAACGCTTAATTCTATAAATTAATTCTTTTATTCTTAAGAATAGATACATATATTTTCATTAGGCACTGATTATATATAATATTGATAAGATTATACAGACCAATTTAGTTCGCATAAATTACATTACAAGAAGGAAAAGTTCATGAAATTTTTAATTAATCCAATAACTAATAATATCAATTACATAAAAAGTATGCCCGCATTAGAAAGCTACTGTCTAAATAGTGAAAAACATCAACGATTCAAAATATATTAGATGAATTCCCTTGGCTGCGTGCGTCGGTCCGCGGTCGAGCGGCTTCGGCAAATTATAGACAAATCTCGAAGAGATATTATTTTTTCAACGCGTCCGGGTGAGAAATGCGTGATTGGGGGCCGGCGCGAGATTACAGAGTGAAGACACGCCACCGGCCACGCTCTCACCCACTTATAATCATTATTTAGATCATAATAAAGTGCTAGTTCACTAATTATTACCACCCAAGTAAAACGAGAACCACAAATTTTATTGAATTTCGAACGACTGAGTTGTAAAGATATTGTAAATTTTTTTTGGATATTCTGCGCGCGACTTCATATGAAATGACTTAAAAATTACATTAAATTAATTAATAAAAATAGTCCATGTTCAAAGGTCTTCATATCACATCGATTTGTTGCTATTAATGTTTGGAAGTGAAACATCTTTTTTTAACTATATACCAATATCAGTATTCCGCGATCAATTTCAGCTTTGCCATTGCAGCAGTTTAAAAACACTGTTAAAAAGAGGCTGATACAGAAAGCCTACTTATACTCTTGAAGATTATTTAGAAGATAAGAATGTGTGGATATAGCTCTCTTTGAACCTGTACAAGACAGTAACGACATAATGTAAATAGTAGTAAGAATTATATTTTTAAAAGAGCAACCGCCGAGTTTCTTGCTGGCTCTTCTCGGTAGGAACAGCGTTCCGAACCAGCAGTAGAGTTGACGATTCAAAAGCACTTGTTTACAAGTTTATTTGAATAAAGAATATTTTGGATTTGAATTTGAATTTGCAATAAAATTGATGGTTCATGCAATCTAAGACGCACTTGCCCAAATGATATAGAGTCTATATATTATAAACTATCTATATTATAGGCGATATGACGGAATTTGAGAATTAGCATATAATGTGAAATATATTATGTACTTCTATATTATGTAGTAATATGGAATATATTGTGTAATCTCTTGCAGTGATTTTGTTTAACTAAATCTAAAACTTGCCACCCTTAAACTGTTCATTCACCAAAATCACCTCAAACCGTTGCTAATGGACGTCAAAGAAAAAGAAAAACAAAACACTAGTTCGCATAATAGTAATTGGATCTAAAAATGAGGCATGAACAGTATCATAGTAATAAATTAACCAGGAAGCTTGTGGGAAGTTATTAGTAAAAATATTTGACAGAGACACTCCAAAAGACTGATGTTGCATCAATTTGTAATAGCAACAACAAATGTCTACAGCAATTGATAGTTCTTTACACTATTCTATGGTTTTTATTTAATTTTATATACACATATTATTCATCTCTCATATAAGACATTTTTATTATCAAATAATGTTGTTGATAAATAAATTGATAACTAATTAAATAAATTCAAGCAATGGCGCTTTTTCTTAACATTTACATGCTACTAATGAAATCGTTAGGCTATTTAAAATAATAAGTTTCTTAGCGTCAAATATTAAAATCCTCGTTAAAATTTATGACGTAAGCGAAGGAAGTAAGTTTATATTTAAAAAATGAATCAATATCCGCACAGTAAACTAAAACGTCCAGTCTCAATGGAGGATGCGTTGAAAACACTTTTTTATAGTATTATTTTCAGTGAAATTGCGAGAGCATTAACTTGAGTGTAGGGTGCAAGGGTCCATTATACGCCGCCTTATAATCAGAGGTGCCGCCCGACGCACTGAAACACGTATTAGCATCAAATTAATTTGTTACTGATATTTTGTTTTGTATTTTTTGTATTGCTTAAAAGTGACAATCATCTTTGAATGTGATGTTCACGAAAAAAATAATTTTATTTCTTCTAATATCTTTCAAATATTTCATATTTAAAAGCTCCTTGTGTGTGGAACGCTTAATGAGCGTTTATCTGTATATACTTAAGCCATACTATGTTTGGACGCGAGTCTAATATTAGCCCGTTAAAGAGATGTGCTAAAATAAAGTATAAGACGGTAAAGAAGTATTCTGTTACGTGTCTATGTTGAGATAACGGTTAAAGCTCTTGGCATTATAATTTTAATACATATACACCCCCTCATTTCTTGCCAAAATGTCGTAGAAGGCGACTAAGGCAAGTTGACCCGCCGTGTGGTATACGGTTGAGGAATACACCACCCTAATTTGTTAGCGAGGTGTTGTAAAGGGCGACTAAGGTAAGTTGACGTCAGGCAGGAGGCCGGTCGTAAAATACCTAGCCAAATCATATAATAACATGTTTGCCGGCCCCACTTTTCTTTTTTTTTTATTTTTTTTTATTACTTAATATTTATAAGTTTGTCATGACTGTTCCGCTTTATCCGTGTTGCAGTTAAGAACACGTCGTCCTGTCAGGAAGTGTACGTTTGTTATCCACATTTAGGAAAACAAAATAGGTATGGGAAATTACTACGCAGAATAAATATATTTGTCGACTAAAATATCATCATGTATTTACTTTAAACTAATATAATTTTGTATGTGTTATGTTAAAATTTCCTGCATGTATTTAAAAATAAAGAAGCCAGCAAAGCAAACGTAAAACAGATGGGTTGAAGCTAGGGGTTGGGGGAGCAGATAGCCGCGTCAGAGAGCCGGCGCCCATCTGATAGCGACTAATACGACGACAATTCGCAGCCTCCCGCTTTGCTCCGCAAATAAAAGACTATACTCCACATGAGCTTGGATTTTTTAATCCTTTTCCTTCCTTTACGTTCTAGCGAAATTGCATTTTCGTAACAGCTCTCGATTAGGTAGGACTTTTGGTATTAATTGATTCGGTTTTGATAGTAAAAAGCATGAAAGAGATGTGAAAAAGATAGATGATTCATTTAAGTTTAAAACATATTAAGATAATTTATAGAATTAGTTACTTTGCGGAGTTTCAAAATGCAAAAATAATTAATTATTTTAATTTAATCCAAGATTAGAGAAATAGTGCTTTTGAATCGTCAACTCTACTGCTGGTTCAGAAAGCTGTTCCTACCGAGAAGATTCAGCAACAAACTCGGCAGTTGCTCTTTTAAAAATATAATTCTTAATACTATTTACATTTAGTCGTTACTGTCTTGTACAGGTTCAAAGACAGCTATATATACACATTCTTATCTTGTAAGTAATTTTCAAGAGTAAGTCATTTTAATGACAAATATTGAATGCTGTACATGCCTTTAAGAGACGTGTTCAGGCAGAACTAAGACTTTATATATAATATGTAACTGTACAATTGCAACTTTGTTCATGTCGTTGGTGTGTCTTGTATTTAAATAAATAAATAAATAAACAAATAAAGATATATAAAAAAAAGGCTTTCTGTATCAACGTCTTTTTAACAGAGTTTTTAAACTGCTATAATGGCAAAGCTGAAATTGATTGCGGAATGTAGATGTCTATGTATGTAAACCTAGCTTTTACCCGCAACTTCGTTTGCTTGGACTGTTGGTTGATGTGGGAGAGATATGCTCGAAACTAGAAATGCTAACCCCATAGAAAAACACATGAGTTTAGCCAGTTTCTATACATAAAGTATTTTGTTCTTAAATGTAACATATCATTATTATTCCGCCTCGTAACGACAAAAACATTGAGACAAAATCGTAAATCACGCGTATAGCTTTTAAATTAAAATGAACATAATCAAATGTGCCAACTGTTAGAGTTGTTAACTCGAAAGACCTCCGAAGTCATCCGGACGGCATTAAGCGACAACATCAAACAATAATTTCCGAAAAAGCAATTATCATTATCCGGATAGGAGGGTGTAGGATCGCATTAACATCATAAAAGGGGCGAAGTCTGCGCGCCCCCGGGACACCCGTCGGCGAGAGACAGTTACATATTACGCAATAAAGAGCTGTTCTCGAGAAAGGAAGTGTGAAAATGAACAACATCAAGGGGTTATCTTGAATTACTCACTAAAAACTTATTGCTGAGCGTCGGCGGGCACGGAGGGATGCGAGGGGGCGGGCGGGGGTCGGATTCCCCGCGAACAGATAAGGGCGCGCTATTGGGATCGCGTCGTTCTCATCCAATTACACGGTCGAGCGCGCGGCACTACGCAGATAAAAAGTGAAGTTGCCTGCTGTCTCCGCGGGGATTGTCGCTCTAACATTTTCACCTATACGTCCTTTGTATTCGGTTTATTTTTCGTACATCGAACTACGTTTAGTAATACCCACCGTTTACCTATAGTATATCATTTATTTAATGTAACAAATAATAAAAAAAGGCCGATACCCTTTTTAAACTTCTTGATTCTGTTCGGAATTTCTTTTGAGTGGGCTTAATTTTCCCGAAATAAAAGCAACGTTAGCAAAATTTGGTCAAATCCGTTTATCCATTAACAACGCTTAAGGGTTATAAACACATATTTGCACTTGTACAATAGTATGTTTTATCTAAAAGCACAACATTTTATATCTAGATAATTGCGATTCTCTAAAGAGTATCTATGTAGAGACACCGCAGGTATTTAAAAAAAAGTAGCACTATAATGTTATGAGTAATAGTCATGTTGGCAATAAACAATGTTACAAAGATAAAGTTATAAGGAAATTCTCAGTAACAACAAAGGTTGTACGAGAGTATCGAGAAGTTGCGAAAAGCAATCAAAGTCGACGTGCAAAGGGAATTGCTCAGCAAGCAAGCCTGACTCTTGATTCAATTAGAACAATCGCCGCGGGACCTTCTCGGAAGTGACGCCTGTCACTCCACTTTCGCGTGCCCAGATTGCAATCCAACATTACGCCGACCGCGGCTATCTTTTTTATTTGTTTAAGTATTAAAACGGAGAAACAACAATTCGCTCCTTAGTCCTAATGGTACTGTAACCTAATAAATAACAGTGACATTTGTTTTCGGTACTAAGCCCCACCCTCTGTCACAACAGAACCCAATCCGACAGCGCGGCCGCCGCCGTATGTAAATAGTTTACCGAAAGTCGCCGCTCGTCCATCACGCGTTGTCACATAAATTATGCCGCGGCGAATCCGCGGTCGAATCATTGTTTGACTTTTATCTTATTACGTATATCTCCCGATTTTGTTCGCGTCATATTTCTTCTGACTTATCGGCTTTTATCTATCGTTTTGTGGCGAGTCGCGCTATCGATCACCCGATCCCCGGCGGGCCGACAAATGTCTCCGTATGTTTTGAGTGGATTAGGCGAGCTGTCGGTTCGGTCCGAGCGATGGCGCGGCGGTCGGCCACTGGTGACTAATGCGCACCCGAGCTTATTTGGAGCGCGTATCGACTTATTGTCGCTTATCTGATGATGCGCCTCGGTCCGCGAGACACGGCCAGCGGGCTCCCACAGAGCTTCCTGCGTCGCCACCAATACCCAGTGACTAATGACTACTCTTCTGTGCCGTCTCAGAAATGTTACCACTGATCGCAGTAATAACTTAAGTCACGCATTTGACTTTCGTGGAACGATGTTTGATTTAATATGCAAATGGCATTGGCCATACTTCATTTTAAATTGTATTCGATTCGGTCGGTATTTACCGTTCTCAAAATAATAACATCAAAAATTGCGACCAAATTGGTGATTGACAATTTAATACACGGTAGTCAGAACGCTACGCATCTTATCTAACGATCTGTCGACCACCGTCATGCAACACCCGATACCTTCTACATTATCCAAATCCACGTTGAATTAATGAAAACATCCAACCATAAAGACTCAAACGCCTCTGCCCTTTATGAATGAAATTCCAACCTGCACGGATTCGAATCCTTTTTTATGGTGATCATAAATTAAAGGACCAATTTCCAGCGAATGTCACAGCGCGGATAAAGGAATCATTTTTATAATATCCTCAGCGCTTAACAAGGGTACAAATAATGCCCACGCATATTCACACAGCTATAACTCCGGATCCAGAGATCTGGCCACTGACTGCTAAACTGTTAATATAAATAATGAACTGTGTTATGGTCTGTAGTGGCCACGGTTCTGTTGAATTACGAGCATTTTGTTGCACAATTTTATTATTGTATTCTATACTCGGTTTCGAGTTAGCGGTGTGCGTTTGGTTAAAATGTTACTTTTATAAAAAGTACTTCGTCTATCACTTGGCAAGAGCCATTTTATTAAACTACTAATCTACAGCTATTTCTATACGTGAAGTTAAAACTTTTAATAATAAAAATGCTCTTTTAATAAAAAAGCCTCTTTTAATAAAAAATGCGCGCACGATCATTATAGTAGTACAATATGGATAACAAATACATTAAATGCAATAAAATAAAATTTATAATTAATTGTTCACTTTCGTTCAGGGCAATATCAAACATGAACTAGTTTTACGTGATATTATTTTTAGAAATACATTTTATGTTGTTAGAAAAGACTTTTATGATTTACTTATCTTAAAGTCACTTTGGGCGGAAGCATTTACTTTATACTTGATTCATTTTTGACCACTGCAACATCTCGAGATCTTATTAATCTCATTTTTCAATACATAAATAATCTGAAATCCTATCCTATCCTACTTAATATTATAAATGCAAAAGTTTGTGAGTATGGATGTATGTTTGTTGCCCATGAACCAATATCGATGAAATTGTGCATAATAATTGATAGGAATTGATAGGGAGACATAGGAATAATTGTATTCCTTATACACCAGAATAACATATAGGCTATAGAAATCCTGTTAATTCTACATGAACAGGATGACATTGAAAAGCGCCATCTATTATCGACCTATCACACAACAGTCCACGCGAACGAAGTCGCGGGTAAAAGCTAGTCAATATAATAAATAACATTTGTGAAAACTCTTAAAAATAAAGAGCTGTAAAAAAATTGAAAAAGGGAGAGTTTTTTTACATATCATTAATGCTTACAAATATTTGAAAAAATAAAGTTTCGGAAATTTTGATGGTATAACAAACAAATATTTTTGATAATTTCCTAACACTACTGAGGTATAAACAGCATTTATATTCATCTTAAATATTCTAATTGATCCTTTTGAAACATGATATGGAGAGGAACACTAAGAAAAGTCTAGATTTACTTTGGCTACTGCGGAGCGTCCCACGCGCGTGTTACGCGATAGCAACTCACGACTGTGGTAACCACATTTCACTGTGAACTTCGGGATCATATTTAATGTTTCATATTTGATGATTGGCTCGTTGGTGCAGCTGGTAGTGACCCTGCCTTCAGCTCCGTGGGTCTTGGGTTCGATTCCCACCGAGGGCCAACATTTTCTAAGTAAAATTTGTTCGCGACTTCATTCGCGCCAACTTAAGCGTTTAGGAACCCTCTATAATTTATTGTTTCTTTTCTTTGTTCCCAAAACAAAAGTGGAAATTCGTATCATACCTATATGTTATATCGATTATAAGCTTTAATTATGTTAAATTTCATAAATATAAATAATGTGCCTTTCTTCTTCATCTTTACGTAAGTAATTATAGACAAATTATTTAATAATTTTAATATGTTTTACGCACCTAAGAGAGGAAGGATAGTAGAAAAATACAAAACGAAGTAAAAAAGAAAAGAAATAATTCATTCTCAGCTTAAGTAGGAAGTAAAAGTCCTATATTTTATTTATAGTTTTAAATTTTGCCGTTTTGGCAATTTTTTATTGCTGCTCCTCGCTTACTCATCTTAGGAAGATGTTATATAGTCTATAGCCTTTCTCGATAAATGGACTATCTTACACGCAATAACTTTTCAAATCGGTCCAGTAGTTCCTGAGATAAGCCCGTTCAACAATATCAACAATCAAACAAAGAAACAGAAGGAAGAGATTCCGATTCCGGAATAAGCAAATTATGTTGTTTTATTATTTTTATTTTTATTTTAATTAATGCAATAAAGAGATTACATACAAACTCTTCAGCTTTATAAGTTATCAGAAATACTACATGTAAAGAGAGGAACTCAGGATATTTAATTCACCATGTCATATATCACGGTACAGGTTTTAAAAAAAATTAAAGTCAAACTATTAACTTATGGTATCCCTACTAACAAAACAGACAAAATAACCACACAAGACAAACCTACCTCAAAAGCAAAACAACCTTTTATTTATCGTCCACCTCAGTCTGTTTGCTGACTTATGACAACTGTTCCCTCGGCCCTTTTATATGCCTTTCTGCGTTTCAATGTTCAATTCTCGCAGTTAATGCTGCAGCTACTGGTACTACGAGAATTCAAATTTACACTTGAGTTTATGGTCGATAAGCCATAATTAATAAAGTAAATCGAGCCTTGCTCGGTAATTTTTTTAAATATATAACAAAAAGAAGGCGTCGATGACATAAGTAACGGCCTGTTACTATCCCACTGCTGGGCATAGGCCTCCTCTCTCCATTTTTGGAGAGAAGGGTTGGAGCTAAGACCTACCACGCTGCTCCAATGCGGATTGGTAGGTTACACATACCCCTAGGATTCTCTAGAGATATGCAGGTTTCCTCACGATGTTTTCCTTCACCGAAAAACGTGTGAATTGCAATTATCAATTAGACACATAAGTTTTAATAGAAAAACTCATTGGTGTCTGCCCGGGTTTGAACCCATGATCGTCTCCAGACATTCACATGGTCGCACCGCTAGGCCATCACAGCTGACTATAGGCCATAGTCGATGACATGTGGGATTCAAACCCGGGTTTAGAGCAAAATTCGCACGGGTATAAAATATATAGCCCATGTCACTCAGTGACAAAAAAATTATTAAAATCGATCCAGTAGTTTTGATTCATTCATTACTGCCCGTGGCTCGCACGCGTTAAATTTGGAGTAAAACAATTCCCGTTTCCCTATACCATAAAGAAGGAATCTTCATGAAGAAGCTATCTTTGGAATATCTAAATTCATATACTACATTTTTACTTATTTACTTTTTACATTTTTCTTTGTGTATTTTATTTCCACAATTACATTCACAATTTTATTTACACAATACAGAATGTCTTTATATACAACATTCACAGCTTTCTTGTCATTAGACATTTCAAACATGTTTTCTTTAGAGGTTAATCTTGAAAAAGCGACATATAGTTGGCCACGTGAAAAATAAACGCGTCCGATCGCTGCTAAATTAGAAGTGCTATGGGGCGACATATACATAGAACATTTTCAGTCCGCCTGTTACCGATCGGAAAGGCGAAAGAACTGCGTCAGAAAATTGCAAACTCATCTTTGCCGGTGGAGACGTTGTGTTTTTGTATTATGTCTATATTTGCTATAGTAGTTTGCCCGTCATATAGGCGTCCTACGCTTATTGTGACACCTACGTTTTTGATAGTTATGTCAATGATATAAATGTGCATACTTTTAGATTGCAGTGAGAAAATAAAATAATGAAGAACAATTTAGTGATCATTGAAGTTAGCGAGCGGATTTAGTAATTGCAATGATTATTGATGCAATATACATCAATGAACATTTATTAATAATATAATTCAATAAATAAAAAGCAATTTTCCCGAAGTCAACTCATTTATTCTTTCGCTACAACTCAATGAATGACACATAAAAATATGACAGCCACAATGCTTTTTCATATTAATCGCCAACTCTATGAAGGAGGTTGTATTATAAACATGTTGTAACAATAAGTAATTGCATTCTGTTTAGACGCAGTATATTTTATACCTCCTCTATATTTTAAGTATTGTTAGTAGGTGAACATTCCAAATAAAACCTAAGTTCGACATGGCAAATTAGTTTTACCTCTGCCATATTAGTTGAAGCAACATTACAGCCGAATATCTGGCTTTAGAGTCGTATAAAGTGTCCATGTAAATGATTAAGTGCTAAGTTACGAGAAGCGCGGCGCGCGCGCAGCGTGGCACCGGCCTCCATTCACGACCAGTATAAAATTACCTTACCGCCGAAAATATCAAATCGACAGGCTCAGATGTTATCTCAACGGAATGTTATAAAATTGAATATTTTCATATATTAACCTGGTGTACACCTACCAGGGTGTCCCCGCAGAGTACCTCTTCCGGCGCTTGACGGCCACGTCCGTGCAGGTTCAGAATTTTATTATACATTTTATGTGGATAGAGACGTTATTTAATATCGTTGTTAACGGCTCTACGATATTTGAAAGATGATTTTTTATACTATTTTTCTGTGCTCGTATCACTCTAGCTTTATGGTATCCAATAAATATTTAGAATATAAAAGAATACACGGCGCATAACTTTTTGACATGTACGCTGACCCTTTCAGGGCATTACTCGAAACAACCCTATAAACCATATCGATGTGGAAGATATTATAAAATTTAAACGACCGAAATGATTTTATTTTTCTTTCAATTGTCCTCTCGTTGTTCAAGTATTACTTATGTCTCTATGAGAACTTATTTTTCTGAAACGGAAACATTACATTTTTTCATTTAGTCGCCTTTTACGACACCTCGGTAAGAAATGAAAGTGGTATATTCTACTCAGCCGGATACCACACGTGAAAAATAAATAAAAATAAATAATGTGTTATTAAAATTGAAGCTTATATAAGTATATCGCGTTAACATATACAATTTTAAAAAATAGATTTTCTTCTTCGGAAACACATACCTATTATTTAATTGAGGGTATTTTAAAGTCGATTTAAAAATTGTTGACTCGAACATGAGTATACTTAGTCGATAATTAAAGAATGAAAATGGTTAATGTAAATTTAATACACCGTGTATTTTGTAAAGTATCTTAATGCGTTTTCGATCACATTTCGTTTCAATAAGATACATAGGGATCCCTAAAGATCAAGTCACATCTCAGTAAACTCTCAGCATGACGGACTCTATCTGCCACTATAGGAAATTAAATGGAACCTATAAAATAGCAGTATAAATAAGTACAACATTAAGATACCATGAAAGTTAGAGTGTAGTGTGTAGAGTTCTAACCCAGTGTAAAAGAAGATACTATCAGATACTACGATGATTTTGTAATTAGTTCGAAAAGTGTTTAAGTTTTAGTTAAACCTTTGTTATAAATATAACTTACTAGTGGCCCGCTCCGGCTTCGCACGGGTATTAAATATATTGCCTATGTCACTCAGTAAAAAAAATGATTAAAATCTATCCAGCAGTTTCGTTTTATTCATTACTGCCCGTGGCCCACACGCGTCAAATTTGGAGTAAAACAATTCCCCTGCGGTGCCAAAGTGGTCGGCCTCCTCGTGGCGCACCCTGGGCAAGCTTAGTCTTGGCGAACGGACCACTGTGGGGTGGCCAATCCAGTTGTCCTTCTGATTAGCAGAGGGCAATCTGGACAGGCCGGGGACTCCGGGGGGGCTGGGGTGGGGTTCCTAATGAGCGATGGGTCCAGTTGGGCTTACTCTAAGTCTAGCTGGACATGGTTACGGCCACCGTTGGCGAAACCCGGAAGCACAGCAATGGGAACGGGACCTTCGGGTTGCGAGGAAGAAAACCTCTATAAAAAATTACCCGGTGGGGGCGGAAACGCCCACCAAGGCGTTGTGGCCCCTACTTGGGGCGCGGTCTCTCCATGTTGACCGTGACATAACAAACACGGTGGGCAGGGAGCGACCGTGGGCAGCGATGGCCTCCCTTTGTTCTGTGGAGGGGGGTGAAGGGAGGCGGCGGAGCGGTTCCACGAACTGTTGTTCTGGATCCAATCTGCTGCT
This sequence comes from Morpho achilles, assembly GCA_947086495.1. Lineage (NCBI taxonomy): Eukaryota > Metazoa > Arthropoda > Insecta > Lepidoptera > Nymphalidae > Morpho > Morpho achilles. The sequence continues at coordinate 13,255,133 of CAMTZB010000007.1, read as the reverse complement.
GGTGAGTCCAGGTGTTAGTGACTCGCCCAAGCCCATCGTCTGCCGCCCTAACTGGGGACCTTCGTGTGTTCCGAACGGGGTATATCAGACGCCTGGCTTACAGGTCCCCGAGGCGGTCGGTGCATCTGGTGCTACCGATGCACCGGTTAGCGGAGGGGGGCTTCTCTTTCATATACTACATTTTTACTTATTTACTTTTACATTTTCCCTGAGTATTTTATTTTTACAATTACTTACAGAATGTCTTTATATACAACATTCACAGCTTTTTTGTCATAAAGAAAGAATCTTCATTACACAATACAAACATGTTTTCTTTAGAGGTTACTCTTGATAAAGTGACATAAAGTTGGTCATGTGAAAAAAAACCCGTCCAATCGCAGCTAAATTCGAAGTGCTATAAGACAAAGCGCGCAATCGCTATACCCATACTATTCATTTAAATTACAAATGAAGAAGAAAATGTCAAAAAAATGCTATTGTGGGTCCATAAGAGATAGACATAATATGTATACCATCGCGGAGTTTTCTGTTGACCTTTTCAAGGTGTACAAATACTTAGTACATTATTTTGACAAATATTGTAGGGTTCGGCCTGCGTTTGGAATGTAAACGGAAAATAAATGTAATTATTTACGACATCACATTGGAAACCTCAAAAGCTCGAAACCTCAAGCTGTGATGGCCCAGCGGTGCGACCGTGTGAATCTCTAGAGACGATCACGGGTTCGAACCCGGGCAGACACCAATGAGTTTTTCTCTTAAAACTTATGTGTCTAATTGATAATTGCAATTTATCACACGCTTTTCGGTGAAGGTAAACATCGTGAGGAAACCTGCATATCTCTAGAGAATTCTGGAGGTATGTGTAACCTACCAATCCGCATTGGAGCAGCGTGGTAGGTCTTAGCTCCAATCCTTCTCTCCCAAAAACGGAGAGAAGAGGCCTATTCTCAGCAGTGGGATAGTAACAGGCCGTTACTTACTTACTTTTTTCTTACATATATATAAACCTTTCTCTTCAATCACTCTATCTATTAAAAAACCGCACCAAAATCTGTTGCGTAGTTTTAAAGATTTAAGCATACAAAGAGATATAGGGACATAGGAAAAGACAGAGAAAGCGACTTTGTTTTATACTATTTAGTGACGTTTAGTTATTATAACTAACGACGATATTTCTCCTTTATTCTTATGCAATAATAAAAATCAATTTTCCCAAAGTCAACTCATTTACTCTTTCTCAAAAACTACTCAATGACACATATGACAGCCACAATGCTTTTTCATATTAATGACTAACTCTGAAGGTGGTTGTATTAAAAACATGTTGTAACAGTCGACCATCCTGACAACATTTGCGACCCCGCAAATCCCATAAGCTGACTTCTGGGAATGAATCTACCACTGATTCGGAATGTTGATTGTACTGAGAAGAATCGGCAAGAAACTCAACACTTGCTCTTTTAATCTGTAAAAGAAAAATCATTTCGCACCTTAAGCTCACCCTCAATCACTGTCATGGCATATCACAGCTCAATAAGTGGCAACCAACTCAGCAGATACACACGTAAACAGACTCGCAAATGATAACGCTCAAAGAACAATCACCACATCTAGGCAGAGTCAAGCTGACAGTCGTTGCAGATGGCCACAGTCTAGAAAACAATCGTTACAACTGGATCAAATCCAGAGAATAATCGTCATTCTAGCTGACAGTTCTATTGAACAATAGTCACGGGCGCGTCTATGGCCTCACATAGCACATCGTCACGTTGATCTTACAGAGTTAATAAACCGAATACCAATTACCATCATAATAATCTCTCCACTAAAAACTCCATTTTTTATTCCATAGCATCGCATATCGCAACTATCTCTCAAATTATACGAAATTCGCACTCTCCGTGTTGTCTCAAGATATTGATCGTCATTTGTCTTTTCTTTAAACTCTTTAAATTTACAGATATTCCTTTTGTCCGCTCTATTTGTTAGTTTAGGTTACATCCCCTTCTGAATATAATAAACGACGATATTTCTCCTTTGTACTTATTATATTATTATAATTATTCAATAAATAAAAACAGTTTTCCCAGAGTCAACCCATTTACTTTTTCTCAAAAACTTAATGACACATATGGCAGCCACAATGCTTTTTCATATTAATGACCAACTCTATGAAGGAGGTTGTATTAAAAACATGTTGTACCACTATTATTTTGATAATTGTCAATATTTGACCATACTTCACCAAAGAAAAATTACGTTTAGCTGTCATCTATGTTTTGTATTCCACTGACATTTGCGTTTTGTTATTCAATGTCATAGTCGTTCTTGTAATACCACGATTTATAGTGACTTGACGGGATAAAATAAATGCGGTCGAACGGGATAAAAAGTATCCTATGTCCGTCTCTTGGTTCTAAGCAACCTCTACACCAATTTTCGGCCGAATTTGTTCATCCGTTCTTGAGTTATAAATAGTGTAACTTAGACCAACTTTCTTTTATATATATAGATATTAAAAGTATTTACCTGTATTTTAATCGGTTTAGAATAACTTAAATATTCGTTTTTAAAAGCTTTTATTGAACTTGCCATGTACGTATGTACATATATACATTAAGGTAAGTTGACGTCAGGCAGGCGGCCGGTTATAAAAACGCAGCATAATTATGAGACGGCATGTTTATAACATGTTGTGCCGACCCGTGGGAGTGGGATAAGGACAGGAAGGTATGTGAAGGTAGAATCTTGCAGGTTAAATTTGACCCACTTTCCGGTATCTGATTGAGCTGAAATTTTACGTACTGGTCCAGCCCTAATGACAATGCATGTTTATGGTAATCCAGAGCTGCCAGGATTGGCTCCAGACAAGGGAACTACTCAACGGTTAACATTAAATTTTGTTAAACGCTTTTTAAAAGATTTTCTTTAAAATTACAATTAGACTATGTACGTTACTTAACAATAACAACATATTTGGAAATATATCATTGTAGTTCATAGTACGGATAGAAAATGGAAGTCTTATCTCGTAAAAAATAAACAAAATGGTGATGGTCTAATGGTTAGAGTGCCTGACTTGAAATCTACGACATGTTCTTTATCTGAAGACGATATGGAGCTTGTTACTATTTAAGTTTTTACCAATAGAGAAAAGAGTAATAACAAAAGTGCTATCGACTCAATAAATGGACACTTACCTCTTGATGGAAATTATTTTAATTTCCTCAAAGAGGAGTTTATATTTACGACCGCATCCATAACACTAACCTGTTTTTGGTCTATGGTATTTACACCCGGTGTCTAAATAGTAATACTGCTATCAATGAAACAGACTTGGACGCACCGCACAATGAACACCATCACAATAAGGCGTTAAGCTATTTTAAGAAAACTAGTAATTTTATAACTTAATTATCCGATTTAAGCGTAATATTCAATCTTGTATGTTAATTAGAATCTAAGTTGGTGATTACCATCGATTAAAGATTTTCACGGCGGGAGTTCGAGTGGCTAGTCTGCTAAATTGGTTTTAACGCCTACATTGAGAATTATCGCTGTTGGAATAAATAAGTTGTTGAACATTTATTTCATTTGATATAACGTGAAACATCGCCGTTTATTTTTTCTTTATAAAAAAAACCTATTCTAAAATCATGATACGCTTTATAATATAAGTTAGAACAAGTCCAGAATCGTCAGTGTTTAAGATTTTTTACTTTATTTGCTTTTACTAATTACGTTTATTACTTACATAAGACTGATATCATCAGCTTGTAATTTACACAATTAAGTTAAAACCTTTTCTTAAACATTTTATTTTTTATCTATGGTTTTTATATTTTATACTGCGACAATAAGCTCACCACCATAACTAATACACTGTTTTGAATATATGCAATACCATCCTAGCTAGTTATAGCATAGATATTGCTAGAAAATCCAGCGATAACCTTAAGAAACTATTTGGTCACCGGGAAAGTATATGGTAAGTGATACCGAGGTCGGAGGTATCTGAACATCTTGACATCAGACTGAGTGTATGCTCAGCGCTGTTAATCAATAAAAATGGCGAATATGCCATGTCAATTGGAAAAAATACTTCAACTCAATTTCTTTGGAGAAAGGGATTTGGTATAGAACACTACAGTGTGAGCCTCCTCATATACCGTGGTGGTATAAGAGTGATATTAGAAGGAAATTATTAGTATTTGCTCACCGACTAAGGTCGGGACACATTCCGAGCAATAAATTCAAGTTTTTGATGGGAAAAACTACTACCCCATGTGCGAAACAAAACAAATGGCGGCAGTTAATCAATAATAGAAGACATCGGGACCCTCACAATGCTCAACAGTGTACACGCCACTCAAAGAAGAGCTATATTTAGCAAGAACTAAGTAGGAACCACAAAAAAGTTCGGTATATATACGAAAGAGCTTTTGTCACAATAACATTAATATTTTTTACTTTTTAGTTTGATGTTCAATAAAAGCGAGTTTTGTGGTTTTATTTAAGTATATTTATTTTTAGAAAAAACTTGTAACAATTTGTAAAAGCTTTATTTTTTCCAAACGGCCGAGCAATAAACAAAATCAATTCACCGGGACGCCAGTGGACTAGAAAAACGTATGATATGTTTTCCACAGTAGATGGGCCGCGGGCGCGAGGCCGCTCCATCCAGCCAGGATAAAACACGGCACGTGAAAATTATTGCCGGTCCGATTTTTCGAGAGCATTAATGCAAATTTATCGAGCCGCGCAGCGCTAATTGCGAACGACGCTGGCTCGCTGATTGTTTTCTCTTCCAATTTATGGCAACACCTATTGCAGATTTAAAGCTTTAATTGTAAACCGTTGCTGTGTTTTATTGGATAGTCGGGCCCGTATTTATTTGGGTGGCACTCAGTGCGGTTACGTTTATTGATTTTCCCTGCCTGTTTGTTTTGAGTCGCAGTTTTAAGTTTCACCTGTCTGTATCGGCGCGGGCTGGACGCTTGACATGATGTATTGCAACATCTAATGCTGTACTGAGATTAATATTAGTAGAAACTAGAAGTAAAAACTGAAACTAAATGTCTGTGTAGTTGTCTTTAGTTCTCCTTAGCTTATACTTACTGCGAACATGAGAGCTTGTTACACGTGTACGGAGACAAAATAAAATAAATGGTGGGTTTAGACCGATTATTATACCTATAACAATGCTTGTTTGGGTAATTCTTCGCGTTGCAATGTCATGAAGTCTATCTCCTGATGATGCTTCGGTTGCGCGAAATGAAGATATAAAAATATAAATATAAAATAAAGATTATTTAAAATAAAAGTAGTAAAGTAAACCTAACATAAACGTAAGTAAAGTAACGCATTTAATGTAACTTACAGATATTAAATAAAGATATTTTAAAAGTTAATTTTAAAACACTTTTAGTTTCTGTTACTTTTATAATAAGTAAATGATTTTGGTTTGATCCAATCATCATCTTCCTGCCCTAATCCCACTCTAAGTAGGGTCGGCACAACATGTTATAACATGCTGTCACATGATTTGGCTGCGTTTTTACGACCGGCCGCCTGCCTGACGTCAACTTGCCTCTGTCGTATTTTACGACACCTCGGCAAGAAAGAGGGTGGTCTATTCTACTAAACCGGATACCACACGGTGGGTCAACTTACCTTAGTCGCCTTTTACGACATCTCGGTAAGAAATGAGGTTGGTCTATTCTACTCAGCCGGATACCACACGGCGGGTCGACTTACCTTAGTCGCCTTTTACGACACCTCAGTAAGAAAAGAGGGTGGTACTATTCTATTCAGCCGGATACCACACGGCGTTTTGGTTTGATCCAATGAATCAATTAAAAAGACCCATTTTAGATTTTTGAATAAAATTAACGGAGACATACTTTAAGCCCCAGTGTGAAAACTGAAAACTGTCATTATTCGAAGAAATTAACTCTCAAGGTAGAAACGTGTTAATAAATTAAATGACGTCACATCCGAGAGGTTAACAAAGTTAAGCGTTGCCTGGGGGCAGTTCGCTTTTTTCGCTTAAGTTTTCCACGCTGCCGGGGCCGGAAGTTTAACCATTATTCGTATAATGAGAGACAGTTATTCAAAGTGTGATAATACAAATACAAGTTTTTTTTATGACAAAGCTAATATGACTCCTTAAAATAAATAAAACAATAGTTAGTAGTCTTTTTCTATCAACGATTTCAAGTTTTCAACAAATTACAATTTAGCATGCTAATGTAAGTATGATATAAATGTAAATCTTATATTGTTATTAATGATTGCTCAGTTTTAAAATATATTAATCCGCATAAAATTACGCATTTGGCAATACGAAACAGTAAAAATTGTTTTGTTAATAGAATCTTATGGAATCAAAGCATATTATATCATAGATAGGATATGAAGATTTGAAAAAAAAATATATGTTGTTGCAGAAAATAGTGATCTATTCGGTGTAAAGCTTTATCCTTAAATAGATACATATATATTTGTCAGCACAAATATATTACCCAGTAATGAAGGGGTCGGAAAAAAGTCAGTCTTTAGTTAGTTAGCAGTTTAGTCTTTTTTAAAATATGGTCAACTATATTTTTCCTAGTTTTTGTATAGAACCGACTATACTCACGTCTTATTCTATCGGGTTTACCCGACTAGTTTCGAACCCATCCGGGGCACTTATTCATTAACTCTTTACACGAGATTATTGCAGCGGGAACTGCGTACATCAGTTCGCTGGGCACCACTTGTGAATGGCCTTTAGGAGACATGTATTTCCCCTTTTGAGTGCATTTAATGCATAGACTGTTCGGTATTTCATAATGGAATCATCTAATGTTTTAATCTGAATGTTTTCACACAACTACTGGGCTGATTTGAAAAATTCCTTCACCATTAGAGCTGCATCTTTACTGAGTAATATAGATCATATTATACTTTCAAAAAAAATAGGGATCTGTAATAAAAATGTAATAAGGTGTAACTAATTGGTCATATAAATCTGTATATTTATTAGATTGTGAATATCAGTGTAAGATATTAGTGGATATAAGTGTAAGAAATAAAACTTTTATGTTAACAAAAAATAAATCTATAGTCCGACTTAGTAGACTTAGCATTGCCATGAAATCAGTATGTACGCGGGTGAAACCGCGGGATATTACTAAACATATAAAATCTTACAGTCGTCTCTTGGTCTATGTTTTACGCGGGCTACAAGCGGTGCGATAATATCCTACTCTTCGTCCGCTCCCAGATCTCCTTAATGGCGGAACGTGTCTTTCCACTTTGTGCTTAATAGGTGTCATAACTTAAATAAAATCGCAAGATTTGGAATTAAACTTCCATCCATATCTAATATATTTTGGTAAGAGTGAATGAATAATTAAAAGTGCGTGATGTTTTGAATGGAGATTCTAAAATCAGAAGATTTTCTAATCAAAAGAAACTCTTGATTAAAATTATCAAAACCTATTTAACAAGTCTTGGTGTTTCAATATCAGTAAATTAGACAATTTATCTTATTATCAGCTTCCTAACGTCATACGCAGACGGTTTTTTTGTTGACAAGAATTAATCTATATATTAACTAATAGCTAAAGATTAGTTTTTGAAATAAACATTAAGACAACACTATGAGTTTTACCAACATGAAGTTATAATGTTGTAAGATTATAAAATTGTGAAAATTTGACAATTATTAACTTAGAACTCTATTTATTAAATTAATCATCAATACTACCTCTGAAAATCTTGATCAATGAATTTTATATCATGTCTAACGGCTATAAACAACAAAGTAATATTTTGGTACATTTTTTTTAATATATAAATGAATTTCGTAAAATTATGGATACGATATAATTTTTTTTTGTTTAGTGAACAGATAATTATATCAGTCGTTATGAAAGGTTCGAAAATAGTAATTATATTATAGAATTACCACGATGATTGCAGGAAACGTGTTATTTAACACGTAGATAGGATCTTATCGGGCGATCCTAATTCACGAAGTGTGGTATTACTGGAGCTGCCGAAAAGCGTTCGCCTATGGAAATCCGATATTTTGCGTACTAGTCGTATACAGCGTGATTACCAAAAGTACGGGGTTTATGGATGACGTTGCAAAAAACGCTGCAGTCCTTAACTGCTAGCACGGATTGATTATCACGTATATTTGTAAAGTATTTACAATTCAAAATCACATGATCATTTATACAAACTTATTATATTTTATTTATAAGCGCTTACATTAAGTCAATACGCAATGAAGTTAATAATTAATACATGATAACACTTGTATCCAATTTTGAAAGTTATATTATCTACCTTTAAGCAGGTATATATGGCTTTACATGGTGATTCTTTTTATAACCATGTGGCAATTTACCTTGTCTCCAAGCCGCAAAAAGTAAGTCAAGTCTGATAGTAAATAGCTCATACTTTACTTTTATACTTTACTGTTTAAGAATAGATTTCGTTTTCTTTAAACATATAACACAGATATAGACAAATGAAAAAAACTCAAATTTTATCGCAGATTACAAAATAATAAGTATTAAGTTGATAATGTCAACGCGCACTTATAGAAGTAATATAAGTTTGTAAAATTATATAAGGATAAATTGAAAGCACGCTGTCCTGTTCAAAAAACATCTCTTAGTACAACGATTTATAATTAGGTAAGTATAGCGTTCACAAATGAAATTAACTTAAGTAGTATAGCGATAAACAAACAAGGAAAAACTACAATTTGTCATTATGACATTACATTCAACAGAGCGATAGAAAGGTACACCCACTATAAGGTGTTATTATCGAGACAAAGCGCTCAGTTTGTCTATCACGATAATCTGTGGACTGTTCGTTCCAATTCCATGTTATATAAACGCACTAATGGGCGCCGGTAATGTGACACGCTTGACGATTTTACTCACAAATTGTTGTACGAAACTCTATTACAATCTAATGACAGCCACCGTCTAATTGCGAGGCTATTACCTTTTGTTGGTTGCTTAATGGTGGTTTAGTAATTATTGGGCGAGGTGAAACCCCGAAGATGTGTCGAATTGAATCGCCGGGCGCGTAATGAAGACCTGCGCTTGCGCCGGATGCGCGCACGTGTATTATCCACATATCGATGAATATACGATTAATTTATAATCGTCTCGGCCCGTGGGGCTACCTTCGAAAATGTATTTACATTGTATCTAAAAGATCTTCCAACGGTATATAATATTTTTAATTTCGCTGTATAATTTCATATCCAATTGAGGTTGCTAACTATATATTTATCATTATCATCATCACTATTTATCATATTGTCATCATATCGCACAATCACATTAGGTATAGTATTAGATTCTTCCAAAAATTTCATTGACATCGGTGCCCTACAATCAATTATTTACATCGGTCACTTTATAAGAATTTTATTTATTGGAAAGTTCATTATATTCATATAAATTTACAATTAAACGCAGATCAAACTTAATATATTCATATTTTTAAATAATAGAGATAATTTGTTTGTTATTCACTCAATTTAATCTATATCAATATATTTTAGTGTTAAGATTACTACGCATTTGGTTGGAATATATCGAAAGTTTATTTTGGTGGTCATATTTGATAAAAGACAATTTTTTTATCAGACAAAACATTGAAGAAACAAACTGAAAAATAAAACGAAAATAAAATCTACATACTACTTATTAATACTATCCGCATTATTGCTTTATTTGATCATTAAACCTAGAAAATTTGTCTCTACATTACCGCTTTTGTTTATATAATACCTAAGAAGATTCATTGAAAGTGAATACATATCATATCGTAAGCTATCCTCAGCATTAAGAATTTTATAGACGAGATGCTACTGGCAAATGATTGTAATTTACTACAATGGCATGAACATAACAACATCACGACTGTCATCAGGCGGGTTTCGCCATGTCGTCAATAGAAACGCATGTAATTTCCCTTATCGCACGATCTCCATACTGCTCCAATCTGGAGCGAATACATTTCGTGAATAATTTAACAGACTATGAACTGATAAATATTTTGCCTGTTTTTATGTGCATTGTCAACATAATTTGTTGAAAATTTACTATTCTTCTCTTATTTTAGTGAACTTTCACTGTAATGAATACATCCAATAGTATTTAATTTATCAATATTTCCTAACACGATATTAATTCATTATCATACGATATTAAAAAAATTTATCCGTTTTAACACCTCGGTTGAATGCCTCTTCAGGTGACAAGAGGGCTGGCTCCTTTTTCGCACAAAGAATCAGCTCAGCGATTCAGCGCGGAAACGCTGCCAGCATTCTTGGGACCATTCCACGTCGGCATGATTTGTATAGTCCTAGCGTGTAAGTAATTGATAGATATAACTTCTACATTTTTGCTGTAAATAAAAAAAAAATCATTATTACTTTATATTTATATGCAGAAATTATTCTATTAATAATTATTAAGTATTCTACAAAACATATTTTTAAATGGCGCTGATCTTTTGTAAAACTTTTTAAATGCTAAACTGATAGCTTAAAGTGAATTACTACATATTTTCTGCAATATTTCTTCCTTTCAGGCGCTGGACTTTGTTCACAAGAATTCTGGATAAGAACAAGACAAGAATCCTGGACAAGCCAATTTTAAAAGAATTCAAAGGGAATATCAAGTCTACGAAATCCCGTTATTCCAGCGAATTTCAGCAACCTTCTAGGATCATCTTTCCATCTAGTACGGTAAGTCGCTATTACTGATATCATTATGGGGAATTTGATCGCTATGAATTATTCAAGTATTTAGTGTTTTTAACTAAAATACAAAACAAATGTTTATGATAACTACTAGTCATAATTCATAATCAATATGTAATTTAACAACGTCCTCTGAATACATTTTCCTTAGGCATAGGTAATAGGTAAATTGTTACGAAGCTAATAGCTACGTTATGATAAATATATAAGTGTGTATATACTTAAAAATACTACAGATAAACCAGAAAGAAATCTTACAAAACCCAAAGTAGCATTAGAATAGAGCAGGGATTTTGGAGGCTTCACGCGTCAGAGTCTGTAGCCAATTTCAAAAGCAATTTAAACTACGCTACAGTTGACCGTAAGTCCGCATTGTTAGGAAAGCGGACGTGTAAGCGGATTTTCGGGGAGAAGTTGCGGCGAAGTGCCTTATTTTTGCCGCGTCGTCTCAACTGCCCGGGATTGATTTACTGAGCGCATATGCCCGGCCTTCGTCCAGCTTCTCTAACTAAAGCTTATCCCGGAACATGCAAAACCCGGCACTTTACATTTGACTTTCGCAAAGGACGAACTTAAGACAAATACGTGATCATTAGCAAGCAGATAATCGTGAGCATGCTTTTTTTAACACGGGATTCAATATATCATTATTGTGTTTCTTTTTTTCCATATACATGTTTTATAGAAAGTGTTACTGTGTTTTTATGTAGTCTTCATGGTTCTTGTAATAATTATATCAAAGTATGATATTTGTGTCGTATATGGCTGAATAGATTATTACCACTCTCATTTCTTACCGGGGTGTCGTTAAGGGTGACTAAGGTGAGTTGACGTCAAGCTGGCGGTCGGGAAATACCTAGCCAAATCGTGTTATATCATGATATACGTTATAATTATGCAAGACAAACTTTTTACTACAAGACATAACAATTATACAATGCTTTTGTAATATATTGTTATTACTATTATTTCCCTTTAAAAAAGTTAAGTAACGGCCTGTTACTATCCCACTGCTGAGCATAGGCCTCCTCTGTCCGTTTTTGGAGAGAAGGATTGGAGCTAAGACCTGCCACGCTGCTCCAATGCGGATTGGTAGGTTACACATATCTCCAGAATTCTCTAGAGATATGCAGGTTTCCTCACGATGTTTTCCTTCACCGAAAAGCGTGTGATAAATTGCAATTTTCAATTAGACACATAAGTTTTACTAGAAAACTCATTGGTGTCTGCCCAGGTTTGAACCCTAAACCTCCTCGAAAGAGGCGCACGGTGTTACCGCTGGGCTACCACAGCTACTTATTTCCCGTGATATTTATAAATTAAATACACAATGAACAGGGCAATTGTCCCGTGCATTGCAATATATATTCAGGCTTAAATATACCTTAACTAGCTTTTACCCGCAACTTCGTCCGCGTGGACTGTTGTCACGTGATAGGTTGATAATAGATGGCGTTTTTCAATGTCATCCTATTCCTGTAGAATTAACGGGATTTCTATAGCTTATATGTTACCCTGGTGTAAAAGGAATAATTGTGACAAATTTCATCAATATCGGTTCAGCGAATTCGCCATTAAAGAGTAACAAACATATATCCATACTCAAGAAATTTTGCATTTATAATATTAGCAGGATAGGATATTAGCAGGATAAACAGGATATTTGGTCTCAGCATATGCGTTATAATTTAGTAAAGTTCCTTTTTGATGCAATTAATTAAAAGAAACCTTAACATTTGTCTACATTTAGATACGCTCTCTATCCGCCGAAAAACTTATTCAATTAACAACTAGCTATGATGTCTATAAAAACTAAATGATTTAAGTGGTTGTTGTTTTCATATAACTAAGCTCATTATGTTATAAGAGGAAAGCTTTTATTATTAACTAGCTGTTCTTATGACTTCGCTCCCTTGGAAATCAGTGTGTCACAGAAGACACAAAAGTAGTTATTATATTGGTTATAGTTAACCAGAAAAGATAGAGACATGCTCTTGCGGACTTTATTAAAATATAATAACGCGGATAAGGTGGGATATGGGCAGGAGGACGATGATGAATGTAAAATTTAAGTATATAGACAAATTTTATCATATAAACACTCGCATTGGCTGTAGAAATAAATTGTAACTGTCATCTTTGAATTTTTAATATTAACTGTCTTAATTCATCGGATTCACAAATTGTATATACATTGTTACACTTTGTATTCAACGTTAGTAATATATGTTATCGTTGTAATCAATCTGAGTAGTTATACGTAATAAATACGTAATGTCGTCACATTAGGACTGCGGCCCCATAATATGTGCCGGCCAACTAATGACAGTGCCGGCTTATTGTTTTAAATCGCCGCCGCCTCTAATTCCCTGCATCGCCTAATTACGACAACCGCCTCGCCCGAAACGGACAAAAAATAACAAGTTCACCCCTTCGCCAAGCCATGTGTAAGATACACGGGGTAAACAATCAACAGCCACGATTACGACATGTTTAATGTAATTTATGCTTTATGAAATCTATTCCAATTCCATTAAAAACGCTTCTCCTAAATTGCGATTGCGTAAACAGTTAAAGCCAAAAAAGTTTGTAACGACCGTCCAATTAGTTTGAGAGTACTCACAGAAGCGCTTCGCCGACCCTAAATTTTTCTCCAATTAAATGCAAAACTCGTCCGAGGCACCGGCGGCGGTTATATAAAAAATTTAAAGTCCACACAATTCGCGCAACACAAATTTTTATTACGCTATAAGTAAACAAAAAGAACAAATTAGCCGAAGCCTCGGAAGAAGACGTCCGCGCTATATCCCGCTCGGGACACAAGGGTGTAAAAAGTAAAACAATAAGGATTCCGTGCGGCTGCGGGGGGATATTTATTGTTAATGAAAACGACGGGATTTGAACTAACGTCTTGTAACTAAATACCCCCTCACGGTTAAAGCGAGTACTAATTTGGTTTTTATAGCGCGTCCTTAATTTGATTTGGCGGCAACGCGGCCCGCCACTATTGCCGGTAGAAGTAATTAATTTGGTCGGATTATATTTTTCCAGACGCTTGCGAGCGTCGGCGTCGAGCGATTCCCGAGCGGCGAGCGCACAGGCTTCCTCCGGCGCCCGCGATCGGCCCAGGGAGGAAAAAATAAAATAAAACTTAAGCCCCGTTTAATTTGAAGGGTGGTTCTGGGCTATTAAAGTAACACGCTTATGTATTGCAAATTATATTGAAATTTGTCTTCCATTACCGAGCTTCTTCCTCACACAAATGTTGCCCGCATTACGAGCGGGAGATTTTTATTCTTCGTTACGCCCACCCTTGTCTCCCGTTTTTTTTTCAAATCGGAAGTTTTGTGATGCCTTTTTTTCTCGCTAATTAAAACTCTTCCGCGCTGTTTCCTCTCAGAAACGAGATCCGATCAATTAATTTCGCCGCCATAAGCCTCGAAATTTAGTGGTTACAAAAAACATTTTGCCTCTGAAAAAAAGAGTGAAATGAATTGTAACAAACATGGAGAAGGCATTTTTATTGAAAAGTTTTTATTCGTGTTACAATAATTTTAACAAAAAAAACAGAATAGTGATTTTATCACCAAAGTAATGACTTCTTAATAGTGTACCAAGTGGGAGGTACATTGTCTACAGAAATTGAGTAGGCCATTAGAATGGAAACTGAAAACAGGATGTTAGTGCCATTGTTTCATTGATTCGGTAGCGACGGTTAGTGAGTAGATTAAGTCATTCAGTTATCTTTACTGTTATATAGATTAAGTTTTATGAATAACTGCCCATCATTTTGTTACGTTTATGTAGCGATAATGTATTTATTGTAAAGAAAGATTTTACATTAGGCTAGACGATACCGTCAGTCATGTATTTTTATTGAAGTAAAAATTCAAATATAAAGCTTCTGAAGATTTTTGGATTTTTCGAAGCAAGAATACGAAATACGCTTAAATTGATATTATATATTGGATAAGTCGAAATCTTTACGGATATTTAATTTAGGATAAACCACGAAATAGCAATGATTTTCCGTGTGAATCTATTCTATAGTCTGGAAAATAGTTTGGCAGAAATTATCACCATTACGTAAATATTATTGAATCTCGGAATAGGATACTGTGTACCAGGAATCCTTTCTCTGCAAGAAATAAATCGAAAATATAAATGGTTTGTTTACAATAGTTGTATTGAGATCGTATTAAAGTTGAGAACAAAGAACGATACTGCGCCCTTCAATCAGAGATAATGAAGGCGGCAAGCAATTTGTCGGCTACAGGCGGTCGGCAGCACGCGCCGGATTAAATGGAAATCAATAGCGATCGACGACGTGACCGAAGACCCTTCATCCTCAACTTCCATCAAATACTGAGGCCACAGCACTCTGACAGGTGAAATAAGATACTAAACATGAAAGTACTCTCACGTAAGTCGTGATGGCCAGACAGTTGGAGTAAGTGAACCTTAACAAAGATTTGTATGTCAAATCTTAGATAGGTGTTTAAAATACATATATTATTCATATATTATCCGCTGCTAACCCTTCTTTCAAAAAGTTTGAATGCTCTCCAAACTATAGAATTGATTCACATGGACAATCATTGCTATTTCGTGGTTTATGCTAAATTAAATATCCGTAAAGATTTTGACTTCTCCAATATATAACATTAATTTAAGCGCATTAAATAATCTCGCTTCGAAAAATCCAAAATTCATCAAAAGCTTTATATTTAAATTTTGTTTACTTACATTTTCAATAAAAAAATATGACTGACGGTCTCGTCTTGCCTTTTATAAAATCTTTCCTACAATAAATACATTATCGCTACATAAACGTAACATAATTATAACAACGATATTTTTCCTTCATATTTATTATTCAATAAATAAGAAAGATTTCGTCAAAAGGCAATCAATTTATTATTTTTCAAGAAATTGTCAACTCGGACAAATTACGACTACGTCAAATGACCCTACCACTGTTCTCTCTGCGCCGCACCGCACCGCACCTCTCCGCCCGTCATCACATCTCGCCACAGCTATCTTTACGTCTCTGTGCTACAACGTCTGCTCTCCTCCTTTTTCTACCGGTACAATATAGCTATAAAAACTAGGTAATAGCATATAAACAAATCAAAAATTGTTCTTTATTTAAAAATCTCAAATATTACAAGGCGATGTCTAAACTAATATTGTTCTGTTATCATGTATATCAACTACTCGAACTTTATTTAATTAAGAATTATTATATAATAAGATTTAACAAAATTATAACTTTAAGACTTTAACTTAAATAAATTCAGATATTTATTTATTATTTTATTGCTCTTACTACTACTATAGCAATAAAACTTGGTTCAAACTCTAAGTTTCTTTTTCAAATTATACCAATGTAAAACTCAATACCGTCGTGATTCATTGACTTAAATTGCCAGTAACTCCAAATTAGACGAATCTTTCTACGGGAGTCCGATGAAACAATTCCTGCTGAAATCACTATTCTTGAACACAATGACGGAATCAATCTAAATCGCTTGCGATTACACCCATAGAGCAATAAACTCTATTTAAACAGAGCTCCTCTTGATATATTTTTGTTTATAATTATAATAACATTTTACGTTAAGGCTACTTATATTTGATACCAGGAAAAGTGCATAAGATAAAGTACTATCTAAAAGTTTAAATTAAGTGTAAGAAATATGCTTAGATGTAAAGTATTGTAGTAGCTTGATTATGAAAATCCTTTTAGCTTCAAACAAGACTGCGGTTAAGTAATGTAAATTGAAAATGTTTAAAAGATTGGCCGCAGAGTTTCTTCCTGGTTCTTCTCGGTAAGAGCAAGCAACATTCCGAACCAGTTGTAGCTTGATTATTGATCATAAAAACCTTACTTGAATAAAGATTATTTTTATTTGATTTGATCGTACGCATCTTATAAAAAAAATTACTATTGTAAATTATACAAAACTTCGTTGACATCGAAATTAGGTGAAATAATAACTTATAATACAAAGCTTTTTCTTTATTTAAAGTTTTTACAAAATTTCAAAATGGTTGCGATTTTTTAAATTAACATTTTGTCTTGTTTTTGCTTCTCGCCATCTGAAGACTAAGGCATAGAGTAAAAGGCACTACTCGTAAAATTAAATCAATACTGTCAGTTCTGTCACAATTTACTCTATGATACATTTGAAATGTTCAGCGAACACGTCCGCGGACAATGCCGCTGTATAGACAAAGCAGCACTTCCTTCGATTGTCGGTGTCCGATGATTGATCAATCAGGCATTAGAAAGGAGCTTAATTGTGCCAATTTATATCTATTTCTATCGACCTAATAATGTACACTTCTATTAATTATTCGTTGTTTTAAGATGTACTTGGTAGGGTGGCTCCAATCTGAATTGCATCAACACTTTCTGGAGCCCATAATTTTCAGCCAAGCAGAGCCAGTTTTATAGCTTATTGCTGCTCATCAAGAGAGGTAGAAATACCTTTCTTCTTGTTAGGGTACCGACGACTCCAATAGAATCAGTTTCATATAGGGACCTCTGTTCAGCTGCGTCAGAAAACTACAGCAATTACAGCAAAACTTTAAGTTCAAGTGTGACAGTGTACGAATTGGGTTTATTGAAAACTTGCAAAATAACCCATAAAACTCATCTTTAAGGTCGTATGGGACGGTCTTCCAAGTCCACGATAACTTACAATACGTAAGAAATCGCAAAACCAGCGGTTATCAGTGAAAAAGTGATCCGTGGAAGTGGTCACTACACTCAGCACAGAGGAGAACGACGTAAGGACGAGGGACGGTCTTCGGCGAAACATCTACGATCAAATAGCCTGCGGTGAATCTGGTTTAATAAATCGCATTTTCGTCTATACACCGTCTATTGCACCGTGAGCGACTCACGGAGCGCAGTATCTATTCATTATTATAAAAAATAAAAAAGTTATTATATGACTTTTATTCATAGGAACCTGAAAAGTACTTATTCGTTATTTCTGTATCGTCCAATACCATATTTCGACATGTTCCACGTGAACAATACCCCAACACTAAACTTAGTAAAGCAATATCCGCAAAAGGACAAAATATCGCTGCAAATAAACATTTAAGTTTATGGACTCGAAAGATATTACCGATTCGTGATCTCCTTTTTCTTTAGTTTCGCGTTTTGGTCGAGCGGCCATCTTGGCGACATGTGGCGGGAGATTTAGGCGGGAAACGTGCCCTGCCATATTAGATTATGGAGAAATGAATTGAGCGCTACTATTGGATATGTTATTGACGTAAGATTTGCGATCGGAGGAACGAACTGATATTTTGTATTGTTATTAAAGGCGCTCCCCGCGGACGTGAGCAGTGTTTCAAGCACGGGTCCCGATACAACGCCCTTATGGTCCTATCGTTTAGGCCTCTTTATATTTTCCTTATGTAAATACTGTTTCATATCCGATGAGCTTTATTTATGTGGGAATCGTTTTAGCGAGATAAGTCTCTCTTTGGCCTCAGTGTTTACCTTATGTGACGCATTCCAATGTTTTTCATATGGATCCGCTTGATTTATTTGATTGCTGTATCTGAATGTTATTCGTAGTAGAAAATTTTTATCTTAGAAACGAATCTATAATCCCTACTACGTATTTATTGAACAAAATAAATTCTAACCTTATAACATGATATATTTTAAACTCCAGTCTAACCAGTTGTGTCTAAAAAGTTTCAATTTGATATAGGAACAACATTGGCCTTTAAATTATGCGAAAGTTATTGATAAAATTAAGTGCCATCAACACGTTCTAGCCTTTTTCTTATTTACGAAGCGTCTCATCGAAAGTTCTTGTTAAATTTTGACCAGAATTAATGAATGTCAAAGATTGTCTAAATCGTTATCGAATTCCAATACATTTAAAATTAATTATATGTGACTGGACTTCACCCGCGCAAATCGGTGTATTTATTTAAAATTTTGCCGTTTTCGAAATATTTTTTATTGCTGCTCCTCTGCTATCCATCTTAGCATGATGATACATTGATAGAATTAATTTTAGATACATAGAATTTTTCAAGTCGTTCCAGTAGTTCCTGAGATTAGCGCGTTCAAACAATTAAACAAACGAACAAACTCTTCAGCCTTATACATTAGTATAGATTACTGATTTTCTATAAAGACTACACCATAAACATATGACTGTGTTTTAGCGTAGTCTACTGTCATTATAAAAACGACAAATATTAATTTCCTCAACCGAAGCCTTAAGATGCAAATTCAAGTTAATCATCAAAGAAAGCAATGAGTGATTTCTAGTAAAGCACTAGTTACGTAATTACAATTTAATCAGAATTTACCAGTAGAAACAGACACATTTTAAAATTACGCTGAATTTGAAGTGTCGTCGAAGATCAAAGGTGGTTATGCCGAAGTGAGTGCTGTTAAAACGTCTTCAAGGGCCTCCGGGCGGTAAACAGTAGCTGCGGGCGTGGTCCAAGATGAATACGACAGCGTTGTAAAAAAGTAACGCTTAAAAGTTATAAAAAAATGCAATTAATAAAATAATAAAGAAAGCGCCAGTGACATGTGAACCTGATCCCGGGTTTTGATCTTTTTTGGTCCGCCCGTTAACCATTGGGCTATCACAGCGCTACTTCATTTACATTTAAGCATTTTTTGAAGTGCCGAAAACAGAAATAAAACGGCATTTTTTTAAATGAAGCCTAGCTAAATCGATTTTTCTCCCCCCGTACTCCCTACACGCTGTATTTCATGATTCTCGTTGGAGCCATTTCCGAGATCCGAAAAATATATATGTACATTTTATATGTATGTATATATACAAGATTAACTTATTTAAATATTAAAGATTATATCTATATATGTAATATCTTGTTAAATTATCTTGCTTTAAATAAACCAATTAAATCATATCTAAAATCTGTATGTTGGGATAAAAGTCATTCCTGATATTTTTTTATTCCGAACAATAAAGACCTTTATTTCTGTTTTGAGCATTGATTTTAAATTGTAGCTAGCTTAACTAAATCGGTTAAATGGTTATTTTTATAACCAACGAGTATTTTTACAAGGTTAAGCGTCTTTGATAAAATAAAACAATGATGTTTCCTCCTCATAAAATATGGCAATTGTTTATGATACATATTTAAAAAAGTTGTCCATCTATACATATAATAAAACAAAGTCCTCAAAATCTGTCTTTAGCTGTGTAATCTGTATTTGTCTTAGCTTTTGCTATTTATATTTAGGTTTGCCATTACAGCAATTTAAAAACAATATTAATAAACAGCTAATACAGAAAGCCTACTTATACTTAGATGATAAATATAAGTTGACATAGCTACTCGTCGACCCAATATGAGACAGTACTGACTAAATGTAACAAGAAGAATTATATTTTTAAAAGAGCAACCGCCGAGTTTCTTGCTGGCTCTTCTTGTTAGGAACAGCTTCCGAACCAGCAGTAGATTTGACGATTCAAATGTACTTGTTTACAAGTTTATTTGAAGTTACAATAAAATTATTTTGCTGTAATCCGCGTTAGAGAATACATGCAATGCTAAGTGTATGAAGCAGGCAACAATCTCATACATCCAGGAAAAGCCGCCACACGTATGACAAGACCAACACCAACACTCCATATAGGCACTACACTCAATCACTACCACAACCTCAACAACAAATTAAAAAAGTTTATTTGAATAAAGAATATTTTGAATTTTTTTTATATATAAAGGTATTTTGAACAAACTGTCTTAATTCTCATGTCTTGCACTACAAGGCGCGTACGCTGCGGCTCGCTTTGAAGTCAAGGGTAGTTATGAAAATTAATAAAGAGACGTGTAATAGCTTCCGATAAACGTCTGCGCAGCACTCCTGTTTTTTTGTTAGTCTTTAATGACTTAACAAGCAAATACTTTTTGTAGATGTGTGATTAGATTACTTACAAATTAAGACACTGTCATTATACATTTTATGGTTGTTTCATTTTTTAACGTACGCTTTTCTATGTGTATTTGTATATACGATAAAGTGATTATTTTTAAAAAATCTTGGAGAGTGAAAAATTGTAGATTCCATATAGAACAGACCTAATAATAAATACCTTGCTATATGTGTCATCTCAAGCAATATAAGCAGTATCGTCCATTGGGTTTTTATACTAACTCTAAAAACTTTATACAGCTTTATTAGAGTTTCTGTTATAGCCTAATTATAATATAATGCTGTGTGTGATTTTTGTATGTAATTTTGGAAATAAAATATTTGTGTAAAATGTAAATAATATATTAGGAAATATGCATTCATAATCTTGACGAAGAAAAATATTTAATGGTTTCCTATAAACTTGGTATTTTTTAAATTAAAAGTAAATAAATATATATTTATTCCCAGAGGCAACTTTTAATTTGTTACATCATAGGAAAGACAAACACAATTTAAAGAGTTAAGCGTTATTTGACGGAGATCCATAATACAAAAGTAATAATAAAATTATTTTGCTATAATCCGCGATTAAGTTAAATAGAAAATATATATAATGCTAATTGTAGAGTGGACAATCGGTTATCATACCTGATACATGCAGGATTTGTAAAAACACATGCACAAACCTCCACCATCACCGCAAAGCGATTTTGCGATTTTGGTCATGGAGTTTATCTCCTGATGATGCTTCGGTTGCGGGGCGAAACGATTGTTGAGTTTGTGATAGTGAACGTATGTAGTGCTTGTGTGGTGGCGGTGGTGGAGGTTTGAGCATGTGTTTTTACGAATCCTGTATGTATCAGGTATGAAAACGGATTATCCACTCTACATTTAGCATTATATATTTTTTCTATTTTACTTCATCGCGGATTATAGCAAAATAATTTTATTATTACTTTTGTATTATGGATCTCCGTCAAATAACGCTTAACTCTTTAAATTGTTTTTGTCTTTTCTATGATGTAACAAATTAAAGGTTGCCTCTGGGAATAAATATATATTTATTTACTTTTAATTTAAAAAATACCAAGTTTATAGGAAACCATTAAATATTTTTCTTCGTCAAGATTATGAATGCATATTTCCTAATATATTATTTACATTTTACACAAATATTTTATTTCCAAAATTACATACAAAAATCACACACAGCATTATATTATAATAAGGCTATAACAGAAACTCTAATAAAGTTTTTAGAGTTAGTATAAAAACCCAATGGACGATTACGTGTAAAGAATGCACCTGTCATTTGATTCCAATATTATCTACATATAAGTAGCTCGACTGTAGCTAGCGAAGATATTAAAGACAACTTTAGTCGGCAACATGTTCAACCAAACCCCAATTGCTCCTCAATGGCGCCACCACTCATAACATACTTATTTTTAGAACCTCTTTAAGGTTTTTGAGAGTGCTTTTAATAAACACTACCGTGTGCGTGAGGCTGCATTGATAACAAAATACCCGTCGGTAGTGTTCTCTGATCATCAATTAAGAGATTCATCCTTTACTAAAACAGTAATAAAAAGTGCTATAGTCTATTTTTATAATTTAATATTATTGTAAATTAACAGCAATGAATTATTAATGTTTTATTAAGATGATATGGATATTTAATAAGCAGAGATGAAACGTGATATGATAGGAGGGCGAAAAAAAGATGCATGGATTATACTATTAACAAAAGTTAAAAGGCAACACTATTAACCTCGCAAAAACAAACATATGTATGTACCGATGTTGTTATGGCTCAAACTAGTAAGGTTAACTAGTAAGGTTAAGGTAAGTTAGCGGAAAGAATTTTTGTACACCCTTGTGGGGTAGCTTACAGTACTGTGTGCTTATATAAAACTGTAATGCATAAATAAATTATTTGATTTGATTTTATTTCGATACTAAGTATGTAATATGTACATTTAAAAGGCATTAAAAAAATGGTGACTGATATTGGAAGAGTACAACAATACTTTGTTACCTATAAGGTAAATGGGCTTAAAACAAATTACTATGTGTATTAGTTTTAATCGTGACAAGTTATAGACTACAAACTGTAGACGGCATTCAAAAGAGCAAGTGAATTTTTTTTTCTTTATTTATTTAAGTTTCAATACATTATCGCTTTAAATTACATATTATTACATTTCATTTCATTTCGTTTCGTTTCGTTTCGTTTAGTTTCGTTTCGTTTCGTTTCGTTTCGTTTCGTTTCGTTTCGTTTCGTTTCGTTTCGTTTCGTTTCGTTTCGTTTCGTTTCGTTTCGTTTCGTTTCGTTTCGTTTCGTTTCGTTTCATTTCATTTCATTTGATATTATATTTAATAGTTTATTTAAGACCTTGTTCAAATGATATAATAGTATATATATTTTTGTATTAGACCCTGTTGCTCAGCAAAATAATCGGACGGATTCTTTTAAATATCTCTGTCATACATTCATAGCACATTGAAAATGCCACTCTTATTAAGCTATATCATTGCCGATTCATTTGTATTTACAACGCCGCAATCCATTTCGTGCAAAGCTAAAAGAACCTATCAATAAAACCGAACTTAACGCGTTCCGAAATAAAACACTTTGTTATTAAGTTGACAAGCAACCGTAAAAATGTTCCTTTAAAATGTAAAATAAACAGATCAATCATGTTAAAGCGATCCCACCGGGGTCGATCCACGGAAAGAAGCCTACGTAAGCGTCTATTAAAAGGTACAGATGTTACCACAAGACCGATTTTGTGTTTCTTTCCTTTTCTAACCGAAGACAACTGTATGCGTTGGAGTGCGATAAAAAATAAAAGTGATACGCATTTTTTTATTCCTTTTTCAAATAAGAATTGTTCTACATCCAGGGAGAGTGATTGACACACGGTCGCCGGCGGCGCCCCGTGACGCGCGGTTTTAACCGTATCACAAGATACCCCTAAAAGTATTATCATTTTATAATTTATTACGCTAATTATGAAAGCTCCGTGTTTTAAAACCCAAAAGGTACCTACAAACATGGGTCATTTTTATGTTATGAAGGCTTTGCGGATGTGTGTCGTGTTACTTTTCTGGTAAATAAATCTACGAAGGCACATCAATCAACTTGTCGTATGAACGGGAAGTCCCGTTTCACATTATTATGTAGATCTATGATTAAAAGGTTTAAAACATACCGAATTCACAGTGGTATGATATTATGTAACTCTTTTTGTAATGTAAGCACACATTTCTTGATATGGGCGAGCCAGTTAAGAAGTGCTTACGTTGTTAAAGTATGAGAATAGAATATAAAAAATACATACCGTAGATATGTATAAGAAAGAGTAAAGATATTCAACGCAGTTGTAGGAGTGCTCATTAGATTTATTACTTATTGTAATTATTTTGAAAATTTCGGGTTTTGATAAACCAACCCTATCTTTATTTATATCACGAAAAACTTGTCGTTTACTAAGTATAAATAAATACTTGTAAATCAATATCAGATCCCAATAGTTTATGATTAATTCAAATTTTAAATATTCTTTATTAAAATTTATATTTAAAATTTAGAAACTTGTAAAAAAGTGCTATTGAATCTTCAATTCTACTGCTGGTTTGGAAAGCCGTTTCTACCGAGAAAAGCCAGCAAGAAACTCGTCGGTTGCTATTTCAAAATATATTTCTTATAACTTATTAATTCGTGTCTTTGTTATCTTAAAAATAGCCATTATATCCTCAACACGGTCACTCCGTGAACGGTTTCTGTATCAACTTATTATCTCCTTCAAGTGTTTCTTTAAAGTACTGTAACGGTAAAGCTAAAATCTCAAACTGTACCCAATATTATTATTGCTATTAAAATTTACAAGCAAAAAAAATCTCAAGACTTTCATCATCATCATCATTCTCTTACCTTTATCCCACTCTAAGTGGGGTCGGCACAATACGTCTTTTTCTTCCATTCTCCTCTATCATTCGTCAACTCTGGTGCCACTCCTTTAATATGCATATCATTTTTCACACAATCCACCCATCCTTTTTCGACCTCCCCCAAGTCATACATCTATCCACATTCATGTTTAAAACTCTTTTGGTCACATGATTTTCATCCCTCCTCATTACATGACCATACCAACTTAGTCTCGTACTTCTCATGTTTTCTGTAATGGGCGCAACTTTAAGCACTTCGCAAACTCTCAAGACTTTATCCAAGTTAAATTTATTATTAATCAATTGCTTTAAGTTTAAATGTAAACAAAGTATTACAAATGATTAGTAATAATCCCTATGAACCAATATCGTGTTGTGGGACGCACTAATTAAATACTCGACGTGAGAAGACTGAGCATCGGGCAATCTACGGACCCTGCTTCTGTATGAGTATAATTGGAGATTTCACGAGATAACACTATGGACTTCAATTAAATATCGGCCAGTTATACGTAACAATAATAGTTGGTTACAAAATTGCCTGATGAGGGGGGTGCAAAGATTGAAACTCAGAAAATTGATAGACTATTTCTATCTATTATTGAATCAAACAACATTATATCACTCGAATTCAGTGGATCTTTGCTATAGAATTTTGAAATTAACAATCATTCAGGATACAAACAAACGCATCATTCTGCCCTTATCCCATTCTAAGTGGGGTACGCACAACATGTTATAAACATGCTATTTGAATTGGCTATTTATTTTACGATTAACCGCCTGTCTGACGTCAACTTACCTTAGGCGGCTTTTACGGCACTTCGGTAAGAGACGAGGGTGGTATATTCTACTTAGCGGGATACCACACAACGGTAAATACAACAAATATAAATTAAATTCAGTGGACCTTTGCTATATAATTTTCAAAATTAACGATCATTCAGGAAACAAACACACGCAAACAACGTTAATCTTTATATAATGTCATTGCAGTGAAGTGCCCCCATTTTATTTTTAAATGTTAACTATTAACCAACAACTAAGGCTCAGCTTCAAGCCTTTTCATCTGTCAAATTTTAACAGCTATGGAATTGGGTTATAATTTACGATTTTATCTCGTGTACACCATAGGGGATGCGGTCAGTGGTCATTGAAAAAGCGTGCAAGATTTTAAAGGTGCGCTTACATTTATGTTTGACGTCTGTAACGAATAGAAAGAAAGCTTTCGGAAGATATTTATAATTGAGAAATATATCTAGCTTTTAACAAGTCGCAAGCCATCTTTAGCTTAAATTGCATCAGTTCCCGCCCTTACGCTAACAGTAAAATCTGTATTTGTTAATTCATTTAAGTTAATTCTGCAAAACTTTACAAACTAAATTTTTCAGTAGATTCAATAATCTATTAATTAATATTTAATTAATTAATTGTTAAATAAGTTTTCTGTACAATTACAGAAAACTTATTTAACAATTAATGATTAGGTGAGTCACTATTAGTTAACATGTGAATTTTAGTTTTACGCGCTAGACAGCAACGAGAAAATAACGAAATTGAAAATTGAGTGCTAGGTAGTTATAAATGTACACCACCAAAAAACATTGAAAATAACGCCAGAGCGTCATAAAGCATTATTAATAATTAATAATTATATGAGACAAACACACTGTCGTCCGTCCCCAAAGTAAGTAAATTAATACTTGTGTTATGGGTGAGAAACAACTGGTGAATATATACACACATAATTTTATATAAATGCTTAACTACAAATATACACCCAGACTCGAGGAACAAACAAATTGTTTAAAGATAATGTTAGCCTTCGGCGAGGTCAAACCCGCGATTCGCGGAACTAAGGGCGCCAACCCACTGCGCCAACGGGCCAGTCAGTTCCATTGAAAATTGAGATGTTTGAATCTGTTTTGGCTTATTTTAAAATGCAGAAACGAAATTGAATGAACGAAATGAATCACACTGTCAAGTGTATATAAGGCTTAATGATCGCTCCAAACGCTTGACCACCCGTTACGACGACACCCGGCCTGTTATGAGTTGCCAAAATAGAGCTGTAATAGTGTTGCGAGATGGCCGCGTAACTCGCGCGTAATTTAGAGCGATCTCTAACGACCGCTCGGGGCCTGGATCGTTTGTCCAACGGGCGCCTGTTGTGTTACAGGGGGGTGATTCAAATTCACTTTTGTTGGTCAGTTTACGGCTTTATTATTACTGTACACGTTTGCGGTTAATGGCTCGCATCAACAGCGGGATATTTTGTAAATAAAACTCATATAAAGATCCTTTATCTAAGCTATTTTACCAGGATACACCAGGGTTGGCTTTTGACCAAGATACGTATGCTTTGTACGTTATAATACGGATATATCTGATATCCATGTTATTTTTCTATTGTTTCTCTTCTTTATATTTTTCTCAGTTTACAAAGCTAAGTTTTTTACTTAGTTTACTAGACCTTCAAAGTTCTCAGATTTGTGGAGTATAATGCATCCTGGTTACGAGAACCGTTGAATATTTAAAAAAGAAAGCGTTATTATAAACGTTTAGTTTTATAATTCCAGGTATTTTAAAATTTAGTATAAAAGGGACCTTAGAATCTCTAAATTTCCTCCACTACTCTATTTGCATAACACTTGTAAATTATTGGCAATATCATAGTATTTAGAGAAACCAATGCAGACGAAACTCTTGGACTTAGTCTACGATGTTTCTCACTGCCTTAACATAAACGTTGTTACTCAATAAACTCTCAGTCGAGATTGATACTGGCAGCGCTGGGCCTGACAAATAGTTCAGCGGAGGCGTCGCACAGCGTCTTACCATAAATAAGGATTATGCTCGTGACCACGTAGTCTTGCGGAGTGGACGTAGGACAGCCTTTGTGACGCGGCTATACCGCCTGTCTCGTGTCAAATATCCTTACCGCTATTGTTTGTAACGAGATTTCAACGTTAAGGTGAACTTATCTTAAGGCGAGTTGGTTACATAAGATATTGTAAATACCATATTTAAATTATTAATACCTAGTTATACCCGCGACCTTTTTTGCATTGATATCAGTGTTAATTTTCATTGAACTATGTTCTATTGTGTTTTTTTAGATTAGCCGCGAAAGCCTAACGAACAGCCAGACGTAAATTTTTGAAATATGAAATGTCTTTTCAAAATGATATTTAAAATCTCTGTTGTGTGACAGTGTTTACTTTTTTACAAGGCAGACATTTGATATTATTATCTGTTGGACGCAATGACATTAATTTTGCTGAGATTTTGGCTCAGATCTGATTCGGGTACTCTACCAGTGCCACCCTATATACCAAACTAAAAGCGGTAAACCGACTCTTGTCGTTACTCAATGTTGGGAGACATCTTTATATCATGTTCACAGTGTCAGCACTGTTATTACGAAGCGGCTTGACATAGAATCTTTCATCGAGAGAAATCGTCTATGGAACTGTTCTGCAGTTACAAAATCGACAAACATCTCTTATACGCGTTATACAATGCTTAACCTCCATAGAGAATGGCATTCGCAATTTCCGTAAATTCAGGGATGAAGTCGGGATATACAAAGTCGCGAGAATTTGCGTTATTTCGGCGCCTGAATCTCGAATTACAAGTTGGAAGACGGGTATCAAGCTCGGCGTAGGAAGCGCTAAGCCACGGCTGTTTTGGGCTCAGTGCCGATGTTTGAACTGCCAGTGTGCCGCGGCTTACCGGCTCACAGAGCGAGCAGGGAAACGCGACGAAATACGCATTAAATCCCAGTTTCGCTTATCTTGTCTATATACGTCTACGTAAATGGCATCAAAGTAACAACTTCGCCAAAGGCTAATTGAATTCCAAACTGTGCCCTTAGTTGAGCTTTAGCGCGGGTTTTACTGCTTAAGCCAACATTTTCTATGTTTTAAAAGGGTTCATTATTATTTAACAATATAAATTAAGTTTAGGTTTCTCATCAGAAACCTAAACTTAATTTGTATTGTTATTTTATGTTTATACTCACTTTTTATTGTTTATTTATACTCTTTGTTCGAATAGGAGGAACAAAATCTTTTAAATTATCTCTCATCGTGTAATACAGGGTTGTATAAATTTGATGCTAAAAGGATAAACTAGCAAGAAACTGTGAAATTCTTTTCAGAATTAATTCTTATAATTAATTCTTATAAATTCGCAAAGTAGCGCCTAATAATAGGCGTTACTTTGCGAAGAGTCGTAATATAAAAGTATTAAGATTTTTTTGTAAATAAGCAAGCAAGTTAGTGTAGAATTAGATTTGGGTGCCTTGTCTTTAGAAAACCTGACCTCTCGTCGCTATTTCTAACTTAAGATGACCATACCCTCAAAGCACCTACCCTACACTTTCCCGTATAATTGTTCTTACGACTTACGACAGTTTGGCAAGTCGCATTAACTCACATATAGATAGAAGATTTTGGTTCAATTCGGGTGTCCGAACGTGTTTTTGCTAAGCAGTTTGTATTTTCACCTCGTTCAACCGAAAAAGCTGAATATTACACATTAGACTATACACTAAAATGGTTTATTAAAGTTTATCCTTACTAATATTATAAAGGCTTTCACGATTAATTCGCTGGAGTAATATTAATGAAATTTGGAATACTTAAAGTATCTAATACAGGAATCTAATACCAGGAAACAAAAAAAAATTCACGAATTGAGGGTAGCTTAAAATTTAAGTAGACGCATAGTCGCGGGTATATATTGTACATATATAATTTATATATGGATATTGTAGCTTTTACAATACATAATACAATACATTATGGTCTTTTTATTTTTTTGAATAATTAAATACATGATTTAAATAATTATTTTCAAAATAGCTACCGCCAAGTTTCTTGCTCGATAAGAGCCTTTCCGCAGCAGTTTGTAAAAATTAACGATCAAAGGTCGTGTAAAAGCCAAATTGAATAAATAATATTTTGAGTTTTAATAATAAATACGGAATTTGGCAAATAGACAATCGACAAAAGCTCGAACTTATAAACCGTCACTATTAGTATGTTTTTTTTTATTACAACTGAAATATAGATAAATTCGATATATAAATAACGGAATTCAGGGCAAGTACTTACGATTCTGCAAAACGTAATTGATGATCTGCTAAGAGACAGATCAAAGTTAACATCATTTATCCTTAGATTAATCAGCTCACCTTAATTATTAAGTACAGTTAGTCAAGAATAACAGTGATAATAATTAGGTGAAATTCACGTGTTTATTAAGTTTTTACAGATGACCAGATTTTACAGATGATGATAACAGACGAACTCATGTACAAAAGCTAGTATATCAATGTTATGAAACGCGATTATTAAATTAAAGCACATAGGCAGCGTTGAACGCAGGCCCCCTGCCGTTTGGCCCATTCTCCTCGCCCACTACACTGTGACATTAGTAAAATCTGATTTAAACAGCGATACAATAGTTTTGATAATTTTGTTTTCATTTTATTTATTAGGATTAAAAATCAAAACTAATATATAAAGCTAAAGAGTTTGTTTGTTTTTTTGATTGTTTGAACGCGCTAATATCAGGAACTACTAAACCGATTTAAAAAATTCTGAAAGTGTAAGATAGTCCATTTTTCGAGGAAAGCTATAAATAATCTATAGCTTTCCTCGAAAAATAACATTACGTTAAGATGAATACGAGAGGAGCAGCAATAAAAATATCGCGCGCTTTAAAAAATATGGTTTCTTGAGTGCGATAAGTAAAAAGTGAAAGTTATTCAAAAATCTCTTATAATTAATTCACAATAACTACTTTTATGTTCAATATTTCAAGCCGGCAAAAATTTGTGACACACTGATTTCTATGTGGGTGAAGCTGCTCGCACAGCGAGTTAATTATAGTTTATATATACTGTGGTAGCCCAGCGGTCGGACCATGCGACTCTTTTGAGAGGTCACGGTTTCAAATCCAGGGTAGCACCAATGAGTATTTCAGTTAATCCTTATGTGTCTAATTGGTAATTGCAATATATCACTTGCATTTCGGTGAATGAAAACATCGTGAAGAAACGTGCATAACTCTAGAAAATTCTAGGGATATGTGTAACCTACAAATCTACATTGAAGCAGCGTGGTAGGTCTAGCTCCAATTCTTGTCTCCGAAACGAAGAGTGGAGAGCTATGCTGAACTGTAGGATAGTAACAGGCCGTTACTTTACTTTACTAAAAATGAAACATGGTATATGTTAGAAATGTCTTTCTTTCGATATCCCTCTAACCAATCTCTGTTAACCATAGCGCTCTCTCCCTTTTCTTTTCATTTCTTTTTCTTTTCATTTCATTAAAGATCCCGGAACCCACATCCAGGCAGGCGAAAAAGAAAGTATTAGTGCATAAAAATCCCACATAAACGGAACTATCCCCAAGCATCTTTGGATGGTTTCCTCTCCGTAAAATTGATTACTTATGATTGATTACTTAAGCAACTTCCACTTTTTTTTCACTTTCTACCAACATTCTACTAAGTAAAATTTGTACCGTATAATTTGTTTAAATTTGAAAAATGAAGATTAGTTTCAACTGTTTACCCAATCATAAATTATTAAACCAAAGTTTTTTAAGGATAAATAAATCAGCAAATGACCATCAGCAATATTACTATAGATACAACACCAAGTTCTATGCATTAAATGATATAGAACCCACAAACTTATATAACACCTATCGTAACGTAATGACCTAAACGACTTTAACAATAACATCACATTCAAACATAACGTCACATGCAGAGGTCTTAGATAAATTATGAAACTATCAAGAGTCGGCGTTCCTAGTACAACTCATCATTAATGCTTAAACAATAAAGGTGACCAGTGATCGTGGACAAACGACTCGGTACGTCTGTACACATGCGGGACAGATGACTTCCAGGACTTGATTAATTTATAGCCTTTTAGGGACATTTTAAGTGCCTTCTGCTGAAGAATATAAGACTCGCACTGTTCGTAAATACCTAACAAAAGGAACTTTATATCGGAGTAGCAATCGCCAAGGGCATCGCCCGCGTGGAAGGATTCAAACCGTAATATAGTATTTTGATAACTATAACCATAACCTTAATAGACATAAGCGGTCGCGGACTTTTATTTAGAACTTTTAAATTTTTTTGTTCCTGATTTTTGAATAACTTTCCCCGTTTACTTAGCGCACGCAAGGAAAGCTTTGAATTTTGCAGTTTACGTAATATTTTTTATTGCCGCTCCTCGCTTATTCATCTTAGCGTGATGTTATATATTAGCCTTTCTCGATAAACGGACTATATCTTACACTCAAAGAGTTTTTCTAATCGGTCCAGCACTTCTTGAGACTAGCGCGTTCAATCAATCAAACGAAGAAACTCTTCAGCATTCTATATTAGTATAGATAAAGGTTTAGTTAGGAATCCTCCTTCTCGCGTTGCATTCCTCATTACTGAGGCTTGTGATCCCTACGATTAGATAACTGATTTTCTCGTAGAACTTCCTTCCGTCCGCTCCTATCCTTGGCCATGTGGAGTGCGTCGTGCAGTTTGGTGTCCTAGTGTCACATGGTTCCGATCAGACCATCTAATTGGTTGCGGCCTCTTGGCCGTTTTCTATCCACCTTGTTAGGAATATCTTTAGATAGAGTAAAAAAAGGAATTTTTCTTAATTGTAACATTTATTCTAACCGTTGTAGCCCGTCTTCGTATCTGCCAAACATAGCAATTTTGTGAAGCGGTAGCTGTATTTATATAGAGTTATTATACATAGAGTAGCCATAGAAAGGTCTGTGAGTACAAATTTCTAAAACGTAATAAGTGAGATATGATGCGATCTTTACGTAGAGTCTATCTCCTGACGATGTGTCGGTTACAGGACGAATCGATTGTTGAGATTGTGTGTAGCAAAAAAAATATTTTCATAACTTTTTGTATTATGGACCTCCGCAAGTAACATTTATATATATTCTATAATTTATTTGTCTAATCACTCATAAAAACGAAGAATGGATAGGCGGATTTGCTTAGTAGAAATAGAGGGAATTAGAAAAATAGAATCAAATACTATCACTACAATATGGCAGAAAATCATACAACGTTATATCATACGATTCTTCTTTCGTACTACATAAAAAGAAATGAAAACTGAAATTTTTAGGTCCAGAAAAACTTATTTATGTACCATTTCTGCAATAAATACATCAATATCTTTCAATGCTTATGAAAGATATATTTCATTCATAGTAAAATTGTTGTATTGTAAATCGTAACTTTATATTTCTAAGGCGCAATAAACAACGTTGTCTTTACGTTCTATGACAAAACTGAATTACAATCATAACCTTCGTCCACTGCATTTGACGCATTCGAACCAATAAAATAAGTCATGTCCAATTTATGTTAATACCATAAATAGTATAATAAATAATTTTGAGTGAAGCCACCAAAGATAATTTAAATTTATGAGGATACGATATGGCTTTCTTAGGAGTCTGTGTTAAATGTAGTTTAAAAAAGAAATCCTTGTCGAAATATTTTTTGTAGGTATGTATTTCCCCAAAATGCGCCGTGTGCTATCCGGCTGATAGGAATAGACCACCCTCATTTTCTTACCGAGGTGTCATAAAAGGCGACTAACGTAAGTTGGCCCACCTGTGGTATCTGGTTGAGTAAAATAGACCAACCTCTTTCTTACCGAGATGTCGTAAAATACGACTGAGGTAAGTTGATGTCAGGCCAGTCGTAAAATCAAAATCCAAAATCATGTGTATGTAACTTGTTGTCCCAACCGCTCTTAGAGTGGGATAAGGGCAAGAGGATGGTAATGTGTATTTCCCCAAAATACAGATTTACCTAGTTTGCGGGCAATCAGTAAATCTCAGCCATATTTAATATATTTTTTAGTTAAGACAGTTATATGTCTTCTTACCCTTTTTTTTTGAAAATTTTAATTTAGAATTTTTACAAGGTTGCCGAGTGGTATCCGGCTAAGTACATAGAACCACCTCTTTTCTTACCAGGTGTAGATGGCGAGTAAAGTAATTTGACGTCAGGCAGGCGAACGGGCGTAAAACTAGCCGAATCACGTAATAACGTGTTTATAACATGTTGTGCCTACCCCACTTAGAGTAGGGTAGATAAGGATAGTATAATGATGATGATGATGATGATTACTATACTTATATATTTATAAATATAAAATCAATCATCATAGAATTTAATTCAGTATTACTTAAACAAACTTCTCTATTTTTAGGGAAATTGTGGTCAAATTATTATCATAACACCAATTTACATATCTCCAGGCGTTTTCGGTTAGAACGAAAGTTTTCGCGTGAAGGAACATAAACCGCAATAATAATGTCATAGCCCGTAATTGTAACAAAGAACAGTTATTTAAATGGAAAGAGCGACAAACCAACAGATGCTTGCGGCCATCTTGCGGCTAAGACGAAATTGTCTTATACCCCATTCGTGACTTGTGGTTACAATGTCACCGTTTAAAATCAAACTTCAGAAGAAAAACTCGTCCAAAAATTACCCTTTAATAACTAAAAGCTGCATGCAAGTCGTATATCAACTTATGCCTAATTTGAAATTACATCAAATTTAACTTTTTTATCATGACTTGTTTGACAGAGTAAAATTTATTTTTCAAATTCTTAATTCTTATTTATTCAAGTGGATTGCTTTCAGTACTTTCGAATCATCAAATTTTTTCACAGCTACCACTGATTCGGAAGTTTGCTCCGACAGTGTAGAACCAGCAAGAAATTCGGCGGATAATCTTTTCAACAAAAAAAAATACAATTTGATTGATGGTTACAAGTAAATCCCACTCAAATAATCTTAAAATGTATAGTAAGTATATAGTTTGTAAAAAAAATCCAAGTATAAAGTTAATAAAATATAGAGTTCAAGAAATCACTAACTATTCCACAGTTTTAGTCATTTATAGGAGTGAAGGCTTTCTCACACAAAAGAAAAAGAACACTAAATAAAAGTCCTCGATATTTTTTTGCTGACCTGCTGGCGCAGTTGCCAGTGCCTGCCCCGTGGGAACGGGTTCGATTCCCGCAGAGGGCCAACATTTTCTGCGTACACTATGTAAGTTCTTCGAGCCTTGGTTTATATTTGTATTTAAAATTATTTATGTATATATTTACTAATTGTCCACCCACAACACAAGTATTAAGTTACTTTGGGAATGGACGACAGTGTGTGTAACTGTCCTATATATTTATTTATTTAATTTACTATTATTTTGAGATTTTCTTATCACTTCGATTTTCCCAACACTTCGACTCATAATATAACGATAAACTCTTTTTATATACTATATTAAATTTCTATTTTAAAAAAGCGGTTAAAATCCCCTTCAGCCTAAGTTACAAATAAAGTACTAAATAAGGTATTAGGAGTTTTATTAAATTTCACCTCGAACAGTCATAAAAGTCCGAGAAAGGCTACGGAGTTTATTAATCAAGAGACATCTCAGGCTTACGGCATTTTTCTCCAGTCCTCATTATTTCCCGGGACACGGAACACGGGACATGATGAGAAATTAATCCGGGGCAGGTGTTGCTGGCCTATCTTATACAGAGCTGCCTCTATCAATTTCGCGACTTTATATACCTTCAAATCACTGTAAGCTATCATAATTACAATGAAAAAAAACTTCTTGTGACTGACGAACAAGTCATATATCAATATAATAACCTTATAACAGAAATGAAAACTATACAAAAAATGAGAAAATTGATTTGTTTTTACTGTACATAAAGTAATATGTAAGAAGAAGTAAAGTAATGTGTACCAAGTAAAACAATTCATAGTTTAGCCAGTTGTAATATTGTTAACTTTGTACTCTATAAATAACGCGAGCCTAATATTATTTTAAAATTTGTATAATTTATAAGCCGCACTTTACGAAAAACTTTCATACCTATTGGATTGGAATTTAACAAAGTGATTTAGAATATACATCGCATAATCTAAATTCAAATCTTTTTCTTCAATGAGGGGAAGCCTTATCCCAGTATTGGGACAGTAACAAAATATTTATGCTAATTAAAAATATTGCTGTGTTCTTATACTAAACATTCTTGTAAAATATATTTTAATTTTAAAAAGCAGTTAATATACTTTATTAATTTGAGAAATCAACCAATGAAGGAAATTTATTAAAAACTTCAGAATAAAGAAAATAGGGTTTACGAACGGGAATGCCCACTTTGATACCAGGAAGTTTTATAGTTCTAGCTGTACTGACCTTTACGATATGTGCGAAACGCCATAGAGACTTCGACATGACCATTATAGGTTCTTTGAGTTACTTGTAGTTCGAAAAAACTATAACCCGACCTTTTTCCCTAATCCCTTTACATGGTTTCTATCTACGTACTTATTACGAAGTTTTCTACTTCTACGAATATGTTTGCATTAGAGGTCTCAAATTGTAGCAACAGAAAAGAACTTGCTTCACGGCTGAATAAAAGCCTCTCCCTTCTGAGATATAGATAATGGTGATAGCTGTAAAAATGTAATTTTAATTCTATCAAGTGTCAAATTGCGTTATAAAATAACACCTAACATTATAATATTAATAGAGAAATGTTGTTTATATTATCATTCCACTCAAGCTAAGCGGCTTCAGCTGTAAACTCGGTAGGAAAGCGGCAGATTTGAAGGAAACTCGGAGCTGAGCGTAATCCGGACATATCTCAGTACATTGCTCAGCGCGACACAGCGGGACTTAGCGAAAGCCGCACCGCAGATGGTTATCTCAATAACAGTTTTATTTATTTTTGCGAGCGCCTGATCCGCTCCCCGGAGACGTCTAAATGAAAATAAGAGGGGCGTGTTCTCGATGTTAAGTGACGTGTCTGAGTCGATGTGTATTAGCTACTGTGGATTTAAATAAAAGATACCTATGAGGACGGGGTTTTATGAAATTATAGGAATTAACTGAACAAGGTATCCTTATCGCTAAGACAAGATATTCACTCTCAAAATATTGTTACATGGTTCAAATCAACCTACTTCAAATTAATAGGTCAATAATAAAAAATATGTGACATTTGTGTGTTTTGGGCTCCCTCTTGATTATTCATAGCTAACGAATGCACGGTTGTATCAAATGACCTTTAATTCACTTGTATTCTAAACGCTTTTCAGTAGGTTGTCACAAAGCCAGTCTCTCGTCTCGAGACTCAAGCGACTATTAAATGTTGATATCTATAGGTCGTGAGCTTAGCTAACGTGGGCTAATGGGTGGTGTGATGTGGTGATGGCGTGTGTCTTTCCCAAACTAAAACAAATTATAATGACAAATTTGTTTCTTCAAATCATTCCTTATAAGAGTTTTATCGCATGTTTACAAGCTGTGTAAATACATTTGTAACAACCTTTACATTGGTATTTTTTTTTAAATACGTATTTAAAGACCCGGTTAAGGTAGGCGTGCAAAAAAGCCACTTAGGTTTTGTCATGAAACAAGTAATAATAAATAAACCGAAAACATTTTAAAAGTAATATAGGCACGTGACTATCACATAACAAACATTTTTATTGATATAAAACCTTCTCAATTAAACAGTTGCAATTTATAATTAAAGAAAAATGTGGTAAAAATAAACAAATATTTTTAGCGAATGGCGGCAAATAAAACGTCGAGTATCTAATTAGGTCATTTAGCGTAATTGCTAGCTCCAGATTGGTTTTTTCGCGTCAACAACGTCCCACGAGACGGCTCGGTTCCTTTAATGAACATGTCTGGCGCTAAGAAAAAAAAACTATACTGAGTGCACTCTCTTTAATTATAATATCTTTTAAATTACTCTAAACAAAATTACAATCTTATGAAAAAAGTTAAATGTTCCAGCTAGTTTAATGTCCACAGCCGGGTGTAGGCTACTTGGGCGGGTAAGGGCAGAACTCCTGACACAGGTGGGGCACAATCTATCCTAGCCCCACGCGGTTCGCGCCATGGTGGAAAGGGAGAGATCATTAGCTGCTATGGCCTCTTTCTACGAGGTCATCTCGCAGAAGGAGGCGGTGGAGCGGGACCGGAAAGTTGAGTCCTTGGATCCGATCCGCCGCAGGCGACCGGGGCACAGACGACTCGACGAAGCCCGTTGTATGCCGCCCTAACGGGGACTTGCCGGGGGTTCCGAATGGGGTTCACCGGACGCCCAACTGAATGTCCCCAAGGCGCTTGATGCATCGTGCTCCCGATGTATAATTAGCGGAAGCAGGAGCCACTTTTAGTGGAGCCACGAGTCAGAGAAAACTCTGGCATACTGTAGGGTTAAGAGTTGCTGCTGACAGGATTGGGGGCAATGTGTACGTTACCTTGGCCCCGCCACGAGCAACACGGTAGAGCACTCAGGTCTTTCTAGACGGTGAGAGTCCAAGATAACCACCACTTTCCCTCATAGGGCGGCGGGTACCCATAGGCCTTACAGGTATTACGCTGCTCGAGTACTAATTGACTTGATACCAGACTTACATTGACCTCGGGGACTGCTTGTACAAATATGTTTATTGTCTCTACAACTCTTATAATAGACGTTAGGATCTATAGGTACATGTATTATGTATATTATAAGATCCTTACTAATATTATAAATGCTGCATTGTATTTTTTGTAAGTCCTTACTTCATGTCCGAGCTGAGCCACGAATCGTTTTATTAGGTACTACATCCTTGTAGTGAGAAATGTCATAGGCCATATTTTATTTTGATACCGAAGACTAATCAGACTGGCTTAGTACTAGTGGAAGTCATGGTTTTGACTAGTACTAAACCAAAAACAGCCACAGGTAACATCCATAGCACAATTATGATGAATTATGTTCATTTAACAAAATTGTCTCTACTTAACCCATATACGGCGTAGACGCTGTACTGTATAAAGGTAACAAAAACATTTACTAACTAAGGCACAATGAAAAAACAGATAATGTCTCATAATTTATTTGCTCCAAACTATATTTCAGATGTACTCGGTTCGATAAAGGGCGGGTGGTTAATATTCGGTAACTCTCGTTTCCTTAGGTCGTCTGTTAGCATTATCAACGCTTCATAATGTTCAACCGAAGCATCAAGCAGTTGCAAACAAGCCCTTGCTTCCCCTGCTTGTCTCACACGTTCTACCTCCATAGCTGCTTCAGTTGCTTGACTAACTGTTAAAACATTCTCTACCATCTCATCTAACCTAAAAATATATTATACACTTTACAATATTTACTAGTTATTTTATATTTCTTTTTAGTATGTTGACTAGTTATTTCTATCAACCGATATAAATCGTCAATTGATTTGGAAAGTTTTAAATACACATACACAAGTGATACGTATATCCGAAATTCACAAAATATTACCATTTTTGCGATATTATTTCAACAAGCAGTGATTACTTATTTCTACACAGCCGCCGGCTGAGTAGAATAGACCACCTTCATTTCTTACCGAGGTGTCATAACAGGAGACTACTGTAAGCTGACCCGCCCTGTGGTATCCCGCTGAGTGGAATAGACCACCATAAGAATAATGAATGATGATTGTCAATAATAAAGTAATCGCTTTATTTTTCACCCAAACCTCAATACATATAAATCAGTACCACTATTACTTACACGCGACTTCGTAATTCCAAATAAAGGCAGAAGAACAGCACAAGCATTGTCACCAACGCGGTATTCAACTGAGACCATGTAACACTCTGATCCACAATGTGAAACCGGGATATACGGACCTTTGGGATCACGTCCCATATTGAAAAACCTGGCACCAATAGTGTAAGTGGTAGTGCGAAGACTACTAACCCCACGACCAAAGATATTGCATCGCAACCGTTTTTATTTGCTGGCATTATCTTTATAATTTAATCATTTTGCTGTTATTAGTGGTT
This sequence comes from Morpho achilles, assembly GCA_947086495.1. Taxonomy (NCBI): domain Eukaryota; kingdom Metazoa; phylum Arthropoda; class Insecta; order Lepidoptera; family Nymphalidae; genus Morpho; species Morpho achilles. The sequence goes on along the minus strand of CAMTZB010000007.1, from coordinate 13,215,512 downwards.
CTATCATTGATTGAATTATTCTAGACAAATTTATAAAAGAGAAGTAACGATATAACTGACATCTGAATACAAAATTATGACAACTGCATTGCCAATAGTCTGAAATAAAATTTTAGTCTATTCTTCGACATCCGATCAGAGACGATAACTCTTTTGTTCTTTAAACGTAACTATTATACAATTGTATAAAGTTTAATGTAATGATTACTATTTACATTACTCGTAGATGTAAGGAACTATAACATAGCTAATATTCTACTATAACTAATTTATTTTATACCATACTATTTGCATGAATGAATGCATAATTTGAATGTAGAGTAAAAGGCGAGTAAGGCAAGTTGACCTGCAGATTCCTGAGTTGAATCGAGCATCCCCATTTCTTACCGAGGTGTCGTTAAAGGCGACTAAGGTAAGTTCACGTCAAGCAGGCAGCCGGTCGTAAAATATCTAGCCAAATCATGTATCGCCTTTTAATCACAGAATAAAAAAAAATAAAAAAAACATGGTTATTACATGTTGTGCCGACCCCACTTAGAGTGGGATAAGGAAAGCAGAATGATGATGAATGTCAAGGAATATTGGTAATTTTATATTGTTTTCGTTAAGACGAAGACTGCGATTAGCAATAACACTGTGCCTTTGCCAAAATTTTCAAATTATTATTATTGAATATTGAATGTTGAGATCTCGAACCAAGAAGCGGAGGGGCTACAGAGAGATTCAGTTAAGTTCGATTACGATTTTTCTTTTTCTCTTTTACCTTCTAATACACAAATTATTTGTATTTATAGATTTGTACTTCACCTTTCGGACTGTTCGATAAAGTTGAGAGACGGCAAATGAGCGCAGTGCCGTTGTGCTCAACATGTGACGCGGGGCGACACTCGCAGAGCATATCAATTTCGACTAGGTACACACAATAAAATTGGACGGTCTCTGGAGAGGGCTTAAACGATTCGCCGTTTTGTCTCGGGCCCAGCTGCGTAATGACCGGAGCAGGAAAAAATTGTCAGCAAGAAAACGAGAGGGTAGTCGGGTTTTATGTGAGCGCGGCAGCTGGCGGCGCCGGCACTCCTAACGGCCGCTGCTTACCTCGCAAAACCCGCGCCAATTTTATTTATCGAAAATATAAACCGATTTGCAGTGCGCCGTAAATCCGCACGGCCGATTTATAGCTGTTACCGGCCGCGCTTAAACCAAAGTTTATTCTTAAAAACTCTCTATCGACTTTGATAAAGTATACGATGAATTGTCTTGGAGGCAGATCGACTTTAAAACAATTGGGTACTTTTCATCAACATAGATAGTGGAGCGAAATGATCCTGAGTTATAACGAACCAGGTCCGTGGAAGCGGACTGTATGGAGGGTTTTGGTTTTTTAATTATTGTTCATTTCTTTGACAATGTACAAACTATCACCCGTAAATAGTTTCAATTTAATAACACCCACTTTTCGATGCTCTTGTACTACCACAATGCAATTGAAAGAATCATGTAGTTACAAAAAAATGATCAGATATAAATGTTAGTTAATCATCATCCTCCTGCCCTTATCCTCCACCCACTCTAGGGTGCGGTATCCGGCACAATATATTATAAACATGTTCTCATATGATTCGGTTTTTTATTACCGCTAGCCTAGCCGCCTGCCTGAGATCAACTTATCTTACCTCGGTAAGAAAAGGGGTCTAAACTACTCAGCCGGATTCCGGATGAAGTTGTTAATTATCACGTTTTACGTATTACTTATTAATTTATTACGTATATTCAAGTATTACGTCAATATAGCCTAATGTTACGCCCTACCTAAACACGCTCGAGAAAAACTAAATACATACCGTTTTCATATATTGAATTACCTTCTTAATATAGAAAATTATTTTAAAACCTGTAATCCTTGTTATTCTTTATATTTATATGTAATTGGTAAATTAGTCATATACCTCGATCGAAATTACGAAGCAATCAAATAACGATCGAAGGCAAGTATCGTTACATGATCGTAACCATTACAAGGGGCGATCAGACATCAGCCGGAATTCATTAACTTTATGAAGGGAAAATTGTTTTGGTGAATCCCTTAACAATTTAGTTAATATGGCGCTTTTATGACGACGGCTCTTAAGGTTAAGTTATGGTTACTACTAAGTTATTAGAATATTACCTTGATTGTATATCGATTCAAATTCCCAATAAACAAGACGTGAGTTCAAACTCATAAGTTAGGGACCCATGAGTTTCCTACAAACATGCAATTAATTGACATTTACAATTTATCATGTTCTTCATATCTTATTAAAACAAAAATAAGATTTTTTGAAAAATTTGGAAAAAAATCTAATTAAAATTTCCTTATTGCTACTAAAATAGGGGAGCCAGCCTAAAATATGTCCACCAAAAAACAAAAGAAAATGCAAATGAGGCCAACTGTCTCATTTTTATGTGTGACTACGCAAATATAAGTATAGGTCTCTTATTTTTAATTGTACACTCAATCAAGGACGACGTGACGGGCGACATGTCACGTCAGCCAGGATTTTTTTAATATAATTTGCTTAAGGATAAAAATAATACGCAGTTTTCTTTTTCGCATAATATATTTATTACACATCTAGAAATGTATAAAATATCAGTCACCTTAATCCTATTAATGAAATTGTTGATATCTTCAAAAACGTTCAGCGACCATTTAAATATCGTTTTTTTGTAATAGCGTTATCTAACAGTATTTCAATTGCCCATTATATTTATTAGAATTTTCATAAAAAGTAAACCCTACATTGGTTAAATGTGATTTATTTATATTGACAAATGGTACAAGACCAAAACTTATATTAACTGTATAAGGTCTATTGAATATTTTGTATTTAGAGAATGAAATACTACGTTTCCAAAATCGCTATTTAATTAATTTAATCATTTTATAATGCATTGAAAATTTGTAAAATTATAAATACTACAAGTTAAATATTGAATTTAAAAAAGGTTTTAAATTATTAACAAACCACAACAGTAAATGTAAACTTATTTGAAAAAACTGATAATAAATATTAATATTAAAACTTAATAAATTTTTAACAAACACGTTCTTATAAAAATAATAGTTTTTGTGTATAAATTTTGCACAAATAATACTATTATTTTTTAATATGATATTTTCACAAAAGTAATGAGAATATTATTTTGCTATAATCTAGAAAATCTTATATAAAATAATAAAAATTATATAATATATAATAAAAAATAATAAAAGAAAATATGTGTAATGCTAAATGTAGAGTGTACTATTCGTTCTCATACCTGATACATCCTGATGGCACAACAATACACAAGCACTGCACACATTCACTACCACAATCTCAACAATTGTTTCGCCCCGTAACCGAAGCATCGTCAGGAGATAGACTCCACGACAAAATCGTAAAGCGAAGCATTACCCAAGCAAGCTGAGTTATATTGTCACAAGTTAAAACCCCCCACCATGATGTTTTCACAAAACGTGAAATAAAAGCTATTAAGATAGGATGAATGTTTCATGAAAAACTGTAACGTAAAGATACCTCAATACGGTATTGACATATTCATAAGGCCAACATTGGCAGATTTAGTTTAGGCCAAGTCGAAAAATTAATAACCCAAACTAATTGTTTTTAAGACAGATTATAAAATTGCCAAGGACGACCCAGTAGCGACACTGGGGGTTTAATAAAGCTGCTCTTCTAGAACCTATAATGTTGAGATAAATCGATAATGTTGCGATAAAGCTAAAATCACTTCGATCTTAATCAACTCAGGTAGGAAAGTAATTTTTGAGGGCTCCTCTAAAAAGTTGCTATATTGGAATCTGATAGAATTAGATGCATACTATAAGATTTTTCACTATGATTTACTTTAACCATAAACTAAACCACAAACCTTAAACTTGCTTAATTATAATATAATCTGAATAAACATTTTTATAATAGCAGCGTAATTTATTCTTAAATATAAAATAACATAATAATAATGTTAGGGTACTAAAATAATAAACAAATCAAGATTAGTTATAAAATATGTATATGATTATCGTACTTAATTCTAATAATATATTTTGTTAGGAATGCTATATAAAATGGCGTAAATAAGGTAAAATGGCGTTAAGTTTTCCAACATGTTATTGAAACTGCTAATTAAACTAACTAAAGCTCTAAATTTTTTAATATCACATAAATCAGATGCAAGTCAAGCGACCTGGATGCAATGCAACATTTATACACAGTATATTTATAATAAATAAAAAGAATTTAAGAAATAATAACAATAATTCATCATCATCATCAATAAAATAATTCATAAAAATAAGTGTTACAGGTATATTTGTAACTTCGGTAGGTACATATTATATAAAAAAAATTCAAAAATTCATATATTGATTTCAAGCCATCGAATATTTTCACGATATAGACGAATGAAATGATTCATGATTTTATTAACAATCTGTTTCTCAATTACTCTCTCCTTCTTCATTACATTTAACTAAATGTAAGATGTTACCAATTTCGCATGTAAAACTATCTAAAAATATATTTAAAACAGGTGCGCTGCGTAAACCCTATCCGCGACGCGTTTAAATTCTAAATTTTAATGCAGTATCTTATTTTATAACGGTACTCTTGACACATAAAGCGCGCCTTGAAATATAATAAGTTAAAATCACCAATTTTGTAAAAACATATTTACATAATAAACTTAGCCACATGCATTTTCATTTCAATTAGTATCGATATTAATTGCCTGACATTAAGGCTGGGGCTACAATAAGCAACGATGTGCGATGCAACGGGTGATATATATCCGAAAATTATAACAAAACAAACAATTTATGAATAGAAAATTCTAATCTAAATTATGAATGGAAAAATTATGTTTCTGTCCTGGAAAACTTAAGGCAAATTTTAAATGTCATATATTTTTCTGTGGATTATTATTTAAATGAGTATTGTAAATATAACTGATAGAAACGCGTGAAATTGTAATAAGCTCTTGTTGTAGTTTATATCATACTACTTGCTAAATTTAAACAAACTTACGACACAGGTCACTCAGTTTTAACTATATTACTGACTTAGACAATTGGTCAATGGACTATTTCTTAATAGTAGGTAGGTAGTCATTAATGATATATGTATTGTATGAAGATAGTCGATAAAGTTACAATTAAAAATAAAAAATTGACAAATTTAAATTAGAGCACAATAAAAATTGTTCAGAAAATATATTACAATACTATTCAACGTTAACGTTTAACGCTACGTTGATGAAGACTATTCAACGTATAGACAATGCTTTGCGACGATTTAGTTTAAGGTAAAGATTATCAATATGGGTATCCAAAATCAACATATCGGTGTATCACAGAGCTACTAATTTCACTTTCGTTGTATAAAGGCGATATGTTATAAATCGATATTTAATTATCTTATCGAAATCTGTGCACGTCCAAATGCTAAATCCTTTATTTAAGATAAGCACGTGACAAATTTGTCTTTAATCAGATATACGTTTTGACCGATAAGGTATATCTTAAGCCCATTACACGATAACGAAACATTGATATGTTTATTTTGTTCTTATTCATAAATATTTGCTTTTATGAATAATATTGTTGTTAAAATATTTGTCACAAACTGCGGGTTCAAATACACCATTTCATACCGACTGTTGAAGGAATTCGTGTTTGTAATTTAAGTTATGATATTTTTATTTACAATTATTAACTTCTCGTGATATTGACTTCATACGAAGACCAGAAGCTGCTATTAGTTTTATGATAAAACTGATGATAATTTACATTCAGATTGATAAAAGGAAATATCACAACGTAATGTGGTTCCTTAAATGGAACAACTTAAATTAGGTGCATGTTTAATTTGCTATAATTATTAATAATATTAAGTCTAATTATGACGAAAACTTAAATTTTCGCCCTTTATAGAAGAGACGAGAAATGCAAGATTTAGATAGTATGGACACATATTAGGTAGGGATAAAAATCATGTGACCAATCGAGTGTTAAATATGAATGTGGATAGATATGTAACTAGAGGAAAGCCGACAAATAAAATGGTTGGATTGTGTGAAGTATGTCATCCATATAAAAGAAGTAGTGTCAGAGTTGACGAATAATGGGACGAAATGGAAGCGAAAATCATGTTTCATGTCATCATCTAAACCCACTTGATGATTGAAATGGTTGGATTGTGTGAAGTATATCATGCATATAAAAGAAGTAGTGTCAGAGTTGACGAATAATGGGACGAAATGGAAGCGAAAATCATGTTTCATGTCATCATCTAAACCCACTTGATGATTGAAATGATGATTAACTCTAATTATATTTTTTCTTACTTGTGTGTGGTAAGCTACTTATTTCACAGTATTGCTGAGAGCAATGGTGGTTTTACATTTGGAAATAATCATATGATTTACTTCCAGACAATAATGTACGATAACGTATAGAGTATATTTAGAGTATAGCTACAAAACTTTCAGAAATCAATGTTTGTATAACGCACCATAAATCACTAATATCATGCCAATTGTAAATTGTAAGAGGGTGGTGAAAACGTAAACTAAGTGCTGAGTAGTATTGATCCCCTGAATAAAGTAACAAATTAAATTTAAAATAAAATCTAAAATTTCATTTGTTAAACTAACTACCTTTCACTTAGAGGGTGAAAAATCCGTAAATATTGATTAAAACTAATTATAAGGCTGTCTACTTAAAAGCTTATGAGATATAATACAAAACTTTTAACAACTAAATAATATTAATTGATTCAGATCATTATTGCTCTTTTTCAAATATAATCATATTAATATACTATTTCAGAAAGAAAAATAGTATATAAGCTGCCTAAGCATTCTTCAGTATTTTTGCTTTGGTAAGTTTATATAATTTGATGTTTCGTGGTTTCTTTACGAACAGTTTATAACTAAAATGAAGATTTCATATATTCAATTTTCCAGCAGTATGACAAATATATTCTGGGATCTATTTAATTATCGATTTTAATTTTATTTATAAAAAAATCATATTATTATTTCTCTTTAATATTTACCTTTACTTGATGGATATTGCATAAAGTATCATGAAATAGAGCAGTAGATTAAATATACTATTAATATGTTTTAGTAATAAATATCGAGTTATAAAAATTGTATGACAATTATTATAATCCGCCTTTAATTCGTTATCTTTTGTAGCAGGAAAAATCTGTAAAACTGGCAAATAAGAATTATTAAAAATCACATCTTATAAATTCATTAGCATATGATTATGCTGATCTTATGGTATTTTGCCTATCCTGATTTTAGTCAAAAACATAGCAAATTAATTTATAAGATATTTATCTCCGATTTTACCAATATATAAATAATTTACATAAACATCGATTATATGAAAATTATTCGAATACAATTTGGTATTATAATCTATGTGTGACCCAAACTTTATCTTATCTTAACACCTCATACAAATCGCCTACCAAAGTCTGTATTTATATGGATTAATAATTTAAAAAAAATCTATATTTAAACAATATTTTATATTTTTAATTAATTTATGATTTGACAAAATATCAGAATGAATCCCATTTCCCCTTTCACAGCTAGCCATGTTCATAACTATGAATTTAAATTTAATTTTGAGTTCATAGATTTATTCCTTGTTAACTACAATAATTTTTAATAAAATTCAACTATTGTTAGCTAGTTTCTAGCAAATTTTATAATGGGATATATTTAAAATGTATATAATTATTGTTTTGTTTCTGTTTATCCTTATAAAAAAAAAACAAATCTTTTTAAATAGCTGTAATCAATATCACATGAGTTTTTTAAATCCATTGCATAATTTTTATGAACAATAATAATAAGCTCTAAATAACGAATTCATCTTTAAAAGAAATACTACACAAAAAGATTAATATAATGCTCATATAAATTCTTACCGTTGCTCTTAGAATTAATAATCATAATGTAAATGTCTTATATAACTGCCTAATTGATTAATTAAAGCATATTTATTTAACAAGTAAGAAAACATTAAATATTAGTATCCAAGTTGTCAACAGCTTCCATAAGACTCGATACTGAGTCCACTTTCATGCCTTTTTTGCGAAGTGAGTTCAGTTCTTCAACCAATCTTGATTTATCACGACCTAATGTTTCCCTGAAATTGTGTTAGAAGAATATTTAGCCCCAACACTTAACTTAGTATGTTATTGTAGAGAGAATTTGTAAATAAAGGGACAGCTAATAATTTAAATATAAATACATATGGGACACTTACACACGGTCATCCGTCTCCAAAGTAACTTAATACTTTTGTTATGGTAGGCAGACAACTAGTGAATATATATACTTATATATTTTTAAATACATACTTAAATACTATAATATCCAGGCTCAAAGACCAACAAATTCATTTATAGAATATGTTGGCCCTCAGCGGGAATCGAACCCACGACCCGCGGAGCTGAAGTCAGGGTCACTACCCACTGCGCCAACAGGCAAACACTATAATTTAATAAAATGATTTAGAAATTTTTATAATAATAATGCTTTATTTATTTGCCCATATAAACTTTGCAAACAATCTTTATAATATTAAAACGTAATATTATAAAGTTATTAAAAAAATGTAAATGTCTGTTATATATTAATGCTGGGCTAAGGCCTTCTCTCATATTATCACATATCTCAGGTATTCTCGAAAGATATGCAGATTTCCTCACTGAATTTACCTTTAACAAAATAAACTCGTATCATCTATCATGGTCTACTCTTACTACAGAGAATTTATTTGTTTCAAAACTATAAAATCCTTCATTCATAAATAGAATTTAATATCGTAAGTTTTAGTTCAATGTCATAGTATGATATCTAATTTCACATCAACTCCTACAAAAATATAGGAAACAGAGATAGTTGACCAAAAAATGCCGGTTCAAATTGTTTATCATATATTTTATATTTAGAAACTGACACTTATTTTAATAACTTTTGTTTAAAATACAGTTCTATTATCTTTGGCAATACATACCATATAGAAATGCATGAGTGCAAAAGAGGTATATATATTATCAGAAGATCTGAGTCGCTAACAGCTTCATATCGTCTAAGAGCTAACTGGGCCCATTTCTCCACAGGCCCAGCAAGAGCTCCTCCGCTAGCAGCTGCACACGCCACTATTCTACACAAAACACTTAAGACCACTCTTGATCTATCTGTATATACCTGTAAAAATAAGAGTATCAACTTTTATATTTCAATAAAACAAAATATTACTACAACTAAATGCTGTAAATTACTTCAGCTTTACATATGTATAAATAGCAATCGCTGGCTGCTCCATCTGCATGGAAAGATTAAAAAACGTAATATAGTATTTTGAAAACAATAAAAATGGTTAAAGTGTTAAAGGTTAACCTTAAAAGCTAGACATATGCTGTAGCACAGCATATGTCTAGCACTTTTATTTAAAAGTTTTAAAGGGGATTAATTTTGTAATACATGATTTTTGAATAAGTCAATGGTGAAAGCATTTACTTAGCACATGCAAACAAAGCTATAAATTTTGCCATTTTCATAAAAAAAATTATTGATGCTGTTTTCCTATTTATCTTAGTGCGATGTTATATAGCCTATAGCCTTCCTCAATGAATGGACTATCTCACACTCCAGTCACAAATCAGTCCAGTAGTTCCCGAGATTAGCAGGTTCAAATAATTGAACAAACTCTTCAGCTTTATATATTAGTGTAGATATAAGGAATAAACTTTTCACTCACCTTATTTAATAACTTGAAACTAGTCTCTAATACAGATAATGCTTGATCATACTTTCCATCTTCAATAAATCTTCTTGCATCATTTAGTTCAACATTCTGGAAGAATGCAATAGCTGCAGGGGCATCCCTAAGGCGTGAGTCATTTGCTATCACATTCAGCAGTGACTCAAAAGCTGCACATCTGATAGATATCAAATTGGGGTCAAAGTTGCCAACAACTATCTGTGAAATTGACCAATATTTACAATCTGTATTAACAAAATAATTGAATAATTTAAACATATAATAAATGATTTTCCCAATCCTTTTAGCACAAAGTTAATAAGTTTAAGTCGGACGCATAATGAAAAAGATGTTTGTGATATGAAACTTTATTATTTTAATATTATTTCTATAAGAGAACCCATTTACTAAAAAACAAAGAAGGTTTTGATATACTTCAATGTTTTTCTTTCAGGTTAAACAAGATAGATCAGAATACTTTTCGTAATTAAACAGTGGTTTTTTTTATAAATTTAGTAACATTTATTACTTTGAATGATAAAATACAGTTACCATTACTCTCAAAGGTAGCTTCGTAGCTTCAATGATTTCTTTTTATTTACTAAATATTAAATTATATACATAAAACTAATGTTATTATTATAATCACCAAAAAAGGTATCATGTTGATGTCAATTACATGAAACAGTAAAAGCGTACAAGCATAAATCAAGAAATAAAAGAAAGGTTTTAGTATATTATAATATAATATAATCGTAGGGTACAGCTAAATATAATAGAATATTAGCGATATTTTAATCATAATTTTTTTAACAAAATTTTCATCTGGTAAGATAGATTTGAGTGTGTTTACTTCTAATTTAATTTATACGATTATAGGGCATAATCGTTTGGATTTTTAATTTTAAAACAAGGAAACTATATTAACATATATACATACAGTTTTATGGTTTTATCAGAAATTACTAAATTATGCAAATGTAGACAATTATAGTTATGAGAAAAAACCATAACAAACAAAATTTGTTTCCAAAATAGTAATTACCTTTCGGGGAAAAGATATATTGTTCATCAAACTTGAATGTTCTTTTCTTAATCCGTTAAACAAATCTAAAAAGTGTGTGTATCTTCTTTCTACATTAGCTGCATCGGGATCTAAGCACCACCGGTCCTGCCTAACTTGTAACATGTAAGCTACATATTTCTTTTCTTTGTCGCCAACCTCCACGATTCTGGAGGACACAATTTCGAATTTTAACATTATACAATAGTTTTTTTTTATTGTATGTACTGTATTTCAGTATTTCTATACAAATTTTTATATCTACACTATTTGATTTGGTTCACACTTCACAATAATTCTCACATAAATAAATTTTGCTTTGGTGTTTTTAATTGTTTTTAGACTTAGCAATTAGTAGAGATGTCAAAAATATTCGATTTTTATATTGTTCGATTATTTTATTATTATAATCGATTTTTAATAAACGATTTGTAAACATTAAACATCGATTATATTAATCACCCTTTTTTATCTTTTTTGTGCTTACTCCTGATGAACCAATGTAGCCAAAATACACAACTTAATCGAATTTGGCAAATAGTTCATCTGTTATTACTTATTTTATATTCGTACTTGGTCTCTTTGATTAGTAATGATTGACTAAAAGGTAATGATTGACTAAAAGATAATTATTAATAATCAATTTTTTCGATCTAAGAAATCTATTACTTACCGATTTAGTTTGAAGAGAAAAAATCGTTTATTTGTTAATCGATTTTTTCACACCAAGTCAATCCCTAGTAATTAGTAAATTGATGATTGAATCATTACATATGTAATAAACATAATAATAAACAACAAACACTACTTGAATTTGTAAACACCATAGAAACCCACTTTTAAGATCTCACTGTAGACAAAAAATGTGCGACAATTAATAAAACAGTACCAAAATATCATGTGATTGTATTTTTAATAGTTCAAATTTATATTTTAATCAAATAGATCTTTTAATTTAAACTGCACTATATTTTGTTCTATGCTGAAGTTACTGAGATTTCGCTTTTTTGAAGTAATAACTGATATCAACTGAATATAATTAAAAATTATTAGTTTTCAGTAAAAGTAAAAAAAGGAGTAGGAATTCTTATTAATAATACTTTTTTCTTCTAATATATTTAATGCTGTTAAATGAATAATAGATACACTATGCAATATGCATACATGAGTAAATAGTCGTACTACGCAATTGAGGTAGGGTACACACAGGGGATAGGAGATTTGATACGTTTTGTATTTTATGTGATTATAATGCTATGCTAAAAACAAAATATTAATTGTGAAGAAAAAATTAACAGTATTAGGTATCAGTAACATTTATTGCTTATAAATTATTTTGTGTATAATATGATTTTAAATTACAATATCATACTAACAACATAAAAAGAGAGCATGAGCACAATATGTGTGTAGAAAGCGTACTATGAATCGAGATATTAAAATTATTTAAATTATCTGCGCTACGATTAAAAAAATATATTTAAATCTCTTTTAAGCTAAAGTATAAATTACTATCTTTAGACAATTCTATGTAAGATTGTTTTTTTTTTATTAAAAATGTTTGTTTAAATAGCTTATAAAAAATAATTTATATTTCAAAACACTCAACGATGTTATTATTTTATATGTATAAATAATGTCGTAAAAGTGAAAACATGGTCTTAATAACTCAAATTTTAATAATTTAGTCTTAATTTGCTAGGACAAGCAATGGCAGACAGACATTTCAATTTTATGTATATAGATTATACAATAGCTTTAAAATAAATTAAAATTGTGGTCCTCAAATTTTTATATAAGTCATAATTTAGTATTATATAAATAATAGTAATGTATAAAACATTTTACAAAAATAAAGGGTCAGACAATCTTAAAAAGTACCTTATAAGCATGTGATAATGCTATACATCACGTTTAATAAATACTCTTACTATCTAAAATTAAAAACCAAAATATACTGGTCCGATAACCGTATAACTTTGTAAACATGGTACTTAAAAATGGCTAATAAAAATATAATAGCTTGATATGCCGTAACAACGACCTGCCAACATGTAGGTATATAGGTTTCAAAAGGATCCAAATTTGATTTTAAATTCATTACTTTTTCATAGTACATTGTTATTTACTGTAAAGCGTACAATAAATCTAACTTTCAATTCAACAGATTAAAAAACCCCATTGGCATATTTTCTTAAAATTTTATAACTATTAAATAAACTACATATTAAATACACGTATCAGTACTCGAGAATATGAAAAAATGCTATTTTGTTGTCAAAAAAAGGTATAAAATGTATTATATATAGTTTATATTGGACAGACAATATCATAATATACTAGTAGTCGAATAACACGATTAGTGGACTACTATATTCGACATTTTCATTAAAATTTATATCAATGAAATAAAGTATCATAATATATTAAGCACAAAAGCACGACGCAAAACATCGTTATACATATAGATGTTACATTTTGCTATATATTACATATAAGATGTACGTAGACTTATATACTATAGAGTACGCATATAGTTAACATACTGGTCCAATAATTATTAAATCTGTTACATTTCTGTGTATACCTTTACTACGTATACTTTATATTTACGCCAAATACCATAACGTAAAATAATATTAGCTGTTTGCATAATTTAGTTTTTTAAATAATTCCTTATGGTTTACAAAAGTAATAATAAAATTATTTTGCTATAATCCGCGAAGAAATTATATAGCAAAATAATTTTATTATTACTTTTGTATTATGGATCTCCGCAAAGTAACGCCTAATTCTATAAATTCCTTATGGTTTGGTAAACAGCGTAACACAATGGCCAAATAATGATAAAAGTAAGAAATCGTAAGGTAAGCACAAAAACATAATACAGTAAGTAGCATAATAATGGAAAGAGCTATCTCGTCGTAGTATACACTTCAAGTTTATAGATTTTATAAAGTAATTTATACACTATTTTAGCTAACGTGAGATAGCACAAGAGTAACAATATTGATACAAGATATTTCATTTCGATACATGATATACGCAATTTTAGGCTACGTAAGTTAAAGCATTGCAATAACCACGTAAGCTATTTTTTTATATTTATCATTATAAAACTATTATAGGCTACATAAAATAGCTTAATAAAACAGTCCGATATAGATAAAAACTGTGTAAGTATATTTTTTGTATATATTTGGTATTTTGTTATTTATTAAACATAAAATAAAACTAACTTAAAATATAACAAACACTTATTTATCTTCAGATAACTTTTCAATCGAGTCTACATAAACACACGCGCATAACTTTTGAAAGAATCTCAAAACACATCCGGAAAATACATCATAACATTCCGGTTTCGTTTTCCATTTAACGCATAGGTAATAAACTGGTATTCCTGATAATAGTATAGCCAAGCCAATTGCGGTATCTTTGGGCTTGGTGATGGCAGGAATGATGACCAGACAAGCGATGGCGATGAGGAATGTGTATGGTATAGCGAGGTTCACCCTGATAGGTCTTGCCATATCGGGTTTAGTCCGCCGCAACCAGAGCAGACCAACAACTGACATGCCAATAGACAGCCACAATGTTTGTGAGAAGTAATTGATCAAGTCAAACACGTTGCTATTCGTCAGCATAAGGAGCGAAAAGAAACACTGCAACAAAAAATGTCGTTTCAAACGCTTATAATTGGCAAAAAGACCGCTAACAGGCATTCGCTTGATGTCAGAATTGACTCAGGCCAATCCGTTTGCCGAACGTGATTATGATGATCGATGTATGATACAAATGCCTAGATTTTAAAAAATCTTTCAGTTTCATACAAGACTGCGCTTAAATATTAATAGAAAACGTTTTAAAAAAGTATTGCCAGTTTCTTGCTGGTTCTTCTTGAATAGGCCATCCACATTTCTTACCTAGGTGTCGTAAAGTACGACTATGGTAAGTTAACGTCAGGCAGGCGGCCGGTCGGAAAGTATGAAGCAAATCATGTGACAACGTGTTTATAAGATGTTGTAGCGACCCTACTTAGAGCGGGATAAGGGCTTAGAATGATGATAATAATATTTATCAATATATATTAAAATATGACGAGAGAATATACAGTCATATCATAAACAATATAATAAATATGTTTTATACTATGTGAAGGTAATAGAGAACCGAAGCGAAGTTATGGTTATCTTTAAGTGGGTCCTGATCAAGACGTAGCCTGTTAATAATCCTTTTTAAAATTAAATAAATACAGTAGCATACTTACTGTAAACATAAGAGAAGGTATAGGTGTCTGTTTGTTTATATGAAAGAGTGTGAAGAAACCAGGCATGTGTCCCTCTTGTGCGCCAGTCGCGAACAGCCGCGCGGACGTGAACAGAACTCCATTCACTCCACCAAATGTGGAGAGAGCTACAGCGACGGGTATCACCCAACTCCACCCCCCAAAAAGCCGGTCACCGAAGATCTGAAACCATAGAGAAATCACCTGTTTTTAAATAATTCATAGAGTTAGGCGTTACTTTGCGGAGGTCCATTATAAAAAGTAATGAAAATATTACCAGATAGACTCCACGACAAAATTGCAAATTTGCGATTTTCTTCTATCAGTCTATCTCTTGTCCTTCGGTTACGAGGCGAAACGATTGTTGACATTGTGGTGGTGAATGTGTGCAGTGCTTGAGTATTGTTGTTATTGGTGGCAGTTTTTACAAATTCTGCATGTATCAGGTAAGAGAACGAATAGTAATCTCTATATTTAGCATTATATATATTTTCTTTTCGCAATATCACCTGTAGCAAATACAAACAAAACAAGCGGTATCAACAAATCATAATTGATATAACACCGCTGGATTTTTCAACTTGCATTTCAAATCATAGATTACATTGGAGGATACAGAACATAGATGTGATAGATATGACCTTAAAAATTTAGTAGAGGTAGTTCTAATACACTAGAATGCGATTGTTTAGTCAGGCGTGCTTGGCAAAAATGCAAGGATTGTTTTAAAGTCCGTGAAAGATATTTCTTACTAAATGTAGAACTTAAAACATACTTGTGATCTAACCAAGAGTCCATCAATGAATCCGGATCGAAATATTGATCACATCCACTGAGGAGTATATATAATAGGTTTTTTAGTTTCATGGATGTCCATTGCTTAAGTCCAACGACTTTTTTGAGTAATTTATAGAATTAGGCGTTACTTTGCGGAGATCCATAATACAAAAGTAATAATAAAATTATTTTCCTATAATCCGCGAAGAAGTAAAATAGAAAATATATATAATGCTAAATGTAAGTGGACAATCGGTTATCATACCTGATACATGCAGGATTCGTAAAAACACATGCACAAACCTCCACCACCGCCACCACAATACACCAATTGTCCACTTACATTTAGCATTATATATATATTCTCTTTTTCTTCTTCGCGGATTAAAGCAAAATAATTTTATTATTACTTTTGACTTTTTTGAGGTTATCTGTCCATTTGGTGGACGTCTGTAGACACGGCATTAAGCAAACAATCTCTATTCGACTTGTTGTTATGCCCGTCAGCATCCCTAGTTTAACAAGGCTCAATAATCATTTAGATCCATCCATAAATGAGAACATTTTTTTAAATAAAAGTTTTGTCATTTCTTTCAAATTCAAATTCAAATTCAAAATATTCTTTATTCAAATAAACTTGTAAACAAGTGCTTTTGAATCGTCAACTCTACTGCTGGTTCGGAAAGCTATTCCTACCGAGAAGAGTCAGCAAGAAACTCGGCGGTTGCTCTTTTAAAAATATAATTCTTAATACTAATTAAGTCGTTACTGTCTTGTACAGGTTCAAGAGAGCTATATCCACATATTCTTATCTTCTAAATAATCTTCAAGAGTATAGTAGGCTTTCTGTATCAGCCTCTTTTTAACAGTGTTTTTAAACTGCTGTAATGGCAAAGCTGAGATTGATTGCGGAATTTTATTATAGAATCTTATACCAAAACCCACAAACGAATTACGTACTTTTGCAAGGCGCAAAGCAGGAGTCGCAAGCTTATGCCGGTCGGTTCCTGCTTGTCTATTGTATACATCACCTATCGTTTTATAATTCTTTATATTTTTATGTACATAAATTAGATTGCTTAAAATATACTGTGAAGCAAATGTAAGAATACCTGTTTCCTTAAACTTCTCTCGCAGGGAATCACGCGGTCTTAAATTATAAATGCCACGTATAGCTCTTTTTTGTAAAACAAAATTTTTTTCACTATCCGCTCATTTACCCCATATACATTTTCATCTCTGACACCTGAGAAAATTTACATAGTTTCTTCTTGTATGATGTTCTTGTTCTTTTGTTTGATAGCATTAAGAATGATCTACAATGCACAAAAATATTAAGCTTAAAGAAACAAAACAACGCACCGCTGCCACAGCATCTGACACCATTTCTGTCTTAGAAACCACAGCGAAGTAGGCCAAGTTTGCCATCACGTAGATAATAGTCACCATTGGCATAGCGATCCATATTGCGCGCGGTAAATTCCTGAAACGATGTGATAAAAATGATATTAATATGAGCTCATCACATTTAGGGAAAAAAATACCTAAAACATAATAGTTACGCAAATTGTGATAAATAAAAATACTGCTTCCAACGATAAAATTATGTTAAACGGTTGAAAAAATTTGCGTAGGTTCCATCTGTAAAAATTCAAATTCAAATAATTCTTTATTCAAATTGGCTTTTACAAGCACTTTCGAATCGTCAAGTTACAATGAAGCTACGACTGATTCGGAAAGGTCCTCTTACCGAGAAGAACCAGCAAGAATCTCGGCGGAGATATACATATAACACAGATCTTAGAATTTATATATCGAATATTTATTTAATTGAAAATTAATTAATGAATAATAAATTCAACTTTATTTGAGAAACGTGTTTGCTTCGTAAAAAATTACGGTTGATATGATAAAAAAACGCCTCATTTGGCCTACTATGATTTTTGTTACAGAACAATTGCATCTGGATCAGTAAGCATTGAAGGATAATATCATAGACTAAGAACTCGAGGATGGAATAAATTCCATCTTTGTAAGACTCTTCATAATTTAGTATCATAAATAGACGTGACCCATAAAAGCCAACCATTCAAACGGTCTGAATAAAAAAGCTTTAATGTACAAGTTTTAAAGGCATAATACCGGCCACGTTCACATCATCACATAATAACCAGAAACGAAGGGATACATTTCAGAAGATATAATATTACGGTTGGTACGGTATAGGTTAATAATAATATAGTATAGTTAATACTAACTTTTACTGATGCTACATAAAAAAGGTCCTGCTCTTTCAAAATTACAAAAAGCAACTTTCTGATTTTTTAAAATTATTTTAAACAATTAATATTTAGATATGAACTTTTCTGGGATAGGTCGCGAGAAAAATAGGAAGTCATTAAGGTTTGCAGGTTCCCAAACGTTCTCAAACAAAATATAGGAAAATTGCGGCCGAAAATAACAATTATGTCATGGCTGATCTAGAATAGATTTTTACTAGTTGAATAATATTTTTGTTTAAAAAACGGCATCGCACATCTTTACGAATACGAAAAGAAACGTATTATAGCGTGTTGATAATATTTCATATTCACAATCGTCTCAATTGCTAAACAAAGACGTCATCGAGGCTGATTTCTTTACGAGATTTTCACGTCGAATTCCGCCCAAAACGAGCTGCTTTCGATGATTTTTTCGCTGCTTGTATATCAAATTAGATGTTTGACAACATTGCATCTACCGATATTATTGCTGATGTACTGAGAAAATAGTAACCGACATAAGGTTACGGTCATTGATCTTCACGTGGTGTTTTAGTACACAACCTATGTATTTGTACTACTTTGTACCTTTTTTAAATTATGTAATAGGCGAGCCGTTAATTGCAAAATTGGTTGAGGCGAAACAACGAAAGAATTTAAAGCCTGATTACCTAAAATGGCTATTCATACTTGTACGGACACGACGCGGTATTCAGTGGTAAAATGGTAAAAATAATAAAAAAACAATTCCACAATAATCTGTTATAATCATGTGCTTTCTTACTTTTTTTACGCATTTATACAAATAAATATGACTGCTGTAATTATTTTTACACTGAGTTTCAAATTCGATCCATTTGTACGAAGTTACTTACGGAGCATCGCACCACACCATCCGATTTCCTCGAGGTTCCCTCACAAAATTTATCTGATGATTAAATAACACAAAATATTTCATTTGAATACAGTTGATGTAGAAGTGTATGTCAAAATATCATCATTATCCCCTTGTCCTTATCCCACTCTAATTAGGGCTAGCATATGTTATAAACATGTAATCACATGATTCGGCTAGGTTTTTTACGACGACCGCCTGCCTGACGTCAACTTATCTTATGCACCGACACCTCGATAAGAAATGAACGTGGTCTATTCTACTCAGCCGGATACCACATGGCGGGTCAACTTAACTTACTAGCCTTTTACGACTCCATGGTAAGAAATGAGGTCAGTCTATTCAACTTAAACGGATACAACTTAGCGTTTGTAAAATAATTATTATTTTTTGATGTTATACAATATGAAGGAGAAAGAGTAATACACAAGTTATCAGGACAAGACTCATTATCACAACGTATAATTCAACAATTCTTTCAGAGGGAATACGCTTTCCTAACTTAACGATTGTTCTGAATAAAACATGCAATAATAAAAGTGCGAACCCGCGTCGAGATAAAAGAAAAAAGATTTTCACTTATAAGGATAAGTGTTTATTGCTAGAAGTTTAATGCTGTATGTGAATAGAACACATACAACAAATTTGCTAGCTTAGTTGATCAAGTGATGTCTGCAATTGCAAAATTAATATTCGATTTTCCTTCAAACTGACTGTATCTTTAATATTTAACTGTTAATGTTGTATATATACCTATATTTTTCAGAATTTCGGAAAGAGCTCCAACGATTTTCACGAAATTCAGCGTGTAGGGGGTTTCGGGAGGGAAATATCAATCTAGCTAGATTTTATTAAATAAAGTTTTTCATTGAGTTTTACCATTTAAAACTATTTTTTACACAAATATTTTTCCTTGTATCATAAAAATAAGGTGGGTGATCACATTATAAATTTGTAATAATAAAAAGAATGGACTCAACAGTTAAGCCGATTATTTAAACCACTTGAAGTCTGTATTATTCTTCAATTTCAATGTAATTCCAATGATAAGTCCTTTACATTTGTTAATGTATATCTTTTGCGATACCAATTATAAGAAAAAAGTAACAAAAGGCACATTTAATGTTGTAAACAAAAGGTAAAACATTTACCTAATGTTGTAAAAATAAAGAATATCCCATAAATAAACAAAAGAGAGATAAAACCGCAAGACTCCGAAGCAATTTATCTAAGCACCTCTTACAATCCTTTATTTGAAATGCCAATTCAAACAGACGAGAAAACTGTTTGATGTGCGTTTGAAGAGGGCTCCTCTGAGAGATCTAAGCTCGTTTATATTTACGTCATCACATCATGACGTAATATCCTTTGTATTTATATGTATTTAATACATATTCCCACATTATATTATTCATCATTATCTTGTCTTAAAAGGACCCGAATATATTTTTTAGGCTATCGTATTACTTATTGCGTATTTAACATCCAAATTCAAAAGTATACTTATTTCTGTTTAATTAGATACTTTGTTTATTTTGCTATCAGTTCACTAGTTACCATAATCTGGAGTTCAATGATATTTTTCAAAACTAACGTCTACTTCATCATCGTCTATCGGAGAATACAGAATGAATCATTCTGTATTCGCCGTACCAGTGCTTTGATCTCGTGCTATGGATGTGAGTTGATACGCCGAACTACTTCATCTTTTCTTTTCCGTTTTGGATGAACATTTTTCAAATGCTGTAGTACGGTTTTATAAGACGTGTGATGTAGACCACATTCTTTGCATGTTCTGACATATTAATTTACAATATTTTAATGAACGACGAAGGTTACGTGGCCGGAAAACCCCCTTCCCTTCTATCACATCTCATCACGCTCAATAAGACCCCTCAGCTAGGGTTGCCACCCGTACTATATTATACAGTATCGTATTATATTTTAGTCAATTATACTATATATTATAGAAAAATAATATAGGACGAAAAATACTATATTTTAACGCTAATTCTATTGTCGCGCTTTTTTTAATCAATTGTAAATGAAACGCACCCGCAACGCTTTATATGGAATTATTGAACGAAACTCATTCATGTACGTACGGGGTTTAGTTAGTTGGTAACACTTACAAACTCCTTTGTCTTTGTCACATGTCAACGTCACTTTCTCAATTATTGCTACTCAAACGAACATTGAGGTTTTTTTCGACTGTTTATTATCGGATTAAAATTACAACAAAAACATGGAGAGTAATGATGCTTCTTGCACGCCTCCCAAGAAGAAAGAAATAAAACAAAAACTTCAAAAAAGCTCATGAAAAAATAAATAATGATTGAAAATAGTTGCGTACTATTTTTTTCCTAAATTTCTCAAAGTAATATATATTTTTTAAAATTAAAAAACATATATATTTCTTTTAAAAAAAAGGTGGCAACCCTACCCTCAGCATTGGATGCGAAGGTTTATTATGAACGACCCCAAACCTATCTTTTAAGATCCATTATTAAGACAAATTATTATAATAAATACCTTTTCCATTAACAAATTCTATGAAGTGTTTATTTCCTTGAATGACGTTTATTATGTATTACTTATGGTATAATTAAACCATATTGTGACTACAGCACTGATTATACCAGGAAATTCAGTGAATACCTATATTTTATTTAGTAAACTTATTGCATATTAATAGACCCATTATATTTAAGGAAATACATTTACTTACTTGTAGGGATCTTGGAGTTCTTCAGTCACGAAATTCAAATAGTTCCAGCCTCCAAAAGCGAAGAGACCCGAGTAAAAAGCTAGCGCGATGCTTCCTGCGTTGTACTCGCCTTCGAAAGCTGCTTCAAAGTTCTCAGTGTGACCTTAATAAATAATCATATAATTATGTTTGCTAAGTAACAACAATTATTTGTCTAGAAAAAAAAACCATAAAAAGGTAGGGGTCCTTATAATGAATTTAAATGTAGTTGTATCTGACCTTATATAGATCAAGTATTTTGATTTTGATTCGAGATTCCGAAATCTGGGTTATTGTGGCCGATTTAGCATACGTTACGTGTTCGAGTATTATGCAATTGGTAATACAAATATACACCAATATCCATTTAAACTATAATACCAACAAAAGTCATAAAATAAATAAATAAAAATATTCAATATAGCTCTCTAGGGACTCCGCCGTGTGGTATCCAGCTGAGTAGAATAGACCACCCTCATTTCTTACCGAGTTGTCGTAAATAACGAAGAAGTTAAGTTAAAGTCAGGCAGGCGGCCGGTCGTAAAATACCGAACCGAATCAAGGGACATGTTTATAACATGTGCCGAACCCACTTAGAGTGGGATATGGGCAGTAGGATGATGATTCATTACTAAAATATCAAAAAAATTAGGAATTCCATACTAAATTTACAGAAAATAATATTTTATTTAAATGAGAATTTTTTGATAAAAATAATATTTTAGTAAGTTATCAAACAGTATTAATAATTATGATTACGGTGTATTTAATAATATTGTTAAATAAAATTAAATTTTAACGTTTGACGAATTAACTTTCTAATACAATGATTAGTAAATTTTTGCACGATAATTAAGTATTACATGTATAATTAATTAAGTTAAGTATTACATTACGTATTACATATAGGCCAACTGTTGACCCCTGCTTCATACCGACAGACTTAAACTATCATCATTTATATATCATATAAAGTTGTTATAGCATAGTAACTAATATATCGATCAATGTAATGAAATCCTTGTCTAGTCACTTGTCTATAAATAGATAATTGGAGCGAGTGTTGTTTATGATTCAGTTTGCACAACTAAATGTTGGAAAATCATACGAAAAAAAATACTTATCAAGAACCTCAACATCCCTTTTGTTTTATATTTATTTTCAACTAGTGGTACTTTTAACTTTGTTCGCGACTTCTTAAACGTTTAAAGATAAAAGATCCTTAAAGATTGATTGTGGTAATTTCCCCCTTTCTTTCGGAAACAGGGAAACTTTGATATCCTTTATGTTACCCCAGTGTGTAAACATAAATTATTTAAGCTAACTTTCATCAATATTGGTCCATATTAACGGTAAAAGCTTTTTACTTTATAATATTAGTATATTTAACGATATGCAATGTGCAATAATACTTAAATTGTTTTAATTAAAAAAAAATCATATAAACTAATATTTGTTGGGAAATAGTCCTTAAATGGATGTTTAACTACGCTGATCGTAAATTGTACGGCAATTCAGCACTAAATGATCGAACTAGGGGTCATTAAGGTCTAACGTTAATAACCCAATTACATCAATTTACAGGCAACTCAAAGATTAGAAAATTTACTTAAATAGTTGATAATGAATAGGACCTACGTTCAGCGTTTAACGTCTTAGCTTTTTTTTAATGCCATTACATTATACAGTACATTGGTTTTTGAACTTTTTAAGGCACAGCGTGTTCAGAGGTTCTTTATAGGATATCAAAATTCAAAAGAAAAGAAAAACGTTCTAAAGTTATCAAGGACGCATGCACTTGACATACACTAAAATACCTGACCGTAGAGTATAACAAAATGCAACTCTATTATTTAGGCTATTTGCCGCATTCTGTTGTTTTCGTTGAGGCTTTGACTCTCCACGCATTACTTCAGTTAAATTACTTTAGTGAGAGGCTGATAAACTACCGACTGACTCGGTAGTACCTACAATATAAAGGCATGTCCCTATAGTTTATCCTACAACACATAAAAAATAACGAGTGCAGTAAAAAAATAAAAGTTGTTAGTATGGGAATTATACTTATATGAAAACTGCACGTTAACGGTAAGAGCTTAATAAACACTAGAATTTTTCTTCTGTTTTCACATATAAGATATACGATTAATAAATAATATAAACTAAAAATCCCAAATTCACACACCAAAATGTAGCAACACCTCAAATTTACAAAGATATTCTCAATGTACGTTTGACTCTATTACTAAACGATAATTGACAGATTATAACCGATAAAAAGACCTTCTGGTCCTTTTTTAATCTGGACTTATGCTCATAAGAATGGGATAGAGAATATTTTCCTATTACGCTAATATAATCGCGCGTCATATTCCAATATTTTAAAGCAACACCGATTTTTATATCACTTTTGCTGCCTTTTTGGACTCTTGCTACTAAGATAGAAAAAAATACATTATCAACTTACCAATACAAATATAGTAGATCCCGGAAATTATTATAACTACCAATGCCAGCAGTTTGGATGTGGTGAACACGTCCTGGATACGCATTGTCCATCGCACACTGATGCAATTGATTGCAGTTAACACACCTGTCGAGATACAAACACAAGATTATTTTTTAAACAAATTAATGTTAATGCTACTCGTAAATTGGTAATAGGTGTATGGTTAAAGATCCGATGTATTTTCAAGTCTTAATATATTGTAGTAGCGACTCCGTACCGAAACACGCAGTGTTGGTAGATAGGCGACCTTAAAACACTTTGGAACACTTGTGGTTTCAAACGGCACAAGATCCTATAGCGCGGAAGGAAGAAGTCCTCGTACGAGAAGAAAGCTACGCCCAATAGAAGAAACTCTAAAAGATATTTTTTTTTTCGAATTGACTGTATGCTGTTAGCCCTAACGGCTTTTAGAGCGTCACCGGGTGGGACGGGCCAGCGCATAAGCAACACCGAGGTTGCGAAATGCGGAGAGTAGAGCGCAGAAGCTCTACTAACGTCGGGGAACGTCCTAAGGGTGCCTCCTGTGCGGCCGGACTACGGCTTAGGGTGATGTGTAGTGGAGGGCTGATCGTGTGACTTTGATTAGTCATTACGACGACGGAAGGGTGGCAAGTAGCCACGACCAACCGAGATCAGAAATATGGGACCTCGTCTTCGCCGACGAAGACGCTGTGTGTGTGTATTAAGTTTTTTTGTGTTTGCGATCGTTATTTGATTGTCAGGCTCATATAGAACGCTTTTTGGACGCCTATATAAAGATATTTTAAGAATAGGAAATAGATACTAATGGTTTAGTACCACATAGTCATTAGAAAATGAATATGCCGAGTATTAGTGCGACCGCTTTATACACATTTTCTAGTACATCGTTAAATGCAATTATAGTAAAATTACTAAATTGAAAGTTAGAAAGTACTTTAACGAGAAAGCTTGTATCACTTATGTTTTCCAGCAATATTTCTGTGTCTAAACGGCATTGGCACAATTAAAGTTAACCTTGACACAAACTGTTTTACAGTGTAAATGAAGTGTATATCGAGTTTGTGGTTTACCTTTGAAGCTGATATATACTTGCTCTAAAAAATTGTGATAATTATGTTCTTACACATTGTTTTCTTGGGCATAATCTCAAAAAGGAAAAGCAGTAACAATGTGTGCGTTTTATTTATTGAGATAGCCGTCCCTAGTATTTGATTAATTGACGATTCATTCTTTCATTACGCGTACTTTATCTTAGTTTTTTTTAAATCAGTGTTCCTTTAATAATAAATAAATATATCGGACACTTACACACACGATCGTCCGTCCCGAATGTAAGTAACTTAATACTTATGTTGAAAACTAGCAAATACTTAAATAGTTAATATCCCACTGGGCATACCTACTGACTACTACTGGGCCAACTCTCTCCGTTTTGGGAGAAAAGGATTGGCTAGCTAAGATAAGACCTACCATACTGCTCCAGTGCGGATTGGTAGGTTACACATATCCCTAGAATTCTATGAAGATATGCAGGTTACTCACAATGTTTTCCTTCGATTGCAATTATCAATCAGACACATAAGTGTCGAAAGAGTCGCATAGGCTCACCGCTGGGCAATCACAGCTTAATACATATTTAAATACAAATATATACCTAGACTCGAAGAACCAACAAATTGTTTAAAGAATATGTTGGGCCTCGGCGGAAAACGCACCCGCGACCCACGGAGCTGTAGGAGTCACTGCAAACTGCGTCAGTCAACACAAAAATCTCTATAATCATTATCTCATATAAAATTTCGGATGCGGTGTTTAGTATAAGATTGTGATCACCTCAGTATGAATTAATTTTTTTTTTACTTTTTATCCCATCTAATTAGTCGTTGTTGTATGTAACCTTATTTACTTAAGGAGGAAATTTCCATTAATAATACGATATGTACTTGTTGCTTAGAACAGTGCCCTGTGTATTGCGACATAAATTTATCGTTTAATAAATAAATTATTCATTAGATATCCTTTTTAAATTGTTATAGTCAAGTTGTAAAATTACATCGTGACAGTACAGTCAGGTCACGACAACTTGAAATACTTGTAACTGTGATAACGGTAGTCTTTATGAATACTGAGTTAAGCCCGACCAGTTATCACTACGAGATTTACGAAAGATATGAAAGTATGTAATTTTATACATGTAATTTTAGTATAACATTTTAAGTGTAAAAGTTCTTGTTCTTAAGTGTATACGGATTTACCATTTAACGGGCACTCGCATTAGAATCGCAGAAGCTGAATTTTTATTTTATTTTTAACCAATGGACGTTCACTGAATTTGCACATCAGTGTGCTTAGTACGAGTGTTTTTAATATAGTTGATCGCGTTAGCGTAACGCAATTGGTACACAGTAAAGAGCGGCCACTAAATGTTGCAGTGTCATACAAATAGGAGTTACGCTAACGCGATCGAGTAGGTCAAAAAAACTTGCAATAAGGACAGTAAATTTGCCAAAGGTGGTAATGACCTACCGGTTACTATAAACATTATATTATATTACAAGTCTATCATCATTCTCCTGCCTTTATCTAAGTGGGCACAATATGTTATACATGATATGGCTAGGTATTTTACCAGCCACCTGCCTGACGTCAACTTCCTTAGTCGCCTTTTACGACGCCTCGATAAGAGATGATAATGGTCTATTCCACTCCGCTGGATACTACACGGTGGGTGGACTTACCTTGGTCGCTTTTTACGACACCTCGGTAAAAAATGATAATGGTCTATTCTACTCAGCCGGATACCACATCGCGGGTCAACTTACCTTAATCACTTTTTACGACCCCTCAGTAAGAAATGAGGATGGCCTATTCTACTCAGCCGGATACCACACGGATCAACTTACCTTAGTCACCTTATACACTTCGGTAAAAAATTAGGGTGGTTTTTTACAAATGTACTTATATTTTTATTTATTGATATTTCCTAGATATATATTTTACTCCGTTTTGATAAGCCTATAACTGTTTGTTAGTTATTCGCATTGCTAACGAACAATGTGTGATTCAATACAAGATCTCACATTATACCAAGTATGGACATAAAAGTTGAACACAAGAGTATTATTGCATCAGTGCATCCTGTCACTGCAAGTGGAATACCATCCACATTATTAAAGTCTATCTGTCTGTTTATGTAATGCGAAAGTCTATCTGTCTGTTTATGTGTCTATTATTGATACAATTTAGCACAACGTGAGTTAATAAACTGGGGTAATATTTTGGATTAAAAAATTACCGATCTTTCGGGACCAAGGAAAAACACATTGCATAATTGAGGGTACTTAAACGCTTAAATTGACGCGAGCAAAGTCTCTGGTACAATTAATTGGTAATTCATATTTATGTACAATAACAGTTATTATATTCTCTAGTTTAAGTAAACGGGAAGTATTTATACATCGGAGACGCCATTACCAGTCTTATACCGCCGTTTGGTATCCGTCTGAGTAGAATAGACCACCCTCATTTCTTACCGAGAAGGCAATGCAACTAAAGTAAGCTGACGTGAGGCAGGCGGCAGGTCGGAAAATAACAAAATAAACCTAATAGGTACCATTTTTAAAACATGTTGTGCCAACCCCACTTTTATTGGGATAAGGGCAGAAGAATGATGAGACGTAATTACCAGTCTTACAGTACGTATTATAAGTAAAGCCTAGTATAGTAAAATCTATTAGTTTTTTTTTGCAGTGGACATTCAGCCTTACCGGCCAAGAGCTTGGTAAACAGATTCATTAAGTTTTCAATTAATGGGGTATCGTATTATGCGTAAAGGAATGCGAAACGTGCTCTATTAAGATGATAGTGGTATTACAATAACAGATAAAATATCTTATCATTTAAATTTTTTTTCATATGGCAGGAAAAATAGAAAGCCTAAAATAAGTGTTAAATGCTTTTAACAAAATTTCACGTCCTTACTGTGAACCAAGCTGTGATAGCCCAGTGGTGAGATCGTGCGATTCTGTAGAAGAGATAATAGGTTCAAACTCCGGACAAGCACCAATTAGTTTTTCTATTAAAACTTATGTGTCTAATAGATAATTGCGATTTATCACACGCTTTTCGATGAAGGTAAACATCACGGGGAAACCTGCATAGGTTTTCTCATGAGAGTTCTAGGGATATGTGTAATCTAGCAAACCACATTGGAGCAGCGTGGTAGGTCTTCTAGCCTTCTTTCCAAAAAAAAACGGAGAGAGTAAGCGTATATCCAGGTTGCAGGATGGTGACAGGTCACTACTTTAGTTTTACTGTTAACCGTTGAGGAGTTTCCTCGTCTGTGAGCTTAGTGCGAGTTTTTTCAACCTACTCGATCGCGTTAGCGTAACTCCAGTTTGTATGACGCTGCAATAGCGACATCTCGTGACCGCTGTTCCAGCGCCATACAAATTGGCGTTGCGCTAACGCGATCGAGTAGGTTAAAAAACTCGCACTAAGCACACATGTGCCAACCCTGGCAGCAGCATCAGGTCATGCTTGTCATGCAACATCATCAGGACTGGACCAGTAATTAAAATTTTAGCTCAAAAGGACACCGGGAAATGAGTTCAATTTAACTTGCAAGATTCCACCATCACATACAAACATTTAAGGCAAGCAACCTACCCATCTCTATCTTTTTTATGTGTGATTAGACAATAATAAGTATGGGTCTCTCATCTTTCCTGTCTTATTAGTTGTTGGCCACTCGCACTCGCAGGCCTGTCTATACCTTCCCTTCTCTATGTTTTATAACTCTATGAAATTACCGTTAGCAAATTATAGTCAGTTAGTTTATTCAAATTACGAATCAATTTTTTTTCGAACTCAAATTATCCTTTATTCAAATAGTACTAACATTTTATTACAATCCAGTATCTATTTATCAATCGTCAATTTATGGTTCGGAATTTGCCTTCTTACCAAAAAGAGCCTAAGTTATATCTGTTTTAAAAATTTCATTATGACGCACACATGTAAGAATACCCTAGCCGCAGCCCGATCTTGATCCATTAACCTCAAAGATTTACCTTGTGAAATAATACCCTCTAACTTACCCTGAACTACCAGATGCTAATGGAAAATTTTATTGATAATATGTTTTTCTAAATTTATAGATGATTTACTCTTATATTAAGCAAATGGTTCTTCCGTTTAACCTGTTGTTGATAATGTTTAATACAACTTTATCGCATAAATCTGAGTAAGAGTTGCCAATTTGAAACTTTGAGCGAGATATAGCGATGTTGGATGTTTTTGGTGATATACCTTTATAACTTTAAGACGGCACAATATAAATGTCGATTTTTCACATCTTCACTACAATGCCGTAATTAAGATGAAAATCAAAATTCAGTTAACTGTGAACTTTTCAGCAGATTGTGGTTTAAATGCCTAAAAAGACAGGACTTAAAAAGTCTTTTGATTTAATATTATAAGCCAAGTGTTACTACTACTTCAGAAAGCATTGCCAAGCTTCACATAGTATGCAATTCGCCAATAAACAAAAAACTCCTCCTAATATTTAGTGTCGTAGACATAAGGCTGATCTGACTGAGTGAATATCGCTAAAGTACATAAGGATTATTGTAATTTAAGGTCACCTGCCGAGGGTTAGAACGCGCTGATCGTTGATATTCTTGTAGAAAACTAGACGACCGTGGCTTAATTGTTAAGAACATATTAGAATGAGTACCTGGGTAACCGAGCCTTGCTAGGTAATTTTTTTAAGTTATTAAAAAAATAAAATAAAATAAATAAAAAGCGCCGGGTGACATGTGGGAATCGAAACTTCGTTACGAACTTTTTTGGACCCCGCGTAACCCTTATGTTGTCACAGCTTTGCATTTAACAGCTAAAAATTTTATTTACTTACTACTCCTATTTTAGCAGTTTTTTTTGTGCCAAAAAACAGGGATAAAACGAGATTTTTTACATAAAACCTAAATAGATCAATTTTTTGGCCTCAAAATCAAAAAATAATAGGTGGGGAGAAAATAATAGGGTAGGTGTATGTGTATAGTAGGTGGGGCTCGTACCTAGGTATTTTCTTCACTCGCGACCACCCGTCCCCCGAATAACCTACGCTGATTTGACATTTGAAGGCAAAAATAGTGTTTTATATATTAAAAGTAAATTTTAGTATTTTTTAATGGCCAAAAACAGGAATAAATAGTTTTTTTTTTTAATTAAAACCTAGGTAGATCGAATTTTTTAGGTGAATTTCAGGAAAATTTATGGAGCCGTTACCGAGATTCTGAATATAATATATGCTATATATATAAGATATATAGCTGAAGCTGTGGTAGCCCAGCGGTAACACCGTGCGCCTCTTTCGAGGAGGTCTAGGGTTCAAACCTCGGGCAGGCACCAATGAGTTTGCTAGTAAAACTTATGTGTCTAATTGATAATTGCAATTTATCACACGCTTTTCGGTGAAGGAAAACATCGTGAGGAAACCTGCATATCTCTAGAGAAATCTGGAGATATGTGTAAACTACCAATCCGCATTGGAGCAGCGTGGTAGGTCTTAGCTCTTATCCTTCTCTCCAAAAAAAAAAAACGGAGGGAATAGGCCTATGCCCAGCAGTGGGATAGTAACAGGCCGATACTATATATATAAGATATGCCGTGATGAGTTTGGAAAATCGGAAAAAATTACGCTATTATAAAGAAATTATGACGTAGCACGAGACGATGCAGTTTTGGTACATCTATGTACGTAGGAAGAATCAACTGTGTTTCGTTTCAATGTCTCAATTTTTCTATCAAAGAGGTTGATAATTTGGTGTAGGCCCATATTAGTCCTAATTCTCAAAAAATTAAAAAGCAATAATCTAATTCGTGACCAATTAACCTTAATTGAGGTCATCAAATATATATTAATAGATATACAATTCACGTGGAATTCATAGTTACAATATATTTTGTTGTTTGTTTTGTACCAGTGTTTTTCAACCGTTTTTGTGCCATGCATACTTATGTATACATTACTTTAAATAATAAAAAAAATGGTCACTCAAGAATCTTTAATGATAGGTTTTAGGAAGAAGAATTTGTTTTTTTGTTGTTTGGTACCTGAAGTTTAGCATTTAATTTAAATTGCCCGGAGCAAGAGGGTCAAAGGTTAAACTCGTGTTGAGTCCATTTTCGGATTGCCCCCTCTTAACATTTAAAATTCCCCTCTGTGGAGCGTGGCCCCATGTTAGGAAATAATGATGTAGAACATTACACGGAAAACAAGAATGTGTATTATTTTACGTTACACTGAAACTACTTATAGTCTCAGATGAACCTATATTTAAAGAATGAAGAAAAAACTCGACTGTCTTACAAAGTTTCCATGTGGAAAATTGTTTTACAAACAATAACATGACCTATGAACTTACTTATATAATATTACGCACTGTTTACATGGCAATTATAATCAGTGATCAACTAACATTAGGAGTTAAGAAAGTTCATATGCCGTGATAACAAGAGAACAAATATCCCGCATCTTTAACTGCTATTAATGATTCACAGAGATATTTTTTTTAAATCGATTACGTTAAGCAATTAAAATGTAATAAAAAATCTATTTCTTTATCGCATACCAGAGATAAAGGTTAAATTTACTTAAATATAGAAAAATAATTAATTAAAGTTAAATGAGGTTATAACTTTTCTGAAAATAGGTATAAACAAAATGACATAAGCTATCAATTATCCTATTAAAAAATATTCAGAAAACAAAAATAAAAAAAAATTCAATAACACTTAACAACAGCACCTTGATTATTTACTACAAGCACATACAAATATTTATTATGTTACATAAATATTTCTTTATTACGGCAATTTAAAAAATCTATTCCGATGTCACAGCTGGAATATTAATACATGTTAATAAGTTGTTTATAAGTTATTCTAACCTATATTATAATAGCATGGATGTAAACAACAAGTTTTAATGAGAATTCATAGTTGTTTCCCAAGTCTTTAACCGCATATGCAAGGATCGCATGTTGCAAGGACAGTGCGTTAGCAAAATATTTTAAGTAAATCATACTTTTTATCATGAACGGTTGCAAAATATTATTGATTGATAACACGACTTATGAACTTCCTTATACTTTTTATCAGATAAAAAAAACACAAATGTTTCCGTTTACGTAATGTGTATTATTTAATAATAGTTATATGTTTTATCTATGATAAAAAGTAAAATTATGCGTTACTTTGCGGAGATCAATGATACAAAATGGAGGATTATTTTGCAATAATTCTTGATATAACTATAACAAAAATAAATTACCGCGGATTAGCAATATAATATTATCATTACTCTTAAATTAATAATTATTTGATAATAAAAAATTTCATTTTAAAAATTAATTTATAATACATGCACTATTTTTACAACACAATTGTTGTTAAAATGAAATGAAAACTAAATCAGTTATAGTTAATTACAGTTAACGATAAAATTAACGACCAAAAACTGACTTAATCATCGTCGTCGATTGGGCGCCACCGTATATCGTTAGCGAGTCTCGACCATGACTCACTAAAGATATAGTAAAGCCCGTTCCAAAAGACCTGATAATGCCTAGTCACGCTTTTATTTCCAGATTCTTCCGTTATTTTTAAATTTAATAACGCGTCTAGGGGCCTCAGATATGATGCACAGATTCAGCATCCGATGTTATGTATATGTATTTTTTTAATATATATGTATTTTATTGCATTTGCATTGTATTTATTTTTCTTATTTATTACAGTGCATTCTGAACGTAAAAATAATTAAAGTAAAATAATATTTTATATAATTAGGCGTTGCTTTGCGGGGATTCATAATACAAAAATAGTAATAGCAATTTGCTATAATCCACGATAAAGTAAATAGAAAATATATATAATGCTAAATGTAGAGTGAACTATCCGTTTTCATACAGGTTCAAACCCCGAAAAGTTATAATTACATTTTATCAGACGCTTTTCAGCGAGACCTGCATATGTCTACAGAATTCGTGCAATATGAGTAACCTATTAATGACTTTTTGAGTATGGTATTTACTTAAAATTAATTTAAAATTACATAATTAAACCGCTAATATCTTACCTTGAATTCATTAATTCTAAAAAGTAAATATGATTATTTAACTAATTATGTAATGATACTTACTATATAATAATTATGGATATATTTTTTTAAATAGAGTATTGCAAACCATCGATACTTGAAATTAATGTGATAAGATAAAATTCCTTGTAAATTTTAGTGAAAGAATGCATTAAGACAGGATTACATTTAAATCACCACAAAAAATAGTGTTTAAATAAGAATATAATTTATATATTTTAATGAATTTCTTAGTTTTGGATATATGAATAATTAATCGACTAAATTTATGCATGGAAAATTGCTCTCTTATTACGAGAAGAAATATACCTAAAGTTTAAATCTAATATACTTCAGGTAATCCAGAATTTTGATAACAAAAAAAATGATTTATTTCGTAACAATGTTTTCCAGGAAATAAATTAATATCAATATTTTTTTAAAGATTGTAGATAACTCAAAAATATCCTCAAATATGTGATCGACTTAGAAGAAAGATTTCATTTTAGTTCAGTTATCTTTAATGACGTAACAGAGTCGTCACTTAACATACGCATTACATATACGTTAAAGGCGCATATTTAAAGCTGATTAACGTAAATGTAGCGGAAGTTATTTACAAAAGTATATTTTTTTTATTTGAAATAAATTATTTATTTCATTCATTTTTGTCAAGTTGACTAGAATACTAACAGATATAGATTTTTAAGGATAAAGAATTATTAAAACCGCCGATTTACTTTGAATGTTAGGTTGCAGACGAAAAACAAAGTATAACAGCAGCATGTAAATTAAATTAATCTGTACATATCATCTGTAAGTAGACGGGACGCAATCGTTCCATTTAAATAGTCTAACTGATTTCAAATGCAGGTGTATGCAGCCTAAATTATTCTCAGCAATAAATGCTAAGAATACTTTACCTTCTATATTGGCAATTTCAAAATTATCTGATATCGCTTTAACTCTACATCGAGGACATAAACATTGAATGAAGACGTCACAGTCCGGAACAAGGGAATTGCACTGATTTCGCCGTAACGTCGTTCGATAAACTACATGATACAACTGATAAAAATATGTAATTATTAGCTTACTTAGAACTTCTGTCGATATAAATCAGGTGTAATTTCAACGTCACAGTCCGTGTACCGATAAGTCAACGTTCTATCTAGTATTCCACAGGTCTCAAAATAGCATTTTTATACGCACGGTCTACACTTGTGAGTTTATAGAGTTGGTATACATTTATCATTATTTAATTTAAAACTTGCTCACTTACACAGCACGCTACAACTTAAAAGATTGCAGTGAAATTAGAACGTTACGGTAGAGCCGATTCGGAGCAGTATTTCAATAAGAATAACTCATTCGACCATAGATTGTTGACTCCCATTTTGATTTTCTCCTGCTCGAAGACTCTGCAAAAGTCTTTATTGTTAACAGCAGACAGTTCGAAAAAAAATCGAGTCGTCTCACTCTTTTTTTTGTTAATTTCGGGTTATCTCTTCTCATATTTACCTGTTAACGACATTTTCTGAAGAAAATACGGAAAATTTATTAAACCTTACAAGCATAACAAACTGTTCCCAAAAATATTAGTAAAAATAGTATTGAACGATTATTCCATATTATTCCATTTTTCTTATCGAATCCATAATGTTAAATTAAAAATTTTAGAATTTAATATAATTAGCCCTACGCTAAAGTTACATTAAAGTACACGAAATCAAAATTGCTTTAATAGATAGATGTTGATAGATAAATTATGACTTTTTACAGAAGCGATTTTTTGGTTTTTTACTGATAAAAAACCAAAAAATCGCTTCTGTGAAAAGTCATAACCAAATAAAAATTTTATATTGCTTATATAAAAACCATAAAAAATTAATTAGGTCACAATGCCTTGACCGCTGGTTCCGTAAAATAATAAAGTTTTCAAGGAAGGTCGACCACAAAGGTCGATCCTTCACTAGTAAAATAATAAAGATTAAAAAGGTATAAAATTAAATACCGAATTACGCATTCATGAATTTTTAGCTTAAGCCATCGTATCTATGAACTGTATTACACACATAACAAAATCCTAAGTTCCGATTAAACGCAAACTTTTTTTTCGAATTGACTGTCTCCTGTTAGCCCTAACGGCTTTTGCAGCGTCACCTGATGGGACTGGCAATCACAGATGGATCGTTAAGGTTGCAAAATGCGGAGAGTATAGCGTAGAAGCTCTACTAGCGTCGGGGAGCGTCGTCCTAAGGGTGCCTCCGGCTGATGGTGTGACTTTGATTATTAATAACGACAACGGAAGGATGGCAAGAAGCCACCTCCTGCTCTTATCCCACTCTAAGTGGGGTCGGCACAACATGTTATAAACATGTTCTCACATGATTTGGCTGCGACCGGCCGCCTGCCTGACATCAACTTACCATAGTCGTATTTTACGACACCTCGGTAAGAAAGAGGGTGGTCAATTCTACTAAACCGGATACCACACGGTGGGTCAACATACCTTAGTCGCCATTTACGACACCTCGGTAAGAAATGAGGTTGGTCTATTCTACACAGCCGGATACCACACGGCTAGCCAGCGATCGACCCATACTATTAGAAATTCGGTATGAGGTTAATTTACTTTAGTCACGATATATTTATAAAAGCATCGATATTTGTTTAGTAACAGATGTTGTAGTAAATTATTTTATTATAAAATTAAATTAATATTATGATTCCGAAAGTTTATCTTTAAGTCAGTCTACTACATTCTGTTATTCCTTTAAAAAAACAACTCATATAAGGAAATTTGAACGCTTAAATTGTCGCCAACGAAGTTGCGCGTACATCGTATCTTCTAAAAGGCGCCTATCTGGATGCAATTCGTTCTACTACATTTAATCATTAAAAACTAATTTATTATTAACTTCATCATATTTATCAAGAGCAGTATATACCTACAGTCATAATTTATGATCAAAGCCACACAGTCAGGGTTTTAGTTATCAATATAGTCTTGTGCTTGATAAATATATTGAACAGTAATTATATTGATTAATATGTACGTCGACAGGTTAAAGCTAAGGAGTCAAGGGTAGAGTATATATACACTGAATGGACACATTAAATCAAAAATGGCATTACTAATGAAGTGAACCTCTTCAGGTCATTGATGGTCCAAGGAGACTGTGGTTTTGGGTTAACAAGACTAATATAACTAGTAACGACCTATGCAACAAAACTTGTACTAGTATTAAGTCCACATTAAAAACGAGACTATTATTAAGACATCTTCTTTATGTCCTTAAAATCAGCATTCTGAACCAGCAATAGAGTTGACGATTCAAAAGCACTTGTTATAAGTTGAGTAAAGAATATTTAGAATTAGAATT
The DNA here is from genome assembly GCA_947086495.1 of Morpho achilles. Classification (NCBI taxonomy): domain Eukaryota; kingdom Metazoa; phylum Arthropoda; class Insecta; order Lepidoptera; family Nymphalidae; genus Morpho; species Morpho achilles. The sequence continues at coordinate 13,178,622 of CAMTZB010000007.1, read as the reverse complement.
TAAATTAAAAAGTGACTTTCGAAAAATAATTTAAATACATTTTTTTTCATTAATTAACACATATAACTTAGTATTATTCCATTTTTTATGAACACTACTTGAAAAAACTAATTACGTACGATAATTTAGTAATGAAATATGAGTCATATTGTGGTGTGGTAGCATTAAAGGGTATGTCCCTGACCACCGCTGGTGGCATATCAAATTTCCAGTTACCGGGCCTTACGTCCATTTAACACATTGTTAAAAAATATAGCAAATAAACAATCAATACCTTATTTTTCCTCTTATTGAATAACACTTTGAATTACTTAATTGAAATTTAAAAAAAACACCCATAATAAATAACTGAACAAGAAATTAGGCCCAAATTAAAAAAAATTGTCTTGATTTCAAACACTTGTAGCTATCAGTTATTGAACGAAATGTCTATTAAAGAAAATTAAATAGCCTATCTTAGCTGCACGCTATTTGGATCTTTATGATGTTTACCTTTAATTAAGCGATACGGACATGATATTTTGTTTTGATATGTATGTATAATATGTATGTATGTGCATATATGTATGCTATACTATAAGCTGTGATAGCCCAGCGGTGAAACCGTGGGACCGTTTCTGTTAAAATTTATGTGTCTTATTGATAAATGCAATTTATCACACGCTGTTCGGTGAAACATCGTGACCCAACCTACATATCTTTTGAGAATTCTAGGGATATGTGTAACCTATCAATCCGCATTGAAGCAGCGTGGTAGGTCTTAACTACAATCCTTCTCCCCTAATTATTAATAATTCTTCTCTGGACGTATTCGATATCAATTATAATAATTTTAAAGCTCACCTAAAAATAGTTTCTGTTTAATTTATATATATATATATATATATATATATATATATATATATATATATATATATATATATATATATATATATATATATATATATTTAAAAGTAATTCTTGTTGCATTATTTAGTTTTTTGTTTTATATAGTTTTAATATTTCAACTTGATCCCCAAATTTTAGTAGCTCATGATGTGTACACATATTTTTGGATTACTGTCTAGTCTTAAGTTTATATATATTTATGTTTTTACCTTGTACTTCTCCGACAGGACTCTGTTTTGTGTACCCTTTAAATAAATAAATAAATAAAAACGGAGAGAGGAGGCCTATGTCCAGAAGTAAGATTGTAACAAGCCGCTACTTTACTTTTTTATATTGCTACTTTGTGGATATTGTATTATTATTAAAAACATACTTACATAAACAAACAGCCGCTAGCAATTTAACAGCATCTTGAGGAGGATCACAATCAGGGAAGAAAGGCTTCACGGCATATTGACCGAATGTTATCGCCACTATCGCTTGCGTTGTAGGTCTTATTATTAGCAGTGCTATCCACATCCTCAGAAATGCAGGGAGCGGTCCAAATGCTGTGTAGATGTAAGCGTAGTCACCTCCCGACCTTGAAATAGATGTGCCGAGTTCTGCATAACAGAGCGCACCCAACGTCGATAGCAATCCACATATGAGCCATATTATTAGGGAAACTGCTACAGATCTGAAAAAAAATGAACAAATATGAGATATATTTCAAAATGGATGATGGCTAGATCACGTGGTCCTGAACAATAGTTCACGGATTTATACCGTATATTTATAACTCATATGGTTAATTATTATTTACACTTCATAACGAAGGAAAATATAGGCAGAAAACCTTGTCTTTCAAGAGAATTCCAGTGATATGGACCTTGGTCAAGGAAAATATCGTGAGGAGACCTGCATATCTCTAAAGAATTCTAGGGATTCTGCGTAACCTACAAATCTGCATTGGAGCAGCGTGGTAGGTCTTAGCTCTAATACTACTCTCCAAAAACGGAGAGAGGGCTCCTAGGCCCGGCAGTGATATAAACATAAATAATAAGAAATCTATCAATTAAATATCCATTAAGCAAATGAGTTCGTATACAAAATTCATACTCGTAGGTGACTGATCGGAGTTTGACCGCGCCTGCGATTTGCTGATGGGTCATATAGTTCACCGATCCGCTATCACGGCTTCTTATATTTTTTCTATATTTCATTTTATATTCATTCATTATATTAATATTACTCTCCTTAGTACGACGTTTTCAAATAAAATTTTACTTTATTTGTTTACATATCGTCTATTTGCAAAATAAAGTAGCTGATGAACGCGTATTTTTACCGCACATTTTTACCGTAACAGTAACCCAGCCGCTTACTTTATGGGATGACCTTTTCACCGTGCCTTGTGCCTTTCCGAATTCGTTTTGGGTCCGTTGAACGCGGTCTTTATTAGTTTCGGGGTCAGACGACAATCGCTTCGTGTAATATCGTGGCAACCGTGATACATATATAATCTATAAAAAATACCTACTGAAAATATGTTGAGTCGAAAAAAGAAACAATAAATTATAAAATCTTTAAACTACAATACACATCAATAATCATCATCGTTCCCATAATATATTCTACATGGCAATAGCTTTAGTCATTACTTCAGTACATTTGAAGAGCTGAAAGTACTCCAGCTCTTCAAATGTCAAATGCCAAGAATCACGTCAATTCATTGCACCGTTAGGACATGAATGAAGAACAAAATTCAAAAACATACGCATTCATTAGTATCGACTTGACTATGAATAACATGAGCGTAACTTTTTTTTTAAACATTTATGTAAATAAATACTGATGCAATATTTGCCTCGTCCGTATGTTACATTGATTATTCCGATTTTCTATTCATGTTTGACACCGTGAAGAAATGTAAGTAATCATCCGTATCACGATGGTAATAAGATGTGGCTTTATATTTTAGTAAACATACATCCGATCCTGAATGTATGTTTATTAAAATATAATATTAAAATTGTTCCTAAACCTAGTTTTGTTACTAGCACATGTGGAATGCTAAAACCACTATTGATTGAAAAATTTAGCAAATATGATTTTCGTTTTCAATAAATAATTAAATCGACAAACTTATCTTGTAATTGAGTAAGTATTATTGGTGTGAAAGCAGCCTTCAAATTAAAAGGTAATTTTAAGAATCAAATAAAGAAATAAGATCGAAACTGTAGAACATCTAATAATCCAACTTTGAAATCGAATGAATATGGAAGGAACTCTACCGCCAAATTAGTTGCGCTTGTACATTCTTCCAATTAGAGCCCTAATTTTGATTTGCACGAGACGTAATCTACAGCCGAAACTATAATTAACTAAGATTATGCATGCATCGACATATACACATAAACTATTGATCATATTATAATTACAATGTTATTTCCATACTCTTTAAAGAGATTAATTAAAAGTAACAGTCTGATAGTGAAGGCAGTTGAACAAACTGACTTGAACTCGTATAACAATGAAGATTATGCTTTATAATCTTCATTGATTTCGCGGACATTGTCACTTTACATTCATTTATTATATTGTAAATGGTTTTGAGAAACTCAAGAAGAATATATATACGTTAATAGAACTGTTAACTGTTGTAATTAGTTTTGTAGTTTTATGTAATTTTATAAACTGACTTATGAGTTAACAGTAAATTATCGTTCATTACATATGTTTCATATTGTTATGTACAAGGAGCATCATAACTAGAGCATTATGCCATGAAGAGTGTTTACATTATACAGCCGAGTTTTACCAAGTTGCCAAGAAGGGCAACAATGCAGACGGGTTACCAGATTTAATCACCGCTGTCTCGTATCGATCTGAAAACATTGCATTGGAAATTTATTCCATTACTTTGTGGTGCATAAAATGAAGTTCCTTGAGAAACTCAGTCATGAATCACCACACCTCCAGAGTGGACCAGGTGAGGACAATAATTTAGTTCGTGGCGTACAGTGCTATAGAATAACTTAGAAAGAATTAAATCAAACGGTTCTATTTTAGTACTCCCCAAAAAAAATGCGGTAGCATGATGTTTCTTTATATTACCAAAGAATACAGCTGTTTGCTCATCTCATCTTGTCCCCGACAACTCGAGCAGTTCTGAGTTGTATACGATGCAAATGGTCAGGCTAATACTGGGGGTTCCTCAGTCCCAAAAAGAGAAGAAGTCTTTTTATCTCGCAGGATTTATACAGCGCTAGTGCATTGCCTGGCTTGAACTACTGTCTCGGTCTATTGATTACATCCAATTTATTAGAGGCCAGCTTCACCTTCCCCTATAAGCGATCGGTTTTATTGCGGCTATTCAAAATGACGAGACCCAACATTCCGATATTACTCGTAGTATTAATAGTATTTCGATACAAGCGAGACTTATCTATCGTACCTACAGATTATTAGACGTGAAAATATTTTTCAGAAATTTTATTTTTTATTTAATTTAATTAATTTCTTAATTTTTTTTGGCGTTGCTTAGTAGGAATTCAGCAATTCTAAAGCTATTATTAAATCCATAAATCAGCAATCTTTAAATTAATATCGAATTATTAGTTAAATCAAACTTCAGCAATTTCAACGAGGTGTGGATATTGGTCTTATTAAGAGGAGATATCTTAGAAATACAGGATAAGTTTTGCATTAATCAAGATCTCATAGCAAGATAAGCGCCCAATTTTAATCGTTAAGTTGATACGTCCGTCCGTCCTAAGACAGGACCTTGATAACGATAAATGAACTAAAGACATCTTCCTCAATTAAAATAAAAGATTAACATTGCAAATTTCAAAGCAACAATTGCATATTTTTATGGGTATGATATTTAAATATAATATATCGTTTAATTTTACCTTATAGTGTTCGATAAGTAAACTTTATAAAATAACTAGCAATCGCCTGCAGCCCCGCCCGCGCGTAAAGATTATAATAATATATAATATCTTGATAACCATAAAAATGGTTAAAGTGGGTTAACCTAAGGCTAGACATATGCTGTCGCGGACTTTTATTTAGAACTTTTAAAGGGGAACAATTTTGTTATACAAGATTTTTGAATAACTATCACCGTTTACACAGCGCACACAAGAAAATATTTAAATTTTGCTGTTTTCGTAATATTTTTATGCTGCTGCTGCTCTCCCATTCATCTTAGCGTGATGTTATATAGCCTATAGCCTTCCTCGATCTCTTTCGCTTGTATCTGATACTTTAAAATTATTTATTATACTTAATAAAGAGCTTAATCCGTATAATTAAACTCTAATCTCTCACAAACTCATCGCTTTGCGATTATGTCGTTGAGTCTATCTCCTGATGATGCTTCGGCTGCGGGCCGAAACGATTGTTTAGTTTGTGACATTGAACGTGTGTGGTTTGTGCATGTGCGTTTACGAATCCTGCATGTATCGGGTATGAAAACGGATAGTCCACTCTACATTTTGCATTATATATATATTTTCTATTGTCTATATCGGATTACAGTAAAATAAATTTAGTATTACTATTGTATCATAGATATCCGCAAAGTAACGCCTGATTCTATAAATTAAAAGAATAAAACAATTTTAATTACTTGTTAACTTTAATTGTTGTATTAAGCAGTTCATAAGCAGAAATATCATGCAATTTCATGAATAAATATTGAAATAAATACATGTGCTAACTTATAAATTTGCTGGGAAAGCCATTGTTATCGACGACGTAATAGCTACCAATGTGTGTCAAGGTCGCATTATCTAATGTTTTTAGACGTCTTCTTGTCATTCAATGTTATATTTTCCTCTGGTAAAAATCATGTGTATCCAGCGTTAAGGCGTCATAGCCATTGTCCATAGCGTCTTGCCTAGTATTTGTCATTATTTTTAATTTCAAGAAATTATGTACTATTTTACCTTTAAAAGTAAATACAAAAATCTTAACTTATTTTCAGTTTTTTTTTCTTTGTTCAAAATTTTGCTTAATTTCATGCAATTTTAAATTTTGTTTTATATTTCTAAATATGTATTTTATTAAAATTAATAAATTAAACTTACAGCCGTAAAAAAGGTAAATATTAAAACGTTAGCGCTGTAATATTACTCATAGGAAGAAATTCGTTTCATAATTTAATTTAAGCAAAACCTCAATGATAACAATATTGACTCTACCTGTAGAGTCTGGGTGTTCATAACTCACAGGCTTGGAAATTGTCGTACATTTAACTCAAAGCTTATTGCATGATGCAATAACAGTGTTAATTGGGTCTTAAATTTATTCATAACTTATACTAAAGTATTAAAATACAACTGCATTAATAAACAAAACAGGCAAAAATAATTATTAAAAAGTACTCACTTTGTCTCGCGAAAAACACCAGCTGGAGATATAAAAATCCCAGATCCAATAATCGTCCCAATAATTATTCCGACACCGTTAAAAAGTGTTATTTTACGTTTTAGTGTAACTTTTTCATCACCTGCCTGACTTTCTTCACCCATGCCGCAAAAATCAATCACATTCACTGATAAAAACCTTACGTGGCGTGCTGTATACTTGTGTAAATTACACTAATGTACAAAAAGTGTTAAAATTTGGTACACTAGTTATAAGACTGAGTCACTTTCAGTTACCATTTTTACGATCTCCGAAACTAGACACGAGGATTTGACGTCAAATTACGGATATATACGGCGCGGCAACGCGAGCGTTCGCCTCGGCGCATGTGTCAATTATGGTTTACGAACCAACTTAGCGGTTGCGTTGCGATTTTCAATTCTATTGACAAAGCACATACAGATTGTGAACGAGGCAGTTCACGCACTGATAGAGATGGCAGTATGCAAAGGCAAGTGTTTGAAAGAGAAAACGACGGTACAAACAAACCTATACAGCGGTATGTGGCACCAATCACCATTGATGAGGGTGAAGTAGAACAGGGCCCATAGGGACAGTTACCTGCTGTGTCATATACCTGCTCAACAGCCAGAATTGCTACTGTTTTGCATTTTTGTTAAAATTCTTGTTATTTAAATTGAAATCCAAACAAAAACCATTGGAAAGAATTTATATTTTTCTGACTTAGGATTGTAAAAAAAGCTTTAAAAAATTTCGACTAACGTTGCAGTTCCTTATAAAATATTTTAATACATTAATTTTTCCGCATTACTCGTAGTAACTGGAACTCTCAAGTGCTTTGAAAAGTAAATAATAATATTATTTTAGTAGGTACTAGGTAGGTATTATATGTATAGGTAGTTATGTAATACTATCTGCGTACCTGTATAGGTATATATATGTATAGGTAGTATTCGGAGCTAATCTTAAAGGCTGTTTTTTCAATTTAGTGTCAAATTACAGCATAATCATATCACCTATAAAGCAGAGGCGACAACTCTACGAGTATGTCTCATATTCAGGACTTATTCATAACGACAGTTCAGATCAGTACAACATGAGCACCTTCAAAAAACGTATTTTCCACCATTTTAAAGGACGGCAACGCACTCGCTCTGCGAGAGGTAGTGGGCGGCGGTAATTACTTGATTGGTAAGCCGCATGCTCGTTTGCCATCCTATGCCATAAAAAAAAAAAAAAAAAACGACGATTTCTGTTTCCTAAACTTAGCATTACATAGATTTTCTTAACCAACGTGGTCTATAGCAATATAATTTTATCATAACCTTTGTACGCAATTTTTTTTACACATACTGCTTTGCTGTACTGCTTCCGCCCCCAAAGTAGCTTAATATTTATGTTATGGGTGACAAATGATGCATATATAATTTTAAATACATACATATACACCTTGCCTCGAAGAACCAACAAATCGTTTTTATAAAATGTTTCCTCTCGGCGGGAAACGAACTCGCGACCTGCAGAGCTGACGTCACTGCCTACTGCGCCAACGGGCCAGTTCGATTTACATCAACTAAGCGTTCGAATAAATTATTATCTATAAAAAAATTCTTTTTTTTATACATCAGATTCGTATTCGTATGTGAACATGCGTCTGTTATTTTGATATTATCGAAGGATTTTATCTAATTAAATACTTGAATTCAGCTACCGAATATAAGCACGTTTTAACAATGCGTGATTAATAAATCTTGATAATTGTTTGTTCAAAAATTAACACGCTCATGCAAAATGTAAAAAAAATATATATCGGTTCGCATTATGCGTAACCAATGTTTTCATTTTGAATCGACAGAAGTTGATTTCTCGAGACTAGTAATATATTAAAATTATAGCTAACTAGCTTTTACCCACGACTTCGTTCGCGTGTACTGTTGTCGCGTTATAGGTTGATAATAAATATATGGCGTTTTTAGTGCCATCGTATTCCTTTAGAATTAACACGATTTCTATAGCCTATAATATGTTAATCCGGTATCTAAGGAATAATTGCACCAAATTTTATCAATATTGATTCAGCGGATTCGCCATGAAAGAGTAACAAACATACATCCATACTCACAAACTTTCGTATTTATAATATTAGTAGGATAGTATATTGCGATAAAAGTTTTTAAAAAATACCCTCTAGAAATAGCTGTATTTTTCCATTTATTTAAATATAGTTAATTTTCCAATACATATAACAGTTAGAATCTTATCATCATTTTCGAATTAATATCTTGCTTCCCTGCTCATATTCAACTTCAGTCTTCTTCTTTGTCAGCCGATGGACGCCCTCTGCTGGACTTAGGTCTCTCCATGGGTTTTCCACAATACATGATTTTGTGCCGCTTGAATCCAGCGACTCCCCGCTACCTTTTTAAGGCCGTTAGTCCATCAGTCGTATGCGTTTTCCAGTGTGGAGTCGTCAAACTCGCCATTCCACCACTTTAAGAGTCCATCGCCCATCGCCACTTTAGCTTTACGACACGCAGAGGAATATTGGTGACTCTGGTTCTTCTACGGAACTCCTCATTTCTGATTTGATCACGTAATAGTAGATTACGATACTGTTGCATAATAAGGGTTCTTATAACACGAGTGTTGTTATAAGACCAAGTTATGTACAATGTCATACACTACTTTATCTACTCTCATACTATTATATGTAAAACAATATTAATAAAACAAAATCTTTTTAAATGTCAAAAGTTAGCGCCAAGGCGCAAACATCGATTGCTCGTGCGTGATGCGTCGCCGCGGACTCGTTCATTGAAAACTTTTTTTTAAGGTAGAGGTTCAACCTCCTTGTTCCAACTGGAGGTTGTATAGGTATATCGTTATGATTAAAAAGTTATATTATGATACAGGTGTCCATACAATACCTGTATCGTAATAAACTTTTATTTTTTTTATTTTTGCCCTGTACGTAATGTTTGTTATAAGAATTTTGGTTTCAATTTTATAATCTTTGTAGTATAGTAGTCAGAGTAGATAAATCAATATAGGTACTTCAGTATATTACAATAAACATCTATAACAAGCATTGGCGTAGCTAGGTGAGGAAAGGCACTGAGGAAAAAAAGGGCCCCAAATAAACTATTGAAAATTATTTGTTCCGTATTCTTCGATAGAAGGGCCATCGGAACTTGGAGGCCCGAGACACTGCCCCGTCTAGCCCTCCGATAGATACGCCACTGAACTCAGCACAAACTTTACAGTATTCCGGTACATAATTCCTAGCTCATACTGAAGAATAAATATAGATAGTGTCTATGATACAATTTCTTATTTACGTACTAGCTACCTGTCCTGTGTTCCCCCATTTTGTAGAGCCTCTTGTTATGCCTAAATTGTTAAATAAAATAAGAATATTCCACCATACATAACTCTACAACTTCATCTCAAATGCATTGTATTTGAAACCGCCGCTTTCAAGCTCACTTGGAAGACTTTTTACGACATTTTTAAACATATTCATCATAGTTCAACCATTTTAACAAAATCAACAACACACAAAAAAGTTGCACCTATAAAAATTCCTCATGAATAAAATGTTTTTTAAATTATTAACAATAACAACCTTTCAAGAACAATGAAAATTACGACAATATACGATATTAGAACGTATATATTTGGCGGATCTAAGTTTATCTCGACTTATTTGGTAGATATTATCACTTCATATAAGAAGTGTACCTATGTAGGTAAATATAAAATTATTAGATATAGCTGAAATATAGCATGTAACCTTATAATATAAGAATAACTAGCGGCCTGCCCCTGCTTCGCACGGGTATAAAATATATATCCCATGTCAGTCAGTGTAAAAAAAATGATTAAAATCGATCGAGTAGTTTTGATTTATTCATTACTGCCCGTGGCCCGCACGCGCTAAATTTGGAGAAAAACAATTTCCTTTCCCTATACCAAGAAGATTTCCTGGATCTTTGGAATATCTAAATTCATATAGTACATTTTTACTTATTTACTTTTACATTTTCCCTATGTATTTTATATAATTACAATTAATTACAGAATGTCTTTACACAAACTCTTGAAAGAGGGACATAGCTGCTGAAGTCGAAGTGTTATAGGGCGAAGCACGGCGCCCTCACGGCATTTTAAATCTGTAATATCTCCGAAAATGTTCACTTAAATTACATGCTGTAAACGGCCATATTGATCTATATGAAATCAACTATTTATTTAAGGTACTTAATTGGATAAGGATTAATGCTGTATTGTATAAAAATTGCTTCAAAAATATGGCATTATTTTTCTTAAAAAGTAAATGACAAAAAATGCTATAGTGGGTTATCCATAAGAGATAGACATATACCATCGCGGACTTTTCTGTAGACCTTTTCAAGATGTACAAATACTTAGTACATTATTTTGATAAATCTCGTAGAGTTTAGCCTGCGTTTGCAATGTAAGCGGAAAAAAATGTAATTATTTACAGAAACCTCAAAAATTACAGTATTTCTCTACTCCGTATTGAATGTTATTATACGTACAAACCTTCCTCTGGAATCACTCTATCTATTAAAAAAAACCGCATCAAAATCTGTTGCGTAGTTTTAAAGTTTTATGCGTACATAGGGAAATATGGACTTTGTTTTATAATATGTAGTGATTTGGATTTTTTTGGATGTTTATTTATTTACTAACCATAATATGATTTTTCTACCTCGGTAAATGGCCAGATTTAGGCCAATTAGAAATGTATTTATAATTATCGTTACTTGAATAGGTACAGTATACTACACTTTTCTCGGTAATAACATCATAACACCCCTTAAACGCTTTCACTTCTAATTAACTGCAAACATAAAAGCTGTTTTAAAAATGAGTAAAGGGTTCAGATATTATTATAAAACCAAAAACAAATATTGTTAATGTTATAAAACCTAAAATTTCTGTTTGTTTATTGCAAGAGCACTTGAATTCAAGTTTAAAGACGTCGCGGGAGACATCCTGAAATAACATGATTTTGCGCCAGAATACTGCGCCCGCGCACTGGCGCTGTCATCGCACGATTATCCGCCGCCATTTTCACAGTGCCCACGAGCTTTCCCGCATTCACATACAGGTATGAAATATTATTTATTTCTTAAATATATAACACAGAAAGTGTATTACCTCAATCGCTAAGCAGTGGTACTATAATTTCAGAAAAGATAAGCACAAAAGATCATCGTTACTAAGAAACAAGAACGATGACCTCGACAGTACACGTAATAGTTACCATGTTTTTTGTTTTTTATACTGATTACTGAATACAAATCAGAAAATAAGTAACGCAAAACCCGAGTATAATCCTTATAGTACAGTTTGATATAATCATATGACTGATTTACCAGTGCTGAAATTATCTGGAGCTAATAACATCTAAAAGTAAACGGAATGTGATCGTCATGTTTCGGTTACATCAACGCATTGGTAGAATACCAACAATGATCTCTTTATACGTTGAAAGTAATTGGTTAGTAGTTCCCTGTTTAAAAGAGAATCTATTTATGTCATGATGTCCTTATTTTTTAATAGATCAACAAGCATCCCCCGCAGCGTTTAAGTTTCATGGCACGAGTAGTGTCGCAAGCTGCGGTGCCCATCGCACGTGCTCTACAAGAATACACCTTTAGTTATAAGCAAGTTTTCTTATAAATTTCTTTAATCGCTCGTAAATAACTTGTCCCGATGACACTTATCCAAAGGCCTCGTGAGGCAAAAGTGGAAAAAATGGATGGTTCAAAAGAAGACAACAGAAAATCTACGAGACCAGTCAGAAACAGGCGATATACACGGTTAGTGAACATGAGTCATTACTTTCAGTCTTCAGATGATAATGTCTTTGTGCGTCACTTACAAATCAAGGAACATTGACTTTCTTTTGTATCTTCGGACAAATAATTAATAGTAAAAATTTGAATATGATGAAAGTTTGAAGCTAAATATAAATAAGTATGTAATGTTTTACCATATTAAAAAAGTATTTAATATTTTATTTGCAGAAGATGTTTAGTAGCAGGCCAGCGGCCACAGAAAAGACTGTTTACGCCAGAAATAAAACGGTATTTAAAAGACTGGCTAGTTAGACGAAGAGACAATCCTTATCCAAATCGTGAAGAAAAAAAACACTTATCTCGTGAAACAGGGCTCACATACATACAAGTAAGCATAACTGTCTAATATTTGTTACAAATAAGTTAACAATAAAAGTTTTTTATTAGTAAGATGTATTTAACTCTTTACATGTACAACACAATCGTGCCTATAGTCAACCCAATTGGAATAATGCCAACACTTGCTATTTGTACATAAATAGGCACTATTTTTGTCACTGCTTGGTTAAACACAGTTTCGCTTTGTTTTGCCTAACGACAGTAGTACTTTGTATGTCTTGGTTAAATCTTAATAACTTATTAAAACTATTGCAAGTATCTCATATTTCACACGCGAGGTCGAGTCGCTTACCATTTTATAGGATTTAAATTTTAAAGATTAAATTGAAATAAAGAAATCCTTTCATTATATAATTAAACAGATTATTTTGATTGTAGATATGCAACTGGTTTGCAAATTGGCGGAGGAAGTTAAAAAGCGTGAATGCAGATCGCAGCCAACTTACATGGGGACATCTTATTCGTACATACAACGATCGCGCTCAAGGCAATGTGGAACAATTTAGTATTTGTTCTGACGACAGTATATGGAGTGAACCAGAACCTTCCAGCCCAGACCAAGATCAATTAGATCTCGTGGGAAGTTTTGAACACAGTCCAGACTCGGAAATAATTTACAAGCAGGATACAGATGGATCTTCCTCATCCCATGACAAATACGAAAGTTTTAATAACAATTCCAATGAAATAGAAGAATGTGACAAGTCCGACTGCAATAGCAAGGCTATTAATAGTCCAGTACTTTTAAGTAAATGGCTGGCAAGTGCAGCTCGATTTCAGCCAAGTGAAGCTAATTACTCTTGGTGGGCCGAAGGGAGAAGACGAAAGCAAGAAATTAAAATACAGCGCATAGGAGTTAATACTATAAGACACGATAGGGATGAAGTTGAAGCTGCAGTTGCCCTAACAGCACTAGCAACTGCAACTAGCCGCGTAACTGCTCCGTAATTTGTTTTCAAACTCGTTATTATTTGTTATAATCTTTCGGTTTTATTAAAGTAAGTCTTGAGGTGTTAATATTATATTGTTAATAATAAAACAATCCGTAACGTTAAAAATGTTTGCTCAAAAGTTTATATGTGCGTACACATAAGATTATATGTCCAATAATTTAATAGTAATGATCTCTGTAAGCATTGTAGTAATGATACCAAATACCTACCAAAGATTGTGTTTTAAAAATACAATAAAGTAGTATACTTTATTTTATTAAAATAAATTATGATATATTTCATCCGTTTTATTTATCCCTTAAGAGGCGGCATACACTCCTTAAACTTATTTCATATCTTAGTAAAAAATTTGCAAGCTTTTGGAGTGACGTCAGATGAATTTGGATTCGAATTTTTTTTTCGCTGAACTTTTTAATTAAGATATATTTTAGTTTTAGAGTTAAAGTAGACTTTGAGAGGGACAAGCAACCAGATGTTTTATATATAAATTTGAAGAAATGAGTATAACTCAAGACCTGGAGCTGCGGTAAAAATCCGGCAAACGGCGGAAGTATACATCTCTCATTGGGAGCTATATATTTGTACCGTTTGCAGTTGCCCCCCTAAGCCCCCTTGGGCCATGGGGTCAAAGTGCAATAAATTTTTTATCTGTTTCAACACCTTGGTTAATTGCCTCTTCAGGTGACAAGAGGGCTGGCTCCTTTTTTGTTTGTGAAAATTGGGATATATCATAAATATATATTTTTGTCTAATTTTGAGTAAATAATATGTACTGTACTGTACTAAATATGCAAAAATTAACTTGCACAATTCAAAAAATTTGCTACAATAAAGAACTTGATAAGGTATGACCGAATGTAATGTTGAAAGGTATGGCCAATAATTTTTCCATAAAATATTAGTTCTACTGGGTGGTTGTGTGGAACAACTATATATTTAGCATTAATAGGTAAAATTTCTATATAACTTAACCTCCCCAGCCTAACTTTACTGTTTTATTCATAATTTATTATGTTCTAAATCTTATAGACCACTGATGATAGATTTTGAGTACATGTTAAAGATTTGACACAAATCCAATTTTCACTTATTTCAGTTAGTTATGTATGTGTATGAAAGAATCGTATTTGGTGACAATGTATGATTAGATTCATCATCATTCTCTTACCCTTATCCCACGCTAAGTGGGGTCGGCACAATAAGTCTTCTTCTTCCATTCTCCTCTATCATTCAACAACTGGTGCCAATCCTTTAACATGCATATTATTTTTCACACAATCCATCCATCTTTTTTTTGGCCTTCCCCTTGCCATACGTGCATCCACATTCATATTTAAAACTCTTTTGGTCACAAAATTTTCATCTCTCCTCGTTCATTACATGACCATACCAACTTAGTCTCGCACTTCTCATTCGGGCACAACTTTCAGACTTCCCCTAATAATGACAATATATGATTTGACTATTTAAATAAAAAAAACATGTTTATCTATTCTATATTTTTCTTAATTCATTATCCAAAGTAATCTTTTTACATTCTAACTCTCGACTATTGTGTCTGTCGTATTATCTGTAGTAGGATTTTTTTCTATTTCTATATGTTTTTCAAGATGAGTCACAAGCATTTGTTGGTTCTGGTTAAGTTGGCCAACAAGACATGTCCCTGCACTTTGCAGAATGGAGCAAAGTTGACTCCTTGCCACATCTAGTGTTGGCATTTTGCTAAACTCAAGTAATTCATTTTTAGACATTAATTTATCTTGAATGATACCAGCTGAAATACAAAAATAGACACTCTTATACCTTATACACTCAAGAATAACTGAAAGAAATCTCTGAGAAACATAAGTTATCACCTTTTTATATTATATTTTAGGTTTAACCATAAACATTTCAAGACACAGATTGGAAAATTATCCCATATTCAGAAAAATATTTATTTAAATTTATAAAGAGAAATATTACAGCAATTATAATAATATTTATATTGTCACATTGTTATTCTTTAACATTCCTTAATTTTGTATGTTGTCCACTTCTCTAATCCACTAGTGGAAAATTTGTTGGCATGCAAATTAATTATATCATCCTATTTTAAGGTGATAATGAATATATATGTATGTATGGTTACGATATAAATAAATAAAATAAATATTGCAAATACAAACCCATAACAACCAACTGTGGTGCTTTCTTAAGTATTTTAAACATTTTTGCAACATTCTCTGGCTGACCAAATATAATATTTTGGTGTGAAGTGAAGAGATGATTGACTGCCTCATAGCGAGTTCCACTTGTTGCCATGCTAATAATTTTTTTACCATATGACCTTAAATGCATATCATTTTTCTTTAATGCAGCAAAAATTGGTGTTTTATCCTCCATACTTATAGAATTAAGATGTAAAAAAACAACCATTTTAGATGTATTAAACCAATTGAGACATTCATTTGCTAAGATCCTTTCGAAAGGGTTGTCTATTTCTTTCTTAGCTGTAGTATCATATTTTTTCTCACAGAATACGATCTCTGGCAGTGTATATTTAGGTGGTCCAAAATATGGTTTTGATATATCAATAATAAGCTGCCTGTGAAAATGAGGTTTTCGTGGTTTTTGGATGTTAATTTTTCCTCGAAATCGCCTACTGAAAAGCAGTGGAGCAGATGTCTGCAACAGAGCTGAAAATTATAATTAATTGAAGTTAGTATAATTAATATAATAAAATAATTCTTTGATGATTAAAATTCGTTTCAAAATATTACCTCTATTTGGCAGAGCCATAATTATTAGGAATATAGACTATTTTCTTAATTTCTTATGTATATATGATAAATATTTATTAATATTTAATAACCATACACTGTTATTAGTATAGACTAGAGATGTAAAAATTATAGATTTTTATAATAATCGATATTCTCTTTTAAATAATCGATTTTTAATAATTGATTTTTGGGGGTCGGAGTTACTCGCGTCCGTAGGTTTAACTAAAGTTAGGTTCTTATTACACCTCATAACCCTACACGTGATCCCTGGGTAGTGCTAAACGAGTAACCTTCTAGGTGGTAGGCTTCGGCCGTGGCTAGCGTAACCACCCTACAGGCAAAGCCGTACCGCCAAGCGACTTGTCGTGTTCCGGTACGATGCCTGTAGTAGCTTATAAATGGGAAAAGGGTCGGTAAAGCTACGCTTCATTGGATGACAGGTTCCGACTTACGCTGTCAAAACGCCGGGCGGTTCAATTTGGAGAGCAGCGGGATCCGAAGCACGGTGCACCGCTGGCCGACCGCAGGTTATAGGGGGCCCAATTAGTAAGAAAGCCACTTACGAAAGGCTGCCCCGCTGCCTTGCGAAAAGTCCTGGAATTGCTCCATCGTGCCGGTTGGCGACCGGAGAGAGGACCCGATGGCGATTTCCAGGGGGGTTCGGGCGTCCCCGCGGTCTCCAATTGAGCCTACCAACAGCGCTTTGTCAGCAACAGTCGCGTTGTTTACAAATGGAGCGTCTCCTACTACTTCCTTTTCCCATTCCTATTCACCCACCCAACAAAATTCCATATGAAGCACAAAAGGAGAAGTAACGTTATACAGCGGCTGCACTTCCTCTCGTTCAAGGTGCACCAAGCTAACATCCGTGGTTTGCACTCCAATCTCTATGCAGTCCATCACCACCTAGAGACTGAGAAGCCACACCTGCTTTTCCTTACGGAGACGCAGATTAACAGACCGGTCGATGCATCATACTTGTTGTACCCGGGTTATGCGTTGGAGCACAACTTTAAGCCCCACGCAGGGGTTTGCATGTATGCTCGTGACGACGTCTGTTACCGGCGACTCCGTAACCTGGAGGTACCCAATTTTTCCATCTTGTGGTGTATCATTGATACAGGCTTGGACCAAACGGTTTATGCTTGTGTTTATCGTTCGCATAGCGGTGACCAGGAAACAACTCATTTATTTAATCATCTCAGTGAAACGGCCGATATCGTTCAACATCGGTATCCATCAGCTCAATTGGTACTTCTGGGAGATTTTAATGCCCATCATAAGGATTGGCTTTTCCCATACCAAAAAACCGACCACGCTGGAAGAGAAGCTCTAAATTTCGCTCTCTCTCTAAACCTTTCCCAGCTGGTCGCAGAGCTACAAGGATACCAGATGTTGAAGATCATACACCCAGTTGTCTGGACCTTCTGCTGACTACCGACCCTGACCGATTCTCAGTCTCAGTTGCAGCCCCCTTGGGCACTTCTGATCACTGTGTGGTGAAGTCGGTTTCGCATCACTATCCGCCCGATCTAAGTTCCACTGGGACCAGGCGCGTATGGCGATATAAGTCGGCAGACTGGGATGAGATGCGGCACTTTTTTGCATCGTATCCTTGGCGGAGTTTATGCTTCTCTTCTAATGATCCGTCGAGCTGTGAGAATGCTATATCAGAGGTCATTCGACAAGCTATGGAATACTTCATAACTTACGCGGATGTACCTCTGAATAGTAAGACTCCCCGATGGTACAACGGTGAATGCGCTGCTGCAGAGGCCTTTAAAAATTCAGCGTTTGTAGCCTTGGTTGAAGCTCGATCTCAAAAAGCTCCGGACATTACAGCTAAGAAGAGAGCATATAATATTGCTGCCAAATCCTACAAGAGGGTTCTTAAGAAGGCTCGATTTAACCGCACTAATCGTATTGGGATCAAATTGGCATCCGATCCCCGAGGTAGCAAAGCTTTTTGGTCACTTGCGAGGTCGGTTGAGTCGAACTTCTGACGTCCAACACTGCCGCCATTGCTTAAGCCGGATGGGACACTGGTTTTTTCTGCGAACGACAAAGCCAATTTATTAGCTAAGTTATTTGCGGAAAACTCATGCCTTGATGCGGAAGGTGCTCCTCTACCCCACATTCAACCTTGCGATTCTGTCATGGCAGAAATTCAAATTCGCCAAAAAGAAGTCTTGAGAGCACTTCGCAATTTAAATGTCAACAAGGCAAGTGGTCCCGATGGTATACCAGCAATCGTCATGCGGAATTGCGCACCTGAGTTGTCTCCTGTTTTAACTCGCTTATATCGCCTCTCTTTAGAAACTGCTCACGTCCCAAAAGCGTGGAAGATTGCCAATGTACAGCCAGTCCCAAAGAAAGGTAGTCGTGCTGATCCGGTCAATTACAGACCTATAGCAATCACCTCCATAATATGTAAAATTATGGAGCGTGTATTGAACAAAAAGCTCCTGGCATACTTGGAAGATAACGATCTTCTGTCGGATCTCCAATTTGGTTTTCGACGAAACCGCTCAACTGGAGATCTTTTAACGTATGCCACTCATATCTGGGGCGAAGCCATTGAGAGGCAGGGTGAGGCGTTTGCCGTGTCCCTTGACATCTCAAAGGCTTTTGACCGTGTCTGGCATGATGGTCTTCTTAGCAAGCTTCCTGCTTATGGGCTGCCTACTACACTCTGTAACTGGATATCTGATTTCCTGAATGAACGATCGTTTAGAGTAGTCATTAATGGCTGCTCTTCTGATCTAATGACCACCAATGCCGGTGTTCCTCAGGGATCAGTTCTTTCCGTGACGCTTTTTTTGCTGCTCATCAATGATCTGCTAAGTCCCGGTATCTTTGGGTACGCAGATGACAGCACGGTCACGGAAAGATATATGTCCAGTTCCAGAGCTAGTAGTGCTGAGATTCGCCAACAAAGAGAGGCCATGGTTGAACGCATTAACTTGACTCTGAAAGAGGTTTCCGACTAGGGTGAGACCAACCTAGTCAAGTTTAATGCTTCCAAAACACAAGCGTGCCTGTTCAGTGCCAAACGGAGTTCCTTCACCTTAACTCCTACTTTCCGAAATATATCCGTACCGATTGCCGATAGTATTGAGCTTCTGGGCATTCAAATAAATTCCAAACTTAACTTTGGTAAATGCATCGAGTCCAAAGCAAAAACGGCTGCCAAGAAACTTGGCATCCTTAACAAAGTCAAGCAGTACTTCACACCGAAACAACTTCTTACATTGTACCAAACTCAGGTACGATCGTGTATGGAGTACTGCTGTCATTTGTGGGACGGATCTGCCAAATATCAGTTGAATGCTTTGGACTCGGTGGATCGACGCGCCAGAAGACTGATTGGCGATGAAAACCTAACCGATGCCAAATTGCACAGCTTGCAACATCGGCGCAGGGTAGCCTGTCTATCGGTATTCTACAGAATATATTTCGGAGAGTGTGCTCAGGTACTCCATGACCTAATTCCACCATCGCCTTTTTATCATCGCACCGCTAGGCGCCGGGAGAAGTTCCACCCTTACGCTGTCGACATACCACGAAGGCGCACAGAGCGATTCGCTTCGTCTTTTTTGATGCGCACAGCACGGGATTGGAATTCTCTTCCGGCATCTATCTTTCCCGAAACTTATAATATGGGTACCTTCGAAGCAAGGGTGAATAGGCATCTTATAGGCATGCGCGTTCCACCTTAGACTGCGTCACTGCTTACCATCAGGCATGATTGCAGTCAAGCGCTCGCCTATTAAACAATAAAAAAAATAAAAAAAAATTGATTTTTTTTCATAAAAAATAGATTATTTTAACCATCCTCTTTCTCTTAAGTTCTTGTTTTTTAAGATTACATAGGCATTGTTGGATGAAACCAATGTAGCCAAACTCATAATTTTCCTCTCTTTATCCCGCTCTAAGTGAGGTTTGCACAACACATTATCTATAAACTTGTTGGCACATGATTTGGTTTCATAGTTTACGCCCGGCTGCCTACCTGACGTCAATTTACTCGGTAAGGAATGAGAATGGTCTATTCTACTCAGCTGAATAGCACACGGCTACAATGTAGTCAAACTACACATTTTAATAGAATTTCACTAAAAGCGCATCTTTTATTATTTACTGGTAGTTTTCCAATCTAATTAGCCTTTATTCTAATTAATATTAACAAGGTGACTTTTCATATAATTAGAAAAAAGATTTTTATCAGTCGATTATTTTGACATGAAATAATCGATTTTTTCTACGCCAAGTAACATCCCTAGTATAGACTAGGAATGTAAAAATAATAGATTTTTACAAAACCGATTTATTTCCAGGGGAGGAAAATCGAATATTCATTAATCGATTTTTCCACTCCAAGTACTACCTAACAAAAATATTTTTTACTTTTTATCATAGAGAAATATAAGAGATGTCAATCATGCTCATAGCATAGAGAAAAATAGGGACTTTTGTGTCTAGTATAACTTTAAAAGTTATACTAGACACAAAAGTACATAATAATGAAATTATTATTATTTTGCGATAATCGGCGATAAAGTAAATGGAAAATATATATAATGCTAAATGTAGAGTGGACTATCCGTTTTTATGTCCGATACATGCAGGAATCGTAAAAACACATGCACGAACCACCACCTCCACCACAATACCTACACAAGCATTACCCACGTTCATTAACACAAACTCAACAATTGTTTCTCTCCGCAACCAAAGCATCATCAGGAGATAGAAATCCGAATATCCTTCGGAGAAAATCATATTATGAAAATCGATTCTTTTCATTTTTAGTTTATCGCGAACCGATATGCAAAGCTGGGAGCATTATTTTACAATACATATTGATGATAATATCAAACTTATGTTAGTTAGTACGTGGATTAATCCTATGAAAAATTTTGTACTAAGGTGGAGCCAATCACAACGAATTTGGTGGACACAACTAACATGCAACTGAACAACAAAATTATAATTTTAAATCATACCTTCTTCAAATAACGAAATAAGAAATTATTGACCTTAATAAATATTTTAATCACGATTATATCTAAAAATAAAGATAATTCACGTAATCTAAACCACTTAATGTGATTTTTAACTATTTATTAAACGTCTTCTTTAACAAAGATGTCTAATAAATAGTTAAACGAAAAGTTGTATTATAATATTATACTCAGTTCAATCAGATGTATGAATAATTACATATTATATGACATGTCATATATTACTTAAGTAGGTAATGAGAACATTATTTTGCTATAATCCGCGATAAAAGAAAATATGTGTAATGCTATAGAGTGTACTATTCGTTCTCATACCTGATACATGGCACAACAATACACAAGCACTGCACACATTCACCACCACAGTCTCAACAATTGTTTCGCCCCGTAACCGAAGCATCGTCAGGAGATAGACTCCACAACAAAATCGTAAAGCTTTACGATTATGTCGTCGATTTTGTCTTTTATCGCGGATTATAGCAAAATAATATTCTCATTACTTTTGTATTATGGACCTCCGCAAAGTAACGCCTAATTCTATAAATTATATATTACTTAAGTTATACTAGGTATATACTTTATTCAAAGGCTACACCTAGCTGTCATTTTGATAAGTGATTTGACACTGACAAATAAATGTTTGATATTATATCTGAAAACAAAAACATGTGTTTTTGATTGATTTTCTTAAAAATAACCTGTATTTTAATTCAAACTAAATAATTTATTAAATTTTAATACTAGAGTTAGCTTTTGGTACAGTGCGAAGAAAAATGAAAGGGTGCCAGGAGGACACACCGCCTTCATCCATAAGCGGTGATGAAATAGTAGGAATGGATGACGAGGGCATCATATTTGAAGAAATGGAAGAGGTCGAATTTAATGACGAGATATTGTTAGAGGAAGTAGATGATCAAGAAGAGGAAGACGAGGAAATGGAAAAACCTGAAGATCTCGCTACTGTTGTATTTAATAAGCACAACGGTGCAGTTTTTTGCTGCGATCTTCATCCTAGCGGTAAACTTGCAGTAACTGGCGGTGAAGATGACAAGGCTTATGTATGGACAACAGAAAGTGGCCAGTATGTTATGAATTGTACTGGCCATAAAGATTCTGTTGTTTTTGTCGGCTTTAGCTTCGATGGAGCCTTTTTAGCTTCTGTTGATATGTCAGGGATTGTAAAAGTTTGGAAATGTAAACTAGAAGACAATCAACAACAAGAACCTTGGCCGTTGGCATTTGAGTATGAAGCAGATGACCTTAGTTGGGCCCTTTGGCATTTTGGAGCAAGGGTTTTGATTTGTGGTACAATGACTGGAGATATATTTGTTTTCAAAATACCCTCTGGTGAGACAAAGGTTCTTCATGGTCAGCATGTTAGGACAGAATGTGGCAAGGTAAGAATTTTATATTTAAGTCTTAAGCAATGAGATTATACTGTTATGATATTGTGATACACCATGTGGTACCCGGCTGAATAGAATAGTACCAACATAATTTCTTACCAAGGTGTTGTAAAAGGCGACTAAGGTAAGTTGACCCACCTTGTGGTATCGGGTTTAGTAAAATAGACCACCCTCTTTCTTACCGAGTTGTTGTAAAATACGGCAAAGGTAAGTTGACGTCGCAGGTGGCTGGCCGTAAAATCGCAGCCAAATCATGTGACAGCATGTTTATAACATGTTGTGCCAACCACACTTGGAGTGGGATAAGGCCAGGAACATGATGTTATGATATTGTGATATTTGTAATATATGGTGTTTTATGACAGTTTCTTTACATCAAACATACTTACATACTTTAACCATTATATGGGAAGTTTACAATAAACATTTTTTTAAATTAAATGTATAAGATTATTTAGCAGTATAACACAGTAATTGCGGTAGTTAATGAGAAAATTCAAATATATTATAAATAGATAGAACTGTCAGTTTGGTGCTTACAATGTGTTTTCATGAGAAGGAAATATAAATTTAGTCATTTTTGATGATGATAATTTTTATTTTGACATTTTTCTGGCCATAATCATTTCTGTCTAAGTCGATAACATATTTCCTGGTGATGATTGATTGATATGTAGTAGTATGGGTATTAATCTGCACATTCTTTAATGATACCATTAGTTGGTCTACTGTGGTAGCCCAGCGGTAACACTGCGACTCTTTCGAGGAAGTCACTGGTTCAAACCCGGGTAGACACTAATGAGTTTTTTTTGTTAAAACTTATGTGTCTAATTTTAATTGCAATTTATGATATGCTTTTCGCTGAAGTAAAACATCATGAGGAAACCTGCATATCTTGTAGAGAATTCTGGAGATATGTGTAACCTACCAATCTGCATTGGAGCAGCGTGGTAGGTTTTAGCTCTAATCCTTCTCTCCAAAAACGGAGAGAAGAGCCCTATTCTCAGCAGTGGAATAGTAACAGGCCGCTACTTTAGTTGGTCTGTACAGCCTGAGAGTTTTCATGTACGATGGACAGATAGGAACAAGATTAGTAGATATATTTCGTTACCATATGAGTCTTAATCAAATCTCCTGGTAGCAACTGATCCAGTCTGATTTATGTAATAATTTTACATGGGAATAAAATAATGTAATTTTCAATTTATTCTAACAGTATTTTTTGTATGCACATAAGTATGTGTATGAGTTGATGAGGCAGATTTTTTTTCCATGTATTATTTTTTTTCAATATAACTTTATGCCAACAAATAGGGCATTGCCATGAATGTATGAATGTATGATGCAATGATCGGCATTTGCAACTATTGCTATAAAATAATGTGACAGCATCAATAGGTTTTGGTGTATGACAACAAGAGAATATTTGTCAATTTTCTTTAACTACCTTCATCTAAATTTTTTAAGTCAACCCCCTTTCTATTTGACATATAAAAATATATTATTTGCAAATACTTTAATTAATATTCTCATCTTATAATATGTTTTTCTCAGATGTTCCATGACGGAGTGCGTCTAGCAGCAGGGTACAAAGATGGATCTATTAAAATTTGGGATCTTAAAACTTGCACTGTCCTTCAACAAGTGCCTCCAGGATCTCATGAAGTTTGGATTAATGCTGTAGATGTCCATCCAGAAAATGCTCTAGTGGTATCCATTACCACAGATGGTAATTTTAATATATGCTTTTATATCTTAGATGTTTAACTGCAGGTCATCTTCTTTTTGGAGTAGCGGCTATGCAGGGCCTAGAGGCTAAGTATCTGACCAGTATTTGACCATTGCTGATTTATCGCGATCGCCACAAGTTACAGTTTGCTGCCAATGCAGATATCTTCTAAGAATTCCAGGATCTTCCGGGCATCGAGATTTTTAACTTTCATTGCACGTTAAAACTTGTGTCCCTAGGATTATCAAAGGTGAATCAGCGCAGCACAGTCACAAAGAATATGCATGCTCTTCCTCATGAAGGAACTGCAGTTCGTAGTGCAGCCTTCTTTTTACATTTCTAGACTTTAGTTAAGACAATAGTTGTCATTTACATTTATCTGGATAATCTATATTTTCTATGTTAATCTTCAATATAATCTGAGCAACAAATCTTTCTTTTATATTTAAATAAGCTAGGTAGGTAGGTATTATTTAAAAAAAAATCGTTTTATCCATGTTTTTGGGCATTAAACAAATACTAACATTTAAATTTTATATAAAACACTATTTTTGCCATAAATTGTCAAGTCAGCGTAGCTTATTCGGATAACTGGCGGTCTCGAGAAATGAAAATACCTAAGATCAAGCCCCACCTACCCAATATTTTTTTTATTTTTTTGAATTTTATTTTTTTATTTTGTAAAAAATTACTGAGCAAAGCTCGGTCACCCAGATACTTTAAGAAAAATTTTTATGGTTATCAAAATACTATATTACGGTTTTAATCTTTCCCCGCGGACGGAGCCGCTGGCAATTGCTAGTAATTAAATAAAAGTAAAAGAGAAAAAAAAAGTTATGCGATAATGAAAAGCTTTATATAAAGCTGTTAGTATATACCAACACAATCCTTATCAACTTAAATATATTAGTTAAAGCAATTTATACTTAACAATATGATCTCTTACACCATGCTACTTAAAAGAATATCTAACGAGTTATCGGAAAACTGAAAACTAACGCGCGCGAAAAATAATCAATGGCGGATTTCATTCAGGGCATAATATGTCATATTTTTGATGCTAAGCACAGCCGGTCATCCAGTTATTTCATTATAATTATGCATGTATACGATGTATACCGAAAATCTGAGAGGGGGAAAATATATTTTCTTTATGAATACATAGTTGTACGATAGTAAAAAAAATGTTTATGATTACAGGTAAAATTGGATTGACTACACCAAATAATGGTAAAATGGTAGCACAATTGGATGCACCGGTTGATTTGGAAACCATAGCCTTTTCACCTGATCCGCAATTGGGATATTTTGCAGTAGGTATGTTAAAAAGTTTTGTTCTACCAAGAAATGTTCTGTTCTTCAGCAACATTGTATCTTAAAATGCTGGTACCATTCACAATGCATCGAATATATATTTAGAATTGTATTGGATTTGAATTGTAAATGTTAACACAACTAGCGACATCTAGTGACCGCTGTTCCAACGTCATAAAATTGGCCTTACGTTAACGTAATCGAGTAGGTTAAAAAGTTTGCACTATGTACACTGAGATTATTTAGTTTTTACATGCATCCATACCTTTGTGAATTGTTACAACTCATCAAGCATATTTGTACGCAGTGCATTAATGTCACATTTTTATAGAACCATCTGAACGATTGTTTGGTTATTTTGATAACCTTCCGACATACGAGAAAAGAATTACGGTATTTTATATGTTTAATCATAATAGGTATTAAGATTGCCTAATTTACATGGCTAATATTTCAATGAAGAGGTTAAGTCTTTTATATCGCACATATAAACTTATGTGAATATTTAAATAACTCTCATCATATTCCTGCCCTTATCCCACTCGTAAGTGGGGTCGGCACAACATGTTATAAACATACTGTCACACTATTTGGCTGCGTTTTTACGACCAGCCGCCTGCCTGACGTCAACTTACCTTTGTCGTATTTTACCTCGGTAAGAAATGAGGTTGGTCTATTCTACTCAGCCGGATACCACACGGGTCGATTTACCTTAGTCGCCTTTTACGACACTTCGGAGTGAATATTTAAATAACTCTCTTAAACGTAAACCTATTTATGTCTGCCCTGAAAAGTATACGTTTTGGACTTGTCAAGTTATTTACGCCTGGTACGGATATAATCTTTAATATTATAATATCCTTATTTTTATAAAAAGTGTACTTTTGATGCCAAATACAGTTAAGGTATCAAAACATTAACGATTATATTTATATTGATTAAATTTTTTTATTAAATCTGTTGGTGGAATAAATCAGCCAATTAACTACACCCGTTAGGCAACGTTCCTTATAAATATTTAGAGAGTAATAAGCTCATTACACACACTAACTATTACTTAGTATTTCTAATCTTATCTTTTAGCTTAGATGAAATTTATTTCATTCCTCCGCGGCCGGTTCCCTTAACGCGTTCCACAGAACGGCATTCGCCTCGTGCAAAAACTGGTAGCGTCCCGCAAATGAAGTGGAATAAGTGTATACAGTTGGTATAATTAACGAGTAAATTGAATACAGCGTACACCCGGCAAATTTTTTTATGTATTTGTTTCGTTATCTTGTGCGCTAAATACAAAAATTAGATTATATTTTGATATACTCTAGCTAAATACTAAAAGTATGCTTGGCCAAAGAATTTTATAATGATGGCAAAATGCGAGTAATATTCTGGTTTTCGATTGTGAAAAATTGCTATTTTTCCTTCCACCTTCATAGACATGGTTTTAGTTTTCTGTATGTTTCATGATTTCAATGCTGAGCATTTTTTGTACCTCACAACTCTAACTACATAAGTGATTTATATATTTAAAAAAAATTATCATCATTGATATGATTAAGTGAAGTCTGATGAGTAATTACTTTTATAAAGCCGGTAGTTAACAACCGGTAGATCATAAAATTCTTTACCACACTTCACGCATATCTTAAGGTACTTAAGGATGACACTAAGTCTCTCCGCATGCAATCCCAGTGTTTTTTAAATAAAAGTTGAATGTAATATATATCCTCCTGCCCTTATCCCGCTCTAAGTCATAGGTAATAGTGATTATATTAGATTATCTTATGTTTATTAATTGGCTGATTTATTCCACCAACAGATTTAAGAAAAAAATTTAATCAATATAAATATAATCGTCAATGTTTTAATACCTTAACTGTATTTGGCATCAAAAGTACTCTTTTTTACTAAAAAAAAAAAGGATATTATAATATTAAAGATTATATCCGTACCAGGCGTAAATAACTTGACAAATCCAAAACGCATACTTTTCAGGTCAGACATAAATAGGTTTACGTTTAAGAGAGTTATTTAAACATTCACTCCTGAGTGTCGTAAAAGGCGACTAAGGTTAATCGACCCGTGTGGTATCCGGCTGAGTAGAATAGACCAACCTCATTTCTTACCGAGGTAAAATACGACAGAGGTGAGTTGACGTCAGGCAGGCGGCCGATCGTAAAAACACTGCCAAATCATGTGACAGCATGTTTGTAACATGTTGTGCCGAACCCACTTAGAGTGGGTTAAGGGCAGGAAGATGATGAGTACAATGTCTCTTTTCAGGCACATTAAATGGCGTTGTCAATATATATGATTCGGCCAGGAGAATGATCCGCCACAATTGCGCAACAATAAATGACAGCAACTGCGCTGGCGTTACGAAGGTTATCTGGATCAAGGACTACATAGTCACCGGGTGTCTGGATGGGTCTGTCCGAGTGTATGACTCCAAAAACGGTGAACGAAAATTCGTGCTCACCGGCCATTGGTCTCAAGTACTGGATTTGTGCTACAATGCAAAGGAGAATATTATATTGACATCATCAAACGATGGCTCTGCACGAATATTTAAGTATTCTGATAAGAATGACAAAGATTAATCGTCTTATTTAAGTGTTTTATATCTATTTATCCCATTTATTGGTAATAATTAAAAATGTTATAAAAACGATACATACCTAAAATGAGTTAGGTCCTATTCTTGCCAAAGGAAAATGGTACATATGTTATATCAGTGATTCTCAACCACTGTGCCGCGGCACTTTAGTGTGCCGCCAAATTTTGCAAATATATAATAATGTTAATATTATTAAATTATATCATTTAAAAAGAAAAATATTTTTATTATTAGCTTGTAATTAATACCTTAATATACGTTTAGTTATAATTGTAGTATAAATTAGTTTATTTCGTATATTTAAATTTTTTGTCATAAACTATTTTTGCAGTGTGTTGAAGTAATTAAATAATTTTTATCTTTATCTTTGTGTGCCGCAAAATTTTGAAATCGTTAAATATGAGCCGCAACAAAAAAAGGTTGAGAATCACTGTGTTATATTAAGAATATCGCATTTTTGGTATATGAAGTTTCTAGCATATTATAAATTTTTATGAATAAACTTATTATGAGTATAACTGATCTATTACCGGAATCATAGTTATCAACTTGTCCTTAAGCAAGTAAAAAATATTTTATCATCAGTCATTACCAGGATCTTCCCTGCGTCTTTCCCCTGGGGATTGCGAAGGGCTTATAGTCATAAACAGATTTATTTATACGGGAAAATAATGACTGAATTAGCGTAGTGATTAAGCTTTTGATGTATTTATTGAAATCATAACGATCTAGTTCTCACGAGTAACATAAGTATTGCCAATATGCATAAACATCTATGTATACTTTACTGTATTGATGTATGAAATATAGTTCTTAAGTAAATTAATGACTTTTATTTACTAAAATATTTGGCATAATCAGCGTTTTTTTATAATAATGGAATTACGGAAAGATACAAAAAATTTCTTTACGTTCTTAGGCAACATAAAATTATTAGAATAATGTAAGTAAACTACATTTTAGTATTAACTTGAATTAATGACTTGATTAGGGAGATGGAATTGCTGTTACTACATAAGTCGTTGATCTATAAACATTATCTCTAACAATTGGTCCATATTTGCCGCTGTCATTGACCCTTGTTCAGTTTTATAAATGAATTGTTCGTATCCTGGGCACGCCATCAAATCATTGTTTCAAATCATAAGACCTCACTCACCAAGATAACATATCATGGGTCAAATTTAAGGACCTCTAAAAAGTATGCAATCTATACACGTGGTCGAGAGGGGCAAAAGAGACAGCCAAAACCCGTTGTACAAACTTGGCATTGAGTCGTTCGTTTTAGATTTAAACTGAAACTGACCGTATATAAAAGTGTTAAAGTTGATAATACTTTGTGCACCGTACAGTTTTAAATCATTTTTGCTTTCGAACTGTAGAGAGGCGGTAGACCGGCGGACTCTTGGTTTAACTTGGAGGCAAAATGAATAGTTAAGTGTGGGGTCGGGGAGCGTTGAACGTGTGTCCATCGTGCCGCGACGTAGCGTAGCTTCGATCGTTGCCGGCATATTAATATGGGATATTTCGAAACAATAGAATAATTTATGACATTATCCGTAAAATCGCAGAGTTTATTACTTTGGGGGTGCTAAATGTGATAATACATTTATTAAATATTTTAACTTATTTGAACGGATACGTAAAATAAATGTATGAATAATATTTGCGTGCATTATAATAACTGACGCGTTATCAGCAGCTGTTTCGTGGTGAACAATTCTCATATACTTTCTGACCAAGTCCAGTTACACTATTTAAAAAGCACGTGGTGTTTTCTGTAGTAGCTTCAAAGAATGATGCAATGCTTGCATGAGGGAAGATCAGATATTCCTTAATAGGGAACATGGAGTAAAGTTTACGCGACCAACATATTTTATATAACAGTTCAGGTCCATTTAACTAAAGGAAGTATAACCTAATCAATTAAAAATGGCAAAAGTATCAACCTCGGAAGGATTGAAACCAAAGGCTATGAACGTCGGTGAAAGTGGCGAAAATGTTGAAGGGGAATCGACTGATGGAGTGCGGTTAAAGAAAGAATTAAGTTTGATGAATGGAGTGGCAATTATTGTGGGAGTGATTGTAGGGTCCGGAATCTTCATCTCGCCTGGATTGGTCGTGAAACATGCTGGTTCCAAAGGCATGGCTCTCTTAATATGGATACTTTCCGGGTTTCTATCGATGATTGGAGCCCTATGCTATACAGAATTAGGTAAGTAGTGTCGAGTGATACATTCTCTTTATAATTGGTCGATAAAGGAACAATGATTTTCAAAAATCGCACAACATATGTTCTGCCGAAACCTAAGTACGGTTGTTCGATTCACATAATATGTACATGTGCTAAATGTCAAGATTGACTACGAAGCGGTAATCAAGCAATCCCATCTCTTAATTTTATCGTTATTTGAATATTATAAATACATATAAAAATTAGAGGAAACCTTATTAAGGCTATCACCAGGACTGGAAATATTGTTATAAAAAAAATTGAGCGTTTTTTCTAATTGGCTAGTCCCTTTAAGTACTTCAGCGAAAGATTTTAAAAGTTTTCACACAAAGTAATATTTAATGGGCATATTTAATTAAATAAAAAGACTCAATCGAATAATTCAATTTAATTTTTAATTTAATTTAATTATATGAAAGCCTCGTATCATCAAATAAGTATAAGGTGTTATATGCTATATAACATAATTAATAAAAGCGATTTTTTAAATGCTTTACGAACATATTTTTAGTATATTATCTAACGTTGATGTAAAGGAGCGTAAAATAAAGTATCGGCACAGCAAAGAGGGCTGCGGATTTCATAAGGGGACCACGTTTTCTTTATGGTTATGGTATTCTTTTAAAGTTTTAATAATGTTTTAGCTAATTAACACTAACGTATTGTGTAGAAAAAACGGACTAAGTATTCGCAGAGCGGAAGCATTGTGATTATACATAACTCAATTAAGGTTAAGATGAACAACCCGACGCGACGGATTGACTGAGGCTTCTTTTTACGCTTCTAATAAGGACTGAGTCTTGGGTAGAATTTAGTATACAATAAAGTCACAAAATCTAAGTATGGTTGCTTTGTTCTACCGTAATTTATCTTTCTCGTACAGCGCAAATTAGGAGCAAAAATTCTGCTTCTGTCACGTAAAATGGCGAGCACATGCGTTAAGAAAATTTCATTGTGTCCTCGTGGAACTGTAATGTATGCTTGTTAAAATTTTGTACACAGGTGTAAACGATCGAATGAATGTCATAAATTTAATTCCGCGGCAACTGCGTCACTGCTAGACGAGTTTTTATTTAAATGTCTGTATCTTTGATACGTCCTTTTAAGGTAATTTTTATTCATAACATCGAAATACTGTATTTTTGTAGTCTATATAAATCATTACATAATATAATGATATATAAAAATTTTAAATTTGAGTTTTTCAACATAGATTAGTAGATAGTATAAAAATAATTTTTATACACCGGTACCCTAAATAGAAGATGAAAATTTTCTTAAGACAATTAACTATATATAGAAAAAAATAATAAAATTAACGGCCTTACTATCCCACTTCTTTGCAGAGACCTCCTCTATCTGTTTTTGGAGAGAAGGATTGACTTCTGACTTCAACACGATGTGATAGGTTATACATATTCCCAGAATTCTTTACAAATGTACAGGTTTCACGATTTTTTCTTTCACCGAAAACGTGTGATTAATTCCAATAAGACACTTAAGTATCAGCAGAAAAGCTCATTGTTGTGTGGAGGTTTGAACCCGTGAACCTCTAAAGAGTCTCTACGTCTCACCGCTAGGCTATCACAGCTATTCAATACATGTTGTTATCGATACAGTGCAGCACCGCAATATTGATAGGTAACTTGAAATAAGTATACGGTGGTAATGATAGCGGTTTCATTAGCAAGGTCGATCCATTTTGTAATGCATACATTTAAATATGTCAGCACATTAGGTATTCAAATTTGCATAGAACATTTAAGCCCGCGACATTCTTTTGATCAATGTCATGAGGGACATTTTGAACTTCAATGAATATCTCTGAATGGGAAAATAGAAGTCAGATTACTATTAAAATTAATTTTTATATACAACCATTTATTTAACGTTTTTATTTACATTTTATTCATCGAAGTTAATTTAATTGAAGTATTGAAAATAGGCATCATCACATTTATATATGATTGTACGTCTATATTAATGGTTATATATGTATTTATTTATACATATTTATTTAATTATTATATATTAAAATATTCTTAATTAGTGTAGCTCAGGTGTTACGGAAGAGTGAGGACTTCTGAAACAGGCTTTATTAAGCTTGAAAGAAGTCCTCAACAATATATCACACAAAATGTAAAAATTGTTACTGTCAATAAATTTTATTTTATTTATTTATATTAGTAGCTAGTAATATCCCGCGGTTTCACCCGCGTACATACCGATCTCATGGCAGTAGGAAGTCTACTAAATCGGACTATAGATTTATTTTTGTTAGATATCATCAATAGTTTCCGAAGCGCATGCGATGACAGATTTTTATAACTATTTTTTTACACCTTATTACATTTTTGGCATATTTCAAGATGGAAAACATCAATCAGGAACTCTCATACATTGCCTGGAGCTGATTGTGGATCAGACCATCAACTTCTAATCGCAAAATTAGAACTTAAACTGAGAGTAGCCAGGAAAGCTGATGGCCAAAGAAGAATTCAGCCACTAAATAAATCAATGTTTTTGTCTGCTTTAGAGAGTGATTGGGAACAGTGGACTTCTTTTAGCAAACATTCGGCTACCACTGATCAGCTATGGAATCAGGCAAAGCAACTCTTAGAAAAAGCTGTTGTCACGTCCAACCCATCGCATATACTTCGTAAGCGACAACACTGGATGAGTACAGCGACTCTGGCCCTTGTCGAGGAAAGACGGAACATGAAGGCTTCCGGTTTTTTTGATATAAGAAGTTTGAACGCAAAATCTGCACGTATTCAGGAAGCATGCAGACGTGATCATAACACCTACCTTCTTAATCTGTGTGCTGAAGTTGAAGTACATGCAAATAAGCACGAAACAAGAGATCTATATCAAAAAATAAGATCAATCACGAAGACCTTATCTTCCAGAACATGGGCCATTGAGAACTCTAGCGGTGAAACAGTAACTGAAATAGATGCGATCACAGAAGCATGGAAACACTACTGTCAGTCACTGTTTGAAGATCCTCACTCGCGTGATTTCGTTTCGACGG
Organism: Morpho achilles; assembly: GCA_947086495.1. Classification (NCBI taxonomy): domain Eukaryota; kingdom Metazoa; phylum Arthropoda; class Insecta; order Lepidoptera; family Nymphalidae; genus Morpho; species Morpho achilles. The sequence continues at coordinate 13,145,053 of CAMTZB010000007.1, read as the reverse complement.
AGCCTGAGGATAAAGACATTGAGCCCAATATTCTCAGAGATGAAGTTCGTGCTGCTATAGCCCACCTGAAAAATGGAAAAGCAACAGGCAGAGATGCAATACCGATTGAGACCATCAAAGCAGCGGGAGAGTATGGTGTCGATATTTTTCTCGAAATTTGCAATAAGATCTGGCAGACCGGAACTTGGCATCAGGAATGGACTCACACAGTTTTTATTCCATTACACAAGAAGGGCTCTACAAAAGTGTGCAGTAATTATCGCTTAATTGCTTTAATATCTCATGCGAGCAAAATTTTACTGCACATTCTAAACGAAAGACTCAAATCCTATTTGTCGAAAGAAATCGCTCCAGAACAAGCGGGGTTTGTGAAAGGAAAGGGCACCCGTGAGCAAATTTTAATCGTTCGTCAAGTTATAGAGAAAGCTCGAGAATTCAACAAGCCAACCTTCATATGCTTTGTTGACTTTTCAAAAGCGTTTGACTCTATAAAGTGGCCTAAGCTATGGGAAACGCTCTTAGCAATGGGTACGCCTAAACACCTTGTTCACCTTCTGCGACGACTTTACGAGGATGGAACGGCCTCTGTTAGAGCAGGCGACGTACTTTCAAAGAATTTTCATCCCCTCTCGGGAGTACGTCAAGGGTGCATCTTGTCGCCTCTTCTGTTTAACGTCTATACAGAAATCATTATGAGAATCACCCTTGAAAACTGGTCTGACGGAATCCGCTTCGGAGGCTTCAAAGTATCAAACCTACGGTACGCTGATGATACAACTTTATTTTCCACAAGCATCAGCAATATGGAAGAACTCCTACAGAAAATGGAACAAGTAAGTCTTGATTTTGGCCTCAAGATTAACCGTAGTAAGACAAAGATAATGATTGTTGACCGAGCAAATCAAAACTTGCCAGAAGTCACAAGAATCGCGGGTTGCAACGTCGTGCAATCATATATCTACCTCGGAGCGGTGATTTCTAACAATGGTGGGTCTATTGATGAAATAAAACGGCGCATGGCTATCACCAGATCATCCATGGACAAGTTGAGAAAAATATGGAAGAATAGGAACATCACCAAAGCCACAAAAATAAAATTACTTAGGGCTCTAGTATTTCCCATATTTCTCTACGCTTGTGAGACGTGGACGCTACGGGAAAGTGAGAAGAAGCGGATAGACGCGCTCGAGATGTGGTGCTGGAGAAGGATGCTCGGAGTTTCATGGACTGAATTTAGAACTAACGAGTCCATCCTTCGAGAACTTGGCATCAAGCAGCGTTTATCCTCCATCGTTCAAGGTCGAATTCTCACTTTTTTCGGACACGTGTCTCGTCGGGGAGATGCCTCTGTAGAACGCCTTGTGGTACAGGGGAATATCGAAGGTACAAGACCACGCGGCAGATCACCAATGCGATGGACGGACCAAGTGAAGGCTGCCTTTGACGGTCCTCTTCATAAATGTACCAGGAAGGCAGCCGTCCGAGAAGAATGGCGTCGAATGGTCAAGCGCGCCACCAACCCTACACTGACGACCACGACCACTCTGCCAAGAGTGTAGCGACCAAGAAGAAGAATATTACATTTTTATTACGGATCCCTATTTATTTTAATGTAATATAGCCTTTGTTGCTCAGTAAAGATGCAGATTTCCAATGGTGAAAGAATTTTTATAATCGGTCTGGTAGTTTTGTGTGAACACATTACAAAGATACATACCAATTTTTCCTAGTTATAATATTAGAATAGATTTGTCAAGTAAAATTTCGCAAGCCTATTTTTTAACATAGATGCTAACTTTATGAGTATCTATTAAGGACATTATACCGTTGTGTCACTGAACGTAATAACTCTACTGATAATGCTATCAGCCGAACAACCGTTAAAATACACAAAAGCGTCTTCATTTTTACGGTGAGCAAGTTGCAACATAACTTCATAACACTTCATTTTTATGTCATTGAGATTGTAAATAATAACACAATTAAATTTATTTTTTTAATAACTACGGCGTGTGGTATCCGGCTGAATAGAATAGTACCACCCTCATTTCTTACCTAGGTGTCGTAAAAGGCGACTAAGGTAAGTCGAACCGCCGTGTGGTATCCGGCTGAATAGAATAGTAACACCCTCATTTCTTACAGAGGTGACGAAGAGGCGACTAAGGTAAGTTGACCCACCGTGTGGTATCCGGTTTAGTACAATAGACCACCCTCTTTCTTACCGAGGTGTCGTAAAATACGATTGAGGTAAATTGACGTTAGGCCGGCCGTTCGTAAAAACACAGCCAAATCATGTGACAGCATGTTTATAACATGTTGTGCCGACCCTACTTAGAGTGGGGTAAGGGCAGGAAGATGATGATTTTTTATAATAACTGTAACATGATATAGTCAATCGGAAACATAAATCATATAAATGTTATGATAATTTTGTTGATATATCAATATAATATAATGCGCCATCAATAGCTTCTTCGGGGTCTTCCAATCAACCGAAACTGGTGGGGATACGAGCCTCGAGGTAAATCCTCTTTACACGGGCAGGAACTCACAAACGAAAATATTTTCGCCCAGGTAAATTTATTTTGACGGGATGTTATAGGTCGAGAGTCCGACTGTTAAGGCGAACGCTTGGCGGTGGCTTGTAGTCGGGATTACACATCTCAGAGTTTATTTTTTCTTGGAGACTTCATTTATTTTTAAATACTTCAGAGATTTCCCCAATAAACGTGGCATATAGCATATAGGAATAACTTAAAACAAACATCAACTTTCTGCCATCAACTTTCACACTCTACGTGGGGTCGGCACATGTTATAAACATGTCACATGATTTGGCAACGTTTTCGACTTACCTTAGTCGTATTTTCTACTCAGCCGGATACCACACACGACCAACATAAGTCGACACGCCGCGCCGTGTCGTGAAAAGATTCATCCCAAAGGTTCAAGTTAATGGTACATTTACAGAGATTTAGTCATCGGCGCCGCGTGAAGCAACAGAGATACATCGAAATAATGTACTAGAGAATTGTAGATCTACAAAAAAGTCCGCGATAGCATGTCTCTATCTTTTATGGTTAACTCATAATAACTACTTTTGTGTCTTTGGCGCTACAGCGATTTCCAGCTAGTCATAAATAAAATATAAACATTCTTGTATGTTATAGAGTAACTTTTTTTTTAAATATATGGTTCCTGCGATGTCAAAACAACATCAACGCAAATGCTCCTTGACCTATCGGCAATGCTTATAAATTAACTATCCTAAGTATCTATTAAAATAACAAGCTACTTCGCGTTTTTTTAACAGCGATATAATTGGAAAACGTAATTTTGTTACCAGTAGGTAATATTATCATTGCCCTTATCCCACTCTAAGTTGGGTAGGCACATGTTTTAACCATGTTGTGATCTGATTTGGTTAAGTATTTTACGATCAACCGCCTTCCTGACGTCAACTTACCTTAGTCGCCTTTTACGACACGTCGGTATGAAATGCGGGTCTATTCAGCCAGATGTCAAACGGCACACGGTAATATTAATAATAACGGTAATATTTTCCCGGAAAAGTTGTCTGTCTTATTCCAGACATAGACTTAACTGTAGACAGAATTAGTTAAACCAATGGAGCGTCAAAGCGGTATAGAAACTCACGAACACAACATTCACCTTTATAAATAGGATATTTCAAAACAATTATCATTATTTCAGGTACAATGATCCCTAAGTCTGGTGGTGACTACGCATATATCGGTGAAGCTTTTGGAGACTTGCCAGCCTTCCTGTACCTCTGGGTAGCACTATTCATCCTGATGCCGACAGGAAATGCTATCACTGCACTTACCTTTGCGCAGAACATACTTAAGCCCCTATGGCCAGCTTGTGAACCGCCTAAGGATGCCGTGAGCTTAATTGCTGCGAGTATAACATGTTAGTATAATTTTCTTAGAACGCTTATATTTTAAGCCAATTTTGTCTTGGCTGCATCAGGAGATAGCCGCACATTGATTATATGGAAAATCATTGGATTCGATAAATGCTTAAAACTTATAAAACTGCAATCATAAAGGTAATGTTAGTAATATAAAAAATTATAATTTCCGAAAGATGGCCCGTAGATCAGTCGATGTTATATCAAATATCAACAAATTTTAGTCACCTATTATTTACAATTATTTAAATGTATGTTAGTGACGTCCGAAACGTTATCAGAATTACCCTTTTTATTCTATATTTTAGGTGATTCGCCCTGTTTGTGATCTTTGTGCGTCTGATACTGGAAAATACCTCGTCCGGTTACGTCGTTTAAACCGATAGGGCTGACTGAATATTGATGAAAATAATTCTGGGAGGTATATAAAAATGAAAGTTGATATCTGTTATTTAAAAGACCCTTTAAAAATACTAATTATCCAAAGATATTTCTTTAAATTGCAAAATTCGCACAATACAATGTATATGTCAATATATATAAGACAAAAACTGAAATAATTTACAAACCTAAGTTTACGTAAGACTACAAAACGTGCCTAAAATGTCCTCTAAATATAAGCCTACCAAAGTGATAATGATTCGAATCTCGAAAATATATGTAAACGTAAAATATATGTTTTTGTTGCATGTAACTATTAGTAAGTCCCTTTCGAAATTTATCTTCGTTATTTTATATGTGCTGAAACTGAAGTTGTTGCGCAATGGAAAATACTTAATAATAATAACTTTTCGAAACTGTTTGCGTTATACGGTTGCGCGTACAGTTTTGCGTTTCTATCAAACCAAAAATCAATTGGGATGGTGTTTTTAACTACAATATAGTATGAAATAATTAATATTATAACCTTTAATAGAAACGGCAAGGATAAAAAATGGTCAGCGTAAAAAGAGGTAAAATGTATGTAATGCAATTCAAAAAAAACTAAACCAGTTTTAAACAACTTCGCAATAACATACTATTAAACCTGATTGCTTTCTATTTAAGAAAAAAGTGGTAAAAACGCTTAATTGGTTCAAAAAAAACTTTATAATAAAACAAATAATTTATAAAAGCATGGGAAATTAATTAATTTAGACTCAAATATGTGTGATGTTTATATAACCAATTTTGCAATAACTTTTTTATGCACTATACCTGTGATACATCTTTACTTAATTATTAATGCTAATATATTTTCAGATAATAAACTTAATACTATATAAATTATTCAATAACGATCCTTAACATAACCCAAACATCATTTTGTACAAATGATCCAAATTGTTAGTTTTGTTTCCGCATGAAAACTATTCGCTTAAATGATTAATGATTAATTTTTATTTATTTAATATAATAGATATATTAAATTAATAAAAATTAATAATACACACAGATTTTCATGGTGTTGATTCTGCTGTCTCAAATGAACGATACGAGACTAAAATAATACCAATATATCTTTTAGACAGATATATTTTGTTTCAACGAGCAGATTGCAACGAATAAAAAAGACTCCCCATAATTACGAGTAACAGCAAAATATTTTTCATTACGCAGGTCAGGCAAGAAAAAAATATTTAAATTACATCAGTGAGACTTTAAAATTTTCGGTATCTCATTTCGAGCCTTCTTGGTACTGCGTTTCGAAGAAATTTAAGCAATGTTAAATGTAATTTTTGATTAATGTACGTTAAATATTTTTCTGATAAGTTTGCTAAGACTTCGGTGCATGTTAGCTATACGTTCAAAAAGGTTCTTATGGACATGTTGTGTTACGCAATATTATACATCTTACACAATGGGCTCTACTGTTGGTTTCTTTTATAAACATTTTTAGAAGATATTCTCTTGTTCTCAAAAAAAAAGAAATTTTCAAATGCCGTGGAGGTCAAAATGAACACGTTTAGCTGTACCTAAGTGCAATACTTATGATAAAACTATAATAAATGGCTACAACATTGGCAAGGTGTCCCTTACTTGGATAAAGTTGTTAATTTGGACATTAAGCTAAGACAATACTCCTTTTTATTCGCTATGTCATATAAATTATGAGTGAAACTCATATTCTTGTCAGATACACAATAATCTTTGACAAAACATTATAACTAACATTCTTTGTTCGCTTCGGAGAATAACTGTTCTTGCACGATTCTATTATAACGGTTATTTATTCTACCATGTAGTGAGCTAACATACATAAATGATTTATTTCTCGTATTCGTTAGGTGTTACAGTATATAAAAATGAAGGTAAAAATTTATAATACGAAGGTATTTTTAATTGTATTTTGGTTGTTGTCAGGACAACGCCGTGTGGTATCCGGCTGAATAGAATAGTACCACCCTCATTTCTTACCGAGGTGTCGTAAAAGGCGACTAAGGTAAGTTGACCCACCGTGTGGTATCCGTTTTTGTAAAATAGACCACCCTCTTTCTTACCGAGGTGTCGTAAAATACGACTGAAGTAAGTTGACGTTAGGCGGGCGGCAAGTCGTAAAAACGCAGCCAAATCATGTACCAACATGTTTATAACATGTTGTGCCGACCCCACTTAAAGTGGGATAAGGGCAAGAAGATGATGATTCGTTAGGTGTCACAGTATATAATAATGAACGCAAAAATATATAAAACGCAGGTATCAGTTCAGAATTGTATTTTGGTTGTTATCAGGACACTTATGGTAATAAATTTTTTTATCACAATGAAAGTCGTCATTGCAATTGTAAAGACGTCCACTTTAATAATGAACGAACGACTCAGCCCAGGGTATTGCTATATCGACTCTATCCGCGTCTTTATATTCCGCTGCGATGGCGCGTTACTGATTGTGCCTGACAGGATAATGACGGCTTCCTCCCGCATGACACGTACTTGTGCGAATTATCCGATCGTACACCTAACGTAAGGGCATATAATCACTTGTTTTGACTGTTGTCCTGGTCGTTTGACATTTTTTTACTTGAAAATTTCATCATTTTTGTAACCGCTTAGCTCTTGTCTGTATCGTCTGTTTAACAATTATCAATCTTCGTCCTTTATAAACCAATTAATAATTTTGTATTTTTTTTTTCATTTATTAATAGTCTCCGTACGCGTATGTTCCGTTTACATTTCTAAAAATAAGTTTAACAAATTTTTGTTTTTTACTATATCTTCTTTATTTAATATTTAAATGTAGATTTTTTATATTAATTTTTTATAATTGTATATTTTTTCTAAACTTCAACGATTTTCATGAAATTTAGCACGTAAAGGATATCAAGGACGATAAGTCAATCTCGATTTTATTAAAAAAATATATAAAGATTAATTTAGCTGTAATTTATAAAGTTGTTATAGTTCAGTGAGAACCGGGCGGACTAGAGAAATCCAAACAACCGGGATTAAGTCCCAGATATCAACAGCACTTTTTTTCTTTTTTTTATTGCATTTTTTCTTATTTTAAAATTACCGGGCAAGGCTTGACCGCCTAGGTACTTCTCTTTTATAAATCGCCATTTTTTGATTACATTTACGTGTGTAGCTCCCCTAACTCTAGTAATATTACTTTATTGAATTCATGATTATTCAAAACTCGGGATTCCCTTTAATATTGCTTATTATCTCTGCTGTTTCTGTTATGTTCGAATGACCCTTGCGCTTGCCATTATTACCAGTGGATAAGATAAATAATGGCAAATAAAACACAATCATCGAGTGGGTTACCGATAACCTATAACTTTTTATCTTAGTTTCAAATATGGATGTATCTTAACAGTAGAAAGTAAACGTAATTATATTATGACACGTTTCGTTAGTAACAAAATGATAAGAGTAGTCAATGTTGTCTTTTCTTCTTACAAATACCCGTTTAGATTCAATGTTCCTTTTCACGGTAATAGTTAATATTATATCCTCCTGCCCTTATCCCACTCTAAGTGGGGTCGGCCAAGATGTTTAAAACATTCTGTAACATGATTTCGCTGCGTTTTTACGACCGGCCGCCTGCCTGACGTCAATCTAACTAAGTCGTTTTTTACATCTCGGTAAGAAGGAGGGTGGTCTATTCTACTAAACCGGATACCACACGGTGGGTCAACTTACCTTAATCGCCTTTTACGACACCTCGGTAAGAAATGAGGGTGGTCTATTCTACTCAGCCGGATACCACACGGCGGGTCGACTTACCTTAGTCGCCTTTTACGACACCTCGGTAAGAAATGAGGGTGGTCTATTCTACTCAGCCGGATACCACACGGTGGGTCAACTTACCTTAATCGCCTTTCACGACACCTCGGTAAGAAATGAGGGTGGTCTATTCTACTCAGCCGGATACCACACGGCGGGTCGACTTACCTTAGTCGCCTTTTACGAAACCTCGGTAAGAAATGGTACTATTCTACTTAGCTGAATACCACACGGCTAACACGGTAATAGTTAATAATACTACTTAAATTTGTTATCTTAAAAATGTTAACATGTAAAAGCTTAAGTAATTAACTGTGTACTGTGTTTTAGTTTTCTAAGATAAATATGTTTTAAGAGAGGCGAATTTATTCCATTTAGTAGTTAAATAGAAAATCTCTTTATTGATCGGATATTTTAAATTTCATCCTTATTAAGCGATATAGAAAATCTGGGGAAAAATAGACGATTATGTTATATTAGAAAATAGTGATGTCTTATAATTTTTTTTTATGTCTGACCGGGGTTTGAACCCTCAGTAGACTCATGTGCTCTTGTCGTTTGATTACAGCCTCATACGGCTTTATTTGAAACATTTTTGCATATCTACACTATAAAAAATATTTATAACTCATTCGAATTAAGTATTTCAAAACAAACGCTCAAGAAACGCTCAAAGTCAAAGGTTATCAGACCGTATTACGAAATTTGCACTCTAAATAATATCGTAATAACCTTATCATACCATAATAGTGCAATATTTAGCAAATAAAGTCTTGACCTGCCATAAGCGCTCACACCCATATTACGACAAGACTGCGCACGTGATGGGGTGATTTAGCCAGTATTATGAGTTATGTTACGTCATTGTATAAAAAGTAACTAAAAAACAAAGACAAAGACCGTGGACCAAAAGAATTATGTCTTTTATGAGAGTGGCGTTCGGACCGTCATAAAATTCCGATGGCTGACATTCCAGAAGCTACAGAAGCAATGCATACGGTATTAGATGTCCATGGTTCATATAATATGTTCATCCTACACACCAACTTTCCCACCATATTATCATCCTCCTGCCCTTATCCCACTCTAAGTGGGGTTGGCACAACAAGTTACAAACATGTTGTCACATGATTTGGCTACGTATTTAACAACCGAAAGCTAGAGTGGTAGAGAGTAAAACACATCCAAACCAGAGTCCCCTTTAGCCAAATCAAATCGGTGATAGAGCGCGGCGCGCGAACCTGCGTAGTTTGCTTGTAGCTCTAACTGCATTGCGGTACCGTGAACGGAGTTCGGCGACGTGTTGTGTAATCGACATAACCGTATAACAAATTCACGTCTATAGACGGCAACACTAACGAGTTACACCCCCTGTACTGAATAACATCTATCACGTATATAAGTAAATAGTAAAACCCGCGACTTCGTTCACCCCGACTTTAAAATACCTACAATTATATTTTTTTATATTTTTGCCAGTTCACGAAAGAAAACTTAAATTTTTTATCTAGTATATATAAGCTATTATTAATTAATTAATATACAACTAAATTATAAATATTTAAGCTCGATATATTTCTGTACACATTATAAAAACAAAGTCCCCAGAAGGGAAGAAGTCTGTACGTGATCGATTTTCTGGAAATCGACTGAACGGATTTTTGTACAGTTTTAACTTAAAGTTAATGTAATTCTTGAGTAAGGTTTGGTTAGTATATATATAGTACATTACATTAGATTTTCTGAGGGGTCGGGATTTATGCGAGAAAAAGTTAGTGACACACTGACACCCACGCGACCGAAGCCACAGGCACATCTAGTAAGCTATAATTATAGCAAATTTTATAAATATTGTGAAAGAATCGTTATATAAGTCATATCTATTTTGATTCGGAACGACACCAGATGACAGTAGTTTCTAAATTCCCACGGAAACGAGAAATTCTAGACTAGTCTCGACGAAGCATAGTGAATACTTGATTAATATCTCAACTGACGGTAAGTGGTGCTATAAACTAAAACCGGAATGCATAAACCTGGATATGTCCTAGCATTCGTTCATGTAAACTTATAGAAATCCACGAAATCGATTTTTGGTATAGATTTGTATTGATATTTGCTTTCCGGCGAAGGTACACATTTTGTGAAAACCTGCATATCCCTAGATATATGTAACTTACTAAAACGCATTGGAGCAGCGTTGTGAGTCTTGAGCGTTGGGACCTTGAGGCTGAGGTACTAGCTCAGGCCTACCGCCGTAGAGTCGAAGCCCGTTCACCGGGGGGAGACTCAGCGGCGGTAGAGGTGGATTGGCGGAGGGCAGCTCAGGAAGAGCTCCTCCGCCAATGGAGGCAGCGGCTTGAATCGCCCAGTGCAGGAGCCTGGACGATTTCGGCCATCCAGCCCATTCTCCAGGGCTGGGTTGCCAGGAGGCATGGGGTCCTCACCTTCCGCCTGACACAGGTGCTTTCCGGACATGGTTGTTTCGGGTGGTATCTGTGGAAGGTGGCCCAGCGCGAAGCGACTGGTGAGTGCCACGAGTGCGGCGCCGACTTTGACACGGCGCTGCATACGCTCGCAGACTGTCCAGCTTGGGCGGTTCAGCGGGCGGAACTTGTGGCACAGGTGGGGCACGATCTCTCCCTGCCCACTGTGGTTCGCGCCATGGTGGACAGGGAGCGATCGTGTGCAGCGATGATAACGTCCTCGCAGAAGGAGGCGGCGGGGCGGATCCGGGAAGTTGAGTCCTTGGATCCGATCCGCCGCAGGCGAGCCGGGCGCAGGCGACTCGCTCAAGACCGTCGCGTTCCACCCTAACGGGGACCTTCCGGGCGTTCCGAACGGGGTTCAATCGGACGCCCGCTCTATAAGGTCCTTGCGGCGGTCGATGCATCTGGTGCTCCCGATGCATCGTCCAGCGGAGGGAGGGGCCACTTTTAGAGAGGCCCCGACCCGGAGGTGGCGCACCCTGGGGTACAGAGTTGCTGTTGGCGGCGATGGGGGTAATGTCTTCATGGGTACCCTATACTCGCCACCAGCAGCGTGATAGAGCACTGTCAGGTTTTTAGTCGGTGAGAGTCCGACATACCCGCCGCTCGTCCCCGTCGGGCGGTGACGACCCATAATGGGTTTTCCTGACATAAAAAAAAAAAAGCGTTGTGAGTCTAAGCTGCTTCTCTTTATAAAGGAGAGAGAAATCGCACTATAACAGGCTGATACAAAAGTAATAATAAAATTATTTTGCTATAATCCGCGATGAAGTTAAACAGAAAATATATATAATGCTAAATGTAGAGTGGACAATTCTTTTTCATACCTGATACATGCAGGATTCGTAAAACACATGCACAAACGTCCATCTCCGCCACCACAAGAACTATATACGTTCACTATCACAAACTCAACAACCGTTCGCCCCGCAACCGAAGCATCATCAGGAGATAAACTCCACGACAAAATCAAAAACCTTTGCGATTTTGTTATATTGGTGGATTATAGCAAAATATTTTTACTATTTCTTTTGTATTATGGATCTCCGCAAAGTAACGCCCAATTCTATACATTATTTAACAGTCTGATACTTTACTTTTGTTTGTAAGATCCACGACGGCAGCCTTGCCAGTACTTCTTCTTTTGATTGTTTGCTTATCGTTAGAAGAACTTGTTGAAAGATAATAACCACATACATCCAACATGGAGCTGTAAACTATCACACAACTATATCAAACAGTACTTAGCAAATAAGGGTTGTAGTATTATGTGATATATCATATAGTTATTTGGTTAAGTCTTTTTATCTGGAGACCACTGAAAATCAGCAGTGAGGCTAAATTTTCCAGTCTGAGTAGCCACCCTTTTCGACCTTTCACACAGCTGTACTTAATTTTTATATAATTATTTAGTTTTATACTAAAAATTATAATGGTTTGCTTTACTGATTTCATTAATATATTTGCAGGTTTTCTGACCGCCTTAAATTGTTACAACGTGAAATGGGTGACTCGGGTCCAAGATTCCTTCACTGCAGCGAAAGTATTGGCTTTGTTAGTCACGTTTTTCGCAAGTTTAGTCCATATGTTTAATGGGCATACGGAGAACTTGGAGAATATAATGAAAGGCACTGTTGACAAACCGGGTGATATTGCTATCGCGTTTTCCATTGGACTTTTTTCCTATTCCGGTTGGAACTATTTGAACTTCGTTACGGAAGAACTAAAAGATCCTTACAAGTAAGTGACATAATGATATATGGAGTTATAAATGATTTTTTAGAAAGTTTATTTAAGAAAAAAAAATTAAACAATGCTGCTTATTTTGAGGTGATTATAGTTATTATATAGAAACCGGCTATATTCACTTCTTACTCTATCCAGTTGAACCCGACTACGCCTATAAAAGGCCCTCATTCATAAGTTCTTTATGCTACGTTTGCTGGTTTCTATATATTAACTATGAATAGCACTCTCGATAATACAAATTGTGAAATGTAAGCTTATTTGTTATAATGTAAAGATATCTATTATAGTATCTGGCGCATCGAATAAAAAAACATATAAATATTTTATTATTTGCTTGCAATATACAAGTACGTTTACAAGTTAGTATTTATCTTGTCTTTATTTCAGAAATCTTCCACGTGCCATTTGTATATCGTTGCCAGTGGTGACATTGATTTATGCCCTTACTAATATTGCATACTTCGCTGTACTGACGAACGCTGAGATAATTGCTTCAGAAGCAGTAGCTGTGGCATTTAGTGAAAAAGTTCTGGATTTCATGTCTTGGATCATGCCACTTTTTGTAGCCTTGTGTACGATTGGTTCGCTCAACGGCGCCATCTACACTTCCTCCCGACTTTTCTTCGTTGGGGCCAGGAATGGACATTTGCCAATGGCAATTTCTCTTATCGACATAAAGCGGTTAACTCCTGTGCCATCACTTATATTTATGGTAAGTTAAATGTTTGAATTTTTTTATAATTTTTTACTATATCAATATCACCTGAAATTATGTAATTACACTGTAATTGTAGAGCGGATAATAAACAATTTGTGAATTGAATAATAAATATCACAAATTACATATTAACACTTTAATTTAGAATTTACGTATCAATAAACAAACTTATTTATGTTTTAAATTATTTAATTACCTATAATTAAACGTCTCCATAAATAAAACTTTAATTACAACATGTTTATCAACCCAAACTTGAAAAAGTATTTAATATATGGATATCCTTCAAAGCAATTGATTGAATATAATTAATTTAAACATGTATTTTACTAAAGGTGCAGCAAGTAAACAAATGTATAAATTTTCAAGGTTTTTTAGAAATTTAAATAATCATATATATTCGCCTTATCAAAAACTTTAAAAACTATTTTTGTAATATTTGCTCATAAAATTATTACAGGCGTCAAAGTTTAATATAAATTTTCTTTTATTCCAGTGTTTGGTGACGCTAATACTGTTGATGTACAACGACGTGGAATCGCTGATGGTTTACGTGACTATAGTCGAAACTATATTCATATTCTGTTCTATCGCCGGTCTACTATGGATGCGCCACACACGTCCTCAACTGACCAGGCCAATTCGAATTAGCCTACTTCTGCCAATAGTATTTTTGATAGTTTGCACATTCCTTGTACTTTTCTCTTGTTACACACGCCCAGTGGAAGTTGGAATCGGTTTAGCACTTATTGCTCTTGGTATTCCAGTATTTTATGTATTTATTGTGTGGAAGAATAAACCACGATGGATCCTGACATTTTGTTATAATTTTAATATTACCTGTTCAAAAATGTTCCTGAGTTTGCCGGAAAATTCGAAAGAATTATGATTGACATAATAAAAAAATCTGAATTGTGGCAAAACGACGTGGGCATTATCGCAATTATGTAATTTATTGTGCGCTTGTGATCATGTTAAGCTTTGATAAATTTGTCAAAGTGTATAAACGTTTTTCTTGTACAATAAGATTAAGTCGCTATTAGATTTTTACATTCTAATAAAATTTCTATACAAATTGTTGTCTTTCTAATTTAATTAATTTATATAAGGCCTTATACATCTATACTAATATATAAAGCTGAAGAGATTGTTTGTATGTTTGATTGTTTGAACGCGTTAATCTCATGAATTATAGGACCGATTTAAATTTTTTTTGTGTGTATGATAGTCCATTTATTGAGGAAGGAGATATTATATAACATCACGCTTAAATGAATAGGAGAGGAGCAGCAAATAAAAAATATTGCGAATACGGTAAAATTTAAAATTTTCCTTGTGTATGACAAGTAAACAGTGAAAGTTATTGAAAAATCTCTTATAAACTAACTTCAAAATTTAAATTTGGAAAAAATTGTGACTCACTGATTTCCATGCGGGCAAAGCTGCTGGCACAGCTAGTGCAATATAAATGATGAATTTGTTAATTATATGAAACATTATCCAACTCATTATATATTATAAGATTTGAAACGTCGTGAAAAGATTTGTAATTAATTAAGCGATTATTAAAATGTTGTGAATCAAATAAAAACAAGTAGGTTAATTTTTTTTTAATAGATTATATAATTATAAAAAACAATGCTTTTTTATCTATTATTTTAAAATTATCGTATAGGTTTGAATAGGTACGGAAAAGAACTTTTTGAAGTTAGTATAATCAAAGGCAAAGAGACAACCAGGGGCTGCTTACACAGTCATATAAACATCATTCGAACTTCGTAACAAGTAACGAAGCAAGAAAAGCTTACATAAAATATCCGTTTAACGTTTATCATACATTGTTGATGGTGCTCTCCAACACATTTAAATCTTATTTATACCTCTCTGAGGCCCAGAGTTAAGGTAAATTTATGAATGGCCTTGAAAATAGCTTCATGAATTACCCAATTACCGACTTCCGATCTCTGTTTAATAACGCAACCATGAAAAACCATACCAATTCTGCAATCCGAAATCCCTTAAGAATCAGGTCAAGTAAGACATTGGTTATTTACTTAAAATTCAGTTACACACTGTTACTGAAAGTTTATTTTATGCCCCATTCGATATTTTCAAATTAATGCTATACTAGGTTTTATTTTTAGTAAGGCGTAAATTGGATTGTTATGAGAGAACCCGAAAACCACCGAGTATAAAATTTCAATGCTTTAAGACAAAGCTCTAAAGTTATAGTTATAGCTCTTAGACGTAGGGGAACGTAGTAGGAGGATATAAAATGTGTCATAGCCATGATCTCAAGCTTTCTGCTGATACGATGATAAGTGGGTAGAGCAGAGGGTCTACGAGATAAATACTGACTACTATTGGGGTACATAAACAGGTGCAAAGGCTCATGCTTTTTGCAGATCGTATATTATACTATACAGAATTATAAAAATATATTGACAAATTATATAATAAACAATGCTACCCCAGCTTTGGACGTTCCAAAACTACGTAAGTTGGTTATGAGCTTCAGTATAAGATTCTATAACGAAATTCCGCAATTTTATTTCATTACAGCAGTTGAAGAACACTATTATACTACTATACGAAGATTACATAAATGATTAGAATGCGTCGATATAGGTACCCTACGTGTACAGGACAGTAATTACTAAATATAACTAGTTATAAGAATTATATTTTTTTAAAAAGAGCAACCGCCGAGTTTTCTCGCTCTAGACGGTAGGAGCAGCTTTCCGAACCAAAAGTAGAGTCTGCCATTCAAATTCTAGAATCAAAACGATTTGAATTTGACTATTAAATTGAAGGTTTAACGGTATCCTTGGTCATTATATTTAATAAAAAAGTTTTTGTCATTACGTTATACTAACAGGCACGTTTTTTTCAGTTCCGTAATGGTTATGAAACCTCAATTTCCTCGGTAGCACACAATAGAGACGTCGTTACCAAGCTTGAAGCGCTTTATAACGTCTCGAATCGTTCTTACGTGCCCGTTACACGCTCCGTTGAATTGGCAGATTTGAAATGTTGGCTGTATTATTCGTAACAGTTAAAAAATATTTGCAGTTATCAATATAAATTAAGCTAAATAATTACATAAATGCTACAATAATACTGCCATAATTAAATTCTTTAACATACTTGTTCTTAATTCGTCGTACCTGAACGAAAGTTTATCAACTTTAAGTAGAATCACCGTTATACTTCAGAAACTTTTACAACAGCACGTAACCTTTAGAAATAATATAGGTACATACTTAATTTCTCGTATTTTCTCTTTATCAAGTCTCAAATATCTGTCTTTTGATCAAAACTATATTAAAAACTATTCATAAGTTTTTATGTTTATCGCGAACAGACAAACAGGCAAGAAGACCTACGTGGCGGTCTTCATATAAGCAAATATGACAATTTATACTAAAATGACCACACATCCTGTTTTTGGCGGGACGGTCTCGCATTTTGGACTGTCCCGCGTACAGACGATTTTTAAAAAAATCCTGCTTTTAAAAAATATCTACATGTCTGATTTTAAATGTAAGAAAATAATAAACAAAATAGGTTTTTTAATAAAAAGTTTAATT
This sequence comes from Morpho achilles, assembly GCA_947086495.1. Lineage (NCBI taxonomy): Eukaryota > Metazoa > Arthropoda > Insecta > Lepidoptera > Nymphalidae > Morpho > Morpho achilles. The sequence continues at coordinate 13,128,365 of CAMTZB010000007.1, read as the reverse complement.
TTATTAAAAATCATAATATTCAAATTATTTTTTTATATATTTTTTAAGCTACCAAATATTAGTAATATCTCACTGTCTCACCGCTGGCTAACACATTAATCTACGTAATCAAATTTGTAACAACTAAGAGAAGTTGTTCAATCAACCTTAAACGTTTTGATGATATCCTTTTCCATTTATGTTGTTTTCAACTACTAAAATGTAAAATTATGCTATTTATGACCAGCAAACACAAGTCAGCAAGAAAGTTGATAACGATTTACAGATAATATCATAGCCTATACATATAAAATACACCGAGATAAACAAATTTTGTCGCCAAAATATTTACACGAGATAAGTTTGCAAAATAAGTTAAAGCAGAAGAATATTTGTCATCAAACACCAAGTTTCCCAAAGGGTTACTTATCAGTGTTATTTACTCAATCAATATATTTAAAAGTCATATATCCTAAACCTAAAGACGGAGCTAAGAATGCTACGTCTTTCATCAGAAAGAAAAATTCTATCGTCTATAATTATTGTTGTTATTCAATTATATGTTTTTAATGAAAAAGAAAATTGTAACATAAGCCATTAAATTATGAAGTATAAATAAGAATAAGAAATGTTTATTTAGTTTGGTAACTCATTTTACATCTTAATATGTTGCCAAAACCTATTCATATTAAAGACAGCTATTTTAGTGGCTACCATGAGTATTTTTTGTTCATACGAAGGACAAAAGGTATGAGACAAAATAATTTTCACGACGGAAACAGGATACCTAATTGAAATTATTGTGTCATTTTCATTTCCGCTATCGCTTTTGTTATATTATATTTTTATTTTACTTACTTATGAATTACAATTTGAATGTTTGTCTTTATGTATTGTGCTAACATATAGGATAAACAAATTCCATTTATTCCATCAAGAACAGGAAATAAAGAGTGCGTAATTGAGGGTATTCTATCACTAAAGTTACTCCATTAGTAACAGTAGTGGTATAACATAGAGGCATGTTATTGTGTTATCATCAAAATAAACTTAGTTTTTGCGTTTAGACGAGTACATAAACATCGGCAGAATAGATAAATAACTATTTTGAATGAGTAAGTAATAGATTATTACGGCAATGCATTCTTTGAAGAAAACATTTCTTAATTTTTAATTTAAAGAATGCATTAATTTTTGTATGCGAGATGTTTTTGATGGTAAAGATAAAGATTACTTCTAAGCTACTTATAAACCAATTTCCGCTCAAATTGATAAAGATAAAACGTGAAAGTGGAACAAACAAATAATAAAAAAGATAAAAATGTAATTTGGCATTTATATACACTAGCATAGGAAACTTTTTAGTAAAATTAGAAATTCCTGATATTTTTGAAATTATAATTGGGTGTGCTATTACAGTTATAATATTATGTCAGTGATAGTTTTGTTCCTCCCTCAGTAGAGGGAACCTTATAGTTGGATACATATCAAACCTTTTTTATTATTACATCATTTTTTTCTTATTATAATTTCAATATTATTATTCCCTGATTTACTTTACACAAATTTTCAATACATTATTAAATATTTACAAAAAAACATTTAAAAACAAAAAAATATGTTGACCACATAGAGCAGAGAAAGTACTCAAACTCCCTCACAAGAATCTCCTAACAATAAGTGCCGTCTCAAACAATACTACCTTTGCCTTCAGCAATAGTTTTATGCCAATATAGTTCCATATTATAGCAAAGATTGATGGGTTAGATAACGAAATGTAACACCAGAATCCAACTTCTTTGCCATAGAGAAACCGTCCCATGCGGCTTCAGTACCTATAAAGGGTCTTCTCGAGTAAGAAAGGGTCGCAAGTAGCAGTTGTTAGCTAAGTAGTAGTATTCAGAAAATAGACCTTTTGCTTTCTTTTTCAATGTCAGATAAGTTAAAACAATATTTTTTTTATGTTGCATTTTTATTATAAGACATCATAGTAAGTTCATGACATTTGATTATGTGTGAATGCCATATGCAACGGTAGAATAAGCATCTCAATATTTACAAACAACCAGTAGCAAGTTTACCTTCATACTGTTGATATATTTATAATACACATTTATACATTCGTTACATTATAAATATCGGTTATTTTTGTTATCTATCTCATAATGTTACGAAAATGTAAGACGTGTTTCTGTACATTGATGATACGTTACGGTGATCATCATCATCATCATTCTCTTACCCTTATCCCACTCTAAGTGGGGTCGGCACAATATGTCTCGCACTTCTCATCTTTTCTGTAATGGGCGCAACTTTCAGACTTAACGATGATATCAATTAAAATAAATTACATTAAATTTAAATTTCATCTGTCAATCAAAAGTTATTGAAAATTCCAATTAGTTTACACCTTATAACAACATCAAGTTTTTTAGCAACCTTTTCAATTTAAACTTTTATCTTTTATCTAATTAGCTTAGTTTCCACCATTGTCCTCATTCAAAATCGTATGAGTACCTTAAATTGCCTCATGTTTACCTGATGTTGTGCGCCCCTTTCCCATAATTTCTAATAAAACAAAACAAAAGAAATGTGAAAGACAAAATCAAAGCAAGAATAGAAAATATATCACACGCTTTAAATGGATATGATTCAAAATTAGGCTTATTTGAGTAGACATACATAGATTTTCGTCTTTATTTCAATGCCATCACGCTAAGAACTATTATGGCAGCAAATGTTTTCTTGCTCTCCCAAGTTATGGGTAGGTATATATTTCTGGTTGAGTTCAGAATAATAGAGTAAGTAAGTAAGTAGAATAATATAATAAATACAAAATACAAAAAAATGTACCATTAATATGAACACATACATATCTTAGTAGTTATGGTCAAGCGGACCCTGGCACAAGCCGGGATTAAACGCTAGGAAGAAGAAGAAGAAGACGACATATCTTAGTAGTTGTTAGAGTTTTCATACGTTTCCATCATGTTTCGGGTGATAGATAATTGCTTTGTAAAGCCAAGTAAATCATATTAACGTTAAATGCAAGAAAAAATAATATGAAATACAATCACATTCGACTATTAAGCAATATATTTATAATTATTATCATAACATTATTGAAGTTATTTTTGAATTTAAACTTTCCTGAGTGGCATTCATAGTTAATATATAGAAATAGCCTACATGTGGCCTTATTATATCGGATGAGCACGGCTTGTTTCCACCCAATCCTGGTCCGTATTCATGAGTTCGTCCGCTTGAATTAATATTTTTGTACCCTCAAATCGGACGAAGTTGCATTCATTCATTAGTCAAGTCAATATTGACTCCCGCTATCTGCGATGCGACGGTAGCTGGGAATGTTTGTTTGCTGCACTTGGCAAATAAAAGTATGTACAGCATTGATCAAGTAATATGATTGGAAATTCAACATTGATTGCATTGACCGTTTTAACATTGAAATTGTAAGTAGCAAATACATTCAAAGTATACAGGATAACCAATTAAAATTATTGTGGTATTTTCGTTTATTCAATGCTGATTTCATCTCTGTGAACTACTTATATATCGCTAACCATGTGTTTTAATTCATACGTTAGTAACCTAAAATATTTTATGCTTAACATTATGCGGATGTGTGTCTCTTTCCAGGATGTCTCGGGTTCAAAACTTGGGAGGGACAAATCAGTTTTTGTATTTAAATTTAAGTGCCTAAATTATATTTATCACACGCTTTTCGGTGAAGGAAAACATCTTGAGGAAAGCTGCGTATCTCTAGAAAATTCTAGGGATGTGTGTAACCTACCAATCCACTTCTCTCAAAACAAACGGAGAGAGGAGGCCTTTGCCGCGCCTTGGGATAATAAGAGGCCGTTACTACTACTACTACCCTTATTATCAAAATTAATAGTTTAGAATTTTACGCAAAATTAAAAATGAACACTCAAAATATCAGGAAAGGGAAGTCTAAAACAGCGTACAGGAACGCGTGGTCGTGTCTGCTTACGATAAAAGGCAATGACGAATTCTATTTTATTTCAACTCTTTAATTTCTATCATGTTTATATTATGACATTTTGACTAAAACCTAAATGCAATATAAAAATGTAATTATTTTTGTTTATAACTTAAAATTTTAAATATCTAAGGGAGAACTGGAATTAATTTCTGCATAGAGTTTAACGGTTATTCTAAGATGTATTTATATTTAGGTAGGTCAAAAATTAAATCATAATTTGATGGTCGATCAATTTGCATATTACAGGAAAATCGATTACAGGAAAAATCTTAATAAAGATAGCTGATGATTAAAATATAAAGATAAGGGAAAATTTTGGTTATTTGGGTTTTCACTCACTAAAATATCCATAACGACCTTATCCTTTGCTCATTTAAAAACTCCTAGTGGTACTAAGTATCATTCTTCTTACATCTACCATAAACTTAATTATTAGTTTGTTATTAATAATTAAAACTTTGCAAACTTTTGTCAACTTGCTGGCATCGCCAGCAAGTTTGCTTAGAGCGGCGTGTTTCTATTCATTTTATTGCTTTTTCCTTGTCAGTAAAAAATATAAAGTTTACATGCAGAACTAGAGTTGACTTAACTACACATTTATCGACAAAAAATCCGTTTCTGATATCTGTATATTATAAATCTTAAGCAGATAAGATTAATAGTAATCTTTTTGGTGTCGGTAATGTTTAAAAAACATGTTTGGCATATTATTCAAAAACGCCTCCCGTGTTACTTAGATATTAATCCTTAGGCATAGTTGCCAAGCAGACACAACTATATTTTAATCTTACTATAGTTTAATTTTTCCTTTTCAATTTTTGTCAACAGACTGAAACATTATCATAATTACGGTGTTTAAAATTGACTTTTTTGTATTTCATACAGGCTATCCAACAAATTATGTATGTTATATACAGACATATGACATGTATCTAGATAGAGAAAGGACAAAAATTCTATTAATCCATACTCCTAGACACTGCAAAAAAACTATTACATTTCTCTTGTAAAATAAGGTAGGTATCAACGGTGCGTAGTAGCATATCGAATTTACGTAAGATAGTGAAAACGTTTAATGCTTAATCAAAAGATTAAAGGTATTAGGCGACTATTATTGGTTGTCTATTATCCCTATCCATTACTATATAAACAGATAACAATACAAGCAAGGTCAATGTTAGCTTACAAAAAATTTCAATTAAAATCTTGAGGGACCTTGCAATTCTGATCGACCGCATGAAAGTAAGGTTGTGGTCACTCTTCAATGAACAAGAAATATTATGCACATAGCAAAATTTTTTCACATTGCTAGGTAACTGTTTTCATACTTTTAAACATTAAATTTTTCGATTACGATGACTATTTTGGAGGCAGATACGGTTGGGGATTTTATTTTATAATGAGTAATAACGATGGTATAAATACTTCGACAAAGAACTCAACAACTTGTCTTGAATCTTTTATTTTTGGGAAAGCGTTTTTGTGCATATTTCGTACTACTAATGTTGTTTTTCCATGCCTTAGCTACTTTTTCTGAATAGGCAATCTTTTGCGTGCTTGCCACAAATTCTTGAAAAAAAGTTTAGCCGCGAGACAATAATAAATATTAGATATTTTTTTAATTTTCAGGCCCAATCTTGACGGTTGGGCAAATTTGTATTGTCAAAAGGATATCGTTTCGGTTTAGATACTAGTTAATTTCATTTGTTATTGGCCTTGATGAATAACAACATTGTTTGTTTGCGGAATTGAGTATAAGACATTTATTGCTACCATTATTTATGCTATCAAAGCTGAAAAATTAATAAATCACGTAATAAACAAGTAATTGATTTACAGTTGATGCATAATTGTTGCAAGTTTTATAGCTTTACCCCTATGGTCGTTGAGGTTAGAGGTTAAAGGTATACAGACCTTGTTTCTCGAGAACTGTAGAAAGAGCATAAAACGTACTTAGTACTTTATTAAGGAATAAGTATTAAGTTTTTTCACAATCAAATTGTTATTTTCTTTGTAGTAACAAATTATCGATAATTCGTTTTTGGTATTGTTGTATTTAGCTTGTATTTTGAGGAATGTAGATGAAGTTTACAATAAATATAAGATGTATCATATTTTAAGCTGTATAAAAATATGCTTTAAATACCGCTGTGCTTGAAATGCGTTTAAATAACAACGGCAATTTTTAATCAATTTAACATAAAACTTTAAAATGGTTCCACCTAAACGATTTTTTTTTAATCACGCGATCTACTGGAAAAAACCGTTTATACATGTTTGTAGGAAGACAGATATACGGGGTAGTTTGTTTATATAATGTGTTGTGACATGTTTTATACCACCAATTGAAGATTAGTTATTGAGAATGCCCTGAAAAGCTCGGTGCAGCAATGTCTGAAAAGAACTAAAAATGGACAAAACACTGCGACTGTCTTGTGTCTGTGTGTGGGAGATCCTGCGATACTTCGGCCACATTACTCGTAGGTCATTCCTTACTGATCTTCAAAAAGATATCGAAACTCTAAGGGGTGGTATCAGATTATGTGGGAATCCTACCCACTAAAACCCCCTCGATGGTCAGTCTCCGCTCTTCTCTCTTCGACCGTGCGCTACTCGTAGGTCTAGCGACAATTTCGAGCGACTGATGATCGCAGTAAAATCAAAGGGAAAGAGACCCAGAGATCAACAACGCAAACGTTCTGTATGCTCGAACTAGATCCGATATATGTGGTTAACGTTGAGACTTAAATTAGAACGAAGTTGTCTCGATAATCTCATTTCAGGCAACTTCGAATTTAACTCGATCAACGCACGCACTCGAAAATAATTTATTAATATAAGAAAAAGTATACTTTTCCACATAAATTCAAAAAGCATAATTTTACTTTCGGTACCTATATTTAGAGTAAATAACAATAAATTGTGTAAGCATTAACAGAATGAGAAATCTGTTTATATCATTAACTAATATTACAAAACAAAATTAACAAATTGGCAGTTAACAACTAATTTTTTTCTCATCCTTCTTGTATAGGTATAGAAAAGCAATGTATAGGAATTCGTATTAGTCAGAGACAAAGAATCTACCGTCAACCTCGTGTTATAAATATATTATGTATCTAAAATTTTAACTATAAAAGGGCGATCAAATCTTCAGCTAGAGACCGAAAATTGATTAAGATAACAACCTTTCACATTTGCTTAAACTAGTCCATAAACTTTATTGTTTCAATTATAAGGTACATACACGTTACAAATGATTATAACTATCAAAGACGCAATCGCATATTTTTGCGATCCTTTAAGTGCGTAGAATATGAATGAGATAAAAACACGTGTCATTAGTTCTTTATGCAAGATGTAATATCTTGTTGTTAAAGGGTTACTTTAACCATCGATATTGCACATCGGCTTAACTCAATCTAAATAACATTGATGCACAAACCAGTATTTCTTTTAAATTTATTGAGTAAATTAGGATATATTCCAAATTTAGTTAAGTAAAGAAGTTGTTGTCTTATTAAAACATCCAATTGATAATAAAAACATCGTAGGTTAAATAATAAGACTTGCTCAAGCTAATAGACTTGACATGCTCATTACGTTTGAACGTGTGTAAAAAATGTATACAAGCTATTAGGTATATACTTAAAATGCTAACCTGACTACTACGATATACTTTCATCGTATTAATGGCCGCGAGCCTACGTCAATACACCTTTATCAGTAAAGGTGGTAAAATAAGAACCGGCCTCAGAGACACCAGCGATTGTCAGGTGAAAGTCTCAGACGCACACTTGGCTTCATGTTACAAAGACGCCTGGTGAACGTTACGTCGTTTTGCGATTTCGTTGCCGATTATCGCGGATAAATAAACAAATAGGCGCGAATCGAGCGTCGTGACGCCGGGTGTCAAGACGGGCGCTTCGTTCGAAGCTGATCGTCTGATAGTGTTGTGCGAAGGCGCGGGAACGCCGCCGGCGCAACGGTCGTCTGCGCACTCAGTCACTAATATGTTGACAAGGTGGGCCATCGTGCTCTTGGCGGCCAGCGCAGTCGCCGTCGAAAATCTCCAATCTTTGCGACTCGATAACAACACGGTACCCGCTGAGCAATATTTTATTTCCAAGATTTTCGACAAATATGGGGACAAAGGAGTCATCACATTCGAGGTTTGTTAATTTTTTAATGATTTTATGGCTCAAGGCATATTTTTGGATAATAGCATACATATTAAAAATTATAATTGCGAAAATTCATTTATTCAATAATATCCAAATGGAGCAAACAGATCGATGTGATGTTTGTTAGATAGTTGAAGGGCTGAGAGAGACGTGAGCTACTTTTTATCTCGCAATTTAAGTCCACACATACCAAGTCGCTAGCAAAAGTTAGTAACATATAAAACTTGTTATATAAAGCTTTTCCAATTTAAACAATCGATTATATTTTCCCCCAACCTTATTTACGATGAAAGCAAATTAATTAATTAGAGAGATTAATGAGAAACTACGAACCTATCTGAAAAATTTCTAACAGGCGATATTTCTATATCAGTTTTCCTTATTTCGCTAACGGAAGTTCATCGAACTTTTACTACTACACAATTTGATTGGTTATCAAAATCGAAAACTACTTATCTTGTTTATCTTAAGGTTTAATCTATTAAATCGTCCAATATATTTTCGTCTAGCTTCGTTACTAAAATTCTATAATTCGATGTTATCTTTTACTTCCCAGTTTAACCTATATTTACATTTACTTAATTTGAAATTGTATAGTTATTGAAAGAAGCTACATACACATCGCGTATAACAGAATTATTAAAAATACCCACATTATAATCGACAATAACTTTATACGAACACTTTACTCGTAAATTATTGTAATAAAACTATTTTTTCTTTAAACTTATGATGATAACAATAACACAATATAAACAATCAATATTTATTATTAAATACGAATATTACTATCCAAGACAATTATTGATTGTAAACGTCACCTTAATAAGAAAATTAACTTGATGAAATTAGTATCTAAAAAAATTAATTTAGCCATAGGAAATAATAAATAAATAAATAAATATATGGGACACTTACACACACGGTCGTAAGTCCCCAAAGTAAGTAACTTAATACTTGTGTTATGGGTGACAGACAACTGGTGAATATATACTTATATAATTTTTAAATACATACTTAAATACAAATATACACCCAGGCTCAAAGGCCAACAAATTCATTTATAGAAAATGTTGGCCCTCGGCGGGAATCGAACCCGCGACCCGCGGAGCTGAAGACAGGGTCACTACCCACTGCACCAACGGGCCAAATAATAGTACTTATTAATTGAAAACTATAAAAAACAAATGTTAACGTAACCCTGTTTATTAGAGGCAACTTGGCGACTAATTAATAAATCAAGAAAAAAACCATAGATATGTAGGTACTGTCAAAAATTTAATCATTGCATATAAACATCTTAGATGAATGGATTCGAGTAATTACAAAAACAACAACAGTTAGAAAAAAATTTGAATTTAGCTGACTGGTTTTTTATTAAGATAAGGTTATTCGAATTAGTTTTATAGCCCTGATCCTAATAAGAAACACCATAACTTATGTAAATACTACCCTTTTACATTCATGTCATAGATATTCGTTATATGGGATAAATTTAACTTAGATTTGAAAAGGTAATTATGTGTTTTATAATTTTAATTTTCATTTTACGGTAAAAAGTGAATAAAAAGTAAAAAAGAATGTTGTTATAGTTATGTTGTATTCGGTGGTTTGGTTATTTCGTAATATAATCAATAAAAACATAATTTTATTAAACAACTGGAACAGTCCGCGCTGATGATGCTTCGTTAATAGGCTGCGGAAAGGGAAGTTGCGAATTTAAATCCAAGCAGGATAAGTCGGACGCAGTTAATAGACTTGTTTTTGATTTATGTTGACCAATTTTAGGGATCAGTAATACTAAAATGATTAAAAATATGTGTAGAGAGTTCTTATGAAGTGCTGTAAACTAATACTATTAATATGTTCGAAATATTCTCAAGAATATTTTTATGATTTTAACAACCTAGACATTGTTTACATTTATTACTGTCTACTTCATATGTCATAAAGTATGTCACTGTAGAAAAAAATAACATTTCATTTTAATCATTAATACCAACTGTTTCTTTATAAAGAAGTTACTATTGTAAGTTAACACATTTTCATGAAATGTACTTAGGTATACTATCGTCAATATACAAAACAAAATATCCTAAAAATTTAAAACTTAAATATCGAACCTATATAAATTCATGAGGATAAAGTCCTACAAAAGTAATGAGAATAATATTTTGCTATAATCCGCGATAAAATTTTATCGCAAAATAATATTCTCATTACTTTTGTATTATGGACCTCCGCAAAGTAACGCGTAATTCTATAAATTAGATAACTCCTAATCAAATGAATGACTAAGTAATAAGTTTGACAAGTTGAATGTTTAGTCAAAAGTTGAACTTAATATAGACACAAAATTACATTACATTTTAAATTACTACCTTTGTAATGTTTTCACATCACTATTTTTTTTTAATAAAGCTAAATTTTTTTATGATATTAGCTCGATCACCATGAAGGACATTGTCAAAAATTAATTAATAGACAGGTATCCTTTGCGTGTAATGAAGGTACCGTTTGCCGGCAATCATGAAAATTAATTGTCGGGAAAAATACATGTAAATTTAAGTTTGTACAGATGCATCTGGCTAAATACGTTTTACGGTTTACAAAGCAAATATCGTACCACAGTAGTTGTCTCAAAAGCAAACAAAGTAGTTACAGTGTATTAGATAATTACATTTGTAATGAATTACTTGGAGGAAAAGATTAAAATACTAAACAAAAACAAGGCTGCGGCGAAAACAACACATATGATAGTAGGATAATGCAAAAGTGATTTGATTTTTAATGTCTGTGGTCACTGAAAAGATAACTGAGGGGGTGTACTATACGCCACTGAAAATTTTGAATTAAGTGTGTGAATGTCTTTATATATACGATGTCGTTCTAATGTAATCCTACAACTTAGGAATCAAATATCTCAGCTCCGATATTAGTTTCTGCCAAAAAAAAATTGTTCACTACTGAGGTCGTTATATATAGGCACCGATTATTAATTATTATATTATTTTTAAAAATATGCCATATTTAGTCAAAGATTATTGAGAGAGTAAGGGAAAAAAATAGAACTTTTATTGTTTTTGGGTAAACAAAATTTAAAACCAAAAAAAATAATTGGATAAACGGAAAACTGTTGTGCCTTGTTTTTATATAAATAGCAAAGTGAATGTAATCATGATAATTATTTTAAAATAATAAAAAAAAAAAAAAAAATCACCAAGTGATTACATTTGAACACTAAATATTTTCCACCTTGTGTAGTGTATAATGTACCTGTATGCGAGTATCTACAGTTACTTATGTCAATGAAAAGTTTAAAAAAATCCGCAGTGAATTTGTCGTAATGGCAGGTGTGCGCGGCAAACGTAATCTTTTATTTTTAATTTTGGTATCGAGATCATAAAACTAAGAAAAAGTGTACCTAAGAGCATTGTTCTCGAAAGTGAATTTGTAACGCATCATTAGGGTAACCACTAGCTCCTAAAAAGGATCGCTTATTATATGCAAAAGTTATTTTAAAGATACTAGGTCAGCGCAACCTTAGCTTCTATCCTCTCCTCCTTTAACCGTTCGCTCACTGCTGAGCATCGTGATCTCCTGCCTCAGTTTTTTCAAAAACAAATGAAAACATTAGCTTCTATAAATGATGTAAATGTCTAAAATGAAAATTTTACTGATACCAACCTGGAAGAGGTAAAACTTACTTTTATGATGCCTACGCCCCATCGCATTTGTGACAATATCATAATTATATCTGCTAACAAACCGGAAATTCAAATTAGAAATTTGACTTATATTACGAATCAATAATGAACTAGAAAGTTTAAAAACATGGTTTGATGGCTTACAAAAGGTTTTGTTAGTTATTTATCTACTTTTATGTATCAAGTTTCAATGAAGTGTGTTCCAAAATTGTACCCAATCGCATTATCTTTAAATATTAAGACCTAGCAATAACCGCGACATAGTTCTCATCTATTTTAGTGGTAAAAACTGTGGTACAAAAGGTAGCGAGATGTTCGGAAAGAAAGACACATAAACAAACTAACTCGCGTATTCATAATACTAGAATGGATCATATAAAAGAAAAAATCAAATTAAAAATTAATTTCAATGAAAAAATTATTAATTAAATTTAAAATAGTTTTCTAAACGCGTTTTTCCTTCTGGACCATTTTGGACCAAAACTGAACCTTACGTAATATAGAAGTCGGGGGAATTCAAATGGTTCTTATTTTTTTTTTTATTTATGATAACTTTATTGTATACACTGCTAATTTCGACAATGTTTTGTTAAGAACTAAATTAAAACAAAGGGCGGCCCTATGACTTAAAGTAATCATCACAACATTAAGGAACCTAAATCAAAAAAACTAAAAACGATATGGATAAGTGCAAGTAATACTAGATGTAAATACTAATAAATATAAAATAAAAAATATCTAAAAAGGTACTTCAATACATATTTATAATTACTACATATATACAACACATACCAGAATACATACAAACATACATAAAAAAACATTTATGAATACATATAGGTATAACATACTATTAGTGAATAAAAATTATATAGATAAATAGTGATTCTTTACACGCCTTTTGAAGATTCTCTTCTGAAGATCTCTTTTGAAGATGTTCTTATAAGTACCTATAGTTTTACTCTGAGCTTATTACGACATAGTGCCAACCCTATAGATGTTCAAACGTATCGTAATAACGAGTAATAATAACGTGTAACGAAGCCAAGAATTTGTAGGCAAAAATTACAAAAATATTAATAGGCTATAAACATAGCAGCGTCATCAGTTTGACTTGAGATACGCATTGGTTGTAGAAAATAGAATGAGTGTTTTGGGTTTATCACATCTTATTTAGGTTTCAGGTATAATTTTAATACAACTAACATATAAATACATGGGAACGTATGTTAACTTGCACAGTCTAGCTTATCTAGCTACTTCTTTTAGTGATGACCTTTTTAAATAATTTATAGAAGTAGGCGTTACTTTGCGGAGATCCGTAATAAATACGAAAGAAATAATAAAATTATTTTGCTAGAATAAAGAAGTGATAAAAAAGCAAAATAATTTTATAATTACTTTTTGATGATCTTTTTGTATTATGATTTTGCATGTGTCATGATAATATATAAAATATAAAAGTAATAATAGAATTATTTTCCTATAATCTGCTTTTTTTTATTCTACTACGTTCATTCGAACGTCCATTGCTTTTTTGAGATTGTCCAAGGTACGGTTGACGACCTTCCACTCTAAAACAACAAACAACGACATACCTTTAATGATAACACAGTGTTGGGAAGCCACTAAGTAGACGACCTCAAGATCGCTGGATGTTATGGGTATATGATCATATTGTATAAAAATCCCTTTTAAAGACCTATGCAGTTTACCAGCATACCCAGCAGTTTCTTTGTAAAAAAACACGAAGATGGGTTTGCAAATTGAATTGTTTGACTTTCTGAATAATTGGCTCAAATTTTAAAAGCAAAACAAGTTATTTGGATACACCTAAAATGTGAAGATATCCTGTTGACGGGTGTTTATCAGTCACAGTCTACAGACTTCTAACCCTTAGTTACATTATTATTTCCCTATATATGCACATAAGCTGTGACAGCTCAGCGGTGAGAGCGCGCGATTCTCTCGAGAGTATCTCGAGAGTTCCAACTTCAGTCAGGCACCAATGAGTTTTCTGTTAAAACTTTGTGTCTAATTCTCTTAGCTCGAACCCTTCGGTCTATAATCAGAAGGAGGAGGTTACTTTATAAACGCATTGAAACAAATATTGAAAAAAGTAAGTGAAGAAATCTAAGACGGGCTTTTTTATGCATTTCATATGATATTTCAATTTATTCTTATAAATACACAGAGACACATATTTGTGTTTGAACATGTTGCGACCAATTACTACAATAGAACAGCCAGTTTAAGTATATAGTGTAGATAAAAACATGTCTTAACAAAACCATTAAACAGTTGCAATCGTTGAAAACGTTTGTAAACAATCATTGTGCGATATTATAGATATGATGCGATGTTGAATCAGTAATAAGTCAGCTAAATCAATATTGAAAATTTAAAAAGGCTAACAAACGATATTTATTATCCCTGTTATATTACCAGTGATTATTGATTTAAAATTATCTAAAAGGGTTAAGGAAATTTAAGTGCATCACTTCATTTCATACATAGTATTTTATTGGTGTATTATTCGTTACATTTTGTAATAAAATTTCATTGGTATGAGTAATTTATGAAGTTAACTATATACAGTTAAGAAGTAAAGTAACGGGCTGTTATTATACCACGGCTGGGCATAGGCCTCCTTACGTTTTTAGACAGAAGGGTCGGAGTTAAGACCTACCACGGTTCTCCAATGTTGATTGGTATTTTACACATACCTCCAGAATTCTCTAAGTCTAAAGATATACAGATTTCCTCACACTGTTTTCCTTCACCGATAAGGGTGTGATAAATTGCATTTATCAATTAGACATAAGTTTTAACAAAAAATTCTCATTGGTACCAATGATGAAGTAGAATACCAACTCGCATCGGAGCAGTGTGGTGGGTCTTAACTCCGATCCTTCTGTCTAAAAAACGAGAGAGGAGGCCTATGCCCAGCTGTGGATAATAACAGCCCGTTACTTAAATATATGGGACACTTACACACACGGTCGTCCGTCCCCAAAGTAAGTAACTTAATACTTGTGTTATGGGTGACAGACAACTGGTGAATATATACATATATAATTGTTAAATACATACTTAAATACAAATATACACCCAGGCTCAAAGACCAACAAATTCATTTATAGAAAATGTTGGCCCTCGGCGGGAATCGAACCTGCGACCCGCGGAGCTGAAGGCAGGGTCACTACCCACTGCTCCAACGAGCCAGTCAGTTACTTTACTTCTTAATTGTAGGTATATAGTTAACTTCTATAAATAACTCATATCAATGAAATTTTACGACAAAATATAACGTTCCCATGGCTTTAAACTTAACCCTTTCGAAAGAGTCGCACGGTCTTACCTCTGCGCTATCACTACTTCAAGAAGTGATTCCTTAAAATCCTTTTATTGGTAACTTCCGCTTCCTGTTACTTAACTTTGATAATATCCGGCTATGCGCTTCAATGGATATGTAACTAATAGAGAAGCTTCAGTAATCAAGAGACTTGTTTTTGCCTGTCAAATCTATTAGAATTTTTTTGGCAAATATAATTTACTAGCGGTGTCCGCGGCTTTTTCCTTGTGGATATCAGTATGTCATTAAGTTTTTCTCGCGTAAATCTCTATCCCGCGGGAATTATAATGTAATGTACTATTAATCTCAATCTTTCCCCAAAATCGCTATCTTTTAGTAAAAATCGTATAAAAATCCTTTTAGTGGAATTTGAGACAATCGATCACAAACAGAAGGCGTCCCTCTCCTAATACTTTATACTCTTAATTTTACAAACCATCTATAGAATTAGGCATTACTTTGCAGAGTTTCATAATACAACAGCAAATAAAACAGGCAAAATAATATTTTAATTACGTTTTTGGTTTAATTTTGCGATAACTTCTGATAAAAGTTATTCTTTGAAATTAAATGTTTGTAATATTGAGCTGAAAGATAACTAATGTAGTTTAGTTGATAAGTGTTAATACTGAATCCGTAGCTTTCCAAATACCGGATTATACATGACCATTCTTGTTAGAATAGAAGAATAAGAATAATACAGTAAGTTATCCTTAAAATATAGATAATTATATATTTTTGAAACCCTATACAAGAGGATTATCATATATTGTTTCGTTATATCTCAAACAGATACGGCAGCGTTATTGAGCAAAGCTCCCAGGTGGTTTTATATTTCCTAAATTTTCAGCAATAATCGTCCTATTTCAACTAATTCACAAATTATGGTACCAAATTTTTTCGGCACGATTATCGTACAAGTTTCCACACGATCATCTATTTATTTATTTATGTACCATGGAAAAAAAAAGTGTACAAAGGTAAATTTATCCCTAAGACAGAGTTCTCTGCCAGCTAACCTACGAAGTGAGACAATTTATAGTTAAGAAAAAGTTGGTAGGTACGCAAATATCAAACATGAATTAGAACTACCTTACTAATAATTATATATTATATTTCTAGCGGCCTGCCCCTGCTTCGCACGGGTATAAAATATATATTCCATGTCAGTCAGTGTAAAAAAAATGATTAAAATCGATCCAGTAATTTTGATTTATTCATTACTGCCCGTGGCCCGCACGCGTTAAATTTGGAGATAAACAATTTCCTTTCCCTATACCAAGAAGATTTCCTGCTATCTTTGGAATATCTAAATTCATATAGTACATTTTTACTTATTTACTTTTACATTTTCCCTATGTATTTTATTTTTAAAATTAATTACAGATTGTCTTTCAACAAACTCTTGAAAGAGAGACATAGCTGCTAAAGTCGAAGTGTTATAGTGCGAAGCGCGGCGGCATTTTAAATCTGTAATATCTCCGAAAATGTTCACTTAAATTACATGCTGTAAACGGCCATATTGATCTATATTAAATCAACTATTTATTTAAGGTACTTAATTGGATAAGGATTAATGCTGTATTAATTAATGTAATGCTGTATTGTATAAAAATTGCTTCAAAAATATGGCATTATTTTTCGTAAAAAGTAAATGACAAAAAATGCTATAGTGGGTTATCCATAAGAGATAGACATATACCATCGCGGACCTTTTCAAGATGTACAAATACTTTACACTTTATTTTGATAAATCTAGTAGGGTTTAGCCTGCGTTTGCAATGTAAGCGGAAAAAAATGTCATTATTTACAGAAACCTCAAAAATTACAGTATTCCTCTACTCCGTATTGAATGTTATTATACGTACAAACCTTCCTCTGGAATCACTCTATCTATTAAAAAAAACCGCATCAAAATCTGTTGCGTAGTTTTAAAGTTTTATGCGTACATAGGGATATAGGGACTTTGTTTTATAATATGTAGTGATAGAATCATACGATACATAACATCATACGTATCAGCCATCGATTCAAATCAAATATGTTTTAAATTTCAAAACGAACGTTACAGTTTTCACGTTTACCCCCTGTCTCAAGTTTTCAGATAAAGTGAAATTTATAGCGTAAGATAAACAATAATAAATAGCGTTAGAAATGGAATTAATAAGACATTATATCTTCCAGATAAATAATGTACGACTGCATATATTCTAGATTTGATCGATAAAAATCGACCTTCAACTTGAAATTTAATATCAATTAAATTCGCATATCTTTGCGACTATATTTTTGCGTATTTGAATGAATATGGAAATTTAGTGAAGTTCAGGAAATATGAATGTTCTATAAATATCACTAACATATAATTTTCTAGATCGCAACATCGCAGCAAGTCAAGCTTTCCTAATAAAGTCAGTTGAGACAGCCGCACAAAGTTGTGCGGCTGTCTCTCTGTTACACTTTCACGACTAATCAATTGATAAAATTTAGCACGATTGAAGCTTATATACTGGGCTAATATGTAGAATAAAGAAATCCCGTTTTTCTTTCGGGAACAGGTAATCTTAACTAACTTACTAACGTAAACTTGTAAACGAGTGATTTTGAATCGACAACTTTACTACTGGTTCGGAAACCTGTCCCTAGCGAGAAACCTGAGAGCCAGCAAGAAACTTGGCGTTTGCTCTTTTTAAAATATAATTCTTATTGCTAGTTACATTCATAACTGTCTTTTACAGGTTTGAAGAGTAGCTATATCCACACATTTTTATCATCTAATCATCAATCCAACAAAAACCACAATAATTCATTTAGTATATTTTCAAAACTTAAATTGTCTAGAAAGAAGTCCTAGGCACACATTGTGATTTTATAAAATTTTCATTGATTAAATCATAATAAAAGTAAAAGAAAAGTAAAGTAACTGTAATTGTTATAATCCACTGAAGGCCTCCTCTCTCCGTTTTGAAAAGAAGGGTTGGAGCTAAGACCCATCATGCTGCTCCATTGCGGCGATCTTTGGTGTTCTAAATTCACAATGCCTTCCTTAAACGAAAAGCGTTTAACAAATTGCTATTAACCAGAATTTGATTTACGCCTAGATTCATGATCCGTGAAGTCCAGGCGTAAGGCGGCCATTTTTGAAATGCCCAAATTTTAGATTTAAGGAAAGTATAGAAACTCCAATTTAACAATTTATTCCAACATTAAAAGCGCCATGATTAACAGGGCACAGGGCGCTGCAAATCCATCACTGCTATTATCATAGACAATCAACAGGGAAACTCTTTGGGGTCGTCAAGGAGTTTGAATCCGAGAATCGTCTCGAAAGAGTGGCACGGTCTTACCGCTGGGCTATTACAGCTTAAATCAGTAAATTATATTAATCTTCTAAATTCTGTCTTTGTTTTAGGGCTTTGAGCATCTGCTGGACAGTTTAGGGCTCGGAGGGCGAGTTTTTACTTCCCCGCACGATATTGCCCTGCACCGTATTAACGGTACGTTCCGGCAGCTCCACGATATACAGCATCGACATAGAAGATCACCCTCTACAAGTGAGTAATATTTTTGCTCCTTCAAATTATCTTCTTCAAATGTAATAGTCTACGCTATGGGCACCGGCAGCGTGATGCAAGAGGATCCAATTGCAACCTCTTGTCCGTAAGGAAAGTACATTGACAAATAACATAAATTTTAGTTTAGTTGTGCCTCTTTGTGGTCTCTAAAATTTTGCTACCCCTCAAATCATCCCACACGAGGCCCGGTACTCACGGGCGTAGAGGTAAATCTGTCGCTACATGGCCTATCCTTTGGTCCGCTTTGACGGACAAACGTTTATACAGGCTGATAATCTAAATTCAAATTAGTGGTTTATTTACTGGTTTTACAGAGGTTTCGAACTAAGCAACGTAATATATTTATAGATATAGTAGTCATAGCATTAGGCAACTCTTATATTTATAAAAAACAGGACACGGAAATTAAACTTGAAGTTTCTAATGACGAATTAGTCACTCTAACGTATTAAACTTTGTCGCGGTCCTTGAGTGAAATGATCATTGTGGCGGGTACCTACAAATGCTGACTGCTGACCTTCACGGTGCTCAGTCACACTATTCATTGTGTGGTACACCGCATATGCTATACAAATAATTACTATTTGTCATTTAATACAATTGAAAGTATTATCAAATACAAGTATATAGTGTTTTGTACTTTACAGTTCATGTTGTATTAAATAAAACCATTCAAGAGTTCAACTCCTAACAACCAATGAGGAATCCTCTTCCATGCAAAAAATGGATTCATTTTATTTCTGATAATTACGTTATAAAAGTAATAGAGATTTATTATGAGCAAAATGTGACTGAATGGCTGGTTTAAATGTGGTATTTCTCGAAATGGGCTCTTTGGTATTTTAAAATTTGGCCCTTATCCGTGTGTCCATGTCTCATTCATAAAAAATACGTATATAAAATACATTTCAACGTTACCTACGTAACTTATTCTATTTATTAAAAAAGGTGTCTTATAGAGTAGTCTTTACTAGTTAATTGGAGGAATCTATCAGTAATATTAGAAATCACTTCGGTAACCTAACACTTTAACCGTATCATTCGTGGTATTGTACACAACTATTTCAAAACGCGTAACGAAAATTGTGTTTGTACCGGCATTCAGGTACATGACCCTTCGAATAAAACATAGGCTTTATGTTAGTCGAAACATTCTACTACGTATTATTGACAGCATCTAAATTGGAAACTCGATTTCTGATATCATCGCGCACAAATGCAAAGACATACGGTTACAAACTATGGTACAAACTATGGTTTTAAACTTAGAAGCATGTCTTGACGTGAAAACGGTTTTTTTCAATATTAAATTTACAGATTTAGCATGTTTACAATCTTATTATATGTAATGATTACAGACCTCCGTTATTGTTTTGAAGTTCGCGGTTGATCTTTGGACCGCATTATACATAAAGATCACCGCAAAAAATGTTTAAAACTTTGATTGATTCTCGCTATTTTCAATGCTAAAATATTACTAAACATTTATTACAGTGTACTCATATTTTTTATGATATAATCATTGATCTATTATATACAGATCAATGCTAACAGACAGTCCGTACTTCTTTATGTCATCTTATCAAACCACCTTGAGATAATTAATTATTAACTAGACATTTTTTTTTTATTTAAATTAAAAATGAATTTTTAATTGTCAATTTTATTAAAATTTAAATATTATTCGTAGTAAGTCCATAAAAACAATAGGCCCTCCTCTACCCAAAGAAAATGAATAATTTATAGAAATATATTATAGAAGAAATAAGAAATAATTTATAGAAAATAAAATGAATAAGTTAACGGCCTTAGTAATTAGTAATTAGCGTCTCAAAAAATCAACTTGGGCTTTAACAAGGTAGTCAACATCTTAAAAGACAACTAAATTTTAATGATTCCAAACAAATGTAAATAAATGAATGAATTCTCGTAAGAAGTTAATAGAAAGCAGAATATGTATTGTTATGAATTCTCCAACGGCAGCATATTTCGTCCTTGAATTAATCTTTATCTGATGACACAAGTGTTTTCTTGCTTATAATTTTTACCGCAATCCGTCACTATTACATTGAAAAGTATAAATTTAAAGCCCGTTCTTACGTTTCCTGCAAAGTAGGAAAAATGTGTCACAAAAAAGTCACAGTCAAGTAACAGTTCTTAGAGAGAGCATGATATAAATTACTTGCTAAACTAAAACTTATACTAAACACTTTTTGCTTGTTTTGAACTAGATTGGCGGTATATTCATCGCTGTGACCAATCTCTGTTGATTGGCTTCGTCCTCGATGACGGTCGATGATCTAAACTTATTTATTGGCTTTAGGACCTTTAGTCATTCAGCTTTTAAAAAATACATACCTTATAATATGTATCTAATTTAATAAGAAGCTGTAAGAAATAATTTAAAAAAAGTTTTGTTTTATATTAATTATCTATTAGGTAGGTATATGATTTAAATATAAAGGACATATTATAAAAAATTATGTCCCCGAAAAATGTTATCACACGCGTTTCATCGCATGCGTATAGATTATAGTATAATAATACAAAAAAATATATTATGCAGGCTTTATCATTACACGATTAGATAGGAATTATTGTCTATTATACGACCCTGAGTAAAATAATTAGTGATTTTAACAATTATATCATATTAAATAATCATCCTTACGGCCAGACTTTATTATTCACGTCATGTTATAGGAAGACAGTTGGTATGCATTCAGAGCCAAGCGCGTTCATCATTTAAGAGCCCGCCATTATCCTATTATGGTCCTGTAATTCTCGATATACGACAATATAGCCAGACTATACGAACATGAATTTGAAGGAACAATAAACGAAAGTTTCACTAAATGTATTCAGGAATACTAATGCTACTAGCAACGAATGTATGTGATTCTTGATTGAAAATACTAGATTTTATCTATTACTACATCCACGGAATATAAAATGTTCAATATTCACTATTTGTTGTAAAACGGGATTTGTCTTTATCCTACTTGTATGTATATGTTAGGCCCTGTCTATAAGCTTCAATTATACCATCTTTCATCATTATTATTAATATTACGAATGGACAGATATAGTTTCACATCTGTAATATTAGAAAGGATATGAAATAAACCGTGTCTATACATTGAATATTTAGGGATTAAGTAGTAATTAAGTAGTAAATAAAATTTTATCTGTTGGTCCATATGCATATATATTCCATTAAGCGAAAATCAAAACATAAGAAACTATTTATTTTTTAAAATTCATTTCTGTTAATTTGATGATCAGGCTTTTTTATAATTTATAGCTAGGATTTTTACAATCGGCGTCTAAATAAATCGAACAAATTCAAATTCAATAAAATAATATAAAAAATGTTATAATATTTTTAAATGTCTATTTCTGTTCCAGCAACACCAATTTTAAAAAAACCATGCCTCTCACCAAGAGAAATATTAGAAGTCTATGGAATGGAAAGCGAACCAGGCATTATAAATATAAAACCGAAAACATTTTTAGAAATGTGTCCAGCTCTTGTTTACCAACTGGATCAAAGATCTTGTTATAAAACTGAAATACCTTCTCCAAAACTGGATAGAGTTTGGAGTAAGTAACTTCATACAACTTTTGTTTTAAAATTTGAGATATAATATCTTATATTAAGTACAAATGCACACTATTAAATTTGATTTTTCTTTTCAGCATGGATTTATGCTTCTGTGAGCATTCTTGTTATTAGCGCGACGGGGCTATTGGGTGTAGCAATAGTACCTATGTTAAAATCGGCGATATTTAGTCATGTGATTCATTTTCTTGTAGCGGTAGCTGTAGGTACCTTATGCGGCGATTCACTATTACATCTAATGCCGCATGCTCTCAAATCGCATGGAACCCCACCCAATGAACCTCAAGAAGAGACTGAAGTAATCCTTAAATGTAGCGTGACATTTCTTACTATTCTCTTATTTTACGCTGTAGAATCCATTATGCAGACCCTTAACGGCGGACACGCACACTCCCATGATGCCCCAAGTAAAACTGTTGAAGAACTAAAAGTGGAATCTACAAAACAAATAGAGTCTATAGAACTTGGTGCAATGATGCCTGGATCACCTCCACCACCAGTAGAACGTCCAATGACGTCAACAGCACTTATGGTAATCGTTGGTGACGGATTACACAATTTAACGGATGGCCTCGCAATAGGAGCTGCGTTTAGCGGAGATCCTGTTACTGGATTTGCAACAGCGCTTGCCGTATTCTGCCATGAACTTCCACATGAATTGGGAGATTTCGCAGTGTTATTACGTTCCGGTATGAGTATTAAAAGAGCTTTGTACTACAATTTGCTGTCTTCGTTTCTTAGCTTTATGGGTATGGCAGGCGGGATATGGCTTGCTGAGGACCACGAGTCGGCCTCTCAATGGATATACGCAGCTACGGCTGGAACGTTCTTCTATATCGCATTAGCAGATTTAGTACCCGAACTTAATGAAAACAATAAAGGAAAAAGTATTCACTTAGTGCTAGCAATCCTCGGCATTCTAACTGGCGGAATAATTATGCTTGTAATAGCACTTCACGAAGATGCCATACAATACCTTTTCCGAAATGCGGAACAATAGTCCTAAATATGTACATTATTCAGAGTGTTACTTTCTCAAGGTTGTTCCAATTGTTTGTCATAGTTTATTAGGCTAAGTAAGAATGTAACGAAATACAATAATAACTGCTCAATCACCTTTTAAAGTTAAAGCCAACATTCCATGCAATGACTTATTGTATAACTATAGTTACGATGTTAAGTAATATGAGAAGAAGAAGTGGAATATACAATGATGATCTTGTTCCTAACTTAATATAGATAATTAATAATTATTAAACGTAAAATAAAACAAATAAGCAAATATCGCACCATAATACAAACTGTTGTCGTCAATACTTGTCTGAACATTATATTAATTCAAAGTAAGTTTATACTTTGTACCTCAATCTTTAATTCGTAGTAATGATAATAATTTTATGAATATTAATAAAAAGCTTAGAATTAAGTATGTTTGTGTGTGCGCGTTTTAGTATAAAGCTGTAAATAAGTTTGATAAATGAAAGTATGTTTCGAATTAAGGCTGTGCTGTATTACGAAAATAATGTCGATGCAAAACGGTTTAAATGTCTTATGATATTTTATTGCATGACAAAATTGAACAAATAAATACTTTTAAATATATTTGAATATAAATAAATTAGTTTTACTATATAACATGTGATATGTTATATCGATACCATTTATGTCGATCAATTTGTACAGTCGATCTATATCGAGCCTTCCCTAGTCAACTACTACAAAGTCCTGTACTAGGACGCTAAGCCTTGTATGTGTGTTTTAAGTTTTTCTATTGATACTTAATAATAGCAATAGCGGCCTTAACAATAGTTAAGGCGCTAATTATTTGGCTAGAGTTGAGATTGCTTATTATCTTATATTATTAACATTATCAAAATCTTTCAAAAATCCGAAAGTCTCTTCTTTCAATTTTTGAGAGAAGGGTTGGTGGAGCTACGACCCACGACACTGCTGCAATGCCGATTGCTAGGTTACACATATCCCAGAATTCTCGAGATATGCAGATTTCGTCTAAATGTTTTACTTCACCGACAAGCATGTGATAAATTTCAATTATGAATTAGACACATAAGTTTTAACAGAAAAACTCGTTTGTGTCTGCCAAAGGTTCAAAAATTAAAATCGTGTCCCCTTCGAAAGTCTCACAATCTTCGTTGGTCGATCACACCTTTCATATTAATAAACCCTTGATATTTTTTTAAAATATTTACCCATCCATATAGTAGCCATAAGAGGAAAATCGCAGACACAGATCATTAACAATCATGTGATTTTAAAAACTTATGGTGTATTTATTGTAAAATACTGTATTTCACCTGATTATTCCACTGTATTTTTATAACAAATCCTGTAGTTTTGGATTTAGAACAATGTAATTTTACAAATCTAACCTGGCAACACCTGTCATTGGCAATCTGTGATTTTATGTCATCTGTCAGATCAGCTGTTAATGTTATGTCATTTTAATCTATAGGATTTCTAAAATAGATTAATAAGCATTTAGCAAGTATCTTATAAAAAACGCTGTAAAGTTACATTACTTTATGTTAATTGGTTAAAAGTTAGTTTATAAAGTTCATTCACGTTTTAAGTGCAAATTTTTTTTAAATCAAAGCAATGTTGAAAGGACTGGTGAGTAACTTTGTAAGTAAATAAACAATTTTAGATACGCTCCTTTATTTTGTAAATATATTTACTTTACCTTTTTTGTTCATAGTATATTGTGAAAACGTATTTCTGTTAATAAATTAAAAAATATATATTTACAACTGAATTAAATTACAAATTTCTTGTATATGACAAATGTCATATTATATAAAATAAATGTAGATAATAAAATTAAATACCTGTTTGCCTACTATATAGTGTAACTAAGCAAAATAATTATTTAAGTTTGGCTCTATCTTATTACCAAACATTGACATAAACATATTTATAAATTTCTTTTATAACTATGTTTATGTCTGACATAAACTTTCAAATTTAGAAAGTCATTTTTGTCAAAACAGAAGCAATTTAAAATGTTAAGGTAAAACTATTTTGAAAGCAATATAAATGACAATGTATATATATAAAAGAAATGCTTATAGAAAATTTTAAACAATTGATGTTTTTACTGCAAACATCTTACCATGGGTTGTTTTACATGGTTGTTAAAGAATACTGTAAGTTTATGTGATGTATTTATATTATATACTTGTGAATATATCAAATTATTTTTTATTAATTAATCATTTTTTTAATACTACTAAGCTATTAAAACATTACATTCTTAATATCTTTAATATTTTCTGAACAACTTATTTTGCTATTATTAGCATTTCTTTATGGAGTATTGGATTTCTTTACCTTGATAAGGTAATTAACCTAATACCATATTATGATCATTAGGACAGGATAACAAAGGTCAGAGAAAAAGGATCCATTCAGTGGCCTCTCTATCCTATCCTATTTGAGATTATCTCCTCACCTATTACTGGATCTTCCAGAAAGTTTTTAACCTTTCACCTTGAAACCTCAATGTCAATTGGTTCTTTTAAAAATTTGCCACACTCTATACCACAATAGATATGTGCAAATCCTAAATGTTTCCCCAATAATTTAATATTTGAATAATTTGATAAGAACATTTTATTTTCCAGATAATTTTTGGGACTGGAGTCTACACAGGTGTTTATATAGCACAAAACTATCAGGTTCGAAGTCAGATTCTACCATTTTTTTATAATGAATGCCATAGAATTTTCACACTCATAGCTAAATGTTAAAAATTAATAAGTAATACTTTTAAGAAACTTTATATTCATTTGCCATTGGTATTACTAATAAAAAGAGAGATGTCTCATAAATATAATATTCCCATATAGTTTGAATTAATGTTAAATTTAGATGCTAAACCTTGCTTTAATTGGAAGTATGTTTCTCAAAAATGTGATGCATACAATGATCAACTATACCATACACTAATTATTCAAAATAAGCAATAGTATCCTAGATTCTACTAATAATCTTGATACCTTGTTAATTTTCAAATATATTAATAGAAGCCATTATTAAGGAACTCACAAAAGAGGCCATGTTGACATCAATGTTGACATGGTGTTGTTTGTAATTACTATATTCTTTTTCTTGAATTTGAAATAGGGTATAAATATAATTATGACTTAATATTATGACTGTTCCTGGTTCAAATAAATATGGTCTCTTTTGTGTTTGTCACATTTCTGTTGTCTTTTTTAAGTTCAACTTATATTTCTTTTAATGCAGGCTGCGGTGGCAGCAATTTGCAAGAGAACTTCTCAGGAATGTGACAAGGCCCTGGATAAAAAGAAATGGTTGGTTTTTTTGTTTTTTGTAACCATTATAATTAATCAAGTGTTTACTAATAATATCAATATTTTATCTGAACCAAGAATTTTATCCCGTTATTATATGAATAAATTTGTACCATTTTATAATAGAAACATGTCATACAGAGTTATAACAAATTATGCCTAACACAAGTATTTTCATACATTCATTTATAGATTGAAAAAGTTGAAGATCCCAAGGTCTTATTTGAAAAAGCACAGTGCTATGTTAGAGCAAAAATAGAAGAATATGGCAAGAAAGGTGGAAAAGAATAAAACATCTGTCCAGATATCAGATTTAATCCTCTGTAAATAATATTAACTATTTAAAAATGATTTTTAAATAAATGATTTTAGCAATAACATTGTTCGTTTTATATCATAGATAACCCTCCCCCAATATGTTCTACAAACATTATTGGCTCTTCAAATGCTAACCAATCACTAGAGTGTGTCGGCAAAAGTCCCATACTCTGGCATTTGTACAACGCTAAAAATATATTCACAATGTTACCGATAATGTAAACAAACTTTTGTCCTACTGCTTGTGTACCTTCAACCATCTTGAATGTACTTTGTGTAGAGAATAGAGCTTTAACTGGTCTAACAATTAGCATTCCGACCATCATAATTGGAAATATTGAAATGGAATTGCCTGCCATATACATTATAAAAAGATTCATTGGTACTTGTTTTAATGGCCCAAGTGCAACATCCCATAGCTTTTTAATTAAAAGAAGATTAGAGTCTGTATCTTTTGAAGATTCAGTATAATTTGCATTTGTAGACTGGCTGTATCCAGGCGGAAAAGGTAGCTCGGTTGTCTGAGACTTGTTCCTGAAATTATATACATACATTACTTATATTTTTGACATTACGCGTTTTTTTGGGTCATAAAAAATTAAGTTCTCTACTTACTTTGTATTAAAATCTAGGGACCATTTTATCTTTTTATTAGATTTAACTTGTGCCATTGCCATTTTATTTATTCACCTTTTTTTAAATAAAATTTTAAATATTCTTACGTTCAGAAATATTTCACAAGCTCTGACGGCTGTCACAGATAGTCTACGGTTAATGAGCATTGGTCACAGACAGTAGGAATGTAAAAACATTCGATTTTATAATAATCGATGAAAAAAAACGATTTTTACATTAAAAAACGATCATTTTAATTGTCCTCGTTTTTTGTAAGATATGACACGCATTGTTGGATGTAACCGATGTAACCAAACTTCACATTTTAATCGAATTTCACAAACAGCATCTATTGTTATTTATTAGCACTTGTCCATTTTACATAGCATCTATCTTATTATATGTCTAATATTAAAAAGTCAATTAATATTAAAAAAAGGCGACTGTTCAAATTGTCAGAAAAAGTCGATTATTTTTAGGGATTATTATTATTTATATTTAAAGGGAAAAAAATATTATTTTTTTCTACTCCAGTCATATCCTTAACAAACAGGTGATGATTAAAGACAACCATAGACTACTAATATTATAAGTAGTCTATGGTTGTCTGTGCTGTTTTTGATAAAACTTTCCTATTCTAATGTTTTATGATGAATTCCCGATTAGCATTCGGCTTCACTTCCTTAAGTTTTTATTCAAATATCATAGTTTTGCGAGTTTAATTCTCTACTCAAATAATCTTTGGTTATAGTCATTCACAAGGCCGGTAAAATTGTGTTAAATTTAATAAATGCTGCTATAAACTCACATATAATTACGAAACTCCCTTATTTAAAATATTTATTTTTTTCCAAAATTGATATTAAGTAGCGGTGTGCCAAATATACTACGTCCACACAGCAGCGAAATTGCTTTCGGCCACCGACTTTATAGAATTGCCGCGATCGGGCTACCGCAATAGTAACGATGTTAAGTCACTGTTAATATTCACGCCCACACACATATTATCAGTCGCCAGTAGTCATTGGTTATCGGTGATCACTCAACCCCAACAATTAAGATTTCTTTAATATCATATAAAAATAATACAGGATAAAATTAAAACTAAAAATAACAATATTAGGTGTATTTATTTATTAAAATTCTGTACCATCAGTACTGTATTAATGAAACAAATGTAAAAATTATAATGAATCTAATAACATAAATACAATAAGTATAGTAACAGCCATTACAACCATATTTTAGTATAGTTTGCATTCAGTGGTGTATGAATATAAGTTACGAGTGGACCTAGGTCACATTAGTACATATAACTTGTACATCGTTGACAACGTGATTATCCTCTATTTCTTTCCTCTTTTCAGCGAATAGTACATGCTCTTTGCAAAATATAATAATTCTTTGACACGCCTCCTTTAGCTTGTCTTCTGGTACAGTTAATACAATTCGCATGTAATTAGGATACTCGAAGCACTGTAAACAAACATAAGTGTAACAATATCTAATTTGTATGGAAGTAAATTAGTGTCTTAGTTCATTTTAAGAAACAAAATACTACGTATCCGTTTTTTAAGGTATAACTTGAGGTTACTGTTATAGAAAAAAGACTGCAACTAATGTAAATTTATTTCTGAAAATTTAATACTAAGTAGTACTAAATAGTTTTATTAGCACGTGACCTGAACAATATATTCAGAATTATCGCGGAATTTGAAATAAGTAACACTTAAGCATACTACCATCTACGTACGCTCCTAACAGTATACACAAATAAAATAAGAAAATAAACGGATCAGACCAAATAATTTTGAATATATAAATAAATAAATATAAAATATAATGTGGAATTATTACCTGCCCCGGCAAACAGAAAACGGATTGTTCAGATACTAGGCCCTCTACAAACTGACATTCGTCTTTAAACTCCGGAAATAACTGCAATTTTATTTCAATCATCATATACATGGCTCCTTGAGGCTCAATAGGTCGTAAGCCGGGAGCGGACTTCAATTCTTGGTAAGCTAGTTTAGCTTGTGTCTGTAATAATTAAGACAGCATAAAATTTACTTATAATAAAATTGTCAAACAGAACAAGGCCAATCCTCCACCACCGCTACCACAATACACAAGCACTACACACCTTCACTATCACAAACTCAACAACTTCCCGCGTATGCGGGAACATAGTAAAGGAAGATATACCGCATACGAAGATTTAAGTAATTATATATACAGATAATTACTTAAATCTTCGATTCTAACATTAAAATTTATCTCATGTCGTGTGTTTATAAAGAGATTTTTCCTTAAAAAAAATTAATACGAAAAGAATTCATAAGTAGCTTATTATGTTATATCATATTTATAATATTATACCTTTTTAAATATTTGACTACACTTAGTCTGCATAGATTCGAATCTAAATATTATACCAACAAAACAACTGTTTATAACTAAAGCTATTGGTATATGTACAGATATTGCTATAGGAAATATTCCACTCACCTCGATAAACAACAATACTTCATCGAAGAAACTTTGCGGTGTGTATTCTAGAATGGCCGGTAATGCCGTTTGTATTAATGCACTAGGCCCCAGAATTCTCATAGATAAATTGGTTAAGCCCTGTCTTATTTCTTTTCCCAAGACATTATTACGGTCGTGAATAATTACCCAACCCATTCGCCAACCAGGAACTAAAAATCTCTTTGTAAGTCCACTACAAGTAAGTACAGGAACGTCTTTAGATATGGAGGATATAGGTACGAATTTGCAGTTGGAGAACACGAAATGTTCATATATTTCATCGGCTATAATGGGCACTTTGTATTTGGAGGCTATATCTAAGATTTCACTTAAATGTTCTTTGTCATACACAGAACCACATGGGTTCGAGGGATTATTGATTACTATACCGACAGTATCGTCGTCTATCTGACTTTCAAGATCATCAAGGTCTATTTTCCAATGTTCATTTGGCTGTAAAACAATAAACTTTAATAAAAATTGATCAATAAAACATAAGCAAACTATACAGGATTAGTAAATTATGAAGAGAATGCGGCGCAAATATGCAAATCATCATATACCAGAAACTTGTTCTACGTCTGGAAACTCGTTCATATAATAGTAATGTTTATATTTAAAGCTTAGTTGCCAAATATCCTATATTTAACATTATGTAATGCTCTAAAATGTTCTATGTTTTACAAATCGTTTTATTGCAATTATAAAAAATCAATATATTGAAAAAATATATTAAATTTAATAATAATAATAAATAAATATATGGGACAGTTACACACACGGTCGTCCATCCCCAAAGTAAGTAACTTAATACTTGTGTTATGGGTAACAGACAACTGGTGAATATATACTTATATATTTTTTAAATACATACTTAAATACAAATATACACCCAGGCTCAAAGACCAACAAATTCATTTTTAAAGAAAATGTTGATCCTCGGCGGGAATTGAACCCGCGACCCATGGAGCCGAAGGCAGGATCACTACCCACTGCTCCAACGAGCCAGTCAAAATTTAATTGTACAATAAGCGTCCTATAGTAATGAAATAATCAACGCCGCACCGACATACGCAGTTTCGCTATGTTGATCTTAAAGGAAATGCAGGAAGCCACTGAACTAAAGCGGCAAAAGGCTGAGTCTGGGAAACGTCTAGAACAGATTTATTAATAGATTTGTAGCGAACGACCATCGATTAGGTCTATGATAACTAACTCTTTGGAATATGTATATCGGGCTGAATAAATAATCTTATGCCGATGTTAAGAATTATAATTTAACATTGGTTACATTCGAGGTTAAATTTGGTGGTTAATAAATTTATAGAATTAGGCCGTTACTTTGCGGAGATCCATAATACAAAAGTAATAAAAAAATCATTATATTCGAGATTTATCGCGGATAACAGCAAAATATTTTTTTTACATTTGGTGCCTTAAACTCGTAACCGCTGCTTCAAATCCAAGCAACTGTATTAATCGTGAGCCTATAAGCCTACAGTATCGTGTGTGATTAAGAATTTAGTTTTTAAGAGTCATTTTATTATTAGGCTAAATATTATAAAATTGCATATTTTATTATATTTCTTAATGTCATAGGCAAAGTTGTAACTTACCAATAAATTGTAATATTTTGTTTTTATACCAAGACCTTCCGACAACGTTTGATATATAGAGAATCCCGGTCGAGGAATAAGTATGTTTTGTCCACAGTCCGCGATAGCCATAATGACCATTTCAATTGCATGAGAGCAACCACTGGTTAAGATTACGTCCTCAGGACTAATTTCACCCTGGTGAGCACTGTATTTGGCCACTGCAGCTCTAGCTTCATAGTGACCTTTAGATGGAGCATAGCCTCTACTTTTATGTATTTCAATACTTTCTCGGACGGCTTGCAGTAATTGTTCTGGAGGGTTAAGATTCCCAAAGGTTGTTGGGTCACCTAAAATTTGAAAAAAGACATAATATCACTGTGTGGACTTTTAGTTAATTAATCACTATGCTTGGTAATCACTGATTCGTTTATTTAATTATCAATGGCATTAGATTTTAATTGCATCGTTTACTTGTCATTTGTAGGGACGAGTTAACCGTGTGTCTCTTATGTTATGGCACATAACTCTACTTTGTTCCTTTTTTTATCAACCTTTTCTTATTTATGAGATGACTGAAGCAGCCGATTTCAGACAAGACTTTTGACTTTTACACTATAAACTTTAGAGAAAAAAAAAAGATTCGTCATTAGATAAATGTAACTTATATATAGATTTTTAAAAGTATTTATTAAATTCATTACATATTAGCAACATTTATTGTTTTTCAAATGTTAATTTAAAATAACGATTAATTTGTTCTCGGAAGCAGTCTTAACTGTACTAGTACAGTAACAATTTGTCTTTACGCAATAATAAATTTGATAATTAAAAAACGCAATAATAAAATTAAATGAATCATCTATTTATTCCCTCAATATATGATCATGTTAAATACAATTCTATAAGGTTCACATCAAAAATCAATATTCTTCTATTTAGTATAAAGTAGTGCGTAACTCTTTCACTGATGAGGCGTAGTAACTTTAGCTTACACAAAATATTACCCTCTACCTCGTGATGTGCCAGATACTTGTAATATTTCGCAGGGAAATTATGAAGTACGATGATACAAAATTGGGATATATCAGAATATAAATTTACCCCAATACTTAGCTATTGTCATATTCAAATCCCTGTTTGAGTGCAAAATGTGCTTTCCACACGCAAAAATAAATTCGTATATAGAATAAATTCATATAGGCGATTTAATTCAAATTTATTCAAATGATACATTATAATAAATACTTATAACATATATTTTTATAACGTATTCATGTCAAAAAATAATAATAACCACAAAATACACACTAACCCGGTTAACCTTGACTTACTAGAATCTCCTAACCTAATATTCTCCTTTCCATAAAATTAACATAATAAAATTATTCCAATCATTCTTTATATATTTTTAGCACATTAGTAAATTAACACTATATAAGAACCGTTATATAAGGGACATTATGTATTGTTGGATATTTATTGGTCATTGCTTTTACTTATATTAATAAAAAAAATTTTTCAAAAATTTTAATAAGTTTTAATTTATACGTATCTATCATATTTTTTAACAAAAGTTTGCGTGAGTTTTACTAAATTCTGTAATTATTTTTACCTACATTTTATAACACAATGCACTATAGTGTTAAAAAAGTAATGTTATAGTGCTTATTAAATGTGTGTTAAAAATAAATAATGTATATATTAAACTTCCAGAACCAGCGAAGGCGCATTACCTAAGTCATGGATATATTATTGATACAGTCCTCTGCATTTTTTTAATTTCCTCAGTACCTACGATTAGAATGGATAGCCTGGTTGGGGAGGTATATTTTGTTCTGCTATTATTGGAGCGCAGTATCATATATATGAAACTTACCTATTGACAATGCAATGAGTTCCTTATCAGAATTCGGCTCAACTTGTAAATTCTCTACTATTCGCCGTATCGGATTAGTAGTTTTTTGGGCTAAAGTTGAAGCACGCACCTCCCACTCCTGGCTGCTTCGAATACGGCCCGACATCAGCACAAAACAAGCGGAATATAAAAATCTGCGTCGACACTTGAATTAAGAATAGTGATCCTTTCGATACTCACACAGTTTTGTATCAATACTGCTATTTTACGGATACTAAGTCGCGGAACTGGTTTGAAAATGTATATGAGATGACGACAGTAGAGCCTGTTATTTAAATATTCCACCCTTGCTAACTGCGACACTAAAGCGGTAAATAATTAATAAACAATACCTTCATAATATCATCTAGATTTTAGAAGCCCAGACGGCGTTCAGGTTTTTATCTTACAACATTAATACACATAATGTTTTTAGTCCAGTATACACCCTCGGCAGAGTTGTCTATATTAACATTAAAAATGTAAAAGTCTGTTTGTCTGTTACGCTTTTACGATTGATCCGCTGGAGCGAAATTAATAAATAGCTTAATAAATAGCAAAATTGAAACTTACATACCGAGCAAACATATAGAATGATAGCACTACCGATTTTGTAATATTTGTATTCCAAATAACCCGCCGTGTGGTATCCGGCTAAGTAGAATAGACCACCTTCGTTTCTTGCCGAGGTGTAGTAAAAGGCGACTAAGGTAAGCTGACCCGCTATATGGTATCCGGCTGAGTGAAATAGACCACCCACATTTCCTACCGAGGCGTCGTAAATGGCGACTAAGGTAAGTTGGCGTCAGGCAGGCGGCCACTTGTAAAATACCTGACCTAACTCGCCATCTCGCTCGCATCTATCTGTTTGTATACTTCGTGCTTGCTCGAATAGCTAACTTACAAGCTTGTCTGGCTAGGGTAGGAACTATCTAAAATGTCTGGCTAAAGGGTCATCATCTTATTCTTATCTAATTAATAGGTATACATTAAAATCAGCTAGTATAAATACTATGAGGTTAATAGAAGTCAATTTCATGAACTTTAAGGGTGTCTGGCAAGGGTTTCCACTATGCTAAGTGTCTGGCATTGACTGACGTGATTTTTAATAATATTCTAAAGATAATATTAAAAGATCAAGCTGTATACTAAGACGAAATTAATTCGGTATTTTGCGACCTTGAGTACCTCGTATCTCCCAAAGCCACTATGATCCAGATTTCATAATCTACCATCGTTCTTACCTGTGTTGGGAGCATGCACTGACAAACTTTCAGCTTTTATAAAATGACGAAGGTCTGAGGTTCACGGGCTCTCGGTCTAATATGAAACGTAGCTAGATAGATATCGCTTCCCAAACCCCCTACATACTGTTTCATGAAAATTGTTGGTGCCGTTTCAGATTCTATATACGTATATATATACAAGATTAACTCATTTAAATATTAAAGATTCTACAAATACAAAGCAGGTCGAGAAATTCATCAAAGGATATTCTCGCAACATCAATCTCAAACAAATTATCCTATCCAGTGGCAAAGTGTAATATAATACTAGTGGTGCCGATGACATCGTCTGTGCCAACTCAAGCGTTTATGTACCCTCAATAATGCAATATGTGTTTTTGCCTATTCTCAAAAAAAAAATGTTTTTTCATCTGATTAGCCGTAAAAGTGTAAAAAACAGACAGACTCGTGTTTATGATATTACTAGCGACCTGCCCCTGCTTCGCACGGGTATAAAATATATATATCCCATGTCAGTCAGTGTAAAAAAATGATTAAAATCGATCGAGTCATCATCATCATCATCATCATCAACCTGTGTCTGTCCACTGTTGGACATAGGTCTCTCCATTTGCATGCCACTGAGCTCGGTCTTCAGCTCTCTGTTTCCAGCCAATACCAGCCACTCTGCGGATGTCGTCGCTCCACCTAGCCGGAGGACGTCCTACACTACGTTTGCCAAGGCGCGGTCTCCACTCCAGAACACGTTTACCCCAGCGGTTGTCGGTTCTGCGACAAATGTGACCAGCCCACTGCCACTTAAGCTTACTAATCCTTTGGGCTACGTCGATTACTTTGGTTCTCTGTCGTATCACTTCGTTCCGGATACGATCCTTCAGAGAAACTCCGAGCATAGCCCTCTCCATAGCTCGCTGAGCGACCTTAAATTGGTGGACCAGTCGCATTGTCAGTATCCACGTCTCGGCTCCGTATGTCATCACAGGTAGGACGCACTCGTTAAAGACTTTTGTCTTAAGGCTTTGTGGTATGGGCGACGAAAAGACTCGATGAAGTTTCCTATATGCCGACCAGCCAAGCTGTATTCTCCTGCGAGCCTCCTTCTCGAAGTTGTTTCTACCTAGCTGTAGGACTTGTCCAAGGTAGACATACTCCTCAACAACATCGAGAGGAACTCCGTAGAGGGCAATCGGTTCCGGAATGACATGTTCATTGAACATTACTTTGGTTTTATCCAAGTTCATCCGGAGACCGATGCGAGCAGAAGACTCAGCCAGACTGGTCAGCATGTATTGCAAGTCGTGTACGGTCTCAGCCACGATTACGATATCATCTGCAAATCTTAAGTGTGAGAGGTACTCGCCGTTTATGTTTATGCCCCGTCCTTTCCAGTGCAGCGTCTTGAACATATCCTCCAAAGCATTAGTGAACAATTTGGGGGAAATTACATCCCCTTGTCTCACTCCTCGATGCAGGTGGATAGGTCCAGACTGCTGATTCTGTACTTGGACGGTCATAGTTGCAGCGTCATACAGACCTCTCAGCACTTCGATGTATCGCCAATCAATTTGGCACCGTTGCAGGGACTCCAGAACAGACCAGGTCTCGATAGAGTCAAAGGCTTTCTCATAGTCCACAAATACTAAGCACAGAGGCTGATTATACTCGTGAGTCTTCTGTATAATCTGCCGTACTGTGAAAATGTGATCTATGGTGCCGTATCCTCCTCGAAACCCGGCCTGTTCGGGGGGCTGGAAATCATCGAGTCTCCGCGCAAGGCGATTCGTGATAACTCTGGAAAACAGCTTATAGATATGGCTCAAGAGGGAAATAGGTCGGTAGTTCTTCAAGAGAGTTTTGTCTCCTTTTTTGAAGAACAACACGACAATACTCTCGCTCCATGTCTTAGGAGTTCTCCCCGAAAAGAGAGCAGAATTAAATATGCGCTGGAGCCGCTCGAGTATCGGTTTTCCACCTGCTTTTAGCAACTCCGTCGTAATTCCATCCTCTCCGGGGGCTTTTCCATTTTTAAGCTGTTTTAGAGCCAGCACGATTTCGTCTTGACAGACTTCTGGCAGATCTTCTGTGAAGTGGCGGGTTAAGGTGGCTCTTTTATCTCCGGGATTAGGTGGGGGACGAGATGTTTCTGATGAATATAGCTTCCCGTAGAAGTCCTGAACCTCCGCAAGAATCTCTGCTTTGGAAGCGACGACTTTCCCGTTTGCTGTGGTCAACTTCGTCAGATGGCTGCGGCCAAGATGTTGGAAAAAGACTTTCGACCCCCGATTTTGCGCAATTGCTTGTTTAATTTTATTTGCGTTGTAGTTTCGGAGGTCGCGTCTTATAAGCCTAGAAATTTTTCTATTCAGATCTGACGAAGCGACTGTACGATCATCTCGTCGCTTCTGCATTAACTGCAAAGTCTCTTGCGAAAGTTTAGACTCCTTACCGGTACTTTGCACCTGATATAGCTTCGTCCCCTCGTCCCGTAAGATTTTCACTGCACGGTCGAGTTCCAGGTCAATGTCATCGTCGGTTGTGGTTTCCAAGGCAGCAAACCGGTTCTCCAGTTTTAACTGGAACGTTTCAGACCCTACCACAGCTTGAAGCAGGTTTGGCCGGAGCGTAGACCTCATAAGACGGGCGCGTTCGAGCTTACAATCAATATTT
This sequence comes from Morpho achilles, assembly GCA_947086495.1. Taxonomy (NCBI): domain Eukaryota; kingdom Metazoa; phylum Arthropoda; class Insecta; order Lepidoptera; family Nymphalidae; genus Morpho; species Morpho achilles. The sequence continues at coordinate 13,090,717 of CAMTZB010000007.1, read as the reverse complement.
AGAGTGCCTCGCACGAGTCGGTGATCACTTCCGGTGTTAAATCTAGTGATCACAGAGACATCTCTAAAAATACGCTTCTTGTCGGTCATTATGAAGTCTATCTCATTTTTTGTCATAGCGTCAGGGCTTCGCCACGTCCACTTCCGTTGAGATTGTTTCTTAAAGAAAGTGTTCATACAGAACAACCCCTCTTTCTCCAGGAAGTTGACGAGCATTTGCCCCCTATGATTTCTGCTTCCAAAACCGTGTGGTCCTACTACCGATTCGCCGCTAATATGTACTCCCACTTTTGCGTTGAAGTCTCCCATGACAACGTTGAAGTGGGCCTTTTGGGTGGTGTGTAAGGCCCTGGAAATGTCTTCAAACAATTCCTCTACTTCATCGTCCGAGTGTGACGAGGTCGGTGCATACACTTGGATAACCTTGAGGTTATACCTCTTGGTTAGTCTGATCACAAGGTACGCTACCCTTGTCGAAACACTGGAGATTTCCAAGACGTTGTCAATGAGAGTCTTGTTAACCATGAACCCGACGCCACCTTGGGACTGTTTGTCTCCCTCTCTGAAATACATAAGATGACCTGATTCCAAAGTAACGGTGTCCTCCCCCTCTCTTCGGATTTCCGATAAACCTAGAACATGCCATCTTATGTTCTTCAGTTCTTCAGTGAGCTGCACCAGATTTTCGTCGAGCCGTAGCGTGCGTCCGTTATAAGTAGCCAAAGTCAGTTGGTGTTGGCGGCCTACCATCGCCCGGGGATTCTTAGCACCCCCTGCCCCGCCGTTACCATGACCGCCGCCGTGGCCAGGAATAGCGGGGCGACCGGGAACTGGGGGCCATTGTGTTGTGGTACTTGCCATTAGAGGTTTTGCCCATAATCACCACGCTGGGCAGACGTGTTGGTGATCGCAGAGCGTAGTTCTTGGCACCGGTGACGCTGCTGCCCGTCGCCGGTCTGTGGTATTTTAACTACGCCAAAGTTGAATGGTTATACCGCCATTAATCGGTCGCCAGAGCCTCGTTCGTTAATCGGCAGGATGCACCACGAGCAGGTGAGGTTGACTGGGAGTAATAAGATGGAATTTTACCCCCTTGCATCCCGATCGAGTAGTTTTGATTTATTCATTACTGCCCGCAAGCGTTAAATTTGGAGAAAAACAATTTCCTTTCGCTATACCAAGAAGATTTCCTGCTATCTTTGGAATATCTAAATTCATATAGTACATTTTTACTTATTTACTTTTACATTTTCCCTATGTATTTTATTTTTACAATTAATTACAGAATGCCTTTACACAAACTCTTGAAAGAGGGACATAGCTGCTAAAGTCGAAGTGTTATAGGGCGAAGCGCGGCGTCCTCACGGCATTTTAAATCTGTAATATCTCCGAAAATGTTCAATTAAATTACATGCTGCAAACGGCCATATTGATCTATATTAAATCAACTATTTATTTAAGGTACTTAATTGGATAAGGATTAATGCTGTATTGTATAAAAATTGCTTAAAAAATATGGCATTATTTTTCGTAAAAAGTAAATGACAAAAAATGCTATAGTGGGGTATCCATAAGAGATAGACATATACCATCGCGGACTTTTCTGTAGACCTTTTCAAGATGTACAAATACTTAGTACATTATTTTGATAAATCTCGTAGGGTTTAGCGTTTGCAATGTAAGCGGAAAAAATGTAATTATTTACAGAAACCTCAAAAATTACAGTATTTCTCTACTCCGTATTGAATGTTATTATACGTACAAACCTTCCTCTGGAATCACTCTATCTATTAAAAAAAACCGCATCAAAACCTGTTGCGTAGTTTTAAAGTTTTATGCGTACATAGGGATATAGGGACTTTGTTTTATAATATGTAGTGATAATGGATAATAGTTAACATCCAATAGTTGTTTTCTTTTTTATTTCTATATAAAAATCAGCCGGCACTGCGTAAACATAAACAGTCTGTATGGTAAATATTGTTGTTTTTATAAATATCATACGTTTCTAGGGAATGACTCATTGTCGCTTCTTACGACTGAACTGGAATTATTTACCTTTAAGATTTCTCATTGTAATCACGGTCAACATGTATTTGGGTGTGTTATACTAATATTTCAGCACGTAAAAAATATTATTATATTTTTTTGACATAATTTAGGCTTATCAGTGGCGGAATTAGGCTTGATGCCGCCCTTGCCTTGTGTATCATGCCGCTCTAATATTAGAATATATTTTATAAATTTAGGTCCATATCTTTTATTATTTACTTCGTTAGGTTTTATAATTAGAGTACGAAGTTCAATTTCGCTGTCATTTGCAAGCCATAATAGCTCAGTTGGGTATTCCGCATTCACAGCGATTCCGAAGTTACAAAACCTCGGCTCAGTACAAATATTTCTTATCTGTTTTCAGTTTCCTTTTTTCTTTCAAGCTCAGGTTTAGAGATATAAAATATTTTTTCAAATCCTATATTATCATATCTTGTATATCTTCTTTAAAAAAAACCGATTTTATTCTATAGAAAATGTTTAATAAAAATTAATCTGAACTTAATTTCGAAGTAGTCATGTCCATACTTTTTTAATTTTTAAAACAAATTTAGCCCGTTCCTCAAATAATGTCGCCCTAGGCCCTACATCGCACGATCCTAGGCGTACGTGCGTACGTAAATTCAGCACTGAGCATTTTAAAGTAATAACTTAATCCTTAATTAATATTATATTAAGTCACTATTTAAGTTCCAATAAACTTAAAACTACTGAACGAATTTTCATGCACTTTTCACCAATAGACAGAGTGATTTTTTATTTTAACGAATATTTCGTTTCATTTGTTGTACCTAGGTATTTTTAACATCTAGAACATCGCGTTCTGTGAGGACGGACCTAAGCCTAAAACCACGTGGTAATGTTTGTAGAAGACGAAATCTAATTAAAATATAAAACGTAATTTGTACCTACTGGTATCTATATAACTTGGCACAGCTTATATCAAAGCATATATTCGTATACCATGGCCAGAGTTGCCAACAGAAGAAGAAGAAGTCCTACATCCATGACTGCTAAACTTTCAACCAAATCAATTTTTGTTTTGTGAAAGAAAAAAGTACACAAATTATTGGTTTCTTTTATTATTACCTACTAAAAGATTAACAAATTAATACTACAAAATTTACATTTCGCTACTCGACCTTCTACTTTCGATAGCTACGATCCGAGAACACCTAAACTGTTATTGTGGTTTTGGCATAGTTACGCGTGAACGTGAACAAATTTGTACAGTTAATACAAACTACAAACTGTGAGCACATGAGCTTCACTGAACGATGAACGCTTCTAACTTCTAAGTATTTTTCAGAAAAAATATTTGGTGAGAAATTCCCGCGTATAAAGAATAAGTATTATAATAGTAATAGTAGTAGTGTAAAATATTGGTGGGACATCACCACGTATAGATAAACGTTGACTCATTCTTGTTAATTAGTTATGCCTACTCAAGAAAGTACATATCTACATATGAAAAAAAAGTAACGAACAGGTATATAGAGATCATCGTCAAATGGCAGTAAATCTAACTTTTTAACTACTGTTATATTTTACTAAAACCACCAAAAAAAATCACGAGCCACTAAAAGCAATATTGCGCCCTTAAATGAAGAGTTAAAGTCACCAGTTTAAGTGGAAAATCCACTAAGTTGGCAACGCTGCATATGACAGTGACGTTTTACGTTAGACAATTTTGACATTTAATTGAAAAAGCGAAAATTTAAAAGGTCTTAATGGTTTTGAAGCAAATTATGTAATTTTTACTATAATTTTCTATATTAAGACAGTTGTATCTAATGATGAAAATTTTACTTGGATAATAACTAAAGTACATGACGTGGAATTTTTAGGTTTAAACACTACTGTTATAGTTTAATATTTTATTGGTTGTGCTTAAATTTGTGCATTGAAACGGTTATATTTGAACATGTTTTTACGTTTAAAACGTCCATATATTGCATATGGTCGATTAAAAAGGTTTTTGTCACTGGAAGCATCTTCAAAAGAAAATGCTCTTCATTACTGTGCAAGCATTGTGAGGTATTGACCATGTCATTTCAATACTTTTTTTTTGTTTTTTGAATAATAGTAAAATTGCAAAAGTATTTACTTGTCATTTTTTAATATGTATAGCTTGATGAATTGATGTGATTTTTGGTATTGCAAAAGTTGAAAGGCTGGAGAGTCACATATTTGAATTTTTCAATGAATATTAAATCAATAATCTTAATACTAAAATAATCAATATATACACTTATACATCATTGCTTGATTAGCAAAATAATTAAATTATTTAACTATGCCACACAATAATCATATGTGTGTGTTACATCTTGTCTACTTAAATCTAAAAGAGATATTATTAAATAGTAATAAAAAAATATGTTTTTAAGAATATTTACAATTTAAAGAAATTTTCCTCGTACTCGAACATTTTTGCAGGTAGACAGCATGATTATGAAAATTACTTGGCTACCCTTCTTATGACAAAAACCCTGAGGTCTCCTGCACTAGTTGTGCGAGCCTTTAATGCTGAAATAGCAAGGATTCAAGACAGAACCACAGACCCCCAAACTGCAGCAATGCGATTGCAGTTCTGGCAAGATGCTGTGGGTTCAATATATGAACAGAAATCAAGCAATATTCCAGCCAATCCTGTTTCTCAAGAATTTTTTAAGGTTTTTATATAAATAGACATTTTCAATTCAATTCAATTTTCCATTAATGGCTTTTAGTAGTGCCTTGTTGGCACAAATTACTTTGCCAATGTCACGTAAGGTGAAGTACACACAAAGGAGATTGTACGGTGAAACAAAGAAAAAAAAAACTAAAATTTTGATTATTTACAAATAGTTGGAACCTTTTATAACCCTTCACCTGAAACAAAAGGACGACACAATATGAATATATATATTACTTACAAATAGTTATACTTAAAAATAAATTATATTACAATTTTATTTTGTTACATTTAATATATTTACATAAATATTTACAATAGGGACTAAATACAGACGTTAACAAACATTCAACATTTAATGGACGAGGGATTTTGGATGGGAGAATGTCATATAGAGGGTGAAGGAGCTTAGGACAATTCAAAAGGATATGGGATACAGTGCCTTCGTCTAAACCACACTCGCAGATCGAGTTGTCCCTGATCCGCAGTTTTGCCAAGTGTACAGGTGTGCATGAGTGACCAAGACGTAAACGAGAGATAGTAGATGAGATCCATCTGTCTGCATATCTATAGAGAAAAAACCATGGTCGTCTTGGAATGTCTGGCTGAAGAGCAGCATAGTACTTCCCTTTAGTAGTTTTTGAGGTCTCGTAGAACGAATTCCAGGATTTGTCCAGGAAAGTCTTAGCTAATGAGCAAAGATCATTAGCAGTATTCTCAAAGTGTTCGAGCGTTCCATCTTGAACTGCAGCCTTAGCACATGAATCAGCACTCTCATTTCCAGGAATACCGGAATGGCTGGGGATCCAGACTAAAGAGATGGATAATCCTTTTTTGTAACAAGAGAACAGAATCTCCCTAATCTTCAAAACAATAGGAAATCTTGACTTACTACGAAATGGATTTTCTTTAATAGACAATAAACAACTAAGAGAGTCTGTCAAAATAACGGTCTGTGTAACGTTATGGGAGTGTGCAAACAGGATTGCTTCTAACAAAGCAATGGCCTCTCCTGTAAACACAGAAGACTCGGGAGGACATTTAAATTTTAACACGATTTTATATTTGGGGATCCAGCAGGCTGCACCAACACAACTATTCAGAGATAGTTTAGATGCATCTGTATATATCAGGAGAGAATTCTGGCAATTCTGATGAATATAATTCTGAAAATTGTGTGGTGTATCAGGAGAATTTTTGATAAAACCAAGATCTGTGATAATTGAAGGATTGAATATAAGTGCTTCAAAAGAAGTACAAAAGAGAGGATTAGATAGATAGCGTAAAATAGGATTAGGAAGAGAGGAATATTTTAAGAAACTATCTAATATGTTTGATTTTGAATTTCGAGATATAGGAAAATGGGAGAGGAGAGTTAATTTAGGCCAGAGTGGATGGGAGGACAGCTGTAACGATTTACTAATATATCTGTCACATAAATATTGACGTAGGGATAAAGGAGGGTCAACACATTCAACCTGCAAGGCGTTTGTTGGGGAAGATTTCATTGCACCCAGAATGATTCTGAGGCATTTAGACTGGATTTTATTTAATTTATCTGAGGCTACTTTATTAATGGGTTCTAAGACAAACAGACAATAATCCATATGGCTTCGAACTAAGGCATTATACAGTAGTTTAAGGGAGTAGGGGTGGGCACCCCACCAAACCCCTGCTATAGCTCGAAGGACATTGATCCCTTTTTCACATTTTTTAATAATGTGATTCGTATGGGAAATTCCGTTCAGTCTGTTATCGAGATAAACACCTAGAAATTTAGCATTCTCTACAAGGTTGATGTATTGGTCTTCATAAGAAAACTGGAAATTAGGGATAGATCTTTTTTTAGTGAACACCACTGCCTGACACTTAGGAACGGACAAGGATAAGCCATGGTCAGACAGCCACTGGCCTAGGTAGTACAAAGCAGAGTTTATTCGATGTGATATATCCTCTACACAGTTAGACCTATAGTATAAAACGATATCATCAGCATATTGCAAGATGTCACAGAAGCTATTAACAGACAATTCGAGATCATGGGTATATATGCTGTATAGCAGAGGGCTTAGAACAGAGCCTTGAGGGAGACCTTTCCAGACAAGTCTGGGGGGAAGCGATGATGATTGGTGCTTCACCACTATGGATCTACAAAACAGCAGATTACATATGAAATGCACAATCCTCACAGGTATACTCAGCTTTAGCATTTTCTGCCTGAGCAACGGAAGAAGGACATTATCGTATGCAGAAGCGATATCCAGGAAAACGCCCACAAGGTACTCTCCTTTTGTAAAGGCCAATCGAATGTCTGTTGTAAATATGCTGAGGCTATCAGTTGTACTGAAACCCTTCCGAAACCCAAATTGGGAGGAGGGAAGAATATTTCTACTTTCTACTATCCATGCCAAGCGGTTTTTAAGTAGGTGTTCAGTAATTTTAGCCAAAGTAGACGACAGTGCTATGGGTCTATAGGAGTTGGGATCTGATGGATTTTTACCAGGTTTCAGGATGGGGATGACTATTTGGGATTTCCAAGAATCTGGAACTATCCCTGTCTCAAATAAATTATTAATCATGTTTAAAAAACAAAGTTTTGCTTTGTCTCTTAAATTAAGTACAAATGAATATGGAATACCATCTTTACCTGGAGTTGAATCTTTAAGTCCATTGAGGGCTACATGTAACTCAGACAGAGAAAAGGGGGCATCCATTTCGTTTGAACTTGCAGTTCCAGGAGGATCAAGAAACATGTCTTTATAGGGAGCACAAGGAGGAGCTAATTTATCAGCAAAAACGTTAAGCCAGTCAGAAGGATTATTGGAACAAAGATTAACATGATCAAGAGATCTACGGAATCTCTTAACTTTATTCCAAACAACCGTGGAGGAGGATCGAGGTAGTAAGGATTCACAGAACTTAGTCCAACTCATTTTTTTCTTCATTTTAACCAATTTTTTAACTTTCGCGTCTATTCTTTGGTAATTAATAAAATTTTGATGACTCATATTTCTAGAGTATCTCTCTTCCGCGAAAGTTCTCAGTTTAAATATATCACTGCATTCCTCATCCCACCAGGGAGGGGAAGGCATATGATTTCTGGGAGGATGTTTCTTAGGAATATTGAGATCGGCCGAAGATAAAAGACAATTTATAAAAAGATCATAGTAAACCAAAATATTACCATTAGTTTCAAGATGCGGTAGAACGTTCGTCATGTTGTCGACAGATTGGGAATAGCCTGACCAATTAGCCTTTTGGATTCTATATTTTAACAAGGGATCAAAATTGGGAGGGGGTAGGATTCTACAATTTAAGGAAATGATGATAGGGAAGTGGTCACTACCATATGTAGATGAGAGGACTTTCCAAGATAATTGGGAGGCAAGATTAGGGGAGCATACCGAAAGGTCTACAGCAGATTTAGGGTTTTGATTTGGGTAAACTCTGCGGGTGGGAGATCCATCATTGATGATGCAAAGGTTTGCATCATCAAAGATGTCCACCAACAAAGGAGCTAACCCATCACAAAAGTAACACCCCCACATAGTATGGTGAATGTTAAAATCCCCCATAACTATGACAGGAGTGGGTAAGGACGAGAGGATGGTTTGTATTTCAGGCATGATGGAGGAAGAGGGATGAGGTATGTATAGAGAAAGGAAAGAGATGTTTAAGGAACGAATGGCAACAGCATTAATCTGTTGGCTAAGAGGAGGAAGGGGGATAGGAGAATAAGGGATGGAGTGCCGGATAAAAAGGGCACAACCTGCACGCCCATCACTCCTGTCATCCCCTAAACAGGAAAAACCAGGGAGCCGAAATCGGACCCCAGGAGTCAACCATGTTTCCCAGATGGCAACAATGGTAGGCTTATGCAGGTTCACAAGGGACAGCAATTCATGTTTTTTGGAACTTACACTCTTACTGTTCCATTGCAGAAATGTTGTTGGGGCCATTTTTAAGGATTTTGAAAAGTTGGGAAAGGTTAAAGGCAACGTTGGACGGTAGAGGGATTTCACTACATGGAGCAACAATGCTCAGTAAAAATTCAGAGAGAACTTCTAAGATTTTACCCTGAGTAGCAGGAGATTGAATGGAGTCATTATTAAGCGCACAACCATTAGGTAGGGATGAGGAGCAATCACCAATAATATCCTGGTGGGCTCTCTTGTCAAAACCTTTTCCCAATGGTGCACGAGGACGGGGACTGTGGAAAACTGTTTGTCTATAGGACTTTGTGTTAGGTTGAGATCTTACTGAGGTTTGAGGAGGATAAGCCGGAGGTGAAAACATCTCTTTCGCAATCTCAGCATAGGACCGCCGGACAGGAGGAAATTGAGTAGATGCTTCCATGTATGAAATGTTATCCTGCGACATTACCATCTTGATAGACTGTTGCCTGGAGAACTCTGGACAATCCTTGTCAGTTGCAAAATGTTTTCCAGAGCAATATAAACATGTAGAAAACTCTTTGGGGACTTCACAGGAATCTCCTGTATGGGGTTGAGCACACCTGTAACACCTGGGTTTCGACCTACAAGTAAGTTTAATATGTCCAAAACGACAGCAGTTCTGGCACTGAATAGTGGGAAGTTTGTATGATTCGACAGGTAAGGAAGTGTGGTATGAGTATACCCTAGCAGGGAGCATTTGGCCTCTAAATGTAAGAGCAACCGACTGAGTCGGTACCCAAGTAGCAATGCCATCACTGGTTACTTTCCTGTTTAATCTCCTAGCTTTCAGTACCTCACCACAACCAGAAGGAAGTTCAAGGGACTCTACAAATTCCTCCATTGACCAGTCAACGGGGACTCCTTTTACCAGACCCATTCTTGTAATGTTATATGTAGGGATAATTGCCTTATATTTGGTTAAATTTAATAAAGGGTTAACGAGGAAATCATTTGCAGACTGAAAGGTTTTAAACTCGACCGTAACTTTGTTTCGGCCGACGTTCTTGACACCATCGTTAATTATAGAGGTTATTTTATTTTTATGTAAAAATTGGCCAAAAGAAATAGCCCGTAGAGTAGTTCTTGAAGCTGGGTCTGGGACGTCCCGCGAAATCTGTACAATGAAGGGGCCTTTGTCGTCCTTCATGTAACTTAAGGGCTTTTCGGAAAAGGATGGATGTACGAACGTAGTTTGAATCGACGGGTTGGCTAAAGCAGGGTCAACTATGGTTTTTTTAGTTGCATTTGAATCATCAACATCTACTTGCCTTTTACGTGTCGTTGTCGGTAATGTACCACCTTTATCGGGCGGTTCGGATGGAGGATCGACCTCCATATTGGAGGCGCTTTGTTAAAAAAAAACTATTTATATGAATCAATAAAAACTTACCTATTTACAAATAATGTTAGTATACTAGATATAAAAATAATGTTAGTACACAAAATACCAACTATTTACTGAGTTAAAAACAACCAAATGGGCCGAAAAACATCGAAATCTCACTAACACGTGTGAACACCAACACATACGTTAGCAAAGTCAAATAGACATTTTAAGAGAACAAAGTTTCTAAGTTATCAATTTGTATTATAACTTAATATAAATTTATAATTAATAAGATCATTTTTAATAATTCACATTAATAGTAACAATATTTAATAGCTACAGCTGAATTATCATTAGTATTGATTATTATAATATTAAAATATCACAAATTATCAGTTTATTAACAATAAGTCAAGGAATTTCTTAGCAATTACTTATTCTTCTTATATCTGCTGGCTCCTGAGATCCTTTGCAGATTCTCACCTCACCTTGAGGTGTCATAACAGTCAAATTTTACAGTCTTCACCATCTGGTGTTTAAAAAAAAATTGTATTATTATTAAAGAGCTATTAACAGCCTACAAATTCTTCAGTTCATTTACCAATTGTTAATGTATGAACCAACAAAGGTATTAAAGCAAAACTAGTGCTAAATTGCTCTGTCACCAATTGGCAACCACAAATGTCCATAATCAACACTGCCAAGGTTTTAATTTCCAACATTTCCTATAAATTGTCTCACTTCATAGGTTAGCTGGCAGAGATCTCTGTCATAGGGATAAGTTGACCTTTGTACACTGTTTTACCAATAATGTTTTTTTTCCAACATTTTTTATGGTATATAAATAAATAAATATGGGGAGAGTAAAAAATTCTCCTTTTGATTAAATTACTAACGAACTTTAGATTAATAGTGCAATTATATTTGATTATAAAAGTTTCCATAAGTCTGTTTAAACAATGAAAGAAATTTATGATGTGTGAGTTTCAAATGTAATTTTATCAGATATGTTCAAGTTACAAATTACCAAGGAGGTATATGGAACGACTGGTGTCATCTAGAAGTGGGTTACTCAAAACTAAATACTTTAGGTCACTCGAAGATGTAGAGAGTTATATAGAAAATACTGTTTCTACTATATATTACCTGTTATTGTGTATTGCTGGAGTCACAAACGTGCATGCTGATCATGCTGCTTCACATTTGGGTAAGGCCCAAGGAATAGCCAACATTCTAAGGTTTGTATCATTCTATAAGAAATAATATAATATATGGGACACTTACACACATGGTTGTCCGTCACCAAAGTAAGTAACTTAATACTTGTGTTATGGGTGACTGACAACTGGTGAATATATACTTATATAATTTTAAATACATACTTAAATACAAATATACACCCAGGCTCAAAGACCAACAAATTCATTTATAGAAAATGTTGGCCTTCGGCGGGAATAGAACCCGCGACCCGCGGAACTGAAGGCAGGGTCACTACCCACTGCGCCAACGGGCCAGTCAATCAGAATGAGCAAATTTAACTGTCGCACGTTTTTCACAACAGCTTTGTTTTGTGCTGGCAAAAGGTTTCTTAAGTTATGTATCCTGTATCAGAAGTAGGTTATAATAAACATCAGTAATCCTGTCGTATGTAAAGCCTGAACTCTATAAAAACCTTCCCACTATATTTATATGTGGATATTACCTAACTTCTTCATTATAAATTGTGTTCTAAATATTCTTAATTTATCTTAAATCAATGTTATGGATATACTTTATATTTAAAGTAATTTATTGTGTAGTAACATATTATATATAATATTAGTTTAGAATATAATAAAGAATACGCCGTGTGGTATCCGGCTGAGTAGAATAGTACCACCCTCATTTCTTACCGAGGTGTCGTAAAATACAACTAAGGTAAGTTGATGTTAGGCAGGCGGCCGGTCGTAAAATACGTCGCCAAATCATATGACAACATGTTTGTAATATGTTGTGCCGACCCCATTTAGAGTAGGATAAGGGCAGGAGGATGATGAATATGATAAAGAATAAGATTTTATCACTATCCATACTTGCCAATATTTTTGTGGTTCGGTAATTGTATAGTGGTTATTTAAATACCCTATGATTGATTGAAATTATACAAAAACTATAAATTAAAATGAATGTTTTAGGTCTGTTCATGTATCTAATTATCACAAGACAATATGTTTGCCAATGGAGGTATTAATGAAGTACCAAGTTAGTCAACAGTCAGTTTTAAGAGGAGTAGATGACGAGAATATGAGGAATGTTGTCTTCGAAGTAGCTAGTAGAGCTAACACTCATTTAGAGAAGGTGAGCAAAATATTTTTTTATGTCTTAAATAGACTTAGTATATTAAAAGGGGTTACGTCTGAAATCAGTAGTTCAAACTCCTCAAAATTAAATTCCTATTATCCGTATTTAAACACGTTTAACAAAATAACAATAATTTATAGAATTAGGCGTTACTTTGCGGAGATCCATCCAATCCAATCCATCCAATCGCAAAGCTTTGCGATTTTGGTCGTGGAGTCTATCTCCTGATGATGCTTCGGTTGCGGGGCGAAACGATTGTTGAGTTTGTGATAGTGAACGTATATAGTGCTTGTGTATCGTGGTGGCGGTGGTGGTTTGTGCATGTGTTTTTACGACTCCTGCATGTATCAGGTATGACAACCGATTGTCCACTCTACATTTAGCATTATATATATTTTCTATTTTACTTCATTGCGGATTATAGCAAAATAATTTTATTAGTACTTTTAGGTTAATAACAGTTTAAACCACGTTTTTATCTATTTCGGTCTTAAGAGAATTTTAAGTGTATTTCAATTTTAAGACTCAAGACTAAGAGTGAAGATTTTTATAAGATTTGCATGTGAAAGGTTCAAAAAACCAATTATCCATACATATTGTACAACCAAACCTCCGCTGCGTCTCTGTTTACGATAAACTCAAAGACTACTGAACGGATTTTCATTCTTTTTCAATTTAATACAGTATTTTTTTTATTTAATGGAAATTACGATACGATAATAGTAAAACTAATTTGACTAATGCAGTATTAATCCTCATCAAATTTCAAAGCCGAAAGCTAGCTACTATAATACTTGGCGAACCTTATCATTATACATATATTTTATAGCAAAATAATATTCTCATTACTTTTGTTTTTTATCATTATACCATTTTAGGATAATGTAATATTGTTTTTCATTTGCCGCCCTTTAGCAATATTTTTTTTTAAATGAGTTATTTCTCATCTTTTTAGTCATCTATTTTCACGCTTAAATGAGGAATAATAATTTTTAATAATATTTTTCAGGCACGAAAAATTGCAGTACCAAAAATATGCAATCAAATATTCTTACCAGCTATAGCCGTAGACAAATATTTAACCAAATTACAAAAAAAGAACTTTAATGTTTTTGATCCATCATTACAACAAGGCAGCCCAACATTACCGTTAAGTTTATACTACAAGAGACTTTTAAATAAATATTAAACTTTATTAGTGTAAAATGTTTTGTCATTTATATACAAAGAAATAATATTTCATGCTTTAGGTATATTCAAATGACTACTTGGTTCAAAATAAAATGTATATGTTCAGTGGCGTAGTTATCAGAGGGTAGTGCCCTGAGATTGGGCCCCCATGAAATATGTCGAATCTGAAACACGAAAAATACGGAACAAAAGTCTTAAATATTTTACTTGGGCCCTTACTAGGGGTCTTATATTAATAATATATGTTGTCGCCATTGACTTCCGCTTTGTATTTTATAGTCACACAGTCATGAAACAAGAGTATCGCGCCCTTTTTGACTAAAATGGTACCAACACTGTGAAGTGTTGTTTCCGGTTGCGTCTTGCTATTGATAAAACGTTTCAGTGACATTCAGTCTTTGTTCGTCATTCAAGAGAAGTGCATCTCGAAACGGGAATTGTGGTATTCCTATTATATCGTGTGATTGTATATAAGTGTGCGCTAACATTTACCTAACCAAAGATACCCTTATATAATTTAATAGCTGTGCCAGCAGCTTCGCCCGCATAGAAATCAGTGTGTCATAGTTTTTCCCAAATTGAGAGTTTGAATGTCAAAGTAGCTATCGTGAGCTATAAGATTTTTGAATAGCTTTCACCGCTTACTTAGCGCACGCAAGGAAAGCTTTAAATCTTGCCGTTTTCGCAAGCGTGATATTATATAGTCTTTAACCTTCCTTGATAAATGGACTATCATAGACTCAAATATTTTTTCCGATCGGTCCAGTAGATCCTGAGATTAGCGCGTTCAAAAAAACCGCAAGCTAACAAACTCTTCAGCCTTATATATTAGTATAGATAGTGCTATAATAAGGTTTACAATAATCGATTAAACATGTCTAGAGCTGAATATTGGGAAAATCATTGCAAAATCAGGGCTTAACAAAAAGCACATACATAGTATTAACAGGATGTAAACGATATAGCTTGGCGTGTTGGTCGCTACCCTAACGTGGTAGTGGCTGCAGCAGATAGTATGAAAGACCGATGGACATGAATGGCGTCCTCTAAACAAAGTAGCGTTGGTAGGCCCCCTTCAATGGAAGTGACGACCTCAAAAAGGTCGCGGACAACCGCTAGATCCAAGCTGCATAAGATCGTGTGATGTGAAATCATTTAAAAAGACCTATGTTCAACAGTGAACGTCCATTGGTTGAAAAGACTCTATGTAAATCCAAAACACTAACTTCAGTTACATTAGTATCTATAGCGTTTTTTAACCTACTCGATCGCGTTAGCGTGTCGCCAATTCGCATGGTGCTGGAATGGCGGTCACTAGATGTCGCTGTAACAGTGTCATAGAAATTGTTAGGAATTTTTCAGTACGGACCACTAAACATTTTGGCTCGAAAATGTATAAAGCCAACTCATCTGACTATTTTAAATGTTCTCAAGATAAAAAAGGAATGTAATAAAGGGAAAATGAAAAGAATGTTAGAAAAAAAATCATTTTTACTTTCAAGCTAATTCATTCATGCAAATAAATAATCACATTTGAGATTCAAGCATGGTTTGGCATCTCGAGTATAATATAATAGTACCATAAATAATTGATATATCCTTAGGACAATAAGTTTTGTTTACAAATAAGTAAAAAGTAAGATTCTTTTAATCGTAAAGTTGACCCTGAGACTTTTTAAGTATGACTTACAAAATTAGTGTAAATAGAGATTGGGTCTGTCAATTTAAATGAAACATCGCATTAGATCTAATTAATAAATAACCCGTTTCTGCATACAAATGAAGGCATGTTACATATGAAAATTTATAGAAAATATATTAGTACAGTAATCCTCCGATAACGCGGTACTCTTGTAACGCGTTTTCACATTACGCAATTTCAGTCCCTTGTGTGACGCGTGTTTTCCCCCATATAATGCGGGAATTTCCCACGTTCGCCTTTTTTTTTAATAAAACGCACATATTTCGTTTATAACGTAATTTTACCTTAAAATTCCATTTAAACCTCCTTCAACGAACGTCATACGAGCAAGGTATACGAGAAACTTCCTGAAACGCGTTTTCCTATAACGCGGATCCAATTTACCGCGTTATAAGAGGGAGGTCTCTATGTTCATGTTACACATGCCTTTAAAACAAAAAAGATGATATTGTAAAGGAAGCCATTTCAATAAAATAAATGCGATATCTATGATCCTCGTTTACTATATAGCTGCACATCTGCTTTTTATTATAAAAATAAGTCTCACGTTGTCATTAAATGCAATTCAGTTTCAACTTATAGCTAATGTAAGACCATAGTTTTATTAAAACTTCTAGTTTGGGATCGAAATATAAGAAACTTTGGTCCGAAAAGCGAAGAAGTCTTTGGTTAGTCTTGAATTCACTAAAGAAACACTTATATATCCGAGTCACTAACATTAAACGTTTGTATAAAATAAAGAAATAATAAGTAGAATTTACCGTTTTCATTGAATAAGATAGATGTCAATTCATATTACATGCTTAGAATAAAAGTGATTTATCTCAAAATAAATTTTGAATTATGTTTATTAAAAATATTGTTTTATTTTATTTCATTTTTTTTTTATATTATTTCAGTTCATTCTTTGAGTATCATACAGAAAATATGTATTAAACATAATACAATACATGTAGATATCAAACTCAAAATTGCAAATATTTGATATAGGTCACTTTTCTTCTATCAATAGCATAACGCTTCATTCTTTGAAATGAGTATTACTGTATGTAGAAAAGGTGCGTTTCTAAAACGATTAAAATAATGTATGTTAAGGAATTCTATTTAACTTTTTATACATAAATACAAGCCCCCACCCTATTATTATTTTACTACAGCATTGGCTATACGTAAAATAGAAATAAAAACTATAATATTGGGAGAGGATTTATAAATCGCAATCATTATTAGATATATCATAATAAAAACCTGCATATGTTTTATAAAACATGATTGACTTTCCATCATAAATACCAAAATAAACTTTACTTGATCATTACTATTTTAGCATACAAAACAATGCAATAATTATCTCATAGTCTTACATACTCATAGTCACTAATTGATCCAATACAAAATGTGCCAATAACTTTATTAGTACAATAACCATTGTTGGTGCAGTGTAATTTGCAGGCCTTATAACAATTAACACAGCCAATGTATAAATGATTAATTTGGAATGTTAAATTAAAGGAAAACAAAAACATTAATAAAAATATTTGACGCTTAAGTCTAAGATAAAAAAGCTAAATTTAAGTACTACTATTCAATCACAATAAGCTTGCTGCGCAATAAAAAGCTACCGAGTCTCTTTGTCTTAATATATTGTTATTCAGAGGGTGTTAAGTCTTTTTCTGGTTCACCTTCAGACAATATTTGTTGTAAGAGATCATAAACTGGTTCAAATGCTTTACGACAAGCAGCATTTGTTGGTGTAAGATAGTCATGCATGTCATGATGGCTAATTGTTCCATCATTTTGTATAAAACCTTTGTCTATTGTTACCATTTCTACTTTATTCATGCATGCAGTTTTTTCTCGCAACAGTTGATTGATTTTGGCATTTTTTTCTCTTAATATATTTGGATACTGCCCTCTTGGAAGTAGACTCTGTAAAGGATTGTTTATAATCATAGTAAACAATTTATGTAAACTATGTAAGTAATGGGCATATGTAAATAAGTGGTACACACGGTATAAAGATAAATATAAAAAGTTATTGAGACTGGAACAATAATAAAATTCTATTAATTTTTAATTGTTGAATATTATTGGAGGTGACAAGTCTTCGTACTTACTGGTAATACAATATAAACACTTGGATGTTTCTCCCTGATTGTATGGACTATTTCTAAGATTCCTTCAAATATTTGCTCAGATGTGTAGTCAACATTATTTGTTCCCACATGCAAAACTATTACCTGAAAATTAAATTGAGTAGAAATAAAACAAGCATCAAGAACAAAATTTTAACATCCCATTATAGCTTAAGAGGAACCAGATTGAACACAGAGAGAACAGATCACAGATTGAATCTGTTCTTTAGAGATAGGTATAATTATTCAATGAGAAAAATTGCATACCTAGAATTTTAGGTATGGTAGGTATATGTAGTTGTAGAGTTTTAAACATTATAAATTATTCAATTTAACTAAATAAATTATGAAATATGAATAAACTTAAAAATACTTTTAAAAAAATGTTCTAACCTAAAATTGGAATATTTTAAAATCTTATTTTGATTTTATCAGAATTTTTAATATCAGCCCTCTTTTATTACTTTATTAAGATGAAATCTTTTAATAAGGCAATAATATATTTAAGAACATCCAGAGAGATTGAATCAGATAGATGATATTTGTATACTGTCACATAAAGAGTCAAAATCAACTCAAAATCGACAAAATCACGAGAGAGTTTAGATTAGCACTTAGTTTTATTCAGACCAGTGACACTTAGCACTCAGACACAATAGAAAGTAAAATATCTAGAGACTTGCATATCCCTAAAATTAGACTGACAATTTAACTTTGAATTGTTTTCTTGGATTAATTATACAATATTTTCAGCTAAGTCAAGTGCTTTACCCTAAGATAACATGTCTCCTACATGTCTCACGTAAACAATATTATAACTAATATTTAGGACAGATCCTGATTTTTGTATCATGGTGTACAGTATTTCAATATTTAAGCACCTAAAAGTTTTTAACATTTTTAATAATATAAAAGAGTTTTAAATTTAAATAAATGGCTGATCTTATATATTGGCTCTTAGAACACATTAATCTCCTCCTTTAACCGTTCGCTCACTGCTGAGCATCGTGATCTCCTGCCTCAGTTTTTTCAAAAACAAGTTCTCGCCACCTGGTTCGGTCATCGGCGCAGTGCAATGCGTGGCTAATGTTTGTGTCCAGGTGTTCGGACACCTGATCCAAACACATTAATCTAGTTTAGTGGAAAAGTAGGAAAATATACTTAAATAATATAAGGGTCATATTACTTACTCTGGGATCAACATGATCAAGCTCTCCATTTTTAATACGCCACAACACATTTTGAGTTTGGTCTTTATGAATGCTAAAATTAAGGCAATGAAGAGGTGCAAACCACTGGTTCCAAACTTCAGTATGCTCTAAGGCTTGTAAAACAGAATCACCAATAAAGATAACGTCCGCATCCTTTCCTTTAGCATCCGAAAGAAATCTATTGTGCTGAAAATTAATGATAGTCATATTCCTTAAATATTTTCACAAAACTCCACTTAGAGACCTTTATGTATACGGATTTGTTTTAAAATATTCTAAAATTAAATAATTAAATAAAATTGATATACAAAAAATTAGAACACCTTAATTGATTTGAATTTATACAAAAAACTTACGATGCTAGTCCATCTTCCATCACCCTCAGTATCTTGTTGTGGAGCCGCCACAGAACATGGATTCATGATAATATGAAATTTATTTACAATTAATATTATGCTATTATTGTCCGTAAGTATACGACCCCCTTTTGTTCCAAAACCTAATTTGTAAATTATAAAAAAAATCCTATTCAAATTTTGATCTAAAATCACAGAACAAAATTTGACAATTCGTTAGTGTCAATTTGTCAGTACGTTACGGTTTACGAATTTCATTATTACACTACATATACAGACTAGGGATGTAAAATATCGATTTATTTTATTCAATACTGCTAGTGAATCAAATAATTGTACGAAAATAAACTATCTACTTACTTGTGCTAACAATATTATATAATAATATAATGTCATAGATGTATGTAATAATATAATAATTGTAATAGATTTTCTCATAGACATACTAATAATTAAATATAATGATTCTTGTAAAGGTCTGTGGCATAGATTATATTATCTATAACCACATCATGTGGCCTACTGATTAGGCATGGACAGAATCACCAATCACTTAATGATCATGATATGAAAAACTTTTCATATAGCATCATCTGCGAGTTTTAGAGTAACTGCTACTGCTATACAAAATTATGGATAGGTATTCTTTGAAAAAGTAAAATAATAAATTAATACTGAGACCAACACACTGATATTGAGCAAAATTATTGTTAATACAAACAAATGTAATTCTTGTATCTCATATAATACGGTCGATAATTCGGGAAGATTTAAATTTATTTACGAAGAAGAAAGCACTTTTACGTTATTCCAACTGAAACTATATCCTAGACATATCGACCGTATTGAATATTATTTAAAAAATACATTTGTTTGTAATAGCAATCGCTTTATCAAGTAATAATATTATAGCGAATGGCTAAATAATATAATAGCGGATAGCGTTTTTGCTAATCAATATTACTGGGAAAAATTATTATTGATTAGCAAAAACGCTATCCGCTAATATATTATTTACGTTAATGGACTAAATGATTGCTTATACGAACAAATTTAGTCTTTATGTCCTATACACTGCATACGACTTAAAGAATACATTTGTTTGTATTCCAATAGCATTGGCAGTATTAGCATTTCTTATACGAACAGATGTAGTCTTTATGTCCGATACAATGCATACGACATCTATCTTCTTCTATACTTACAATAAATCTGTAGAGAGGTCAATTCTGTAACTGGAATATATTTCCAAAATAACTATCAGGGGCTGATTAGGGATCGATACTGATGCCAAAATTGCAATCAGTAAAAATTTTGTCTGTCTGTCTGTCTGTCTGTCTGTCTGTCTGTCTGTCTGTCTGTCTGTATAACCGTTATAGAAACAAAAACTACTCGACGGATTTTAACGAAACTCGGTACAATTATTTTTCATACTCCTGAGCTGGTTATAGTATACTTTTCATCACGCTACAATCAATAGGAGCAGAGCAGTGAAGGGAAATGTCGGGAAAACGGGAGAAGTTACTCCATTTCTTAAGCTTCCTTCGCGTGTGAAACCTTGATGGTTAAAGCTACACAGAAATCATGTATGACAGAAATGTTCTCCTTAAAATTATATAAAAAAATATCCCACGACAGCATATGTCTATCTTTTATGGTTGACTCACAATAACACGTGTAACTCCCGAGAGCTTATCAGTTCGAAGCTTTCTGGTTATATTTGTCTACTCCTACGTTTATATCACTCTCAGTCATCCCTAAATAAAAAAGTGAATAGTATTAACCATTGTATAAAAAAAAATCATTGAAATCGGTATAGTAACACCAAAGTTATACGTGAAATACGCTAATAATAAGCCATCGCGCGTGAATACTGAATCATGCTATAGGGATTATCACTACATAGTATAATAAAACAAAACGAAGTCACATTCTTTGTTTGTCCCTATATCCCTATGACTGCTTAAATCTTTAAAACTACGCAACAGATTTTGATGCGGTTTTTTTTAATACATAGAGTGATTAAAGAGGAAGGTTTATATGTATAATAACATTCAATATGGGGTAGAGAAATACTGTAATTTTTGAGGTTTCTAATGTGATGTCGTAAATAATTAAATTTTTTCCCACTTACATTGCAAACGCCTGCGTTTGGGTTTAGCCTGCTAAACCCTACGAGATTTATCAAAATGATGTACTAAGTATTTGTACACATTGAAAAGGTCTACAGAAAAGTCCGCGATGTCCGCGATATGTCTATCTCTTATGGATAACCCACAATAGCATTTTTTGTCATTTACTTTTATACGAAAAATAATGCCTTATTTTCGAAGCAATTTTTATACAATATAGCATTAATTCTTATCCAATTAAGGACGTTAAATACATTGTTGATTTAATATTGATCAATATGGCCGTTTACAGCATGTAATTTAAATGAAAATTTTCGATGTATCACAGATTTAAAATCCTGCGAGGAGGCCGCGCTTCGCTCTATAGCACTTAGAAATTAGCAGCGATCGGACGCGCAACCAAATGTCGCTCTTTTAAGAGTAACCTCTAAAGAAAACATGTTTGTATTGTCTAATGATAACGAAGCTATGAATGTTGTATATAAAGACATTCGGTAATTAATTTTAAACATAAAAAAAAAAAAAATGTAGTATATGAATTTAGACATTCCAAAGATAGCAGGAAATCTTCTTGGTATAGGGAGAGGGAATTGTTGTTATCCAAATTTAACGCTTGCGGGCCACGGGCAGTAATGAATAAATCAAAACTGGATCGATTTTAATCATTTTTTTCACTGAGTGACATAGGCTATATATTTTATACCCGTGCGAAGCAGGGTAGGCCGCTAGTAAAGAATACATTTGTTTGTATTCCAACAGCACTAGCAGTAGCAGGTATGATCACGTGATTAAAATCGATCATATCGTGCAACGAATATGATTCTTATATAGCAATCATACCCAAGCCTACTACTGATACAGTGATCTAACTTAAAGTAGAAAAATCGTTTTTCTTCCCTTTAAGATTCGATTTCTAAAAAATCTACTGATTTGTATAAAAATAATCGTTTTTTTTTGTCTATTTGAAAAGTTGCCTTTTTAATATTTAATTAGAAAAATGGCTAATTAACATGGACAACTACCAATAACAGATGCGCTGTTTGTAAAATTCGATTAAAATGTGTAGTTTGGCTGCATTGGTTTCATCCAACAATGCATGTTTTCATAAAAACAAGAAAAAAAGAATGCAAAAGAAAATGAGGATAATAAAAATAATCGCTTTGGATAAAAACATCAATTATTTTGAAAAAATATCGATTATTATAAAAACCGATGATTTTTTGACAGTCCTAGATCATAAATAAATGTGCAAAAATAAAATATCAGTTTTGTTATTATAAATTACTTTAATAATGGCAGATTCTGAAGAACCTAATGAAACAAGCCTGTTAGAACAAAGACATAAAAAAGAAAAAAAAGATTTGCAGGCACAAATACAGGCATTAAAAAAAACAGCTAAAAACGATAAGACGAAAAAGAAAGAACTCATTGCAGAGATCGCTAAATTAGAAACCGATCTAGAAAAGCGTCAAAAGGAAGAAGTCGATCAATTACAAAACGGCAACAATACCATTGACCCATTAGATAAGGATGAACAAGATAACGATCTTACAAAACTGAAAGTCTCGAAAGCACAGAAGAGAAGAGACAAAAAATTGCAACAAGAAAGAGATCGAGAAAAAGAGATTAAGTTCCAAGAGCAAGAGAATCTTCACGGACCTAGAAATACAGAAAGCCAATTGTTATCTGCACGATTACAAGAAAAAAAATTGAAGATTTATGCAGTACCTTCAGATGGCGACTGCCTTTACAAAGCAGTTGCTCATCAATTAAAAACAAAGTGTAATAAAATAATCTCTGTAGATAATCTAAGAAGGGATGTGGCAACTTATATTCAAGAGAACAAAGATGATTTCTTGCCATTCATGTGTAATCCTGACACTGATTTACACCTCATGGATATTGAATTCGAAAACTATTGTCACAATATTAGAAATACTAAAGTATGGGGAGGTCAATTAGAGATACAAGCGCTTTCTAAGTGTTTAAAATGTCCTATCACCGTTATTCAGGCTACTGGACCAACTGCAATAGAACAGGGGACTGAATTTTCAGGGACTCCATTGGTCATTGTGTATCACAGACATTTGTACAGTTTAGGTGAACATTATAACTCTACTGAGGTTGAAAGTGATGATTAGATACTTAATGTGTCTATGAACTGAGAGAGATATTATTTATACATATACCTATTTTTAATTATTTTAAAGCTATTTTTGCCTAATTCAATAAAATTGTAATATAATCTATATACATTAGGCTATTTTATTGATGTGTAGATTGAAACAAGCACAAACACAAAGGTGGTTAACTGAGTGAAACACAGAGAATCAATGTAAAAATAAAAAAATATTTATGGAACTTTCAGTCTGTTTGTTGTTCAGTTAGTCGGATGTAACTTTGATCAGTCAAAATTAACAATATCAATCCTACAAAATATACTGCCTGTGTCTTAGATTACCATAAGCTTAGGTAATTATACCACCACTGCCACTTTCCATAGTGTAGCTATAATGGAACTAAACAAAATAAAGATTTCAATATGCTTGTGTAAAGTATGTTTATTGTAAATAAAGCACAAAGAAAAACACTTTTGTTTGTAATCATTATTACTATGCTCCATTTTGAGTTGGCACTTCATTTGCTGCTGATTCTTCTTCCCGTTTGTTGGGGTCATCAGGTTTCATTGCAGGGAATAACAATACCTCCTAGAATATATAAGTTTATACTAAAAAGTATGTTAAGAACAGATCTTATAATGGAAAACTAAAAAAGGCAAGTCCAGTACTTTGCAGTTAAGATTATAAATTTATAGTATGTAATAAATCATTTACAATATCAATCTGAATGAGTCTGTTACAACACTTATTAACAACTAAACACATTCACATTAAAGGCTAAGTGATGAAGCCTTACTGAAACTTCACATTTTTTGTTAATACTTAGTATCTCAAAAATGCAACCTGCTTATTGTATAAGTGTTAAAATTGAAAAAAGATTTCAAACTTACAACAATTTCTGCTATTTATTTGATCATAAAATTATACCATTCCTCAAAATTTTTCTAACCATAGACCAAAATTTTCAATTCAATTCAATTAGAAAATCATGTGAAAATCTATTTAAAATGTTTACTTTTTTCTAGAGCAAGTCTATTGGTTGAACAGAATTATTCTTACTGTGCTCATGATTTGGTTATTGACTTCAACATATAATAATTTCTGAAGTAATATTGTAAAGCAAATAGTCTGAACAAAATATACTTAACACTTACTTTTATATTATTTGAATCTGTTAAAAACATTGTGAGACGGTCAACACCTAGACCCCACCCCCCGGTTGGTGGTAAACCATACTCAAGAGCAGTGCAGAATGTCTCATCTGGTGGCGGTGCCTCGTCGTCACCTGCTGCACGATCTTTAGCTTGTTGTTCAAAACGCTCTCTTTGGGTTGCTGGGTCATTTAATTCAGTATATGCATTGCAAATTTCCTTCTTCATCACAAACAGTTCAAACCTGTATGAAGCATAAATTATCCTTTTATTTGGTAATTTATAGAATTAGGCGTTACTTTGCTATAATCTGCGATGAAGTCAAATAGAAAACGGATTGTCAACTCTACATTTAGCATTATATATATTTTCTATTTTACTTCATTGCAGATTATAGCAAAATAATTTTATTATTACTTTTGTTTTATTCCGTAAACAATTCTCTTCCTTCTTGGAAAAAAAGAGTGTGAAGCAGCTTTGTTCTTTCACAACATTATTTATGTTATTCCATTTTTTGTATTATTATTATTATACCTTTTTTCAAATTGTCTTTAGAAACAACAAATTGTAATGAAGCTATCCCTGGTTAGGATAGGTGCTCAAACAGATAAGAACCAGCAAGAAAATAAAATAAGTCTTTTCATAAATTAATAAATAATTAAAACAATAGACCTTTCAGTTAGTCCTGGCACATCCCTATGGTATTTGGATAAAGGGCTCATTATTTGAGGATGGTCTATGATGAATGTAGGATTAATACACTTTTCTTCTAAAAACTCTCCAACAAGTTTATCTAAAAGTCTTGCTGTTGTCTTGGGAGGTGCACATTCAACCTATAATTGTATAATTGTAAATTGTATAATAACATCAGGCATTCAAATAGCAATATTTTTCAGACAGGTTATGAAAGCAACAATGTGGCATAGTGGGAATGCTGAATATACAAATCAAGCTTGCAATTTTGTCATGGCATCTATTTCTTGATCTTTAGGTTATGTTGCAAAATGAGTGTTGAGATTGTGGTTGTGAATGTGTGCAGTGCTAGTAATGCAGTGCAGTAGTATTGGGTTGTTGATGGTGCTTGTTTATAATAAATTAGGTTTACGAAACATGCATGCATACAAAATGAACACAGATAATACACTTTTCTTTCAACATTAAACATATTTTCTCTAAGTGGATTATAGCAAAATAATACTATCATTACTTTTGCTTTGTTGGTGAATAAGTAGTGCAAAGAAAGAGATAAATAGCAACAAGCAATAGAAAGTTTAAAATAAAGATACATAGATTAGAATATAAAGATGTATTTATCAGCCTCACCTCATGTTTCTCACATAATTGATTAAGAAATTTATTTGCTTCAGGTGTATCTAGTTTATCAGCAGGTGGCAGTTGTACGCCAAGAACCTTTTCTAAAGTAGCAATCATAGGCACTCTGGCAAACGGTGGAGTGAAGTCAATTTCTACTTCCTCCCCATCTGGTCCATTAGGATGGTATTTAATCTAAAAAAATCACTAATGAATACTGTCCAGAAAAACAAGAAATCATAAATTAGAAGTGGAATTCTTTACCTCAAAAGATAACACTATTTCAAATACATCATATTTAACTTTTTTATATAAATAATCAATATCATAAGATTTATATATACATAATGGAACATATAACTGTTGCTCACCTTATAGTCACCGTGTATACTTCTTACAATTCCAGAAACCATTGATTCTGTTATAGATAGTACATCATTGTAGTCTGCGTATGCCATATAAAACTCACATGTTGTGAACTCAGGGTTATGTGTCAAATCAATGCCTTCATTTCTAAACTGCCTACCAATTTCATAGACACGGTCCAATCCACCAACAACAAGCATCTTGTGATAAAGTTCAGGAGCTATTCTCATGTAAAGGTCCATGTCCAGTTCATTATGATGAGTTATGAAAGGTTTTGCAGTAGCCCCTCCAGCAATCATGTTCATCATTGGTGTCTCTACTTCTAAAAAGCCCATGTTGTCCAAAAATCTTCTTATATAGGCTATGATTTTTGCCCTTGTATAGAATATTTGTCTTACCTAAAATTTTCATTTGATGATAAATTAATATGTAAAATTTATTTTGCATTAGATGGGTATTGGCTTATCTATTCCAAAACATCCATGCTTTTGTTGTAATAACCACTAAATACCATACCTTTGCTCCTGCAACTAATCAAAGCTCTTACTAGCAACCTGTACTTGCTTTATATTGGTAACTTGAAATGCTTAAGGTAACTAACAAATATACGTTGAAAATGATTAATAATTTATCTGTATAATCTGTAGTCTCAATTACTGCATTGTTTACTTATAGTTTTTTTTTTTTAAATGAATTATGAAAAATTATCCTTAAAAGCCATACATCCACAAACTAATTCCTGGTATAAAGTTTTCCTATGAATGAATCTGATTATTAGATGAAATTGCAAGAAAATCTATTGATATGTAGTATTCAGTATATAGTATATCACGGAAAATAAATTTTAAGCATAAGTAGGTATAAAAACAATAAATATTTAATGTAATGAAAAAATATACCTTGTCATTCAAAATGAGATCTAAGTATCTTTTCCTGAATCTGGTTTCTTTATCCTTAAGACCAAAATGAAGATGCGGAAGCATATGAAGACATGGAGACAATAATTTAACAGTTTTTGGTATAATAGACAGTTCACCCTTCTTGGTCTTTCCTGGGTGACCAATACAACCAATGATATCACCTCGTCTTAGTTTATCAGTATCTCTTAAAAAGTTATCTTCTGATTCATACATTTTAGCATTGGCCATAACCTACAATAAAAAAATTACTTTAAATCTGGTACTGAGGACTCCTAAATTAACAGTGTAAATAGACTTTGATCTTGCCTTTTGAGTGAATCACGTTCCTATTATATAATAAAGTACATAATATGCATAATCCTTACGACAAGATTCCTTATGTAAAGAAAAATGGGCCTACATAATACAATATGAATCTAATAATTCTAAATCATTAAAAAAATGAGCTTTTTTGATGTTACAAAGAGTAAAATAATATAGAGTAATATATTATTTTATTTATCGACAGTGAAATAGCAGGCATTTTGTAGTAAATTTTTTATTTTATTTATCTATTATTTTAAATATTTTTCAAACAAAACTTTATTTTTATATGTTGTATGTAAAATATATTTATTGATGACTTCAATTGGAATTATCAGTTTTCTTTTTATCTTTCTAAATAGAATTATAAACTACTTAGAACAGATTTTAAAAAGTATTATGTTGTATATATGGTAATAATTGATATACCTGAATTTTTACACCCTCTCCCCTTAAATCATAGAATATAAGTTTAGCACCAGACTCTCTGATAGAGTGAACTCTACCTGCTACTGATATTGAGATATTTTCTAATATATCACCATTATTTAAGTGATTATACTTTTCAATGAATTCTTCTAAGGATATAGTAACTGTGAATTTATGAGGATATGGATGATCCTCTTTAGATCCATTTTTAAGTGCAGCTACAGCTGCTGTACGAAGCTTGTAGTACTCATTTGGACTTATGTCTTCTTCAACTTTAATAGTTTTTTTATCTACGTTAACAACGGGTTGTTGAGAAACCTTTTCCGCCTTTTCTTTAAGTTTTTGTTCTGCTTTCAAACGTCGTTTGAGTTCACTGTAAGAAGAGCAAAATTTACATCGACAGCTAATTCAATAATATACCTCTATGTAACTAAACCCACCGTGGGTTCAGAGCTGAACAATATTGCACGTATCGAGTAACCAAGTTAACATTCCTTTGCGTTACCACAGGCAAAACTCTGATACTTCTGGAAAGCAACATAGTGTCTGTACACACAATACTCACTTCTTAGATAATTTCTCAGTGGCCGCGTCAGCCATTTTTATTATGTTTTATCCTATAAAAACGAATAAATAGAAAAACCTACGTAGGATGTCCTTAATAGTATTAAAATAAATATTACAGGTTATCTGTCAATGTTGAAATCCCTGTTGGCATGTTGGTTGGGGATGTCAAAATAATCGATTTTCATCTTAATCAATTAGTTTATTATTACTATCGATTTTATAAACATTATTAATCGATTATATTAATTACTTTCTTTTTTTTTAATCTTCTTTGTCTCGTTTTTTAAGAGAAGATATGCATCGTTGGATGAAACCAAATTACACATTTTAAACATATTTCTGAAACAGGACATATGTTCGTTTTTATTCGTACATATCAACTTTAATTAATCTTTATTTTATTTTAATCATGAATATTAAAAAGGTTAATATTTCTAATAGTCTATTATTAAGTAAATTTTTTCGTTAAGAATTCAAAGATTTTTTATAATGTATAAAAAGATCCAGCTTCGCTTGATATTTTTTAGAAGAAATAAAAAATATTCAACTTGACTGTAGCCTATGTTTTTAAATAATATTAAAGCAGTTTTTCAGTAACTGAAAATAGCGTTAAAACAACATTAAAAAAAATTGGAACCTAGCTAGATTGATTTAACCGCCTACATACTAAGTTTCATGAAAATCGTTGTAGCCGTTACCGAAATCAAATTCCATATACTAGAGCAGTGATTCTCAACCACTGTGCCGTGGCACTTTTGTGTGCCGCCAAATTTCAAAAGTG
This sequence comes from Morpho achilles, assembly GCA_947086495.1. Lineage (NCBI taxonomy): Eukaryota > Metazoa > Arthropoda > Insecta > Lepidoptera > Nymphalidae > Morpho > Morpho achilles. Next base: position 13,061,691 of record CAMTZB010000007.1, on the reverse strand, counting down.
TGCCGCCGAATTTTGCAAATATATAATAATGTTAATATTATTAAATTATATCTTTTAAAAACAAAAATATTTTTATTATTAGCTTGTACTAAATCCCTTAATAAACGTTTAGTTATTATTGTAGTATATATTAGTTTATTTAAAAATTTGTCATAAACTATTTATGCAGTGTGTTGTAGTAAGTAAATATTTTTTTATCTTTTTCTTTGTGTGCCACCAAATTTTGAAATCGTTAAATATGTGCCGCAACAAAAAAAAGGTTGAGAGTCACTGTACTAGAGTAACTCGCTTTAATATTAAAGATCAAGGGAGAAAAATCGATTTTCACTTCAAATTAATCCCTAAGTAATTCCTTAATATTACTCACAGAGTAGAACACGGCAGTCTTAGTAGTGCTGCTAACTTAATTCCTTTCTAAATACATAAGTAGGTTAACAAAAAAATAAACTAAGAATTATGCTAGACCTTGGTTTTATAAATTTTATTTCATTTATTATTATATATGGTAAAAAAAGTTAGTTAAAACAATTCGTGGTTCCGTAAATCAGTCAGAATAAATAGGGAAAAGTTATTCATTATTGCCTAAGGTGTGTAAATAGTAGTTGGGAATTCTAAGTTAAAGTTTCTTTGGCAAATTTTTTTTTTTTTAATAGCAAAATAATTAGGTACATATCTCCGCAACGATAACAACATTGGTAATATGCAAGATTGAAACGCATAGAGTTATTGAAACTAAACATGATAAAACAAGACAATACAAAAGATTTATACCCGACCGGCTTACCCGAATTTGTGGTGTTTATCACTATAGCTTCTTTCGACTCATCAAAAGAGGCGGATCCGACAGGAGGGTATTGAAAATCAGTATCGGTAAGCGGATGATTTAGTCAGCAAGGCACTTTAGTGCCGTTTTTGAGATGGAATCACGAACTGCGGCTATTTTGGAGTGGATCATAAATATCTAAGTAATGTAACTTTAAGACAAGAGCGACATAATCATCGCTTCCAATCTTGTATGATTGCATTGCCTATTACACAATAACAATAAAATAGTTGGTTTTTTGAATACAAGAGATTACTTATTCAAGATAAAGAAAATACTTATTAACCTTATATGACATTTGGTCATTGTTTTTATAATATGGCAATATTTCTATTGACATCACAGCTGTTCGTTTCATCTGCTTGTGTTCTGTACGAGTTCTGTGTCGCTAGATACAATTTTATTTTATTAATTAGACAGTGAGTGAAATTTGTTTTCATAGCGTATTAACAGGGAAAATCGAGCTACTACTAGTTATATTTATATTTTTGTGAAACTGTGATAGAGTGCCAGGTTGGCTAACATTCTATTAAATAGTCAAATCTCACTTTTATTTCTCTTGCATTTTCGTGAACATCGAGTAAATTTACTTGGTGCTTCGATCTCGTGATAATCTGTTTTTGATTTTGCGCATCAATTGCAGGTATAATTCTATGTAGACGATCGTTAACAAGGTTATTCGCGAAAGTAACTCAAAAACTATGCCTCTTTTTGGTAAATCTCAGAAGAGCCCTGCGGAGTTAGTAAGATCGTTAAAAGATGCGGTTACAGCTCTAGAAAGAGGTGATAAGAAAGCAGAGAAAGCTCAGGAGGATGTGAGCAAAAATTTGGTAAAGACCTATTTTTTCTTTGTGTTGTGTGTGTTATTTGTTTGTATTAAATATAACCTTACTTAACACAGGTTTTAATCAAGAATATGCTCTATGGTACATCTGATGCAGAACCACAAACTGATATCATTGTAGCTCAGCTAGCACAGGAGCTGTACAATACAAATCTTCTGCTGCTATTGATCCAAGTAAACATTTTTGCTAATAATATTATGCTTATGTTGCTACTAGTACAATATACTAGTATGATATATGCATTTTTTTTGTTTTAGAATCTCAACCGTATTGACTTTGAAGGTAAAAAGGATGTTGCTCAAGTGTTTAATAATGTTTTAAGGCGTCAAATTGGCACTCGATCGCCAACAGTTGAGTACATTTGTACCAAACCAGAGATCTTGTTCACCTTGATGTCGGGGTAAGGTATCAACTTTATTAATAAAAATACCCAAAGCATAAGTAACATAAAGTTAATATTAGAAATATACTTGTCATATGTTAAAACAATCCATTTGGTTACTTTTGAGGACTTTAAATAAATAATGTAGGCTGTTGAAATTTTGTTTTAGTATAGTATTCTATACTTCTTTTTAGAACATTCATAAAGTTCCTGTGCTTTTTCTAATTTGTTTCTAACATTATTAAATATGTTGCAAATGGAGTAAAGCTTGACAAATTTATAGCTTAGATACATTTCACCATTGTTATAATTGATTTTATAGTCATTTTTTTTAGATATAAATTATTATTGATGATTATTCCTTTTTTAATTAACTTGTGTGGTGGTGTCTATATTATAATACTATTCATTATTAATCTTTATATATGGATTTTGTCATTATCTAACTTAAAATTGTAATGTGATTGTATCTCTTAATATTGTCAAGTACTCATGAATTAATATTTCCTTTCAGATATGAGCATCAGGAAATAGCATCAAATTGTGGTACAATGTTGCGGGAATGTGCTAGATATGAAGCACTAGCTAAGATAATGTTGTATTCAGATGACTTTTACAATTTCTTCCGTTATGTAGAAGTATCAACTTTTGATATTGCCTCTGATGCCTTTTCTACTTTTAAGGTTTGAATTTACTTTGATTATTTCATCATATTTAAATATTTTAAATTAGTTGTTTATTTTGAAGAGTTACAATGTAATTTAAAAAAATTAATATATTTTAAGTAACATACCTGGTAAGCTCCTAAATTATGTATTAGGGTAAAAAAGGATTTTTTTTAAATTCTTTATTTTATTACACATAGTCATGTGTGTGGTATAAATAGTTTATGCTAACTTTTCTTAATGATCTAGTTTAGTTAATAATTAACATTGATGATAATTTTTTATGTATAGATAAATATCAGATTTGCTATAACTATTTTTTTTTCAAGATTATTATTCAAGCTAGATAAGATTCTCTCTACAGCTTGTTTTAGTTTACAGATTAGTTTCCAGGTATTGATTGTCAATATAGTATAAATGGAATGTTCTAATTTATTAAGGTATAAAACAGGACCTATTTTTTTGGATTAGCTTCAGTTATTAAGATAATTTATTGATACATTTATCTCCTAGTACCTTTCTAAGTACTAAACCAATGAGTTTTCTAGTAAAACTTATGTGTCTAATTGATAATTGCAATTTGTCACACGCTTTTCGGTGAAGGAAAACATCGTGAGGAAACCTGTATATCTCTAGAGAATTCTGGGGATATGTGTAACCCACCAATCCGCATTGGAGCAGCGTGGTAGGTCTTAGCTCCAATCCTTCTCTTCAAAAAAAAATCGGAGATAAGAGGCCTAAGCCCAGCAGTGGGATATTAACAGGCCATTACTTACAACTTACTTTACCTTTCTAAGGAGCAACACTTTAAAATAATGTACAATTTTTTTAATATTTCAGGAGTTATTAACTCGCCACAAAATATTGTGTGCTGAGTTCTTAGAAGCCAATTATGATAAGGTGTTTAGCCATTATCAACGATTATTGAATTCTGAAAACTATGTCACCCGACGGCAAAGTCTCAAGTTGCTAGGAGAACTGCTTCTTGATCGACACAATTTTTCTATAATGACACGCTATATCACAAACCCTGATAACCTTAAACTGATGATGAATATGTTAAAAGAGAAATCACGTAATATTCAATTTGAAGCTTTTCATGTTTTCAAGGTGCTATTTAATTGTTTAATATTTTTTTATGGAATGCTTTATTAATATGGCTTAATAAAATAAGACTGCTTGTCAGAGCATTTATACGTAATTTTAGAATTACCATTTGCCTGATTTATAGAAGCAGGCATTACTTTACGGAATTCCATAGTACAGAAGTTACAATATAATTATTTTGCTGTAATCCGCGTTTGTTAAGATAATAATTGTAAGGCTAAGCATATAAGAGAGCTTTTTGACTGGCTCGTTGGAGCAGTGGGTAGTAACCCTGCCTTCAGCTCCGCAGGTCGCGGGTTCGATTCCCGCCGAGGGCCAACATTTTTTATGAATGAATTTGTTGGTCTTCGAGTCTGGGTGCATATTTGTATTTAAGTATGTCTTTAAAAATTATATAAGTATATATTACACAAGTATTAAGTTACTTACTTTCGTTGAGCCTATCCTCCTGATGATGCTTTGGTTTCGGCGCAAAACGATCGTAGAGGTTGAGGTGGTGAGTGTGTGTAGTGTTCATACTTCATACACTTAGTAATATATATAATCTCTTAAACGCGGATTACAGCAAATAATTTTAGTAACTTTTGTGCCATTTGCCTTTTTGGTAAAGGATATCCACAATGAATTTTTGTCAGCGTTGCTTACTCTGCGTAATAGTAAGAGAAGAACCGATGGGTATATGGTATAGGAAAAACAGTCGAACATGTTGTTGGTAGATCTCCTACTAGGTGAACAGACAATCTAAAAAAGGTTGCAAGAAGCCGCTTCATACAAACGGTTCATATCTGCATACAAGTTGGTGTTGTGTAGAAATCTCTGGAAGCTAATTAAGTCCACATTAAATGTCCATCATTTAAAACTAAACTACAGAAGTCGACGTTCAATTCACAGCAGTCAATAAAATGCTCGGTGCTGCATTGCGTCTTTATCGATGCTGTAACTCGATAGTAGCGATGCAAAGTCCCGGTTACGTAAACGAAGGTCACGACAAATCACTTCTGATATCTCTAATTTAGGTCAATTTTATTTTGGAATATCATATCATCACATTTGATGAGATAAAGTAAAACAACTCTGCTATAAATTAACTTTAAGAAACCATAGATGAACTTGATAAACAATGGGTAAACATTCAGGTCGTCTTGGTAAAACGGAAATGAGTAAATAACTGTTTTCATTGCAGGTGTTTGTGGCGAACCCAAATAAACCAAAACCAATATTGGATATACTCTTAAGGAATCAGGATAAGTTGGTAGACTTTCTGACGAAATTTCACACGGACCGTTCCGAAGACGAACAGTTTAATGACGAGAAAGCTTATCTAATAAAGCAAATTAAAGAGCTCAAGCCATTAGAACACTAACATTTATTTTATTGCATTTTATTAAAATCGCCACTTCCTCCTCAAAAGAAGTTAGTTATAGATGCTATCATATTTAAACGCTTCTAAGTCACCAGAGGGAAATATATCGCGTTACGATAGAGCTCGCTGAAACAACAAAAAAAATATTATAATGGATTTTACATTCGGTCTGTGATGAGAAAGGGATGAAAGTGTATTCGTGCTACGAGCAAATTAACATTTTTTTTAAATAAAGATTTGTAGGAATTAGTGTTTTTTTTAACGGTTCACTTTAATCTTTTGTAAGTTGTTATATCATATCTTTATTAGTTCTTATGACCAGTTTAGTGACAGTTCCTAAGTCACAATGGAAAAGCATCTATATTTTATAAAAATTAGTGTATAACCAGAACAGAATACCGAAGTCGAAATCTCGACTTGTAAATATGTCATCCTATTTTTGTTTATTACGTTCTCTCATAATCAGAAGTATTGAATAGATTGTTGAATATGAAGGAAATATATTTTATATATTGTCAGTATTGGTTATTTATTACGCGATAGTAATATTTTCTGTACACAATTATTTTGATGTTTGGTTAAAGTGCTTGAACACTGTAATAGTACATATTGCAATTTATTCACAAATAATTTTGTATTTATTGTCGATATTTAATTAATTGTCCTATATTTTACAGTTTTATTTTATTTAATCAGAGTCATCAATGCAATTACATTTTTGAAACTGAATAAAATATTTGTATAATTACTCGATTGTTTTATTTGCCTAAAACAATAAAAATATGTTAACATTTTTGTGTTTAAAAGGGAAAGTAAAATTGCTCTTTCTACCATAATAATTTTATTAGACAAGAATCAACTGTACACCTCGACTTAACGTTAGCTTTACATATATTTAAAAAGTTTTCATATCACAAACAAGTTAAATATATACATAAAAATATACTAAAAGCATTAGAATAACATGGTTCATCTTGTTTTCTAGTAACATCGCCTAAATCAAATATTGTACAAAGATTCTGATCAACGACTTATTTGTTACCATTAATATGCCGAAACTTGCGCATATTCTGTTAAGACCACATTAGCTTTTACTAAACGGGACAGCTGTCAAATGTAAAGCAAAAGTAAAAAAAACGGGATGAACTCTTTTTTCCTTGTCCATTGCGAATTGTCCAATGTCTTCGAGTATTTGGCTGTGGCCTAAATCCTTAATTAATTAAAAAAGACGATTAGTCCTTTAGGTTCCACAGATAATACATGAAACTATTTTAACAATTGTTACTCTTAATCTTGTACAACAACCGGAAAAAATATAACAGACATGTTAATATTATAAATATATATTTAAAAAAATAAATTTTAATAACATGTAAGCAACAGTAAATTCATATAATCTGACCTAAGATATACTTAATATTTATCCGGTTATTTATACAAAAGTATAACATGCATAAACAAGTTATCGATAATTTGTATTTACTTAAATTTTGAACGAACACGGGTACGACAAATGTGTGTATGTTCGTCTGAATTCCTTGCAACCTTCACTCAATTGGGAACTTATAAGTAATCAAAGCAAAATCTATAACCTTATTAATTTTAATTAAACGACAATATACATGCTATTTACAGGCATCCAAATTCACATAATAAGCACAAAGCTATATAGATACTTCTTATTTATATCTTTCTTTTATAAGAATAAAAAAATCCGGGAATATTAGTATATTTAATTTTCTTAAACAATTCAACTGAATATTTTATTTATAGTTGTATGCCAAATAAGTGTTTATAATTTAATATATTAAAGTGTAAATTTAATTGAACTAAAATGTGTAAATCTGGATTTAATGACAGTTTTTTGTCCATCATGAAATTAATAAAATGAAAAATCCTAAAATTTAATCGGACAAATCAAATAATGCTCCGTACTTCTAAGATATTTATTTAAATTATATATTGTAAAGTATCAAAATTTAAGCAAGAAAACCTTGAGCTGTTATATCGCTGCTATGTTAAAATGAGCAATTCTAAAATATTAATAAAAAATGACGACTAGCGTTACAATATATTTTGAAAGTTGTGTTATTTTAAGAAGTTAATTTTATATTACTATAAGAAGAACTAAAAGAATACATTACTTATATGCAGAGAATTGAAATGTGAACTAAATATTAAATTTTATATACTTTAAGATAGGCCAATTTCTATATCTCGCAAGTATACACTTACGATATATTATTTCGAAATCTTTTATGATATAATTTTGAATCAATAATATATTTCATAATGTTATCGATATTTTTTGTTTCTACATTTTAATAAGGTTATCTTCAAACACGATATTTTGTATATTAAAATGTATTTATAGATATCTAACACCATTCTCTATTATTTTATGAATTATATGATAATTTAAATACCGTTACGCATTGTTAATGGCAGTGTTTATATGGTTATTTCGAGAGGTAGTATCTTCTATTTGTAAATAATAGACAGCTTCTTGAAATTTGTAATGTAATGGTATAGCTATAGTCTATAGTGAAATTGAAAAGCAATGACCGAAAGATTAACACATATTTAACTCTCACCGAAACTTTTCGGGTTTAATACTATAAATTCTATGAAAAAAAAATCCTGCAAAACGAATTAGTGAGATTCTGATCTTAGAACCTGAAAATCCGCAGTTGGATAAGTGGGGTTAGCTCTCTACAATAAAGAGACCTTTTGCATGTGAGATAGCAATAGACAAGTAAAATTGGCTGGTCTTTCAGGAGTGTGGTTGTCGTAAATTTTCTAAATGAATGCGTTTCAATTTTAGACTACATTGTCATACGGTGAGTGTCCAAAATCTATACAGCAATATCTATATACTTATAAGAATTACTTCATAAGTAATATCTCTATGTAAGTTAACATAAAATATCTTTCAATTTGAAATAGAAAATGTAATTTTTATTTTTAAACCTAGTAATCCACTTTATGTATTGAAGATTTTTATACTTAGCTCAATTAAAAAATTGAGGTTAAACGGCAAATGAATTGAAAGAGTAAGGAATAAACCTCTTTTACTTTGCGAAAACAAAATTGTCCGCCACACGATTGATGTTTATTACTTAAGTACGATAGGAGCATTGAGTTTGCAATGGGCAAAGAGGTTAATAATAACTTTTTTATCTCTCTGGCACAGATAATACATAACGCTTATTATTAACGCTTGCGATAATTAGACTCGTTAATTTTTTTGCATATCAATCGTAAAAAGAGTAAACTTGAAGTAAAAATCAGGATTATAACTCTTATCACTTTGTTTATATTTAACATTTTGAAAGACAAGGAACGTTAAAATTGCAACAGACAATTGAGGAGTTCATCACGGTCGAAAATCGTGTCAAGATAATTATAGATTAGCTTTAAATTGCAAGGTTTAGTACGTCATTATTAATTTCTCTTTAAGTATGCGAACGCGTTTGCACACGTGCTTACTTTTTCAATTGAAAATCTCGTTTAACATCCACACACTAATGTACAATTCGCGTCGTTTCGTTAGTGATGTGTTTACTTAGGCACTGTATTAGTATAACTTTAAATTGAAAACATTATAATAATTTAAAATTATGGCTACAATATAAGTTAAGATTAAGTTATAACAGTTACATTATTTCCCATGACGTTGAAGTTATCTTTGATACACATAATAACGTAAACATAAGTATTGTTCTTTAGAAGATCAGTACTTTATTTAATCTTATTTTTCGGAAAATGAGAACCCAACTGTTCAAAAACAGCATGAAAGAAATTTAAATATTTCACTTTGTCTATCTCTGATTCAATTCAATTCTATGGTAGTTATGGTGGATTTGATGGTGACTGGTTGGTAAGGTAAGCTGAAAGTCACATTGTACAAAATATGGAGACAGTATGGCCGTAGGGCTCAGAGTAAATTACTACATACACTTCAACTCTCTATTCGAGGCTATTGAAGGAGATGTAACAAAATTTCCTAGGGAATGATGAGAAAATATAAATTTTAGAAGCTTTGAATAATCTAATAAAAAAAAACAACATAAATTAGAAGAAACGAATGCAGATCGTATGGTCCTGAATATATATTCAGGACCATTTGACCGCCATGCAGTAGAAACTGGTAAGAATTAGAAACCTTTTCAAACAAGCATTTTAAGGTGCCTTCTGCTTTAAAAAAAGACAACATGAGTTGATTAAATATAATTGTTAGAATGAATTTATATCGATTCATTCCACTTAGCGGCCTATTCCTATATCGTTGTTGATATAGTCTTGGGAATTAATGCAATGGTTATAATATTAGTTTATATCAAATTTACAAGATAGGAGATCAATAATATTAAGAAAACTAATGCTAATTTTGAAAAAAACCATGATCGCGTGAATATTTACATTGGGCAATGTAATGTTTAGTTATATAAAATCAATATACAAACTCAGAACAAATATTGTTCGTTCATCATCGAAACAATTTTAAATTATCGTTCGATGTAACAACCTTCTAAGCATAGTTAGGATAAAATAATGGAGATCATGTTACATTGTAGGTAAAGAAGAAGGGAGCCCCTATAATATGCTTCAGTAACACAAAATATTATCCATTACGCAACAGTTTAGAATATCATTGTAATTGCCGATTCATGATTAACTCTTTAATAAATTAGAAATTCATATGAATTTCCAAATGTCATCATATTATTGATCGAATCACAAACGAGACTACTAAAACTAAAATTATGCATTTCACAAATATGAATCTCGGAGATGAAATAGAAATAAGGGGGTATAAAATTAAACAACTGAAGGGAATTTAAATTGTAAGGTCTGCGATTGCTCCGCATCATGGGAAACATTGAAGGGAAAGGAAATTTATGTTTAAGAGTATGGCTTAGTTTCCTTATCAGATTATTGCTTTCGTCCAACATTGACCAGTCGTTGGATGGATGCACCGATATTCACTATTTAGATGGTAGGACGAGGCAGTGGCCTCTAAGCTTGCCTCCTCGCCCCTGGAGTACGTCAAATTCAGAAAACAAAGATTATGGAACAAACTAGTATAAATATTTTAGTTAGGGTCCTAGTTCCTTTTTGCCCCACGGCCTTTGATACGCCTAGCTACGCCACAGTTTAGACGTTCTATTTCAGAGTCATTTACCTTAAATGTCATATTATTTTTCTTCCCTTCAAAGTCAATTGTATGTTAGTTTATGAAATTTCAATAACTTTCACTTATAGATCATTAAAAATATACATATGAGTAATAATCTGACATAAGAGTCTTTGATATTACAATGTTTTTTAATCAGCAATTGTGATTTACTACGATCGAACTAAATGATTGCAATATTCCGATTATAGTAGTATACGATTCTTAAAAAATAAAGTGCCGGATTAAAGATTAGTGCGCAATGTGTCATATTGATAGAAACAATTGTCCATTGTGGTTTATCTGATGTTCTAACGACAGTTCTACAAACAAATTTGGAACCTTTGATGTAGGTGCTCTACCTAGTCCGATAACTGGATTTAGCTCATAATAATAAGCTGTCCAGTATTATTTGCGTAGACGAGACCCTGTCCTGGCTCCGGTGCCCACCGAAGGCAATTGAGGCTGGTAAAGCCGTTTTCCCAGGTTTGCTCCAATTCTTTGATGGGCGACAACCCAGTGCGGCTGGTATTCTCTGAAAAGTGGGCAAATAACTTGAACATATTGAATGGGTTTAAACTATCGTGAGTGGTAATCATAGTTAATGTATAGAAACCGCGTTACAAAGAGTTCATGAATAAGGGCCCCGGATGGCCTTAAAACTAGACAGGTCAACTTATCACGTCTTATATACGTGGTACGGCGTAGTGCGTAAACTGTTACTCGCATAGTGGTGAATTGAAGTTCATAGTTCGATCCCCAGATTTATAAGTATTTTTGGGGTGCCAAAGTGGTCGGCCTCCTCGTGGCGCACCCTGGGCAAGCTTAGTCTTGGCGAACGGACCACTGAGGGGTGGCCAATCCAGTTGTCCCTCTGATTAGCAGAGGGCAATCTGGACGGGCCGGGGACTTCGGGGGGGTTGGGGTGAAGTCCCTAATGAGCGACGGGTCCAGTTGGGCTTACTCTAAGTCTGGCTGGACATGGTTACGGCCACCGTCGGCGAAACCCGGAAGCCCAGCAATGGGAACGGGGACCTTCGGGTTGCGAGGAAGAAAACCTCTATAAAAAATTACCCGGTGGGGGCGGAAACGCCCACCAAGGCGTTGGGGCCCCTACTTGGGGCGCGATCCCTGTCGACCGTGACATAGCAAACACGGTGGGCAGGGAGCGATCGTGGGCAGCGATGGCCTCCTTTAGCTCTGCGGAGGGGGGCGGAGGGAGGCGGCGTTCCACGAACTGTTGTTCTGGATCCAATCTGCTGCTGGTGAGTCCAGGTGTTAGTGACTCGCCCAAGCCCATCGTCTGCCGCCCTAACTGGGGACCTTCGGGTGTTCCGAACGGGGTACATCGGACACCTGGCTTACAGGTCCCCGAGGCGGTCGGTGCATCTGGTGCTCCCGATGCACCGGTTAGCGGAGGGGGGTTTCTCTTTCGAGGGGCCCCTACCTGGAGGTGTTTATTCTCTGGGATCAGAGCTGTCGGCGGGATGGGGGCAAAATGTACAATGATACCCTGTCCTTGCCATTGGCAGCGTGGTGGAGCACACAGGTCGTTTTAGTCGGTGCGAGTCCGACATAACCGCCGCCTGTCCCCGTCGGGCGGCGGTACCCATAAGGGGTTTTTTCCTGTATAATAAAAAAAAAAAAAAAAAACTTTTCACGTCTTAGTAGGCTCACCTGATATAATAAGACGTGAGTATAGCTGGTATTCTATACATTAAATATTGAATGGGGTTGGGTTAATAATATATATTATACTATATTATTATTACTTGGCTATTATTCACGCTTGGTTAGTGAGTTGTTTTAGTAAAAGACTAGCTGATCCGGTGAACTTTCTACCGCCTTTAATCAGCATGCTACGGGTTATTCCACAATCTAAGTTACTTTATCCTTAATATTTAATTTCCGATTGCACCCTGTTCTTTTCTTACAATTTCTCTATGATTTCTGGCCAGGTTTAAAAAACCTTCCTTGGGCTACCTTTCTGCAAATATATCAAAACTAAAAAAGGTGCAGCTGTATTAACACCAGAGCATAGTAATATGCGCTACTGTGAACTTCGGAAATAACACTTAAAAATTCCGCTACGAAACTGTTTTGTATAAAATTCTTGCTAAAAATAATGTTTTGTTACAAGTAGAATTATAGTTTTAGTGTTACACTGTATGATTTAACGGTTTGGTTGACACTACTTATATATATTTTGGATGTAATTCAAGAGCCTTTTCTTAGATTTTTTGTTACCTAGAGGATCGAGTCTGTAGAGAAGTGCAAAGACGCTGCTCCTTCCGTGTGGTGCGAGGGTGAACCGCCGTGATCCTAGACCAACGGCCAGATGGCGTGCGGTTGGTGACAGGGCAACAGACACCGCGCTTTGCTCCAGTACGGCGGTGTGTAGGCACTGGCCAAGCCTTGACCACTCCAGAGAGTACACACCTTGTTACAGACAGAGAAAGTGTTAAGAACGTAATAAATATCACTGGCGGTTAAATCTTTATCATATGATTATGTTGATATGTATTAAGCGTTATAATATAACAATACCATGTACCTGTGACGTCAAGGGTGTAGCTGGAAGTCTGTATATGGGCAGAAATCCAAGTCTATATTGTGTTAATCATGATTTTTAACATGGGAAACTTTAGTAGTGGAGGAGAAGTACATCTTTACTAATCCTATCCTACTAATATTATAAATGCGAAATTTTGTGAGTATGGATGTATGTTACTCTTTCACGGCGATCCCGCTGAACCAGTATCGATGAAAGGAGTGCTAAAATTGGACCTAACTGTTACAGATATGTGTGATACATATAAAAAGTTTATTCTAATCAAATATTGTTCTACAAATATTATAAACTTTCAATGGCAATGTACTAGAAAACTTATTTAATAATAATATTTATAATGGTATTAAAATAGTTTCTGTTTCAAACGTATCAATTGTCAACTTGTTAATTTTTCAATTACCTATACAGCGCTGGATTCCAACGTTTTTAGTATAAAAACGAAAAAAAAACGTTTACCTTTTCTTAAATTACGTTTTTTGAACATGATACTTTAAAATAAGTACATATTTTAAAATATATTAGCTTTGTTTAATTTACAATAATGAATATTCAGATATTAAAAAGATGTTTCGAAATAAAATATTTTTCCATTGGCTGTATGGCTTACGATCTTAATCTCCGTGGGATCAAATAAAAAAATGTCACAATATATGGAAATTATTTGTCATTCGTTTAGTACTTCATGTTTAGTAGTCTATGCTTGTTGCGCTTATGAATGTTTTTGTTAATCGTCGAAAAAAAAATTGATCATCTTTTATGTCAATGATGATACATTATTTTTATATTTTTGTCACAAGTCCTATCGTTTTTCATGTGTTATCGTAGTGTTAAGCTTGTACTTTTACTAGAACATAACCTAAAACTGCGTTTCTTATTTTTTTTGATTGTTCCAAAAAATAAACACAAAAATTATTACTGCAACATCTGGGCCTAAACTTGTATGAAATTCTGGCATGCTTTTTTGGCACTTAATTGAGCTAATTTCATGCTTAAAGACTGGGATAACAGAGAGGCTATAAAAATCCTTTTAAATCTGTAATTTAAAATAAATTTTATATCATGTTGTTTGGCTTACGTTGAAAGAGTTATTTTAAGAATATTTTTATGTAATTTGGTTTATCTTACTGGTTAAATTCAACTTGGTTATTAAATATAATAAATGTAAGTAATACGAGTTATTTACTAAAATAAATGAACTATGCACTCAAGAAAACGATAGATCTCTAAAAATCTTCTCAAAATGTTACAGCCGATTGTGCAAATTTCGAAAATATTAACTCAATATTAACAGCGTTTTACTTCAAATCACTGTCATTGTTTTTGAGTCTAGTTTTTCTAAAGGTTCAATTTAGAAAATCTTATTTAATTACTTAATTAACAATTACCGTTGTTATTCACAATATAACGAGGCTGTCAATTGAGAAAACAAACTTATTTGTCAAAAATAGCCTATTTCCAAGCAAAAAATTTAACGCCATTTAGTACCCTGTATGTTTAAACTAATCCAATTGATCTTTTATTATATTTAAAGTAAAAGAAAATTTTAATACTATAAGTATTAAAATTTTCTGAGATTTTAATGAAGTGAGGCGCGACTTAACTATGGCGAAGACTGAAGCAGTAGGCCTTATGTGTCCAGGAGTTTTCTGCGATCAGATCTAAAGCAGCTCACAACTACACAACTCAAAATAGGACTGGTATCTTAAGAAAGATTCCACCTCCCAAAAATAAAAGGCCTTAATGAAAAAGAAATCTCACCTAACCAGTGATTAGTATTCCTTAGACGAGGTACTGGATGAAGAGCAACCAGAATTCTTCCATCCTTTGATATATCAATACTTGCGTCGTTATGTATTCTACACCTTTGTACGACCACATTTTTTGTACCTGAATATTATTCAAACTTTATAAATTAAAAGAATATTGTACTCAATAAATGATTGCAATATATAAATTTTTATATTTGATATTAAATTCTTTATTTGAGAGTATTCCATATTTTATCTATAGAAAAAAATAGTTTTATTTAAGAACTCTTTAAATTATTTATTATGATAAAAATTACCATAATGGCCAAAGCTATTGCGCAGCACTAAATTATTATTACTATCTTATTCTATTTTAAAACTTACTGTCGGCAATATCTGGTGTTTTGCCAGTGGTGAAATCCCAAGCTTGCACGCGATGCGATGGAGCCGGTAAAGCATCGGAAATGATGCTAGTGTCCAACAAGCTAGCCATGCCACCCATGCGACGCATTGCGCCCAGACCACCCGCTCCACCGTTACCAGGACCACCTCCACCGCCACCACCTCCTTCGACATTACCATCTTCCTCTATAACCATAGCATTCTGTAAAGACAATTTAAATAACGATAAAGTCGATCGACGAAGAGTTAATAATAGACCAAAAACTTTATACGATATTACGACACGAATATTATTACGAATTAGACATATACTTCATTACGAATGAAATATAAATTATCAATTAAGGTTTTCAATAGTAAAAGTCTGAGACGTCATACGAGATGAAAATATATAATTCTCAACTTCATTTCAACAGTGCTAGTAACAAATTTGAGTTAATTTAAAATTTACTTACTTGTGCAAGTATAATTGGTTGCAAATATTCATGAATTCTTGGTAATCTTTGTGGTGGATTCCCTTGAGCATCAGGATTGCTTATGCTGAGATCGCCGACTTGTAGAAGAGGAGCTGCTGCAGCTGCTGCATCCTCTATAGCCGCCTGATACTGTTCCA
The DNA here is from genome assembly GCA_947086495.1 of Morpho achilles. Classification (NCBI taxonomy): domain Eukaryota; kingdom Metazoa; phylum Arthropoda; class Insecta; order Lepidoptera; family Nymphalidae; genus Morpho; species Morpho achilles. Next base: position 13,045,995 of record CAMTZB010000007.1, on the reverse strand, counting down.
ATCGAGACTCTTCTGTCAGTCTATAGGTGGCACCTCTAGCAAAAATGCGTTCCCGTGTGAGTATATGCGGCCTGTAGTCAAATGAAGTGAAAGATCTGCGATTTGGAGGGTCCGGGTCTTGTAAAGGTGAGCGGTTCTCGGGAGGGTTTTCGTTAGTAGGCGGCAAGTTAAACATTTCTCGAACCGATGATGGTGTATATAATCTTATTGTTTGTAGACGCCTGAACCTACTCCTAGCAGCATTGCGTAATCTCAAGGCTTGCATATGAGCCAATCTTATTAAATTTATTCTGTGTTCGAATTCATTCATCAATTCAGGAGGTAGTCGTGATGGCCTAGTAGGAAAACTATCATTAGACAGTATACCAGACGGACCAGCGATAGGTTGTGCTTCTTGAGATTCATTTCTAGAAACTCTTAAGCTTCGATTGTTGCTTCGGCTAGGCAGTGAACGCAAAGCTGGAATTCTATAACACGATACCGGAGGAAGTGCTCTTTTTTTAATTAGCGGATGTGCTATAGGGTTTGATTTATGTAACGCTTTTTGTCGCCTGTTTGCTATGTATAATTCTCGTCTATTCCTAGCAGTCGCTGAATAATTTCTATTTGCTGCTGATATTTGAACTGCGAGACGGTTACTCCACCTTTGAGCATTGTTATTTTGAGCAGACGTAGAGGGTAAAGGTGCAGAAGATGAAGTTGCTTGTGGGTTATTTTCAGTAGTTATCGACTGAGAACTCGTAGAATTGTCTCTTTTAATACGCTTACTAGCGCTACTTTGTAAACGATCTTCTTCTTCAACTTCACTAGCCATAATATGATGAGATGGTTCATCTGGTCCATCTACATTTACAGGACCAGTGTGATCGACATTTTCTAGACGAATAACATTTAATGAATCGACGCGTTGAGGCGATGTATTAGTACTAGAACGACCGTTATTCCTATTTGTCATTAGCATTAAACAAGTAAGTGCCAGAGCTTTCTTTAAATAGCGTAACATATTTATGATTAACTGACTTAATCCTCGTTCTTCTAAACACATCATCATCATGTTAAACATGATTGATAATACTTGCATAGCTCTCATACGAATTTCATGACGCGTTGCGCTTATTTCCAACATTCTGGCAAGATCTCGTCGGGGTCTATTTGGGTATCTCTGAGGTAATCGACCAGAGGTAGGGTTACGTGATCGTCGTCTCAGTTCGTCTTCTGGTCTCCAACGATAACTCCAACTCCTTCTGAGTACGGGAGGTGAACGAGTGTTAGGCGACCTTGTCTGGGGTGATTTATTGGGCGTCGTCTGTCTAGTGTTACCAGTGCTTTCCCTAGATGTACTTTGCTGAGGCTCATTTGAATGTGTGGCATTTTCAGTATTCGCGGATTCCGTATTTCTACTATTTTCTGATCCCTGATTAGTACCTTGTGTTCTCGAATTTCTACTAGGAGATCGTGCAATATTGTCTGTCACCTCAGTTAACATCATACATCTCTCTAAAAGTGATCTCGTATAATGACTAGGTAAATCTTGCCTTCCCGTTTCTCTGTGTAGCATTAAAATTCTTCTACGTAGGTTTTCCCACATATTACGTAATTCAGGCATCGTGGTACGATTGCCACGGAGCCACATATTTGTAAGTTTTAAGGTATGATTATGCATTACATTGACTCCAAATCTAACTTTTCTAAAAGCTTCATCAGGCGGAATCCGATCACTATTCCAAAAATTATCTCTACTTGTGGATGGCCTGTTGGAATTAGTGTCAGTTGGATCGTTCTGCTCAGCGTATTCTGGAGTGTCGTGGTTACTAGCGTTAGATGTGCTAGGTCCTTCTCCGGCGGTATGGTTTTGCGTACGCACACGAAATCGACTACTGTTAGACGAAACATTAATACCACTTGTTTCGCGGTTGGTGTTTCTCATCCGAAATTCGCCAAGCTCAAAAACTAATCGATCCGTAGGATGCGAAGCTCTTTCTGATGCGTTTGAAGTACCTGCACCACTGGACTCTTCAGCGTCTCTTGTTTCTTCTTCCCTATAGGTTGAATTTGGAGTTCTAAAAATATTAACTTCTGGTGACTGGTCACTATCAGATCCTGAACTGGAGCTAAATAAACGAACGCGGGGACGAGTCGAAGTTCTAGGTCGTTCAACACTTTCATTATCATCTGAATGTGCTCTAGATGCACTATTTCGACGCGGTATATCGTCCTCAGCTCTAAGACTCGATAGTGACATATTGGTTATTAAATTTAATAGTCTCGTACCGGAATCTCTAAGAATGTCGCGTATTAAATCAAGGCTTTCATTAATCGTTTGTGCATCCACTGGTGCGGACGATTGTGATTGCGACGTGGTACTAGTGGTTTGAGTAGCGTTCGTGGATGAAGATGGTATTGTGTCTTGGGGACTTCGTGATGGCGAGGCGCTATTTGAGGTAATTGGATAATTTTCATTCGGCACCGAAACGAATACTCGCCGACTGCCCATCCATGTACGGGGTGACAAGTTCAATAGCGACGGTGTATGTTGTCTGTAGGCTGGAAATATACTAGTCCGTGATGAATTTGCCGCATTGTCGGATGATGGTTCTGTTACTAAGCTGGTAAACGAAATCCTGTTTGGTCGTGGTGTACCGTTTGTTGAAGAAAATGGATTAGGTAAAAGTCTCGCAACTCGTTCATTTTGGTCAACTGTTCGAAACGACCTTCGAGGGTTGTCAATAAGGGGATGGAATGCGGAAGGTCTAGAACCAAATATAGAATGTTCTTGACGACCAAAATTTCGATCCCTGTAAAAAAAAGGTAACGGATATAGCCTCGAATCCACACATTATGTTAAATTTTTAAAACACATGTATTCTTTACCTACTAACGCCATTACGAAAAGACAATGCGTCGAGATTTAAAAAACGGGTACTAGTTCCTTCAATGTCTCCACTGTCAGCAGCTCTTTCTTGTCTATTGTTAGAAGTGCTCGAGGAGGGGTTTTCTGTGAATGTTTTTACGTGATTCTATTATTCATTTTTTTAAGGCGTTCGTTTACGTTAACATATTATAACATAGATAAATAGTTACTAAAGTTCTATTTTTCTTTTATACATAATAATAAATAGAAAATAAGACACGATAATAACATCAAAAAGTTGATCTTGAATTGCGAAAGTTAATCTTGTAAACTAAATTTGTAGGGTGTAATTAATCAAATTTACATTTTATTGGATCTTCAATGAAATGAGTCAATAGCCTACCAGAAACATCTAGCCACGAAAATGCAGAACGGCAGGCTAAGATCGTTAAATTAATCATGGATAAATTATTTTGAATTCATTAAATATTTTTTCATAATCATTGTGCATAAAGAATGTTACCAAATAAATACTATTTATTTAAAGAACGACTAAACTAAGTGAAGCGCGAGACATTGCATTATTAAGGATAAACGATTGAATTGAGGTGAAACAATTTGAAAAAATATGAGGGTTCCTTACCATCATGGCCTTGAGATGTCGATGGAGTGTAGGTGCGTGCCACTCGCGTATAGCTATTGGTTTCAGGTGAAGGATCAGTCTCCATCGGGTCTGTGCCGCGGTCCGTCTATAATAATTTAATTCGTCGTTATTTAACACTAGCAATCGCTAGCGGCTCCGCTCGCGTGGAAAGATTAAAACCATAATATAGTATTTTGATAACCATAAAAATGGTTAAAGTGGGTTAACTTTAAAAGCTAGATATATGCTGTCGCGGACTAAGTAGAAGTAGACTTAAGTAGAACTTTTAGAGGGGAATAATTTTGTAATACATGATTTTTGATTTTTTCGTGATGTTACATAGCCTATAGCCTTCCTCAATAAACTGACTATCTTAGACTCAAAGAATTTTTCAAATCGGTCGGGTACTTCCTGAGATTAGCGCGTTCAAAAAAACAAACTCTTCAGCTCTATGTATTAGTATAGATACGCAATCCCCAAACTGGATATAATATCACAATATATGGGAGATAGATACATTTTTGGAACCGATAGTTTGCTGCGAGACTTCATATATTTCTTTGTTTTTTCCAGCAATTTCCAGATTGCTAAATTTTCTGATTTTTTCATCCAAAAATAGATAAATAGATCTAAGCAGAACAATATCAACCTGGGTCCATAAGTTATCTTATATTTTAATATTATATGAAAGTTTTGAATATGGCAAATATTTAAATTAGAATTTTCCTTACAGTGGTAGGAGGCGGTGGCGTCACTGTCAGTCTATGTCGAACCATAAACAACCGCTGATAATTCCTCACTAGACTGTCGTATCTCTGCACCAAGTTTTGATAAGAATTAACTATAACGTCTTGTGTGGAACCGGAATTATCATTTGGCCTATTATTTCCTGGATTGTCATCAGAGTCGTCCCTTTGTACATTACTCGTATTATTTCCTGAATTTGTTGTTGGATTTTGTTGGAGAACACTGTTATTGACTCCGACTGGCGTCGTCCGTAAGGATATTCCTGTTATAAGTTTGTAACCCAACGCATCAAACGCTACATATCTGAAATTGTAATCATAAAATATGAAATATAATTGAAGAGCTCAATTTTAATTTATAGTTGTTAACAGCAAAATTTTTGATCTCTCTGACCAAATCCTTCAATAAAATGAAATAAGCATTTTTTAGATCAGAATAATAAAAAATTTGAGACTATCACTTTCCACTACTAATACTAATACTAGGTTTTAATACACAATTAAAATCTCAGGTTAAAATCAAATATGAATATTAAAAAAAATGTGGAACATGCTTTATAGGAAATTCCATATCTTCCAATATGTTCTGGACACAATTACTCCTAATCATGTATTTTCAAATAGCATTACAAACTACCAGCTCACCTTACTTTTTCATGGATATTGTTAGTTGAAACTTTAGTAAAAGGTGCAGGTTGACTCCAATCCCAAAAGTAAAGTTCATTAAATGTGGCAATCACTAATAATTGCTCCCGAGGGTGAAATGCTATTGATGCTACAACTGTCTCCTTAGAAACATTCCATACCTCACTACCACCCTGTACAAAATATAAAATAAAATTTATGCATAATTCTTGAGATACAATAAACTTACGTATATTGGGTTTATTTGATAGTTTTATAGAGCTACATAAAAAGTGCAACAGCATGGATTAATATTGTTTAAGAATAGCTTACTACACCCAGTCAAAATTTTAAGAAAATGGTACATACAAGGGGTAATTAAAAAGTCATTAAAACAGATAGTGTTAATCCTTAACATTTAAAATAAGTAATATAGCTTGAATCATGAAATGGTTAAAGTAAACTAACAATGTCGCACAATATGTTTCTTTTTAGAAAATTTAAATGAATATCTTAGGAGTTATGGAAAGACAAAACCCTAAAGCTTGGTAAAATAAATCAATATGATAAATTATCTGTTTTCGGTTTGTAGTATTTGGAGCTAAAATTGTTAGATTTTTTTTACTTATATAAAATAAGTAAGAAAAGGTAAGTAAGAAAAATAAAGCGACGCGATAACGTCGTGTAAAGTGCTCATGAATAAGTGCCCCGGATGGGTTCGAAACTAGTCGGGCTAACCCGATAGAATAAGACGTGAGTATAGCCGGTTCAATATGTTAACTATGAATACTACTCATGATAGTTTAAATTTAAAAAAGTAAAATAAAAGTTGAAATTTAAAAGTGTTGAGACCACTGTATGTCTGGATAATAATGATAATGTATAATCTTTAGTTCATTAGATATGAACTATTAGGTCCTTACATATGAAATTGGCGTTTTGTCGGACTGGCCACTTTGATCTCAAATATTACCTTTATGGTTTCAAATTCATACAGCTATTTACTCATGCATTTTCTGTTTCAAACCCCCTAATTAATTTGTTTTTTCTTCTTTTGTTTTTTTTCTTTGTGTCAATCTGTTTACAAAATGGAAAACATGAAATATCGCGTTATTTACGAGTATGAGTTCCACCGTGGCACCAGTGCTGCAGAAACGGCTTGAAGGATTAATGATGTGTATGTGACGGTGTCGCAAAAGAAAACACAGTGCGTTTTTGGTTCCAAGGTTTTCGTTCTGGAAATTTCGACCTGCAGAACAAGCCTCGTGGACGGACGGAGACCAAAATTGATAATGAAGAATTGAAGGCTATTGTGGAAGCTCATCCATCGCAAACCACGTCCGAGTTAGCTGCAGGCTCCGGTGTTAGTGATAAAACTATTCTAATCCACTTGAAGCAAATTTGGAAGGTGAAAAAGCATGAAAGGTGGGTACCTCATGAATTGAGTGAAGCAAACCGACAAACGCGCGTCGACTGCTGCGTTACGTTACTCAACCGGCACAATAATAAAGGAATTTTAAATCGAATCATTACCTGTGATGAAAAGTGGATCCTCTACGATAATCGGAAGCGCTCATCGCAATGGCTGAACCCTGGCGAACCAGCCAATTCCTGCCCTAAGCGAAAATTAACTAAAAAAAAGTTGCTTGTAAGTGTTTGGTGGACTAGTGCCGGTGTCGTGCAGCTTTCTTAAATCTGGCCAGACGATTACGGCAGATATCTATTGTCAGCAACTGCAATCCATGATGGAAAAGCTAGCTGCTAAACAACCGAGGCTGTTCAATCGCTCTAGGCCACTGCTGCTTCAGGACAACGCTAGACCACACACTGCACAACAGACGGTTATCAAATCAGAGGAGCTTCAATTAGAATGCCTTAGACATCCACCGTACTCTCCGGACCTTGCTTCAACAGGTTACCATATTTTTTCGAAATTTGGATAACTACTTGCAAGGAAAAAAAATTCAACTCCGATGGGGCAGTCCAAACCGCCTTCAAAGATTTTATTGATTCCCGTCCGAATGGTTTTTTTTAGTAAGGGGATCAATGAACTACCTATGAGATGGCAAAAGTGCATACATAGCAATGGTACATACTTTGATTAATTAAATATATTTCATTAAAAAAAAACGATGTTATGTTCCTCCCATAGAAAACGCCAATTTCATATGTAAGGACCTAATATTTTAAAATATGCTAATTTTATTCTATGTTCATGTAATTTAAAAAATTATTGTTTCTTTTATACAGTTTCTTACAAAATGTATATTTATCTTGGATATACTTAAATACTTACACTAGATATATCCCAAACTCTGACTTGGCCACCAAGGCAACCGGACCCTATGAGCTGTGTGTGCGAGGGATGAAAAGCAATACACCAAGGAGTGCGAGGGTGACCTTTAAGTATTCTCACATGTTTACCACTGGCCAGTTCCGATACATATACATTGTGATTGCCATGAGTTGACGCCACTTTTGTGCTAAAATATATTAAATAGACTTTAAAAATTTTTATTCCTTATATACATCTTATACCTCTAAATACAATAAAATTATCAATATAACTTATATTCTTTATCATCATTGTGCTAAAAGATAATTTGGACTAATTAGCAATTAAGCATTCAACTTGAATAGAATAATAAAAGGACTATTAATGCAGAATTTTGATTGTTAAAAATTGGACTGTTGCCCTATCCAAAATTTTTAAATTAATCTGTTAAAAAATTAATGCAAAGCAAAATAAAAAATGAAATATAATGATATCTTTTAAGGTTTAATTGAATTTCATATAATTATTACATACCCATCTGGACTGAAAACCATAAGAAAAGTAGATCTAGGATATCCTGGTAAATCACAGCACTGTAACATAATTACATAATATCTTGGTTATAATTAATTATATTTTTTATTATTTTGTAATAAAATCTGATGGACTACTGGTAGCTAGTATTCAAAGTAAGATATTGTTGCAAGCTATTAAAGATGAACCGGTAAGAAAGAAATAATAAAAAAATAAGAAAAAAAAAAAAAATGGGGTATTGATTTTATGAACCATAGCAACAATAGGACAAGCATGACTGTTTATTTTATAACATAATTGAACATTTTGGAAAAACATGTGTAACAGTTTAGTGTATTCAATAAATAATTTTAGAAAATAAAGGTTCAACTGTATTTGTAGTAACTGTAACTGTATATATCTGTAGTAATAAAAGTAGAGACTATTATTAACTAATAAATATAATATAATATAATTATTGTACTGATGTAGATAAAATATTTTCAATGTATTTGAACCTTACTCGTATTTTCAATGGCTTCTGCACTAGTATATCTTCAGCAACATTCTCAAGAACTGTTTTGTTTGATGGTGAATTTGGTGGATTGATTCCTCTTTCTCTCCATTGCCAACTACGAGCAATATTGCCAAGACTTGGTGTTTCATCGATTGCATCATTTTTGCATCCTAACCATTCACTATCTAGCACTGGATCCATTACCCTTTAAAACATAAGTATGTTTTACTACATATTAATGTATATAAAATTAAATTTACTTCTTGCAAAAAAGTTACTACATAAAATAACAGCTATATAGTATTTAGTATCATATTACCAGCATTTTAATTTTACAACTATGTGATCACACATTTAACAAGGAGGTTCCAGTAATAGTACCAAGGATCTAAGAGTCAAATTATAATATAGGTATATTTTCATTAACAAATATTTTCATTAATACACTAATTATTTAAATCAACTTGTAACATGTTTTTTTTTATTAAGAACATGTAATAGTCTCTTATTATTTGCTACTATCCAAATACTAAGAACAATCCAGTATAGGGAGAAAGCATTATTGTATTTAAAACAGTACCTTTTAAGTATTGTATTTGTGACAAATTTTTAGTATTAGTGATTAATTTTAAAAAGACAACTTTGCTTAACTTACTTCAGAGTTGAAATAAACATAACTGTGAGATATATTATTATAATAACAATTTAAGATCATAAATGGTTAACAAGAATTATGTAATATATGAGAAAAGTCGTTTTATAATGTGGATGTACATATTCCATACTAGATATATGTTATAAAATATGAGGGTTAAAGTAATGAGTGTAAGTTTGATAAGATAGTTGTATACATATGTATGTAATATATGTTACATTTCAATATATGGTTTAATTACCTTATTAATTGGTGATGTGTGAACAATTATATGGAGAAATCTGAAATATAAACACAATAATTATAACAAAAACAATAAAAAGACAACAAATAAGATTGATGAAAAACCCACTATGAATTCCAACCTAAAAATGAACAGAAAATGCGACATAATTTTACAGAGTTTCAAGCAATTTTTGTTTTTAATAAGTAAACTTTAATTTATATTAATATTTATGGAGTTATTTATTAAATTACTTAGCATAAAATACCAAGTTTAAGAAACGATCGGTGAGCCATATTGGAAAATGTCAACAGATTACATACCAACTTTAGTACAATCTAAGGTTTTATTAATGTTTTCTAAATTTACAATGGAATATAGGAATAAAGATTTCATATTGTTTCGATCTTAATTATGTATACAATCTTACGACTAGCCATAACTTTTACATATCAATGAACAATAGCTAATACCTGGATCATATTGTTGAGCTTCGATTAAGCACTTATATTTATAGTTATATATGTTTAATATAATATATATTTATGGTTATGCTATTTGTTTCTTATAAAATCACACTTTTACGTCTTAAAATTCCTAAAGGCTACTACGACAAACATTCAGCTGCAAAGTGTCAAAATTTTCTATTTCGTTCAAAAACACATGTCAGTACAGATAATACATAAAATGATAAAATGTTGTTCTCTTCAGATACACGTACAAAGCAAAGTTTTTACTAAATTTGCTTAAACTGTAAATGTAATATATTATATGTGTAACAATTTTTATAATGTTCAACCAAGTACTTAATGAAATGGTTTTAGGCTTCAGACACATTTATTTATTTCGATATGATTATGAATCCCTGATAATACAACATACGAGAAAAGACCGGTATTACTTCCTTTGAAGAATAGTTTCATCTAGCGAAGGACAGAGTACCTAACAGTGAGCTAATGACCAACCTTCTGTAGTGCAGAAGCACAAAAAAAGAAGTAGAATAACACAAATTTACTAATTCATCATCAATCATTAATTCTATTGAATGTTACGGAACATGATTTAAGAATTGTCCGTGAAAGAAAAACAATTCATTTTTATTCATCATATGGAGACAGATCAAATATGTCTTTACTGTACTGTTTGATTCCGTCCAACATCACTGTATAAGACATAAGAGCTAATAGCATAATGTTGAAGAAAAAAGCGGAGCTGTATTGTTAACTTATCATAACTTGATAAATCGTTGTGTCTGTTAATATCTAAATGTGAATACATTTAGAAAAATAAAATTGAAAAGCAATTAATTTCCGTAGAGTTATTATACTAGAGTAGGTAAGCTAGCCGAAAATGTGCCATATTACGACAAAGAAAATGCAAACGAGAGCCATCTGTCTCTCTTTTTATGTGTGACTTGACAAAGATGAAGTATAACAGTTTAATTTTCCCTCTCATTATTTATTGTGTGATTGTCAATTACAAGTCTATGGCTCCCCTACACCAATATTAATAACTCTACGTTGATTTCGCGTTTCAAGTCAGTTTTTTATATATTTTATTTGAATGTGGAACCTTTTTAATTTCTTTAATTTCTTCCTTTTAATTTTGATGTTCAACATTCATTGGAATTTGAAATTAAGATTAGTCTATACGTATAATAGTTTGCTTTTAAAGTATTAGCTACAAGTCTGTTTTTCAAACTATGTCCCACGTCCGTCACGCCTCAGGCGTCACATAATGTCAGTTACTTGGTTCTTAAACATTTCTGATTTTGAATTAGGTGAACAGGTAATATTATCTGATTAACACTAAAAACAAACTGACACATTTGATTTAGTTTTAAATGTGTCAAGCATCATAATCGCGAGCAAGATTGAAATTGGACAAGGAGAGTTGGTTATTATTAAAACAGATCAGTTAATAGTGATATAAAAAACGAGCGGGAAAACATAATAAACGGGCGAGAGACAGCGAAGTAAAAATATGTTGTATGTGGAAGAAAGGGTTTGAGATCCATCACACTTCCCCAATGCGGATTGGTAGGCGATGTTTATCATCACCGAAAATGGTGTGATAAATTGTAAATATCCATTAACAAACAAGGTTAACAGAAAAACCATTGGTGCAAACCCGTGGTTTGAACTCATGTACCCCTAGAGAGAGGCACATGACACACCTTTCGACTATTACAGCTACAACTTGATTTCTACAATTTGATTCACAGCAATTTCGGGCTCGGGATAGAATTTATCGACGAAAATGCGTCGCTCCCCTTTTTTTAATTTTAACCTTAATATTGATGCGAGAGTTATGAATAAGGGTTAAGACAAACAGCATTCGCTCTTATCCGTTGTTTATTTATTAAAATATTACCCACGAGGAAAAACGTTAAATATACTTATCTCTTTTTCCATTGCTTAACAAATAAAGAAAAAAAATGATGTGTATGTGTCGTAATTTGTGATTTTTTTACATTTGAGGTCTTTTAGTTAAAGATATTGATGTCTAATTAAAAATATATAATTATTAAGAAATTTTTATTTGCCGTTCATTATGGGATTTTTTTATTATTATTCTTGACTACAAGTTATTTATTCAATATTATCATATTTTTCGCTTTTTTACGGGTATCATTTGTTTAACTATTCCAGGTTTGATTTTTATTAGTACTAATTTAAAATAGTTATTTCGTTAGTATATTTTCTGAGGTAAGTGATCAGTAAAGGTAAATTCAGTAAAGTCGTTATAAGCAATGCAGAATGCGTGGCAGATGTTTGGTAAAATCCAGTTAAATATACGTAAAAAATACGTATAATATAAGAATATATTACAAGTATGATTTTTTTACATTTTTGTCGTCACATTTTCTTGTACTGAACATTTCCTATGATGATCCCGGTATGATTAAGTGCGATCGAGCGTGAAATGGCTTCTCTGATCCTTCTAAAGCAGACCTAAAATATTTGCAATACGTTCATCTGTATCTAGATTGATTTTATTTATATCCGTATTGGGTTTAATAATGGATCTGTTAAATTTATTCCGCATAAAGCACAATTTCATACTTCTGTTTATTTCATCTACAATTCAATTGTCATTACTGAGTAGGTAATATAAGTTTACTGTTTATACGAAAAAGAAGAAGAAAAAGAAAAAGAAACTCGCCAGTCTATACTGTTTGTGGACATGTGTTTTGACCGGCCGTTGGCGCACTGGGTAGTGATCCCATCTTTAGCCCCGCGGGTCATGGGTTCGATTCCCGCCGACGGCTAACATTTTCTATAAACAATTTGTTGGTCTTCGAGTCTGGGTGCATATTTGTATTTAAGTATGTATTTAAAAATTATATACATATGTACCTATTACTAGTTGTATTTCACCCATAAGTTACTTACTTTGGGGACGGACGACCGTGTATGTAAGTGTCCCATATTTTTATTTATGTTTACTTACATAATTCTCAATAAAAGAGAAAAACATTATGATAGTTTTAATTAATTACATAATGTAATCTATTTATAAATATGAAAGTCGTATTTTTAAGACACACTTTGCACCTGCTTAAATATTAAGTGTTTCGGAATGGTCTTCGCTGTTGCTAAAGTTTTCAGTGTTCCAGAAATAGTCGCTTACATAGTTCTTGATCAGTTCTACTGCTTGTTGTCTGAGTAGTTTTGTATATATATTTTTTTTTATACAGGAAAAAACCCCTTATGGGGACCGCCGCCCGACGGGGACAGGCGGCAGTTATGTCGGACTCGCACCGACTAAAACGACCTGTGTGCTCCACCACGCTGCCGATGGCAAGGACAGGGTATCATTGCCCCCATCCCGCTGACAGCTCTGATCCCAGAGAACAAACACCTCCGGGTAGGGGCCCCTCGAAAGAGAAGCCCCCTTCCGCTAACCGGTGCATTGGGAGCACCAGATGCACCGACCGCCTCGGGGACCTGTAAGCCAGGCGTCCGATATACCCCGTTCGGAACACCCGAAGGTCCCCAGTTAGGGCGGCAGACAATGGGCTTGGGCGAGTCACTAACCCCTGGACTCACCAGTAGCAGATTGGATCCAGAACAACAGTTCATGGAACCGCTACGCCGCCTCCCTCCACCCCCCTCTACAGAGCAAAGGGAGGCCATCGCTGCCTACGATCGCTCCCTGCCCACCGTGTTATCAGATCACGGACGACAGGGAGAGACCGCACCCCAAGTAGGGGCCCCAACGCCTTGGTGGGCGTTTCCACCCCCACCGGGTAATTTTTTATAGACGTTTTCTTCCTTGCAACCCGAAGGTCCCCGTTCCCATTGCTGGGCTTCCGGGTTTCGCCGACGGTGGCCGTAACCATGTCCAGCCAGACTTAGAGTAAGCCCAACTGGACCCGTCGCTCATTAGGGACTCCACCCCAACCCCCCCGGAGTCCCCGGCCCGTCCAGATTGCCCTCTGCTAATCAGAGGGACAACTGGATTCTCCACCGCTCAGTGGTCTGTTCGCCAAGACTAAGCTTGCCCAGGGTGCGCCACGAGGAGGCCGACCACTTTGGCACCCCAGTTTTGTATATAGTGCAAGTTTATCTAATTATTATTTTTGTGTATCTACCTAATAACGAACATACTAAAACACCTCAGCTAAAGCAAGTCACGACATTAAGCGACATAAATATCAGCCAAGTCGTAGCTATGACGGTCAATTGTCACTCACCTAACGGGAAAAGATGGGATGCCTGAATATAATCCAAAGCCAGCCATGGTATGTATAACTCTAATCGATTTAAATTTCATTACCCTTACAATTTATACTAATATTATAAATACGAAAGTCTTTGTGTAACGTTTCACTGTTAGTCCGCGAATTAAAGCCAATCACCGGGGTAACATATAGGATACAAATCTTCCCGTTTTTCTTTCAGGAATAGGAAAAATACACATATTGCATTATTGAGTATACATAAATCTTAAGTTGGCGCAAACGATGTCACGGGTACCATTAGTACATATAACGTCATTATTTTGAGTATAATTGTAATAATTTGATGACCGCACAGTTTAATTAAAAAGCATCGTCAACGTCGGCCATAAAGGACAAGTTTGAAGCTAACGATCAAATTTTGTTGTTCTGTGTATTAATGTAACAATGGTGCCTTAAGCCGAGTAATTTCGGATACCTTTTGATCCCTTTGTTAGTTGAGAATTCTCATTTCTGTATACTTATAATTATTAAGCCTATCAAAGAACTGATTGACACGATGCCAGATTCACCCTACTGAGCGTTAACAATGCATGAAAAGAAAACTTGCCTGTTTGAAAATGTTTCGATATTTACTATTATGTCATATAATAAAAGGGTACTCTATACGCCGTGTGGCATCCGGCTGAATAGAATAGTACCACCCTCATTTCTTACCGAGGTATCGTAAAAGGCGACTAAGGTAAGTCGACCCGCCGTTTGGTATCCGGTTGAGTAGAATAGACCAACCTCATTTCTTATCGATGTGTCGTAAAAGGTGACTAATGTAAGTTGACCCACCGTGTGGTATCCGTTTTAGTAGAATAGACCACCCCTTTCTTACCGAGGTGTCGTAAAATACGACTGAGGTAAATTGATGTCAGGCAGGCGGCCGGTCGTAAAAACGCAATATAACATATTGTGCCGACCCCACTTAGAGTGGGATAAGGGAAGGAAGACGAATAAAAGGGTACTCTATAAATAAATGTCATATTTGTAGAATCCTGTTTTAAGGTTTGTAGTAACGAATTTCATTTATTATTATTATAGTCATATAAATAACTGAGATTACGATACAAAGCGTATGAGTATATCGTATTAATAACCTTATGTTGGAATTAAGTTATTATACTACATTAGGGGAGCCAGTCTTAAGTGTGTTCATCAAAAATTATGAGAAAGCAAATGAGACTTATAATCTGTCTCTCTTTTCTATCTGTGATTAGATAGAGATAAGTATATGTGTTTCATCTTCTCTTTCTTATTATAGTTGCGACACACTCACTTAAGGCCTGCCTGTAGCTCTCCTACTAAAGTATAATAACTCTGTTCCCTACTCAAGAATAGATCACATCTTATTTTCTTGTCTCTGGTTTTGTTATGGTCGTTATCGTATACGTACCACAGTTATAGTTTCATAATTTGTTTCCATCTATAATCTGAAAATTTTTAAGCGTCTTAAACTAATTATAAGATTTCAAAATATGAAACTGTAGTGTTCCTATACCAACAATGCACTGGCTCGGCAACTTACGATGTGCGCAGGTGGCGCGTCCGCTCTCGCCCGTGGCTCGCGCGGTAATAATGCTACGCGCCCCCCCACACCGTGAGCACGAGACAGTGTATAGTAAAAGTATAACTATACACAATACAAATACTACATCCCTTTCTTATCGAAAACTTTAATATGAATTTACCAGTAATAATTTGAATCACATTCTAATTTAACTATATACATATATTTAGCAAACTTAAGGAATTAAATCATTAAATTGTTTTCTTCTTCATCTTCAGGGTCTACAGTTTCATCTTCTTGATTTTCCCCTACAGCCTTCCATTGTCCTTCTATTCTTTTTAAATGTAATATGTTCCTTCTCAGTGTTTGTCCAGTTTCTTCGTTCCTGACTGTTACATCTCCATTGTTTGTCGTTTCCACAACGTGTGGTGTTGGATTATAATTTAAAGTGAGCTTATTTGCCTTGTTCATTTCTTTAACGTACACCTTGTCTCCTTCATTTAAGTCTGAATTTCGTGCGCTCCTCCTCTTATCTCCATAATCCTTTCCTTTTTCCTTTTGTTCTCTGTCCTTATCCCTTATCGCTGTATCATCCACTTTATAAGTTATATCTTGAAATATTGGAATTTTATCTCTATTAAGTCTTTTGAAGAATAATTCGGTTGGCGTTTTTCCCGTCACAGTATGGGGTGTTGAGTTATACATCATGAGGTACTCATTTAAACATTTTTGTAAGTCTTTTTTTTCGAGATTTCCAATTTTTAGGCGTTTAATATATCGCGATTCTGCCTTTCTACCTCGCCATTTTGTTGAGGCCAATAGGGAATAGTATTAAATAACATTATGTTACAATCCTTGCAAAATGTCTTAAACTCTTCACTAACGAACTGTCGTCCGTTGTCAGCTGTGATTGATGAGGGATAGCCTAATCGGCCAAATACTTCTTTTAACAATCTGATTATAGCCGCACTGGTAATCATTTTTGTAATCTTTACTTCTTTATAGCGGCTGTAATAGTCCACCACCACTAGAAGATAATCACCACTCGGCAATGGACCAAGCAAGTCCATAGCAATATCGACCCAGGGTGCTCCTGGCAGTTCACGGCGCTTCATGGGTGTAGGAGGATTTGGCAATCCAACTAATGTACAACCCTTACAACTCTTCACTAGGGTCTCGGCATCCTTATCTATTCGTGGCCACCATACTTTGCATCTCAAGCGTCCCTTCATCGCCACGATTCCTGGATGCCCTTCATGTGCTGCATCTAAAACATTCTTCCGGAGCTTAGAGGGTATGACCAGTCTGTTACCCCTTAATAAGACGTTGTCAAAAAAACACAATTCATTCCCAAATATTTTATTTCCTTTTATACTATCGTCCCAGTCATTACTGTAAATGCCCTTTTTTACTTTAAGTATTTCGGCGTCATCCTCAGAATGTTTTACGATTTCTGCCATAGAAACTGCTCGAGGTCTAGCGTTCTCTACGATTTGATGGACATGTTCGTCACCTTTGGCCTTAGGGTTGTTTGCATATTTACACAACCGCGACAACGGATCCGCTATATTAGACTTACCAGGTTTATATTTAATATTGTACCGGTAAGCCTGAAGCCTCAACACCCATCGCTCAATTCTCGCACATCGTTTTGATTTTGGTCCAAACAAAACCTCTAACGGCTTATGGTCCGTGATAAGGTCGAACTCTTTGCCAAACAGAAACACATTAAAATGTTCTATGGCCCAAACCAAAGCGAGAGCCTCTTTCTCCGTTTGGCTATATCTTCGTTCACAGTCTGTCAACGTACGATTCCCGTATGCAATAATCCTAGGACCTTTAGCATCGATTTGTACCAACACCGCACCTAAACCGACCGGGCTAGCATCGGTTATGACTTGGGTTTTATCATTGACATCGTAATAGCCCAGTGTATGAATTTTTGTTAGGGTATCTTTTAATGAAGTGAAAGCATGATCTTGTTCAGCAGTCCAAAACTCTTTAATGTTTGCGTTTTTGCCAAATTTATGTCTCAATATCTTCTTGAATGTTCTCTCTTCTGTCTTCTTTAATGGCTCTGTTATCGTAGCCATATTGGGTACCCACTTATTTATATAATTTACAAGGCCTAGGAAGCTTTGCAACTCCTCTATAGTTTCTGGAATCCTAAATTGGGCTACACTCTCCATATATTTCTTCAATGGCCTGACGCCTTCCGAGGTCAGCTCATGTCCCAGAAAGTTTACTTTTTTGACTTTATATAAACATTTGTCGTTATTAAGTAGAACATTATTCTCTTTTAATATTTGCAATAGTTTTTGAAGACGCGAATCATGTTCTTGCTCTGTTTGCCCATAAATCAGGATATCGTCGATAAAATTTATCGTACCATCGCATTTAAGAATTATTTTTTCCAGTATTTTTTGGAATAGCTCCGGTGCACAGGTAATACCGAACATAAGGCGTTTATATCGGTAAAGACCTTTTGAACTAATGAAGGTTGTTATATGTCTTGAGTCCGGATGCAATTCAACCTGATGGAACGCGTTTTTTATATCCAATTTAGAAAAGTACTTGGCTTTCCTAATTTTTGGCAAAAGGTGTTCCATCGAAGGTAAAGGATGGTTCTCACGCATAATGGCCATATTGGCCCGCCTCATGTCTACACAGAGACGTAATTCCCCATTATCCTTTAATATTGGTACTATAGGGGATATCCATTTTGAAGGTCCATGAACTTCTTCTATTATGTCACACTGTAACAATTCCTTGATTTTCATTTCGATCTTTTCTTCAATTGGTATAGGTATACGCCTGTACGGCTGAGATACGGGTTTAAGCGAGTCATCAATGGGGATTTGAACCAGAACATTTTTGAATTTCGGAAAAGGCTCATTTCCGATCTGATTGACGTCAACACCAAGTTTCAGGACACCGAGCTTTATGGGGTTATCTTTACCTAATAGGTTTCTGGATCCATTTGCGATAACGTATAGTTCTGCGCGCTCTTCTCGGTTATTAACCTTGATCGTTGTCTTAAATGATCCTAAAATGTTTAGTGGAGTTTTACTGCCATACGCCAAAAGCGTTTTTTCAGGTTTTTTATTTAAGCTTGAAAATGTCACTCCTTTCTCTCTTAACATTGTCCATGTTTGATCTGTAATAAGATTATACTTTGATCCAGAATCGATCAACATCTTTGTGTTTATACCTCCGACGTTACATTCTATATTGGCATCCTTGTTAATGTTAAAAATATAATCTACTTCTTCCTCTGTAACATTATCTATTTCTCTCAGTTTCTTCCTTTGTTTTGATGGATTTCCTTCTTTTTGTATTTCACTTCCTTCTATTTTCCTCTTCCTTTGTAACTGTGACTTGCAATATTGTCGAAAATGACCTAACTCTCCACAAAAATGACAAGTTTTTCCTATTGCTGGACAATTTTTAGCATTCGAGGTATGCTTAGAATTACCACACCTTCCACACCCTTTATCCAAAATAAACTTGTATTTTTTAGTATCATATCTAGAAGTATTTCTATTCCTTTTCTTAGAAAAAACAGCGTTAACGTCATGGTTTTTATTTTGCTGTCCATATTCTTCCAATTGTCTACTAACGACTTCTAACGTGTTAGCTTCCATAATTATCTTGTCTAATGTTATACTGTCCCAAACTGTCAAAATTTTCTTTCTTAAATCTGTCGATAAACATTTCTCTGTAACCTGGTCTATCAAATGGTCTTCGGGCTTATCAAATTGGCATTTTTCCGCTTGATTTCTCAACCTAACCACGAATTTTTCAAATTTTTCCCCCTCCTCTTGTCTAATTAGGCGGAAGACATGCCTTTCGTAAACTTTACTCTGTTTAGGTGTGAAATAATCATTAAGTTTTTGTACCGCTATTTCAAAAACATTGTTATCATCCGTCGGTTCTACATTTGCTCCTGGTAAGTTATAGAATATTTCTTGCAGGTTTGATCCGCCAAACAATAGTAGTGTCGCCCTTTTCTTTACTGGTGTCGTGATATCCGCTGCTTCCAAATAAATATTTAATGTACGTTTCCACTTTTCCCATCGTTGCCCTAACGATGCATTGTCGCCTTCTAAATCGAGTTTTTCTAATGATGGTAAGTTGCTTGACATTGTGGTGAGTATTTGGGACAACCTGAAAATAAAAGTACGTTTCCCCAATTAGTGAGAAGGGGCACCTTTGTACCAAACGTTTCCAATTGAATGGGGGTACATTTGTACCAAACATTTCCAGTTTAATGGAGGTACATTTGTACCAAACATTTCCAATTTAATGGGGGTACATTTGTACCAAACATTTCCAATTTAATGGGGGTACATTTGTACCAATTTTTCCAATTTAATGGAGGCATTTTTATACCATTAACAGATGAATTAAGATCGATCAAAGTAGCTTCAGTCCCTACCCAGGTATCCATGTACCCACCTACGCATACGCCTATAATCACTTATGTTTACATAGGTAGCGTACATAGATAATAGCTACTCAACCACATACCATAATTTATGGTACATCACTTTACGTCCAGATGGTGGCGGTAAGGAACACGTAAACCTCTGATCGTACGATATAGTTACCACAAGCACGTAATACCATGCTTATTGTGAATGTAATTTTACAGTTTCCGAACTATAAGTAATATCTAATAGTAATGGATCGGATAGCTTGCCACTATTGCGGATTGCTGCGCTGAACAGTCAGCACTAGCCCTTTACTAACACAAACAAGTATTATTATTATTATTATTTTTATTTGGCTTTTTATTGACTGGCCCGTTGGAGCAATGGGTAGTGACCCTGCCTTCAGCTCCGCGGGTCGCGGGTTCGATTCCCGCCGAGGGCTAACATTTTCTATAAATGAATTTGCTAGTCTTTGAGCCTGGGTGTATATTTGTATTTAAGTATGTATTTAAAAATATATAAGTATATATTCACCAGTTGTCTGTCACCCATAACACAAGTATTAAGTTACTTACTTTGGGGACGGACGACCGTGTGTGTAAGTGTCCCATATATTTATATTTATATTTATTTTGTTTAATATAAAATCAGACTGACCTTTTGTCCTCGTCGCCACTTGTAGTGTTCCTATACCAACAATGCACTGGCTCGGCAACTTACGATGTGCGCAGGTGGCGCGTCCGCTCTCGCCCGTGGCTCGCGCGATAATAATGCTACGCGCCCCCCCACACCGTGAGCACGAGACAGTGTATAGTAAAAGTATAACTATACACAATACAAATACTACAGAAACCATATTTATCAACTAGCGACAAAGATTAATTGCTATTCATAAAAATATTCTATTCCTGTTAACGGATAATGTTTAATAACACAGTTCTATATTTTTCAGCTCTAAGGTCCTTATTAATGTAAGCACCTCGTTGATTATAAAAGGTCTTTTCACAAGCGAGACGCATTAATTGTAACATTTTCTGTCCTCTTGCACGTTGCCTTCCGTTTGAAGTGCTAAGTCGAGAGTAGTTTTTTTTTGTGTTCTGCAATAATAAGTCTCCAGTACCTACTAGGCAAGGCTAAGAATTTAGTCGGCATTCATTGCATATAGCAAATGAAGCTATAATAGTACTAAGAAGGGCCAAGATTATGATGTTTCAATAATTAGTTTAAATTTAATAAATTGCTGCTAGCAGTTTTCACCGCTTGCTGTAAAAGTATTGGCAGAAACGATGATATTACACTTCATGACTCTCGTTTTTTGCAATAAATCCCTGTTTCAGAAGTATAATGACGCAACAGATAAAAATATGATTTTATAGGAGATACAAAAAAATGATATTTAGTATATAAGTAAAGCACATGCCCTACACACATATATTTGGCATTATTTTTTGTCATTTAATTAACTTTCACTATCAGTATTTCAAATATGTTTTTTCTTTTTTGGGTCTCTATAAAAATGTGGTTTTAGCAGTTGCGTTATTGTTCTTCTGGAACTGCGATAATAAATTCTGTCAACAAATACAGCTTCTATGTTTTGACTTGGTTTTCTAAATTATGTCTAGTGATGCTTAAAGAACCTCATATTATTTTGGTCCAGGTGGTTGAATGGTGATGGATTTTGGTCCATGTGATCCTTAAAGCCGAATAGGTATAGGATTAAAAAATTAACACCAAAGATAACCTAGACGCCAAGGCATCCAAAAGTTGTTTAGAATCCATGTTCACGGGCTGTGCCAATTCTTATAGATAATAGATTCTTGTACTTTGTACCATCTGTAAGACTACAAAAACTTTTTTATTCCTCTAAATATTTTTTTAAATTTTTCATTAATTTAGTCTCAATTTTTCACAACTGTATCAAACCTTTACTGTTTTATTTAAATTGTTATCACGTTTTCAGACAGGAAATGAAACAATCAAAATATAAAAGTGGAGGGCGGATATTAAATCATTGTTTTTAATGTTGTCCCGTAGATTTTGTTTTCTTTCTAAAAAACCTTATGGTTGTGCAAATTTTCAAAATTTTGTTTGGTTGTGTAAATAAAAAAATTAGACACTAATATTTGATCGTGCATTTTACGAATATGACTTCTACGTGTCATTTTTCATTGGAGCAGTGTTTTGGGTCCAAGCTCCAATCTTTCCCTCCAAAAAAGAAAAAGGAGGCCTTTGACCTACTGTGGCAACTTTTTGTTCTAAACAAGAAGTTAAATTTTTTCACTGTTGCTAACAACTACAAAAAAATCTTCTCAAAGACCTACCTTTATGATATTTTTTTTTATAGTATATCTTATTTATTACATTTTTATTTTGCTTTCTGAATGTTCATATTTTTCTTTCTATTTTCTAAAATTTTTAAAATTAACATAATCATCTCAGTTGAGAGATGGAGCTGTAATGTTTTAACATAAATATTAGAATAAAACATCCGAATTATGTCAAAGTAGGTAGAACAACTTTAAGAACTGCTTTAAAATATTAATGTGTTACTAAAAATCGAATTTGGAGTTCAAAAAACAAAATTAAATTCTTAAATTGTCAGATATACTACACTGATATTTGAGCATTTTAAGTTAATCTATAAATATGTAAAAGTGAAAGACAAATACCAATTAGCGCTGCTAAAATGGGGAAAAACTTTTAAAAAATGATATTTAAACTGCACAAGCAAGCTCGTCTCAATCTACCCGAGTAAAAAGCAACAGTATTTTGTTGTTTGGATTTTTTTTTGTTTTAAGCGCAAATAATCTATGTATCTACTTCAAGGCGATAATTTTCAGATGATGATAATAAGTAGGAGCCAAACAAAATATTAATTCTGTCGCATTGAAAAAGATGTTATGTTTTAGCAGAGACTTTTTGTACGAGGGTAGGGTTTAGTTAAAGAGATGTGGTTTACTAGTAACGATACTAGTTGTCTTTCAAGATTTGCGTTTCAAAGTGCAACAAATACAGTTTCACTTTTTATTTCTTAACTTTTGTTTACAATATTTACAATTTAAGTCCGCGGGATTCCCTACGAGAGAAGTTTAAGGAAATAGATATTCTTACATTTGCTTCATAGTATATTTTAAGTAATTTAATTTTTGTATATAAAAATATAAAAAATTATAAAACAATAGGCGATGTATATAATAGACAAAGTAGGAACATAAGCTTGCGGCCCCTGCTTTGCGCCTTGAAAAAGTACGTAAGTCGTTTGTGGGTTTGGGTATAAGATTCTATAATAAAATTCCACAATTAATTTTAACTTTGCCATTACAGCAGTTTGAAAACACTATTAAGGAGAGGCTGATACAGAAACCCTACTATACTGTTGAGGATTATTTAGAAGATAAAAATGCGTGGATATAAATATTGTTCGATCCTGTACAAGATAGAAACAATTAAATGTAACTAGCATTAAGAATTGTATTTTTTAAAAACAACAACCGCCGAGTTTCTTGCTGGCTCTTCTCGGTAGGAACAGCTTTTCGAACCAGCAGTAGAGTTGACGATTCAAAAGCACTTGTTTACAAGTTTATTTGAATAAAGAATATTTTGACTTGAATTGAATTGAATAATAAATAAATATGTAGTACAATTACACACATGGTCATCCATCCCCAAAGTAACTTAATTTTCGTGTTAAGGGTGACAGACAACTGGTTAATTATAATATTTAACATTACATGTATAATTTTTAAATACTTAAATACACGGCGAATCTAAGAAGCAAGAAATTGCAATTAGAAAATGTTGGCCATCGGTGGGAATCGTACTCGTAACCCGCAGAGGCGAAGGTATGGTTACTGCCACCTGCGCCAACGAGCCAGTTAATCTATATATATAAAAGAAAGTTGGTCTAAGTTACACTATTTATAACTCAAGAACGGATGAACCAATTCGGCTGAAAATTGGTGGAGAGGTTGCTTAGAACCAGGAGACGGACATAGGATACCTTTTATCCCGTTCGACCGCATTTATGTTATCCCGTCAAGTCACTATAAATCGTGGTATTACAAGAACGACTATGACATTGAATAACAAAACGCAAATGTCAGTGGAATACAAAACATAGATGACAGCTAAACGTAATTTTTCTTTGGTGTAGTATGGTAAAATATTTGACAATTATCAAAATAATAGTGTTACAACATGTTTTTAATACAACCTCCTTCATAGATTTGGTCATTAATATGAAAAAGCATTGTGGCTGTCATTATGTGTCATTATGTTGTTGAGAAAGAGTAAATGGGTTGACTCTGGGAAAACTGTTTTTATTTATTGAATAAGTATAATAATATAATAAGTACAAAGGAGAAATATCGTCGTTTATTGTATTCAGAAGAGGATGTAACCTAAACTCACAAATAGCACGGACAAAAGGAATATCTGGAAATTTAAAGAGTTTAAAGAAAAGACAAATGACGATCAATATTTTGAGACAACACGGAGAGTACGAATTTCGTATAATTTGAGAGATAGCTGCGATATGCGATGCTATTGAATAAAAAATGGAGTTTTTATTGGAGAGATTATTATGATGGTAATTGGTATTCGGTTTATTAACTCTGTAAGATCAACGTGACGATGTGTTATGTGAGGCCATAGACGCGCCCGTGACTATTGTTCGATAGAACTGTCAGCTAGAATGACGATTATTCTCTGGATTTGTTCCAGTTGTATCGATTGTTTTCTAGACTGTGGCCATCTGCAACGACTGTCAGCTAGACTCTGCCTAGATGTGGTGATTGTTCTTTGAGCGTTATCATTTGCGAGTCTGTTTACGTGTGTATCTGCTGAGTTGGTTGCCACTTATTAAGCTGTGTTATGCCATGACAGTGATTGAGGGTGAGCTTAAGGTGCGAAATGATTTTTCTTTTACAGATTAAAAGGGCAAGTATTGAGTTTCTTGCTGATTCTTCTCAGTACAATCAGCATTCCGAATCGGTGGTAAATTCATTCCCAGAAGTCAGCTTAAGAGATTTGCGGGGTCGCAAATGTTGTCAGGATGGTCGACTGTTACAACATGTTTTTAATACAACCTCCTTCAGAGTTAGTCATTAATATGAAAAAGCATTGTGGCTGTCATATGTGTCATTGAGTAGTTTTTGAGAAAGAGTAAATGAGTTGACTTTGGGAAAATTGATTTTTATTATTGCATAAGAATAAAGGAGAAATATCATCGTTAGTTATAATAGCTAAACGTCACTAAATAGTATAAAACAAAGTCGCTTTCTCTGTCTGTTCCTATGTCCCTATATCCCTTTGTATGCTTAAATCTTTTAAAATTACGCAACAGATTTTGATGCGGTTTTTTAATAGAGTGATTGAAGAGAAAGGTTTATATGTATAATCTAACATATTATAAACTTTTATTATAAACATTCAATATCGAGTAAAGAAATACTATCATTTTTGAGGTTTCCAATGTGATGTCGTAAATAATTACATTTATTTTCCGTTTACGTTGCAAACGCAGGCCGAACCCCACAATATTTGTCAAAATAATGTACTAACTATTTGTACCCCTTGAAAAGGTCTACAGAAAACTCCGCGATGGTATACATATTATGTCAATCTCTTATGGACCCACAATAGCATTTTTTTGACATTTTCTTCTTCATTTGTAATTTAAATGAACTTTTTCGAAGATATTACAGAGTTAAAATGCAGGGTATAGCGATTGCGCGCTTTGTCTTATAGCACTTCGAATTTAGCTGCGATTGGACGGGTTTTTTTTCAAATGGCCGACTATATGTCGCTTTATCAAGAGTAACCTCTAAAGAAAACATGTTTGTATTGTGTAATGAAGATTCTTTCTTTATGACAAAAAAACTGTGAATGTTGTATATAAAGACATTTTGTAATTAATTGTAAAAATAAAATACTCAGGGAAAATGTAAAAGTAAATAAGTAAAAATGTAGTATATGAATTTAGATATTCCAAAGATAGCAGGGTATATCTATAGCTTCATGGTATAGAGAAAGGGGAATTGTTTTTTTTATACAGAAAAAAGCTCCTTATGGGTACCGCCGCCCGACGGGGACAGGCGGCAGTTATGTCGGACTCGCACCGACTAAAACGACCTGTGTGCTCCACCACGCTGCCGATGGCAAGGACAGGGTATCATTGTTCATATTACCCCCATCCCGCCGACAGCTCTGATCCCAGAGAACAAACACCTTCTTCGGGTAGGGGCCCCTCGAAAGAAAAGCCCCCCTCCGCTAACCGGTGCATCAGTAGCACCAGATGCACCGACCGCCTCGGGGACCTGTAAGCCAGGCGTCCGATATACCCCGTTCGAAACACCCGAAGGTCCCCAGTTAGGGCGGCAGACGATGGGCTTGGGCGAGTCACTAACACTTGGACTCACCAGCAGCAGATTGGATCCAGAACAACAGTTCGTGGAACCGCTCCACCGCCTCCCTTCACCCCCCTCCGCAGAACAAAGGGAGGCCATCGCTGCCCACGGTCGCTTCCTGCCCACCGTGTTTGTTATGTCACTGTCAACAGGGAGAGACCGCACCCCAAGTAGGGGCCACAACGCCTTGGTGGGCGTTTCCGCCCCCACCGGGTAATTTTTTATAGAGGTTTTCTTCCTCGCAACCCGAAGGTCCCCGTTCCGATTGCTGTGACCGACGGTGGCCGTAACCATGTCCAGCTTGACTTAGAGTAAGCCTAACCAGTCCCGTCACTCATTAGGAACCCCACCCCAGCCCCCCCGGAGTCCCCGGCCTGTCCAGATTGCCCTCTGCTAATCAGAAGGACAACTGAATTGGCCACCCCACAGTGGTCCGTTCGCCAACACTTTGGCACCCCAGGGGAATTGTTTTACTCCAAATTTGACGCGTGTGGGCCACGGGCAGTAATGAATAAAAAAAACTGCTGGATAGATTTTAATCATTTTTTTTACTGAGTGACATGGGCTATATATTGTATACCCGTGCGAAGCCGGAGCGGGCCACTAGTAATTTATATTACTATGTTATAGAAATGGTTAGTTTATATGTATTTAACTGCAAAATAAAAGGAAAAAATATAATCTCTTAGGTAAACCCTGATTTAAATAACAGATTTTTACTGTAAAATCTACGATTTCAACGACTTTTACTAACTTTCTGAAATCCCGTTCGTCACTGCAATCTACTCGACAAACTGGGAACTCCAATCGTGTAATTTAATGAACACAGCGTTAATCGAGTGAACAGTTGAGAGCTGCTTCAATGAAAAATGACATTTAAAAATGGAATTAAATTCACACTAACCGCTAATTTTTTACATGAAATGAATGAAAACACCTTCTTTTGAAGTCGTTTAACACGTCATAGAGTTATTTTAATAGAGGAACGGAGCCAGCCTAAAATGTGTCCATCGAAACAAAGAGAGCAAATGTGGCTACCTATCTGTATTTCTTTTTTATGTGTGATTAGACACAGATAAGTACGGGTCTCTCATCTCCCTCTCTTATATTTCTTGGTCACCTGCACTCATAGGCCTGCGGGTCTACTCTATGTATAATAACTCTATGATATAAGCACCCTTCTTAGTCTTCGTTTATCTGTTGTAAAAAAATAAAATTTACGATATGCGTATATGTAAAGCCGGGCGTACAACGTGTTGTTTTCGAAACATTCAAAATTATAAATAAAAACTAACTTATAAAGAAATCAAAGAATTCATCTTAGTCCACTCAATAAGAGCCCAAATTTTAAAATAAAGCCTACATTATCGGCAATGTATCTTTTAAACTTATCATATCAATTATAATAAGTGATTAATATCAAAATAGAATATCGTTCATTACTGTTGAAATATTAATAAGAAGGATAATAAATGTTGTTGAATTTATATTATATCATAGACATCGATCAACAGCGTCTTGTAATTTTCTGCCTCGAAGCTTCCGTTAAACGAACAGCTGGAAATGTAGTATAAATAAACAGTATGAAGAACCAGCAGTATGGATCGTGTGTTATTAGATTTGGCAGATTGACATCCTTTCGCTGAATTAAACATATCAGGGGTCGATTCATTCGTATCGCAGAGTAAACGTGAAATATTGCTATCGTCGACAGTAGGGGGAGATATTACGTAATACGGAATATCGAACAGTTTTGGATCGGAAATTTATTGCACTATCGAATATATCGATTGACAAACATAATTATAAATTATTTAAGGTTTACGGGTACATAACTCATAAATTTGTTTTGATTGTCGATATTTTGACCCAGTTACATGGGTTTTACTTACCTCAGTCGCCTTTAACGACACCTCAATTATACCGAGGTGTCGTAAAAGGCGACTATGGTAAGTTAATACCAGGTAGGCGGCCGATCGGAAAATGCCTAGCCATTTAACATGTTTATAACATACTGTGCCGACCTCACTTAGAGTGGGACATGGGCAGGAGAATCATGACAGAGGGTTACGACAAGACTTTAAATCACAATTCAAAAATCGAACGGATTTTCGTATGGTTTCCACCATTGGACAGCATTTTGAGTAAATTACTTTAGATATGACTATTGAAAACTGTGTTTAACAGTTTTCTTAATAGCATCATAATAACAGCAAAATAATTTAATACAACATTCCATAGTAACTTCTATACTACGGAGTTTCGCAAGGTAATGCTTTCTTCTATAAATCAAAATAAAGCGTTAATAACACGTAATAAGCGGATGGTATTTAGTAGCGATCTAACTACGAATGAAACACCCTAGATAGGATAAAAACGGATATAACTGTAGAAAGTATGTTAAACACACATTAAAACGTTGTACATAATAACACATTGCATTCATGTCATGTCAAAGAATGTTATCGAGAGCTCCCGCTGCCTTGAATTCTGCTTAGTTGCAACCTGGTTGTGTAAGATAAGCCGATTTCCACGAGTATTGTTTCAAATTCAAGTGCCTTTGAGACATATTTCCCACTTAGCAACTTAATATGCGAAAACAGAATTTAAATGTATTTATATTGTATACTTTCGTTTAAAGTATATCATGTTTTGCGATACGATAAGCGTCTCAACTAAAGAATGTCCAGGTTTGGCGATAGGGGGTTGCAACTGCAAGGTCTTTTGCCTCTATCTGATAACTCTTTATACTTTGTTTAAACACTCATGCCTAAAAAGCAGATGCACGTCGTCGTCATGTTTTACATATATATATATATATATATATATATAATAAGAATTGGACTTTTACTTGGACCTTTTACTACTTGTTCACTATGTTTTGTCTATGTAGCAGAGGCTACTGAAGGTGTTGTCCTCTAGCATTGTATTTTATTTATTCGAGTATTGGTTTGTAGATTAACGTGGTGCTAAATTATCCTCAATTTATAACAAAAATATATTTAAAGTTAGCTTATATTTAAAGTTTATTCCAGTTATTTCAGTTCCAGTTCCAGTTAAAGTTATTTCCAGTTAGACTGGATGGATTCTTCTTCTGGAGGAATTCTCGAGAGATAGACAGAGTTATAATTTCCTTTCCGTAAAGTACATAATGAATGAATGAATGAATGTTTTTATGAACATTGATGAATAAATATTTGAGTTAGAACCCGTGAACCCTTTGTTGTCTTGCGCTTTCACCGTTTAGATATCACGAGCTGATTCCTATATACATGGTACATAAAAAAATATATATAAAGAGGTATGTATCCATTTGCTAATCGAAAATATATCGTGTTATTTTGAAACATCAAAAAACCAAGTTCGTTAGTGTTCTAGCCGTGTACATATTTGTCTTTGTCAGGCATAAAATATAATTTAAGATTACAAATAAAACTGTCAAATTCATAAGATATTATTAGATTAGGTATATTAGGTTATTACATTAGGTATATTGACATCCTTTCGCTGGATTAAACACATCAAGAGTATATCATTCGAATCGCACAGTAAGCTTGCCGTTACACATGAATTATTGTACGACATGCTGCGTCGTGAAGGAATATATATGCTAAAATAATTGTAATATTGTGTTAATGTTGTTGTTTATGCACAGTACGCGTAATATTTTCGTAAAATCTCAAGTTGCTTTATACTCTAACTTTGCTGGCGTGAATATTCATTTCAGAATAATTGAATCTGTATATTTTTCTTGTAATAGACTAGCCATCGTAGACTAGTGTTCCCAGGTTTAATTACCAGTATGAAATTGAATTTATATTTGACGAATTGTTGTCCGTAGTGTGTTCTGGTGATAAGCCGCTTCAGTCGTGGCAATTTTGACGCTAAAATCGTACTATCAAAGGAATTAGTGCTTGTTTAGGATCCTATTTGGAAACTGTAAAGACGCTGACCCTTCCATCTCAAAAATGTATTGTTATTAACCATCTGGTGAGAGAGCAATACCAAAAATACTAACACATCTGTATATTAAATATAAAAACTGTAACAATAAATATAATAGAGATTGATTGAAAAAAATATATACCTATATCAATAACTTCGCAACCTTTAAGTTACACAGATAAAGCCATGTTTAATTTGTGTTCTGAAACGAAACTTAGAGCGTAAATGTATTTCGCCGCCAAGTCGACTCGTGTCACCCCAGACTTTTATTGTAGCGAGTTTTCCAATTACATTTGGAAAAAAAATATTTGTTCGCCCCCACGCCGCCATTTTGATTGCAGACGTTCGCAAATTCCTTAATAGAAATACAAATTTAGATATTTTTCTCTAGACTTAAGTAACCTTTAAAGGTCTTTAATTTATTCGTTTTTACGAGCAATTTTTAATCGTCGATATTTTATCCCTACTTTAAAACATTGGTCTTGAGTGGGTCTTGTTCTTTCCCGATAAAATAAAATACATTTTGCTTATTCTATTATATTTTCTTGGTATTGTAGATATGTACCAACAACGTCCAAACAGTTTCACCTATGAGCGAGGTATCGATTTCGTGTAGTGGGTAACTTTATCTTAACACGTCACTGTGTTCTGATCTTGAGATTATTCTGAAACGTTATACAAACCGTTCCTGCGAATAAATTTTCATCAATTTATTTGTTAAAATACATTTACTTATTTATATTCTACTTCCGGACAAACGTTTTTTCTATTTATTACCGCAGTATATTAGCATAATTGTACCAAATTTCATTAATGTTCCTCCAACGGAATATGAGTAGCTTTTTTTTTTAAACTATAACGGAGACACAAACAGACATAAATTTTTATGGATATCAATACTGTTTATATTTACAGTTCCCTTCTGAGTGGTCTAAAAAATTACGATTACATTTTTCATTCATTAATATTGGTTTACTACATTATCTGTTCTGTTTAGTCTACAAAATATATTATATAGAACAAAAAAAGGTATATTGTGTTTAGTTTGTAATCATTTTGTATATTTACAGGCATCTGAAAATAAGTTAAATTTCTCTACAAATCTTTAATGTAGAATAACAGTGACAACAGTACAATTACTAAAGCAATTAAACGAACAACAGGGAAAGTGATATAAATTAATTAGTGAGGAGTTTCGCCGAAGTTATCAACAAGATCACTAACTTTAGTTTTAGTATTATTCGTAATTAATGAAAGTGTAAGATGTTATTAGTTACGACTCGTACTTTAAATATTTAATCAAGTATATACATATTTATTTGTATTTTTTGTCTCACTAAACTAGGCTTAATAATAGGGTTAAAATATTTGTCGTCTTTCGCACACGTCACAATTAAGATCACTTGAAGGCAAACGTGACTACAGATTGTATATGCAGACTTAGCTGAGTGTTAAAAAATTCTTGTTTCCCTCAGGGAACAGGAAAAATCACGTAATTGAAAAAAACAGTACATTGTTGACGTGAAGTAGCTAATACAGCTTGTTATGTTATATTTAAGGTCATTCATGTTCTAAAAACCAAGTCTATCACCGATTCCTCCATCACACCATAATCATTTTTATAAGCTATAATAATTGACTATAAGTAAGTTACATTTACATCCGAAACGTGGGCGCTGACTATGGCCCTCATAAGAAACTCAGAGTCACTCAGCGAGCGATGGAGCGAACTATGCTTGGTATATCTCTACGCGATCAAATCAGAAATGAGGAGATACGTAGAACCAAAGTCATCGATATAAATCAGCATGTCGCGCAGTTGAAGTGACATTGAGTGGGGCACATAATGTGAATAACTGGTGGGTATCATTGGTAAAAATGATTGGTGGATTTATTTAATATCGTGTCGTCTTTACCACCTAGTATTTAGTCACCTCATAAGGAAGCTCATAGTCACTTATCGGGCGATGCAGCAAGCTCTGCATGGAGTTTCTATACGTGATCACATCAGAAATGAGGAAATCCTTAGAAGAACTGGTCACCGATATAGCTCAGCGTATCTTGAAGTGGCAATAGACGGAACACAGTTGGAAGAACAGAAGGAAATTGGGGAAAACGCCACCTCAAAAAGGTCGCAGGGACCAGCTGGATTCAAGCGGCACAAGATTGTGTGGTGTTGTGATTGCGTGAAGAGACTTATGTCCAGCAGTGGACGTTCATCAGTTGAAGAAGAAGAAGTGACAATTAAATTTAATATATAATCAGAAAGTACTTCAATAAATAGAACCAGACCATATTAATTACAGTCGTATTGCAATAATAATTGTATATTTGTCGTCATCACGTTGTTATGTGCAAATGACATTCTCATTCTGGTGTGGATAATGGATTGTGGCTCTGACATATTCATAGTCAGGTTGGTTTGCACCTAAGTAATAAATAATGTTGCATTTGTTATTGTATCGCGCATCGAGCATGTTCACTCAGGCGAAAATACCCGATTTCTTTGCTGTTATAAGAACGGGCATATGTCCATTCTGGGAAAGATAGCGCGGCTCCGAAAACAAGATCCCTCTTGTGATTGACCAGGATTTATGTAGTACAATGATGACTCATTAAATCGCGACCCATCTTTGTTCAAATCAGAAATGATGTTGTCAGCAGCACTTCAGAGTGCTATGATTTTATTAGGCTGTTACTATTATTTAAGTTTTTCTTTGACTAAGATTTTTTCATCATTATTATGATTATGTGTTTTACCTAAATAAAAAAAACCTTTTATTATGGCAATGTATAAAATTCAAGTTTGTTCGTAGTCAAGTAAGTTTAAAACAAGGAAACACAAATCTTGGAACATATTTCTAAAAATATTTCCAAATTAAAGATATTTTTGGTGTAGGATTTTATGCATAGAGTTATTATACATAGAGTATAGAATGGGAGATAAAAGATCCATACTTATCTTTGTCTAATGACATATAAAAAAGAGAGACAGATAGGTAGACTCAGCAGCTTTCTCTTTTTTTCGATGGACACATTTTAGATTAGTGCCCCATTCTAGTATAATACCACTCCGATTTTATGTCATCACAACACGAGTAAACTCGTTGGTAAAAGCTAACTTATTCACACTTTATCTGCACGTTCCAAACAACCTCAATAAAAAGATAATTATAGTTAAGGAATTACGTGGATCGGTCGGAACGCTAGTAAAATACAAGGCTTGTGGACGTGATGGATCACGAGTCTAGTTATTCAGCATCACATAATTGGATATTAGACAATTTCGCCGCCATAAACTCATCCGGCCTAAATGTATCTGTACGATTATTCTTTGCGACAGAGTATCATCGTTTGAATGAATGAATATTCCGAACCTTCTGTTTCGAATTTATTTTGTAAGTGTTATCATTGTTATATTGATTTATCATGTGATGAATGCGGAATAAGATTTTTAGAAAAAAATGTTTCCAACATCCGCTATGTAACTAAATGAAATAATAAAAGATTGAACAGCGGTGTAAGAAATCTCTTCGAAGAAAAACTTCGAAGTTGATCCTTCATATCTTGCCTCTCGAAAAGTTTTATGAATCGGATAAGATAGATTGAGCTCAGAATGCATTATTGGCTATTCGAGATTGTGTCACAGCCCACATCTTGGGTTTATTGATTTAAGATCTGGTAAACGACGTGCTTGTATAGATAACAAAAACTTTTATAAACTTTTTTCAGTTTCCTTTTATTTCCTATTAGATATTCATTAATGGAATTAACGTTTAATACTATATTCAAATATGCGTGTCAAACAATTAATTTGTTAGTTAAACGCAGGTACTGTCAAAGATTACAGTGTAAATAATGAAATAGTACCTGGGTGCTCGGTAATTTTTAAAATGATGTAAATGAAAAAATTTGAAAGAAAAATTAAAAAAAATAATAGAATATTTTCACCTCTCTAGATCGCCCGTTCCCCGAATGAACTACCATGACTTTGTTTGACAGCGAAAAATTGTGATTTCAAGGTAGATTTCAAAAAAATTTGGACCTGAAAACGGGGATAAAACGACATTTTTTAAAATAAAAGTTATCTAGATCGATTTTTCTCCCCCAAAACCCCTTACATGCTGAATTTTAGGAAAATCGTTGAAACCGTCTCCGAGATTCTAAATATATATATATATGTAAATGAAATGCGTGACATCTCATTTAAATATTCAAATTTGCCGCGTCATCTTTGACGTTCATTTGTCTGGACTCGTATATCTATGGGGCGGGCTGTCAGATTGACGTAAAGACATCAAACTTAAACGGTTGAGAGATAAAATTGTAATTACTTAATTAATAATTGTAGTAAAGCAATAGCTTTGAATGTTGTTTCTCTTTTCAGGTGAGTTTTTGACAAACATTTATTAAAGACAGTGATGTAAAAGTTTTATGCAATAAATCTAAAATCTCTTTTCAGAGCAACTCAATCCAAGTTAGAGTTTTACTGTTCTCCATATCCCATAATAAATAGCTATAAAAAACATTATAAAACAACATTCCTACAGCTGGTTTCCAGGAATAATGGAAAAATTAAGATTCGAGTTCATGGTCAAAGCCAGTGAAGATGTGAAAACAAATATTATTTGTATAACGACAATCATGGATTTAGATGGCCGGACCTTTGCGATACCAGATAAATTACAACCTGTAAGACTACATGATGCAATAGTACAAACCCAAATTTTTCAGAAGGTAAAAGCTACGTTACAGAGACGTCATGAGAAACGACAGGTGTGGATATCCATGAATCCGGAGATGAAGGCAGTTTATTGTGATGAAGATGGTAATAAACAATTTATGGGATACTTATTGGAGGAAAAAACAGAACCACAAACTTCTACATCAGGAATTTCAGAAGAATCATTAGTAAGAATCATGGAGAATTTTACTGAATTGAAGAAGGATTCACCAAAACCATTTAATATGAGCAGAATAGCAGAAAATTTGGTTATAGAAAAATTCAATAGCAAAATTACTAATGTATTTCAATGGATGACTATATTTGAAGCGGAATGTGCACGCATAGGAATAGAAGATGTCAATAAAATTGAAATATTTAGGTTATTTATAGAAGATTCTTGTTTAGATTGGTATAGCTCAATGCTTATAAAGCATACAATAAATTCAGAATGGGCAATGTGGAAAAAAAACTTTTGTGAAACATATGCGGATAAGGGTTGGTCACCAATTCGGTATGCAATGTTATTTAGATACAGACAAGGCTCATTACTGGAATATGCTTTAAAAAAAGAGAGGCTTCTATTAGAAATTAATAAGTCTATAGATAAACTCACTCTAATTAATCTGATTGCCACCGGATTACCGAATTTTATTGCAGATAAGATCGATAGGAATAGTTTGAAGGAAACTGAAGACTTATTCAATAATTTAAGAAGTTTAGAGCATATGGTAAACAAAAAAACATCTGATAAAAAGATAGGACTTGCTGAAAGTAAAATAAAAGAGAAAAATGTGAAGCCCTTGTTTGGTCCGTGTAAAATTTGTGAAAAAGAAAATAAAGGTGTACGTTACCACCCTGAAACTCAATGTTGGTTCAAAACTAAAAGTTATGATAGGCAAAAAAAAGATATCATAAAGAGTGTTAACAATTCTGAATTGGAGACAGAATTAAATGAAATTAACCCAAAAAACTAATAGTGCCGCCATTAATAAAAATTAAATTACTAATAAATGACACTTTGGAAACAACAGGAATCTATGATTCAGGGTCTAATGTGTCCTTAATAAATTCAAGATTATTATCTTTCAAAAAAATAACTACTTATAATAAAAATGCAGGTTTAAAAACAATTAATGGCGTAAAAAAATCAATAGGAATGGTAACTTTAAAAATAAAAATTTTCGAAATCGAAAAACAAGTTGATGTTTTTGTTATAGATGAATACAACTTCGACTATGATTTTCTAGTCGGATTAGACTGTATACAAAAATTTCATTTAACTCAAAATGAAAATTTAAATATCACTCAAAATAACCTCACCAATAATAATAATAAAGAGGACACAGATAATAAAGAAAAGCAAGCTATAAATATTAAAGAAAATCCTGGCACTTCAAGTAGTGACACAGGGAATAAACATATTCTACATTATGAAAATAAAGGTGTGGAAAATACAAAGGAAAATAAAAAAGAAATCGTCATTAATGAGTATGAAATAAACTTTAATGAAAATATAACAGTTGATAAATTTGATATTTCAGTAAATAATTTGGATCATAAAAAAAAAACTGAAATTGATCAATTAGTATGCAAATATAATTCAATTTTTGCTAAAGACAAATATGATATAGGCATTGTGAAAGGTTATGAAGCCCATATTGATTTGTTGATAGATAAATATTGTAGTAAAAGACCGTACAGGTGCTCAATCGAGGATATGAAAGAAATTGAACATCAAATTTCAAAATTACTTGAAAAAAATTTAATCGAGGAGTCATATAGCCCTTTTGCTGCTCCAGTAACACTGGCATTTAAAAAAGAAGAAGGAAGAAGATCAAGACTTTGTATAGATTTTCGCGACTTGAATAAAATTGTAGTTCCCCAATCGCAACCTTTTCCGCTAATCGAGGACTTAATGGTTAAAACAAGGAAATGTAAATTTTTTTCCACACTGGATATAAATTCAGCATTCTGGTCTATACCTCTTAAAATTGAAGATAGACAAAAAACTGCATTTGTTACTCAAGGCGCACATTTTCAATGGACTTGTCTACCTTTTGGTTTAAAAACTTCACCCGCTATATTTCAGAGAATATTAAGTAGCATTATAAGAAAACATAAATTATCAGATTTTACTGTCAATTACATAGACGATATATTAGTATTTTCTGAAACGTTCGAAAAACACATTGAGCACTTATCTTTGTTATTGGAAGCAATCTTAAAAGAAGGTTTTAAATTGAAATTCATAAAATGTAACTTTGCACAGGACTCTGTGAAATACCTAGGGCACATAATAAAAAACAACACTGTCACTCCACTAAAAGATAATTTGATTGCTATAAAAGAGTTTCCAATTCCAAAAACACAAAAAAACATCCGACAATTTTTAGGAAAAATCAATTTTTATGGAAAATATGTACCAAACATATCCATTATACTGGATCCATTACATAATTTATTAAGAAAAGGAGAAAAGTTCATTTGGTCTGATAAATGTCAAGAATCTTTTAATACTATAAAAAAGCTACTATGCTCAAAGCCTATTCTATCTATCTTTGATCCAGACATGCCAATACATATTTATACAGATGCTAGCATACAAGGTATAGGAGCGATTTTAAAGCAAATTCAACCCAATGGCCAGGAAAAGCCTTGTGCTTATTTTTCAAAAAAATTGAACGATTGCCAAAAAAAGAAAAAAGCCATTTATCTTGAATGTTTGGCAATAAAAGAGGCGGTAAAATACTGGCAACACTGGCTTATGGGAAAATCATTCACAGTTTTTTCAGACCACAAACCCTTAGAAAAAATGAATATCAAAACCAGAACGGACGAAGAACTGGGAGATCTAACGTATTATTTATCGCAGTTCAATTTTAAAATAATTTATTCCCCAGGCAAATACAATACAGAAGCAGATACTTTAAGCAGAAATCCTGTGTTGGAATCTTATGAGAATCAAGACAGTAGTTTAAAAGTAGTGAATTTTGTTAAATTAGAAGACATAAAAAAGGATCAAGATAAAAATGAATACATAAAACAAAATAAAAAAAAACTTATTTTTAAACATAAAATATATTATAAAAAGACAGAAAAAAATGAAAAGATTATAATAACTGAAGAGTTTAGTAAAATAATTATTAAGCATGTACATTACTACTATTGTCATATAGGAAGAAAACAAATGGAAAACAAAATTAAACCCTTTTACCATGCTAAAAATTTATTGGATAATATAAAAAAAATATGCGAAAACTGTGATGTTTGTATAAAAAATAAATCAAGAAGCAAATACAAGTTTGGACTAATGTCTCATTTAGGTCCCGCTACTTACCCATTCGAAATAGTGTCTATAGACACTATAGGGGGATTTGGTGGTTCTCGTTCAACCAAAACATATCTACACCTTCTAGTAGATCACTTCACTCGGTACGCCCTTATTGGGACATCCAAAACCCAGAGTGCGAATGATTTTATAAAAATAGTCCAAAAAGTAACACAAGATTATAAAATAAACTTGATTCTATCAGACCAATATCCGGGCATAAATTCAAAGGAGTTCAAAATTTTTTTAGAAAATGAACACATACCTATAGTTTTCACGGCAGTAAACGCTCCATTCTCAAATGGATTGAACGAAAGATTAAACCAGACGTTGGTTAATAAAATTCGTTGTAAAATTAATGAAAGGAGGAATAAAATTGCTTGGACAACTATTGCTCATGAATGCACGGAAAAATATAACGAAACTGAACATAGTGTAACAGGATTCTCTCCAAAATATTTATTAGAAGGAAAAAAAAATGATATTCTACCACACGAACTGAAGCAAAATATAACACAGAATCATCTAATAAGAGACCGAAAAATTGCTTTAGAAAATAGTATAAAATCACACAATTATAATAAACAAAGATTTGATAAAAACAGAAAACATTATGAACTGAAAGTTGGAGATAGTGTATATGTTGAAAACGGAAATCGGTTAAATCGAAAAAAACTTGATGAATTAAAAATAGGACCGTATCAAATAATAGATAAAATATCAAATTCAATTTACAAGGTAAATACGGGTCACAAAAAGATAGAGTCGAATTTCTTCCATATCACGAAACTTATTCCAGTAGTAGAGAGAAACATTCAAATTTCAGACGGGGTGGGGGAGATGTAAATGAAATGCGTGACATCTCATTTAAATATTCAAATTTGCCGCGTCATCTTTGACGTTCATTTGTCTGGACTCGTATATCTATGGGGCGGGCTGTCAGATTGACGTAAAGACATCAAACTTAAACGGTTGAGAGATAAAATTGTAATTACTTAATTAATAATTGTAGTAAAGCAATAGCTTTGAATGTTGTTTCTCTTTTCAGGTGAGTTTTTGACAAACATTTATTAAAGACAGTGATGTAAAAGTTTTATGCAATAAATCTAAAATCTCTTTTCAGAGCAACTCAATCCAAGTTAGAGTTTTACTGTTCTCCATATCCCATAATAAATAGCTATAAAAAACATTATATATATATATACAGTCGTGGTCAACTAATTAATATATATTAATATATATATATATATATATATATACAGTCGTGGTCAACTAATTAGGGACACTCTTTGGTTAGACCGAATTGTGAATTTATTTTTTATTTTCCAACGAGTCTAAACCATATTCCTTATCTCTTACATGTAAGTATAATTAGTCATTTATGTGCCCGATCATACAAACAATAACAACTTCCTAAACATTAAACCTCTTTACAGTATAGCTGATAGATTATCGTAGTGCTATTTGTTCAAATAATGCTGGCTGGCCATTTAATTAGGGACACTGAGATATTGCGTTCTATTTTAAAAATTTGTATCTCAATACTTTTTTACTTCTTCTCTTATTGTTTCGTGGTAGTTTTGGCGGTAATCCCGATATTTATTTTAAGTTTTGAAAAATATTTTCAAGGAAAATGGGTAAAAATAAAAGTTGCGATCCAACACTACGAAAAATTATCATGAAGTTTGTTGTCGAGCATGGTTGGTCATACCGGAGGATAGCAGAACATTAAAATTGTTCAAAAACTATGGTATACAATGCAGTGCAACATGTCAGACGCAATAACACAGCTTTAATGTGCCCAGAACACAAAGATCGAGAAAAACAACTCCGCAAGAATATAGAATGATAACCAGGTTAGCTAAGAAAGATCCGTTTCTAGGCTCTATTTTAATTAAACACGAAGTGTTTGGGACAGACGAAAGAGCTGGTGTCTCAGCGAGGACCGTTCGTCGACGTCTGGTAAAAGCAGAGTTGTTCGGAAGACTGGCTCGCAAAGTACCGTTGTTGAAGAAAGAACATAGAAATGCTCGTTTGGCGTTTGCACGTAAATATGGACATTGGACATACGCCCAATGGCAACATGTATTATTCTCTGACGAGACCAAGGTTAATTTGATTTCTTCAGATGAAAGGCAATACGTACGGCGTCCAGTAAAAGCGGAAAAGAATCCAAGATTCACAAAAAAGCAGGTGAAACATGGCGGTGGAAACATTAAAATGTGGGGTTCATTTTCTGGACGTGGAGTGGGACCTGTGAGGAAAGTTCAGGGTAATTTAGACCAACATCAATACAAGGCAATATTGGAGGAAACGATGCTTCCCTATGCTGAGGAGCATCTCCCTATTATATGGACGTTTCAGCATGATAACGACCCGAAACATACTGCCCGTTCAGTCAAGTCGTTTTTTACCAGTCAGTCAGTATCGGTGCTAGATTTGCCAGCAAATAGCCCGGACCTTAACCCAATCGAGCACCTTTGGCACGAAATCAAGAAAAAAGTAGCCACCTATCGTACCACAACTTTAGGTGAACTTAATGAAGCTTTTTGTGAGGCATGGGCTAACATTCCTGTCGAAACATGCCAGAAACTGATAATGTCTATGCCACATTGGTGTCAAGCGGTAATTAGAAACAAAGGTTTTGCTACTGGGTACTGATTTTACACGTAATAAAATGGAGCTGTTAAACATATTATAATACTGCAGATTATTAGTTTTGTTTAACTCTATTTTTCATTATAGTTTACTGTCCTTAATTAAATGTCCAGCTACAGAATTATACCTTAAAATTGAATACATGTTCAACCTTTGATATTAAATACTTTTTTCTATTTATTTATTCTTTTATTTACAGCCATTTAAAGCATAATAATCGGACGAAATTATGCAAATAATAGTTACTGAGAAATCAATAGGATTTTATATTTGTACTAGTGGCCTGCCCCTGCTTCGCACGGGTATAAAATATATATCCCATGTCAGTCAGTGTAAAAAAAATTAATAAAATTGATCCAGTTGTTTATTCATTACTGCCCGTGGCCGTAGCGTTAAATTTGGAAAAAAACAATTTCCTTTCCCTATACCAAGAAGATTTCCTGCTATCTGGATGGAATATCTAAATTCATATAGTACATTATTACTTATTTACTTTTATATTTTCCCTTTTTACTAGCCTTTATTTTTATTACTTTTATATGTATTTTATTTTTACAATTAATTACAGAATGTCTTTAAACAAACTCTTGAAAGAGCGACATCGCTGCTAAAGTCGAAGTGTTATAGGGCGAAGCGCGGCGTCCTCACGGCATTTTAAATCTGTAATATCTCCGAAAATGTTCACTTAAATTACATACTGTAAACGGCCATATTGATCTATATTAAATCAACTATTTATTTAAGGTACTTAATTGGATAAGGATTAATGCTGTATTGTATAAAAATTGCTTTGAACATAAGGCATCATTTTTCGTAAAAAGTAAATGAAAAAAACTGCTATTGTGGGTTATCCATAAGAGATAGATATATACCATCGCGGACTTTTCTGTAGACCTTTTTAAGGTGTACAAATACTTAGTACATCATTTTGATAAATCTCGTAGGGATTAGCCTGCGTTTGCAATGTAAGCGGAAAAAAATGTAATTATTTACAGAAACCTCAAAAATTACATTATTTCACTACTTCGTATTGAATGTTATTATACGTACAAACCTTCCTCTGAAATCACTCTATCTATTACAAAAAACCTCATCAAAATCGGTTGCGTAGTTTTAAAGTTTTATGCGTACATACGGAAATATGGACTTTGTTTTATAATATGTAGTGATGTACATAACCGGTTATTGTTCTTCACTATCTTGCATGCCCCTAATTAGTTGACCACGACTGTATATATATATATATATATATATATATATATATATATATATATATATATATATATATATATATATATATATATATATATATATATAAATTCATTTAAATATGAAAGATGAAAAATTGGAAGAAGTCAGTTTTGTTTGTTCCCATTAAGGCAATTGAATGGCTGATATCATCTCAGGTCAACAAACTTGACGTCAGTTGAAAAATTTATTCGATTATAGATTTTTTCATACTGTGTCGCCATGTACCCTGATTGGTACATCACGAAACTGAGTAATCTTTCGAATGCACTGTATATAATATAACTTACACATATTAACAACTGCTTTATCTGAATAACTACACGTTTCTAATACTCATTATACGACTGATAGGTAATACAGGGTCTGGTCCCTTGCTGGTATTACCCTCGGGGCTGTTCCCCGGACTTACACAACACGCGGGGTCTGTTCCCCGGACTGATACATCTCACAGGGCTGTTCCCTGGACTGATACAACACACAGGGCTGTTCCCTGGGCTGATACAACACACAGGGCTGTTCCCTGGACTGATACAACACACAGGGCTGTTCCCTGGTCTGATATAACACACAGGGCTGTTCCCTGGACTGAGACAACACACAGGGTCTGTTCCCTGAACTGATATAACACACAGGGCTGTTCCCTGGACTGATACAACACACAGGGCTGTTCCCTGGACTGATACAACACGCGGGGTCTGTTCCCCTGATAGTGGCCTCCGACCTCCCCTACAGCCACCCCATGCCTCGCTTTACTTATCTGATTTAAACTGATACTATTAACCTCTGAATTCCTGTTACACACATAATACCAAATATAACTCTGAATACATAGCACAATAAGAGATTAATCTGAATCACTTACATAGTGTCACCAGTACTGCCACTAACACACTTCACAACATGAATGCCCGCGTCGCACGCTCGCTTACTATACCGGCTCGCTCCCCCCACCACGCCTTCCCCTCTGATGTCTTATTATTTATCTTATTTTATTTCGCGACTACCTACTGAATTCGCGACACTCCCCACAGAGAAAAAAAAAAGAAAACAAAAGATTTGATTAACAAATCCCTTTAATCAGCTGAATTGTACTGATTTATCGAAACAATTGATTATCTGATTTATACAAATTAATCATTAGCTGCGAAGTCCAAGACTTAATTTTTTACTTCGCTCTGATTGCTGAGCAGCTACTTGGTCATTTCTGGACTGTTCCAGAATTTGAGGAAGTAGTTGGTGCTTCGCCGGTATCAACATGACCAATATCTTGTATTTGTGGATCTTCAATCGTCTCACTATAAGACTGACCTCTTTGTACTGGTACTGGATTCTCTTCGTCATCGAACTCTAATGGAAGAAGGTCACCTACACAACGAGTCAACGTTTCTCCTGCTGATGTGACTACTTTCACCACTCTGATCTCACCATCCAAACCCTTAACAAGTTTAGATACTGTGCCAACTTTCCATTTGATCCTATTACCTGCTGCTGCTTTGCTTTTATTTGACCTTCACCTAGTTATGGTTTACTGTTAACTGTGACTCTTGGCTGCCTGTGCTTATTGCTTCGCTCTCTAAGACTGTTTAAATATTGCCTACTAAACATTATAGCAAACTCTCGTATATTAATTTGCCCTCGTTTGCAAACACCCATTAAATAAGTTTTAGTTACCGTAGCGGACTCCAAAAATTCACGGTCAGACATATCACTCAATATACTCTCTATCCCTATTCTCAAAATAGTCTGAAAGTGTTAACACATATTCTGCTTCAACACCCACTTTATGCCGGGTTCTTAAACTGCCTCAACCTCTTTTAAAACTGCATGCAACTGATTGATTAGCTTTAAGTAAATGTTTATATAATGTTCTCCTGAGACAATGCTTTACTCAATCGGTTAATAGGACTACTATTAGCCGATCATAAAAACCCTCCAAACCATGAAGCTAATTCGGGTATAAATTTTCAGCGTATATTTCGAATAAAGTAATCAGAGGATAAAACTTCTCCTCTTAGTTTAAACTGCGCAGCATTGTCTGATATCATAAGATTAGGCAATCCTTTTTTGGAAAATATTGACCTTGGAGCTCCAATATGTGGGAGATAGAGTTAGTAGAACAAGTCTTTTCTGTTTCTAATCCGGTGGTACTATCGTCAGGAGCTATGTTCGGGAGATCCTCCGCGGCCAAATTGAATTGAATTTCCACCTTGTTTTCAGGTTCGGGAAACCATTGTTCTGATGTTATCAACAAAAATTCAGGACTTCTTAACCACTTATCATAAAATTCAGCTTAATCCGATCGAGTTCCTATATCGGCTGGGTTTTGTTTTCCTGGTATATATCTGATAACTAAAGTATCATTTTGCTTAATCTCCATATTCTTTCGCGCAACCAACGGCGGTAATAGCTTATCAGTTTTACAACCACTCAAAACAATTTAACTATAAAATTGACCATTAATTTCTAATCTCAAAACTTCAGTACACAGCGCAAAAGCCTACTTCCAACAATTCTAATTTTGGAATTTGTAAATTATTATGGTCCTTAACAGGTACTAATCTTTGCCAATAACAAAACTGACAATATTATTAGTGTCAAAAGAACTATGCAAATATACGCATGCTGCGTAAGCGTCCTTCGAAGTAAAACAATGCAATTTATGTTTTATTTTTTCCTTATTTTTGATATTTTTATGCCGCTTAAATAGTACCGAGGAACACAAATATTTTTCAGATATTGCAATGCTGACTCTACCCTTTTCCACTCGCTAAATAGATAACTATTTAATTTACTATCCTATGCTATTTTTTCTTTCTACAATTTCTGAAAAAATAGTTTTGCTGGTAATAAAATTAGAACTGCAAACCCGCAGGCATCGTAAATTGAGGCTTAATAATTAACATTAAACTTAATCACTTTTAAAATACCACTTTTAGT
Source organism: Morpho achilles (assembly GCA_947086495.1). NCBI lineage: Eukaryota > Metazoa > Arthropoda > Insecta > Lepidoptera > Nymphalidae > Morpho > Morpho achilles. Next base: position 13,001,024 of record CAMTZB010000007.1, on the reverse strand, counting down.
ACAAACTAAATCTAAATTGACCTTATTGATATCATAATTTAGCTGTAACATATCACTATCCTTATACCATATTAGTCCTAATAGTTTGACAAACTTATTGTTTGATGCACGAGATCTCTGTAATATAAAGGATATAAACTGTTTAGAATTTTAGTCCAATTCCGTGAACTCATAGATAAGCTGTTACATGACTATTTGGAAATATCATATCTTCATATATTGAATCTTTATGGCCTCTAAGACTGTTTGGGCGCCTGTTACTATATTGTCTACATATATATCCTCTGCCATTTGCATTGTTAGTGAATTATCTGACTTTGGTAAATGATATTTAATTGTAACGTTAAAAGAAAGGGGCTTGATATTACACCAAAAGGAACTCTACAAAAGCGCAAGTGTAAAATATTATCCCCATTCACTTTCGACTTAATATTCTTTATCCAAAGAAATTGCGTCACATATTTATCTGGTTCTAAAAGACCTAATTGTAAAAACACCTTCTCAACATCAGCGAAAATACCAATTAAATGCTCTCTTAATTTTATAATTAGCCCAGTTAAATCTTCCAATAATAAAGGTATTCTATACAAGCATTCATTTAGACTCAAATCTTTTTGCCAAAGCATTATAAGCAATTCTAATTTTACCTGGTTTATCACTACTGGAAACGCAGTGATGAGGAAGATAATGAACTAAACGGGGCTTTGCATCTAAATTATCTATAACAATTTCAATAATACCGTTCTGTAAATGTTCATAAATTGTTGCATCATATGATTTTAGTGTTGAACTATCTAACCGCTTTAATAAGTTACTTAGACAACGGCGATTGCGTTTCAAATTATTATTGATTTTACCGGACCAAACCCAACCAAAATCTGATTCATCTAAGAAAAGCTCTGTAGAAATCGTTAACTTTCTATTTAAACATGAACGAATGATAATATAACGAATGATAACAAAACCATCGTCGGCTAACGTTAACTCTTTAAATTGTCTATCTTCTAATAATTTATTTAATTCGCTACAAAATCAGAATTCTATACTCATACGATTTATAATACGAGTAATGTAGCTACATTCATGTATATTTGCCGCATAATACCAGTTGGAGTTATTATCAGGAAATCTATTTACTACAGGGCTGTCTTCTTTTTGTGTGGGTTTTTCCCAAATGTAAAAATGGCTACGACTACGACTGGTAAATTCAAAGTATTTGGAACAAATTGATATAATAAATGAAGTAATGTGGAATGTAGACAATTGTAACACCTATTTCCTAAACATGATTTTCTTTCTTGTAAAGTTTTATGAATCGTGCATTCTTCATTAAAATGATCTTGTTCACAGAAAATACATTTTTTCGTAAACTTCCTTTTAGGTGGCTCTTCATCCCGATTAGATCTTTCAAGTACTCTTTTTCGCAAATATCTTTTAACTTTACTATTTTCATGTTGTTGGGTGTTATGCTGTCTGTAATCTATCCTAGATAACCTCGCTGTGCCTGGAAGTTCACGTTGGTTTTTATATTCTTCAGTTCTAATATGTAAAGCATCGACCGTAAACTGATCTGGATTCCGTTTACTATCGCTCAGCACAGCTTCAGACTTTTGAGATTCTGAATGACCTTTCTATTAGACATTTCTCTTGCCGAAATTATGTATTCTAAATTTTTTCTAATTATATCAATTGATTCATCTTCATCAGTAATCTTTAGCTTTAACTCATAAATTCAATCTTCCGGAAACTTTTCTATAATCATCACTCTTAGATGATTATGATTGACATCCTCTCCTAAAAAACTTAACACTCTCAGATGTCTTTCTATCTCATTTAAAACAGAACGACATTCCTTAACTGATTTATTTGCTGCTTTGATCCTGTATAATGCAACATAATGTGCATCGATAATAGTGTTAGGCTTCCCATATCTTTCCTTTAACGTATTAATAGCTATATGATAATTTTTGTTAGTTGTGTCTAACCCTTCTATTGCCTGTTTCGCATCACCTTCTAGAACTGATTGAAGATATAACAACTTGTCCACTTCACTAATGTGACGATTATGCACATTCGATGAGAATTGATCCCAGAATTGGTACCACTTGAGAATATTACCATCAAGTTTAGCTAATTCCATACGCGGCAATTTATCAGAAATATTAAAATTATTTGCTGAAGTTGAAATTTTCAATTTATATCGATTCTGCTTTATACATACATTTATCTCAGCTATTAAATTTTCAGCCCTAATTTGAGTATCTGTATATTGTCTAATTTCTCCTAAATTTGGTTCTGTATCCAACTTACAAAAGTTCTGAATTTCCGAAACAAATCTCTCAGTTGCACCTTTTAATTTTAATTCTATTAACTCTAGTTCATTTAAATTCTCATCATTAAATTTTGTTTTACTGCACACTGGCCTGAATCAATACACGACAAAACTGATTCGTAAATTAATTTGAGACGGGTTCGGATGGCACTTTCCATTGTAAAAATATTAGAGGTCAGCCTTAACTAATAATTAACTGTAACAAGTTATAGAATAATAAGGGTAAATATAAAATAAAAAAACTTCACTAAAAAAAAACCAGTAACCATGCTAAATTCTTATTCATAATTCATATTCAATATATTATCTAAATGAAACTTAAAAAATATTTAAATGTTCCATATAATAACTACTACGTAAATTATTGCATGACTAAATTTTCTTTGTATAAAAATATGACATTAATCACTTGGTTAATGTACTAGGAAAGTAACTAATAACTTTCTTTTCGTATATTTTATGCGAATACCTTAATTACGCAACTGCATAAACAAAAGAAACGAAAATTATTTCATAATACCCTAATGATGTTTGTTTTTTAGTAATTGTTTTATATCCAAGCGATGTGAAACTAACTACCCGCGTTTAAAAACTTAATAATATTAACATTACATTTCATTATTATATTATTATTTAATTCCCCGGCTCAGATCCCAGCATCTCCACCATGTCGCCATGTACCCTGATTGGTACATCACGAAACTGAGTAATCTTTCGAATGCACTGTATATAATATAACTTACACATATTAACAACTGCTTTATCTGAATAACTACACGTTTCTAATACTCATTATACGACTGATAGGTAATACAGGGTCTGGTCCCTTGCTGGTATTACCCTCGGGGCTGTTCCCCGGACTTACACAACACGCGGGGTCTGTTCCCCGGACTGATACATCTCACAGGGCTGTTCCCTGGACTGATACAACACACAGGGCTGTTCCCTGGGCTGATACAACACACAGGGCTGTTCCCTGGACTGATACAACACACAGGGCTGTTCCCTGGTCTGATATAACACACAGGGCTGTTCCCTGGACTGAGACAACACACAGGGTCTGTTCCCTGAACTGATATAACACACAGGGCTGTTCCCTGGACTGATACAACACACAGGGCTGTTCCCTGGACTGATACAACACGCGGGGTCTGTTCCTCTGATAGTGGCCTCCGACCTCCCCTACAGCCACCCCATGCCTCGCTTTACTTATCTGATTTAAACTGATACTATTAACCTCTGAATTCCTGTTACACACATAATACCAAATATAACTCTGAATACATAGCACAATAAGAGATTAATCTGAATCACTTACATAGTGTCACCAGTACTGCCACTAACACACTTCACAACATGAATGCCCGCGTCGCACGCTCGCTTACTATACCGGCTCGCTCCCCCCACCACGCCTTCCCCTCTGATGTCTTATTATTTATCTTATTTTATTTCGCGACTACCTACTGAATTCGCGACATACTGTGTTAACTTTATTTATTTTCTAGCTACAAGATTGATTTTAGTTAGAAAGAAATCATTTCTAGTATAGGAATAAAAAACTTTGAAATTAACTGGATAAGTATCAGTATTAACGCTTTTTTTATTGCATTTAATCACATTTGTTCTGGTTAGTAGAAGAATGAAAGTTTTAGTTAAACATATAAAAGAAGAGACGCATTTATGGGTCAAATATTTAAAACGCTGGGCGGCTTAAAGCAAACTTTGTCAGATATCTCTCTGTACTAACACTGTTTACGATAAAACTTCGAAATTGGAGTTATTAAGATCAAGCGATTGTTTGTTTGCGGCAAGTTATCCGTTTTTTATTCAAATAAATAAAGATTGGGATTTCTGAAGCGCTCTGACGCTGCAGTAGCTCTGTTTACAATCAAACTGAGATTGGAGTTATTAAGATAGAACGATTGTTCTGAACTTGTTCGAAGATATCCGGCTTCTTATTCAAATGCAAATTCAGGTCAGACGTCAATTGACTTTGAACAGTGTAATTATGGAGGACTTTTAGAAGTTAGATTGCTTTATTTAATTCATTGTTTCTGGAAGAATAACTCAAGAGACTTAGTTCGCTGAAAATAGTACTTTTTATATCAGTGATCTTATTAATATTCTGTTATATTTAGTTTAGACAGCATGCTGATATCAACATACACCCAAACTTTGGATAAAAATATATAAAGGAATATAAATATATAAGTATATAAAGTAAAATAAATACCATTCGGTTTGAAGATCATTATAATCAATAATAATAAATAAATTTTGAGAACTTATACTTGGTACGTTTTAGACTACATAATAAATCTTTGTACGGGAATCAAAAATACCAATTTTGGATTATACTTACGACCAAGACAATGCGTGGCGTGGCTTAATTTTAGTGGTTTTTCACGAAGTGTTATAAATTTATTTATTGAGGTTTTTGGTGTTAAATCTTGTATCATATATAATTATGGCTATTAAATATATAAAAAAATTTATTTTATTCCACCCTGACGACGTCTCGAGCAATATTGAATATTTATTAGTCCATCATTGGGTTTGAATTTATCCGCTTTTATCAGTAAGGTTGATTGCACAGATGTCAGCTTATCAAAGTTGTTTTGTTAACAGAGGCGATAGACGTTTATAATTATAAAGCCTGTGACAGCTGACAAACTTTTCCGTAAACTTATTTAATGTTATATTAATTTTGACGAGATAGTCCCTAGTCTTAAAATTTAATTTAAGTAAATGAAGACTGTGCTTTTCGTACATATATATTATATATGTCAGTCGTAGACCGAGTTAAATAGCTTAAAGTATAAAAAATGTCTGCGAGTGCTTAGCATTATTGCTGTAGCGATTTATTAAAATTGCCATATTTTATTGTTCATAAACTGATTAAAATAAAAAATAATTAAATTTTATGTTCAGATTTTAAAAATTCATAAATTTAAACAACATCCATACAGTTGTTTATATAATAATCGACCACACACGCAAAGAACGCAAAGAATATAAAATTAGAAACAAACTTAATTTTGAAAACTTGTAATCTTAGGTATAAGTGTTTCTCGATATGGAAACGATGATCTTTTTACATAAATATTAGACTTGCAGATTTGTATACTATGATTTTATTATAGGTATTATTTACCTACTATCATACTACCCAATAAAAAAAAAACAAGACTACACAAGGCTATTAAAATCTGATCTTTTCATTAGCATCTAGAAAAAGCAAGTGGATAATTGTTTGAGTAATCTCTCAATGAGTAAAAACTAGAGTCTTCAAATCTTAGCCACGAACTTTTGAAATTAACTTTACTTGTGCGGTTTTATAGTCTGCGTCCAAGTGATTTGCACTGCTGCGGCATGGATAGGAGTCGCGAATATTCTGCTAATCAATTGCACCAACTTCTTTCTCACCGCCTGACGGTGTCGGTTAGGAGAGTAGCTGTTCAGTGTGGAATGACACGTAACTATCAATTTTAACTAAACCATATATATTTCATTCATTAAGCATAGTCTTTATTGGTTATATTCTTAAATTCGAGTTTTTTATTTCAATTTCGTCTTTCACTGAATAAGCTTGCGCCTTAAACCGGACAGTTGACCTTACAATCGTTACTCATGCCCCGTGTTATCTGTAATAGTGTGAACACAGTTGGCAGTTATCATAGATCGTGCTAAATGTTGTAAGATCTTTGAAGGCAATGCAGACGGCGCCTGAAGGGTCGTCGGCCCCATCCTATTCTGGGCCCCCGTTCCACATTTTTCTTTCGGACACTACGTCTAACGCGGGGCGTATATACAAAATGTGCTTCGTCTTGTACTGAATGCGCTACTATTGTTTTGCTTTTGTAATCTCATGTGTAATTTCTCGTGTGCTTCTTCCTACAAGCGTTCACGAAGAGACAACGAGACAGCTAAAAAACATTATGTCTTTTAAGGATGTTTCTACAGTTTCTGGAAAATAAGTATGAAAAACTCTATCAAATAAAATTGGTTGTGTTTATATACACATGTACTCATATAAATGCGAAAATATGTCTTTTTATTACGACGATTGCGATAGACGTTTTATTAATCTCGTCTTTTTTATTTTAACAGGTGTAATACATAAAAGAAAAATGTTATTCGTCTTTCCATTTAGAATATGGAAAAAAACGTAAATAATTGACGGTAGCTCATGAATAAGAGCTCCGTATTGGCTTGAAACTAGTCGGGCTCATCCAATGAAATAAGACGTGAGTATAGCCGGTTTCGATACATTAATTATAAATACCACTCAGGATAGTTTAAATTCAAAATATATGACTCTTCATACCTCATAATTTAAATAAATATCTGAAGAGTTATCGCAATATAAAAGATTACGTGCCCTAAAATAAAATTAAGCGCGAATTTCACCGATCACAAGAATCGCTTGATGCTTTAATCCCCGAAACGCTGTAGCCAATATGAAGCCGGGGCAGGTCCCTTTATACAATAAAAAGTAAAAGTGCCAGAGAAAAAGAGTAGATTTATTTTTGTAACAAGTGATATCGCCAATGTTATTAGAAATTAATTATCATGAAATTTTCATACAAAGAAGGTGTAGTGCACTAAAGTGCACTTTGCAATAGCTTAAATTTCATAAATGTAACAGGCTTCTGACTGCTATACTCATTTGCAATTAGGTCAGTCGGTAACTTTAGTAATAAGCTTATGGTTGGAAAGCCGTTAGTGATTCCTTACAACGATATCGTAAGCCTTTACGAACAATTTCATAGAATATAGCTTTTTAATGTTAGTGAAAGAAGTCACACCAACGCCGAAATGTATTATTATTAAAACTGGCTTTTAAAACAGTACAAAATTTTACGCATTACTGTTTCTCCTCAACTGTATAAGTCTGAGTTTTGAAATAAAAATAATTCTACATCGAATTTAATATTCTGTAGTAAATTGTACAATAATAATTTTGTTTACTTAATTAAAGGTTAAAATCAAAAAATACTCGTTGTTAAATTACTGTAAAACATCAAAACATTCATAAGTATATTGAACGCCTTATTTACATTCAAATAACTTATTTAGTTACTCTAAGTCTGATTACTACTCGTACCTTCTCGATTTAGTAATTTAGCTCGAGGTTTTTGAAGCATTTCCATTGTATAAACTTTATTTTGTTATACATAAGTAAGTAAGTAGCGGCCTGTTACTATCCCACTGCTGAGAATAGGCCTCTTCTCTCCGTTTTTGGAGAGAAGGATTGGAGCTAAAACTTACCACGCTGCTCCAATGCGGATTGGTAGGTTATCTCCAGAATTCTCTAGAGATATGCAGGTTTCCTCACGATATTTTCCTTCACCGAAAAGCGTGTGATAAATTGAAATTATCAATAAGACACATAAGTTTTAACAGAAAAACTCATTGGTGTCTACCGGGTTTGGACCTGCGACCTTTTCGAAAGAGTCGGACGGTGTTACCGCTGGGCCATCACAGCTTTTATTGTTATGTATACAGGATATTAATACAATACATTTCTATTTTATTCTAAATAAACAAAAATAGTCTTTAATTTTGTATAATGCAAAGGAAAGTGCGAAAACATCGTCAATATCGTGCAAATAGAGCATAGAATCTTTACTAGTGTCAGGATAGTATTAGGTAATGTAAGGATTCGGAATTTATAAAAATATATTTACTTTTTACAGTAATGGAGTCAAGCTGATATTCATACAACAAATAACACTAGGACATTCGTTAACTGGAAGTACAAAGAGCTTGTAGTAGTTGCTTTGAATTAGATGAATGTCACAAATCACACTTGCTCGTTACGCCATGAATGCCATGTAATTGAGACGTCTTCGTCGTCACATCATAAAATTTACAACTCTTTCACTTTAACCTCGTAAATTACCAACCTCGCGACTTCTTGACGCCTTAAGAACAAACGTTTCCTTCAGACACTTCAACAAAACTTTTATGGATGTATTTCGTAACACTTCAGCTCATTTGATATGAGCGTTTTCTTACAATAGCTGTGTGAAATAATTTCTATATCTATGTCAATCAGATTACCCGATCTATACACTAGATAAAAAATGCACTCTTACTAAGTGACACAACTAGTATAAAACTAATTTATAGAATTAGGCGTTACTTTGCGGAGATCCATAATACAAAAGTAATAATAAAATTATTTTGCTATAATCCGCGATGAAGTAAAATAGAAAATATATATTGTGGACAATCGGTTATCATACCTGATACATGCAGAATTCGTAAAAACAAATGCACAAACCTCCACCACCGCCACCACAATACACAAGCACTATATACGTTCACTATCACAAACTCAACAATCGTTTCGCCCCGCAACCGAAGCATCATCAGGAGATAGACTCCACGACCAAAACGCTTTGCGGTTTTGGTCGTGAAATAAAAGAATCTATGTATTGTGGTGGCGGTGGTGGAGGTTTATATTTTCTATTTTACTTCTTCGCGGATTATAGCAAAATAATTTTATTATTACTTTTGTAGTATAAAACTCTTTATTTTCTAATTATAGTTTGAGGTAGCTTAACACTTAAATCTTCGCGGTTAGTCTGTATAAAATAAAGTAGAAATAGGTAGAGCTACGTAAAATTTTTACCGTTTAAGATTACGTCTAGATTACGACAATCGTAAAATGCAAAATTGCATGAATCTGTGGGATTTTGTGACCACACAAATCTTAACGCAATGTACCTTTATAATATGATGAAGCAACAAGTCGCACTTGTTGATACATTAAGAAATGTTATTTTTACATATTTTGGCAAAGAGTCAGTGCTGAATTATTCGCATATACTCGTACTACAAAAGCAATATTCAGAGCAAGGTAAGGTATTCATGATACATAAAATAAAATGCGTATTTTTATAATAAACTAGCTGTGTTAGCAGCTTCGACGTGCCACAATTTTTTTTCCGAATTGAAATTTTGAACATACAACAATAACAACTATGGTGAGTTAATAACAGATTTTTTAATAACTTTCATCGTTTACTTAGCACACGCAAGGAACGCTTAAAATTTTGCCATTTTCGCAATATATTTTATTGCTGCTCCACTCCTATTCATCTTAGCGTAATATTATATAGCCTTCATCAATAAATGGTACTCAAAGAATTTTTCAAATCGGTCCTGTAGTTCCTGAGATTATCGCGTTCAATTAAACCAACTAACAAACTCTTCATCTTTATATATTAGTATAGTTGTCATGAGAATGTATTGTGCATAAAAACCATATTAGACATGGACTTTTATGATACTATTTCTAAGAATAAAATCATCTAAATTATTTGGAAAAGGTTGACTAAAAAAATTGACGTTGAGAGCGGTCCAGTTTAGCGGTGGAGTATTTAATTGATATAATTGGCTTTTGGGGTCGCCATTAGAACATTTTGACCCACTGGCAGATTTTAGAAATGGCGTTATCTTTTTCAATTCCTAAACGAATTTAACTTGTACTTTTTTCATGTGACCTTTCAGTTCCACCTTGTTTATTATTCATGTCATCCTTTGGATATTTTAGTCATTCCCCGATAAAAATATTTTCATGACACGTTCCTTGTTTTTTAGCGTAATATTTTTGGTATGTAGGTACATTGTACACGCCGTGTGGTATCCGGCTAAATAGAATAGTACCACCATCATTTCTTACCGAGGTGTCGTAAGATGCGACTAAGGTAAGTCGACCCGCCGTGTGGTATCCGGCTGAGTAGAATAGACCACCCTAATTTCTTACCGAGGTGTCGTAAAAGGCGACAAAGGTAAGTTGACCCTCCGTGTGGTATCCGGTTAAGTAAAATATACCACCCTCTTTCTTACCGAGGAGTCGTAAAATACGACTAAGGTAAGTTGACGTCAGGCAGACGGCCAGTCGTAAAATACGTAGACAAATCATGTTACAACATGTTGGCCAACCCCACTTAGGGGTGGGATAAGGGCAGGAGGATGATGTAGGTACATTGAACACGGTTATATATGTATGCGTTGTGGAAAAGTTTCAATTATGTACAGTAAGTACAGTAATGAAAACTAAAATTTTGTAGACAAGTCAAATATCGAGAAAAAATCGGTGTCTTGATTAATGTTCGCCAAATTCTGTTTCATATCTGTTATAGGGTCAGAGGGTGAGGCTTGCATTCTAATGTACACTACAAGCTGTATAGTAGTGTGAAGATATTTACCTGAGTGAAACAAATAAAACAAATTGTACTACACACTAGCTGGAGGACAAAGCATACACGAATACAGGAGTATTGAGTGTCCGTTCAAAGTGATATTCAAAAAGAAAGAAAGAAAGAAAGAAAGAAAGAATTTTATTTGGACACAAATTTCAACAAAAAGAAACAAAGAAAATAAATAAATACATTTTTACATATATATATATATATATATATATATATATACATATATATATACACACATATATATATATATATATATACATATATACGAATCCTGTGACCAAATAAGGTGTCCTACTCAGCTCATATGCTACAACAAAGGTTGTAGCGCTGGTTTTCAGTAGGCACCTTTAAAATATTAAAAATATATCAAAAACTACTATAGCAACTGCTGCGCTCACTAACAACGCAAATCTACGTATTGTGAAGCTTTGTATTTCTCTTTAAGAGTTATTCATCAATCATCAGCAACTCTTAAACGAAATAAATAATGATCCAATTATCTTTAAATAATGACTGAAAGTGTAGATTAGTATATAGGTCTTTTGGAAGTAAGACATCGCCAGATAGGAGATTTTTGTGCTCTGAGCTTGAGGGCTAAAATTAAACTTTTGTATATGTTGTATGTTATCTATCGAAGAAGGAACTAGTACAAATAAACTTAAACGGCTGGAGTGGAACATTTTATGGGTATACTAGCTTTTCCCCGTGAACTCGTCGATCGTCGCGTGATAGGTTGATGGAGCTTTTTAGTGTCTTGCTATTCATATAGAATCAACAGGATTTATATCGCCTATATTTTATTCCTGTGTATAATAACTGCGAAAATCGATATTGGTTCAGCGGGTTTGCCGTGAAATAGTGACAAACATACATCCATACTCATAAACTCTTGCATTTATAATATTAGTAGGAATATTAGTAGGCTAGTAGGAAGTAGGATGTGAATAATAATTGAAGTGATGATAGTTTCTTTAATTCTAATAATAGTTACTTCTAATTTGTACCATGTATATGTATTGTATTGTTATCCTGTATTTTTTCGAGAAAAAATTGATAAAATTGTAAATGAAATGTATGAATGATGTATGTATGAAAACCTGCCGTGTGTAAAATCGAAGTTAAACAAAATCAGGAAATTAATCCTACAATTTTTAAAATTTCAAAAGGTCAATAAAATTTTATTTTTGTCTTATTTTCTTTTCATTTAAGGTTTTCGTTTTGTTGTTCTCCAAGTTCCGGAAGTAATAAAAAGCATTCAATTGATTTCATGGCGAGAGAACTGCGGGCAAAATTGATCCCCATTCCTGGTTCGTGCAATGCACATGAAAAATGGCCTCTAAATCACAGCTCGCGCTTTAGGGCGATTGCCTATATTGTAGCAGAGACAATACACTTACGTCATTAGGGCTACATTATTTACAGCTACCCACATACATACTTGGCGCGCGCCTACAACTTTGTAAAGCGTTATATATTATAAACTCATAATAGGCATAACCTAGTGTGAGTTCATAGTATTTTTTGACAGCTATAATTATACAAAGTAATAATAAAATTATTTTGCTATAATCTGCGATCTGCGCTTCATCGCGTATTATAGCAAAATAATTTTATTATTACTTTTGTATTATGGATCTCCGCAAAGTAACGCCTAATTCTATAAATTAGCTATAATTATATATAAACCAAATATTTTATTAAAAAGTAAAGTTAAGTAGCGGCCTATTACTCTCCAACTGCTGGGAACAGGACTCTTCTCTCCGTTTTTGGAGAGAAGGATTGGAGCTAAGACCTACCACGCTGCTCCAATGCGGATTGGTAGGTCACACATATATCCAGAATTCTCTAGAGATATACAGGTTTCCTCACGATGTGTTCCTTCACCGAAAAGCGTGTGATAAATTGGAATTATCAATTAGACTCCTCAATTTTAACAGAAAAACTCCTCGAAAGAGTCGCACGGTGTTACCTCTGGGCTATCACAGCTCCTTTTTTATTTTTTATTTTATTGTATTACTATTATAATAGTTGTATAGTAGTACACTTGTTTATTTTACCTAATTGTTAGAATTTAGTATCCATCTGTTATTTAGACAAAGAAATCATTCATTAATTCTTTAATTATATTTGAAACTAGCTATCCGCTATTACTATAAAAGCTATTACTATAAAATACAGGTATTATCTGTCAGTTGTAATTAGGTTAGCGATTATTTATTATTAGGTTAACTTGGTAAATCGGTTGCCAGAACTTCCTTTTGCAGTATGGAAATTCAAATTCAAAATATTCTTTATTCAAATAAACTTGTAAACAATTGCTTTTGAATTGTTAACTCTACTGCTGGTTCGGAAAGCTGTTCCTGCCGAGAAGAACCAGCAAGGAACTCGACGGTTGCTCTTTTAAAAATAGAATTCCTAATACTAGTTACATTTAATCGTTTCTATCTTGTACAGGGCGAACAATATCTATATCCATGCATTCTTATCGTCTAAAGTTAGGAAGTTAGTAAGTCTCACTTTTGCGATTCCAAACAACTCCCTCTTACATTTTTCTCACATCGTACTCAAATACAGCTCTGTTACATTAAAAACAAAGTACCTAATAAAAAAAGTAAATGCTCACAAATTCGCTATAATTAAGCTAATTAAGGGTTGAAAAGGTTTTTCACTCATAAGATTATGGTTTTATAGCGACTCAGGGGTATGCGTCAAAGCGGGGTTCTCTTATTATGCGGTACGTTAGCACTGGATAAATACCGGGTCCGCGTGGGGAAGCCCAATGCAAATGAACGTTTTTATATATCACGACGTACCGGCGCTCTTCTGCATCCGTCGCGGTGAGAATAAAACTTTGCATCTGAAAAGGTAAGGTGAGATGAATGAGAGCGGTTTAATGCCACAATATGCCAACGGTTTAGACATAACAAATTTTTGTTGAGCTATGTAAAATATTTTGTTTTTTAATTTTGATATAACATCATCTTCCTTCCCTTATCCCACTCTAAGTGGGGTCGGCACAACATGTTATAAACATGTTGTCACATGAATTGGCTACGTATTTTACGACCGGTCGCCTGCCTAACATCAACTTACCATATTCGCTTTTTACGACACCACGGTAAGAAATGAGGGTGGTACTATTTTATTCCGCCGGATACCACACAGCATTTAATTTTGATATAACATAAATTCAAATTCATATAATTCATAATTCAAATTGGCTTTTACAAGCACTTTTGAATACACAATACCGAAAATACTGGTTCGAAAAGATGCTCTTACCGAAAAGAACCAGCAAAAAAATCGGCGGTCCCTCAATGATCAATGTATTTGTAATTGTTCACACATTCAAAATTACAATTTATTATTAAATTTAAATCCAAGCTTTCTTACCATCAACATAGTCTTCGACAGTATGAATGAGTCTTTTAATTGCTTTTTTAAACTTGTGTAAAAGCAAGTCCAAATAACATTGTAGAATTTTATTACAAAAATGAATATCGTAGATCGTTTATGGGCTTCGATATTCATTTTTGTAATAAAATTCTATATCGAATATCGAAGCCCACAAACGATCTACGATATTAACACATGCACAGATTATCTGCTCATATGCTGTCGCGGACTTTTATTTAGAACTTTTAGGAAAGTTTAATTAGAGCACGCAAGGAATTCAATTCTGGCTTTTAATTAAAATAAAGGCTTTCAATTTTGCCGTTTTCACAATATTTTTATTGTTGCTCCTCTCCTATTCATCTTAGCGTGATGTTATATAGAGAGATTATATAGAGATATAAGATTGTATAGAGAATTATATAGAATATTATATAGAGCCTTCCTGGAGAATTGGACTTTCTTACACTCAAAGAATATTCAAATCGGTTCAGTTCAGATTAGCGTGTTCAAACAAACAAACTCTTCAGCTTTATAATATTAGTATAGATAAAGTACCTATATTAAATGAATATCAACATTCTTATCGTGTTACATTGCATAACTCATGTACCATCTACGCATGAACGTTACAATTATATAATTAAGAACGTGCGTTGCTCTCAAATGTGTTTTATCTTAACGAATAACACGTTCTATTAAATCATTATCTTGAAACAAAAGTAATAATAAAATTATTTTGCTATAATCCGCGATGAAGTAAAATAGAAAATCTATATAATGCTTAATGCAGAGTGGACAATCGGTTATCATACCTGATACATGCAGGAGTCGTAAAAAACACATGCACACACCTCCACCACTCCACGACCAAAATCGCAAAGTTTGCTTTGCTTTGTGATTTTGGTCGTGGAGTCTATCTCCTGACGATGCTTCGGTTGCGGGGCGAAACGATTGTTGAGTTTGTGATAGTGAACGTATATAGTGCTTGTGTATCACGGTGGCGGTGGTGGAGGTGTGTGCATGTGTTTTTTACGACTCCTGCATGTATCAGGTATGATAACCGATTGTCCACTCTGCATTAAGCATTATATATATTTTCTATTTTACTTCATCGCGGATTATAGCAAAATAATTTTATTATTACTTTTGTATTATGGATCTCCGCAAAGTAACGCCTAATTCTATAAATCATTATCTTGACTTAAACAACATTATTGTGTAAGATTCCAAAACGAATAGAAAACAAAATGAACTATTACTATAGATTGAATAATATATACTCGCCACACGTTGCTTTAGCATATTCTGTCTAAAAAACTTCGCTCTTTTATATTGCCTTAAAATTATATAGTGTAAAGGATCAAAACATTAGCAAGTTATGTTTAAGTTGTTTATAGAATTAGGCGTTACTTTGCGTAAGTTCATAATACAAATGTAATAAAAATATTATTTTGTTTTATTCCGCCATAAAGTTATGTTTAAGTTAATCAATGTATTGAACTTGATAAGAATCAATATACGTCTAATTAAATTTTTATTAAGTTTTACTGGAAGTTTTATAGGAGATTTTTTTGTACGCCTAAAAGAGAAATATTGTACTGTTATATCTCAAATGGATATTCGATAAAAGCTCTCAAGGAGATTGAGTTTTTCAAAATCATATTTGCCTAAAAGAGAAATATTGTACATAGTATTGTTATATCTCAAATGGATATTCGATAAAAGCTCTCAAGGAGCTCGAGTTTTTCCAAAATTTTCAGTCATATTTGAACTAATTTAAACCTCGAAAGCAGTTCTATAGGTGACACAAATATGCAAAATTATTATATTGTAACATCGTCTGAACAGTTTAAGATAAAAATCGAGTTATTTTGATGTGCACCGAAAGGTAAATTTTTTTTTGAAATAATAGTAATCTTTATATATTTTCAGCTTGTTAAGACATGTGTGTTTAACCTTTGAAGCGATAAGGCTGTACAAAAACACCCACGCACGCACGCACCCACACACACGTATGCACGCACACACCCATGCTTTGCACAGAACACGAATGATTTGTGAACATCCAGAAGACAAAATTCCATATAACAAAATAATAAATATGTATAATTTAATTTTTATTATCTATACAATCTTTTCTTTGAATCGTATTTCGAATTTGTTATCATAACGTCCACCATTCTAAAAAACTTTATACAAAAATTTTTTCGAACCACCTTCTTTAATTATAGATACAAACACGCTTCACGACCGGGAAACATTTCATATACGGCGGTATTATTTAGAGTCCGTCTGAGCTTCGATCCTGTCTGAACAGGAAATGGCTCGCAGATGAGCTGTGACAGTCGATTCGATGCTGTGCTTAGGATGTCGGCGTATTTGTTACTTTAGTATTTCATATTTATATGTATCTTTAATCTTTAATATTTAAATGAGTTAATCTTGTATGTATATATTTATTTTCAGAATCTTGGAAACGACTCCAACGGTTTTCCTGAAATTCAGCATGTAGTGGGTTTTAGGGGAGAAAAATTAAAAAAAAATCGTTTTATTCCTGTTTTTGGGCTTTAAAAAATACTTAAATTTATATTGAATTGAATTTTTGCCAATAACTGTCAAGTCAGCGAAGCTTATTCAAGGAACGGGTGGTCGCGAGAAAGGCTCGGTCACCCAGATTTTACTTATTATAAAGCAAAGTCCCCAAAAGCTGTATGTAAAAAAGTATGTGATCGATTTTCTCGAAATATATTAAACAGATTTTTGTAAGGTTTTTACTAAAGGTAGTGCATTTCTTCCGGAAGGTTTAATAATATATTAGCATTTTTTGTAAAAAAACTCGCCTGCGCAGCAGCATGGTAGTTCAAAAGCTCTAAACCTTACCTCCAAATAAGATAGAAGAGACCTATGCCCAGCATTGTGATAGTAACTTTTTAAGATTAGAAAATCGCACGCCCTTCATATAAACGCCACCAGAACCATACTACACTAAATCAGAACTAGCACACATTTACTAAGGCAATATTAACAATCGCACCTTAAATATTTTAATATATAAATTCAATGATAGAACTGTTTAGAAATGTATTAGTTAACTTTAAACTCTACATTTAGTGATACAAATATAACTCGTTTCATTTAAGGCCTCGGCGAGCGGTCGGAAGTTTCTTGGAAAGAGGTTAGTAGTTATTCTGAGCTCAGTTCTCTACTATAATAGTTAAAGATGCCTTTACCTGTCTCCTTTGTCTACCTGCTGTTAGAATTGACAGTTTTACCCTTGGCTTTATTCCAAATATTTACGTTAATTTTAACGTTTTAAGCATGTATAATTTTGTACCTAAGTTTACGTACACGTCAGGTATTAATGATGAAAAAATAATTATCCGTTATTTTTAGGTTTGCAATCTGTACGAGTTAACCTGTACGTTTGCAACATCAGTATTTACGCCTTGGATAAAGAATACACTGGATGCCGCCTTAGCTATTTTTGTGTGTCCGTTTTATGCTTGTGTGAACTTTTAGAACTGCATTAATGTGCGTGATTAGGGAAGTACTTAGCTTATCGATAAGCTAAACTAGGCATCGATAATTATCGAAGCCTAGCTCAGGTACTGTAAAGTTAATATACAGTTGTAACCAACCTAGTTGGTTTACTGTTCAGAATAGATTTAAACATTTGAATAGATTGACATAATTTCCTGAGTGTACAGTCTGCAGTATAATGTCATGAATTATCCCATTCCCAACATTTACATATCCGTGAGACCGGTGACAGCTTTTATCCACTGTTCTCTTATATGTGGGCATTTAGGAAACCTAAGAAAATAATCTAAAATTAGAGAATTCGCATTTACTTGGCTAGTAAATATAACTTTGACTAATATTTATCGATACATAATAATTCGTTAGTGTGTACATCACTACGTAGGTAACACAATTCAATCGAATATTTAATGATTAATTTCTATGTTTTATCAGTATCCCACACTCGTGCCGGCTAGAGGATATCAAACTGTACTGATACATTATAATCTGAAAAGCTTTAACAGAATAAAACGCTTTAATTTAGCACGCAAATGAGAGTCAAAGATTTACTTATGAAATGGTAATTCCGTGTTTTTAACTCCTCCTTTCGTTGTTCTTGATGGACACGTTAAGGTGGCACACGACATATTCGACCATTTTTGAAAAAATACATCAGTAACACTCGTATTTGCTTTAGATTTCAAGAAATAATCTTCAACAAACTCAATGTTATGGCCTCATTTGGTGTCACCAACTGGACACATTTTTAGCGACGTTGCCAAACTTCATCACAATCTCTTTCACTCTTATGTATAGTTCGCGATAAGAACAGAGACAAACGATAAATCGCTTACACACAGACGCAAGATCGGCAACGTCTTTTGGCGCCGTCCAGTATATACTACGTCCATGATTTACGCCATATTTTTAATATTGTATGAATTTGAAAGTACTACGACGTTAGCGACCACGCGTGCTCATACCTATCAAATTAATATTAAAATCATTATTATACAATCATTATTATATTTAAGTATATTTAAGGTTTTAAGTTTTAGTAAGATTTTGTAATAACATTTTAGATAGTAAGTAATTTATGTGTGTTATTAGTCTAAAAAAGTTCAAGTTATGTTTGCCTTAATACGATTGTACATAGTCATAGTATTATATATTAATCTTGTATCTTGGAATAACATATGTAACAATCACTGGTAAAGCATAATAAATAAAATAATATAAAAATAAAATTATCATTATTTTAATCAATAAATCTATCAATCAAGCGTCGTAGTTTATTAATCTATCAACCAAAGATTCACAGAGTAGTAGCAGCCCTCTTTCTTACACAGTCTATTCTAACACGTTTGACGGATATATAATAAGGATTATCGAATAGCATAGACTAATTATAAATCTAAATGCTAAATTATTAATCTAAATATAGCAAATTATAATACAAAGGCCCACGAAGCCCAGGTAAACGACCAAATTATATGATTTAAAGCTTAAATTCGTTCTCACGTATGAATTGGGTAACCGTCGCTATACCTATTAACGTTAGCATTTGCAATATACACTATAACAATAATAATAATATGTGAATAGATGTCTTAACAAATTTTCTATTTTATACGTAGTCTTGACTGCTTAGACTAATTCAATGACTGTTTCCATAGAGTGAAATATAAAGAAGTAAGTTTTAGCTATACCACGTCAGCGAACAGTTCTTAATACTTTATACAGTTATTTAAAATGATTTGAAAATTAAACTAACATCTTACCGCAGGTTTTATACTTGTTTAACCATTTATATAATGAAAATTGCCAAAACCTATAACTTATGATTAGTGTATACGATATACGAGCGTTAAAATGTCTTTTGGTGCTATTTGTTGTTACAAATAAAATACATATGGTAAATGATTTCGAGTATTGGTACATTTTTACTCTTCTTTAAAATAATCGTAACAATATATATTTACAACATACATCCTTATCCCACTCTAAGTGGGGTCAGTACTACATGTTACGAGCATGTTGTCACATGATGTGGCTACGCATTTACGACTGACCGCTTGCCTGACGTCAACTTGCCTTAGTCGTATTTTACGACACCTAAGTAAGAAAGAGGGTGGTCTATTCTACTAAACGGGATACCACACGGTGGGTCAACTTACCTTAGTCGCCTTTTACGACACCTCGGTAAGAAATGAGGTTGGTCTATTCTACTCAGCCGGATACCACACGGCGGGTCGTCTTACCTTAGTCGCCTTTTACGATACCTCGGTAAGAATTGAGGGTGATACTATTCTATTCAGCCGGATACCACACAGCGTAATAATATATATTTATAACATTTTCTCAATTTTTCCATTAATTTTTAAATTAATTTATCTGAAGATTGAGGGTAAGAAATGCCGGGAGTGCCCGTCGTAACCTATTTCATACCCCAATGTTCCATTTACTTTTACCCCAGAGATAAGAACTCAATTCCGCATTTGACAGCTACATAGCGCTTCCGTTGATGTATCGAAAAAAAATTAGACTATGATAATATTTATTATTTTCGACCGAGGACTGCGATACACAGATAAAGCTAATTTAAGAATTTTTATACACGTCTATTTTACAATTTGACAGTACAAAAGTAATGAGAATATTATTTTGCTATAATCCGCAAAATCTCATAGCTCAATGGCTTTGCGATTTTGTCGTGGAGTCTCCTAACGATGCTTCGGTTACTTGGCGAAACAATTGAGACTGTGATGGTGAATGTGTGCAGTGCATGTGTATTGTTGTGTCATCGGTGTCGGGTAGTGCATGAGTTCTTACATATTCTGCATATATCAGGTATGAGAACGAGTAGTACACTCTACATTAGCATTACATATATTTTCTTTTATCGTGTATTGTAGCAAAATAATATCCTCATTACTTTTGTATTATGGCCCTCCGCAAAGTAATGCATAATTCTATAAATAATTTGACAGTGTTTTTTAGAAAATGAATGATGTTCTATAATATGAATTACAATACTATGTGAAATAAGTATACCTTCATCTCGGTAAAAAATAAACTTATAGCTATAGCTATAAGTTAATTTACGATAAAAATAGTTGTTGATGTTATTTGTACTTAAATCTAGTTTATCGGAAGAGTTTTAAATTTATACTATAAATTTTACATAATTGTCTGATTTTCGGGTTCGGTCAACTACAGATGCAGGTGCAAGACTCTTAAAGCACATATTTGATGCTTGGGAGAATTCACAGAATGCTATAGGCATTTTTTGTGATTTTGTGATTTTTAATGCATATTACAATATTGAAGATTATTTGGATGATAAAATTGCCTTGATTTGAAAATCCTTTCAGGTACATACAAGACTGCGGTTTAATAATGAACAATTAAAAGATTGCCCGCCAAGTTACTTTTTGGTTCTTCTCGACAACATTCCGAACCAATTGTAGCTTCATTAATCATATTGATCCTTGACGATTCAAAAGTGCTTGAAAGAGCTTATTTGAATAAAATTATTTTGATTGAGTAATTTATCGCATACCTAGTATTTTAAGTATTCGCATTAAGATTCCATCCGTATTAGGTGTTGTTTATTTTTCCTTATTTCCTTTATTGTAACTGGGTGAAAAATTTATTAATTTTTATATTCTTATAAATTGAAATAAAATGTGTGAAATTAAATATTTAAAAAAATATGTTTTATGTATTATGCCATTGTGCGTGGAGAGGCGCGCGCAAGGGGAGGCCTGCGGCAAGCGGCAGGAGATGCGGCGCGGCGGGTGAGGGGTCCTTCGCCGCTCGCCGTACGCCATACGTTCGGCGGCGCCCTCGCGACTCGCCAGTTGCAGCTTGGCCATAGACCGTGAGTGCTGTTCACGGCAGATCCGATACGACTGCATTGCTAGCCTTACACACACATAGCAACTTTTATATACACCGCCGCAGCCGTTTATATTTACAAACTGTTAAAACATCTCAACACCTTTGCATCTATTTCGCCAAGGCCGGTTCCGAACTTGACCTGTGATTGTTTGTTAGAACTGTCAGTGCGCGTGTTGTGCTTTATCGATAATAAACCTGTATGACTTCAAGGGCACATGCGGCTTGTATGTTGTGCTTTGGATGCGGTGTTATCGAAGAGATCTGACTTGGTCCTAGCTTTGTTACTCTTGTAAAACGTAAGTGGGCGTATTCGAAATTTTGATAATCGATCGGGTTATGTGCGTGGAA
Organism: Morpho achilles; assembly: GCA_947086495.1. Lineage (NCBI taxonomy): Eukaryota > Metazoa > Arthropoda > Insecta > Lepidoptera > Nymphalidae > Morpho > Morpho achilles. Next base: position 12,979,298 of record CAMTZB010000007.1, on the reverse strand, counting down.
ATTGCGTTTACGTAATCTTTGTTTACTTTGGGGAATATGATGCAAAGTGCAAATTACCCCTGGGATACATCTTAATACACCTTCATTGATATATTTTTCATTCAAGTCTGCTGTTAGCAGTAACGGTGAGTTTCAGTGAAGTTTTGTTATTTGTTTACTTTTTGTAGTATTTCGCTTGTTTGCTTAAGGTATATTTTAGATATCTGTCATCGCTCAATTATCTTTTACACTTTATAGCTTAGTTTTGATATGTAATTGAAATGTTTTTTTTTCTTTATTGTGTTATGCCTATTATGATTATGTGATGTTCTAAGATACCAGTAGTTATACCAAGAAACAATTGAGTTTAATTAATGAGGGAATGATTTTCATAAATGTTTATAATTTATAAATGGGAATGATACATTTGATGTTATTTTGTTTGCTGATTACTTAGATATATTGGTTATTTCAGACGCTTTTATGAAATAATGATACTGTGATTTACAGAAATATAGCTTCTATTTGCGACATCAATCGACATCAATTTCAGTAGTGTCATTATCATTATTGTGTTAAACCAGATTATCTATGTGGGTGTATAATTTATATAAATCTTTATAACCGTTTTTACCTGTTACATTAACAAATGTACAAACTTTCACCTCATTATATCGGAAGAGTTAAGTTGAAAGAAGGAAAAGTACTTTTCTGTGTAAAGCAATTAGAATTTACAAATAAGACTCAGAATATTTCGTATTTCAAAAATATAAATCGAAGACCTTTTTAGAAAGGTTTCTATTAAACGAAATAAGTGAACGTTAAAGATTATAACATTCAAACTTAAGTAATACATATTAACGAATATTTAAAAGTTACGGCTCCATGCATGGACACATGACTGGTTTTCATGGGAGAATAGTACAATGAAGACTAGTTTAGCATAATAATACCAGAAATAAGATAAAGGCGCCTTTGAAAACACAATTAAAGAACTGGTCTTATATTATTATGAATCGACTACAGAAAAAACGTATATACGTCAATGAATAAATGAAAATTAAATAGAAGCTCCTATATTTTATATATTTCAAGGTATATACGATGACATATTTTTTAAGAAACTGTTAATATTAACTTTCCTCGATTGATAGTGTTTGGTGTCACTAGGCATGTACACATTGAAATATTAGCTGGTGTCTGTCAGCGACTTCGTCTGTGTGGACTTTGGTATCGAGATAAAAAGTGGCCTATATCACTTTCTGGCCCTTTAACTTTATTTTTACATCAATGTTGATTCGTGTTGAGATTAACGAAGGCAAAGGAAATAACTTTTTCGCAATCATACTATTATTATGGATCGCAAGAGTTAATACTTTATTCATTGAATTATCGTTAATTTTTGAGGGTTATATAGCGACAAATAAATGTTATGACAATTAAGTAATTTTGCTTACGATTGGGGCATCTATAGTAAAACGAGCTTGGGACTAGCCGGTCTTTCAGGCACTGCATTCATATTTCATGAGCACCGGTCTGAGCCACAATGGCGTCGCGATGAGGTCGTCGGACGAGCGTGGCTTTTAGCTACACGTACTAACGTCTAGTCTTTTTTTTTTCTATGTTAGAATTAAGTTTATATGTTAACTGAACTTCCAGACTGAGCGCGTTTAATATATCTATGGTTTTACAGAATTGATTTATTTTAAGTTCATTCATATTATATTCCTTTACTAATTATATAAATTTCATTAGGGTAGTGAATTATAATAGTTACTAAAAATAAAAGTTTGTGATTATTCGTTGTCATAAAATGTTTGAAAACAAATATATACAAATGCGATAGTGTGTCCGTCTATTTTTCTTCCTGTTTATCTGTTACGCTTTCACGGCTAAACCTCTGAAGTTATTTTGATAACATTTGATACGATTGAAACATATACATTAAAATTTTCCCGTTTTCCTTTCTGGAAAAGAAAAAATATATAGCACATAATTGACAGTATTTTAACATTAAATTAAACGCGAACAAAGTTGCGAGTATCTCTAGTAATGTAACATATGCTGTAAATTAAATAATTGTAAATTTAATATTTTAAAACTAGGAATAAATAATGAAATAGATTATAAAAGGCAAGTTATATACGTTAACATAACGTCCATAGTATAAACTAGACCTTATTTCCAATATCGTTGCTCTTCGTATTCTTTGTATTTTACTGTTTGTCTAGTCAAATTCCTTCCAAAATAAATCTAAAAGGATTCTTAAAAATGTTTAAGACGGAGCGGAACAAAAGTGATTTTGAAAAGGTGAGGTGAGGCGAAATTGCTCTGAGATCCGGCTTCACTGTCACGCACATAAATACCTACTAAGGATATCATTAGCCTCGTGGGAAATCAGAATGAATTAGACACGAGCATATACATAAGTCTATTACGTTACGCTACATGTTCCGAAGTAAATTATAATTTATTCATGATTATGTTGTTTTACTTGCCCTTCGGATTATATAAGAGAGATTAGATAGCGATATTTTTAAATGTTATTTTATGAATATAATCTAAATAATTTCCAGATTAATAACTAATTAGACTCCAAACGAATTTAGTCATACGTCATGCGTTAAGTTTGTTTTATACTTTTACTAGCTAACTCGACAGATGTTGTCCTGTCTTAACTATTTAAGTAAGGTCTTCTTAAATTTTCTAATATTACGCAAAGCTTACAACTGTTTTTATATGAACTTTTTCCTGAGAATAATTGACACAGCAAAATAAGAATAAGCGAAATTGTCCCATCCGTTCACGCATGATGCGATGACCAAAGGAAATAGAGATTAATTTTTGAATACATTGATTTTTTAATTTACTTTTTAAATTTTTTGTCTTTTACTGTTTTTCATACAGAAATAACAAAGTCTGTTTGTAAACAAAATCAGGCGTGACATTAAGACATGAGTACATTTGATTCTGACTCAGAATGATGCCATCGTCTGAGGGCACGCGCAATGGCGTCGTATGCAATCGTTATTTAAATATAACTCTAATAGGAGCAATGTTGTAATGCGCTATGTTCAGTCCCGGCATACTTGATTTATAGCCATCTATACCTTAGTATTAACTTTACTCTTAATAATATTAAGAGTAAAGTTATTATTATTATATTTATTTAATTAGTGTTTGAAATACAAATTTGACTTTTCAAAGACTTATTCTCTCTTCTCTTAGCAATTATTTAGTAGCTTAAATTAAATTAAGATAATGTTATTTAAGGTGAAAGAATACAAAATTTTTTTATAATGCCATTTATAAAGCTTACGGAAAATCTAAAATGTTATATCCTTATTTGGATATTGCTTTCTTATTAATCAGACATAATTTTCCATTGAAACCCTGTTGTTTAAAAAACTTGTTACATTAAAAATTAGTGTTAAGATCATTCCACATCTATATATCAAGTTAAAATGATAGTTGAGCACTTAAATTATCATATCAATTTCCAACTTTTTTCAATATTGCGACAAACAAACAGGTTATACTTAAATACCTAATTCTCATCTGTTTTGGATCTCTTGAAGTTATGTAAATAAGTTTATACGAGCAGTGTTATTACCAGGATTGTTTAAAATTCTTCCTGTATGCTTGTAAAAGTACTATGCTACCTAATGTGCTGTTGTACGCAAATACTACTTATCTACCTTGCACCCAGTGCTCTCAAGGGGAAACAATATGTCTCCACCCTACATTTCCACATACGTGTAATGAGGAACAAGGAAAGCTGTGCGTCAGTTAAAACATCACAGAGCAGTGGCCCTTGTTTTAATACGTTTAATTACCTGGGCGTAACTTGTATTTCTTTTTAGCGTAAAAATGAGTTCTATTTTTAAATAATACTTAGTATAGTTATAATGTTAGAATTTTAAATATACCACCATCAAGGTAATACTTTAGATCACATACATTTCTAAGTTATATTACTTCGTTGTATTAAATTTGATAAATTTATTAAAATCTTACAACTCTTAATGGGATTCATAATGTTATATTTTATACAATACTAACTATGTCAGCAGCTTCGCCCGTGTGGATATCAGTGTGTCAAATTTTTTCCGCAATTGAAATTTTGAACATAAAATTACTTATCTTGACTAAATTATATTCGAATAACTTTCACCGTTTACTTAGCGCATGCAAGAAAAGCTTTAAGTATTGCCGTTTTCGCAATGTTTTTAATTGTTACTCATCTATTCATCTTAGCGTGATGTTATATAGTCTATAGCTGCCATCGGTGAATGGACTGTCTTACATTCAAAGCATATTTCAAATTGGTCCAGTAGTTCCTGAGTTTAGCGCGTTCATATATACATATATACTCTTCAGCTTAATATTTTAGTATACGAGTAGATGAGCCATAAATCTGTGTTCAATTTTCTATAACTATCGTAAACATTTTGATGTAGTGATTCTAGTGATAATAACTAATCTAATAAGCTACAAATAAAAAAAAAACTTTGGGTAATAAATAACTTGATTTTGTTACTTAATGTTAAATTGAAAAGATTATCTGCATCTATGTAATTTTAGAAAAGCGAACTCATTTAGAAATTACTCTGCAGTAATATTTTTATACGCAACGGAGCTACGCTTAGGTATATTTACAGTCGTATGTACTTTATTAAATTATGTATTAATTAAACACTATCTTGTTTAATGAAATTACTATAAAATGTCTTTTTATCTTTTATATATTACTGTGTTAATGAAATTTCTGACAAGGTAGGTGCGCTGTTTTAGAGATTTTAAAATAATTAAGTTACACTATTACTATTATATTACTTAGCTTTAATTTTAGGATAAGTTTATTATTGCACCTTTTTTTTCTCAAATTCAAATTCAAAATATTCTTTATTCAAGTGGACTGATTACAGTACTTTTGAATCGTCAAATGTTTTAAAGTTTGCTCCTACCGAGAAGAATCAGCAAAAAACTCTGAGGCTAATATTTTAAAAAATTGTTACAATTTGATGGTTACAAGATAATCGTAGCTGGATGCGTAGCTGACTGCAGTTAAGATATGCTATCACTCAAATAATCCTCAATAGTATAGTAAGCTTTATGTAGCTTTATGAGATAATTTCTAAACTTGTATAAAGGCAAGTCTAGATAATGTTCAGGAATTTTGTTATAAAAACGTGTACCGAGGTCGACAAATGATTTTCGGACCTTTCGGAGGCGTAATCTAGGCGTCATTAGTTTATGTCTGTTTCTTGTATATCTGTCATACCTATCACTATTTTTACTATACAAGTCAATATTTTTACGTACAAATAGTATATTACTGTAGATGTATTGTGAAGCTACAGTCATAACGCCAATTTATTCGAACTTTTCCCTAAGAGAATCACGAGGTTTCATATTATAAATACCACGTATAGCTCGTTTTTGCAAAACAAAGACCCTGTGAATATCAGCCGCTCTCCGCTCTCTTTTGAACATGCATATGTTGGTGAGCAACTTTATTATAAATATAAACAATATGTTTATATTTATAATAGAGTTACATATTAAGTCAATAATCGTGTTGTGAACTGTTTGTGTGTCTAATAAATAAACTTTCTAATAATTAATCATTTTTTACTAGTTACTTGTAATCTTAGATAAATCTGGAACCATGCTAATATCTTTAAGTACCTAGTATTTTATTTTATAAGATTAAATCTAAATTATTCTTTATACCCATAAAAAAAATAGCCGTGTGATATCCGGTTCTGTAGAATAGACTATCCTCATTTGCTACTGAGGTGTCGTAAAAGGCGACCAAGGTAAATTAACGTTAGGCAGGCGGCCGGTCGTAAAATACGTAGCCAAATCATGTGACAACATGTTTATAATATGTTGCGCCGACCCTACTTAGACTGGGATACGGGAAGGAGGACGATAATGTTTGACAGAAAAACACATTTTTCGGTAAAAAATAAACAAGGAAAATTTAATAACAATTAATGATCTTTATTGACATTTATAATTATTGAATATAGAATTAAGTGTACCTATATGATAAGAGAGGCAAAGTAAAAAATTATATATATCACATATCACCTTTAAACAATGAAACACATAAATCTTACTCACTAACTGTATAAAGCCGATGATTGTCAATTCATCAGTTATATGCTGGATTTGTTTTCAACAACTTTAAAATAAACCCTATTATCGTATCTCACCATAAAAGTTCGACAATTGTTTGAGACGCAATGAAATATTCTTTACAAACTGTTGTGAACTCTCTGAAAGGAATCTTTTTTTTATATTCGGATACATAGACCATTTGAAATGATAATAAACTTTATTGTACCATAAAACAGGACGGTGGGAGCGATACCTTTTGTAATTTTAATCACTGTTACTTTACAACACCTTTTAAAATCGAAGAACTTAGATTTATTAAGTGAATGTTGTACATTAAAATAGTTCTATGACACTCGTATGTTTTGTTCTTGTTTATAAAAGTTGTAATCTTGCTGGGTTACGAATAACTAATAAATATGAAATAGCTATTTTAAAGACATAGTTTTTAATTCACCTCGGTAAGAAATGAGTAACATTTCTTACCGAGGTGTCGTAAAAGGCAACTAAGTCGACCCGCCGTGTGGTATCCGGCTGAGTAGAATAGACCACCCTCATTTTTTACCGAGGTGTCGTAACATACGACTAAGGTAAGTTGACGTCAGGCAGTCGGCCGGTCATAAAATACGTAGCTAAATCATGTGACAACATGTTTGTAACATGTTGTGCCCATCCCACTTAGAGTGGGATAAGGGCAGGAGGACGATGATAGGTTTTAATTTATCTTAAATATGTGTTCCATAGATTGATATATTGAAGCAGACTCGACTGGACTGTGACCGAAAGCTTTTAATTTATTTGATATTTATTTTGTTAGATATTTTGTTTTAATACATCTACATTTTTTTATATACAAAATAGTTAAATGCACATGTTACGAGCAGTAATAACGTAATGGGAGTAGGTCAGAGATTAATTAGTTTTCATGCGACTTTATATTTCTAATACCGGGTTTCACTCTTAAAACGAGGTCGAGGTTAGACTGATTACTTTCGTTAATGCATGACTTGTCTGGACCAAATGCGGCGTGCGGAGGTAGAACTAGTCTAATGTTACCGGTAACTGATCTGATTATACACGGTGGTACTGACGATACATTAAATGAATCCATTGATCATTTGTACGTAATAGATAAGCATAATTCAATATTATAAAATATTGATTAAAAGTAATTTATTTTCGAAAAACTGCATTGACTGACCTGGAGCAGCGCGCTGTTCAAAAAAAGGAGAAAACAATAAATTATTGTAATCTCTTCCTCGCACCAGTACTATTTAGTTTTAGGTCAAGGTTTTTTTCGGTTCGTGTTTGTAATAGAGTATGGTCGTTGATCTTTATAAAATATTTTCTGTGGCTAAAATACATCGCTCAATTAACTGTTTTTTTTATATAGGGTACTCAGGTGTGCAGGTAACTAAAATTAAAATTATTGTCGTATTATCAATACCACGTATATCAACTATATTTTGTCTGCAAATTCTCTAAAATTTCTACAAAGTAATTTATGGTTCATGACAAGATTGCACTCACATTTTGACAACTTTAAGTGTGTCTTTTTTTTCTGTGATAAGTTTATGTAAAAGTTCATAAATTTACTTATATACGATTTTGTATTTTTTTTATTCACATTCTATTGTATAGAATAAATAAATTTTCTTTGCACACACATGTCTATTATATAGCTGCAATAGTGTCACTGCACAAAAAACACTAAAGCCTTGGAGTATGTGTAAATGTTACAATACACATTCTTCGTAGAAGTACCGGCAGGACTTATAATTTAATTTAAGGCAGTTCGTATAAGCAAATTAAACCTTTTCCTTAGCAATAAAAAAATTAAACCCATTTAATTCAAAACGATTATATTCTATACTAAAATTATAAATCTATAAGGATGTTTGTTTGTATACTATTTATTCTACTTATACAACAATAAAGATCTTCACTGATCCAGGATTTAGCAATGCTGAAGTCAATGCAGATAATGTCGCGAACAATAGCCGCCGGTACTGGTTGGTACTAAAAATTTTTAAAAATGAAAATGTAACATCAAAGAATATATAACGTATTTTATATTAGAAAGCGAGCGTAAAATTTTTGGATACGCAATGAAAGCGTGTCGTTGAAGTCTCATCATTTATTCACACATTAAGAGACTGCGGAATAAAAATTAAAGTGCAGTTGTTACATACAGTGATATAAGTGCTTCGTATGTAATAACTACATAACAATAAAAATACGTTAAAGAAAGAATAAGTGAATTACCTCGATATAGAGCATGTTTCCATAGAAAAGGAAAGTACATTAGTCCATTATTAGATTCATCTTAAAGGTTGTAGCTATAGAGGCTGGTGAATTTGTAAACAAAAATTACATCGTGGTAATGTGTTAAGAATTACTCCGAAGGTAATAGTTTTTTACTAACCGATACCGAGGAGCTTAAGATTCAACTAAGAAACTTGATTTAATAAATTTATATAAAATAGTTATTATTTTTTTCACCTCCAATTCAAATGTCCTCTATATCTTTTTATATTCAAAATTCATAATTTTCTTCAAATAAACTTGTTAACGAGTGCTTTTGAATCATATACTCTACTGCTGGTTTGGAAAGCTGTTCCTACCGAGAAGAGCCAGCAAGAAACTCGGTGATGGCTCTTTTCACAATAATGCTTATAACTTTTTACATTAAGTCATATATATTATCTTGTACAGGGTCGAACAGTAGCTATATCCATGCATTCTTATCATCTAAATAGTCCTCGATAGTATATTTAGCATTTTGTTTTAGCCTATTTTATATCTTTGGTAGTGTCTATTGTTTCCATATATACGGAATCAATATCATACAAATACAAAAGCAACATAATAAAAACACTGAACAATTTTACTAAGAGATTTTTAGCGTTCCTTTCCTACAACACAAGGTTACTCAACTACGCCGCATTATATATCTTCGATGAATTAATCGCACGAGAATTGACTTCAGCAAATTAAATCGATGAATTAATGATCGAAATAAATCGTAATTTTGTTTTTTTTTTTCAACTGATTTTGAGCGACTATTAGCTGAATACGATTTATCGTATCTACCACGCCGTGTGGTATCCGGCTGAATAGAATAGTACCACCCTCTTTTCTTACCGAGGTGTTGTAAAAGGCGACTAAGGTAAGATGACCCGCCGTGTGGTATCCGGCTGAGTAGAATAGACCAACCTCATTTCTTACCGAGGTGTCGTAAAAGGCGACTAAGGTAAGTTGACCCACCGTGTGGTATCCGGTTTAGTAGAATAGACCACCCTCTCTTACCGAGGTGTCGTAAAATACGACTAAGGTAAGTTGATGTTAGGCAGGCGGCCGGTCGTAAAACGCAGCCAAATCATATGACAACATGTTTATAACATGTTGTGCCGACCCCACTTAGAGTGGGATAAGGGCAGGAGGATGATGATGATGATGATTTATCGTATCAACCGTATATTTTTTGTCTCAGATAAACCGGAACCGCTAGGTGCATCCAAGTGATTATTTCAAGGCTACTCACACTTATATTGATGTTCAAGAAACAACTGTTCTAGTACTATTTAATAATATTCATGTATGATGTAATTTCTTCATTGTCGATTCTTACGTAAACTGTGAACGTTAATTAATTTTTGCAAGCGGATTGAATTGCCCGTGTCAAATTAAGACTTAAATGCAAAAATTATGAATGTTTTGCAATAAGTTATTATCACTCTACCATATCTTAATTTTGTTAAATAGTAATGCATTATTCTATTTTTCAATGTCACGAATTTTGAAATATATAAGTAATGAATTTTCAAGTAATCGAGCTGCGATAGCCTAGCGACGAGACTGTGACTCTTTTGAACAGAAAAACTCACCCTCAGTGGTATAGCTACAGGCTAGTACTTTAGAGAAGCAAAATAAAATAGATTCAACACAGGTTTTTTTTCTTTTTTATTTGTTTGTTCTTTTTGGTTAATTGTTGTTTAATTGTTCTTTTTACCAATATTATCAGATAGATTGGAACTCGTAAAAGTCGCCTTATTAATACTTATATTATAAGTGTGTAAGTCTGCCGTCAGAAATAGACATATAAAGGGATACGTCACATTACATTTACGTCTGTATGTTACGTTTTTCGCAGCTAATCCACTGGTAAATTAAGGTTTATATACTGGATTGACATTTACGATGCAACCTACATACCTTTTTTCAAGGGGTTTCAAACATAGGGTTGTTTACGGCTAATAGACACATTGTATGCAAATTATTCAATTATTCTATGCAAATTCTTCACATGTTTCCACATACAACACGTAATAATTTTTTGGTGTAAATATTAAATATCCCATATGCATATAGACTGAAAAATAAATTAACATTTGGATTAAATTAGAATCTTTGATTAAAATAGTTATTGTGTCAGGATATTATAATTAATTTAAATTTAACTTTTAAGTTCTTTTTAATTTGAATTCATAAAAGAAACGTTAACCGACTGGTAAAATAGCTTTATTTCTATAAGATGCTTATTATTTTATAGTTACTTTATTAAGTTTAAATTTATAGTTTTCTCTAAAAGTGAAATAATAAATACGAACCGTTTTACCAACCCAGTTGTTCGTTGAACAAATGAAGCGTGACGCATAACGGATAGGTCTATTGTTCTTAGTGAGACTATTTATTATGGAAATCGGTTGATCATGGCTCGTCAACCAAATTATAATACAAATGATTTTATTATTATATTTGCATATCTGTGTTTTTGTATTGATTGACGCTATTTACTTCACTCCTTATACCGACGTTGAAAATATATTTTCAAGAGATTTCAGTGTGATACAATCTTGTGCCGGTCCCTGCTTTTTAAAGATCACCAGTCTATTGGGCTACCATTGCCATCCTTGCCCATCCTTGTACCTACTATCAATCCAGCCTATCGATAATTCAGCTTCCCTATTGGGAGCTATTTACATGTCTATATTTTGTCATTTATTTCCGTTGTGTGGTATCCCGCTTAGTAGAATAGACCACCATCATTTCTCACCGAGGTATCCTAAAAGGCGACTAAGGAGAGTTGACGTCAGTCAAGCGGCAGGTAGTAACCTAAATCTAGCCAAAAGATGGTTATAACATGTTGTGCCAACCCTACTTAGAGTGGAATAAGGGCAGGAGAATGACGATATTGTCATTTATTAAAAAAATACAAAAATGGTTGTTTATTTCCAATATCTGAGATTTCGTAAAGTATTAAAGGCATGTGCCGAGGTCGTGCATTCGTAGAGCGTGAAATATAACGCTATGCATAAATATATTTTAATGTAGCGATGTATGTCTATCCCACTGCTGAGCATAGGGTTCCTCACTAATGCTGGAGACAAGAGTCTGAGCTTGCATTCACCAAGCTGTTTCAATGCAGATTGTATGTCCCAGGAAATCTTCAAACAACGCACCCATATTTTGGACCAAACTGGTTCAAAATTGTCAGTGTATTTTAGACTCAGGTCTAAAATGTATCAGATGGTATCTCCTTTCAAATTTCATTTGTTATAACTTTGTTATATTTTTTATTTGTTAGCACTATACTTCGATCGTTATTTTAGTAGTTTCAAAGAGTATTTGAACAATCGTTTTTCTAAGTATCAATAAAGTTGCCCACCTACTAACATGATACGAATTAACGTTATGAGGCATGCAATAGTGTTAACAGTTTGGTAATTAAAGACCATAACTGATGGTACAACAAATTTTGATTTAATCGAACCAAAGAAAATTAATTGCGATAGATATTTCAGGTAGTAATAATTTTTTATTTGTTATATACATATGTTATAAATTGACGAAAGCAACGTAAGTCTTATAATGGATGACCTGAGTGTCGTTTCGGAAGTAGTTAATTTTTATTGTTATCATTATGTTTGTCTATAACGATAGACAACAAATGTTTCAGATAAAATTATAAGCTACGGAGCAGCGTGGTAGGTCTTAGCTCCAACCCTTCTCTCCAAAAACGGAGAGAAGAGGTCTATTCTCAGTAGTGGGATAGTAACAGGCCGCTACTACTATTGCCAGAAGTCTTTTGTTATATTGTTTTTTATAAATATGAAATGCTATTAATCCAATGTTGCCTACTTCGGATTAGTGTTACCAGCAAAAAAAAGAATTAATAATATTATGAAACACTGCCAAACACAATTGTACAAATTGATAGTTATGACAGTTGCGTGACTGTTGACGATTCCAATGAGATTTCTCTATACGGATTAAGAAAAAAAATTGAGATTGTTTCTAATCACGGATATTACGCGTTGAATGCCGAAATGTTCTTTTTGTATTAGCTCTAGGTTATTGTCGAGAGAAAACGTCATTTTGACATGCGATTTGTACATAGTTACTCCTAAGTTACTTCCTCAATTTACTTAATCTGTTTTTAATATATTATTTTATTAAATACACATTTCACTTGATTTTTACATGTATATATTCAAGCATTTCATATACACAACAAGGTAAAAAAATTAAGACGAAGTGAAGACAATCATAAATGGTTGTTCCTACAATGTGCCACAAATTCACCCCATTACAAATGAGACTTTCTTATTACAATTTAAATACCATGAAGACCATAATGAATTGTAATTGCGTTTATATTCTAGTTTTGCCGTATCCATAATTCCTCTATTTTAGTGTCGCCGCGACTTAATTGCGGTTTATACAACACCAGATGTTTGCTAACACAACAACGTAGGTGTCATCTAACGCTAGCTAAGCTCTCTATTGTTGGTGACCACAATTACTCTAATTACTGCTAAATTTACGTTTGATATTGTATCAAGAACCGTAATTTGCCGATATTACGTGAACAATCAGTTATGTAGCAAAGAAGCAGTTTATATACAGAAACTGCTACAACGCGGAGAAAATTTGACTACTACAAAGTTACAGTTTTAGTAATAACTATCTATATAACTTTATACGCCTTGTGGTATCCGGCTGAATAGAATAGAACCACCCTCTTTTCTTACCGAGGTGTCGTAGAAGGCGACTAAGGTAAGTCGACCCGCCGTGTGTTATCCGGCTGAGTAAAATAGACCACCCTCATTTCTTACCGAGGTGTCGTAAAAGGCGACTAAGGTAAGTTGGCTCACCGTGTGGTATCCGGTTTAAGTAAAATAGACCACCCTCTTTCAAATCGAGGTGTCGTAAAATACGACTAAGATAAGTTGACGTCAGGCAGGCGGCCGGTCGTAAAATACGTAGCCAAATCATGTGTTAACATGTTTATAACATGTTGTGCCGACCCCACTTAGATAAGGGCAGGAAGATGATGATATCTATATAACTTTAGGGAATAAAATTTTTAATGTTTTGTTGCAATTTTCAATACAATTGCATACATGCAATGCAATTGTATACATTCAATGCAATTGAATACATGTGTATAACGTCGCAATAACTTGCAATGTTATACACATGTATTCAATGTTTGTTTACAACTAAATCGTTCAGGTCACTAAAAACTCATGTCCGATATAGTTCCAAATTAAAAGATCACATCTGAGCTCTTACTTCTGCGATTGATATATTAATTGCATTGCGTAGTTATGTATCAGTAACTTGGTTTTTTAATACTACCAAATTTCTCCAAACTGTCAGCCATAATAATTTGAGACGATCGATTCTCTTATTTACGTCTATAGTAAAATATTTGATTTCACTTTATACGAATAATTATTTGAATTTACTTCTCCAGGATTTTTAAAAGATTCTATTATAATTGATTATTTCTAAATGGGATCATCAAAGTTTATTAGGATATTCAATTTATATTCTGTCTATTTGATTTGTTGGCTTACTGTAGTAATGTTGTAGGTTATTCATTGCCTAGAGTTAAGAATTATGATCATTAATCATAAAATCCATTTGCGTAAATGATATTTTCATACGGTAGTTTTTCCATCAATCCATTCATTCGATTGCTTTTGCCATGTGAAGTTTCATATATGATTATTTGTAATATAAATATTGGTTCATATTAATTTAATTAAAAAAGCTCGAATTTATTATATTTTGTTTAATACATTTGTTTTACATTTTATTACAGCATGTATCCAGATAAATAAAGCAATGCTACAACTTTGCAAACAAATGTTTCCAAATAGAAAACAGCATAAACAGATTCAGATAGAGCGACGAAATAAAATTTTATACAAAGTACAAATAGCTGGCACACGTCGTGATATATATAGTATATGAAAGCAAGGTTGTACTAAAAAAAATATCATATACAACCAAATGTGATCTTTACGGCTGGAGTTGGCCGTAAAAGTTATTTCATGTTTAATGAATTTCGGAATGTTCACTATTTTTTTTTAATTTACAACTATTTCGATTTGAAGAGATTGTTCTTATTTGTTATCTTTTTATAATTAAAATTAGATGTAGTTTGTTAGTAGTTTATTCAATATTATATTCTGACGCTTCTAATAAATTAATAACTATCTATGTTATACCTGTAAGTTATTTCTTTATCCACATTATAAAGACTAGAATATTATCATCTTGTTTGTTTTTCCTCCATGTTTGGAACAGATTGATTTGATTTTTGGTATTCAGAAAAATTCACCGGCAAAAGGTAACTTGTTACTTACTATTGTTTAACTTATACTTACACTAGTACTTCATTCAGTACTATATATCCTGTTCTCAAATGAAAAAGAGACATTTTAATATCTTATGTTTGATAAACCGGCGCATTTATAATATGCGTAATAATACCTGCTTTGTAAAAGTGTGTATAGAGGAAAGCTTATCTGTGTGGGAAATATCCTCCACCTGCCTTATTTCGTGGGAATGCATAGATAATGCACACAATAAATATTTATATTAAATAAGTGTCTACTTTCACCTCTGTAGTATAATACGCGTTTCTGCCATTACAATTTACGGTGCGTGTAACTGAGGAAGAATAAGTAAGGCTATTCCAGTAATGATTGATAATTTAGAATATTTATGTTGATGTGAGAAACTTTAACGACATATTTTATATTTGTAGTTAGTTACATCACCGACAATTTACTGTTATGCTATTGATTGCTGAATGACACCATTGCTCAACGTAAATCATGCATTGTCGCTATCTTTTCTCTATTCCATTAAAATGTTTCCTTTTTTCTATGTTATTGTTGTATATGTTATTCTTGTATAAAGTAGCAATAAAGTACCAATGCAAATGTCGTTTGTATTACACAACTCGTTTCTTATTTTATAGGAAAAAACAATGAAATGAGAGTGTTTTTTTAACAGACTCATAGTTGCACCACGTGGTTTTACCGTGGCTTTTTTTAAGTGTAAGGCGTTCCGTGTGCCACGTCAGCCAAGCCAAAGTCAAGCCAAGTTTACTTACTTTGACGCGATTACTATCAGCGAAAACCGTGCGGGCCCAGTGATGCACCTTGTTACTGCACCGCCAAAATGAAAAGGATGTGACGTCAGCTGTTTCGCCATATTGTCGTTCACCTATCACTAAGAAAGGGGCTGCTTCTATATAAGCCGTAACCCTTCATTTATAGATATCGTATGATAAGTTAAGTCTGTATGAGTCTTAATTCTGATTTATTTTTATTTTAATACATTTACAACAAGTAAGACGGTTTTTTTGGAACTGTCTTGGAATTAAAAATATATATTTCAAAATTCCAAAATCTAGTACTGTGATAAAATTTAATTTTTAGAATGAAATTAGTAACGCTTGTACGTGTTGTATTGATGATTTGGATCATTGAACCGATGCAATGAATAAAAAGAATGAATATAAGTATATTAACATAACGACACGTAACATCATTAAATTTTCATGCTTCATTCTTATAAATAATTAGTATTGTTAGCTGCACTGTTACCACAATTATTATTACCACTATAATTTAAACGGTTTTTTTTCAATTTTACACTTTTTGCGATTACTTCACGTCATTGCATAAAACAAACAGTTTTCTAAGAGAAAATATAATATTGAAGTGCTGATTACAGGCTACTAATAAACAGTTTTTATGTTGTATTTCATATGCATTTATTTACATCAGGTGGCTACAGCACAGTTTCGTAAACTTGCACTTATAAAATTATTTGAATACAACAAAAATAAGAATAAATAGTAATAAGAATAAATAGTTTAAACGCAACAACACATGACAGCTTAAATTGTGAAGTTAAATTTAATCTGTAAAATTGTTATTTTATCGTTTACAGTTTTAATGTAGTGAATATAGCTCGCGAATAAGGTGGTATAATACCTACGCAAGGTTTCTGACAGGTAAATAATATACAAGCGTTATCTTCAAGTTTAGTACCGCATTTCATAACAGAACTTAGAATTTAGACTGAGCCAAAGTGACAACAGGTCGTTAGTAAACGATAAAACTAGCAATTGTTTCTTACATGAACATCACAACAAGCTCTCATCTAATATCGAGATAGTTTCTGTATACGCTAATTAGAAGTTCTGTGTACGCTCTAACATGACATTGCAACTCTAGACGTCGTTATTGGCGATACAACGACTTGTACGAAGAGGGCTTCTCTTTCTCTATGAAAGTGGAAGTATTTACACAACGATTGCTATGTCATACACATAATCTATTAGTTCTTTCAGGTTCTAAATCAACATTTATTTCAACCTTTATATTGTACCAAGTACAATTTATTGATATACTCCTAAGGCACTTATTTTTAAAAAGATGAATTTTATTTAGATAAATAGGTAATTGTAATTAATAAGAGTGTTAGACACAAAAAAGTGTAGTTACCAAATCATTATACAATACCTATTCATTTCTGATTTGTGCATACCTTTATTTTAATTAAACTATAATAGTCTAGGTTCGTAATTATTTTTTTTTGCGTAATTTATATTTTATGCTTTGTACAGTGATACAAGCCTTATTAAGGATAGGATAAAATTGTAATTCACTGAATAAATTTAAACCTTGTCCAATGACTTCCAAATGATCCGTCTTGAAGTCGAGTTTAGTAATTAATTAGAAATTGTTTCTGTTCTACGTAATAAATACGTGGCTGTAAGGATAATACGGTGTCACTTTACCTATATTTCTAGATCTTTCGACAGCTACAGAGCCTCTTTCGAGACTAAAAAGAGACGATGTGATTATAGATCTCTTTATTTGCTAACTTATTCTGTGGAAATACATACAAGTTTCAAATATGAAAAAAACCAAAGGTTGGCTTATAGTAATTTAGTATCAAGTTAGAATTACATTTCAGTGTTTATGTTAACAACGTCACCGCACAATGTTAATTGCTTAGAATATGTGGACTCAGGTATTATTGGGTCACGTATTTCGTTTAAGCAGAAATGCCTTTACATGCAAAATATAACGATTGAAAATGGTATTTATAACTACATGTTAATCTAAATTAGAAAGAAATATATTTATTAAAGTTGACATTAATTTATGTCAAAGAAAATTAACCGGCGTGTTAATGGCGTAACCGCGCTGTCACTAATGACCGTGTAACTTCAACATGCTTTTTGTTTTTAACACCTCACTGGTATCCTTTGAAGACACTTACACTTTCAACTTTGCGCAGTCGGTGTACCGGAACTTGTCCAAGAGCTGATATTTCTGCAACAGTGAAATTTCATTTATGTTCCACATTTCACTGTTTTAATTCGAAAATTGTATCTTTGAACCCAGTTTTGATTTTAAACTGAAGTGTTCTTGTTTTTATTTCAACATTTAAACCTTATTTATAAGCCTTGTTTTAATTGCAAATTTTTATTATTCTTTATTTCTTATTTCTTGTTATTGCGTGATTAATAAATTATAAATCATGGAAATGCTATTGAGATTGTAGTTTCTCTCCAATTTTATTGATACGGCGTACCGGAGATTGCACTTCTAATGAGTAGGTGAATACGCCTTTTAGTAAATGTAAATATACATAATATGTGCAATAAAAAATATATAAGAATGAGAGTGATATTATCTTCATATTGTAAATGTAGTGTTAATATTCGTCTTTCTTGATTTTGAATGTGTTGACTTAGTTCTTAAATACATATTTAGATTATCAGTTGGATAATTTTCGCACAAAATAACTAGATAAGAGGGCTTTAAAATAATATCTGAAAATAAAATTAACTTATAAAACTGAAATAAATGTGCAACGTGTATCCTTGAAAATGTTTATGTAGTTTAAGCATCGTGTGTTCGCATCATCCACTAATATTCCAACTAGAATAGTGACGATAAGGATAAGACAAATTCAAAAGGCCAATGAAAAGAAAATGTGTTATACTGTACGATTCTAAGTCGATGACTATTATTTACACTGGGCGAATAAATAAATAAATTTCAAGTTTGGGAATATATTTTATGTAATTAAAAAAAAATATTACTATATTCGCTACAATAAAACTATGCAATATGAAAAGTAAAGATAAAACATAAAATCGCACGATCGTGATAGTTTGGGATGTGACACGTATAGCCAATTCCATCGGCCTTGCCGGCTCTAGTGGAGCGGCGGCGCTTTATTGTTTGCTCTTTTAATTGAAATCGATCCTGAGCGGTCGTGATCCTCGTTTCTATTGAGACAATTCATATAATATCGACCGTCATTGTTATTTAGAAGAAAGTGTAGCGCCAAATTATTGTTGAATGCTTTGTCGTGACCAATGCCGTTTTTTATACAACTTATCTTATTGATTGTTTATCAGTTGGTCATTTTGCGTTTTGATGGTATCAGTGAATTAGAATCGGCGACTTTGACTGTCACTGATTCTATCAAATTACGTATAGCAATCAATGAATAAAGAATTCTTAGTTCAAGAAGTGTGTAATTTTTAAATGGAAGTATATTTCATTGAAAATGGCTTAACTATGCCTCTACTGGGCAAAGGTTTGTGCAGACCTTTAGAAAGAAGTATATAAGCTTAGATCAATCACGCTGCTCACACTATCTTACACATATTTCAGTTATACTCTGGAAATATGTATATTTCTTCATGGTGATGTTCATCACCGTAAGGAGTATGATGACTCAAGCTGAATGAAGCTCATAAGTGTTTATAGAAAACTCATAGGTGTCTGCTCTTAACAATTTAACCTTCACGGGAATAAATAGATAATTGGCAATATAAAGTATAATATTCAATTATAAAAAATTACACTACCGAATATGTATTAAAGTTTTCGAACTCCACAACTTAACCAAATAAAACATAATATTTTTATAATTTATAGAAGTAAGCGTTACTTTGTGGATTTCCATAGTGTTAAAGTAATGATATAATTCACTTTGATATAATTCGCGTTTGTTTTTTTATTTGTTGTTGTTTATTTCTTTGTTGACAAACGCTGTTCATAGCAAAATAATTCTATCATTTTATTTCATTAATTTTTAAGAAGATATTCTTCTTGTTACGAAAAATTAATGAAATGAAAACATTGACATTTAGAGAATCATAAAATCAGAATATATTAGTGTTCAAAATCTTACGTGCAGAAGTAATGACACTTCACAAGTCATTACAATGCGCGCCAAGGTCACGACCAATGAAATCATCCACTGAGAATTGTAAATCTCATGATAATTGCTGCGACTTATGCGAGTGAATCACTTAATGTTGAAATATAAAACCGATTATACAATAAATGGCGCTTCAGCGATTTGACCTGATTAATAGAGATAATACGTGTGTTATTGTTGTACGGTGAAATATTGCTTTGATTAAAATATATGTATTTTAGTATACATACATATAAAAAAAAATACAAAAAATGAAATTTAGAGATTATGTTCAAATCAATGAATCATCATCTTCTTGCCCTTATCACACTCTAAGAGGGGTCGGCACAACATGTTATAAACATGTCACATGATATGGCTACGTAATTTACGATCGGCCGCTTGCCTAACATTAACTGACCCTAGTCGTATTTTTCGACTCTTTGGTAAAAAAGAGAGTGTGCTATTCTACTCAGCCGGATACCACACGTCGGTTCGACTGACTGACCTAATTATAAAGAAAGAGAAATAAACATATGCAATATGTTCTATGGGTTGATAACCAAGTCTTTACATCATTAAAAGATAAAAAGGAAAAGAATGTAGAGTAGTACACTACTTATGAGTGATTATGATACTGCACAATTGCTCTTCCTGAGATGGGCCTCTATTTGTATGTATAACCTATACGCAAGGACATACACCTTCCCCGATATTACTATGCCAGCACTGCTCTAACCGTCTAAGATATGCTTTTCACGTTTCGCTGCCCTACTGAACCATTTTCTAGAGTAAGCCTCCATTATAATGTCGTATTAACAGTATTTGCTAATTTAAACATACTGAGCTTGTATTTAATAATAAGTTACTTAAAAGAGAAGAGTATGTCCAACCATACAGTATTTTCCAACGGGCCTACGTCCCGCAGAGGGCTAATTTGATTATTAAAGGGGGAAATAAAAAAAAATTGATAAATTGACTCAACGATGAAAACGGAAAATTCCTTTTAAATTGAGTAAATAATATTAGATATAACTTTAAATTAACAGATCATTTAAGTTTCTAATGTGAAAAATTAAATTTTTTTATATTAAAACCTACGCATGTTATATAGTGGGCACAAGAATTTTAAAAATACTAACCCACACTACTACTACAACTAAAAAAGGTTGAGGAACACACGTAGACAAAATACTTTCAGTTAATTCCTTCCTGGTTACCACGTTTTCGTCATATACTGTATCATCTGTCATTTAGGTCAGACAGAAGTGCTATAAAAACCTGTAATAAATAACATTAGCTGATTGATGTTCAAAATAAATAATGTTTTTTATAAATAAATCACGAATGTATTCGTATATATTCTAATTTACATTTAATTAACGTTCTCTGCATTACCATCATCGTAATAACCATCAACATGCGGTTGATGGACAGTTTCTCATAACACGACCGTAAAACAAGTAAGAAAAGCATTTTATATTTATTGAATCATTAATTTCAACGTTAAAACGCGTTTACGTTAGATTATGGAAGAATTTATGCGCTTGTAAGACTATGAGATTATATTTCTTCATTGCTTTTATCGTAAACATTATATACGCTGTAACTGGATTTATTACAATTTAATTATTATCTAATCTGTACTCATATTACGCGTATGATTATTTTTACTTTCACGTCATAACAGAGCAACGGATTCAGTGGATTTTTATCCTAGTACTGAAGTCCTAGCAGATAAAGTTACGGGTATCTGGTTATGGTAACAAATTATTAATGGTAACAAATTTTTGAACAATTAATTATTTTAATGAGAACTAATTTTTACACTCTTTTCAACTAAAATAAAAAAAAATATAGTAGTGATACATTGTACCGCGGAAGCAATTGTATAATAGAGTATTAAATCTAATTTTATTATATAAACAATATGTTATTTATATACGTGCATACAGTTGTATAAGTTTTATTTAATTATGTAAGATTATTTAATCTATTAAGATAATCTTTTATAACATTAAAATAATTACTTCGTTTAAATATAATTGCACGTCCCGATTTCTTTTTACATAATTGAACGCGAAAATGCAAGTATCTTATGTGACATAATTTGCATTTAAATACATTAAGTTGAATTTCAGTTAAATATTTTTATAAATTGATATAAAATGCTAATGTAAATATAAAATAAAGGTAATATTTTTTACAACTTGGTTTTACATAAATGAAACATTAAAGGAATAATCGAAACGAAAATTAATGTGCCTTAAATAAATTAATAAATATTAAATTAATAGTGCCTTTTTTAAATTTCTTAATAAATATTGTTAGTCAAACAATGAATATATAGATTTTGTCCTGATAATATAACTGAGAGTTAATTAATTGCCATATTTTATTTAGTATTGTTTATTTTGCCTACTTCCATAGCATTATGTCCTATGGAATATTGCTATGGGGTAAATGCACGGATAGTGAAAAAATTTTTGTTTTACAAAAGAGAGCTATACGTGGCATTTATAATTTAAAACCGCGTGATTCCCTGCGAGAGAAGTTTAAGGAAACAGGTATTGTTACATTTGCTTCACTGTATATTTTAAGCAATTTAATTTATGTACATAAAAATATAAAGAATTATAAAACGATAGGTGATTTGTACAATAGACAAAGCAGGAACCGACATAAGCTTGCGGTTCCTGCTTTGCGCCTTGCAAAAGTGCGTAACTCGTTTGTGGGTTTTGGTATAAGATTCTATAATAAAATTCCGCAATCAATTTCAGCACTGCCATTACAGCAGTTTAAAAACACTGTTAAAAAGAGGCTGACACAGAAAGCCTACTATACTCTTGAAGATTATTTAGAAGATAAGAATGTGTGGATATAGCTCTCTTTGAACCTGTACAAGACAGTAACGACTTAATGTAAATAATATTAAGAATTATATTTTTAAAAGAGCAACCGCCGAGTTTCTTGCTGGCTCTTCTTGGTAGGTACAGCTTTCCGAACCAGCAGTAGAGTTGACGATTCAAAAGCACTTGTTTACAAGTTTATTTGAATAAAGAATAATTTGAATTTGAAGTTGAATTTGAATTGCGAGCATACGTATTTTCCAATTTTTAAAATATTTTCCCTCGTTAAGTTAAACTGTACCTGTAATGATTAACAATGTCACTGTATTATAGTTTACAGATACCTGAAAATTTCAAGTTAAGAGATCACTTTTTGTGCACTACAGTACCGTAAAGTATTAAATTATACCATTAATTAATAATTGAAATTCTAAAGTTATATGAATTAGAAACTCGTTCCAGATAATAGAAAACTAATTTAATATTTTTAAAACTGGTATATTTGGGTACTGTTAGGTTGCTTCTTAAAAAGAATCAGCCTTATCTTTCTTTGTTCTCGCCGATCGAGAATCGGAATAGATCGGTTATATAAAAACAGCTCAGTTCATAGATTGCATTGACCATACAAAAATATCGAATAGTTTCACTTTACAATTTAAAATCTTCATAGTTTTTGCATTTTGATGAATCAACGTTATATTTCTCGGATAGAAATTCAACAAACACTAAACATAACATAAACAAATTTAAAGGGAGTCAAGAGCGTCTCGTAAAAATTTACACAGACGAAAAATTGTTATGATGAAGTAACTACAATGAATCCACTTACACAGTGGTTTTCATTATCGTAACATTTTACGGTAAGTTTAGCTATTTAAAAAAATAATATTTTTGTCTTTTATACACACATAAAATGCCACTAAAAGTTATCGAATACAAAGGCAAATAAAAATTATTATTGACAAAAAGTAAGACTACTACTATCTTAAAATTATTACTATCTTGTCGAGTGTGATTGCTGGATAAAAAAAAATTATAACACCCATATTTTCACAAAGAGGGTGTGGTGGGATTCATCATCATGCATCCATTAATTAAGGTAGACGTGAACTTTAAAAAGCTATTAAAGGAAATTTGGTGATTGACGAAGTGCCGTTTGTATACTTAATGCATATCATCTCCTTAACTATGTAACAAAAAATGTTCTCATTACGTGCTGGATAATTTATGTCGTGATATTTTGTTATTATTTTAATATTATATTATTAAATATGATATTATTGAAAAAAAATGCGGTAATATCACACCAGTTATTATATACACATAGTTAATTTATGTTTTTGACCACACAATATATTGCCTGTATTAAATTCTCCGTCAATATAATCCTAGTTTATTTACTTATAAATAATTATTTTTACAACATATTCTATATGCAAGTACAGTCGATAAGGAAAATATTTGAATGCTAAAATGTTGTTAGTACATTGGGATAACAGTGTATAGAACGGAAACCGGAAAACTGGTACAAGCTAGTCTGCGGTTGAGCGTGGAAATTGATTTAAGGCTACGAGCACCAATTTTCACGAAGGGAAACGTAAAAAGTTGGAAATATTTTGCATCCGCCGCATTTGTTGAGTAAAAAATTTAACGAAACGTTGTATCTAAATAAATATTTGGCTGTAGCGGAAATAAAATGTCTCAGCAATTTGAGATATCAAATAGAATTGCAACTCAAATAGTTAGACTTAGCGGCATAACATTCTTTGGATACCGAACAATAAAATTTGTTATATTCTTTGCAAGATGCAAATAATGTTCGTTATATGAAATGAGGACAATTAACTTTAAGAATGCGGTGAATGAATTCGACGTAGCGAAAAAACTAACCTTTTCTTTTAAGATAGTACTGTGAGTATTAATACTTTGAATATGAATATTCGAATTATAATATGAATTTTGAGAATGTTTTAATATAACTCTCAAATGAGGTTTGGTAAAATGATATTCATTGACGACATGTGCAAAAAGAAACACATTTTATGAATAGTAGATTTTAAACTTTCGCGATTCATACTGATTATTATATAAACATACGGGTCACATCGCGTTATACAAAGGTTACCTTTGTTTTTATATTTATATTTATACATTTTATGAAACTTTTATTTGATCATTCGGAACAAAATCTCAGTGCGTAATTATAGTAAAGTAAATTCAATCAATGGTGATTTATTACAAAAACAATATACCTAATGTTTGTAATCCTAACACGTGTAGATGCGTCTTGAAGATATTTATTATTCTGCTATGATTACATAGATGTATAACAGCCGCTTGACTGGTGGTGTGCGAACCGGAACATATCAAGCTGTCTGACAACTAGTTATAGTATTTTTATTATTATGGTTACGCGCTTATAATAATATAATTTTATTCTTTCTATCTATAGTCTATTATAAGCTGCAATACGTTAAATGACATTTATTAAAGCAATTAATTAAATCGATATTTACGTGAAGCTTACAATTAGGTAATGTCGAAAGAGAAATTTGGCCAACGCATTCCTTTTTATATTGCATTAATGGTCATATCAGGCAAGAGCATTACAGATAATGTCCTATATATAGATCGGTGTCCGTTTCCGATTTCGAAAACAAGGAATTTTCAATAATGGTAAAAGCTATTTCTTTATTTTTACCCGATTTTTGTATATAGCACAGTCACATTGCAGATAAAGTATATTTACACCTTTATTTTATTCTTTATATTTCCCGTGTTAGATCGCCCCATTCCAAGAATAAAGTTATACGTTCAATTTTTTATTCATAGAACTTATTTTGGATGGGTCAAGATGTTCACTGTAAATATATCCTCAATTTGTCCAGATATAGAGCGAGGTATAGGGTACAAAGGCTATATATATTATAAATAACGTAAAATATTGCCATATAAATAAACACATTAGTTCCTCATGTAGATTAAATAGTTGAAAAAAGTAATTCATCTTCAATTCGTTCGCGTTCAATGAGAAGTATTTGAAAATAAATACAAAAAAAGCCTTGGAAAGAAACATCAAATAACTTTACAGCATTTACATGTAGATAAAATATAAATCATAAATCTGAACTTACTTGTAATAAAACTCATAATATCACCGACTATAACAAGACAGCGTTATTGATACTTACCCGTAGTATAATATTTTCCCTTGAGCTAATTTAAAGTGGGATATGAAATGGTATGAAATTGCATATACAAGGGCAAGGGCCCGTCGAGAGAATAATAAAAGGAGCTCGTTGCAGCGACGGAGGTCGCGTTCCCACCACTTGTGTGGCACTAGCCCGACAGACAAGTTCTGCGGTAATATTATGAATGACTATCAATAATCTTGTTGCTATATTTATATACAATACGCATTGTCGAAGCGGAAGCAAGTATGTTTCGGCTACCAATTGAAGTTTAATTTAGTTTTTACAATATCTATTCATTAAGCGCCGCTGTGTTGTATTCGGCTGAATACAATGTCTGAATACAGTACCACCCTCATTTCTTACCGAGGTGTCGTAAAAGGCGACTAAGGTAAGTCGACCCGCCGTGTGGTTTATCCGGCTGAGTAGAATAGACCAACCTCATTTCTTACCGAGGTGTCGTAAAAGGCGACTAAGGTAAGTTGACCCACCGTGTGGTATCCGGTTAAGTAGAATAGACCACCCTCTCTCTTACCGAGGTGTCGTAAAATACGACTGAGGTAAGTTGACGTCAGGCAGGCGGCCGGTGAGTGGGATAAGGGCAGGGCAATGATGAATATCTATTCATTAAGCGCCGCTGTGTGGTATCCGGCTGAATACAATATCTGAATACAGTACCACCCTCATTTCTTACCGAGGTGTCGTAAAAGGCAACTAAGGTAAGTCGACCAGCTGTGTCGTATCAGAGTAGAATAGACCACCCTCTTTCTTAACGAGGTGTCGTAAAATACGACTAAGGTAAGTTGACGTAAGGCTTGCGGCCGGTCGTAAAATACGAAGCCAAATCATGTGACAACATGTTTGTAACATAAATAAATAAATAAATAAATATATGGGACACTTACATACACGGTCGTGTGTCCCCAAAGTAAGTAACTTAATACTTGTGTTATGGGTGACAGATAACTGGTGAATATATACTTATATATTTTTTAAATACATACTTAAATACAAATATATACACCCAGGGTCAAAGACCAACAAATTCATTTATAGAAAATGTTGGCCCTCGGTGGGAATCGAACCCGCGACCCGCGGAGTTGAAGGCAGGGTCACTACCCACTGCTCCAACGGGCCAGTCACATGTTGTGCCGATCCCATTTACAGTGGGATAAGGGCAGGAGGATGAAAATGTATACGAAATATATTTAATATCAGTAGCATTGATCTATTTAAAGGCTGGAACTAGTTCTTTCACTAGATATTCAAGTCATAAGTCATCTTTGATGTTATTTGAAAATAATAAATATATTCACTTTTACTAATATACTGGCTGTATTGAGTATTATTATTATTACTATGAAATAAATAATGTTATAATATGTTTAAATTACTTAGTTGTTTTAAAGTTATACTTTTATTTTATCGGATGAGCCCGACTAGTTTCAAGCCCATACAGGGAATCATTCATGAGCTCCCATGAGAGCATGAGCCCCGTATGGGCTTGAAACTAGTCTGGCTCATCCGATAAAATAAGACGTAAGAATCGCCGGTTTCTATACATAAAATATGAGTACTCACGATAGTTTAAATATGTTTCCTCAAGTAACAGAGTACACTTGCATTGTTCCTTTAAGACAACAAGATGCAGTGGCAATTATCTCAATACGTAGATTCGATTCGATTGTTTATTGCCTTGTCTGCCGGATGTTCCTATCCGTTCTATTTCAAGTCCATTGTTAATTATATCTTTAGCACGGTGAATGGTTGTGTATAGATGAAATGTGTTTTCTATCTGATCTTGATCTTTATAATTAGTACTTATGTTACAAGACAATTATTGTGGAATGTTATAATGAATGAAAATGTAATTTTACGATGAAATATATAAGTAGACATGTTAGGAGGTACTAATTCACATATTATTATTATGGAAATTATCAGTTACTACCTCTTCCAGAATATACTTAAATGTAAAACTTTCTCCTCCTATTTTATGTGTTTTCGCAATTATACAAATGTATAATTTTAATGTAAGCAAAAATTCATATTAAACAAATAAGTGCTAACCAAGCTTAATTTCAATAATGGAATATGTGTTCTTCTCTGCTTCCTAAAGAAAAATGGATTTATCCTATTTGTTACCTCGGTGTATTAGCTTTAATATTATCGAATTTTATCAATATTAGCCGTAAGCATGTAAGAGTATTACAGACAGACTTACGCATTTTTCATATTAGTATGGATCTCTTCTATAATCGGATTAATTCATAAATAAATTAGTATGCTAAAATGTAATAAATGTATTATTTTGATAAGCCATATAAAAAAAGAATATATTAATTACTTTTTGTATTATGGATCTCCGCAAAGTAACGCCTACTTCTATAAATTAATTAATACGCCATTAATCATGACATCCATTACTGATTTCATCATACTTAAAATAGAACGTATTTATTTTGAATGAATAGAAAACGTTTGTTTGTGCACTTAGATTTACATTCTCATATAGGATTAGCGGTATCTGGTGTCATACGAAGCTTTCTAATGAAATCCTTTAACAGTCACCCGACATTCGTGACCTCGCATTGATATTCACAAAAATTATGTGGCGCAATTGGATTTAGGATTTAAGTGTAATATCTTATAATGTTTCTTGTTGAATGAAGTATTGAAGAACGATTTCGTTATTAAGTATCAAGTGAACGGTGTGCTAACCGATCCATTTTGTTTATCAGCACGTCTCAAATCGAAAGCGCCGTTGCACTTTCTAGCACGACTGCCCTATAACAAAACCTAAACAAAACTTTCAACATCTATTAAACCGTTGCCATCGATAGCGTTTACGCGTTAAAGAACGAAACTAACGGCACGGTACTATTATAGTCGGTGTTTATAAATATTCCCAAGAAACGGTGACACGCAGCGTCGCTTTCTATGTTCCGAACATGGAAAGAGTTATAAAAAGTCTGTTTGTTTGTGGACATTTCGTTGACAACGACGGGAATGGCTTTATCTTTTAAGCAAATATGTCATTGAACTTTGACGTGAGATATCACAAACAATGACTGCGATATGACTTGTAATAGATATAATTGTATCACGATTCACCTTTCCAGTGTGTATTTTTGATTCTGAACGATTACCAGGTCAGGTTGTAAATCCGGCGAAGGGTACTCGAAAGCTGCAACATGTGCATGCATGCCGCATGCCGGTACGCAGTCATGCGGCTCGAGTGGCGGGAACGGGAGGTCATAACCTCCCTCCCACCACCTTTGTAATTATAAACAGCGCTCCCCACCGTACGTTACTCGTCAATTTACCATTATCTGATATTATGCAGTTTTTGCTTCAAACTCGCATGAGAACACTTGCGCTTTCCCTTGATGCATTTAATTACCGATGTTATTTAACATGTGGTGCATTATTCAAAGCTCCATGTGGGTGTCAATTTTCTGGTGTAGCTTGCATAGTGATAAAACCGTTCCCAAGGCGAAATGTGGCCACGATTTTGACATTTACTTGCACTTGGTTTGCGTCATTCATTCTCGAAATGTCGGTGTCTGGCGTATGTTGCAATATTATATTGTGATATGCTTTACTATAAAGTACATTTTTAGAAATACTGTTATAGTATTAAGTCCAGAATAACGCAAACACCACGTTATTTCCACGTTAGATGGTAGAAATAGGACGTATCAATAGATGAAATCTACGTTAGGCAAACACTTTAGAAATAATTTATAGAATAAAATACTCTATAAATAATTTATAGAAAAAAAAATCGATACTGATCCTTTCTAAAGTGTTTGCCTAACGTAGATTTCATCTATTGATACGTCCTATTTCTGCCATCTAACGTGGAAATAACGTGGTGTTTGCGTTATTCTGGACTTAATACTATAACAGTATTTCTAAAAAAATACTTTATAGTAAAGCATAAACGACTTTTATTGAATGATCTTCATGATTCATTGAATTTTTACTTTGTCTCACTGTGTTCATGACTGACTGAACGTAGAGCTCATACTGTTCAGACTTCAGACGCCAGTAAAGTTTTATTTTAATGTAATACTATTGTGTTTTATATGCTATTGTGAGTGCATAACCCAGAACGTTTTTGGCTTTGTAAACTTGTATTTCGGATTGCATGTAACAATGTGAATACAATAATCGTAAAAGGGGCCCTTTGTTGAAACGCGCAAACTGTACGCGGGGTGATAAAAGAAAATGCATTACTTCCCCTCCGAGGGCGAGGAGGGAATTTAGGTTTTTTTTCTTTAAGGGTCTTCAAAACGACCTCTCGGGTCATTAATACTAGTCTCCAGAAGTACCCGAATTTTAAAAGTCTACGTCCTTTTTTGCTATGATTTGATAAGTCTCACCCGAACAAAAAGTTGCTTTATGTAAATTTCATTTATTATGTATTTTGAAATTTTATACCAGAAAGCTATTGGTTGTTTTATTTTTCATAATTTATATATAATTATTTCAATGTTTTTTAAATTGCAACTTACTACGTAAGTTAATAATAAATTATTTTGTATATTAAAGTTAACTTTAAGTCATTATGGTTGGACTTATATCGTAACTGATATATATTTTGTGAAGTTCATGTATGCAGCTAAGAATTTTTTTTTTTCTATATAGAAGACAATTGAATGAATCTAGCCCTCTTTATCGTTTACTAAATTTGTGTGTCTCGTGAATTAGGAAATTTGATTTTTATATTAAAGTTACAGGCCAACAACAAATCAAAGAATTGAAGTAAGAGCGTAAGTAAGGCAATTATAAACGTGACGTGATTTAACCATTTTAAAATTTTCTTTTAAATAAGTTTCTAAAATGTCGTAATATTTTATGTAATAAAATATTGTTATTACGCATATTTTTTACTTAACACGTAATATTACATTTTGCTGCATCTTTGTATATTTTTTATACTATTTTATTATAGCAAAATAATGTGTTTTAAATAAAGACTACTAAAACAGTATAAAATATACATCTTACTATTATTTACAATAAAATTGTATAAGTTATGTCTGTCTTAAATTGCTTACACGCTATACAAATACTATACAAATAATGCCTACGTGGAATGATCCCAAGAATGCTGACAGCATTTCTGAGTTGAATTGAAAAAGTCGCTAAGCTCATTTTTTGTGCGAAAAAGGAGCCAGTCCTCTTGTCACCTGAAAAGGCAATTAAACGTGGTGCTAAAGCGGATAAATATATTCTTTCGGCCATTTCCGCCGCACCTCCAGGTCTTGACGCCGTTTCCCGATATGGGCCGAGGCTAACGCATCAACGCATGTTGCGTCCCACATGTCCATATATTAAAATATAATATGTGTTATCAAAAAGAATAATACAAAATTGTTCCATGGGATTCGAACGAGCTCTAAATAAAAGTTTCGATATCATTAGTGGCAATACTGACTGATAAAATACCCTGCAGTACACTAATATATACGAATGAATGAAGTTTTTACGTATGTTTAAATTGCATGCAGTTTATACTATGTAGTTTAGTAAACGTTTTTACTAATATTATTACTGCGAAAGTGATTCTTACAATTTGGTGCGCTTTCACTGCTAAACTATTGGACCGATTTTGAAAGAGCTGGAGATATAAAATTTGCTTTATTTATATACATAATTATTAATATAAAATTTAATTATTTTCTAATATTTTCACGACTTATTTAAGTTCGACAATTATCACACAATTTTCGTGAACGAAAAATATTGTGGGGAAACATGTATCCTTTGATAATTCCTGAGAATTTTGTAACTTTTGATACATTAGTTACTTCTTACTTTTTACAGCAATTTATAAGATTTATTAATATTACGAAGTAGCGTGAGGACAAAAGTAGCGTGGCAAGTGTAAACAAAAAAAGTACCTTTCTACCGTAATAATTAGCGTAATTAGCGTGACAATTAAGATTGAGTCGAGATTTTTCTGAGAAATTCGATGTTACATCAAATATAAACACAAAAGAGTTACAGAGAATATGCAGACTAAATTTACCTGCATATTCTTTTTAACTATTACTACACTCGACAAGGGTATGTTATTGATATAAGTTCCCAAAGCTGTTTGTTACTGCTCTCCTTTTGGAACGAAGAAAACCCACCCCCCCATATATCCCCAGAATTCTTTAGAGTTACAATGTTTTCCATTGTAAATATTAATAAGGCAAAACTAATTGGTGCCTGTGTGAGGTTTGAACCCGTGACCCCTTGAAAAGAGTCAGACGGTCGCACTATTTGGCTACCACAGGTAAACAAAATAAACTATACTTTTATTTAATACTAGCTGTGGCAGCAGTTTCGCCCGCATGGAAATCTGTGTATCACAATTTTTTTCCAGAGTTCAATTTTTGAACATAAAAATAGTCATGACGAGTTAATTATAGAGATTTTTGAATAACTTTCACCGTTTACTTAGCGCACACAAAGAAAGCTTTAAATTTTGTAATATTTTTTATTGCTGCTATTGTTATGTTATGTTAGTCTAGCCTTCCTCGATAAATGGACTGTCTTACACTCAAAGAATTTTTCAAATCGGTTCACTAGTTCCGAGCGCGATCAAACCAACAAACAGCATTATAGTATAGATTTCAGTGCATCAAAATATTTTAAGCGTTCAAAATAGTGTTTTAAATAATGAGAGCGGAATTACTTTTATGTAGTTAGATAATAACGAAAGTTTTTATATGCACTGAATAACTAACTATTCTTAAAGCGTACGTCGTATTAACAATTTTTAAACATCTATTCTAATGGGTTTAATGTGTTGTAGGTATATCTTAGATGGCGTATATGATTATATTTTATGTTAATGAAGATAATAGCGAAATAAATAAGGGCTATTTTAATCAAGCAGATATACAATATATTTATTGGGTTATTAGAGTTTTGTGACTTAATATTTTACTTATATTTATTTCATTCATTCATCATCCTCCTGTTCTTATCCCACTCTAAATGGAGCACGCACAACATGTTTTAAATATGTTGTCACATGATTAGGCTACGTATTTTATATACGTATACGTGTAGTGTATAGGATATAGAAAACCCGTAGAAATATCCGTTTAGAAGATATGGAGAAAATCGATCATATATAGACAGACAGCTTTTGGGGACTTTATTTCATAATACGTATAGAAATATATTCAAGCAAACAATTATAATAGTTAAGTCATTAAAGTATTAATTATGCATCAAGTTTCAAAATCTGAAATAACTTTTTGGTAACGGGCAGTAATAATGTAAAACTAAGGTCATTTTGAAATCTGTCGTGAGGTAACACTATTATTTTTATGATTTCCTTTGATAAAGTATTATTTTTAGGTATTATTTTCAAAACAGTACTTTTATTACAACAAGCGGTAAAAGGAAGATTGCGATATTGTCACTGACATAACCGACAATTTGTATTTTCATTGCCTTTGACCGTTTATACAATTCGCGACGTACGTGACCCACAACTCATAACAGCTTTGCGGTGTACGTGCCTTTTTGTAGAGCTGAACATGGTGAAGGTTTGATACTATGAAGATAGAAAGTTTTTGTAGTGATTGTCATAAAAACGGAATTAATACCCACAAAGATATTCATAACACCTAATACATTTGTATTTGCATAGTCTTCATTACCTACATTTTTATATTTTCGTTTCCACTCGTCATATAACAGTGCTAAAATTCTGAAATATTATCTTAGTAAGAGACGCCGTGAGGTATCCGGATGAATAGAATAGTACCACCCTCATTTCTTACCGAGGTGTCGTAAAAGGCGACTAAGGTAAGTCGACCCGCCCTGTGGTATCCGGCTTAGTAGAATATACCAACCTCATTTTTTACCGAGGTGTCGTAAAAGGCGACTAAGGTAAGTTGGCCCATCGTGTGGTATCCGGTTTAGTAGAATAGACCACTCTCTTTCTTACCGAGGTGCCGTAAAATACGACAGAGGTAAGTTGACGTCAGGCAGGCGGCCGGTCGTAAAAACGCAACCAAATCATGTGACAGCATGTTTATAACATGTTGTGCCGCCCCCACTTAGAGTGGGATAAGGGCATGAAGATGATGATTATCTTAGTAAGAGATTCCCAATGAGATTATCAATTCCGATACAGCAGTGGCAAGTGCATTTGAGCACTTCTTTCAGAATATACCAATTTCTACCACTAGCTCAATAAGCTCATCCTCAATACAAGCTTTTAATATATTGAAGGGCTGCGTCGCGGAGAGCATTGTTTGTTTTAAATTTGAACACGTTACCCCATACAACATTGTCAAAACTTTTAAGTCATTAAATATTAAAAAAACAACAGATCTATGGGGAATGTCTGTAAAATTAATTAATAATATTATTGAGATCATTGCACCAATTATGGCCAAGATCTTTAACAAATCTGTAGACACAGGGATATTTCCGAATTTAATGAAATATAGTAAATTGATCCCAGTCTTTAAATCTGGTGATAAGAGCGACCCTAATAACTATAGACCCATCTCCATCTTGCCAACTCTTAGCAAGGTGTTTGAAAAAATCATTCTTAATCAACTGCTCAGGCATTTCAATTTAAATAACTTGCTTCATCCTGAGCAGTATGGGTTTACTAAGGGTCGGTCTACAACGGATGCGGGTGTGAGATTGGTGAAGCACATCTTTGATGCATGGGAGAACTCACAGAATGCCATAGGGGTATTTTGCGATTTGTCCAAGGCATTTGATTGTGTTCAACATGAGACACTGTTGCTAAAGCTTGGTCATTATGGTATCACAGACAATGCGCTTCGACACTTGGCATCCTATCTTCATAGCCGAATTCAAAGAGTGTGCATTAATGATGTGCAGTCATCTGGATAGTTATGGGTGTGCCTCAAGGTTCAATCCTTGGTCCTTTTCTGTTTTTAGTATATATAAATGATTTACCGTATTTTATTCAGAGTATATGCGATATTGTACTGTTTGCTGATGACACATCTTTGATATTTAAAATAAATAGAAATGACGACAAATTTGACGAAGTAAACAGTGGTTTGTCGCAGGTTGCTCATTGGTTCAGACAAAATAATTTAGTACTGAACTCAAATAAAACAAAATGGATAGAATTTGTATTACCTAATGCTGCTAAAACAGCAAATAGACTTTTTATAAATAATGTTTCACTAAAAACAGATAATGCAACTGTATTTTTGGGAATGACTTTGGATACAAAACTCCAATGGAGCACACACATAACAACTCTTGCAGGGAAACTCAGTTCAGCGGCCTATGCCGTTCGAAAGATTAGACAGTTTACTGACGTCGAAACGGCAAAACTTGATTATTTTGCTTACTTCCATAGTGTTATGTCCTATGGAATATTGTTATGGGGTAAATGCGCGGATAATGAAAAAATCTTTGTACTACAAAAAAGAGCCGTACGTGGCATATACAATTTAAGTCCGCGGGATTCCCTGCGAGAGAAGTTTAAGGAAATAGGTATTCTTACATTTGCCTCACAGTATATTTTAAGTAATTTAATTTTTGTATATAATAATATAAAGAACTATAAAACAATAGGCGATGTATATAATAGACAAAGGAGCCGACATAAGCTTGCGGCCCCTGCTTTGCGCCTTGAAAAAGTACGTAAGTCGTTTGTGGGTTTGGGTATAAGATTCTATAATAAAATTCCACAATCAATTTTAACTTTGCCATTACAGCAGTTTAAAAACACTATCAAGGAGAGGCTGATACAGAAAGCCTACTATACTGTTGAGGATTATTTAGACGATAAAAATGCGTGGATATAAATATTGTTCGACCCTGTACAAGATAGAAACATTAAATGTAACTAGCATTAAGAATTGTATTTTTTAAAAAGAGCAACCGCCGAGTTTCTTGCTGGCTCTTCTCGGTAGGAACAGCTTTCCGAACCAGCAGTAGAGTTGACGATTCAAAAGCGCTTGTTTACAAGTTTATTTGAATAAAGAATATTTTGAATTTTGAATTTGAATTTGAGAGATGTTTCAACAATCTTTAAATGAACTTATTATTAATTGAATTTGTTATTTTTATCAGGGACTTCCACTATCAGAAACATATCTTTTAGATACTAAGATATCAGGGACCTCAAAGAGGTTGGATCTTTATATAACTCTCTTGTCTTAGTTCCTCCTTTAACATAGTCTTTATCAGTACTAAATCGCAGTGTATTCAATGCTGAGTTGGTAATTAGGTTATCCTGCTACAGTGAGCAAAATATTCAGCTATCGAATCCGGTACCATTAAAGTAAGACAAATAATTCATTTCATCATCATTTTTATCACTGACAGTGGGTAGTAACTCTGCGTACAACTCCGCGGGTCGCGGGTTCGATTCCACATTCGAACTTTTTTTATAAATGAATTTGTTGGTCTTTGAGACCTGGGTGTAAATTTGTATTTAAGTATGTATTTAAAAAATATATAAGTATATATTCACTAGTTGTCTGTCACCCATAACACAAGTATTAGGTTACTTACTTTGGGGACGGATGATCGTGTGTGTAAATGTCCTATATACTTATTATTTATTTGTTTATTTATCATCATCATTGGCTCACAAAGCTTCTCAAATATATATAATTGATAGAAAGTGTAGAAAGGTATGTAAGTAAATATTGGAAGGTTTCCCCAGACTTTTCCTTTTCTAGCGATATCTTAGTTGAGAAGGAAGACGGTAAACGTGACACGGATGTAAAATGTGGATAATCAGGAACTACGGGCCCCGCCCCCGCCTCCGGTTCACACCTCATTCTATTCATATTTGATGCTGAGCCCGCACATCGTTTCCATATCGTCAGAGGCAAGCCGGATCTCCTCTTAGTAACACTTAGAAGCCCTAGTTAAACTAAAAAAAAATACATATATTGTATTAGTTCTTTTTACTTTGTTTATTTTATCAGAAATTTAAAATTATCCTCATTTATCGATTAATCCTCATCATCTTCCTGCCCTTATCTTAATCTAAGTGGGGTCGGCACAACATGTTATAAACATGTTGTCACATGATTTGGCTACGTATTTTACGACCGGTCGCCTGCCTGACGTCAACTTATCTTGGTCGTATTTTACGACACCTCGATAGGAAAGAGAGTGGTCTACTATTCTTAACAGGATACCACACGGTGAGTCAACTTACTTAACGGTGAGTTACTTACTTTACTTTAACTTTGAGTTAACTAACTTAGTCGCCTTTTACATCTCGGTAATACATGAGGGTGGTCTGTTCTACTCAGCCGGAAACCACACGGCGGGTCGACTTACCTTAGTCGCCTTTTACGACACCTCGGTAAGAAAAGAGGGTGGTACTATTCTATTCAGCCGGATACCACACGGCTGTTATTCTTATCCTACTAATATTATAAAGTCGAAAGTCTGTGAGTATGGATGTACGTTTGTTACTTATTCACCAAAAAAGTATTGGACGAATTTGGATTAAACTTTACAATAATATAGGTACACATAGGTATACATCGGAATAATATAAAGGCTACAATTTGTAATGATTGTGTGTAATATATACATATTAATAACATTACATACATGTCTCTGTCATGAGAGCTCTCTTAGTATTCGCTCTCTAAACCATTACCGTTACACAAAGATGATGTACTGTAGGATTGTTTGTCAGCATATTTCTACCTACCTTTATAAATATTGTGACCCTCACATTAATTAAATTAGATACTATTTTACAATGCACATTTTTGTACAATAAAAATTTATTTTTTATGATCTATCATAAAACCTAAATCCATGTGACCAAAAGAGTTTTAAATATGAATGTGGATGGATGTATGGCTAGAAGAAGGCCGAAAAAAAGATGGTTGGATTGTATGAAAAATGATATGCATGTTAGAGGAGTGGCACCAGAGTTGACGAATGATAGAGGAGAATGGAAGAAAAAGACGTATTGTGCTGACCCCACTTAGAGTGGGATAAGGGTAGGAGAATGATGATCTATCATAAAACCTAATGTGGCAGACCTAATTACAAGCCAAAAGGCAAAAGCTAGTAAAAGTATATATAATATAAGAAACTATGGTGAAAAATATATATGGTGATTATGTAATAGGCAGTTTCTGGAAACTTATTTGTACTTACTAAGTAATATGTGTAGAATTTCGACTAGGATAGTGGCATTAGAAACTTAAAAATTTAACTTAATAAATAGAAGTTATATCTAGTTTTAGTTTGGATATTAGATCTTATTTTGAGTGTATTAAATATTAGTGCTCAAGATGCTGTAACTATATAAAGCAGTGAGGTTTTTTAATGTGCCATATAGCTATTTTTGTAAGCTAAGTCGAAGCACTGCAGTTACTATTATGAACGCATTGTTATATTGGGTAAGAAATTGGAAACATTTGCTTGTAACTGGGTTATATAGCGTCTGTAATCTCAAAAACTTACGAGCAAACATTCGCTCGGATTAATACCAATCTTTATTTTTAGATATAAACTGACTTCACGGTCATCGCCGTAGTTACCGTGTACCTAAAATATTGAAATAGGTAACTTCTATTTATAGTTATTTCATTGGACGTTATGGACGTGGCCTTGATTCCTGTATAGAGAACATAATCCGGCTGAGTAGAATAGACTACCATCATTTCTAACCGATGTGTCGCAAAAGGAGTAGAAGTCAGGCAGGCGGCCGGTCGTAAAATACTTAGCCGAATCATGTGGCAACATGTTTATAACATGTTTTCCGACTCTACCAGAAGACTATTTTACATTAAACTCTGTAATGTCCCATAAAATCAACATTTTGCTAGAAAATAACGTAGTGCGCTAAATTAAAGTCTTTCAACTCCATGTCTTAGTATAGCTTAAGTTATTGACACAAATACCATCTAAATAGCATCATACATAGTCGTTAAGTCCACGCACTTATTACAGGCTGTAAAATAACATTGAACTCAATCCAGCTGGCTTCGGCTTCACAACCTTATTTGTATCCGATATTTCAGTTTCTTCTTTTTAAACCCATGAACGTCGACTTCCATGTATTCAACTTATTTTGGTTTCTATTAAATATCAAACAAATATTGAAATGGCTTAGTTAGTTTATTGTAACCTATTTCTATTCTCTATTGTATATCTCTATTTTATTCTCTCAATTTACTACCACAAGCTAACTGGGGGTATGGATTACCCTATTTTTTTTAACCATTTCATTTTAAACAACATCATTCACTAAAGTAAAGTGAGACCAATCCTGTTCTAAATAAAGGTAATAGAAAGTTGTTACTCGGCTTAAACTACTATATTTCTCGTTTTTATATAATATAGGAAGCAATTTATAATTCAAATCGTGAGATGTATTAAAGAAAGCGGAAAAATTATATGAAATTAAACGATCAACAGCAACATAAGAAATATAATTATACGTCGAGTCGTGACAATAAAAAAAAGTTTATATATATATAAAAAATAAATATATATTTTTTGAAATACTTTCGTCAAGTAAAATTTCTCGGCAAATTCTGATAGATTTTCATAACAATATAAGTAATAGTAGTTTCTTTGATAGATGGTAGATTTATGGTTGTGTCAAATGAAATATTTATCATCGTGCGTATTGAATGTTAGTGTAGCGTAGGGTTGTCAAAATCATACATTTTTTCACTAATGCGAATCACTCAGAAGTTTCGATTTCTTTGTATTCATAACGTAGTGGCAATTTTTAACATACCTGCGGTATTCGGAAACTTTTAGCTTTGTATAACTTTAATACAGGTTTTCGGTTACGATGTTCCGTCTTACACCTGTCTTCGCCAAAGTTGGCTCATATTTATTACAAACACTCAAGATTGTCTTTGTTTCATTGATCAATCAATTTCATACACAAGCTATATTATGCCGTTGTTCTTAAGACAACAACAAAAATGTATAGATCGTTTTTTATTTTAATTGAAAGATTTTTTAAATAATTTCGTCATACGAAGATTCTGTGAAAAGTATCTGTTTAAAATAAATGCTAAGCAAAATGTACAATGATAGAAACCTTATAACTTATAACGGAAGTCAACAACAGTTATTATAAAGGGAACGTATACATAAAAATAGTATATCGGGTGTAGTCTTCACTCTTCGGAATCGGAATAATGCTAATGAAATTCTTATGTATAGCAGCCCTATAGAAATCGCGTATTTAATAAAGAATGAAAGCAGATACATTTACTATCGGTATTCACACTAAATTCTTCTGGTTCTTGTTTTGTTAAGTTAAATCATAGCAATTGATAATTGCCGCGCTGTATGCATTTATTTTTATGTTAAATCAGTAAATACCTAGTACAATGTCTCATGTTTTAATTCTATGCAATACAAGTTAGTAAATAGGTGGATTGTGTCGTAGAGATCCTCGTGTGTGCGTGTGTGTGTGTGCGTATGTGTGTGTGTGTGGTTGCGTGCGAATGTGTGTGTGTGGTGTGTGTGTGTGTGTGTGTGTGTGTGCGGATGTGGGTTTTTGCGTATTTGTGTGTGTGTGTGTGTTGTTATGTGGCTTTCAAAATATAAGTTTAACGCATCGGGAAAATACATGATCACAGTGAAAGAAACTTTTATTTCTTCGATATGTAAATTTAAATGTAGAGACTGTTCATTAAATCACAATGCATTCAAGTTTTTTTCATAACAAGCGTTGTTATATAAATATACACTAGCTAACTTAGTTTCAGCTAATGACATTTTCGCGCAGTAAAGTTCAAAACGGTCGAAAGGAAACAATATCTAAACTTCGAAAGTATTCTCGTGAACGCCGTGGTTACTCGCAAAAGCGATTAACGGTACCCTGAAATTGCAGGTCAACGACCGACCCCGCATCACCACGTGTTCTTGCATTACGCGATATTGTATAATTCATAACATATTAAATCAATGACAGGAAATGTTCAGCTTTCGTTAGGCGTTACTTGTAAGTTATGTATCATACATCAAAGTTTATACTTGAATTAGTTAAATAAAGTCGGTTTCACTAACACTTTCCAGTCTATTTTTATGAAAAAATGAGTTGAGCTTACATATTCTGTTCTATGAAAATGCAATATGCATTTTCATTCTTAAACCTATAAAGCTATAAATTGTTATGTCATATATCTATAGTTTACCAAATATGGGTAATTAATTATAATAAATCATAATAGCCAACATATATTTATGTGCTGAGTGCTATTTCTAGGTGTAAGTGACGAACATTTTTAAGTATGTACATCTGTTATTTTATATAATCTTCGCGCTTTTAATCTCACACATTTTGTAGTAGCTCGTTTTACCTGACTTTCATATACTATATTATAATATATTCATATTATACAATGTGTTTAAATTATGAAAATAATAATACGGAAATAGAAGTTTAAAATAATGTAAAGCAGCTTAAAAAATTACGATCAAAACAATGTACCTACGTAAAAGAAAAAATAGCGGGGATTTGCTAATTAGTAATTTATTTTTATTACGAAACTCACGCGGTCGCGGTACATTAATTTTATGGTGGCATTTAATGGGTTTTACATGGATGGCTAATCCCGACCTTTTATTTTAGCTTTCAATTTTAATAGAAAGCTATAAAAAAAAATTTCTACTTTACCATAATAATTTATAGAATTATGCGTTACTTTGCTGAAGTCCATAAAATAAAAGTAATAATATTATTTGACTATAATTCCTAATAAAACAAAATAAATGTAATGCTCAATGTAGAGTGTATTATACGTTTTCATATCTGATAGAAGAATAAATAATTATCTTTGCAGGTATGACTTACAAGCGCGTAACTACTTATTATAAAAAGTCAGATAGTGAATGAGTAATCCAGATCAAAATTAGAAATGCGAAAGTCTATCTGTCTGTTTGTAACGCTTTCAAATTAAACCTGCTAGATCTTATACACTGCGTAGCATACATAGTAGAAAAAAACTTGTATTCTTTCTGGACAAAGGAACGCTATTAAGCTAGAGCAAACAAAGTTGCGGATATCGCTTGTTAATTATAAATTAAGAATACATACGAGTATTATAGGTAGTTTCTTGAGATGCTTCTGCGCTCCCCTAAAATCTCTGCGTGTGTAAAAGCCATTCTGCCTAACTGGACTGTATGACAATTTAAAAAGAATTATACCTAGCTTATAATTTCGTAAGAGCTTTTCAAATTAAAAAGACTTATTTAAAAAAGATACATCAAAATATTATATGTACGAATTAATTGGTGTTTAATTTATTTTAATTGGACGTTAATCAGCTCATTGCTCTTAATACGATTACTGGCGTTTGTTAAATTTTCATAATCCAAAAGTATTGCTCCAATTTATTTTTAATACATGAGCTATTTCCATAATTAAGCGGCGTGCATAAAGTAAGATAAGGCAGCCATGTGCTTCGCTCAGCATATCTTGAACCATGATTGTTGGCTCCATGCCATTGGGTAATGAATTATTCATAAATGCTCAATGATTTATTTATTTTTATTGATAACTTCAAAGAGACCAGTTACAATCCTATATTGTTAAGCCGTCAATAATATAAACATAGTGTTTTCAAGAGAAAGCCGTGTGGTATAGCTGAGTAGAATAGACCACCTTCATTTCTTACCGAGGTGTCGAAAAAGGCAACTAAAGTAAGTCGACGGTGGGTCTACTAACCTTAGTCGCCTCTTGACTAAGGTAAGTTGACCCACCGTGTGGTATCCGGTTGAGTAGACCAACCTCTTTTTTACCGAGGTGTCGTAAAATACTACTAAGGAAAGTTAACGTCAGGCAGGCGGGTCGTAAAATACAAAGCCAAATTATGTGACAACATGTTTAGGTTATAACATGTGCCGACTTCGCTTAGGGCGGGATAAGGAGAATAATGTGTTTTCATAAGAAACTTCTTTAAATGTTCATTAATTTTGAAGTCGTGACCTAAAATCTAAATACATCAACAGCGGTCTATAATCAAATGTTTGGTATCACGATGTTCCGCCTAGAAACCGATAAGAGAGTTAACTGTCGTATCTGTTACAGGTTAACGTTTCCTTTTTAGACTATATCATTGCTTAGAGAGGTAGATAAGGTATTCTTTACATGATATGTATACAGCTGATATGATAAACACGAGTAGGAATTGAACTTAATGAAATCAGCCTATCCAATATGTAGTTAACGATTTATTTCCGGCATTCTAAGTATAATATTTTGACTTAATGAAGACATATCACATGCTATTATTACACTATAGCTGCTTATATATAATATACATTATAGCATACAGATGATGGGAATCCAGAGTTAGGTACATGATAATGAGCTTTAACCCCACAAGGTCGTTCTGATTTGATCCAACTCTTTGTAACGGCTTTTCTGATTTTCATTTTCCGTTGTCGTAATAAATGTCAAAAATACATGTTATTTTTGAATTTAAACTATCGTGAGTGTTATTAATAATTAATGTATAGAAACCGGCTATACTCAAGTCCTTTTTATCGGATATATAA
This sequence comes from Morpho achilles, assembly GCA_947086495.1. Lineage (NCBI taxonomy): Eukaryota > Metazoa > Arthropoda > Insecta > Lepidoptera > Nymphalidae > Morpho > Morpho achilles. The sequence goes on along the minus strand of CAMTZB010000007.1, from coordinate 12,936,079 downwards.
AAATAAATAATTAGCTAAATAAGTGTACTTTCTCTAATCAGTGCGTCTAAGGCTGCTGCAACGACGCCGACTGCTTAAAGAGCATGTCTTATTATTTTTGTCAAAAAGTGCTTCTAAAAGTCTAACCAGTCTCCGTGTTATTTTCATGTCCTGTAACAATTTTCTACATCTTTACAGATTTTCGCCGTAATGTATTTTTTTAATTCAAAAACCGGACATGTTTCCATTCTGTTATTTCATTCCATTTTTATTCACACAATACTGTTGGTAAGATGTGTTAAGCTTTGTTTCATCATTATTCTAGTCGGCAGATACATCATAAGAAATAACTGTGAGAACAATTTATTTAGCGACGTACAGCCGCTGTTCGTGTCTGAAAAGAATTTTTCCGCTTATCACCCATGACGTAATTGTAAAGCCCGCTAGAGACGAGATCGTATATGCTGGATTATCGTTTCATTACAGTATTAAAATTTCGCAAACATATGAAGTTAAAAATGTGTATTGTGCCACTTTAAATGCAATTTATAAAGCCCCTTTTTAAGTTCCGAGTATGTTATTTATTGATATTCCTGTTTCATTTGTTAAGGTAATAAAATAAGCCGTAGGCCATTTTAACTTTAATTCGCATTTTTTTTAATCATCCTATCATCATTTTTCGGCACTTACCCAACTTTAAGGGGATAGGCACAACATGTTTTAATATGTTTTGGCTAGTTATTTTACGACCGGCCGCCTGATGTCAACTTACCTTAGTCACCTTTTACGGCACCTCGGTAAGAAATGAGGATGGTCTATTCTACTCGACCGGATATCATAAGGCGTGTCAACTTACCTTTTTCGCCTTTTACGACAGCTCGGTAACAAATAAGGGTGATCTATTCTACTCGACCGGATATAAAATGGCGGGTCAACTTACCATAGCGAATACTTAAAAACAGTAACAAAATTTATTAAATAGGAACAAAAAAATTTATCCGTTTTAACATCTCGGTTAATTGCCTCTTCACGTGACAAGAGGGCTGGCTTCTGTTTCGTACAAAGAATCAGCTTAGCGATTCAGCGCGACCATTCCACGTGGGCATGATTTGTAGTCCTAGCATGTAAGTAATTTAAGATAGACTTTAACATTTTTGTATCTACAGTGTTAAATGAAATTCGTTTCGTTGCGGATAAATTTTCCCTTGATGGGAATAATATCGAATTAGGTCATCTCGTGTAATATGAGGGAGCAAACAGAAACCTTTACGTCATATGAGCATCGGGAGGCTATACATGATAATTTTATTTGGCTACTCGGCCGTTGACAGATATTGATAGGTTCGACGTTAGTTTCATCCTCCCCTCGGATATTTTGCAGGCTCATATGGCTGTAGTCGTAGCTTAATGGGCGGGCTGGTTTATTTATGTGGCAGCATCATAAAGGCTATCGTGATAATGTGATAGGAAATAAACACACATTCCTCAGCCGATACAAGTCGTTATAGATTTGTAAATACGGTTGTAGTAGAATAATTTAAAGCTATATGAAGGTGTGATAGTTTTAACGTAATAGATTTGTAATATTAATTTATTCCCCTATGATTTAGATTTTTTTATGACACACACATGGTCGTCGGTCCCCAAAGTAAGTAACTTAATACTTGTGTTATGGGTGAAAGGCAACTGGTAAATATATACATATATAATTTTGAAATACATACTTAAAAACAAATATACACCCAGGCTCACAAAAAGAAAGACCAACAAATTCGAATCGAACCGCGACCCGTGGAGCTGAAGGCAGGGTCACTACCCACTGCACCAACGGGTCAGTCAACTAGCTAAACAATTCGTGAACTTGTGTAACAGCGGGTAGTTTTATTATGAAATAATTCAAGTTAAAAATCTGTTAGAAAAGCTTTTAACAACATTTAAATACCCTACTGTTAACCGTTGAGGAGGAGGAGCTAATCCTGGCAGCAGCATCAGGTCATGCTTATTTTAAACATGCATTGTCATCGGTACAGGACCAGTCTGTAAAATTTCAGTTGAATCGGACACCCAGAAATGGGTCAAATTTAACTTGTAAGATTCCTCCTTCACACAGCAAATTAAATAAAAGCTTTTAAAAATTATAATATCATCGATTCTTAAAATTTATTCAATTCTCTTTATTTTCAACTTTATCTTATAATTTTTAATTTATTTAATTTATTTATATGATATTTTACAGTTATCATCTTATGTCGGAATAATAATAAAGTGATTTTGGGGCTTACTCAAATTCGTGAACAAAACTTATGACCATCGAGATTGAAAGAATAATTGATATATCTCACATGTTGTGTATTTCTATGTTCTTAGCTTTGACAATTAAACCATCTTTGCTGGCCATAATAGTGATGCAATGATTTTTGTGCAATATCGAGTAGTAAAAGTATTTCTGCTTTGGGACGAATTGTTAGCTCAATATATATATTTTTCCACATTTTTGATTGCATTTATATTACGCGATCCTTCATGTAGTAATAAAAAGCTATTTTAATTTTGTTTTACTCTATTTTGTCTAAAACATATTGCATATACATATTGTTAACTTTGCCTACCTACAAAGTTCCCATTCTGTTTTGTCATAGTGATTTTATAGATGAACGTCTGTTACGTGAGCCGTAAAAGTTTTACACCAAACGATCAATGTACTCCGGCGAATGGGAGACACTTGAACACGTGCGCGGCAATGTATGGAGTCATAACCATTGTGTTGCCGCTTACAGACTGGGTACATGTAAATACATTGTACTTACTCAAGACACTTCAGTAGGCGAAAAAGTGAAGGCGGCTGAGTGCCTATTGTGCTGGGGAGTGCGTGTAATATCAGTGCTCTCAGGAAATACGACGGCCAGCTTCTCCTAATTATAACTCAGGGAGATTTATTTCACTTTACAAACGAAAACATGCAAAGTTATACGAAGTTAAACTTTTTATTGACTGCATAAGTTATAGTACCCGGTTGACCGGGCCTTGCTCGATAATTTTGTACAAAATAAAAAAAAATTACTTAAAAAAAATTGGGTAGGTGGGGCTTAATCGTAGGTATTTTCATTTCTAGAGAACACCTGTTCCCCGAATAAGTAAGCTTACTTGACAGTTTATGACAAAAATTCAACTCAATATAAATTTTTATGCCTGGGATTAAACGATTTTTTTACATAAAACCTTGCTAGATCGATATTTCTCCCCCGAAACCCCCCTACATGCTAAATTTCAGGAAAATCGTTGCTGCCGTTTCCGTGCTGCGTACATATTTTAACATCCTTTTAAGAAGATAGATCAGAATCAGCTCACAGCTCAATCATAAGAATATTTCATTTTTATAGTTTAAAATTTGTTAAAAAGTGAATTATTATTAATACAAACGATTTAAAATGTCAAAATTTGTCTAGCAGATAGGTTTCATTTCCGTTATACGTCATCAGTATTTTAAAATCAACTTACTCGTAAGCACATTAACAGCAATTAAAAAATTATAAAATGTATTAACGCAACAAACAATTATTTGATAATATCGACCAATGAAATTTGTTATTTAATAAATTTTTTATGCTACTTTCATCATAGAATGTATAAATGACGTATGTTTGCTTTATACGAAAATATTATATTCATTCATAAAGCTGTGATGGCCTAGCGGTGCGACCGCGTGAATCTCTAGAGACGATCATGGGTTCAAACCCTGGCAGACACCAATGAGTTTTTCTATTAAAACTTATGTGTCTAATTATAATTGCAATTATCACACGCTTTTCGGTGAAGGAAAACATCGTGAGGAAACCTGCATATCTCTAGAAAATCCTAGGGATATGTGTAACTTACCAATCCGCATTGAAGCAGCGTGGTGGGTCTTAGCTCCAATCCTTCTTTCCAAAAATGGAGAGAGGAGGCCTATGCCCAGCAGTGGGATATAGTAACAGGCCGTTACTTACTTACTTACTTTATATTCATTCACAAATATGTTCTGGTATTTTACAGCTTTGTATTTTGTTACAGATCTCCCAGTCTTTTGAATAACTGTGGTTTCAAAGGTATGTTTTATATTAATTTACTACAATGACAAAAACTGTATAATAAAATGTTATTCTCTATATTTATAGATCCAGTAATATAAAGCACGGTATCGGAATTAAATTTTCGAATAAATATAAATTTAAACTATCGTGTTTTTAGGAGATAAGACTAGATTAATAGTCATATCTTTCTTAAGATTTCATTGCTTGAATTTCGTTGTTGTAAGAAGTAATCAGTTGTAATATAAAGAAAAACAAAACCGTAAAAACATTGTAATAAATTAATCGTAAATCATTGAATGCACTAAGCGTTTCTGCATAACTTGCACCTCTCGCTTTTTTATCAGTTTGATTGTAAAATAACTTTCCGGCAATTTAGACTCGTTCATCACGTGAAACTGGGTTATATTGAGATAATAGTTTCTAGTACGGGTTGCTTGTTTCGTTGTTGTTTCAATTCTGTACAGCGTTCAATTTATCGAAAAAAGTTCTTTGAGTGTACGGATATAGTTTTTTCTCACTGTTTAAATGCTTTGCGTTCTGTTGCCTCTATTGTAGTTGTTCAACAATTTTTATTCGCGAAACTTATGCAACGCTCAGCAATGTGTTCAATTCTATCGAAATTTTTCATTCATGACTCAACAAAGTGGACTCGATACAATAGTGGTTGAGAAAAACAAGATGAGATGAAACTTGGAACTCTTCTGTACTATTAAATTCAGAAAGTAACGCCTGATTCTATTAAATAGAAATGAAAGTTATTAGGAATTTCATTGGTTCCCATAGCTCAGTTTTTTTATTACATCAAATGATTAATATCAGTACGATACATCCATTAATTAATAGTTGATATGAAATACATTGTAAATGTTAAAGTAATATGGAAATGCGTAACAAGAATGTTACAAATTAAAACAGCTACGTAAGATATGTACAGATAGGTAAATTAATTGTGCAATGCTATAATTGCAGGTAGATTAGCTTATGAATCAAATTCTATTACAATATTAATATTTTAAAAATTCATAGCATTGTCATATTTCATAAGCTATATATAGCCTTGGCGTGAATATTGTTTACTTAATTATACAAAAATTATCTCATTTTTTGTTGATTATATTAGAACTCGATTAAGATAAAATTTATGGATATTTGAAGAGTTCAGATAAATATGTTTTTTTAGGAAAGATTTCACAGATAATTAACATTACATTACACAATGGAAATTATATTTTCCTGAAGCTAATAAAACAAATAACAAAGGTAATTAAAATTCACGTAATTATTTCCCTTGAATATACTTTGTCAGACGACAGGAAATAAGTGAATCGGTAAACGATACTGTCCATATCGCGGCTTGGTCAACTGTGTGGTTGGGAGAATATGTCCAATACAAGTCATAGTACTGTTATAGTCTGGTTCTGTGAATTCGTTGTCTTCGACTTTACTGTTAAAATACCAACAATTATGTACTATTTTTTTTTTCTGTTTCCGTGTGAAGAATGGGAATTTTTAACCTATATGTTAGCTCGGTATATAAGGTTCAATTGTACCATCAACATCCTCCTGCCCTTATTCCACTCTAATTGGGGTCGGCACAACATGTTATAAACATGGTGTCACATGAATTGGCTGCGTTTTTACGACCGGCCGCCTGCCTGACGTCAAATTACCTTAGTCGTATTTTACGACACCTCGGTAAGAAAGAGGGTGGTCTGTTCTACTAAACCGCATACGACACGATAGGTCAGCTTACCTTAGTCGCCTTTTACGACACCTCGGTAAGAAATGAGGTTGGTCTATTCTACTCAGCCGGATACCACACGGCGGGTCGACTTACCTTAGTCGCCTTTTACGACACCTCGGTAAGAAATGAGGGTGGTACTATTCTTTTTAGCCGGATACCACACGGCGGATAATTCAATTGTACCAAATTTCATTAATATTGCTGTATTCAGATAACCCATGAGGGCCTCACAGACAGACAGACAGACAGACTGAAAGACAGATAGACTTTTGCATTAATAATATTAGTATGGATGTATAGAACACTATAATATATAATGTAAAAATGTATAGAAAATGTAACATAATTTTACTTAATCAATAACTTTTAGTCTAAAATACATATACGGTTCTCAACGCCCTTGTATAAAATAAACTTAACTTCAAGTATTCTATTTTATAATAAACGGAAAAAGACGAATCTGGCAATATCCTGTTACTGTCTTCAAAGTTTCGTGTTTAAAGAAAACCGAGCGAGCGAGTTCATTATACACGTATACGGTTATTTTTGTTGCTTTACGAGATATTTTTGAAAGTTGAGTTAAAAATTTCGCTCACCGGCTTTTTAAAAGTTTCTTAAGGAAGTTTGTTTTAACTTGGGCATCTCATGAAGCCTGAGGCACATAAGGGAGGCTTGCTTCATTTAGGACGAAACTTCCTTATTTTGCATTTACGCGAGGAAAGTCACCCTAGAGAACTGAATATTTCATAACTAGGACAGAAAGTGCGTCCCTACATAATTCAAACGGTTTATATGTTTTAATTAAAGTATCATGAGGTAAGTTACCTAAGCTTAACAATATCAAAATGAGTTTCAATTGAAAATACAAGATTTTTTTACTATTTGATTACATACGCGTGTATTGAAAATATCTATACCTATTATATATAATTTATACAGACAAACAATAATGTATTATATTTTTTAACAAAAGTAGATTTTTTATAATTCAATTAATTTTTAACAATTAATTAATAACAATGACATATTTTTAATTTATATTTTATAATATATTAAAATTATCAAATATATCACGGAATTTATATAATATTTAAATTCTTTGAATTTTTGAGTTGCGTTGCGAATATGTGAATTATATTATGTCATTAATATTATATTTTACATTGTAAATATCGTCTAAGAACTTCCGATACGCAATATAAACTTTGGCGATTGTTAAAAAAGGTACAAATTATAACCCATCTCTATTAAACTAAATTCAAACATTTATAGGATTAGGCGTTACTTTACGGAGATCCATAATGAATGCGATGAATCATCGCGGATTATAGCAAAATATATTTTTTGTTACTTTTGTAAATTCAAACATCTTAGCAAGAAGTAAAGATATAAAATGCTGCTTGAATTGAGTGATGCTGAATTTTATTATGATTTTCGTGAAATTTCAGCACACGATTTCCAAGTAATGAAAGGAAATTATTTTTTAAATATGTAATTGAAACAGAAGGTTGTTGTCAGCTATTGTCTGTTAAAAGCGCGAATCCTAATATAAAAGTAGGATTGTATCTCGCAATGGTCAGCTTTCGTTTTTCCAGTATTATTCATTTTTCCGCATCCGCACCGGTAGATATCAATGTCAACACGGTCTTTGTCTCCATAAAATGGGCTAAGTAAATAACCCGATCACCAATTGGCTCGTGCAATTAGGCCCAACGTCCGAGCGGAGTTTGCTTTTAGTCTGATTCAGTTTTTAATTAACGTTGGTTCATTTTCACGTCGAACCTCCCTGTGGGTTAGATTGCTTTACTTGGAGATAATTGAAATGAATGTTTATAATAGATTTTGCTCTCAATATTTCAATTCCAATGTAGTTCCAAGAAATTAGTAACATTTAATTTTTTATTATCTAGGATTAATATAAGTGTCAGATTGAACCTTAAATACCATGCTCATTAAAATTATCAAACTTACCTATGTGCGTTATATCCCGCACAGAAATCGAATATACCATTATCCGCTAGCAGACAAGACCATTATGGATATGATAAAACAAATATTAAAATCACAACCAATCCTCCAAACCTGATAATCACTTTTATTTTATAAATTAACTCCCACTTACATAAACATTTCGAGAATAGTCTCGAAAAAGATACATATCAGATGTACGTAATAGAGTTTACAATCAGAATTATTTGTATTCATATTAAAAGTTAAAAAAATGACAAAAGTAAAAGGTTAAGTTATCTAATTGTTATTATAATTTAATTAAAGATTGCAATAGAAATTCTAAATGTCGTTGAATGTTTTGTTTTACTAAACCTGGTTGGTTCACTCAGTTTATCTAAATTAACCACATTATATTGTGTATTATTGTTATATCTGTTGCAAAATAATGTTTTAATACACAAATTGATTAATAATGTTTTTAAAAGTTACCCGAGTTTTCCAAAGATGGACGTTTAGTACAATAAATCATAATTAATCGCTGTATTTTGCCCACGATTCGTCTTTTACAAGAGGCATGACTGTGTAGCGACAGCGTAAGTTAAGTGAAAAGTTATTAAGACATGATGACTCAAGTTAGTAACTTTTTAGATAAAAAAAACTCTGTCCTTTACTCAAATCTATCTACTAAAAATTTTTTAACTTCTTTTCACACAAAATTTCAGAAAACATTATTAGCTTTGGTCATTATCACCAATATATTATATTATTCTAAAAATTAAATATACACATGCTGCTCGACCATAATGGGTTAAGGCAATTGCAATTGCATAATATACAAATCTTTGTCTTCTGCTTAAATCAACGTTATTCCATACTTGCGGTAATAAACAAAAGAAAGAAGTTACCCTTTTCGGTGTTACATAAAAATGAGGTTCGGGAAAATATTTTCAATTTTCCCCTTTTGATATGTTCAAATCCCAGCTTTACCTCGATTTAAGAATTCCTATTGAGGAAATATGATTGTAATATTCATATTGGTATCATACATTTCTTTTTACCTGTAAATCTATTTTTATTCATATTTGAAACAACTTGCTGAGTATGTTTTTAACCAATGTATGGATGCAGAAAAAAAATTATAGAAATAATTGAAATACATGTACATCAATGTTTTGTTGTTTTTGCAGCAACGAAATCATCTAAGTATATAATTATTAAACAGGAACAACATAGACAATCTTAATGAAACACTTGTAGCGGTTATTTACAAATACTATACAATTATCATTAACGCTGGTGTCTTTAATAAATAATAAAGTATATTTACAGCGTTATATTTCAAGTTATATTAAATATATGAAGTTTATTTAGGTTGACTGAACCCTTTCAAGCTGTCATAAACAACCTACTAAGTTACTTATTAAAATTGTTAGGAGGCAGCTTCGCCGCTTGTTTGACATTTTAAATAAATGTTGTTCAATTTTACAAAGCTTATGATTTGTTGGAAATTCAAAGTATGTTAATTTAATTTTAATTTTAGGCAATTCTCTTCTTAAAAAAATATATGAGTTTTTCTTTATATAACTTATTCATATTCATTCTATAAATAAAATTTTACAATTAATAAATGAAATTTAGAATTTCAAGCACACATTGCTGAAATAATTTTGATAAAATAAATGATACTGTTTATAACCTAAAGTAACAGGAAAAGCATTATACACGCACGTATAACGTACACGTAAACATGATCGCAGAAATCTGCTTATTTACAAGGGCAAGTAATATGGTATGGCATTCATACCCGAGGTTCGAATCCACAAGACCTTCGTAAAGATAACGCGCTATCACACTCAAGCCTAGAAAGCTCAAGCTAAATATGAAACCCTTTTTTAAATTCTTATCATGTCATGTCAAATATCATGAAAAAATTTTCTTAGAAAAATATTTGTTACAAAAGAACAAAAATATTGTTATGTTTTCCTCAAACTTTGTGTTGTAACGTATCAGTCACCGAACACTTCCATCATCTAAAATATTTTAGTTATATTTCACGTATCTCGTATGTAACACAATACAACACAAAAACATTTCAATATTTGCTCGGCTATCAGAACTTCCACGTATCAAAGTGGAACGCTCGGTGTTTTTTTTTCAAATGAAAATAATCGGAGCTGCAACAGGCTTGCATTGAAGTTTTTCTTTGTAGTGTTTACATCGAATAGCTATTGCCAATATAGTTTCTATTACTTTTTGTATTTAACTTAATAGTAAATAAAACTTGAATTTACATAAATCGAGCTAACATATTGCGTTTTTGTTATGATAAGTAAATATTTCTTTCATTGTAGATGTTTTCACTTCTAAGACCATTCATATGCAATGTTCTTAATAGAATGGTTTTTTTATTTAAACATTTTTAGTATTGTACTCAATTTTATTGATAGTAGTTATTGTTATTTAATATTTACTCTACTTATTTACTTTGTATTTATTGTATTGTGTTATCGTTATTTAACAGTTTTATGGAAATGCTTCTATCTAAACTATGTAAGAATCCGTATCCTGTTATGGCTAACTGTAGTGGCGGCTTTTCACAGTCCCTGCTAGGCAAGTGTCCTGGTGCGCAGATTAGTAGCTTCGACCCTAGCTTGTTTGGCAAATTAGAGATATCCCAGGAATCCTCTAGGAACATGCAGAATTTTTCACAATGTTTTTCTTCACCAAAGCTGATGACGTTTTATAAATATCACTTTAGCTCCTTTTCAAAATTATCAATCGTTTAGTAAATAAATCAAACTCATATAGTGCTGGGATTTGACCCCGCAAACATTTGGTCCGGTTTATTCGTTTTCAACGTTCAACCATAACGACTCTTAAGTTTTGTCAGAACAATCACCACGACTAAATTACCGGTAACGCTCAGGTATAATAGATGTTAACCATACTAACAGCAAACACGTTTTACGAGACTTATTAATAAAAAATAAATTATCGAAATTCATTTAAATAAAACATTTAAATCACTATTGCTCAAATATCATACCTATAAGCTGACGTAAGTAGGCCACACAACCGTACTTTAATAAAAGTATTGAAAGAGCATAATCCTGAAGCATATAGAAATACTTCAATAATGAAGGTGGGATTGACGACACGCCTGCAACATTCTCAAAGCATAATGCGCCTTATTTCTACAATAGGCAAGCGGCTTTCGTTGTGCGCCACGAAAAGACCCTTTCAGTCAGAGAAATTGAATAGGCATTCGATTCTTATAGAATCAATACACTATAGCGGAAATTTATAATTAAATTCTTTTTCTCATTTATCAGAGCTGTTCGGGATTTACTTTGATAGTGCGGTTGTGACATTATTGCGATGATCTGTTGTTAGCACATAATTTAATTCAGTACATACTCCCTTTTTTCACCATAAGGCATGTCGATAACTTCTTGTTACAGACAAATAGTATAAAAAGTTGACTAGCATTTTTTGCAGTATAGTTATTATAATATCGCGTATTGAAATGGCTCTCACTGCTTATGTAGGTAACTTATCAGTAGATGACTATAGACTAAAACTATGCTAAACTAAAAGCTGTGATAGTCCAGCTATGACACCGTGCCATTGTTTCGAGGCGGTCACGGGTTTAATCCTCGGGTAGGCACCAATGATTTTTTATTTAAAACTTGTATCTAATTTATAATTGCAATCACTCGCATTTTCGGTAAAGGAAAACATCGCGAGGCAACCTGCATATTATAGAGAATTCCAGGTATATGTGTAACATACCAATGCGCGCAATTATTGGTGCGGCGTGTTAGGTCTTAGCTCCAATCCTTCTCTCAAAAACGGTCATAGGAGACCTTTGCTCAGTAGTGGGATAGTAACAGTCCGTTACTTTATTTTTACTAGATTATTATACTTTATATATACTAGACTATTATACTAGAGTATATATTATACTATATGAATTATTTATAAGACTAACAAATATGAATTTTTAAATTGTTAACGCCACATTACAGGAGAGAAGAGTAAAAAATTATACTTATTGCAAAAAATAGCATATGGCGAAGTCTAAACACATTTTATGATGAAATTATTTTTCTCGTTATTGTCGTTTTCAAATTAACTTTGGTTAATGACGTGAGGGTTCAGCCCTAATGTCGTGTAGACCCTGATGAATCTGTATCAAATTATTTGCGTGGCGGCATCTTGGCGGCTAAACCCCGCAACGTAGACTGTACAGACGCCAAATTACTTTCCAGTTTATGAAATTGTTTATCTTTCTTGGCTTTAAATTAAAAAGTTTGGAATTTAAATTTGGTAGTTCGCATAACATTTGTACCTAAGTTCTATATATACCGATATACCGATATACCGTATACCGTATACCGATTTAAAACGAATATTATGTTTATATATTGATTTGAGAATTTGACTTATTTTACATTACCTGGGACTGGGACTATTCTTATTTTATTGATATTACCCAAAATGTATTTTTTATATATTTCAGTGTTTATGGTATTTCAAAGTCGTTTATTAAAGCAATTTTTCAAGTAGGAAGCTTCATTGAAATTTTAAGAGTCTAAATATATAAATATATAAACGGTCGTCCGTCCCCAAAGTAAGTAACTTAATACTTGTGTTATGGGTGACAGACAACTGGTGAATATATACATATATAATTGTTAAATACATACTTAAATACAAATATACACCCAGGCTCAAAGACCAACAAATTCATTTATAGAAAATGTTGGCCCTCGGCGGGAATCGAACCCGCGACCCGCGGAGCTGAAGGCAGGGTCACTACCCACTGCTCCAACGAGCCAGTCAATTCTAAGCGATGGGAAAACTAATTTTTCGATTTAATGAATTCCAATACTAACCTTACCTTCCTAACCTTAAAAAGTTATAGATGCGTTAAACAATTTAATTAGAAAACTGTGTTAGGGTCTGGGAGGTTCATGGAACTGCCACCGGCCAGTAATCTAGTTAGGGCGACCGCACGCGCCGCCGTTGGCAAGCCGCGCGCTTCGCCGCCTGCCTGATCGAAACGTAATTGGGTGTACTCACTTGATGCTATGTAGATTATGAAATAACTGTTTAAGCAATATGCTATACCAGAAGATAAGTGGTATATATTCTTCATATATATACCGGCCTCAAAGTCTTATAGTAAATAACCAGTAGAATGAATTTATATCATTCAGAAGAAAAAATAATTTGATTTAAAATGGAATTGAGAATTTTTATTTATATATTATTTATATTAATCTCATCCAAAAACCATTTAAAATATACACGAAATCAATTAATATTTGTACTTTAAGGAGTTTATCATTATTTTTGGTTTTGTCGAAACTCTTTGTGTTTAAATTCTTCTAAACCTTACTTAACTAAACCTATTAACCTTAACTAAACCAATTAAACCTTATTGAAGTTCAATTAAATGCGATTCATTTGTTATATAAAATAAATACCGCAAATGACTTTAAGTATATTAAAATACAATTATAATACATTCTATTTTGTTTAAAAATAAGATCAACTTTAAATTGCATAAAATAAACAATTAATTTGTTTTCGTTTCGTTGCAAAGCAGTTATTCCGTACAATGTAGTGCCTCATTTAAATACAGTAGTTACAACCATTCATAATTTCCTTCTTGCAGCTGTCACAAACATACCTGAGATCAAAACCACACAGGAGTAACAAACTCGAGTGCAAGTCAAATTGAAACGTCAACCAGTGTTTAACGTTCCCGACGCCCGCCCGACTGCAGACTTCATTTACACCCGTAACTAAATATATAACTACAATGTCATAATCACATTGAACTCTGCTACAAATTCTCTCAGAACATAAACTCCTGGAGTTTCATTATGGTAATATTATGCATGTGGTATTATAGCATCTTCTATTAATACCTTACTGTTGAGAAAAACCCTCATAGCAACATAAGAGGGGGATATGGAAGCAGGCACTTTCTACTGGCTGAGTACGGCATAAATACAGGCTTCGATATTTTCCTCTCCTCTCCTCTCCGGCGACATTTTATCGCGCAAAGTTACACCTAGAGTTACTAGTTGTCTATACCAACTAATATAAAACGTTTCAAGAAAAAGTTGTTCCAAGTTACACACATTTTTTTTAACTTTTAAAAGTGTACTTTATCCGGGGACTTTAAAGTTCACAAAACAATAATATAACAAAATAAAAGTACGTAAATGTATTACCCAGAGACAAGTAGATGCTCAGATTGGTGACGAGTGTTCGATAAAATTGCAATAAAATTTTTTGAGAGATTCTTCTAAAGAAATCAAAGAATATTTAGCTCCCCTACTACTGGGTAATGTAATATTAGTCAACTTAGTTAAACATTCGTTTTAAAAGTGCATTAGACCTGTTTTTTAAGCAAAATGGACGATAAAAAAAGTAAATGATGCTTTACTACGTGATAATTAATAAAAAAAAATGGTACTTCGATGTTGTTAGTTTAATGAAGTCCTATGGAGTTATATTTTTTTTTCATAATTGAAATATTATTTTTGAAATTCCATAGTAGTGTAGTGTACTTTAATTATATTTTTTATGTTTAATCTATTTATGTGGGCCTTCTATGTTTTAATCGATATAAAATTAAAGGTCACTCTTGAGTAGCGTTTGACAATGCAAACAATACTATTGAGCTTTGTAGTTTCTGAATAAGCAGTGAATGGATAAAATAGTGTCAGCTGATTCCGGCGTCTCGCAGAACTGAATGGTCGTGTCTATACTGGCCTTGTCCGACATTCACTAAATAGAAGCCTCCTATGTACTGTGTAACCTTTAAGTATATTTGCCTATTACTGATCTATGGACATAAAGTTTCATGCAAACAATATAAATTCATTTCTTTACATCTTTATATATTCATAGGTCTGGTTTTACATTTACCGCAACTTTTTTATGTAGGTAACAACGTCTATTTGGATTAATTTAAATAATATATGCAATCTTATAGAATATTAGTCTAATTTGACAATGTGTTAAATATTAGCGGGCAAATATTTATTCTTTATGGATTTACGATAATGTTCTTATTCGAAAATAAAAAATCATTCTAGTTTATTATTTTTTATAATTATATTCTTAATCAAATAATGTTCATTTTCATCATTTTACTACTTTTATATTCCTGTTTAATTTAACATATTCTTTGTTTAGATTAATTTCCCTATGGGAATTAAATAAATAAATAGTGTCGGTCATTTTTGATATATGCATGTTTACATGTAATCCAAATTAAATATAGTAAATACCTGGTCGACTAAGCCTTGCTCGGTAATCATTTTAATATTAAAGATATAATACCTTATATACATTTATTAATTTATGGTTGCCGTTATCCATGTTCTTTATTTCTATTTATTGTTTATTTATCTGTTGAATTGTATATAGCAGGATGATCTGGCATCGCAGCAGTTATAGTCGCTTTAAAATAAAAAAAAATAATTTATTAAAATCCCCCGACCATGTGACATAATAACATTAATAAAATATATAATATAAATAAAGACGTTCGTTAATTCTCCTGTCCTTATCCCAATCCGAGTGGGGTCGGAACAACATGTTATAAATATGCTGTCACATGACTCTGCTAGGTACGAGTATTTTAAGACCGGCCGCCTGCCTGACGCCAACTTACGAGTAGCTTAGTCGCCGTTTATGACATCTCAGGAAGAAAGAGGGTAGTCTATTCTACCACCAATAAATAATACACGGCGTATCGGCGTACTACGGTTAATATCAATATACCATACCGAATAAATTTAAATAAAAAGAAGATTAAAAATTCGTGATTTGGAATAACCCATGTAAGGAATCTCACTTTTACAATTATAACAAGAAGAACTATTATGGCGCATGTAACCTGCTGATCTTAATTGTTTATTTAAAAATTCTTACCTAAATTCTCGTCCAGAACTATGTTATTGAAGTGTTCAGCTAAATTTTCTGCTCTTTCCACTGCAGCTAATATATATATTTTTAATAAGGAACAGCAATATAGAAAAAGTATTAAATTCACTGACGTAATGCAAATATGTGCTTATTCCACTCATATATAAGAGTCAATATTTAAAATTTTTATTTCTTTTAGTAAGAAAAGTGTAACAATTTGAAATTTACTTATTTTCATTTAATTATATTTATTTTTGGACATTATGAATACATAGAAATTAGAAGAGAAACTAATTACATTACATTTAAATAACATTTAAATAAAATATTTTTGATTAATCAATAATAAGGGGGACATACTCTTAAAAAGATTTTAGTATTTCTATTCTATTATGCACTTATGAGCAACAAGAATTAAAAACTTACCTGCATTTGAGGTTTTAAATTTCATATTTCGGGACTCCACTAAAATAAATAAGCATAATGTTTTTCTTTATAAATAAAATAGCATATTTATGCTATTGTTAGAAAAATTGAAAACAACTCACATATTTTTTCTACTTCTTCGTCCACTGCAGTTATTCCTACTAGGTAGTACAAAATAATAAATTTATTAAATACTTTATTTATAGTCATCGCAATTTATAATATAATTCGTATAAACTATCAAAAAGCTAACTTACACATTTTCCGAAATTGTATAATTGCCAAAGTGTGTTCATCGCTTTTATGTTTTAGGGGTATTTCTGAAAATGTATACTCGTATATTACTTTGAAAATAAAACACTTCCCGGGAGACTGAGAAACAACTGCAGACATTTAAAAAATGTAGATTAAATTTAGCTCCGTCTTCGTCTGACAAAAAGAAGAATATATTATGAGAAGAAAAGTTTATTAACATACAACGTACCATCAAACGATGCAGTCGAGTCTTTTGTGCATTGTGAATGTAGTCGACAAGTATCAAGATCACCTGGGTTACTGCACTCGTAGTTCCAGCGACAAGTTTGAGCCTTAGCTATGTCTGAGTTTTCTGTCACAAAAAAAAAAACGATTTTCCATATCATAGTACAGAATGAACTAAAATTGCTTTAAAATTGAACATATATATTTATTTAACTTAATTGATTAACACTTAATTTGACAAATTATTAAGTTACATCTTTTGACACTCAAAAACATGTTAGGACCATTTTGGTAACAATGAACATTTACAAACAGGTGATATGATTTAGTGTTCATTATTGCCTTAAGAGATCAGTTAAACTAAAGACTACGATTTTGCATCCATGAGTATAGGTAAACTCTTCTCATTATTAATTTTGTTATCATATTGTTTGTAATAGAGTTCTAAACTTATATTTTATTCTGCTACATTTATTACATTTACATTGCAGTTAGCTATCTGTGATCTCATTCATATATTCTTTATAACACGAGTAGATTTTAGTAACTAAAATGAATTCTCTTATTCTCTAAGAGAGAGCTAAATTGGCTATTCTCTATCTTACAGAATAGGCTCAATCAACACTTTTGATTAGTTAAGTTCCGTTGAGTCATGCTCGCGCCGCCATATAAATAGAGAATCAATAAGTAATAGTATAAATTTGTACCTAACAATTTTAAGATCAAAATAGTGCAGCCCAACAATTTTTAACAACGTAGAATATTTTTATATAGTTGCAAAAATAATTCCAAAATAAATTGTTATTGAAGGTCAGTTAAGGATTTATAAAAAGTTGTTATTAGGTACCGTTAGTCGGCCTACCGTCTTCGATTGTTCGATCGTTTTTACTTGGACGCTTACTTTTTCCTTGATTTTCCCTGTTGTCACGCCGCTCGTTGATAATTAAATACCTTTTCTTTTTTAATTTCTTGGCTAGTGGAATTCCTTCAAAATACAAAAAAATATAAAATGCTCTTCTGTCTTGTGTAATATGACTGAAGTGTAAGAATATTCAGAATAAGAGAAATCAGTGATATTAAAATTTCCTTTAACAGTTTTAAGTCCGTAATTATAAAAACAAGAATGTTTAATCACCCATAAAAAAGCGAGGTGTCGTAAAAGGCAACTAATATTTATTCAGCACAATATTTTCTTTAGAATCTATTCCATTGGACGATCGATAATCGCTAAAGCAAATTGTTACTTTTATCGATTTTGTATTAAATACCACATACCTCTTCGTTTAGATTTCAATCCATATTTTTTATCTATATCGATTTTTGTCACCACTGAAAAAACAAGATTCATTTATTATTTATAATATTTGCAATCTGTTTAAATGTTTTATTGTTAACTAGCTGTCCGGCCACGCGTTGCTGCAGCTCAGTCCGGTTTCGAATTCTCCTCGCCACAGATCTCAACAGTTAAAAAAAATGCTCTAATCGTCATCAAACTTTACCGGACCATCCGCTGGGTCATCCTAAAGTCTGTCTGAGTCTTGTCATCATATATTACTGGATACTCACGCTTATATTTGCTCCTTTTAGGTTTTACTTTTATAAATTGCCCTAAAAAAAAATATTGCTTCTAGAGAGATTGTTATAAAGAAATTAATATCGATCAATCGAACATAGATGGATTTTGTTTATTTATATACTATAAATGTTTTTTAATTCACCTCTTAAATACATAGTCTGTCCTGCTTCGGTTGTAGCATCCATTTGCAAATCATTGACATCTAAAAGTTGAACAAAATATCCTTAATATTTCAATGAGTCAATCTTATATACATATATATATTTTCGAAATCTCGAAAACGGCTCCAACAATTTTCCTAAAATTCAGCAAGGGGGTTTTGGGGGAGAAAAATCGATCTAGCTAGGTTTTATGTAAAAAAAAATTGTTTTATACCTGTTTTTGGGCATTAAAAATACTGAAATTTATATTGAATTGATTTTGTGCCATTAACTGTCAAGTCAGCGTAGCTTATTCGGGGAACGGGCAAATAAACTATTTTAGGGAATCGATCCTAGGTATTTACATTTCTCGAGACTGCCCGTTCCCTAAAATAACTAAATTTTTTTTTTTTCTTTTTCTAAAAAGTACCGAGCAAGGCTTGGTCACCCAAATATTATAAAGTAATATGCAAAAATATATATGTATGTCGCATCCTGGCAACCATCATTCCACCATTGAAAATAGAAAGCGCAGTGGTGACACATTGAGAACTGCTTATGTGTAAGTTGAAGACAGTAAGTAGAAGATAAGCGTTGTTCTTTTATATGAACGATGCCCTAATCACGCCCACTAATGTCTAAAACCTGCCATGATACTGATGATTCTGTATCAGAAGGGTTAATTTTAATAAGATTTCCACAGTAGATAAAAAAGCTTAGAAGTTATTTTATATATTATTTGGAGTTTTAAGAGGGAATATCGTAGTAGTATTTTCGAATATCTCAACCTCAGGTTCGTGGTGGTTTTTAACAACTTTTATTATTAACTTTTAAAATGAATTAACGTTCTTACGTTCACCGCTTAATGCAAGAGCTTGTAGAGCGTCAATTCCAGATATATCAATATCTAAAATAGAAACAAAACTAATTAGTCGTGCTATGAGTTATTTCATCATTTTTTATATAAAAGCCTTACCCTTGAGTACGGTTATGCGTTTTGTGGTTAGGACTGAAAAGTATAAATTTTCAATTATAAAAAAAATATGAAAAATAAGCAACTTAAAAAATTTAGCAATATAAAATGTCACCAACTAATTATTATTATTTTTCTTATAAACTTTAATGCACTGGTTAACCTGTTGTGTTTCTTGAAATTTGTTCGACTTACACTGTATTGTATGTACCAATGTGCTAAAAAGATTATTACTCATCAAAGACCTCTACTTATAACCTTGATGACGTAAAATTGTTGTTTTCGTTACGAAATTCTAAATATATATATATATGATTAATAAAACAATGAATAACAAATAAATTTACTCTTGATTAAATACTGTCTTGGACATTGATTGTCGAGGAATAACTAGCATAGTAAGTTGGTAATAATAATAAAAGTACGTACAGAAAGCTTCAAATAGTTTATCCGCTAGCTCTTCAGGGCTGTATGTGGAACTTACAAAGCCTTTGCCACCTGTGGTTACGTTATAACAACGTTATTCGATAAAATAAAACTATTATTAAATTGCTATGCGTTGCTGTCGCTTTCTCATTTTTTTTATTTCCTCTCATTTAATATCTCGGAACGTGTTTATTTATCATTTTACGATTTTTAAAATGTTTATTTATATTATAGTGTAAAAGATCATATTGTTAAATTAACATTAAATGCTTAAAGTACCTAACCTATTCCTATTAAAAAAAAATAGTTTAGTAAGTTATCATTAAAAGATTGATATATGCTTTCGCGGGCTATATTGAAGTCCAATATACATTGTTTGTTATGTCTCAAACATATTTGGCGTTGAAAGCTCCTAGGAGGGTTGAGATAGATAAGACTATCTATTGATGAAAATTCGAAATTAGTTTTTGAGTTTAGTGCGTATAGATAGACAGACGGAAGGAGAGTGCTCTTTGTTATATAATATGTAAGGATTAATATAAAATAATTAAACACAGTACGTACTTCCTGGTTCGCCCACTAAAAGAAATATAAGTGATAAATATATGTTCGTTACAAATATACTTTGTATATTAATCCCACACGATTAAGAATGATTGTGGCATGAGTGTACACTTAATATACATCAAAAGTATATTTTATGTAATGGTTTAATGTAATATTTATCAGGTAATCATTAATTACAATATACACCAATGTTAATACAAATTATATAATATTAAATTATACAAATTATTATAATTATATATATTATTATAACCCCTTGACAAACAACTTTGTGATTGCCAATACCATAATAATTAATTATAAGAGTATTATATTAATTTTTCATAATATTAATACTTGATAGATCGACCAAACAGAAAATTCTGTCAAATTATAACAGATATCTTTAAAGTTTATTGGTTTATATAAAGTTTATTGGTTTATATGAAGGTTGAGTATAGTGAAGTGTGAGTACCACACTTCACTATACTCATGTACCTACAGTATTTTTTATACATAAAAGAGTACGTTTTATTAAATAAATAATAAACTAAAGTAGGAAACCAATATCAAAACTCCTTTTACTATTATAAATCCCGACAGAAATTACATATTAAAAAAGTCGCCAGTGAATGAACGGAGGGCATTGAAACGAATCCTTTAGCATCAGCGCGTTCAGGCCTCTTTTCCTATATTCAAACTAATAATCTGTAGTCATTAAAAGAATAGGATGCAAACGCCATTACTATTTTTCAAACGTGCGTAACGATTTTACTTTAATATAAATGCATATGTGTTAATTTTGTTTATCATAGATAAAGGGGTTCCCAAAAGCCTAATCATGATTATGAAAGAATAAAGACCTAGATTTGTGTGCAACACAAATAAAATTATGTATAAATATAACACAAATGAAACAACAAACCTTTTTTTAGTAATTTTTTTGCTATAGGCAACATTTCAGTGGGTGTAAATGTATCACCTGAAAGTATTTAAAGAGTCATTTATACATTAAATTTTATGAATTCTTATTTACAACATGTAACATATACAAGGCAGGTATTTAAACTGGGTTACTTTTGTTATTTAATGTGCAAAATCGTAGTCGGAAAAAAAACTAAAATATATCTTTTATACAGTTTGACATATTAACTCTGACTAAGCAATCCTTGGCTTAGTAATGACTCTGTTCATCGTTCTACTATTTTCAAATTTAAGCAATTGCCACCGTTGCATTTCGCGATTTCACTTCATAATTGGTGTTGACGTAACCGAGGTCAATTTTGAAAATATCGATGTTTCAGTTAAAAATAATATGGAATCTTTTTAAAGCGCCGATTAATTCCGACAGCTATTTATCATTATAATTCAAATAATTATTGTAGATTATTGTGCCTATAATTTTATTCTTACCAACAGTTAAATATTTTCCTGTAACAAATATTACCGTAAATTAATATGGTATCATCAGCATAACATGTAGTTTTTTCTCACATTTATTGTTAGACATTGATGAAGTAACTACAGCGGCTGGCACTTTTTAACTATCACTGAGTAATAGTAATTCGGATTGTATACATATTTCTTGATATACATAGATTATTTCAATCATCTTTTTTTATTGAAAGTTAAGAAGGTAAGTTAACAAATACCATAATCATGTAGTACAATTAACAATACATTTTTAACATTTTCTAATAATTATATACGTTTTAGTTTTAATATTTAAGCCTTTGAATATGTCATGATACTGTTTAAGTGGGATAGAAAAACTGACAGTTAATTATCAATTATTAAAATTTCAAGATGAATTTCATATTTTTGACTTTACCATTAAGTCTTGAATCGTCTTCTTGGCTTTTTTCCCTCTCGGCTATGTTTTGTAAGATATGGCCCAAATTGGATATGTGCTCTGAAACATATCAGTAAAAAATTGTTAAATGAATTCTGTTTTAATTCATTTATCTATGCAACTACTTACCATATATGTGTATAATTGTTTGTAGCAATGTTCTTATTTTAGTATATTTATAAAATCATCAAAATATAACTAAATTTTCAGGAAAGTGGAAGAAAAAAGGGAAATTGCTTTGGTGCTACTATCTTTTGAATGTTTGATTAGTCGATATAATTGATAATCACCACTTGAATACCTTGGGTCAGTGTTATTAAATTTTTCATAAAATATGAGGTAACAAACTTATTGCTCATTTTGGTAACCCATAAATATTTTAAAAAATTATAGACTAAAATTGAGCAATTTAATTTGTACTTTATATTAAAATTATATGTATATACATATATATAAGTGACAAATTCATAGAAAAATATTAACTATTACTTTTATTTGGATCAATCTTTACTTGCAAGGTATGCTATTATTTAGGATAAGAACAACTACGAGTATGTCTTTATTACTGCTAAGAAATACGTTCCTATGAAATACAATAGAAAAATCAATGAATACGAAAATAGCCTGTATTTTTTTAACTTATTTACTTCTTAGAGTTAAAATTTAGAGATGAAAGAGTAACGTTACTCTTACATTTGTATTTATTTTAATCTTACTTTTTTCAGAAGTAGGATTTTGTTTCTTCGGAGGCCTTTGTAGAGTTGCCATTATCTGAAATAAAACAAAAAATATTAACCTTTAGAGTATTCAAAGATTAAACAATGATAATACTTATCGCGCATAATAAAATTGCAAAAAACGATATTAAAAATATGAAACAATAATCTGAATTAGGAAAAATTTCATAAAATAGTTGCCGTGCCATAGTGATCTTTTACCAGTAACCTTTTGTGAAAATAAATGTTAACTTCGAAGCAATCTGAATCGAACATTCTCATTTAAATGTAGCTTCGAGGTTATTGGTTATGTTTTTATATAAACTAAATTCAAGGATTTCTCTTATAGGATTTTATATTGTATAAAAAAATTACGAAAATCATTCATTATTTTCATCACTGTTGTCTTGCCTTTATCCCACTCTATGGTCAGAACAATATGTTTAGCGTTTCCATCCTCTTCAGGCGCATTAGTGATATTCAATACATCACTTTTTCGCCCTTCATCACGTATCTATTCACATTCATACTTAACACTCGTATGCTCACATGATTTTCATTTTGTTCCATTATTTTATTATTTATTCATTGATTACATCAGAAAACAAAGAAACTTACACAATTTAAAATGGCTGCAAACAAATAAAATCTAACGAGCCAACAGTTCATTTTACAAAATCAATAGGAAGATTGTGCTGAACACAATTAACTGAAAATCCAATTAACAGAGTTAATAAATTGCAAATAGCATGAAGTTTGCTTTTTAACCAAAAGTCTATTTATATTTTATCATTTATTTTACTTCAGTATTATAATACCGCGTCTGTTTTCAACGTGAAAACGAAATAAACAAATTCTGAATTAAAATTTTGTTCTGCATAAGCCGTAATGACCTCTTTGTTAGCGTGTATCATTTTTATTAAAGTTTCCGATTTTAAGTGTCGTCTTTTCTTTTTAACTTTCCTTGAATATTCATCAAGTGAGGAAAATCGTTATCGGTAATCTACAGAATTTCTCTATAACCTGAGTATTACATTGTACAGATTATTCTATTAATAATAAAGTCTTTGCCCATCGGTAGGATAGTCTTGTACTTTTACTCATCATTCTGCTGCCCTTATCCCACTCTAAGTGGGGTCGGCACAACATGTTATAACCATGTCAAATAATTTGGCTACGTATTTTACGACCGGCTGCCTGACTGACATCAACACAAGCAAGTCGTATTTTACGACAACTCGGTAAGAAATGAGGGTTTTCTATTCTACTCAGCCGGATGCCACGCAGCGGCTAGACTCACTTTTGTCGCCTTTTACAACACCTCGGTAAGAAATGAGGTTGGTACTATTCTTTTCAGCCGGATACCACACGGCGTCGTACTCTTAATGCCTGTTAACTATTTTATCGCTGGGGCCAGCACCGTATAAACAATATTTATGGCTCAGTTTGTGAACGCATAGAACAACAGACTTTGCCGGTGAAAGGTTGCGCGATGACCCGCGACCGATATGGGTTCACAGCCGCCCGATAGCAGACGCTGTTTCATTGTGGAACTGCGGTTTCGCCACTTAACACCACTCTCACCGGCAACATCGCCAAGTACTAACGAGTTTCGTAAAGAATGTATTGTGTTTGATCTAGATCATGCTCGAATATGCTTCTTAGATCATCAGTATCCATTGTTAGTTGTTGAATTGTTGGCGTAATGTGATTACCAACGTTTTTATAGCCTTTTGTAATGAAAATTTTCTTAGGTACAGCGTCTATTATAGTTAAAATCAGCTAGTTAGTCGAGTTGTCTGCTTGTTTGGTCATGTTGCCTATGTGATTGATTGTGCAATTAGCTTTAAATACCTATATAAACTTTAATAACTTGACAATCGTATAATCCAGTAAGTACTCTATTAAGCAATAATACATTGCGCAATGTTTTTAAATTTAGATCTATATTAGCTTTTACCAGCAACTTCGTTTGTGTGGACTGTTGTCGCGTGATAGGTTGATAATTGATGGCACTTTTCAATGTCATGCTATTCCTGTAGAAATAACAAAATTTCTATAGACTATATGCTACTTCGGTGCATAAGGAATAATCGTGCCAAAGTTCATCAATATTGGTTTAGCGGATTCGAAAGAGTAACAAATGTACATCCACACTTACAAACTTTCGCATTTTTAATATTAGTAGGATGGGATATTCGTAGGATGTCGGAGTTTTAATTATTTTTCAAAGGCATTTTCAGTTCCTCGTTTCGTCGTGTTTCAATATTTGGTAATTATTATAATTAATCATTGCGTACGCACGGTATAGACGACGTCCCGGATAAAACTCGGTTGAGTTCCCTTTGACTGACATTTGACATTCTAGAGGGACTTTTAAATTTATGAATTACAACCTGTACCCGTGACTTCGTTCGAAACTTAAATGTAAAAGTACGTTTATGTCATTTTTCCTACTTCCGAAGCAAAAATGGAAATTTTGTGTACTATACATATGTCGGTAGTATATAAGCTTCAATTATTATAAATTTGATATCAGTAGATCAGCTGTAAAAGCTCGACAGACAGACAGACTTTTACATTTATAAAATTAGTATGGATTTTTAGTGTATTAATATTTTTACGAACTGCAGTTATATTTTTGAAACAAAAGCCCTGTATAATATAGGCTCACTTAATGTCGCATTGCAGGCTAAAACCTCTCTTGTGCAGTGGGCGATAGTAATGTGGCCTGTGTTTCAGGATCTTAACGCATTAGCAATGCTTTTTCAGTGACTTAATACTTTCATATAGCTGTAGAATTTACGTTCATAATTTCATAGCTTTGAAAATTCATAAAATAGAAATAGAATTAAAATAAATATCTATTTCATAAAACAAATTATTTTAAAATTTTTATTATTGTAAATGTATTTTCTTTAAAACTTAAACAAAGAACAATTTTAGAATATGTAAGAAAATGTATGAAACTAAAGAGACAGTAAGAAAAAAGAAGTATGAATATTTGTTTATTGAATCTTTGCTTTGAAAAAACTCGTTTTTTGGTAGACGCATAGAAATTTTATTCGTATTAGTCTATACCTTCACTGACTCATATTAATACTAATGTACATAGGTAACATTACATTGTTTCAAAACGCACCACGTCAGTAACAGCAGAACCCGTAAGTGAGAATGGACGTGTAGTGACATAATGTTGGCGCGTGTTTGAGACTGTGCTATATTCATACAACACAAGTATAGACTTGTGAGTTAATTTGTATTGTTTAAGTATAGACTTAATACAAATTAACTCATACACTACAGTCGATACTAAGATAATAATCACATTAGTCTTATAACGTGCACATGAATATTCAGTGTAAAACCTTCTGAATTGGAGATTTAGAAAACGGAAGGAAAAAGCACCGAAATATAAATAGTGCTTTTTGCTTACAGCTTCTTGGTGCAGCTGGTCCGAACTTTTAGTAATTTTGTAAATTAGTATTTAAATGCACATAGATAACTAGCTTTTACCCGCAGCTGCGTTCGCGTGGACTGTGGTCACGTGATTGATGTTAGGGCGTGAGTGTCGAATGAGGATGTAAGAGATGACGCTTTTCCTGTAAAATTAATTATATATATATATATATATATATATATATATATATATATATATATATATATATATATATATTACCCCGGTTTATAACGAATAATTGTGCCAAATATCATTCGCCGTGAAAGAGTAACAAATATACATCTATCCTCACAAACTTTCGCATTTATAATATTAGTAAGATTAACCATACACAAAGTACAGTATTACGTACGACACCTCATAATCTCGGCTTCCTATCAGGGGCTGTTACTTCGAACGGTGATGACACAAATATCTTTCTATCTTTATTTATACATTAACTGGCTATACATATTTTCGCTTACGTCACATAATTCTACAGAGACCGATAGGGATCCGACGCGCCGTCTAGACCCGACAATCCCGCTAGACTAGTCATACGACCGTTACTTTAAACGCGAGACAGAATTTACCTACTTCCCGATTTGTCTACCAACAAATCTGATTTAAGAATTGGCGCTAAAGTAAGGTTCTCGATCGAAGTCGAGAGCTGGTAGCAATAGTGACAGCTTCTTACCACACACTAAGTGTGCTGAGAATTTGCGGCATCTATATTGACACATTGAGTGCAGCGTCTTAGAGGATACTGTGTACTATGTGCTCGACACACTTTATATGGCAATAGTGCCACATCGGATTTAACATTTTTTTAATCGGATTTTAATTTCTCCTGGGTCACTTAGGATTTAATTCACTGGAAACTCGACGAGCACATGAACAACTTATTACAGTTTGTAAAGTTCTTACTAATAAGATTGACTGTATTGAGCTGCATAATAAGTTGTGCAGCATCTTTGTTCCAAAAGAGTATGGCCGTTACCGGCGTATAAAATTCTTTGCGGTTCCTTTTTCTCGTACGGTGTACCGGGCTAAATCACCAGTACCTCGAACACTATCTGCCCTAAATGAATTGTTAACGGAGTGGCCTAACTGCGATATATTTGCAGACCAATGGAAAAGCATAGTGTATTGTTGCCTAAATTTCAGTGAGCGCTACAATTCCACTATGCTACTAGGTTGTTTTTTTTTTATTTTTATTTTTTTTTATTTTCAATGGTTGTTTGATTTCTTTATCCAGTCATGTGTATTGTTTTTTTTTTATTATTATTTTTTAGTTTTTATGTATAATTTTAATGTTAATTAGTATAATTGGTTGGTTACCGTTCTAATTAATTTAAATAAATAAATAAATAAATAAAAAAATAAAAACATAAATGGGATTTAACTACATAAACCGAAAATGTAGGTTTAAATTAAGCAGAACGAAATAAGATGGGATGTAAAGTCCTAACAAAACAATCTTTAAATGTGTTTAATAGGTATGTGTATATAGAATAAATGTGTATATAGAAGAATTAAAATTATAAAACTATAAAAACTACATGTAGCACAAGAAGTAGTTTTACAATATAATATCACAATAAACATGTAAGTGTCATTACACGTACATTTTTGTATAAATAATTGAATATTTCGATTAATTTAATTACTAATTAATTTACTACGAAGCGTTTTGAAAAATTTTTTTTTAAAGATATCATGGAACATATTATAGCTTCGGATAAATTGTTATTAGAAACAAATAATAGAATCATTAGTTGTTTTCACGTACAATTTTAAGTAAGTAATGTATCAAAAATGTATCGAAGGTTAAATTTTAAGGTTGTTTTTCCTTAGGATTTGTGACTAACGTATTTACTTAGTGTTTATTTTATCTTTTTAAAATAAGTCATAGATGTTAACTCTGTAAAAAAGTACATCGGTTTATTTTAAATCAAAATATTTTCTTCCGGTTAGTAATAAGCCTAGCAGAGTTAGATTTAGATGTTTTTTTAGGTTTTCGACATTAGGAATACGATACGATATGAATGCTAATGTAAAATGCACTGTCTATGTTATAAGCTTTAAAACCAAAATTCTATAGAATTATAGTCAGAGATTTAAAAAGCATTTGATTCTATCTATCATTTCTATCTAGCATTTGATTCTATCTTTCACTTCTATCTAGCAGTTGATTCTATCTATCATTTCTATCTGGAAACAAATTGTTATTTCATCTTATTTGACTGGCCCGTTGGAGCAGTGGGTAGTGACCCTGCCTTCAGCTCCGCGGGTCGCGGGTTCGATTCCCGCCGAGGGCCAACATTTTCTATACATGAATTTGTTGGCCTTTGAGCCTGGGTGTATATTTGTATTTGTATTTAAGTATGTATTTAAAAAATATATAAGTATATATTCACCAGTTGTCTGTCTACCATAACACAAGTAATAAGTTACTTACTTTGGGGACGGACGACCGTGTGTGTAAATGTCCCATATATTTTTTTTTATATCACTCATTTGTTAGACATATCACTCTGCTAGCGGTTTCTACTGGAAAATAGTTAGTTGCTTAGTACTAACCGAATTGTGTAGAATAGCAATGAAATGTACTTGCACAATACATCATTTTAAAAACACTGTTAAAAAGAGGCTGATACAGAAAGCCTACTATACTCTTGAAGATTATCTGGAAGATAAGAATGTGTGGATATAGCTCTCTTTGAACCTGTACAAGACAGTAACGACTTAATGTAAATAGTATTAAGAATTATATTTTTAAAAAAGCAACCGCCGAGTTTCTTGCTGGCTCTTCTCGGTAGGAACAGCTTTCCGAACCAGCAGTAGAGTTGACGATTCAAAAGCACTTGTTTACAAGTTTATTTGAATAAAGAATATTTTGAATTTGAATTTGAATTTGAATATTTATAAAACATTTTCAAAAGTTTTTAAATGAGCGCTCCAAATTTAAATTCATATTATTCTTTATTCAAATAAACTTGTAAAAAAGTGCTTTTTAATGGACAACTCTATTGCTTATTGTTCGGAAAGCTGTTCCTACCGAGAAGAGCCAGAAAAAAACTCGGCGGTTGCTGTTTTAAAAATGTAATTCTTATAACTCGGCCCATTCAGTCATTACTTTATTGTACAAGATCGAAGAGTAGCTATATCTAGGCATTCTTATCATCTATGTAATCTTCAACAGTATAGCGGGCTTTCTTTTATCGGTAAACTTGTGTTTTGGAATATAGTCGAAATAATAATAAACAAAATAATAATTAAACACAAATATTCCTTAAACAAATACAAACGTATACATTAAACGATTAACGTAAACAGCTATTTCAGTTTTTCCATAGCGGAGTAAAAATAACGATGACAGTATCGGAAACCGCGTCCCATTTACTATTTAATGTGTTAAGTATATACAATTTGTGGTTGTTGCAGAGACGAGTCGAGAATTCATTAGATCATCCATGTTGTAACCTCGACGCGTCACAATATTAGTGTGTCTCTAAAAGCGTTAGAGGTGACATAGGTGTAGACGTGTGGGTATTTGTTTGTCTTATTATGGGACCTAAAATTGTTATATATTAATATTATCAACTAGCGGCCTACCCTGCTTCGCACGGGTATAAAATATATAGCCTATGTCACTCAGTGAAAAAAATGATTAAAAACGATCCAGTAGTTTAAATTTATTCATTACTGCCCGTGGCCCGCACGCGTTAATATCCTATACCAAGAAGATTTCCTGCTATATCTAATATCTAAATTCATATACTACATATTTACATTTTACATTTTTCCCTATATATTTTATGTTTAAAATTAATTACAGAATGTCTTTATATACAACATTCATAGCTTTGTTATCATTAGACAATACGAACATGTTTTCTTTAGAGGTTACTCTTAAAAAGCGACATTTAGTTGCGCATCCGATCGCTGCTAAATTCGAAGTGCTATAGGGTGAAGCGCGGCCTCCTCGCGGGATTTTAAATCTGTGATATCTTCGAAAATTTTCATTTAAATTACATGCTGTAAACGGCCATATTTATCTATATTAAATCAACAATGTATTTAAGGTACTTAATTGGATAAGGATTAATGCTATATTGTATAAAAATTGCTTCGAAAATAAGGCATTATTTTTCGTAAAAAGTAAATGACAAAAAATGCTATTGCGGGTTATCCATAAGAGATAGACATATGCATACCATCGCGGACTTTTCTGTAGACCTTTTCAAGGCGTGCAAATACTTAGTACATCATTTTGATAAATCTCGTAGGGTTTAGCCTGCGTTTGCAATGTAAGCGGAAAAAAAGTAATTATTTAAGACATCACATTAGAAACCTCAAAAAAACAGTATTTCTCTACTCCATATTGAATGTTATTATACATATAAACTTTCCTCTTAAATCACTCTATCTATAAAAAAAAACCGCATCAAAATCTGTTGCGTCGTTTTTAAAATTTAAGCATACATAGGGATATAGGGACAAATAAAGAATGAGACTTTGTTTTATAGTATGTAGTGATAATCCTTATAGCATGATTCAGTATTCACGCGCGATGGCTTATTATTAGCGTATTTCATGTATAACTTTGGTGTTTCTATACCGATTTCAATGATTCTTTTTTTATACAATGGTTAATACTATTCACTTTTTTATTTAGGGATGACTGAGAGTGATATAAACGTAGGAGTAGACAAATATAACCAGAAAGCTTCGAACTGCTAAGCTATCGGGAGTTACACGTGTTATTGTGAGTCAACCATAAAAGATAGACATATGCTGTCGTGGGATATTATTTATATAATTTTAAGGCGAACATTTCCGTCATACATGATTTCTGTGTAGCTTTAACCATCACGGTTGCACACGCGACGGAAGCTTAAAAAACGGAGTAACTTCTCCCGTTTTCCCGACATTTCCCTTCACTGCTCTGCTCCTATTGATTCTAGCGTGATGAAAAGTATACTATAACCAGCCCAGGAGTATGAAAAAAAATTGTGCCGAGTTTCGTTAAAATCCGTCGAGTAGTTTTTGTTTCTATAACGGTTATACAGACAGACAGACAGACAGACAGACAGACAAAAATTTTACTGATTGCATTTTTGGCATCAGTATCGATCCCTAATCACCCCCTGATAGTTATTTTGGAAATATATTTCAGTTACAGAATTGACCTTTCTACAGATTTATTATAAGTAAGATTAGTTTAACGTTTATTTCATAACTTGCATGAATATAACAAAAAGGACAATACACGGATCCGCGGTTTATCACTAAATGAGCACATTTGGTAGTAAAATCTAAGTTTTAACGCTGCAATTTTTTTTCTAGTTTCTAATTTTTTTTTTGGACAATTACAGACACTGTAAGTAATTAAAAAAGTAAGTAATTTCATACTTGTGTTATGGATGACAGACAACTGGTAAATATATATAATTTTAAATACATCCTTGTCATTCTTCTGCCCTTATCCCCCTCTAAGTGGTTTCGGCAAAACATGTTATAAACATGTTGTCACATGATTTGGCTAGGTATTTTACGAACAGCCGCCTGCCTGACGTGAACTTACCTTAATCGCCTTTTGCGATACCTCGGCAAGAAAGAGGAAGGTCTATTTTACTAAGTCGGATACCACACGGCGAGTCAACTTACCTTAGTCGCCTTTTACTACACCTCAGTAAGAAATGAGTGTGGTCTATTCTACTCAGTCGGATACCACACGGCTAGTGTTTTTTTAAATACATAAATATACCTAGAATCAAAGAACCAACAAATTATATTTTGCAAATGTTAGCCCTCGTCAGGAATGGGACCTGCGACCCCCGCAGCTGAAGGCACGGTCACTGCCAACTGCACCAACGGGTCAGTCAATTATTTTTTTATTTATGTACCATAAAAACGTTAGAAGGACATAGTTAATTATACTTTTGTAGTTAAAAGTAGTAAGTATATGCAACTTAAGTTTAAATACCTAGATGATAGGTTAGGGAAAAAACAAATTATTCAAAAATTGTTTTAATAAAAGAATAACACTTTGTATTCGCATATTTCAACAAGGAAAAATAGTATCAGAAATAAGATATATATATATATATATATATATATATATATATATATATATATATATATATATATACATTTTTGTTTAATACATAACATGCAGAAAATTCGTACATAATCAAAAAAATTTGTCATAACCCTAACTAATAAGAGTGCAAGTGTAAGACATTCTTGTACTTATTTGACTATTCATCAGGCGAGAAACCTATAAAAACCTTCAAATTTCTAATAACAAGAAACGTGCAAGGAAATTTAGGACAAGATTCTTAAACAGCACATTTCGATCTCAGTTTTCATTCAAATCAGCATCAGTAGTGCTTGTATCCTAGAATGAAAGTGATATATGAAACAAAATTTATTATATATTCTAATTTTGCAGCAGAAATATTGACTTCGATTTTTATAGGCAGGTTGCACGTAATTGTAACGTAATATCGATATGCGCGTTAGCATGAAAGTCAGTCTAAAGATTTTCGAAAGATACTAAGAATATTACCGCATATCGATTTGCAATTGCAATCATACGCTTTCACTAGTTTTCTTTAACCTTGACGCACAAGGCTTTACATTAATAATTTAAAAATTCCGTGTTCATAAATATAATATCGCTTAAAAGATGCGAAGTGCTATAAAAATGTACTTTTAAGGCTAAAAGATACTCGTTTACAAAAACGTATTTAATTAAGCTAACAATCATCTTTTTTTAAATCAAAATGTTATTAACACATTGATGAACACAACGCATTTGGGCGTGTTATATAAAAAATAAGAAAAACACAGTACATCTGTCGATATCGACAAAATTAAAAAAAAAATAGATTGTTTCGCTATCAAAAAAGTGTGGACGAGTATTGCCGTGTGGTATTCCGTTGAGTAAAATAGACCACCCTCTTTCGTACCGAGGTGTCGTAAATTACGACTAAGGTAAGTTTACTTCATGCATGTGGTCGTAAAATACGTAGCCAAATCGTGTGACAAGATGTTTACAACATTTTGTGCCGATCCCACTTAGAGTGGGATAAAGGCAGGAGGATAAATTCGAGGACAAGTTATTTAATTCTCTATGAATAATATTCCTTTCTCATGAATAAAATTTTTATTACAGTATAATATGAAATTTTTTTTTCATATTTAATGGTTTGTTATATTAAGTATTACTTTGTTAGCTTCTCATGAAACAATAAAATAGGTTTAAATTACGATACAACTCTTAAAATAATTTACTAATTTACTTTTTTTCAAAAAGTACAGATATAGAACAACATTCAAATTCTCTGATAAATATTAATAATAGATGGGAAATAACAGATATTATACATATTTCTTTTTATTAGTTGTTCTAAACCGCAGGCAAAATTAGTTTGCTGGTAGCTATATTACGTAATATTAGTTGTATTCAATATTTCGCTTTTTCATCGCTTTTACTTTATACATTACGTTGCATTAAAAAAAATTACATATTGTAATACTCTTCAAAGCTGCTAAATCATTAATCAAATAACATTGATAACAAATATAGTCACTTTCATTTTATGTTATATCTTTCGGTTCTACAAAATATAAAATGTTTTTTATCGTAGCTCTAAGTAAGTCAAGTACATAATAATTGTCGTTCAATGTCAGTGTTGGGACGCGTCTGCGAAGAGGGCCGCGCTTTCCCAGGCAGAGCTCCCAGCTGCATCCGGGGGGCTTGACGTCACTATTGAGGATTTCCTTTACAAAAAACAAGCTGTGAAAATAAAAGGAATATAATATAAACTTTAAATGTCATATACTAATTAATACTTTCCTTTTTCATCTCGGGTAATCTTGGATTACTATAAAATGCGACAACATTAGATCACTTTTATTTTTAGCGATCTATTTAATTAGCTCAATTTTGAAGTAATCTTCAAGAACTTTTAATTGTTGAATTGATGAGAAGGGCTTCAACCCTTTTTCTCTCTCTTTTGTTCTGATCGAAGAAAATAATCTTATTTTCTTGATAGAATAAAAAGGGACCTTTTTTTAAAATTACCTTTATTAGCTACCACAGTGATTGAATAGTGATTGCTTTATTATTATTGTGTAACAAAACACTTCTACTACAATAACAGCCACACACTTGAATCAATTTCGTTTTGAAATCGTATCCAACTTGCACATAGACTCTTGAAACTAACTTTCTCCTTTGTAAGAAAGATCCAATCATCGAAACCAATTTAGGTATATATAGCTAACTCATCATTGTTTTGCAAGTTTATTTGACCGCTCACAGTGTTCGTTACAATATTATTTTTTTAATTTCTGTTATGTATATAAATGTTAGCTCAGTGGTGAGACAATGCGACTCATTCGAGGAGGTCAGGGGGCTTAAATTCCGGCCAGGCACTAATGAGTTATTTTGTTAAAAACTTGTGTCTAATTTATAATTGCAATTTATTACACGCTTTTTGGTGAAAGAAAAAACATTACCAAACGTAGCGTAGCCAATACATGTGACAACATGTTTAAAACATGCGATGTAAGAAAGAGGGGACCACTCTATATTTTACTCAACAGGATACCACACGGCGGGCAACTTACCTTAGTCATCTTTTACATGTCCGAGGTGTCCTCGGTAAGAAATGAGGGTGGTCTATCCTACTCAGCTGGATACCACACGACTTCAAGATTATAGTAGTACTAAATTCAAATGTTAAGTTATTTGTTACAATGCTTATAAGTCGACATTTATCCAACAACCACGAACAATAAATTATGTAGTTACGCTTTCATATTTTCCAACGGTGTTGGTACATTAATAATTAAAATAGTTATAAGATTCAATATGGCTTCAATCTTCCGTAATATATTTGACATGGGTTTGTTTATCATACTGTTAAGCCATGCGTGTAACCTAGTATTTACACGGAGCAAGTATCTTCTTTATCTATCGACTTAAACTTCATATTAGTAGTGCTAGTTTTAGAGTTTTTAAATCCTGCAGTGTAAAATTCAAGGTATTGGTGACTATAGGTGATTAGGGCCTTAAAAATGCCTTTTGGGGGTTTGATTTGATTTTTTCGAAGTAAATGTACGCCATAAGCGGCAATCACGTACTAACTACAAACAACTTTTAGATTCATACTATAGTCATCTTATTTGTATTATTTATAGTACCGGTGACCGAGACTTGCTCGCTAATTTTTTAAATTATGTAAGAAAAAATTATAATTATTTTTTTTTAATTATAATAAATGAAAAAAATAATAGGGCAGGTGTGGCTCGATCTAGGTATTTTCACCTCTCTAGACCGCCCGTTCCCCAAATGACTACCATGACTTTACTTTTGACAGCGAAAAATTGTGATTATATTCAACGTAAATTAAAAAAAAATTTAAAGCCCGAAAACAGGGATAAAACGACATTTTTTTTGAAATAAAAATATTATATAAAATAAATTCCTTGGAGCCGTGTCCGAGATTCCGAAAATATATAGAATTGAATACATACAAGATTAACTCATTTAAATATTAAAGATTTAGTTGATGATGCTCGAATTGGAAACAAATGTCTTTTAAATGTGATTGACAGTTACGCTTACTTCCTGAACTGATTGGCTGCAGTTTTCAATGAGTTAAAATATTTAGTGAAACCGCTTTCAATATAACGAGCATAATTTAATAGCTCCTAATTATAAGTAAAATAAGCAAAAATACATACCTCACAAAGCCGTCTTTAATAGAAAGCAACAAATTTCGCCCATGTGCGAACTAGACATGTAAATAACGTGTACCACAGATGTATGGTAAGTGATTAATTTAATGCCTCTTCGGTTAATAGCCCATATTAATCATTACTATTAACAGTAAAATTTTGAAGTGATATTTCATACCTATCTGCACCGATGTTTAAAATTATAAGATACAGTATCTGTTGGCCGTGCATGAAACAAAATACAATAAAGGAGGCACACGAATTAAATACATTAATTTTTAAAGAACTATTGCTAATGCACCTGTTATCTGTCTGTATTTGTGATCAAATAATTCTCCATGACTTGTTAAATTGTTATAAGACTACATTAAATTTTAATCCTTATTTTTATTATTATTAGTATGTTAACTAAAAACTGGACGGTCCATTTGCTTAGTGTGATTAAATAAAATAGTAAACAGGTCTTTAACATTAACGTTTACCTTCCACTAATCTTTTAAACAGATTGTGGACTGTAATACCCATCATTACAACTTAATATTACATTTGGTTACTTAGTCTTTTCATTAAAAGTGAGGCTGTATTTGTGGTCTAATAGACAAATTAACAAGTGATAAATGAGTCATCAATCACTTGTCATCATTCGAAAGTGTACTTGCAGTATATGCAAGACTTTCACTCGAAACTTACATGATATTTCACGAGCACACATGCATATATCGCTACAGGACAGAGAATGTTATGAGATGATATGATCTGACGTTAAGAGAAGATGGTAATAGTAATATGTAGTTCTGTCAGTGAACATTAGAAATTTGCGTGTAATCGACACTGTCAGATTGTTCCTGCTTCCACCCTGTAACGCTGCAAAAGTTGTGATGCTAACAGTTGATAATTCGATATAAAAGACTTTTATGTATTTATTACATTATAAAATACATACTGAAATTTAACTTACTATTCATAAAATAATATGTTATTAAATAAACAACGATCATCATCATCACCCTCCTGCCCTTATCCCTCTAAGTGGGGTCGGCACAACATGTTACAAACATGTTGTCATATGATTTGGCTACGTATTTCACGACCGGCCGCCCGCCTGACGTCAACTTACCTTAGTCGTATCTGACGACTCCTCGGTAAGAATGAGGGTGGTCTATTTTACTAAACCGGATACCACACGGTGGGTCAACTTACCTTAGTCGCCTTTTACGACACCTCGGTAAGAAATGAGGTTGGTCCATTCTACTCAGCCGGATACCACACGGCGGGTCGACTTACCTTAGTCGCTTTTTACGACACCTCGGTAAGAAATGAGGGTGGTACTATTCTATTCAGCCGGACACCACACGGCGTTAATAAACAACGATAAGAACGTAATATAAAAAAAATAATTCAGAATAATTCAGTTCTATCCGACCACCACCAAACTTTACGGGATCAACCGCTATGTCATTCTAAACATTGTCTGAACATTTCATTAAAGCAGTCCAGCCGTTTCGATGTCTATAAAAAACATACTGACCAGCATACATTTTTATGTTTTAGATTTATACAACACAATATACAATTAGATAAAAGAATGTGCTTGATAGTTTAGGTCAAAACAGAAAGTCGAAAAGCATAACAGAGAATCTGTAATTGATTAAAAAAAAGGTGCATTATTTATTAAATTGAGAGAAACAATAGTGATAGGACTAACAGATATTTAAATTTCTTTACTATCGCTTCTCATGAATCACAATTTTCCCATTATTTACTTTTACGTATCTAATGAAGCACGAACAAATACATATCATTAACATATATTCTAATGTTTATTCATGAAAGAGCGTCCATCTAATTGTGTGGATTCATTGTACCACATTAGCCGACATAGAGTTTATTTATCCTTGTTTAATGAATTGTTTGAGGTTAAAATATCCATAATTCGAAGTAGCTATTTGTATATTGAGTATTTCAAAACTATATATATAAGCATTTGTTCTATTTATAACATTTTGTATTGTAAATTGAAGTAAACTTTAGTAAAAAATTACAATTGTTCATTAAATTTAATAACAAAATAAAGCAAAAAATGTAGTGTATGGAAACTTTTGGCAGCTTTGAATATACAATAAATGATGTAACAGTTATTTTTAAAATATGTATTATATTGCACTATTTTAGTAATAAATAAATGTCACACAAATATTTTTATTACAGACAAAAATAAATGTAAAATACAATGGTACATAATTATTATCATCATCGTTATCCTCCTGCCTTTATCCCACACAATGTGGGGTGAGCACAACATGTTATAAACATGTCACATAATATGGCTACGTATTTAACGATCGGCAGCCTGCCTGACGTCAACTTACCTTTTTACGACACCTTGGTAATAAATGGCGGTGGTCTATTCTACTCAGCCGTCACATCTCATCGTCATCGTCACGTCTCACTCACAACAAAATGACAACAATTATTGATTGCGACCAATTATGTTGAATTTTGGTATCCTCAATTGTATGTCAGTTTTGTGAACTAAAAGACATGTTTATAAAAAACAACTAATCAAAAGAGACAAATTTTGTTAATTCAATATATCAACTCAAACAGCACGGGTTTGACTTTATGCTATCTATACAATACAGAAACAAGTCTATAAACAATATAACTACAATAAACGCGGAAAATCAACGGCTTGCTTCATCACTTCACTACATATTATAAAACAAAGTCCCTATATCCCTATGTACGCATAAAACTTTAAAACTACGCAACAGATTTTGATGCGATTTTTTTTAATAGATAGAGTGATTCCAAAAGAAGGTTTGTACGTTTAATAACATTCAATATGGAGTAGAGAAATACTATAATTTTTGAGGTTTCTGTAAATAATTAATTTTTTTTCCGCTTACATTGCAAATGCAGGCTAAACCCTACGAGATTTATCATAATAATGTACTAAGTATTTGTACATGTTGAATAGGTCTACAGAAAAGTCCGCGATGGTATATGTCTATCTCTTATGGATAACCCACTATACCATTTTTTGTCTTTTACTTTTTACGAAAAATAATGTCATATATTTTTAAGCAATTTTTATACAATACAGCATTGATCCTTATCCAATTAAGTACCTTTAATAAATAGTTGATTTAATATAGATCAATATGGCCGTTTAGTATGTAATTTAAGTGAACATTTTCGGAGATATTACAGATTTAAAATGCCGTCAGGACGCCGCGCTTGCTCTATAACACTTCGACTTTAGCAGCTATGTCCCTCTTTCAAGAGTTTGTTTAAAGACATTCTGTCATTAATTGTAAAAATAAAATACATAGGGAAAATGTAAAAGTAAATAAGTAAAAATGTACTATATGAATTTAGATATTCCAAAGATAGCAGGAAATCTTCTTGGTATAGGGAAAGGAAATTGTTTTTCTCCAAATTTAACGCTTGCGGGCCACGGGCAGTAATGAATAAATCAAAACTACTCGATCGATTTTAATCATTTTTTTTACACTGACTTACATAGAATATATATTTTATACCCGTGCGAAGCAGGGGCAGGCCGCTAGTCTATACTAATATTATAAAGATGAAAAGTTGTATGTATGTTTGTAATATTTTTACACAAACTGGACCGATTTCAAAAATTCTTTCACCATTGGAAAGCCGCCTCTTTGGTGAACAAAAAAAAACAATAAATCTATAGTTAGTAGGCTTTCCACTGCCATGAGATCGGTATGTACGCGGGTGTAACCGCGGGATATTACTAGTTAAACTATTAAGATGTCAAAAAATAATAAATACCGTTTATTGTAACAACAGAAGTTTCAATCTTAATGTGACTGCACTATATCCTTTGATGAATTCTGAAGCGAAGCGAAGATGAAGCGGAATGACAGCACATCAATTGAGAAACATTGAGAACGCTCAAAACATTCAAGAGCTTGCCGTCCTTGTTGGAGAGCTCTACAATTATAAGCATTCAAATACCATAAATGTTCCTGAATTTTGATACTCAAATATTAAACTGCAACAATATATATTAATTTTTAATTTTATTATAAGGACCTCTAATAACATATGTGTAGAAACAAATTGAAAATGTTGAGAATGCTGTAATCGTAGTTGTACATTATGAGTTTTAATAAACGCAAATGAATGGAATAACGATTATAATACTTGATTTTTATCATAGGTTTCTAACACGATCCATTGAGATTATTATTATTACCTTGCTTTATGGTCTGTACAGCACAAATTGGGCGCTAATCACTCTGCCAGTGTCACGTAAAATGGCAAACACACGAGTAAGGGAGTTTAGAATTTGCCTCGAAGATAATGCACCACATGATCTAACTACCTAAAATAGTATAAAATATATAAGATTGCGGAATGAAATAAAATTAACGATATAATCAAAATAGTTACGACTTTAACTTTCCTTTGAAATTGCTATAAAAAGCTTGTATACACTATTGTATACACATATTGACACTAACAATTTGTCATGTTTTCTATGGTCCTACAGATTTTTATGATATAAGTAAACTGCCAGTCTGGAATTTCCGGACAAAACGCTGTGTTACATCATTCTTCTGCCCTTATCGCACTCTAAGTGGGGTCGGCAGAACATGATATAAACATATTGTCACATGATTTGGCTATGTACTACGTATGACCGGCCACCTGCCTAACGTCAACTTACCTTAGTCGCTTTTTACGACACCTCGGTAAGAAAGCGATTGGTCTATTCTTATCAGCCGAATACTACACGGCGGATAGACCTACCTTAGTCGCCTTTTACGACACCTCGGTAAAAAAGTGCGTGGTCTATTCTACTCAGCCGGATACCTAACGGCTTACAAAACGCTCTGTTTAGGGTCATATAAATTTTTAAACTTTCCAGCTTTGGTTTTGGGTTTATTTAAAATATATCCCATTTATAAAAGAACATAACTCACTCTATACCGATAGTAATATAATTGTAGTAATAAATATTCCCTGCGTGTTACTCTATCGCATACTGAAATGTAACTTGAAGCTTGGCAAAATGCCAGAGGGAATCCTGGCGCGGAGTCAGGACATTTTGATACCACTCGCTTTATCTTCCAGCAAGATTCTACTTCAATTGAATCGATTTCGCGGCTGTTTTCTGTTCAAAGTGGATTTCGATTGCGCTTTTGCGCGAGTGCATGCGTATTATACCCTTAAGCTTATTTAAAATACACTGAATGAAAAGATAATATGTATTTTTACACGTACAACTCTTTAACAGATATTTTGTCACTGTTCGGATGAAAAAATAGTTATCCGATATTTCCGAATGTTATTTTTTAACTGAAAATCTATAGTAGTAAAAAAGTCAAAACTAGTCGTAGTAATGAGAGAGCCTAAAAATTGTTTTTGGGATAAAGCTCATGGTAAGAACCTTTATGGCGTTAATGAATATGAGTATGGGTGCAAAATTTTATTTTTATAAGCTAGATTCGTTATCAACTATATATTACGGGATGTAGTAATTAGAATACTAATCTTTCACAAATCGCTGTTCTCGTTAGCATTTTTTATATAATTCTAATTTCTATTAAGATCTTCTTAGTTATCTATAAGCAGATTTTTGCACAATATTTTTGAGGACTACAAAAACAAGTTTACAAACATTTTTTGTCTTTAGTTTGTCAAATTTGATATAATTAAAAATAAATCTTTTTTAGCAACTAACCACGTATTTTTTACGAATAGCTTATAACATGTATTTCGTGATCATAAAAATTTGAAATGTGCGTACGCTCTCATTGACTTCTCTCTTAGTTAGAAAAAATATTGGCTAAAGTTTTTAGTCACTTAACGATCAAAGGCTTTAGTGTTGTATATACATTAATTAAATTCCCACTTTCTCTTACACAAATTAGAAGATCAAACAAAAGAGTGGAATAAACCTAATAGATGTTTTATAAACAAATGTCTATTTTTGTTCGCTTTGTTGAGAAAAGTGGAGTAGCTAAGCGGATCTCCATTAGTTTTTATTGGAAGCTTGAGACCGTCCGCGACGAGTTGTGTTCACTTGCTGACTCCAAACTTCTTCGAACTTCCAAACAAACATAAGCTTATGATTGTAAATAAACATCTTTTTTTATTTGTAATATATATGTACATATCATTTATAAACATAGTCATAAGATAAAGAAGTTGCTTCAAGTAATTAATCTTCAATAAACAGTATTAAACATGGCGTTTTGCACAGTAAAAGAAAAACATAATAATATTACAGGTTTGTCCAAAGAGGACTTAAAACAACCGTAGAAATTCGCGTAAGAAAAAGCAATCCATACTTATATATATTACATAATTATATAAGCTTGGTACGTTTGGGAAAATTTGCTGGATCAATATTAATGAAATTTGGTACAGTTAAAGCTATATATAAGCTAACATATCGCATAAAATAATTACTTTTTTCTTCCGGGAACGGAAAGGACATATTTTGCATAATTGAGAGCAATTTAATTTAACGATTAAGGTGACTTAAACGAAACTGCAGGTACAATTTTCAAGATATTCCCGGTGAGCTAACCATTTTACTACTACCAGATTGTCATAGAATAAAACTAACCGTTATTATATGTATCACACTACGTACCTTATATACATATGGTGAATTCTCTGCCTAACTAAATATCCCACACGTTCAAGCTTAGCAAGATTACAATTTGGGCGGCGCGTCCGTTACACGTCGATAATCCTTATCAATGAGCCCGAAGCTGCCGTGAAACTGCCTAATGTAGTCAGTGACTCCATCCTAAACCTTCACAGGTACATCTAAAGCCGTTTAATGACAATGTTCGCCGTTTATTAAGTCTACGGTACGAGTGTATTTTGTCACGTGCCTGTGAGATGCTAATTTGTATTCGGCATCCAATATAGGCCCGTATACCTAAATACGCTTTGACTTATGAAATTTATACCGAGCCGTTTATATTGTGCTGAATAATTATACTTTCTATTAAAACCGTATGTTTATTTATAGTCTAGTGCCTATCGCATTAGATAGATAAGATAGATTTAAGACTATGTTTTATAAAATTTGTAGATTATAAATGATCCACTCCTTGCAAAACGAGGTCATCGCTATCCACGATTTCTTCCTGTCCACTATGACGCT
Source organism: Morpho achilles (assembly GCA_947086495.1). Lineage (NCBI taxonomy): Eukaryota > Metazoa > Arthropoda > Insecta > Lepidoptera > Nymphalidae > Morpho > Morpho achilles. The sequence goes on along the minus strand of CAMTZB010000007.1, from coordinate 12,892,885 downwards.
AACTACGGTGGGCTACGGGCTTAAATCCGTAGTCCAAAAATACCATTTTCAGTATTTCAGTATTGATACTTTACCAACGAAAACAGTATAACGTTAATTATAAACATAAATATCTGGTTTGAGGAGAACTTTCTTTTTCATTGTGTCGGCGTGATCCCATTTTGTCACATGTCTGTTAAATGTTAATGTATACCAATAAAGCCTTAGTCGTACCTCGTGTATACGATTTAAAGTACAAAATTAAAACTGCGCCATTTCTTTATGCTAATTCTTCTCATACGCTGCCATGTAAAACATTCTGGAAACTAGGTCTTGCCCGGATATTTCACGCCACTTGACTTTCACACAAACGCACAAAGCTTTGGAGTGTTTATTTTGCTTTATAACGTGCGATTGTTAAAAATATTTTCTTAACATATATTGCAGAGATTACGTTTTGCTCAACAATGGAGTTTTGATAGCAATTGGTTTCAAACGAATAAATATTTAAAAAAAAAATACTATTGCGTTTGAAAATTTTTCGTAGAAATTAATACTCATATTAAAAATTAAGATAAGGCTTGGAATACATTTGTTTCTGTCTTATTTTGCTAATAGAGGCTTATTAAATATAAACCTTCTATTATTATACAGGAAAAGTTTGTGGCTTTGCAGTGCTTTAGCACTCAAACAGGTGAACGGATTACTTCGAAATTTTGCATACACGTAGGTCTTTCCTGGAAACTTTCTATTCCAGTGAATTTCATGTTCCCAGAGGAAACCCGACTTTCGTCTATAACTGGGTACCTATTTGTAACCATCTTACATATTACAAACCTTTTCCGACGCGGGTGAGGCCACGAAAACTATCTAAAACGACATTGAATAATTTCACTTGTCTTTTGTTGTGTGTACTCACAGAATGACTAAGTGTAATTTTCAATTTCAAGTTTTCAAAATATTTTCCGAGTATAGTAGATTTCTGTTTTCTGAACCGATCGAATCAGGTGTATCCAGCGCCTCCGTACGCATGCTGCTTTATATAGTTCGTATAATATTGGATTGTTCAGAAGAGATATTTAAGATCAAATAACTGATTGTCCTGACTACTTGATTATGTTTAGAACTTCATAAGACGACGACTTGCTCTTGATTAATATAAACAATATATGTGAAATAGTTAAGTATAGCATATATAATTCTACAATACAAATTCAAATATACCATTTACCAATTAATTTAAAAGATCATATTAGTAGAAAACATTAATATATTTTTTAGTCCATCAAAGAAATCGATAGATATTGTATTTCAAGATTCAAAAGTTATAATTAAAATTAAATGACTACGCTTAAAGTAATTCGCTTATAAGACATTACGGATACAGTGATAAATTATTTGTATTACTAAGCGAGCGTTTAATCGAACTATACATCGTTTTAAATCGGTTAATGCGCTCAATTGAGATTTACTATTATTTAAGAAGCCATAAACATTAAATCATTTTATTTAGTGAAATAACTTCTCAGTTCATTTTAGGCCAAACGTCTATAAAGGGTGACACATTCACACAATTTGATTTATTTAACATTTAGAATAAGGAATACAAAGTATTAAAGTACAGTAATAGGTGTGTGATATTATGTTAGTCTAGATCAGTGTTTCCCAAAGTTGGGCCCACGCCTCACAGCTAGCGATTTTATTGTTAAGGGGAGGAAATTTAAAGATGTACTAGACACGAGTTTAGTCCTTCCGCTCTGGGCCATTTTAAAGCGACGCTAGATTTCGGTACCAAATTATAACGGAAAATGGAAATTCTTCTTCCTAAAATCTATCATTTAAGTTTTTAAGTGAACAATCCATTTTTTAATATTTAAAGTGTTTTAAAAGAAAAATGAAAACAAAACTAGACTTCGGATTCCCATATTGAATGCCTTTATAAAATAATCACTAAAAAGTCTATAAAAGCCATGCTGATCTTTAGCATAGTTTTACAATTTCAGACCCACATTCTTATGTTATAACCTTCCTTACTCCTTCTCCTAACTCAAGTTTCCTTTGTCCAGCAAAGGGTCCGAATCATCGATTTCATTCCTGAAACGAGAATCAGATCTTAATGTATTTTTAAATTTATAATTAACAATTAAATTGCTAAGGAATCAAACAGATCCTTACTTGGGAGACCAAAAATATTTCTGATATTTTAAAAGGCCTGCAAAAATCAAGTTAGGTCAATCTAAGTTGATTGTTATCTCTATGTAATAAATATCTATTACATGAACTGAATGAATGATTGAACTTAAGATTAAAACATATTATCAAATATTAAGTAGTTCTCGGAATCTCGTAGAAAAATTAATGTCACATGTTTAGAAATAGAACCTCCAACTGAAGTCATCATCATGTTGTATTAACGCAATCATCTTATAACCGTTGTCAATAATAATTAATATTCACTTATAAATACAAAAATAGTTTACAGGCTACAGGTAAATGTTATGTAAGAGAAGATGTAACACAAATTTATCTCCAATCGCAGTAGTTTAACTAGGTCCGATCCCCAGTTATTTGATTGTAAGCTCCACAGTATCGTTAGTCTAGTGAGATCCGATCGAAACACGTTTGGTGTTAGGTCACAGGCGATATCTAGGTCATACGGGCACGGTTTGCTATTGTCCAATCAATATGCAACAATGGTCCAATTTCCCAAACAAAGTATACACGATGCATATTAAACGAAAACACAGAAACTGTTAAACGTTTCTGTAATATTCCAAATTTAAATGTTCCCTTATGCGAAATTTCATTTGGCTATAACTTTCATTTCTTAATTGCGCTGATGTTTTTTAAGATAAATTTGCTGGTTAATAATAATTAAGCACTTAAAATTTCTCACTTGATTGTAAGTGAAATTGCGGATAAATTTAGAAATGTACTATCGAATATCCCGAATTTTTGCCCTGTACATATGAAATCTGTCGTTTCATATGATTAATAAATCCACTTGTGACCATGACAGATGTAATTTTGCCGTAACCACATTCAAAGTTAAAAACTAAAAAACTGTGTAAAGCTTTAGTAGAACGTTTTTTTTTCGGACGTGTATTTGACAAAAGTGCACTAAATTATGTCGTGCTTCACAGGCCAACAAAACGTGTATTGTTTCTAAAGTATGACTTATTTAGAGGCCGCTCTCACGTCGAAACGAACTTTCGTTTACACTTAGATCTGTATCGGTCAGCAATTGTTAAAAAATAAAATTTTCTTAAACATTTTCCTTTGAACTTTATGAATAAATTATTTTATTTCAAACTCAGATACGCTATACGCTCTCTAACTTTTAAAAGCTGTTAAAAACTGTCAACATTTCGGAAAATTCGGTTCTTTTTTAATCATCAGTATTTGTTTCGAAGATTATCCATCCTACTTCATCAAATATTTTAGTGATATTGACATATTAAGAAAAACATTTATATTCAAAGAGAAATCAAATCTTATATAGCCTAGCTATTAGGCACTTAGGCAATTAGGCTATAAAGTACTGTATAAGGTAAGATACTGTTTAGCGCTGTTATCAAATAAAATACGCTCTTCATCTGCATTGATTAACACGTTACGAAACAACTTGTTTTCAAAATGCCAATATTTTGATATATTGTCTACTATATATATTAATTTATAAACATATATTTTAAGTTTTTATTCTAATTCAGTGACGTAATCAGGACATTGAAATTCTTAAGCAGTCCTTATTGTTATTGTTACACAATTGTATCTAGGAAGGGTAAGTTTTAATTAAAGAGATCATATGCAGCCAGCGTAATGGGATCCGCTCTTGTCAGTGCCACTTCCTCGAGCAACAATTCCATCTTGAGACACTTCATTTATTATTCACAATGAATTACTCGCCCCGTTGATACTCGCACTTCCTTTCATTTATTCAGATACTTCGACCTACACGAATGTTGAATTGTGTTCTATCTATTCTGTATATATAAAAATGTTTCGTTATTGATTACCAGGGAAGGGATGAAATTTTGTAAAAGAGGTTTCTTCAAAGACGTTTTATTTATTTATATTTTTATTGTAAACCACATGCAAAAGCAGGAACGAAACTAATATGTCAGATAAAGATTTTTCGAAATTAAGAGTCTACCTCTTTTTCTCCTCAAGAAGTTGTTATTTTAATATATAGCAACATTAAAATTTTAATTTATATTAAGTCTATCATGAAACCTCAGGAGTAACGTTACATAGATATCATTGACCATTATAGACCAATAACTTGCGTAAGCTTACTCTTATAACTTAGAACTAGGAACTATAAATTAGTCGAAGGAGCCTTTTAAGTAAGTTCATGTTCGCGGAGGATCATAGAAAAATGTAGAGGAGGTGGACTAGGAAGAGCTGTATCACTGCTCATCACTTCCTTTGGCAAAATATGCAAATTTAGAAAAAATAAGTAAATGAAACTAGTTTAAGTGAAAAAAAGGATGTAAAATGAGACTAGTTTACAACAGCGTAAAAGGAATCATCTGAAAGTTAAAAGATAAAGAGTTGTTACCATACAATGTTTGGTACAGTTCTCTACCAATTCTTTGAGCTTAATTTTATTTTATAATAATTTATTATTTATACTTAGTCGCCCTCAACATCTTCGCCTCAAGATAATTGGAAATAAATCTCTACAGGCCTTCATCTGTGTAACATATCGGATTAATTTAGACAAACGAGTATTGATCACTTACAGACTTGCTGAAGTTGACGGCTGTTACAAGGTTATTGAATTAGGCTTATTATTATTGACGTGTTATTGGAGACCCCAAATTTGTGTTGTGAACCACATTTCTATGACAACTAGACTCGACAGCACTATAATATTAAAGCCAGCTGTTGTTTTGACATTAAAGATATTCATGTAAAAATCTAAGAAACGCTTTCTTATCACATTCTGTATTAATAAACTATTTATACTTTGTCAGTTTACTTTCTTTAAGCCGAATTTTAAGATCAGGATTATAATGTTAATATTATTGACAAATGTTTATTAAACAATTCATATTTTCAAACGTTGCCTATATTTTATTATTTAAAAATGAATAGAAATGTACATTAAATTTTCAAAAAACTATTCTAAATGTTATTCCATTACGACTTCTAATTGCAATAAAGATACATTATGTTATGAAATCATAGAACCTTATTGGGGAATTTGAAAATATTAACAAAAAATGTTTGTGATTATCAATACTAATATATAAAGCTGAAGAGTTTGTTTGTTTGATTGATTGAACGCGCTAATATCGGGAACTAATGGACTGATTTGAAAAATTCTTTCAGTGTAAGTTAGTCCATATATAACATCACGATAAGATGAATAGGAGAGGAGCAGCAATAAAAAAATTGTACGAAAATGGCAAAATTTAAAGCTGGGTAAACGGTAATAGTTATTCAAAAATCATGTATTACAAAAATTTTCCCCTCTAAGATGTCTTAATAAAAGTCCGCGACAGCGTATGTCTAGCTTTTAAGGTTGACCCGTTTTAACCATTTTTATGGTTATCAAAAACTATATTACGGTTTAATCTTTCCACGCGGGCGGAGCCGGTGGCGATTGCTAGTGTACTATATACCTCGCCCATTGCTAATATACTTCAGAAAGTCTTTGCCTTACATTTAACTTTTGATATTAGATTCGTATCAGGCGTGAATATGTTGTTAAGTCGACTTACGTCATTTTATATGTTTAATTATACTAGGCATTAAGATTGCCTAATTTATATGGTGAATGTTTCAGTGAAGTGGAAAATTCTTTTACAAGCAAACTTGGGAATATTTAAATAACTCTCTTAAACGTATACTAAACGTAAACCTATTTATGGCTGCCCTGAAATGTGTTCATTTAGACTTGTTAAGTTATTAACGCCTAGTACGGAATTAAGCACGTACTCTTGCTACTAATTTAGAGATGGTAGAAATAAAAAAACGGCCAATCATCTAAATACACCAAATATACCCGATATATGCGGTGATAAAGAAAATATCGACACTAGTCATCAATATATTCGAAACTTATTGAAATTGAAGCGTATGTGGATTAATAAAAAAATATATCCAGCTTTATTTATGCTACAAATATCGGGTTAATTCAGAGTCCTGTAGTACCAATCGTGCAACGAGCTCAGTTAGCTCAATCACAAGGATCAATTTGATTGAACAACTGGGTATGAGTATATATTTTTAAAAATTTTGTAGTTCATTTCTATTTAAAAAATAATTCTGAAAATTAAATTATGAAAAAATTATACTTTTTGTTGTCAGTAATTTTTTTCGCCAGCAAAATGGTAGATTCAACAACAATTTTTTTTAATACTTTTAGAAGTAACGCAAGAAATAACATTAAATTAGAAATTATATTGAGTATAACACTTGCTTTGTGGAATTCTATAGTACAAAAGTTATGATAGAATTATTTGGTATAATCCATGTTTCTTAAGAAGGTATATGTAATGCTAAGTGTAGGAAGCAAAAATTATACCTTATTAATGCATATTTTTTATAGCCGTCTGCTTTTATTTGATACTCATATAGTAAAAGATACTGTAATAGTTTTTTTACGTCTATAATAATAACGCGTATTCCATATAATACATGCAATATTAAATGTACTCGTAGTATATTGTAATATTCGATATACAGTATTGTCTTCAACATTTCAGATCAATCAGTTAATAGTTAGTAATTTCTTCAGTGCTTGGAAATAAAGTTGCAGCAGGAGGCCGAACTAAATAAAACCGTTAACAAAATCAAAGTAAACTTATTGCCTTGAATTGTATTATTTTAATTTTTAAATTATTATAAGAATAGTTTAAATTAAGTATAAGAAATATGCTTATAAGTAAAGCATTGTACAAAATTTTAAATTATTTGGTTTATAATAATGCCTGAATTCAAAAATCTTTTCAGCTTCATACAAGCGATTTATATATGTAAATTGAAAATATTTAAAAGATTGACCACCGAGTTACTCGCTGGTTCTTTGGTAAGAGCAAAATTCCGACCAGTTATAGTTTCATTAATCATATTGATCTTTGTCGATTCAAAATGATTGAAAGAGCTTATTTAAATAAAGATTATTTGTTTTGACTATAGTTAACAAAAGTAATTTGTACTACTATTGATTATCAACTTATTAATGTTTTGTACCTGCCTTATATCTTATACCTGACGAAAAATATTTTCACCATACCCTTTCCAACACAAAGAATATTCGCGCGGGGGATTGGCTTAATGTAAAATTCGAACTACCAGGAACTTATATTGAAGGGGGCGCCTCACGCTACCCTACATGCCAACACTCTTTGATAACGTGCCTTTTGATGTCTGCATTGTACAATGCTACTTTCATATCTCCACCGAAAATAACTTTCTTTTGACTATAAAATTGCATTTTTATGTAGAGCTTTTTCTGGCAATGAGGATAATTTAGGGGCTTGCATTATGCGTGCTCTCTTAGTTAACGGTTCTTCGAAGCTTTTAAAAATGCTCTATATCCACGTAAAGACTATTAGCATAATCCGTGCTACGTTAAAGGAGGGTGAAAGTATTAATTTCATTTGAAATTTGTTTGTTGATGCTACGAATTCATTTGATATTCAGAATCAATTTCGCTGTAACTATATAACTACTAGATGTCTGGACACGCTTTGCTGTGGCCCTCGAACAGAACTCAATGGTTAAAAATGCTCTGACCAAACTTTACAGGATTATCCGCATCTCATTCTAAAATTATCTGAAAAATTCATTTTTAATCAGCGTTTCGTTTTGTAGTCTATAAAGGATGTACAGACAAACTTCCATTTTTATATATAAGATTATACAACAACCGCGTTGATATCGTGGACTGGCGACATTCAATGCAAATCTTGAACAAAGCTATTTTGTTAATTAGTTTTCTCTGTGGTATTTACTTCTTTTTTGTTTAGTTGCAATTTATTTTACAAAGGACAATGCAATTGTAAAGATGTATTCATTAAAGGCTTGGTTATATGTAATCAAATAATTATTACAACTTAAGTTTTATTAGTTTTAAGGTAAAGAGTGAGGTCCTATTATAACACTGCTAGGCAAAGCTTCGGATGTAAGACCCATCAAATTCAAATTCTTAATTCCAATTGGCTCTTACAAACATTTTTGAATCAGCATCAGGCTGGTCCCATGTTGATTGGCAGGTTATATATGTTTCAATAATCCTATAGAAACATGCGGGTTATGTAGTGATATAACCCGCATGCATTCATTTGTAATGAAGAAAAACAGTGGTTTTTCTTCATTACAAATCTCTTTTTAAAAAGATTTTTAAAGAGATTTGTAATGAAGAAAAATCACTGTTTTTCTTCATTACAAATCTCTTTTTAAATGCGAATATAATTAAGCACAAAGTTTTATAGAGGTAAATTATACATTTGCCTACTCAAAGTTTGAACCCGCTAACTCTTACTAAATTCATGCATTACTTAGTTATTACTTCCTCACTATATATTTATTAATTCATTGGATGTTAATAAAGAAACAATCGCATGCGAAAGTCAAATAGTACCTGCCACACATGCACATTAAAACTCTGATCGTGCTATAAAAAGTTTTACTATCTCATTTAACGTGCCGCCTTTCAGATAAAAGTCTCAGTTTACGACTTAAATGGAGAATGATAGATGATTATCAAAAGAAACGTAATCCCCTCGTGTGTTAACATCTTGATACATTTTTTCTTAAATTTACTTGTGCTGTGTTCACGTATTTCATGTTGTTATTTATTCAAGATTTTGTATATCTTTCCTGTAAACTTCCGTATCTTGTTCCAAAAATAGGACTTCACTAGAAACCTAGTTTTGAAATAATTATTTTGGCATAGGAGAACTGACAACCAGCGTAGCCTTATCTAGTATTTGTTTGGGTCTGTGAAATACAACATATTTGGTGAGAAATAAATATTTATATATTTGTTTGTGTATTAATAATATTTGTTTGTTCTTTAATTTCTTTCTACTTATATAATTTTAATCAAAGCGTATGCAATAAACGACTTAATTCTTTTCTGACGTTTATCCCAAAATTAACAAAAGTAACGGCCTGTTACTATCTCACAAGCTCGGCACAGACATCCTTGTTCCATTTTAGATAGAAGAGTTGGAGTTAGAATCCAAATCGCTACTTCAGTGCGAATTGGTATATTACACATATTCCCAGAACTCTCCAGACATATACAAGTTTCCTCACGATGAAAGAAAATCCTTCACCGAAAAGCATGTGATCAGTTATCAATTAGTCATATGGATTTTAACTGAAAAATTCATGGAACCTGTGACCCTCTCGTAAGAGACGCGCGGTATCACCGCTTGGCTTTCACTGTTTAGCATATTTGGTTTTAATTCAGTTTTCAATCAGAAAAATAATTAATAATTCAAAGGTGTAATATGTCAACGCGCTTGATGGTCTGTTTTATACTATATTGTCGTCTATGATAAAGTCTTCTATTGTGAATTGTCTTCTACAAACTTAGACTGATCGTCATCATCTTTTGCGATATAAGAATCTTGCAGAAGAAAATTTTAATGAACATTCAGAACTTTTTTAAATATTTGACTCCTGCTTTCAGAGTACACGATAAAATGAGCAAACCTCTATAGCAGACGACGGGAGAAAATATATTTTTGATGCTGTCGTCTCTTATCAGATAAAAGTTGCGAACTTCGTTAAATTGCATTTAAATATTTTTCTGAAGAAAACTGCATGCAAACTGACCGAGTATTATTAAAGAGGGTAGATTGCCCATGTTACCACGGCAACCTTTGACTATGGAAATTACGTAAATACGTAATTATAACTGCTTTTAATATTACGAAGTGAAGGCGATCTTTCCTACTCAGCAGTTCAACTTACCTTAGTCGCTTTTTACGACACCTCGGTAATTAATGAGGGTGGTCTATTCTACTCAGCTGGGTACCGCACTGCGGGTCGACTTACCTTAGTCGCCTTTTGCGATACCTCGGTAAAAGGTAGAGGGTGGTCTATTCTACTCTGCCGGATACAAAACGGCGGTCTCGTCCAAGTTAATATAGGCTTTTTAATTATGTGAGGTATGCTGATTACAAAGTTAGACAAGTTCTCTCCCTGTAGAGTAACACCATGTTAAAATTTTGGGTATGATACATATGAGTTAGTAGAAACAAATAGAAGTATAAATATTTAATAGGAGCCGCCTATAAGCTTTTCCTTGATATCCGTATTTACCATCAATTACTAAAATAGATAAGCTGTCAGCCGTGTGGTATTCGGCTGAATAGAATAGTACCACCCTCATTTCTTAGTGAGGTGTCGTAAAAGGTGACTAAGGTAAGTCGACCCGCCGTGTGGTATCCGGCTGAGTAGAATAGAGCAACCTCATTTCTTACCGAGGTGTCTTAAAAGGTGACTAAGGTAAGTTAACCCACCGTGTGATACCCGGCTGAGTAGAATAGACCACCCTCTTTCTTACCGAGATGTCGTAAAATACGACTAAGGTAAGTTGACATCAGGCAGGCGGCCGGTCGTAAAAACGCAGCCAAATTATGTGACAGCATGTTTATAACATATTGTGCTGACCCCACTTGGAGAGGGATAAGGGCAGGAGGGTGATGATGATGATGATAAGCTTTTAATTAATTTCAGAGGCTGGATATATAATAACGAGTAACTATTGAACAAGTGCAGATACTTTTTGATTATTAGGTACGAACATTATTTTCTTTATGCCCATGATGTATTGGCCCTTATTTTTTCTACGCTGATGTCAATTAGCCTACAATCAGATAGCGGCGTTGCCGGCACCGATAAAGCGCTTAACTTGAGTGGCTACTTAATATAGCTTTCGGATTGTATAAAGAATTAGAGTAAATTAATCTTTATTAGCCTATACCAATATTTTTATATACTTTTTATCTTTTACAATAAGTCAGAATGTATTGTTAATTTTAACAATTCTTTACTAAAAACCCATTTTTGTTTTAAGGATATTTTAATGAAAAAAATAATACATCATATATTAAAAAATAAAACCTAAAATAGCAAGTTCTCGAATCAAAATAATTAAAAAAAAATACCAATGAAATACGTTAGAGAAAATGCCATTAAAAAGAATGTAAATAAAAAGATATTGAAGATTAAATTTAAACAACATAAATATCTACCTTTAAATACATTATTGGGTCAGAAACGTAGACGTATACGCAATGTCAAAATTTTTAATGCTAAATAGTAACTCAGTTAATTAAGAATGTTAAACCCATTGACGAAGGGTTGATTATGAACTTTGACGACTACAGAGCCCTTCCTAAAAATAGCTCTCTATTATATTATATCAGAAGTGACACCAACCATAATGCGAAAATTGCCCCCGGGCTTCGCGGTCCCTTGGTCTGCGGTGAATGATTATTGAAGGGTACTCTATATCTGAGGAAGTCATAATAACGGGAGGATAAAAAAAATTCTGTTAATGTAAACGTAATATTTGATATTACAGAAATCCTTATCAAATATAATCCTAAGATTATGAAGATTACTAAAAATTTATAAAATCCATTAATCAATCTTTTTTAATTATGCTTTGAACAAAAGATAGCAAAATTTGACATAAATAATTTTATGAGAAGTTTAAATGTAACGGAGGTCGTCTTATTCATAAGTTTACTATTATTTTGATATAATTCGCGATTAGGCTAATTGCGGATAGCAAAGTAACACCTAATTCTATAAATTACATATCCACTTAATTGAAAAGAGACTATCCTATAATAAGATACCCGAAAGAAGATATACCTTATAAAGCTTTCGGGCTGCATCAGCTATCACCATTCAATAGGTGGTACTTAGTCAAATTATCAAATAACATATTGCTCATATAAGTGTATTTATATCATATCTTTTTAAATTATAAATCTGTAGCACCTCTCAGTCGCAACTGAGCTCTGAAACCAAATTTATTTATTCAAATCACTAAGTTCATTACATTATAAATAACAATATACTTTCAATCAGATAGTACTGTTTTCATTAACAAAGAAATCTACTCTAGCAGCTTGCAAGTATTTTGCATGAATAATAGTCATTATTTAGCTTTTGCACTGGGGACAGTCACAACTAATTAAACTTTAGGTACCACCACCATAATATATTTGATAGAAATACTTTATGATTGTCATTTTCATTATTAGAGCATGAAACAAACATAACATCACCATCAAATACTTCTATGTAATATGAAATATTAAGCAAAATTATTAAGCTTTTTGATATCATCCTCAATGATAGCTCAGCAAGGTAACATTAAATACGGATTCGCGGTTCATATTTATAATTCATCATTCGTTTAACGGTAAAGGAAAACATCGTGATGAAACTTGCATATAGAATTCCTGGGATATCTGTAACCTGTCAATAATCTGCATTGGAATGCCGTCGCGAGTCTATCCGTCAATCTCTCATCAATCAAAAATCAAAGAGTATGCAAGTGCGACGCGATAGTAACAGGCCGCTATTTTATTCTTCTTCTTACTTTTCAAACATTACCTGAAAGTAAAGTAAAGATCTGTAACAATCCCACTGCTGGGCATAGGCCTTCTGTCTCCGATTTTGGTGAAAAGGGTTGGAGCTAAGACCTAACACGTTGCTCCAATGCAAATTGGTGGGTTACACAGATCCCTAGGATTCTCTAGAGATATGCAGGTTTTCTCACAATATTTTCCGTCAACCAAAAGCGTGTGATAAATTGCAATTCTCAATTAAACACAAATCTTTAATGGAAAAATCATTGGCACCTGCCCGGGGTTCGAACCCGTGACTTCCTCGAAAGAACTGAACGGTGACACCCATGGGCATGGACCCATAGACAGCTTACATTACCTTATATATTTTCTATTTCTCTACAGGACCTTAAGTTTTTTCTAAATAAAAAATATATTTATACTAATAAAGCATTTTAGTCCCATAATAATAAAATAAACTCTAACGTACCCAAGAGTTTTCTTAATCGATTTTGCTAAGAAAACATTCTAAAGCGTCGTTAAAACGTAATTCTTACTGCCAACATCGTTTAGCCGTATAAAAAATACAAATATTTTTCATTCCGACGGTTAAAAGCGTCTATTGTAAGCATTCCCGTTTTTCTTTATTGAGAGAATCGGAGTAGCAAAGACGACCGCGCGCAGTGGCCTGCAGCGAGCTACATCACTGCATCTTTGCATACCAACTCCATGGAACGAAAGAGACCTAACTTAGGCTGTAATTTTAGCAATACTCAAAACTTAGTCCTTCGTATTTAAAAGTGAATGCACTTGTATCACCTCAAGTGACTTGCGAATCCAATAATTAAAATATAAACTAAATTAAAAATTATTAACTAATTGATCCAAAATAACTTCCTAGAATTATATGGAACGTATTCTTCAAGATAATTTCATACTATTCACAATATTTAAATATTCCATTTAGATCTTACGCCTCTCTAATCCTTTCTTTTTCCGACAATATATTACGGCGAAACAACATAAACTAATTTGTGTTTGACATCCACAAACGTAAACAACGAATATTTTCTTTTATATCATGTTTTGTTTCTTCTACTTCTCTATTTGAACTTCAATTATGCCAAGGCCACACTTCTTCGTGCTCATAATTTGTTTAATTTGCGCAGGTAGATCACTTTTTAATATTTATTAATACCAAAAAAAAATTGTATTAATTTCCTTCTTGATTATGTCGACTCGTTTTAAATGGAGTTACGGATTGTAACTCTGTTTCAAACGAGTCGTAAAGGATTAACTTATTAATATTTTTCCAACGCATTTTATTAAAAAAAAAATTATAAAAATTATATTTATCCTTGTTATGATTGTCTTAACATGTGTAGAGTGCAAGCTCGAGTATTCTGTATGTCCATTGATTGTATAATCCTAACCGAGTAACCATACTTTGGTAACCGACTAATGGCCTATTTCACATATCTCGGAATTATGCGTTTCTCAGGTGTCTGATAGTCTTATTCAGCACTTAAAGTTCGTAATAGGTTAACAGGTAGATCATGTGGCTGTTATTTTGTTTATCTGCTGAATAGCAAATACCTATTTCAAATGGCCGCGATTTTTTTTTTCATTTTTCACTTTTTAGAGACATTTATCTGCTACTTAGTTTATTAGTCGGTTAACTAACCGACACTTTATCAGTAACTTTTGAAACAGGTACTTAAGGTAATAGAATCATTCATTTAGAGAAGGAGAGGCCCGCACTGAGATCACCCAAAAATAGTGATAATTGACAACAACGGTAAATTAATTAAACATATACGTAAAAATTTATGCAGTTTACGTCCATTGAAATGACGAGATTACACTGAGATGGTATGTATGTATTGTATATATATACCATCGTCCCAATTTCTATTTGTGTTATGATGTCAGTTACTACACGTTTAACAAGCAGCAGGTTTGAACTATTCAACACACATGGACGACTTTAATAGCCTTTCCATTGTTAATAGTTAACTGGGACACAACAGCAAAATAGCACTTTTAGTTTTAAATTAACTTGTGTTGGTTGCATGTTCAGTTTCATATAACAAAACTAGATGACTCGTTATATTTAAGTGTAGGAATCCAAAAAAACTGATTATTGAAATTTACTATTATATTTCTTTTTTGATAATGATACAATGTACCTTGCTAACCTAGATCGTCCAGTGCTATTTGTGTTCACAAATAGCGCTTCATAAATTTGAAACAAATAAATTTATAGTATAATAAATATTTAGTACCTAATTATTATGTACACCCCCACTGCTGATATATTGTTAAGGGTCTGTTTCACAAGTTACTGATAGTTAACTGACAAATAAACTAAGTACCAGATAAATGTCTCCAATAAGAGACTCTAAAAATTGAAAATTAAAAAAAAATAAAATTGCGGCCATTTTGAAATAGATATTTGCTATCCAGCAGATAAACAAAATAAGAGCCACATGTTCTACCTGTTAACTTATTAGAGACTTTAAGTTCTGAATAAGCCTATCAGAAACCTAAGAAACGCAAAATTCCGAGATGTGTGTCAGATATGTTTTGAAAAGGCTAATTGACAATTTATTGGTAACTTGTGAAATACGCCTTAAGTCCTCTGCCCTGAGATTGCCTGGAAGAGATCGCCTTTAGCGATAAAGCTGCCTACCAATACTTCTTTTGACTATTTACTCGTACATGTATTATTATAGTGTGCAATAAAGTGTATTATCTCTCCATCTACATGTTGAATACTGTCAGTTACCCAGAGCTGTAATCGTAAATCATTAATATAAAAAATTTTGTTTAAGTAATAAATATGTTGTTGGTTTTCACTGTTTCGAACTAGCATAAATTTCCATTTACTTAATGTAGTGTTCGTAATAATTAAGTTTTCAGTTTACTAGTATAGAAATCTTTAACAGAGATTAGCTTCAAAAATGAAGCAAAAGCCTTGCTTTTAAGTTGTTATCGGTGACAGAATCTTTTACCGTCGATAGAGCTTATCTCGACAGTCGATAAGTATTGACTATTGAGCGGGTGTTCTATCCAGCACGATTTTATGTGTTCAATCGCGTTTCGACATCTTGTGATAATTAGTAATCGTATCCTTTTAGTAATGAGGAAATAACTTGAAATATTACATATAATTTACGTTTTAAATCTATTATCTATTATTATATGCGAGTACACTATTCTGGATCTGTATTGGATATATACTTATAATATAAATGTTGAGTTAGGATACTTTCTGTGTCTGTTCCTACTGACTTCAGATTAATTCCAGGCAAGACCTAGTTTACACATCAACTGAAATGTTATTATAGAAGTCTACTTTTTCTCGCTTTCCATCCCATTTCTAAAAGGCCAGATATACTACAGTTATAGTTATACTCGTAGTTAGGAAATGGTTGTTCTGTCATAACGGCGTGTCATGATCATTCGCCTACACAATACTACAATAAGTTTTGCAGAATAACACAGTAATATTTATTGAACTACTATTTATGTGCGGATGCTGCGCTGGAACTTCAATAAAGTAGGTCTGTGGGAAATAGGTCGGTTAACAGGATTCCTTTGTTCACAGGTGTTACAATATATTAACTGCATTTCTGGTTCTTTTCATGCATATCTCTACTTGAGTATTGAAATGCATAGCCTAGAATTTAAGTAATTGCTGACTCCACCGAACATTTGGCGAGAATATATTGAAAAATTTTTGCACATGCATTCCTATTTGATACCGATTTCCGAGTGGATATAATTCTCTTTATGCAGTTATTTATTTATCAAGTTAAGTTAGAATTAATGTATGATGATTGATTTAGATGTTCCTTTATAACAGAAGAAGCAATTTTCAAATATCCCATATATTTATTCATTTATTTTTAGCCAATCTTTACTATACCACTATTGGGAAAAAGCGTTCTCTTAAAGAACAGTTCTTACAGAAAAAGATTCAATCTTACACTCACGCATCTCAGCTATTACAATTACTATCGTTATTCCAAATAACTTCCATCAAAACGATAAATAAAACTCAGTTTTTCAATTGGCGACAAGCCAGCGAAAATGCTGACTCTTGTCTGTCGAGGGACGAAAGAAATATTAATAATAATAACATTTATGATAACTTTTATAGAAGTTATATACTATATTTTGCAAATATTTGTTTCTGAAATTATACTATACATTTTTTAAGCATTAAGCATGCAACTGGCAAATAGTTATTAAAAACGAATTACGTACGAATTTACAAATTAATTAATTATAAATAGTGTTTAAAACAATATAGCCATTAATTTCGATATTGCGCATTTAATATTAATATACAGACCAATAACAACATACTTGAAGCTATTTACGATTTTCAAAATTCGAATCAGTGAAGATTCCTTCTTGTGTAGCACTCGGTAGATCATAAAGTTTTTTATAGTAGGCACAGGTGTGAAGGAGGAAACCATAGGGGATCGTAAACGTTCGTTATATATGTTTAAGATAGTTAAATGTAACAACTGGGGTGACGCAAAATTTTTCGCACGCCTGATATAAAATACATTAAAATATTATATATACTCGAGACAAAAAAAATATTTTTTTCACTCTTTACATTTTTATATTCGTTTTATTGTTTTGCTACTTTAATTTCTTATTATTTAATTGTTTTTGTGCATTAGAGTATTTTATGTAAATAAATGCTGTTTGATTTTAAATACAAAGCAAAGGCTTGTTAATGTATTTAATTGTTAATAGCTGGGCAAAATATTCTTGACTTAGTTAACAGAGAAAATTACAACCCAACCATATACCTCTCACAAATTAAATTATAATCATAACAATTTTCGAACAGTAGGAAAATTTAAAAACTAAAGTTTTATATCAGTATATCATATGTCTGAATGCACAAATCGGTCAATCTTGCATTGGGGTCATTGGGACAGGGCTATTGATGTGGCAAGGGATGATGCATTTTTTGTTTTTAAGTTGTGTAATAAAATTACAACTTCAAAAAAAAAACTTCGTTACTGAGCGGTACTATAATTTGGTATATAGTTAGGTAGGTTATGTAGGTAAATTTAAAGCATAATGTTTTAAATTGTATGTCGTTAGTACTACAGACCCTAGAAAATCAAAATATAAGGAGATATCAACATTAACCAGAAACAAATCTTTGTCAACATTGTGATTTATTAGTTTACGAACGATTTTTTTTTTTACGAAGAAAGGCTAGCGCCTGGCTGCGATCTCGCCTAACGGTAAGCGAAGGATGCAGCCTAAGGTGGACTGCGCTTGCCACTATAGTGCCTATTCACTCTTTTTTTGAAACTTTGTGGATCGTAAGATTCCGGAAAGATAGATGCAAGGAGGGAATTCTACATTTTGGCCGTACGCATGAGAAATGATGAGCCAAAGCGTTTAGTGCGATAGAACGTGATCGTTTTCAAGCCCGGTTTCCTGACATTTTTTGATTCAACACTTAAAGTAAGTAACTTTGTCTCGACAGAGTTTGTGAGATAAAATCCGAATCCAACGGAAAAGAGCATACTATACTAATAAAAACCACTGAAATCCATTTATTTACCAAAAATATTAGTCAGTGCTTCGTAACGTCTTGTACAATTTTAAATTTGATAACTTAATATTCGTGTGTATGTAGCCTTACAATCTACGCCGTAGTACTGGCAATTAATTGGATCGATGAGAAGGATTACGGCTAATTGATGTCTAAGTACCTATGAGAATTTCCGAATTCCCTTAATGTCTAAAGGAATGTTACTAAAAAAGTAAAACAATCAAGTATTAGTGATTTTTTATATACAAATCTTTCTCCTGCCCTTATCCCACTCTAAGTGGGGTCGGCACAATATGTTATAAAACTGTTATCACAGGATTTGGCTACGTATTTTACGACTGGTCAACTTACATTAGTCGTATTTTACGACACCTTGGTAAGAAAGAGCCACCCTCTTTCTTTACTCAATCGGATATTTTATTTTATTTATTTTATTTTATTTTATTTAATAAGGTTTACCAGTGATTGTTACATAATATGTTATTCCAATATACAAGATTAATATATAATACTATGACTATGTACAATCGTATTAAGGCAAACACAACTTGCACTTTTTTAGACTAATAACAGACATAAATTACGTACTATCTAAAATATTATTACAAAATCTTACTAAAACTTAAAACCTTAAATATACTTAAAATTATTATTTGAAAAATAAATACGTTAAGTTAAATCCTATGCTCTTTTATATTACTATTGCTCTTTTGATTGCTTATCCACTAAATAATGTTTGACTAATCGACGGAACGTGTCGGGTGAGTTGAAATTTATGTCAACAGATTCATCGAGGTCGTTGTATAGTTTGATTAGGCGAGGAATAATAGAATTGGCTCCAAATACTGTTCGTCTTGGTGGTGGAACTAGAAGTGTGATTCTATGACGCGGATAGTTTCGGGGCACCCTGAAATTTATAGCGCTTAATAGATGCGGTAAATCTACATCACTTTTAAGCATTTTTTGTAAAAACACAAGATCTAAAAAATCTCTTCTTTTGTTTAGTGTCATCACCCTATAATATCTTAACCTACTTTTGTAAGAAGTAACTGTTTTGCTTATATTTGATGCGTACGATAAATGCCACAAAAATCTTTTTTGGACACGCTCAAGTCTTAAACTGTGCGTAGCATAATGCGGACGCCAAACCACACTACAGTATTCCAATTGACTACGTACTAAAGTATAGTATAGAAGAATTTTGGTCTTGATTTGCTTGAATACTCGACTTTGCCTCATAACAAATCCCAGCATCTTGTTACACTTATTAATAATATGGTCAATATGGTTAATAAACGTTAACTTGCTGTCAAATAGTACTCCTAAATCCCTAACGACCTTGACTTCCTCCAGTGGACTATCGTAAAGTTTATACATTGAAGGTATGGTAACTTGTTTTCGAGAGAATTTAATATGCACACACTTATTAAGATTCAGTTCCATTCCATTTAAGTATCGTATAATGGTGTGATATTTCTTTAGACTATAAATTGATTTTTTTTAATTATTACATCTCTACAATTATTATTTTTCAAGGTTTAAAATAAACTTTATTATCACATATAATAATCAAGAAAAGAATTTTGCCGCGTCTGAGATTTCGCCCGGATGGAAATCGGTGTCACAAAATTTTTTCAGTGTACATAACATCAGAAATCCCGACCCCTCAGAATTTCTAATGGTATGTAATAGTAACCTAAACCTTTCTCAAGACTTGCACTATCTTTCAGTAAAAAACCGTACAAAAATCCGTTCAGTAGATTTTGAGAAAATCGATCATACACATGCAGACAGCTTTGGAAACTGTTTTCTAATATGTATAGATAATGAATATGAATAAAGAGAAAACAAAAAAGTTCTCCTAACAAGATTAAATAAATTTATCATCTCCGTGGCATAATATGATATTTACACATAGATCACATGACACATGACATATTATCTTTGGTCTTAATTATAACAAGTGAAAGAAGAAGAGAGTTTTAGGATGAATTAGTTGATTCATTGTTGAATAATTTATTTAATGCTTATATAAACGTAATAGATTTAAACGAAGTTTTTTGTAAAGGTATTCTTTATAAAAATCTTTTTCTTCAATCTTTATCTTCAAGGACGATTCAGTCCTTGTAGAATCGTTAATATATATATATATATATATATATATATATATATATATGTGTGACGTTTTGTAAAGGCAATAAATAAGAATAAACTTTTTAGTCTAATTATTTTTTAGCCTTATCTTACAAACAAATGAGAATGTTATTTTCCTATAATCCGCTATAAAAGAAAATATATGTAATAGAAAATATATGTATGTAGAGTGTACTATTCGTTCTCATACCTGATACATGCAGAATTTGTAAGAACTCATGCACTACTCGACACCGATAACACAACAATACACAAGCACTGCACACATTCACCACCACAATCGCAACAATTGTTTTGCGCCGTAACCGAAGAATCGTCAGGAGATAGACTCCACGACAAAATTTTGTACATATATTTTCTTTTATCGCGGATTATAGAAAAATAATATTCTCATTACTTTTGTATTATGGACCGCCGTAACGCCAAATTCTATAAATTAGTCTTATTTTCTAAAAAATATCTTTATAAATTTTAGGTTTTTTTAGTTTTAATTAAAGGCTTGATGGTATAGCATTCTGTGCATCTGTATCAGTAACGAGGCATCTGGTTTACTCAGTAAACTGATAAAAAAGAAAAATAATCTGCACATTGTATTATGTTCTTATCCACGAATGCTGTGTTCACTTATTTTCATGATAAAACCCATAGAAACGTTAATTGGTATCCTATTTCTAACATGCTGAGGATTTATATTTCAATACGTCTTTTGTAATAATGTGGTATTGCTTTGTCTGGAAATGTTTAAACTGTTTTTTTTCGTAGGCTATAATATTTAAAAATTATAAAACAAACGTTACGTAGCGTACTCGGTTTTTTTGAAAATAGAGATTATAAAGGAAGTGATTTATATTAGAGGTTATTTCGTGGTAAATTGTATGTCATATAAATTCCATAATAGATCGTATTGTATATTATTACATAGTATATATATTTATAGAATAATTTTATTATAATCTACGTTTTTTAAAAGAAAAGAATGTACGTAATGCACAATCCATTCCTTACGTCATAGATGCAGTATTAGTAATCCCACAAACCACAAATCACCACTATCACACTACACAAGCACTACACATATCCACAAAGACAAAATTAACAATCTTTTCGCCCGGTATCTATCTATCTAATTTCGGGGACGCCTGTCGGTGCAGGACGGGTGATCAGCTCCTATTCCGGACTATTCCACCCATTTCCCCATGTTGGGACAAGGGTTTCACTGCTGTCCCGACAGAGTCACCTGCTCTAATCTACCCGTAGCTTTTACGAACCTGATAATATCCCTGAAGGAGATATTTGTCAGATCCTCAACTTCAATTTCATCCTTACCTAGTATCTCCCATCTTACCAGCGAGAACATAGGGCACTCAGCCATAAGGTGAAGACTCGAGGTTTCGCCCGGTAACTAAAGCCTATTAGGAGATACGACTCCACGTTAGATTCAATGCAAGGTATGAGAACGGATTGTACTTTATAGATTTTTTTCTTGAAAGAAGGGAATTATAACAAAATATTTCTACACATACTTTTATATGAAGCTAGTGTAAATAAAACTATTTACACTAGCTTCATATAAAACCTACAAACGTCGCTCGTAACAGTATGTTTGACTCATAACTGTAACTGACCGAAATAGGTCCAGCTTGCATATTTAATCCATTTGACACAAATGTACTACTTGTTCCATATAGCTGATTTAGTAAACATGACCGATATATTCGAGTGCAAATTAAGTAGTATATGGGAAAAATAGATCACCTTATCTAACTGGAGTTTTTTAAATTCATTTTTTACATCGCACATTAACTTCTTTGGAAAGACGATGGCGTAAATATGTAAGAAGCTAAATTTAATCACTAACTTAACCAGCCAATTTATAAAAGCGTTTAAAAGAAATAAAATCACTAATTCACCAGCCAAAAGCTTCCCTCTGTATAGCCAAAAGAAAAAATGTGTTTTTTTATTTTATTCAATATATAATTCGCCCATAAGCTACTTCTCTTTTTCATGGTTTTTCAATTTCCTTAAACTTTATGAGCGTGACTGAATGACACGATTTCTATTTGTAAAGTAATAAATAAATAAACAAATAAATATATGGGACACTTACACACACATGGTCGCCCGTTCCCAAAATAAGTAATTGTAATACTTGTGTTATGGGCGAGGGACAACTGGTGAATACATACATATTATATAGTTTTTAAATACATACTTAAATACTAACGAATTCTATTTGTAAAGTAATGAAAGCGAATATTATTTCAGTAATAAATCCAAAATAATTATCATGGAATTTCACTTAGCATTATATTAATAATGTTGACTTATTGACAAGTTTACAAATTATCTAAATATAAACTTATTTGTTTCAGGTATTTGGAATGATCCAAAGCAAAAGCATAATTTACCAACCACCAAATCAACCGTCCAGGTAAGCTTTATTTATGAAACGTAGTGTTTAAAAAAAAGTGTATTTAATATATAATTATAGTGACTGCTCAAAACGCATTGCAATTATATCTGTACGAAACTCTTTGCATTGCTTATAATAGAGGAGCTTGAAAGTCCCTAATTCACACTTACCCGAGATCTTTAGGATCCCCAGTAATGAGATACCAACTAAAAAGGAGAAGAAGTGAATGATCTGGTTATCCTAGTTTGGTAATTACGCAAAATAGAAGCAACAAAGGCGGCTGGCTCATTACTGTAGTCTAATTTCACTCGTTAATTAAGAATTTTATTATTAGTTTGTTATTTGAAAAGAAAAAAAATAACTCAGTATCAAATTAAAAAAAGTTCTTAGTTTCTTTCGTTAAATTATTTTTAGTGAGTCTAACTTAAATTATACTCTTTCAAATTAATATATAAGTACTAGATGTACTTGCGGCTTAATTTTGAACACAAAAGTAGTTATTGTGACTTAGGCATAAGAGATTAAGACATGATGTACCGGACTAGATCCGGTGTAGATCTACAATTCTCTATGCGTGTCGCGTTTTTTACAACTTAACTTTACGCAGGCTAGTTTTTTACAACTGCGCAACCTCTTCAACGCAAATGACATAAAATCGTAATGAGCCCTTAGCTTAAACTTTTTGGAAGAACTGCATTACCTTATAGTAAAAACCGTAAAAAAATCGGTTCAGTAGATTTTGATAAAATCGATCGCATACGGACAAACAGGACAGCTTTTGGGGATTTGGGATAAGTTTAGACATAACATTTTATTGTCTAGTCTAGTCTAGTCTAGTCTATTAATGTCTAGTCTACAGAATCGCAGAATAGCAGTTTTACATATACATCTAGTAAATAAACGAACATATCTGTTTTCAATTGACTCTTATATACGTCTACAAAAAAAATCCTCAATGCCATACGGATGGATGAATTTTTTGATGGAAGTAAGAAGTAAGCGAGCTAAAACTTTTAGGGTAATTTTGTTATAGTTGGAGGTATTTCTTTACATATTCTTACAATGTTACAAATTACATGCATTCCATAAAGCAAAAACATGTTTAAATGTCGAAAATGTATACATACATAAAGCATAATTTTGAAAATACATTTTAAGTTTTGTATTTTAAACGACCTCCTTTAAAACAAGAACGTGTTATATCAGACAATGAAGGACTCGCTGCAGTAGATAATACGAAAATTCAGCTTAAACAAACACTGGTGAGGTCGAATAATTAATTACTCACTATAGTCCGATGTATACCTTTAGTTAAAGATGTCGCTTAAATGCAGGGTTTCGACACTAAAATATTCCCCAGTGGCAATCCATCAAGCTCTCCGGAATTGATTGCTGATTAAACTGCTAAATTACAGCTTTTATCTAGAAGAGAAATGATTCAAAGTGGATAGTTGATCCACCGCTGCGGATATAACTTAATTTACCTCTCAGGAATGGTATCGGAAATTTACAGATCGATGTATTTTAGTCCGTAAATAAATTTGAAATCTTATTATATTAAGCCGTGTGGTATCCGGCTGAGTAGAAAAGATCATCCTCATTTCTTAGCGAGGAGTATTAAAGGTCGTGGGAATTTTACTTAGTCAAAAATACCAATATTATTTTATTTATTTCTAAAATGATGTGTTTGGGTAGAGTTGTGTTTGGTTTGAACGTATGTTACTAAAGTAGCAATATTAATAAAATAATTAAGTTTAAATAATTTTTTTTTTCTTGTCCAAGTTAGACAATTTAATATGTAATTTAAAAATTGTCTCTTACATATCTTATAGAGAAATGTATTTTACTAATATTATAAATGCGAAAGTTTGTGAGTATGGATGTATGTACTCTTTCACGGAGAATCCGCTGAACCAAAATCGATGAAATGTTGCGCAATTATTCCTAATACACTGGAATAACATATACGCTATGGAAATTCTGTTAATTCTACAGGAATAGGATGACACCAAAAAAGCCATCTATTATCAAC
This sequence comes from Morpho achilles, assembly GCA_947086495.1. Taxonomy (NCBI): domain Eukaryota; kingdom Metazoa; phylum Arthropoda; class Insecta; order Lepidoptera; family Nymphalidae; genus Morpho; species Morpho achilles. Next base: position 12,868,151 of record CAMTZB010000007.1, on the reverse strand, counting down.
CATAACAAATCAGGCGAACGAACTCGTGAAAAACTAGTACTTTATATATGAGAACGTTAACAGACTAGAAAAGGAATAGTTTAACAAGAGAAAAATGCGGAACGGATAAATTAAGTCTCAAACACGCTCGATTTGATCCTCTGTATCGTCTGTCTAATATAAGATAAAGGCTGTCTTAGTAGTATTTAGTATAGGAAGATGCGGAAAAAGGTTGAGTCTCGACGTTAATGGATGGTTTGTTTTTTCTAGAGCGTGGGCGTGAGATGGCACGCGCGGGTATGCTGCACAGGGGAGGAAAAAATGGAGCTGAGTAAGTACCCTTCTCATACATAAATTTCGTTTACGTTTACTTATTACAACTGTGCTACTGTTTTGTCACATTCGTATTATTAGCCAGACAATCAATAAATCGAAACTTAGTGGCACAAATACTTGAATGATATATATATATATATTCCAATATCTATTGGTAAACATTTAAGCAAATTGCATCTACAAATCTGAGATTGTAAAACTATAGTGTAATGATAGTTACAATAGTTATGTTAAAAGAAATAAAATATTTATGATTTACGATAGCGTCAAAACACATCACGTACGCGTAAATATTGTAATTCAAATAAATAAATAATATATGGTATGGTTTAAATAATTGTATTGTAATTGAAATTTATAATTCTGATTATAAAAAATATATGGCTACTACAACATGTTCTACAACAACTTGTATATTTTTAGTTTATTCCTGCAAGTCCTTAATATATTCCCGCGTAATCTAATTGTCTACAAAATGTTTTTTAAAATGTATTAACTTCTAAAACATTAAAATATACTCAAGGTTTTAATAAATTAACTCTAGCGCTGTTTTAAAACTCAGCTAAAATTCTTTTGCAATAACTAGGTGTAATTTATAATCAGGTAAAAATTGTATGCTAAATGTGCATTACTTAAAGATACTTTCCGGGGCACGTCACATGAGATTAGAGAGAGTTTTCGTTATGATCAAGTTCAACTTCGAGATATAATAAAATAACTGTATTTTATTTAAATTGGAATATACTTTATATATGGTACAAGTATATTCAAATTTTAATTTTAAGTAACTTTAACTGTTTGAAAATGTATGTATAAGAAAGAATATTGTAGCATTTTTACATTATTCCACTACGTTATTTGGTATTTCCATAGAGACTGAAATACGCTTACGCTGTTGACGAGACGTAGTGGGGACAAAACTGCCCTTATCATAAAGTACTTGAGCGTTAAGGGCGGCAAGGGAGGGTGGTAAGGGCGGGCGGCATCGTTCGCATCGAAGAGCGGCAGGTGCAAGCCTGATAGAGCTATTACTTATTTTAATATTTTTAATGTTTCCAGGGAGTAGATGCCCTATTTCCATAGTCAATAGAAGTAATATTCTTTTTATTAGATAAAACGTTTTAAAAGTTATATTGATTTAAATTTTGTACCAATTCAAGTTAGTATCTATTACAAAATAAGTATGTATTATATATAAAATGTAACAATGAAAATCAACAGTGACATAAAGTAATGGAGTAAATTAAGCACCCTTATCGTTAAAACAACAATATCTTCCAGGCAACCCCTTTGCAGAAGATATAATAAAACAAAATACGAAAAGGAATGTAAACGTTTAAGAAACATCGTGGCGTATTCTTCGATGTTTTTCATTGTGTGTTATATTTTGTTAGTTACTATTCTATACTTACTATATATGAATGTTGTCATTAGCTGTCATTTGTAAAGTTATGATAGCCTAATGGTAAACGGGCGGATCTTTTTACTTTTTTATTTTTTATATTAAAAAAAAATTACTGTCTATAAATATATTTTGTTAGTGATATATGTAAATATGAAATATAAAATATAAAAAACAAACATTTTTTGGAGCTCAAAAATTCAGATACTATTAAAATTATGATTTCCTTCCAGAATTGCCTTAACAACAAAAATACCTATGTTTAAAACACATAATCGTCCTGAGAATGTTTCCTGCAAAAGCCTGACTTATTATAGAGATAAAACATTGATATATGTATGAAAACTAAAACAACATTTAGTTTGATCAAAACTTGTCCCCTACACCTGTGCATATTTATTGTCTGTCTACTACGTGAAAACAACGCGGCTTCCGGAATTTCTACTAACTTGAGCATTCACATAACTCGACAATACGCTCTTCCATCTAATATTAAAGGCTATCTCGAAGTTAGGCCGCGCTTGGTTAAGTCACTTATTTCTGGTTCGATGCAACTTTATCAATGTCGGGTGTAGTCATACAGTTAGTGTCCAGAGCCTCCCCAAACCTCGCCTGCGATTTCTCACCTCTTCTATTACCCCCTAGGCCAAGTTTAAATTGTCAGCTGAAAGTTTACTCGCCACTTATAGCAGAGTTATTTGTTCGCTCCAACTTTAACTTTTATTTCTCTAGTCTTATAAACTAATATCTTCAAAATTTTTGTTAGCGCTTTAAAAAATTTTTCGTTGTAATTTTTGAATTTGATTAATTGAAATTGAAAAATTCTTTGAGTGTAATATTGTCCATTTATCAAGGCTATAAACTATATAACATTACGCTAAGATGAATAGGAGAGGAGCAGCAATAAAAAGTGTTGCGAAACCGCCAAAATTTTAAGCTTTCCTTGCATGCACTCAATATAAGGTGAAAGTTATTAAAAAATCTATTATAATTAAGTCGCGATAACTACTTTTATGTTCAAAATTTCAATTTGAAGGCGAAGCTACTGGCACAGCTAGTGGATAAAAAGGTTCTTGCAAAGACAAATAAATTTGGTACATTGTGTAACTAAATCTAAATTACAGCACTGAATGTGGTAACTTTTCCAAATTCGGTGCTTACTTTTGTCAACTTGAAGGATTGCAATTGCAAAAAATATAAAAACGTAACATTTGTTCTTTTAATTCGAATTCGTAATTTGGATATTTTTTATAAGTTAAGTCGAACAGTTCGATTCTTAATTCATTTCAACCGCTGGAAAACGTTTTTAAAAGCTTCCCACTTCATGTGCTTTTATGCTTCATTAAATAACCGGCTTGTGAGACCCTCGACACGTAAGTTCTTTTGTCAGGGCCGAAACCTATTTAAACTCCTTAACTGATCTAGAATCGCATAATAAAAATACATTCGTACGTAATAATAACTAAGATCGCAGCACAAATTTCAGGTAAACTTATCCTCTGCTTTTTACTACTACAAACCCCTCCTAATATCACGTTTATCTCTTGAATCGATAAGCGGCATGGGCGTCTGGCCCTTCCTTTACTATGATTTTCGTAATCCCTATCAAGATTTTTAACAAAATATATAATATAACTTTAGTTCCTCAAACAGAGACTTATTGCACAACTAAGGTGTAGAAATCATATAAAGTTTACTAGCTTTTACCCGCAACTTCGTTTGCGTGGACTGTTGTTAAGTGAAAATTTGATTTCTATAGCCTATATGTTACCTCGGTGTATAAATAATAATTGTGCCAAACTTCATATATATTGGTTATGCCGATTCGGCTTGAAAGAGTAACAAAAGTATATTCATACTCAATCAGGATTCAATGTTTAAACATCTCTTCAGTCTATTGTTGTGTTTGAATTTAATTGTTACACAATTCTAGAACACCATGTAACAACATTTATTTTAAATTATGAAGAGTATGTAAAAACACAAGTGTTCCATATACAAGTCATGTCGTGTAGCGGATGCAATATTTTAATAACAAATGAAGAGTGCGAGAATAAGGCTGATGTTTTGGCAATGTTCTGCGAATGCGGGCGTCTTTTGGGGGATTCAAAACACCCGTATATCATGTACTATATGCGTGCATATATATTTGAATAGTCCGTGGGGAGGATAATATTTGATTTTATCTACGACCATAATCTTTAACACGCAGACCCAGTGTACTTACCATAAACAAAATATTGCTAGACAGAGTTTCTGCATTATTAAAGCAGATTTAAGGAAACATAGTATTTATCCACTTAAAATGTATTATTATGAACAGTTTAATAAATCGACACTGTAGTTAAAACCATGAATGATTCCAAACATTATCACACGCTATATGTGAATCATCTTCGTCTTCTACGCCTTTGAGACTTCTATTAATCAAATTTAGGAGATCTAAAACAAATTTATGCATAATTTGGAAGTAGTCTTTTGTACGTTAAATTATCAAAAGTTCATTATTATGCTTAATTCATGTTTAAAGTTCTTCGAGCGCAATAATGGAAAACACCGGGAAAACCCGCATATCTGGGGCGAAATTTAAGCTTTATGAGATCGATAGAGATTCTGAGAGATATTTTACAAAGTTGATGTTTACTTAAAAAAAGTGCTTCTCTTGAAGTAATATGACTTGGATTTGTTTGGTAATAAAAGAAATTTAGGATGAAGTAGACAATAAAGGTGCTATTTTTGAAGTTTGAGGCAATTTTCATGCCATCCGAGTAAATACTATTTATATTAATTTAATTTCATTATTCAACCAATTCTGTATTCGAGTAAGAAATCGCGAAATTAGTCTTATATTTATGTTCAAATATATCATTTCCGTATGTCTGCGGCCAAAAAACTAAAACAGTTATTTATAAATTGACATTCAAATGTACAAGAAGATAGAAATGTACTTTATTATACAAAGATATGTGTATATAAGTGCATATATGCTTTTTTATTTTGATGTTCCTACGGAAATGAAATTATTATTGTGTATTGTCGATTCTTTTAACTAATCTTCTCAACTATTCCAAACATTAGATAATCTATTATTAATAAAGAACACTATAAAAACATTCTCCAGTAGCTTTTAGCCCTAGTCTAGCCCGGTCTAGCGTAAGTTATGTCTCATATGAATAAGGATTTGAGGTCATTTATGATTGTTTAGATGTAGATCAGTGTCCCGTGAAAGTTTCCGCGGACATAGAGCCCATTACCGTTACCGATCAAAGGCTCCTTCCCTAAAAATCCTTAAGCAGAACCTCTCGTGAACTGACCCAAAATCGTTCCGGCCCTTTAACAACATATAGATTTCATGCAAATTTCTTTAGTCATTACTATCTATGATGCTATGGTATTTTACCAACATAGATCTACAAAAGTAATAATAAAATTATTTTGCTATAATCCGCGATGAATCGCGGATTATAGCAAAATAATTTTATTATTACTTTTGTATTATGGATCTCCGCAAAGTAACGCCTAATTCTATAAATTATTTAACATAGATCTAATTTTATTTTAATACCTGTTACGGAATACCAGAATATAAAATGTCAATTTACATAAATTGAACCTTATATAATTTTAAAAATTTATATGTTTCATAATAATCAATTTTATTTGTTTATTGCGTGTAGAAATCTGTGAGTATCTAGAAAAATATAGCAATAAACGATGTGAAATCTGTAATGTGTTTTAAGTTTATTGTATCTATCGAACTTTTTTTACATGATAGGTTAAATTAGAAAAAAGTAAAACTGACTTTTTTATATATTGAGATTGTGTGTGTGCACACGTGTAAACTCTATCATCTTACTTATAAAAATAGGTAGAAAATATTAACGTTTTAAAACTTTTTGAATTTAAACTATCGTGAGTGGTAGGTATTCATAATTAATGTATAGAAGCCGGCTATACTCACGTGTTATTTTTTATAATGAGCCCGACTTTAAAACTTGCGCATATCTGTATGCGTACAAACTTACAAGCAAACAACTTTAGACTTATTTATGAGATATCAATTACATTTTACGAATAAAAAGATAGGGCTTCATGTTTTTGGTGTTGTTAGTACCCGATAAAGTTGCAAAGTTTGTACTCGATTATATTAGCTCTTTTATTTTTCATATAAGGTGGTGTCATTTTTTCCAAGGCTTTGGTGAAGGCAAGTATCGTGATCTAGACATATGCAAAATGCATATACCTAAAGAATACTTAGGATAAATATTAAATCTGCAGAACCGCATTAGAACAATGAGTTGGGTGTTATTTTTATTTCTCTTCGAGGGCAGAGCTTACTGAAGGAACATGCCTTACAAATTAAAAAAAAAACCATCAATTATCAAATTAAAGCTGTTGAAAACTCAACTGACGCTTTACAACAGTTTTAAATTAAACACCAGTCACGCCAAACAAAATATTTTTATTCTTTTACACAGATGTATCTGTATGTTAGCCTTAGAGCTTATCAAGAAGAGCTTGAATAAATTGCATGCTTCCTCCGAATCAGGTTTTGACAGTATACTATGCAAGACACCAACTTGCAATTTGTTCAAGCTCACTGAATTTAACAAAGAATTCTGAGCCGAGTCAAATCGGGAAAATTCCATCAGCCAATAATGTATGTCAAACAAAAATATTCAATTCTTCTACTGTAATGTTTCCGCACAAAAATTAGGCAGAATTTGCCTCAAGTTAGTCCTATATTTTAAACGGTATAGCAGCATAATTATAAACAGTATTTGCCCTCATTAACATCTGCCGCCAGCTCAGTTACAGCTTTCTTGCTGGCTAAATCTGTAAAGGCTTTTGCGTAATTTTACGGTTTCCTGTTGCGTAAAGCTTAAGAGCATTTGCTTAGCGATTATGATATCTAGAAAATTTAATTTCACCCTTATAAGTAGATACGAGTATCAGCCGCCGTCCGGAGCTAAATATACCAACTTGAATTCAATTTTTTTATGATCTTTACCTATTTATTAAAGCCGTTCTTGTATTTTTTAATCTTACTCGAACAATACTATTTTAAAAGACATAAAAAAGTGTTAATTGAAATATATTAATTGTTCGTCATATCATTCTCCTGCACTAAGCCCACTTTAAGTGGGGTGGAAACAACATGTATTAACCATGTTGTTGCGTGATTATGCTGGTATTTTACCTGCCTTAGTCGCCTTTTACGACACATCGGTAAGAGAATCAGAAAAAGAATTAAATGAGTTAATCTTGTATGTATTCGGCATCTCGGAAACGGCTCCAACGATTCTTTTTTTTTGAAGTTTCTTTTTTTTTATAAAATTTCCGAGCAAGGCTCGCACTCAGATATAATATCTAAACTATTAATTATAACAAATTAAAATAGTACACCATCAGTAACCTATCCATTAAAATAAAGATCAACAATATTTAAACCTCACGTCACTATATTCTATACGATACAAATATACTATCTCACATTGGGACAGCTTTTCCCCAATACATTGTTCGTAATTTCGCAATAAAAGTAAGTAATGCGCGCATTAGGCACGTTCTAGCGATTTGCTTAGGTTTCGATATTGTGTTGTCCAGACTTACACCCAAAATACCCACAAATTAGACAATATGAAACGCAAGGGTGACATCAAATGACAAAATAAAAGAATTCTGATAAAAATCCACTTGTTTGCGGGAATCAAGTGTAAAGTTATTTTAAGTTAAGAATTCTATGAATGACTTACATGAAGATGCAGCATAAATTATGTATTCTTTGTTACTATACTGTCGTAGGGTACATTTCGTAGACATGTCGCTTAGTATTATAGTGACCTAATTCAAAATAAGACTTAGTTGAGTTAGATACATTGTAATTCTCATTTCAATGCCATTTATGACAACACGCTATGGACTCTTAAAAAACTAATATTTTCATGCTTTCCTAAGTTACGGGTCTCTTAAGAAGTCACGAGTTTTGTAGGCGCTACGCTACTCCTTATTGCAATTTACCACAAAACAACTATTTGAACTAGGTCATTTTAACACTAAGCGTACTATAGGCTTTCGCATGTATAATATTAGTATGGATATAAGAATTACACTAAACTATATCGCACTTCCCAACGTTAGTTACGGCACGAAACTCAAAGCTTAAGTACCTTACCCTTGTCAGCCGGTGAATTCAAAATGCTAGGATGTTTGAAATATTTAATTTCATTCGATTTATAAATAAAAAACGTGAACCCTTAGGGAGGGCCATACAGATACGAAACATCTAAATTATTTTATAGAGAGAATATGTTTGAACGGGTGCACTTACCGTTCATGCTTATAATTAGCAAAAGAGCTCGTGTTATTTGTCAAAGGTAGTTAAACTATATCATTATTTTCCTGTCCTTGTCCCGCTCTAAGTGGGGTCGGCACAAAATGTTTTAAACATGTTAGTACATATTTTGGTAAGTTATTTTACGATCGGCCGTCTGCCTAACGCCATCTACCTTAGTCGTCTTTTACGATACCTCGCTAATAAATGAGGCTTAGCTGTGTGGTATCATGCTGTGTAGAATAGACCACCCTCATTTCTAGACGAGATGTCGTAAAAGGCGACTAAGGTAAGTTGACCCACCGTGTGGTATCCGGCCGAGTAGAATAGCAAGTTAAGCAAGAAGTAACATCTCGCTCTTTTTGTAAAAATCTATATTTATTATAAAACAAAGTCCCCGCAAACTTTCTGTCTGTATGTGATAAATTTTCTCAAAATCTGTTGAGCGTATTTCTGTACGGTTTTTACTAAAAGATAGTGCGATTCTTCACGAAGTTTAAGTTTAATATTGCATTACGGTTTTATGTTAATTTTATTGAAGAGATCGTGTTGTGCAAAAAATTCGCCTACTAGGAGCTTCAGTCGCGTGCGCCGCATAAATAAACAGATATACACTAAAATAATGTAGATCTACAAAAATAATACAAAAAAATCCATGTGACAACATATCTCTATATATTAACTTTAACTTTAACTTACAATAACAACTTGTACGTTCAAAATTTCAATTAAACTCACTGATTTTCACGCAAGAGAAGTCACAAGCACAGCTAGTTAAATATAAAGAGAAAAAAAAACAATTTATTTATTTATAACATTCACAACAAATTGTTTTTATCAAATTGATGGCCGCAGCGAGATACGGTAATTTTAACATGACGTAAAATTTCATCATATTCTAATTTGAATATTCATATTTTTCATGTAGCTTCGAACGCAAGATAAAATTTTATATAGAAATGAAATGTAATATCCACAGTTAGAGGGAATCAAGATTAGGGGCTTTCAATTTTGCCGATTGCATACGGTGTAATTTCCGATGTCTGATGGCAATTTATGTTACCATGTACTCAAGCAGTTATTATTGATTTAGATTGTAGATACGTTTTAGTGTGGTTATGAAGTACCGTTAGATTAATCTTAGCGGACATTACGGAATTTTATTCACGATGTGTTAACTGTTAACAAGCTTATTGATGTATGCTATAGCTAAAGTTAACAAAATATTGTTTTTACAATTCAACTGAAGTAAAGTTATAGATATAACGCGTTCCTTTGCGGAGAACGATAATACAAAAGTTCTTGGTGACCCTGTACATGACCCTTGACGTGTATCAGCAATGAGAAGGGACAGTCGACTTTATATTTAGCATTATATACATATACTAGCGGCCTGCCCTTGCTTCGCACGGGTATAAAATATATATCCCATGTCAGTCAGTGTAAAAAAAATGATTAAAATCGATCCAGTAGTTTGATTTATTCATTACTGCCCGTGGTCCGCACGCGTTAAATTTGAAGAACAACAATTTCCTCTCCCTATACCAAAACGATTTCCTGCTATCTTTGGAATATCTAAACTCATATAGAACATTTTTACTTATGTACTTTTACATTTTACCTATGTATTTTATTTTTACAATTAATTACAGAATGTCTTTAAACAAACTCTAAAAGATTCGAAGTGCTATAGGGTGAAGCGCGGCGTCCTCACGGCATTTTAAATCTGTAATATCTCCGAAAATGTTCACTTAAATTGCATGTTGTAAAGGGCCATATTGATCTATATTAAATCAACAATTTATTTAAGGTACTCAATTGGATAAGGATTAATGCTGTATTGTATAAAAATTGCTTTGAACATAAGGCATCATTTTTCGTAAAAAGTAAATGAAAAAAACTGCTATTGTGGGTTATCCATAAGAGATAGATATATACCATCGCGGACTTTTCTGTAGACCTTTTTAAGGTGTTCAAATACTTAGTACATCATTTTGATAAATCTCGTAGGGTTTAGCCTGCGTTTGCAATGTAAGCGGAAAAAAATGTAATTATTTACAGAAACCTCAAAAATTACAGTATTTCTCTACTTCATATTGAATGTTATTATACGTACAAACCTTCCTCTGGAATCACTCTATTTATTAAAAAAAACCGCATCAAAATCGGTTGCGTAGTTTTAAAGTTTTATGCGTACATACGAAAATATGGACTTTGTTTTATAATATGTAGTGATATATATATATATATATATATATATATATATATATATATATATATATATATATATATATATATATATATATTCTATTTTTTTTTTTTTTTAATCTATTTTTTAAAGGACTTGTTCAATTATGAACATGCCGCCCTTAACATAACACTTTACAAAATGCTACCGTCTACGTTTTAGCCCGATTTCAACTAACTTGTACAGCATTCTTGCTTGTCGTGATAAAGGAAAAGCAAGAATGCTATTACAAATACCAACATCCATGAGATTTAGCTTTAGCTTTTCTAATAATTCGAATCTTTCAGCTTCATTCCGAACACACTCCAATAAAATATGAACAACATGACGTTGACGTTTTCCTCATTAAATAGCCAAAACTGTTTAGAGGTAAATGTCCGGAACGTAACCTTAAAGCAGTAACAATGTCCCTCCTGCTCATATCGGCACCTGCAATCCATGAAATTCGTCCTATAGTTGGTTGCATAGTTCTAAACCAAATTCCTTTACTCAATGATGTTTCATCAAAATACTCTTTCCACATTTGACGACATTTTCTTTTAACCAAACATAAAGCATCTGACCAATGAGGTAACCAATTAATTAAAATTCCTTCTCCTATCGCTTCCTTAGCCAACCTATCTACAATTTCATTTTCCCTTAAGCCGATATGCGCAGGTATCCATTGTAGAATAATATTCTTATTTTGGTTTTTCAGATTATTTAAATATTTGATAATACTAAAAGCAACTGATACACCTCTATTATTAACAAAGCATCTTTCTAGGTGCTGAAGGGCACTCTTACTATCTGTAAAGATAACAAAATTACCTGGCCCAAGAGATTCTATATAGGAAAGGGCTTCGGCAATAGCAAAGAGCTCAACAGACATTATACTTATTAAATTAGAGTTTATAGAAAACTTTAACGATGCGTCTTTTTGTGGATCATAAAAGGCTGCTCCGGCACCGAAGTTATCTTTGGAGCCATCAGTATATATTTTATAAAATATAGAGTAGTCGTTATTTAAAACTCGATTGTAGATTTGTACCAAGGTTGTTCTATCGTAAGATTTTTTAGATTTATTTATATTTCCTAAATTAATTTGTATTACGCTGGACATATCCAAATTAGTGATCCAAACATTGAGCGAAAATATTTCCAACTGTTCACTACAGTGAATATTAGTGGTGTTGAGGAATTCCTGAACATTAACTAGCGATGGTATTTTCTTTTTCCTCCAGTAACTATTTTGGCGTTCGCAAAATATTTTATCTAATATTGTATTTATTTTACTATTTCCATGCGATTTTATTTTAAGCCAATATTTTCCTGCCAAATAGTTTCTCCGTATGTAAAGTGGTTGTATGTTAAGGTCACATTCCATTACATGTATTGCGGTGTTTTTGAGGTATCCTCCAATTATTCGCATGCACTGATTTTGCATTATATACATATATATATATATATATATATATATATATATATATATATATATATATATATATATATATTCTATTAACTTTATCGCGAATTATAGCTAAATAATTTTAATCTATTTTTTTTATTTACAGCAAAAATGTATTAAGTTGTATCTATCTAAAATTACTTACATGCCAACGTGGAATAGTCCCAAATATGCTAGCAGCGTTTCCGCGCTGAATCGCTAAGCTGATTCTTTGTCCGAAAAAGGAGTCAGCCCTCTAGTCACCTAAAGAGGCAATTAAGCGAAGTGTTAAAACGGATAAAAAAAATTTGCACTTTGACTTCATGGCCCTAGGGTCGTATATTTATTTTATTCTTACATTTGGTATAAATTTCTTACTCTAATATTAAGCTTTTTATTCTCCGATATCAATTAATATCTTTATTAGTATCTTAAAACACGTAACGTAGAAGCATACTGGTGGGTACAAGGTTCAATTCTTCTCTGCAACAAATAAGAGGAAGAAAGGCCTTTTACTTAACGTAGATATACAAACGGCTTTATTTACTGCATATAACTTTCCTTAAAACATCAATTGATGAAAAGATGATATGCAAAGATTTTCTACCTCAATCGTATATTAATCGTATAATTATCTGATGAATCTTATAGGATCAGCAACTTTTCAAGAGCTACATTAATCTCAAACATATTAACCTAAAATAAACATCGCTGACAAATTAAAACCCAGCCTGTATCTGCAAAGTTGACGATATTGAAAGAACGTACTTGTAAATGGAAATCTGTTTACTGGTGAAAGAAAAGGCCAACAAGATCGAATCGGTACCGGCGAGGGTTCGGTCAATTTGTTTAGGATCTCAGATGTTAACCCCTTTACGGAATGTATCTTATTCGCTCACTTAAATCTTCAAACTAAATCCATTTTGTCCGCATATATTGCGATAAGAAGTTTTAAGAACGTTTAAGTAAATATACATGCTTGTAATAAAAGTTAACTTATATATTGTTTTAACAGTCTCTTTAAGCAAAGTGTTTAGTGCTTCCAACACTCAAGCGATTGACTTGGTCAATATTAATCTAAATGATCGGACTAATTTTATGTTGATGCATACGAGTGATCTACCTTAAGAAGCCTGCTGGTGGTAAGTAGGCGACTTCACTCCGTTTTTGGAGAGAAGGATTGGAGCTAAGACCTACCACGCTGCTCTAATGCGGATTGGTAGGTTACACATATCTCCAGAATTGTCTAGAGATATGCAGGATTCCTCACGATGTTTTTCTTCACCAAAAAGCGGGTGATAAATTGCTATCATCAATTACAATTACTGCCGGTACAAAGTATTAAATTGGTTAACATGTTAAATCGTTTAGGCATTCTAAACGTATACAATCTTTTCAAGACAAACCCATATTGTATACCACAAGCGTCGAGGTAAGCCGTTATACAGTACTGCTAAACTTCCACCGGCAATTTTTTTCATACTGACAATATATTGTTAGTCCCAACGGATTTTTTAGCATCACCACGCGAGCTAAAACCTGATTTTCCACATCGCTGTTCTTGGGAAGGACGCGAATACGGCGTACGGTTTTTCGCAATCTCAGTAGTATCGGCTTAGCAACCCGGAGAGCTCATCTCTCAGGTCCGAACCGCAGTTTATGCTTTCTTTCACTTATCTATGCATTGAGCGTACTATCAACGTATATATTACGTCCCTCATAAACACTGGTCACTAATTACGATACTTCTATATTCCAGATCTAATTTCTTTTTTAAAGGGATTACTATCAATTTGGGCTACAAATTTCTAGTAATTAGCTAACCCCCTAGCTAAGCAAAATGCTTGTATTAGGAGTGGGTTCAGGTCGGTAGTATAATGGGATTCGAACCTACGACCTCTCGATCGCAACCGTTACCCCAACCATTCCGCTACCGCCGCTTATATTCGTTACTATATCATTCATCTGCGAACTGTATCAAAATATATATATATATATATATATATATATATATATATATATATATATATATATATATATATATATATGCTAAATGCAGTACATATATGCTTTAATAATCTGTATTATATTTAACTGTAGCTATGAAAGGAAAACCGCATAGAAAAATTGGAAACTTACATTATGCTATAACAAGTCGACCCTCTAACCCTCCCTATTCATTTTAGGGCGTGTTATGATTTACTAGCTGCTTCCTCAATCAGAAATAGTGTTACAAATATTACATACTGAAAGCTGTAACTATAAACATATTGGTATGATATTTAAAGTTATTTTCAAATCGGACCAACAATAGTTATTTGGTAATTGAGAACAATATTTAATAACATCAATAACAAGTTAGGTGAAGGCTTTTAATTATGTCATATTTGACTTTGCCACGTGAAATTCTAAACCTTCTTTAAGTTAAAAATAGTTACATCTTGATAATGTTTCAATATATCCAAATGAAAAAAAATCCTGTTCAAATCAAAAAATAATTTCTTTACATTTCTGTGTGGTTTACTTCCATGCCTTTATAGTTTACTCGTCTATCACTTAAAGTAGTAAAATAAGTATTTTATAGAAAACTCGAAACGTTTAATGGATATCTGAATCAAATTTTGATTGGCATATTTCTCACGCCTATATTTTGTTTCACGTATAAAAAGAGTACATATTTATTTATTTATTATTAAATTTCACATGTACACTTATGACTAGCCAAAACGCATACATGATATAGGTAAGTATATAAAAAACAGTAAGAAAAATTTACATAGAAATTAATTATAATTATTATCTTAATAAAAATTTACATACTTAAAAAAGGTTTTAGCATTATGAACTAAGATTACGAAAACACGCGTTTATAAATAATCATTGCGTATACATAACACTCCCTTGTCAATTTTCATAATGGAATGGCGGGTCTGTCGCTGACCAGACACCATTATGTTATAGCTGCAAAACCTTTAATATCGCTGACACAAAGGTTAAAGAGCTCCGGGGCATAAATGATCTGTGTATCCGATTGGAAAGTGAATTAATGCTTTAAATGGATATTGATTTGTCCAAAATACACCAGACATTCACAAACAAATGTTCGAAATTATAGGTTGTAGTCAGACACTCCAACGGCGAAAATAAAAACTAAATTAAATTTAATATTAAATTGACTAATTTAATTATTTTACCAAATTGTTTAAGAAACTTATATTACTCAATAACAGATAATTATTTAGTAACTGAGACGTAAAAGATTTAGTAAGCTTTATTTTTGATATATCGCATTGAGGTCATGTATAACATAGTATTTAATGCAATATGTAACAAAACTAATATATTAAAAGGATAACATGCCAAATTTTCTATAAATATTTTAGTTTTTATTTATGAAGGTATTCGTTTTTTACAAAACCATTAACCATCTAACTTGGCAAGACAAGTAAAGTGCTGGTGGTTGCCATTTTCAGTAACCTACTATTTAGCCCAGTTTATCAAGCGATGGTCATTATTCGGTCGCTAAGGTCTTGTCAGTTTATCGGTAGAATTCAATGCAAACAGGCTGGAGTCAGCAATATATGTTTTCATGAACCGTGTTCTTCTATCATTCGTCAATTTTAACGCTACTCCTTTTATCATATTTTTATCAATCATAGCATCAAATTGTCGTACATTTATAGCAATCCGTCCATTTTTTTTACCTAATATTTAATACTCTTTTGGTAACAAGATTTTCATCCCTCCTTAATCCTCCTAACTTAATCTCGCACTTTTATATACTAAAAATTATAGAACTATAACGAACATTTATTTTGCTATGTTGGTTTGATTTCAGTTTAATGTTCAATTGAGAGACAGACAGGAAAAAAAACTTTTTGTACAAGTATCGATTAAGAAAATATTATAACAAGATAGGTCGACGGGCGTCGTTGTTCGCAACGAAAGTGAAGGTACCTCCCACGCCCTCCTCGCGCCCCAGACATAGCCGCAGACATCGGGGAAAGTTCGGGAGGGAATTCTTACGGAATATCTATGTACCTCTTACGTAAAATGGATTACGTAGCGAAATTGGATGATCCGAATAATATTACTCTTACCAGTTTGGTCTTATGATGCAATTGAATATAATATATTCTAGCTACGGCTATAATTGTAGTCATGTATTAAAAATACGACAGAATTATTTACTAATATTTACATCATTATCCTTCTGCTGTTATCTAAGTGTAGTCGGCACAACATGTTTTAAACGTGTTGATACATGATTTCGCTAGTTATTTTATGACCGGCCGCCTACCTGACGTCAACTTACCTTAGTCGCCTTTTATGACACCTCGGTGAGAAATGAGGGTGGTCTATTTTGCTTAGCCGGATACCACAGGACTAATATACTAATATTTACATACTTAGTATTAAAGTAATGGTAAAATAATGTTGCTATAATGGGCCTTTGTAACAAAATCTAATTTTGATGAAAAAATATCAAAATTATTAATTTTTATAAGCTATAATACCGAAAAGATAAACTCGTACAAAAATAGTTAATTTTATCGTTTTATCAGTATCCATAAATCCCTAAAAGAACCGAAATAAAAGAAAAAAATAACACAAGTAATGACCTTAAATTGCGCGAACTACAAACGAGCTGTGTGAACAACTATTAACATTTTATTACAAACGTTTTTTGCCACGCCAATAAAACAAAATGTAAAAATACTAAAAATTTCAATTAATTGAGAGAACCTAACAAAAAGGTAAAATCGATTTGTCTGCAAAACAAATTTCAGGGTTGAATTGAAAGTTTGAAGGAAAATATTTTGACCTAAAATTTAGTGACACATTTTATTATATCGATTCTTGGGGTTAATTTGAATGATGCCTGATTTAATAAAAACATGGTCATATATGACGTAAAATAAAATAAAATGAAAAATATTTTGACCTAAAATTTAGTGAAACATTATATAGTTACCATAAGCAATTTAAGCTAGTTACGCATATGTGAGTGGCCATAGACTTGTGGCATAATTTAAGCTCCCTCCCTAACGAGACACTCAAGTGAAGCTTTCCTCTCGTTTATTGCAGTACTTCGTCTAGATATTGTTAGATTGTGAGCTTATTGTTTACATCGCGCTGTGAATTTTGAAACACCGTGCATCGTTGAAACTTTTTACATGAGCTATTGTTATTTCGTTACAATGTAGGAGGTATTCAAATCTATTGAGTTCATAAAAGATGAGTACTTTAAAATAAAAAAAAATATTTGAAGAGCACCATCAAGATTTACATGCTAGATAGAATAAAATACTTTTTGAGTAATTTACTAAGTAAGGTTACGTATAGCTTGCCACAACATGCAAAAGGAGACTATTATTGTATGAGTAACATAGTAATATTTCATGCTACCCATGTAAAGGCTTTGAAAAAAAGACAAACGAAAATTTCAATTTTGGAAAATCGAAAACAATTTGTTTATGCCTTATTTTGAATTTAAAAAAATGTATACGCGTTCAGAAAATCTTATTTAAAAAAAACATTATTGTTGAACCCTAAATTTTATGGAAACAGATAAACGTAAGACTTTTAAGTCAAGTCTTTTTGCAAGACCAATCAAGTCTTTTATATAAAAAGAAGTTAAACCGGTTAGTTTTATATATTTTAATTTAAGTTCCAAAACATTTGTTATTGTTGTAGCAAACGTTGTGTAAACATTTTTCCTAAATTAAAGATATATTCATTATATTCGTATCACATGAAAAATAATATATGCGAATATAATGCGTTATATAAACAAAAAACACTAACAAATATAGCCTTATTTTTAGCTATAACCATAAAACAGTGCAAGAAAGTGGGCATAGTATTACAAATCACAAAAGTTAGTGTCACTTACACCATTTACGGTAAGAAACTGATTTCATGAAGGGAAATATATACCGTAGTAAATCTTAACGTGTAAATTTAAGACAATACCAATAGCAGTCTTTCCTAATTAGTTGAAACAACATACTATTTTTGTTAAAACTTACGTTTCCTCCTACGCCTACACATAAAAAACCACTATAACACATTAACATCTCAACAAGTGTCCGTAGGTGTATATTGACAGATCATTTGATATCAACGCGGCAATGACATTTGCGTTTTTTAATCAATTTTATGAATAAAGCTTCCTCAAACCTATTCATGAGTTAAATAAGTATTTCCTATTAAGTACTTAAATCAACTCTATATATAAAAGTTATACTTAAGCATTCCTGAGAATGAAAGAAGAGAATTCCTTAACTATGTGATATTTGCAATATCTCTTATATTGCAAATATCACATAGTTAAGGAATTCTCTAAAAAAATTCAAGTTTCCTCCGATGTATAACGTAAACCGTCTGCTAAACTGTAAATATAAATAGCCTGTAAATATAACTGCGAAAACTCACAGCCTGTTTGAATTCTCACCAAAGGTACCATGTTCAATCTAAAGCAATAATTTAAGCAAATTTTGTTAATCCAGGATTTTTATTTTTTTTGTTACATTGTTTACCAGCAATTTGTTTACCCCTCCAGCTAAGCTAAAATGCTTGTGTTAGGAGTGGGTTCACGTCGGTAGTACAATTGCCGGGATTCGAACCGACGACCTCTCGATCGCAACCAAGCCGTTAACCATTCCGCTACCGCTGCTTCTTACATGTTAAATCGTAAACTAAAACGATGATCAGCCTATTATCATATAAGCCTTATCAGTTAATGAGCATCGTGTATCATAGATAAGAAAAGTTCACAATAGGAACGTCAGACTCAGACGAGGCTCCTCTTACTTACCCGAACTCATATTAGCTCCTTATTACCGTAATAAAATAGATTGAGTATGCTCAGCTTAAATAAATCTACAGAAAAATCACAAAAACTAAAGCTTACGGAAAGGTTTCTTAAAAAAATCCTAAAGTGGTGCACGAATTTTACTTTTCGGTTTTAAATAACAGATAAAAGAAACGTACACTTTATCTTTTTTTAATTATAAAGTTTGCATAATTAGGAGGCCAAAGCACTGTTAGAGTTAGCCAATATAATTGTAAAATAATAATTTATAGAATTAGGCGTTACTTTGCGGAGATCCATAATACAAAAGTAATAATAAAATTATTTTGCTATAATCCGCGAAGAAGTAAAATAGAAAATATATATAATGCTAAATGTAAGTGGGCAATAGGTTATCATACCTGATACATGCAGGATTCGTAAAAACACATGCACAAACCTCCACAAGCACCTCCAAAATCGCAAAGCAATGCTTTGGACCAAAATCGCAAAGCCTTGCTTTGCGATTTTGGTCGTGGAGTCTATCTCCTGACGATGCTTCGGTTGCGGGGCGAGACGATTGTTGAGTTTGTGATAGTGAACGTATATAGTGCTTGTGTATTGTGGTGGCGATGGTGGGGGTTTGTGCATGTGTTTGTACGAATCCTGCATGTATCAGGTATGATAACCTATTGCCCACTTACATTTAGCATTATATATATTTTCTATTTTACTTCTTCGCGGATTATAGCAAAATAATTTTATTATTACTTTTGTGTAAAATAATATTTAATAGTTGTCGTACGGAGCGACATAAACTACAAAGATTAAGCTCCTTAATATTAGAAAAAAAAAAGTACAAACAATCGTTTTATACACTAATTTTATGGTACACTTATTGAAAGGTACTTAGCAGAATTTTATTTTCATAGCATCCACGGAGAAGAAGTTTAAAATATACGCTACTTGCAATTTCTTAATAAAACATCATTATTAAAAGAACAAGCTACATAAACGTCGCTAGACGCTAGTGTCACAATGTAATTCATTAGACGCGGCTTACGACTTTCTCGTCAAAAATAATTTTAAACGTCGCAACTTGTCTCCATTACTAGCGGCCATCAAGCGGCTAAGATTAATTTAATTCATTCGTTTAAGACAGGAACCGCTCTTGGCTCATACAGAGCAACTCTTAGTGCATGACGTCACCTCGCTCTTAGCGTAATGGTTTACACCGCTTTTAGGATTTTCTACTTAAAATACCTTCTCGGAGTCTTTCAAGTTGTCAATTTAACCTATCTTCCTGCGCTTTCTTATTATTTAAGAAATCGGTCCATTATTAAGAAATAAAATATATGAATAAATTTTTTGAATTACTGACTCACTAGCCTCTTAGGCGATTAGATTGACGTTATTCAATTGTATAACTGAGATTTTTAAATGGAGCTCCGGAGTAACTTAAAAGTCTAGTTACTTGAATCCGATCAATTGATATATGGTGATAGAATGGCGCTATAAAAGATTTTCAGCATTTGTCTGGAGCTTTCTAACTCAAAATTCTAATTAGTGGCCCCCGTTCTATCGTGTAGATATATGCTTCATTATAACATAGAGCTCTACTTTAATATAGAGCTAATAACAGAGAAACAAAAATAAAAAAATAGATATTTTTACTTTTAACGCCTTTTGCTGCGCTTACAAGAAAGGAAGAAATATGTCACGAACAAGAAAGAAATATAATAAAATATAAAATAAACAATTTTACATTTTTCGTTTTTTCGTTATTCAAGTAATAAAATGTAGAATGTAAGAGAAGATCGTAGACATAATGATGTTAATTTTTTATGACATGTCATTATAAGTTCTTGAAAATATATCTAAAACTACATAGTTATTTTATTAAACTTTAATATATTTAATGTAGGTACACTGTGTTAAAGTTGGATAAAATAAATCGAAATTTTAATTGCAATTTCTGTAGTAAAAGAGCTTATAGCATTTTTACGGGTCGTAAAGCAATAGTACCTTTATTTAAGTAAAGCTAAAAGAAAAAAGTAAATAATTCTATAAAAACGTGAGCTAACGCTATTTAAACACAATAAAATACAATACATTTCTATATAAGTATTTAAAAAACGTTACTTTATGAAAACGACCGAATGGGAATCTGTAGTACATAACAATCCTTATATCATCTAAACCTCGAACAACCTAATCTAATAATATAGTTTACACATATCCCAACTCTCCTATCTATCGCCGTCACTGCTTATTTCCCATCTCTTGAGTAGAAAGAAACAGACTCCAGCGGTGAAAATATCTTCAGCAGCAGCAACCCTGCTGAAAGTAAACTAAGAATTATCCATTACTAACTTCAAGTAATTAACATTGCGTGAAACACCTATACAAATGCTGGAAACACAGCAGAGACTCAGCAGCAGACTAGTTCATATAAGTAATTGAAATTATAGATGGGACGATATTTTGGACTACTAGATAAGATTATGCAAATCTATTTATAACTTGTTACTTATGTATTTGTTCAATTAAATCGACATAAAATTTGTAACTTCGCAATGTTTACGGAATATTGATTCAGTTTCCCCCGTTGAGTTTAATTAAAACTAATTGCAAGGGCTCCACGTTTAGATAGCTACGAATCTTGGGACTGACTGACGAGGGGGAGAATCGGAGCTAGCGACGTCTTCCCCCAACCAAATCCTCACACAGATAATTAACTGCAGATATAACCCCATATCAGGGGTGCGATGAAATTTTGTACAACGCTTTTTAAAGAGCGGCGAGTGCCTGTAGGACCACGACACCGCAATTTTAATGGGGTCCATACAATTTGTTAGGGTTACTAAGCTGCTGTGATTATTGATTTGTAACGTCGCTCTTTAACTTTCCCCTAAGAGCTTTTGATCTATGTCTATTCGTCGGAGATACACTGGCATAGTAAAATTATTAATTATAACCTTAATACTATTGGAAAATTAATCTTTTATGTTTTTACGAAAGTCAAGCGAATATCGAATGAAAGATTTTCAGGATACGATTATTAGTAATACGTAAAGTTAATTGGGTACACCCCTTAAATTAGTTATAATAATGACCTAATTTTGCCTCATAATACATGGGAAGAATCATAAATTATTGTTATTTGAAAGAATAAAATCATATACTTTATATGGTTATCTTGTAACTAACTTAGTAATACGTTAAGAATCCTCCAGAATTAAATGATCACATTCGCTTAATCTCATATATGGGATATCAACCCATTTATCCTTATTTATGACTTTCGACACTTTTATAGTCTTCCACTAAAGACCTCAATGGTGCATGGTCACTGCGCCCCATTCAGTATGGGGAATTAACACAGACAAGTACACACGACGCCAGACGAATAAATCACGATACTAATGCTACAGCATCCGGGAAGTCTCCGCGTATCGCCGAGAAGCGTTTGCCTAATGTTTGTTACCCTACAATAGAGATGTGACCAAGCTACGCTTCCGAATTCAACAAGTCAAAACTTCCGATTTGAAGGAATTGACTTCCTTTTATTTACGTTAAGTTTGTAAGCGTTGCGACGAAACATTAAATATCTATATAAATGAGTAAGTAATATTTAAGTGAAGTGAACTAAATAAGGCCATATTTCTGTTTTGTCAGTTTATTTTTATTTTGTTACTTATTTATGTTTAATATCGAAATAATCTCATCATTATCTCTTCACTAAACAATGCTCTAAAGTATGGTCAAAAAGATTTTTTCACAGTTGGTATCATCTAGTGCCAATCAAAATCGCTTGAAGCATAATGCCGACAAAGCAAACTTATGATTAATGGACAGTAGCGTAATCGAAAGGATTTCAGTGCAATATCTACCTCACGATAGGGGTAAAATAAAAGGTATGTTTTACACCAAGTCAAATTTTACTACAAATTTATTTACCGATATTTGCACGATTATCAAACAAATATACATTGTTACATGAACAATATTAGTAAAACTTATGCTTTTTTTTATTAAAATATCATTTTGATATATTTTAAAGATACTTTTATAAAGCAACTAGCGGCCTGCCCTTGCTTCGCACGGGTATAAAATATATATCCCATGTCAGTCAGTGTAAAAAAAATGTTAAAAATCGATCCAGTAGTTTTGATTTATTCATTACTGCCCGTGGCCCGCAAGCGTTAAATTTGGAGAAAAACAATTTCCTCTCCCTATACCAAGACGATTTCCTGCTATCTTTGGAATATCTAAACTCATATAGTACATTTTTACTTATTTACTTTTACATTTTACCTATGTATTTTATTTTTACAATTAATTACAGAATGTCTTTAAACAAACTCTTGAAAGAGCGACATAGCTGCTGAAGTCGAAGTGTTATAGGGCCAAACGCGGCGTCTTCACGGCATTTTAAATCTGTAATATCTCCGAAAATGTTCACTTAAATTGCATGCTGTAAACGACCATATTGATCTATATTAAATCAACGATTTATTTAAGGTACTCAATTGGATAAGGATTAATGCTGTATTGTATAAAAATTGCTTTGAACATAAGGCATCATTTTTCGTAAAAAGTAAATGAAAAAAACTGCTATTGTGGGCTATCCATAAGAGATAGATATATACCATCGCGGACTTTTCTGTAGACCTTTTTAAGGTGTACAAATACTTAGTACATCATTTTGATAAATCTCGTAGGGTTTAGCCTGCGTTTGCAATGTAAGCCGAAAAAAATGAAATTATTTACAGAAACCTCAAAAATTACAGTATTTTTCTACTTCGTATTGAATGTTATTATACGTACAAACCTTCCTCTGGAATCACTGTATTTATTAAAAAAAACCGCATCAAAATCGGTTGCGTAGTTTTAAAGTTTTATGCGTACATACGGAAATATGGACTTTGTTTTATAATATGTAGTGATTTGTAGAAACGTATTATTATAAATGCCAACTATCGATTTCGCGAAAAGCTTGGTTACATCCCTATCAGCGACACCCCTGCCTGGCAACTGCAGGGACAAGGGCGACGACATTATTTATTAATACTCACTTATTGTTTTTCCCCAAGCTGTACAGTGAATGGCTCGTAAATACACGAAAGCAGTTACCATACAGCATTTGTACAAGCGAATCAAAGCAGCCATGGTTATATTGTAGTAGACCTCCTGATGAGTTTTTATGTATCACTGCCGTTTGACAAAACCCGCGTCGCCCGTTATTTTCACTTTCGAAATTCAATACAAGCCTTTTAACAGTGCTTATGCTGATAAATGCTTACAAAATTACTCACGGTTTTCGTTTATAAAGGCAAAAAATAAAAAAAGGGTTTTAAAATTGGTATAGTATAAATAAGGAAAAATAAGGAGTCGCTTAATATCTAATAATATACAACTTTAGATAAAGGCCTACTCCCTCTATGACAAAGTACAAGGAGTAAAGTAAAAAAAATCCCTACGGGACACCACGATTATTTGTAAATATCGAATAAACATGAATGGTTTGGTTTTATAGAAAAACTTGAACTGCTCGTGTGAATTTCAAGCGTTTTTCCGTTACTTTCCGTTAAAATTAAACGATCTTTTAGCTGGGCCAAACAAATGCCATTTAACAAGCAGCAGTTAAATAAGTTTATATTGATATACATATATTTGGATTCTACATCTCAAGTATGTCTCGGTTGGCCTTGCAAAGCATTGTGTTTGGTATTACACGTATTTGTAAACTATGTATTAAGTATGTATTTCAGAACTATTACTATTTTATTGTTTTTTCCAGCTTTTACTCACTCCTTTTTGCTAATATTCATTATACCAATTTAAATTTAATTCTACTACAAATTTATTAAGCAATCTATTCATCGTTACTTAAAGCGTACTTACTGTATCTGTTAATATAATATCATATAATCATACCAAAAAACACTTTTTAACTATAAATATGTTTCGAAATCCCGAAACATATTTAAAGTTATATTTAAGCCTTTGCTAGAATTCGTGAAAAATCAAAACTGATGCGAAATAGTCAATAAATATACTTAGAAGATATAAGAGCATTCAAAATGTTTTCTTAATGTTATTTATTTACTCTTTTACGCTTCAAGCAGGCAATAACTATAACACTCAGTACAGTAATATTCAAGTAATAAACATTCGAAATTGCACATCTATATTATAAATATATGAGATTGCACGGCAGTTTACTGTCAGATTTTCAGGTAACCCCTCTTAATAAACCAACCCTACTACAAATCACGTCGACATATCTTTAACCTCCTGGCTATTGATTGGTGACGTCGTTGCCTAAACAACGTTTTGAATCCGTCAATCTTTGTCGATGTCATAATTATATTTTGCCTTTTAGTTAATATATTTATCTGTATAATGCCTGCCCTATATTCATGGCCTTCGAATTTTAATGGAAGACATTCGAACTATAGTCAATATTTCAATATCTTAAGAACCGAGTATTTTATTTTATTTTATAAGGAAAACTTACAGCTAATACATTTTAATAGATACTAAAATAGATTAAAAAATAAGGCCAATTAAAAGTTGTTAACCATTGATTTGTGCGACTACTAATTGCCAGAACATCCAAAAAATTCTATAGTATTAAAAAAAAATAAGCAATTGTGTAAAATGTATCTGATACTGATTGTATCTAATGCAACCAAACTAAATTTAAGCTAAAATCGAGTTTTGAAGGTGGTTAACAAAAATATTTTTTTCAAGGCCTACTTATTTTAAATATTTAATATCATTTTTTAAATTATCTTGTGTTTGTTTTATGTTATTTTTAATTTTTAAATGGAAATGGAACAAATATCATAAATTTCGAAACAAATTTTTCGCAAACACTAAAATGAAAATAGGCAAAATTAGTTAAGAGAGGCAAGGTGTATTATTATTACCTTAATATAATGAACATCAAACATAGTAGCAGTATTCTTATAGTAAATCTGTACAAAAATAAATGATTATTTTTTATTTATGTTAGTTAAGCTTTAACCAAAACTTATGAAACAGTTTACCTTGACATATTATTGATTAATTAATAATTTAAAAATACCAGGACACTCGAACAGGTTTATCATACACTCTAAAAATACATTAATAAAGTAGCCTTAGTCGCCTTTTACGACACCTCGGTAATAAATGAGGGTGGTCTACTCTACTCATCCGGATACCACACGGTGAAAATAATCAAACATTTAATAGTGAATTATTAAACTTAAACTACAATTTCTAGAATGTGATAAGAGATGAATTTTATTCGATTCAAAAAATTGTGTACATCTAATAGCGTATATGTAATTGTATATATGTAACACATTTTGTTCACGGATAGCACGGATAGAAAAAAAAAAAGAGTGAATAGGCACTATAGTGGCAAGCGCAGTCCACCTTAGGCTGCATCTTTCACTTACCATTAGGCGAGATCGCAGCCAAGCCCAAGCCTTTCTTTTGTTAAAAAAAAAATTGACACAATGTTACGAGCAATCAATTTAAATATGAGCTTGTCATATCTATGCAAGGATACTTTGACGAGTCACTAATTCTAAGTATTAGTAATTGCATGTTTTAATTGCTTTTATTTTTCCTCTTCTATATTATTTTTTCTTCATTTGAATCGGGATATACTTTGCACACAAATTCAAACACACTAATTAGAAATACATCAAACAGATAAATAATATCCAGTCAGTGTATCTGTAAGTATTATTAATCAATATACCATTTTAGTTTGAAAACATTTATTGTCGAGTTAGCACACTCAAGAGTTGGCAGTTCATGAATAGCTGTACGTGATGCAAAAGTTAGCGAACAAAAAGTATAGTTTTTCATCGGCGCGTCGTCTGGCACGGTTTCAGATCGATATAGTGGCGACAGCATTCCAAAACGTAGTTATAAATTACTATCAATACAAGTAATTTACTAAAAACCTTTAAATACGGAACTCTCATCATCCTCCTGCCCTTATCCCATTCTAAGTGAGGTCGGCACATGTTATAAACATGTCACATGATTTGTCTATGTAACGACCAGCCGCCTACCTGTCGTCAACTTATCTTAGTCGTAGGACACCTCGGTAAGAAAGAGGGTAGTCTATTTTGCTCAACCGAATACCACACTGTGGATCCACTTACCTTAGTCGCCTTTTACGACACCTCGGCAAGAAATGAGGGTGGTATTATTCTACTCAGCCGGATACCACACGGCGTATCAGCTTAACTTAATTGCCTTTTACGACACCTCGGTAGGAAATGGTGTAAATCTATTCTACTCAGCCGGATACCACACGGCCAAATATAAAACTCTATCTGGCCTAATTAACTTGAAAACTATAACTTTTATTATTTTAATTATAGCAATTATATTGTAATATTATATCATGTTGTAATTGTATGTAAAACTATATCATATTGTAATTATAGCAATGGTATACCCAGCATTATTACTAGGTCTACGATAATGGATTGAAGCACACTAATCATAATTTATAGAATTAGGCGTTACTTTGCGGAGATCCATAATACAAAAGTAATAATAAAATTATTTTGCTATAATCCGCGAAGAAGTAAAATAGAAAATATATATAATGCTTAATGTAAGTGGACAATCGGTTATCATACCTGATACATGCAGGATTCGTAAAAACACATGCACAAACCTCCACCACCGCCACCACAATACACAAGCACTATATACGTTCACTATCACAAACTCAACAGTCGTTTCGCCCCGCAACCGATGCATCATCAGGAGATAGACTCCACGACCAAAATCGCAAAGCACATTTTTTCACACTAATCATATTTACTTTCAAGGCGTAAGAAGGTGAGGAAAACAACAATTTTACACATAAATGATTCAACAACCTCAAATGAAAATGTCACCGTGATATAACAAAAATTTTAAATTATACGGCCCTTCGCAGTCTCGCATACGAAATTTCAGTGACACCTTTAATGATTTAGGGCAAAAATTAAACTCTCCCGTGGCACCATCGACCATAAATTTTGTCACATAATCACAAATCACATGGGGAATGTATTACGAGGTTGTAAATATCATATTTTGCGTAATAAGGTTTTTAAAGACATTCCTACAATGATATGAAAGTAGATATCAACAACCTTTGTGAAGCAGAGTGGAAATTAACTCGCTTTAAAAGCCAGAAATTCTAGTTTTACCTAACCGGGAGTTGCCTGGTTACGTGAAATGATTTTATTTTTAAATATCGACTCGGATCTTGTAGTGAGAGTAATTTTCGTCTGTAGCTAATTACTAAACTTTGGACAAAGCTGCATTGTAACCTCAAAAGAATTTAGCCTTCTAGTGGATTACTTACTGTATTTTTTTTAATATATATGTATAATAAGGCTAGCGCCTGGCTACAATTTCGCCTGTTGGAAAGCGAAAAATGTTGCCTAAGGTGGACTGCGCTTGCTAGAAGCTTTTATTAAGGTTTATCAAATCCTAGGAGTCAGGGCAGATAAATTAAGGAAGGGAATTCTGCACCTTCGATGTACGCATAAGGAAAGATGAGACGAGCCGTTTTGTGCGAGCTTTCGGGATATTTATAGTATAACGGTGGAGCCCCTCACGGCATCTAGTTGTTCGGTCATTGAATGGTGAGGAAAGGATCAGATCAAAAAGATCTGTGGCACACTCACCGAAATATATGCTGTTAAAAACAGAAAGCGATGCGACTGCTCGTCTATGCTCTAGAGTAGTGAGCGTTCTTTGAGCTTACTTTCGCCTATAATTCTTCTGGCGCGTCGATCAACTTTGAGAAGTAGATTGGCTCTTATGCACCTTATCTTGCACTATCACAAAGGGGTCCAAGAATTTCATTATACTGTATACCCGTTATACTCTGCCAAGATAAAAAATTGTATGCTGGCAGCATTTCTGGCGTTGCTATCTGTACCATCTTCTGATCGAGACCGGTATACCAGATGCATCCGGCGCGTCGATGATTTTTCTGAAGCAACCTTGGGAACAGAACTCAACATCATCATTCTCTTGCTCTTATCTCGACAACATGTTATAAACATATTGTCACATGATAGTTGACTGACATCAATTTACCTTACTCGTATTTGACGACATCTCGGTAAGAAAGATAGTGATCTTTTCTACTCAACCGGATACCACACGGCGGATCGACTTACCTTAGTCAGCTTTTACGACAGCTCAGTAAAAAATGAGGGTGGTCTATTCTACTTAGCCGGATACGACACGGCTATCGAAACAAACCTTAACAATAACAAAAAATGCTCCGATCGCTACCAAACTTTACAGGTACATCCGTTGGGTCATTCTAAAGAACGACTTACTTACAATTTAATTACAATCGGTCCAGCCTTTTCGAAGTTTTATAAAGACATACAGACAAACATTCATTTATATATATGAGATTTTTTTGAATCGTCAACTCTATTAATTTTGTTTTAATTTATATGACCATTTATGTTTATTATAAAATTCGGGTAAGTAAGCAACCGACATGAATAATTTAAATTCAAGTTTAGAACATAGTATAAATAGATGCAAGTCGACGTTAGGCCTCGGATTGGTGTTAACTAGGCAATTAGCTGAGATCTCGACTCGACTCGTTGCAAGGCGCGACGGAACACTCGTCATGAAATTATAGCGGGCTAGCGGTCTTTTAAAGATGAAGACTTTTTCAACGTTTTCATCTAATGGTACTTAAATAAGTTTATTTCAAACTAGCTTTTGCCTGACGCTTTAACCCAAATTTATAGTAAACCTGTACCCATTCATAATTAATTTACCCAATGCATAGTCGGCAATTATTCCAGAATAAGGTCTACGCTCTTTAATCCAATGTTAAAATATTTTAAAATTAAATTCTGATTACAATTGATAGATAGATAAATAGATAAACATATTTATTGCGCAAAATTACACTATAAAGAAGAAAAAGCAATTAA
Organism: Morpho achilles; assembly: GCA_947086495.1. Taxonomy (NCBI): domain Eukaryota; kingdom Metazoa; phylum Arthropoda; class Insecta; order Lepidoptera; family Nymphalidae; genus Morpho; species Morpho achilles. The sequence continues at coordinate 12,838,642 of CAMTZB010000007.1, read as the reverse complement.
CATTTTTTTAAAACTATTAATAAGGTAAAGAACCAATTGTTCGATATTGAAAACTTTCTTGTCTGTACAATATATTAGCGGCCGTTGATAATCATTAACACCATGCACAGATATGCCTTGTAATTTTCGTCTAATCGCGGATAAAACCATAATAATATTATCTTAACTTTGTGCTAAGAATATACTTCAAATAAAAAAATAATACGAAAATTTCGTAAGTATCAAATTATTATACCTATTTACGTTCAGAATTGAGGGAAGACTAATTTATTTATTCCATTCAACTATTAACAGAATTACATGTGTAACTAAAGTAACATGGTTCCTAGGGTTGCTAATAACATATAAATCTAATTAAAGGCGTGCTTAAAAAGTAACGAACATACTATTAAACTAAAATGAGAAAAAAAATATGACGTCTAACAAACGTATAATTACAGACACGTATAATTTACGTCCATTTTATGTGCAAAGTCTTGTATAATTGTTTCTTGAAAAAATGTAATTTATCACTAATATCTATTAAGGTATTGTTACTGACAAATTCCTTTTAATTGTCTGCTCATCCTGGACTTATGCCCTAAGTTTGTTTTGTACATTTTATGGGTAAAAACGGGTATGGTATGTCGTAGCAAGCGAGAGGGAATCTTAATCAATATCTTGCTTAACACTTTTAGGTTTTCAATGAATGAATACTAACTAATGTCACATTTACCATTTTATCATTACTTAACTGGTATTAATGACGGACTACATTGTATAATACACTAGATGTGACAGCAGTTTCGCCCACAAAAAATTGTGACTTGCTGATTTCCAGCGAGTCACAAATTTTTCCCCAAAATGAAATTTTGAACATAAAAGTAGTTATCGTGAGTTAATTATAAGAGATATTTGAATAACTTTCATCGTTTACTTAGCGCACGCAAGGAAAGTTTTAAATTTTACCTTTTTTGCAATATATTTTATTGCTGCTCCTCTCCTCATCTTAGCGTGTTTTATATGCTATAGCCTTCCCCGATAGATTGAGTATCTTATACTCAAATCGATTCTTTAGTATCTGAGATTAAGGCGTTCAAACAAACAATCAAACTCTTCAGCTTTATATATTGAGTATAGATATAGATATATTAAATCTTTCGCTTTGGTCAAAATATCTACAGCTATATTGATTTAAATCATGGAAACAGATTTACATAGCCATTATTGGTATTATCCCAACTATGTTTATACTTGATTCAAACTTTAATGTTCATAGTTCCACAATCAATGGTTATTGGAGTTCCGTAAATGTAAAGTTGTTTTATATTTAAGAGCCCCATAAACCTCTTGGAATTGGCCAAGTAATCCGGTAGTTGATTTATTTGAAAGGGACACATCGTTCCCAAGAGTTGGAAAGTTCAATATTGACTCGCAAAATTGCTTTAAGCCGCTGCAGCCGATAATATAAAGTGCTTATTTGAAATGTCAACCTTACAACACACTCCTAAAGGGCGAAATCGCTTCCGGCAGTTGCTTGAGCGAGGTGTTGTTATAGTCGCCGCGCTTATTGGCATGTCCTCGACGCTTCCTTCCGACCGGCACGCGACCCAATAAGATTTCACTAAAAGTCTCTAAATAGTTCAATTTCGTTAAAGTCAAATTGTTAACTATGCAATCCTACTAATATTATAAATGTGAAAGTTTGTGAGTATGGAAATATGTTTGTGACTCTTTCACGGCACATCCGCTGAACCAATTTCGATGAAATTGGTTCAAAACAGTTATTCCTCATACACGGACATAACATAGAGGCTATAGGAATTACTGTTAATCCATACATTGGAAAGGGCCATCTATTATCAACCTATCACGCTATCAACAGTCCACAAAAACTATGTTGTGGATAAAAGCTAGTTTATTAATAAATCTTTCATCTAAAAATGGAATAGTACAAAATTGATTGAGTTCTAAAATAATTTGCTGTTATGGTCGGGGGCCTTGTGTCCCCCCCAAGTGTCAATTCACATAAGAGCAGCGTGGTTGGTCAAAGCTCCAATCCTTCTTTACAATAGAAAGAAGTTACAGTGAAGTTTTTTGAAATAAAAATAAGAATAATATTTCGGCAAAGCATAAAAGTTCAGTAATTATGTATATAAATTACTTAATCGTCATATAAGCCTGAGTCTTAAATAAAATCCCTCAAGACAACCAGATAAAATATAAATGAAACATGAAACAATACAAATTTAATAACCAAAAAAATAAAATTTTAAGTTTCATACGTATAAACTTTTATAAGCTCCATACTTACTTTACTATACTCAATACACGCTGCATTTACTTAAATAGTAAGGACTAATTTTTTCATGAGTAATAATTGCATCTGCGAAACAAATTTTGTAAATGACAACTATAACAATATCTATTATAAACTGCTAAATAATCATAATTATTTTTATTTTTTTACTAATATTTACCAAAACACATAAATAATCCTATATATATTTTCCATTTTTCATCATCACTCACAACATCTCACTCACTTCACACCATTTTTATATTTTAGAAGGTTTGAAACTGCGAGCATACTGTATATACTTTTCAGAAGACAGAACAATCTTTAAAGTGTACACGTGACTAGCTTTTATAACGTGCCACGTCATGCACGAAAAGTATTTGTCACATCAAATAGCACCCTGTCGACGTCTGGTGCAGCATTCATTATAACTATTCATATTAAAGGATGTATGTACGGTACGAAGTGGTTCTAGTGGCAGGCACAAAGCGCCCCTCTGAAAGAAGAGCCGCTTTCACGCCAGCTCTCGATAAGTCCTCGAAGCTGTACAGAGTTCTACGCCATACTTTCTCAATCAAATACCGCAGAAAAATATTCATACATATTTTGTTTTACATTTTTTTTAACGATGCAATCAGTGATCATGGTAAAAAAAAGTCGCTAACACTAAAATGAATACTAGGTTAATATAGACTTCTAAAAAATTAATAGAAACCACTCTAGAGATTGATTAAGAAGCATTGGATTGCGACTTGCTATTTGCCATCCGTGAGTTTTGCACAAGAAATGTTTAAATTTGCAAACTTGTAGTGAAGAAAATGCCGCGAGAAGTTTCTATTAAAAAAATAGCATTTTTTTCTTTTGTTCCTACAAACTCTGACCATCATCATTTTCCTAACCTTCGTAAATCTCTTCTCAAACTCAATTTTTTTGTTACATATTTTAAAGTACTTATTTAAAAAATACATTTCTTAAACTCTAAACCATTGTGTATTTCCAATAAAATTATAATCTTTTTTTTAGTTAATAGAAAAAAATGAGCCTTAGGTTGAATGTATGTGAACTTCCCAAGGCGAACTCTGATAACATTGTCGAAGCACCTTACATCTGCAGCAATCGAGAGCTTCATTAGCGTTCGGCTCTAATGATCTCCGCCGTGCTCAAGCTGTTTTTACCAACTTAAAAACCAGTTCATCCGCTACATACGATCGTTCCGTTACAGTAATTTCATTATTATGTACATTTCTATCCCTGATGTATTATGTCTCTGAACTCGGATGGAAACAAGAAATATGTCAGATATCTCTAGAATTTTTTTTTAATTCAAATTCTTTAAGAATTTCAAATACTTGCTTACAAATATACTTAAAAATATCTTAAAACGATACTCCTGCATTAAGCATATTATACAATTGAAGATTACTTGAGTGATGTTAACATAATTTAACTGCAGTCAGCAATGCAGACTAACAGGTAGATTAACATGTCATCAATAAATCAATGTATCTTTTTTAAAGAATATCGCCGCTTTCGTTTTGGTAGGAGCATATTTCCGTATCATTGGTAGCTTTTTAAAAACTTTTGACGATTCAAGAGGACTTGAATAAAGATTATTTAAAATCTAGATGTCCAAATACGTATAACCCTTCAACGCTTTTATACGGAATAGATTGATTAGTGTTCCTTTCTACCTTCTTCCAACCTTCACGCCAAACCCTTTTAACAGACAATATGTTTACTCTATGTAGATGTATGAAACCAACTAATATTATATAACATTTAAATGAACTAAAATGAAAATGACCACCGGCCCTTCGGTAAACACAGTTAACCATCAAGGTGTTTTTACTTACGAAACATTAAAATTTTCGGTCGCAATACGAGAATATGATAATTTAAGTAAGGCAACTAACATATAATTTGATAGGCAGATTTTGTTGTAAACATAACATGTTTTTTTTGTTAATTCTCTCCTATTTTCTGGCGCTACTTCTTTTTCTTGCATCTCATACTTCACACAGGCCAACCATCTGTTTTTAGGCCTCCCTTCTAGTCATATACCCATCCAAATTCACATGTAACACTCATTTGGTGACGTGATTTTCATCCCTCCTCATTACATGTCCATACAATTTAAATCTTGTACTTCTCGTCTTTCCTTTAATGGTCGCAATTTCAGTCTTTCCTTTATATACTCATTTCATATTTTATTCAGCATTTTAATCTTAACATTCTCATCTCATTTGCATGTTCTTTCATCCGTCTCTTTCATTGCCAAACATTCTGATCCATACAATACGACAGGTCTTATAACCTATAATGTTGTACTTTTTTCCCTTTTATAATATAAAGTTCAAGAGGAGTTCGAGGACAACATATTGTTCCTGAGACTTGCTGCCATTTCATCAATCCTGCTTTTATTCTTTTCTATTGTATGTAATAATATATGCTTCAAATGCTTATGCCAATAGAAATTTAATATTAACCTATTTTCGTATATATTATAATATTATAATATTCAATACTATTTTTATTTAAGGATCTAATAACTTCGTCATATTTATATTTTTCGAGTATTCTGCAGTTTAGAATAATATACTATTTTAAGACAATTTTATTCAAATCTTTCACTGAAGCTACGAGGAGAGTATAACTTTAATCTTATTTTGAAACGATTGCTATGTGATTTTACTCTTACTCAAAATAAATCTTATAAAAAAAATAAAAATGAGACAAACAAAATTGTTTGAGTACAATGTAACAGCTGCGATCTGGTGCGGTCAAATTTACCAAAAAAACTTTTTTATTTCCTTAAAATACAGCTTTTGAATCTGTCAATACAATTTAGATATACATATGCAGTATTAATTTTGCCTTCAACTAAAATTACGTATTTTATGTGTAGCAAATATTTATCAAATATCTACTGTCATATATATTCTCTTATACAATGGAAAATATTTTTGTATTTTTTGATACCTAAAATAAATATTTCTGAACGGGTTTCGAATTCTTGTGTGCTCTTTTTTGTGTGGCCTTTGCATGCTTTCACAGGGACTTACCCTGATGTTAACCCATTTACCTATTGAGGCTATTATTTTTTTTTAATTTTATTTCAACATAGTAGGTATATGTTTTATATACTATGTTGCATATACAACGTAGTATGTGCATTACACCGTTATCCAACTTTGAAATATCGCGATAAATTTTTCTAATTGCGGCACAGGCAATAAACCGTTCACAGTTGGCAAAATATTTAAAAAATAAGTGCAATACACAGGAGTAATAAGCTTTAACTCGGGAGTTTATACGTCGGATAGGCTTACGGCTTACGTGTTGGTGTACGTACTACATTGTATCGCCCAGCCTTGCACAAAGCAGCACTCAGCATGAGTGCAGCGGCGGGCGCGTGCCTTTGTTTTATTTCACCCACACTCCTCCACTTTCAAAACTTCATAGGAGGACTTCGAATGGCGTTCGCTTTAACCCGCTTAGTTCGATAATTAGTTGTCTGAAATTGAAAATTCCCATAAAATATTATCGTCCTAACTGCAAATTAAGTATACTGATATTTAAAATCTAAATTGCGTTTTAATTATATCGGTACATAAGATATTTGCCGTAATTAGGAACCATGTCGAGGACATGTTAATTCCATAGTTTATTGTCATAATAATCCGCAAGTCTATTTCTTGGTGAAGTAAGGCAGGTAGGCACTGTTTATGCGGAAATGAGTGCAGTGAGGCGGAAGCGCAAAACGCCCCCCGGTGCACCCCCGGGCGTCGACCCCCGGAGATGACGAGCGAGCGTGTACGCGCGCCGAGATAGAACAGCGTCTTCTCAACACAGACAATACGCAAAAAACTTGCCATAGATTAATTAAGCGTAGATTGCACAAATTATTAGAAAATTATTATAAATTAGTCATAACATGTTCATATGCGAAGCTCTGTTTTAAATGGCATGTAACAGAAGTTTCTTTAAAATTTCAATTGCTATACTAAAGTTGATTACCTACCCGAGATTCAGCAATCCGTGACGAACTGTGTAAAAGTCTTTGAAAAGTGTTAAGAACTTCTTGTTATGTCAGGATAATTTTTAACAAGTTGTCATATTATACTTCATCATCATCAACAAGCATAGTAGATAATGCAATATAAACAAGCATAATAGATAATGAGCGAGGATAGCTATCGCTGTTTAAAAATATTAGAAAGTTAGTCAATGTAGGTTATACTTTCTCCCTAACCCGTTTGTAGATATTAATCTTCAAGCTTGCTATACGAATTTTTGGGGTAGCCGTTAGTTACTGTTTGTTTACCTTTTTTTTCCGAAAACACAAACAAGCGAAGATCGCAATTATGACATATTAATTTGTCCCATAAAAATATGAACACTACACATGGTTCCTAGATGCATAGAGAGTTAATAAAGTTTTTGTATAGAACTAAGCATATTAAACACGGATTAGAAAAATAAACACAGATATAATCATAGACAGTACTTTCCATTTTCTAAAAGTGAATTCTAATTGTTTACCAATTTTAATAAATATATTTTTATCAAATCAATTTAACATTATTGATTTAAAGTTTTTAAACTGTGGAGTATAATTAAATTGAAGAGCTTGACTGGGATCCGACTAGGTTTAAATTGGACAAAACTTTGTCAATTAAGTAGTTTGGCTTAAAGTTGTGTTGTTGGTCAACAAGCTAAGATTTTAAAACTGTTTGTACCGTTAAATTAACCGAATTCTTTTTATCATAATCGTTAATTTATTTTTAAGCTTATGTGTATATGATTTGACACTTTATTAAATAATACAAAAGAAATGAGAAACATCAGAGCTGATGCAATAAAAGGAATATAAAAAAAATAGAAACGTATTATGTAGACCCCAATTACTAGTGGGAGTGGATTAGATGATATTTACCATTTTTGGTACTAAAATTTCAATTTAAAGTAGAGCAAAGTAACAACATCTTGATACTTCACTCTTTGGCCATTCAATTAATTTCCCATAGATTTGCAGATTTCTTAACAAAAATTTTATTGAAAGTAGAATGTATGATTTTTAGCATAAATTCATATTAATGAACAGAACTGTATCTCTTTTGTTAAGACAAGTAAAACCTAAACATCTATAGTTGATTTTTTTGCTAATTTAAGGATTAATTTTTAATATAAAATTAAACTACAAAAATAATAAATACTATTTGAATTATCGATAAAACTTAGGTAAATATGAATGAAATAAATTCTCGTACTTAAACGTTAATTTAAATGGAACTTGTTATATCTTTTAATGAAGCTCGTCTTCATTTTAAAGGTGTCGGAATATTACGATTAAAAAGAGAAGGCTATTAAAAAATTTGTTTTCAAATTTCTAGTGCTCATTATTTTCATGTCTAATCGAGGCTGTCTGCGTTGGTAGGTTCAGTTTTGTATGATATCATAAAATAATATAGCGAACACTCAAACTGTAGTAGTTTTATAGTTGTCTATGGCTACAAAACTATGTAAAATAGCAATTGTAAAATCTAAGTTTTAGGATGAATAGAAAAACTGATAGATGCCTGCCTAGGGTTTGAAATACCCTGGTAAACTGATGGTCACGTGGTCACCTTTCGGCTTTCACGGCTGTAATGACCATAGAGTTTATGTATACCAAACAAATCGGCACGTATTGCTAATCTTTCTACGAACGATTTGCTAATCTTTCTGATATTTCATGTTCATTGATTTTGTTTTTAAACTTAGAAGCTATATCTTAATAGAAAAGCTTATTAAATATGTGAAACTTATTGTAAGCATAGAACCCAGTGAGCCTAGATAGTTTTCCTATAATTCAATTCAAATGGGGCGTAAAAGGCATAGACTCTTAAGTTAAAGAGGAAATCTATTCAGTTTAAAATTATCTCGAACAATTGGTCAGCAAACCTCTTGAAGTAACATTACTTATATTGCAGCAACGTATTAACGTATTAGTAATTTTTTTGTCAAACACATCACTTACAACACATCAAACATAACACGTCACTTTTGCCTAACTTAGTAATTTGATTAAAATTCTCTTAATAATCTTATGTTAAATGATGATACATTATTTAAATATAAACTTATGGAGTCATTGGTTGAAAAAGTTGACTGTTTTAGTACAAATAAATTAAGAAATGTCCATTTTGTTATCGAAAAGAGATAAAATGTTTTTTTCACTCCTCGTTATGCTTTTCACCATCAGTTAAGTATGTTCGTTTAACTATGGAAGAATGTCAAGAAAATTTGAGGTGCTAGTCTGCAGTTTAAACTTTAATAGACCGCTTACTTATTTACTAGGTCACGGTAATAAATTAGTAATAAAATTGTGAAACTTACACGTTTAGTGTGTTTTTTATCTTCGTATATTGTAATTTGTTTTGCATATATTTATACATATTCTTGGAAATAAAGAAATATTCAAACCTTGTACCGCACGATTAACTAAAACTGCTTTGACATGTGACTTTTGGATTTGGACTTATATATTATTTAAGGTGTCGTAAAATACGACTTAGGTAAGTTGACGTCAGTCAGACGTAAAATACGTATCCAAATTATGTGACAATATGTTTATAACATGTTGTGCCGATCCCACTTAGAGTGGGATAAGGGCAGGAGGAGGATGATGATGTTGATAATATATAGGATAAAAATTCCCGTTTTCCTTCAGGCCTGGAATAGAAACATCTTTATCTATACTTATTATAAAAGAAAGTCCTCAAGAGTGTCTGTATATGATAGATTTCCTCAAAATCTACTGAACGTATTTTTCTAAGGTTTTTACTAATATTTAGTGACATTCGTCGCGAAGGTTTACAGAAGGTACATTACGTACAGTACATTACGGTTTTATTGAAAATTGTATTGGAGAGGTCGCCCGGTCGTAAGAAAAGTCGCCTAATGGGAGCTTTAGTCGCGTGCGCCGCTCACAATGACTACTTTAATGTCCAAAATTTTCATTAAATACATTTATTTCCACGCGCGCGAAGCCACAGTCACAGATATAGATATAGAGATATAGAGTATTTTAACACTATTTATGCAGTGTTGGTTTATAGTGCACTAGCGGCCTGCCCCTGCTTCGTACGGATATAAAATATATATCCCATGTCACTCAGTGTAAAAAAAATTATTAAAATCGATCTAGTAGTTTTGATATTCATTATTGCCCGTGGCCCGCAAGCGTTAAATTTGGAGAAAAACAATTTCCTCTCCCTATACCAAGAAGATTTACTGCTATCTTTGGAATATCTAAATTCATATAGTACATTTTTACTTATTTACTTTTACATTTTCCCTATGTATTTTATTTTAACAATTAATTACAGAATGTATTTATAAACAACATTCACAGCTTTAAACAAACTCTTGAAAGAACGACACAGCTGCTAAATGCGAAGTGCTATAGGGTGAAGCGCGGCGTCCTCACGGCATTTTAAATCTGTAATATCTCCGAAAATGTTCACTTAAATTACATGCTGTAAACGGCCATATTGATCTATATTGAATCAACAATTTATTTAAGGTACTTAATTGGATAAGGAGTAATGCTGTATTGTATAAAAATTGCATTGAACATAAGGCATTATTTTTCGTAAAAAGTAAATGACAAAAAGTGCTATTGTGAAATGTGAAAAAAATGTAATTATTTACAGAAACCTCAAAAATTACAGTATTTCTCTACTCCGTATTGAATTTTATTATACATACAAACCTTCCTCTTGAATCACTCTATCTATTAAAAAAAACCGAATCAAAATCTGTTGCGTAGTTTTCAAGTTTTATGCATACATAGGGATATATGGACAAACAAAGAATGCATTTGAATGAATGCGAAGAATGTTTTATACTATGTAGTGATGCGGTGATTAATCCTACATGCAGAAAGTATGAAAACGAGTGTCGCACTCTACTTTTGGCATTACATACATTTAAACAAATCAGGAATTATAGCAAAATAATATTATCGTAACTTTAGTTATGACGTCTGCAAAATAACGCCTATATTCTATTTTTTTTTTCTTTTTATTTCAGTGGGTGCGACGACGTGCAGCGTTCTTTGGAGCTGCTGGACCAGGTGTTAAGTGAATACGACGAAGCTGAACCAAGGTCGCTAGAGGCGCGCGCGCCCCCGACGCCGGCAACTCCGGCGACGCCCGCGACGCCCGCCACCGACGACGACTCGCCGCTCGCCGGACACACCTCTGAAGACGATGGATACATGAGCATGAACGGCAGACGGTGAGACCATTTATATCTTTTAGTCTATTCTTCTATACTAATATTATAAGTCTGTCTTTCTGTCTGTTCTACGACGACAAATCTGCTTGACCAATATAGATGAACTTATATATATAACACATATATCATTATTATCCCACTCTAAGTGGGGTCGGCACAACATGTTATAAACATACTGTCACATGATTTGGTTGCGTTTTTACGACCGCCTGCTTGACGTCAACTTACCTTAGTCGTATTTTACGACACCTCGGTAAGAAAGAGGGTGGTCTATTTTACTAAACCGGATACCACACGGTGGGTCAACTTACCTTAGTCGCCTTTGACGACACTTCGGTAAGAAATGTGGGTGGTCTATTTTACTCAGCGGGATACCACACGGCGGAATTTAAGACTTACATAAATTTCTAAATTATAGTATTCTATTATATATCTCACTTAAAGGCTAACTCAGCATGTATAATTAAATAAAAAAAGCTAAATAACGTTGTGTTAATTAAATGAAATACAAAAAATAATAAGAGAAAGCAGAAAAAAAAGTTATTACAATAAATAAAATAAAAAGTAGTCTACTTTGACAATTAAAATGTGGGGGAAATAATCACAAATAAAAACAGTAATATTAAAAATTAACATTAAAGATGTATAGAATACTTCATAAACAGAATATCTTTTTATGAAGTATGTATTTCTTGATTTTTTGTTTAAAAGTTTTAAAAACATTTTTAGGAACATTAGAGTCTATATTAGCCTTCTCGAAAATATTATTATATGTTACGGCAGCCCTGTTCAGTGGTGCAGCAGATCCCAAATTACTTTTAGTGTTTCTAGGCTTAAAAGTTTGTTTTATCTTAATGTTAGACCGTGCATTGATTGTGTCTCGGCACGATAAATTTTATTTTCTGCAATAAATTAGAACAATCAATATCTCCGTTCACAATTTTTTGTAAAAATGTATATCTTTTAATTTTTACTTATTTACTAATATTATAAATACGAAAGTATGGCTGTCTGTTACGACTAATCCGCTGGACCAATATTGATGAAATTATACCTATAGAACACATATAGGATGGAAAAATTGTTTTCTATGGGAAACAAGATAAAAATACACATTCAGGGGCTAGCGACCTTCTAAGGATAAAGAGACATAAGCGGCAATTTAAAAGAGCCAATATTATATTATTAATATGTTTTACTAACATATTAGATGTAATGTCTGGAAATAAAATAAATTAATATTGTTATTATTAATATTTTTTGTATTAGTTTAAATTTGTATCTTACATCTAAGGAGCCGCAGGTTACTGATCCCTACACATATTTTTTTTTAAATTACAGAAATCATAATGCATGTACCAATAGTGATCCGTGTGATTTCAAAGGACATCAAAATGGTACTAACAAATCCCCACTAGTAAACCTACATATTTAATTGTATCCTCTATAAAATACTGTCATGGTTGTCAATACACATTTATAATAATTATGTTTATTACCTTCTAAAACTTATTATAATATTTTTCAATATACTTTCAGAGCGAAGTTCGCACTGGGCTTTCGACCGACGGAGGAGCGCGAGGAGGGATCGCTACCAGACCCACCGTCGCCGCACTCCCCGCCACCGCCTGAAGAAGCACAAAGGATCATATCTACTTTATTGCCAAAGTAAGAGAATCAATAGAGTTTTATTGATAGTTGCTATATAGAAACCTTCACTCACGTTGGGAGTCGTCATCACGACGTGAGTATTGACAGTTTCTATACATAAACTAAGAAGACTGCTCACAATAGCTTTTTATTCTCTCTCAATCTGCTTAAAAACAAATTCATATTTAACACTCGTTTAGTCACATGATTTTCATCCCTCTTCATTATATGTCCATACCTTAATCTTCGCTGGTAGACCCTAACGCCGCGGACTGACGACCTCAAAAAGGTCACAGGGAGCCGCTGGTTCCAAGCGGCACAAAATCGTGGTGTGTAGAAATCTCTTAAGGAGACCTATGTCCAGCAGTGGACGTCCATCGGTTGAGAAAGAAGAAGAAGACCATCTTAATCTTGCACTTTTCGTCTTTTCTGTGATTGATGGAACTTTCAGACTTCCCATATATATATAGTATAAATTTTCGTGTCTAAAGCAGAAATAAAGATTTGCATTATGTCTTTCATGACTCTCTTAATACCATCAAAACGGTCTTTTTTTATAGTCAATCTTGTTCATCTGACCCCAGGATTAGCCGTGTTTATATTAAGAAATCATATATTTATGCTATATTTTTAAGAAAGATGATTTTGTTAAACGACGACATTAGCTGTAGCTTCAAAATGACTGATTGCTACACCTTTTTTATTGCTATTGCTATATATTTACACTATTTTACGTTAAAACCATTGGCCATAAGCGCAAACATATTTTTATCCTATTCAACTTTTCGATTTAGGCTTTAACTATTATTATTATTAAATATTATTATATTAAACTTTATTATCCCATAAAAAAAATTGAACTTCAAATTTAAAAATAGTCGTACATTTTACAGTGAAAGAATGTGAAGAAAATAGCATATCTCTTGAAAGTTTCTGAGATATCTATAAATCCGTATTGGATGAGCTTGATAGGTCTTCGTGCCAATGTTTCTTTTAACGTAGGGAGGAGGCCTTTGCACAGCACTGGGATAGTAACACTTTGTTTTAAATAACTTCTTTTTTTTTTCAATTTACAGAGTGTCGCCTGCAAATTCAGCAAAACGTACAAATTCTGTAGAGAATTGCGGAGCTGAGGAAAAATTAGACTCTATCATTAGCGTCAATGGAATTACAACTGCGACTCAAACTACTTTTGTAAGTGAAATAAGTATGACATAAATATAAAAATTTAGATATTGTGCTTGAACTCAGCGGTTTTTCAAAAATATGTACTACAGACAGTACTCCGTTGGTTTAGGTACTTAACTAAGGGTAAATATAAATATAATTCTTACTTATTTTTTCAAAGCATTTAGCATCGATTATGTTTGCGCCATTTTAGTATGGCCCGATTGCTATCACTAATTAAAAAAATTTGAAACATAAATTATTTTGAGATATGGAGTTTTATTTCAATTTCTTTATTTGTAGATCGTATTATTGCAAATAAAATATTTGCCTCTCCTGAATTATATGGTTTTGTTTGTTTACATTTAGTTAAATACCTAAGCCTATGGAGTACACATGAAATTAAAATTCTTTTTCGAATTGAAGATTTCTACTTGAGTCGGGCGCAGACTTCTACTTGTGTCGTGGAATGTCTTTTAATGGTAGTTTGTAAGTCCAGCCTTACAAACTAAGTTCGACACGTCTAAGTTCGACGTGTAGCATAAATTCAAAATAAATGTTTTAAACTCACCTTATCGCATAAAAATATTTTAATCTTTTATTTTTATTGTTTATATTATAAAGCTCTGTAATTAAAATCTTGCTTCAAATAAGATTTAGGAAAATAATTTATTATTTTAACAATTAATTATTGCTTTTACTTTTCAGCCGAAGACCAGACACCAACGCCCATACGGCTGGGACAAAGACGTAGATTCTAATGGTTTTCAATTGCAACCGCCGCCAGTGCCTCCCTTTAAATTTTCTTCACTGCAGCACGGTGCACGGCCGCCACATCCCGAGAGTATCCCGACGTGGCTTCCGCCGAGGCATTCAGCTCCACCGATCAATATTAAAAAATCGCCTAGTTTCGAGAATCCACCAGTATTCCCTTTCATGGGATTCTCTAGTGAATTTAATGACAAGCCATATAATGAACATCCGGTCACAATTTATCCTGGACCCAACATCCAGTATAGTCGTCAATCGCACTCACCAACTTATAAAATTTCTCCCTCCAATAATAAGGGCATTGACAAAAAGAGCGGTAAAAGGGACAGTAGATCGGATGGAGAAATGTTGTCGCCAAAGAGTAAATTACCTCCGCGGACTCTCGCTAGTTCTATGGAAAGACATAGAGAAGTGTGTAGAGGATCATCGGAGGACATGATGGAGAGTTGCAAATTGCGAGGTTCAAGCAGGAGCAACGATGATGATCATTTTTCAGACGATTCGTTAGAAGAGTCGTTCCCGCCTCCGCCGCCTGCAGTTAGCACACCTTCGAAACGAAATTCCATAGCCTGGGAAGTCTCTCTCGATGGCGACGATCCCTTACTAACACCAGGAAGTACAAAGGTTTGTAAGAGCAATCAGTATTATAAACCTAATGAGTTTAAGAATATGCATAATTTCTTTTGCAATGCAAGTATTTGTATATACCGTAATGTATATTCATCATTTACAAAATAATAATAAAAAGCTCATTCCTCATAAATCAAAACAAAATTAAATGGGATTCCTGTACTTAGAAATTTTGTTTGTGGAATGGAATATAACATATTGCATTCTATTAATTTTTTTTTTTAATATATAGAATATAATAAATGATTCCTAAGTTATACAAATAAATATCCATTTAATATTTTAAAATTTTAAACTAGAAGGATTTCTTTTATCGTTTACAATTATTTCTAGGTTATAGGAAGGCGACGAAGAAAATCTGGCGATCAATCACACTCGAGTACAAGTTCGATTCCGCAAAGGTTAGATGATGACTGGGGAGAAGAATATTGGCCTCCACCGCCACCTGTATCTCATGTTGAACCTCTCGCTTCACCTACTTCAGATGCAGAAACAGAACATCGCCGTATTCAAGACCTAGCATCTGGCACTTATGTTATTAGAAAAGGCAAAAATCGAAAACAGTTACCAGCTTTTAATAAAACAAGCAATAATAAAATTCAAATCAATACGAACAATCTTTCACAAAGCCATAGTTTGAACAGAAGTATTGAAAAATCCATAGATGGTTCGAGCATTTCCATTAGCGGCTCTGGATCCGTCGGTTCCTATAACTCCAGGCCAAGTTCAGATCTTAGTTTACCTCAATCGCGGTATAGCGCCGATCTAAACTCACGATTGAGTCGTGAATTACACACTCCAAACTCTAGATATAGTATTGATCTTTGTACTCCGAATTCTAGATTAAGTAAAGAAATCACTTCACCCAAGTCAAGATTAAGTTTGGATCTCAATAATAGCCAAGATAGGTACATAAATCCAGAATATTATGCACATAGCCCTAAAAGTAAACAAGTAAATAGTGATAAAAATGCTTTCGGAAACAAGAATAGTAGTGTTCAAAACAAATTGTCGCCGCAAGCTAGATTTACAGATTTTAAAAAATATTCTTCTACTTTTGATAACATTCAGTCTTTAATAAAAGAGGGAAAAGTGGAGGAAACGCCTCAGTCCGAATGCAATGAAACTGTTGGGGAGCTTACAACCGTTCCTCCCAATATGGTGCGTGTTATATCACTTCCAAGCCTTGGAGCTGAAGGAGACAGCAATAGCGCAAGTCGTCAAGCTCTTATAACTACCGTTGAGGAAGAAGAAGATCAAGAAAGTGGCGAACCAGGATCTAGCGGTGAGACGTCACCGCTACGAAAAATTGAAAATAATATTACTGCTATATTGAATCAAGGTCGGGACCAAAAGCATTTTACCCCATATATACCTAAAGACTGGAATATTCATAAGGATGAATACTGTGATGATATATCTAAAGATATTTTAGAAAATCATTTTCGTTATAGCTCTAGGGATAAACAAAAAAGACACGATATTCAGAAATCATCAAGTCACAATGAAATTCAAAATCAGAGATCGATAGAGCGACGGGAGCGATCGTCGAGTAGAAGATCAAATAGTATGCATAAGTCAACAAGTGCCAAAGATGTGCCGGTCGGCTTAATGCGGCAACCTTCTTCATCAGATTCTGCGGTATCCAGCGGAGGAGATTTCCCGCTTAATGTTCAAATTGTGGAGCACTCTTATAGACATAATCAGTTACCTCCATCACCGAGTATGGTCCACGAGATGGGACCGCTACCACAGACACCAGAGTCACCAAAATTCCCGCCTTTACCGCCGTCACCTGTTCAAGAAGTGGAAGATGAATACACAGAAATTATGCAACCCACGGACAGGCGACACGCCAAAAAAGCCGACACCCTACCGACGCCAACATTGGAATCTAGAAGAAGGTATATTAAATTATCACAACATTAAGTAATTATTATAGATGTTTTGAATTATATTTAGAAATTGCCTTGTTGTTAGCTAAATATTAAAGAGAAAAAAGTTATACACTATGTAGTCTTTCAGTTTGTTGTTATATTGGCTGTCGCTATTAGATCTACGCACAGCACAAAACGTAAAGATATATTTATTTAAGAGCTCTCAATTTGCATAACCTATGTATAAGCTGTTAATTGTGGGATACAACAAGTATTATACAATAAGTACATAATACAATAAGTACAATAAATACAGTAATTTGAATAAACGGACATATAAACACAATTATTTAATTGAACAATCTAACGAAACATGTCTTAAATACCCTTCAATTTCACATTCGACAATGATTTCAAGGACTTAGGAATACATTAGGACATTAAATAATATATTTTTCAGGCCATCGGAACCACCAGCGGTACCTCCACATCGCGATACAACTAACAGTCTTAAAACGAGATCGATGGAGACAAGCTACAATAAGAATAGAAGAAATAGTAATTTCAAAAGTGGCTCAACAGACAGGAGAACATTACCTACTGGTACAAGTATTAATAGATATTCATTTCAACAAAATTTCTTGAGATCGATATGAAGTAATACAGTAAAGTAAAATTTTGTTAATCTTACGATAAGGGGTGACGATGTTGATGAGCCACTTATAGCTGAATCTCCTCGAAAATCCTATCAGTCCGTGTTATTAGGTTACTAGCTGTGACCAACATAATTTAGTTGAAGGATAAATTATCAGATAACCTAGCATCTTCTTAATTTGATTACATTCTGCTTGACATAGAACGCTGAACGTAAAAGAAAAAAACCCGCTAACTTAGTCATTCTTTAAGTCATACGAGTGCTTCAATTTTACAACATTCCAAATTTGAACCCATTGACAACAGCATTACATTTCGCCATCCCACACAGATGTATTTAGATACAATATAGCTTAAATATATTCCCCCGGTCTTCAAACCTATCACTCCCAAAAGATGCAATTAGATTTCTTAAAGATGAGGATCTAAGTCTATGAGTGGAGGGGGAATCTTGGAGACGGCGTGTCGGATCACGTTGCCCGTAATCATGCGTATCGAGGCCAATCTGAATAGCATATATATTCTTTCCACTTACTTTCTCTCACACACTCACTTTCTACTTTTAGATTACTGTCATAATCTATCCTTTGCTACGTGGAAATCTAAAGATGATGCGTTCTGCTTCACTTTAGGTTTAGGGATGGGCTTTGTCAAAAACAGTCTTGTAAACCGGCTCCTGATTTGGTTCAATTGATCCAGACATGCAGCTCTCCTCTAGACTAGCACCTCATAATATTACCAAGCTTACTCAACTAATTGGTAGCGCGTAAAACAATGAGATTAAAGTTGCTCAAAATCCTAGCAAGCAGACGATATGAGTGACGGCCCACCAAGAAATGGATAGGAGCAAGTGGGATGAATGCGTTCGAATTAAACATAGGAGATAGGAAACGGGAATTTGTGGCCGCTTCTACTTGTGTTAATGTCTTACTGACTCCTAAAACTACTGAAATTAGGTAAAAAGTTAAAGTCAAGTAATAATTACTTTTCTTGTAAGCTGTAAATATACTCGTAATAATCATGAACGGTACTTGTAGATACTGGTGCTAGCGGTGCCAGACGAAGAACACTGCAGCGGCAAAATCGAGAAAGTTCATCCAACATGCGTGGTCAACTGCAAACATCTGCTAGTCTACCCGAAACACCGGTATTCGCACGCGGCTGTGACGTACCACGAACTCCGCCAAGGAATTCTACGGGACCACAGAGAAACAATACTGTTAACTCAATAGGTTCGTATTTTTTAAAGATTTTCTCCTAATTTTTGCATTTGTATTTAGCAATCTAATAGGGGGGTCATGTTTAATTATATTGGTTCATTGACAGGTTAACGAATTATACACTTAAATCTTTCTCGTGAATTACTGATGATCTTTTGACGCGTCGTGGAACTTCGTTTTATCATGAGTATGAAAGGACGTCTTGCACTTTGATTTAAATAAGCTCAGGAATAATAATCACAATGAATGATAGATTTAAACTGTCACGATTCATCCTTATCATTATATAAACATATGTTTATATAAATCTTAATGAAGTAAAATATTACAGACTTTCTTATTCTTAAATACAGGGAGCAGTGCAACATTAGGAGGCTACGGACGTGGTTCTGTTATGGGCACATCAGTATGCACTGGAGCAGATCTTCTTCGCATGGGCGGGCCTCCGCGGGGCTGGTATCCTCGTCAAAGACATAGGTAAATGCGACTATTATATAACTAGATTTTACCCGCAAATTCGTTCGCTCGGACTATTTTCGCGTGATAGGTTGATAATAGATGGAGCTTTCGCAATTGTCATCCTACTCCTGTTCAATTAACAAGATTTCTATAGCCTATATATTACCCCGTTGTAAAGGAATAATCGCGCCAAATATCATCGATATTGGGGTAGCGGATTTGCCGTGAAAGAGTTACAAACATACATCCATATTCACAAACTTTCGCATTTATAATATACTAGCGGTCTGCCCCTGCTTCGCACGGGCTATATAAAATATATAGTTTGTCACTCAGTGAAAAAAATGATTAAATTATTTATTTTTTTTATTGCGTAATAGGCGAGCACTTGACTGCAATCATGCCTGATGGTAAGCGATGATGCAGTCTAAGATGAAGCGCGCTTGCCTAGAAGATGCCTAAAAACGATCCAGTAGTTTGATTTATTCATTACTGAAAAACAATTCCCCTCTCCCTATACCAAGAAGATTTCCTGCTATATCTAATATCTAAATTCATAGCCTACATATTTATTTTTACATTTTTCCCTATATATTTTATTTTTAAAATTAATTACAGAATGGTTTTATATACAACATTCATAGCTTTTTTATCAATATTAGACAATACAAACATAATTTCTTTAGAGGGTACTCTTGAAAGAGCGACAGTTGCGCGTCCGATCGCTGCTAAATTCGAAGTGCTCTAGGGCGAAGCGGAAAGGTTCCTTCCCGGGATTTTAAATCTGTGATATCTCCGAAAATGTTCATTTAAATTACATGCTGTAAACGGCCATATTGATCTATATTAAATCAACAATGTATTTAAGGTATTTAATTGGATAAGGATTAATGCTGTATTGTATAAAAATTGCTTCAAAAATAGGACATTATTTTTCGCAAAAAGTAAATGACAAAAAGTGCTATTGTTGGTTATCTATAAGAGATATGCATATGCCATCGCGGACTTTTCTGTAGACCTTTTCAAGGTGTATAAATACTTAAACATCATTTTGATAAATCTCGTAGGGTTTAGCCTGCGTTTGCAATGTAAGCGGAAAAAACGTAATTATTTACGATATTTATTAGAAACCTGAAAAAATACAGTATTTCGCTACACCATATTGAATGTTATTATACATATAAACCTTCCTCTTCAATCACTGTATATATTTAAAAAAAACCGAATTAATTTATTTTGAAAGATTTAAGCATACATAGTCATATAGGGAGATAGGGATAGACAGAGAAAGCGACTTATTTTATACTATGTAGTGAAGTTTAGCTATTATTTTGATATTTGTCAAATTTTTTACCATACTTAACCAAAGACAAAATTACGTATAGCTGTCATTTATGTTTTGTTATTTCACTGTCATAGTCGTTTGTGTTATACCAAGTTTTATAGTGACTTGACGGGATAAAATAAATACGGTTAAACGGGATAAAAGGTATCCTATGTCCGTCTCCTGGTTCTAAGCAACCTCTCCACCAATTTTCAGCCGAATTGGTTCATCCGTTCTTGACTTATAAATAGTGTAACTAAGACCAACTTTCTTTTATATATATAGATTTATTTATTTATGAAATTTGGTACAATTGAAGCTTAAATATCAGGCTAAAATATATGATATAAAAATTCCTGTTTGCGCTCTAGGACTGGGATAAATACAATTAGATTATTTATAAAAAAGTTAAAGGAGGACGATATAATTGAGTATCATATTAAACTTTTGTACTATAAATATATCAATAGCCGGTAGGTATATCTTTGATAAAAGTATGTTTTCCCCACTTGTAGCTGTTTATATTTAATTAAAAGGTCTTAAACCGATAAATCATTGTCAATAGATAATGTCAAATTGACTTAGTAATTTAGCGTAAATAAACCTCCACTATTACGTGTCCTACGCATTCTTCAGGGTTACAGGTTTAGTTTTAATCACACAAAGATATATATGAAATACACTATCTGTCAAAGCTTTCGCAACAATTATTGATGGCCGATTTTCGTTTTTTTTGTCTTAATACTTATAGGTTTCATTTTAATTCTGTCCCATTGCACGTTGGCGCAGATGAAAGTGGCCCCGTCTTCAGCACCGAGAGCCGTGGTTTTGATTCTCGCCAAGGCGTACAATTTCTAACAAAAATCAGTTAGGTCTTTGAGTTTGATATATATTTTTTAAAATTATTTGCATTTGTTTAAAATTATAATATAAAAAACTGCGATATCCCAGCTATGAGACAGTGCGACTCTTTAGAGGGGTCACAGGTTCAAACCCCGGGCAGAGACTAAAGAGTTTTCTGTTAAAGTTTAAATGTGTCTAACTGATAATTTATCACACGCTTTTTGCCGAAGGAAAACATCGTTTTTTTTTCGGACACTAACTAATGCTGTTAGCCATGAAGGCTTTGACAGCGTCACCGGGAGAGTGGGCGAGCGCAGAAGCATCGCCGGGGTGAAGTACTGCGGGTCTCGAAAGAGGCCCGCAGCATCCTGGGAGCGTCGCCTTAAGGGTGCCTCCCGTGAGGCCGAACCTCGGCTTAAAGCGACGCGCTGTGGAGGACTATTATCGGACTGTGCAAAACATCGTGAGAAAACCTGCATATTTCTAGCAGTTGGCTGTCACTCATCACATAAGTTTTAAGTTACTTAGTTTGGTAACAGACCACTGTGTTTAAAACAAAAATTTTCTTGTTTTGTATCCTGCAGTTAATGTTTGTTACGGCATTTTCCTTTTTTGTAAATATAGATTATTTAACGGTTATAACGTTATCTGGAGAATTATCTTAATTACCCCATAAGTTATTTCGGGACCAAGAGTTCCTTAACAATTAGAGGACCGACAACTAGTACCTGTATTTTTTTTGGCTAACGTTCAAGTAAAGAACGAGGAAGGTATTGTTAGGGACTACTGTGTTGTTAAGTAAAACAACCCGCCCGGTGACGCTATAAAAGTCGTTAGGGTTAACAGCACACAGTCAATTCGAAAAAAAATATAAGTAAAACAATAAAAACAAAATTCACAAATAGATGGCGTTACCAATTATTAATTTTATGTTTCAACTTGTAGTTTCAAACAACTTTGCAGCCATATACGTCATTAGCGGTTATTACTTTATAACACAGCATACTTTGTTCCTTAATCCCAATGTTTCTCAAATTGATTGTTACTGTTATGTAGCTATTTTTATAATTAAACTTATGTTATAGTATTTTATAATTAAATTCAACACTGTTTCAAATATATTGCGAGATCCAAAACAGCATTACCTGCGTATGTTATCTAAGGACCCTACCTGTGAAACTCGGTTACGTATGACTTATGTTGTAAGGCAAGTTGCATGACAAAAAAGTCATTATACTGTCACATGTGTGGCGAGAAACAACCAACGTAGTCCAAGAAGAAGTAACATATAAGCTGTATATTTTACTCAGTTCCACATATTTCCCTTTACAAACAGACGTGGAACATGCTACCGCTATTATGCCCATCAAGTTTGTATTGTGCACGATTTTTGAATAGAATATATTCAATAGAGGAATATTGTTCATTTTAATATTAGAAATTTCTTTTTGTTACAGGCCAGCTTCAACAGAGCATCTTGACAGAATAACAACATCCTCCAAGATAGCGACGGACCACCCAGTGCCCTGGGAGAGTTCCGGTGCACGCAAGCCGCTAACATTACCTCCAAATTTGACGCCTAAGTTCTTTCAAAAATCTCCAAGAGAGGCCTTACGTCGAGTTACGAGTCTATTAATACGAAAGGGTAAGTAAATAATCTCACAAAAAAAACTTTTGAATTTAATATGTAACAAAAATAACACTTGATAGTGACCCTGCCTTCGGCTCCGCGGGTCGCGGGATCGATTCCCGCCGAGGGCCAACATTTTCTAAAAATGAATTTGTTGGTCTTCGAGTCTGGGTGTATATTTGTATTTAGGTATGTATTTAAAAAATATATAAGTATATATTCACCAGTTGTCTGTCTACCATAACACAAGTTTTAAGTTACTTACTTTGGAGACGGACAACCGTGTGTCTAAGTGTACCATATATTTATTTATTTATTTACAAATTGAAAATTTAGTCGTTCTGGTGCTTAAAAAGATAAACTACTAAATGTACTTATCAACTAATTTCAATAATGATTTATTATTTTCTCTTCTATTTCTATTTTCTTGATATTTACATAGATATCTGGAATCCAACTACCAGTTCTAAAGAAAATATAATCCTAGTAAATGTATAATGTGACAATTAAAAAATATATACTATAAAAATATATACTAATAATCCTATTCGATGTTAATTATATCAGTTTGAAAAATTGAAGAACTCGTACTTTCCTTGGTTATATGTATTTCTTGTTTGCAAAGTGCAAAATAATAGAAGAAAATAAGAACAGAGTTTTTTTTTTGACAAATGCGTCATAATGTATAAACTTGTTCTTCTGGGGAGATAAATGTTTTATTAGATAAAACAAATATTTTGTACTCAGAAAATCGGTATCTGTGTGTACATTGATGTGCTGACATTATATACTTTTGCATATTATATACATTGATAGTATAAACGTGAAAAGGAAACCAAAGGGGGAGCAGTTTGTCTGAAGTTGATTTCGATTTTTTTACAGTGGAACTTGTCTATGTCTATTAAGATACATGTATATGACTAGGAATTTCATATATTAGTGTTTATACGAAATTGTATTCGGGATTTCAATCTTTACTAAGCAGTATTATTATGCTCATCGTGTTTCTATGCTCATGGTATCTGAGGTCTACGTTCTTAATTTATCTAAATCAATTAAATATTTCGTCAATTAAATTATATATAAAAACCTTATAATAACGGTCTTTGTAGTTTTTATATCTTAAACATTATTTGTTGAGTGCCAAGTGACTAACATTTTTTTAATTTTCATCAATTATCATATTTTAAAATTTTTTTAAAATTATAAGCGTATTAAAAGTCCAAAGTTTTTACACAAAACCTGATTTTTATATAGTGTAATCATCAATTTCATATAAAGTAATATAGTAGATTTTTATTAGTTTTAGAGAATATATAACGAGCATGAAAGATCGAGAAGATAAGTTATTTTTTTATATATATTTCACGTCTATACCTACATCAAATGAATACATCATAAAGAAGTTTTGAAATGATTAATTATTAACTCCGTCATATCACTACCACCTACGGAGTACCCCGCAATCTGTTTACTTACTAAAAATGATGGCAAATTTTATAATAAGATCTCACGTCATGGTGTTACGCGTTGATATCGAATTCTTTGCATACGAGATTTAAATACCTATCGCCCACAATGCCTGTAATTATCAGTATCCGCTTTCAACAATCTTACTACATACGTGAACTTACGGTTTAAAAACTACTATATATTTTCATCATCATCCTCCTGCCTACAACCGGCCGCCTGCCTGACGTCAACTTACCTTAGTCGTATTTTATGACTCCTCGGTAAGAAAGAGAGTGGTCTCTTTTACTTAACCGGAAACCACACGGTGGGTCAATTTACCTTAGTCGCCTTTTACGACACCTCGGTAAGAAATGAGGATGGTCTATTCTACTCAGCCGGATACCACACAGCAGGTCGACTTACGTTAGTCACCTTTTACAACACCTCAGTAAGAAATGAGGGTGGTACTATTCTATTCAGCCGGATACCACACAGCGTTACTAAGTACATTTAAGTATCTAATATCAAACCGAATTATGGATCTGGCCTTATAAATTCACTTGTATGTGCCTCAATTATTAGGTACAAGGAAGAAATATTAAAGTAAAAAAATAGATTTACAAACTATTATAATTTTTAAACTATAAAAAAAAAATTGTTTTATTATTGTAATTTAAAAATATTAACAACTTTGAGAAAGATAAATAGTAAATAAATAAATATATAGGACATTTACGCCGTCGTCCGTCCCCAAAATAAGTACTCGTTAACTTAATACTTGTGTATGGTTGACATACAACTGGAGAATATATACATATATAATTTCAAATACATCCTCGCGTCGCATTTCTCATTACTGAGGATCGTGATCCCTACGATTAGGAAGTAGACTTTCTAGTAGGACTTCTTTCCATCTGCTTCTGTCCTTGAAAATGTAGAGTGCTTCATGCAGTTTGGAGTCTAGTGTGGTACGGATCTAGTCAGACCATCTAATGGGGGTGCGACCTCTTGGCCGTTTTCCATCCACTTTTCCGGTGACCAAGTGCTGCTCCAGGTTATAACCTTCTTTCCAGGCAATGCGTCCAAAGAACTCCCTAACACTTCGTAGGCAAATAGTGCATAGCCTAACCTTAATTTTCAATTCACGCCAATTCAATTCAATTCAATCCAATCTGTAGCACCTTGCGCCAACAAGGCCGCACGATCACAGTCGGCTTTTTTAAGCGTCCATGTCTCCAAGCCATAACTGAAAATTTAGAAGACCAGCCAATTGACCAGCCTTATCTTCGTCTTGCGCGATATGTTGCGATCTCTCCAAATTATGCTTAGCTGGGACATAGCATTTTTGGCCATACCGATTCGCGTTTTGATTTCCTTTTCGCAAGACAGGCTGTGTTACTGATATTCGCTTCCAAGTACACAATATTGTCAACCTTTTCTAAACCTTTAAATACATACTTAAATACAAATATACACCGAGGCTCGAAGAACCAACAAATTGTTTATAGAAAATGTTGGCCCTCGGCGGGAATCGAACCCGTGACCCGTGGAGCTGAAGGCAAGGTTACTACCACTGCGCCAACGGGCTACTCAAAGATAAGGAAAAAGGTAACAAAATACACGGAATCTACGAACCAAATAATACAGAAAATCAAAGAAGGCTCGTAGCGTAGAATAGACTACCCTCATTTCTTTCCGAGGTGTCGTAAAAGGCGACTAAGGTTAGTTGACCCGCCGTGTGGTATCCGGTTGAGTATAATAGACCACCCCCTTTCTTACCAAAGTGTCGTAAAATACGTCTAAGGTAAGTTACAGTAAGTACGTTTAATACATATCAGAAATGTACCGCTAAACTATTTACAACGCAATTTTGAGAAACTTTGTATTTGATAGACAACTGCATTTGATTTGGATATTACTATAAACTACTCTAAGACAGAACGCAACAGAGAGCGTCCTGTTTGTATCATTGTATGCTGCAGGTAGTGAGTCTTTGATACTAGTATAATTATATTATTTATATCGACGCGTTAATTAATATATTCAATATTCAGGCGCCTCTGTATTTATTAAAAGCAATTACAAATATCGTTGTTTAACCTATCGTACCTTTTTTATTAACACAAAATAAAGCAGTAATAATATAAGTGCCTTGCATTTAGTTTAAGTAGTGACTTAAGTGCTATGTCACTGTCCAGACGTCTGTTAGCTCAAATAGGTATTGTGATTGTTCCAATCTAAATAATAAACCTACACGTCCGTCCCGTGGAACAATACCACAATACAAGGCGCTAACAATCGAGTAGGGAACCTCAAAAGTTTGGCTTTACAATAGCATCCAGCATACAATGGCTTTTCTGTTACCTGTGGCATCAGTATGTACATAATAGTACGCGTGCGATGAATCAACTGTCGCCAGTCGCCCTGCCTATCGAATGTCGACTGTCGGCAAGTTCTGACTCAACCGTGACATACGGATAAGTATTTTAATATTCCCATCACCCATATTCTGTAATTTAAGCAGTTAAGAAACACGGTATATATATCTTTGATTTTACTATTTAAAGAATTATATTAATCTATTGATATTAGCTTTTTATTTTAAAAAATAGATTACCTTATTTTTAATACTAAAAAAAATACTTTTATTTAAAAAAATTGATAAATAATGATTAGCTAATTTGATAATATTCATTTGGACATAATATTAATATTAAAATTAAAGTCTATTATTGCAATAATTGATAAATGTAGTTCCTTTTTCGGTAACTAAGCGATTTTAGGTAACTAAAACCACAAAATCGAAAATCATCAAAAACAGCGTCGAACTTAACATAATTATATGTTAAAATAATTGTTTCTTTAACAACTCTAAAAAGAATAATGAGTTAAAAAAAATTATATTAATTATTGTAAAATTTGATTAGCAAATTAAATATTGTATACAATGAGCGCAATGGACGCGAAACCGGTCGCCACCAAAGATGGCAACCGGTCAGGCTTTGAGGCCGACGGTCGGCCGCGCCGGCGCCCTACATAATATAACCACTTACAGCGCGATCCTACTTCTCTCATAGAAATGCTCATTACTCAGAGTACGATAGGTACAATCTTTAATCCGAATGATGTGCAACTTTCTCTGTAAGACTTCGACGGAATACTTTCATCGAGATATTTTTCAGAACGAGCGAATTCTTTGGATTGAAGCCAGCGCTCATTTATTTATTTCTGGGAAGTCGAATGATTTAGTTTTAATATTAATAGCTACCTTTCTAATTTTCTAATTTTTTTAAAGATTAATATGGTATGGATATACATACGTATAATGAGGAGGGCTGAAAATGATGTGATTTATGTGGATGGAAATTGTGACTAGACAGAGCCCTAAAAATAACTATAGATTGTTGGATTGTGTAAAATTTGACATGCATTTAAATATAGTAGCAAAAGAGTTGACGAATGATAGGAGAGACTAGAAGAGACAAATATGTTGTGCCCCACTTAAAGTGGGATAAGGCCAAGAGTATGATGATGACAGTTCTAAATTTCATATACGATATTCATGTATGTTATACATGCGAAATATTAACTAACCAATAACAAAATATCAGCTTGCCTTTGTTCTTATCCGAAAACGATAATAAAGTTGATAACGGCCCTATATTGATCGATAGTTACATGTAATCATTTGCTCTAAATCACCTAGCTGTTGTAGTCTAGTTATAAATGTGTCACATGTCTTATCAAGGGATGTTATAATCAAATGCATTTTGTTACTGTATCTTAAACGGAAACGCACAGAACAATTATATTCTATTTTGATATTATTACTAGATAGTTTCCTGTTTCGTATAATTTTTTTCACATTTACGTATTAAATAATTTACTTGATTTTTTAAATAACTAAATAAATGCTCCCAAGTATAAGGATTCTCCATTTTCTTATAAAAATATATTTATGAATGTCTTCCCTTATATTCAATATTCTGGTGTTGGTCCCTTCTGCGCATTGTCGGCAGTTCGCGGCGCGCATGCAAATGGCGACACATCCGGCTTCGACCAAATCTACGACTATATCCGGTCGATGTTACAGTCTCATGTCACAGCTTTGAAACACAGCAGAAGATAATATTTATCCACATTCCAATAATTTATATTTTTATTAAATTGTATCACCGATAAGTTGAAATGAAATATAAAGCTATTAAAAATCAACACGTTAAAAATTGGTTAGTCACGGAGTTGTATTTTTATGAACGTGCTCATATGTTTATACAGGAGTATGGTACCGAGGTTTTATGGACGAACAACCGCCAACCTAAAAGCATTTATGGGCATGACTGTCGTCGACTAACATGACCATATGGTGCAATACAGTCGCGTGAAAAATTCATGGCATTTTAATATTAGACCCAATTACAAGAACGCTTCAAACGGCAGTGACCTAATCGTCACGAATGGATATTGATAAATCAAGTCGAAAACCATTGAACCATTATCGAGTTAAAAAGTTTTACGGACTGTCATTTATGTAAACTAGATGTCTTAACAGATCAAACAATAATTAAATGAGTTTAATAATTTTAAATAAATATTTCAATGATTTTTGTCGAAAACTGATAACAAGCAACAATTATCCACTATCGCCAATTACTTGGTAACTTAAATATTAAATTGACGTTTTATAAAACAGTTAACCGGTGACTAATAACCGTTTACTAAATATGGCTTATTTTCCAAAATTCAGATACTACAATTATAGCAATGACTGGAACTGTACATAAAATACGCAAATGATATTGTACGTGATATTACTTTGCTTAACCTTAGGGTCTTTTTCGTATAAAACGCTTCAATACGGCCTCATAGTAATTCAATATGGCTAGACGCAACGCTCGAAAGCATGATTGCTCTTTTGTAACTAATCGTATTAAGTAAATATATACAAAGTATAACAGAACTCACTTTCATTGATCATTTTTCTTAACGCAATTTTAGTTCAATTACAATAACCATCGCCATAATACAGATAACTGTTGTAACCTTAATCACCATGATTTTTAAAAGTATAGGAACTTAAGGAAATAAATTTGGTGACATGAAAATAATTAATTATATATTAAACCCATAAGATTAATGAAAAGTTTTAAGACTTTTAAGTCTTAAAACTTGAATGAAGAGTTTGATTGCTTGCAGATGTAATTCAGCTACAAAAATGCTTATAAATACAAACAAAAATAATTAATGCCAATTAAAAAGATATCATTTATTGATATTTAAAATTTTAATTATTGACAATATGTTTCCAAATAGAATTCAAAAAACATGTTTAAAAAAATATTTTATATCACGTTCCTAACGGCTTCCTGTTAGGTTTTTTAGGCTTTTTTAGCTGTTAGGCTTTATCTGTCGTTTTGAACACTATCATATGCATTCAAATGATTTGTTCTATTCTAAATTTAGGAAACTATTGAGATTATTTCAGTTATATAACGCTCTCAGATATCACTATAGTAATTGTTGATTATACAAAACAGAATCCTAACGTCAGATGCAGATAAATTTGATCTTGAAAGTGCTAACTCGTATACATCAGATGAATTGGTTTCTTATAGATTATAGTGTCATATAATCTATATCAAATCGATAGTAGAAAAACTGATAAGACATATCAATAGCGCACTTAAACATTCACTCTTTTTGGTTTCCTTAGTACTATGTTATAAGCGTTAATTGAGAACTTTTGGTGTAATTTCAAACAAAACCGTCCATATGATTTCTTCAATTAACACCTCGAGAGCTTTAAACTTAAAATAACAAACTACCTATATGTAGACAACACACACTGATGCAGAAATACTGTCTTTTTGTTCCTGAAGATAAAAATTTGATCAATGCCACGACTATCATGTTAAACAAATATAGGCTATTGCTACATATATAAAACAGAATCATATAAGGACAAATTGAATGAAATTAAGCGTGTATTCAGTACACACTTCTGTAAACAAGTAAATTCTTATTGATGACGGATTAACGTTTACCTGATTGGAATATTAGTTAATGTGATGAAAGGTGTGATTTGCTAACTTTTATCGAATCAAAGAAAACGTTGTGAGACTTTTTATCTGAATCTAAAGTCACATACAAAAACCCTCTCAAAACAATCACTCAATTTAAAGAATAGTTGAATATTTAGTTTTAGAGAATATATAATTCCGCATAAAATTTGTACGGTTTAAATAGATTTTACTTTATGGTTCCAAACTACCCAATTATATATCTTTCACTTAATGAAATATGACTCACACGAATACTTTACACTTTCATTTACATAATGAGAGCTAGAAATTAGCGTTAAGTTATAAAGCCGACTCATTTTATATGGAAACGGGTATTTTAAACGTAATTGAAATGATACATTAGTGTAATCAATTTTAAAAACGATATTTATTGTAATTAATAGTTTTAAAGGTCGACCGTCGATACCTATACCACCTATATTTTTTGTTTGCCTTTATGTTCATACATCTGTGTACACACGCTATAATACATGTAAAACATGTGTCTTTTAATTTAGACAAAGCCAGGATATAACAATAGATCTGTTATATTTTTTAGAAAGTGTAAATCTTGGTATGCGGCTGAGTAGAATAGACCACCCTCATTTCTTGCCGAGGCGTCGTAAAAGCGGACTAAGATACGATTACCTGCCGTGTAATATCCGCCTGAGTAGAATAGACCACCCTCAGAACGCAGCATATCAGCATATTGGTTCTAAAAAAACAATTGCTGTTAGCTTTAACGGTAATATCGTCCAAAAATCAATTAAGTATAGTAAAGTGTTTATTACTTAGCGTAGCCTTATCTTATCCCCACAACCACATGTGCCAATTACCGCATCACGCGTATTCCAGAAATTGTTATTAAGTTTCCTAAGGTATATCAATATATTGATTGAGCAAATGTATTTTCAATAAACGTTAACTAATTTTACCATAAACCTTTTTACACATCACTCTGTACGAACAGAATTATATAAAAACACGTTGACCACAATAACTTTATTACTACTATATTCAAATTCAAAATATTCTTTATTCAAATAAACTTGTAAACAAGTGCTTTTGAATCGTCAACTCTACTGCTGGTTCGGAAAGCTGTTCCTTCCGAGAAGAGCCAGCAAGAAACTCGGCGGAAATTATATTCGTCTGTTCCATACTACAATAAGATGATAGATTTTAAAGAAATTTAGTGATTCGTTTTCTTTATTGTCTGGTCATGTGCAATATGGTACGTACCTATAAGTCTAAAACAAATATAATTATCAGAGCAGTCAAGTACACAACGAAACGACATAATGACAGCATATGTTGTTTCATCGCATCAAAGTCTAACATTTATAATACAGTAAGTTAGAACCATATGTTGGATTTGTGTAGGGTCACCAAATGACAATAAGATAATTAAGAACACATTTTCTGAACTTAACTCGCACGTCAGTATTTCAAGTTATCTATATATGTATATAACTTGGAACTTATTTTACACAAAATTTACTTTAACACACATCTGTAGTTAATTGGTATCCGATATTTTTCCTCGATAAATCTATAACTTGAACAAGTTTTTACATATAAACAAAACAAATTAAGTAAAATGTAGAATTACCAAGAAATGTTTCATTATCGTTTTTATACATAGGATGCATTAGACTATAAAGATAAATAGTTTATTTATAATGGACATTTGTACAAAACTATGACACGCGGTTTTTACCGTTATATTAATAAAACTAGGTACCTGCCATTTTAGTTTATATATTTTTATATTTATGTGTGTAATGTTTGTAGGGCAAAAGAATTTCCTTTTTTTTTTGGGAACGGGAAAAAATTCAACATCCATATAAAAGAGTATTTCAACTTTATAATTGACGCGAGCGAATTCACGGGTATACCTAATTTTAAATATTTACAAAGACGGGATGCTGGAATCTGCTAAAACTTCATAATGTAACTCTACAATATACAATGTAACTGCAGAAAAACCATGATCATGATTATCAAGAATTGAAGATAAATCCGAGGTTGTGCGTACTGATGGCAACCTCAAGATGTACAATGCGACGCGACGGTTGGTTGCGATTTGAGACCGCATAAGTCAACGCCATTGCCAAGGTCAGCTCGTCCGGCTCCGACGAACAATCGGAGGAATTTGTTGCAATCGAACTTCTAAAAGTGTAGGCCCTTATCATCGACGTGATATGACGTTAGGTCTTATCTTTTTCACTTGAATAGATAGGCGCCCGATATTTCTATATAAGGTTTTTTACTAACAATATACGTCGAATAATTTCTAATCTAATGATATAATATTAGCATTATACATATGTGCTGATCGGAATACGTTTTAAATTTAATACTTTTCAGGAAACCTAAAATCGTTTATCTTCTTGCTGAAAGTAACTTATGACCTTCTAGCTTGCTTGAAGTAACTTACCATAATAAGTCAGACCTCATTGATTATTGAAGTAATATATTTTAAAGTCGTACAGTCAGATATAATTTAAAATAAAACATACGATTACTGAGATTTAAAAAAAAATCTTGTATAAAATTATGTATTCGTGTTGATCAAATATGCTTTGATATGAGTTATTTAAATTCTATGAATGCATCTCAGGTGTGGTCTTAATGCAATCATTTATTCAAAATGCCTATACAGCGTTCATGTGAATAGAGGTATTGAACATTTCTTTAAGTTATTAATTAATCAATACAATGCGTTATAGAACTTGAAAATAATAATGGCGGTCCGTTTAAATTTTACGTATTACTATCTTCAGGGAGTCTTTTCCGCATTCGACATAGATTTGCTAGAAGAAAATCCATCGTATATTTGCGAGCACGTTGAGTTGAACGATCGTCGGAACCGGTCAGACGGGCGGTCGCAGCATCTACCCGGGAATGTGCCTCCGTAGGGTGACTCCCTCCCTCTATCTGCACCAAGATATTTCTGGTTTAAATTGATAACTCACCAGTTTTAATACTAAACCCGCCCGTATGACACGCATATTATTAATCCCAATGACAATCATTTATATTTATAGAATTAGGCGTTACTTTGCGGAAATCCATGACACGAAAGTAATGATAATATTAGCTGCTTTCCTATTATCAGAGTTAAAAGAAAATTAAATATATGTAGTGCTAAATGTATACCTGATACATACAGGATTCATAAATATGCATTCACTATCAACTTCCACCATCACCACAATATCACGCTAGCACTGCACACATTTATTACCACAATCTCATAGACTCATAAACAAAGACTCCACAAAACGTGCTTCGAAATATTTTTTTTTATCGCAAATAATATTGTCATTAGTTTTGTTATACTTATATAATTTATAATATAAGTATAAATTATTATTATATAAGTATAAATTTAAAATGTGTCATAACTTGATGCATCAATTTTAATCGCCGCATAACGAAAGATTGTATCGACAATAAATTTTGTTTAAAAATATGACTAGTTCAAATCAGTATTTATTAATCATACACCTATGTTAGTAATCATGTCAACAATGTAGAATATGTAATAAAGTAGATGGTTTCCCAAAAGTCTTTTATGAGATCTTTCCTGTATCTATTAGTCCCTTTGAGATGAAAGTCTTTGTTACCCAGGAGTTGATATTATTCAATCAATCAATGAAATAATATAATTGTTACTAAATATTGTCACTAAATATTGTAACAGTGATTTTTTTTGTAGATTTTTATATTAAATAAAGTACTCTTCTTTCAAAATTAGTAACTTGATACTATTACGATAAAATAAATTGTCTTACGTTAGAATTTGTAATTAGTTTTTTCTATCTATGTATAAAATAGCTACTACATTTATGACATGTCTGTTTGTTTACTTCATATACCTTTTTTGGAATTAAAATTAAATAACATATGTAATTCTCAATCTATTATATAACACTTAAATATAATCTGTTTGTAAATAAGGATTGCAGTAATAAAGCAAAACGTGAGAATAATCACGTTTTACACTTATAATTATCTATGCAAGCCGTTTCATAATTTTCTTTATTCTTAGGTAACAATGGGAAGGAGAAGGAAAATTCTCGAAGCAAGGAAGCGACTTCACCAGCGGCTCGTTCTGCAAACGGTCAGTATATTTAACTTCCTTACGCCGTTGCTATAGCAATAATGTTGAACAGAATGAATGGGAGAGTAATGATCGAGCTTTTTATTGGTAAGCGGAGGGTTGTTCGTTGGGGTGCGCGAGTTTACGCGGTGTGGGGTGCATCGCGCACATGGTGTCCCGGGGGGTTGCGTCTAACGGAGGGCAGAGCGCAGCCGCGGCCGCCACCCTGCCGATGTGACTCGGTTCACGCTAACCCCTCCCGCTTACCCCGCTCCCTTTTTTCACCCCGCTCTGCAGGGGCGACGACTCCTGAAGTCACCGCACTTTTTGCGGAAATTGGAATTCTGCTTCGATATTAACTAGTGCTTGTACAAAAGCTCGACTACTACGCCTGTCATTACCACGTTGCGAGACGATTCGCGCGTAATAGCCAATTCACACTGTTTGATTTGCCGATATTGAAAATAATTCCTTTGAACACGTTAAAATAACTGTGTATTCACATATTAAAATGAGATGAATGTTATCATCTTTTGTTTTTACGAAACAAGTCAGATTTTTTGACAGCAACGTATATAATTTTCGAATTAATTATTATTAGAAATTATCGAATAAATAATTTTATGATGATATTTTCATTCATTTAATATTGAAATAATATAATGTAATGAAATTCAATAAAAATTGGTTGCTGATGAAAATTATTATAATTTCTTTTTTTTTATTAATTAATTTTTTGTTTATTTAGAGGTGCGCCAAAATTATATTAACGCGGTAGTTACTAATAATTTTTAATTTAGTTTCATGTACTTACCAAAACCCTAAATCGCTTGTGTCGATTGTGCTAGTAAGAAGTCAAAAACTCAATAAATTTCTGACAATTATAGTCATAACATTAAAACCTGTGAGCCCTTCGCATCATTATCACGTGATATGACAACCACGGCTTCCTAAACAAAGCAATTCTTGAAATCTCATTGACCATATACTATCTACCTTTCTGATATAGTCATATGATTTTTTCAATATGAATAGCGGTTCAACTTTACATACATTATTTAAAATTCACATACTCCCGTGAGATAGACCATTTACGCGCAAAACCTTGTTCATCGATTTTGACATTCATTATGGTGAATTGCAAAAACATTCTTATGGTGTATCATTGCCTAATGAAAGTTCCGAATAATACCAAAGAATTTCTAATTAAATATTTATTCTCGAACCAAAGATTTATCACCCCTTTCTCTGAATAAAAGTAATTATTTCAACCGGAAACAAAAGAGTCCCAACGACAGATATGATAATAAACTTGAAAACACAATGTCAGCTTGTCTCGAAACATGACATATCAATGGGACAAACGTTTAGATAATGGGACTTCCATCTCTGGGAATGAGTGGGTGGTATATGCTTTTGTTCACATTTTTTGAACATAATTAGACAGATAAATAGTGTTTTTAAATTATTTTTCTGATTTTATAAAATTACGTTCACAATGACCATTTAAATCGCATTCTTTTTTTAAATAATGTGCCCCAGTTTCAATCCGAAATTGTTATAAAACAAAAATATTTGTTGACGCATAAAAAATAACATTTCGAACATCAAAATAAATTATTTAACCTTAATTAACTTTACTATTTTGTATGATTGTATTTTTTGATTTATTAATTTAATTTATTAATAAACATAATATTAAAAATCATAAATAAAAAAATTGAGTCAATAGGCTGTAATATAGATATCAAAAATCTCTGAAGTATTCTGAACAATACTTAAACAATTACAATTAAAAATTTATTATTTCATATTGATTTCGTATAATAGTTTAAAAATAGCTATTACTTTTCACTTATGGTATCGATAAGTCAAAGTAACCACACCTTGATAAAATTCAGTCGTGAAACATTTTGGTGATTAACTGTGTTATCGATATCATAACTTATCAAAAACGTATGGTCATTATTTAATCACTACACTAATGTTCATATATGTTCATTAAAATAATCAGGTTATGTAAAATGAAAATGTGTATACTAAATCATATTCGGTATGTACGATGTATGTATTATGTTTTGTATCATATTAACTTTTTCGTGTTCACCTTTAAAACCCTTGCACGACATAAGTCTCTTCAAAGGATTAACACGCCATACTATCTTGTGCCTCTTGAATTGCGACCTATTGAGTCAATCACTTGAGTTTTTTACGGATCTCCACGTTGCTGTACGCATAGACATATTTTAATAATTATTGTTTATTAATAATATTATTTGTTTATTAATAACTAGTATAATAGAAATCAAATAGGTACTTAAAAATTCTAAACCTTAGCAATTATAGTTTCCGCAAATTTTTTTCTTGCCAATAAATAATTCTGAGCATACCTCGATTTAAGAAGATCAAGATCACTTTATACAAAAAAGTTATAATTTTTAAATAACGTACCAATAATTGGTACGTTATTTAAATACTATATAATTGATAAGATCGTAGCGTTGCACTATTTAACGCTACATATGCTATATTTACGCAATATTTTAATAATGAACGTGTTCGATGATGTCATAAGTCAAAAACAAATCTTTCCATGGAACGACTGTTTAAATTGGTTAGTCTTCTACAGTCAGACTTTTATGAGGTAGTGTCACGGTATTTCTTAATTGTCCTGTCTGTTTATTATCAGCCAGTGCGATAACATTGTTGCACCATTCGTATTACACCAAACATATATGGACAGACGGAAAGTTCATAATATACATTATGTTCTAACTTTAAAATACTCCTTACATGAAAATAATGTAATTATTTATTTATAGCATAATATACTATCAAAATTTTATATAGTTTCTCTATGTCAGGGCCAAATGTCTAGCTCGTTCTTCTTCGAATTCCCTAAATTGGGTGTTTTTTATTCTTTATAATTTTCCGTGAAAGCGTAATAGACATACAGACTTTCGCATTTTTACTATCCTCCTGTCCTTATCCCACTCTAAGTAGGGTCGGAACAACATGTTGTCACATGATTTGGCTACGTATTTTACGACCGGCCGCCTGCCTGACGTCATCTTACCGTTGTCGTATTTTACGACACCTCGGCAAGGCCACGGTAGGTCTATTCTATTCAACCGGATATCACGCGGCGGGTCAACTTACCTTAGTTTAATTTTAAGAAACCTCGGTAAAAAATGAAGGTGGTCTATTCTACTCAGCCGGATACTACACGGCGGGTTTCTCATTTTTACTACAACCATACAAATTTACCATTTAAATGTATGGATTGATTAATCTGATATGTATAAATAAACTTTTGTGCCCCATTGTAATTCACACAAAAATATTAATAATAAACTAAATAACAATAAATAATCACACACAATTATTATTATCATATAGCTCTCGTATTATTAGTTTATGTAAATTTAATTAAATGAGAATATTTCCTGTACTCAATGAAGTTTTCCTTCCCATTATATAACAAAGTTAGTTATATTCTTGTATTTATGGAATAATTTAAATTTATTATGTTTTTGTACAATAGTATAATAAGCATTTTATTATAAACTAGTGTTGTGATCTCACTGTATAAATTATATTTATACAAGCATACCTAGCCAAGTTCGTTGGACTTAATTTAAAGATATCAGTAGTAAAAGAACATTGACAGGTTAAAAAAAAATGGTCCGATAGCCTCCAAATTTCACAGGATCATCCGCTGAGTCATTCAAAAGATTGTCTGAAAATTTTATTAAAATCGGTCCAACCGTTTTGGAGTTTATAGAGGACATACAGACATACATTTATTTTTATATATATATAGAAAGTATTTATTTTTTGTATATGTATATTACGTATGTTATTATTACCTGTATTACGTATATTATTTAAAAGCTATACAAGAAACTCATTAGGTCCAAAGTATAGAAATAGATTCTAACAAAATATTTCCAAAGCCCCAGCTTTATTTTTGGGTTCGATCAACTATTGGCAAAAGTTTACACAGTTTTACACCATTTGGATGTATTCCAGTAAATGCTTCATGAATAGTTTGATATTAAACATGTGGCTATACACTACCAACTCAATTCATTAACAGATTAAAAATCGAACCGGTACCTAAAAATAAATATATAATTACTAAAATAATGATTACAAAACAGTTAGTTATTTTTTTTACTAAAATCTGCTAAAAACTCTGGCACAAATTTTATAACATCACCGAGTACTGCCTACGCGAAAGTTTTTTAACTACGTAATACTACTTTTTGACAAATATATGATTTTGGCAAAGCATAATACTGTTTATCTTATTCCATTTCCACCTCTACATTTACTAATCTGTCGGTCGTATCCCCTTGGAACACTATCTATTATTTAACTACCTAACAGACACACGGCCCTATAAATAACTATTTCTTTTCTGAATGAGCTGAATGCGATAAGTCCACGTATCTACAGAACCTAAAGGGTATTTGGAGGAAAAAAGATTCAGGAAAACTAGCAGGGTATTGTAATACTTGACAACGGTATTATGTCATGTCCAATGGACACCATAAACGAGTGATGGTATTGCAATGGCACAATAAGTGCGTACTTTTAGGAAAAAAAGAATATTATACTACTACTTCTACTACTATTTATTATACTTCGATATTAAACCGAGATACTAGTCAACGTAGAACCAGATATTAGTCAACATAGTTAGCAATATTGCTAACAGAGTTGTAATATCCTTCTGCCTTATGCGCGAAACATAGAGCTTGATCACACGACACTATTGACATTAATAATTGCTATGAGTGTGGTCTATTCTACTGACCCGGATATAACACGGCATTACAAACTGTTCATGTATAATACAAAAAAAATCTAGTAAAGTTATATAGGTAGAATGACGATAATGTTAATAAGTCAAAAAGTATTTCGATAATTTCCCTAGTACACTACATATGCTGATTTTTCCTTAACTTATTTTTAATTAGCGACCTGAAAAATATTGGCAAGGGTAAATGACTGCAAGCTCAATAGCGATACTCTATCTACCTACTTGGTAACGAGTTCGTTGAACTTAACCGTTTGTCTACAATAATTAATAATTCATTTTGCATTTAGAATGTTCCTTTTCGATGGAACCGTCAATTATTTACCGTCATAATGCAACAGAATAAATTTCCAATCACATAAGTATCCTTTAAATTCTGCTTTAGATACGTTCTAACTCATCTGGAGTAATATGTATACCTAATAAAAATCCGGTAACGATAATTGCATGAACACTACCGAATAGTTTGCTTAGCGGTCGTCGACATGTTTTTTTTAATTATTATAAAGTTTTTGTTCTGCGATTCTTTTTGATAATCTTATAAAGAAAATAATAGTCTATTCTATTCTCTTCTATATCAGTTAAAAGTCTATTAATTTTAATATTAATCAATCATGTTTCGTTTAGGATTTATTGTGCTATTCATAGTTTTAAAACCTACCTACTTATATTTTGAATGATAGGGACAATTTGTCTATAACATGGACGATCATTGCACATTAGGTACTTTATTTCTTATGTACTACTACTAACGATCATACTATAAATATAGTTGAGGTAGCTTTACAAAGTTCGCCATTTCAGAACAAATACGATGGTTCAGTAACAAAGCTACATTTGTTATTAACTCTGTTTAATTAAGGAAATTTAAGAATACCAAAAGCTACAAATAGGTATTGTATGCAGTCAACGAAAGTTTATTTTTTGCACACAGACCATGGGTTATCAGTAATTAAAGCCAAACAAAAGGTTTCATTATAATATTAATACAAAAGTTAAAAAATAAATTATTTAAAAATTAAATACAATTTATTAGTTCTTTGAGTCTGGGTATATTTATGTATTTAAAATTATATAAGAAGTATATTTAACAGTTGTCTGTCACCCATCCATAAGTCCGTATTAAGTTACT
Organism: Morpho achilles; assembly: GCA_947086495.1. Taxonomy (NCBI): domain Eukaryota; kingdom Metazoa; phylum Arthropoda; class Insecta; order Lepidoptera; family Nymphalidae; genus Morpho; species Morpho achilles. Next base: position 12,798,280 of record CAMTZB010000007.1, on the reverse strand, counting down.
TATTTTAACGACGGACGACCGTGCGTGTAATTGTCACATAAAAAATACATGAACGTTACATATAAACAATTAATTTCATTTATAGTACGTTATACAACAACAAGTGAGTACTTTTAAGTACTATGTTAAATAAATAAGTATCTATATTAAAGCAGTATTGAGCACATTATTTTAAGTAATCCTACTTATAAAGCTGAAACTGACTTCTAAGTAAATACTCGTGATCTCTGAAAGCAGCTTCAGACTTTATAACTACTGAAATCGTCATTTTGGGGTGCCAATTATGCGAGTTGCGAATTAGACCTTAAATTTAATCTTTAATTGATCTTCTGGGTTACACTAATTTGTAATAATTATTCTCTAATTGTGCACCGTCGGCATTATTTTTTAATTAATCTGCTCTTTACATATTTTAGTGTTAAACGTGGCGCACTCAATAAATAATTTAAATGTCTGATGAAGATTCCTCTCTCTTTTGATCAATTTCTTTATTTTCATTTTTAGATTCTTTAACTTAATTAAGTAGTTTCATACGATAGTGACGGTAGTACGTTTTTCGTACATAGTATAATGGCTTTAGTATTTAAATATTTGTTTTTCACACTATGGAATGTCGGAGATTCAAGCTTCGATGTAGACAATAGTATTTAGTCAATAACCAAAATGTGGTCGTAAGTAATACAAGGACCTCTTTACCAAAAAATAAAGCGCTAAGAAGTTATACAGTTACATTGGTAAATAGGATACCGGTTTAATTCAGTCTACTATAACTTTCTCATTAGTTGGCGAACTTTTGTAATCAAACAAAATACGCAAACCTGTAAAGAAATAGTAACATACTCCTCAAACGTATCACGACCAAAACTTCTTAATCTTATTGGAACCTTTAAATCTGTTAATAGAAATAGTTATCCACAAAAGCTCCTATGCAGCATAGTAGGCGAATAATATTTTTTTCCGAACAGGTCGTGAGCTAGCTATCTCAGGCCGAAGACTTTAACCAGCAACAAGAATTAAGATCAATGTTATTAACTAAGATTATAATTTCTTTTACACTACCTATTAATGCTATAAGCTAAAAATTATAAAAGCTACAGGGGTAAGTCGGCTTAAATCACGGTTGTCGATGAATCATCCGACAAAACATGTCGTCAGTTTATTATTCTATGTCATTCGTCACATCCACTATATGTGTACGAAGGTCCCTTCCTTAGCGAGAGAAGGTCGATTCCGCTTGGCGTCCTCATTAGCCCACGAATGTGAGTCACTGTCCAATCGTACTAATTACTTTTTGTCAACATTCCTCACTCATTACTTTGTATTTCCAATCTTTACCTTGCCCAAGTTTCTTTTAAATAAACAAGTTTTGCCTTAAGGTACTCGTTACTCGCATAGATGGCTTACCTCATGGAAATATAAAAAGATCATACTATAACCTTTTTTTTATTACTTATTATATTTTTACATTACTCTTAAAGTCGTAAAGTATTATATGGACATATTACATTACCTAATTTACGAACTACTACGAAGTTTTTCTAGGTTTACAATATTTCAACCAATGGCAGCTTCATTAAAGTCTAACTGATTTTTAAAATTCAAAAGTGTTTGTAAAAGCATATTATAAATACTAATTATATTAATATGAGTTGAATATTTTACAGCATAAGCCTCAGGGTCAATAATTTAATTAATACTAGACTTTTATATTCGAATAAAATTAAGAATAAATAAATAGGCACACCTACTGCAAATTTAGAGAGCGTAAAAAGTTTACGGTTTTATTTTCTGTATTTGTCTCGATCTCATTTGCTGACGCAAAGATTAGCCCGCGACTGTCGAAATTATTGTCAAATTTTTGATACTATTTTTATTTACTACTATATTTTATTTGTGTATTAATAAGGAATATATAAATAATTTATAAGGAAGTTTATAGGCGACGACGCCTGCAATATCGTCAGCAAACTGTAGGACAAACATAAATCTATTTTACTTACGGTAGATATTGTATACGGCAGTAAATTTAGCCAGATGGATAAAAATAACAAATTCATTTAACACCCCATAACCCGATATCAATCCTTTTCAAAAATATTTTTATTCTTTAACCGATTGCCGTTCGATAAGCGTCGGGTACCCAAGGTTTTTTGAATAATGCCCGCGCAAAGGAAATTGCAGTATTGGTAGTATCTCTAACAAGAGGGATAACCTCAACGACAACAAACTCAAAAAAGACGCGTGAAGCCGTTGTATTCAAGAGGCACAGAAATGTGACGTGGTAGAATCTTTTAGAGACCTTTGACCAGCAGTGACCGTCCATTGTTTGAAAAATAAAAAAGGAGTAAACTCAACATGATAGATTTATTTTGTTTACTAAACCGGGTTATTATTAGCCTATCGTTACATTATTTGTTACACGACGAGTCAGTGCCAAGAGTCAGAGTAAAAATATCACTGTGCTTTGTACCTAAATATACTACAGCGTAAACATGAGCCGGTCGATAAGAGGTCACACGATGAGGTGACCATGTCAGGCGCCTTATTATTTATTACTAACGGTACAAAAGCTTGTACGAACACCACTATTGGATTTAGAACTATATTGTAAGTTTATGTATAAACTGTGGGGAATAGTTTCTTGTTACTTAGAATATATAAAATACTAGGGACTTGTCCTGTATCGTACGGGTTATTGCGAGTGGGGAGCGCAGTTCTGGGGTCGTCGTATCAAGCGACTCGGCGTAAGACTCGAAAATTTTTTTTCACTCGCATTAAGCTTAATTTTAAGTTCTTGGGATATTAATTTATATATTGTGTGAAGATCATAATATTAACTTAAGTTAAAGTTAAAGGTAAAGTTAAAGTAACTAAAGTTTTTTGATAAGGAATAATAGAGCATCCGTATTAAATGGCTTTCTAAAAACCGCATATTTTCTTTGTACCATGAAATAATATGATGAAAAATATCATGTAGTTTTATCGCTTGCTTTTAAGAATGAAGTTCGCCTGTATATTTTTTTTTTTTTTTTAATTATGAAATGATTACTACAAAAATTTCATACGTAAAATATATATTTTAGTCAACAAATGACGAACAAATGAGATTTATAGAAATTTGTAATGCTGTTTTGAAATTTACTGGTAAAATTTACGAGTATGCTATTCGATTTTAATTTTCAAAACATCAAAGATTTAAAATATCGATAGAATTAAAAATAAAGTAGTTTATAGCAACAATAGAGCTCATTTTCCATCAAATCCCAATTTAATTTTCTTCGCATATTCTGTTGTCTGTGAATTTATAATACGAATGGCATGTTAATGCAGCTAAACTAACTCGTCGGACGGTGTTTTGTTTATAAGTTATTCAAACAAGCCTACTTCCACTCAAAGAGGTCTCATTTCTCGAGAGTAACTTTCGCCTGAAACACAAAGTTTGCCTTCACATTGTGCGCTGAAGCTTTGTGCTGTAATGAGAACATGTTGAGACTTTCTATATTTTAATTTTATAAATAAGACTTGACTTCTAAAATTTCTTAACTTGAAAATTTTATCTGTTGTAATTTGTATTCGTTTTCATGTAAAAATAAAATTATTATTCACGGCAAAGGATTTGAAATTAATATCGATGGTATTCATTTAAAATGGAGCGTAAAGTATGGTACCATATTAAATCTGTCCATAATAGTTAAATATAATATCAATTTATCAGTAACGTTAGTTTAAATAGATAACTTCTTTTCTATAATATAATCCAAAAATGCGTTTCGATGAAAATCGCTCACGCATTTTTACTTCTTTTTTTTAATTCATTTTATTTATTTTACAACAATGCACATGTACAATTTGTGTCCCTGGCTTCCAAGCTAGTTAAAACTGTATTTTGGGAACCAGTGCCCACCTTAACTTAGTTCAACTTATATATGTACAGGAGTAAAAGGAGTAAAAACTTCGCAGTTGAATAATATGTTAAACATGTTAAAAATATGTGTATACTGAACAATGTATATACTGCAACTACAAAATTTTGTGACTAGTACTATTCCAAAACATTCCTACTTCAAGATCCTCTAATTTGAATCAATAAATGTTCGTAAGACCACAACAACGCCCTAATAAGGTTTGATAAGAAACACATATCCGAGGAATTGTTTAAGGATATGCAGCTCATAGTGTTTTCCTCAGTGTCAAACGTATGATGAATTGTAAGTACATATCATTACTTGGTGTTAAATGCTGAGTTTTACATAGTACGAGGTTTGAAGCGATCCGAACATATCGGCTTGATAGTTTGACTAAACTATATCCATGCTTTAATAAATGCAAGTCTGTCGATCTGTTTTCTATTACACTTTAATGGCTAATTCACTGGACCAATATTGATGATATTGCAAACAATTTAATTTTATATAGGTACCTGAGAATATATAAGATAAAAAAAAATATCGAGGGTAAACAGTTAAGTTGGCGCGGGCAAAATCGCAGAACACTCTCTCTAGTTAAATACATATTACAAATTAAAATTTAAAATATTCTTTATGCAAATAAAAGTTTATTTGCCTGAACTAAACAAGTGTTTTTGAATCGTCATCTCTACTGCTAGTTACGAAAGCTGATTCGTACCAAGGAAGAGCTAGCCTGAAAATTGTGGTTGCTCTTTTTAATATAATTCTTATAACTAGTTACATTTAGTCATTACTATCTTATACAGAGGCGAACAGTAGCTATATCCACCATTCTTATCATCGAAATAATCCTTAACAGTATATTAGGATTTCTGTATCAGCATCCCTTTAACAGTTTTTTTTTAACTGCTGTAGTGGCAAAGCTAATATTGATATATTATAAAATCTTATACCCAACAGCTTACAGCTTGCCCCGTTGAACTGTTTATCAATCAATATTCTGTAGTAATAAATACAGTATAACTATTGTTATTATCTACATAGTATGCTATTATAAACACAACGTTCGATAATATTTACACTTGATATCGTTGTATAATATACAAGCAGATGAGCTTTGTCCACAAATGTATCATCGGCATAGACAACAGAAAATTATAAGTGCTAGAGAAGATAAGCCTGGTAACGACTAACGACATTTGTGGCGCCATTATTTAGTCACCAACAAAGGGATTCCTTGTTACTTCGTCTAGAAATCTGTATTTTAAAATAGTTTAACCAGCAAACATCCGCTTCAAATAATCAGCAACAAATATCAAAAAAATAATTAAGAAAATTGAGTGTGCAATCTCGTTTGTCATCTGACTGTCTATTGGCAATATCAGATTAGATAGCGTGATGTAACTCTTATCATTTCTGTTAGCAAACTAAAGGACCGTGGTGACAAAAATTTACATAGAAAAATGTTGAGAATTGGATAAAAATAATGCAGATTTTAATACGTGATTTTCCAAGAAAATATATAAATAATGCGCAAATGTTTGTTTCTTTGCCCGTCTTTTTCATTCACAAATTTCATATGGATTTTTTGTAAAAAGTTAAAAGAAGAGTAATTGTGCACAATATAAAGTCGCACAAGCAACAAGAATTGTATTGTGGTTGTACTAATCTTAATACTATTATTGAGTTACTGAAGTTTAGATATTTACAATAAATTAAATAAATATTTTATTTTATAGTCCAATTAAATTTATAGTAATTATAATGTCGAAATCTTGTATATTTGATGTGATAATTTAAGTTTACATCTGTACTGATAAACAAGAAAAAGGATGGTCGAGTCCACATAGTTAATATATGAATATATGGTATTCCCAATTATTCTCGCAAAAAATGATTGACTGATAATGAAAATGTTCAATATCGTCAGGAGTTACAAAACAGAGTTAGAAATCCAATTGATTAGATCATAAAGTGCACCGATATGTTACAGCTATAGAAATCTCTAGAAGCATAACGTACCGACAAAAACAGATACAAACTTGTAATGATGGTGACAACAATCTCGATTGTCCAGAGAACGTCTGTAACTAGGTTGAAAACCAGAATATAAAACAATATTGTCCAGTACTGAGTTTTCCTTACTCTCTACAATGCAACGAAACGTAAAATTGTATATTATTATATTTACTCAAATAAAGGGTGTAGTAGTAACAAGGACTAAATTTGGATTGGTAGCTTTATGAAAACCACGTCGTACGTTGTATGTCCCATGGGTAGGTAATAGTTTTGAATGACTCGACAGTTAAGACGTACTATATTTTGATTAATGGTCATCGCCATTACCTCAAAAAGTTGGCTGGGTAAAAGTTAGCTTGAAAAAAGGGTTTAAAAGGAGTGAAAATTTCATTAAAATCGTCACGCCGTTTCTGAATCTTTATGGAACATACATACATACATACATTATCTCTAATAAACATAGAGTATCTAGCTGGCCGAGCCTTGCTCTGTAATTTTTTTCAAAATTTCAAAAAAATAAAATAAATAGGGTAGATGGGGCTTGATCCTAGGTATTTTCATTTCACACGACCACCCCTTTCCCGAATAAGCTTAGTTAACTTGACATTTCACGGCGAAAATTGTGTTGTATATATTCAATAAATTGAAAGTAAACTTTTGTTTTTTTTATGCCCAAAAAATGATAAAACAATTTTTTTTTACTTAAAACCTAGCTAGATCGATCTTTCTCCCCCAAAACCCCCTAATGCTGAATTTCAGGTATATCGTTAAAGCCGTTTCCGAGATTCCGAAAATATATATATACATACAAGATTAACTCATTTAAATATTAAAGATATATGGTTATTAAAGAAAAGTGAAGAAAATAAACGCCCGGTTAACATTGACAAAATAGATTGTCATGCTACGAAATATTTAATGAGATACAGGGCACAATGTGCCGAGCGTAGAACTATAACGGACAGACTCCGGTGCGGAGGCTGTGAGCTCGATCAATACGGCGCGCCCGACGCCATCGCGCCGGCGAAAGCGAACGCACCGACCTCGCTGCCCTTCACCGCGGAGTCGACGAACCCTGCACCCGCACCCCGCGCCTATCCCTCGACCCTCGTGCGATCCCTTCACACTTCCCCAAAGCGATCTTCCTGACCCGATTAGACATTTCACATTTATATCAATAAAACATAACTTGCTAACTATAAAGCTCAATAGTTCGTATCAAATCGCGAACTTTCAGTCAATGTTATAAATAAGAAACTGGCGGAAACAAAATTCAGTGTGGCTTAATACGCATATGCATAATACTTATTGAATATTTTTTTACATATCTCCATGTATAAAAGTAAAGGACAGCCCCAGTGCTTTTTGCTTTTCGATTTGAACTGTTGTAAAATTATTTACGCTTGTGTTAATCACTCATAGATATCTCGAATGCTAAGAACTCCATAGGATAACAGATAGTAGAAATGGATTATAAAAAATTGAGTACTACTCATTCATCAATATTCGCCACCGTCCTTATATAAACTATTTCCAGTTTTAATAATATTGAAAGTCGCGCTTTTATTTATTACAACGTTGACTGTAGTCAAGGTGAAAGTCTAGCCAAAAAATCTAAAAATAATGAAAATGACAATTCATGCCGTAGAATCACAAAATCAACAATGTTTTATGTCACACATAAACTTGCGAAGGACTCGACTTTTCTAATCATTATTTAGACCTATTACGCAAAAATTTTCAAATCAAGCTGAATCATTTCACTCGGGGCCCTTCAAAGGACTCGAGACCAGTAACAAAAACTAATCTACGAGTATATCTGCAAAAACTCAAAGCACAAAGATACGACATTGAATATCATTCAAAAAAGCTTCAAATATGCGGTATAATACACCCATTATATATTTTATAATTATCTATATGATGATCTATATTACTATAGACCTCGCACTATAAATGAAACAAATTGATTGCTAGATTTAGATACAAAGAGAACTCGATGGATTAAAAAGATGTGAGCGCACAATGAGATTCAAGTCTAATATCACATTTAGCAGCTCTTACAGACTTAAGTTTTCTAGTTTTGAAGGCCTCTTCAAATAAATAAAGTCCTTCAAGTATACTGGACTCGCAGACTCAAGTTATTTGGAAACCTAGTAATAGTAACATTTACATTTACAGTTTGATCATAGGATCGAATCTATGCAGGACGCTTCAAGCACCTCATTAGCCAGTAATGCACGGGTATCACGACCGTGATGCCTTCAACTTCTACGTATTAAAAAATATATTGTCTCCAAGTTTAGTCAGATTCAATGAACCTTTAGTCATCATCAGTGATTCATCATACAAAGAAATTAGAATAAGGATTCTGACTCACTGCGATTCTGAGATAGACATAAAGAATAATCACTTCGATGTCTTCAATTAATACATAAAACGCTCGATTCCCTTCATGAGTAATGTTCACATTGTTGCTATTCGCTCGAACTTGTTTATTTAAAAAACCTGATCAATAAAGCTCTCGTTATTATTCCAGAGGCGTAAGTTGCTACTTCGATTGTACAAAGCTGTGATGATTCGATACATCATATAGAGTCTCAGAGTTCTTTATAATTTTTAGTTACTCAATCGAATAATCGTTCTAAACACTTTTTCGTTTTATTATAACGGTGATCTGTAGTTGAGTAAATTTTTCTAAACTGACAGATATTAGAATAAAATTCTTATAAACTGAACGAAAGAACATATTAGAAATGAAAATTGGGAATTATTCAAATGAGGGTTGCGTTTACTCACTTCTCAAGGAACGACAGGTTTAGGTTTTATCCAAAGTTAGACTGTTTTATTAGACGCTAGACGCGGCATCGCAGATCGTATTCAGGATAATGAGTCTGTTCCACTTACAACTTTAAACTCTCTTATGTATAGTGTCTTCACAGAATATAAGGAGAAAAACTCGCAAACTCGTGTTCCATAAACAACAAAGATTGCTGGCAAAAAGCGCAGTATCAATTGCCAATAATTGACAACCACATAGTTAGCAACAAAGTTGCCTGAAGTTCATCTTGCATTGAATAAAGACCATAACGCCCGTTGAAATACGCACCTTATCACAAAACTGGCGCTGAATCAGACATGGTAGTCATTTCCTACTGTAGATTAAACACTCTAGCAACGTTTTATGGTTGTGAATTAACGTTAAACATCGCTGTGATAAAGGTTTAAATTTAAAGTGATCCGCGGACAAAGTCCTTGTAATGACAAGTGTTTAATGGACATTAAATACGAACATATAGCGTTGAGTGTCTCTTAGCATTGAGTCGGCAGAATCTTTGCGGGGAGTCTAGCCAATGAACTTGAATCAGACGCGCCTCCACTGCGCAAGCTATAAATAGCCAGCGCCGTGATCTGTGGAATATGGAGATGCTGGTTTGATGTCAAAATAATATCACTAATTTATTGTACATTAGCGCTATTTATTATTTGTTCTGGACAATTTTCCCTGATAACTTTTGTATATTTATTACGCTTTATATACACGTATTATTTATGTAACGTGATAATTTTATGGTTACAGCGATTATATCTTTAAACTATTTAAAAAAAAATATTTTGCCTTTGGTAATGTGACAACCCTAAGCTCCTACGATTGCATAAATAAATATTATTTTATGATAGTTCATTGTAAATCAAGTAGCTATTAAAATTCGCGGATGCTAGATACGGACAGATACCAATGGGATTTCTTCACCAACTGAATTGATAAATATAATTTATCGTGTGTATTCGTCATTGATAACGTGAGAATTTTCAAAAGAATTTTCTAGAATATATTTAATATTGATGCCCCGTTTTTTTCAACTAGGAAGAAGATGTTTATCCTTACATTATTATAAAACTAAACCCGCCGCGTCTGTCTGTCTGGTCGCGATAAACTCGAAACTGCTGAACTGATTTTATGCGAATATCATTTCAATAGATAGTTTTATTTAAGATGAAGTTTATAAATTTGTAAAGGTTTTGTGGTAATTGAATACAGAATGAAAAATCTTTTATTACAAACCATAGATCGTAGATGGTGGAGATGTTTCCTTTTATATGGCTATAAAAAAGGTTCCTATTGGATAACTTAGTAAACTTTTAAAATGGCCAAGTAATATGTAGTATATGGAAAGTTATTTAGACGTATTAATCATTAATAAATATTATAGTAGGGTCTACGAGGGTATTTAAGGATTGACTTAAAGCTATGTGATGCCTGTAAGTTAGAAAAATTGGTGTTAGTATTAAATGTCAAAATATACTAGATTATTACACTCAGTAAACTGTATGTAATATAAAACTGAATTAGAATTCTTAATTAGTTTATTAGTAGCAGGGCATAGTTATTAATTTCAAACGGAGTCAGATGTCGGGAACGGCTTCGTGAGGGCTATTTTAGGCCACATGAAAGGCATTTGGGACGCGCGCTGGAAAATATCTACTAACCGGTCTATTCTCGGGCGCCCTACTAACAGTGCGCTCACTTACTTCATCGCCGAAATAAATGATTCTTTAATGTGGTTTACTTTTACTCACCTTTTTAATTAGTAACGGTTGTTGCACTAAATCAAAAATTATAAAATTTTGCTTTCATACCAATATTGCGTATTAAATATTGATATAGAAAATTAAAACTATTAAGTTCAATATGTCTGAAACGATTGACCTCTATTATAAGAAGATATTACCAAACATGTGTTACATCTTTTTAACGAAAAAAATACCCTTTTAAATCTTTTAGTACACAATAAATCCTTAGCAAAGACAATAAATATCCAACGAGCAGTATTTTTATAGGTACTAGGAACCCAGCATAATTTGCATTAGGCAAAGTATTTTATTTAAACACTGAGAACACCTCCTTTTTTCTCCTTCTTATTTATCATGCGAGGGACATCCACTCCTGGACATAGGTGCCATCAAGGTTTTTCCACGCCACACGATGTTTTGACCCTTCAACCCCCACATTTTTCTGCTTTTTTCCGTCGTCATCCCACCTCCTAGGGGGTTAATAAACGCTAGATTTCCGCTACGGGGTCTCCTATCACATGGGGACCCCAACGCTAATGGTTTCTTCGTCGTGCCCATTGCTATTTCAGCTTTCCACGCTGAGCTATCGGCAATTTTAGTTACTCCGAGGTTATCCTCATTCCTGACTTGAATACGTAAGAATGGTATAAGCACAGCTCGCTCCATCACCCCATGAGCAACTCGAAGCTTTCTCATGAGACCCGTACTCAGTGACTAAGTAATGGGTCCATGTTATCACTGGCAACACGCGCTGTTCGTCAAAGACTTTGTTCTTCAGGCAGTGAGGTATATTAAAAGAAATGGTCTCGCGTAACTTTCCGAAAAAACTGGAAAAAACAGGAACACTTTAGGGACATTTAATCGTTATTTTAACGGAATAAATATGTTATTTTAATTACTTGTGATTGTATAAGTGTCAATAAAAGAGAAAAGACTTATCGTGAACACGTTACTGAGGTCATGGTTCGAACTTGAGTTTACGTACGTTACTCATTTTAATTATTGATATTATAGAGCGAGAGTGTCAATATTGATAAATTTATCGTGGTGTCAGTTAGCTCATTATTTATCTTGTCTGGGTCGGTTATAAACAAACACGACCTTAGATATCAATGGCCGATCCTCACGCGGTTATGATTAATGGAGTCCACGAAATTAGATGTGAGAGTGAAGAAAGAATTTTTTAGTGCACTTAAAAACCTTTAGATACCACGGTGAAGAGAACATAATCAGACACATCACGATTTTCTTACTCTTACCCCACTTTAGGTGGGGTCGGCAAAATGACTTAATTTTGCATTCTCCTCTAACTTTCGTCAACAACCTTTTATATGCGTATTTCTTCACACAATCCATCTAACTCCTTCAGCCCTCTAGTCATATATATGAAAAAACGAATTCCGACTTCAAAATATTTGAAAAAAGTTCTGTTTATTACCTACGTTAAAAAACAAAACAACAGAAATACGTCCACGGTCGTTATATTTTTCATAAATTTGATCTTAATTGAAATTTTTTACCGAAATAGTTCACTGCCCCCACTTGCAACTAGAAAGAGGAAGCAAAAAAGATATACCTATATACTACTTGTTTCACCCGCGAATATCCATTAATTAAAGAACGTAATTATTAAAGCAACATTGTAACTGCGATATTTTTAATTCTGTCACCATACTTAAAGAGAGAGAGAAAGAGATAAACTAAACCTTTTGTCGGCAGACATATTTTAATTTACAGCACTCAATCTCTGGATGCAGTTCAAATTATGTCCTCAACTTTTATCAAAGTCATAGACTACTTCATATAACAGGTCGCTCGGAAAAATCTGATGTCTGTTTGACTCTCCCCTGTAATATTTCTCAGGTACTTTCGACTTCGCCCACCAGACAATCTTTAAAAAAATTTAAAGAGTGATTAATGTTTTTGCATTTGTGTTACAACGAAATATTACTACAGAGTATATTACTCGACTCAGTATAGTGGAAGTCGCAAATATTTTAGTATAAATTAAATAATTTCTGTAGACTATAGTAGTAGAAATATTGGAAAATAGTCTGTCAAATGTTACCGCGTTTTTATCAAGCATTTTTCGGTAGCGGGTATTAACCGAAAAATTTAGCTGGCTCATTGCGATATCGATCCAGCGGCCTTTCGCCTGCCGTACTCGTAAGCCGTGCCGTACACTTGACATTCATATTCCGGCCCTCTCGAATGAGGGTTCACGACCCTCCTCTATTCTAATGTATAGAATTTTTGCAAACCTTTTTATGTACTTTACATATCGTTTATTAGAATTCAATTTAGCAAGTTTACTTACCACCACAACTTTATTATTTTCATTGTTTTTATTTTATTTTTATACTATCGCATTTCTTTATGTGAGGTTGCCTAACAAAGGAACAAGTATTCAAAACTGCAGTGCAATATTTCGTTTCCACATTAAAATTTGATTTTCTCTAGCTCTTCAGCATCTTAAGTTCTTGGTATTATTTTAATCCGAACATTTTTTTTCTTTATCACATAAATATTTTTTTAATCTTATATTTACATAGTTGACCACATTATCTACACAACTTTATTTATATTTAATAAATTTTTATGTTATGTATTTCTGAAATATATTCTTAACAGTCAAACAGTAATCGTGTTAGTTTATCGGTGGTAATTTTTTTGTTAACAGGCGAGGACCATCCAGGCCAGAAACAAAGAAAAGGTTTCTTTAGAAGTCTATGGAAGAAATCTCGTCATTACTCTTTGGAGCATCCGTGACCATTTCAAGAAATCGATAGGTTGGACGACATGACCTTGAAATCTCTTCCGTGAATTTTGTTACAGATTTTTATCATGATAAATATCCTGTTGAGTAACGGAAACAAGGATGACATAAAAACTGCTATATTGGTGAATGTTAGATATAGTTATTGTATTAACATGTGCGTGAATGTGGCTTGGAAAATTAACATATAAACCTTAGTTTGGCTTTTGAAAGTGGTATGTTTTATTTAAACTTGATTGTATGTGTAACCAATCGTAATTACAAAGCATGTTTATTTTAAGACAATTATGATTGTATTCGACGAACACGACTAACGTTTTTCTTTTATATAAATAGTTTGTAGAAATGTAGATAACCCACGTAGTAAGTTATGTACATCTGGTTTTCGAATTTTCTTTATAAATTATTTATAACAAATATAAAAGATTATTCCTTTAAATCTGTAATATTAACGCTAACAATAGACTCCACGGTATTTTGTAAGTTTTTTAAATTTATTTCTTTATAGATTAGATATGTAAAATGATCTTGCGTGGTATATATTAAAGAACCAAAATCACTTATAGACTACCAGTTTTAACATTTTATACCAATCCTTGTATTCGAGTGTACTTAATTCTTATTATTGTAGATTTTGTCAAAAGGAAATAAAATATGTTCATTAGCAATCATGTGTTTGATTTTTTTACGGCAAGGCGAAAAGAAAACGAAATAATTATAATACAAATCATTTATTATTAGATAGACACAGTTCCCATCGCTTATCAGAAACAATGTACAAAGCTATAGTAGTAATATCAAATATAAACAATATGCACCCTTCGATTACTGCAAGCCTTGTTTTGAGGATACAGGATTATAATTGAGCGCTTCTAGTTTTTGCAGCTAAGAGATAGATATGAGAACAGAATGCAAATGTTTATTATTCACTACACAAGTTCAATAAAGGCAGCACAATGAAAAGGGAAGCTTAGCGAAAGTGACACGAGCCGAAGGGCGAACGTGCCTGCCCCGATCGGGCCCGACTTCTCACACGATGGTTCCAGTGGGACTAGAGATTTTCAATCAAAATCATTACTTTCATCTGGGGTTACGGTGTCTTTCGATTTGTAACAAGCCCTTACAAAAATGCCTATTTGTAATTACATATATAATTGTTGTATATCGTTACAGTAATTTCATTACGTGGTTATTATAATTTCTTGTCAAGCGTCTGTTTTCGCTAATGTTTTGTTTGATAAATAAATTTCATAGCAATTAATTCTCGTAACCACAGTAACTCTTTATAAAAGGTTTCACGCGAGATGTAAAGAGTCAAGTATCAGACTGCTTGAAAAGAAATCAAAAAAAATCTCTATACACCATGCTTTAAAGACCTCTCCGCAAAGCCGTACAATGTAGCTTCGCCGTGCAGGTCAACAAAAGCTAATATAAAATTAAAACCAACACTGCAGACACAATTACTTCATGGAACAGGTGAGCGTATAAAAGATCCAAAATCCGCAAAGCAATTGGGCCTGCACGCGGCCACTAAACGCATCAGACACTGATGGCGCCATAATTTATCAAATATCAAAACAAATGACGGTCCTTATCACTTTTATAGAATATACAAAATGCAGTTACTTATTTCCCTGTGGAAAAAATATTATCTTATAGTATCTTAGATCACGGCGCGCTTCGATCTGTAACAAGAGAAAACGATACTACTTTACAGTATTCCTGGTCATAATGTAGTGTTTTGAGACATATCCACACTAATATTATAAATGCGAAAGTGTCTTTTGCTGATACCCTCTCACAGCTATAACACCAGAGCAATATTGATCGAGTTAACATATAGGGTAAAAAGTTCATGTGTTTTCTTTAGAAACAGGATAATAAATATAAGTTGTACTTTTTATAGAAAAATAATATAATTGTACAGTTAAATTGTTTTGATACACGTGACTTGCTCTCAAAAAAGTTATAACAGGAGCAGGAAAAATTAAAAGGACATGAAATTTTTAAATCGGCTCTTCTGCTATGTCATAAATAATAACTGGATTTTTATTTACGTACAAAATATTTTAAAACAAAAAAATCTTTCAAAAATATAATTATGCCGGCAACAATTCAAATCAAAAGTAAATCACTGCGGATCATATAAAATAATAACGCTACAAGATTAACATGTACGAAACGTGAGTATAAAAGAAAATAAATTGTCGTTCCCATTAAAGTAACGTAAACCGCCGAAGAGTCTATAATCGCTACATTCAATTATCTAGACTGGAGTCAAGTGTCAAAACTACAATATGTTCACTCACCTTTAATAACCACAGGTAATTAAATAATCTCCTAACTTCTCCACTACAGATGCAGCTTGTTGTGGTTGGATTGGTTCTTCATAAAGAGAAATTACGACGGCTGCAACAAAATTTTCAACATTATTATCTTAATACTATTACTATAACTTAAAACTGATTTGTGATCAAGCAGAATGCTATTTTATTACTTTTCCATTCGGAATACTTTGTGAATCCGATGAGAAAATTTAAAAACGTAATAAATCTCTAAATTCTCTAATTTTACTACAACAGCAATCCATAAACTCCAGAATAAGATCCCAGTGGCGTAGCAAGTTAAACGCACACCCGGGGCATAAAACTTTTTTATTTATTTATTTTATTTAATTTATTTATTTATTTAATTATTTATTTAATTTATTTATTTATTTATTTTTTACTCATATATTTAGAAAAGAGAAAGAAAAAAACAAAAAATTAAAAAAAAACATGTATAAAGGCGGACTTATCCCTAAAAGGGATCTCTTCCAGTCAACCTTTGAGTAATAGAAGGAAAAGGACAAGAATTGAAGAAGAATTTTTAAGTCAATTCGAAATATAATTAAAATTTTCTTGCAAATTAAGAAATAAATAAAATTGAGCTCAATTGTAATAAAAATTAAAATTACCAATTGACATTAACGAATAACCCAAATACATATTTTACAGCCACTCCCGCCGCCGGACTAAAATATTTAAAATTCACATGGTAATTAATAACTACGGCTTATCCATCACTAATGAACAAGTGTGCAAAAAAATTGTGTTGAAAATAATTAAATTTCAGACTAAATTTATTTGCGTGTTCCAGTACAATGTAGGTCAATTAACTAAGAGAGAACTTAACGGTCTATGCACACTATCGCAATTTTCAGTATTCCTATTTTACACGAATAAACTCGAGACTGTTATAAGATCTGAAATTAAGAAGAGGACTCACAAAACACTATTAATTGGATTGTTACTAAGCGCCAAACCAAAAGCGACACGCTAACGTAAATGATACATCACAAGATAGAAGTGTTAAATGTAATTATTTTTTATCTCGAGACAAAAATTGATTTCTAAATTATGTCTGTTATTTACAAGTACGAAATCTACGGAACAGATTAGTCAGTGTTTCCCGACCTTTTTGGTTCATGCCCCACGTTAAAATTTATTTTCCCCCCTAAGTAACATACATAAATTTTAATATTAAAAATTGAATTGTCCACTTAAAGAACATAAATAATAGGTTTTAGGAAGAAAAATTGTGTTAAATTTGGCCCAGACCGAAAGGTCTCAGACTCGTGTCGAGTTGCCCCCCCTTAACCATCAAATTGCCCTCCTGTGGGTCGTGGGCCCCACGTTGCGAAACACTGGATTAGATAGAATGAATATCGGTTTGTCTGAGCGCATTAATCTTGGACCCCGCTGCTTCGATTGGTACGCTATTTTCCCTAACATGTAGTAAAAAAATCAGTTATAACATATATCTTTCTTTATGGATTTCACATTTTTCCTTTTAATTAGTTAGTTTAAGCACAACATGTAACGTACACTTCAATTTTATATCAATACTCATTTATAAAGGTACGCTCCACCATAACTATTTGGTACAATTACTGAAATCGTTATAATTATAAAAGCTTATCATGTCATCGTCGCAGTTATATAAGAAATAAAGCTAAATTATATCCGATACTAACTGTTCCACCCGGATTTGCAATGGTATCACCACATTATGCATGAGTGAGACCTGGCACATATTTTATGTTATATATCCATTTCAATTACATTATGTAAATGGTTATAATGTTAAGCATGAAACGCTCAATTACCTAACATTTTTAATAGGAGTTAGAATGGATGTCCAACCTTAAAGTAAACTTTTTAGTAGCCTATATTATTCTTGTTATAATCGTTTATATCATTTGGCTAGAGACAAAATAAATTTATACATGTGTAAACTTTTGTGGTTACCCAGTGGCGTAGCTAGTATATTTGGGGCCCGGGGCCAATTGTCACCTGGTGCGCCCCCCCCCCCTCTTCTAAAGAGTCTAAATAATTTTAGATTTCAGAACGCAATGACTTTATAATTGAATATATAAATTTAAATTGGTTCAAAATGATAATAACTATATATAAAATAACATTAGATTATGATAAAATTAATTTAGAAAATTTAGAAACGAACTTTCCTCACTTTTTGAGTGCCAAAATCCGTTGTTTCTTCATCGAGCTCTACAGCTAAGAAACTTTTATGTGTTTATTGTAGACAATATAATCATACAAAAACAATGTGCAAAAAGTTGATTAAGTCTTATTCAACTTTTTCTGAAATGATTTCATTATTCATCAAAAAAAAAATTACTATCAAGTTTGGTGCCCCCTTGCCTGTGGTGCCCTGGGGCGACCGCCCCCCTCGCCACCCCCTAGCTACGCCACTGTGGTTACCTTTGAAATATCTTTATCACAAGAGTTCAATGTATTGTGAAAAAAAATTGTTGAATGACAAAAGAAATATAAGCAAATCTAAAAATAAAAAAAATAAAAAAAACTATTGTTTTATTTCCTGAGAATAAGCAGGACCCTTATTAGATGGTGATTTCACTATGGGATAACTTGGTGAAATCAATTCTAAAGATCTTTAGAATTTTTTCAAAATTGGGCCATAATTTAAGAATTTATAATAACAGTAATCTAAAGTTTCTTGAGTATATATAATAATACGACAAAATACATATTAATACGACGAAATATATATTAATACAACGAAATATATATTAATACGATGAAATATATAATAATACGTCGGACAGGAATCGCATAAAATGAAAATTGTTACAAGAGTACCGCGTTATAGGGGGGGGATTACTGTATATTAATGCCAAAGTGCATATAGCGAAGGCGTTGTTCGTTTACCTTGTTGTGTCTTCATGCAGTGCACGCCGACCTTGCCGAGTTTTGCGCGTATGATGCGGTCTGTTCCACTGAGGTAGATGTACCGCGTGCCCGCTATCGTAATACCGCCGCTCGTAAGGAGTGATTCGTTATCAAAACCGGCAAATATCTTCCCCACTTCTTCTTTTGATATCTGTGGACAATAAAAAGGTTATAGATATGTTTTATCTAAATCACTTATTAATTCTAATAAAATAAATAATACATTGAATAAACACAGTTCGCTTTATAGCCAGGAATTTTTTGATAGTCCAGAAAATTTATTTCATTGTACCACAAAAATGTTTACAGTATCATTTAACCAAACTAATTTTTTAGTTACTTTACTATTGCTCTTAGTGGCCCAAAAAAAAAGCTGAAACGAAATATGTGAAACAAAATCCTAATCCAAAATACATATTGATACAAAACTATTTCATCATCATTTTCCTGCTCTTATCCCACTGTAAGTGGAGTCAGCATAATACGTTTAAAACATGTTGTTACATGTTTTGGCTAGTTATTTTACGACCGGCCGCCTTCCTAACCTAAACTCACCTTAGTCGCCTTTTACCACACCTTGGTAGGACATAAGGGGGGTCTATTCTACTTTCCCAGGATACACGACGGAGGGAAAATTAATTTAAAAAAATAAATTAAAAACATAATAACAATAATATTTTCACTTGTATATACACACTTATTTAATAAATACAAAGCAATTTTCTGAAAAGTCAACCCATTTATTCTTTTTCAACAACTTGTCACATTGACTGCAACAAATTTTTTTCTATTATTGAACTATTTGAAGGGGGTTGTATTTTTATTATTGAAACATGTTGTAGCATATATTTCCATTAAATATTTAAATTCTTTTTTATGGTGCCATATGACAGCTAACATAACAAATATCATATAAGACAACAAATAAGATGTAAGTAAAATAAAGATGATTCTGGTTATGGAGTTTTAGGAATCTTGTTTGTCATTG
This sequence comes from Morpho achilles, assembly GCA_947086495.1. NCBI lineage: Eukaryota > Metazoa > Arthropoda > Insecta > Lepidoptera > Nymphalidae > Morpho > Morpho achilles. The sequence goes on along the minus strand of CAMTZB010000007.1, from coordinate 12,778,762 downwards.
CAGTATTTTCTCCACAACACAATATGACACGCCCAACTTAAAGCTCTTCATACTATACATATATTTCCCCATCCGAAGAATAATGGTACATATATGTATATACATATGTAATTGTATTCTTTGGATGAGGCTATATGTGCCCCAAACATTGCCTTTCTTTTAACTGGTGAATCAAGTATTAAATAACTAGAAATATTGAGTATTTATGCTGCGCGTTATTATGCAAAAGCGAAATAAAAAATCCAGGATGATGTAATAACACCTTGCAGTATAATTTCGTTCAGGACCCAAACAAATAAGTTACCTTAAATTATTTCTTTTATTATTTAATTTTAATCTATATGTTAAACTTCTAATTTTTATTTTTGCTTATCAACATGTGACATTTCTAAATTATAAAAAAAAAATAGGCACTAAAAGTTACATTTAAAGACCACCATTAATTATAAGTATTAATAAACTTGCTTGGAAAAGATTTAGCAATAAGGCCTCCATTTTTACAAATTATTACTATATATATATATTAAATTCTTATTTTCTAATTTAGATAAAAAGAAATCTATTTTTTTTTTTTGTTCAATAAACAACATTTTTGTTGTAGATCAATGTGACATAATCATATTTCAGCAAGTCACAGGTTAAAACCAAAGAAATTTGTTATCAAAACTTATTTACCCTATTAAAATTTACAATTTAACACTTCTTTTTTGGAAAAAGAAAAATACTGCATATTTCATTGAGAACTGACTGGCTAGAACTGACTTTTAAATAACTACTATTTGAAACATCTGTCTTTGTCACCAAACCCATTTCTAGTTAATGTATAGAACAAGCTATTACGCTGATTGGTATCCGGCTGAATAGAATAGTACCACCCTCATTTCTTACTGAGGTGTCGTAAAAGGCGACTAAGGTATGTCGACCCGCCGTGTGGTATCTGGCTGAGTAGAATAGACCAACCTCATTTTTTACCAAGGAGTCGTAAAATACGACTAAGGTAAGTTGACGACAGGCAGGCAGCCGGTCGTAAAATACGTAGCCAAATCATATGACAACATGTTTGTAACATGTTGTGCCAACCCCACTTAGAGTGGGCAGGAGGATAATGTGTCAGGATATTTAATCAGGATAGTCTGACTAGTTCACACCTCAATAACACTGTGTATAGAGCTCATGAATAAGGGCCCCATTTGAGCTCAATACTAGTGGGGTTCACCCAATAAAATAAGACGTGAATATAGCAGTGAGTGATATAAAATATATATATATTCTATATCACTCACAATAGTTTAATTAGTTATTAAAAAGAAAAATTTCTGCTTATTTTTATACTTCACTACTAAACAACACATTTAGTATAAATGTATAATAGTTTTGTGTAAATTTGTTCAAATATTCGAAAAAGTCATGTCATCACAAAATTCCCAAATTGCCTGCCTAATACATTTGAGATATAACAAAAGAGGTAAGATGGTATATTCTTCTTCAATAAGGCTATACTAAAGTCTGCAATTGTGTATATTTATCTCTTGAGAATAACTACTATACCCATCCTACCCTTTTTTTTTTTATATGGAGACAACCATCTTGTATTTAACAGACATATATATACAGACCCAGTGTTAATCCTTATCAACTTAAATATTTTACCTACTTTAAAATACTAAAACACTCCACAATATTATGACAGGAAAATTTAAAAACAAACTGAGCCATGGCAAAATGAAATATAAAAAATACTAACCAAATAAAAATAATAAGGGTTAAAATTATTTACTATAAATATCAAATTTTATAATCCATTACTAATAAGCACTAAATTGGATAAATATTACCAGAGATAAGGAATTTTAACTGTAAATTATCACTTTTTATATTGTGCTATCTCATTAAATCTATCTAAAAAAAAATCAAGAAATTTATAATGTAACTCATTACGGAAGTAGTTTTATTTAAATCATTATGGAAATACATTTTTTCCTCATTGTAGATTGTGTTGTCAAATAATTAACCTATTATTTTGAAGTACAACACAACTGTCCAGTTAAAGTTATTCGACATCATCTTTTATCAAATACAAAAAGCTAAGCTGCATTTAGGTGTGTTTTCTAACACAACCATTCATGAACAAAGAAATGATATTTAATTTGCGCTACTAACAATTATACTGATTTGAAGAAAAGTCATGTTAATACAAAGATGATGTCTAAAGAATAGGATTTTTTTTCATTCTATAGTAGGACATGTTATAGTTGCAACTTTTAAAGAAACACGTTCCAAGTATTTGATCAAACTGACTATTATTCTAATTTATGAGTGACATAAAACCAACTTTTATACAAAATATAATATGCCTGAACCCCTAAAAAAACTTTATTTTATTTTCTTATAGCTTATTAATCTTTTATTTTCCTTAAGTTTTTGACTTTCTTTTTTTTTCTATGGTGCTGTGTCACTAACTATATTTTTTTAAAATTAGTTAGTCTTGATAGTGTTAGAGATTAATATTTATGCCTGTAATGGACTTACATATGAACCTTATTTTATAATACTTATTGGACAAAATGGCATGTAACTTATTGAAGTGATAAATAAATACAATAAAAACCCCACAACCTGTTATTAATATGTTGCAGCCTAGTATGATGTGTCCAAAAAATCATTTACCATAAGTTTTGATTTCCAATTACTTTAAGAAATCAGATACTATATTTATGACAAAGTATTTTCTAAATCATGGAAAAAAGGTAAAGAAAAACTTAATTACATTATATAAAGTTTACTCATTATAAAAGTAAAATATTTTACTTTAAATTATTTAGTAGTATCTAATCACTAATCTAATAGATTAGTTACATCTCTCTATCTATCTGTAAAGATGTTTAAATAGTAAAATTAACTCTGTTTAAAAAAATATATAAAATAAATTAATTTTATTTGACTAAAATGTAATCACTCAAAATATAGTTTATTAATTATGGTACATATTTATAAATAATTGGAAAACATTACAACAGCTTTAAGTGGCCATTTAAAAAAGAACTCCAACAGACATGGGAACTTTTTTTTTACTATTTTATATCGGTAAATATTATCGAGGAAGAAGTTCTAAGATTGATGTAAAATTAAGTATAGAGTTATTTCATTTTACGTTAATTGTTACGATGAGTCATACTTCACTATTGTATCTGAACGATCGAAACTTAAAAATATGACAGAAATTATAGGTCGTAGTCTCATAATATCCGGTCAAAAATAAAAGGAAAGGCAAGTAAAATACCTATTTACGATAAATTATAGTGCGATTTCTTGCAAGTGTTGTAGGCGTCGGCGACGTGTGGCGATAACCAAGTACCGGCCGGCACAATAATGGTAACGAAAGATAAGTACAAAGTTTACGAACAATAAAAGAATCTAAGCCAATACAAAATACTTATTACCGCTGAACAAATGAATTATGCCAAATGAGGCGAAGTGAAGAAAAAAATTCGATTACAATCTAAATAGACTACTACCACATGTCGCCATCTTGTCAACTGACTGGATTCGTCATCTATACGTATTTCTAATTTAAAAAAAGCACTTTATGCACACAGAATCTTAAATTTCAACAACTCTTAATATAATTGATAATCGCACTAGCAACTTAAAGAGATAACAAGAAACTTACATCGAAGCCTTCTGACTTCGCCCAGACATTTCCATCGTGACCGGCAATCGCAGCCTTAGAAACACATCTGGATGCAATTAACTGTTTGTCTACATAATCTTGCCAGCTCATATTGACTGAGTTCTTTATAAATTAAAACTAAACTTTTCTTAACCACAATCTAGACCTCGCAACGAGCTAACGCTCCACACGAACAAAAAGCACTGCCGTTTCAAAATGGCCTCGTACTCATAGACACAACAGGAAGTGTTATACTACCAACCTATCAGCGATAACAATGCGTTCGTTTATTACGAAGTTTATAAAGTATTAATATAACGTGTGTATTAAGTTTAAAAAAATAAACTTTACTAAGGTTATTGCGGGCAACTCACATACAGATTCAATCTTGTGTGTAAGTAAAGCTGACCCTTAATTGCTACTATGATTAAGAGCTGTGCAAACAAAACCAGATATGCCTTCAGTAAATATATTTTTTCAGGCTAACATCACGGAATATTTTCATTAGAAAGCAGTAAGTTCATACCTTAAAAAAATAACGAAAATTGATTTTTCGAACACAAACAGACATGTCCCGTACAGTTGAATAAAATGAAATAGCTTTTTATTTCTTATCAAAACTAGACAAATTTCATTGGATTATTAATTCTACGACTTGTTTTCAAACAAAGCTGTACTTATCCAATTAAATTTCCAAATTTATTGCTTCTGCTTTGGTATCCCTACTTTACTTTAAATGTTTTTGTATTTTGAGGCTTATGGGACCTTACAATTTCTTGACTTGCATAGGTTGATTTTGCAAATATATGCAACATACACTGAACGGATCATGGAACACGTTGCACGTATACAAACAAATATCGCGCTCATGATACACTACGTCACATGGGCTCACATGTAATGTGAGTTTACCAAAGTTGTATAAATAAATATCAAAAATAATATCTTTCATACATTGGAGCAGAGATCAAAGCATTTATTATGTCAAACGTGCACAATCCTCAACAAATATGTAGTTGAAAACTTAAATATTATATGCGATTTAACAATGTGTGGCAAATTAGCTTTTGATTTATAAATCTACGGACATCTATAAATTGAATAGAAGATAACGAATCAAATTTTTGCTTCCTTTTTTGAGTGTTCCGTATTAATAAACTTTCCCAATTAATAATTATTAATAAACTTTCTTTCTAATAGCCTTTGATTTTTTCAGGTATTGGAATTAATTTCAATTAAGAATATTTTTACCTGGCAGTAGTATGAAACAATAGTTGTAAGAGCTTGACACTGATGACTCCAAATAATGTTTTTAATGAACCAATACCGATTTTAATAATAAAATCGAACTGAATAAAAGAGAATCCAAGAATATATCTATCTGCTAGTAATTACCATATAACTATATTTATTTACGTTATTTGTAAGTAACTTAACTGTAATACGTAGTATTCTTAATCGTCGCGTTCAAATAGTCAGTGATGTCGTAATATGTTATAATCTGTATTGCAAACTATACTCTGCCGAAAAACTGTAGCTACCTACTTCCGTCGTGAAATTTCCAATAATTTTAGTATTACTCATCTTTTTTAATAAAAGAGGTCATAGAAAATTTGAAGTGTCTAATAATTTTGTTAAAATATTTTAGAATTAATATATTATAGTTGAAGCCTATTATTTCATATTTCTTGTACTTACAAAAAAAAGCTTTAGCTAAACTTAACTTGACCTTGCTAGTTCTTTTCCGTTCAGCTACCGCGATTGGAACATGTCCTATTCACCTGAAAGAAGGTAAGATACGATTTTTGAATTATTATGAGATATGTTTAATTAAACTTTGTAAAAGAAATTATGTGATATAAAACTAAGCTCCCTACTATTTCTTCCAAGTGTTAATTTAATCCCTTTATTAAAATACTGTATTCTGTACGGTCTCGGATTGCCAACATGGCGCTGGCAGAATAGTATTGCTAGTCCGGCTTCGGGCACGTGTTTTGTGCTAATGTATTTTAGGCTTTACAACTGTATCCCTTACACAGAATAGCGTACTATCTATATTTTATTTTCTGTTATAAATTTCCTCATTACAATTATGGGCGGAATAAAACACCAACTGAAATGTCACTTGACAATTATACTTAATGATTTTTGCCAATTCATTTTGACATTGTAATACTTATAATTACTTATACATATCCATTATCTATATATTTTTAGATCGGAGGATTGGCCGGAGGATAAAGATGGGCCATCAAAAGATCAAGTCAATTATGATGGACCACCGGGAATGGAGCCTGGCGGCGCTCTCGATACAAACTGGCATGAAGTCGTGGAGAGCTTCGATGACATGAAACTGAAAGAAGAGTTATTAAGAGGAATTTATGCCTATGGTTTTGAAAAGCCTTCAGCTATACAGCAACGCGCAATTATGCCTTGCATCCAAGGCCGCGATGTTATAGCTCAGGCGCAATCGGGAACTGGAAAAACAGCTACTTTCTCCATTTCCATTCTTCAGCAAATTGATACTAGCGTTCGCGAGTGTCAAGCACTTATTTTAGCTCCAACCAGAGAGTTGGCACAACAGATTCAGAAGGTTTCTTTTTATACTGACTTGTGCTGTGCTTAAGTTTTTAAGTAAATGTGTATTGAACATATTATTTACTTTAGGTGGTGATAGCTCTTGGTGACCACTTAAATGCTAAGTGTCATGCTTGTATTGGTGGGACTAATGTACGGGAAGATATTCGGCAGTTAGAAAGTGGTGTCCATGTGGTTGTAGGCACTCCCGGTCGTGTATATGATATGATTACTCGTCGTGCCCTCCGTGCCAATACAATCAAGTTGTTTGTACTTGATGAAGCCGATGAAATGTTATCTCGAGGGTAAGTTTTATTTTTTATTACCTGTCGTCTATGTGCTCTAATTTGAGATGTCTTAATTTCAGTTTGTGTTTGTGTTTTTAATACTTAATTAATGATGTTATATATCCTTTGTTATGAAATTCATAATTTTATTACAGATTCAAAGATCAAATTCATGATGTATTTAAGATGTTGTCTGCTGATGTGCAGGTTATCTTATTATCAGCTACAATGCCTGACGATGTGCTTGAGGTATCTCGATGCTTCATGAGGGAGCCTGTACGCATTCTTGTCCAAAAAGAAGAGGTAAAACTACACAAAAGCTGATTATAAAAATACTAAATAACAATTTTACATTTTAGATTTCATAAAACATATGAGAATTAAGTTAGTGGAATTTAGTATGTTTTATTTATTAAGTTAATGGAATTTAATACTAGCGCTAATATAACTTTTACATGAACATAGTTGATGTCAGCTTTCAATGACAAGAGTTAATTTTTATCTTGAACACACAAATTTTTACACAGAAATCCTACTTTCTATAATATTACCTTACATAAAACAGTTTTAATATTAATTTCTTATTATCTACTAAATTAGAACATTAATGTCCATGTAGTATTTTTTATATAAAAAGAATAATATGAAACTTTGATTCGAATATGTAAATTGTATATTTTACAAAAGAATGAGGTAATCCAATGAGATTTTGTTAGCAATAGCTCAGGGCATAATCCATTATATATTCAGTTTATAGGTTGACAAGATGAATTTGATTTGCTAATTTAAAGATAAAAAGTCCATCAGATTCCTTCTATCGAATTATGTGAACAAAATGCTTTAGGGTTTCATATATATTTAGAAATTTGAGGTTTTACACTATATATTTTTTAATAAAGGGCTTGGCACTTGTTCTTTGAGTTTTCCTGTTATAAAATAATGCATTTTTTTCCAGTTAACATTGGAAGGTATTAAACAATTTTTCATCTCAATTGAACTAGAAGAGTGGAAATTAGATACACTGTGTGATTTGTATGATACACTCTCTATCGCTCAGGCTGTAATCTTCTGCAATACTCGTCGTAAGGTAAATATTTTTTTTAATGAAAAAAATATAACACTTCTGTTGTTGAAGTTTCGAAAAATGTCTTTAACATGATTACTACTAGTACTAGTACATTTAGTGTAATTGAATTAAATCACAACTTTTCAATACATGTAGAATAATGTTGCAAGGTTAGTCTGTTCAATGCATAAACTTAATAAATAATAATAAATCTCATTATAAACCTTTAATGATTGTTAGTACCTAAAACTTAGCAAATACTAAATGTGTATATTGAAATGTAAAATAAAAAGCTCATTATCAATTAAATAACTAGGAAATATCCAACTAAGCTAAAATTGAACTAGTAAAATGCATAAGATTTTACTATGGGTATAATTTTTGTGTGTATATAACTCACTAGATTTAATTTTGTTAAATATTTCATCAATAGTTTCTGCAGCGCATGTGATGACAGATTTTCATGACTAATTTTATACACCTTATTACATATTTATTATCGATCCCTATTTAAAAAAAAAATGTAATTATAGCCTATGTTGCTTAGTAATGGTGAAAAAATTTTTGAAATAGGTCCTGTAGTTTTTGTGAAAAGATTACAAAGAAACATACAAATTGTTCCTCTTTATAATAATAGATAGATTATTACTAAATATCATGTGTTTCAGGTCGATTGGCTGACTGAGTCTATGCATGAGCGTGACTTCACAGTCTCTGCTATGCATGGAGATATGGACCAGCGTGAACGCGAAGTGATCATGCGACAGTTCCGTACGGGTTCTTCTCGTGTACTTATTACTACGGATTTGCTGGCGCGCGGTATTGATGTGCAGCAAGTCTCATGTGTCATTAATTATGATCTACCCACTAACCGCGAGAACTACATCCATCGGTTTGTAGAAGACAATTATATATACATACTATAATTTGTTCCTAAACTTAGAGAATATATGAAATATAATATAAATTTTTCTAAAAATGAACAATTTCATTTCAGGATCGGAAGGGGTGGTCGTTTTGGTCGTAAAGGAATCGCCATTAATTTTGTAACTGAAGCAGATAAGAGAGCATTGAAGGATATTGAGGACTTCTACCATACAACTATTACGGAAATGCCCAATGACGTGGCCAACCTCATCTAAGGCAACAGTGCATTCCAATTTATATTTTGTGTCCTGCATTCTATTGCGATATTTAAACGGTGTGAGTATTAGGAGGGCGCCTCCTGAGAATCACTGAGCTGAATTTTTTATTGGACCCCATTTTTTTTGGACCAATATATTGGTTTTAGTTTAATTAATGAATAATTACTACTATAATAGACGTATCTTGATAAGTTTAATATATATAGGCATAGGACCGGCTCGGCCGGATGGCCCCCGTTCCGCGTAGACCTCTCCATGTCTTGCGGAGAGGTCTCATCGGGCACTGGAGAGGCTATTTCAATCACAAACGTTCTAGAAGGAAATAATGTATTGTAACTTTTCCAGTTGTACATAATAATATGGTAAACTGTTTTTGTAATTCGGTGAATAAATATGATTAAATAATTTCTTTGTATTGTTATTGGAACAAAATTTTAGCACTCCATTCCCGATCGGAACCTTAATTTCACGGGCCTCGTATTTATCGTGTAAATTTTGTTTACAGACAATCTACCAACTGAGCTGTTGAAACACTTTGGACACAACTATGTGGAAATAATAAATCAAAATTTCCTCTAAGTCATTACTTTCTTTTGACAGGTCCTTTTTGTATCCTGTGTTCCCATTATACTTTTAATTTTCTACATGGTTTTTATATTGATTTCGTATTATTTATATTTTTGGAATAAATTTTCTTCGATATACACGAATTTGGTAATTAAGGTTCCTATTAAAAAGTGCGAAAACATTTTAAATTACTAATACAAATCTTCACACGTAATTACTATGAAATAAATGTTATTTGTACACTATAGGTACTAAATTTACTAGATATCCGTATTATCAAACACCTCATGTATACTTACCACCTAAATTTCAATATGATAGATATCTTTAATCAACTATCATACATATTTGCCCTAAATGTTACATAAAGGCTACTGATACAAGGTTCTTTTATTTATTATGATATTTCCCTTGCCCAAAGTAATGTCCAAGCTCGACGCGTTTGGAAAATTGAAAACGTGTAACTAAAATGAGAGTAATTTTTTTAAAAATAGCATATGAAATTTTAAGTACGATAATACAGATAATCGTTATCAGTACTTATATAACGACGTACCTATACTACCATTTTGAAAAGTCACTTAAACTTCGTCTTTAAATATTAACACTCGTCAGCACGTTTAATTAAGATTTTCTCGTGGGGCGTCAGTGAGACTTACTTAAATATTGCTTACCGCCGACGATGTTTCAGAGGTTTCTTTACTAATTTTATTGTCAGTTCCCATGTTTCAATGCTGTCCTTTTATTTTCTCCAAATTGTGTGGGCATAGATATGTAAAAAAGTACATTTTTTTTTAAATCCGCTTGACTTTTGCCAGATACTTATATAAAACTAATGAAAATATTATTTTGCTATAATCCGCGGATTATAGCAAAATATTTTCATTAATTAAATCAATAATATTTTATAATTTTATATTATCAAAATAATATTTTAGTTTTGTATTATGAACCTCCGCAAAGGAACGCCTAATTCTATAAATTAGATACTTATATTTGAAATGAAGTGAAAAAAACATCGTGTAGAAGCGCTAGGCCATAAGAGTACACATTAAATTAGTTCTCTTGCCCGAAGTTTTACAAGTGGGGCCACTAGCAGTTACCTGAGAGTTTTCGGAAGGCACCATAAGTGGGGCCACTCGCAGTTACCTGATAGTTTTCGGATGGAACCATAAGTGAGGCCACTCGCAGTTACCTGATAGTTTTCGGATGGCACCATAAGTGGGGCCACTCGCAGTTACCTGATAGCTTTGGATGACACCGCAGGGTGCTACCATACAGCATTGTTAATACTAGCTGATCAACGTCACGTAGTACGTACTATACCTTTGTTATACATACACTCATTAAATAGTGCCAAGCGGTTGAAAGATGACCCTCAATATTCGACGAATGGAAATAGTTTGTTAAAGATTTGAATACGTACGTGCAATCTTCATCAACACTCCTCTACTAAATAATTTTCCCGCGCGGCTGGCGCTCTACACTGGTAGAAGTCAGTGCAATGGCAATACATATTTAAGTAAGTATATTTTGTTAATAAGTGAATAATAAGATCGAAGATAAACTGTAGTTTATTATCGTAAAAATGTTAGTCTCCTAAAGCGAAAAACAGTGAATCTTTTAGTAAGTGATGTATCTAAAAACGGTAGGTTAACAAATAATTTATAGAATTTCTATACAGCTCTGATAGCACAGCGATAAGACCGTGCAGCTTTCTTGAGATAATCACAGGTTCAAACCCGGACATGCACCAATGAGTTTTTCTGTTCAAACTTATGAGTTTGATAGTTGGAATTTATTACGTAGCAATCCGCATTGGAGCAGCGTGGTGAGCCTTGGCTCTCTCAGCACAGAAACATAAATTATAAGAATCGGTATATCTTAATTTAAATTTTAAGGCCAACAAGACACTTAAATGCTACTATAGGCTTCGTAATTGACGAATATCATTTGTCATTTACTAAGCCTTTTCTTCATTTTTCAATTCTATGCAACTAATGTTCCTTTATGAATCTTAGGTTGCACTCTAACTGCATTGAGCAACAAATGACCAAGGATTGCTATAGCTTCTGTTGGTCTGCAAACTTAAAAAAGTGTTAAATTAATGGATGGAATGGATGTTCAACCATTTTCAAATTAAAATCCCTTGCTTCATCTGATCGAAACCCAAAAAAATTGTGCATTTTTAATAATCAATGAAATACTTGCTGTCTTAATACACACAAATTGTTTATAACTGCAGACTTAGTTACCAGATTAGTTTGTTTTCTAAATTTCTTTAGAATATATCGCTCCATCCAAAGAATAAAGTGACATGTCTATGACATGAATGTAACATAGATCTTTATTCTTTGGGTGGAGCTATATTTGTTAGTGAAACAAATGAATTAACTAATTTATATATTTTCTTTAAATAGTATTTAAAAATTATAACATGAAATAGATGCCAGACAAAAATCACATTTAAGCAGTCTTATATGATATAATAAATAGAAATTAATATAGATAGCATCTTTCCTATTAATAAATAAATATCACACTTCTGGTAATGTTGAACCTTATAAATAAAATGTAAAGAAATAATAACAATAAATATCATAAAAAGGCAAAAATCAGTATTAGCAGTAAAACAGATACTGGAAATAAAATGTAAACAGATACTCTAGGATGACATACAGATGTAAGTATAAAGAAATTGTCATCATTATTATTCAAACCATCTTTTGTTGGAACTTCTACTATTACTAATTCATCACTAAATATTTCTACATTAAATACACATTCAGTACTGTTGAGACACATTTTAGAATGAGATATATTGGAGTATTGGAATGTTGGCTTATAGATATCAAATATAGCATGAATATCGTTATTAACAAAATCATTGTCACTATAAAAAATGTAATAATAATATCCATCAGAAGTTACTTTATGGACAACTTTAAGGGTAGTTATTTCTTCTAAATATTTTGTATTGTTACATTGTAGAGAATAAGGGAAGAAGTCATTCATCAATATGTTATCATTATAACATTCATATAAGCTATTTTCAAAACTTGACACAGATTTATCTTCAGGAATAGCTATAGTACTGTTATGTGCATTTCCCCCATGATTAACTCCTGCATCTAAAACAGTGTTAGGGTTATGCAGAGATGGGGCTACAGCTTCCCTTTTTTTGTGTTTTGTTCTTTTCTTGGCATCAGATACATTCTCTTCAAGCCAAACTTCATTCTGCTCTTTGTAATTGCTTCTTGTAATTTCCCTTTTATTTTTAGGATTCTCTAATGTCACAGAAACATGTTCATGTTTTTCTACTACTAATGGATCTCTTCTGTTCTTACCATCTAAAATGGCACACGTATCGAATATTTTATCACCTTTCACAACTAATATTTTTGAACCATCATACCTGGAACAAGCTTTTAATTCAACCATAGCTCCAGAAAAGAGGTAGAAACCCCAGTATTCTAAAGTGTCATCAGGTAAAGTCATAGATTTCCTTAATCTTATATGTCTTCTGTTGTTAGTTAATTTTGGTCTCCCTTTCATTTGGAATGCATTAAAACTACTATTCATCTTTATGGAATGTTTTTCACAAAATATTGATGACTGCCCTTTGTGGATTTGTATGACATCTGAGTCTGACACTCTATACATTACATCTGCATATCTAATATTTCTTAAATATAATGGTGATATTATTAACATCGCCGGTAACACAGTTGTTAGTAGACAAAAAATAACAACTCTTTGGCTTCCTCGCATTTTTCCTGCATCTGGAACAAAAAAATCGCTTTAATCAAATATAAAATTTAATATTACAATATAAAAAATCATATGACGATATCATCAATATTAGTAAATACGCACATTAATTACATTGTGCATTATAATAAAGTTCAGGATTCTAAAAAACACTTTCACAGATGAAGTCCTATTTATTTTAAGTAAAATATAGCATAAAACAAAGTGTTCTAATTATATTTGTAATATACGATTATTAAACGGTCACGGTAAATTGAAAAGTTAATCCCGATTATGTAATTCAGTCTTTTTGTAATATAAAATATTATTTTTAATTATTGAAATTAACATAAAACATTTTTGATTACAATTCGTTTCATTTAGTAAAATGATACTCCTTTTTTGCAATTTAATCACTATATTTTACTATTGTTTTGCTTTAAACCCGATATGTTTTTATTTATATTTATAATTATAAGTATACGTTTGAAAAACCTTCAATCAAGCCGTAATGTCACTTTTTCATAGGCATTAAACAGTTAAATTTCAGATTCATGAAATTATACTACCTAATATATATAAAAGAAAAACTTTTGGGTCGAGAATACGAAGATTATTCGGGAAGACTTCTCGCGTAGCGACTCCATGACATTTGTATTTTGTACCTGAATTTTACAATGTACTTAGATAGGTACTTAGTAGTCTATGAATAGTGCCATGGCTTATATATATCTATTAACTACCATACTTCGTACATCTATAAATTATAAAAAAAATCTTCGACATTTCTCTGGTCAGAAAGAGTGCTATCATTTTGTTGTTGTGCTCTTTTGCAACCAGCTGGATATCAAAAATACCATGCTATTAAGAAGTACCTACATAATGTAATCTACCCTGTAACTCGCCGACTACGCACGGGTAGTAGATAATTCATATTATTAAGACTTTATGATGTGAAAACTCCTGACAGATTCGTTAAGATTCTATTACGTTAGGTATTAAATGAGAATGCAATATGCATGAAAGTATAAAACTTACTGAAATTGATGAGGACTAATAACGTGATATTTTTGTTAGACCTTAGAATGGATATAGTAAGCTAAACTTGAAAGGCAAATATATACCATCGTGGACTTTTCTGTAGACTTATAACAGGGAAATATCAAATTCTTTTATATTTAAATGAGTTAATCTTGTATATAAATATTTTTCTGTATTTTGGAAACTGTTCAAACGATTGTAATGAAATTCAGCATATAGGGGGTTTTAGGGAGAAAAAATCGATCTAGCTTGGTTTAATTTTTAAAAAATATATTAAAAATTGCTAAAATAGTTATAGATTGTAAAGCTTAAATTTGTTATCATTTATCAAGTTATAATAGCGCAAGGGTAAATGGGCGGATTAAACAAGTGAAAATTCCCGGGTTCAAGTCCTACATGTCAACGACCCTTTCTTTCTTTAAATTTTTAATTATATTTTTTTATATATTTTAATAAAATTACCGAGCAAGGCTCGGTCACCCAGGTACTATTATTTATACTTCAAAGAGATTAAGCAATATTTTCTAATAAAGCTTCACTTTATCCGACATTTTCGACAATAACTAACTAATCCCCAATAACAAAACAAAACCTTACCTAACAAACTATATTAAACCTTCTTTATAAATCATTCTGCTTATTGGCGAAAACCGTATCAAAATGTCTTTAACAATTTTGAGATTATGACGAATAGACGAAGGCAAAAAATGCGAAGGCGGACGTATTTAATATGTATTAATAAATAGTATAGTAAATAGTAGTAAATTATTAAATACAATAATCTTTTATTAAAAAATAACTTATAAGAACCTTGCTTTTAGCAGAATCTGAAACTTTGACTTTTGTTGCTATTGGACGTAGGAGTACTATTAACTGCACTGAGAGAAACTCTATATATGATTTCCATATTCAACACAATATTATATACTAGCTAGGGGTAGGCCCCCTGCTTTACACGGGCTATATAAAATATATAATTTGTCACTCAGTGAAAAAAATGATTAAAATCGATCCAGTAGTTTTGATTTATTCATTACTGCCCGTGGCCCGCACGCGTTAAATTTGGAGAAAAACAATTCTCCTCTCCCTATACCAAGAAGATTTCCTGCTATATCTAATATCTAAATTCATATACTAAATATTTATTTTTCCCTATGTATTTTTTTTTTTAAATTAACTACAGAATGTCTTTATATACAACATTCATAGCTTTCTTATCATTACGATACAAACATGTTTTCTTTAGAGTTTACTCTTGAAAGAGCGACAGAAGCGTGGCCCCCTCGCGGGATTTTTAATCTGTGATATCTCCGAAAATGTTCATTTAAATTACATGCTGTAATAGGCCATATTGATCTATATTAAATCAACAATGTATTTAAGGTATTTAATTGGATAAGGATTAATGCAGTATTGTATAAAAATTGCTTTAAGAATAAGGCATTAGTTTCGTAAAAAGTCAATGACAAAAAATGCTATTGTGGGTTATCCATAAGAGATAGACATATACGATCGCGGACTTTTCTGTAAACCTTTTCAAGGTGTACAAATACTTACATCATTTTGATAAATCTCGTATCGTAAATTTAGCCTGCGTTTGCAATGTAAGCGGAAAAAAATGTAATTATTTACGATATTTATTAGAAACATCAAAAATTACAGTATTTCTCTACTCCACATTGAATGGTATTATATATGTAAACCTTTCTCTTGAATCACTCTATCTATTAAAAAAAACCGCATCAAAATCTGTTGCGTAGTTTTAAAGAAATAAGCATACATAGGGATATATGGACAAACAAAGAATGTGACTTTGTTTTATACTATGTAGCGATTAGACACATTAAATATATTATATCTAATATTATATCTATCGTGTAAATTGATAATTAATAAATAGTACCTGGGTGACCGAGACTGGCTCGACATGTTTTGAAAAGATATAGAAAAAAGCAATAAAAAAAGTGCCGGATGGCATGTGGGAATCAATCCCAGGTTTTGAACTTTTTTGATCCGCTCGTTACCATTAGGCTATCACAGCTTTGAATTTCACAGCTCAATTAAAAATTTCATTTGCTTTCTGTTCCTATTTTAGCAGTTTTCTCAGTGCTCAAAAAAAAGTGATAAAATGTATGTTTTTTTAAATAAAACCTAGCTAGATTGATTTTCTCCTCCAAAGCCCCCTACATGCTGAATTTCATGAAAATCGTTAGAGCTGTTTCCTAAATTCAGAATATATAATATGCATACCTATATATATATAAGACTAACACAATTCAATATTAAAGGTAAAGGTACATATTGTGCACGTAATCACTACATATTATAAAACAAAGTCGCATTCTTTGTTTGTCCGTATATATCTATGTATGCTTAAATCTTTAAAATACGCAACAGATTTTGTTGCGGTTTTTTTAATAGATAGAGTGATTTAAGAGGAAGGTTTATATGTATAATAACATTCAATACGGAGTAGAGAAATACTGTAATTTTTGAGATTTCGTAAATAATTACATTTTTTTTTCGCTTACGTTGCAAACGCATGCTAAACCTTACGAGATTTATCAATATGATGAACTAAGTATTTGTACACCTTGAAAAGGTCTACAAAAAAGTCCGCGATGGTATATGTTTATCTCTTATGGATAACCCACAATAGCATTTTTTGTCATTTACTTTTTACGAAAAATAATGTAAACAAAACTACTGTATCGTTTTAATCATTTTTTTACACTGAGTGACATTTGCTTTATATTTTTACCCGTGCGAAGCAGGGGCAGGCCGCTAGTATATTTATAAAGTAGTGGATAAAAGATTACGAAAATACACGTCCTCAGAAAATTCAGTCATAAAAAATGTATGTATCTGGTTAAGGGCCACATTGCCACAATAGCACTGAGACATTGAACAATATAACATGTGTCTTTCCTTTATTTTTTAACTCCTTAATCTATCCTGAATATACTTCGACCGCATTCGCTAAAGCGATTTGCTGCTTGGTTGCTAGCTTACATAATACACTATAACATAGATAATACACTATATAGGATACACTATAATATGAGGTTGCTAGCCTAGGTTTCTATGGAATTGTTATGACAACAATCATTGATATTTTTAGTGCACATTTACAGAATTCGATTTTCGTTTTGTAAAGACGAGTCAATACTTTGATGACATATAATAATTTATTGATAATTAATATAATTTGATATAATTCGTAATCTTACTATTAGTTTGTGACTCTCTGATTTCGACCGTAAAATGGAAGAAAGGGACTTGAGGAAACTGCTGCAAACCAAAAATGGATGCCGGATTCCACCTATGCTGCCTATTCCTGATATTCATCAAGTAGACAAATTGCCGTTTACACCATTACCACCATACAATAGAATTAAGGTAACAATTTTCTCGCGTATTCTATATATAAAGTATTATGCTAGGAAAAAGTCAACAATCATTTGTGGATACTTTCGGCGTTGTTTTTTTATTCCGCATGTTTTGAGGCAAATGGCGCTTTATTAGTTCGGTCGAACACCGGGCTTTCCAAAACTCCAGGGTTTTCTGTAAAAAAACTTTGTTATGTTCTCACACTTTTTTCGGTGAAGGGAAACATCATGGGGAAACCAGGGAATTACTCTAGAGAATTCTGGGGATATGTATAACCTACCAATTTGCATTGGAGCAACGTGGTCTTAGTTCAAACCATTTTCTTCAAAATGAAGATGGTATAGAAATCGAAATGCCCAGCAAAATGACACAAAAATAGCATAAATATGAGGATAATTGTTGAAAATTTAGAAAAAAATCAATCAAGAAAATCAGCCTTTTGCTAGCAAAGCATTAAAACTAGCGATCCATTCCGACTTGGCGTGGTTTATGCCGTGTTTTTATCTGTTGCTGAAATTTATTGCACTTGAAACTTCCCCGATACTAAGCACAATGTACGAAAGTAGCTAAATATTATAATTTATAAGTCTACAATCCAATCACTACTTAGTTATGCGCAGATGCCGCTCCTCCTCGTGATATAGGACTATATCAGTTTAAAATTACAGGTGATACTATTGTATGTATTACGGATATGTTTGCACGTAAATATACAGTTCAATGGGTGTCCTACATAGTCACCTACATAGTCGTTTCTGTGTCATTATCGTCGCTTAGTAGCATTTGCCTCGTTAGATGAAACCCTAAATAAAAAAAATCTTCAATCGCAAATGTATATATACGCATATGGTATGGTTCAATTACTAATTGAACGATGATATACGTCTGTGGACTTCGTCAGCTGTGGTGCTTTACCTTCTTAAATCGTGATTATAGCGGTGTACGTACGTACGTGTGGTTGCCAGTGTTAATTTAAAATGCTTCTCTGTAAGGAGTCTATCTTTAATTTTAATGAAGCGAGTATTTACGAATCTAGGTAACGGTTTTAAGAAGTTTATAACTCATCATTAAATTTTTCGTTTCACTAGAAACTTTCACAAACTATCTACCTTAGGTCATTTTCAGTCTCAGTCTCAGTCTGGACCTCGCGGAGCTAAATTCTCGACAAGGGACTCTACTCACATCATTTGTCTCTATATAATAGTTATTTCTAGGTCCTTACGTTACTTGGCGGATTGTTCTAATATTGGTTGATGGAAGAAGGACATTTTAGCAGCACTTTTAATGCGTTGCTCACATTTGCTGTTACAACCTTTTCATATTCAGCTAAAGCACATTCCATAGAGTCGCATATATCAAGTCCACGGCATCAAAATGCCTGTTTTTTCTCATATTTATATTCATTAAATAATTTAATATTACTGCTTAAATAAGGACCACATATTTCAGATTAGTATAACAATGTCATTAAACGTTTCAGGATAAAAAAAATAAATTTCGCCAACTCTTAGAAGAAAAAGCCACAGATAGAAAAATAAATATATCTCGTAGCTCGAAACAAGAACGTGAATGCGATAGATTAGAGACGTCTCAAGAGAGATATATAGCGATACTACGTGAATGTGCTGAAAACGTACAGCCACCACCGATGCTTAAATCTTGGGAAAGAAAAATACAAAGTTTGATTCCATCTAAATTAAGGAATGCTTATCCTGCTCTAACAGAGGAGCTCTTAAAAGAAAGTAAAAATGAATGGAATCGTAATCTACATGATTTAGCTGTAAAAACTGTCATACGGGATATTCCCGGAGTGTCCAGAAAAAGATATGAGGAGCCGTATTTTAAATTTAAAGGCGTAACTCAAAATTATGATAAAATGATAAAATTTCGTAAAAAACTTAAATCAGGCTCATTGAGCTTGCATCCATTTATTAGACTTGTTCTTGAATCATCAGAAAAATGTTTTCCTAAACATATCATCGATTTAGCGAAATACAGAGCAAAGGGCTCCATGAACTTAGAAGACTTTCAAATAAAAATAATGGAAGAAATAAAACGGGCTGACTATTTAGTTTCCAGCACTTGGTATTCTATTCTCGTTAATTGGCTAAAAAATCCAAGGTGTTTAAGAGGTATGCGCCCTACACGAATAACTGAATTTGTAAAGTGTGCGACAAAGATGATATCTATGCAAATACAGGAATTAATGAGAAGATCAATAGACGCAATAATAACTGCGCTAAAAGATTCAGAATCCGTTCCAATATTAAACATGGATCTAGATTTTAACGGTGAATTTCGTTTCGATCCCTCATTGGATGAAGTGTACAAAGTATATCATGCAATATGTGATGCCATATCTAACATTGCACAAAGGCTAATGCCAATTGAACAATATTTAAAAATACAGTACAACTTTGATGCTTTGCCTGTTAAATATAATGAATGGCTACAGAGGGATGGTCATGAAAGATTACAACTACAGTTAAATATCGTATTTACTCCCCTCCTGGAATATGTAGAAAAATTAAGGCAAGATTATAACATGCTGTACGGTACATTAGCAAAATCAAATCTAAGTAAATTTATCGAAGAAGCTAAAGAGTTTGAAGAGTCACGAGACAAAATTAAATACTTTCAAGCTATTGATTCTGATATTACAGCTGTCATAGAAAATGAATATTTTAATTGCGCTTTAGTTTCCCAAGTGCGAATGATAAATGGTTTGAAAGACAAAGCCTTAGGATTTATCAATGATATTATTGCGGGAATAGTTAGAGCTCATATAGATGAGAATGAAAAAATATGTAAAGAATTTGAAATTATTGCTGGAAAAGCTCTTAAAGAACCAGAAAATGCTGCTGAATTAGTTGAACAGGGAGTGTATATCTTACATGCTAAAACTGTGTTGGTGGAAGCATTAAAAGAAAGAATTTTACGACAGATAAATATTATTTCAAATTTGTTAGAAATGACAGCTCTTACTGCTGAACATGTTGCGTCAAATACAAGAACAGTCAACTGGATAACGGATATCAAGCCAATTTTTGAAAAAAACGCTGCTTCTTATGAAACATTTAAGGCAGAAATGGAAGAAAGCCTCTTATCGAAAATTGCATACTTAAATAAAGAAGTTTTGGAAATAACACCTTATTTAGAATTGTTAGACAATATGGATGATATTAATCATACACTTGAATATTTAGAATATTTGCGAAAGCTTGTACACCGTCTTAATGATTGTGATAAAGTCGTTATATGGATTAACGCTGAAGAAACCACTTTTAAGTTCCCTGTATCGAGTTATCCAGATTTGGAGGAGTTAAAGGATTATATAAAACCATTTCACTGTCTAGTTTATTTAGTTCATAAATGGAAACGAAGCTATTATACATGGATGGACGGTCCATTTGAGTATTTGGATCATGAACAGATTGAGCAGGATCATGATTTTTATTACAAAGAATTTTTAAAACTATCCAAAGGATATAGAACTAAAATTAAGCAACAAATAGCAGAAGGGGTTGAAAAACGTTTTCAAGGTTTAGTTGATGATCCTGATATTAATAATCTCCCTGCCCCTATGAAGCTATGTGCTCAAGCTATTATTGAAATTAAAGATTGGCGACCTAATGTCCAAATGGCACATATAATGTGTAATCCTGCATTGGTACAGAGGCATTGGGATGAAATGTCA
The DNA here is from genome assembly GCA_947086495.1 of Morpho achilles. Taxonomy (NCBI): domain Eukaryota; kingdom Metazoa; phylum Arthropoda; class Insecta; order Lepidoptera; family Nymphalidae; genus Morpho; species Morpho achilles. The sequence goes on along the minus strand of CAMTZB010000007.1, from coordinate 12,757,572 downwards.
AATATCTCTGGATTTGATTTAACACCAACGGCTGGTACGACTCTACGAAAAATTATTGACTTTAATTTGTGGGCTGATATAGATCAGTATGAAATAGTTAGCGTCGCTGCAACAAAGGAATTAGCACTTATCACTAATTTAAATAAAATGATGGCTGAATGGGTTGATATATGTTTTAAGACAAGTCCATATAAAGATACAGGTATTTTCATTCTTTCTGGTCTTGATGACATACAAAGTGTACTCGATGATCATATCGTAAAAACAATTGGTATGCGTGGTTCTGCATTTGTCAAGCCATTCGAAGGTCAGGTCAGAGCATGGTACGAGAAAATTACACGAGTGAATTCAACTATTGATGAATGGGGAAAAGTTCAAAGCCAATGGCTTTACTTGTTACCTATATTTTCGTCTAAAGATATTGTGGCTCAAATGCCAGAAGAAGGAGTTATGTTTGTAGAGGTAAACAATGTTTATCGTCGTTACATGGGATCAGTTGATAAAGACCCACATGTTTTAGAAATTGCTGGTGGTGCTGGTGTTTTGGAATCCTTTAAAATTGCTTCTGGAATGTTAGAAAAAATTAATGATGGAATTAATAATTATTTAGAGAAAAAGCGCTTGTACTTTCCCAGATTTTTCTTTCTATCAAACGATGAGATGTTAGAAATCTTGTCCGAAACTAAAAATCCTCTTAAAGTACAACCTCACTTAAAAAAATGTTTTGAAGGTATAAATAGGTTGGTGTTTGATTCGGATTATAATATATCTGCAATGATATCAATGGAAGGTGAGCAAATTGAATTCTTAGAAATCATCAGCGTAGCAGCCGCAAGAGGTTCTGTTGAAAAATGGTTAGTTCAAGTTGAAGAACAAATGTTAAAAGCTGTGAAATCTGAAACTGAGGTATCTTATTATGACTACCCCAACTTAAGTCGTGCAGATTGGATATTATCTTGGGAGGGTATGGTAGTGCTGGCAATTTCTCAAATTTACTGGGCAGTTGATGTTCACGAATGCCTTAATACACATAAACTAAGTGAATTGCGATCTTTTCACTTAGGACTAACTAAACAGCTTAATGAAACGGTAGCTATAATTCGTAGAACCGATTTATCTAAACTAAGTAGTATTACAGTTAAAGCTCTTATTGTAATAGATGTACATGCTAAAGATGTTATACAAGATCTCGTGGAAAAAAATGTTACTGAGGTAACGGATTTCCAGTGGCTAGCTCAATTAAGATATTATTGGGAAGAAGAGAGAGTTTTTGTTAAAATTATTAATGCCGTAGTCAATTACGCTTACGAATATTTAGGAAATTCTGATCGTCTTGTTATAACACCTTTAACCGATCGTTGTTACCGTACTCTGATTGGCGCTTATTATTTACATTTAAATGGAGCTCCCGAAGGTCCCGCAGGGACTGGAAAAACGGAAACTACGAAAGATTTGGCTAAAGCACTAGCCGTCCAATGTGTAGTTTTTAATTGTTCCGACGGCTTAGATTACAAGGCCATGGGGAAGTTTTTTAAGGGTTTAGCATCTTGTGGAGCTTGGGTTTGCTTTGATGAATTCAATCGTATTGAAGTAGAAGTTTTGTCAGTCATTGCTCAGCAAATACTATGTATAGTACAAGCTGTTCGGCAGCATGTAGAAACATTTGATTTTGAAGGTACCATTTTAACTTTAAACCCTGCATGTTATGTTTGTATAACGATGAATCCAGGTTATGCTGGACGATCAGAGCTTCCAGATAATTTGAAAGTATTATTTAGAACAGTAGCGATGATGGTTCCTGATTACGCAATGATAGGTGAAATTTCATTGTATTCGTTCGGTTTCATAGACGCAAGAAGTTTGTCCATAAAAATTGTAACTACATACCGCTTGTGCTCAGAACAATTATCTTCACAGAATCATTACGATTATGGAATGCGAGCAGTTAAAACTGTTTTATCTGCAGCAGGCAACTTGAAAAGAAGTTATCCAAACGAAAGCGAAAGTATTTTGTTACTTAGATCAATCACAGATGTTAACTTACCAAAATTTCTATCATTTGACGTGCCTTTATTTGAGGGTATCATATCAGATTTATTTCCAGGGATTAAATTGCCTAAGCCTGATTATGACAATTTATTATTATCCTGTAATGTAACTTGTGAAAGGAATAACTTACAACCAATAGAATGTTTTTTATTTAAGGTTATTCAGACATACGAAATGATGATCGTTAGGCACGGTTTTATGTTAGTAGGAGATCCGTTTTCAGGTAAATCTATGACATTAAAAATATTATCTCAAGCATTAACTCTAATGTATGAAGAAAAATTACCAGGAGGTTGCGAGTGTACATACAAAGTTCTTAACCCAAAAGCAGTTACTATGGGTCAATTGTATGGAGCTTTTGATCCTATATCTTATGAGTGGACAGACGGTATTGTAGCAACTATGTTTAGGGACTTTGCATCCGAAGATACTCCTGTCAGAAAATGGATAGTTTTCGATGGTCCAGTAGATGCAGTGTGGATAGAAAACATGAATACAGTTTTAGATGATAATAAAAAGCTTTGTTTGACATCTGGAGAAGTAATGGCTATGTCAAATATTATGTCAATGATTTTTGAAGTCATGGATCTTTCTCAAGCTTCACCTGCGACAGTGTCGCGCTGTGGAATGATTTATATGGAATCTGCAACTTTTGGATTTATGCCATTTTGCAAATCCTGGTTAAATACACTTAATCCTATTTGGTTAGAAGAAAATGAAGAATTTATTTGTAATATGTGTTCATGGTTGATAGATCCGTTAATTTATTATGTTCGTAAGCATTGCTCACAACTTGTCACAGCAGGTGAAGTAAATTTAGTAATGAGTACTTTGAGGCTCGTAGAAATGTTGATGGATAATGCTGTTGAAGGAGAAGAAGATACTAAATACACAAGATCATGGTTTTTGGCGTCATTTATGACTGCATTGGTTTGGGGAATTGGAGGAATATTAAATACAGATTCGCGAGAAAGATTTGATGACTTGGTAAAAGACTATTTCAAGGGAGAACATGGAATTCCAACTGAAATCGAAAGAATTGATGTATCTATACCCGCAGAAGGAATGATAATAGATCACTTTTATATGTATAAAAGTAAAGGGTGCTGGAAACCTTGGCCAGATGCTGTAAAAGCAGCCCAAGTTAAAGAACAAATTAACCTTTTACAAACAGTCATTCCTACTTTAGAAACTGAAAAATATGTATTTCTTCTACAAATTCACACTAAATTTTCTAAACCTTTATTGTTGATTGGGCCAACGGGAACTGGTAAAAGTTTTTATGTTCAGAACTTTTTAATGTCTGTCAATTTAGATAAATATACACCAGGCTTTATAACATTTACTACGACAACATCTGCAAATCAAACTCAAGATTTGGTTCTCTCCAAATTAGTTAAAAGAAGAAAAAACAATTACGGCCCTACTAAAGGAAAACAGGCCATCATTTTTATTGATGATATGAATATGCCCGCCAAGGAAGTATATGGCGCACAGCCTGCTATTGAATTGTTGAGGTTGTATTTTGATCAAAAGCATTGGTACGATTTGAAAACGACAGAAAATCTTTATATTTACGACACATTTTTTTACGGTGCCATAGGACCAGTCGGAGGTAGCAGACAATTAATTTATCCCAGAATGTTGAGACATTATAATATTTATTCCATCAATGAATTTTCTAAAGAAAGTATGACAAAAATTTTTACATCTTTATTGCAACTTGGGTGGAGGCGGAATGGGTTTGGTCAGGATACTCAACCAATAATTGTTAATATCATAGCTGCTACAATGAATATATATGATCAAGCTACAGAAGGCTTAAGGCCTACACCAGCAAAGTCCCATTATATTTTTAATTTAAGGGACTTTTCCAGGGTTATTCAAGGTTGCGCTTTATTAAGGAAAGAATCAGCAGATAATAAAAAAACTTTCACAAGGGTGTGGGTACATGAAATCATGCGAGTTTTTTATGATAGGCTTATTGATGACTCAGACCGTATTTGGTTTTTTAGGCTTTTACGGAAATCAACACAAGATTTCATGAGAGATACATTTGATTCCGCTTTAGATACATATCAAAATGACAAAGGAGAAGTTACTCAAGAAAATATTAGACAGATGATGTTTGGTTGTTATCTTGATACTGACAGTGTTGAAGGAGAGAGAAGGTATGAAGAATTACCTTCAAAAGAAATATTTTTAAATGTCGCTGTAGCTATGTTGGCGGAATATAATACAATGCATAAGGCGAAGATGAATATTGTATTATTTGATTATGCGCTGGAACATTTGTCTAAAATTTGTAGATTACTTTCAATGCCATCAGGTAATGCTTTACTTGTAGGCGTAGGTGGTTCTGGTAGACAATCCCTCACTAGATTGGCTAGTACAATTTTGGGTCAGCAAGTTTATCAACCAGAGATTACGAAAAGTTATAGTGTTAAAGATTGGCATGAAGATATAAAATTAGTTCTTCGTGAGTCAGGTGGTCTCAATAAAGATACAACATTCTTATTTACCGAAAATCAAATTAAGGAAGAAGTTTTCATCCAAAATTTAGACAGTTTATTAAATTCAGGTGAAGTACCTAATTTATATGGATTAGATGAAATACAAGAAGTTCTTGAATTAGTGCGTTTAGCAGCTCAGGGTGGCAATAGAAATCTGGATATAAGCCCATTACAGATTATGTCTTTTTTCGTGGGCCGGTGTAAAGCAAAGCTGCACATTGTTCTATGTTTCAGTCCAATTGGCAGTTCTTTTAGAACAAGACTGCGACTCTATCCTTCCCTTGTAAACTGTTGTACGATAGATTGGTATGACAGTTGGCCCGAAGACGCATTAGAAATGGTTGCTCATCATTATATGGGTAAAGTTAATGTATCTGACAAAGTTAAAGCAGCTGCAGTTATAGCTTGTAAACAATTTCATGTAGATGCACGAATAGTTTCCACTGATTTTTATATTCAATTTGGAAGAAAGACCTACATTACATCTGCTTCATATTTAAATTTAATTAAATCATTTACTATACTAACGAATAAAAAGCAAAGAGAATTAAGGGCAGCTAAATTAAGATATACAAATGGGTTAGACAAACTTGGTCAAGCGGCTGATGCAGTTGCAATAATGCAACGTGATTTAAATGCCCTTAAACCACAGCTAATAGTAATGGCAGCTAAATCCACGAAGATGATGGAGGAAATCGCTGTTGAAACTGCTACAGCTGACAGAGCCGCTGCACAAGTGAGAGAAGACCAAAAGGTAGCTAACGTTCAAGCAGCGGCTGCGCAAGAGCTTAAGAAAGATTGTGAAGCTGACTTAGCCTTGGCTTTACCTATTTTGGAGGACGCCATTGCAGCTTTAAATACACTCAAACCCGGCGATATTACTATAGTCAAATCTATGAAAAATCCACCAGCAACTGTAAAGTTGGTCATGGCAGCGGTATGCGTCATGAAAGGAATTCCTCCTGATAAAATACCAGATCCTGATAATCCCGGAAAAAAAATGTTTGATTACTGGGGTCCTAGTAAAAGAATTCTAGGTGACATGAGCTTTTTAGACTCTCTTAAAAACTTTGACAAAGATAATATACCAGTTGCAACAATGCAAAAAATCAGAAAAGAGTACTTGTGTAATAAAGATTTCAAGCCACATATCATTGCTAAAGCTTCTACTGCTGCCGAAGGATTATGTAAATGGATTATTGCAATGGATATGTATGACGCTGTAGCCAAAGTAGTAGCACCGAAAAAAGCAAAACTAGAAGCTGCTGAAAAAGAATTTGCCGAAACAATGGCGATCTTAGAAGAAAAGAAAGCCACCGTTGCTAGATTGGAAGCTAAATTAGCAGAATTGAATGAAGCATTGGAAGAAGCTAATGCAAAGAAAAAAGCACTCGAAGATGAGGTACAGTTGTGTATAGATAAATTATATCGTGCTGAAAAATTGATCGGTGGATTAGGAGGTGAAAAAGTTCGGTGGACTATGGCAGCTGAGAATTTGCAATGCCTATATGACAATTTAGCTGGGGATATTCTCGTGTCCTGCGGTATTATTGCATATTTAGCTCCATACACATCACCGATTCGAATATCTGTCATTACACAATGGCGAAATTTGATTATTAAACTGGAAATGCCACACTCGGAACAGTTTATATTCAAAGATATTTTAGGAACGGATATTAAAATCCAAAATTGGTGTATTGCCGGTTTACCGTGGGATGCTTTTTCAATTGATAATGCTGTTATACAAGATAATTCCTTACGTTGGTCATTACTAGTAGATCCTCAAGGGCAAGCTAATAAATGGATTAAAACTATGGAAAAGTTAAACGATTTACAAGTCATGAAATTTACTGATGGAAATTATATGAAAGTGATAGAAACATGCTTGGAATACGGTAAACCGGCATTAATAGACTGTATTTTGGAAGATGTTGAACCACCATTAGATCCAGTATTATTAAAGCATACTTACACACAAGGTGGAAAAGAATTTATCGCTTTAGGAGAAAATGTTATCGAATATCATCCACATTTTAGACTGTATATGACTACAAAGTTAAGAAATCCACATTATTTACCTGAGGTTTTCAACAAAGTCACATTGATTAACTTTGCATTAACAAAAGATGGATTAGAAGATCAATTACTAGGGATTGTTGTTGCGAAAGAAAGGCCAGATTTGCAAGAAAAACGAGAAAAATTAATTGTACAAGGAGCAGCAAACCGTGCGGCTCTAAAGCAAGTAGAAGATGATATATTACGTACACTTCAAGAATCTAAAGGAGATATATTGGAGGATGAAACGGCAATTGAAGTTTTAGATTCATCGAAACTTCTAGCTATTGATATAATGAAAAAGCAAGAGGCTTCAGTTGAAACTGAAATTATAATTGAAAAATTTAGGCTTGGGTACAGACCAATAGCGTCTCATTCAGCTGTGCTTTATTACTGTGTTACTGAGCTACCAAATGTTGATCCAATGTATCAATATTCTTTAACATGGTTCATAAACTTATATATAATTTCAATAGAAAATGCAAATAAATCTAAAGACTTAGAAAAAAGATTAAAGTTCCTGAAAGATACGTTTACTTACAATTTGTACAGCAATGTATGTAGATCATTATTTGATAAAGATAAGCTGATGTTTTCTTTTATTATGTGTTCTAAAATGATGCTGTCTACTGGAGAAATGAGTCATGAAGAATATATATTTCTCATAACAGGTGGCATAGCAGTTGAAAATATCTATAAGAAACCTGTTGATTGGTTGCCAGATAAAGGTTGGGATGAAATATGTCGATTAAATGATTTACCACCTTACAAAGGCTTTAAAGATAGTTTCATGAATATAACAAATAAATGGAAAGAGGTATACGATGAATTAGAGCCTCATCGAAAAATTCTGCCAGGCGGCTGGGAAGAAAATGTTACACCATTTCAAAAATTGTTAGTAATAAGAGCTCTAAGACCAGACAAATTAACTTTCGCAATATCAGACTTCGTAGAAAAACAAATGGGCTTAAAATATATAACACCGCCACCATTTGATATAGGGAAATCTTTTGGAGACTCCAACTGCTTAGCGCCTTTAATATTTATTCTCTCTCCAGGCTCGGATCCAATGGGAGCTTTAATTAAATATTGTGAAAAAATGGGTTATGCTCACAGATTCAATTCTATTTCCTTGGGACAAGGTCAAGGTCCAATTGCTAAGGCGATGATAGAAAAAGCACAATTAGAAGGTGGATGGGTATGTTTGCAAAACTGCCACCTAGCAGTTTCCTGGCTACCTACCTTAGAGAAGCTAGTTGAGGGCTTTGATTTGACTAATACAGACTTGAGTTTTAGATTGTGGCTCACGAGTTACCCTTCTGAAAAATTTCCACAGTCTGTTTTGCAAGTGGGTGTTAAAATGACAAATGAACCTCCGACTGGTCTTCAACATAATTTGTTAAGATCCTATTTGTCGGAACCACTAAAAGAGTCTGAATTTTATGAAGGATGTCCAGACAAAGATAAACCATTTAGTAAACTTTTATATGGAATCAGTTTTTTCCACGCAGTCGTACAAGAAAGGAAAAAATTTGGTCCATTAGGTTGGAATATTCAGTATGGTTTCAACGATTCTGATTTCCATATATCAGTAATGCAGTTACAAATGTTTTTGAATCAATATGAAGAAATACAATATGTCGCAATAAAATACCTGACAGGGGAGTGTAATTACGGTGGTCGTGTAACTGATGACTGGGACAGGAGATTAATAGTTACAATTTTAGATAACTACGTTAATGCCGGTGTTGTTAATGACCCTAATCATCTATTTTGTGACTTAGGCAGTCAGTATGGACTTCCACGTAGGTGTGAATATCAGGACTATATTAAGCACATTGAGACGGTGCCCGTTAATCCCCCGCCCGAAGTATTTGGCCTACATATGAATGCAGGAATAACTCGCGATTATTCTATTTCAATGGCGTTAACTACGGCATTAGTTTTAGTAGAAGGAACTAGCGGTGGGGGTGAAGGCGGTAACACGGAAGTTATACTTACACAAATGTCGTCTGAAATATTATCCAAATTGCCAGCAGCATTTGACATAGAACTATCACAAAAAAAATATCCAGTGGATTATAATGAATCTATGAATACCGTTCTAATTCAAGAAATGCAACGGTTCAATAAGCTACTGCATGAAATACGAACGTCTTTAATAGATTTACAAAGAGCTGTTCAAGGTGTTATTGTCATGTCTCCTGCTTTAGATTTACAATCTAACGCTATGTTACTAGGTAAAATACCCGACAATTGGTCAAAAGTTTCCTATCCAAGTTTAAAACCATTGCCCAGTTATGTAACTGATTTTATTGAACGTTTAGCTATGTTAGAGAGTTGGTATCAAAATGGCAAACATCCAACATTTTGGCTTTCTGGATTTTTCTTTACTCAGGCCTTTCTTACCGGATCAGTTCAAAATTATGCTCGAGCAAAAAAAATTCCCATTGATTTGTTAATCTTTGATTTCCAAGTTCTCCGGGTAGATTATGAACAAATTGCACCAGAATATGGAGTATATGTGCATGGACTTTTTATGGATGGTGCACGCTGGGATCGAAAGATGTTTGCAATCGGCGAGCAATTTCCGAAAGTTTTGAACGATAACATGCCTGCTATATGGCTATATCCCAAATTAAAAAAAGAATTTGAGGAAGGTACACGATACAAATGCCCGTTATATAAAACTTTAGAACGGAAAGGAGTGTTAGCAACAACGGGCCATTCATCTAACTTCGTATTGGCATTCTACTTGCCATCAGATCAACCATCAGCTCATTGGATAAAACGAAGTGTTGCACTCATACTTCAGTTGGATAATTGATTCAGGCAATTTGAATTTATAATTAAACATACTCGTAAATAACAAACATAACAAATAATAAATACATATAGTGTCGTTCTTTACATTCTGTAATGTTTGTGAGAAAATATTCACTGAAACAATTTTTTTTTCATCGCTTTATATATTAATAAAAATTGAGTTTATTTTAACGTTTATTAACAACAATATAAAGCAAAAGCCGATTAGTACACTTTTGTAACGTACTTTGTAACTTACCTACTTTTTTATTATTCGTATATATTAACTTATTCGTTTCCAATACTGTGACATTATTTTGTGCATATGTCTAGTAAGTCGTTCATAATTATTAAAACTTGTTATTAAAAAATGTTTTTACTCATTGAACCTACGACATTTCAAATTAACTCATCATCTTCCTGCCCTTATCCCACTCTAAGTGGGGTCGGCTCAACATGTTAAACATTTTGTGATATGATTTGGCTACGTATTTTACGACCGGCCGCCTGCCTGACGTCAACTTATCTTAGTCATATTTTACGACACCTCGATAAGTAATGAGGGTGGTCTATTCTACTCAGCCGGATACCACAGGGCGGGTCGACTTACCTTAGTCGCCTTTTACGACACCTCGGTAAGAGAAGAGGGTGGTACTATTCAGCCGGATACCACACGGCGACATTTCATATTAACTATTAACTTATAATTATTAAATTAAAACTTATACTTAATACTATATAGTATTAAGTGTTATATTATGAATGTTAGAATTAACAATTATATGTTTTTTGATACCTAAAAAAAAATCTTAACCTTTATAAATTAATATACGTGTACAATGTATGTTCAATACAATTAATGATAAATACTAAAGTGCTTACCGCCATCTTTGTTTTGAACGGATGTATATTGGTAATCCACATTGTAATAGGCACTACTAGATTTTTTATATGATTGACTCATGATGTATGATGAAGTATACTAAGGCATTTTTATTTAAATTTTACAGAAATCATATATTACAATAGATTCAATAAGTAACTACAATATTGTGCACTTCCTACAAAATCAACAACAATACGCATGATAATGTTATCGTTGTTTAGAGATAAAACACAAACCCATACATAAACAATAATTACAATGTGGAAATACAAATGTTCAAATGAACCATATAAGAGGTTATTGAACGCTAATTCAAAACTACTTACTTCTTTCTTCGTTATTAAACAATCTAAGATGTAAAAAATAGTAATGCTTGTTTATTTATATTTATTTTATATAGTTAATTAAATGCTCCGTTACATTCAATAAAATATTTCTTTTCAATATTAAGCTAGATTTAAGAATAATTTTAAAGTAATTTCATGTGTACGTTAAAATAGTTATGCGTCATACGTGTAACAAAGTGATGTGTGTATGTAGCAAATACAAAGATTATGACTATAAAACAATTCGTGAGATTTTTATAAGAGATTTTTCCCGTGTACCTATTATTTATACTTGTAACAACGCCGCCTTGTCGCTACTGCAAGCAAGCAAGCAAGCAAGCAAGCATGCAAGCAAGCATGCAAGCAAGCAAGCAAGCAAGCAAGCAAGCAAGCAAGCAAGCAAGCAAGCAAGCAAGCAAGCCAGCAAGCCATGACGTCACATCTTGCCACAGCCTTTCGCGCCATTTTGACGTGGGAGATGTGACAGCCGCTGTCATTAGCAGCTAGTCCGCGGATAGCGAATGACAGTTTGCTTAGATTTCATTTTAGCATTTTTTATGAAAACAAAAAACTGATTTAGAATATTTCTTTTATTAATACTAATAGTTTAGTTACATATCAGAAGTGTGAATCCGCGCAAAATGAAAAGACGAGCTGTAAGTGACAATGAAAATTTAATAGTGAACACGAAAAGTCCTCGTATGAGGTGAAGATGATCAAACGCCCGCAAGGAAAATTTTGAAAACTCTTCTTACCCGTCAAATGGAAAAAGCATTCCGGGATTTGCATAATGAAGTTCCTACTATGGCCCCACTAAAACAGCACTGAGCGGCAGTATTGATCCCGGAATTTGATCCAGATAGTGAGGAGTGTACTATAACAGCCTGGCTGAAGAAAATTGAACAATTAGGGGACATCTATGGTGTGGATGATAAGACAAAATCGTTCCATTTACAAGTTACGTTTTACATTTTTTATGTTTTTTATTTTCCAGTCTAGTATCAGCAGACTCCATCCGTCCCTACCGGAGCATGGCACACATCACAGATAGTGAGAGTAGCATAGATGAACACTTAGAGACTGAAGACTTAATTGATTTGTTGGAGAGTTGAACTAATTAATTGCACGGGTTCAATCACCTTATTAACAAACCCTATTACTCGTTTTATCTTGTTTTGTGATTAAGTGTTTGCATTTTCATTGCGAATGTAACAACGCCGCCTTGTCGCTACTACAAGCAAGCAAGCCAGCAAGCCATGACGTCACATCTTGCCACAGCCTTTCGCGCCATTTTGACGTGGGAGATGTGACAGCCGCTGTCATTAGCAGCTAGCCCGCGGATAGCGAATTACAGTTTGCTTAGATTTCATTTTAGCATTTTTTATGAAAACAATAAAACTGATTTAGAATATTTCTTTTATTAATACTAGTAGTTTAGTTACATACTCAATATGAATAATAAATTTCAGTTACACCTCTACCTTAACTAGACCATAGAGTTATTATATATATACTACACTCCATAGCTGTAGGTACTTAACAAATGTAAATGTCAAAATTTTAAAAAGGTTATTTCAGAAGGCAGATAACAATGAATTAAATTACCATTAAATATTTTTCTAATTTTTTTCAAACCATTTAAAATTATTGATTGTATTAACGTTATTTTGTTATGGCGCTATTGCTTTCCTCAATTTTAATAACTTTTAAACAGATAAATATAAATATTATTTGATGTAATGTATTAAAATCTGCCTACTTTAAGAACTCAAACACAGGTATTTTAAACCTTTTCTATAAAATGATGAAAAATATTAAATATACTTAATACTACAGTATCACACAGTGACGTTGATATTATGTTACTTGATACATCAGTTAATCTAATATAATTACTATTTCCAAAATAGCATAATGGTTTAATTGGTAATAAATAATGGTGTAATCTGCATCTTGAAATTTTAAACGTATTTTGAGAAATGCAGAAATCCCCTATAAATTAATTAATAGTTAAATAGTTAATTTTGATGCAATTAACCTAATTAAAAAAAATAAAATGTAAAAAAATTGTTTTATTTGTACAAATTAAGTGAAAGAAGGAAATAAATCTATTATAAAGACTAGAGTCCGCGCTTGTTCAAATTTAAATTAAATGACAGTTTCTAACTCGCCTAGCCAACCTGTGTCCAGGGCCGGGCAATGGCCAGACGACTAGTGTTGCCATCTTAGTAGATTTTCCACTAAAATTTTGTTTGGGTTTGAACTACCCATTTAGTGGCCAAATATTGCTTTTAGTGGCTAGTGGTTTTTTTTGGTGGTTTTGGTAAAATATATTAGTAGTTAAAAAGTTAGATTTACTTCCATTTTACGATGTTCTTTATATAAATGTTTGTTTTTCTTTTTGAATATTCATATACACATAGGTGAACAAGCTTAAATCCGCTGTTTGCTCACTGGTTGGTGTTAAATGTTTATTAGCATATGAATCGGATATGACCATGCCATATTTTTATTATTAAGAGTACGACCTCAGTCAACAATATTGAGTCAACTTTATTTGTCCATTTCATACAAAATCCTAATTCTTGAGAATCCTAAAAAAAAAACCGTGGTTTTATTCCGGCCGACCATTAACATCTACTCCAAGATCTAATCGCTTCGAGCGGAGGACGATGCTGTGCGTATGGTGCCTGGTATGATGCCTGGTATGGTGCCTGGTATGGTACTGGCCTATCAGCGGGGCATAATTATCAATCATGAAGTGCTGAAATCTGTTGAAACCACCGACAGATAATAAAATTGTGAAGAAAAAAAGGCCAGATCAGCTAATTTTCCTCCATTACAATGCTCCATTACAATGCTCCACACGTCAAAAAGGTTCAAAATTACTTAGAGAGGCTCAACTGATAGATGCTATCCATACCGCTTATTCACCAGACCTGGCCCCATCCGACTATCATCTGTATTCGTCGGTGTGTCATTTGCTCTCTGAGAAGCATTTCAATTCTTATGCGAGACGTCCAAAATTGGCTCGATAAGTGGTTTGCCTCGAAAAACTAACAATTTTTTTTGTATGTTATCCATATATTACCTGAGAGATGACAAAATGTGCTGATAGCAATTGCCAATATTTTGAATGAAGTTATCTTTTTTCCTTCCTATGATTGTTTGAAAAAGTTTTTTCTCGAAAATAAAGCGGATTTTAGCTTGTATACCTGGTAGATATTTACTTTGCTTGAGTAGGCATAACTGATCAGCAAGAATGAGTCGTCTACGTTTTTCTACACGCGAGGATTTTCCACCTATTATTTTTCTAAACTTATACTTTAGACGCAGGGATTTCTCACTACATATTTTTTTCTATAATCTCTAGAATATCGTCATTTAGCGGTCATTTAGTGTGTAAAATTTATGTTTGTTAGTTGTTTTCTGGTGGTTTTGAAAGTTGAAACTGGTGGGAAGCTTGTTGAACTGTTGGCAACGACGCAGACGACCGTTTGTATTAAAGTAGTCTGTATCCTATATAGTGTATTATCTATGGTAGTCTGTGAGCATAGATTACTAACTATATTGGTCTGTGAGTACGTGATAAGAATTAGTCATAATATTTATCATAGATTAATTACTAGGGGGTGTGATATTTCCCCTTTAAAATAAATCGATTTAACAAAACGATTAATAATAATTGTTTTTATGCCTATTTGAAAAGTTGCCTTTTTAATATTAATAATTAATTAGAGTAAAGGGTAATTAACGGCCGGTCCCAATATTCGATCTATCGCCAATTTTGGCTTACCGGAGTAAGAAATGTCAAGGTATCGCGTCCCAATATACTATCAACGATCAGAGAATCCTATCGTCCGACGCTGTCTGTCGACGGGAGGACCGCGGATCGCCCTCTCTATGAAAATAGCGACATATCTCGTCCCAATAACGTTTTGAATGCTGTCAGTGTCAAATGACATTAGTAAAGATAAGGTATATCGTCTATCGGTCATTTAGCAGCGATAAAAGAGTTGATAGCACATTCAAATTATTTTCTTTTTTCAAGTTTTCTTCTTCTTTTCGATGTTTTTGATTTAAAATTATAATTATAAATACCACCGACCTACCGAAAAGACACTTCCGGACCGATAGACACAGTATTTCCGATGAATTGCCCCAAAAGGCTGAATCATCAAATAAAAGAATTCAAAATTGAAAAATATCAAATGTAACCTCCACACGGTACGTAGCTACTTAACTATATGAAATTCTATGGTTTTTGTACGTAAATTAAATAAAATATAATCAATAAGGCATGGTTTTTTTTTTCAGAAACACTGGTATATCCTGCGTCAGGATTTACTAACATTGAGATTTAATGTTTTGAGCACAATGCCAGTGTCAGTAACTGACTACATGGGGGTCTCCAAATCATCAGCTAGCCGAAAAGTAGCTGATGTTTCCGCTGGAATAGAAATGCAAGTAAGCCTACGCACGTATATGTGTGTAGTAATTCACTGCAAGATTTCTATAACATTTGTCATTTTGCCTGAGTTTAAGGAGCAATTGATGTTACACATATTCTAATGCAATCCCCAAGCAAGATATAATATATAAAAGAGCTAATTAGTAGAAAAGGTAAATCGTTATTAAAACTTGTAATTATTACCTAATTAATTGATTCAAATATTGTTGAAGACTTCAGAATAGAGCTATTTTTATGTTAATATTCAATCTGCCTGTGATGCACAATAGTGATTCATGAATGTTGTGGCATGTTGGCCTGGATTGACTAACTAACCATTTTCATTAATTCTACATTGAGAAGTAAATCTCTTCATGCATAATTAAAGGCATTTTTATATGTATAGTGTAAGTTTTTATTGTTGCATATTGTTTCCTATATTTAAAATCATTAGCCATAACCTATTTATGTCATAATAAAAAAATGTTAATCATTAATTGTTAAATTTAACAAATTTCCTGCTGAATATGAAAGTGTGACAGTGCATATCCCCATGCAAGCCCTATTTACTGTCTCCAGTGTTGGATCCAATTTCATAAAGTCAGTGATAATACAATGATAATTATACTTTACTGTAACAGATATAGCATAGACATAAGACTGCTGAATCCAAGACAAAGTTTTTCTCCAAAGTTAAGAGACCTCAAAATCCATTATCTCAAGGCTCAGTTAAATTAAAATAACCATTTACCTAACTTATGTATATATAACATCTGCTTATGTATAATACAGATTTATGGACTATGTACTCATGTAAAACTATCATTACAATGATAGTTTTACAGTAAATAAATGTTAAAATGGAGAACCTTATTATTTTTCTGTTTTTTTCCCTAAGTACATAAACATTCAAATACAAAGAATTTATTCATTATTAATTGCTTTACTTGTTACAGGTGCTTTGGAGCTAAAAAGCATATATTTCCAGTTATTATACTAAAAATTAGACTTAATTTACAGTCTATACAGGTTGTATGCATAGATGTACAAACAGAAGTGTAATTGAAGCAGATAACATCATAGATTAAACAAGAATGATGACATCTTTTTTTATTATTGATTACTAATATATTTAATTGTATAAAATATTTAATAATATTATTGACATTTATTGAGACAATATTTCATTAATGTTCTAATGGTGTGTTATTCTTTACCTGATTTAAAATATTTTTTTTTACCATAACTTATTCATTATTATCATTTAACCTTTATAAAAGATCTGAGTGAAGTGTGGAGATAGAAAAATATCAGGTTAACTATGTTTTCTTCCATCAAAATATGTTTGATAAATTTTAAACTTATTACCTAAGTTAATTTTTTTTTTTTTATTTATTAGATAAATACTGTTTTTTGTAATAAACTCATTGGGTGAATCAACCTTGGATGTGAACCGATGAGCCTCTGGTAAGTCAGGTTTTCCTGGATGGCGGTTTTTATGTAATAAATAAAAATATGTATTGAAAAAAAAAAATGTTATTTCTATAACCTTTTATATATAGATTAAACAGTTCAATGTCGAAAGACTAGTTAATTATTATAAGATTCTATAATAAAATCATTATCCCTAAGTAAGTTTAGCTGTGCTATTTTTACAGAAGTTAAAAAAACTATAAATGATTTTTAGAAGCAGGCGTTACTCTGCGGAACTCCATAATATATTGCCTGCTTCATACACTTAGCATTATATATATTCTCTTAACAAACCCGGATTACAGCAAAATAATTATATTGTATTAACTTCTGAAAAACTAAAAAAATTAAAAGGAGAGGAGACAAAAATAAATTTAAAGGAGGCTGCGCCATTTAACAGTTATTTGTAGCTACAGACATGTAAACATGAACTTAATATACAAATATAATTTGAACATAAGTAATGAAAATACTTTCATTTTGCTATAAACCGCGATAAAAGAACAATTTATGCAGTATACTGAAATGTTTAATTACGTCACTTTAATACTAAGCGTGTGATATTTTTTATTATTCTCGTAAAATTACCAATAAATCAGATATTAAAGATATAGTTTGCCAGCATAGCTTACAGTCAACTGCGTAAATAAAAGAATATTTTGGAATAACGCCTTAAAAATGAGCATAGCAAACACTAAAATTGCGTATTGTTATAAAGTTATTTAAGGTCTGCATGTTTAATCTCAAATCTTTACTTATTTTATAACAAAGTCCACCAGGTTCGAAACCAGACTAAGCCACAGCAACGCTTGGACAAACTTGAATTTTATGACATGTGGGAAAAAAACAATCTCCTGTGGGAAAGCTATATTTTATTTAAAAAATGTCATTTTACTCCTGTTTTCAGGCATTGTAAAAACTGCTAAAATAAAAATAGATTTCAAAGCTCCTATTTCCCATTATTTGTAAAGTTGTTATAGCGTAACGCTGTGGTGCTACGACTACGACAAGCTGTGGTAGCCCAGCGGTAACACCGTGCGCCTCTTTCGAGGAGGTCTAGGGTTCAAACCCCGGGCAGGCACCAATGAGTTTTCTAGTAAAACTTATGTGTCTAATTGATAATTGCGATTTATCACACGCTTTTCGGTGAAGGAAAACATCGTGAGGAAACCTGCATATCTTTAGAGAATTCTGGGGATATGTGTAACCTACCAATCCGCATTGGAGCAGCGTGGTAGGTCTCAGCTCCAATCCTTCTCTCCAAAAACGGAGAGAAAAGGCCTATGCCCAGCAGTGGGATAGTAACAGGCCGTTACTACTACTACTACTATAGCGTAATGGTATATGGGCGGACTATATGAAAATACCCGGGTTCAAGTCCCACCTGCACCAGTCTTTTTTTTTAATAAAATTACAGAGCAAGGCTCAGTCGTCCAAGTACTACCTTAAATATTTAAATGAGTTAATCTTGTATGTACATATAATTCTTTTTTTGAATCTCGGAAAAGGCTCCATCGATTTTCATGAAATTCAGCATGTTTTAGGGGGGAAAATTGTGAAGCCTAGGTTTCATTTTGAAAAATGTCGTTTTATGCCTGTTCTCAGGCACTGAGACTTTTTTTAATGGATGAAAAAAGGGAAAAATTATGGATCAAGTGATTTTAAATTTCTTGTATTTCTTTTCTATTTGTAATTCTAATTTTCTTTTCTTTAATTCTAAAACTTAATATTACAAACATTAAAATAATATTTCATAATCTTGCTATAATATTCTGCTATGTCTTCGTTTTTTCTTATCTGGGATCTCATATCAGCAGGAATAGCTTTCCTAAAAATAAAAAAATTAAAGGTCATAACTTGTTTATTGACAAGTATCATAATTCACTCTGTAAAGGCGAATCAGATGGTTTCTATTAAAAATTCATACTACAAATTTATCTTTACTCAAAAGGAAATGCTGATATAATCCTGAAATAGTCCTGCACATCCTCATTCAATAATACCATATTCCAACATAGACCCTTACCAATATTAATTGTAACATTAACTGTACTTAAATAAATAAATGTAAAATAGACTTTAAATTACTTAGATTTTTATATAATCTCTACATATTGGCTTGTATTATGCCTTGACAGTGACTTGATCACATAATAAAAATATTTTTTATGTTGTATTGTTCGTAGAGAAACAAACTTCTTTACTATTTAAGATTTTCAGAATTAAAATGAAATTTTGTCTATAGTATAGTGCATTATATCAAGTATCTCAATACTTTTTAATAAATATTCTATTTTCAAAACAACTGCCTGGGGTGTAGTAAGTAGGTAATGATCACCATAGAGTGCTGTAAATCCAGCACAAGTCAAACCTAATATGACTGCTACTCTATCCAAAGCATCATCTGGTGGAATGTACTCTTGTTTCTCACCTTCAGTCTGAAAAAATATAAATTATAAACTAACTTAGCTTTGTAATATATTACCCACATTGTTATGATACTTTTTATATAATGTACTTTTTATTTATTTATAGATTAACCAAATTCACACTTGACAATAAAATTATGCATTGAACAACTTAAAATAAGTAGTATTTAATTTTAGGTGATAATAACTTTCAAATTAAGTTACAACTGAGAGATACAATTTAACTAATTTTATGTTATGGTTAAAATTACAAAGTCAAAGCAGGAATATATTATATAAGTATCAAATCTATACTAGACCAGTCTACAGAAATATTTAAATTAGGTATAACAGATATGCTTATACATATACATATTATATTAGAAATTGAAGATTATTTGGATAATAAAAATGCCAGGATTTGAAAATCCTTTCAGGTTCATACAAGATTGATTGCGGTTTGATAATGTAAAAAAGATTGATATCCGAGTTTCTTTCTGGTTCTTCTTGGTAAGAGCAACATTCCAAGCCAGTTGTAGCTTCAATAATCATATTGATCCTTGATGATTCAAAAGTACTTGAAAGAGCTTATTTGAATAAAGATTATTTTGATTTGATTTGAAGTAAGTAGGGGTTAAATTTGTAGTAATTAATCTCGATTATAATACAGCCTTCAGATGTCACCGCACCATAGTATCATCTCAGCATAAGAAGGTAAAAAGAATACATACCTTAAGGTTATTTATTACTGCTGTATGTTAACAATCGATGCATTGAAAACATATATGATATCCCATAGAGCGCTTTCATTTGATTGATTGTTGGCCACATCCGAGGCCTTGCTAATGACCACGATGTCAGATAATAAATTCTATTAGGTGGAGCACTTTGTTTGTTGTAAGCGGCTTGTTTTTAGTAATTTAACTTTAGTACATAATACTATAATAGTTGACTATTGTTTTACAGCAAATATTGACAGCGCGCCAAATACGATAAAATACGTCATTAAAAAAGATTCCGTTATCATCATGCCTGTTTATTTCTAATATTTGTAAAAAAAATATTATTTACTGAAAGTTAATAAAATTTTATTAAATCTTAGATGAAACAGATAATTTTACGTTTTTTATGGGCTAATATAATTAGTATGGTGTCGAAAACATGTATTAAACAGTGAAGTGACTAGTTTGATGCCCTTAGTAATATAACGTAAGCTGGAACGTATGGGAGGGCTCAGATATCCTGTCTATCTACAGCGAACTCGAGTAATGATTCACTAATCCGAATTATTGGGACGTGATAGGTAGACGGATAACTTGACCTTGATCGGCGACGATAAGAGTATGTCATTATCTGTCGGTAGATTATTGGGACCGGCCGTAAAAGAGTAAAACATTAGTTTCATCCAAAAAAAGTATATCCATCTTAGCAAAACAAGAAAAAAAAAACTAAAAAGAAGAAAGATTAAGAATAATAATGAATATAATAGATTTCTTAAATATTAATAATCGTTTATTTTAGTAAAATAATCGACTAATATAAAAATCAATTATATATAATATATTATATCCATCTAGGGCTCTAGCTTACGTCACTATATGTTTGAAGTTTCCATTCTAATATCCGCAATTTGCAAAATAGAATTTAAAAACGCATTTAATTATAGAATTTAAAGGATGTCATATACTCGCGAAGGTAATAAATAAAATAAACAATATGAATCATATTCTTAGGCCGGAGTTAATATGGGTCGAAGGAAGATGTTACAGATTAAATGATTCTACAACCAATGTCTTAACACATCAAGAGCATGATTTATACGGAAATGGTAATAGTAATTCATTTCTAGTTTGAAAATTGTACGAGTTTCAGAATACCTCTTTCGTTTAATAGAAAGTTTAAACTAGAATATGTTAATTATCGGTACAACTTCACATTTTGTTTGGCTGCCTAGACTTAAGTTTGTGTACATTTTTTTCTTTAGCTACTTGTTAAAGATAGCAGTGTTTTGTAACAAATTCCACATAACAAAATATGCTTTCATATAATTAGTACCGTGTTTGTTGTTTGGGCCATTATTTATGGAAGAACTAGGAGATATAAAAGTTAATTTTCTTTTTATCAGATCACTATGTTTTGATTTCTAACATAAGAGATGTTTGATTAAGTAACTTATTAGTATCCTTATTTGTTAACAATATCTTAAATTGAGTTTTAGAGAATGTGTAAAGAGAAGTGAAAAAATATGAATATTTTTAAATTATTTGTTTTCAATGATTTAGGTAATATTGTATTTGGTTAATCTATGTTACGTTAAGTTAAGTTTTATTAAAGTGGTATAAGTGTTACCTTTTTTTGTATTATTAAATTTTTTGCATGTAAATAATACTGATCATAGCAATGATCAAATTATTTGTCAAAATAATTATAAAATAAAATAAATAGGTTATGAAGTTTATAAATATGTTACAGATGATCCTTTTAAAGAATTTGATGATGAGGATGATGATGATGATAATCACTATGACATACTACAGGTGAATGGAGGTCGATTCTACAGTAGTTTACATGTTCCTAAGTATGTTGTACCAAGTAATGATAAATTGCATTCCTTGATTTTTTTTTTAAATAAATTACCTATTTCTTAATTTACTTGTTTTCCAGATTAAAATATAATATAAAAGTGTATTTAAAAAAACCTTACACATCATTATAACTAACATAATATTTTTTTTTTGTTTTTGTAGGAAATGGTACATATGACAGCACATGTGTTTATTCAAAAATTAGGCAGAGAGTATCAAGCAGTTAAAACAGTTGTGTCAGTTAGTTTGGCTTGAGTCTAGATATGATATTATCATAATTTTGAAACATCTGATATATGTTAATTAGAACAATTAGTCTACTTCTGTACCACTGGTTCATCTCTAAAAGGACACCAGATATAAATTTTTCCATGTCATGTATGGCTTGGAATTATGAACTGGTTTAAAATACTAATCATTTACACTGAAAAACTTTCTTACAAGCTTAGGTTAACAAAATGTAGTGAGATAAGCATTAATTTCTTTTTTTAAATGTTTCAGGCATGTTAATATAAGAAATAATGAGTTTTATCGATTTAGTAAAGTCAGTTTTGTTATTCATACTTATTATTAAACATTGGGTTACAATGTAATCAAGTGATTAATACTATAATAATAATATAATTTTTATATAATAATAATTTTACATTTGTAACAAGGCTCAATAATACAAAATTCGTCTGGTTAATTTTTTACTTCCATATAGGTTAAATAAAATGTTGAAAATTGAATCATTTTTTAATTGTTTATTTATTTTACAGACATTATATTGGGTTAATTATAGGAAAGAAAGGTGCTACACTGGCAAGAATTCGAAATGACACACAAACTGATATTAAAATACCAAGACAAGGGGAAAACAACGATATCAGTATTTTTGGATCCAGTGCTTCTGTAAGACTTCCATTCCGTTCAGTTTATCTAATTATGTAAAGTATAATATAATATATAAAAATACTTTATTTACTTTACCAATGCTGAATTAACTGGATAAAGAATGATGCAGTTTTAATCTGACATTTTCAAATTCAAAATATTCTTTATTCAAATAAATTTGTAAACAACTGCTTTTGAATCGTCAACTCTACTGCTGGTTCGGAAAGCTGTTTAGCAAGCATTTTAATTGTTTTATACAATTAGGTGTTACTTAGGCGGAGATCAAATCTAATTCGAAGCAGCAATCGTCGCTTAACTATCGCTCTTTTAAGGGTAACCTGTAAAGAAAACATGTTTGTATTGTCTAATAATGATAAGAAAGCTATGAATGTTGAATATAAAGACATTCTGTAATTAATTTTAAAAATAAAATACATAGGGAAAAATGTGAAAATAAATATGTAGTATATGAAATTAGATATAGCAGGAATTCTTCTTGGTATAGGGAGAGGGGAATTGTTTTTCTCCAAATTTAACGCGTGCGGGCCACGGGCAGTAATGAATAAATCAAAACTACTGGATCGATTTTAATCATTTTTTTTAACTGAGTGACAAACTATATATTTTATATAGCCCGTGCGAAGCAGGGGCAGGCCGCTAGTTATTATTATAAAAAAAAGATGTGTATGATTGCGAAAGATGACTTTATACTAAGGCAGTAATGATACATACATGACAATTCATTTGATTGCAGAATATCAAGGCAGCTATAAGAAGAATAAATATAATAGTCATGTCGTCAAGGATAAATCAAAGGCCTACTCATTTCATATCAATACCTATGAACTCTGCTGATATTGTGAAAAAATTTGAACATTTTAAGGTACGATGTTACGACGTTATACAATATGCGCTCTTTGTTTGTATCAAATTCAAATTTATTGTCATTTTCAGCTAATAGTTGTAGGAAAAGTGTTAAATGCTAAATTTTATATATGGGCTGCAATAGTGGCACAACTAAAAAAACCATGTTTTGAGATAAATGGGCTTGAAAGTTTTTATTGCTAAAAAATTAAAAAAAAGCATCTGGCAAATGATAGGACAGAATGGAAAGGCAAAGAATGTTGTGCCAACCCCACTTAGAGTGGAATAAGGACAGGAGAATACATATTGTGAAACAAAGACATTAATTATCTGTAAAAGCAACTACCTATTACAAGCTTATTTTGTATAAAAAAAACAAAAAGTAATTAGTCTGCATTTCACAAAATTAAAAAAAAAACAGGGCTCAAAAGCCGGTCGTTATAAATATGTGACGCAATCATATTATGTACTTCTTTCATTTGATAGTAAAAAATATCATATGATCGTATTTGATTTTACCGTGGTTTCGTAAAAAGCGATTAAGGTAAGTTTACCCGCCTTGTATTCGCCTCAGTAGAAAAGACTACCCTTATTTCTAACCGAGGTGTCGTAAAAGGCTACCAAGGTAAGTTTACGTCAAGCAGGCGGCCGATCGTAAAATAACTAATCAAATCATATTAGGACTCATAGCCAAATCATATATGTTTAACACATATTGTGCTGACCCCACTTAAGAGTAGGATAAGGGCAGAAGATGATTATCGTATTTAATTTTGCAATTGTTTTTAAATTCTTCATTTAGTAATAAAATGCTTTTTATTAATATTTTACGTTCTACGTTTGTATAGGAGAGCGTGCTTCGAGAATGTCCAGGTGTTAATGAATCTTTATTCATCACTTCTTCTAAGTTGCATATTACCGTTGGAGTTATGTGTTTAATGGACAACCAGGAGAGACTATTGGCTTCTAAATTGTTGGCTGAAGCGAAAGAAAAATATATTATGTAAGTTATAAAGGCTTATGCCATAGCTTCGATATCGTATATTTAATTTTAAACACATTAAATTCTTAGGTTCTCTATATGCCCAAAATTGTCAGACGTTTCCGCACACTACTTCCCTGACTTTAAGCTGCTAATGTACAAAATTTCGCCTCTTTTTTGTGAAAAAAAGTTGAGAATTACGCAACAGTGATTCAATTCAGTACTTTTATACACACATACACGCACTCACGTACGTATGCTCTCAAGGACGGACGCACTCACGCACGCACACAGAGAAATAAGTTTGAAACGTCCATTTGTTTATTAAAATCTCATACTAATAATATAAATGCGAAAGTTTGTGAGTATGGATGGATTAACATCTAACGCTTTCACGGCGAATCCGCTCAACAAATATCGATGAAATTTGACACAATTAATCATTATACACGGTGTAACATATAAGGCTATAGAAATCCTGTTAATAATTATACAGGAAAATAATGATATTGAAAAGCGCCACCAATATCAACCAATGAACATATTTACAGGGTTGGAGAGTGACAGGAGCTACTGGTTTAATCCAAGACTAAGCGAACGAAGTTGCGGGTAAAAGGTAGTAAATTATTAAGAAGAACGAATTGTTTGCTCATTTACACCAAAACTTATACCACTGTTTGTTAAAGGGAACAAATAATAATTATATTGCTGTTCTATTGAATGAAAATAAATTTTAATTTTTTTTTGCATCAACATCATCAAAATCTCTTAAAGTAGGTTTATTTTAGGCCGTTGCTTCGGGACTATTTACCTTTTAACATAAGGTTAAAAGGTTTGTCATATATGAACGACGAACCGAAGAAGATGCAAGTTTTATTTGGCTGCGTCGAAGATTGTACTTCGTCTGGTGTGCTGCAAAGATTGGTGGATGTGGTTCACGCGCACTTTTATAAAGCAGGTATTGACAACTTTTTGACAGCTAGTTTTAATAACTGTACTTGTGATATAGAAAAGAAAATAAAACGCTAATGAAACACAATACACACTCATAATGAAAACTTATATCATGTGCAGATCTATCTAAAGATACCTTAAAACTACCTTACCTTTTTTATGTCTGTTTGATATATGTTCGGATGTACGTTTGTAACTTTTTCACGCCGAATCCGTTGAACCAATATCGATGAATATTATATAATTTTTAATTTTTGACTTTATCATACTTTATTTAACATGTATCCTCGCAGGAAAAATTGTAGTTATCATTAACATTTTTGTTTTTGTTTTTAGTAGTAAGAGATTAGAGCTTATATTATACATAATAGCATGTCATAATGACCTATATTTAGTGGTGCATTTGTAAAAATGAAATGGATATATAATTTAAGATTATAAGTATTTTAACCATTGTTGGTAGTTGAAATAAATAAATAAACCTACCCCGATCCCCAAAGCTCTGATCCAGAGAACACCTCTTCGGGGTAGGGACCCCTCAAAAGGAGAAGTCCCCCTCCGCTAACCAGTGCTTCGCCTCGGGAACCTGTAAGCCAGACGTTCGATATACCCCGTTCAGAACATCCGAAGGTCCCCTGACAGGGCGGCAGACGATGGGCTTAGGCAAGTCGCTACCACCTGGACTCGCCAGCAGCAGATTGGATCCGGAACAAAAGTTCCCGGAACCGCTCCTGCGCCCCCCTCCACCCCTCTCCGCAGAGCAGAAGGAGGCCACCGCTGCCCGCGATCGCTCCCTGCCCACCGTGTCTGCTATGTCACTGTCGACAGGGAGAGACCGCGCCCCAAGTAGGGACCCCTATGAGGTGGTGGGCGTTTCCGCCCCCAATGGGTAATTTTTTATAGAGGTTTTCTTCCTCGCAACCCGTAGGTTCCCGTTCCCATTGCTGGGCTTCCAGGCTTTCCCGACGGTGGCCGAAACCATGTCCAGCCAGATCCAAAGTAAGCCCAACTTGGCCCGTCATTAGAGACTCCATCCTTACCCTCCCCGGAGTCCCCGGCCCATCCAGACTGCCCTCTGCTAATCAGAGTGACCCCTCTGCTAATCAGAGTGACAACTGGATTGGCCACCTCACAGTGGTCTGTTCGCCAAGAATAAAGAATTAGAGTAGTCCAAAGGCCTGCCACTGAGGAGGCAGACCACTTTGGCACCCCAAGTTGAGAAACACTGCCTTAAACGCTTTCCTATATCACCATTCAATGTTTAGTGTTAAGTTATGTTTCTTTATATAATATTTGAGTGCCCGAGTTGCTAGGTATTTTTTTTAGAAGATATAAAGAAGTGAAAAAAAGTGGCTGGTGATATTTGGGACTTGATCCGGGGTATTTTTCCTTCTTTTGTCCATCTGTTCCCTACCAACCTATTATAACTTTGTAAGTGACAGCGTTATTAACTTTTGGATGGACTATCTTTAATTCAAAGAATTTTTCAAATCGGTCCAGTACTTCCTGAGATTAGCGCGTTCAAGCAATCAAACGAACATAATCTTCAGTTTTATATATTAATATAGATATAGATTGTAGCAGTTTCTCAGTGCTGGAAAACAGGAATAAAACTATTTTTCTAATGAAACCTGGCTATATCGATTTATCGTCCCCGAAACCTCTTACATATTAAGTTTCAATAAAATTTTTGGAGCCGTTACCGAAATATATACATACATCTCATTTAAAGATAGAGTTTCAATAATATTAATGACAAAATTCTTTTTAGGTTTTGTGAAAAGAGAGTACGATCGCGACAGTGTGAAAATGCACGTAACATTACTGAATGCAAAGTACGAAGCTCGTTTACAAGAAAATAAAGAAGACGCAATGAATACTGAAAATTCTAAAAAACCAAGAGTAACCTTCGATGGTTCGGAAATAATGGCAAAATTTGGTGATTACGATTTTGGTGTTATGGAACTTAATTGTATACATTTGTCTCAACGCGATGCTCTAGGTCCAGATGGATATTATCAGTCGACGTTTGTTATTTCTTGTAACGAGTAATAAAAGTTGTGATTAATTTCTTTTTTTTATTTCATAACAGAAAGTATTAGCATAGATGCATAGGTAATAATAAAATTGTAAAACCCTTTATATCCAATCTTTAAACTAGTAAATCACCTCATGCTGAATTTTTTGTCTGTTCGAGAAAATTCTAAAACTATTGAACGGATTTCATGCTGTTTTCACCGTCATCATTCTCCTGCCTTTATTCCAATCTAATTAAGGTCGTCACATGTTTTTTTCTTACATTCTCTCTTATAATTCTTCAACTCTCGTGCTTATCCTTTTAAATGCATGTGATACTTCAAGCAATCATACCATCTCTTTGTATGCCTCTCTCTAGTTACTAACAGTAATTTATGAACGAGATGTGATTTGGTATAAATTGTTAAGGTTTTAAAACATCGCTTGAAAAATGGCGACAGCTTAATATAATATAAGAGATTAATTGAAAGCGTTGTCTAATTCCTTTGAGTTATAACAAAAGAATCTATTTTGTGATATTCTTTTTTTATAAGTCCTTGATAGTGTAGCGGACGGAATTATTTTATGAAAATAAAGCGCAACTTTCACGTTACATCTCTTGATATATAAGTTTTGTTGCAAACTATTAATTAATAAATGACATCAATGACTTTTTTGCTCACCGCCCAATGAGAGCATAAGCGGCAAAAAAGGAAGCTGTCTCAGCAGCTTTTAACATTTACCATAGACTAATTAACAGTTCTTTACAGATACAAAAGTAAAAAAACAGTTTTATGTGCGTACAATACGTGCGTATTGTACAAATAGTATGATATTTTAAGAATAGTTTAATATAACCTACTTCCAATAATTTATAGAAGAAAGCGTTACTTTGCGGAGATTCATAATACAAAAGTAATAATCAAATAAATATATTAATATATATGGGACACTTACACACACGGTCGTCCGTCCCCAAAGTAAGTAACTTAATACTTGTGTTATGGGTGACAGACAATTTTTAAATACATACTTAAATACAAATATACACCCAGGCTCAAAGGCCAAGAAATTCATTGATAGAAAATGTTGGCCCTCGGCGGGAATCGAACCCACGACCCGCGGAGCTGAAGACAGGGTCATTACCACTGCGCCAACGGGCCAGCCAAATCAATTATTTTGCTATAGCAAATATTATAGCATTAAATATTATAGCAAATATTATAGCAATATTATAGCAATAATATTATAGCAAATTATTTTGCTATAATCTGCAATAAAGTAATTTAAGTTCAGTGCATATCGAATCCTTTTTTTTGTAAGCAGGTTGTTTTATAGGCATGTTTTGGAGCGCTTAGTTATAGTTTATCGTTGACTTTCTGGAGACGTTGTACGTTTATCTACATCATTTCGTTATATCCATAGTAACTATTACTATGTCACCGCAGGACATAAGCCTCTTTTCTCCATTTTTTGGATAGAAGGGTTGGAGCTAAGATCCACCACGCTGCTCCAATGCGGATTTGTAGGTTACACATATTCCCAGAATTCACTTGAGATATGCAGGTTTCCTTACGATGTTTTACTTCACCGAAAAGCGTGTGGCAAATTGCAAATATCAATTAGACATAAGTTTTAAGAGAAAAACTCATAGATGCTTCAAACCGGGGTTTGAACCTGCGACCCCTTCGAAAGAGTCGCTCGGTCTGACCGCTGATTATGTCCATACTTTCGCGGCAGACCATCATGAATACACATTATATAAGTACAATTGAAGCTTATATATCGGGTTAACAAATACGACAAAAAAACCCCTTTTTTTCAGGAATATTTATAAACACGTTTATTGAGGGTATTTAAATAAATTGACGTTTGGGATGTCGTGGGACAAATTCTCTTAATTATATTTAACATTTTTTTATTACTCACATTGTCGTCGCTAACACGTTTTAAAAAAGCATATACATTGAATTAGGTTTTGGAAATGTGAACCATATTTTTCTCATCTACTCGTAATACTTGATACCCGCTGAGAAAGGTTCCATAAAGGCAATTTGAAACTAGGATAAGCTTGCTGTCTAAGCCGCGGTTGCGAGCGAGGGGAAACCGCAGCTTTTATGGACCTACATAATTTTGCTATTGTATACTAATCTTAATATTAAGCATCTTTGCTCTTTTGAGTTAGCTATAGTCAGGTTTTGTGAAGTGTTATAATTTTGTGGCAGACGGCGTAGACGACAATTATTGAATATGTAATTTTTTTAAACAATTTTATAATAATATTTTCAGTTTTCGGTGTTATTAGTTTAAATATGGACCGCATTAGCTTCCGAAACATTCCGACATTCAAGTCTTATAATTTTTTTTAAATATATCTTAGTCTAAAAATCTCCTATATACTCGAATTTTTAATGTTAAACAATTTAAATAGAAATTTCATGTATAAGAGGCATATCTCATAAAGTTATAAATGTAGGTATAAGATAAGATGAATTTTATTTTATATCTCCTTAATAGCTAACCGTCGTGTAATTTTTGAATAAAATTGAAAAAATACTTATGCATTTAAAATCGTGATTAGAGCCTTAACGATTTGAATATTCTACACCAATCGAAATAACTCTAGCAGATTTAAAAGCTTTAAGTAATGCGTAGAGATTCGTAGCTTCGTGACTACGCGTGACGAGAGCGCGGGGGAAACGCCAGTTGCGACCCATTGGTTACGGGATGCGCTCGTTTAGCGTATCGAATAGGTTTCTACACTGAGTCTTGCGATCGGATAAAACAATTTTTCCTAGGTGATTGTTGGAATTCCTTATCCTAAGGTAAGCTTATGTTGAATTTATTGATATATTCATAACATCTTAAGTTTAATAATTAATTTTCGGAATTATGTTATCCTTCGTTATATATAAAGTATATATAATATTTTATTTAGTTTTTGGTAATCAGTTGCGTGATTTGTCGTTAGTAGTACGTTTTCGGTATAAAGTTAAGGAAATTTCTTTATTGTTATGGCTGCGTCACAATAGCTTAATTCAAAATATTTTAGTTCATTTTTGAACGAAATATGTTAAAAATTATACTTTGCGAAATTCCATTTATTTGTGTGGTAAAATAAGCATTATGTTCTAATTTTGTCCATAATATATGCATAGGCATAAACATTTACATGTCCACATTCAATTTTACCGATTTTATCGTACCATGGATTTTACCGAAATAATTCTATCGCTCTTTTAGTTTTTATTTATTTCAAAATATAAAGCCGGATTTGAAGGATAAAGTATTAAATATAATTTTGAAGAAAGAATGGTATTTCTGTTGTAGAGACTCATACCCCTAAATATAAAACTTTACAGTCGGGTCAAGGTTGTACCAACACAACTTAATATTTCTCTGTAAACTGTCTACATATATTTTTACACCTTTTTCATAATTTAATTCAATAGTTATAGTAGAATGTAGTAACGACTATAATATACGACATATATATATATATATA
Source organism: Morpho achilles (assembly GCA_947086495.1). Classification (NCBI taxonomy): domain Eukaryota; kingdom Metazoa; phylum Arthropoda; class Insecta; order Lepidoptera; family Nymphalidae; genus Morpho; species Morpho achilles. Next base: position 12,726,822 of record CAMTZB010000007.1, on the reverse strand, counting down.
TATATATATATATATATATATATATATATATATATATATATATATATATATATATAGCCAAATTATGTACTTATCATTTTCAGACTGTATTGTAATGTGTATCAAAGAATGTAGGTCATAGACGTCTTAGGCCATTTTTGAAAGGCTACCAAAGATCAGATCCTGAATCGGATAAGACCTATTTTAGTTTATATTGTTAAAACAATGCAATAACACGTTATGCGGTCCCAACTGCGTCATACTATCCTGAACTGAGTTATATAAGCAATAAATATGAAAATATGATTATTCTTTGGATTTCTTTTAGAATAAATCAAATGTTCAGTAAAATGATTTCAGCGTTACCGTGTCAGCTCGTTAACGTTGAAATATGTATTCCGTGAATCAAACCTACTTTCTTACGCTATAAATTCAAAAGCCGTCTGACTAATAAGATGAAAATCATGCGACATAAAAATGTCCGATTAAAAGATACTTGCCAAATATAATTTTCCTTAAACTAAAGTGTAGTATCGATAGATAATTGACTAAAAACTAAATTCCTCTTTTGTAGAAAACTGTATTGTACATTAGTACCTGGTTGACCTAGCCTTGCTCGGTAATTTTTTCCAAAAAAAAAACTTAAAAAAAAAGAAAAACATGTTAGGTATTTACGTTCCCCGAATAAGCTACGCTGACTTGACAGTTTATGGCAAAAATAATATTCAGTATAAATTTAAGTATTTTTTAAAGCGCAAAACAGGGTAAAACGAATTTCTTCACTACATATTATAAAACAAAGTCCATATTTCCCTATGTATGCATAAAACTTTAAAACTACGCAACAGATTTTGATGCGGTTTTTTTTAATAGATAGAGTGATTCCAGAAGAAGGTTTGTACGTATAATAACATTCAATACGGAGTAGAGAAATACTGTAATTTTTGAGGTTTCTGTAAATATTTACATTTTTTTCCGCTTAGATTGCAAATGCAGGCTAAACCCTACGAGATTTATCAAAATAATGTACTAAGTATTTGTACACATTGAAAAGGTCTAGAGAAAAGTCCGCGATGGTATATGTCTATCGCTTATGGATAACCCACTAAAGCATTTTTGTCGTTTACTTTTTACGAAAAATAATGCCTTTTTTTGAAGCAATTCTTATACAATACAGCATTAATCCTTATCCAATTAAGTACCTTAAATAAATACTTGATTTAATATAGATCAATATGGCCGTTTACAGCATGTAATTTAAGTGAACATTTTCGGAGATATTACAGATTTAAAATGCCGTGAGGAGGCCGCGCTTCGCCCTATAACACTTCGACTTTAGCAGCGATGTCGCTCTTTCAAGAGTTTGTTTAAAGACATTCTGTAATTAATTGTAAAAATAAAATACATAGGGAAAATATAAAAGTAAATAAGTAATAATGTACTATATGAATTTAGATATTCCAAAGATAGCAGGAAATCTTCTTGGTATAGGGAAAGGAAAATGTTTTTCTCCAAATTTAACGCTACGGCCGCGGGCAGTAATGAATAAATCAAAACAACTGGATCAATTTTAATTATTTTTTTACACTGACTGACATGGGATATATATTTTATACCCGTGCGAAGCAGGGGCAGGCCGCTAGTTTTATATAAAACCTAGCTAGATCGATTTTTCTCCCCAAAAAACCCCTACATGTTGCAATTCAGAAAAATCGTTGGAGCCGTTTCCGAGATTCTGACAGCTTAGCTGGCTTAGCTGGCGGTTAGATTTAAGTGATTTTTGTAGTAACTAACTAGCAATCAACCGTAGTCGAAACCGTAACTACTTGGGTTTTTAGTATAGCTCGATTTCACCCTACGTATCGATGAACACATGTCCACGATTATTTATCCTTTTATTTTAACTGATGGTATTCATGGACAAAGGTCTTTCCAAGGGCACCTCGGTCCACCCCATCCTCTGTCTACCAAGTGGGGATATACCAATACTGCGTTTTAGTGAGGTCGCACTCACTATAACGTACTTTTATCTAGAGCATTTATAGCTTATTTTAACATTTTTATCCGTTTCGTCATACACAGGTTAGTTTATGTATAGAACCGGCTATACTCAAGTCTTATTCTATCGTCTTAGCCCGACTAGTTTCGAACCCATCCAGGGCACTTATTCCCGCTTTTCAGTTCGGTTCTCGCCGCGATAACATCGTGTAAAGAGCTCATGAATAAGTGCCCCGAATGGGTTCGAAACTAGTCGGGCTAACCCGATAGAATAAAACGTGAGTATAGCCGGTTCTATATATAAACTATTAATATTACTCACGATGGATTCAATTTAAAAAAATGCACAGGTTAAACTAAACCAATGAGGTAATGTTACAAATTGAATTCAAATTCAAAATATTCTTTATTCACATAAACTTGTAAACAAGTGCTTTTGAATCGTCAACTCTACTGCTGGTCCGGAAAGCTGTTCCTACCGAGAAGAGCCAGCAAGAAACTCGGCGGTTGCTCTTTTAAAAATATAATTCTTAATATTATTTACATTAAGTCGTTACTGTCTTGTACAGGTTCAAAGAGAGCTATATCCACACATTCTTATCTTCTAAATAATCTTCAAGAGTATAGTAGGCTTTCTGTGTCAGCCTCTTTTTAACAGTGTTTTTAAACTGCTGTAATGGCAGTGCTGAAATTGATTGCGGAATTTTATTATAGAATCTTATACCAAAACCCACAAACGAGTTACGCACTTTTGCAAGGCGCAAAGCAGGAACCGCAAGCTTATGTCGGTTCCTGCTTTGTCTATTGTACACATCACCTATTGTTTTATAATTCTTTATATTTTTATGTACATAAATTAAATTGCTTAAAATATACTGCGAAGCAAATGTAAGAATACCTGATTCCTTAAACTTCTCTCGCAGGGAATCACGCGGTCTTAAATTATAAATGCCACGTATAGCTCTCTTTTGTAAAACAAAATTTTTTTCACTATCCGCGCATTTACCAATATTCCATAGGACATAATGCTATGGAAGTAGGCAAAATAAACAAGTTTTGCTGTTTCAACATCTGTGAATTGTCTTATCTTTCGAACAGCGTAGGCCGCTGAACTCAGTTTCCCTGCAAGAGTTGTTACGTGTGTGCTCCATTGATACTTATTTCCTTACGCCGTGTGGTATCCGGCTGAATAGAATAGTAACACCCTCATTTCTTGCCGAGGTGTCGTAAAAGGCGACTAAGGTAAGTCGACCCGCCCTGTGGTATCCGGCTGAGTAGAATAGACCACCCTCATTTCTTATCGAGGTGTCGTAAAAAGCGACTAAGATAAGTTTATGCCAGGCAGGCGGCCGTTTGTGAAATACGTGAATCTTGTGACTACATGTTTGTTACATATTGTGCCGATCCCACTTAGAGTGGGATAAGGACAGGAGGATGTTACTTATTTCGTTGACATATCAAGAAATACAATGGAATGGTAGGAATACAATCATGTTTTGTAATTTTTCAGACATTTTTAGTAGGCAATCTAAAGTCTCTCTAAAAATATTTGCAAGAAGTTACATGTATCAATATTTTCAATTTCCTCATCAAAAACTAGGTCGACATATTCGCGACAGGTGACTACTGACCTATTTATGGTGCTTTATATATTTCATGTATATTTACACGTGATTCTGTTTGTAATAATGATAATTATGATACCGCGTTCATCTCTGTAGAAAAAATATTTTTTTCATATAAAAAAGCACCTCTCTATACGCGATTGAAATCGTGAAGTAATGGAAATATTAAATACGTATATATTACTAATATGTTTGCTTTATATTTTTTAAATAAAAATTAATGTAAACTCTCCCTCTTATTAAGTAAAATGAAAAATGCTATAAAAGGTTCTCGCTTTAAAATGTATGCACCCTATTTCCTTATATAATATTTCATTAAAATCGCTCGTTGTCTTCCCGGACAAAATTTCTTATGCTTTCTCTTTATTACATTTATTATATATTTTATTCCATTGTTTCTAAAGTACATATATATAAATGTCGAAATAAAAGAGTTGGAAAGATTTTGCGAGATCATCCGTCGATGCTATTTGACTATTTTTTATTGTTAAACGAAAATTAGCCAACATGTTTTGTGTGTTTGTGTTGCTCTTGTAGTTTAATAGTCAACGTTTTGAATAGATTAGTTTGGAGTGTAGAAGCTAATTTCTTAATGAAGAGGAAAAAACGTAGTCAAGGTTTTTCAAAGTAATTTTTGAAATATCGCAGAAAAATACGACTACTAATAAAAATGCCTTCTAACTAAAATCATAAAATTAACATAACAAATATCATTTCTATCATTAAGGAGCTATCACCCGTTAATCCCTAAAAAGATACTAAGACCTTTATAATAAACTACAGATTATATATATTTAAGTTTGGACATGTCTACGTAATAACTGGGCAATCAAAGACGCTAAATTAACGGGTAAGTGCGTTTGAAAGCGGCATCGCATGATGGCAAGACCCCCGACGTCATCGATCCGACCAAGGCTAACTCCAACAATTCTTATTTCAAAATTGATCACGCATCACCGGCAATTGACTATTATAAGCAGATACCAGTACATTTAAAAACAAAAGTGAATCGTTTTTTTTTATAAATAAGTTTGCTTATAGAAAAGTTTTAAATATAGAAGTTGTTACTGTGAATAAATTTTCCATATGTACACTGTAGTCTTTGGTGTTATTTAAGGTACAGTAAAATAAACGCAAATTATTGTTTTTTTTGTGAGTACGTACGTCGCCTTTTTTGTGAGTATTTAAAATTCTCTACTCAGTGGTTGTGATATAAACTAATACTAATATAATTTTTTTTATGTATGCTGTAGGAAGTATATTTTGCCTACTATTAATCCTAATATTACGAATGCAAATAGTCTACCTATTTTTTACGATATCACGGTAGATTAACATCGATTAAATTTGGAACGTTTAATGTTGAAACACCTTAACCTATCAGGAGCATACTCACATATAGGTTAAAAATCCCGATATTTACAGCTTTATGACCCACATGTACCGTTAATTATTTCTAGATTAAGAGATCCAATCAAAACTTTGTCGCTTTAAAATTTTATATTGATAAACCAAAACTTTGTTTGCACAGTTAAAATTTTGGTTAATTTGAGAATTAATTACCGGTCCACTCGTGTCAAATAAACTATACGATGTGTATTCCCGCAAGTTTAATACGCAGCACCTGACTTGGAAGATATCAGTTATTAATTAACTTTGATGAAATTTTATAGATTTACCAACATTTTTGAAATTTACGTACAACATCCTTCTAAAACACTGGGTTTAAGATGGGTTTAGGATTTATTTAGTTATGACCGATGGACCTACCATATATTTCATTTTCAAAGGCTATTTAAAGCTTCAAACCCATAGATATAATATACTAGAGTGAAAGTTATAGGCAGACCTGTAAGTGATAGTGACACAATACATAATGTTAAAGAGAGGGTGATATAGAAAGCGTACTATACTGTTGAGGATTACTTGGATGATAATAATATGTGCATATAACTCTCTTCGAACCTGAACAAGACAGTAATGACTAAATGTAACTACTATTAAGAATCATATTTTTAAAAGAGCAAAAGCCGTGTTTCTTGCTAGCTCTTTTCGGTAGGAACAGCTTTCCGAACCAGAACTCAGAAGTAGAGTTGACGATTGATAAGCACTTGTTTACAAGTTTATTTGAATAAAGAATATTTTGATTTTGAATGAGAGGGAAGGTGATACTTCGTTTTTAGCTAATCACACATAAAAACCCCAATAGATCACCCTAATTTGCTCTCTTCATTGTATTATGGCACATTTTATACTGGATTTCCTACTCTAGTATGATATAAGTAACTCTACGTTAAAATCCCACAGCATCAAATAAATCGTCAAAATATTAACGTATAATGGATCGTTCAAAAGAACGTTTTGCCTTTAAGAAAAAATTGTTACCAAAGAATATTTCAACGTGCGTCGGGTGCCGAGTTATATGTATAATTACATGAGTCAGGCCTTTTTAAATAAGTTCTGCTTTCGTTTATGTATGTTCTTAAGCTCAAGCTTTTGAAGAGTAATCGAGTCGCTTTTCAAGCGTGGGCTTTTATTTTCGTTTAATTCTATGAATAGACTAACGCGTTGGCGATAATTGCTTTTAATATGCAATGCGTCATGTTTTGCAAGACATTTTGTTTCATTCATATTTTCCTACGACATTTTAATTACAGAAAAATAGGATGTTTTAAGGTTGACGTGTCTGTCTGTGTAAGAGTATTAACATTAAAACTATTAAACGAATTAATTAATTTTTATGTTCTTTTTTATCGAAAGCCTGGGTAGTCGACATTATTATTCACACCAATCTGTATCTTATTTACACCAATAACCTACCACCTAGTTTATTAGTGTATATAAGATCATTCATTTGAATAATATTTAGCTCTCATTGGCACAAGTGACAGGATTTTTCTCAATATTGACGTTAACAATTGTCTTTGACGACGTTTTTTAATGTGGTGTCTTATAGTACTTTCTATTCAAAGACATTAATAACATAGATTTCAATGAAAATCATGGCAGCTATATTCATATGCTTTATTTAAAATTCTTTACTTTTCTTTTATAACAACGTTCTGGACAAGGTTGTTAAGCCCATTTCCTGTATAATTTTATGTCCCAAAGTGGTACATCAAACTCTCAAGGTTTTATCGATTTTTAATGGACGCTTCCAGCATGTTACTGTATCAAAAGAGAAATAAACGATTATATAATCTGATTACATTGATAATAAAAGAAAAGTCAAATGTAAATGAAGTTTTGTATAATATATGACTATTATGTAACACCATAAGGCAACCAGTGGTTAGAATGTGTTTAGAATATGGTTGTAATGTGCCGAATGGTGAGAGCACGCGAAATTTATTAGATCGTTATAGGTTCAATCCTTAGGCAGGTCCCCAACCTATGGGTGATCTATAAAACGCATCGTACTGGGCATAAAGTGTATAAACTGTGATAGCCTAGCGTTTGTTTGAAAAAAATAATTTGTAAAAAACTATTGCTATCTGTTAATAACTGCCCAAAATATCAGAACTGTAGCTAATTGTTTAATATCTAAAATTTAATATTGTTTATTAACTTTTTTATTAGCTACAAACAAAACGCTTATTTAAATATCATACAAAACGGGCAACTAATACATGGTCAATTCCTAGTGGCCTTATATTAGTTAATCGTATGTACAAAAATTAACTAGTAATGGGATAGATAACTTTGCATTCTTTTTGCAAAAAGCACGCGTAGCTTTCTACGCAATGACTACGCCATCTTGCTACAAACGCCTACGAACTTCCGCTATACAAATCTTGCTTTCTTCAAACGCCATCTCTTGGAGGGTTGTATTAAAATCGCAGAATATTTGGGACTTGGTTCGACATTTAAATTCCGGAAAGGTTTCCTAAAAGTGACATCTATATATAAGGGTATTCTATACACTAACGCTCTAATTAGTTAGAGAGGGCGTTTTGTTCGATCGTTTATAATATCGACGACATGTATTTCATAAAATGAAGAGTAGACCCATTCTGGGACGCTATCTTCGTAAAATCTTGGGTTAAAATAAATGACAAAAGGGTTTGTACATACTTTCTTTTGTTTACTTAAATACACGGCAGGATTAATTTACTTTGTATGTTATACCGTACCTGAAATGACTTATTAAATAAAAGGTAATAACTAAATATCTTTTAACTATGTACTAAAACTAATAGAAATATTATTCTTATATTATTAATTATTATACTAAACGTAGCGCTGTAATTATATATTTTTTATGTGTATAAAACAAGTTGAGCAATCAAAATTTATAAAGAACATATGTTCAGAAATTTCCAGAACGTTTTTAAGAGTATGTTATAAGTCGATATATATTATTTCAAGAGTAGATTAAAACAAATAAGAACGATTCATAAAAGGTCTTATTCGTGTTTATTTTCTAAAAAAAGAAAAACGAAATTTTCTATGGCTGGCTTGCATGAAAGGCCGACGCGACGGGCGAGAGGGTGGGTGCCCTCGCCACGCGATCACTTTACAACGACGTTCGTGAAGGGTGCACGTATATACTCAGATTCTAGCCATTCTTTATACTATAACCTCGTTAACTTGAGTGACGCAAAATAATCTCACAACTAATCGTGTTTAGTGGTCGTGTATAGGGGACGAAATAGCATTGCATTGGAGTTTGTTTCGGACTCATGGGATAACCTTGATAGCTGCATCTATTATTCAGTGGCTGCGCTGAACTATAGCAGGATGGCGCCCTTTACAGGTAATGTTCTTAAAATAGCTTGTTATAACTGCCTTTTGTAAATTGAAAATTGTACAATTGGAAATTTGAACATGTTCCTGGTTGTGCGTTACATTGTACGAAGCTAGTCTTAAATTAGGTATTTATCAACAGAACTAGGCTCAAATAATAGTTTAATTTTTTACTTTAACTTCTATGAGTTACTTATTAATATTGCTGGTAAGTTACAGTTTTATTTATTATTTGTATGTATTAGAGTACAAAAATACGGTTATTGTAATAACAGGATACTGCGACTTTTTTATTTTTTTTGAAATAGATTAACACAAATACTTATTATAAATTGTGACTCTAGGCACATTTGATTGCTCCATTGACTCTAGGCACATTTGATTGCTCCATTGACTCTAGGCACATTTGATTGCTCCATTGATGTAAAAGAGAAGCACATCGATGTAATGTTACGATATTGATCGGCATATTAAGAAGTCAATGCTACTAAATTAAGACAAATATTACTTATCATACTAGTAGTAATATTAATTATTCTATCGTGTTAAAATTTTCATTTATTAATTATATACAATATAAATGGATATGAAGTGGGAAGTTTAGTTAGTCTGTCAACTTTATTTGTCGTTGCAGCCTACCGAAGCATTAAGGTTTTTTTTCTGATCAACTTAGGCGTTGCTGAACTATTTCTGTTCCGTTACCGTTCCATGATGATCATACTAGCGCCGTGATTATCACTTTAACACCGTGATGAGTACTAAACTAAATAATCATCGCTTTCATAAAAACATTATAAGACCTATCGCTACTATTGGAGATACATCTGTCGAGGATATTTTTGATATTTTAGGAATTATTCAAATAATGATTATTTGAGATTGATTTGTATAAATTAATGTATCATATCATAATGATTTTCAGGATGGTTAAAAGACAAATTAAATTCAGTATCTGAACTTTAGTTGCATTATTATAATGAGGTGTTTTATTTCTTTTTTGCCTATTCGGCGACTACGATTTTATGATTTACGAAGCCTATAAACTGCTTATAACCACTAAGTCAATTCATCCATTTATCTAGATTCATTAGTCTAGATTTAGATATGAAACTTCTTGTATTCCGTTTAGAAGTCCACGAATACAAAGTGTTGGGTGAAAGGTACAGCTAATAAAATCATTTATAAATTTCCCTATTATTTAGACATTTTAAATTTAAAAAAAAAACAATTTTTTTGTTTTTAAATATCTATAAAAATGATAAGTAAATGAAGAACGGTACTATAAACCTCTATCGAACTAAACTTTTTAAAATAACTTAATAAAAAATATTTCTTATTTGATCTTAAAAAAATAATTATTATTTTTATAATTAGATGATTCAGTACATTCAGAACCAGTAGTAAAATAAAAATACTAGTTCTTTTTGTTTTTGAGATAAAATGTCGGGTATACGATTTACATTTATTTTATGTAAAAAGACAACATCAGTTCCTAACTTATTAATATTTTTTATTCATTACTTATGCAGAGTGCTCTACTCAGTGAATGGACTGGCGAGATTCAGTTCAATGGTTTATTCAGAGGCTACATTTTATTTTAATTTTTTATTTCGTGAATACGAAACGGCGCAGCTGGATTAATTAAATTTGACATGGTTTTGAACGGCTTTGAGTTGAGTGGTTCCTGTATGTTCGCTGAAACGTTGCATTGCAATTTAAACATTTAATTTGAAAACAAAACCTATTTCTGTAGATTTTTATTATACAGGGAATATTTATCGGCTAAGTGTTAAAGAAATCCGGTATGCTACTAAGATGAATTTCCTTATTCTGACAAGGTTTTATTGCTAATTGCGTTATTCTAATAGTACTAAATTACCACTAACAGGAGTGGACATTATGAATTTGAATTTGCTTAATTTTCGTATATAACCAGCTCGTTGTGTGAAGTCGATTATTATTGCAACCATTGCAGGTAAACAATAGTAATACCATACGAGTTTTGATAATGTATAAAGAGAGGTAGGTAACTATGAGATCGTACGAGTACCGATGAAATATTATTTAACGCTGATTATTACTTTATATTTCTATGCCGTGTGACCACCCTTATTTCATACCGAGGCGACTAAGGTATGTCTACCCGCCGTGTGGTATCCGGCAAAGTAGAATAGACCACTCTCATTTCTTACCGAGGTGTCGTAAAAGGCGACTAAGGTAAGTTGACCCACCGTGTGGTATCCGGTTGGGTAAAGTAGACCGCCCTTTCTTACCGAGGTATCGTAAAATAGGACTGAGGTATGATGACGTCAGGCTGTCGGCCGGTCGTAAAATACGAAGCCAAATCATGTGACAACATGTTTATATTATGCTGTGCCGAACCCACTTAGAGTGGGATAGGGGCAGGAGGATGATGATGATGATGATTTATAGTTTATAGTAATAGTTTATCCACTTATTCTACAAACACAGGTTAGAAGCTCTTAGATGCTTTAACTTTACCATTACATCAGTTTAAAAACACTGTTAAAAAGAGGCTGATCCAGAAAGCCTACTATACTGTTGCGGATTACTTAGAAGATAAGAATGTGTGGATATAGCTCGCTTAGACCCTGTACAAGACAGTAATTACTAAATGTAACTAGTCATAATTTTTTTTTTTTTAAAGAGCAACTGCCGCGTTTCTTGTTGGGTCTTCTCGGTAGGAACAGCTTTCCGAACCAGCAGTAGAGTTGACGATTCAAAAGCACTTGTTTACAAGTTTATTTGAATAAAGAATATTTTGAATTTGAATGTGATGTTCTTAAACATGAAATAATGCACAAACGGATAGATATATTGTGAAAAAATAGTTAACGGCAATCAGTGAATAATTTTAAGTGTGTAAATTATATTATGAATGAGACACTAAAAAAAGATATCTTCGGGATGTTATTATGAAATAGTTCTTCAAATTGGGAAATTTGGAATTTTTCTGAAATAGTAACTATTTTGATTATTAACGTTTTACTTATTATATATTTTTTTATTAGTTTCCCTAGATTTTCTATATATATTTTTCAAGACACTTGCTAGGTGCTTTCACCAATTGTGCAAGGACTATTCACGACCCGATTATTTCCTGTAGAAATACTCTTTCTTGTGAAGATGAAATTTACTTAAGCGATGCATTTCCAAACGCCCGCTGGGAATATGGCCTGATTTACTTTCTCTTTGGAATAAATAAGATCCTATAATATATATTCTCTGTTAATAAAGTTTAAGAATTATACAAACAACACTTTGATTTAAGTACCTTGACTCTACATTATCATAAGCTTAAGTATTAATTATTATATTGAAATTAATAGAATGTAATAGTTAAACTGCTAATTTAATTTTTTTATGATCTCATGCTTATCCGAGGACCTAGTAACCTTATGAAAATCCAACATTACATCATATTACATAAAAAATTCGATAAAATTGCTCCTTTATTTATTGTCCTCATTTATTTACTGCTCCATTATTTATTTCACTGAAGGCTTTAATCGAAACCGATATTGGGTCTATATATAATTACTGTATTTTAATTATAGATTTAGAACTATGTCTTATTACGAACGTCATTTCAACTCATAATATATAGTCGCTGTAATAGTTGTCTTTATAATTAGGTAAATGTTGATAAGTTTAGTTTTATTAAACATTCGAAATATTTTCATACATGGCATGCTATAAAATTTCTAGCTTGTACCTGTTACAAATTTGATAAAAATTAAAAATTCCATTATTTACTCCTTAAGGCTGGATTCAGACTATGATGCCGTTCTCGGTACGATCTCGCTCCGTTCTCGGTCCGGTAAAATATTGTTAAACAACAAACAGTCAGAGTGTTCACACTATCGTATCGCGCCAGTCCCGGTCCGATATCGCTCCAGCACCGGTTCGTCAAAAAGAATATTTTGACTGAAGCGAGATCGAACCTGTCTCGGCGTTGTACCGACATCGACAATATGAACACGCTTCTGTTTTAACTCCAGACTTTCATCAGACGTGCCGCGAGTGTGTTTTATTTAAATCAAATTAAGTTAAAGGTAATAAATAGTGGGAATCTGAATTAGGTAAGTATTTATCATGTACTTTATAAAATTTGTTATAAGTGATTGTATTATTATAATTTTTTATCAGCTTATCTTTCTTTCTTATTCCTTTTCTTCTATTCTTTTGAACCTTCTTTTCTGTCAGTCTTTTTCTTTTTGTGCTATTCTTTTGATTTTTCTTGACTTTTTTTTTAATTTTATTTTAGCCTTTTTTTATTATTCGGTTATTCTTTTCTTTTTATTTTTTGTTGCTTTTCTTTTCTGATTTTTTTATTGAAATAGTAAATGCTGTTAAATTAAATTTATATAGTTATTTTCCAAAACGTCCTATGTCAACTACGGAGCGAGAACGAACCGCGAACGACATCATAGTCTGAATTGAGCTTTTGGCATGATTCAGACTATGATGCCGTTCTCGGTTCGATCTCGCTCAGTTCTCGGTCCGGTAAAATATTCTTAAATAAAAAAGAATCAGAGTATTCTATAGTAAACTATAGTATCGGGCCAGTACCGGTCCGATATCGCTCCAGCGTCGGTTCGTCGACAAGAAAATTTGACTGAAGTGAGATCGGACCTGTCTCGACCTGAACTCGCTTCTTTTGTTTCAACTGCAGTCTTTCATCAGTCGCGCCGCATGTGTTTAGCATTTATGTTAAATAAAATTAATTACTATTTCTTTTGTGGTTTATAACGTTTGTTATAGATAAAGAATAATTCTGTTATAATTATTTTACCAGTCTTTCTATGTGCCTTTTTTTTTAAAAATTGCATAGAGTTAAATTAATAAATAAATGGTCGACTGTTTTACAAAAAATAAAAAATAAATTGAATATTTATTTTTGAATTTAAACTATCGTGAGTGTTATTCATAATTAATGTATAGATTCCGGCTATACTCACGTCTTATTTTATCGGATGAGCCTGACTAGTTTCAAGCCCATACGGAGCTCTTATTCATGAGCTCTTTACGCGGCGTTATCGCGGCGGGAAACTAGTCAGGCTCATCCGATAAAATAAGACGTGAGTATAGCCGGAATCTATACATTAATTATGAATATTTATTATTTGCAGATGAAAGACATATTGAATTTGTGAAAAGTAGACGCAGCCTGTATGATTTGCAGTCACACTACTACAGTGACAATATTTACAAAAGGAAAATATGGAACGAGATTGAAGACGCAATAGGATTACCTGGTGCAAAAGTAATGAGAATATTATTTTGCTATAATCCGCGATAAAAGAAAATATATGTAATGCTAAATGTAGAGTGTACTATTCGTTCTCATACCTGATACATGCAGAATTTGTAAGAACTCATGCACTACCCGACACCGATGGCACAACAATACATAAGCACTGCACACATTCACGACCACGATCTCAACAATTGTTTCGCCCCGTAACCGAAGCATCGTCAGGAGATAGACTCCACGACAAAATCGCAAAGCGATATAGCAAAATAATATTCTCATTACTTTTGTATTATGGACCTCCGCATAGTAACGCCTAATTCTATAAATGATTACCTGGTGAGTAAAACACAAACGTAACAAAGTGATATTCATTTAATTGCTTTATTGTAATTATATCGCAAGTTTTTCTTGCCATGGCACTGATACTTCAGGAAAGTTGATTTTTATTTCCTTTATGCCTATAGGCCTATGCATTTCCTCTTTGTCTTTTTAGATTTTGCACGTGATTATTATTAATGTAATACAAATTACCCTCGAAATTCATCGAATTCCAGAATTTCTAATAATATTATGCAGAATGCATGTTGTTACATATCCTTATTTATAAACGTTATATTTCTATTATAGGAGCAAGGAATCGATGGGAGCGACTAAGAGCTCAATATCGAAAATACCTCTCAAATTAAAAAGTGGCCAAAAGTGGCCAAGCAGCTTACAAAGTTTGCAAATGGCGATATCACGACCAAATGTAATTTATTAATGAGTACATAACTGTAATAGACTACGAATATCCATTATTGCCGATGATGAAGTTAACAATTACAATATTCGTGATATGGATATTGAAGAGACAGATGAACCAACAACTATGATAAGATAAATTGATGTCAATGAAGGAGCTTAATTAGAAATTTATTCCGTCAATACGTTCGCTAGTAATGTACCACTGGAATAAATAAAAAAATATAAACAGAAAAAAACAGGACCTCAACAGGAAAATGCATTATCAACCAACACCATCACAGCTATATCTTTATATTTAAATGAGTTAATCTTGTATATATATATATTTTCTGAATCTCGGAAACGGCTCCAACGATTTTCCTGAAATTCAGCATTTAGGAGGTTTTGGGGGAGAAAAATTGATCTAGCTAGGTTTTATGTAAAAAAAAATTGTTTTATCCCTGTTTTTGGACATTAAAAAACACTTACATTTATATTTAATTGAATTTACGTCATTAGCTGTCAAGTCGACGTAGCTTGTTCGGGTAACGGGCAGCCTCGAGAAATGTGAATGCCAAGGATCGATCCCCAACTAAATAATTGTTTTTTCTTTTTTTTTGTTTTTTTTTTTGTAAAAAATTACCGAGCGAAGCTCGTTCACCCAGATATTATGTATTATGTAATTCATGCATGTAAATGATTGTTATAATTTAAATATACAAATTTTATAGAATATGATATTTTATTACTTACCTTATCCAAACCATTAGTAACCTGACGAAAAGAGGTGTTTCTTTTTAAAATTTGCGCTCAATTATTTTTAAAATCATTTCAAATATTCCTGAATACAATCCTAAATCAATATAATGAACATTATTCTTCATTATTTACCAAATGACGAAATAAAGTATAATATTCGTCTTCCTCTTTTCTCGGTAATAAACTTTTACTTTTACTAAAACCCATATTTTATTGTCCCCTTTTTTTCTTTTCTTTTTGTTATAATTTTTTTTTAATTTATATCTTGTTTATCCAAAATGCTATTGTTACTAATTCTTCAATAGAAAAATTGAATTCCATTTTCTGGCGAATAAAATTAATATGATTCTTTTTTAAAACATCGTACTATGTCGACCATGAATCGAGATCGAACCGAGAACGGCATCGAGTAGTGTACACACAGTGAGAATTGACCGGACCGAGAACGAAGCGAGATCGTACCGAGAACGGCATCATAGTATGAATCCAGCCTAACAGTAGCTCGAAAATTATAATAAATCTCGACATACGTGGGAATAAATAACTGGGCTATTATTATTAATAGTTAATAGTAAATTTGTTTCTTAAATTATTTTATATATTATGTATATCAGTAATTGTATTATTATCATATATTTGCCTTCATTAATATTATTGTCATTATAATAACACATTAAAATATTTCTATTAGTACGTACGTACGTACGCTACGTACATTAAAATATTAGTTTAGAATTAGAGTAATGTATTGAATATTTGCACTAATATTTGTACAATGATGTAAATGGAATGATGATAATAAGAGTATATGAATGATATTAACAAATTATATTTAGAACCTTTCTATTCCTAGGAATTACGGGAGAGCTAAATTAGAGAATAGTGTAAGCATTCTCTACTTCACAAACAGCGCAACATTAGACAACGAGCGTATTTGCCTAATTAGCTATGTTTTTATATACGTGTCCACTTCAGTTATCTTTTGTTCAGTTAGTCTTAAATTACATATTTATTTGGAGCTTTCTAAAAGTTTCGTTCCATTCATCTCATTATTATGACGTCGACGTGACGTCTTATTATTACGTCATATTCATCATATCATTCTTACTTTTTTATTATTTTGAAAGTCTACTACTACTATTATTCCATTCATAAACTTATTAAAATAGGTTGGACAAAAATTTCTGTATAAAGGGTGAAGTGAATATTCATTATATAGACATGTGGCTGATTTTGTTGCCATTAAAAAAGAATAAAATAAAAGAAGAAAAATATAATAATGAATACATAACAAACAGTTGCCCGTCATTTTAAAATTATTGAAAAGTTTATCAAAATTAGTTAAACTTGTAAAAGGATTTAGAAGTTTAATTTAAACACATGCAGCAATGCTAACAGTATTCACAAATCAAAGTTACAATAGATCTGCAATTCTTATATTTAATAGTTAGTTTAGATAGTTTTAACAACTATCTAAATCTTCCTTCTCAGTTAATAGTGATAATTCATATTATACAGTGAAAGATAACGTGTTGTCTTTGCGGGTAGCTATCAGTGTGGCTAAAGTCAGGGCCTATTCATATATTATATGACTTAGTACACCCCCCACCGCTGATATTTTATTAAGTCCTCTACCCTAAGGTTGCTTGGCAAAGATCGCTATTAGCAATAAGACCGCCTATTGTACCAATACTTCTTTGACAATATATATATATGTGTTGTTATGGCGTGCTATAAAGTGTATTATGTATCTCTCTATCTAGTTAAAATAGCTGTCTGTTGTCCATATTAAACATATACACATTACAGCTCAAAGTAAACCAAATAGTAATCAGTATCACAATCTGTAACCTAATAGATTTGATAATCAGATAGATTTCATTACATATAATGTAATATTAAGATTAAATTTAGCTAAATAATAACAAAAATAATAAGAAATATAATAAATATATGGGATACTTATACACACGGTAGTTTGTCCCTAAAGTAAGTAAGTTAATACTTGTGTTATTTGTAACTGACAACTGATTAATATATACTTACATAATTTTTAAATACATACTTAAATACAAATAAACACCCATATACATATATAGAAATAAAAAAATATATACATATATTTAAGCTAAATTGAAACCATCGATTCCATTGCAATGTGTTAAGGTTTCCAAAATTCTAGCAGCGTTACCGCTTTGTATTGCCAATCTTATTCGTTGGCCAAGGTCTTGGATCTCCGGTACGCTCAACGAGCTTTAAAGATAGTTCATTGAAGAAGGTATAAGAGTCACAAGATCTGTTTTTTCTGCATTAAAAAGTATCTCAACATCAAAATAAAAATATAAAACAAACCTCTTACGAATCTATTTATGTGAATCTTGATATTTAGGCACTTCGCACCAAAAACTTATTCTCCAAATTTATACTGTATAATTTTAACAATTGTCATTCAGTCCGTCATCTAACCAGTTTATAAAAAACTTTTATATAAATTTTTAAATCAATATCACATTTTAAAGCAACTTGCTAGCCTAGTGTGAACTAAATAAGTATTTGATCTACTCATTGCCTTTCATAAAAATATACGTAATCCAGCTCTTTTAATAATAGTATGTGTAAATAAAAACGAAAGATAATGTTCCTCAAATGTTATCTAAATACAAACATATTTAGATAATATTCTTTAAAGGTTAGTGCAGTTAATAGTGTCACTGAAAGCACATGCTTGAGTTGTCCATCATTGTAGTGGCCATTAAAGTAAAGAGGGAACGGGCGAGGGCGTGCCGGGTCACGCCATCTTCAGTCACTGTAAATAACCGCTAAGCTAGGCCCACCATGTACTTATTAGATCTCCGGACAGTTATCTTTGGGTAATGTAATGATCTAATCAGACGCTAGCGGTATTCCCAGCTGAAAAACCATTCATTACATTATTTAAAATAGTTTTAACGAGTATAATACAACAATACCATAATATAACGGTCAACCTTAATATATATTTTTAATGTATAAAATCGACAGTGCGGGAATAAATAAAAAAAACAACTTGATAAATATGTCCAAGATATCTGGTACCGTAGACAAAGGAATGTCTTTTATAAATATCTAATGGGCTTATGGTGTTCCTACATTATCGTCAGACGCTAGGTCACGCCCGTACTACATTTTAGGGGATATAAATGGTGTATAATGAGACAGACGTTTGCGTAATTTTCCACCAATATTCTCCTTTATTGTTTGTAAAAGCTTAAGATTGTATTACTGATAATTTCTATAATCATTTTCCACGATAATATAATACTAATAAAAATATTTAAGCTCATTAAAAACAAAAGGTAAGTTAAAACAACTATTACAGCAGTAAAATATATATATTTTTTTACTTGATATTTACTCTCAAACTCCAATCGCTTAAATTGTTTTTATGCCCGAGTGTAGATTTTGTAATTGTAAAGATAAATATCTAGATAAATGTTCTAGTTTGCTTTAAATTTAGACGCTTGCCTACAAATTTAAAATAATTCGATGAACGTCACAGTGTAATACTCGTAGGAGCGTTAATGAACATTGCGATCTTTTCTTGTTTAGCCCTAGTAAATGAAGAAAAAGGGTGTTTATGTACTGTGATTTCGTTTTATTACGGCTTCGTTCACGTGATTCCGCCAATCTGATGATAAAGGCGAGTAAAATAACGAATTATCAATATTCTATTTCTATTTCCTATCAATTATTTAGAAGAAAAACACCACATGCCCTATGGATTACCTTGTGTAGGCATTATCTTATGAAGTATTATAATTTTTATATTGTTATCACCAGTGGGAGGCATGATATACAAATAAAGGATATACACACACACTAAATAATAGACCTACACACTTAGTGCACGTGTTGATTAATTGATGAACATATATGCCGTATCATTGTTTTTAATTTATCTAAACTTAAACAAATAAATTATTCAATTAAATCTTTTTTATATATACTTTTTATATAAAAATTATTAGACTTTTTAAATAGTAAATATTTTAAATTACGACAAAAGCATGTCTTCAAATGTTCAAACTGCACACTAATTAATATTAAATTACTTGAAATTAGCCGTAGTACCCCAGCGGTGAGACCGTGCGACTCTTTCAAGGGGGTCACGAGTTTAAATCTGAATTTAAACTTGTGTGTCTAATTGATTACACGCTTTTCGGTAAAGGAAGACACCGCGAGGAAACTTGCATATCTCTAGAGAATTTTAGGAATATATGTTACCTACTAATCCATATTGGAGCAGAGTGAGGGTCTTAGCTCCAAATCTTGTCTCTAAAAAGATGGAGAGAGTAGGCCTATGCTCAGCTGTGGGATAGTAACAAAGGCTTACTTTCTTAACTTGAAATTAGTTGAGCTATTTTGGTGATTAGCGTAAACAAAACGATCATTGCATCGTTGCGATCATCGATCGCAACGATCCTGCATCATTGATGCGGGAGCTTTGTACCCATGTTTAAAAAGCCCACAGGATAGATAAATTTCTTAGATAAATTTTAAAATGAATAAAGTAAAACAGTAAAGTTACATGTGTGATGCTTTGACCATTGATAAAAGGTGGTATATATTCTACGTATAATTTACTTTACACTTTATACCTTTTGAAAAATAATATTTTTAATGATTTTATACCATTAAAAATGTAAAATAATTTTTAAATAGGCCGAGATTTTATACGTCACAGCTTTTACAGCTGATGCTTGAACTTTTAATAGGACAGACACTCAAGGAGTCTTCTTTGAAGCTGAGGACGCTGTCTTTAAATTATATGTACGTGTAAAAAAATTATGTCTTAACTAGAACGTAAATAACTTGTCTTTGACAATTATTTTTGGGAGATGAATTTTAAATGTTAATTAATGTTGTAATATGTAATAATATGAAACTTTGCTAACATGAATTTCAAGTTCGTTTGTTTAGCCCCTTTTGCATAATTGAAGAGAAAGTAAATGAGACTTATTATTCGTCTCTCTTTCTTTATATGTGATAAGACAAAGATGAGTTTCACGCTGTTAGGTATCCAGCTGAATAGAATAGTACCACCCTCATTTATTACCGAGGTGTCGTAAAATTACTAAGGTAAGTTGACCCACCGTGTGGTATCCGGTTTAGTAGATTAGACCACCCTTTTTCTTACCGAGGTGTCGTAAAATACGCCTGAGGTAAGTTGACGTCAGGCAGGCGGCCGGTTGTAGAAACGCAGCCAAATCATGTGATGTTTATAACATGTTGTGCCGACCCCTCTTAGAGTGGGGTAAGGGCAGGAAGATGATGATGATGATGAGATAAAGATGAGTTCCATTTTCCCTTTCATTATTTGTTGCGACTGACAAGTCTGCCTATGACTCAACTTTAATAAAATAACTCTATTTAATAACTCTTCATAAATAAATAATAACTCTATGTTGACAACAAACAAAGATTCACAAGTACAATACGATACAGGTTAGGGGATTAACAATAACTTAAAAACCCAATTAGTAATCTCTACGCACTTACTATAAAAAAGTAATATATGAATGTGGTATATGCAAAACAACGAATATGGAAACACGCTGTCATTAAAGGATTTCAATTACAGTTCATCTAAAAAGTACATCCTTTTGTAAAGAGTGAGAGCTTAGTGGTTAACGATTCTAGGTACTATCGGTCGACCCATTTCAAGCAACGAGATTAAGAGAGATTAAGCTACATACGAGTATCATCTCTTTTCAATGAGTAAGGATATGTGTGTCCTATCATAGGATGACAATATTAAATGAACATTATTCTTGACAACAAGTTCTTGTGTCCGGCTATAATAATGTCCATTCACTAAACTCAAAGTCCAGTCGTCGGATATCAAATAGCGGAGAAAGTATTCCTGTTATACCCTATTATTATATATATGAGGATAACAAGAAGGCTTTCCGTTTATTAAATATTTTCAACGGGAGACATAAATGCTTGTCAAAATAAACATTGCGGCCAATTTTCTTTAACTTAATCTTTTACTTAAAGTTATTATTTGGAATACATGTATACGTATTCGCACATTTATTTAAGATAGGGATCAAAATATACATTAATAATATAGTAAAAATGACATAACACTTGGCCCGTCTGAAGATTAAGACTTCTTCCGCTATATTTGCTGTTTTTTTAAATGAGGCTATTTTTTATGATTTATAATTAGTAAAGAGATGTTGTTACCGTCGTCGACCCACCGATAGGGCTCTATTAATAGCGGTAATACTAAACTTATCTGCTATCCCAGATACTACTGATATATCGTACAAAATAACGTCGGTACTGTGGTTATACAAACATACACACATATCCTAGATACTGTCGGCCCTGTTTGTTAAGTCTCCTTAATTAGTCTGAATTTCGATGTGTCTAGCAGTGGACGCCTATAGCTGGAAAAAGGTGGAAACCCTTTTTGGGCAGCATGCCTTCTTGTCCAAATTTTCTAGGTTTCAGTACACGTAAGTGCTTAACGGAACTAGGCCAACTGAATGCTTTTAACAAGCGTGTACCGTGATAGTAAAAAGTTTATTCTACTATAAGCTAGTAGTAGCAAGAAAATAGAAATCAGTGCACCAAAAAAACGTCGAAAGCTTAGATATATCGTTCGTTTTCGCGGTAACAGTATGACGAATCAAATTTTAAAATACCTCTAAGGATGAAATATAGCGGGGTTCGTCACATTCGTTGTTACTTGGTGCCAACGGTCTATTACTAAAAGCTTTTATTCAACTTACAATGTATGTATGTGAAAGTAGAATCTTGCAAGTAAAATTTGAATCACTTCCCGGGATCCGATTAAGCTGATATTTTATATACTGGTCGAGTTCTGATGACAATGGATGTTTATGATAAGAATGACCTGATGGTACTCCCAGGATTTGCTCCAGATGAGGAACTCCTCGACGGTTAACAGGAGGGACATGTTAAAAACTTTTTTAACTTGACTTGTTACAATATCAACTGATCAAAAATTAACATAGGTATATATATAGGCAGCGTTACGGGTGAAATAATCCGTCAAGCGTGAGAATTATTACCATAAGGTTTCCTGCATAACAAACATTTACAACAAATACTGATTTTGAACTGTTAAGTACCTACTGTTTTATTGGCAAATGAAAATTAAGGACGCATCAATAAGGTGGTGTACCTCAGCAAGGTTCCGTAATTGTAATCTAACAGTAAAACACCTCTGTCACAGTAAAATATGATAGTCTTGCGGCTTATGTATACTGACTTCCAGCTCAGGAGATATAGAGTCTAGATTCGTTATACAAAGGGGCACATATTAAAATTCTATTCTATAATAATATTTTTTTAATGTCAAGTAATAAAAAAAGATCTTATCCAATATCATAAAATTATTTAAAGCTGTTAAATATATCCCTCAACGTTTAAGGAAAATTACTTTCTTAGTTTCATAGAACTATTCCTATTAAGAAAGTAGGTTATAATGTTTAAGCAGGTCAAATAGAGCATTTATTAGAACTCTAATGCGCAATATAGTGCGGACGCCGATGTGTTAATTTAGCCAGAGTGATTAACTCTTTGACGACCATCACACGCACTAAATAGGAAACTATTGAATAAGTAAACAAAGATTCATTTGTTTAGAAATTATACGGTATTTCAAATTTTATATATAAGCTCTTAAGGCTGAGCTGTCACGTTGAGGAAGTAATAATTATTAAGGCTTAACGGCACGTTTGACTTTCCATCTTTTGTGTCATTTTTTAATTTTCATTAGAGCACAAATAAAAAGATTAAGATATATTATATGTATGTTATAAGATATATTATATGTAGATAAGAGGTATTATGTGTAATAATAACTTAAAACTTAAATGAAGCACAATTATAAGTATAATAAATCACAGACGCATCATGAAAGAAATTCATGATTTCCTTTATTCCATGAGTTTAAGCTTCTATTATTTTACGATGGATGTACATTTCATAATAAAAGGTCTAGGTAGTATATTAACATGTGATAAATATAGGTAACGTTTCGTAAACAATTTTGAAATGTAAACTTCTTTAACAGCGTTGTGCACTTTTGTTTCGGGTAAAAAATGTTAAGCTCACGTCAAGATATGTGACGATCGAAAACTCGTAAGATGAAATACGGGTTTGTCAACGAGCATGAATCAGGCTGAAAAATATAATTTAATTTTTTCAAAAATTGCATTAGTCGTTAAACCGCAACGTAGGCAAATGTTTACCAAATTAGTCTATGAAAAGCTTATTTAAAAAGTAAAACATATGCCATGTATGATTTTTCAGTATATAATTTATTTGTCTATATAGATTGATTAGATACCTGCTTCCCACAAAGCGGTGATGTAATACAAGATATACATATATACATACGTACATCTATGACAATAAAGTCAATTTACGACGCGCGTAGGAAGGAAAGCCGCTTACACGTCTGTTATTTTATTGCTTTACGTATGTGGAAGGAGAATTTTATTTTGCCAAGAAAAAAGGATGTTGTTAATAAATGGATGAGGTCTATGGCGCCGTCTCTAAGCAAAAAATCAATTCTCTGGCAACTAGCCATGTGCACTACGCCTCTACGTTAGTGCCTTTTGCTATTTTAGTTAGTTCGGTCAGTAATTATATCTGCTGTAATGAAATTGCTTGAAATTTATCATTTCTTTGCAATTTTTACAAAATATACGTGATTGTTTTTTCAAATTGTGTAAAGGCGAAGCAAAACATATTGCGGATTTTATTATGAGCACGTATACGAAGTCCACACACGATTGTTGGATTTTCTGGAGTATTTTTAGTTTATTTCAGTTGGTGCTACTAATATCGCTATAATTGTAATTTTTGCTATACCTACTTTTATAATACGATTCTATTCTGGTCTAATGATGTTGGTAAACAAAAATTGTGACACGACGAATTTTGTAACCGTTGTCACAATTTTATTTATTTATTTCAATTGGACTCTTAACACTAAAACAACGAAAGAGCGATTTTATCTACTATTCTAATTATAAAAAAAGAAATAATTCAAGTTAAATTATTATACCTTACCGGAGTAAATAAAGCGAAATATAGAAACGAGAAACAAAGTGGCAATGAGTTCGGAATTGTATTTACTCTACATTTACTTGAACATTTCATTTATTCTGGGTCTCTGTTTTGTATTAATTAAACCGCTTTGTTATCTTCTAACGGAGAGTTTAATATTGAAGAGTAGTATAATATTGAAAGTTGGTAAAACAAATTAGAATATTATATAACTTCTCAATACATTTCAGAATTTTGTTTTCCTTTCTAAAAATATTAATATATAAATTGTAACGTTAAAAATAGTAGTAACGTTAATTCATAAAACAATGAGTTTAAATGTTTCTTCAACTTACTAACATATAACAAGGATATTTTCAATAAGGAAATATTATTTTATCATATATTAAAATCTTCTGATCACGGCTTCTACAATAAAATTCCGCAATCCATATTAGACCAGCCTACAAATACATGAAAATTATTATATTACGAGCAAGTCAAAATACACGAAATGTCAAGAGTTTTGAGATTTCTTTCCGATAATAATACTTATAGTCTGTATAAGTGATAGATATAAGTGATATAAGTCTGATAAGTATAACCATATGTATACTTATAGTATACATATGGTTTTAGTTAGAATTTATTACATATTCTTAATATTGAAAATGGCAATTGGATATTTTTTAATATATTCAAAAAGTAATAAAATACTAATAAAAATGATTTTTAGCATACACATAAGAAATCAGTCTTACATTTTTACAAAACTGGTAGTACTATATATCAGCCGTGTGGTATCCGCCTGAGTAGAATAGTACCACCCTCATTTCTTACCGAGGTGTCGTAAAAGGCGACTAAGGTAAGTTGACCCACCGTTGTGGTATCCGGTTGAGTAAAATAGATCACCCTCTTTCTTACCGAGGTATCGTAAAATATGACTAAGGTAAGTTGATGTCAGGCAGGCGGCCGGTTGTAAAATACATAGCCAAATCATGTGACAACATGTTTGTAACATGTTATGCCGACCCCATACGACCCGATACTTGATAAGCCCATAAGTAGAATTTTAATAGTATGCCTATAAAAACTATAGATTTTATAGCTTGCTTTCGCCGCCTAAAATTGCAGTATTTATTTTAGAATACAAAATTAATTTGTCTTAATTTAAATTGAAATTGAGATATATCGTATAAAACTGCACACAATAGCATTTGCCCCCAAAAATTAAACTGTTTAAAGGTTTAGCCATTTGTAACAAAAAAGCTCTGACTTTCATTGCATGAAAAACTTAACCTTCAACGTTATAATTTCTCGATTTATATTCATTGTTATTTTCTTTTCTAGATAGTAGAACAAGATAGTATAAATTATTGATCGGGCTTTTGTTAGTTTATGTTTATAAGTTCTTTTTTAAAGCTCTTTTTAAAAAAAATATAATAAAATAAAAAATAGCTTTAATATTGTAATTTTTTATGTGTTTCATTACGTCATCGGCGGTATTGTGATTATTGTAACAATTGTAATTTACAGATCTTTTATTTTGAGCGCAATAATGTTTGAAGTGATCTTTCTGGTATAAATTGGTATATATAGGTAACATGATGGACTACGTAAATAAATCTTAGTATTTATCGCTCACGTTTCAGGTAATCATGAGGATTCCAAACATTTCCGATAACGGCAACATAGTTGAGCATAATACAAGCAGTACTTTATCCCAAGACATCAGCAATAGAAGCTACTTAGAGTCAAACAATCAAGATTTAAACGTTAACAGTAGTATACGAGATAATGTATGTAATTCAAATTTCGACAGATTTTCTAATACTATCGTAATCAACAAAATTTTAAAGGTAGATTCATTGAATGTAATAGAGGAAAATTCTGATTCAAAAGTATGCAATAAACAGTATATGATAAATAATCAAAATGTAGTTTTATCGAATCTGCCCAAAAAAAATAAAAACCAGCAGGACTGTCTGCAAATTGATGCCAGTCGTGATGAAAAACGTGAAGGTGAGCAATAAATAAACTTGATGTCTAAATGGAACCATTTTATAAGTAATTGATATATATTTTTTATAATAAATAGTACCTGGGAGACCGAGCCTCGCTCCGTATTTTTTTTAAGATATAAAGAATAACAAAAATAAAAATAAAAATAATTGAGGAGGTAGTGCTCGAACCTAGGTATTTTCACTGCTCTAGACGCTCGTTTCCCAAATGAGCTGTCATGACTTTACATTTGAAAGCGAAAATTATCTTTTGAATTCAACATAAATTTTAGCATTTCCCCGAAAACAGGGATAAATTGATTTTTTTTTAAATAAAACCTATATAGATCGATTTTTTCGCCCAAAACCTTCTGCTTGCTGAATTTCCGGAAAATCGTTGAAGCCGTTTCTGAGATTCCAAATATATATATATATATAAGATTAACTTATTTAAATTTTAAAGATACAAGTGATTACAGGAAATGCTAATGATTCCTCAGATTCAACTCCTGCTAACGAAGTACGCACGTTTAAGCAATCTGATTTAGATGAGATGTCTGAAAAAAATACCCACCTTGTGACTAGAGGAATTGTCAATCCAAACTATCCAGGCTTCCAGCACTTAGCACATACGTTACAGGTTAAATTATTCCTTATTACAAAATAAAATATTAATACTTTTCGTGAGGTTAGCTGAAGTTCGATTGGGAATATTGGCTTTTAATAATTTTAACAATGTATCTTAAAGTAATGCAAATTAAAACTAATTCGAATCAAATCGAACCTCCATCCTCTATCATTTACGAATTTTCTAACTGACAATCCAGACGTCAACGTTTGTGGCGCGAAAATTTCAACATTTTTTCTTCTGAGAAAATAAATTTTAATATATACAACTACTATATATTGATTGATTTAATATTTTAAATACTGGTCATCCAGCGTCAATTTAAAAAATAAAAACTAATGTCATACTTGAATTTTCTACGATCTTATTATAAGTTTAAATGGAAAATAAAAAATTATTATATGTTTAGTTAAAAGTAGGTTTCAACTTCCGGTTATACTACTTGGAAGAAACTTAATTTTTTATCCGTCTAATGTCATTTCTATATATGACTGCTGAATAGTTATTTTTTTTATATACGACCTCTATTAAAGGTACATAACAGATCTATTAAAGATGACAAAGTTATAATAAACAATCTTAATTTTACTTTGTATCTATTCCTTACATAGGACTATTCTTCAAATATTGGGTCTTCCTACCACTCAGAAAATGATATGACAGATGACGATTTAGATATAGAAACTCTTGAACCAACAGTATGTAATGTGAATGGAAATCTGAATGAAAAGGAAAGTCATGCAGTTAACAATAATCGCAATAACGAGGGACAAGAAAATACGAAGCTAACCAACGTTTCATTTGTAGAAATAGATGAATCTAACACAAATACATGTAATGAAATTCCAGACCTTTTAAAATCAGTTTCTCAAAATAACAATAATAACGACTCGTTCAATTACGATTTAAATTGTACGGCGTCTGATATTGAGAATAATTTTCACAGTAAAGATATTATAGGGGACTTTAACAAGGAGATCGAAGAAGAAATAAGGCAATTATTAAATTATAATATAAACATAGAAGATGATTTAGAAGAATTAAGAAAGGATATTAAGGATTCTTTTGCAAAACCAATAGAAAATACTATAAACAATATAAGTGAAGTAGTAAATCATGTCATTAAAAAATTGGTGGAAAATGATGGTTGCGATAAATGTGAAAAACAATCAATTATACATACGGAAGACCATGAAATGGAAGAATTAACCGATATAGATAAAGAAAACGAAACTAACACAAGAATGGAAATTAATATGAGTAGGCCTACATTTTTATTAATTGAAAATAATATGGATAATAAAATAAAAGACGCAATTTTATCAGATGGCAAAGATGAAATTAACATTTATGAGGATGAATACGATACAGAACAACTAAGTCAAAATGTTGAAAATACAATAAAACAATTGAGTACAGAATTAAGAAAAATAATTCCAAAACTTAATGAAATGCGTGATCGTGACAATTTATGGAATAAATCCAAAAAAGACATTTTACCAATAATAACTGATGGTAATTCTAATAATATAATGTCAGGATCTTTAAGTTATATTGAGGACAGGAGCACCTACCAAGAACAAGTGAATTTCAAGAGAAATAAACAAACTAATCTTATGCCTTTAATTCAACAGACATCAATCAATGCCTTTATGTAAGTAATTTCGCAATACTGGAGTAACGCTGGCTAACTTTACTTAGAGTTTTATCACTAAAATAAAATAATAGAATATTTTGCTGATTGACGTTAACAATTATATTTTTTTATTTATGTGCCATAAAATTTTTTGGAAAAAACATTATTGGTAAAAAAAGTGTAGAAAGGTCAACTTATCCCTATGACAGAAATCTAAGCCACCAAACCTACGAAGTGAGACAATTTATATTATGATAATTTATTGGTTACGCCGTGTGGTATCCGGCTGAATAGAATAGTACCACCCTCATTTCTTAGGTGTCGTAGAAGGCGACTAAGGTAAGTCGACCCGCCGTGTGGTATCCGGCTGAGTAGAATAGACCAACCTTTTTCTTACCGAGTTGTCATAAAAGGCGACTTAGGTAAATTGATCCCACCGTGGGATATCCGGTTGAGTAGAATAGACCACCCTTTTTCTTACCGAGGTGTCGTAAAAGGCGACTAAGGTAGGTTGACCCACCGTGTGATATCCGGTTGAGTAGAATAGACCACCCTCCTTACCAAGGTGTCGTAAAATACGACTGAGGTAAGTTGACGTCAGGTAGGAGGCCGGTCCTAAAAACACAGCCAAATCATGTGACAGCATGTTTATAACATGTTGTGCCGACCCCACTTAGAGTGGGATAAGGGCAGGAAGATGATGTAAGTAACGGCCTGTTACTATCCCACTGCTGGGCATAGGCCTCCTCTCTCCATTTTTGGAGAGAAGGGTTGGAGCTAAGACCTACCACGCTGCTCCAATGCGGATTGGTAGGTTACACATATCCCTAGAACTCTCTAGAGATATGCAGGTTTCCTCACGATGTTTTCCTTCACCGAAAAGCTGTGATAAATTGCAATTATCAATTAGACACATAAGTTTTTAATAGAAAAACTCATTGGTGTCTGCCCGGGTTTGAACCCATGATCGTCTCTAGAGATTCACACGGTCGCACCGCTAGGCCATCACAGCTTATACAATAAGCTGTGATGGAAGATGATGATGACGATTTAATTGTTATTTACAAGATCTTTATATTCTTTTCAGTTTTCAAACAAGGGGTAGTATATTTTTTATAAGAATTGACACAGTATGTAGATAGTTTATATAGATATTAAAAGTTGTCAAACGCCAAACGCTAAAAATTTAAGGAACTAGTTTTGTTTTGAAATATCATCAGGTATATAAAAACCTATGAACTAAACAATTGAAGTTCGCATGTTGATCATGCGTAAAAGTTTTAAATAGATTTGACACGACCAGTGTGAATCGAACGAATTTCAGTCGACCCATTATTGTAACATGCTCTTTTTAAATAAGCCTTTCTTTAAAATATGTGGTTTATCTATGATATTTATGTGACTTGTTGATGTGTTACTGTGTGTATTAATAATAATAATTATTTACATTTATGTTTTTTTCCAGCGAACAAAAGGATCATCATAGGTCGACGAAACAAATTACTATAAGTCAAAATAATACATCCGTCCGTCAAAATAATATTCACCAAGAATCAGATTTGGGTAAGTTATTATCTGACAATCACAATCAATAAATTTAAGTACACGAGTTGGAACTATCTACCTATTTTACATAACTAAAAAAAATACAATTGCAAAATTATTTGGTGTAGCATTTAATACGAAATTATTCATAAGTCTATTCATATAAGTATACAAAATATACAAGAATAACTAATTAACTGAATACGAGACTTAAGGTAAAATGAAGTTTTGGTTATTTTAATTTTGTAAATTGGTATTTAAAAAATAGTATTGGTATTTCAAAAATAGTATTTAATGTCAGTACTTAAGTTCTTAATCGGCAATTTATTTTTTCAGAAAGCTTTGATGTATTTAATATAGAAACAGCCTTACCAAAGTTAGATATGGATGCGATTGAAAATCACATAAAAGCAGCAAAAGAAGCAGAAAGAAGAGTATGTAATCTTCATTTATATTCATTCTTGTGTTACAGAAAATATCATTAAGTAATTATAATGTAACTAGACCAATACCTATATTATGTATCCGAATATCAATTGGTACATTGTAGGTAATAGTCATTGATTGTAATCAATATTTACTTTATAGTTTTAATCAATTTAGTCAAGAGTAGTTTAGTTAGAGTAGAGTATAGGGCTTAAAAGTTGGCGGTTAAACTAACGGTAAATGCATATATAATATATTCATATTTTATCCACGTCTGTTGCAACGACAGTAGGTACCTATAAACTGTTAAAATTGGTACTCGGCTCAGCTTTCTACGGTGATTCAACGGTGTAGGCAGACTCGTACGTTCATTACGTTTGAAGTGTACGTTTGCATATTTCAATAGCTATCTAGACAGCTTGACGCGTGTTTAGTTGCCTCCTACATTACAAAGACATTGCAAAAAAAAAAACAATTTAGTGTAATGGCGTCGATGCCGTACTTCAACTCAGAACAAAGACATTATAAAAAGGACACTAGATTTCTTTTGGATTTATATACAATTACTTATGATAACCATGAATCTGTCGATAATATTTGCTGTCTTGTGAGTATATTAATGTATTTTTTTAATATTACTTATTTACAGTGAACCATAAAGTTTTTAAGAAAAAAAAAATATAGAACGTTAAAATAACCTTGCCCTAAATGTCAATTATGACAGGAATGACAGGATAGTAGTTTTTTGTTTACCTTATGTTTTCCATAAAACATTGAAAACGTGTGCCATTTTATACCAAAACTTATAAGACTGACTAATTTTAAGATGTTCGAAGGATTTTTAACGAATATAAAAAGAAAATTAAGCAAGCCACCTGATGAATTAAGTCCTACCGTAGAAAAAGAAAAGTCGGGATTTAAAAAAACTTTACAAAATATAAAATTGAAGTTTTTGAAACCTAGTGTACCTGATGCTCCAGTAACCAATTACTTTAATGACATGTCTTTGAGTCCACGAGCTTTTGGTGTAGGTGAATGTGCACAAACGGAAATAGAGTGGCCAAACCTATGCGATAAAAATCCCAATATATTAGACAAATTTACAAGAATTGTTACCGTTGTACGCAATCATTATACATAAACAAATTAAGATCTGATTTAATATATCAATATAAAATTGAACATTGTTTTCTTTTTCAGAAACGCAATGATAGAGAAGAGATCAGAAAAAGGTTAGCTATGGGTATTGATAGTGAAGAATATTATAGTTTAGGTCACGTAGACCGTCCCGGGAAAAAACCCAGTCTACATTCAAGACTCCAAAATGGTAATAAAACTACTATTAAGAGTTACTATTTTTGTTCTGTGTAGCTTTACTTATAAATATTTATCTCGTTAATTTAAAAATATTGTGCTTTTGTGTTTTGTTTGTATATCAGAGAAGAGTTTGACAATGTCTAAACACAAGCTATTTAATAGTAAAACATTTTATGTTTAATTTTTGATTCGATTCTTTTTTATATTGATTAATCTGATGTGGAATCTCCTCACAGAATATCTACATTCAATGACATCTTTAATAATTTATAGAATTAGGCGTTACTTTGTGGAGATCCATAATACTTATTTTTAATATTTAATACCTTTAATGTAAATAAACATACAATCAATTTTACTTTTTAAAGTGTTTATTATGAGCACAAATGGTATGCAAACATTTTATTTATACCCTTTATATCCTAATATAAAATTTGGGCACAATTACTTAATATTTAGAAAACTTAATGGACATTATGTTTGAGGTTACCTTTGCTGTGTTATTTGTTTAATCTATAAACAATTATTGCTTGTGAACCTAAATGTATTTGTCAAACAATCCTCGTATTTATGTTTTATGGTGTGGCGGTGCAGGGAAAAATCTACAAATATGCTTTATGAATGAAACAGCTTCTGATAATGAATCTCAAGCATCAGACGCTGAGCGAAATTTCAACTACCACAGTAAAAGTTCCTCACAATCAAGTCTTTTTAGCAAAAACAATTTTAATCATCCATACCAAACGAGACCATTATCAGTTAATATAACAAATAATGATGATAACACAAATAATATTGGTGGTAAGTTATTAAAAAAGTATGTAGCATTTAAAAATTTTGACTTTTTTTTATTTTTATAGGACAATTTTGATGAAATCAAGTATATTAATTATTTATTAAAATTAATATAAAATAATTGTGATACAATAATCTAGACATTATGTTCTAATAATGCGAAATGGAATTTACCATGAGATGCAGTTAATGAACAAATGGGGTCTCGACATTTAATATGTGTTAATATTTATTATTGAAACTAATGTTTTAATCATCTAAATCCACATCTCAGTTATTAGATAAGTATAATGTTACCATTGCTATTATTTATTTATATATACTTTATTGTACCACCACATAATATGAATACAAATATTTGTATTAAACTAGATAATAAAATATAAATAACAAATTTGTACGGCACAAAAGGCACTATTGTTCAAAGTCAATTATATTACTTAAGAGGTGTTAAATTTGGTTTCATTAATATTAAGAGCAATTAACATTTTCTCATTATGTGTTGTGCTTTATGTTATGTATGTATATTATCTACATGCATAGTAAGATTTTTGTAATATTGGGCATAAAAACAAACAAAAATATTTTAATAATCTTTTTTCATTCTAGAAAATTTTGTTTATAGTAAGACACTATAGAAACATTGTTGCCTTAATTTAAGCAATTAGAATTCATCTGGACTGATCCTTGAATTGAATGACTACTGATTGATATTTCATGTGTTGTTTTTAGGAGCAAGACTTCGTCCAACATCACTTACATTAAAACCTTCAACAAAATCTCGATCAGCACATTCGTTAACTCACATTGAATTAAAAGAGTCTGACTTTTTTGCGTTGCAAGCAACTCTTCAAACAGAGGCAAGAATAGCTCTAGCACAGGCAAAAGAAATGGCTCGAATACAGATGGAGGTAATATGAAAGTTTTTATATAAAAATCATATGCATTTATTATAGCTGTAAAAGAAGAAAATATTTACAAGGATATTTTATGCAAATAATTTGATGTTTCTTACTCACTATCCAAACTTTACAAAATCATTATCCAAAAAGAAACAACTAGTAACTTAACAAAGATACTATTGAACATGTTGTGAAAGACAATCCTATTAATAAGTGATGTGTTGATATCGTGAATCATAAACACAAAGCCAATACTCTCTTCATCCTTCATGTTCATTTGTGATTCTTCATATAGTATAGATCGTATTTAATTATCTTATACCAAACAGTGGTATTTTTTCAGGTATTTGCCAAGGAAATTATTCTTGGATTTGTTACTAATTTTAGTTTTATTATTGTATTAATGTAATAGATGTAAATATTAGAGATAGTAAGTATAATATATTAAGTATCTACTAAATATAATTTGAAGCGGAATGGTAAGGGTAACGAACTTGCGATCGGGAGGTCGTGGATTCAAATCCCGGTCATTATACTGACGTGAACCCTACCCTAACACAAGCATTTAGCTTAGCTGGAGGGGTTAACAAGTTTACTAGTAATTTGTAACCCAAATTGCGAGTAACCTTTGCAAAAAAAATCATGTTGAAGAAGTCTTCATAAAACCATTCTACTCTGTAATCGTACAATCATCATCTTCTTGCCCTTATCCCACTCTAAGTTTGGTCGGCAAAACATGTTGTTACATGATTTGCCTGCGTTTTTACAACCGGCCGCCTGCCTGAAGTCAACTTACTTTAGTCGTATTTTACGACACCTCGGTAAGAAAGAGGGTGGTCTATTTTACGAAACCGGATACCACACGGTGGGTCAACTTACCTTAGTCGCCTCTTACGACACCTCGGTAAGAAATGAGGTTGGTCTAATCTACTCAGCCCGATACTACACGGCGGGTCGTCTTATCTTAGTCGTCTTTTATGAAACCTCGGTAAGAAACGAGGGTGGTACTATTCTATTGAGCCGGATACCACACGGCGTCTTACATAAAACCATTCTACTCTGTAATCGTACAATATTTGTTCTAATACATATATGTATTGTAATACGATTACTATAAATGTAACTTATTTATTCTAGCGGGAACGTCGTATACGCCCTGTGTCGCCGGTAACAGAAATGCTGCGGCGCAGTATGGATAAGGCAAATGCACCGCTCGCTCCTGACCGGCGCCGCGTCTCGCGACACTTGCTCACCGATATGAATATAGCACAGTTACAGGTAAAAATGGGTTATAACAGATTCGTTTTACCTAGCAATGGTTAATTTCATCTCTTCTTTTGTTTTTTTTTTTACTGATAAACGCCCACTTTAGGTAATAAGTACCTTATAGACATTTCTACGTCACACATTATTATGCATATGTCTACCAACGATGCTTTTTTATTTCGGGGGTTCATACGGGAAAATGTTATATATTCTAGAACATAGATAAAATTATATGAAATTTCATCCACTAGTAAAATAAAGCCCACAGCATCAAATTTATGCAACTTATTTCATACCTTTTATTTATATTACTTCTACAACTCACTTGTTTAAAGAAGCTCCGTGAAGAGATCAGCCTTACCTCTGGGAACAACAGGCGATGCTATGCAAATTACAAAAATATTATTTTAAATTAAACTATTTCACTTTCTTTTTCGTTTATTTTTTTTTAACATCTTAGTAGTACCCACGACTTCTTTCGCATTGACTTCAGTGGTAATTTACTTATTTCATTTTCCTATTTCCGAAGGAAAAACAGGAAGGGATTGGCCCCATATGTTAGCTCGATTAATAATTTCCATCATATTAATTCATTAATATTCCCTAAAAATTATATGTTCACTTAAAATTTCTGACGTGAAAACGTAACAGACACACAGACTGAAAGACAGGCGGACTAGCATTTATAATAGTAATATTTTAATCCAAAACTCTGAATATTATGCATATTCATTGTATAAATGTATTAATCAACTTTATTTCTTATTTCCTACTAAAAACTCATTACCCAAGACTTTTTGCTTGCTAGGGCCGTCAGTTTTACATCTTCCTGGTAGTTTAAACGTAATATGAAATATATTACTTTACTGTATTACATTTTGTAACACTTAACATAAGTTTGTTCATAATATTAATCGAGACTGCAGTTTTTGTTTGACCTTGCAATCAGCCTCTGGAGTTTGAGCCTCGCTGAGTCATGCGTAACGTCTCGATAACAAAAGCCATTGTGCAACTTCGTTCTCTTGTCATTCTTACGTAAATGTCAAACCGTAAATAATCGCCTATGGTTTATGACGAAAAAATTCTACTGAATGACCGCCGTTATATTTTTATTTAAGACCATGTTATGAGAACTGTTATTCTTTTTGTTTACGAATCTGGAGCAATTTATAATTTAATAGCGGCCACACGATTCTGTGCGTCTGGGTTCGAATTCCCTCTAAACAAAACTGCCATTGACATTTTTAAAAATGCTCCGCGCGCCCAACATACTTTACAGGATTATCCTCTAGGTCAATCTTAAGAGTGTCTAGAAATAAATAAATTTTAGTTATTAATTCACGTCATTATCTTCTAGGTTAATCTTAAGAGTGTCTGGAAATAAATAAATTTTAGTTATTAACCACCATTTATTTATTGATAAGTTTTTTGACATTAGTTTTTTTGTATATTTCTGTCCATTATTCGGTCCTTATAAACACATATACATTACCTAGTAAGTAAAGTTACATCTTTTTTCGTTTGGTAACCGATATGTTAAGCAATACAGTTTCGGTTGTTATCTCTAATTTGTTCGAAACTTAATTATTTGAAAATATAAAACTAAGACGTCTTACCCGGTAGTATAATGACTCAGCACCGCTATATTTGATAAACCGGTTAATCGAATCAAACGCACATTAAGTAGCGTGTTATTTTGGTAACATATATTATGACTGAATTAAATTAAATCAGTTTAAGAAGTACAAAGAAAAATAAGG
The DNA here is from genome assembly GCA_947086495.1 of Morpho achilles. Taxonomy (NCBI): domain Eukaryota; kingdom Metazoa; phylum Arthropoda; class Insecta; order Lepidoptera; family Nymphalidae; genus Morpho; species Morpho achilles. Next base: position 12,690,367 of record CAMTZB010000007.1, on the reverse strand, counting down.
CAACTTTTTAGTAAAGCCGTTTGGTTTATCAAAGTCGTCTTAACAAACGGATGACATCTAGGCACGGGTCCCTTTAAGGAATTTCTACGCCACTCCATTGAATTGATCAATTTCTTTCATTTTCTTTCACTGATAGGATATTAATGTTTAGTTTTTCATTCCTATTACATTCGTTATCTATGTTTAATAGTAAAATTTTTAATCGTTCGAGGTCGCAAATCTCTTAAAGTTCTTTATCGATCGTTTTGCAATTTTAACGTTTAGCGGTATATCAAAAAAATTATCATTTTATTCATAACTATTTTAAAACCAGTGCTAAATAATATGACTCCGAAAGATTTTGTATATCATTCTTTCTATTATAACTATTAAAAGGGCTAAAGAAAGGTATATACAACTTGTTAACTTAGTACCACCAGTAGGTCCACCCAAAAAAGTAACGCACTGGACTAGTGTCCAGCTGCTTTAAGTTGTTATAGTGGCAACCATACACCAGAAAACGCTGCATTGATAGACTTTCGAAAATTACTACAGACTTCAAAAAGGCAATTGGGATCATGTGACGTGAAAATTTCTTGAAAAAACTTCGAGCAGACGTCATCGATTGAAAATGTAGGATTATGTCTGTTCTAATCACAATGCGGATGTAAAAAAATTCGTTGTATTATCTACCCAAATTATATCTTATACACTTAAGTTTGTATTTTATCCCGACTTCTTTGGATGTTTCAGGTGATTGTGAATGAACTACATTCGCAAATTGAGTCTCTAAACGACACACTAGTGAAGTTGTTAATGGCGCGCGACGAGTTGCATATGGGACAAGATTCGATGCTTGTTGATATCGAGGACCTTACCAGATATTTGTAAGTAATATTGATAAGCTATATTGTTTGAAGGCCCACATACCTAAGGTAATTTATAAAGTGTTTGAATGTCAAAATCAACTCCTGTATTATGTCGAAGATAAATATCAACTGGTTGCCTTATTGTTACAAAATATTTGGAAGTAGAATTTTTTAAAATAACTACTATACTACTAGGGTTATTAGAAATTATTTAGGGTAAATGCGGGTTTAGGATTTTCAATAGAGAACTAAGGTCTCTAAATATACAATTAATAATTATCCTTTTTAACCACGAATAAATTTGTATTTGATTGTACTCAATGTGACAAGTATATCCTAGTACAGACATTAAGGTCATATTCACAATACAAATCCAAGCGATTGTTTTAAATAATGGTTGTAATAATGTAAGAATAGTTGTACTGTTTTAATATTATTAACTAAAAACATTTTTGGAATCTATAAAAGTAATATATTAATTTATATTTACAATCATATATGCGCTTTACGGTACAGGTACGTCTTTAGAGAATAACAAGGATATGTGGTAATCAGTTTATACTGGAGAACAATGATGTCTCTCTAGAGTTCTTCTCCAAAAGAGAGAGTAGAGCTTTTCGCTCAATGCTTAGCCGTGTGATAATAAAAGGGCGAAAATTATTTTTTTTATATTTGCCGTATTGTATCCAGCTGAGTAGAATAGACCACCCTTTTTTTCCGGGGTGTCGTAAAAAGCGACTACGATAAGTCGATCCCCTGTGTGGCATCCGGCTGACTAGAATAAACCACTCTCATTTCTTACTTAGGTGTCGTTAAAGGCGGCTAAGGTAAGTTGATCCACCGTATGGTATCCGGGTGAGTAGAATAGACAACCCTCTTGCTTACCGAGGTGTCGTAAAAGGCAACTAAGGTAAGTTGACCCACCGTTTAGTATCCGGTCGAGTAGAAGAGACCACCCTCTTGCTTACCGAGGTGCCGGTAACTAAGGTAAGTTGACGAACCGAGTGGTATCCGGTTGGGATAGACAACCCTGTTGCTTACCGAATTATCGTAAAATACGACTAAGGTAAGTCGACGTCAGGCAGGCGGCCGATCGTAAAATACATAGCCGAAGTACGTAACGAATTTTATTTTCTAATATGTCTAATCTAACACCTTACTATATTTTTTACAGAGGCGTTAAGGAGCAAACAAAGAAAACCAAAGGCACCAAGTCCGCTGTAAAGAGGCTCACGTCATTAGTGCACAAATAAGAACACCCACCCCTATTTTATTGTAATTGTAACAGTTTATTATGAATATCGTTAATGTGGGTCCCGTGTATTGTAAAAAAACTCACTATTATAACCTCCTTTGTGTATTTACTGTTTACTCTTACTACAATAATATTTAACTGGAATACATTTTGAGACAATTTTCTTCGGAACTATATTTAAATAATTTGTTTCAAATTATTAAAGTGTAGAAAATTTTAAAAAATTCTTGAAAGTCATATAACAAACTTCATTTATACAATTATATATAAATTTAAAAAATTATGTATAATGTATGATACATTTAAATTCGTTTGAAAACACCAAAAGTAATTTTTTGCATTTAAACTACATTTAGGCTGCCAAAAGTTAACATACACTTTGGACAAATTAGTTTTTTTATCTTTGAAAAGCATTATTAATTAACAAAATGTTTGTGCACTAGAGAATTTCGCAAAATACTTGATTTCATTTGTAGAATGTTCGAAGTACTTTAATATGCTACGAATTCATATAAAACAAAAAGCATATAATATTGATGGACAAAATCTTAAAATTCTCTATAAAAGTGCAAATATGCTATTGTCTATGACTTTATGTTTAGTCGGCATTTGCATGTTTAATAGATATTCCCGCTATACATTTTTATTTCTTTCAAATAAAATACAGATTTTAAAGAACATCTATTGATTTTTTGACTGCTTTAACAAGTATTGACATCAGTTATTTAAAAAAATTATCTAACAGTTATAAATTGAGCAAACTCTTTTGAAGTTCATACGTAGTCAAACAGCATATTACCGTTTGATTTAAAAACTTGGATTTACTGATTCGAAATACATATGAGTTTATTGTCTCAGTATATATATGGATATTAATATATACTATCTAATCGTTATCTAAATTTTATTAAAACACCAATATTAATCCGCCATTTGCATGTACTTAGTGAAATTTACTAAGTTAAATTGTTGAAACTATATTATAAGAAGCGTTCTATTTTCATGACACGTTATTTTAGTGTGAACTAGCTGTGCTCGCGGTTTTGCCTCCATGGAACTCAGCGTGTCTCAAAGATTTTCCCGCGTAAATCCTGACCCTGCGGGAATTTTAATGAAATGCACTATTAACCTAAACCTTCCTCAAAAATGACTTCTTCTTTTAGTAAAAACCGTACAAAAACGTTCAGTAGATTTTGAGAAAACCGATTTCATACAGACAGACAGCTTTTGGGCACGTGGTTTTATAATATGTATAGATAATGAATGAAGACCACCATCCTTTAAATTGTGTAGTATGTGTATGTGGACTAGAAACGCAGTTTTTTAACTTTTGTGATCTTACATATTATTATTTTTAAGAGTTATTTTTTTCTTTATTTTTTGTCTATACCAATAGGACTATAACTTAAATTCAAATCCAAAATATTCTTTATTCAAATAAACTTATAAACAAGTGCTTTTGAATCGTCAACTCTACTTAGCATTTTTAAACCAAAGATGACCACTGCCGATCATATAGTTATATTCTATAGATTGTATATATTATATGAATGTTAATGTCAGCTTAGCCATCGGGTTGATAATCTATCTCTTACCTCTCTCTCCTTTTCTCTTTCTCTCTTCTTCGGCTTCGGCAGTACCGCGGATTTGACAGAGGTAAAATAGGTCAGACTGAATTTAACTAACTTCTGTATTTTTCTAGTAATATTATATATTCTAGTTTCACTAAATAACGTGTTGAATAATCAGACGCAGCGTCTGCCATAATATCATGTGATTATTGTTTTCTTTATATTATACATTCAGTAAAATTTTAAACTAAATATTCTCTAGTTGTGTATTTATTTTGTTATAAATGATGTAACTTATTGTCATATTTGTATATACAGTTGCTTTGTAATATTTCGAACTTTTGCATGTCGGAATTATTTAAATGGTGTAGTTGTATATTCATGGATCCGCTTTAATGTAAATGTTAGCTCATCTACGGAGTGATATTTATATATTTGTGATTTGCATATTAGAGAAATATTTTTTCATTATAGTGCTCATTTTATAGCATAGATAAGCTATTTCACGCCTGTGAGGCTAACAACAATCCAACAGGGTGAAAGATTTATTGTCCTTGAAATCGAATATATAAACTTGGGCTCTCGTATATTAAAGTAAATAATATAATTTTAAAATACATATTGTGACGAAAGTAACTGAAAATTAGGTATATTTATAGCTGTTTGATGTATGAGTAATACTTAAGTTGGTGAAATAAGTCAACAGTCAGTTTTACCAGATTAAAGACCATAGCATTCTTAGTTTTAAATTTAAAGGGGTAAGTTTTTAGTAACATGGGCCCAAGTTTAAAAAGACTTAATCATGTTAAAGAATTCTGCTACAAGGATGTATGTATTTAGTAGTAAAGCGCAAGCCGTCTATAAAATGGTTGTGCTGTATATATAATTTACACGTAATATCCAAAATAGTTTAAATCTTTAATAGTTTAGTAAAAAGTCTGTCACTTAGTTGAACACATAGATAAGCACAGTTACGAATATTACAAATATTTACAGTCTAATAAATAAAACTTGTTGCACTTCAATGGCCCTACTCTTAGATTAAGTTGAATATCACATCCAAAATTTAAAATTTATTATGTAGTAATAAAAACATGAGTTTATGCTAATAGGATGGACCAAGTTTTACTTATAAGACGGCTAGTGTTGATAAATTTATTCATATAATCATAAATATTATAATTTTCTTTACCAGCCATAATAAGTACAACATAGTGCCAATAAGTTCACAGTTTCAAGTCTTTGAACTTAACCGTCAATGTTAATCTTATTATAAACGAATTTTCGAAAAAGGTCGAAAGATATATTATTATTTCATTTCGGGTGTATGTCATTGCAATGAATTTATATGCCGACATTGAAACCCTATTTTCTTAGGTCATGAATGGATCATAACTGGTGGTTTATGTTGATATCCTTAGTAGTCTATATTTCTCGAATGTAATGTTATGTATTCGGTTGAAAAAAAACAAAATTCCATCATTGCATGTTGTCAAAAATTATGTATATCTCCTTAAAGTTTGTACAACAAATGAGTAAAAAACAGAAGCCTTTATACATTACTTAATGATCCAAATAAAAATAAACCGCCCTATTCATTATAGCACAAGAAATTATTAACGTATCAAATTTCTGCCATATATATCTATAACATCCCACCTAGGTTTGATAAGTATCAGAGTATCATTAACTATTCTGACATAGTCTATCTATTATCTAACATTTCTCATCTTTTCTGTTATTACCTACAGGCTAACCGTTTAGCTAACCTCAGACTTCGTCTGGGGTTACAGCGGTGCGGAGATGGGACGATAGGACGCGAAGAGATAGGTGCAAGCAGCTACCTCGTACCTACCTTGCCGCAGGCGAGGTCTGAGTTAAACGGTTAATCTATAGTAATCTAGTTGTAATTATTCTTAAATATTGATGATATCATTTCGATGGACTTAATATTACTCTTGCAGTTTAAAAGTAAATATTATTAACATTTATTTGGATGGTTAATGGTTCGTGGTAGAAAGTCAAAGCGAATAAATTGTTATTTTTCAATGTTGAACAAAGCGAGTCGAATTACTTATATACTGAATTTGTATACGAAAAATAGCTTATCTAATGACGGTTATTGCATATTTGGTATAAATGTAAAACATGTTCAGTTGATATCAATTAGGTTTTATTGATTCATTTTAGTATAAGTTTTAGAATATTTTGCCGACTACTTCGGTTTTATTGGATTGGGTTCCTTATTGATATTAGGTTTTACTTGTTTTATTAGACTAGAGTTACTTTACAAAGGTTACCTATTCGTTTGGTTGCTTCCGAATTATTTTTTGTAGTGTGTAGATAAAGTTAAATAAACATTTCTTATTTAACATCGAATCAAATATAGTTCTGTCTTCTCTGGAATATTCGTTATGATGAAACCGTGGAGTACCTAGTAGACTTAAACGCAATTTACGATAGATAAGTAAGTTCTTTTGAGAAATCTCAGCTTTTTGATTGCAATAAGTTAACAATAAATAATAAATTTCGCCGTTTTAGTAGCTTGCCATAGCGATCAGCATGTTTACACACACTCAGGAAAAATGGTCAATCACGATATGTTGACAATAAAATCGTTAAACACGCTGACTATCGGTAAGTTATCGACGCTTGATATCTATTAATTTTACTCTGCGGTCATCCTTTATTTGTGCTGATCGTGCTAATAATTGAAAAAAAAAACAATATATAGAAAAGACTACTAAGAGTAAGAACGAATTATTTTTGATTCTACGAACTTCATTCCGAACGTTATTCATTTATATTACCGTCACTGTGCAAATAGTTGGTAGCCATTTGATAGTTGTATTTTTTTTGGCTGTTTTCGTTGAAGATAGTGTCGCCGTGACCTTAAGCTCAAACTGTATTGCTGGCCAGCATCGGCATCTCATTATACTTTGAACCGCTTTTTTGTACAGCGCGCCTGAATTATCTCCGCAATACCCTTGTTCGCATATATAGTATTATGATACTGTGTATTAATTCAGCTTTAATATTATATATTTATTCCTCAACCTCGAATTATCTCTCACTAAATTGTTATTAAAAACATTTAGTAGTGTTCCAATGAACAGACGTGATCTCTGTGGCTTGTTTATAACATGATTCACTATCCAAGTTTGTGGACGTCAAAAGCAGATTTTCTTATATTGAAACTGATGAAATTCAACTTATTCGTTATTCAAATTGGCTTTTACAAGTACTTCTGAAACTTGCAAATTTCAATAAAGCTACGACTGGTTCGGAAATTTGCTCTTACCCTGAAGAACTAGTTAGATTCGGCGATAATTCTTTTTAAAAATAATTATTGTAATAATTAATTGTTTGACAAATGAAAAATTACAATAATCTAGTGCTTAGATAGCTGTTTGTTAGGTTAGACGTTGTCTAATTCAGCGATTCTACGTACCCAGAGTAGATTGGACCGAATTAGTTTGCGACGTGAAATTATTATATTTACATACCATTCATAGCCATTTATATATTTGGATTAACAACTGATAACACTGTTATATACCTACATTTACAGTGTTGACAAAAAAGTTAAAGTTAACAACTATAAATAATTAATTTTTGAGTTTTTCGGACACAGACTTGTCACGGATGCTAAATTATTAAGATATCGGGGCAGTTGTGTTGTACAAGAATCTGGCCATATAAAGTTATCAAAATATTTGGTGTATGTATATCCATTATTAAATATACTTACTGTTTGCGATAAAATAAGTGAAGCTTGGCGCGCTTATTGAATACTTCTTACCAATGTGATACATACCTATTATTAACTATTCTAAATAAATAAGAAAGTGTTTAAATTGATGTTTTATTTTTCTCTGTGTTGAATTATAATTATTTGCTCTAAATGAACATTCTCATCACCAATTTTTTTGTTGTTGAAATGTTGACTAATGAATGAAACCTACCTATCCTTCATACCTCTTTGCCGAGATTCGAAGATGTAGAAAATCTCATAATTTTTTAAAGAAATAATTTTATTTATATTGTTTACAATTATTAATGATGTGGAATTGGTTTAGATTTCCAAGAGCTGTAAATTATTTATTGGTTTAAATATAGTAAACGTGAATTTGAGTTACCAAAAAATTCAAACAAATATAGGTATGATTTTTTATGATTTTGGTGATTGATGAACTGAAGTCGGCACAACATGTTTAAACATGTTGTCACATGATTTGGCTGCGTATTTTACGTCCGGGCGCCTTCCTGACGTCAACTTACCCTAGTCGCCTTTTACGACACCTCGGTAAGAAATGAGGGTGGTCTACTCAGTCTGTTACTACACGGTGGGTCGATTTACCTTGGTCGCCTTTTACGCCACCTCGGTAAGAAATGAGGTTGGTCTATTCTATTCAGCCGGATACCGCACGGCGTTTATTGTATACGAAATCTATACTAAGTATACTAAAATATCTCAATAATTTTAAATATCGATTTAACTCTTAAAAATCTCCAAATAATTCACGAACTCCCGAAATGGAGATCATAGAATTGTTTAACAGCGATTAAAGTAGTTTTTTTTAACTCTAATGCCGTTAGCCCTAGAGGCCTTGACAGCGTCACCGAGAGAGTGGGCGAGCGCAAGAGCATCGCCGGAGTGAAAAACTGGGAGAGCGAGACTCGCAGCATCCTGGGAGCGTCACCTTAAAGGGTGCCTCCTGTGAGGCCGAACATCGGCTTAAAACGACGCGTTGTCGAGTACTGTATCGGACCGGTCGCCTGCCTGACGTCAACTTACCTTTGTCGTATTTTACGACACCTCGGTAAGAAGGAGGGTGGTACTATTCTAATTAGCCGGATACCACACGGCTAGAAGTCATAAAATAATAATTAACAATAATCTTATCTTATAATATCATATTACATTTTAGTCTTTAAAATAATGATAATTTTATTAACTTATAAATAACTTTATATTTACATGACTTTTATAATTTTCATGGAAAATGTCTAGATCACACTGTTGTCCAGCTAAAGTGTTGTAGAATGTTGACAGTCGTGGCACGGGTGAGTATTTACCCAGGTTAGTTCTTTTAAGACTATGGTGGAACAACTTACAGGGATGTCGGCGATTATTACTACGTGGTGTAAAAATATAGTGTTTTGAAAAAGCTCTGGACAATCTATATTATTATTAAAAAGTTTAAACATTAAATTTAATTTTAAACAATCTTTAAAGTTAATATAACATCAAAAAATTGCCAAAATAATCATTGATGGCATTAATTAACCTGCAACGGGGCAATTCCCACAACTCGCGCACTACGGTACGATGTCAAAACCGTCGCTGACCCCAAAACGGAACCCTCACCTGCACAGCCCAGGTGCGTACGTGCAATTAAAATCATCCTCTAATAACACTACATACAATTTATTTGTTTTAGTATTCTTATCGAACTTAATGCTATTTGTAGGTTCACCAATTTTGCTCCAAATAAAAAAAACCTGCAATTTTTTTTGGTCACTTAATATTAATATAAAACGCAATATTTTTGTATATTTATTAATAACTAGCAATTGCCAGCGGCTCCGCCATCGTGGAAACATTAAAACCGTAATATAGTATCGTATATACCGTATATAGTGCCGTATATAGTATATACCGTAATATAGTATCTTAAGATGTTGTCGCGGAATTTTATTTAGAACTTTTATATTGTAATATATGAGTTTTGTATAACTTTCACCGTTTACTTAGCGCACGCAAGGAGAGCTTTAAATTTTGCCGTTTTCGTTATATTTTTTATTGCTGCTCCTCTCCTATTTATCTTAGCGTGATATAGCTTCCTCAATAAATGAACTATGTTACACTGAAAGAATTTTTCAAAGTCCACTGAATTCTGAGATTAGCGCGTACAAACAATCAAAGAAAGAAACTCTTCAGCTTTAAATATTATTATAGATAATTACTTCTGCCGTGTGGTACCCGGCTGAGTAGAATAGATCACCCCCATTTCTTACCGAGGTGTCATCAAAGGCGACTTAGTTAAGTTGACGTCAGACAGGCGGCCGGTAAAATAAACCAAAACATGTAACAACATATTTTAAACATGTTGTGCCGACCCAACTGTGAGTGGGATAACGACGGAAGAACGATTATAATATAATTATTTCTGGTACATATAAAATACTTAAACGAAATTGTAAATGATACGGTTCTACTATTAGGCAAATTCATTGATGATATTCTATTCTAAGTCAATAATAAATTGATATAAAAATAAGGAATGGAAGAATTCGAATTATTCAAAGATTCAGAATTTTCTTCCGAAAGATTCTCTACCAAACGCGTACAGACAGAAAGTGTCCGACAAAACGAAGATAATGTTTGAACCTAGCCATTTGGCACTTTTCGTATCGCAAGATGAATTGTTTTTTTATTTAGGCGTTTTATATGGATCTATCAATAAATATTAACAAAATTTATCGCCCAAATAGATCCTTTATCTAAATCGAAATTAAAAGGACTCGATGATTAGCAAGCTTTTGTTCAATTTCTATCTTTTTTATTAGCTAAATAATTTATGGTTATTTTGATACCTGTGGGAACAAACGACATTTAACAGTTTTGGTAATACATAACAAAGTTTTTAATAAACTCATATGAAATCTTAAAATACTGTAAATAACCATATTACAAATGCACATTTCTTTTTTTGCATAAATATAAATTATAACCATATTTTTTCTTATTAATGAAATTCATAAATAAACTGTATCGCAAATGAATATTAGTTACATTTATGGATAATACAACGCAATAAATGTGAATAATTAATTTATGTCGTATAATAAATTAAAGTCCCGAGTGATGGACTTTAATTGACAACTTTCATCAATAAAAAATATAATACTATTTAATCTCATAAAAATATTTAATTTATAACAAATACACAGAATTTTACTCGTCTTGAAATGAAAATGAACATATTGATAATTAGGTTGTAGGTATATTTTATAAATATGAATTATTCGAAACACTTTATCCGGAACCCTTAAGTTCGATTCTTGCAATTTCTAAGTTGTTAACTGAAGTACTTGATATATTTAATTTATGTTCGCTGTAAATATTTTTTACTGGGCTTTTATTTTCAGTTAAACGCTGTGATATTAACTCTTTTTATTTCGATATAAAAGTTATCTTTTCGTCTCGATCTGTTTGGAGGCGAATGCAAATCAGCGCCGTATGCGGGCTCGCGTCACCGCTCACGGCTCACCGCACCCATAATGGGTAGGTTGAATCTAATTGGACATGTTAAAATTTCCTGTAAAAAATATTTCATGCATCCAGTGCAACGATGCGCATGTCCAATTAAAGCGAAGAGTTCTCAAATATGATATGTTAGTTTTTATAGATTTTTTTATATTAAAATTTTATCTCTAAGACCAAATTATAAGCAGCAAAAACTCAGATTCTATATTAAAACTTTCATTATATTGACTTTATTATAAATTGCTTCTACTGAGAAATATTTCAAGATTTTTGGAGTATATCTATATAGCTATAATAATGTTTTTCATTATAATAAGTAGTATTCCATCCTGGGGTTCTTATAAACTACAGATAGTGGTTAGGTCAGTTTCTTAAACCTCATACAACTACATTGCCTTGTGGACAGATACAAGAAGATTGAACGAATCTTATCTAACCCAATATAGAAATTATTTGTGAGGTGATACTATTTATATAGCTTATAAACTTTTAACGACTTTTTACGGTTTATCACAAAAATAAAAATATGAAAAATTTAAAATAGTTTTATTGAGAAATTTAATTTGATTTCAATTAATGTAAAGTACAACTAAGTATTTGTTTTTAGAATATCTTTTAATATATTATTAATCTATAGTTTTTTAATGCAATTTGAAACCTTGGTATTTCTTGCCCGATATTCCCCTGATGTCCAGCACAGAGTTCAATGTCAATGGTAGGGCTGAACCACAGTTGAACGATACGGGCTCTGACATTTTATTACTTTTCTATTTACTAGATTAGTTTCGCGTTATTAGTTTCATGATTTCCTATTGTTATACGACATATTCGACAAAATTTGCAAACATTTTTTTGCGGATAATTTTAACAGTGGAGGCCACAATAAACCCCATCAACTGAAAAATGATTAACAAGCGATTACGCTGACGGATGGGTAGCGCGCCTACGATGGCTTCCCACGTATGTAGACCTAAGAGGTAATAGAGAGACCAGAATAAACTGTGTTTGTCATAAAATCATTATTATATGAATGCGTTATGAGTATTTTGTTACAACATCTTTGTGTTGTATAACTTTATTAAAATCAACGAACGAATAGTCTTATATTACACTTTGAAAGATGAAGCGATAACATAACTTGGAACGATATATTATAAGTTTATTAATTAATATCATCATTTCACAGTAATTCGTTTATTCGTTCGTTCGTTCGTTATTCGTTATTTAATAAAATCTGAAACAAATAATCTAGAGTACAGAATAAGTCCTGTCTAAATGGATCTCCTTGGCATGTTATCTTCATTGTGTATGGAATATTTTTTCAATTTAGAAACCCGATAGCATCCTCTACTGTTCTATAAAACTCACAAAAGCAATCGATAAAGCATTTTGGTAGAGGCTCCATGCTAACCGTTAAAAATGTAAGATTAATTAATTGGTATACAATGCTTTATATGTTAGATACTTTTTTTTTAATTGAGAAGTAAAGACTTCTCTACGGTTTTAATGGCTATAGTTTCATCCCCGAGTGAGCAGCACGGGTGATGCGCGGGCGCACGTGCCGCGACATATGGCGGCGCCATACTGTTTGTTTGCCAATCATAACGGACATATTTCATCAGATAACGGCCCGCCGCCTTCGGCATATTGGATCAATCTAAAACAATTGTTATTCATCCATAATTAAACGTCAGACCATCGCGCCAATTTGCCATGGCTTTCGTCACAAACGAGGCTTATTATTTATATCCGTGTGTGTTTTGCCTTAATATGTTCCTTTTCAATGATGATATTAATTGGTACTCTCCAAAATTGTTTGAACTCATGATGATGCGCTTTCTTTATAAATGAATAGTAGTAAAAACGAGACACATTAACATTATACTTCAAGTTTAAACATGCAGTTGTACATTCCTATTTTTTGCCTGTTTTGTTGATATATATTATTTTACAGGTTATTTTATATACGTGTCAAATAACTCGAGAGCTATAATGAGTATCTAGTTTTATTTAGGTCATTAGTTCTCTTCAAGAAAATAAAATTAAACTTGTAGAAAAAAGTTTTTTAAACACCTTGCAAACGATATTATTGGACTTTAAAATTAATTTTATTTTATGCTATTACTTTTATAGAAATATTAATTTCTCTCATTAGACGCGTGTTTTATTCGATTCACGATTCGATTAAGGTACTTAAGAGAGTAAGATAAAATTGTGGTCTACCGCTATAATTTAATATTTTACGTCGCCTATACTTAAAATATGGAAACTAGTTTGAAACTTAACATTAAAAGATATTAAAATATATTTTTCCCGGTTAGTATGTTTCAACTTTAGATAAGTTCACGTAAAAAGGTGAACTCGATATAAAGTTTTCTTTTTCATAATAAAATATTATGTTTACCGAAAACACTTTTTTTTCGATTTGACTATATGCTGTTAGCCCTTACAGCTATTACAGCGTCACCGGGCGCGACGGGCGAGCGCAGAAGCATCGTTGAAGTTGCGAAATGCGGAGAGTAGAGGCCAGAAGCTCTACTAGCGTCGGGGAACGTGAAAACACTTTAATAAAATTATATAATAAGCTGCTATCGTCTTCGCGAAGTATATTTAAGAAAAACTTTATGTTGGTGTGTTTCATTTGAATAAAGTTTGACACGAGTGTAGTAATAGATAGCCCTTCGCTTTAATTCAATGAACGCAATCGAGGTAACCTGTAATTTCGGAGGGCTGAGGGCATGTGAGCGCCATATGGTGGGAATCCACGGCGGCCAACTGAAGCGATGACTTCCAAACCTTATCATACCAAGAATAAGCGGTGCTGGAAATGAAATCTATAATAATATATAAATATTATAAAACAAAGTCCCCCATCTGAGTTGGTTCGATATACTTAAAAATTACTGTAACTGCACATATTTATACTAACACGCACCAAAATGTTACGAGAGTGGAAGTTACAGAGGAGCTACAACAATACGTTGCCGTGTCTGCTTGCTATTCGTAATTAAAATTATCGTATGCAGTTTATTAAATAATTCAATTTTCTATTACATTATCAACCAAATGAAACCAATATTAATATCAATCAAATCAACGCCGAAATTAATAAATAATTGATTTGGACTGCAAAAATATTTAAATATAATTTCAATTTACATAAATTTTAAATCTAAAACAACGATTGCTAAGACATAATTTTTTTTATTCCATTTTATCGTTTATAACTTTGATATTGAAAACGATATCCACGGAGCCACTTCCATTGATTTGTATTCCTCATACAGATATTCTTATAAGTTCGAACGATGGGCCTACGCTACCACATTTTTGTATGATATAAAAACCGTATTATTTTTTAGGCAATCATAAGGCGATGTATAAAAAATGTCGTGGTTATATTTTACACATGCTTTGTGGGAGAAAGTTCTGAGGGTTTCTAAAAAGTTTAGAGAGCGCGTTGATGTCTTTTATAGGTACATACTCACTTTATCAGTTAATTAACCATAAAATGTAATTAGGCGTCACTTTGGTTTTATTTATATATTAATTGAAAAAATTGAGTTTAAAAGAGATAATACTAATGATGTTAATATTATGAGTTATATTATTCTTTTTTTATTGGACACTCATATCTTGACATGATGATAAGTAGTAAACTCCATATATTTGTATTTCCTTTCTACAACAAAATTACAAAAGTAATAATAAAATTATTTTGCTATTATGTACGATGAAGTAAAATAGAAAATATATATAATGCTAAATGTAAAGTTGACAATCCGTTTTCATACCTGATACATGCAGGATTCGTAAAAACACATCCAAAAACCTCCATCGCTGCCACCACAATACACGTTCACTTTCACAATCGAACAATCGATTCCGCCCGCAACCGAAGCATCATTAGGAGATAGACTCCACGACAAAATCGCAAAGCAAAGCTTTGAAAACGGACTGTGCACTCTGCATTTCATTGCGGATTATAGCAAAATAATTTTATTATTACTTTTGTATTATGGATCTCCGCAAAGTAACGCCTAATTCTACAAATTATTTACAACAAAATTTATATTTTCGTAAGGAACACATCCGTAAATTTATTATTGAATATCAATTTTGAATGCCAACAGCTGCAGTTTCAACTATGAATATTAGCAATGCAATATAGTAGACAATAGTACCAAAGGAATTATGTGGGAAAGTGTTAACCTCGCTATAAAAAGTTGCAGACGGTTAGCCCGGATCCTTTCTTTTGATGACCACCTAATAGAATCTTAAGTGACTTCCCATGTTTACACCACGTGTTAAATTAATGACTTAGGAGTAAATAGTGTGTGAACGAAATAAATTAATGGTGGATATATTCAGTTGTAAATGTAATACATAGTGATAAACTTTAAAAGCTTAACCAAGTTATGTCACTAACTAAAATATATTTTTTATGAATTAGGTTCAGTGTATTGATACATATGTCTTGTTTAAAACTAATTCTATTACTGCACTTATAATAATAATGTTAGTTGTTTCATTAGTAAAGAGTTCCCATTTAAATTTCAAGTGTTATTTAAAAATAAAAGAAATCTTTTAACCTTTTATTCAAAAACAAACATTTTTTTTCTAAATTTTTACGATCTAGCTAAGATCGAGATACCCCTTATATGTTTTTCGACGCTAGCAAAGGTTTTATTTTCTACACTCACCATTTCCCCACCCTAAATTTGTTGCAGGGCTCGCCTGTCCTCTCTGGTAAAGCTCTTAAATTTGGTAAGGCTAACCGTAAATAGCCTGCTAGCGTTAGTAAGCTATACCTAAATACTTATCGATTCCCAAAAAGATACATAAATATAACTAAATATTCGTTATGTTCTTAATAATCATATGTTATTTACTTCTTGAAATACATATATTGATTGCATTTTTATATCAACGATATTCAATTAACTATAAAAATATCTGGTTTCCACAAGGATACATCTGTAATTATCCCTCTATAAATTGCCAATGTATAAATATTTAAGGACAACAACACGGAATGTGGCAGCGGCTAACAGGACTAGACTCGCAAGATGTTCAAACCAGTCGACAGGACACTGATAAAGACTGTCACACAGTTTTACCACTTAAGTCCCGCAACAAATTAGCCGTACTCAATTACGTTATTTATAATGGCTTTATATTATGAATAACGTAATTGAAGATAATATTTTTTGTGTAACTTAAACATAATGATAAATGAGAACACTGTAATTTCATGTTTAGAAACAAGGATTTGTTAACATATATAGATATCATAAATCAAAGCCCTAAAACTGTCTGTCAGACATCGATCACATACTAATGTGATCGATTTTCTCTAAATTTACTGAATAGATGTACAGTTTTTACGAAATTAATTCCAAGCATTTAAAGCCGCGGGCATAGCCTAGATCTTTAATATATATCCTCTCGAAATTCTAAGAAAATCGTATATAAATTTAGGGGCTCCCCGCGATAACGCCGTATAAAGAGGTCATACATAAATGCCCCGTATAAGCTCGAAACTAGTCGGGCTCACCCGATATAATTAGTCTTCTCACTCGACTTACATTGAGCCCGTTTCTAACTATAAATACCACTCACACAACACACACTTTCAAATGTCTAAGGAATAACATCGTAACCATCATTAAAAAATATGTACTTAATTTCCATGTACATTAATAATATTCATGAAACTTAAATCAAACGTTAAATGATATTAGCACCTTGCATCTCTACGCCTTTTATGGGAAAGCATTCAGTGAACCATCAGGACTTAACCGTTGCGACGCGCGCATTCCCGATGCCCATCATAGGACGTCCCACCTAGACCATTTACCGGCTAACCTATTTATACGTTGCGTTGAAAACAGGACTAAATGAATTAATGTAAATGTATACTATAAAAATTGTCGCAGGTGCAGGACGAGTTCCAACCATCGTTGGTTTCGATTTAGCGCGCTTGCGTTGCGAAAGTTTTATTTATAGCCGCACACTGCGTGTACGCCGGATTGCGATTACACCGCATACACACATTTAATTTTGAAAAATGGCAACACTCATCACTTTATTAAGATTAGATTCTTTAAGATTTCTTTAAGATTAGATAAAAAATGTATATTCATAGCCGTGTGGTATCCGGCTGAGTAGAATAGACCACACTCATTCCTTACCAAGGTGTCGTAAAAGGCGACTAAGGTAAGTTGACCCACCATGTGGTATTCGGTTGCGTAAAATAGACCACCCTTTTCTTATCGAGATGACGTAAAATACGACTAAGATAAGTTGACGTCAGGCAGGCAGCCGGTCGTAAAATACGAAGCCAAATCATGTGACAACATGTTTATAAGATGTTGTGCCGACCCCACGAGCGGGATAAGGGCAGGAGAATCATGAGTTTGTCTCTTCTAAACGGCCGTTTATAAAAAGTCCTTAGCTTAAATAAAAAAGGCATAATATGGTTAATTAAAAATATACTTTTGGTACCGGTCACGTTATCAAGATATATCAATACATAAAATTTATAGGATAAAAATTTAATCTTTATCAATAAAGATTGATTTACTACCCGAGGAGAGTTGAAAAAAAAAATCAATTGAAATAGCTTTGTGGATATAATATATATTTTATACACTTCTCCTAATGAAAATTATTATTATAATTTTAAGAAGACCATTAATATGTATTTAATGGTTAGTATTTACATGTAATACAAAGTAACGTGTAAAATAAATATGACAGACATGTATATGTATATTTATATGCTATTTAGGCTAGTTTCCTAAATGAAAATTTTTGTTACTTTTTGATTTCAGAATTTGTTGATTAAACATTATTAAACTATTAAACACTAAAAAGTCAATCCGCGACTACGTATTGACTTTAGTGTTTAAATACTCTCAAGTATATTCTTATTGTTTTTCCGTTCCTGTAATAAAAACGGGAATTTTATGTTCTTTATGTTCTGTATATAATAAATAAGTATATATTTAATTGTTTGAGTTTTAAAAATAGATTGGAAAACATCTATTTTATAATTAAATCAATGTTTTTTCGATGATTACACGTTAAGAAATGTCCTTTAGCAGAACATTTAATGCTGAAATATCCCTAGAAATCTCTAGAGATATGGAGGTTTCCTCAAGATATCTTTATTCTTTCAACGAATAGCGTGTGATAAATTGTAATTATCAATTTAACACAAGTTTATTTGTTTGATTGTTTGAACGCTCAGGAACTACTGGACCGATTTGAAAAATTCTTTGAGTGTAAGATACTCCATTTATCAAATTTATCGAGGAAATTAATAGGAGAGAAGCAGCAATAAAAAATATTACGAAAACGGCAAAATTTAAAGCCTTCCTTGCGTGCAGAGCTGCTGGCGATTGCTAGTAGCTATAAAAGATGTACAGTAAATAACACTTTATGCCCTAAACCTATTATAACGAGAAGTTGACTGAAGGCAGACGTTGTATCATCGTTAAGACGCAGTGTCGTAAGATATAAAAATCTTAGATTAAGATCTTTTTTGACTTAACTACATTCTAAACTTAGAAGAAACTGCGATCAAAGTTATAATGTCTTAAAATATTTTTTGTTGTACTGTTGTAATACATGAAAATCCTTCCAATCCTATGCTATTAATATTATAAATGCGAAAGTGTGAGTATGGATGTATGTTTGTTAGTCTTTCACGGCGAATCCGCTGTGCCAATATCGATCAAATTTGGCAAAATTATTACTTATATGCTGGAATTACATATAGGCTAAAGAAATCCTGTTAATTCTACAGCAGTAGGATGTCATGCAAAAGCGCCATCTATTATCAACTTATCACGCGACAACAGTCCACACAACGAAGTTGCGGGTAAAAGCTAGTATTTGTATAGGTTCATAATAATTTATTTTAAACTTTAATAATCTTTGACAAAAATCAAATAACTTTGCTGTGCTTTAATATTTGTATAGCTTTGATCCACTAATTATTATTTAAATCGTACTATTTTCCCAAAAAAAAAATTGTTACCTTATCGTACCCAATAATTACACACAAGTACACACGACTGACGTGTTTGAATAAGTCAGACTAATAAATTTTTCGATGGATTTGGTTGTAAACCGTATATGGTGCAAAATTCGTGAAGGTCTTATACTGACCTTCATATACTCGTTTCCAATCGTTTTCTAAAATACTATTTTATATAATATCGGATTCTTAAAGACTATTTTATATAATATCAGAAACACTAAATGACGGTAGCTAGAACACGAATTCAAAAACAAAAAGAAAGGATTAATCTTACTACATCATAATTAATCTCTTCTGTGATATCCGGCCGAGTAGAATAGACCACCCTCATTTCTTACCGAGATGTCGTAAAAGGAGACTAAGTAAGTTAACCCACTGTTTGGTATCCGGTTGAATAGAAGAGAACATCCGCTTTCTTACTGAGATGTCGTAAAATACGACTAAGGTAAGTTGACGTCAGGCAGGCGGCTGGTCGTAAAATAGGTAGCCAAATGTGACAACATGTTTATAACATCTTTTTTCCACCCCACTTAGAGTGGGATAAGGACAGGAAGATGATGAGAATAATAATGAATATCTTAAAATTCAACACACATACAGATATGACACTCAAAATATTTTAGTATGATTAGCTTTCGCCAGCAGCTTCGCCTGGGTAAAGAAAAGATTAAAACCGTAATATAGTATTTTCATAACCATAAAAGTGGTTTAATCGGGTTAACCCTAAAAGCTAGACATATGCTGTCGCAGACTTTTAAACTTTTAATGCGGAATAATTTTGTAATACTTGATTTTTTAATAACTTTCATCATTTACTTAGCGCACCCAAGGAAAGCTATAAATTTTGCCGTTTCGCTCCTCTTCTATTTTTCTTGTCGTAATGTTATATCTTACATAAAAAGAAATTTTCAGATCGGTCTAGTAGTTCCTGAGATTAGCGCGTTGAAACAATCAAACAAACAAACTCTTCGGCTTTATATATTAGTATAGATGATTAAAAAATTATGTACAATCATATACGCAGGTAAAGGTGGAGTTGATTCAAAATAATTTTATGTGTAACTGTCGTATTCGTAGATCGTTTGTTACGAGCATACATAAAGGTAAGTCAGAATGAAGCCTCAGGCGGCAGTGTTGAAGACGGCAGCAGGCCGCTCGGGCGCAATGTGCGCAAGCGACCTTTGCGAGCAATTATAAGGCGCGTGCGACGCACACGCATTAGACTTGTCTGTTTAACTGATATGGAAAGCGCTACTACACTATGCTCCCCTCGGTTTTTTTAATCTGATTTTAATCAAACGTTTTACATGGCCTTTATAGATTTTTTTTCTTCTGCTATTTACGTTATAACAATTTTATTTCAAGACGTTCAAATATCGTTTCAATGTAATAATGGATTTCAGAAGGTAGTAGCGTAGTTCATCCATTTTCAAAGCAATGGACGTGGAATTGCTGATCAAACAGGTAAAAAAAATGTACATTACAGTGTAATAATTAAAAAAAATAAATTGTTAAAAAAACACCACAACAAATAATTACAATGCTTATAAAAACTTATAATACCAATTACCAATTGTGATGAGTACAACTGACTCATCAAAATCAAAAGTTGTTGCCAAAATTGTACATGTTATGTATCTAAGCTGTAAATGTCATGTTTCGCCGATATTAGTAATATAATAGTTAGCATAAAATTAGTCTGTAACACTTCAAGGCCTACGATGTTTCGTTATACCCAAAATAACAAGCTTATATACGACAAGCGTAGCGTAAAGAAAATAATCGTATTTACAAAATATTCAAAGATACATTCTACAAGATTCTATGTATTACAATATCAATACACGAAAACGAAGATGACAAAATCATTAGATATCCGTCAAATGATATTTCGATTCAATTAAAGATATGTATAAAATTACAGTTTAGCTTATAGTGTCTGTCACAGACGTAATCGGCTTTCTCATGAAAATAATGCTCACAATAAAAGCGTAAAAAGATCCTGCGCATGAGGGATTAATAGTAGCAATTTAGCCGTTGCATAAAGCTGCGAGGGCGGCCGCTTCGGTAGCCTTTTTATTATGCGCCAATGCCTCCGAGATTAATATGGTTAACGACAATTTTATCCGACGTTTATAATAACTCTTACGAATTATATTCAACCGCTGTGATAGCGGAACGGTGAGACCATATGACTAGGGGGTTGTGGTTTCAAACCCCGGGTATTAGCCACATAAGTTTATTATTAGAAATTATGCCGTGAATAGATATTTACAATTTATCACAGAATTTTGGTCATACATCGCAATGAAGCGTAAATTTTTTTGTAATATTACGTAATTTTATCAAAAACAATTTGTAGAGGTAATTTTTTCCAAAACCGTATTGGCGCAGTGTGGCGCGCCTAAGAACCTTTTTTTTAAGTAACAGGAAAATTTGTAATGCCGGACTTTGCTTTTATATTTAACCACTATAATTTATATGAACGGAATCATTGTTATTATTATTTTTAATAACTTAATACTTTTAAAGCTGTCAGCTTACCTGTTTGTTTTGGTGTCGGAATTTTTTTTTATCACTATGTTTAAATCACTACAAAAATATGTATGAATTACAATATTTTTGTAAAATTGTCGGAAAATCTATTGACGTGTTCGCGTCTCGAAGAGTGCCGGGCAGGTGGCACGAAGTCCGGCTTGGGAGCAACTCGCTTAATTGATTCCAATCTGGGACCAGATTCAAGATATTCTCTCGGGCGTTCACTTTCGATCTTCTGGGAACGATTCGCGTTTAACGGTGCTCCGGTCAGTTTATTTTTAATTGATGATAAGTTTATGCTTAATGAGCCCTTCGGCTCTTATTGACAGCGCAAAGTGACTGAGAGAAGTAGGACTGAGGAAAGTTGTAACAATGACAGTGAAGAAAAGATTTTAATTAGCAATACACATTATTATTTTTAATCGCCTATCCATGACCTGGGCAGTTCCTTGCATAATTTTTGCAGATTCGAATCTGCGCAAGGACCTGTGTTTTCTGTTAAATGCGTGTTCTTTATTGATGTTTAAAATTCACCATGTACATACGGTGAAGGAAAATATCACGATAAACCTGCATAACTATGCTTGGATTACATATTCCAAGATATGTATTTTACAGAAATCTAAATCAAAGCAGATTTGTGGGTTTTATCTCAATATTTTTTCTCTTAACGGAGCAATTAGGCTTTTGCCCAGCAGTGGAAGAGTAGCAAGAAGGTATTTTTGTATTTTGAAATATGTTGATAGGATTATGTTGGTCGACTGCAAATGAGTTACATAAACTTTAAAATTTCTTCGAGAAACCAAAGTTGCTTATGTTCCATTTACTAAGAACAGAAGATGAGTTATTTATTATTATCAAATATTTATCACAAATATTATTCAAACATGAATTATAAATATTGACGAAATAGAAATACTAATAAGACAGAAATACAGTTAATTATTACAAGAACTTGCAGAAGATACTTAGATTGCAAAAAAGACATTGCAAAAGCTATATCTACGTATAAATAGTGAGTTTTTAGACTGCATGACACCAGAAGAATTTGGCTTATGATACCATATAGGGTTGGCAATGCACCTTACCAATCAACTACCGGTAAATAGCATATAAAGTAAAAATAGTCTAAAAACCACTGGCTGCGACGAATACCGAACTTCACTGTCTGAAGCGTGTGCCTGCTTTTTGCAAGGGCAGGTGCATGCGCATATGCTATTAAATTATATCAAAGAAAACACTGAATATAACTTAACATTAGTCACAGATATAGTTACATTCAGGAAACCTAGCAATAATGAAATAGACTACGATTTTATTGGCAATACTTCATACGATAATTAATATTGCCAACCCATAGTAATATAAGAAATGCGAAAGGAATTTTAGTTGTTTTCAAGTTAGAACGAAGCAATTCATCGATTTGTATTTTTGTATATAACTGAAAGTCTTGAGAGTGATATAGGATTTTTTTGCTACAGGCAGGCAATTATTCAGTAATTGTGTTCATGTTACAGTTACATTTAAACCCTAAGATTTTATGGGTTTTCAAATGTTTCTTGCACGGTGCTACCTTTTCTCATTTAAAGTAATATGGCGCAATGATGTAGCTCGAACGAATTGGTACTACTTTCAGCCGTCTTTGCCAACATGTTTAAACGTTGTGTCAATTAGAATTTATCAAATTTGACGTGTAATAACGTTCCTCCGACCAAATTCAAGTCAAATGGAAATTCTCTACGAAATCTTATGTCAAAATGGTAAGTAATTTGAGACTGTATAAAAATTATCAACACGAACCACAAAATGTTGCAGATCCAATAATAGTTTAAAGTGCATAAAATGAACCTGAAAATGAACGTGGGTTTGGTAGACTTCACGCAAAGTCATTACGGTTGGAATAATCAAAAACCGCAATATACTCGTAGCATCACGGCCTCGCAGTTGAGAACATGTGCACGTTTAATATAGTTTGAAAGAATTGTTGCAATTAGAGAAGAATTGAGTAAGATATCTTAATGAGTGGGTAGGGCGTGGCGTAAGCTTACAATGCTGAGCTTTGTGTGCGGCAGACATGTGTTTGCGCGTGCGGCTTGAGCTTTTACGGTTTCGGCGCGCGCGACGCGTCGCTCACCAGATGACTCCCGGCCCCGCGACTCTCATGCCTGTGCATAACTGTTATCCATAATAATATTATACCAGCTTGTTGGCCAGGTGACAGTGACCCTGCTTTTAACTCCGCGGGTCGCAGGTTCGATTCTCGCCTAGGGCCATCATTTTCTATAAGTAATTTGTTGTTTATACCAATTTGGGGTATCACATGAGCTACATATTTTAACTTCAATGTATGACTTTTTTTTCTTTTAGTTCTTTACCTTATTTTTGGTATAATATAGCATAAAATAAGGTAAAGAACTTACTATATGTACTATTGTATTACTATATGTATATGCCGTGTGGTGTCCGGCTGAATAGAATAGACCACCTTTATTTCTTACCGAGGTGTCGTAATATACAACTAAGGTAAGGTGACGTCAGGCAGGCGGCCGGTCGTAAAATACGTAGCCAAATAATGTGACAACATGTCTACTCAGCCGCATACTAAAGGGCTAATGAAAACTATACCAGATAATAATCTTAAATATAAGAAACTTATCTATGGAAATTACTTTTTTAACATTATTATTCAATAATTTATTAATACAAAGTACTAATCTGTATAAGTCATAGATAATTGCAGCTAAATAAAATTTCATCTAGTGGTGTATAAATATCGACGCTGAGTCAGTTAAAATATGAAAGCAATTAAAGAACTATAATCTAAATCTCTTATGATTTAAAACGCCTGTCTTCTATATACTATATGAATCTTCTTCCGTAGCTATTAGTGAAAAATTAATAAAGGTAGTTAGTAATTTAAATGATTCCAAGTGTCCCACTTAAAAGACAACTTTATGTGACTATTATAATTAAATCACTTATTATCGTATTACGAGAAGTAAACCCTCATAAATTATACAAACTTTTACCTCGTTTATTGAAATAACCATTCGTATACTGTATACATATTTTTTGCAATGCAATAAATTATATAAATCGCCATCGGTATTAACTTCGCGCATTGTATAAGTTTTACCATAGGTAAATAATTTATAAAATATGGACTCAAGTAATAAATAAATTGCTTGGCTTTCGCGGCGGGCGGTATATTACTCTCATGTTCCTAGGTGACTTTGGATATGCTTAAATCTTTTTAAAGTAACAATTTGTTAATGTCCATCTACTGATAAAGGACTTCTCTCATTATAGAAAATGAGAAGTGAAACTAATGAAGTACGCCACTCGTATACCAAATATAAATAATCAATAGTTACAATTTTTGAATCCTAACTTCTCGAACACTTTCAAGTTAACATAATTTATAAGAACTATTTTGACAAGCAATTGTGGGATTCGAAAAATAGTTCTTCAAATAGTAATTCAGCGGTTACATGAAGCAATGGCCTGATACCATCCCACTGTTGGGCACAGGCATACTCTGTCAGTATTTGGACAGAAGAGTTGGAGATTCATTACATTACTAGCTTTATTTCGGTTTGGTAGGTTACACATATGCCCAGAGTTATGCAGATATATACAGGTTTCTTCACGATGTTTTCACCGAAAAGCGTGTGGTAAATGGCAATCATCAAGTAGACACAAATTCAAATTCAAATAATTATTTATTCAAATTGGCTTTTACAAGCACATTCGAATCGTCAAATAACAATGAACGACTGGTTCAGAAAGGTGCTCTTAGCGAGAAGAACCAGCAAGAAACTCGGCGGTCATAAGTTTTAACAGAAAACTTATTAGGTTTTGAACCCATGAACCTCTCTCGAAAGAGTTACGAGTCAGAGGGTCTCACGGCTTGGCTAACACAGTGGTTATAAATTCAAATATATATACCTAGCAAAAAAATTTCAAATTACAAAATTAATGTGATTATGGTACAATTGAATAGCCAAAAATTAAAAAATACAAAAGATAAAGTAAAATTTAGTAACTGGATACTTATTTTTAACTCATACACATATTAGACTAGAGCTACCGATTGAAAACGTGTTCAGATTACTTTTAAACGGATCCGACTACTGTGGTTGGGCATGCGGTTTTATGAATATAATTATCATTTACCATACTGACCATAAAAGCGTATTTTAATTGAATCGATAATCGACTAGCCAGCCATAATTTATAAACAAAAGTTATTTTGCGGTATGACATATTTACTAAAAATATATATGAACCTCATAAATATATTTATTTTGTAAACCGATTTAGTCCAATGTTTAATGCTAACCTGCCAATGACTAGCAATGAATAATTATCAATGGCTGGCCCTTTGGCGCAGTGGTCGCGAGTTCGATTCCCGCCAAAGGTCAACATTTTCTATAAATGAATTTGTCGGTCTTCGAGTCTGCGTGTATTTAAAAATTATATAAGCTCACCATAACACGTATTAAGTTACTTACTTTGGGGACGGACGACCGTGTATGTAAGTGTCCCATATATTTATTATATATTAATCCTACCCTATCCTAAAATATGTTGTTATACATAATATATACTAACACTTTTTTATTATAATTTAATTAAATTGGAACTGTGGTTTTAATGTTCGGAAATTCAATTCAGCTTAAAATTAATATCAACAAATACGGTAAAAAGTGAAGCAACAAGGCGTGTGACGACACGCGTCAGCGTTTGAATAAATCCGTTAAGGGAGAAGGCGCACATGCCGCGGAATCTTGTCGACCGAGACTGAGGGTGCTCTAGTGTTGTTTATTTAACAAGTGTTCGATGTATTAAAATAAAATTATATTGAATTTAACGATGAATTTCTTTAAATTCAGTATTTTTACTATATGTAGCCAACAAATATCTTGAAATTTTTCAAATATTATTTTAATTATGATTTTTTCTACATGAGAGAATTTTTTTATTAAGCTTCGAAGTTTGTGCTTATGTAAAATTTAAATTATTGTTCAAAATTCAACAATGGTGGCTTGATTAACATTGCTTGAAGCCTTTTTTGAATTGACAATATGCTGTTAACCCTAACAGCTTTTACAGCGTCACCGAGTGGGACGGGCGATCGCAGAAGCATCGCTGAAGTTGCGAAATGCGGAGAGTAGAGCGCAGAAGCTCTACTAGCGTCGGGGAACGTCGTCCTAAGGGTGCCTCCTGTGAGGCCGGACCATGGCTTAGGGTGACGTGTAGTGGAGAGCTGGTGGTATGACTTTGACTAGTCAATACGACGACGGAGGGGTGGCAAGAAGCCACGACCAACCGATGTCAGAAATCTGGGACCTTGTCTTCGCCGGCGAAGACGCTGTGTGTGTGTATTACGTATTTCTGTGATTCTGTGTTTGCAATCGTTATTTGATCGTCAGGGTCATATAGGAGGCTTTTTGGACGCCTATATTTTCGGTGGTCAGTCCTAACTGGGATGTAGGTGGAAGCAACTGAAATGAGTGGGTTCGGGTGTACCTCGGATTTCTCGAAGTAAGACTTCGAAAAACGTTTGAAGAGGTGAGTAATGGAAGGGAGGTCAAGGTCTCTATGGAGGTCAACGTTTCGCATGAACCACGGACAACCAGTCGCGGTCCGCATAAATCGATTCTGCATTCTTTGGAGAGTGAGCAATCTGACCTTTGAAACGTGCGCGAACGCAACGCTCGCATAGGACATTATTGGTCTTATGCAAGTTTTGTAAAGTGTCACTTTGTTGCGGAGTGACATCTTACTTTTATTGCATAGCATCGGATAAAGTCGTCCCATGACATACGCGGCCCTATTACAGACTATGCGTATGTGCTCGTGGAAGGTCATGGAAGGTTGAAAGGTGACACCTAGGTACTTGACTTTCTGTTGCTAGCGATTAGGTATATTATAAAGGGAAATCTTCGTAGGTGTCTCTACGTGAGATCGGAATCGATTACCGATAAAGTGCATAGCTGCACTTTTATCGGGGTTATTTTGATCCTCCATTGGCGGAAACAGCGTCTGAGGCTAACTACCGCTTTCTGGAGACTCTTGAAGACTTGAAATAACAACTATTAAAGCAATAGCTTAAACAGTCTATTGAAAAAGAGTTCAGTTCCACTCCTTGATTAAATGTTTTTTTAATCAATATGTTATCTTATTAAAACTTATTCTGCTTATATAGGTTATATAATAGTATAAAATCAGATCTATCTGACTTTTACGCACTTATAGCTAATCCGGTGAACCAATATCGATAAAAACTTGGTACAATATATTGGACTAACATATATCATAAGAAAACTCCCGTTTTACTTTTGGGTATAGGTAAAAACTACATTTCGCATAATTGAGGGTTCTTAAACGCTTATTATATTTTTTAAAACCTAAAAACTTTATACGTAAAGTAAAGCAATGAGAGAATGAAATGAAAAAGTAATATTGATTATTTTTTAATCTTTTTTGTATTTAAGTATGTATTTAAAAAATATATAAGTATATATTCACCAGTTGTCTGTCATCCATAACACAAGTATTAAGTTACTTACTTTGGGGATGGACGACCGTGTGTATAAGTGTCCCATATATTTATTTATTATTTTATTTATTTAATATATCGATAATCTTAAGGGCATCACTATAAGGAGCCACCTGCCGCCCGCACCCCCACGCTATATTTCATTCCACTTAATCGTCCTTTCCGTTATAAAGCCCGCTTTTTATCCTATACTTAAAGCAAATATTCTTGTTTCTATAAACTACAATGTGCAACCGCCCTATTAACTATAATAGACACTTTTAATTGAGAATCTATAAAAGGTTTCGCGAATCGTTGTCCATATAAGGGCTAGGCATTCATCATGGTCGCCGTGCTTCTCATCTGCCCAATTAATAAAAGTTGACTGCAAGGTATGGATGGCGGGTTGGAACAGCGTCGGCCGCCTGCTAACCAGCTCGGGTACCGGTTCTGTTTGCAGCTGAAGCGTACCTAGTCATAAGGCGTTTTATTGTGATTTGCAAACGTATCTATCAACCGTACTTTATATGTATTTTATTCATATAAACATTTGATTAGTTATAAAACTTTTTAATTTCGTGAAAGTACTATTTTTACAGCCCAGCGGTAACCGTGCGACTCCTTCGAGAGGGTCACCACTTCAAACATCGTCAGGCACCAATGAGTTTTTCTATTAAAACTTATGTGTCTAATTGATAATTGCAATTTATCACACGCTTTTCGGTGAAGGAAAACATCGTGAGGAAACCTGCATATCTCTAGAGAAATCTGGGGATATGTGTAATCTACCAATCCGCATTGGAGCCGCGTGGAAGGTAGCTCAAACCCTTCTCTCCAGAAACAGAGAGAGGAGGCCTATGCCCAGCAGTGGGATTGTAACAGGCCAATACTTACTATTTTTACTTCGCGATCCTTTTTCTTGTTTCTGTTCAGTAAACAGTCTGTATTATTAATTGTACGAGTAGGTAACTTATTTTATGAGCATTAAAGTTTTGTCATACAAAACAACTATCACTGATGATTCAAGAAGTAAAAATTTATTTTTGATTAAGCTTTATACATTCCTCTTTTTTATAATTTGAAATTTTTAAAATCACATGAAATGTTTTCGAGCACCATAACACCAAATGGTAATCGATGATATTTTATACATCATACATCCTCCTGCCCTTATCCCACTCTAAGTGGGGTCGGCACACCATGTTACAAACATGCTGTCATATGATTTGGCTACGTATTTTACAACCGGCCGCCTGCCTAACGTAAACTTACCTTAGTCGTATTTTACGACACCTCGGTAAGAAAAGAGGGTGGTACTATTCCATTCAGCCGGATACCACACGGCGTAATCGATGATATTTTATAATATACTTTAATAATTATTAATAATGACAATAATACAGTTTACGAATATAAAATATAAACCAGTTTAAAACACTGTTTTGCTTATAAGATTATATCAATATTTTGTATAATACATACCAGGTATGGATAGATATTGGTACGAAGAACCGTTGGGTGTTGGGGTATCTATTTGATGGCGTAGTGACCTCGCAATGTAAAAAGGCGCTGTAGACCCCCTACTAAGCGGACAGTCGACCTTAAAAAGGTCGTAAAGAGTCACTGGATCCAAGTGGCACAAAATCATGTAGTTTAGAAATCTATACTAATATTATAAAGAGAAAAATTTGTATGTATGTTTGAAATGTGTTCACACAAAATCTACTGGACTGATTTCAAAAATTCTTCCACCATTGGAAAGCTCCATCTTTACTGACCAACATAGGCTATATAATATTTAAAAAAATAGGGATCCATTATAAAAATGTGGTAAAAAGCTGTGGTAGCCCAGCGGTAACACCGTGCGCCTCTTTCCAGGAGGTCTAGGGTTCAAACCCCGGGCAGGCACCAATGAGTTTTCTAGTAAGACTTATGTGTCTAATTGATAATTGCAATTTATCACAAGCTTTTCGGTGAAGGAAAACATCGTGAGGAAACCTGCATATCTCTAGAGAATTCTGGGGATATGTGTAACCTACCAATCCGCATTGGAGCAGCGTGGTAGGTCTCAGCTCCAATCCTTCTCTCCAAAAACGGAGAGAAGAGTTCTATGCCCAACAGTGGGATAGTAACAGGCCGTTACTACTATAAAAATGTAATAAGGTGTAAAAAAATAATAATAACGCGGGTGTAACCGCGGGATATTACTAGTTCTTTTATAAAACCTATGTTCAGCAGTGGATCGTTTGTTGAAAAAGAAGGTAATAAAAGAGATAACTTTAGGTAGTTACTCTACCATTGATCACTAATCACCAACCATCAAGATTCGTCTCACAACTTAGAAGAAAATAATATCACTTGTTGCAAACCTTTTGCAGATTTTTCTCGTTCAGATTGAAATCCCAAAGCAACAATTTGCAGGCAAATCTATCGCAGAACTGCGTTATATAGGTTTTGAAATAATACTAACAGACACGTTTACTTACTTACGAATATAGTAAGTAATTTTGCCTCCACTATTATACGATATTACAAAATTATAAAATTGATAAAAAACAATAGTACTGGATTATTATAATGCAACATGTTGAAAAAACTTTAAAAGCTAGGTGTTTGATGTCAAAGGTAACAAAAAATCACCCACTCAGGGCCGAGCCGCACAAAAAACGCCGTTCATGGATATCAGGGATAGGATTTTTTATTCGGACCATGTTTGTACCGCAATCGAAATTGGAACAAAGGGAGAAAACAAAAATAAAAAGAGAAAAAGGAAGGTAAAAAGAGGCGCGGGCGCGTGCCGAGGCGACATGTGCGCGCGGGCTAACGGGCCGCCACGCGCGCGCCGTTACGGACCACCTACCCCTCTTACCCCGCACGTTACGCATGATATACATAGGCAAGCATCAGGCTTGGTTCACATTATTCCAGTCGACCATTCCAGTCCAGCGCTGGAATGCTACTGGAATAATGTGAACCTTTACTGGAATGTACCAATCCAGTGATCAATCCAGTCCAGTCGACTGGATTGGCGACCTATTTTTCATTCCAGCTCGCCCATTCCAGTGCCACTGGAATAGTGTGAACGGCCAATCTAGTTGAGTCCAGTGCTTGACTACCACGCTAAACAGTGAACACGTATTGTTTTATTTGTGGAATTCTATTGGTACAGATGCGACAGCTTTTAATGACTGGAATAACGTAAACGATATAATCCAGTCCAGCACTGGACTGGATTGACTCGCTGGATTATAAGACTGGAATAATGTGAACCGGACATCAGGGTATCATCTATGCCACTGCCAGCAATTGCAATTTTGTTCTAAATTAATAAAATATCTTCTGGGTTTATTAATCCAGTGAGGCTTTTCATCATCCGCTTATCCCATTCTAAGTAGGGCAATACATGTTTTAAACATATTTAAATATGATTTTGCTAGTTATTTAAAATACGCCCACGAACGCCCGCCTGCCTGATGTCAAATTACCTTAGTTGCTAGTGAAGCTTTTCATTATGGTTTTAAATTTGAAATCCATTAGCTAAGTAATCGTTTCCTCTATTGTCGGGGAGAATGTTTTGTTTAGACATAGTACTATACTTCTCCAATCCAGATTGGTATGCTTGATATATCCCACAAATTTTCTATGGAAAATGGCAGTAGATATAAACTAAGCACATACGCTTAGTTTAGCCTATTAGCTGCACATTACCCTAGTAGCTTAGAGAAAACTCCTTAATCTGATTCAAACAGCGAACTTTTACTACTCACGCACTCTCACACTTGGAGCATCACGAGTTAAAACTTCTAGTTAAATGTAATGAATTTTCAAACGAAACCTATTTATTAATGGCCTTTGTAGATATTTACGACATTATTCGATTTTATAAGTTAGTACCAGATAGTTTAATAAGACAAGAACATTTATAGGCAAAATTAATTTTATAAAAAATGGTAATCTTTCAAGAAAACGCCGTGTCGTATGGCTGAATAGAATAGTACCACCCTCATTTCTTACCGAGGTGTTCTATATGCGACTAAGGTAAGTCGACCCACCGTGTGGTATCCGGCTGAGTAGAATAGACCAACCTCATTTCTTACCGAGTTGTCGTAAAAAGCGACTAAGGTAAGTTGACCCACCGTGTAGTATCCTGTTGAGTAAAATAGACCACCCTCTTTCTTAACGAGGAGTCGTAAAATACGACTAAGGTAAGTTGACGTCAGGCAGGCGGCCGGTCGTAAAACACGTAGCCAAATCATATGACAACATGTTTATAATATGTTGTACCGACACCACTTAGAGTGGGATGAGGGCTGGAGGATGATGGTAATCTAACAAGAAACTAATTAGAAATTATTGCTTACAAGGTAGGTAGTACCAAACACTTTCCAATAATTGGTATCCTAATAGTAGATAAATATCCTCAAGTAGGTTCCTAAAAAAATAAGACTACACTGCGCACACACAAAATCAAATCAACCTCTATTATAAACAGTGTTAAGGGGTTACATGGTTAAGTAATGAAAACATGGTTAAGTGATAAATACAGTGGCAAAGATTGTAAATGCACCACAGCAGTAGCGGATATAGCCTGGGATCATTAAAGGAAAGTAGATAAATTATACGAGTAAATATAAGTAACTATCTACTTAATTAACTTAATTTGTCTACAGGGGTTCACAAGCACCAGATATGTGTACCAAAGATGAAAATGGGTAATCTATAAATTTAAACGAAGGGTTTAGATATATCCCCCTCTATATTATATTTAATTAGGGATAAACAATGTTGTTAAATAAAAACTATTTAACGTTTGTCAGTGTTTCAAGATTCCCAGCGTGGTAACTTGATTTGAAAGTAAAAATCAGATTATTTCGTAGCCTGATTTTTTTTTATTTCCTTTCGAAACTTTATGCACGTATGTACCTATAGAGTAAATGCACAAAATTTGTGCGTTTATTCTTTGTGCATTTATTATTTATTTGTGTGTGTAAAGCAATTATAGTGATATATCGCACGCTTAGTATTAAAGTGACCTAAAATTAGCCTTAATTGAGATCGTAAAAAATCTTTATTTCAAAGCCATTTATGGGCATCTTGGTACAAACAATACATTTTTTTTATTGTTCGTAGCGTGTAGCCATACATGGCATTGAAATAAAGATAGACACTTGTTTTTACTATTGTTTTTTGCTGTTCCAAGTTAAGGTTCTTATTGTAGGCCCTACGCTTTGTTGCAATTTGTCACATAACAACTTTTATAATTAGGTCACTTTAATACTAAACGTGCGATATATATTTTGCTATCTCAACTAAACTTTTGACTGTGGAACTTGTGTTTTACCAGTGTAAATACATTTCAGTCATCTTCCTGCCCTTATCCCACTCTAAGTGGGGTCGGCACAATATGTTATAAACATGTTGTCACATGATTTGACTACGTATTTTGTGACCGGCCGCCTGCCTGACGTCAACCTACTTTTGTCATATTTAAAGATACCTCGGTAAGAAAGAGGGTGGTCTATTCTACTTAACCGGATACCACACGGTGAGTCCACTTACCTTAGTCGCCTTTTACGACATCTCGGTAAGAAATGTGGTTGGTCTATTCTACTCAGCCGGATACCACACGGCGTACCAGTGTAAATACATTTATCGTTAACAATCTCACATAATTAGGTATTTTATCGATCCACCTTTACATAATTATGAATATAGAACGCAGTCCCCCCCAAACACCCCTCCATACACACTGAAGCACTTCCCCTGAAACCATACATTTCCCGCCGGTAACAAAACACTTCGTATCAAAGCAGATTAGCCGCTTAATTAAATTTCCCGTGATTGTTACAAGGGGTTAATCGACTGTTAAATATAAAATGTAACTTATACCTGATTGCTTAAGCCAAAATATTACCTAACTTGTTAATATTTTAACCTCCGAATTTTTTTATGAATAAAATTCTTGAATAGCATCTTCCATGAATGGATTTTTTTGATGTATCCGCTTATTATCAAGATTTCTCCATATTAAATAAAGCATATTAGGATAAGAGGCAGGTGGGGGGGAAAGAATATTCGAAACATACAAATATAACTATTAAGATAGTGTTTCGCCCCTATTATTCATGCATGGAAGTGTGATATGCAAAACGGTATGTCACTTAGCTTTTGCTAAGGCTAAACCTTGGCACTGATTTTCAGTGACATCCTACCGTTTCTGGACAACATTGACAACTGGATGAGATGACAATGCTAGGTTTACATAAAATACATGTAAACCTAGCATTGTGTTAACAGTAATTCAAATCATTAGAACAGATTTCTATCTGTGACCCATTCAGGCGGTTTCCTTGCAATAACTATTGTTCCTTACTTTCTTGATGTTAAATTTATTAATAAAATAATTAAAACATGTGGTTTTATTCTGTTTGTTTCTGCTTTCGGGAATTGAAACTGCTAAAATAGAAATTGAATAGACTAATTCTATTAGTAGATAGGAATAGCCTAATATGACTGCCATTTGTAAAGTTGTAATAGCTCAGTGGGGAACGAGCTGACTAAAGACGTGAAACTACCCAAGATCGAGTTCCTGATATCACAACTCACCAGTCCTTTCTTTCTTTTTTATTTTAACGACCCAGTATTTAATTTGCTTTTTAGATTAAAAATAAATATCTACGTGTTTTAATTACGTTTACATTAAGCATAGAATTATTCGAATGTTGTTTGTAATTTTTTTGTTTAAATAATAAATAAATAAATATATGGGACACTCACACACACGGTTGTCCGTCCCCAAAGTAAATAACTTAATACTTGTATTATAGTAGACACAAAGCTGGTGAATACATACTTATATATTTTTGAAATACATACTTAAATACAAATATACACCCAGGCTCGAAGACCAATAAATTCATTTATAGAAAATGTTGGCCCGCGGCGGGAATCGAACCCGTGACCCGCGGAGCTGAAGGTAGGGTCACTACCCACTGCGCCAACGGGCTAGTCGAGTCAGTTTTCATACGGTATATTTATTTAAAGACAAATATTTGCAGTAGTAACAAAAACAATCATTCAGGATTAACATTTTTTTTTATTTTATCGTTTATCTCATCTTTATAATATCTGTAATATGAAATTAATTATATATTATACAGTTTTGAAAAAAATCAAAGTAAATATTTTGTAATTTCAATGTGTATCACTGCACATTGTACGCGTTCATAATCCGTTTAGGTGAAAGTGGAACTCGCGTTTTAATAAACAATTGCACAGACTGACAGACACGTTTTTAATGTCGATAAATATTTTCGTTAGATGTTTCTAATTTTGCATCTAATCCAAACTCCGCCCAGCTCTATATCGCAACCAATGCGCTTGGTGGGCGGGGCGCGGAGCACTCGCTATACATCTGAGTTTCATCACGTGCTCTGATTTTTTCCAGGTTCTAATACCAAATTAACTAATATTCCAATTCTATAATGATATTAAATAAGAAAAATTGGAACTATCATAATGATTATCATAAAACTTAATTAGAATGTAATACAAACACAACAATTATAAGAATATATAATTTCATTTTCGATCAAATAAGTTGCGTTCTAAAGCGAAAACGTAGACGAGTCGAAGCAAATCTTCAGGTATATTAAAAGATTATTTTTAACATAATGTCCAGTAAGTTAGTAGAGGATTCACAACTATTACGACAGTCGCGATTTCAAACGAGGCAACATTAACGTCCGCAGAGAGCCACTAATTTGCAACTATTAATTCTTAAAAAGACATTTTTCAGTCTGTTCTTCGCGTAGTCTACGAAATAACAACCAGTAATTATTCGGTGTTCAAGAATGTGACGCGAGCCACCTGTCATGTGACCGTTTCATCAAATCATTTCTTTATTGCGCAGCCTCCTTACGACCTGTTCTTTTTTGTCAGTTTTGAAAAAAAACGTTATTGTGGATGAGTTGGGTAGGTCGGGGCGCGCGAGCCTCATTTCAGTCAGGTGCCAGGCGCCGAACACGAAGCACCGTGTATCGTCCCGATCCATACAGCCTTCCGCGCGACTCCCCTTACGTTATCTATGACTACTCATTGAAATGTTATGTATATATTTAGAAAAAGTTAACCCATACAGATTCTTAGTGACTAGACTATAGAACCTTAGATTTTGTGTAATTCATCAGTGATTTTTTGGAACGCCCAAGTGGCTACATTTTCGCGCCCTAGGTAAGTCCGCCCAAACAAAATATATTTCTATTGAACATTTTGGTTTTATTTCTGTTATGTAGGTCAAAAATGTGTAATTCTATTACAAAGCTTTATAAATAAACAAACATATACTGAGGACAAATTAGCAAATTGATTACTTGTTATTGGCTTCCTGATAGTTTTAAAAGTAGTCCAGTAAAGGATTTTGCTATACTATTCCGAAATTATTTACTAAATTAGGAACATTTTAATATACATTATTATTCTGTTATATATTGTTCTTTACTAGTCTGTTGATCGACGAATTTCAACCAAATTTTTAATATTTTTTTAATAACAATTATTTTCCTGCAATTGGTGAAGAAATAGAATTTATGCGACAAATATAAATGTGATGTTTTTACATCATTTCATTTTCGTCATCAATAAATTGATTATATACGTGTATGACAATGTACTCGCATGTTAGGAAATTTTTCTCCTATGGTTATGTAATATTGTGTTGAAGTCGGTTCAAATAATAATAATAGCACATAATTGAACATTATTTTCTTATATTATATTATAGACACTAAATAAATTACTTTTTGTCGTGATATAAAAATAAGACTTCAATACATAAATTCCAGTTAAAATATGTATGTTATAACTACATTGTATTTTACGACTGTCAATATTTACTTTTTTGTAATGTAGATTTAAACAGGCTATGGTCTCTCAGGCTGCCTTTAAATACATTTCAGTACCACAAACTATTCAAAATAATCATCCACATATATTTTTGATGTGTAAAATTCTTTTAAGTTTTAGATCTTGGATAAAGAATACACTGGATGCCGCCTTAGCTATTTTTGTGTGTCCGTTTTATGCTTGTGTGAACTTTTAGAACTGCATTAGTGTGCGTGATTAGGGAAGTACTTAGCTTATCGATAAGCTAAACTAGGCATCGATAATTATCGAAGCCTAGCTCAGGTGTTAATAAACAGTTGTAACCAACCTAGTTGGTTTACTGTTCAGAATAGATTTAAACATTTGAATAGATTGCCATAATTTCCTGAGTGTACAGTCTGCAGTATAATGTCATGAATTATCCGATGCACATCTTTACTGCATATCTTA
The DNA here is from genome assembly GCA_947086495.1 of Morpho achilles. Lineage (NCBI taxonomy): Eukaryota > Metazoa > Arthropoda > Insecta > Lepidoptera > Nymphalidae > Morpho > Morpho achilles. The sequence continues at coordinate 12,652,955 of CAMTZB010000007.1, read as the reverse complement.
CTGTGATGGGTGGTTCTCAGAAATGGTATCAGTCAATTGACTGTGAGCCTAGATTTACCAAAGAATCCTTTGAAGCGTTAAAAATAAAGTCGAACGTGCAGCCCATACTCGGTGCTTTATGTATAGATGAAATGTTAACATAAATGTTAGTGCTTCAGTGGCCAATGGAACAATATCATGATCCACATTATTCCCGACATTTACATATCCGTGAGATCGGTGACAACTTTTATCCACTATTCTCTTATATGTGGGCATTTAGGAAACCTAAGAAAATAATCTAAAATTAGAGAATTCGCATTTACTTGGCTAGTAAATATAACTTTGACTGATATTTATCGATACATAATAATTCGTTAGTGTGTACATCACTACGTAGGTAACACAATTCAATCGAATATTTAACGATTAATTTCTATCTTTTATCAGTATCCCACACTCGTGCCGGCTAGAGAATATCAAACTGTACTGATACATTATAATCTGAAACGCTTTAACTGAATAAAACGCTTTAATTAAGCACGCAATTGAGAGTCAAAGATTTACTTATGAAATGGTAATTCCGTGTTTTTAACTCCTCCTTTCGTTGTTCTTGATGGACACGTTAAGGCAGCACACGACATATTCCACCTTTCTTGAAAAAATATATCAGTAACACTCGTATTTGCTTTAGATTTCAAGAAATAATTTTCAACAAACTCAATGTTATGGCCTCATTTGGTGTCACCAACTGGACATATTTTTAGCGACGTTGCCAAACTTCATCACAATCTCTTTCACTCTTATGTATAGTTCGCGATAAGAACAGAGACAAACGATAAATCGCTTACACACAGACGCAAGATCGGCAACGTCTTTTGGCGCCGTCCAGTATATACTACGTCCATGTTTTAGATGCTCAGTATCGACAATAAAAACGTGTTACATTTTTAATCCTAGATTTTGAATACACTTTTAAAAAAGAGTTATTATAGGGTCTGAATTCCGAGGCTTAACTTATTAGACTTTTTATAAAAATCACAGATAATATTTATATTAAAAAATTATACTGTTAAATTTAATAAATAATTTCGAATGTATCAAACAATACTTTTATTTACATTAAACTATATCTCGTAATTACGGTGTTATACGCAATATTAATACTATTATATTTTTTAAGAAGATACTTTTTCTTTTCTGTATAGTTGTATCCAAGGTCGAAAATTTATTTGGAATACCTACATGACGGTTCCTATATGGCATGCGACGCTTTTTTTAAGAAGTCATCATTAAAACTTCATTCGGACACAATGAGAATCGACAAATGAGACCGTTGATGACTGAATTGATGTTTTATGGCTATTTGAACTTGCTATTAGTTTAATTATTTTTAGTGTTCCATTGGAATTTTCAAAATATTGTCCATGTATTTTGGTAAAAAGTATTAGCCCTCACAATTCAACCTAAAGAATCAATTTAGAATGTATCAAATAGACACAAAGATAATCAATCATAGATAAACTTTCAATGAGAAGAGAATTTTCCTAATTGATATTTCCTACATGTTCACGTTCTACAAAACATTTATAATAATATATAACAATATAACAAAAGCACCTCTGAGAAATATATAAAAACTAAAATCCTAGTACAGTAATTGATTTTCTAATGTTAGCACTTGCTCCGTTTCCCACTGTCTAGGCTTGCGAATGAAAAAAGCAACTACAATTACATGCCGGTAATTGCCACTTGCAATCTAATGAAGTCTTAGTTTATTGAAATAAGAAATTGCGACACACAACCCTCGCTTACAAGACAACTAGTAAGCCAATTACACGTAATAGCTGGAATCAATTGCATTCACCTGTTTGTATTACAAAGATAGAGATCGTCCTGATACATCGTGGGTAAACGTAGCCGGAGCAAATCGGGAACTATGATACAATCTTTATGACGAACGTTTTAACAGGTGCCCTTAGATTGTTATCACCCCTGTCCCTAATACGTTTGATTACAAAATTGAGCAATTCATTTGAAACATCGCAATATACCTACGACTATATTAGATTTGGTCGAATTAAGTAATGAAAGGAAAAGTGACCGCTTCCACGAGCTATTTGTTTACTATAGATTCGTTCTATGAAAACAAATGTGTTTTAGTGTAATGAAGATTGTTTTAGACTGATAGGTATATTGTGAATTATTAATGCGCGTACGCAGCGGGTGACGTCCATATCCATTATTCTGATTCTTCATTTGCTTGATTGAGCTTTTAATACGATTCGCCATCAACACACGTCGGCGGTCGGATTAATCAGGGCGAGAGCTGTCAACAAATAGTCGCTAATGGCGATAGTCACGTAACAATTACGGTGACTATGTTTTTTAAACTGATCACTTACACTAGCATTGCTGAGACGGAGATTTAGGAATAAAGAAAAATAATTATGTAAGAAATAGTACAATAGTGAAATCAATATTATTAACATTTTATTCATTCTTAATTTAATATAATTAACCATAAATTTTTAAAGGTTTTGAATCTTAAGCTATATAAAAATAAACCATTTGTCGGTAGAACAGAAGAACTGTTAGAGGAGTTTTTTAGTTATATCTCGGACTTTATCTAATAATTGAGTACGATTGACACGTGGACTGAGTTAAGGTCGCTCCAGAGATTCAGAATCAAAATGTTGAAGTGTTTGTATGAAAACAACACTGTCTGTCAGTGTCCAAGACAGAACTAAGAGGCCAATCCAACTAAGGCGAGGCAATCAGGGAGATATCATCTCCCCTAAGCTATCAAATGCTGCCTTGGAGGATGTCTTATAATTTTTACATCGGAACAGCACAGCATCAACATCAACAGCGAGTACATTACTCGTCTTATATTTGTAGACGATATAACGGGGTCTCTGGTTGATGTTAAGATAATGCTAAAGGACCAACAGAGTATCTTAAATGGTGGATCCTAAAAATAATATGTATTGCACGTGTTTTGCTCCATTCGATCATCGTTGAGAATTCCAAATTCTTAGGTCATAGGTAATAATTCATAGGTCTCCTCTCTCCGTTTTTAGAGAGAAGGATTGGCGCCAAGACCTGCTCTAGTACGGGTTGGTAGGTGTTTTTTTTCGTTAATTTTAAACCTTTAGTTGCTTTATGGTAAATAAAATTGTTAATTTGTATATTTAAAACGAAAATTTGGATGCCACATATGATAATTTCATGATTTTTATTTGTTGATGATTGATAATATTTATAGCGGTCAAATTAGTAAAAAAATTGAGAATTCTATTATTAATGTTTTGTAAATTACGTAAATTTAGGTTTTCTTTACAGGATGTCCCGCCACGTGCTTTTGTCGCGTCTCGCCGAACACTTTCACGCGACTTCGCTGCCCGGGCAGCGGTTTCCATCTCCCGAAAGAAGTGTATCGCCTCACACACCCACATCTCCCCGATCTCCTCCACAGTCCCCTGACTCACTTACACAGCAACGTTTGGATGTCTTGCAAGTTGGAGACATCGAGATCGCAGGACGAGCCCTTAAACAATACGCCAGAGCTACAGGTAGGTGTTTATTCCAACACCTTCACTATTCCATTTACACCTTCAGGTATACTTTAAAAGTTCAAGCTGGCATGAACACGAACTGTCACGGGTACGTGACTTGTTCATGCCAACTTAAATATAAATACTCTCTATTATGTACTATATATATTTCGACTGTTCTACAAGAATTTTTTTAATCCTTTATGTTAGTTCTGTACATAAGTCATACTAAATTTGGATAAGTAGATTACCCTTAAAGCGTAAGACCAAGGCATAATTATATTAAAATTATTAAGTTTTTTTAAAGTGAACTATAAAGAAGTCATGAAATTGCAGTTGGAGCTATATTAGTTGTATTCATTTTTTGAAATCCTAACTTAGTTGCATTGACCTACAATTTTTTAAATTTCTAACATAGCACACAATTGCACAAGTTTCAAATTAATCATGTTATTCATAAGGTCTAGATTACATGTTTTGTTTGTTTGCAGAACTAGGAGCATTGATGTACTGCAGTGGTCTGGGAGCTCTATACGGTGGTGCCGGAGTATGGCCGTTGCTACTACCGCATACACCACATTTCTCTCCAAACGACCATGCAAGACATACTCCACCAAGAGACGGTAAAAGTTACTTCATTATATTGCCAACATTTTGTACCAAATAATCATGATCAGGTGTTAAAAACTTTAAAAGAACGAAATATTTTTTTGTCTACCACGATGGATTTTGAGAAATTTTGCTTTTTTATGTCAACGTTACAATCTTCATTAATTGGTATTTAAGCGATTCTAACAGCAAAGGATATGTGATATACAATCCTATCAATAGAGATTGCTTAAGCTTAAGCTAAATGAAAAAGATTTTGAAAATTAAGTTTAATCCTTAAGTGCTCCGTGTCGTCTTCATATTCAGAACATTTTCACCTCTTATTTATGAATTCGGGATATAAAGAAATCAAAAAGCTAGCTATCATCTTATCCATCTGCTTCTAAATAAACAATCCGTATTCGGGGCTTATTAATACATACATATCCTCTAGCTAGTATATCATCACAGACGACATCTATTAAGCGATTCTATTTTAAGAAAACCCAAAAACCAATCAGAACTCACTAATAAGAATGGCTTCCAACTATAATCCTATTAAATCGACGTGCTGTTAATAGAGTAAAGATCGTACTACAAGACCCTGACGATCAAATCTTGATCGCTTATACAAACACTTGTAGCGAATTCGAGATGTCAGTTTCCTTATACAAGCCCAAATCAACTTAGGAGTAACTTAATAAGAGAACAACTAGGATATACTTCCATTTTCTCGATTTAGATAGAACTTTTACGCTCTGCTCTGCAATTCACACCCTCTGATATATTTAACAACACATTACCCAGTCCCAAAAAAGTTTTGGTTACAACATTAAAGCTGCAACAAAATTATTTATACAAAAAATACGATGTCAGTTTTAGTGAACCCTATTTGAAAAAAAAAGAGCTGTGATTGCCTAGCGGTGATACCGTGAAATTCTTCCGATGGAGTCACGGGTTGAACCCTGGGCAGGCACGAATGAGTTATTCTGCTAACACTGCTAAAACTTGTATCAAATTGATAATTGTAATTTATCGCACGCTTTTTGGTGAAGGAAATCATTGTGAGGAAACTTGCGTATGGCAAGAGAATTCTAACCTACCAATTCCAATTGGAGACGCGTGGTAGGTCTTGGCTACAATACTTCTTTCCAAAACCGAAAAGAGAATGCCTACGCCCAGCAGTACGTTAGTAACAGGCCTTTACTAATTGAAATTACTATATTTTTAAGAACCTGTGTAATATTGTTTACACTTCAAAATACCCCTTACAAATTGACAGAACTTTGCATATTATGCATGTTTTAAAAACTATTATTTCCATTTAGTGGTTTTTCAATATTGAAAACGATAAAATAAATATGGAATTCAATACTAGCTAATTGAATTTAGGAACAATATTTTCTTTTTTAAAAACTACAGGACAAGGTTTATACAACCATAGTGTTTAAATTGAACGTATTGTTTAATATTTTGATTGACTTCAATGTTAGCTAAATATTACGACCAGAATCTATTAGTAAACAATTTATTGTTTACTAATAGATTTCATCTATTTTTATTTGTTCATTTTAATGAACAAATAAAAATAGATGGTATTTTATTTACGGTACCGTAACTGTATTATATAACAAAAGTAATACTCGACGTCAGAGATTTCTTTAAATACACGAAACGATTTTTGGGTCGTTTGATAAAACCTGTGTTCGCCTCGGCCTCTTTGCATGCCTTCTTGAGTGTATTCCTCATTAGAATAGTTATCAATGTAAGTCGTGGAATAAGTCGCGAACTACTGATACGCCGCAGTTTACATGTCGTTTACCTCCACAAACGGAGTATTTTTAATGTTTTCAACTTGCCAAGGAAAAGTGAGCACATACCAAACAGACACACTTCAGTGACGAATTAAAACTTTTTAAGTATTCAAATTACTGCTTATCCGCATACATACCGGTTACTGCCATGCATCAAAGATAACACAGGAAAGACCTAGATTCAACTGAGTTCTTGATTTTTATATATATTACTTTATTGCCGTGATGCTCTGATGGATATAACAAAGCTGGTCACATGCTAACAAATCTTTAGGTAAGATGAAGTAATACTAACCCCTAATCTTAAATCTGCGTCTTCTTCATAAACAAGTGTTAAATTTTTAATTGCACATAAAATAAAGAAAATATTTAAATTAATCTATGAAGGACGTAACCGGATCTAAATTGAAAAATCTGATTGGTCCTCTAACGATTTTTCATGTCGAAATTTTATGATCTTGCTGTTAGAATAGGAGACTATTCTAACAGCAAGATATAGCAATTATTTTAAGAGGTATTATTATAAGAATATTTTGTACAAAAAATATAAAATATGATTGTTATTTTAAGATAAGCGCCACGTCATTTTCTTTCCCAATTGGAAATTTTTCACATTTCTTGTATAATTTTCAATGGTAAATAATCCATATTTTTTATCGCGTTGCATTTTAGACTCAATTTTGTCCTAAATATTGATGGAGTATATAATTTTAATATCACGTTATGCTACTATTACGGTGACGTCTTTATTTAAATTAAACTTTTCTTTCTATTATATAACTTTATATTCAAAGTAAACAGCGATCTATCAGCACGGACGTAAAACCTTCATAGTTCTAATATAAGTTAAGATACAACCTAAAGTCGATGTATCCATGCATCGATGTATAAATAATTAAAAATAGTTATGTGGCCAACTTGTTAGTATTAAACCATCTCTTAGGAATTTTATTTATTAATATAGGACCTAGCTCCTTCATTTAATAAAAAAAATAGGAAGTTTAGTTAGCTTCCTTGATGATGATAATGTGTTAGTAAGCTTCATTAACTGATCTTAGCATATTAACTTTTTCTTAGCTTTTAGTTTTAGTTAGATGAAACGTTAATAAAAAAACAAAAACTAATTACAGCTACATTTTACTTTTCTATAGACATTTTAGTATATAATTTTTTTAATATTATTAAATCATTGTGAATATAAAGATTCATAATAATGTTCGTCGAAAAAATTCTTAATTGCTGATATACGGTATTGATACAGGTGAAGTTTTCCGTATTTAAGATTCAGATTTACGCAAATTAAATATGAAAAATATTGCTGCAAACATTGACGCAACGTTATCTGTAAACGAACATGCACCAGCTGTGCATGTAAAAGTGTCTGCAACCAAACGCCCGATTTGACTTACGAGTACAACCTGAAAATTAACCTCATGGTGAAGCGTGAAGAGTAACATAACACTGTGTATAATATGCAACATCTTCTTTGTATCTTTTTGATATATGTATATTACTCAGAATAATTATAGTCATTCCTAATATTACCGTCCTACAACTAAGAAACTAAGTATACACTTGTGGAAATGTCGAACGGCTTAAATTGGACCTGAAGACAGAATTACAATGGGAATACGAATATCCTAATTAACTTATTATTTACTTATTATAGATATACATTCCTTATTCTTGCACCATCTACAGAATATTCTAAACTACGAGTATATCCTTTAATCAACCTGGTTGTCTAGAAGAAATCGCTATGTATCGACCGCCATATTATGTAACTACCCCTTATCTTCTATATTTCTCTTTTCTTATTTGTTTTTACATGTGGTGTGTAATAAAATCTTAAATAAAGTACCTGGGTGATCTCCTCCCTACATACTGAATTTCAGGAAAATTATCGCAGCCGTACTTGATGAGTAATAGTCACCAGTATAAATTTAGTTTTTCCCAACCAACGGCTTGTATAAAAATTTGTCATGCCAAACACGTAATCTGTGTTACACTTGTAAATTATTGAAAGCGTAATAAAAAATCGTTTTTCTTTACTCCTAGATGATGAAGAAGAGTTACCATTGAACTTATCAACAAAAAATAGACAGATTTGGTCGCCCGGGAGTGCCTGTGAGCGAGAACATATAGAAACGGAGAGAGAATCGCCAGTATCACGCTGGGATGACCGCGATGATCTCGAAACTCCTCTCGAACTTGTAAAGAGATGTCAAAGCAGCCCAGATGAAGACAGACACTGCAGTGCAGAACCCCGACGCTGTCCCTCGGAGCCCGCCTTCAACACATACATACCACCGCCGCCGCAGCCAGATATCAACTTTTCCCTCCTTCTCAAAAACGAAAATAAAAGCGAAAAATCTTTTCAGGTAAGTGATTGGTTAAATTTAATAATAATTTTCAGAGATTTCGCAGCGAAAGCCTAAAAGGATAATATTGTTCTGTTTGTTCTTATGTTACTAAATTTAATACTGAAAATATTTGACTGGCCCATTGGCGCAGCGGCTAGTGACCTTGCCTTCAGCTCCAGGGGTCGCGAGTTCGATTCCCGCCGGTGAACATTTTCTGTAGACAACTTGCTTGTTCTTTGAGTCTGGTTGTATATTTGTATTTAAGTATGAGTTTAAAATTATATATTTAAATATTCACCAGTAGTCTGTCACCCATAACATAAGCATTAAGTTACTTAGTTTGGGGATGAACGACCGTGTGTGTAAGTGTCCCATATATTTATTTATATTTTACAAGAATGTAAGGATTTTAAATAGAACAATGACAGCTAGATATTTTAAAAACTTGTGTTTATGGTTTATAGTGTACTAGGAGGGCCTATGGTAGGTAAGGTAGACAAAAATATAACATTCCTCGTTTTGTAATTCTTATCATATTCCCGATATTAGTCCTAGATAGGTAATTATTTAAAATCATATATATCATGCGAGCGGCTGTCATAAAGAGCGACTTCGGCGTGATTATTACTACCCGAGCCGTCGATTGCAAGGGAATGGAATAAATTGTTACTAATTAATTGTAATAATAAGTGTGAAATAACAAAATCAATACGCCATTTATTTTCTAAAGTAAAACCTGCCTTCTCTGCACGCTATCGTGGTTTATTTATCAACTCAGATAATTAATATATACCTAAACCTGCGACATCCTTTGCTAAGATGAGAATAACTGTACAATTTCCGTCCAGACTAGCTTTAAATAGCGAACCTGTATATGTTTAACGTTTTTGCAAAATCAAGTACAAAAACTGCCCTTGTCTTAATAAGTACTCTTGAATTGAAACTAGTCACGCGTCTTTTGCACTCAGTTTACGGCTCTCAGACCGGCAGAATCCGGTCTCGTCCCATTTTTTTCAATTTATTTTATTCTTTTCGGCGTCATTATAAAAATCGGCTACCGTTTTAATAAAAATGACATTTTTATCTGCACGGAGAGTTTGTAAATGATTGATAGTTACAAGTAAAATTAAATACATAGTTATGCTTTGCAACAGTTAATGAGTATTTAACATTAAATATTTCACATTGATCTTCACTTTGCAAAATTAAAAGCATATTTGGAAAATATACATCAAACATTATAGTAAGGCGAGAAGGAAAAAAAATAGTGCAAATTGTTGTAATAGATTGTTATCATCAAATATTCTTCGTATATAGAGAGTCCACTAATATATTATAAATGCAAAGGTTTGTTTGACTATTAAGCTTTCACGATTAAGCTGGTGAAGCAATATCAATATAATTTGGTACAATTAAAGCTTACTTATAGAGCTATATATATTTAAAAATATAAAAGCTTTTAAAAATTTCATGTCCCTACTGTAAACCGCTGAAGAGTTCCCTCGTCTGGAGACAATCCTGAAAGGAGCATCAGATCATGCTTATCATAAACATGCATTGTCATCGGAACTGGACTAGAATGTAAAATTTTAGCTCAATCGGACACCGGGTAGTGGGTCAAATTTAACTTACAAGAATAAACCTTCATATACAAGCAAGTTTAATAAACACATTATCAAAAGACAATATCAAGGAGTGTTAAATTACGATTACTTGATATTGACTGAGCAATAATATTACCCTTAATTTAGTGATAGTATTTAAACATTTAACGCTTGTGAGTTACAAAGTAAAGGGGAAGTGAGAAGCGGAAAAAGGCGCGTGGCCGGCACGAGCCTCAATTACTAACCGACCGATATATTATGTACATAATTTTACTTCGGTGACCAGTTTCATATTCAACAACATCTAATTTATCAAACTATTTTATTCCACAAATTTAAAATGTTCGTTTATGTAAATTAAACGATAAAAATCTCAATCTAAATACCTTATCACAATTTTTATTTATTAGATAAATTTTTTATAATGTTCTAATTAAAAGTAAAAACAAATAAATTTCCGAAAAATCATTTAATAGATAATACATAAGACTTTCTTATGTCTAAGGTATAAATAATTATTATGAGTCACTAACATAAATACACAGATAAGCATATGCATATCAGTTATTTAAATTGAATCGCTTACATAAATGTCTTTAATTTCTGACTAGATAACAATCCGGCTGGCATAAAAATTTTTGAATAAAATAGAAACTAAATATGGACAACGGAAACCGACTTTTACATAAATCTAAAACTAAGACTTTAAACAATAACATAGGCCCGAGTATATAATGTAAACTGTAAACGTGTTTTCACAATAGGTCATAAAAATACTTGCAGCATTCATAACTGTTAAATTCTACGATGCATCTAGACTTTTAAATTTCTGGACGTAATAAAAAATCAGCTCTGTACCAGTTACAGACCGATAACCATATGTGGATGATCATACTAGCACCTGTGTTGTTTATAAGAGAGTGCATCGGCATAAAAAGAGGTTGAAAAAAGCGAGTCGTTTTTGTAGACGCGAGGCAGGGCCGCGACGGGCAGCTGCCCTGCCAACTGTCATGGGCTTCCACGCGGATTTTCGTTGAATTGTCATTCGCAACATACTTAACAGTTATCTTGACTAACTGCGAAAATTAACATAAACAAAGTAGTCAATGCAGGGTGCTGCGTAAGCTAGAAACCAACGTTATGGTGGTCATAGCGAAACATTTTATTCATAATTTAAAACAAGTGTCTTGTAAATATAATTTAAACAACTCAGCTTAATCGGACTCCGGAAAGTGAGTTAAATTTTACTTGCAAGATACCACCTTCACATACATACATTGCAAGTTGATTAAAATTATTAAAAATAGTAGGTTACTATTAAAAATACTAGGTTTACAAAATGCATTTTATTTAACGTTGATATGAAAAGATGTTTGACTTACAGGACACCTATTATTTACCTCATTGATGCGCCTTATTTTTCGTACGAGGATTTAAAATCTATAAATAAATCACATAACTAAACCAATACCGCATATATTAGGAATACTTTCATTGCATCCGATAACAAAGTGGGCTCCAGCCTCCATCTCCTCTTTTAGAAAAGCAAATGGCTTAAAACAGGCAGTTACTTTAATTTTTTAAATATCATGTTGCCCTAATTTAAGTATAGAAAATTCTCTATACATCATTTAAAATTTATGCGTAAAATACGACACGGCACTGGTTACATTCTTAAAACAACTGATCAAATAAATCTAACCAGAGATTCCTTTGTCTAACATGTAACTGGAATACGACACAAAAGAAATCGTTTGCATACCTACTATGTAAATCTTACAAGTCGTCACTATTTTGAAATGAAAATAATCTTTGTCATGAAAACACTGAACTATTTACCTTTACTAAGATTTGTGAATACTTAATATTATATTATATTATTTAAATACCATTAATTGTGAATAAATATAAAATATTGGGAATTCGGAAAAAATGTTCAAAGAAAAAGATGTAACTATAGTAAGATAGGAGTAGTAGATCTACTAAATCTAATTATCTAACTATCTACTAATTACAACATTATAATAATATTATAATAATATTTTATTATAATATTATAATAGTTTTAATTATAACATTATTATAATATTTTATTTTAGGACAACTACGCATGAAGGTTTGTGCAAATTATAATTACCCATTATTGTAAGCAAGTTTAGTAATCGAATCGAATCAGTTTTATCTGATATTGGTAAAGTAATATATACCTACGTATAATATATCGCTAAGATTGGTCAACAAATCCTCACAAGTTCCTGACAAGAAGCAAATCGTATAAAATAGAGAAAAACACTGAAGGTATCCGTATTGAACTCCTTACTATGAATCGAATCCACGTGATTTTACGAGACCCCTTTACCATTAAGCGACCAAAGAATACATTTATTTCTATTGTATTAAGTATATAATGTAATCCCTTTTCTTATCGAGGTGTCGTAACAGGCGACTACGGTAAGTTGACCACCGTGTGGTATCCGGTTTAGTAGAATAGACCACCCTCTTTCGTACCGAGGTGGCGCCCGGTCATAAAATACGTAGGCAAATCATATGTTTATAACATGTTGTGCCGACCCCACTTAGAGTGGGATATGGGCAGGACGATAAGTATATAATGTAATCCTAAAAAATCGATATTAAGTACGGAATAACAATTTATTTCGCAGTAGGTAAGTTTATGTCTATCTTTTTACTTATAAAGCGCCCCGTCGGCGACTAATTACTAATCAATGAAAATAAGTATATGGCAAGCAAAGAAATCAAAGAAACGTGAGGAAAGGGGTATAAAAAAGGCTCTGTTATTAGTTTATTATCGGTTGCCAGCGCAGCAGACATACACTGTCAATTCAGTTGTACATTCGGTATTAAATATTATGTTCATGTAATCGATGAAAAAATCATGTATTAGGTGTCATGATTTTTTCTTCGTATAGGGTTCCTGATATTAAATCTTGTATTTATTTTATATTATGGCGAAATAATATAATGATGCTACTTAAAATAAAATAAAAAATAAAAATTTCTCTGTCTGATTTGATTTGAAATATAAGATACCTAGAATTATAGAACAAGTGAGATTTGAAGAAAAATTTCCAGTGTAATTTTATTTTAACTAATAAATTTATTAATACAGAAATTAAAAGTCAAAAATCATAATAAAAGTAAGTAAGTAGTAGCCTGCTACTATCCCACTGCTGAGAATAGGCCTCTTCTCTCCGTTTTTGAAGAGAAGGATTGGAGCTAAGACCTACCACGCTGCTCCAATGCGGATTGGTAGGTTACACATATCTCCAGAATTCTCTACAGATATGCAGGTGTCCTCACGATGTTTTCCTTCACCGAAAAGCGTGTGATAAATTGCAATTATCAATTACACACATAAGTTTTAACAGATAAACTCATTGGTGTCTGCCCGGGTTTGAACCCGTGACCTCCTCGAAAGAGTCGTACATTGTTACCGCTGAGCTACCACAGCTTTAAAAAATCATACAGCTCCTAATTTTTATTTTATTTTGTTTAGTGCAAGCAATGCGGCAAATGTTTTAAACGGTCCAGCACGTTGTCGACTCATCTGCTCATCCACTCCGATACGAGACCTTACCCCTGCCAGTACTGCGGCAAACGCTTCCACCAGAAATCCGACATGAAGAAACATACATATATACATACAGGTAACGAGATATTTATCATGACTTGCTGTCACACATATAATTTAATGCCTGTATGTATGTACACATATAATTTAATGCCTGTATGCCTGCCTCTAATAAGTTTCATTTTTATTCAGTACTTATAGTTCGTGACACATTATAAATAAAGTCCCGCTTCTGTCTGTTCGCGATAAACTGAAATAACTAGACGTATTTTCATAAATATGCTTTTCACCTATAGACAGAGTAAGTTATGAAGAAGATTTAAGTGTATAATTCTAAATAGTTTTTGTGTAACATTGTTGATAAGAAGATCATTGATGAAAATTTCGGAAAAACTCATTCCGCCTGGGAAACGGTGTCTAATTAATATAAGATATACAAAACAATGTATTGTGGGCTTGTTCCCATTAGCTAGTTATAAATAAAATGTTAAAATTTATTTTTTTACCAGCTATAAATTACTGGTAAATATATAATATAAGACTATACAGGAATACTGTTAGACATTGTAAGTAATGCACATTTTTACATTTTACCTGCTATCAGGTGTAATTAGAATCAAATTAATGTATATTTCACTACAGCATTGAAAGTTTTGACAGAAAATAACAGTCCTTTACCAAACTTATATAAGTTAGCCCCTATTATTCAAGTTTCACACTTTTGTAGTCAAATTAACTAGCTAAAGATTCATTCGTGTATATTATTATGGACAACTTTGTATAATAGACATAATGAATGCCATGCATATAAGATATAAGAGTTATATATAAGAAATGTATATCATAACATATATACATTTCTTATATATCTTACATTATGTATATGTATTTTTATACACAAAGGTAGCTTTTTATTCATTGCACTTGGTCTTGTAACACAACCTCTCACACACACTCATGCACTTTACATATTACTCACCGAGAGGAACTTATCTAACTACCCTTTTTTTTCTGTTTTAACTTTTGTTTAAATTAAACAACAAATAATATTCATTTTTACAAAAATAAAATATCACAATTCACGGGAAGGGCGCTGTATACCGAGATACAGGGAAACCTAGTTCGGTTACAGAGGTCTAAATTAAGGAAAGAAATTTGTATAGATAATATTATTTTTCTGTTGTTTGTATTTATGTAACAATGTTGTTTTTTGGTATAATAATAATAAATAAAAAATAAATAAATATAAGAATTCAAACCTAGTTTAATACGAACACAACATATTTATTTATTGTCTTTAATATTTAAATGAGTTAATCATGTATGTATATATATATATAAATATGGCGATCTAGCTAGGTTTTATTTAGAAAAAAAGTTTTTCCTGTTTTTGGGCATTAAAAATATGGTATGTACAATTGAAAGCAAATATTTATTTTGCTGTCAAATGTAATGTTGCGATAGCCGATGGGTAACGGGTGGACTGAAAATTTTCAAAACCCTGGTCCGAATCCCACATGTCATCGGTGCCTTATTTATAGATTATATTATAAACGTATCTTATAGTTAGACTATTCTTTAAAATGATATTAAAATTAGTAAAGTACATTAATAGTTATAAAATCTATATCAACTAATTGAAAATTGAAAATTGAATTCAATAATTTGAAATTATTTTTTGCCCTTTACATGAATATAAAATATTATCGAACGAAGCTTTCAGAATTATTAAATAATTCAGCCATAGTTTTGTCTTGAATTAGTAAATAAGTCGTCATCGAGTATCAAGTAATCAAGTAATTGACAAGCTTTCAATAATGCTAAATTTGAAAACTTTATTTCAATAGTATAAAAACAAAACACCAAATAAAACACTTTTTTGTATTCAACTTCAAGATGCTTTACCAAGAATCGAGTATCTAAAAACTACGACGTACATATTTGTCCCAGTCGCGACGTCTCGTCACGTCTGGGCAGTTCCGAATGATTTACGGTAACCTTAAAAGGCATTCGTCCTCCCGATATAAGCCCTATCATCAATATTCCAAAATGCAGTTCGCCCTGCAATTAGCTGCAGAGCCTTCAAGACCTTGTCGCGTCAGAGCGAAAACAAAAAATAGCAGTAAATCCTGTTTCATCTATAAATTATTTTATTTTGTTTTATCATTTTGAGTCTCGCGCAGACTGGACTGTTGGAACAAGTAAAACTTTCATAGTTCTCAAATCCGTTAAACCTATGTTTTTGAGTAACCAAAATCGATCTATTTTTTTCTATATGCTTTCAAAAATCTGCTGATTTTTTAATAATAAACAGAGTCATCATGATAATACCTGAGAATTATTTGGATATTTGTAACGTATTATTTTACACTGAAACAACGTAATGGTTACTCGTAGAAAGAAGAGCTTTGCTAAATATTATGATATTATGATTTTATTTAACTTTGAGAAAGTGTTATAAAAAAGAAGAAAAGTATCCTGATTTATACTTGATAATTTATCTTTAAATTATGCCTGCAAAAATAACTAACGTATGATAGATTTATCCGAAAATATTTATAGTTTGAAAGATTTTTTTTATAATTTGAATTGAGATCCTTAGTTCATTAATTTGAAGCGGCGGCGTTATTGAACCCACACTATTGTATTCAACATAAGAAATGGCTAGGACGAGAATCCAAAATGAGTTTTATGTAATTTTTGGCAAGTTAATTCAAATTAATAAATAAGAATAAACCTATTTCAAAGTATCCTTTTAGTAAATTTGTAATTATCTTTCTGGAACGTATGTTATAGTGTGAGATACAAATAGCTAGAAAATAAGTTGAATAATGTAGTAGATCTGATGTGATATGACATGTAGTAGGTCCGTTTATACACAAGCTTTATAATTACCACCTAACATTCTATGCATGACACCCTCTTATTAGATATCGCCGTGACATAAATCTAAAAATGAATTAATCGTTTGTTTGCTGTAAACGAATTACAGAAATGAAGGGACTTAATTTGTATATAATTTTATATATGCTAAAAAACTGAAATAAATTTCAGTGTTCGCGCTTACTGTGTGCCTTCGATAGCTGCAGTAGGTGAGCATAGGTAGGATAGGCAGAAAACTGGCAATTTCTCCACCCCGAATAATCAAGGATAATGACCTTAGACTTAGAGGCTTCTTCTTAAGTTGTGGCGTCCACGCCGCTCCGGCTGGAGTACCACAAAAAACTTAATCCAACTATATTGGTGGAATCACAAATTAAATTGTTCTTTAATATAGTTTATACACACAAACGCCGACTTATCCTTTATATTTCTTATATATTAATCCGAGCGTCCACCGAATACCGATATTTATTGCAATTCACTGAGAGGCCCGTGCACCGTGTTGCGCGGCCAACCGATCTCCTTTTTTTTTGTGTGTGACATTAATTAGTCACCTACCCACACCTCCGGTGCAGCAAGCCCCAATTATCCTTGGTCCAAAAATATTGCCCGAACAGTCAGTATCATACTTATCAATCATTTCTAGTTAATGCTAAATATTTCGTTAACATAGGTATATTATTTGAGTAAATTTGATTTAACATATGAAGGAAATTTCCTTTATTTGCTGAATATACCTATGTCTATTTGGTTGCCATTATTACTTAAAAATACTAAACTTCTTATTTAGTAGCTTATTATATACATATAACATGATCAGACAGTAAATTTTCCATTAAGATTCCTTGTTTTCTTTGATCGTTATAAAAGGGGGATATAACTTTACAAGTATAATTTTTAATACATTCTTTACGTTAAATAAAACCATTAACCGTTAGGGATGTTTTGTTATGATGAATTCTTCTTAAGCTAAAAAAGTTAGAACCTGAGTTTTAAAATAGAGACGTAAAGTTGCCAATCAACTTATTTCGCGAAAGTTTAAAGTTATTTATACTTTTTACAAAATATATATTTTGTTACAGGCGAGAAACCGCATAAGTGCGTCGTATGCTCCAAGGCATTTAGCCAAAGTTCTAATCTCATCACACATATGCGTAAACATACTGGTTACAAACCTTTTTCATGTGGACTCTGTGATAAGGCATTCCAGCGAAAAGTAGACCTCCGACGACATAGGGAGTCGCAGCATTCTGATGTAGATTCGGCTGCGGTTGCGACTATATCCCGACACCGCTACACCTACTACGGCGAAGAACAACCATCGTTAAACGCCCTCATATCTAACTGAAATTAATACAACTATAGAAACTAAAATATCATCGATATTTAACTTAATGTGATACACTGGTAGTGGCTTGCTGTAATGCCTTACAAATTTTTCGATTAATATATTTATATCAGTTTCATTATTTCTTAAGCACAAGGACTATATTGTCTACTTATTGCAAGTTAATATTCATTTTTTATTTAGGGTAGTTTAAAATTATCGAAACGCCGAACTCCTGTCATTAATTACATTATTACTAGTCGTAGTAAAGTAATTGTTTGTGCTTTAACAACTTTAATATATTATTTTTGTGTGACAATTATAATTTTATGTAAACTGTACAAAAAAAATAAGTAACCTTTGTATAAACAGGATGTAAGAAATCTTCAAAATTTTGGCTTTAGTTTTTACTGCATATATTTCACCATTTAGGTATATGGTATGTACCTAACCATATAGAATGCAAATCATTTACACATTATATTTTGTAAATTTTTATTTAACTCCAGAAGTTCCATGGAAAATTTAGAAGATCACTATAGAAATGGAGATTCCTTAAAAAAAATTCGCAAGAAAACTTTCTTGTAATTGTTTTTACTATATAAAAAAATGTAGCCAAAGATATTGAGCAATTATTTAAATCGACATACAGCGTTATGTTTACATCGTATGTTAATAATAACAATGATATATTGCTTATAATTGTATGGAATTTCGTATGTTACCTTTAAAGAGTGGGTAGTAATAGAAATAATTTTATGGCACATACCTATAGAAATAATTTTATCACTACGTATACGTTAAAAATCATCAAAAAAATGAAATCAATTATTATTTCATAAGCTAAGTCGTATAGCACCGATCTTTAGATCCGTCCTTACATTGTGATATTTAATTTGTAATAAGGATATTATACATTTTTAATAATGAATCTCAGGAAATAAATCATGAATATTAAATAATATATTTATAACACCTGTCTTTGGCAAAATGTAAGACAACTTTGTGAAGATGTGGATGAGTGCCTTATTAATCCTGATAAAATCAACTTTGAGTGCAGAGTTTAAAAGTTAGGTGTATCTCATCTTGTATGCACTAGTCACGAACCTTATGTTCTTTATTCCTCTTATGTTAAATACCTGCATGGATACCTTGAGCTCCTGCACCGTACCATATAATTAAACAAGAGTCCTTCTCTAATATAGTAATAAATGGTTTGTTATGTAGCTAATTACACACAGCCGTGAACACTGTCGATCGGTGATCGATTGTCTATTATATCACTATGATATTGTATCGTTATGATTTTTTGTAGGATATTAGATGGCTCACCTATAGATAGTTTTTCAGTTTAACTATGTGTAATTTTGGAAGCAGAGGTTAATTGAGACATATTTGTATTGATTAAAAAATTGTAATTGTAAGTCGTTTTTACCTACTGTAACATAGTATATGGTATAGAGTGAGTCCAATGTAAACCAAAGGGAAGTGTTTTAAGTCGTAGAACGGTATATTTATATAGAATTAGGCACTGTAATATTATTAACTATTGTAATTAATTTTATTTATTTTAGCATACACAGAACATTGGCGTATCCTATTATAGCATATAAATTATGATTCCGTGATTATTTAACAAAAAAGCTACCAATTGTTACCAATATTCATACCTACAATCGGTTTGTTACCATTTACACACAATTATGAACAAGCTTACTTTTTATGTATTCACTTTAATGATAAGAAACTAAATGTTGTAACAGAAAACATAAATTTATTCACTTTACTGTTAGTAACTTGCATTTGAATTTAGTTTTAAACTATTTACATACTATAAGTGCATTGATTATTGCATAAAGACTGTCCGCATCTCCTAGGTCATTGTGCTAATTGTGCAAACGCTATAAGTCAACTTTTAAGTTCATTAAATAGGTATAGTAAATGCAATCACATGTTTTGAACAGACAAGGAATAGCTTGCGTTGGAAAGATAAATGTACGATGACTTACGGCTAGAACACCAAAGAGTAAAGCTACGATTGTTTATCTATACCATGATTCTAGTGACATAACACTTGTGGACCATATTATTAGTTATTTAAACGTTTGTATCTAATGTGCATTGTAGATAGGCTTTGTCAACAAGTTGCACGGTAAAACCGCAACGCAACGCGAATTACCGAATACTTTGGGTTAAGTTCAAGCCATTTTGTAATAAGATTATGTATCCAGTTTGACGGTACATAGTCTCGTCATTATTCTTTTGTTTAAGTTGTAATTTCATAAGGCCAGTTCAATACAAATATTTTATTGTAATACATCGTTTTTTTTTTAACCTAATTTCCTATCCCTTAAGTGATATAATCCTATTATTATAATAAAAGGGAAAGTTAATGTGTATGTTTGAACCTATCACTTTTGCAACAGATTTGTACAAAATTTACATGCTGGTAGTATCGAAATCTAAAGTAAATCGTAGGTTATTTTTACGAAGATCCATAGTATTGATTTTCTTCTATGATTAAGTCACCTATATATATCAGTCTTTTTCATAAACTTTGCATCACGGGTGAAACCGCAGAGCGCAACTAGTGCGTTTTTACTGTATAGTTTACGAATTTACGAATCATGCACGACAGCTGATAAGTAGGTAATAACTGTCTATAAAATAGTTCTGAACAAATCAAATAATAACCAAATGATAATTTTCCTTTTATGATTATCGCTTTTCTCGTAGGTTATCATAATTCACTTAAATTAGGCTAAATTTTTGTAACACCAACTCCGTTATCAGAGTTTCGGGAGAAACTTCTTTTAAATTTTGAACTACGGTATCCTAATGTTTTGAACGGAGATGTATTTATATAATCGTCTTAGCTATTATTTTTCTTAGCTTATTCATTTAACATGCATTGCAATTTGGGTTGAACACGGTCCTACTATCCACTTTAGTGTATCCACGTCATAAAGCCAGATTCAATATTAGATAAGTATTTAATTTATACCAGTAATAAACAACTCAATAAATGTATTGCTATCATATTAATAACATTTACAAATAGTTTGTTTTCTAGTAATGTTTATTTAACACTTATCGATATGTATAAAGGTTAACGATGAACGACATTTTATAAATAATAATGGAGAATAATACTGATGGTGCTACGGATGGTTTTTAATTTCGAACAAGCGTTAACAAGTTGCTCTAATTTTTTAAAAGATATAAAAAAATTCAAATAAAAAAAATGAAAAAGAAAGCGACGTGACATGTGAGACTCGAACCCGGTTTTAGAACTTTTCTGGTCCGCCTGTTACCATTAGGTTATAACAGCATTACGCCTGATAGGCAAAAGTAGCATTTGCTTTTTATACTGTTTTAGCAGTTTTTTTAGTGCTTAAGAATAAAGATAAAACGACTTTTTTAAAAATCGATCGTTCTTTACCCAAAACCCACTACATGCTGAATTTCATGAAAATCGTTGGAGCCGTTTTCGAGATTTAGACAATACAAGATTAACTCAATATAAGATAGAATTAACGCGAAAAGCGTACTAAAAATTAAGTAATATCATATAGGATTGAAACGAAAACAAAAAATAATTACGTACCTAACTGATATAAACAAGGCCTCGTTGTATTTAAGCCTCCCCAGTTCCCACTAGTCCAAATTAATATTGTTTGTTATCGCATTTTATTACGTTTTGAGCTGTTATATGGTTGCGTGATCTGGATTACTTAGTTTTCAAATCTTTAATATACTTAAGATAATATCTATATGCAATAAAAGATAGCAGGTAATCATCTTTTTCGTCTTATCGTTAAACGATAACATAAAAAAGACAAAATTCTAATCAATCTCTGTAGGTAATTAAAAATTTCAAAGATTTTCGAAATTTTTTTGTTACTTAAAAGTTAAATCGATATCTTCCATTCTTTGAATAAAATCCAATCCTACAAATGCGAAAGTTTGTGAGTATAGATGTTTGTTTGTAACTCTATCACGGCAAATCCGCTGAACCAATGTCGATGAAATTTCTTTCATGAGGATTTCTATATGTTAACCGGGTTAACATATAGGCTATAGAAATCATGATTAATTCTGCAGGAATAAGATGACATTGAAAAGCGCTATCTATTATCAACCTATCACGTGGCAATAGTCTACGCGAACGGAATTGCGGGTAAAGCATATACAGACAAACATTCATTTTTATAAATAAAATAGCTTAAATATAATTTGAATTCAAATTAAATTAACAAGATAATTGTAAGACATATTTTAAAAAATCAGTAATTTGATTTGCTTCTCCTTTTTCTAACTCTTGATTCTTTGATAATTTTAGTTTCATCTAAAACCGAAATGGTGCTATTTGTGAATATCAAGCAATATCACATCAACATCTTCACTCATAACAAACGACAAAGGAAGTTTTCGTACATCGCCTAACGATTGATCGATAATGTTGAGAAATAATCACTGCTGTTGAACTATGAGCTTACAATTCCTGATGACGACAAAATTTTACTTTTGCAATTTACTACTGTCAACTGTATTTTGAATCAAATTCATATTACTTTTTCAATAAATTGTTTTAAATTCATGCTCTTGTATAAAAAGAGTTTATAAATACACTGAGTTTAAATTACAGTTAATGCTGACTTAACCCCGTAACCCTTTTAAAGGTTTACATATAAGATATCTTTCTACGCAATAATGCAAATAAAGCCATATCAAGGCTTCTCTCTACTTATAGTGGATATAAATTAAAGAACTGCAGCATAACTCTTTTTGTTTTTCCACACATAACAATTATGTAACTTAATAAACGTGTTAGTATATCTGAATCCATATAACAACCTGTGAATGCAATAGTAAATTGCTAATGAAATTGATTTTTCTGTGGCCACTACACCATGACATTCCAACCACAACACAAGAAAACATAATACGGAAGCATGACAATTTGTGCATACGTTTTTATTAATCATCAATTTTAAATAATTGATAATTAGTAAATCAATAAATATTCACCAAAATACACTTAGGGTATTTTTAATTTGTAATGTTAAATAATTATTGATTTAAGGTTTTCTTGAAATATTTTGGTGAAGTGACATATATTTTAAGTCGTAAGTTTGTATTATTTATTAATGAAAATATTCAGCAACTTAGTAATGTGAATAAGTTTTTTTTTTTTGGCCAGTTGTTAATGTATCGAGTATTTATTTTGATTATTCACTAATGTTACTTTAACCTAAACATGTTCAACATTGTCTTGTACATAAACACGTTGTTTACATTTTTGCTACACACTGAGAAGTATATTTTTAAACTAATGAGAAAGCATGGAAGCATGCCAAATTTTTTCAAGAGAAAAAGACTTAAAGATACATTCCACTTGTTAATTATAGTATAACCGTCCAAGTTATGAACATATTAAAACAAATTAGAATAATAAGATTCATAATATATCTTCTTGTTGGTTTACTGTTAATGTCAACTGTACTTGAATTCAGGTATTTAGGATGACTTAATAATTATATACCTAAACTAAGAAGTATATATATATAATTAAAACTCTTAGGGTACTGGAACTGTATAGAAACAAAGAAATAAATGCTAAAAAACATATATTAAAGTTTAAGTGTATGTGACACTTTTATCACAGAATTCAAAACAATAATCAAAACACTTTTATCTAATCATCCCAGTTCACTTGGTGACAGTCATGCCATACAAATGTGCCTTTTAGGCTCTGTGGTGCTTCCACTGCTAAGTAAAGAGGAGCTTTAGCACCACGCTCAGGACTAAAGTCACCCATTCCTTTTGTCATATCAGTTTTCACGAAGCCTGGATGAACACAATTTATGGATATGTCTTTTCCTTGTTTAATAAATTCCCTTTGTTGCACAAACGTTAGCGCTGACATAGCTACCTTAGACACTTTATAGTCTCCGTAATGGCCAGCAAATGATACAAATGCATTTTTTCCATTCTTAGCTGCCTGCAAGAAGTCCTCAACAAACTCTAATATCTCGATAGTGGTAAGATCATCTTTCACTAATGAGTCCAGCCACACTTGTTTCCTGATATTTGAAAGTAAACCCCAATCACTGCTTAGGTTAATAACGCGAGCATTATTTGTTAGGAGGGGATACAATATTTCAGATATTGATAGAAGACTGTAGAAGTTCGTATCCATCAGCCTCTTCGCCTCTTCGTAAGATGTAACTGATTTGTCGAAATCTAAAATACCGGCGTTATTGACAAGGATATCAATACCTTTATGATGTGTTGAAATATAATTTGCGAATTCATGAATACTTGGTTCGCTCGTAACGTCTAGTACATGAAATAATGGTTTGAGACCAATTTTTTCAAGTTTTTCTACTGCTTGCCTCCCTCTTTCTTCATTTCTTGCAGTTAGATAAACAGCACCAATTTTTCGACACAAGCCTTTGACGATTTCGAATCCTATACCTCTGTTACTACCTGTGACTACTGCTACTTTGGTTTCCATATTGTACATAAAAATTTAACAACTTAGAATTCACAATAAAAATATAAAATTTAAATATAAATATATATATCTAATTTAACATCGAATAATGACATTTCAATTTCGTGTCACTTTGACAAATTCATCGTATTGACTACTCTATGGTATTGACTTTAATATCTGACAGTCCAAATACTATAGAGTATAGACGAATATCTATAATATTGTTGGGAAAACATCTAATATCGTTCCATCCATTTACGTTGTCTTTTAGAAAAGAAGTAATACTACAATTTAGAAAAAAGCGAAGCGGTTATAAAGCAAATTCAAAATGACATCTCAGTGTACCTACATAATATAGATAAAAAACGACAAAGCCTCAGGTCCACAGTCCACTAGTTCTCGTTTAGGTTTATAATTTGGTATAACTATAAGCCGCCAAATGTTACATGTCAAGCAGGGCTTATTCACAAAGTAAATAGTAATAAAAAATAGTATTTGACAATTTATTTCTTGTATTTCTTTCCTTAAAATAAGTAAAAAACAAGCCATATGGTAATAAACACAAAACTGAAATGGCAGACACAATTTTCATTGTATGTTTTTACATAATCACTACACTGACTAAACGTTATATTTACAATTTGAGTCACTCATTATATTATACGATTTTTTTTTAATAACGAATAATTTCAAAAATTAACTTAAATACTTTTATTAGTTTTTGCTAAATCTTTTACACAAGTTCTTAATCTTAAATTAAGGGGAAAAAAAATACTAAAAATTGTCTCACTCACGTAGGTTAGGTGGCAGAGATCTCTGTAGGGATAACTTGACCTTTGAAACCTTTTTATATTGGTATTATAACTAAATAAATAAATACAGGTTCTATGAGTTTTCAATATTTATGTATAACAATTATAAGATCACTGACAAAAGAACTGAAATTTTTTTGGTTAACCAAAAAAATTTCAGTTCAGTTAAACTTTGGTTAGCCACATCAACATCATAATAAAGATATGATCATGACAAAAATCAGATTAACATTTGTATTCAATGGAAAATGATATGTTTATACATATGAAACGCATCATAGATTGCAATAATTATTACTTGCCATAAAAAAACCTACTGGAACTATGAACTATATACCAAAACGTAATAGTCATATAATTAAACTAACTGTCACAATTTTCCTACATTCAGCGACTAGTAATGTAACACGTATAGTAAAAAAATTAGAAATATTTAAGTCTATTTACACAACCAAATAAGTCGTTTGACTTAATCCACACTTACTAATTTGATTTAAAAATTAAAACATATAAGCTACAATATTTAAAATGATTAGTCAATTTTTACTGCTGCATAAATTTTCCTAATAAATGTGTATGCAGCTAAGAATCCAATAGTTCCAGTCAATAGCCAAAAAGTTAATACCATCAAACCTGAAACAAACGAAGTAAATGAATATTCTTTTTAATAACTTACAAAATATTGTTGGAGGCGGAACCAACAAATGTCAAAGTTAATTCGATATTAATAGCGGAAATGGGATTTGCAATTGAGACAGATGTTGTCGGCGGGTTGGAATCGGAAATTGTAGTAGTAACTATTGCATCGATAAGATTTCCAGATTGAAGCCCATCTCTTTCTAAACATCTTTTATAATCATTGTTGTATGATGTGAATTGGCTATCAAATATTTGTGTCGTAATACGTCTCTACCCCCAATTTAATCATCTGTGTTACTAGAAGTTGTCTTTAAGTAATAAAATCCCTGCAGAGCTTCTGATAATTAAGTTTCTTGCCATTTTTGGTAGCAGAATTGCTTTGGCCAATTCACAAATTCAGATATTCGCAACTCACATGAATATGTACATGTGAATATATTCACTTATTGATACATCAGTTTACAACACAAACTTTTTGAAATTACAAGGAATAAATAAAAATGTATGTATACCTGTGTAACCAATATATAACAAAGTAGGTATAAACTCTGTAATTTCCAGTTTTGCGAAGAAATAAAATATTGAATATATAAGGATGTACACAGCAGAACCTCCAGATATGATAAAACTTTTCCACCACCAGTGGTAATCCTAAAATGGAAAATATACTATAATATAACTAGAAACAATTTCAATCAGTCATATTTTGATACAAGTAGATATAGAGAGAGGCAGATAAAATTACATCTCATCAAATAAAAATGAAATAGCCTTATATTGTCACAAATTAATATTTTTCATTATCACAAAGTAAAAGTTTATAAATAAAAAATATTAAAGGCCAAATATCATCGTATCTTTAATAAGAAAGCAACAGTTATGTATTCCAAATATAATATAAAAAATCATGAAACAAAGAAATTTAGTTATATGTGTTAGTTAACAAATAAATGCCAGAATACCATCCACAATAAAGGAGGCACTCTTTAATAATGTCTGTTATGATAGGAGTATTTTGAGTAACTACTGCAAGAAAATCTTAAATTTCAATTCTCAATTCTTCTGTACTTCAAATTATTATCTATTTATGATGATGAGTAACCTGCCATTATCTCAACTATTATATGTAAGGAATTTCATTTACCTCACCACAAAGTTGAAAATACACCATACCAATAGAAATCTGTGACACTGAGATAACTAATATGCAAAATACTAAAAACAGGAACCCAAAAAGATAGTAAAATTGGTTTTCCCAAAGAGCATTAAATATAAAGAACAGCTCTATAAAAACAGCTCCAAATGGAAGTATACCAGCCATCAAAATACTGAAATTATAATGTGAAATTATTTTAAAAAGAAGCGACACTGTATTTGTATTTACTTAATGTCAATGACCTGTGACAATAGATTTGAATTTATTAGCAATAATAATGTAGTATTATAAGTAATTTAATAAGTATTAGTAATAAAATAAGTATTGTAAATTTTATATAGTATTTTAGGTGGATAGTTTGCAAAGTAATTATCATAGGTCATAGCATAGCTCAAATAATAATAATCATTAAAATCATACTTTCAGGTTTCAATATTTATAGATGAAATTACTTTCAGCAGACTGTTATTGTGATCTTGATTTTAAGACCCCATGAAATACATAAACTTTCCCTACTTTATTTAATTTAGTGAATTTAATGCACTACGGTTATATTATATTTAAAGACATGACCATAGGTATAAATATTTTAATCTCACCATGTAAATGTGTTCATATACCAGACTTGTTCAGGTACTTTTCTGGGTATAAAATTAGTCCGTACTGGGTGTTGGAATGGTTGTTTTCGACATCCAAAATAATATCCTAAATAAACTAATGGCAACGATATACAAAACCATAGACACAACAGTGCCATCATAGTTGAGAATGGTACTGCCCCACTAGAATGTTTACCCATAATGAAAAAGTTTAGAAAAAAACATGTTCCAAAAACAATTGCAGGGTAAAGTGTGGCAGTCAAAAATGCTGCCTGCTTCCATTGTTTTCCTTTCATCGTGTTATACAAGCGGGCTGAATAATAACCAGCTATGAGTCCCATAAATACATAGAGGAATATTGCAGCAGTCATTAGGGCTCCTCTGCTAGCTGGTGATATCATTCCGAGCATAGCAATGACTGCAAAAAAAAGCAGTGAATAAATAATAATAAAGGGTACCTGTAAGATATGAATTTAATTTTACAGTACTTACTAAAAACAAAAGTTTGTCATGATAAGTGAAGAAAACAGCAAGAAAAGAGAAAAATTGAATAATTACTGGGTTAAAATAAAATACTTGCGCTCGGTGCGTGGCGTATAAAGGAAGGGGTGTTTCATCAGTGGTGCCAATATTTAGTAATTCGATTAGAAACATTTTGATGTGTCTTTAACAATAAGATTCTAAATCATAACTTACTGGTGCATTGCGTACTTTTTCGTAGAAATATTTAAATATTTTTGAGTGAATAAATATTAAATAGAACTAGAATGCAAAGCTTAATTTTGTTGTCATTTGTGATTGTAATAGCTGAATGGGGAAGAGGCGGCTAAAAAAGTGATAATTCCGAGGATCAAGTCCTACATGTCACAGACCCTTTCTTTTTTATTTGCATTTTTTTATATCTTTTAATAAAATTACCAAGCAAGGTTCGGTCACCCAGGTACACATTATAATAAGATATATTATAGAATAAATGTGTTTATGTTTGTAAATATATGTTTTTAACTGATATATAAAAATGTTTACACGTTTTACGTTTACGGTATGTACAGTAGTAGACACCTTATTATAATAATAACAGGACTCCTACAAGGATATAGGATGTCTTTGAGATTGTAAGATGTAAGAAAATTATACTGACACAAACACTAGGTTTAAGTAGTCCATCTCTATTTCTACAACTTGTGTATAAGTTTGTAAAATGGATTTCACTAAAACTTTTATTGAATCGCGTCGGACAGTACCTGCATATATCTAGTAAGGATAAGCCAGCACTAAAAGGGCGCGAAATTGAACAAAAAACTTAAATTTAAGAGTACATTGTCTTAATTGCCCTGTTCCCTCTTAAGAGGTCGGATTATTTTATACAGGCAGTTGTTAATTGGAGTTGACTTGTCAATACTCTCAGGGGAATAGAAGAGACTTCTAGAATAAGTCTGAGAAGCTTTTGCAAAATACCGCCATTTTCAGACAATATGTTTATGTCAGCTAGCAGCAGATTTTTATTTATATATACTTACATATAGTTATGAGAGACATTAGGAAAATTTGTATTCCACTTCCAATCACGGCTGCAAAAAGCATTCGCTTAGGAGGTGGTCTGAAAACATCACCATGTACAAGTTTCCAACCAGTTTCTTCAATCATATCTTCAATATTTTCATCTGAATTATATTTAGCAATGTCTCTTCTTAAGGTTCGAACCATAATCATAGTTAAAATAGCTGCAAATAGATATATGATTGAGTATAGTTTACCATAATCAATTATAAATGGAAATAGCCTAAAAATATAAATAAGCCACCACTGCTGGAATGGCCTCTTGTCCCCATTTTGGGAAGAAATCACAAAAAAAATCTCTCATCTCTCTTGATGATGCTACTGTTGCGGGGCGAAACGATTGTTGAGTTTGTGATAGTGAAACGTATGTAGTGCTTGTGTATTGTGGTGGCGATGGTGGAGGTTTGTGCATGTGTTTTTACGAATCCTGCATGTATCAGGTATGATAACTGATTGACCACTCTACATTTAGCATTATATATATTTTCTATTTTACTTCATCGTGAATTATAGCAAAATAATTTTATTTTTTATTATTACTTTTGTATCATTTAAGTCTAAAAAATACCAAGATGATTTAAAACAATCTTTAAGGTAATCATTGTTTCGGCAATACTTGTTTACATATAATATACATAAATATCTTACATTATATTATCATGTTAAAATACTAACCGGAAAGGAAGAAAAGTACCACTATTGAATTCACTATGGAGAACCAATGTATTTGTACATCTTTCATGCCTAAATAAATATCCCATCTTGAGGCCCATTCTATATCCGACTCTCCCCATTCCACAGAATATGTAAAATATAGCTTTGTGCCAGTGTCTTCATTTACAAGCTGAGGCTTAGCTTCTGATGAAAAATGACATGAGTTATCACCAAAACTTAACTCACTTTTGTCTATTGAATGGGTCTCAACTTCAAAGCCAACAACTCTATATGAATCTCTGTAATGATACATTAAGCACTATATTGTTTTTTAATGGAGGTAATCATATAACATATGCATACTACATAAAATGTGATTGTAAGCAATATATAAAATTTTCTATTTATCTATAGCTATAGCTTTATATAATCTATAGCTTTTTAATAACCTGAAAGATATTATAAGTAACATCCAGTGTGTAAATTATTAACAGCCTGTCCAAATAGAGTTTACACAAGAGCTTGTTCATACTTCAACAGAGAGACCTACAATATTATTCTGTTCTTTATAATTTATGTTATTTCTAGATAGTGTCCAAGATCCACCCCTAATGATGTTCCTTCTCGAGATTGAAGTAGATATTCCTTAATTTTAAATATTAAATAAAAGATTTGAATTATTAAACCAATCTTTTGTTATGCATGATAAATCAGCATGAAATTTATAAATAAGCAGTCTAATAATAATTTCTATGCCACATAGGCCTCATATATTTTGCTATATAATTATTTGTACTACTAGTACATTTCAATAAGTTAGTACTTATCATACTGTTTGTACGATAAATTCTTCAAAACACTTAGTTATATGAATGCAACTAACATTATTATTAGAAGAAACAATCTACAATTTAGATTTTAATGATAGATACATACAACTTTCAATATTTTTGAATTTGAAGAATTCGAAAGTAAAATGTACATGTAATAATAAAAAAATATCACTAAGTAATGGTAGATATATAGATTTCTTTAACTTATATATAATTTTATACTTATAAATAATCAAGAAAACTTACTGACTGTGTTTGTGGTATTTTAAAAGTAATTTTAAGTGGTTATGTATATATGCTTTTCCTTTAGACATGAAACCTAGCAGATAACCTTGCTGTATTGTTCGCTCCAATGTATCCTCATTTATTAATTTTGTTGCTACTGGTAAATTATCCACTAACCTAGAAATCACAAAAGTAACATTTTATATATTAGATGCTGTATAAAAATAAGAAATAAGAGGAAAAGAAAGTTTAATAGATCAACATTCCTACATAGATTTCATAACTTACAAGTGCACAAAATATTCATGTTCAATACGGCTAGCAACTTTTTCAGACTCATCAATATTCCAATTCATTGGATTATTCTGTTTATGACACAGAAGTTTGCATTTTATGTTTTCAGCCATATGAATTTCATAAGGGGTATTTACAATTCGATCACCTCGTAAAACTTCACCCAAATTTTCAGATTTGTATTGGAATGTTCCATTTTTAGGAATGCAAAGGGGTAGAGAATAATACTCGTAAGGTAGTTGCGTGTGTATACTTGTCATTTTTACTGCTCTGACTTCTATTCTTTGACCTTTTGTGTACTCCACTGGTGCCACACCAGGTACATAAAACCCATTGCTATGGATAATTAAATTTACTAAAAAGATAAATAAGTGAATCTGGAAAGGAACCTTAATAAAAAGGGTTAGTATCAAAACAATTAGGTCTGCATAAAATAATGGTATTTCTTGTGCGGTTTAAAACTTACTCTAATCATATTTAAGGTGATGTATTCAATTAAAACAAAAAATACATACTAAACATGTTTTGTTATTACGGAATTAAAAAAGAAGATACATGGAACCCACAGATGGAACCTGAACTTTTTGGAAGTCAATTTGACATCACGAATCAGTGTCACCAGAGATTACTAGTGTCACCAACTGTGTTTAACGTGTATTATCTATGGTTAACACTTTACACCATAGATTACTTTCCACTCGCAAGTAGCAACTTTGGTTTGTCCCTAGTTTTTGTCTGAATTGAAATTAAAAAAATGATGCGCTATTGCGCAGCCGTTATTGTGCATCATCTTCATTATTTAAATGAGTTAATCGTGTATTATATATATAAATATATTTTCTGAATCTCGGAAACGGCTCCAACGATTTTCCTGATATAACGCATGTAGGGGGTTTTGGGGGAGAAAAATCAATTTAGCTAGATTTTATTACAAAAAAATCGTTTATCCCTGTTTATTAGGCATTAAAAAAAAATTGTTAGGCATTAAAAAAAATGGTAAAATGGAAACCAAAGAATTTTTAATTGTCAAACGTAATGTTGCGATAGCCGATGGGTAGCCGAAGTAGCGGACTGAAAATGTTATATTAATTATTAATACTACACCCAAGTACCTACTTCATAATTATAAAGTAAAAATCTAAATGTTGTTAAATTCATCAAGAACGATATTTTACTATTATTACCTTACCTTTAAGTAGTTTTACATTTAGACTTAGTGTTATAGTATAATAGAATATGTGTTAGAATTAAGTGTTAAAGCTGTTGGTAAACCTAATAAATTTAAAAAAAAAAAAATTACTTATAATATTTATACTAAAACTGTATTAATTAACTTAACTTTTTTAAACTTTTTTATTTTAGTTCTACGATACAAATATGGGCCCAGAAGGCCTCAAGCTTTTGGGTTGAATCGATAGTCATCTAAATTCCTTTGTTAAATTTACAGTGCGCATTTTTTTGTTCTTTTTTATATTCTCATTACTTTTGTATTATGGACCTCCGCAAAGTAAGGCCTAATTCTATAAATTATATTTTTAATATGATATGTTAACGAAAAAAAATGTACTTTTTTGCTGCCAGATGAACATATTTATTTTATTTATTACGTTTTAATATCTTTTAAATTCATTTCTTCATATCCAATTATTGCACATTCGTCCTTGCCATTAGTTATCCGAATAGATGAATAACGTTACTACATATTACAGTTACTACATCAAAGATTACAGTGTACATAATGAAATACTACATATACGACATACGTCAGTCAGACGTGACAGAATATCTCTTTAAAGCGAACTGAAAAACATCTCTTAGAAAGCGGTAAAATATCTAGCAACTTCAATTACATAACCATACCAAATATAGTAACATTCCCTTGATATTTGATAGGTAAAGCTTAAAATTCTATTAATCTAATCGATGAATAAATAATCTATTTTTCCTTGAAACGATTATTAAAATCGATTAGTTCGTGTCAAAATAATCTATTAATAATAATCGTTTTTTTTTACTATTTGAAATTTGCCTTTCTTTATATTAATAATTAATTAGAATAAAGGCTAATTAAAGTGGACAACTATCAATGAATGATAACATGTTTGTAAAATTTAATTAAAATTTTTAGTTAGGCTACACTGGTTTCATCCAACAATGCATATGTCATGTAAAAAAAAACAAGAAAAAAAGAGTGAAAAAGAAAAAGAGGATAATTAAAATAATCGATTATTAAAAAATCGATTAATAAAAAAAATAGTGATTTAATATAAAATCGAATATTATTACATCTCTAGTTTTGTATTTATGATAGTTGTCTGTGGTGACATGCAATGTGTGTTAAAAATAGTAAAATTACTTTAGAACGCGTCTAATATCTGAGCTTTATAATTTTTTTTGTTATGAAATAATGAATATTCTTTCCAGGAAATATTTGTCATGTAGGGACTAATATTTTACACATAAGTAGGAATTGTTTAATAAATAACATTTAGAATTTATCCAACTTGTACGTATTCTA
This sequence comes from Morpho achilles, assembly GCA_947086495.1. Classification (NCBI taxonomy): domain Eukaryota; kingdom Metazoa; phylum Arthropoda; class Insecta; order Lepidoptera; family Nymphalidae; genus Morpho; species Morpho achilles. The sequence continues at coordinate 12,619,456 of CAMTZB010000007.1, read as the reverse complement.
CATCATGGTTCAGGTACGTACATATATTTCATTGTTTTAAGATTATGATGCTATGATGTTTGTATTGTGATGTTATCAATTGATGTACATTATGAATAAATGTTTTTAGGCTTCAGATGAAATGGAACAACCTGACTTGCCTCAGGCTTTAAAATTGCTTAGAGAAATGAATACAAATGTTCAGCAAGTATCCCAATTAGTGGATAACATGTTACTGCGCGTGAAGAGTGGTGAAATTTCTACAGATAAGGGCTTAAATTTTCTAGAAATGAAATATCAAATGCTTCTAAGCTATTTAATAAATTTAACATATATTGTTTTAAGAAAATGTTCTGGTGAAAAGATTGATTCAGACCCATCAATAGACAGGCTTGTTGAAATAAGGACTGTATTAGAAAAAATTCGTCCAATAGATTCTAAATTGAAATACCAGATTGATAAAATTGTTAAAACTGCAGCAATCGGCACAGGTGAAGAGGATGTCCAATCATATCATGCCAATCCTGATAACCTATTGAGTAAAATAGAAAATAGTAATGAAGATAGCAATGACTCTGATACTGAAGAGATAAAAGAAAAGAGTGGTAAATCAAACATATATGTGCCACCTAAATTAGCAGCTGTACATTTTGATGACAGTATATCAAGAAATGAGAGTGAAAAGAAAAATAAAGAAAGAGCTAAGAAACAATTCCTCAACTCAAGTGTCATGAGAGAGCTTCGAGAGGAATATTCAGAGGCACCATTAGAAATGAGCACTGGCAATCATGTTAAACATTCTGTGTCAAAGTATGAGCAAGAAAAAACTGAATATGAAGAAAACTATCTGACTCGTTTACCAGTAACTAAAGCTGAGAAAAATAGAAGGAAAAAATTAACAACAGTTGGCATGTTAGCTGATGAAATAACAGGAAGTCGTGGTACTGCACGTAAACATAAGATGAGGTCTAAAAAGGGTAAGGGATTTAAAAGAAGGCGAACTCACTGATAGCATCTATTAGTTATCATATTTTCCATTACATACTTCAAAATGAGTAGTCTTATATAAAGTACATGTTTAGCAAGTGCCTCATTGCCTCTTAAACATTAAATATATCTGATTTGTTGGTAAAAGCTTATATTATATTTGTGGAAAATTGGAAAAGTTGGGGGGAGGCTACTTGAAAAAAGGATACAAAATGCTATTTCCTGGGCTTATCAAAACTAAGGGAGTAATTTTTTAAAGACATGAAATATTTAAAATTTCAAAATTATTGTTTTTTAATTTCATCTGAGCAATTATTTATTTATCTGTTGAAATTCTCTATTAGAGATATATGTTTTTTACATCATTGACAGCAAAATGAAAAAAAGACATTCATATACTGGTGATGGTCAAATATTTCAGTATAAAAAACCATTTTACCTAATAGTATTAAAGATTATTAGAGATTAAAAATAGATAAGTCAACAGATTTTATTACTAAATATTGAACAATATTAATTATTGATATATTTAGTTTGAGTAACGTTGGTTATACATCATAAATAAGCAATCCATACATTGTAAATAACAAATCTTGATATTAATGCAAGAAAGTTCACACAAAAAATAGTTGCTATTTGTTGCAAATGTAGATATTTATTTACAATACAAGATAATATTGTCTGACAATTTAAGTTAAGCATATCTCATACATTAAATTGAAACTATATCATAAATAAGCAAATTTTACATATATAATAAATAATAAAATGAAAATTTATGTAGACAGTAAAAAACCCAATGCACTACCTTTTTAAAATGTTAATATTTTTTAGTTCACATTTATAGTTGATTTCAAAGTCTTTTAATAAAGTATTTGTATAATATTTGGAATATTTGAAGAAAATTTTAGGATTTACTGTATTTATTATGTTATACAATAACTATTTTTTTTTTAAATCTTAATGTTACCATATACAGCCAATGTAATACATTATAAGTACCTATTTTTGATAAGCCTTAGAGACAAACAGTGTATGAAAATAAAATATGTATTATTTTTACAGATTACTATATCCTGATTGTTTATATATTTATGTGTACTGAATCAAATTCTTTTTGGCAAAAGTTTATGGTTGAAACATTGCTTTAATTAGATAAACACATGAGTGAGTGAAAGTATTACTCATATTATATACCATTATGAAAATACCGATATAAACATTATTAATTGATAATTTCAGTGTTAAAACATTAAAGCATAAGACCTCCCTTAGCAATTTGTAAAGCCACAAGCACTATGTATATGACATGTTATAATTATAGAAATTTTTAACATACAGGGTACTTCGTTTTGTCTTTGCACATGCACCGTAAATTCAATCTCCTATTAAAACTAATTATTATATCCATAATATTATTTGTTACTATACTAAATATTATTTATTGTTTATCCACACTGAATTTCTATCCATTAGGTGCTCCCACCATAAAGTTATTATACTTCATGTAGGAGTGCCAAAGGCAGGACTGTAAGTGACATAATAAATAATGAGAGGGGTGATGAAACTCCCATACTCCATCTTTGTCTAATCACACATAAAAAAGAGAGACAGATGGGTCACCCCCATTGGCGCTCTCTTGATTATAATATGTCACATTTAAGACTAGCTTTCCTGTCACTGTTTTACAGATTCTTATTATTATCTCGATCAATGAGTTTGTCATCTCAATATTTTGTATGACATTGTGTTTATTTTCTTTCTATAAACATGAAACTCTATACTATACTTGTGAATATTGTAAACTGGACTATTTTATTTGTGGACCTGTTTCATATTTAATTTTTTGATCAAAAATCGCTATCTATGGTCAACCTTCAGAAGTCAACATTTAAATATAGTCTGCGGAAGTTTGTGTAGGCTTTTTCAACATAGTCCAAAACTAAAGACATATCAATAAATTTATCCATCTATTTTTTTTAGTTGGCTTAAGTCAGTACAACCAGCTTGGACGCGTAAAGCGATTTTCAAATATTAATACATTTTTATTAGTATGTCCTATTTTACACAGATAGAGTACGGTGAAAAAAACAATTCAAATATTTAATAAATATCAAATATTGTTTCATTTTTAATATTTGTTTAAACCAATAAGTAGAGTAAGTCATTACGAAGATTTAGGTGTATAATTTATTTTGCCGATAATATTCTATCATAATCTTCCTAATTTCGTTCATTGTCTTATGCTTAAAAAGGCGTATGCTTGAAAGAATACGCGTTCAATATGAAAAATAATTTGTGTTACCGAAACAATTCTAATTTCGAAAAATGGTCGTTATTTTAAGGTTTTGTGATTTTATACAAATTAAAGTTAACAGCTGATTTAAAGGAATTTTATTTCTATTTTTGGTTTGACTGACGTATAGACTTGGTTTTTATTTAAGTTACATTTTTCATATTTGTGTTAAGTTCTGAATGTGTGTTTATTAGGAACAACATATTGTTAAAAGTAAATAATTAATTTATAAGTTTATTTTTTAAGACTTTTCTTGTTAGAACAATGTGTATTAAAATATGTATTTTACGTTTTATATATGGGACTGTCTATTTAGAGCGGAATCAATATCAATATATTGTCTTGTTCTATATAGATTTGCGTCAATTTTCTTTTAATGTTGGTGTTTATGTTTAACAACTTTTGTTAATTTACTCAAATTTAGTTTGTAAGTTTTTTTTAATGATATTTTAAGTAACTAATAAACAAAATTTCAAAATATTTTTTTATTTCTTTGCAAGTTGTAAAGCAACATTTGGGAAGTCTTGAGCGCACGTAGCAGGGTTAAATGATTGGTAGCGAAACAGTCTCATTGTTCGTATGTGACCAATAGGTGTGTGCTCGTCCAAGCATTGATAGTCCCCTTTTGGAGGCGCAGTTCCGTGATTATGCGTAAGGTCCGAACGAATCACTCTGTTTATTAACCACTCAGGTGATGCTATCATTAACTGTAATAACAGAAAAAGGCATGCTAACATTTTTGTATCATTATTAAGGTACTCTTAAAAACAATCTACAATCTTTACACTCAATCAAAATCGTTACTTAATATAGATGATTGTTAACGTATGTAGCTAATACAGGTATATTGTAAGGATCTTACAAAAAAAACTTACGGGCTTTGCAATAGTTGCATGTGGGTTCCTATATTCGTCTTGCTGTGTAGTTAGGTAATCCATTATACCAAAGTCAATAGGAAGTTGTGCCAGATTAGCATTTTTCATCAATTTGTTTCTCCCAGGAGTGCTTATACAAGACAATAAATGGTTTATATATATATTTTTTATGGTATCGCCGTGTGGTATCCGGCTGAATAGTCGCGCCCTGATTTCTTACCGAGGTGTCGTAAAAGGCGACTAAGGTAAGTCGACCCGCCGTGTGGTATCCGGCTGAGTAGACTAACCTCATTTCTTACCGAGGTGTCGCAAAAGGCGACTAAGGTAAGTTGACCCGCCGTGTGGTATCCGGTTTAGTAGAATAGACCACCCTCTTTCTTACTGAGGTGTCGTAAAATACGACTGAGGTATGTTGACGTCAGGCAGGAGGCCTGTCGTAAAAACGCAGCCAAATCATGTGACAGCATGTTTATAACATGTTGTGCCGACGCCACTTAGAGTGGGATAAGGGCAGGAAGATGATGATTTTATTTATGGTACTTTGTTTATGTAGCGAGTATATCGTAGGGAGAGAGGCGGCGTATGGATAGCAGTTGTATAATAACAGGCTGTTATTATTACAAGTATATAACTTTATGTTGCACATAATATTGGAATAGTGATCAGCAACCTCGTATTGGCTGTATTGCTGTTGGTTTATCGAGAAATCAAGCGCCCTATAGACTTTTCTGGATGATCAGAGCAATTATTAATCGCCGATAAGATTTTCTTTTAAACTGAGATTACGGTTTAAGAAATTTAATAATTATTATCTCAATATGTCGAATTCGTGCGACTCTTTCGAGGGGTCACGGGTTCGTACCCCGAGTAGGCACAGATGATTTTTTCTCCTAAAAACTTGTGTCACACATTTATAAAAGAATTTAAATTAATTTTGTTATCAGAGATACTATTACAACTTACTCAGTACATGGATAAGAAGTGAAATTCACCAAGGGCTTAAAAGCATAAATGGGATCTGTTTTATTAAAGACTTGTTCAAGCATGTGTCGAGTTTCTGTGTTCCCAATATTCTGATCTTGATCACCCCAACGCAAATAGGTACTTAAGTGATTACTCAGTTGATCACGATATACGTAGTTATCTCTTTTCTCTACGTGCATTTGAAAATCCCAATTTTCAACTTTAACCCGCGGCCCATAGGTGTTTTTCGAAAATAGAATTTGCTGCGGCTTTTTAGCCATGGGATTTTTTGTCCTCATTTTGCAGAGTAAATAAAAATTACTTATAAAATCTTGATGTTCGTGTAGTATAATAATTTTTTGAAAATTCTAAAATGTTTCAACAATTATTACAATTGTGACGTAAACTGTGTCAATATCTTTTTCAATTCTCGTTATTTCCGTTTGACATGCAGTTTTTGTTGACTTGCAAATTTTTTTTTGTATATAAAATTACTTTATATTATTGTACTGTATAAAATATTTGTATATAAAAATATAGTGTACTACTCAATTCCAAAGTGTATTTTTATGTTTGTTTTATTATTTAGGCTTTGTTATTTTTAATTATTTTTTACGTCAACACTTATATTTTACTATTTGTAAATGAATTTGAATCAAATCTTATATCTTATCTTAAATTACTATAGGTTACTAACCAAATCGATAATATAGATATAATAATCCAATAGTACATCTAGAAATCTCGTTCAGATCTTTTATGCATGAAATTCCTTTTTTATTGTTATTCTTTTATTTATTTATATACAAATTTATTGTTATTATTATTATGATTTTAAACTTAAACACAAGACTGATATTAATACGTATTCATTTATTCAATAGTAAATGATAAATGCCAGTAATTAATTTACGTATACGTACTGTTTAATTTACGTACAACTTTAATTTACGTATCATGTTATATAGGTAAATTTACTAAGACAACCAGAAATTCAAATAATTCTGAAGCTATGTAGTCAAACAAAAAACAATTACTGCTTTCAATAAACTATAGAGACGTTCAAAATACATATTTTCATTTAGTTTTAGCTAAAGCTGGTGTATCTGCAATTAAAGATCCCGAATTTTTTTCTTGCCATCGCACCTCTTCGTCGAATAGCCGAATACTTTCCTCAACACAAATAATAAATGCTTCAAAGAATTCGAAAAAAGTTATTTCAACATTTAAATTCATTATCTTATCGCTGTTACATATTTGAGGAAATATTCGTTGAAATATCATAATAATTGATTTGCTGGACAAATTTCCTATGTTAAATAGTTTCAGATTTTGATTTTCGTATTCATGATCCTGTATTGGTTCTTCTGAAAAATAAATCATATAAGTATTATCTTATTTTTAAGTTTAAGATTTTTTCTGTTTTATTATTTTAAATTTTGGGCAAATTATAATGGCATCTACGGTGACGTTTGAGTTAATATACGTCTTCTTAGTGAGTTAAATGAGAGTTTTTTTTTAAACTGTTCGATCGCGTTACCGTAATGCAATTTGTATGGCGCTGGAACCGCGGTCACTAGATGTCGCTGTTGCAGCGTCATACAAAAAACTCGCACTAAACACACAGATAGATCAGATCATGACCTAAATCTTGCGATGTCAGAGCTCGGCGAACATTTGTTTGCTATAGGAAACGTTTTGTGAATGTTAGGAAGAAGAAACACATTTAATTTACCATTTATAAAAGTCATTTCATCGCCAAAAATGTAAACGTTTGTTCCTAAATCGTGACAATCATGATGAATAAGTAGAGGTTTCTGTTGTACATCATGCGGTGCGTAGCGCACTTCACGTAAAAATGTACGTATCGTGCACGGTTCACTCAATCTACGATAGAGCCCATAGAGAGCATTCAATGGCACGAAAGCTCCATATCCTTTTGCGAGTTTTCCTAAAGAATGAAAAATTGAACTCAACTACGTGAAAACATTGTAAAAAAATCTGATAAAAAAAATTCATATTTTAAAAAAGCTTGTGTGGCAAATTACACAAATAAGGAAAATTATTGTAATAGTTTGTATCATTATCAATCTCAACGTATATATACAAACGGTATAATTAACAAAAATCATATGAAATTAGATGTACCTTCAGAGATACTTTTAATAAAACATTAAACAGGTAAGCTGTATATTCTGAATGATCAATAATGGTTGTCCTACCTTTCTTGCGGCCAACACCTGGCAATACGTCTTGTTCCATGAAATATCTGAATGCGCTAGCCAACATGGTGTCTGGCTTTCTTCCCGGCAGCTGGCGTTTAGCGTATAATTTATTCGCCACTGATATAAGGCTATGTTGAAATTGCCAAAAATATATTTTTTCAAATGGATAGTGCGGCGCCCTCGAAAGCCATTGTGGGTTTTCGTGAAATATTTTGTCAATTTCCGCTAGAGTTAAACCTTTCTCATGTACATTACAATCATAGTATAACTGCCATAAATATAAACGAATTAGAATAGGAGTAAAATGTATTTCTTCTGTATTACATATAGTTGCATACTGATAATATATATTTTTCAAGTGCGTCTCATAACATCTTAGTGCTTTGCTTAGCGAACTTACTTCGAAGGCTATCAGGTCTTCGAGATTTATAAAACTCAAATCATCTTGTGTTTCGTCTTCAGTAGCATGTAATGTATGTATTTTGTTGGCTTCCATAAATTCAGTTATAATTTCTTTTCTAAGTTCATGTTGTTTGTCAATGTTGTTTATTACTTGTTCGATATGGTGAATAAGTCCGACAGAGCTATCGCATATATCAAATAAAAAAGGTTCCACCGTTTGCGTATATTTATCAACAGCAATATCATTTTCTTGGTCTTCGCGCAACATAGGTCCAACGTTATCATCGACAAATAAATGTTTATGTTGTAATATGAGTCCATTATTAGTTACGAACTTCCCAGCACCATGCTTTTTATTGTTTTTAAAGTCTCCTTTATAATAGGAACCTAAACCTAGGCCAAGGTTTAATACTCCGTATCCATTACGTTTACCCTTCTCCCAAAACCCACGGTATGCGCAAAGAGATGGTAAGGCCATAGAATTATTATTATACGCATTCCAAATGTAGAATCCATATCCAGACATTACACCATTTTTCCATTCGCCTCTATAAAACTGTGTTTTAATTTTACTTTTTAAAATACTTACATGGGAAGACGAGGCATATGTACATATACCTACGCAACGCCAAGTATGTACAGATAATAAAAATATTTTAGTGACATTAAAAATATAATAATTACTCACATCATGGTTCGGCCATATCATTAAGCCCTTTCCTTCTCTTACATATTGATTCCATTCACCTTTATAGCCGCTCATTAGGCAATATTCACGAGAACCAAAACCATGACGTACATTCTTTAATAAAAAGTAAGATATACTTAAGTTAAAATTTTGAGGAAGGTGTTTTCTCATTGCATGTTCTGTCACTGAATGAGTAATTTCAATTTTCACAGTTCTTTGAACGGTTTCTATAATGCATCGTTTTCGCGTTCAGTAATATTGCATACCAAGAACAATTGTAACAAAAACCGTTTTTGGATTAACCAATTTGATGATAATGGTTTTATGATCGATGACAGGAGTGGCGACCATGAACATGAAGTGCTTGTTCATGGTCGCCACTCCTAATGTCCTCAGTAATGATGAAAATGATTAAAAGAATTGTCGAACAGCTCACATAAAAAAATATATTCAGAATCCTTAGCAGCGAATTTGTGGTCAGGATTTCTTATCCACTACAGACATAACATCAATCTAAGCCTAGGATTAGGTCGTCGTCTTTTGTATGACTGACCCTAGGTTCAGTCACACAAAAGACATGTGCCAACACTCCCCTATTTAGCTTAAGACGCTGTGCTTTGTTTTTGACTCATCATCCTCCTGCCCTTATCCCACTCTAAGTGGGGTCGGCACAACACGTTATAAACACGCTGTTACATGATTTGGCTGCGTTTTTACGACCGGCCGCCTGCCTGACGTCAACTTACCTCTGTCGTATTTTACGACACCTCGGTAAGAATGAGGGTGGTCTATTCTACTAAACCGGATACCACACGGTGGGTCAACTTACCTTAGTCGCCTTTTACGACACCTCGGTAAGAAATGAGGTTGGTCTATTCTACTCAGCCGGATACCAAACGGCGGGTCGACTTACCTTAGTCGCCTTTTACGACACCTCGGTAAGAAAAGAGGGTGGTACTATTCTATTCAGCCGGATACCACACGGCGTTGTGCTTTGTTTTTGACTAAATGCCCGATAGTTTTTTTTTACTTTTCGGTCTCCATACTGTCGGTGACGTCATTACACATCTAGACTCCAATTATACTTTATTCAAATTGACTTTTACCTGCAGCTCATTTGAAGCATTAACTTACTGCATATATAGCGAGTAACTAAAATATTAAAAACATGAATTGTCACTCAAAATGCTAAACTGCACTTGAAGAACAATTATGGATACAAAATAACATGTTAGAGTATACCAAGAATAATATTGATATATCGAAATTTTCTTACGTAACTCCATTGCCCATCATAAGAGTTTCTTATTGACCCCGGGAAGTATATCACTCCATCGCCGTGTTTTGTACCGTAATGCCAAGTTCCAGTATATAAACACTGTTTGCGAGAATCAACATATAGGCCCCTTCCATGTCGAATATTTCCAACGAAATCTCCTTCATACCAAGTGTCATCTTTCCATTGGATAGTACCTTTACCATAAATTTCGTTTTCGGTAAAATGCCCCTGTATTAAATATTATCTAAAGTAACTATTAACTGTTTGTCATAAAAGTAAAGTAAAGGCTTGTTAGTATCCGACTTCTGTGCACTTCTGGCTTCCTCTCTCCGTTTTTGGAGAGAAGAATTGGCACATAAGTTGATTGCAAGACACATAAGTTTTAATTGAAAAACTCATTGGTACCTGCCCCGGGCTTAGAACGCGTGACCCCTCGAAAGCGTTGCTCGGTTTCACCGCTGGGCTATCACAGCTATCACTTAGTAACATTGAAATAAATAATTATAGTAATTTCGTATAATTAATTTTAATAATTTTCTTAATTATAATTTTTATATAATAGTCTATGACATGGACGCCGGCAGCCGGCCTTGTCCAACAAAAAAAGGACATAGACTTACATATTTTTTTACCCGACTGAACTAGTAAGAGAGAAATGGTTTTCGAGTTTATGTACATATGCATATATGTATGCATGCGTGTTTTTTTATATGCATTTATTCATTTAATATAATAGTTTTATATTGATTGATAGTATATGTGCATGCAGATGCACATCCTTGAAATAACCCAGGTTGCGCATGTCTACAAGCTAAGGTGAGTTCTTCTCATGAGAGTTATAATTAATAAGTGTCATAAAAAATCCTTAGTATGTAGGTATATAAGAAATTATATGGATAATAGTTAAGTTTTACTAAGAAAGTCGTTCCGTCTGCCCATTGAAAACGTCCTTCTCCGTTCATGCATTTCATAGATATATGGCCTTCATATGTGTTGCCATTACGAAATCTAATAATCGCTTTTTCATCTGGAGCCGCCCACCAGCAAAGTTGCATTAAATCGCTCTATAATCATATTTGCAAATTTATTGATAAATTTATTACAAAAATGAACTTACAGATTCTTTATTCACTATTTTTTAGCCTATAGTAAAAATAAAATTACATTTCGAACTCTTAGCCCACTATTTAAATATCATAACATTTTATGTACATGTACATTTTATATATAGTATATTGCATTTAATTATACTTGTGGTACAAACGAACTCGTTTACATGTTATTTTTTTCTAGTTCTCGAGGGATAAAAACGAGAACTTTTATCCTATATGTCAGCCCGGTATACAAGTTTCGATCTTACCAAATTAAGGTATATATTTATTGTTCCAGATATATGCTATATATATCCAGTGCTCCAGCGGATGAACGTAATAGACAGACAGACTTTCGCATTTATAACATTAGTATGGAATGATTGTTTAGTATATTACCTGTGTATTGCTATCATTGATTTCTATCTTAGATCTGCTTTTTTTCGTTTTAGATGGTTTAGCTACAATAAACAACAAACTTGAATAAAATATAGCCACAGAGATTAACAAGCTGCAACAACAATACTAACATATTGATTTCTTTTTTTTTATAGTGGACGTTATTTCACTAGGAGTTTTGCCAGCGTCAGAATTAAGATCCTCATTCTTAGGTTGTTCTATAACTTCCCAGGATTCTATAATACTGTCAAGCATTGATTCAAAAAGCATTGTAATAATTTCTTTGCGGACAGATCCTCTGGGTCGAAATCCTAAAGACACTCCAGAGTCACTAACAAGTCGAGCAGTGGAATGTCCACGAGTCGTAGAAAGACCTTCAAAATCATCCTTTACATGAGTTTTAGTTAATATTAGAGAGCTATCACGTCGTGTTATGGTTCTTTGGGAGTCAATGTAAAACATTGTTCAATTTTCACAATAGTCCAAATCAATTTGTGGTCTAGTTTTAGAACAGCTTAAAATAAATAACACGTATTTGTAGTACTAAATAATTCAATTGTATTTTTGCAATATAACGCGTCTAGGAAATCTATGAAATGAAATGTAAAATTCTCATATTATAGTGTATTTATTATCTATGGGTGTAATCAGATGAATTCTATATAGAAAAAATGTAACGAAGGTTTTATATGAATATTATTTATTATGCTCCTCATTAAAATGTATATAAATCATCTTGGTCCGGTGATCCAATTTTTGTATTTCTTCTCGGTCGGGTGTTTGACCCAACTTGTCCGTTTTCTTCAGCATTCTAAGCGTAAAGTCGTATCAGTAGACCTCCTTGCCTTTTAAAGCAACAGAAGGTCGGATGGGATTAACTTTTATATCCAATCAAGGACGCGATGTTTGGGCCATTGATGCCGACCATGTAGAAGGCCTTTTAGGATACAGTACCATAAGTTCTAGTGGATTTTGCAGAAAGGAGAAAACTAAAGTGAATATTAAGTTTTGATATACCTATCTTAAGTTCTACAATGCATATGTATATAAAACAATAGGTCCATTATGTTCCTCAGCCTTCATGTTTCGTTTTCATATATCCAAATAAAAAAATACCTATTTTTGTTCTGTAATTATCACACGAACTTGGATTTGAGAGCAACGGCGTTATCTGAAAAAACTTAAACAACCTCTACGGTTTTCTTGTGGTTCTTGCCCATGTTTTTTGGGCTGTACTTTTTTTAATGACAGTTTCTTACGTTCCTGATTTCATAAACGTATCTTTAACGACTCATATGTCAACCACTGACTCGGCTTTGACTCATTATTTATAGGATAAGGGTTAGAAAACTTTATTTAATTTTATGTTTAAATAAATACTACAATTATATAAAGGACAACTAAAACAAAGGACTTCAACACAACATTTTATTTAATTTTTTTTATAATATAAGCGTTAATAATCACATTTTTTTAATCTATAGATTCTTAAGGTTTACTATTAAGATTATTTATAAATACACGTTATTAACACACACGATAAAACATTTTAAATATTTATGTGAGAGTTCTCTGACACGCTTACTTGTGCTGGTCGTACAGCTATCGTATATTTTTGGCGCAATTTTCATAGTTAGTCGTTAGTGAAAGGAAATAAAGTTACACTACATAACTAGAGATATTATATACGGTTGCCTCAAATCTTTAGTTTAATCCATCAATAACATAATTAATAAAATAAAAATAATACAGCATAGTCACCACACGTTTTTAATTTATTTCTGAAGGTTGGCTAGGAGGTAATGCTTCAAGCATTAAAGCCGCCTTTTGTGCAAATATTTGTATGTTATATATATATATATATATTCTTACTCTTTTAAAAATACGTTATAATTTAACGGCAGTTTTTAAAAATAACGGCTTATTTCACTTTCTTAAAATATTTTTATTCTTTTTGTTATTGGTTAATGGCACTTTTACTGCTTTTGATGTTAGCAGCTATCGGCCAATGACAGCATAGTGGAAATAACAACATTAATAAGTTAATTATTAGTGACAAACACAAATATATATATGATATTATTATTAAAGTATTTATTAGCTTGTCATGTTTGAATTGACATTTTCTTACATTTTTTCTATGAGGGTAGGGTTAACCGACACTTTCGATAGTAGTGAAACAAGCTCGTACATTTATAAATAAAATAAAGCTACATTCACAGTATGCCTTCGAAAGAAGACACTATAATATAAAAATATAACATAACTTCTTCTACTCGACATTTACTTAACCTTTTAAATTCCAACAATTATATTTGTTAAGTCCTTATTTTTCATATTATTTCAAGTTTTTACCACATTTTACCTTAATATCTAAATCGACATCCATTATGATCCGATATTATCCGAAACTATCGCAAGTACATATTATAATATCGCTGTAAATATATTTTTTCGTGCTAGTTTTAGTTTAAGTTTGCTGATCATTTATAATCACTAAATTTACGCACAATAGGCGTGATAACGTGTGATGTATAGTTTCATACACAGACGCAACAACGCGTATACTTTATGAAAAATATCGTCCCATCCGAAGAAAAAAGTCACATTTCCTATGCTTATACATGGGACATGTGACTTTGTTGTTTCAGATTGAGCGAATGATTTTTATAGCACAAATCGCTCACGGACTGTAATAGTGCCACGACCCAAAAATCATGTTTTTAGATAAATGGGTTTAAAGTTTTCATTGTTAAGCATAATACATAAAAATGCTTTAGTGTGCTTGAACGAAAGGCCTTGTATTAAATTATGAGTTTTGCCGGTATTGCTACTAAAAAGTATATGTATTTTAGCATTTACACCTATTTAGTCCAAAATATGTTTTTTGAGTTGTGCCACTATCGCAGTTCGTAGTTTTTACATTAAATATATTCTTAAATCTAATACAATATACGTATTCGTATTAGTATATTGGTCAATAATCTCACTATTACTGCAAAAATTTAAATCGGCAAGAAAAAGTCATAATAATTAAAGTCTGACATCATACATTATAATAAATAATAAGACTATAGCTATTTTTATCTTTGGCTTAACAAATGAGCAATTCAATTGCTGTTATATATTGAGATCAAAATTATGTATTTGAATGAATTATCTATTTAATAATAAAAAATAAGATTTAATGATGATATAACACTATTTTCCAAGACAACGATGTTACGATTACTAACTCGACGAGTTATTTGATGGAATGTTATAGGTAAGAAAATCGATAATCAATCGGACGTAACGTAAATGACTGTATGGGTTAGAGATCAATACGATCTCTATAACCCAAATTGTCGCAAGTGTAAAATATATTTTAATTATATTTAATATGCGTATAAATAAAGAAACAATTTTAATAACAATTTAATATAAGAAATTACTCAAAAACAATAAGGAAAAAAGATAATTTTAATAAATATAGACAATACATCTTAAAGTTATACTTCCCCTTAGGTACATCTTTAACATTTTATCATATTTAATTTCTTTATTTAATCATTTTATCGTTTTAACTGTAGTGTACTGGCATGATGGATTGAACTTAAATTATTATTTATGTTTTATTGCGACAAAGAAGTATAACTTCTTACTTGCAAACTTTTGGTGTTGTGGATAGCTTTGAATTTAATAAAGGTGACTTGAGAAGTAATTTACACGAATTTAGACATATCATTGACATATCCCTCTTGTTAAAACAAGAAGATTAGACAAAAAAAATTTTTGTTGGCCTCTTCATTTTATGGTTTAAGATTACATCCAAGCACTTGCACGCAAATTGTCCACAATACTAGTTCTACGTCGCTGGCAGACTCGCATGCACGGCTCGAGGGCCAAGCGGCGCCAGGGTCATGAATCGTGCAATAACCTTTGGTAGTGAGGGAATACCTCGTAGGGGGGCACGTGAAGACCGAATTCCAGGGCTACGAGCACAGCGAATTCAAACTTGATTAAATCCTTCTTGTTCACCCTAAATGTTGTTTCTATGCGCTGCAAAAAGTAGTGTAACTTTTTATAATGTACCTACTTTGAAGTTATTTTCATGATCTAGTCTATTTAATATTTAAATGAGTTAATCTTGTAAATATTTATGTATATTTTCTTAATTTCGGAAACGGCACCAACGATTTTCATGAAACTTAGTAGTTTTTTGGGAGCGATAAATCTATCTACCTAGGTTTCATTTCAAAAATGTATTTTGTCCCTGTGTTGAGACATTTAAAACATGTAACATATTTCGAAATAAAATAAAATAGTTAATTACAATGTTATGCACAGTGGAGAACGAGCGGGCTAAAGAAGTAAAAATACTCCAGTTCGAATTCCAGATAACATCTCTTCCGGATAACAACTCTTTCTTCATTTTTTTTTATTGCATTTTTGTGATCTTTAAAAAAAAATTAGTGAGCAAGGCTCGGTCATCCAAGTACTTTCTTTTAAATCTTAATTGCAGATTTTCCAAGACTCTTTAGGCTACTACGACTATGATCGTAATCGTTTCACCAATATTATACTATACACATGATTTGGATTTATATTTGAAGGGTTGAAAAGTGACGCAGGCTAAGTACTGCTTTTATCAAGTGCTTCAATCAGACGAAGTAGCCTGCAGAAATTAATTGTAGTAAAAAGTGATTAATAGTTACTAAATGTAATCATAGATGGGTTTTCAAAAACTAATGGATCTCGACTTTTCAAACTTCTGCAATTAGGAAATGCTTAACACCTAGGAGATCCCTAAGAGAACATGAGGTAACCAGTCATATATTGTACTTAAATAATACAAAATTTTTTTAAAAGACAAAGTGTATTACCTCAATAAGTGCTTTCAGCATTTCACCCTTGACATCATTAAGTTTAGCCGAAAGAAGTAAGCAAGCTCCAGCACATAGCTTTCTATTGTCTTTGTTGATAAGATTAGCGAGTATTAACTTTTCGAAATAAACATACGCCTGAGCAACAGACAACAGATCTATACCACCACTGTCATGTTTTGCAATTTTGCGCATTTCTTTTTTTATGCTGTAAAAATTAAACACACGTATATAATAGGACATATATAATGTATATACATTCTCAAAAATTTTATATTACCTTCTAAGTTTGCTTAGAGTTAATTTTATGTGAGGAAACTTCTCTCTGAATTTATCATTAAGTTCTTTTTTCAGATCTTGCGGTCGTACATAATCTATAATAGAAGTCATATACGATGTGAATGTCAATAATGTTCTGTGTTTTCCAGCTATCAATTCAGGATCATCTAGAACGTTTGGTGTATAGTGAACCTGCAAGATTAACATTTGAGTACGAACTAACACAAGACAGCGGTTAGCACATGAAAAACACATGCGGGGATCTTCGTATTACACTTCTATTTTCAATTTTTACTACAAAATATCGGTTGGTATTGGTAGGTCTGAGGGAAAGCCTCAGTGTCTGTAACTTACTAACCAATCAACAAAGCTATGGCAACCAAAAGTTTTAAATACAGCTACTATGCAATATGACATTGCTCAAGATATTTTTAATACTCGTATAAAAGTATAATAACTAGCTGGGTGTAACAAATATATGCACTTTTGATAGAAAGCTCTTGTCGCCCTTTTTGCGGTCAAATCCTCTCCATACAACAGAAAAATGGTTTTAGAATTAATTCATGTGAAATACTGTTACGTACAAGGGTTCGTTGATGTGGATGAAAGTACCTAGTAAAAAAACTTTATTCAGCTTTTCAGTACAAAATTGAGTAAGTATAATCACTATGCAGTTCTTTTTCCAAAGACAAGGCCGAGGTCACTATTATTTAACATTTACTTTCGCTTCTAAATTCTTTTTCGGTCGCTATTTGCAAACTGAATCCCCGAAGCGCTTTTTTTTTTTTTTTTTTTTTTTTTTTTTTTTTTTTTTTTTTTTTTTTTTTTTTTTTTTTTTTTTTTTTTTTTTTTTTTTCGAATATGACTAATGCTGTTAGCCCTAATGGCTTTGACAGCGTCACCGATAAGACGGGCGAGCGCTGAAGCATCGCCGAGAAGAAAAGGATGATACATGCGGGTGCATTACAAGCACCCGCGCTACAGGGGGCGTCGCCTTAAGGGTGTCTCCTGCGAGACCGAACCTCGGCTTAAGGCGGCGCGTTTTTGAAGGGCTGCATCTAATAAATGACTTGGAAGAAGTCTGCGTCACGGCGGCCGCGGCAGAGGGCTGCGGCCGCTTGACACAAGCAAGCGGGGACCTCGTCTTCGCCGGCGAAGACGCTGTTTGTGTGCGTGTTGTGTGTATATCTTGTTGGATGCTGTTATAGCATCGTCGGGGTCGTTAAGGACGCTCTTCGGGCGCCTGTGAATCTTGTTGGGGTGCCTGAATGCCTTATAGTTGGACGCGGCCACTATAAGGGGGTTTGGGTGGATGGACGCTTTCTCGAAGTAAGTCGTCGAGAATCGTCTGAAAAGATCGGCTATCGTGGGTAGGTCGAGATCTCTATGGAGGTTCACGTTGCGCACGAACCACGGACAGCCAGTGGCTGTACGCATGAATCGATTTTGAAGTGTCTGCAACGGACACAGTCGTGATTTCGGAACGTGCGCGAACGCGACGCTCGCATAGGTCATTAATGGGTCTGATGCAAGTTTTGTAAAGTGTCACTTTGTTGCGAAGTGACAGTTTACTTGTCTTGCACAGTATCGGATAGAGGCGTCCCATGGCGAACGCTGCCCGGTTACGGACAACGCGGATGTGTCGGATAAAGGATAGGGTCGGTTGGAGGATGACACCTAAGTATTTGACTTCCTTTTGCCAATCTATGTATTTGTTGTAAATAGAGACTCTAGGAGGCGTCCGGATGAAGTCCATGGCTCTCCTAGATCTCGCAAAGAACATTGCTGCGCTTTTATCGGGATTTATTTCGATTCTCCACCGGCGGAACCAGCTTCCGAGCTGGTTGGTTGCTCTTTGGAGCCTATCACTTATGGTTATGGGATCTCTACAGGTGGTATAGATTGCGGTATCGTCCGCGAACATGGCTAAGTGGGTGACTGCACTAGTTTTAGTGGAGAATCGTGGGATGTCACTCGTATAGAGCGAGTAGAGGAACGGTGCGAGTACCGAACCTTGGGGGACTCCGGCGCGTAAGGTACGTCTTGAGGAGAGCGCACCATCAATACGATATCTAAATGAGCGATTAGTAAGGTAATCGCGAATGATAAGAACGAGTCTATCGGGGATTCCTAGGTTCGCGAGTTTGTATATTAGACCCGCATGCCAAACCTTGTCGAAGGCTTTGGCGACATCGAAGAAGACAGTACCGGTGTACCGTTTTTTGCCGAAGCCATTTAGGACGGCTTCGGTAAGTCGATGTACTTGTTGTACCGCGGTGTGTTTGGCGCGGAAGCCGAATTGCTCATCCGGTATGAGCTTCATCGACTCCATGAACGTTATGAGTCTAGCGAGGATTACTCGCTCGTAGACTTTCCCTAAGCTGTTGAGCAGACTGATGGGTCGATAGCTGCTCGGGAGATTACTGGGTTTTCCCGGTTTTCGAATACCTATTACTATTGCTTCCTTCCATTCGTCGGGGAAGGAGCAACCTAACAGGAGGGCATTGAAAATCAATACTAATAGGTTTATCAGTTGGTCGGGGAGGCACTTGAGTGCTTTGTTGGATATGGAGTCGGGGCCTGGGGACTTGCGGGTCTTCAGGTTTTGGATAATGGAACGGACTTCCTCTCCGGTGGTGGGAGTGAGCGGCTCGCTTTCGGGAGCCTTCGCGGATATCCTAGCCGCCGCCATTTCCACTTCCGAGTGGAATTCGGCGTGTTCGGGATGACTGGGGTTATTTGAACATTGTCCCTCAAGACTGTCAGCCAAGCATTCGGCCTTATCGATGTCGTCAAAAGCGACCGGACGGTTTAAACGTATCAATGGAGGTGTAGCTGCACACTGGTCTCCTCTCAGGGATTTCGCCAGTTTCCAGAAAGCCAGGTGACTCGGCGAGATCTCTGAGAGTTTGTTGTCCCAGGCGGACTGACGGTTGAGGCTGAGTTTTTCTCTAACCTCTCTTTGAAGTCGCCGGAGTGTTCTCCGGTTATCGTCTGTCGGGTATGCGTCATAGGCCCTAGTGGCGGCACGTTTACGTCTAAGTAGGCCCCGAAGCGCGCGATATGACCGCTTATATAGTGAGCTAACCGTTCTAGAAGGTTCTACTTCTCATTTATTCGCGAGTCGCTAGTACAGCGTCGGGTATACGGAACACGATTCGTAAGCAACGTGAATATTCTAGAGGATTAGCGGCAAGCAAATTTGGGCTCTATGTGTTCAGAATAATGTTTTAATTTTTTTGTTTGCATTTTCGGTCCAATATGATAAGCTATTGCATAAAAACTTACGTATTTTTGTGAAATGAGTGTCCCTTCATCCCAATCAAACGTCTTATTCTCCACTGATGAATGCGGTGGAGATGAAGCCACTGTAGACCGTTGAGATGATTCATACGAGAAGCACCTAAACAGTAGATATTTGTTTCGCTTTAATTGAGGAATACGAAATTAATGCTTATCATGCATTTATTAATCTGGCTCTTCTACATTTTAAGATATTGTCAAAATTTAGATAAATTAGCTGCATGCAATTGTAAATTTAAACTTGTGAATAAGGCTGCATGCTTGTATTAATGTGTGTATATTTAAAAATATACTAAATTGAACCAATAAATATATTATATAAATATATACATTTTACAAATTTCACGTGGCAGTATAGAAGAAATTTATTCTTTGCATTTTATTAATTAAAGAACATTGTTGTACTATAATACAGTGTTATAATTTTTGCAAATTGTTATTCTAAAGTTTGATTATGTTAGTTTTCCGAATTGCTGTTGCATTTGTTATTTGCATTTAATTTCTCATATTTGTGGCATTATGTTACTCCAAGTTTAAAAATGCCTCAGCCAAATAATACGGTCAACTGGGTGACCGAGCCTTCTCGGTAATTTTATTAAAAGATGTAAAAAATGAAAATTGAATAAAAATAAAAATTAAAAAATAATTTGGCAGGTGAGGCTCCGTTATCACCCCAAATGAGCTACCATGTATTTACATTTAACAGCAAAAATTCTCTTTTCTAATCAACGTAAATGTTAAAATTTTTGAGTGCCCAAAAACAGGGATAAAACGATTTTTTTTTTTTAAACCTGTCTAGATCAAGTTTTCTCCCCCAAAACTCCCTACGTGCTGAATTTCACCAAAATCATTGAAGCCGTTTTCGAGACTCCGAAAATATAATAATATGTATATATGAATGCACAAGATTAACTCATTCAAATATTAAAATAAATACATTGCTAAGAATTTTATTTTATACCTTGTTATATTGTACGGCTTATGGAGTGAAATATACTACAAAGCTTTTAGCAAGCAATATTAAATAATGTGATAGAAGAAAATCAAAATATTATTTGTGTTACAATTTTGAAAAGTTAGAATATAAAGTATATTCTTAAACTGTTTGAAATTTCATGAAAATAAACTTCATTGGAATTAAAATATCCTGAAAATTGGCATAAACTGTTTAATCGTTATAAAATTTTAGCTGTAAATAATTACATTTATTCAAAGAGGCTTATTCATTTATTACAAGGAATAAAATAAGTAATGATATAACAATAAAGTGTAGTGGTATTATTATATTGTATTATAGATAATTAGTTTCATATTGCATCCTTTTAATAATTGTATGTACATTTTATTCTATAAAATAAATATAAAGTTAAATATTTTTGTTTAGTATGGGATTAAATGGATTTGTACAGCATTAATATGACTAAGTTTGGCATAGCATTACAAAATATTCTAGTAGTTTTTACCATTTTTTATCCTTGCGTCTCGTCAATAACTTAGTCCTGAAAATTCAAATGTTAGTGATGGCATGAGTAATGGTATGCAATATCTCAATATGAAAAAGCAAAAAGTGATTCTCAAAATGACCATATAATATATTATGAACGGAGTGGTCATAATGAATAAGGATATTTTTTAATGCTGACTTTTATGGATGTGTTACGTAATATGCATCTATTCAATCAAAATAAAACAGGACTGTGAGGAATAAAAACATGCATAGAATTTTTGTAATTTAGTAAACAGAAATAAAATTGCAATTAACACATTATCAGCAGTTTCATTATATGAAAAATAATATTACCTTGCAATAACATGAGGATGTCTATTAATAATTTTCCATGAAGCTTTGTCAGTAAAATCTCCTTCATACATCTTCTTGTATTGCTCTCTAGTACAAATTTTTGATGGTATTAAAAGTTTTGAGTATGATATCTCTTGGCCGTTTTCTTCTCTCTCCAAACCCATTAGATCAAATGGATCAATACCATTATCTGTTATAGAAGACAAGGGCCTGGGGCCTGACGGGTTTCGCCGACGAACACCATCTTTTCGTAAGTCAGACCTTATAGAACACATATATTAAAATAAAAACAATCATACATTATTGAATTTTTGTCATTTTTACCTTTGGCAAATAAGTCTTAGTCTACAAATATAAAATATAATATTTAAAGCATTAAATTTTAATAACCACTACAAAATATATGATATATTTTAAAGGCTAGATATACATAGACTATTGGTGGACACAAAACATAAAATTTGGTATGCTGATGACAGTATCTTGTATCCCAAAGCAATAAGAGCTTATTCCAAAATAAGAGCCAGCATATGCATATAACGAAAGTTTGAAGGAAAGTTTAATCCTGTAAAGAAGATGAATGAAAGATGATAAATCAATGCAGCATCTATTCTTTCAAGGCAACAAAGGTTGCTCACGTAATCCTACAATCTAAGTTCCTATAATCCATGCTTATCTTGGAGCTTTAAAAAATAGTTGAGTTAGAAGTAAAGTGACATTCTAAATGTTGTTTTCTAAGCTATGATTTTTGAATTCAAACAGGATATTAAAACATAAATGAAAAGTGTGGAACAACCAAAACAAAAGATACCTGGCTTCTGTGATAAATGCTTTTAGCTATTTTGTACATTACTAAGTATAACCATCCAATATAAGTAGAGATATAAAAAAATGATTCACTGTTAATGTAAGATGTGGAGAATAATGCTGGGAATCTAATGGACTAAATTTTGCACTAACATATCTTTCTTGCAAAGACTTCATGTTATATTTTATTTGGATAGGAGACATCTGCTGGATCCAGAAAGGAGATCAGTCCTCACTAAGGAACACTCATTTACAATAGCTTTAATTAACCTAATATTATTCCAAAGAGATATATATTTTATAGCTATATTTTTAAAATCTTTTTTATATAGTAACACCCTAAACAATACAGTATGTGATTACTAGTGCATGGGATTGGGATAATACATGGCTTTCAACTAAAAGGTAAAAACTAGTTTCTTCCCTTCCACAAAATGAGAATGCTAAATCTTCTTTTAATTCTCTTAAATGGTTTCAATCAATGGCTAGAGATATGTTTCATACTATAGTTTTAACATAGCTCTATAGAATCTTCTTAACCTTGCATTCCAACATAAAACAAAATAGAAAAAAAATAGACCTATTAAATTAAGACTAATATGGGTACTACTGGTACCTTACATGACTGTCCACCTGAACACCTTATAAATGTGACTGCTTTGCCAACAACTCAATGTGGAAGCAGAATAAATACTAAACATTATGCAAATATAACTCACCTTATACCTTTAATTGTTTTTGAATATGGAATTGTACTAAATAAAACACAAGGCACACCTTGTCCTGGTACAAATGCAAGCCTTTCATCTTTGAAAGATACACCTTTTGTTGTTTTCATCATCCTTATCTCTTTATTATAAGATATATTTTCTGGAATGCAAGAACTGCTTGTTCGATAGCGACCTATGAAATCAAATAATTTCAGTTAAATTATTTATTTTCTAGTATTTTATCTCCCAAATTAGTTATACTGTAATCACTAAGAAATTAAAGTAACAAAATCAAACTATTAATATTCTGAAGGTAATGATTCAAATATATGTAACACCTCTCACACTCTTAAGTTCTTTTTGGTCCCCATTTCATTAAGAAAAAAGGTGAGTGTTAAAATTAAGCATGGTGTAAAATTAAGATAAATTTGATACCAAAATTCAAGCTTTCAGAACTGCTCTTATCATCTTGAGTAATTGCAACAACCTTCTTTGCTCGTAATGAAGAGTGCCTGTCCTTAAATAACTCAGTATGTCCTGAAGAATATCTGTAATAACAAGGACATGATTTTAAAATTAAAAATGTTGTTGTTGAATGTACAATAATTTTAATATGATTCTATAAAGATATAATAATTACCTTTCTTTGTAAGAGCTACTAATCATTCCTTTGATAGGAGTTATAGGGGCTTGTTCAGAGTCTGAACTTAATGAATTATTGTCACCACTAGAACGTTGGATAGGACTAGTTTGTGGTTTATTTTTGCTCCAAATACTGCCACGAAAAGCATCTTGATAACTCTGGCCATGCTTTGCTTTTATTGCACTTTCAACTTTGTCGGATTTTGAAGTCTTTTTGTCCACAATTTTGCATAATTCAGTATCTTTAAAAGATCCGTCTAACGAAATATTAGAGAGAAAAGTAATAGCTGCCAAACGCCTCCTAGCTTTTTCGTATTTACTGCGATTAAATGACATGACGTTTACAAAAAAAAAGTTTTTCTTTGCAGCACAAACTTTATACTATTTCTTAAATCTGAATAAAAATTTGCTTAAGAATACATACGTATGTAAATATCAGTAAATATATTTAATTATTCTTTATACTAAAATTGTGAACGGTCTGGCACCTAGGCTTTTAGGCATATCCATCTAAAGCCGGGTATACACGGAATCATAGATTCACGGAATTCTCGAACGGTGCGTGTATGTGACTGGCTTCACATTCAAGCACCGCTCTTGCAGTCAACGTCAATAGCTTGAAACGGCCATTAATAATAGTGCTGCCAACCACCCGAGCAGATCGTGTATATTTTAGTTAGTAATCTATGGTGTATAATATGAACGAACATAAAAGTCTGTGTAAACTGTGCAGTGCAGCTTGAAGCAATCCATCAGACCAGTGTGTACATAATCTATGGTGTCCACTGTCCATCAGTCAAGAGTCCACTGTCCAGTATAGAGGTGTTATGAATATATTCGTATTAGGTATATGGAATATAATACAGCCCACCTAATACCGTATTATAATACGCAATGTAAAAGTAACCTGTTACCAGATAATAGCCAAATAATAGCTGTCCAAGATAATAGGGTCGATATCGGTCGCCGTGTGCGTGGCGATCGCCGGAGCGCTCCCTATTCCGCATAATAGGGACTATTCCGTAACAGGCTAATACGGTAATACCCGTTTTGAGAATTTCAGTAGTAGCGAGTCGCCAACTGTGAGCGAGAAATCGGGATTTGATTTGCTAAATACATGTCAGGCTTTGTTTAAATGCGCCTTGGGATGTTTACTAAGTAAGTAAACAATGTACGAGTGTACACTACGATAATCTATTTTACTAAACTAATATTGAATATTGTAATGTAATAATATATAATATTGTAATAAGAAATTATATTTTGTTACACACGCACGTCAGGTTTCATGTTAACGCGCATTTGTACTAATAAAATTTATAGTATATAATAATAAGTATAAAATATAATCACTAGTAAAACAGTAGTGGAGAAGCAGTAGATTTTTGCTTCTGCACTAGCACCGTACTATTTGGTTACAAATGGTTACAATTTTGTTGCATTTAATATTTAATATGGTTAACTATAGCTGTCGGAAATCAAACCCGCTAATAATTAAAATGCACTTCGTGCGCGCCGCTGCACAAGCTAGGTCGCTAAAAATCATCTTGGAGAGTCGGTTGGAGGTGGCTCTTTACTAAAACTTTTACCAAAAAAAACGGTATGTATATTTAATGCTACAAGTCGGGTTATGTATGAATGCTGCATAGATTGGTTAAAAATAAAACTAACAATGAAAACAAAAAATAGACTAAATCCTTAAAAACGCTAACATTTGTTTTTTTTAATCGGCATGTGTACAAGTTGCCTTTGTTTACTTTTTATTGTTTCCTTTTGTAAGGATAGTTTGAAAAAATTAAACCAGTTTAACATTTGTTTGCATAATGCAAATCCTTGCATCGCGTAAACAATAGTTTTAATATTATTAGAAATATAAAGGATTTTAATTGTAAATAAATAAAATTTGGTATAAAGATATCTCGCAGATAGAAACAAGTGATGTTTTTAAATGTAGATATGTAATATAAGACAAGTTAACAATATTTTTAAATGAAAAATCATTCATATACCCACAAAAATAAAAAATAAAAACATTTAAATGAACAGAAAAATATAAAACTATGATTACTTATCAATTATTGTACATAAGGTGTACAATAATTGATAACTAATTATTAGTAACTTTTTAAATACGCCAACATAACCTTTAACAGTCCTAAGTCAGTTAAAAGTATGAAGAAAAATTTAATCGCCGTCTCACTAAAATAATATGTCAGGTCACGGAATAGGCTATTACTATAATAGTCAGTGAAAAAATAATACATCATATTTTATCACTGGCTATTATTTGCCTATTACCAAATAATAGGGTATAATACTCTAATATGAGAAACCTATTATATCACATAATAGTATTATTCAAATATTATCCTAATATAACACCTCTAGTCCAGTATCAGTGTCTGATTGATGATATCAAAGATAAATTAGTAATCTCTACTAAAGATAAACTCAGTCCGCAGACTATACAGAAAACAAATCGACTGTGCATTTTTTATTATAAATGAATAAGTTTCAATTCTTTTAAAAGACCTGGATTCAGAAGATTCATATTACCAAAAATAAAAAAGGAATAATAAGTTGCAATGATAACACAATAGACATGATTTGTACATTTTTGTTGTAAATAAAATAAAATTTATAGTATACATATATATAAAGGGGCAACGCTGCCAATATTTTGGGCACCTTACCCCGTTGCAATGGAATCGATGGTTTCGATTTAGTATAAATATATTTACTTAAATGTATATTTATTATTTTTTAGTTATCATTGGTTTGTGTTAAATATATTAGTTTAGTAAATAGTTTTATTTAGTAAAAGTGTCAAAAATAAAAATTTCAATACAAAAAAACTATAGTGGAAATGTCAACAAATAAAATGTCACTGTCAAATGTCAAATAACTGTCAATTTCACAGAATACCTGACTAAAGTTAAATTTATGAAATATTTTGGTGATTTGGACTTCTTAACTTCAAGTAAATAAATATATTTAATAAGTAAAAGTAAAGCATTAGTATATTTTACCTACCTGTCTTCGCATTTGTGTGCACTTACTCAAATTTCAATTTAAACTGTAATTTTTATGGTTCTATTTTTCTTGTGCACCAGCCAGAGATATTGATGGAGCCCAACGCTCCAAATTCATCCAGTTCTTCTAGAGCAACAAAATTTATGATGGAAGGCGTTGGGGCAAGGGTTATAAGAGGTCCAGATTGGAAATGGGGAAAACAGGTAATTTTCTTATTGATCCTTTTTTTTCTTATTAAAATCTAAACTATCAATTGAGTTATATTTAATTTTAAGGATGGCGGGGAAGGGCATGTAGGAACTGTAAGGAACTTTGAATCTCCTGAAGAAGTAGTTGTTGTTTGGGATAATGGAACTGCAGCAAACTATAGATGTTCTGGAGCTTATGACCTACGCATACTAGATAGTGCTCCTACGGGTGTGAAGCACGAGGGTACTATGTGTGATACCTGCAGACAACAACCAATTTTTGGTAAATAACATTTTAAAGACTTATTTAAAAAAATATAAAATATGGGATAGTATTAAAACTATTGAAAGTTCTATTCAGTTTTCAAAGTTATATTCAGGCCAAGTGTTTGGCCTGAATATAACCTTCTATTACATACCTTATAGTACAGAAAGATAGCTAATGATTAGTAACTTAAGCAATAAAGTAATTAGAAAATTAAGTGAAATTAGTTTTCAAAAAGAGCAGAATGTTCTTATAGGATATGAATCTTACTTTTGAGTTAATGTCTATTTAAAAATAAAAAAATTATATATTCATAATAATCTTGTTTTAATCCTTAAAAGCTTAAAACATTATATTTAATTAATTTAAAATTGAAATACAAATTTAAGAAGTGATAGATAGTACTGTGATAGTTAGCATGTTTATTTACATTTTGACACATAAAGGGTTTTAATCAAGCCATTTGCAAACACTGCTTTTAACCATTTAAAGCAACTGAGCTGTAGATATGTGTGTATTTATAAGAAGAATTACAAAAAATCTTTTGTAATTTAAATAGGTATATGATGCTAAAGAAGTTTACTTTTAAGTGAATTGTTACACTTAACGTATGTACTTAGTAAGTAAGAATTTAAATTATTAGTGTAAGCAATTTGTTAGTAAACCTAAATTAGTGAAATAAAAATAAAAATATAAAATAGTGTAGTCATACTAGTTACAGATTATTCTAAGTTAAATATTCAAATATAGTTTGAATCAATACTATTTTTTGTATTCAGGTATTCGTTGGAAGTGTGCAGAATGCAGTAATTATGATCTCTGTTCAGTCTGTTATCATGGTGATAAACATCATTTACGACATAGATTTTACCGTATTAGCGCCCCTGGAGCACAGAGATGTCTTGTGGAGCCCAGACGAAAAAGTAAAAAACAGGCTGTCAGAGGTATATTCCCTGGAGCAAGAGTTGTTAGAGGGGTGAGTAAGGAAATTTATACTCATGGCTTATGTTCAGATTCCATTCCAAATTTAGAACAGTAAAATATGCAAATAATTTATAGAATTAGGTGTTACTTTGCGGAGGTCCATACTACAAAAGTAATGAGATTATTATTTTGGTATAATCCACAATAGAATTTGCTATTTTTATAGATTTTGCTATAGATTCATAGAATAGAAATAATATTCTCATTACTTTAGTGAAATATGCCATTAATTTACATAAAAAATTTAATATATAAAAAATTAATTTACCTAAATTTAATATATAAAATTTAATAGTCAACAGTAGCTCAGTTAGTAGAAATTGCAACCAATGATGTGTTTATAGATATATTCCTGGCTACTATGCTTGTAATTAAACTTACAATAGATTCTAAGTATAGTAACTAGTATAAAAAATGAAATTATGTAATGTAATTTCAGATAGATTTCATTCATTCAGATTCATAGTATCATTTTATATTTCAGGTGGATTGGCAATGGGAAGACCAAGATGGTGGAAACGGTAGACGTGGCAAAGTAAATGAGGTTCAAGACTGGTCAGCAGCAAGTCCACGCTCTGCAGCTTATGTTGTGTGGGATAATGGTGCCAAAAATCTTTATAGAGTTGGATTCGAAGGCATGGCAGATCTAAAGGTGATCCATCTTATTTAGGCTATTATAATTTGTGTTCATGGATCACAAAATTTAGTGATTTATTTTATACTTCCTTTATCAATAATCAGTCATTGATTGAACTTTTTTGTGTTGGCAACAATTGATATTTTTTGTGCCCATTAAGGAATTGAAATACAGAACAAACTGTTTTTTGGTGATGCTGATAAGTATTATCTTTCCTACTTAGTGTGCCCTATGTGTAAATTAAATTACCTCCAAGCTCTAGTACTATTATGATGATCTATTTCTATTATGATGAGTAGGTCAGGAAAAATTAGTTTTTCTTATATAGTTCATGAATATAGCTTATGGACCAAGAGCCTGTGGACCCCAGACCTTCGTCATTTTATAAAAGCTGAAAGTTTGTCAGTGCATACTCCCAACACAAGTAAAAGGTTTATGCTTGTCTGGCAGGGGTTGGAACTATCAATTGGCTGATGAGGAAACATCATCGTATTATTATCCAAGTAATATATTAAAATCAGCTTTTATAGTATAACGTGAATAGAATTCAAATAGATCGGTATTTTGCGACCTTGAGTACCGCGTATCTCCCAAAGCCACTATGATCCAGATTTCATAATCTACCATCGTTCTTACCTGTGTTGGGAGCATGCACTGACAAACTTTCAGCTTTTATAAAATGACGAAGGTCTGGGAGTCTCGGGCTCTCGCTCTATTAAGTAAGTGATAATGTTTAAAAAATGAATAAAAAAATTGTCTGAGGTTATTGATGTTTTAATAAATTTATATTTTGAAAAAAATACTCGCAACATAAATTAATTTATTTAAAATGTTTGATTTTCCTTTTAGGTGGTAAATGACGTAAAGGGTCAAAATGTTTATAAAGAACATTTACCGCTTCTAGGTGAATTGGGGCCTGGACGTACAGGTCCTCATGGCCTCCAAGTTGGAGATCAAGTAAGTTCTTTGTATAGATGAAATATATATTATCTAAGTAATTAGAAGCTTTTCGTTTCGTATACATTTAAAGTTTTAGCTCCATTTGATCTCTTATAGAACTTTATGTTTATAATAAATTAATTATTCTACGCCGTGTGGTATCCGGCTGAATAGAATAGTACCACCCTCAATTCTTACTTACGTGTCGTAAAAGGCGACTAAGTTAAGTCGACCCGCGTGTGGTATCTGGCTGAGTAGAATTGACCTACCTCATTTCTTACCGAGGTGTCGTAAAAGGCGACTAAGGTAAGTTGACCCACCGTGTGGTATCCGGTTTAGTAAAATAGACCACCCTCTTTCTTACTGAGGTGTCGTAAAATACGACTAAGGTAAGTTGACGTCAGGCAGGCGGTCGAACGTAAAAACGCAGCCAAATTTGTGACAGCATGTTTATAACATGTAGTGCCGACCCATCTTAGAGTGGGATAAGGGAAGGAGGATGATGAATAAATTAATTATTCTGTGAATTCCAAAAAGAGTACTAAGAAAGTTACTCTCTATATTTTTTTTTTGATTTTGATGTTTGATGATTTTGATTGTTGAGATGGTTTCGATTTTTTTTTATAATTAAAAATTTTACCATCCTGAAATTACGATTCACGCCTACAATTGAAAGTAAGGACGTTAAAATATCACATCCCTCCACTGTATATCTCTTCTCTCTCTATGTTCCAGGTAAATGTAGATCTGGATTTAGAGATAGTACAATCATTACAACATGGTCACGGCGGTTGGACTGATGGGATGTTTGAATGTTTAAGTACTACTGGGACAGTTGTTGGCATTGATGAGGATCATGATATTGTAGTGACCTATCCGAGTGGCAATCGTTGGACTTTTAATCCTGCTGTGTTAACTAAGGTTGGTCAACATTGATGAAAATATAATAAAAAGTTTTTAAAATTAAAAAATTAAGATATTTTTAATGTATTTAAAGATTGTAGATACTGTTTCCTGCTATTTTACTAATAAATATCGCAATGAGCAGGATTATTACGGTCTTTTTTTCTTTTGGAAGATATAGTTTTGATCACTAAGAACAGCTCAAAAAATAGGGACTAAAAATCCGACTGGAGATGTCTGAACTTGCACTGTATCAGATTATGGATACGGAATGTTACTGGAAACAAGAAATTTCTTGTTTATGTAATATCTTATGGTGCTTTAATTGATAGTAAATTAAAGTACAAGTATACGTGGTAATTGGGCTTGGGAAGAATACCCGCATTGGGTTACTTAGCCCGAAGGGGCTTAGACGCTACAAGGAAACACGTTTGAGTTTTTTTTGTTAAATACATCTAAAATTTTATATTATTATTGCTTTAGGTATGCAGCGGAAGTATGACAGCATCGACGTCGGTAGCAAGCACGGGTGGTGGATTTGCTGTTGGTGATTTGGTGCAAGTGTGTGCCGATCAGGAGCGTGTCAAGACACTGCAGCGTGGTCACGGAGAGTGGGCCGAAGCTATGGCACCGGTAATTGTACTGTTTAAATTCGAAACAGCTATATCAGCCATTATTAGGCAGTGCTTCATCATCCTCCTGTCCTTATCCCATTCTAAGTGGGATCGGCACAACATTTTACAAACATGTTGTCATATGATTTTAGTACGTATTTTACGACCGGCCGCCTGCCTGACGTAACTTACTTTAGTCGTATTTTACGCCTCCTGGGTAAGAAAGAGGGTGGTCTATTTTACTCAAACGGATACCACACGGTGGGTCAACATACCTTAGTCGATTTTTACGACACCTCGGTAGGAAATGAGGTTGGTCTATTCTACTCAGCCGGATACCACACAGTGGGTCGACTTACCTTAGTCGCCTTTACGACACCTCGGTAAGAAATGAGGGTGGGATTATTCTATTCAGCCGGATACCACCCGGCGCATTATTAGGCAGTGCTTATGAACTATATTTACGATTTAATTACTCTTATAATCGAAACACATCATACATGAATGATAACATCAGGCTAATATTTTGTTAGCAGTAGATTCCTTAAACTATTTACACGTAAGACTCTCACAAGGAAATAGTTCTGTGCTAACGAGAATAATATTTAACTAACATTGAAATAGAAAACTTGTATTTTGCTTACTAACAGAACATTATACCTTACGGTATTCTGTTATGGGATGAATGCGCAGATATTCCTGTCTTTTTATTTACATTTTATAAATATAAATAAAAAGTCATCATAATCTCAATGCTGTCCGACATAGTTCCCTTTTATGTAAGTTCAATAATAAATAATCACCACATTTGGCACGTGGGTTGGTAAGGTGGTTGCGAACTTACCGCTTCTTTCATAGTCATGGTATTGATGTGGTACTGCTACTATCTCTATAGCTATTGACAAAACATTGAGATTGGATCTAATTTCCTTTTTTCATTTATAATATAAGTTTATCATCCAACTTTTCTTTTCTTTAGACTCTCGGTAAAATTGGTCGCGTTCAGCAGATCTATCATGATAACGATTTGAAGGTAGAAGTTTGCAACACTTCATGGACATACAACCCAAATGCAGTCACGAAAGTAGCATCTTTTGATGGCAGCATTCCAGGGAACTCGTCAGGTAATTTTACACGATTTAAATAAGCAAATATAGATACAAACAAATCGAATTTATCTTTCTTCTGCAAATGTGCGCGTTTGTATAGGCAATCTAGTGTCCAAATCAAAGGTAACTCGTCAGCTTCTTAGTGTAATTATATTCAAGATTATAATGGCTCGTTGTATGGTCTACTTTTAGCTTTGGTCAAATTCCCCTAAGTTTTCTTTTCTTTGTTAAGGTCTTTCTTAAGATAAGAATCTCAATATAATAACAGTTTAAGTTTTTGTTAAGAATTGTCTGGAATATTTTCTACCAAATTTTACTAAAACTGCTACTGTTACATAGCAAATAGTATAATAAAATGTATAAAAACAAGCGGTTTATATGTCACTATTAGTCGTAAACCCTGATATCATCAGGAAACTCGCATGGGAGCACCATTCCCATGCAAGTTTCACATACTTCAGATTACTGCTTCAGATACACATAATTCAGGAAATCGAAGATATTTTTTTGCCTTATCCATTATTTCAACTATACATTATTATAACTAAAATGTGCGTAAGTCTTCTAATTGGGGTTTTGATTAGCGAATCCTTAATAACCTTAACTTCGGATTGCTTTGCATACACTGAAAATGATTTTTTCTCCAGCTATCATAAAATTTTAGGTGATCGCCTGTCAGTGCTGTTGAAAAAACTATTCGAGTCTCATGTAACTGGAGACGCGAATGAGGAATTAGTCAAAGCGGCTGCTAATGGTGATGCAACTCGTTGTGCCGACATTCTCGCGAGAACTGATGGCGCACAAGCCGACGTGAACGGTGTTTATGGCGGACATACAGCTTTGCAGGTATTATTATTGAAGCGTAACACCACGACTGCTCTGTTACGCATACATTCTATTTTATTAGGATCACTAACGGTTAAACAACAGATTTAAACACAAAATAAACCTTTAATTCTCCTGCCTACGGTTCCAGTGAAATTTATATTTGTAATAATTATGGCGGGATACTAGAGAGCATTAGACACGTGTGCTCTCGTCGCAACGCAGTCTCAGACAAGTCAATTAACGCGAGGATCAGACGAAGGTGCATTGTTTCGTTAGACATATTTACCCTTATATGACAAGCTTTATTTTGTCAGTTTTAACTTGGTACACCCCACATCGAACATTATTGAGAGCTAGGTACAGAGTCTAATAAAATAACTTACGAGACGTTCGGAGGTTTTCGGTGTACTATGGAAAGTAGTGTTTAATTTCGATACGAAATAAGTTAAGAATACGAGCCTATTCCATACGAATCTATATAGTCAGAGCAGCAACATAGCACAACAACCAGACCTTACCGAAGGCTTTGGCCATATCCAAAAAAATCATTTACCTGTTATAAAATCATCTTGGGCTGCAGTACAAACATGGACAATGGGATACAGAAACTCTCTTGTAACAACCATGTAACAGGGCTCTAATATCAATACGATTTTATCGTTGGGTGGACCTTAAATAAATATAGAATCATTTTTGTTCTGTAATTATTTGAGGTTATTTGGTACAGGCGGCGGCGCAAAATGGTCACGTAGAAGTTATACGGGCACTAGTAGACGCTGGTGCGGAAGCGGACGCGGAAGACCGTGATGGTGACCGAGCTGCACATCATGCTGCTTTTGGAGATGAGTCCGCAGCCTTACGCGCACTAGCAGCCGCAGGCGCTGACTTAAACGCAAGAAACCGACGTCGACAAACGCCTTTACACATTGCCGTCAACAAGGGACATCTTGCCGTAGTGCGCACGCTACTACAGCTCGCCGTTCATCCGAGCTTACAGGTTAGTGGGACTTATTTATGACAGTAATATTGTTGTTTTTTTTTCTTTCTATATAGGGTTAAATAGTGCGGTGTCATATGTTTTTAAATCACTATGTGCAAAATGTATCGTGCACTAGAGTTAATGAGCATCTTGCACGAAAACGAGAAAAACTCTTCTTCTTGGTCTCTACACTCTTGACAGAGCGGTCGTGCTCGTCAGTGTAGGGTTGGTGGCGCGCTTGACCATTCGACGCCATTCTTTTCGGACGACTGCCTTCCTGGTACATTTATGAAGAGAACCGTCAAAGGCAGCTTTCACTTGGTCCGTCCATCGCATTGGTGATCTGCCACGCGGTCTTGTGTCGAAAAAAACTACTCGATTTATTAAAAGTAACTATATACTTATAACTAGTATAACGAATATTCAATACCTTTGGTCCTTCGCCTTCTGAACAGCGTATTAAGTCCGCATTCTGATCGGATTTCCGTCAACCATTACAATCTATTAAATTCTAACTATCGCTCTAGTTTTTTATTCTGCAACTAGCAACGGCGTTGAATGCCAAATTAGCTGATTACTGATTGCCAATATTAAAAGATATTTCTGCTACATATTTTTTAAAGATTTGTATATTCTATCTCACTGAATTTTAGATTAAGCCGTCAGTTTATTCATGTGCCAATAAGCTATACCGAAGATTATTTGATCTCCCAAAATTAGACATTGTCTAGAAGGTTAAAAAATTATTGCAGCCAATTAAGAATCTAACTTGAAACCTGTGCTTGTGAAGCGAAAAATTGCATTATTGACTTGATATTAGAGTTTACAATACATGCAACTATTATTATGGGCTTTATATCACAGTTTTACTACTAAAGTAGTCTTTTTGGAAAATTCTTCAATTTAACATAGGTACTTGTTAGTACAGCCGAAATAAACAAAACATTTATTCGCTTACACGAATAATAAGTATTATTCTAGGCTATATGTCTTAGATCTATGCCTCTTTATGTATTACTAAACTACAACTAAGGTAGTTCGTACATTGTAAAAACGAATTCGATATTATCATCACTATATTCTTGATTATAAAAGGACTAAAAACGTCACGTTTTGTCATTTTATTAAATTTGACAAATCTCGTAAAGGATAATTATTCTCTTTTACGTTTACCGCACGCCACTTGCCTTCATTGTTCTAGGTTTTAATTACGCATTCAAATTCAGTCGCATAGAATGCTCACTCAAAGCAAATCCCATTTAGTATTGTTGATTCGAGAAACCTCTTCATAAGTGTGCATTAATTAATATACTTTATATTTATTTAATTGTGTGCATAATTGAAAATGGAATGGAGTTAGAATTTTTCTAGTTTCTATATAATTAAACTGTATGTCGGCACTTATAACAATAACTAAAGGTTATGAGAAGGGAACAGTGAAATTATAAATTAGTTGTGTATTTGATGAAGTCGTTTTTACGTTTTTTTGATACGTTTAAATATATTTAACACTGTGGTCTTCGTACTTGAAAGTCGAATCAATCAAATGTGTTGGAAAAATAAAAAAAATCTTTTATAGCATTATGTGAATTTGCTCACGCATCTAGACTAATGTATAATTCTAGACAAATTAATCTAGACCAATATATATTGTTTGGTGGATTGTTTGAACGCGATAATCTCAGAAATTACTTGAGCTATTTGAAAAATTCCTTGGAGTTTAAGATAGTCCATTTATCAAGGAAGGCTATAGACTATGTAACATAACGCTAAGATTAAAAGAAAATTTAAAGCTTTTCATTGCGTGCGCTAAGTAAACGGGAAAGTTATTAAAAAATCATGTAATACAAAATGGTTCCCCTCTAAAAGTTCTAAATAAAAGTCCACGACAGCATATGTCTAGTATAGCTATATAGCTTTTAAGTTTAATCCACTTTAACCATTTTTATGGTTATCAGCAGCAGGGTCGTCTCGCTTACTCTCTAGGTGGGGAGTAGGCGGGGTACGGGCCTCGAGGCGTACCTCCTTGCCCGGGCAGTTCCTCGCGGGCACTTAAGCCCTGTCTGTGTTTCGGCTGTAGGCCAAGGTCACCTAGGTGACCTAAGGGATGTCTGGTTCGGTGTGGAAGTCTGGGAATGGTAGCTCCCAGACCTCAAAGTCTTCGTCAGATGGTCCTAAGTCGGGTGGTGTCATGATCGGGGGTGTCAAATCCGGTGTTTTCGGTTTCTCGCCCATCGCGTCGTCCTCATCGTCGCCGTCGTCATCCGCATCGGGCCGCGGGGACGTTGACCGCAGGAGCTCGCGAGGCAGGGAACGTCCATCGGGTGGTCGCGCATGGAGTGGCGCATTGCCTTAATGGTTATCAAAATACCATATCACGGTTTTAATCTTTCTACGCGGGTGGAGCCGCTGGCGAGTGCTACTTGAAAATAAGCGTGAACATCCTCATACCGCTATCAGTTATAGACCAACCCGCAGATCACAGTGAGTTAAGTTATTTCAATTAAAATGGCAGCAGTTGATTGTTTTTTTCAGACCTTGCTAAAGTTGGCAATACCGAAATGAGTGTTATAGTTAAGGTTCTCTTGCCACGAGATTTGAAGTATGGAATCAATTCATTATATCCAATGAAATTTTTTAATCATTAATGTGCCTGTAGACACATTAATTATTTAATTTTACCTAAATAATTATTAGAATTTTACGAATTTGTCTACATTTTTTTTTGCAATTTTAAATTTGCATACCTTTGTTAAGACGACATGATTTAAGTTTCAGTTTTATAGAATATATTTCAGGCTTAATTATTTATGGAATAGTGGAAATCAGGGTCCTGGCTGATATTTTTTATGGGCGACCCATAAAACCAATTCCTTGTTCCGAATCCCAGGTTGGACTATAAAAATCTTGATATCCGAGTTTGTTTTTTTCAATGTTATGGTGTTGTAAAAGCCCGTAAATAATATCCTTCAGATTGAACAGTTTAGTTTTACCTACTCAGAATATATTGCTTCTTTATTATAGACTAGCTGTGCCAGCAGCTTCGCCTGCATGTAAATCGGTCACACTTCATCAGATATGTCATAATTTTTTTACCGAATTGAAATTTCGAACTTAAAAGTAATTATCGTGAGTTAATTAGACGAGATTTTTTAATAACTTTCACCGTTTACTTAGCACACGCAAGGAAAGCTTTGAATTTTGCCGTTTTCACAATATTTTTTATAGTTGTTCCTCTCCATTGATGTTAGCGTGATGTTATATAGCCTTCCTCGATAAATGAACTATCTTACACTTAGATTATTTGTCAAAGCGGTCGAGTAGCTCCTGAGATTAGCGCGTACAAAGAATCAAACAAACCAACAAACAAACAAACAAACTCTACAGCTTAAAATTAGTATAGATATAGATACAATTTTATAGACATGAAACAGTTTTTGATTTGTTTAAACCGTATTTTCATAAACATTCTATATTCTTGTAAATTTGTATTATTTTCATACTAAGATGATCCAATTAATGCCTAAAACTATTTAATTCTAAAGCCTAGAGAAAATATTTTATAATTACGTTAACTTTTAACGCGTATAATCTTATAGTATTGAACATCTACACTAATAAAATAAATAATTTTGAAACTAAATGTATTTTTAGCGATATGTAAGTTTGAACTAGTGAGCTAAATTCGTATCAGTTACCCCGATTACTTTCAGATCCAGTCGTAATTAAGTATCGTCACATTAGTTTAGTTAGTAGTTAGAAGCCGTGTAAGGATATAACTTAATTTCAACATTTTATTTATATACAAAAATTTGCAGACATAAACGTGGAAACGATAATGTGAAAAACGGATTTTTTTAATATTATGTCAACTGTACTTTTAATAAAGACAAGTAGAGTTTCAGACTGTAATGAGTGTAGGCGACGCTCTCAGACATGCGGTCGCCATAATTGCCAAACTTTACGTCGACCCAGGCCCCTCCCTACCAACTCGCTTACCGTTGTTTTCATAGCAACGCATGTCTCCCTCGTTACATATTTAAGTTTAATACTCAATATATATAATCCAAATGCTCGTTTATATTAACTTTATTTTAAGAACATAATATAAAGAAATTTTGAGAAACTTCATTTTGGCTCATCAACGTCCGTTTTCATATTTTAACGAAATTAAATTCCCGAGGCACTTTCTTCTGTGCAGCAAACTTAGCTCTAAAATCTTAATGAAATTACTATTTGCGAGCTTGTGCCTTATTGAAGCGCAATTGGGCGTAAAGCTATTTATATCTGAATAGGGCATTGTCAAGGCGCGTCACCTTAGTTCTGTGCCGGTTGTGTCTCGCCTTAATAAAGTTAGCCCGATGTCGCTTGGCCGCCTACTGGTACCGACTAAACAAAGGGACTTAAGGATTAATATTTTAAAAGGTTCCGTGACAAATGTCCAAGTAATAAAAATGTCCTTGTTGTGCAATATTAAAGAATTTAATTTTAATCAGCAACCATATTGAATGAAGCCATATATGGGCAGATGAAACTTGCTTGCTAATAAGACTTCTATTGCTTTTGTCTATAACTAAAACAACTAAATAAATAAAACAACTTTGAGATATGCTTTAAGTAATTTCCGAAAATCCAACTTAGGCCAAAATGTTTGTGTGAGTAGATTGTTTCGCGTTCATAATATTACATTAAAGTGGCTGACAATCGTATCACTTTTAATTAAATTTTTCACTTTCATTAAAATCTTACGAAACTCTAGCTATTGCAGTTACAATTAAAGTTATAGAAAATTTTATGGAAGACTAGTATAAAACAAGAAGATAGCGATCCGACATAAACTAACTTAATAACTATCTCTAAGAGGACGGAGTTTTGGTGGATTACTGTATTTATGTCATAAACCGGAAATCAGTATTACCAATATGAACAGAGTAAATACTGAAGATAGTTTATCAATATTAGTACGTAGGGGAGCGACAGAGTATGTCAGGAGTCAGCAAAGACGTTTGTTACGTAAATATCGGCTGGGCGTGTTGCGAATTGGGCAGAATACACGATGAGGGGAGGCGTATGTTCCATTTTTGCTGCATAAGTAGAAGTATTCACTTTATGTTCAGTTACTGTGACAAAAACCCAGTGATATTTATGGAAGCTAATGAAATATATTCTACGTACAGATTATAAATTTTTGCGTATTCAAATATAATATTGGGAATATTTGTGTCTTAATTTTTTTTAGTCATTTACTTTTTTTTTCTATTAATAGGAATAAAAACTGGTATACACTTGACTATTATATACATCAAACATGTGTAGTAGAGTATAATGATAATGAATGTTGAATCATGACAATATCCAGTCTGTAAGATAACTAAAAAGAACGATTCAGATTTCAGTTGCACTGGATATTACTATACTTTTTTTCCATATATTGGATAGTAATGATCTGTATAAGCCATCGAAATTATGGTTGTTGGAAACATTTCTGTCATAGACCTTTTCTGTTTATATTATTATAAAGCCAAATCTAGTTAAGTATTGTATGGTTTGTGTTGTTGGTTGTGTGTGCCGATGTAAAGTGAGTAAATAAGAAAATTATTACGTATATGCTCGTTTATATATTTCATTGGTTACTTAAAGTAGTATGGTAGTATGTTTCTGAAAGATAGCTCACCACAAGCTTAAATTCACAGCCTCTCCATTTCTAGTTATGTGCCGATTTATATTCTGCGCTCACTCGCTGCCTAAGAAATCTCATGTTGAAGGTGCTCTTTCAATTTGAATCGGAACACTCGGATCGGGGAATAATGTATTTTGATATCGACCCTCCGTTTGGAAGGAATCCTCCTGTTTTTCGCCATTCTCATTTATTCGGGCATCGTCGCGCCTTTATTTTTTCAACAGAAACCCGGTGTCGCACTGTTTATCCGCGTGCGGTACTATTAGCAGAGCCTTTGTTTTGAGACAAAATCAGAT
Source organism: Morpho achilles (assembly GCA_947086495.1). NCBI lineage: Eukaryota > Metazoa > Arthropoda > Insecta > Lepidoptera > Nymphalidae > Morpho > Morpho achilles. The sequence goes on along the minus strand of CAMTZB010000007.1, from coordinate 12,579,410 downwards.
TGCGTCGCTTGTGGATAATTGAATTGTCACATCTACACATTACTGCATGCATGCCCTCCTCTCTACGTTTGCTTTTAATACCGTTGTATTTTATTGAAAATTTTGTTTAAATATGAGATTGTGGAATTATTAACAATTTTGGTTAAATATGAGTTACTAATAGAAACCTTTTTCTTCCTCTTTTTGACATATACAAATCCAGTAATCTTTAATATTTAAATGAGTTAATCATTTATAGTTTTTTTTATTTCAGTATATATTTTCGGAATCTCGGAAACGGCTCCAACGATTTTCCTGAAATTCAGCATGTAGATGGTTTTGGAAGAGAAAAATCGATCTAGCTAGGTTTTATTAAAAAAACATAGTTGCTGTTTTTGGGCATTAAAAATACTAAAATTTATATTGAATATTATTTTCGCCATAAACTGTCAAGTCAGTGTAGCTTATTCGTGGAACGGGCAGACTCGAGAAATGTAAATACCTAGGATCGATCCCCAACTACCTAATCATTTTTTTATTTTGTAAAAATTACCGAGTAAGGCTCGGTCAATAAAAATAAACCTTTGGAGTAAATGTCAATTAGCAATAGTGAAACCTAACTTATATATTGTATTTATTTTACTGTGGCCTTTGAATATAACAGGGCAAATTTAAAAGTATCTGAACGGTGCACCTTTACCACGAATGATTTTCTACACAAGACAAGTAGGTATTTAAGTGAAACGTGTCTAAGAAACTCCGTTCCTGCCAGACTTAGTCTAAGTTTCTGTAAGCGATCCTTTGAAAGCAACAAAAAGTACATTTCCTCTATAGCCACTTTTCCCAGACAATTTAAAATTGGTTGGAATTTATAGTGCGTTGTATATAGTAGCAGCTAAAGATTATTGTACATTAGAATATTTCAATTCCTAAGTATTTGTTGTTGTTAAATGTAACTAAATGAATATTATTTATGTAAAAAAACAATCGAATTAAATTAAAAAATATAAAAGAGATTTGTATCATATGCGGATACGCGTGTGCACGACAAGATTGGGTTTTTGTTATAGCTTATTTAACAAAATCGTGAGTTGTTTGGTTAAACAAAGCCCAGTTTGAATGTCTCATATGGTATTCGAGTCGCGGGGCGAACATCCTGCGGGCCCTTAACCCGCGCCTAGTTTCTCCTATTTGAGGACTATTTACGTCATTTTGTTTGATAATCTCCTATTGTATCGTTGGGTTGCGCAGCATCCCTGTGCGAATTATGCGAGTTATCTATTGAGAACGTGCACGGCGTACGCGTATGTAATGAATAAATAATCAAACATGTTACACAGAATAATGATGGATTTCTTACCGACAAAATGTATGAATATAAATCATAACTATTTGGATTTTCGTTTTGTAGATATTTCGCTATTTGAATTATATTTTCACGAATGTTTATGTACTATGGATAACTCGAGTTTAAATATCTACTACTTTCATATGTAATTTTCTAAAAGTTAAGTTTAAATATTACAAAAGTTAAAAATTTTTAATTAAAAGAGCGAGCTTTACTAAAAAAGTTTATTTTATTTTATTTTTAAAATTAATAAAATACCAATTATATTTCTATAATAGATGCAAGGTAATTAATGAATCTATTGAAATGTAGGATTTAAAATTATATTCGAACTATCATTAGTGCATCGTTCTCATATTAATTTGATGACTTTTAGCGGAAACCTGCTTGTGCTGGGTACTTATCGCCAATAATAATTACTTAATATTTGCAATATGGCCCAATAAGAAACAGGCTTTGCCGCTAAAAATCGATTTAGTCTTTGAAATTACTAGCTACTTAATGTCCGTAGCTTTGCCCGCGTGAAAATCTATCTATCATAAAGTTTTCCTGCGTATGTCCGCAACTATTTTAACATTAAGTCCCATCAAAATCGGTTTAACTCAAGAAATCTTTTAGTTAATACCGTACACAAATCCGTTTAGTAGATTTTTGAGAAAATCGATTACATACAGACAGACAGCTTTTAAGTACTTTGTTTTATAATAAGTATAGTCTATTTATTATATATCTGAGTGCTTTCCATTCCTACTCTGATTTCACTTAGAAGCCATCCTTTCCTGTATATTGGTTGCAGAGGCCAAGATCCATTTTGTATCGCTAAGCTTGTAAGTTTGTTGTTTGTACTCTCTCTCAGCTGTATTAATATTCCAAGATTATTTAAATAGCTAGTGAAATGTTAAAATTTCTATAAAATTAGTTTACAAATTCTTTGACGTATATGTCGATATTTTCTGAAAACGGTTAATGCAGAGGTACGCTGACATGGCCTTTACTGAAAAGTCTCTACATTATTCGACCCGTTTTAGATTTGTTCCTCGCCTCGACACAAGCGTCTTATTGAAATCTAATTTTGTTAATCCCGCGACCCGACCGAGTCCATCAAGAAATCCGCAGTTACGCTATTAGTATTTATTGTTGTTTCTGCTTCGCTCTACACATTTTACAATCTTTTGTTGTTGTTATTGTTAAAAATGTAATCCTCTCTTTGTGTAACTTCAATATATCTTCGACAACTTGTAAGCGCTACTTTTTTCGCGTTCAATTTAATTTTAAAACACCCTTATTTATGTAATAACTTTTTTATTGACGTAGGAAAAATTGTTCAAATTTATCTACTTCCCTCCAGCAGATTAGTCGTGCTAGCGTAACAGGCATACAGAATTTATCATTTGTAATATTAAGTATGAATAACTAACTGATATTAGCAGTATAAGCTACCCTTTTATACATTGTGAGTAAGCAGCTTACATTTTGTTCTACAAAGTGATGCGCGTAGCATACGAGCTACAACGCGCTACGGTGAAGTTTTATTACGTAGATTGTTATATGAGGTACTATAGTTGTACAGTTGTTGTAACTTGGTTATATCTTGCGTATTATTTCAAACGATTATTATTTCTAACACAAAACAGTTTAATTTAGAATTAATAAAGCTGTAATAAATGTGCATTTTCATCATCATTCTCCTGCCCTTATCCCGCTTTAAGTGGGGTCGCCACAACGTTTTTTAAATATGTAACAACTTGCGCTAGTCGCTTCTTACCGATACCTCAATAAGAAATGAGGCGGGTCTATTCTACTCAACCGGATACCACACGGCGGGTCAATTTACCTTAGTCGCTTTTTACGACATCTCGGTAAGAAATGAGGGTGGTCTATTATACTCAGCGGATGCCACACGGCATAGTTCAACTTGAATAAATGTGCATATTAAATATGTAATAAAGGTTGCTATTTGACAATGTTAAAGAATGCCAATAAGCTGACAAAGTATCGCATTCTAATTATTATATTTTAATTCTTATTTTTATGAATTCCTGAAATATGAATGGTCCACAAAAAAAATGTCGAATGATATTTAATGGAACAATTTCTTACGAGGCACGTTATAAGAATTTCTTTTATTGGAGCGCGGGAAGATGCAAAAGAAAATTACGAATTAAAAACGAAGATACTAAAATCATTATTAGAGAAAACGAAGATAAATACAATAAATATTAAGATTTCATAATCCTATAAATTCAAATAAAATTGATTTGACAAATATATAACCGTGTTTTATATAAGTAATTGTGGCTAAATCTTAGGATTGCGGCTGCTGACATCGCATTGAGAGAAAGCGTGACCGTCTTTGCTTTACTCAGCTCGTTTGAGCCACGCTTAGACTGAAATTGTTTTATTGAAATCTAATTTAGATAATGCCGCCATTCGTCTGAGTCCAATTCGAAATATCAGTTTTGTCATTTAGGCGTTTAAGATTTTTTCTGAACATTCGACGTATTCAAAAGTAAATATCAAAAATTTAAATAAAAGTCTCAAAACTTTCGGATTAAATAATAAGTACTTGGGTGATCGAGCCTTGCTCGGTAATTTTTTGAAAGGTAAAAAAACTGCAATAAAAAAAAGAAAAAAAGGACCGGGGAATCGCACTTAGGTTTTGAGCCTTTTTTTGGTCCGCGCGTTACCATTTCGCTGTCACAGATTTGCATTTGACAGCTTAAATTATGAGTTGTTATTTATTCCTATTTTCGTAGTTTTTTTAGTGCCCAAAAACGGGGATAAAACGACATTTTTTTTAATGAAACCAAACCACCCCCTACATGCTGAATTTCAGTGAAATCGTTGGAGCCGTTTCCGAGATTCAGAAAATACATTTATATACATACAAGATTTACTTATTTAAAGATTAAAGATAATAACAAACACCTATTAATTGTACTAAGCATTAGAGAAATATCGAGTCTTCTTCTTCCTGCCGTTATCCCACTTACAGTGGGATAATGTTATCCCACTTATAAACATGTTATCACATGATTTGGCTACGTATTTTACGACCGGTCGCCTGCCTGACGTCAACTTAGCCGTATTTTACGACACCTCGGTAAGAAAAGAGGGTGGTACTATTATATTCAGCCGGATACCACACGGCGGGTAGAGAAATATCGAGTGATATCCTTTTATATTAAAATAGTTAAAAAAGGAATAATATAAATGTAAGATCTTTTAGAATTGGTAGGCATTCATTATTTTAATACCGCACAACATATAGCGCTTTTATACCGACACTGTTTATAAAATTTATGTGAGCAAGTATGTATGGATAAAAGCCATTTATGTTTTATAACTTAAACCATGTCTGGATTCAGAAACATAGAAGCGTAGCGGTGCCATTAATTCCGGTTTACGCGCAAATAGCATAAATCAGGCTACAGTGGCTCACAAGTCGCACCACAAGATCGAAGCAAGACGTTGTGAATTAGAGCTTGTGTTCTTAACGACAAGCCACCATCGCTCGGAAATTGGACTAAACTTAGTTATCCTTTACATTTATAAAAATCGCGACTTACGTAATTCATATATATTTATGTTTAAATTAAGACACCTCGGTAGGAAATGAGGGTGGTATATTTTACTCAGCCGTTCATGTGTAACAAAGGACAGGTAGAGTTTTATTATGGAAAATCATAGTTCTTGTGTACGTTATAACTCTTACCTACAAATTATTCGCTCGACGTCATTCTGCAGGTGAAAAATTTGAGCACCGTCCCGTCCGCCGCGAGCTGTTTTATCTCGGCTTAATGTTACGAGGATTTGTGGCTCGCTAAGTAAGGTTTTATGTCTGGAGCGCCTGCAAGTTTGCTCCCTAGATAAAAATGTATCTTGAATCAAGCACTTAAAAGTTACGTGAACTGTTCCACTAAATAGTGTTTTTTGTTTAAATTTTAATTTCATGTCACGTTAACGTATTTTTTTTTGCTGTGTGGTATCCGTCCGAGAAGAATAAACCACCCTCATTTCTTACCGAGTCATGCAGTCGGCCGGTTGTAAAAAATTGAGCCAATATTACAACATGTTTATAACTTGTTGTGGCGACCCCTCCTGCAGTAGGATAAGGGCAGGAGAATGATGTAATACTAAAACTAAATGTCCGGTACATTTAGTTTTAGTATTGTATATGTGAGCGAAACCGGATGCCACTAGATTTCCTCAACTCTTAACGGCGTCAGAAGCGCAGGCCGTAAATAACGCGCAGCCCCTGCTTCCTTTCTTCTGCTTTGGAGAACTAATCCTCCGAGTTTTCAGTTTATGTCGTAATATATACAGAAAGTTGTTCTTAGTGGTTATTGCTCAGAGTTTATATCATGTTGTTTGTTGTGAGCGGAGTTTCGTTGTGCTAAACTGGTTGCGACTGTAATTTCTTCCGTATTGTAATATAAAGAAATATTATAACTATTTATTTTATATGTACATCTTTGAACTATAGCGTTGGGATGTATTTATTAAAATATATATTTGTTTCCAAAGCATATCTATACTTATTATAAAACAAAGTACTTAAAAGCTGTCGGTCTGTATGTGATCGATTTTCTCAATTTATTTTATTTTTGTGATGAACCGATTTTGTATGGTTCTTGCTAGGTAATGCAACTCGTGCGGAAGGTTTAGGTAAATTGTGTTGAATAAATCGTGCGATTGCAAAAAGCACTTATATGCTGCAAATTATACTTGCGTGCCGCGTAATCTGCGGAGATACATAATTATATAATGTACTAGAGAATTGTAGATCTATATAATTCTACAAAGAAAGTCCGCGACAGCATGTCTAGATCTACTCACAATAACTAAAACTTTTCTGTTCAAAATTGCACTTGAATACACTGATTAACACGCTGGCGAAGCCGCAATTACAGCTTACATATTTACAAAATATGCATATTATGTTTACAAAATAAGCCATACCTATTCAAAATAGGCGTTGTATTAAGGAATGGTATTTGGGAAGCGCGCTACCTCGGATTGTGAGACGTAGGTTGGAAGGCTAGCACGCGGCAAACCGTTCACAGCTAACGTATGTTTGGAATGTAGAGACTGCTAGTTCGGCATCGTTTATATAATTCAAGGCGAGACTTTAAAATGTTTGATTATAAGGTTAATATATAAAAGTAAGTAACGCCCTTTTTACTATCCCATTGCTGGGTATAGGTCTCCTCTCTCTGTTTTTTTAGAAAAGAGTTTGAGCTGAGTCCCATCACGCTGCTCTGATGCGGATGATAGCTTCTCTAAAGATATGCAGGTTTCCTCGCGATGTTTTCCTTAACTGAAGAGGGTTTAGTAAATTACGCATATCAATAACACACGTTTTCAAAAAAGGCACTCATTAGTGCGTGCTCGGGGTTTGAACCCGTGACCCCTCGAAAAAATCGCACGGTCTCACCGCTGGGCTATAACGTGTCAAGGTAAAATATATATATACTCGTATGTATTAAAGTACGGAAGTGAATCCTCATCAATACATTTTTTTTTCAAATAATTGTCAGAGAGTACTATACCTTCGCGTACCGTTTGAATTCGTTTGTATTTTAATTTTAACATTGGGCTATTTTTTCATAAAAGTTACCATTACTGTAGTACTGAAATACTCTAATCAGCGTTTCTTAAGTTAGTAGCATAACATAATTTAGATTCATCAACACTGTGTCACGTCGGTGGAATCGCACACCATAGTCGAGTTGCATTCTCAGTGTTTACTTCGTTAGTGACTATCTGCTGCCGCGCATACGTTACTTTACTCGTACTGTTGTAACTCCAAATCGTTTAACTATTTATTCATTTGTTTCATTTTATTCTTATGATAGTCATTTTTTACGATAATTAGAAATCCATCAGTTAGGCGATAAAACGATAAATGAATCTAGTTTCTTCAGCATTTGTTTAGATTGTTATACATAATCTTGAATCATGGAACTTTACGAGTGGTCCGTAAAATCGCCAGACGAATTTTGTTGAGTCGAATAAATTACGCACACGTTCTTAATTACTATACTCGTATTACTATTGTCCATGTCTTATTAAATAGGATTTTTAAATCGTTTTTTATTCGAGATTAAGAAATCATTAATGATTTCAACGAGTTAGTTAATTTAAATGATGATTTGTAAAATATATATTTTAATAATAATGTAGTGTCTTTTTTTGCACAAATGAGACCTAAAATATGGACATCAGACTGAATACTTGGTACGGAACTAAGAAATAAGCGGCCTTATCAGTAATAGTAACTTAATAACAACTTATTAAGACAGGGTAAGACTATAGACTAGAGAGCTTATGGACGGATATGTTTGCTTATAAATAGGCATGAAGTTTTAGAGAAAAGGAATGACAATTGTGTTGGTATAATCCGCAATAAAAAAGGGCCCTGTATTGGATTTAGAGTATTATTATTAAAAGAATACCATGAATTTTACTACCACATTCAACCAGGACATCAAAAGCTAAGCGAGATACTGTGAGGTCAATCTCTTGAGGATTATTTCGGTCGAAACGTGCAAAGTGAATACTAGTGAGATGCGATGTTTATGCTAAGCAAAATAATAAGACTTTTGTATTGTGCATTGAATTTAATAAGTATAAGTTAATGAAGACATATTCAAAAGACAGACTTCTCAAATAATTCATGTGATTATCTCGTGCTAGTGAGATGTGTGTTTTATAGTATGCAAAATAACGAGAATTCTGTGTTGTATATTGAATTTAAGAAGTATATGGCTTCATTCAAAATTAAAACATCCTCAAAAGGCAGACTTCTCAAATAATCCATGCGATTTTGCCGAACATTAAAATAAAGGAAATAAAAGCACCATTCGACTGATTTTTCCACATCGTGACATAAATAAAGTTGGTGTTAGTTACTGTACTTCAAGCCACCTGCGTCCTATATCGCTTCGCCTAGTGCAAATTTATGTATGCTTTCAACGCTTTTACCGTGTGCCACCTGACCTAGGAGAGCGTTTTACCGGACAAATGTCCTCTGTCCCTATTTATATTAGATACTTATTTTAACTCTGTACTGACTTGTGTTCTAAATCAATCGTTTCAATAATTTTCAGACGAGTTTATTTTCAGTACGTAAAGTTCATATAAAAATAAGAATTCAATGTAAGATGATACATAATACAGTACAATAGACTAACTCTATTAATTTTGTTAAAATAAAGTTGCTAATGGAAAATCGTATTATAATTTATTTTTTAGTATTTTATCGTGCAATAGATGAAAAATAATCAAAGACATTTCATGTTTAATATGACATCGATTTGATCTCCTATCATCTAGGGAATTTAAAAAAAATTACTAGACTCGATAATATATAATTTATATTGTAATTGCAACCAAACAGACACAAAAAACAGAGCTACAACTAATGTTTCGAATTACATATATGTAGTTGAAATCACCTTAGAGATTCTATTGGAAATTGATGCAATTACAATATTCTAGGCAAGAACGAGATCTCTGACTTTATGAATATTAGACTTCTCTCACTATTGAGTAATTGTAAGAAAGATATTCAGAAGAAACGTTGATATTAGATTTGATTGTATAAATCTTCGCGGGCAAGGAATTTATAAAAAAACTTTTTTAATATCAGTATTACAGCGTGTCCCTTCGATCGATCGGAGATTCCCATTTGAGACTGAAACAAAGAGCTTTTTATATGAAAGACCGCAGCGGCCTTTTTATGACCACTTATAGATAAAAATCTTAATAAAAACTAGTATTTTTACCAGTTTCGAATAAAGGACGACTATATTAATAAGTTTGGAATTTTTCTGTTTTATTAAAGATTGGGATTAAATATATGTAGACATCAATTAATGTATGGTAATGGATATAAGAATAAGAAAATAATAAACACGAAATTTAAATTTTTCACTAAGATTTTTTGTTCATAATAAAAAAAAACTTCATAGGCCGATCAGAACAATGTAAACTTATTTCGATTGTTTATTTAATACGATTCTTCCATTACAACATATACTTAGATATTAAATGTTTGTTTGTAAACCACTTACTGTGTTATAAAGACTCCGTTTGTTGATATAAGAGCAGATAAAATCTTGTACGAGGTACAGAAGAAAATTGTTTGGATATTTTTAAATACTTTTATCAAAATTGAACTCTTACTTTTTGAAGAGAGCAATATAAAACTTTATCTCCGTACAATTAATTATGTTCATAGGTAAAAGTATATGTTGCAGTTTATTCTGCTTTACTTAACATATTTTTGTACCACCTCAATAAATGGGACTGCTATTTAGAATATTTTGTAAGAGTTGTTCACACGTGTTGTGAATTTTTAATACGAATAAACATCACGTGGCCTCGTTAATCTTAAAATGTTGCCACTCCGCGGTTTAGCGCTGACCTAAGTGTAACTGGGTTGTATGTTATTATGTGCCGCTCCAGATATCGTATCATACCGTATCGTAGTTGAAAATATGTTGAGACAAGGCCGATAATAAGTAAGTTTGAAACTTGACTGACAGAAGCTGTAATCTATTACCTATTATTACCTATTAAGTTATTCAACAGATTTTTTTACATAATAAAAATTGCTTTACAAGTGAATGTATGAATAAATGACGATAAATTATTATTAATTGAGATATTTATCGTCAGCTTGCTTAATACTAAATGTACCGTTACATGTTTATACAAAATAGGTTGCCATAAAATTATCTATACGTCTATCTTACACTAGCTTAGGTCCCATCATCATTTGTACGTCGGACACCTGGCTTACAGGTCCCCGAGGCGGTCGGTGCATCTGGTGCTCCCGATGCACCGGTTAGCGGAGGGGGGTTTCTCTTTCGAGGGGCCCCTACCTGGAGGTGTTTATTCTCTGGGATCAGAGCTGTCGGCGGGATGGGGGCAAAATGTACAATGATACCCTGTCCTTGCCATTGGCAGCGTGGTGGAGCACACAGGTCGTTTTAGTCGGTGCGAGTCCGACATAACCGCCGCCTGTCCCCGTCGGGCGGCGGTACCCATAAGGGGTTTTTTCCTGTATAATAAAAAAAAAAAAAGGTCCCATAGCTTTGAATAGAAAAAGAAAGCCATTTACTTTACTGTTTTTTATTTCCACATGATAGGAATTTATGCATCATATCGGTAGCATTGTCTTTATAATATACAACGAACAAGACTAGAATTTAATAGTGCGGTTTGATATATATTTATAAAAATATTATTTTCTGTCAATGTTCTGTTGATGTTCGTTGATTTCTACGAGGTGAATAAAATCGGCGAAGACATTTAATTCAGAAGATATTTCAAATATCAATTCTAAAAATACAATGAAAATATATTTATGTAATTCTAAATATAGTGCGCACAATCATATTAATACATACGTATAGGATTTATAAACTGTTCATATCACAAACCACCATTCTAAGCTTGCAGTAGGACACACGCGATTAGACAATCTTAATAACCGTTTCCCCCCATAATTGAAGCATCATCAACAGACTCCACGACCAAATCGTAAAACCTTTGCGATGATTTTTTAAAATTATTATTAATATTAGGAATAATAGTATTTATAATATTCGCTTTAATATTCAATCAAAACATTTTAACATTTATTTTCAATCAAGTTGGCATACTAAATTCAATTAAATGTGAAAGGATTTAGTTTGCACTTTTAAAGTTACGTCTTCCTGCCCTTATCCCACTCTAAGGCACAACATGTTATAAACATGATGTTACATGAATTTGGCTACGAATTTTACGTACGACCACCTGCCTGACATAAAATTACCTCAGTCGTATTTTACGACATCTCGGTAAGAAATAGAGTGGTCTATTCTACTTAACCGGATACCAGACGGTTGGTCAACTTACCTTAGTCGTATTTTACGACACCTCGGTAAGAAATGAGTGTGGTCTATTGTACTCAGCCGGATACCACACGGCGTTTTTAAAGTTACGTGTATTGCTTTTAAAAATCTTTACTAAAGTTTTTTAAGTAAACAAAATTGAAAGAAGGTACAGAAAAGAGGAAATGACTATAGTGCAGTCTGGAAAGGGGCGTGAAACAACTGTTTTCTGTAGCAATTGTAGAGTTATCGCGTCTGGGGAGATTTAGTGCTAGTTGACAACTTTTTAACGTACAATCTATTTCGTTTTTATCACATTACATTTAAAGGTTATGAAGCAAGTAACTGCGAGAATAACGCTAAATATTTCCTATGCACATATACGCTTTTCTTTTTAATAGCCTCTTAAAAAACTTCGTTGCCACGCAGTTTGAAATAACTTTTTTTATAAATAAATTTGCTGAAGGGAAGCATTGATATGGCTTATAATTGATTTGTGTCGACATTAATAAACCAAAGATGTTGTTAATGTTTTCGTAAATAGATTTGTATAAGCTGTAAGTATGAATATACTAATTATAATTTATGCTAATATTCTATGGAAACAGATATGATATCGCGATATATATTGCTTTCCACTGCATTCTGTGGCAGGAAACTATTGTGATGTCAGTTGATCAAGCGTGTGACATAATGCGATACTTCTTGTAGTAATTGTATAGCTATCGCATTTAAGGTATTGCCGGTAGGATAAGTTTTTCTTCATTGTCTTACCTTAACCTCGTCATTAGTGTAGTGCAGAGAGAGAAAATGCACTTGAAACAAGTTTCTGCAAGATGCGTATTGCCATTGATATTGTGGAGATATCTCCACAATATCAATGGCAATACGCATCCTCGGCTCCTTTTATTTCACCATACTAGTTGTTAAAAAACAATGTGATAGGAAAGAGGTAAATAAAGTTTAATCTGTGTCACAAAATTTCTAGTTTGTAATATTTTTGTGTTAAAATGCACAACCATACAACCTTCAATAACATAACTTCTTTCAACTTTTGTAGCTAGTATTTTATTTATTTATTTATTTTCTTTGGAAGATTCAATAACATCTGTAATATTATTGAAGCTGAAGGTATGGTTAATAGAATAATATGATTGAATATTACTGAAAATAACTATGAACCTGGGAATTTTTATTAAAAATGCTGCAACGTATGATATATTATATTATCAAATAATGTAGGTGGAAGTTAAAAACAATGTATATAACGAAGTATATACATATATAATTGCTATTTAAACGGCTACAGTATTAATCCTAATCAACTTAAATGCGTTAGTTATCTTAAGCATTTCATCCTTATCTATATTATTCTTTGCACTATATAATAATAGCAAATTTAAAAAGATTTATCGCAAAATGAAATCTAATGCACGTCTGAGTATTAGGAGAGGTGAACTCAATATAGGCACAGCAAAGCGTCTACTGGTATTATCAACATTTGAAAAGTAGGTAAATTAAATTCTTGTAATTAAGTCGCAAAAAGTTTTTTTTTAATGATTTTTAAAATGTGCTATTTGATTATTGGCTGTCAGGGCTCGATATCCGCCTTATCCAAGTACTGCAAATATTCAACTCATCGACAAATATTTATTATAGATGAGTTTGAGCGTAGGACTTGATAAGTTTACCGAGAAGTTGTCGTAAGTATTCCTTGTGAGCGCAACAGCTCGGGCTAGGAGGGCGTCAGCCGGGCTCTGCGGCTTGGGAAGTAACGTCCGAGACGCCACAAAAACTTCGCCTCCGCTTTATTATACTATTATATACTACGATGCTAATTAAAATAGCTCGGAATAGACTACTGGCAGTTTCTGGCGGCGAAGCGCTTAATGCCTGGGTTTTTATGACGACACGCTTTATGCCCTCTCATTAGCGCTCTTGCAGACCGAAAGCTTTTTACGATACATATTAATTCTTCACTAATCTTTTCTTCGATAAATAGTTAATTACTTAATAATAAATTCAATAACAGTAATTCAAATTCAAAATATTCTTTATTCAAATAAACTTGTTGAGAGTTGACGATTCAAAAGCATTTGTTTGCTTTTGAATCGTCAACTCTACTGCTGGTTCGGAAAGCTATTCCTACCGAGAAGAGCCAGCAAGAAACTCGGCGGTTGCTCTTTAAAAAAAGTACAATTCTTAATACTAGTTACATTTAATCGTTTCTATCTTGTACAGGGTCGAACAATATCTATATCCACGCATTCTTATCGACTAAATAATCCTCAACAGTATAGTAGGCTTTTTGTATCAGCTTCTCCTTAATAGTGTTTTTAAATTGCTGTAATGGCAAAGCTAAAATTGATTGAATAATGAACACGTATGGTAATATAATCCGCGCTTTGAGAAAATCCATGTAGTACTAAATGTAAAAAATACAGTCCGTAGTCATACCTTATGAAGGATTAGTGATTGGACACCCCACAGAAACGTATCGCACGTATCGCAAACCATCACCCCTGTAGTACTCTAGAATTTCATACATTTACTAAGAACATCAGGAGATAGGTTCCATGACAAAATCGCAAAGACATTTTTATATAGTTATAGTTGACAGAAACATGATATTGGGCCGGTTGTGGTAATTTTTTTTTTGGCTAGTTAAAAAGTCTCCTACAAGTTCAGCTGGTAGGTCTATTTTTTAAAACTTTAACTACTAATTTACATTTGAATGCAATAGTAATAATAAAAATATTTTGCTTTAATCCGCGATGAAGTCTATCTCCTAATGATGCTTCGTTCGCGGGGCGAAGCGGTTGTTGGGTTTGTGATAGTGAACGTGTGTAGTACTTGTGTATTGTGGTGGCGGTGGTGGAGGTTTGTGCATGTGTTTTTACGAATCCTGCATGTATCAGGTATGAAATTTAGCACTGTACATTTAGCATTATATATATTTTCTATTTTACTTCATCACGGATTATAGCAAAATAATTTTATAATTACTTTTGCATAATGGATCTCCGTAAAGTAACGCCTACTTCTTTTAATAAATTATCTATTAGAATGAAAAACGTGCAGGAAACTGCGTGAGATTTTTTGTCCACAATCAACTTGTGAGGCTGCGGCCCTGTAAATGGGTCCGATATCAAAGTAAAGATTTCATTAAAAAATTGCTACTGAATAGATTAAAAGAGCTGTGTCCAAAGTCATAGATTTACAATATTTTTTAGTTTCCAAAATGACTACATTAACAATTGTTAATTAATTTTTACTACGGGTACTTTCGAGTTTATTCACTATCGTAGTTAGATCAATATTTCTTTCCACAAGCTTCGTTTAAATCTGTCTTCAGATCTTTGTAGCACACTCGGTATACTTTAAGGTCCTACAAACTACACTTACACTATTTCCTTTTTCTCTGCACATTTTATTTTTGGTAAGCATAAGTATTAGCAAGATACATCCACAGAGAATATAAATATAAAAAACATGTCACTACAACGAATGTTTTCATTATAATGTAATTATATTTAATGAATGAGCAATATTTTATAGAATTAGGCAGTATTATATAGAACTTTGTGGAGATCCATAATACAAAAGTAATAATAACATTATTTTGATATAATCCACGATTAAGCGGTTAAGATAAATGTATTGCGGATTATAGAAAAATAATTTTATTAATACTTTCGAATGAGTAATAAGTTATTATATATATTTTTTCTGTTTCTTCTTTCTACTATCTTTTGAAAAATATTATAAAATATTCGTAGTAATGTAACTTCCAAGTTTTGTTTCATTTAGCTTAAATAATGTTCTTGTACTGCGACATTTTTTAAGTAGAACTTTTAAGGAAATTTTGAGTAATAATGATACAAAAAAAAATTCAAACCATAATAGAAAATTCCAACACAATTTAATGTTGCAGTCTTATACAGAAAATTTCGTAATATTAACATAAAAAGAGGTGGCTCCAACTAAATTATTTACAATTTAATGAAGCAGCAGTATCATTTTATGTAGTTACTTCATCGTCACCCGCAAAAATGCTTCTCATTTGTTTTTCAGCTGCGATAAAACAAAAAACGGAAAATAGGCGGCTATTTCACGAAACCTGGCCTTTGTACTTTACCGTCGCCTTCGGTTTGTTTATTTCAGAGGCCTGCCTCGTAAACACTCGCAGACCGATATACTAAATTTAAGTTGGCCTTCTTTATTTTCTCTCGAGTTTTTTTTGTATAAAACACGTTATGTTGGCTTCTTATTTTTTTAATTTTATCACAATAAATAAGAAAAGCTGTGATGGCCTAGCGGTGCGACCGTGTGAATCTCTAGAGACGATCATGGGTTCAAACCCGGGCAGACACCAATGAGTTTTTCTATTAAAAATTATGTGTCTAATTGATAATTGCAATTTATCACACGCTTTTCGGTGAAGGAAAACATCGTGAGGAAACCTGCATATCTCTAGAGAATCCTAGGGATATGTGTAACCTACCAATCCGCATTGGAGCAGCGTGGTAGGTCTTAGCTCCAACCCTTCTCTCCAAAAACGGAGAGAGGAGGCCTATGCCCAGCAGTGGGATAGTAACAGGCCGGTACTTACTTACTAAATAAGAAAATAAGAAAAATAATGACAAAGTTATTGGCTCTTATTTGGATTTTGTTTTGAAACTTTATTGGAATAGAACTTATTCTCTGTAAGAGTAACGTAAATGTTACTTTATTTTCAATGCTTTTTAGGCTATCATATGTTATTGTATAAACGACATATTCTCCAGTTGTAAGTATGAGCTCATATTGATTTTATGTGATCATATACATGTTCTCACATGATTTGGCTACGTAGTTTATGACCCGCCGCCTGACATCAACTTACCATAGTCGTATTTTACGACACCTCGGTAAGAAAGTGGGTGGCCTATTCTACTCAACAGGATATCACACAGTGAGTCAACTTGCCTTAGTCGCCTTTTACGACACCTCGGTAAGAAATGAAAGTGGTCTATTTTACTCAGCCGGATACCACACGACTTGTTAATATTTATATTTTCACAATTTAATATTATTAATATCAAAATAAAAATAACACCAGCTTAAAAGCAAACTGCAGCGACGTTGAGTTGGATATGATCTGATAGCGAGCGCCGAACCCGTATATCTTTGCAACCTATTCTAGCTACTTAATTTACTGCCACAGAAACGCCACATGCACGCTCTACATCCACCGTGTTATTGCCAACTTGAAAACAAGAATGCCACATACAATTCCTTCATATCTTTTGAAATAAAGTGTCTGTACAGTACAATACTTAAACACTTTTTTATTTATACGTATATTTTCTGAATTTCGGAAACAGCTCCAACGATTTTTGTGAAACTTTGTATGTAGAGGGTTTCGGGGGCGAAAATCGATCTAGCTAGGTTTCATTTAAAGAACTTGGCCGTTAACGTCAGGAAGACGGCCGCTCTGCTCACCAGCCGCTCCAAGCCGCTACGTCAGCTGACTCTTCGAGGCCAGGACGTAGAGTGGAAGACCACAGTGAGGTTTTTGGGGTGTGAGTTGGACTGCAGCCTGCGCATGGTCCCCATGGTTAATCGTGCCGTGGGCCAAGCTGCTGCTGCCAGGTCCCAGCTCCACACGCTGTTCACATCCCATTTACCTGTCAACACCAAACTGCGAGTCTACGGTGCCTACGTCCGCTCGCGCTTGACGCGATGCGGCACCCGCCTGGTACGCGCTATGTTCGGCGTACCAGAGGCGAAGACTTCAAGTCCAGCAGAACCGCTGCCTGCGACTGATCGTAGGAGCCCCGAGGTATGGGCGGAACGACGTCGTGCATCGGGATACCCGAACGCCGATCGTGGAGGAGTATGTCCTTCGCCTTACGCGCCGGACGTTCGCGCGCGCGGGCAACAGCGCGCACGTACACCTCCATGGCATCGCGCCACTCCATGCGCGACCACCCGATGGACGTTCCTTGCCTCGCGAGCTCCTGCGTTCACCGTCTCCGCAGCCCGATGCGGATGACGACGGCGACGACGAGGACGACGCGACGGGCGAAAGGGCGAAAACACCGGACACGACACCACCCGAACGAGGACTACCAGAAGACGACTTTGAGGTCTGGGAGCTACCATTCCCAGACCTCCCCACCGAACAAGAAATCCATTAGGTAACCTAGGTGACCTGGGCTTAGGGCCCAAATACCGACACCGTTAGGTCACCTAGGTGACCTCGGCCCACGGCCGGAATACATACCGGGCTTAAGTGCCCGCGAGGAGATGCCCGGCTAGAGAGGATTTCGTCGAGGCCTGCACCCCGCTTACCCCCACCCGGGGAGTAAGCGAGAAGACCCTGCTGATTTAAAAAAAATGACATTTGATCACTGTTTTCGGGCACTGAAAAAAAAACTGCTAAAAAGCAAATAATATTTATCTGACATTTGTCAAGTTGTGATAGCTTAACGGTATAACCTTAAAGGATGTACCGAAATAGAATTCCTAAGCTTGAGTTCAGTTATCTCATAATTTCGTTTTGTTCTTTTTTATTCATATTTTTTTTAATTTATTATATTTTTTAAATTAATTTTATATTTAATTGAATAATGATTATTGAGAGCCTTTATTTCAACGTAGCTAGGTCACAATTTATTTCAAAAAGATTGAGCTGTAAAAAACGTTACTAATTTCATTAGTCAAAATTTCATTTTTCATGCTAAAAGTAAAAGTCAAACTCTCTACGAACGAATAATAATATTTTTATTTTTATTGGGAGCAACGATATGTTTAACGACCATTTTTCATTATGTACACTGTAATCTTTGTATATTTGATAGATGGCGTTGTTTAGCAACACTGAGCCAATGAGTGTTCGATTTTTGAATTATATTATTGATTAAATATGTGATTTTTAACTCATCTGTTCGCTTAAAAATGCCTAAAAGATCTTTGAAAAAGACTTTTATAAACAATTTATTTTCACGAAGCTGCAATTCTTCTCAAGAGCACCAGATATACCATCCTTTTTTTTTCTTTTTCATATTTCATCTTTGTTATATCTTTAAAAAAATTACTGAACAAGGCTTGGTCACTAATGTTACTAATCATAAAATGATAGGTGGAGCCATCCCAAAATATACCTATGTAATTGTAATATGTAATTCCTATGCGCAAAATAAGCCATCTACAAAAACGAACGAACGAGGTTTGATAATATAAGTACAAATATATTTCATGGGTATAATATTCTATACGAGCTTTCGAATTTAAATCTATACTAGGCTTCCATGTAACGAGGAGTACTTGAACCACTACTTGATACTTGAAAGAAATAGCATTTTTATGATTCTTCCGCGCCAGTGCTTTTTACCGGTTCAGTTCAATGGTTCACAAAGTACTAGCCCCAAAGCTGTTTAACGGCATCCTTTTTACTTTTCTTTATAACTTTTTTCAATGAAATTCCACTATTAAAAAGTCTATGGCGTGAAAAATTGTAAATAAGTTTTATATCAAATGTGGTCTCAGTTTTCAGACTTAATTACTTTTAAGAGCGAATATAACTTGGTAATATAAGCAATTAGAAACTTATTTGACGCTGTCGGTCCGCCAGTTCCGCCTGAGGGGCAGGAATCGTGAGCGGGATGAGCCATTACTTGCTTTCCTACAACTTTTCCTTTTAAAAGTCATCTCTTACTCTTTTGTAACTTATTATATTGGATAATTTGGCCAGAAATATGAATATGATGGCTACAACTTTAAACATTTTAGTCTAGTCAAGGAAAAATTTTGGCGATTAGCACTTGAAATATTACCGCCAACGGGGTTAACCACCCTAATGGCCGCGAACGAAGGTCTGTTTTATTTTAATATTACGGCCATAATTTCTAAATATTATAGGTAGCTGTCCAATGACTTTACTGAATTCAGTTTTTTATTTCTTTGGATAAGGTTTTTCTTTCATCTTTGGAAAAGTACTAGTATTTTATAGACTGAATATAGATGATTAATCCGAATAATTAAATGAAAAAGTCCGTTAATTAGGTTCTCAATCCTCTAAAATAGATTATTTTATACTGTAATTTTTTTTAAATTAAACAGCGTAGTAGATAAAGTATTAGTTAAATTGCGAAGAGAGCATTTCACGTAAATTAACAATATATTATATCATTTACACCAAAATATGACTAAAATTACATCTAACAGTGAGTGTATCGTTTCAAAACTCAACATTTAATATGAAAGATTCTATGATAGATGTTAGTTTTGCTTATTTAAGTTTTGTTTTGTATCCATACCAGATAGCGAAGTCTGGATAGTACTTGGCTTATTGAGTACTTCGTATGTAAAAATGAGCATAGGAAATTATAGATTGTTTAAAAAAGACTTAATTATTATTATACAAAAGTTCTAGTATTTAATTTTATAGTAGCTAATTAAAAAGTATGACTGGTTCGTTTTTAACAGTGACGGCAAAGACGTTACGCACAAATCTATACAGTTTCTCGCTATAGGTACTCGTATAACCAATTATGCAAAACGTCTTCCGCGTGGCGCTGCTCACGAACGCTGTGCTCGCGGGCGCAATAGGGCGGTCGCTGTCGCGCTCTTTCCTCACTCGTAGCGATATAACGACCTCAATTTGCATAACAATGCACGTCACCCCTTATACCCCACCAGCGGCTTTCGAAGGCTACGTGTCCCTGTCCCATCGGACGCGACACCGTTTTTTGTTCATGAAATCTGTCCAGTATGAGCTGTCCATTAAAATTCATAAAATACGCCCGTAAAATTAAAATAAAATGAAAATAAATCTCTCAAACCACAGTAAATGTCATTCAGGTTTTCGGGCATAATTTTTTCGCGCTTCATCGTTTTATTTAGCCTCTTGTTGATATTTCCGGTTATTAACCAAAAGCAAAATGTAACTTTACTTAAATGTTACACACGTTATATATGATGGGCCTGTAAAATATAAGTTTGTTTGGCTTATACGTAAAGCAGTATTGATGACAGTAATTACTTCTATTAACTTTCTGTTCTGATTTAATTATTGTTTTCGAATTTTTGCGGTGGGAATGCTAACCACGGACGGTGTTGTAACTTCTATAAACTTTGTTTATTAAATTATCAGAAGCATAGCAATATTGAAGATTGAGTATTTTAATATATAAGACTTAATTAAAATGTTAAACTGTCGCTGTTAATATGATTAATGGGTTGGAGCTAGTCCTGAATGTATAACGACGAGTAAGTGATACAGAGTGAAAAGAAAACCTACTGCTATTGAAGGATTATGAGGTAAAATTAAATATAATATATTTATGAACCGAGATTTCATGGGATAACTATACACATTACACATGAACAATAGAATCTGTTAAAAAAAAACTACTACTTTACTAAAAAAAAAGTAAAGACATCAAGAGCTGACATAGATATGAGTAGCAGAGACAAGTACAAACATAGATAACAAATTGATTGCGTTTATAAACTTCAACAGCTATATAATTTGGATGTTCTATAAAAAAGTATGAGAATGTAATAACGATTTCTTTAAAAAATATGTCTTAAAATCTACAATCGAAATACTCGATCTACTAAATTGTTTCGTTATCTTCATATCGCTCAAATACCTGGGAAATAAATAGAAATCACTAGATGTTAGGTATGTCGGTGTCGAGTAAATAATTCTTGGATTGTAGTTATTGTAAAATTGAATTTAGGAGACGTTACCTTTTCAAGACAATGTTCTTTGTGAGTGATACGTTGTATATTGCGTGGAACTGTACTTTACTGTACTTTGTAACATTTTTTAAATGTTTACTAAAAATAAGTTATTTTAAACTATATCTCCATGGTTCAGATTTTAAATCATTGTTAACCTTTCAACAGAAAAGACTCCATTATCGCCTGTGTGCGAATAACAACTTGTATTTCTACTTAGGCGTGTATTATTATGAGTTGATTGTACATGACATGGTTTGACATGACTGCAAATCCTGTGTTAAACACTGATGAAATTTAGCAACATATTGTTCTTCGAGGTAGAATAAAAGGCATTTTTTGCATAGTATTTAAATCACCTAATCTACAATTTGTTGCCATCTCTCAGCTTGATATCGGATACACTGTGCTGTTATCTGTCATGTAATAGACTACTGTTTTCATGTCCCGCATTCAAATTTGTTCAAATGTGTCACTTTGTGACGGTCTTTTGTTGTATTTTGCCTTTGTGCTTACATTTTCTTCCTGTTATTTCGTATACGACCGGAAAGTCCTGTTATTTCATGTTCGGACGTGTAATTTAAAATTATTATTCAAAGGTCTTTCATTAACTAACATTTAAACTGAAAAACGTCCTAGTATTTCGGTGAGTTATTCAAAATTAATATGGAGTAGAGGATTTAACTTGGAAACTGTTTTTTAAACAAATATTTTTGTATATTCTGTAAGAAATATTTCATTTCTATCCGACCACTGAAGCTGCACTTTAAGAAGGTACACCGATATCATATCAGTGCAGAGCAATTAAGCTTATATATTTTCAGTTTTCGCTGAAAATATATAAGCTTAATTGCTCGCCTGAAAATATTTAAGGTCGCCGATTGAATACCACTTGTATTGAATAAATAATACTTTGACTCTATACTAATGTAATAAATGCGAAATTCTGTCTGTCTGGTAGACTTGAAACTTTCATGTTTAATATTATATAAACACGGGTAACATCGCGATAAAATCGAGTTACCTTTATATTAGGTTACACATTTCGGTGGATTTCTATCTGTCTATCTGTTACGCTTTCACGGCTAATCTGTTCCATTAATAATGAAATTTAGTACAATTCAATCTTAACCAGTCTAATATATAGAGACAAAAATCGTTTTCTTACGGAAACAGAAAATAACACAGTACATAATTGAAGGTATTATAACACTAAAATTGACGCGTATAAAGCGTAGTACAGCTTATTGTGTATAAAAGCGTTTTGAAAGGCGACCGTTGCGGATATTGGAGATTTACCTAAGTGTGACAAAATCCCTACAAGACTTGCTATACCGGAGCTCCTCTATTCGCGTCGAGCGCCACATACAATGCTCCCTACTTTTCGTAATAGGTTTCCCTGTTGCCATATCCTTCCTCAAATATTTCATATTGCTTCAATTTTGTGATATTCTCAGGAGTAAAGGAAAGTTGTTTGGAGTAAACATAATTTAGGAAGTAGTTCTTATATCGATCAATAATATAATTATTCTATACTCTTAGACAATAAAGTCCTGATTTGCCTGTATCTTAGATGTAAATAGTATCTGTATCAGTAAATATCGTTAGATATAGTACCTGCGTAACTGAGCCTTGCTCGGTACTTTTTTTAAAGATATAAAAAAATACAAATAAATAAAAAAAGAAATAAAGCGGGACTCGAAACCGGAACCTTGAACCTTTTGGTCCGCCCGTTGCCATTAAGCTATCATAGCATTACGTTGGAGAGCAAAATATATTATTTGCAATCAATTCTACATTTTACCATAATATCAATTCCCGAAAACAGGGACAAAGACATTTTTTAAAATAAAACTTAGCTAGATCGAATTTTTTTACCCCAAAACCCCATACATGCTGAATATCTTGAAAATCGTTGGAGCCGTTTCCGAGATTTAGAAAATATATATACATACCTATATATCTGTACAAGATTAACTCATAATCGACTAAAGAAGTGATAACACCCAGGATCGAGCCCCACCTGCCCAATTATTTTTTCATTTTTTTTCAAGTTTCATCTGTTTTTGTTAATTCTTTAAAAAAAATTACCGAGCAAGGCTGAAAGGCTGATGAATTCTAACTAAATTCATAATTTGAATATAACCACCACATTACCGGCATATTAAATTAGAGGACTCAAATAACTACTGGTCTAGTTTATATTCCTAATATAACCGTGTTTATTAAAAAGATTTATTTTGTGTCAAAACATTTTGTAATATTTTGCGAGGCTAAATATCTCCATATAATCCGCTGTGCCATGTTTACTTTGCCCGTGCCACCTGATTCACGAAAAATAAACGTTATTCTCAAAGGAACGCTAACATTGGCCTCATAAAAAGCTACACCGATAGACTTAACGTGGGGGTAAATGCAAGCGGCAGGTACGCCGGCGTGATGACAGTGGTACAGCTCCCTGCGGACCCCTTCCACGATCCCCGTAAATTGCGAATATTAGATTATAAGTACGGACTGTGGCGAGCAGCACGGGGGCCATCAGCCGAACGCCGAACTCGCTCGTTGCTTTACATGGTGTCGTGATCTGAATCTGCTTTTTACCTATTTCCCTTTGCATCATTCACTCACTCAAACGTTTCGGCTATGGCACAGATTGACTAAATATACAATCATCATTAAAACTATTTAAAGAAAATCTGTTGGCAAAGTAGCTAGGTAACTATAAGCTCCACATCCTTCTTCCGAAATAGAAATGAGTCCTTTGCCTCGTAGTATGACACTTCACAGAAAGCTCTTATTTCTACTAGCTATAGTTGATTTTTTATGAGTAAGCAATCTTACTTCATATATATATCAGTAGCTGTGCTGACGGCTTCGCCCGCGTAGAAGGTTCACAATACAAAAGTAATAGTGCGTGAGTTCTTACAAATTCTGCATGTATCAGGTATGAGAACGAATAGTACACTCTACACTTAGCATTACATATATTTCCTTTTATCGCGGATTATAGCAAAATAATATTCTCATTACTTTTGGAATTTTGAACATAAAAGTTATTGTGAGTTAACCATAAGAGATAGAGAGAGACATGCTGTCGCTGAGTTGTTTGTAGATCTACAATTGTTCTATCTATCTATCTATCTATCTATCTATCTATCTAAACCCTCCGGCAGAATTGAACTACCTTTTAGTACAAACCGCACCAAAATCCGTTACAATGTTGTGTAAATCGATCATAAACATACAGACAGCTTTTGGGGACTTTGTTTTATAAAAAGTACAGATATCAATAATATTCTCAGATTAGTGGTTTAGTGTTATGAAAGTATATACAGTAAAATTTTAGGCTCAGCTGTTTCGTAGTCGTTTCATCCTGAAATTATTTTAATAGGATGCATTTCTCCATGTTCCTTATGTTGATCATGATAATAACACCAGCTGTGACGGTGACAGTTTGCCTACCCCGCTCTATAGCGGCTTCATTAGGCGAGTGGCAGACGTCGCGTGTTCGGTCGACTTAAGGATCTTATGTGCTTTGAGTTTCTATATTCGTTATAGAGTTCTTTGATTTTCAGTCTATTTCATCTCGAAAATTATACAAGGGTTTCAATTCTACCCTATTCATATATGGAAACAATCCTGCACTATCACATCTATACATATAATACAAAACCTCATCTTAACTGAAATGATGCGCGATGCGCATATTTACGATGAAAACAATTTTTTTTTTAATTAATCAACCGGTTTATGTAATAAAATATGAAATAATTTAACATTGTTTTTTTAATCTATATAAAATTAAAGGTTGAAAATTTATTTCCTTAGACACCAAAGCCAAGATGTAAAATATAAAAACTTACCACTACTTAATTAATTCAAATTCTTTCTTAAACAGTAGAATAATTAGCCATTATTTTATTTCTTAGTTTTATTTTAGTCATAAATACATTTATTCATCTGTATGCCAATTGCCATTACGTAAGTAGAAAGATAGAAGCATCCACGCGTCGCTAATGCATTGCCGGTTATTCTAACGCCTTGATTCCCGCGCCGCCCGACACAACGCCTGGTCTAGAGCCGCGGCCTTTGTGAGCCGCCCTGTATAATTACTCTGGGACTATGGGAAATACCTCAGCAGGCGCTAAAACACTTTTGTATTATTACATTTAATTAACGGAAGTAAAAAGTTTAAAACCATTATGGATTTTTAAGATAAGATATCGCGTTTTAATTTCTTTATATTAATTGCTATTTTATAAAAACGGTCGAATATTTTAATTCTACTATATTATACCATGCATGTACTAGGAAATGAAATTGTTCACAACATACAGTGTTACAAAATACAAATCGAAAAAGATATTTATTACAAGTTCATACCCGAGTTCAAGAGAAATCTTATCTGATTGAGTAAAGTTTCGCAAAGACAAATTATACGAAGCAAATAGCGGTAAAGTTTTATGATACGCGAATTTTATCAGCAATGAATCAAGTTATATTTACCATACAAGTACGTGGCCTTTATTTATTCACGTAACTGAATCAAAAGGCGTTCGTGGCTTGGCTTTAAATCGCTAGTAGCCAGTAAATTAAGAACATATTATACTGTTGGTCATTTATGAACTTAATATTTCAAATAAATTAGCAAACGTTCTTCTAGATTTTAAAGTCAATTTCTATTCTATTCTAGATTTTAAAGTAGATATAAAAGAATTCATAGTATTAAGCCTGACTGGCCCGTTGGCGCAGTTGGTAGTGCAGTCTTCCAGCTCCGCGGGTTGCTGGTTCGATTCCCGCCGAGAGCCAACACTTTCTAACAAAAAATTCTTGGTTTTTCAAGCATGGGTGTATATATGTATTTAAAATTATATATGTATATATTTACCAGTTGTCTGTCACCCATAACACAAGTATTAACTTTACTTAGAAGTGAGTATTAACTTGGGGATATTCGTCCCCAAAGTAAGTGTGTGTCCCATATATTTATATTTAATCCTTACTTTGGTTTATGCATTATAAAATAATGAATATATCCACTAAAATCCGCGATTTCCGCAAATTAAATTGATTATTTTTTGTAGAGATTGAGGGTAAACAAAAGTTTTTAAAATCTTATAAAACGAACGTTACTATCAAAGCATCTAAGATATTTTATATTATTCAATGGCTCTCGAAGCGTTTGTTAAGTTTCAACTTTAAGTATCTTTTAAAAATTCTTTTTATATACGTCAACCTGGGAAAAGTTCCACTTAGTTTCGTCCGCCCGGCGCCGTATCGTAACTCGTAAGTAGAAACTACACCAGTGCTTGCAAAACCCAGAGACGCTTTTAAGACGGCTCCATAATAAATGTTAGCTGCAAACTGGGCGTTTTAAAGTAATTCTGATTTCATAAAGAGGTTTTTAAAACTTGTAAATATTTTATGATTCTTAAATAAGCCGACGTATTTTACAGTTGAGGTCCTTATCTCCCAGTAAATAAACAAGACTTACTGCGTAATTTTAACAGGCCTTTTTCTTTTCTTATACTGTTATTATTAAGCTTTTTATCAATTTTGCTTTATTAAATTCTTGTGCCATGGGTTCGGTTAATTTTTTTTTTATTTGAAGAACGCTACGTTTCGTACTTATTTATTTACATCATCACATACATAAGATTTTACATAAGATTTTTTTTGATAATCCATTATATTTTATTTATTTATTTAGTAGTTTTTGGACAACATAATACATAAGAAATGGTTAAAATTCAATTTAACTAACTTGAAATCTATTTTGGCATTGTAAGTTTTTAATTCAATGCTGAATACGCCTGTAAATGATTATTATAATGAAACTAGATTTAATATAAGGATTAATTGTAAATGTGTCTATAATACTACATCGTTTGTGTATCAATTAAATAAATAAGAATTTCTGAAAAAAATTTACATTCTCTGAAGGATCGTATCCGGAACGAAGTGATACGACAGAGAATCAAAGTAATCGACGTAGCCCAAAGGATTAGCAAGCTTAAATGGCAGTGGGCTGGTCACATTTGTCGCAGAACCGACAACCGCTGGGGTAGACATGTTCTGGAGTGGAGACCGCGCCTTGGGAAACGTAGTGTAGGACGTCCTCCGGCTAGGTGGAGCGACGACATCCGCAGAGTGGCTGGTATTGGCTGCAAACAGAGAGCTGAAGACCGAGCTCAGTGGCATGCAAATGGAGAGACCTATGTCCAACAGTGGACAGACACAGGTTGATGATGATGATGATGTGTCTTCTATATAAATATACAAGGTAAGTTACACATCTCGACCCGCATACACTACAATGTATATAACGTTTAACATATAATCTTAGCATCTTAAGACTTTAGATAAGTTCATCTCTTTCATTCAGTCAACGTGCATGGAACCCGAGTCTATGAGCGTAGAGATAAAACGTATGTTCATTTTATTTTCACATTTGTCAGCGTTCGTTTTGTGCCCACTAACATAAATTGGATGTGGAGGGAAACCTCGCAGGTGAATGTAAAATAGCCGGCTTTTCCCAAGATAATACTACCGAAATTTTACGACACCATTATGGGATTTATTGGCCGTGTCACATTTAGCAAAAATATTTTCTTAAATATTTTTACAAAGTACCGCCCTCTCTCCTATCACTTTCGAGATATTTTTCATTTGCGACTCCATGAAATCTAATGTACCTGCCTCAAGATTAATATGTGGGGCGAATTAAGCATCTTCGTTGCTATGAATCTTTAGATGCAGGAAATGTTATTTTAATGAAGTATTACTTTTATAAAATGACTACAGATTTACTGAATTACATGAAACTTTCCAGAGTTAGTATATATTTTGGGATTGAAAGATTAATGAAGGATTATTTCATAATATGCATCCTTCATGTAAGGTCAGTCAATGACTGACCTTATATGAAGGTTCATTTCCATTCCATGCTTTCCATCTATTCCATTTCCAGCAAGAGTATTTTGAAAGAGTAACGGGCAAAAAGTAAGACAATTCGCATAGCATATTAGTATGGCTTAGCGTGTTGGGTTCGTTCAGTCCGCAATAACTGATTTTTCTGAACTAGTGACTCAAATGGCTTTTCAATTAAACACGATAGCTCGTTAAAAACGATACTACGGATATCTGGTGCCTCGATTCTCTATCGAGCAAGGATTGGCTTTTGAAATTATTATACTAAGGACATCATTCGAACGAAACAACTTGAATTCATTCTGAATATTGTAACGTGTTTGACAAAACGAAAACAGATTTCTAGTTCTAGATTTCTAGTTAGTTCTAAAATGGGCTTAAATTATATACATTAATAATGTACAATTTAATGTATACAATATTTTGTAGACCCTCCCTCTTAACTCCCTAAATTGTAAGAATAACTATGTGCAACAATTATGTAATCGCGTCAGTTCAAATTAACTTTATAGACTCTCATACTATGTTTTATCTTTTCAAATATCTGAAATTTCAAACACTAATTTAATTATATTATTTAAAAGTATAAGAGTATTATCCGCAGTGTGTATTCTACCAGAAACTGCCTGGTTATAAATAGTGTCTTTAGTGCCAGCTTGTTCGGAAACTATGTGCTTACAAATGTACAACAGGATGCCCGGCCAGTGCCAATAACTACTGTCTCGTGCAATAATGGTCGAAACAGGCGTTCAATTAAACGCGCCAATTTGGTCACAGATAGCCCGTTAAACGCTACGCATCGGATACTCGCCCGAAGCTTGCCTCATTTCATTCTAAGCGACTTGTGCAAATAGAAGGCCTTTGTACATTAGAACAAACGGTAAACATGCAACGAGCCAAAGGTTTTTATTAAATACGTCAGCACGAGTTTTGGCTATTTGTGGATTTTTATTTATTCAGTGTTTTTGAAATCATATCATCATCCTCCTGCCTTTATCCCGCTCTAAGTGTGGTCGGCACAACATGTTACAAACATGTTATCACATTATTTGGCTACGTATTTTACGACCGGCCGCCTGCCTGACGTCAACTTACCTTAGTCGTATTTTACGACTCCTGGGTAAGAAAGAGTGTGGTCTATTTTACTCAACCGGATACCACGCTGTGGGTCAATTTTCCTTAGTTGCCTTTTACAACACCTCGGTAAAAAATTAGGGTGGTCTATTCTACTCAGCCGAATACCACACGGCAGGTCGACTTATCTTATTCGCCTTTTACGACACCTCGGTAAAAATGAGGGTGGTACTATTCTACTTAGCCGGATACCACACAGCTATGTATTTTTAAAATCATATGTAGGAAATATATCGGGATGCTGCAGAATATAATTATACTTACGCGTCTAAGCAAGATAAATATCAACACCAAGCAAGTGCTAGACGAATGAGCGTCTAATTGTTGTATCAAGTATGCGTCCCGAAACCAAAACAGTCTTCAAAAGGATAATCTCTGTTGTAATAGCGAACCAACACCAAACACCAACCAAAGGTTTGCTATTCCGATACATGTTAATATTATAAATAAGAAACTTTTGTGTTTTGTTACTAGCTACTCTTGGAAAATAATATAGAACCCTGTTAGTAAATATCTTTGTAAATATGTATTGCAATACATACAAAGAAATTTAATGCGTTATTATATACGACAGTGGTTATTTAAAAAAAATATATTTTGTCATTTTAGAAGTAATTTATAACTTT
Source organism: Morpho achilles (assembly GCA_947086495.1). Lineage (NCBI taxonomy): Eukaryota > Metazoa > Arthropoda > Insecta > Lepidoptera > Nymphalidae > Morpho > Morpho achilles. The sequence continues at coordinate 12,549,774 of CAMTZB010000007.1, read as the reverse complement.
ATGAGAAAAATCTTTTAGAACGACTCTCATTAAGCCAACAGTGTTTTCCATTTCTCTTTCTAATTGAGAACCCTCTTATAACTGAAAAGCAGCGGTTTGTCGTAGCTTGACCGTTTTGTAGTCTAATTATAATTTCGCTTTGCATAATGGTATTTATATACTTTTTTATTTGTGATTTTTTTGTTAAACAATCATATCAAAAGCCTAAATTACGGATATTTGACAAAAAATCTGTTCATAAATGTTCTATATAAATATGATAAACTGTCCTTTGAGAGTTAATAGAATGTACTATGTAAGAGTTAATGTATTTTCCTATGTACTTACTACTGGAAAAAACAAGGAACTTAATTTTTAATAACTTTCGTAATTTTGTAGTTTATCTGATATTTTTCAGATTATAATTTATAATCCTAGATTTAACTTAATTTGTAATAACTTTCATAATTTTGTAGTTTATCTGATATTTTTCAGATTATAATTTATAATCATAGATTTATTTATTAATGCGTGGTTGTGACTAATTCATTCTGTATTGCTTTTATTCTATTTTTCGTTAAATGATGGAAAGGGAAAATTGTAATAAAATTATCCACTTCTTATATTGTAATAAGGAATTAAGGAATATTAATACACTTATGTGTATGAGAAAATAAAGTTTAATCCATCAACTCAATTTCACTTTCTAGTCTACAGCACAATCTCGTAACTGAATAAAAGAGTGTCTGCCATACGTTGACAATTTATAGGTCACATAATTAACTAATGAAAATCGTGCCGCGCTGCTTAACTTCATAAATATTATCCTCATAGCCTGTTACCACGACCTGTCGATAAATTAATGGAAGGGCCGACGTCACCTGAAATTTTATGTTTCCTTTCTTTCTTCGCTCTCCTCGCTTATATTTTATTACTATCGACCTTTTCGCACGGTGGAACGATAGCTGTCATTTAACCAATTTCCTTAAAACCCAGTCATTGTAACCGTATTATTGTTCTTCTGGGTATAGGAAAGAACATAAAATATCGGTAAATTCAGAAACACTACAATACCATTAGCGTTGGTACTTTTGATATGTGCTTAACAGTTTTGGGCGGTTGTAACCGTAAATATATTTCCAAGAGAAATATGTTTGGGTATACGGCTTTATTTTGGTTATAAAATATTCTTTATAAATGAGGTTTTTTAATTCATTTTGGTTAGAATATTAATATTGAAAATGCCTTCATCAATACAAAAGATTCCGAAAGTTTCCGAATTACATACCAGCATTGGTAATAAAAATAATAGAATTCATCGACCTACGAAATTTGAGGACAATTTATAATTAATTAATTTCCAATGATTTATCATAATATCATCTTAGTTTTCTTTTTACAACTCATAGTTGAGAAATATTTATAAGGTAAGGTCAGCTTTATAAGGATAATAAATATATATTTTTTTAAAAATATTTTTATCTGAAGTTTTTATGTTACTAAATCTAACTATTTCTATTACTTTTTTGAGTAGGTTTATTTTGTAGTATTTTATCCTAGAACGATTCTATATATTTCTCGAATCTTTTTTTTTTTTTAATAAAAAAAGTAACCTAAAAAAAAGGAAAAAAAAATTATTTAGGCGGGATCGATCCTAGGTATTTACATTTATTGAGACTGCCCGTTCCCCGAATAAATGAAGATTGAGATTGCCGGTTTATGGCAATCCGATTCAATATAAATTTTAATATTTTTCAATGCCCAAAAACGGGCATAAAATAATTTTTAAAATAAACCCTAGCTAGATCGATTTATTCCCCCACAATCCCCTACATGCTGAATTTCAGGAAAATCGTTGGAGCCGTTTCCGAGATTCCGAAAATATAGACACACATATATATATATACGCGCTTTAGGAATAATTAAGTTGTTTTCCAACAACTACGATATTAAGATGGTTATTTAGACAAAAATTATATTGAAAATAATACTGAGCATTGTTTGTTACATTACTATCAAACATTAAATAATTTTATGTTGAGTCAGTTATTGATGCGAATCTCTTACCTCGGCTATTTTGACCTAAAGTTCGTTTCGTGTCACATTACGGACACCTGTGCAACACGTAGGACGATAGTCGGAAAAAGTCCCTACACTTTTCGAACCGTAATCTCAGCGGCACACTCGCATCGTAGTAATATTCGCCTAATAAATACTTCCCATTCCGAACATTCACTATGTACCTATTGAAAGTTCGAAAATTGTTATTGGAAATGCGGACCCAAATATTTTACGCGCCCTGTTATTGCAGGTACCGTATGTTTTGGTACTAAATCTGATAGTTAACATGCTGCTTTTCTGTCACGGAACAAATCCTCTTATCGTGTCGCGCTTTTAATTGTCATAGCAAATACATATAAATTGAATATATGTAGACATGTTGGTTATTTAAATTGTTTGAGTTTAACGTTTGTTTTAATACGCTATATTCATTATTACGCCAATTAACGTAGAGGTGAAATATGAAGAGTGTAACTAATTTGTATTTAGTATATTTTGGATAAAATAAATTGTCTTATACTACTATGTTACCTCGTAATTGATGATTTCTAGGTTTGAATATCAGCTAGCTGAATTTTTTTTTACACATACATTTATGTCCACATCTATAACATATGATTCACACATTATGGGATTATAATTTTTTTTACTTTTTTCGCCAGTCTCAACGAATATTTTGAAATAAAAGATTGAAATTTTTTGGGGAGATAAAGTAATTATATTTCGAGCTTTATTGTTTAAATTTATAAAGTGTTTGTTTTTACCCTTACGAAATTATAAGTATCTTTTTATAACATATATTTATTATATATTGTTTACAGACAGTGAAATATAAAGTAATACTTAAAGTTTCGGTAAAACCAATTTTATTTCTTCCCAACCAAAACTTTGTAATTTAGTTTAACCCTTTAATACGACCCTTAGAGGGAGGGAATAATACTCTTCGCTAAACAAACGTACGGAATTTTTCAGCTCTCTCATATCGTGTCCCGCCTCAGATCGATCAGTTGTTTAAAAACATTGCTATTTATAGTTATCCTATGAATATAAAATGTAAAAATCGTTCTTAAAATAAACTCAAATAATACATAGTATGCAAATTTTATGAATCTTCATGAAATAACTGTAATAGTTTCAAATATTAATTGTAACACAGTTGTCGATGAATGCAATACAATATATTTTTATTTTATTTTTTTTATTTTACTTTCCTATTGTTTGTTGAAATTGTGTGCAATGCTATTACAGAGTGATCCTTGTGGCGTTCCTGTAGCGTTTTACCTTACCTACATATGTATATATATGTTAGTAAAACGGATTGCAGTCTACATTTGGTGTAACATAGATTTTCTTTCATTACAGATTACAGAAATTATTGCCATTACTTTTGTAAATTGGAAATTATAAAAATTTTGTAGCAGTATTGTAGATTCCATTGATCCATATAACTTTTAAAAGCTAATCTTCTCGCCAGAAGTTTAGTAGGCGTAAAGTTAGATTCTTCATCAATCTAGTCCATAAACTCGAACAAGCGAGAAACGAATTATAAAGTTTTATATGATCGGATATACATATATCTTTGTAAGGGTTGACTGAATAAAAATATTAATATAAAATATGAAATGTAATGTACACTCCATTACATGTAATTGTATAATATATTGCATATACTTATAAGTATGTCGTTTTATAGGTATAAGTGCATCATGCATTAAGTAATAACCATATTACCATGTTGGGAGAACGGATAGAGTATAGTGTGATTAATTTGACAAGAGATTCACGAGGAAAGTTTATAATTGTATAATTACCTAAATAAAGTGTATAATTACCTAGGGTTTTGTGTAAATTATTTAAAATATTATGATAATTGTAAAAAGCCACTTGCGAGCTTTCATCGAAAAAATGTGCGTTTGTTTGAGATATAACAAAACAATGTATGGTAGAGATATTCTTTAGTTATATATGGGTTTCAAAATAGTCCACGTTGTAATTTATTTACTTTCCCTTACTTTACCTATTTTAGGTTTCTTACAAATTATCTCTATATTATTATGTATGTTTGTAATCAACTTCTTCGTTAGACGCTTTATCGCCGAGCTATTTAGTTTGATGTGCTATCGAAGCGATTTTTTAGTTTTTTCTATATTTGTTTATCCCTAATGAGAATATACTTAATAATGTGGCATTCATTAATTAGTACAAAGCATTCATCTCAAGCACGATTATCATCTGCGATCAGCAAAGGGTATTGTTTTTGTTTTGCAAATTAAACTTTGTTTATGTTCCCGGGTACAAAGGTAGAGCTGTGATTACGCCAATCACCTCCCATTGTTCCAGTGAGAGGGCCGGTGAATTACTGCGAGTCAATGAAACCTGTGCTGATAAATTTAATGTGGCACGCGTTACACAATATATATTTAGTTCAGCTTGTTACTATTGGTGAAGAAAAGTTGCTATTAAGTTATTTTTGAAAAAAGTATATGTAACATATTTTGTGTTTGAGTATACTATTCATACTGAATCATCATCTTCCTGCCTTTATCCCACTCTGAGTGGGGTCGGGACAACATGTTATAAACATGCTGTCACATGATTTGGCTGCGTTTTTACGACCGGCCGCCTGCCTGACGTCAACTTACCTCTATCGTATTTTACGACACCTCGGTAAGAAAGAGAGTGGTCTATTCCACTAAACCGAATAGCACGCGGTGGGTCAACTTACCTTAGTCGCCTTTTACGACAAGTAAAAGTACGGTAAGAAATGAGGTTCGTCTATTCTACTCAGCCGGGTTCCACACGGCGGGTCGACTTATCTTAGTCGCCTTTACGGCATCTCGGTAAGAAATGAGGTTGGTACTATTCTATTCAGCCGGATACCACACGGCGTCAATTCAACTATTCATACGGAATATTGTAGTGAAATTTTTTATTGTCATATATTTGCTCTTGACAGTCAAAGTTAGAAGCGAACAAACTTCAAACAGATAGATCGCTCACAGTGAAACACAAATCGTTTTGCGGTGCCTCTTTGTCAGTAGATACTCTGGTACGGTCGTAGTGGTCATGGAAAATAGGAAATTGCTTCTCGTTCACCTCCAGTAATAAAGCAACATACTTCACTTGCCGAAACTTGTCATAAAACGTCGTTTCAAGTACTGCCACCTGCCGGCTTAAGATTAGGAATATGACTTGATTGATTTTAAGATGCGTACGGCCTAAGTGTAGAATTGTCTTTTCTGTCAACTTTTCTGGACTCATAATTTTCAAAATTTGACGAAAAGATTGAATAGACATTAGATAGCGCGGTCACCCAAATGCTGCTGAATCGTTCATCATTCTATCAGCAAAGATCGTAGTCTGACGCTAGCCTTATTATACAAAAAAACAGTATATTAGAAATAATCAGTATTTGAGAAATTGTTTGATAATATAAATACAAAACACATAATTATTTCCGTAAACATTTATTAATTACATAGTTTTTTATGCTACATCTATTACTGAATCGATTCAATAATCTTTAGTTATTAAACGAAGGGAGGAAAGAAGTCCGCAAATGTGAGCCTGTGAACCACAGACGCGGGCGGAGTGCGGGCGTACACGGCGTTAAATCTCGCTGAGTACATTACCGTTTTCCAATATCTAAAGCAAAGCGCTCGCCGCGGCCCCGCTCCTAGAATAACAAAGAACTGCGTGGTTGAGATATTGGAGCACTAATGGACTGCGGTATTTATGAAACGACCTACTTTATCACAGAGTTCTTCTATCTTTATTTGTTAGATCCTCGGGATAACGATAAATAATACCAACTCCATCTCGGATCTAATGTGAACGTAAACTACGAGGCAAATCCTCTCATTTGAGCTTAATTGTAACTGATAACTTAGTAATCCGTGCCAGCGCTAATTCTTCTTTATTAAAAAGATTATATGACCCATGCTTGTTTATGGCTCTCTTGTTTAAAAACACGCCATTAACATGTTAAAGATCTTTTTGTATGAGTTTGTATATTGAATGATCTTTACGTTTCATTTTTACTCTTAATTCTCTTATTCTTTAATAAACATATAAAAGCAAGCGAAATATAAAATACTCAAGCAAGCTTGATAAAGCTTGTCACTAAAACAAAATTCACTTATCTTTTTACAATTATAACTAACAATTGCCAGCGGTTCGCCCGCGTGGAAATATTAAAACCGTAATATAGTATCCGCGATGAAATTGAATTAATCGCGAATTATAACAAAATAATTTTATTATTACTTTTGTATAATGGATCTCTGTAAAGTAACGCCTAATTCTATAAACTATAATATAGTATTTTAATAACCATAATAATGATTAAAGAAGGTTAACCTTTAAAGCTAGACATATGCCGTCGCGGAATTTTATTTACAACTTTTAGAGGAGAACAATTTTGTGACACATGATTTTTGAATAATTTTCACCGTCACTTAGCGCACGCGAGGAAAGATTTAAATTTTGTCGTTTTCGGAAAAAAAATTGCTGCTCCCCTCCTATGCATCTTAGCATGATTTTATGTAGTCTATTGCCTTTCTCGATAAATGGACTATCTTACACTCAAATAATTTTTCAAATCGGTCCAGTATTTTATGAGATAAGCGCGTTTAAACAATCAATCAAACAAACAAACTCTTCAGCTTTATATATTAGTATAGATAAAAGAGAAGCCACTACGCATCAGTTACAGATGGCGAGCAAAATAGACGATGGTACGAGTGTTTATTGAATTTGTTCAAAATACGCTATCCCGATGATGCTCTAAGTGCGGGGGCTTAATTCTGCACAATCAATCAAGGCGGCTGATGAGGGTGTACCCACTCACCCGGCTAGTTCAAAGCCCGTACTACTTAACTCGTTGAGCCAATAGTTAATTGATATCGATATGTATTGGCAAATTAATTCACTTACTTAAATACTCGTATGCTGAATCCCAATATTTGGGAAATATTTTATCTTAAACCGGATTTCAATAAATTTAAAATTGCTGCTCACGATTCCTATTTGGCAAGCTTCCACTGTGACAAAATGGATTTATTTTTATTCTTGTAAATGATAGGATAGCGTGTGGAATAATTAATGCAATAATAAAGCTGTAATAAATCGTATGAACTAGTAAAACAATTGAACAATAGTAATAGAATTTCTAATTTACAATTTATTAAGCAATTTTCGTTGAAGGAAAACATCATGAAGTATATCTCGCAAAATTTGTAAGTATATATGTACCCTACCGATACACATTAAAATAGCAGGGTGGGCTAAAGCTCTGGACCTTCTCTCTAAAAAGGCAGAGAGGATTGAATTCGTCCAATATTGGCATAGTAATAGGCCGGCGCTCTAATTTGTATTACAATATTAGTATTACATGTTTTCATGGAATATGAACAACAGACGTGGCAATTACCATATGCAGTATGTTTCAATTGTACATAATCAATGTAGTAGGTATATCCTTGCATTACATTTTTTTTTGGGATTACGTATGCTTCTGATTATTATATTGTACAAAGGATATAATATTAAGATATTTACAATTTTTTTGTGCTCCCAAGGTAACGTTGAATACTAATCTTCATGGTAAATTCTTCATGATCCTCCTGCCCTTATCCCACTATAACTGGAGACGGCACGCATGTTACAAACATGTTGTCTCATGATTTGGCTACGTATGTTACGAATGGCCGCATGCCTGGCGTTAACTTACTTAAGTCGTATTTTACGGCACCTCGGTAAGAAATGAGGGTGGTCTATTCTACTCAGCCAAATACCACACGGCAGGTCGACTTACCTTAGTCGCCTTTTACGACACCTAGGTAATAAATATATGTATATTAATAAATATATGGGACACTTACACACACGGTCGTCCGTCCCCAAAGTAAGTAACTTAATACTTGTGTTATGGGTGACAGACAACTGGTGAATATATACTTATATATTTTTGAAATACATACTTAAATACAAATATACACCAAGGCTCAAAGACCAACAACAAGAAACAGGCAGATTTTTTAAATTGTGTTGTAAGTGTGGTTTCAGTTTGGATAGGCTTTAAAAACATCGATCCAGTAATCGAGGTCTGATAAAGGGTCATATGCAGAAACGTCCGTGTTAAATTGTGCCCCAATTTAAGCTACATGTAAATGAATGTTATTTTGCGCTCGTAGGGTATATTGTGACGGGTAGCATGTAGCTTGAAGCCTCTATCATAAGTCAGCGCATACTGCAATGGCGCGGCGCTCCCTGACACCGAGCTATATGGCCCGTGAATAATCCCCCAACCGTAATACTAGATTTAATGGTTCGGAATTAAACAATTAGTTGTTTTCTTTCTGCCTCGTCAATATTGACCTCCTTCTCAATAACACGAACGTAGCATCGATTTTTTTCCCTCCCCATGCTCTGTTCACCAACAATCAAACTGTATTTTATAGTAAACAATAGTCGTATCATTACTTACTGAATAAACTTTTGTAACGATCCCATGTACGTCATATATTCTGGTCAGTATACATGGCATCGGTTTTTTTTAATTTATTCATAAACTACGATACTACAGATACTATAGAGGTCAATAGACCTCTATACCACCAGACCAGAACACCCTCATTTCTTACCGAGGTGTCGTAAGAGGCCAGTAAGTTAAGCCGCCGTGTTGTATCCCGTTGATTAGAATAGACCACCCTCATTTCTTACCGAGGCGCGGTAAAAAGTGACTAAGGTAAGTTCACCCGCCGTTTGGTATCCGGCTGAGTAGAATAGATAATCGTCATTTCTTTACGAGGTGTCGTAAAAGGCGACTAAAGTAAATTGACCCACCGTTTGGTATCCGGTTAAGTAGAATAGATCACCCACTTTCTTATCGAGGAGCCGTAAATACGACTAAGGTAAGTTGATGTCATGCAGGCGGCCGGTCGTAAATTATAGAGTGACAACATGTTTATAACATGTTGTGCGGAACCTACTTAAAGTGGGATAAGGGCAAGAAGATGATGATTAAAGTAAAAGAGAAATGAACATACTTTACATTTCGGGGGATTAGTGTATTACGTGAATAATATGCCAGATTATTCAATATGGGTGGTGTCCAATGAGGGTGGTTCTATTCTATTCAGTCGGATACCACACGGCGTTACTTTTTTACTTTAATATGTAATATAATACCTTAACAGGGTTAATCGCAATATATTAAATTCATCATCATCTTCCTGCCCTTATCCCACTCTAAGTGGGTCAGCACAACATGTTATAAACATGCTGTCACATGATGTGGCTGCGTTTTTACGACCGGCCGCCTGCCTGACATCACATTACTCAGTCGTATTTTACGACACCTCGGTAAGAAATAGGGTGGTCTATTCTACTAAACCGGATACCACACGGCGGGTCAACTTACCTTAGTCGCCTTTTACGACACCTATGTAAGAAATGAGGTTCGTCTATTCTACTCGGCCGGATACCAAAACCAAACGAAGGGTCGACTTACCTTAGTCGCCTTTTACACCTCGGTAAGAAATGAGAGTGGTACTATTCTATTAAGCCGGATACCACACGGCGTTCGCAATATATTAAATTGTTATTATAAAATTAAGACAAAAATTGTGGGTCTCGGTATCGTTGTTAGCCTTGACTACGTGCCTACCCTCCCTCATGATGTTTTGCCCGTTACGCAGTTGCCCACACTCCGTCGCTTTGTTCTTATCTTTGTGTAATTACCTTGTTTTGTATTGTCATTGTTCAAGTGTTTGGCCTCTTTTTCCTTTGTCGTAACGTTTTTTATTTCTTAATTTATCTTCACAGTAAAAATAATCCTTTTATACGTTTAAGTTTCACAGTTTTAGTCTTTTATTCGTATTATTATATCTTCAGTCGGTTCTATAGATACTGCTATCTCTGAACAGAAAACACATTAGTTCTAAGTTTATTGGGTACCTGTATCTGATTACTATCTATTGACTTTGTAAATAAAGCTTATATTATTCAAATTTCCATAAAAATATTATAATGCGTAAGTCTGTCTGTCTGGTATGCCTATTCCGCCGTAGCAATATATATGAAATTTCATGCAATTGAAGTTTAGGTTATATGATAAATATTACTGTTTTTCCTTTAGGATATAGTACATAAGGGTATTTCAACATTAAAGTTCGAAGCGAACAAGTGCGGGTACCGCTATTTATGTTTATTCAACAATAAAAATCTGTACAGCCAATTTGTTCTACTTATCTAAAGCAATATATTACAGTGAATAAACAGATAAAAGATACTGAAATTAGGTTGGACCATGTATTAAAGCTAAATCAAATCAGAACGATGAATTACTTTAAGAAGAATTCTTTGCGTCTATAAATTTAAAATTTATAACATCGTAAAGGTGGTGATTGAGAGTCGAAACGTTATGGCTTTAATTTAAAATTTCTAGACGAGTATGTTATATGCCGCTCCGGGTGCTATAATATTCTTAAGGTGAGTGGTACACGTACGTGTCGTCGCGGAGGGGTTGCAGCTCATGTGCACCTGCGGATATTGCTACGTAAATCAAATTTCTTATTTCTGCTCAACACTTATTTTTGCATTGGACGTGTGCTGAAAGCTGTTGCATCTTTTATATTTGCTTGTCACCGCTTAAGACGGTTTATGTTAATGCAAGCCAATTTCCGCGAAATTTTGGAAGTTAAAATAAGATTTTTAAGATCGTATGTGCAGTAACTATTTGTTACGTTAAGTAAGTGATAAATGTAAATGTTCATTTATTGTTTCATCGATAGGCGTTCACTGCTGCGTACTAAAAGGTCGTATGGTTAAGAAAGAATTCTTATGCCGATTGGATTTAGGGGCTCCTTAAGACATTTTCTGACATCTTCTGTCATATTGAGAGGGCAAGATTGCGTTTACTGATTCACTGCTCACGAACGTAGACCTTAATACATGATCATCTTCCTGCCTTTATCCAACTCTTAAGGGGATCGGCACAGCATGTTGTCACATGATTTGGCCGCCTGCCTGATGTCAGCCTACCTAAGTCACCTTTTGCGACACCCTGAAAAATAATAAATTAAATAAAAATAATTTTTATCTTATTATCATAAATTTTAGTTATTTTTATTCTGATATTGCCTTCCGTATGTTAAAGGACAAGCATATAGCAAAAAGTTGATGTCACAATATGTTCAAACGATTATAAATACACGGAAGTGATTATAGAAATATGAAAAACGCGACCACAATTTTTATTTTAAATCATATCAAAGTAGCAAAATCTCTCATCTTACGGTATCTTGCAAATTAATTGTGAAATGACAGAGCACAACGCCCGCTCTCTTAATGCACGCTCACAAAGTGAAACGGCTCGGGCGGTGCCGTAGTGGCACGTAGCGATGGTGATTATCATAATGACGCGGTGGCCGCGCTTTTTGCGTCGTTTCTTCTGCTGCGGAACTCGACACTATTTCGGGTTTTGCAGTTCCTGTGCAGCGAGGAACGCATCGAAGTGCTGTGGGATTCACTCCTCCTCCTCTTACACAACTCGTCTTAACTACGCTGAGATGCTTATAAATTATGCAAGTCTCCATAATCCCTAAATGCTGTCTCCGCCGCCTCAATTATTCATTCCAGCGGTTTGATGTTTTAGAAAATTGTCTCGATATTCAAGATGGGTGTCGCTGTATAATTTAAGAATATTATCCTTTTTACGCAGCTGGTAAAGGGAAGCCGTGTGGGATACGGCTAAGTAGAATAGACCACCCTCATTTCTTACCCAGGTGTCGTAAAAGGCGACTAAGGTAAGTCGACCCGTCGTGTGGTATCAGGCTGAGTAGAATAGACCATCCTCTATCTTAACGAGGTGTCGTAAAAGGCGACTTAGGTAAGTTGACGTCAGGCAGGCGGCCGGTCGCAAAATACGTAGGCAAATTATGTGATATGTTTTTAGCTTATGGTTTACATAAATATCCTTCATCTCGTTATCGAATATGTAACAAGTTTGATCTAAAGATATAAAGACACTTCTGCAACTACTAAGTGAAGTTGGTAGTTATGGAAACATATGACATAATTTATTATAACTTAGCAGAAGAGATCTAGTCTGGGATCTTGTAGAAATTCTAGTCCGATAGTGTGTAAATTCGTAAATCTAATATATGAATTTAAATCTGTGGCACAACTCTTTAGTTACAATGTTTAATCTCGCTATCGCTTACCATCGAATTCAGCAATGCAAACAACACAGAATAAACGAAGAAGTAGATATTAAATATTTGTTAAAATAAAACATGTATAGAGAACCTAATGTTTTCTACAGGATTCCGAAGGAGATACGCCACTGCACGATGCAATTTCAAAGAAGCGCGACGACATATTGACTTTGCTCTTAGACCACGGAGCTGACATGACGCTCACAAACAACAATGGATTCAATGCTCTACACCACGCCGCACTGCGAGGAAATCCAAGGTAAAATACTGAAAATAATTTTTGTATAGCTATTATAAAGTATTTGTTATAGTATCTGCAATTAGTAAACTCCAATCTACGAGAATCGGCAATGCATGATGGCTTCTTCTGAAACAGCTACTATGTATTAATGTTGGATGGTTATTAAAAATCTGAAAAGTGGACTGAAAAGTGGAAAAATGATATTTCTAAATTTTATCGTTTAATGCCCAAGAAAAGATCATTTCTGTTTTTTTCAATAATATAATAATAATTTCAATTGCAACTCTTTTTGCCTTTTTTCTTTTTTTCTATATACTTTCAATAGCCCTTACGGTTCTTCAATCGATCTCGCTAGGTTTAACAAAAAAGGACGGCGGTGTTTTAAGAGGATATAATATTTTTTTATTAATAAAAAGTATATATACCAATATATTACTTGCTCCTTCAGTGCATCATTGGCTATTTAGGCAAATTTCCTGTTAATATAGAAAAATAATACTATTTCTGATGTTTCTCGAATTATTATATATTCTAATATGAATTATGTCTTGTATCATCTTCCTGCCCTTATCCCACTCTAAGTGGGGTCGGCACAACATATTATAAACATGCTGTCACATGATTTAGTTGCGTTATTACGATCGGCCTCCTGCCTGACGTCAACTTACCTCTGTCGTATTTTACGACACCTCGGTAAGAAAGAGGGTGGTCTATTCTACTAAACCGGATACCACACGGTGGGTCAACTGAGTTTAGTCGCCTTTTACAACACCTCGGTAAGAAATGAGATTGGTCTATTCTACTCAGCCGGATACCACACGGCGTACGAATTATATCTTGCATAAATTCCAATAGAAAATTTTGTTTTCTAGTTAACTTTAAATTGACCCTACAACTATATTACATTTGCGAAGTGATTTCATATACTTACACTGACGAAGTTGCCGGTGCCTGCTAGTGTAAAAATATTGCTCGGAATATTTCTTCGTTAGTGTTCTTTTCTCAAAGGAAATGTATTTTTTCCTTGTCATTCTAACTTTATGTGTTAGTACTTATTGTGTTTTATGACTCGTAAAAATAAGTTACCCGAAGTAAACAAACCGGCGGGGAGAAACTCCTTTCTTATTTAAAAGTATATACTTGTGGTGTTACGTAAAATTGAGTCATAAGTGCTCTGTCAACTACAGATACGAGAACTCACGTATCTAAGTAATACTTTTATTCTTGCACTTTGAAATAAACATAACGTCGCTTGTTGTCCGTCATTATCCCTAGGAAAATGGGTAGTTATGAGCGAGCCTGCCGCACAATAAACTACCGCGCGCCTAATGCCGTGGTCGGGAGCGTCTCGTGTGACGTCTTTATTACTCCCTTCCATATACGAATATACATGTTACACGTACCTCGGCAGTGTATTTAAATTACCCGCACGATACATGTTTACCTGTTATTTAATAGCTTTCTCTATCGAACTATAAACTTTGAAGCCTTAACATAATCCAATGTAATTCGTATTATCTCTACCTCACAAATATAGTGATAGGATACGTGAAGTAATAGGTACGTGATTTGTATATACAGAAAACTTAATGTGGGTTGACACGGACTCAATCAACGTATTACAAAAATACAGGTAGGTCTGTAATACGTGATTGATGGCTGATGATGATGTGTTATCATGGAGTCGATCCGATGAGACTTTATCGTATTTGATCAACGTTAATGTCAGCACTAACCAAGACCTAGATAGTGGGACACCTAATAGCCGCACGAGTCTACGTTTAGGACGAGACTTACTTCAATATGAAAATTTTTGCTATTTAAATTACGCTGAACGAATTTATATGAAGTTGGGTAGAATTAAAGCCCATACACTGGGTATATATAGGATAAAAAAATTGTAGACGCATAGAAAAAAACAGTGCACATTTCAGGATATTTGTTGCTACAAATTTAGTCACTGTTAAATCTTGTAATTAATAAAGCAATACAAAATAATACCTATAATTAAAAATCTTTTCTCTTGATACTTTTATTTAATTGAACTTACTCTTGATTTAATTGAACTCTTCAATTATTTGCTTTTTCAGTTAATGCGTTTTTTTGGACCAAACATCAATCTATTATTAGGACATACAACTACGCCAGATTTCGTAATAATTGTAGTAGCTCTGTTATATGTAAAGTAAATTTTCTCTTGGATATACTACTCGCACTTTATTTTCCACTAAATAGTACAATTATTAATAATTGAAATCACATTTTGCCATACTATCCTTATGTATTCCAGAAACTAAATTAATATCAATAAATGAAGTAAATTTAAAACAAAAGTAATAATAAAATTATTTTGCTATAATCCGCGAAGAATTAAGCAAAAAATAAGATTATAGCAAAATAATTTTAGTATTACTTTTGTATTATGGATCTCCGCAAAGTAACGCCTAATTCTATAAATTATTTGAAGTAAATTTAATTGATCCTAATTAATTAATCTTTATTTCGCTACAAGATACACTCAAAGATCAAAATATGAGCAAAACAAGAAACAATTTTATATGAGACATTCATGTTTAGAGTGAGCACTATAAAAAGTAATCACAGTCGTAAAAGCCTATTTAATTCCAGTAAAGTCGTTGTTATCACCTTCTAAATCGGTGCCACGTATTAATCGCATACAAATAAGCCTTTTCCTATTTACTTTTAAGCTTTACAGAAGTACGGAGTAGGTAAGGTAATAAAAAGAGTGAATTAAGAGTTTATTATACTTCACACAAGCTGTGATGGCCTAGCGGTGCGACCGTGTGAATCTCTAGAGACGATCATGAGTTCAAACCCGGGCAGACACCAATGAGTTTTTCTATTAAAACTTATGTGTCTAATTGATAATTGCAATTTATCACACGCTTTTCGGTGAAGGAAAACATCGTGAGGAAACCTGCATATCTCTAGAGAATTTCTAGGGATATGTGTAACCTACCAATCCGCACTGGAGCAGCGTGGTAGGTCTTAGCTCCAACCCTTCTCTCCAAAAATGGAGAGAGGAGGCCTATGCCCAGCAGTGGGATAGTAACAGGCCGTTACTTATACTTCACTGTTATCCAGCTAGTACTCATTATTCTCCTGCCCTTATCCCACTCTATGCGGGGTCCATTGCCTCTAGCGCTACTCTTTTTATATGCATGTCATACTTTACACAATTTAACCATCTCTTTTTCGACCTCCCTCTAATAACATTCACATCCATCTAAAGTGTCCAACTAGAACTGTTTGAACTTATTTTTAATATTAAAAAAACGTATTTTATGAATCAGTGAACAAAAGTTACGTAGAATAATGAATCTCCGTTGGAGATTCGTGCGTAAATCGGTTTATTTGTGAAGGGTCCAAGCAAGCATCCGAGCCATGGAGCTGTGCAAAAATTATTCAAGTCACGTGACGAGTCCTAGGGAAATAATACGAAATGCGTCTACGTGACCAGTTCATTATATGACGGACCGATGTCGCGGTCACCTCTGTACTGAGCGGTATCTTTGGTTTCTTTATGTGGATCCGAAACGGTCGGAATCACTAAAATTTCTAAGACTTCATGCGCCTGTAATGCTTAATAACTCGTATTTATACTTACTTTTTTATGTTAATATGAATACCGTTGTATATTTGCGCTTCTGACATCAATTTAGCTACACATCGTTTTATGACTAAAAATAAAGGTAAGATGCAAACGCTAGTCGAAATAAGTGAAAAATCTGCTTTTAACTTAATTTAACCGGTCAATCTAGTAACTACGACGATATATTAGTTTATAGGTAATGACTAATTACAACATTAAATTATTCAATTTCAAACTAAGCCGTGATGGGTGATTGTTGTAACGTGTGACTCTCACCAATGGAATTCAAATTCAAAATTTCTTTATTTATTATTTTTTCTTGCAGAAACCTTTTTTTACAATAAAAGATCCTTGGTAAACCACTAATTGTTTAGAGTTTTCTTTTTAAACTTATGTGGGTAATTGATGTTCATATTGTAAACCACTTGTTTACACTTTTTAAAATTATTTGACAAGTCTTGGGATATGTGTTACCAGCAATCGGCAATGGAGAAGCGTTGTATGTCAGAGCTTTAACGAGAGAGGAAGCCCTGCAGTGGGATACTAAAAACTGGGATAAAATATACAGTTCAAAATTTATGAAACGAAAAACAGAACTTGCACGTGTTTGAATTTTCCTTAGAGTTTTGAAGAACTTATGCCTTATTATACAGATAAAGAAAATAAAATTGTGATCGCTGTATTATAATATCTTATGTGTATATTAAATTAAACTCATGA
Organism: Morpho achilles; assembly: GCA_947086495.1. Classification (NCBI taxonomy): domain Eukaryota; kingdom Metazoa; phylum Arthropoda; class Insecta; order Lepidoptera; family Nymphalidae; genus Morpho; species Morpho achilles. The sequence continues at coordinate 12,532,940 of CAMTZB010000007.1, read as the reverse complement.
ATAATTTGAATTGAATAAGTTTAATATAATATTATCTTATATATTAAATTAAACTTACAGGAGCAAAAGGAACCCTCAATTTTGCTTTAAAAAAAACAAAGACAGCTCTAAGACTTAGATTGCTAAAAAGTTTTTTAAGATTCTTGTTTAATGGTAATCGAATAGAAGATTGTCGTAAAACGTTCCCGATTTTATCGCAAAATGAGAAGTTGCTCGCGACTTTTCCCATTCGACAAAAACGTTCTCTTCCCCCAGAGATGTAAAATCGTTTTATTTTATTACTTCCGCCAGTGTATCGTTATATTGAAGGTATCCATCCTCTTCGGTTCGCGGGATTCCTAATAAAAATCGCAAAATTTATAGCGAAATTTAATTCATTACTAAGAATTTAAAAATAAGTTTTTTTTTGTATGTTATCATTAAAATTTGATTGCATTAGTTAACAACCTGGTACAATTTATATATTATCCTTACGTTAAAGAAGGCATATTGTAATAAACTAAACATTTTTAATTGACCCTTAGATCAATAAATTAAAAATGGTCTAACAATATTGATTCGTAACGTTATTTAATGAATCACATTTATTATAGTAACAAACTCCATCTTCATTGTTTTGAATCAAAATATCTGTACACTATATACTCGTATAATTAACAAATATTCTGAACACACTGAACCAATCGTTCCATATCCCGAGATATAATCAGATTCGTGTTGAATCCGCCCCTGCATGCAGAACGGAGGCGACTACGCCGCTGTGTCATTACGTCTGATTAGAAACAGTTATCTCTTGCGGTTATCGTTATAACCACCCTAACGAGCTCTTGTAAAACTTCTACAGTAATTTTGTCATATATAACCAGGGCTTGATAAGCTTCCGGTTGATCATTTGTGAGAATTATATATTCATTTCCAACCGTACTAAAATGACATTGTTAAATTCCGATGAGTCTTCAAGATACGTTTTACAAATATCGTTACGTGTATGTATTAATAAGAGGAATTTTCATAAAGCTCTCGAAATATAATTGCTGCGATTCAACCTTTGTTTCTAAGGAAAATACTTTAATTTGTTGTTTCATTTGTAAATATTTGGCGGATTGTCTTGATTAATTCGTCGCTGAATCCTCGGAACGTGGGTTACTTGAGCAGCTGGGTCTAGTGCGGTTCTGTTCGATAAGACGAGTATTCGCGCCCAGCATTAATCGTGAGCTTAAATATTTTAACGCGTCGTAACATTGATTTATTCGGAGCGTAATCTCAGCTCGCGGCTTGTTTGTTCTTCGACTTGAGACGTATAGGTAAGATTAAGTAGCGCCTCCGGATTCTAACAGTTCGCTTCAATAATTTTCCCCGTCGATATTAACCTTTATTAATTAGATCCGTTTCATCTCATCAATTCTCCAACTCCTTTCGATTAAAACATTTATATAACTATCTGTATTGCCGTATAAATTGCCAGACATCCTTTTGTAGCTATAGTTCAGTATGGAATGAACACAGCATTCAGATGAGATTTATATGGTCATTGTGCCGCGTTAATTGCAGCGAATGGAGCAAAGTGCGATGGTATCGTACTATCCGAACGAGAATTGTAATCCCCAACTGCTTCGGTGGAAGCTATATGATACGAATTACTGCCCGTGTACACCCCATCTCGTTGTTTTGACATATTATTATTCAATGTGTTATATTTTTACGTATAACTTTATGTCGTAAATTTAGATACGTTATTAGTACCTAATTAATTAATTTTTAATTATCTTGACTGTTTATGTTTAGATTTATAAGCTGTGGTAGCCCAGCGGTAACACCGTGCGCCTCTTTCGAGGAGGTCTAGGGTTCAAACCCCGGGCAGGCACCAATGAGTTTTCTAGTAAAACTTATGTGTCTAATTGATAATTGCAATTTATCACATGCTTTTCGGTGAAGGAAAACATCGTGAGGAAACCTGCATATCTTTAGAGAATTCTGGGGATATGTGTAACCTACCAATCCGCATTGGAGCAGCGTGGTAGGTCTCAGCTCCAATCCTTCTCTCCAAAAACGGAGAGAAGAGGCCTATGCCCAGCAGTGGGATAGTAACAGGCCGTTACTACTTATGTTTAGTACATATCAACTTTACTGAATTATAATTAAATCATAGCGAGAAAAATTTCAATAATATCAACCAAATTTTTTATATTAATACATTTTAAAAACTTTTCGGTGAACCGTTTGGCTTGACCAAAAGATTTTCTGATAGTTGGCTTACATCTCAGTATGGCAGATTTATGATATTCGAGCATCCGCGTCGTTTAGAAAAGCGAGCTTGACTTCGGCTGGAAAGGACGGCGCGGGTGCGGTGGAGTGCGGGGACGAGCTGGGGTGGCTGCGGGAGGTTCTGTTATTGTACGACGTTTGATTTACGCACGTACCGCTATCACCCTTTTGTTTGGTCGAATACTGAACGTTGTGCCAGTTCCGCTGCCCTCTCTTTAACGTTTTGTGCCTTTTTGTTCCTATTTTCAAGTATTTGATTTATCAAAACTCTCGGAACTTACAATCTCATATAATTGTAAACGTAGTAATGATGTTCACATTATCAATATCTATACTAATATATAAAGCTGAATAGTTTGTTTGTTCTAAACGTCGAACGTTTGGTTTTCTTTGTTTTCTCATTTATAGAAAAATTGTAGCTCCTTGATGATAACACACTGTTGATGGTGTTTCGTCAATTGGCCCTATTATCTACAGTATGAAGAGCTAAATAAATAGGAGCACTTGAGTTGGGGCATCTGTGACCTGTTCCGCTGAATGTTTTAGGCTTTGGTCCAAGTGGTCTTTTTCCAAAAGTAATAATAATTTTTTTTTGCTGGATGGATCTCCGCAAAGTAACGCCTAATTCTATAAATGGTCTTCTTCCTTTGATACTTGATACACAAATTGCCCTAGACCGAGTAGTCAGCCGATTTGTCTACTATTATCAGCAAACTCATCTTAAAAAGTTCGATGCGCTTTCGATCTACGGCTTATATGGACTATGTATCGGCTGCGTAAAGATATATGAAAAAGATGAGTGTGCTTAGGAGGTGCAAGGTGTACACAATTAGCTATATTATATTACACGCTTACCAATAATAATTGGATGCGTATCAGCGTGCGTGTGAGAGAACATTCGGCGGTAGCATCGTGGCGCGTCGTTACCCACAATTAGCGGTCTTACACACGCGGATAATCCACATTCGCTACGCCCCGCGTCTCCCACACGAGTGCACTGCGGATTCAGCGAATAAATTCATTTGTACGCAAATTGTATCGGCGCTTGCAATTAAAACTTTGTTAACGCTTGAGCAAAGATAAATAACACTAATACATTCAACTTATTGCTGTAAAGTTTCCGGATACGGAGGATATATGTTGTTTCTAATTTGTTTGGGCAGTAGTTTAGGATTAACAGTGTCGCCCGTTCAACTTTCGGACTTTAATACCTTTGCCCTACAAAAAGCATTGTACCCTTTATGTAATTAATAATGAATACTCGCAAATTCTAAAATGATTTTAGGTTTGTTTGCAACTTTCATAATTTATGTGATTACTAACTTGTTGTAACGTACTTCCCGAGATATAAATCAATAAGCAGACATATTTGATTTATGTGTTCTAAATATCAAATAATTAGTTTGCTATTCATCAAAGAGGCAAGCTCAAAAAACTAAAGCTGTTTGTAGTTCATTTGGCGCGTTCAGTTAGCGTTAGTTCACCTATGAGGTGCTGAGACTACATTTGATATTTAACCATGTAAATTCTTAGAATTTTTTATCAGCTGAAACAGCATTTTTTTCAATAATTAAGCTTTCTCAAAATAGCATTATTTCTTCAATAATTAGGCATCGCATTATCATAGGCATTATCAAGGATATTTATTTGAAGAAACTTAAAGATAGCAAACAATAAAAATGATGGTCCACAAAAGTGATCGATGGCCAAGGTATTTTTAGTTTCAAAACGATAACAGTTAATATACATTTACCACAACCACACGTTTTATAAAATTGTTATAATCAAATATTTGTTTATCGTTTTAAAACTTACCAAATAGTGATTCTCGTTGATTACATTTTTGGATATCATGATGAAATTCCGCTAATGATGCAATCTAATTCACTTCGAATCTGCAGTTTCAAGCAGACGCTAAGTTAGAAATTGATTCCAATAGTTTGTAGAAGCACACAAGCTCAGCATTTCTGTCACCATCGTGCGACGTTGCTATTCGTAATATTTACTGACGATATTGAAATTAATATATATGTACGTACATATGTATACGTATATGGATATACAAAAGTAATAATAAAAAGTAGTAATAATAAATAAATCCGTGATGAAGTAAAATAGAAAATATAAATAATGTTAAATATAGAGTGGACGATCCGTTTTCATATCTAATACATGCAGGATTCGTAAAAACACATGCACAAACCTCCACTATTGTCACCCCAATACACAAGCACTACATACGCTCACTACCACAAACTCAACTCTCAACTCAACAAAATTGCAAAATCGCTTTGCGATTTGGTCGTGGAGTATATCTCCTGATGATGCTTCGGTTGCGTGGCGAAACGATTGTTGAATTTGTGATAGTGAAGCTATGTAGTGCTTGTGTACGGTGATGGAGGTTTGTTCGTGTATTTTTACGAATCCTGCATGTATCAGGTATGAAAACGAATTCTCCACTCTACATTTAACATTATATATATATTTTACTTCATCGCGGATAGTAGCAAAATAATTTTATTAATACTTTTGTGTTATAGATCTCCGCAAAGTAACGTCTAATACTATAAATTATATAGATATAGGTAAAAGATGCGTTGTTTGTGTTTTGGATATGTCATAGAATAGCCAGTAAAGTTGCTTCAACAATAAAGCAGTAAAGTCAATTAAAACTATAGTTTTAATTGACTACCGTAAATCAGTTATCTTTTTCAAGTTTTATCTGCTATATGGAATAACAGCCTTTATTTGTAGATGAGCTTCAAATAAAACAACAGCATAACTAAAATCTTAATGGACCATAAATAATTGATGGTCGATTCTTCCTTCTGGTTCATAAAATTGCAATTATAGTTGACAATATTTGTAACTCAAGCGTTCTAGAAATTTGCTCGACGCCATTCAAACGTAGCCTGCAGATGTTCGTATTCTTAAAGTGGATTAAATGGGGCTGTAAGTTATCATCAACAGCCATAAAATACAGACAGCGTTGAGTTAGACTACGATTTATGAATTGGAAATATACTATTTCCCCAACTTTGGAACCGTGATATAAATTAAGTATCATCTCTGAGTGCATTGCTGCAATTTTAAGTTTTCTATCGTTCGATTTGACCAACTTCGAACAATTTCTAATAGATTTAATGTGGTCTTAAATAAAACAGATAGATTTCAAAGTTTCTATTATTACGTTTCTTAATTTATCTTATAAATAACTTTGATTTATCAATTTGTATGATTAGAAAAGAATTAAATTTATGTGACAAATTGCATTCAAATTTCGGATTTTCTAATTTCAGACTTTCATATTTCAGATTACAAATTTCAAATTTAGACAAATTTGAGATTCCAATTTCAGATAGATTAATGTCTTATAAGTCTTTTGTAACAATGTTTCTACTTTTTTTTCAATTTTACTGCTACTTAGGTGCTCAAAAATTAGTTCTGGTCTAGTAGCTAGTCTTTCATTAGTGTAAGTTTCGTTCTTTGCTCGAGTATGCGGGTGTCGATAGTATTATCCTCAGTAAGTAGGTGCACTGCGCAAACTAGGAAGAGTTCCCAGTTAGTCTGAGCATCCCGTTACTTTGTGTACACGGCCTTTGTTCCATTCGCTAATGTTGTTACTGCACTTTTCCACTCTAATTTAAATAGCTTCCTTTAGCAGAGACTCTTCTTCCGTTTTCTACAACTACCACTTTTGAAACGTCCGCATCGGGAGACTGCATTTAAATGAGATACTTAATCACCGAAGTTGGCCTCGCGTTCTTTATAGCTGTTGTTGTCTTTTCATTCATTACGAGCTTTAATATCCCTATACATAAATCCACTTACTAATTGACCTAAGCTTTTTCGCATTTCACGTTTTTAATTAAATGCCGCCTAGTTAGCAAGATTTCCTCTAATGAAATAGAAATTCTCTTACAAAAACTAAAATCGGCGGAATTATGAAGATGGTAACGGAAATGGTTTGCTACATATCAGATATGGTGCTTTCACTGATAAATGGTATTTATGTTAATAATAAAATTTTAAACTTATAATTGATAATCTTTTACTTTTTTTGGTATATAAGTCAAATACAGTATAAGTTCACTGTAGAATTATTTTTATACTTCTAAAATTCTTCTAGGGCTATGTTTTTAATTACAAATTCAAAATATTATTTATTCAAGTAAACTTGTAAACAAGTTCTTTTAAATCGTCAACTCTACTGCTATTTCGGAAAATGCTCCTAGCGAGAAAAGCCAGCAAGGCACTAGGCGGTTGCTCTTTTTAAAATATAATTCTTATAACTAATTATTTGTCATTGCTATCTTGCATGAGGTTGAAGAGTAGCTAGCTATATCATCGCATTCTTAGCATTTATGTAATGCTCAACAGTATAGTTATATATCTGTGTCAGACTCTATTTAATATTTTTTTTGAAACTGCTGTTACAGCAAAGTTAAAATTAATTGTGGAATTTTATTGTAAAATCATACCAAAACCCACAAACGATCTATGTACGTGAAATGCGCGAAGCAAGCCGCAAGCTTATATCCTACTTTGTCTTATATATTGCCACCACTTATCATCAAATAATCAATTTACTTATTATCATCATAAAATTAAGGTTCAAGTTGGCGCCTTCGCCTTGTTAATTATATATAATTTTATCTGCAGCGTTTGTCGCATAGTCGCTTGTTATGAGGGTTTACGTATTAATTTCTATGTTAAGCTCACTGGATCAACGTCGAGGTTGGGTACACATACTACTACCATACGCATGGCATCAATATACATACATCATTGAAATTCTAACATTAAAAAAAAATGTATTAGCGCTTACAAAAAAGTTTTTATAATTTTATAATTTCCACATAAATAATTACACGAGCGTTAATTAGCTCGCTAATGTTTATTAGAACATATTAAGATCTCCTACAATTTTATTGTAGGAGATATAAATGTTACATAATTGTTACATAAAACAATTATGTAACATTTATACAATTAGAAAAGCCAATTAACGAATCTATAACAATAACACACCAAGCAGTTGTATTTACTGATTATTTTAATTATGGAATATATAATATGTTATATTATTGATGTACTGTATTTATATTATATCTATTATATTTATACTAAGCATATATATGTTATATGTATATATATTTGTGTATATACGAACCTATGTTTGATATGACTATTTGTCTATTTATCTATATGTATATAAATATAGATATGCAAGTAGATTTAGTACTTTTCTTTTTGCACACTCGCTATGTTCATAAGTGTTATCCTATAACAAGGGTTGCCTGGAAGAGATCACTATTCAGTGATAAGGCCGCCCTTTTTTACATATACATAAGGTTAAGTTCTTTAGTAATTTTGTATATATTAATGTGTAAGTGCAATAAAGTTTTAAATAAATAAATAAATAAATAAATAAATATGTTCACATCCCTAAAACTCACAGTTCCTGCCGCTTTAACGTGCAAAAAGCTCAGTTCTAGAAATTCCAGATGATTTCTGTAATAGTCAAACCAATCTTTTAGTAGTAGGTAATAAGCAAACGAATTTAAACTTATGATGGAGTAACTTTAAAAATTGTTAGTATTAGTTATTAATTATCTATTACATTATAAAACTAAAATAGTTATCTTAGCAGTTATCACAAAATAAAAACGCACGCGCGCTAAAGTGTGTGTGTCTATTGCTATATTCATGAATTCATGTTATAAACGTGCAACTCTGTCTATATGTTATGCATTTACTGCTTATCTACTTGGGGCAATTTTAATGAAATTGGAACAATTGATTATGTACTGGGCTAACATCTGATAAAAAATCCCGTTTTTCCCTAGGGAACTGGTTTAACACACATAGTTGAAGGTATATTAACATTTATCTTGATGCCAAATACAGATTATTAATCCTATACGGTGAGTCAAATTTTAACTTTACACTCGATCGTTCCTACATAAAAAGGAACAATAACAATTATCTCTAATTTTCAGATTGAAATGGAAATTTTATATGTATTCCGTTTAATAATGTTGGCTGAAGGTCTTTAATTTAAATAATTAAGAGAAAACGTATTTACACTCGTTCGCCCAAATTGATTGAAATCTGCAAGCTCGTATTTAATTTGATCTGCAGCGTGTGTCGCATGGCCGCTTGTTATAGGGTTTTACGTATTAATTTCTATGCCAAGCTTAGTGGATCAGTGTCGACGCTCCACACGTACCCTGTGACGCATGGCGCGGCTTGGTATAAGCGCGCTTAATGAAATATTCGCGTCGCGAGCGAAACGGGCAGCCCCGTTCATCACAGATGATGCTCTCATTCGACCCCATACTTTATTGTTACTAGTATAAACATGAATGAAGTGAATGGTGTATGAGTACGACCCTGTGGTAACGTAATGGTATCAGCGCTTTGCCCGTGTACAAGACATCGGGATTGCACTGAAATCAATTGAAAGATGTGTTTTAATGTCATATCAGTTACTATAGTTAATTCACTAAAGTACAAGTCAGAAAAGCGAAGCGAAAGAAACTTCGTATCCCAAAAGATTATTTATAGAATTAGGCGTTTCTTTGCGCAATTCCATAGTACAAAATTTATATTAAAAAAATCCGCGTTTCTTAAGAAAATCAATGTAATGCTAAGTGTAGGAAGCAAAACAGTTTTCATACCTTATACATACAGGATTAGATACCACACGTATCGCAACACACCACAACCAACAGCACACTACACAAGCGCTACACACATTCACTATGACAGTCTCAACGATCGTTTCTCCCCCTAACCGAAGCATCGTCAGGAGATAATCGCGTCGTAGTTATCGTGATTTTCTTAAAAAACGCAACAATTCAATGATAACGTTTTGATCTCGAATGATGTTAATAATGTAATGTCTATTCGTTGATTGAGTTTGTTTTTTTTCTCAAATATTGTCTAGATTATATAGTATGATTTGTAATAACCTGACTAACTAACTTAAATTGTTTTATATTAACAAATTATATTAAATCCGTGCTAGGCGTGAATAATTTAACAAGTCCAGAACGAAAACTTTCAGGGCAGTCAAAAATATGCTTACATTTAAGAGTTTAAGAGAGTTATTTAAGTTTTCACAAGTTGTAGTGTATGTGCTATATAAAAGACGTATCGGCTTCACTGAAATATTCACCATATACATTAGGCAATCCTAATGCCTATTATGATTACCCATATAAAAGGACGTGAGTCGACATTCACGCGTGGTACTGATATTTGTTTGTGTCTATATAATTGGTTGTATAGATTAACCTTCACATATCCTCGCATCTCCTATGCAAGGGACCTACATATATTTCGATATTTTTCGGCGTCAAGAGAAACGTGTCTGAACAATGTTTTACGCGATATTGCCAATCACTCACAGCTCGCATCTGTTGGAAGTAGACATGTATGTACGAATATTCCTTTCTCTCGTGCACGTCGTTTGTCTTGATTGGCGCGAAGATTACTTCTGTAACAATCTTTATTAACACATTTATCTAACGCCTTTATGTTATGACATTTCTCACGGATATAGGTAATCATATAGGTAAGAACTATTTTAACTTGACTTTTATTTTAAGAGCAGGTTATCTTATTTCCGGATTAATTGTTGGACTATAAATGATTGAAAGTAAATCAGTCAGAGTACGTTTTTGTATAACGGGTCACGTAAGTACCATAACTTTGTTGCTAACGTTATTACGTCAGACGTGAAAATAGTAACTGAACAACGTGACCGCAATATCAACAAATCAATTGTCTTATGTTTTATCGCCAGAAACATTGGCGGGGCTTTCAAAGAAACACGATTCATACAAATACAACACGTACGACGTGGGTAATATGTAACAAATTAAGTAATTTAATTAACGAGAATTATCTGTAATATTATTCAGCATAATTCTCAGCAAACATACGTGTGTTAAAATTTTAAAACAAACGAGAAAATTTTTAAAATCTGTGTAATTATTTTCACGCGACAGCTTTTATCAAATAATTTTAAGCACGTCGCCGTATTCCGCTCGGCACTTCCGACACATACGAATGGACACTACGTAGTGGAAAAGTTAAAGGCACGTTCGAGTAACATAAGTAGAACATTGCAGACTGTGAAACTGGAACTTTTATTATTATTTCCTTCTTCCATTACTACTTAAAACTATCATAATAAAAGTTATAATAAACTTAAGCACTACTAAAGATATCGGACTTTTTATTTAATAAAACGAAATGTTTTTAGTTTTCTAAATAAATAGGTAAATTTCTTTTTTAAAAAAAAGAAAGCGTGTATCAAGTTAAATCTTTAATGCTTCGATAGTATTGGAAATTCCGAATTATTTTATTATTTATAGTTAGTTGGTGTTCATCTGTAAACATAGCATCGATAAAAAAGCAATACGAATAAGGGTGTTTATCATATTCGTAATTTAACCTATTATTTTCGTATAATGTCTTGATTATTTTTGTTCTCGACTAATTTTCTTTAAGTTGGTGTTCATACAATACCCTGGAAGTTGTAGAATGTCGTGATGAGGTTATTATTGTGTTTTATTTCATTTCTGAATCAAGACATAACCTTTTTGCAACATCATCTACTGCTATTACCGTATTTCGCACTCAAGTATTCAATTCAATAATGTCTTTTAATCAAAAAAACAGCGTTCGAAACTAAATAGACAATTGCTTTATATAAAAACAAATGTGTCAAGTATGCACAATAAGTTTTTTTTTTCCATATATCGATTGCACTTTTTACTTAAACACAAACTTGGCCTAACTATAATAACCTCACATATTATCTGTAGGGGCAATCTTGGACAAAAAGCTTTTACACAATTTATGTAATAAGAGTCTCCTTACAATGAGGATCACAAAGGCTCTTGGCATGCAGAATGAGGCATGACTCAGGCATTATTTTACTATCAGTCAAGATGACAGTAGTATTTTTCGCGGCTAGCGACCGACGCCGAGGCGCCAGCTTAGCGTCGTTTATCATCCACTTCGCTACCGTGTCCTAGCCCTTACTTATTTATAAATACACCCTCAAAAGAAATAAAGAGTCATTCGTATCAGTTGCTCATAAAATCGGTCCTCCATTTTAGTGAGATGTAGTAATTAAATGTATCAAATTGCTTTTCACCATTAGTGGTTCTAATATTTATTTGGTATTGCAATCTTCTATAGTTTGAAATAACGGAAGTCTCGTTCGGTGATAAGGCCCTTTTTTAGCATATAGGTAACATAAATGTTACCTACATTTAAGTTAAACCAGTACATTCTTGGTATTAGCTTAATAAAATATAATAAATAATGTATACATACAATAAATAAAAATATATACATTCATAAATAATAAATACGCGAGGATGAGGATTACTTCGTATATAACAAGCTGCCATTCCAGTCAGCTGGCTTGTATAAGCTTCACTTAAGCATACTTTAGGTATATTATTGACTCAACAATATTTGATGCATATTATATAGAATTTTATCCGATACCAATTAGTGATAATAACAGTGATCAACGATCAACTGGATAAGTCTATAAATTATATGAATCACCAATTTTTCTTGATTGCAGTGCCTAAGCGTAACTTAGACCCGTGTTAATTAAATTTGAACTTCATTAATTAAATAATTTTGCTTCATTCCATAATCCAAACATAATGATGTAACTATATATGTAGATGTTATCGGCGATATTGAGGATTACAGCAAATCATTCCTCTGATGTCCGTTAATGGTTTAACTGATAAATACCACAGATCGATCATACAGCAAGTTCTTTCTCTAATTAAAAACTTGCTTCTTCAGAGCAGACATATTGGTACTTTAGTTTTAAAGAATCTTCTTAGCTACCTCTGTCTCGAAATTAAGTACTAGGTTATTTTAACTGGACACGGCTTTAAGGATCCATTTTGCATACATTTTCAAAACAGTTTTAAATAATTGCGAAAATAAATTCTACATTAGTCGTTACTTTGGATAAGGTGGTGGATAGCTTACCTTATCCAAAGTAACAAAGTAAAGTATATTGAGTTTGATTTTAAAGGTAAGTATATTGATTTTATTTTATAATAAAAAAATGTTTTTCTGGTGTATTAGATTAATATATCTATTGCATTATTGGTAATCCCTTCGACGCGTGTCGTAAGTTGACGACAATAAAAGTTAGAATAAGAGATAGAACAAGAAAGCAAAGAAAGAAAGAAGAATACAATTAACCAATAACGATCCGACACAGTTAAAAATAGTCGAATTTCGACTAAAAAATGTGTCTATGTATTGATTTAAATGAATAACAAATAATCATTGATAAGACAGGTTAAATCAAGAATAATTCTTAAGTTGCAAATAATGAGATATTTTTCAACTAGGAAGTACTTATTTTGTAAATTAATTCATGTATGCAAATCATATGTAAATATTTCTAATCATCATATCATACTAGAAATACCACTGCGGATAACTTACCAGTGGATCTAAACCTTAATATTATGGTAGAGACTGGCGCAAGCGCTGCTGGCCGCCCCGTCAGCAGCACGTGCGTCTCCACACTCCACGTTTATTATCGAGTGATTGCCTGTCTGCGTGAGCCGACTAACCAACTATATTTTGGGCGAGATACGATCGTCCTGCTTTGGGATTAGTATTTTTTATATCTTTTTTATAGTCCGTCGCATGATTACAAGACAGAGTCATTGTATTCGGGGTCGGCTTCGTGTTTTATGTCGCAATATTGACAAAATGTTTTTTTGTAAAGGAATCTACTGACAATAGAAGGCCTTATGTGGCTAGGAATATAACGTGTAGCTTTCGCCGACGTTTTGACAGTTAGTAGGGACAAGTCTGAAATATCGGCGTACGCGGCTTAATCGCTCAGCGTAGCGATATTGGCGTTACATCATCTTGTCAGGCAAGAGAAAAATTGCCACTTCGCCCTCCCCTCGCCTTCACGCTCTGCTCGGGCTGTCTACATCGACAGCGCTTTTATATTTGTATGGAATTTGTCTTAGTCGCACTAACGTGCATTTATTTGTCTCTTATAAATATTGTAGGAACACTACACTTTGAAAGTACATTGTTAAGCATTTTCTATATTATCGACAATTTATATGTGTTATATGAATTAAATGTGTCCGTAGATTCATTCACACGATAGTACGTTCGTAAGACTTGTTTAAGCTATCTCAAATCAATTGTGGTTAACGTGCCGTCGCTCTACCCGAGTTTGATTTAATTTGCAAGCGGTAGCTCATTATTTATTTTTAATAGGGTAATATTTTTATATTATTTCTTAATATTTTCATCTCTTAAACCAAGGTATTTAAATACTGAAGACATTGAATGAATACAGGCAGTTGCTTGGACTTTTGTTTTATTCGATTTAAATAGCATATCACAGTTACATCACACATACAACGTATGAGATCCTGGGTAAAGTCTATACGAGCGATAAAAGTCATTCACGATCTCTTAATTAAATTTAGAACTATATATGAAAACTGATAGCATGAACCTGAATACCTTTAACATTTAAAAATTGACTTTCGAGACGTATGAATAATTTTTCAACTCTAATATTTAAGTAGCATAATCAACAAAGCCATGAACATCGACTTCAATGCCATTAGTATTTTCGTTTGTTTTAAAGATAAAGTAACGGAAAAAGGCAAATGTTGCTAGCGCGTGGCCAATTCCCTCGGCACAATTACACAGTTCGTTACCCAGCTGAAAAAGAAAATGAGAGTAAATAACGATGACCTGCCGTGGCACGTGATTTATATGTACATTATTTAGATCAACTAATTAAATTTTGGAGGAATTAATTAACTTTTACTGCTTTGAACAAAAAAATTGTTGTATTGAAATTTTTTTCTGTGTAAATCTTTTAATGTCCTTAGTTTTTATCCGTTTTTTTGCTGTATTTGTTGTAAATATATTGATTTATAAACATTACTATTCAATGTAATTAATTTAGTGATGCTTGACTGGCCCGCCGGTGACAGTGATTCTGTATTTAGCTCCGGTGTCGCGGGTTTGATTCGCGCTGAATGCCAACATTTTCTAAAAGATCGATTTGTTGATTCTTTGAGTTTAGGTGTTTTTTATATTATATCCTACTAATATTATAAATGCGAATGTTTGTGAGTATTGATGTATGTTTGTTACTCTTTCACGGTGAATCTGCTGAACCAATATTGATGAAAATGAGCACAATTATTTCTTATACACCGGGTTAATTTATAGGCTATAGAAATTCTGTTAATTTAACAGGAATAGGATGACATTGAAAAGCGTCATCTATTGTAAACTTATCCCGCGACAACACTCCGCACGAACGAAGTTGCGGGTAAAAGCTAGTATGTATGTATTCACTAGTTGTCTGCCGCCCATAACACAAGTATTAACTAATTTACTTTTGGGAAGAGCGACCGTGTGTGTGTAATTATCCCATACACTATGTCCCATAGCACAAAAAAAAATTTGGACATTACCGCTAGTCTGCAGTTTGACTAAAAGTTTAATTGGTTTTAAATATCACCTAATAAAAATGATCACATGGCTTGGCATGTCAATTTTAATCATCATTATTATTTTTAGCTATTTTGTGTCCAGTCGGACGTAGGCCTTCTACATGTCCCCTCCATGCAAGGCTATCTTGTGCCTTTACTATCCAGTCTCGACTTGCGTATCGTCTGATGTTGTCTGTCTATCTCTTGGGAGGAATAGCCCAAGTGATCTGCTGTTAGCTTGTGGTCTCCATTCCAGAAGACGCTTCCTGGAGTGGATTCTAATACATCATCTAAAAAATTATTTGACTAAGGACTGATCACATAGATTCTATAAAATTAACCTCCTCTATGTAACAGCGACTACGCACTCGAAGACGATATGTTGGTATACCCACGACAACATAAGCGGAAAAACCAAAATACATCGCAGATAGGCAGAACAAGAGGGCGAATATATTATATTTCTCTTTTTATGTTTCCACGTAATATTTTAACAATGAAATAAATTGTTGGGATATTTCTGGTACAATCAAATCACATAAGACACAGAACCGTTATATTCTACCAGACAATACAGACTATTCTGTTTCGATGACACCTTTGATTCAATATTAATGGCTTCAACGCCCGGCGTGTTCAGAAACAGGTACGTCTGCTGTATTTATGAACCTCGTAAATTCATTGTTATTCATCCGTACAGTCTTGATGCAGAATTCACTTTATTGTGTATTTGAAATTGTTAAATATACTTTAATTAATGACATTGTAAGTATTGTAGTTAAAATGAAACTTTTGATTTGATTAATTTATTTGTGAATGCTTAACTCACTAGAAATAGCTCCAAAGTCATTAGTAGCCATGGTCTGTTTCTGGCGGTCTGTCTTACAAGAAAAGGTTATGCAAAACCTTTGAGTTGCCATTTTTTCCATATCATCTATTGCAGGCAACTCCAGGATAGAAATAAGAATGGAGACCCATTTCCTTATGAAATGGTACTCCCATACACCGTTTACCTTAGACAAGAAGCTTAATTAAACAGGCCTCGTCTCAGAGCATGAGCGCTCCATTTAAAAAGCTTTTGCCGATGGATGTGCATTATCACTTAAACCACCCTGGTGCCCACATCAATGAAAACATACTTGTAAGTTTAGGGTAACGGTATGTGTCAGAACCGCTTATTTTTAATTCCTATAATGAATATTCCTATTACTCAGTTGTAATAGTATCGTAAATGGTTTCCAAGGTTATCGATAAAAATAAAATTGAGACATAACTGTTTTATCTTTTTTTTTAATTTGTTACAAGTTCAAATTATTCATATGGCATTACATTTATTCATACGGCAGCAGCACTTAAACAATTTCCATGCGGAATAATGTTTTAAACGCTTCAATTGTTTTTAATGGGACTTTAATTCTGGGGCTACATATAGACTCGAAGTTTTAAAAGAAACGGTAAATTTTAATCACGAACGAAAAAATATTTTAATAGCGGTATAAAATAATAACAAAAATATATAATTCAAAGTGCATTTGACCATACCTGTATGCTTTTGTCACCTACAAATTTATGCATAATACTAAATTCGCGATCGAAACACGAAATAACTATTCACAAGATGCATTCTCATTCAGTTTCAATGAGATTTTTGATTCACACAGATTCACAATAAATGTCCCGGCGCCGTTGTATTCTGGAATTGGCACACCTGCTGAATTTACGAGGCCCGTAAATTCATTGTTATTCACTCCAATAGTTCTGATGCAGTATCCGATTTATTGTCGCCAACTCGTATCGAAAATCGGGATTAAAGTTTAAAAACTGTTATTCGGGCACTTACTTTTAGGTTGTTTTAAATAATATGCTAAAAAATCCGATTCTTTACATGTGAGTATTGATTCTTCAGTTATTTTTAACGTTTTGAGAATCGTTAAATATGCAAATAGTGTTTGTTTGCTAACGACCTGCAGGTATTTGAGAGTCGTGATATCGACTGACAAAGACCTCTTAAGACGTTGTTTTTTTTAGTAGATTGTCTGGTGGAGGTTGTCTGAAGGCTTCCTTCAGCATCTCGTAAAAATTGCATCTTCTGCCTATCCAATAACCTTGAAATTCCAAAGACCATCCAATCTTCAAAATGTCTGCCTCCATGTTTGGCTTTACGACTTGTTAAACTATGCTGATGCGTTCAGTTCAATTAAGTCATATTTATTTTTTATCATGTTAAAATATTCTTTCATTGATAAAATTATATGATATTAAAGATTTTATTATTTTTTAATAAGACAACATTAAGATGACAAACATTAACATTTACGAACAATCATCATTTGGTCTTGGTTGGTTATAAATAGTAACACAAATAGTAAGAAATCTAAAATTCAAAATGAACAGACGCATATTTAGGTTATACAATAGATTCATAAAAAAAAACTATAGAATCACTTAAAGTAATTAAAACTTAAAGAGACTTTTCTTAGCTTTATCATTCACAAAGAATCTCAAAGGCTTAACGGAAATTTCCTATAGTCGATGTCTGACTTCTTTAGGTTCGATCGTTCTAGCAACCGGATAATTGCTCTCGAACAACTACTAATTGCTCGTTATTTGTCTTGATTATGAAACGATTTCTTTAAATTCTTAAATCAACTCAGATATCTAATATAACATAAATGATTGTCTGTAACTTTGACATAACAAAACCTTAATTGATGTTTAAAATCGAGTATTAATCAATATCAGTTTTGGCTTCTTTGAAAAAAAATATACCTTAACGTCCATATTAATCCATACTTAAGGCTTTCATTTTCTTTTGTATATTTCACCCTCTTGAAGAACTTCAATTCATTATATCTTATTTCCATTGTACATTGCTCAGTATAGCCTAAAAGTTCAAGTAATTGATTTAATGGATTAAAAAGTTCCATTTAAAAATACAAATTTATTGACGATATTAACTTGATTACAAGAAATCGTCACTCTTACTCGTATATCTTACCTGAAAGTGTCGCTCACCACTTAGTTTTGACAGCGCATATATTCATAAATACAATCGAACACTTGTCCACGTTACATTATGATTGTGTCTAAATACCTACTGAAAGCAAAAGGTTGAAATCCTAAAAATATAAAGTAAAGTATACATCGGTTTCAGCCCGGCCTAGTGCTCATAGAAACGATTTTTCTTGAGAAATATCTCAAGTAACAATAGGGCCTAAGTAAAATGCGCTACGTTATTGTGAAAGCTTCATAAATAATTCTTAATTCTCTTAAGACCGTCACTGTTAAAGTAGGATGTGTTCACGCTAAAGTATCTGATAATTCTCTTTAAACGCAGTATAATTTTATCATTTGTTTTACCATGGGTGAATTAGAAAAATAAATTATATTTTGTTTAAATAATAAGTAACTGTGTTTTGCTACAGACAGATTTATTTTATTTCATAACATTAATAGTTAATTCAACGAGTGTACGTGTAAATGTATGAACAATAGACACAATAATCAACATACGGGCATACCCGCACTTTAATTGGTAATATTTACATATTTTTTAATTTCATGTCTATAAGTTAATATATTTATATCAACAAGTAAACTTCAATATCGTTTTTGATATTACAAATTCCATGATCCGATATTATTATCTGGTATGTGGCAGGAGAAAAGCACCTTTAAAATGAAATCCTATTTGGAATATTGGTAAAATCGATTTACAAATTCTGGATTTATGAGCACACACTGAGATATCTTCCATATCTATAGAGTGCGCTGCATTGGTAATTGCAGTAGTAGATTGTCGCGGTCGAGTGTTCTGTATGGTCCACGTGGCACAAGATTGCGGAGGCGCTGTTTGCTCTTTGGCGGAGCCCGCAATGAGCTTACGGTTCAGCGAACCGTGCAGCGGCCGTACGGCCTCTCGGGTCACGTCTCCGGCTAAATTGAAATATCCCCGCTGCCCGCCTTCCACTTCTCGAACACAGCACCGCATTGCTACCGCCAGCCACCTCCCTATCTAATTCAGATACAAGACTAAACTAATGCATTTCATCACTACACTAAGGCGGGTTAAGTATAGATCAATTGATTTTCCATAAAATTGACGATACAATCGTTAGGGTCAAAGCTTGAGCGTTGATATTGTTTTTCTTTTAAATTAGAAAATTGGAAACTTAGAGAAATTATCGTGTGCTTCACGGTAATCGAAAACATCTTTATCAGATCTGCATATCGCTAGAGAGAGGTATATGTATAACTTGACAAGCCGCAATAGAGCGGAGACCGGGAGCAGATCGCTACTATATTACTGTTATACAACGTTGATTTTGTTAACGATATTGATATTATAATCACTACTTCCTTGACGTGTGTGTGTATATATATTTATATATTTCATTAACATATTGTTAATTAATGTAGCACAACTGTGTAACTAGTAGTTATATTTAAAAAGTAACTTTTAAGTGTTTTATCTCTAGAAACCATCTATACTCATGTTGTAAACATGGATTTAGCTTGACTGGTTTCGAACTGATCGTTAGTTATGCAACTGTTTTTTCAGCGATATTGCGTCGTTGTTACCTGTGTATAAAACATGAATACAACTCATTATATTCTGTAGTTCAAAATAGCTTTCAAGTAATGTTTTCAAAGTAATATTTATATAAATTTACGCTATGATTGTATAAAAATCGGCGTCTACGTATCGATACTGAACTGGATGTTTGTAAAGTCATCATCATCCTCCAGCCCTTATTCTACTCTAGGTGGGGACGGCACAACATGTTTTAAACATGCTGTCACATAATTTGGCTGCATTTTTATGACCAGCCCCCTGCCTAACATCAACTTATCTTAGTCGTATTTTCCGATATCTCGTTAAGAAATGAGGGTTGTCTATTCTATTCAGCCAGATACCACACGGCGTTTCTGTATGTATGTAAAGTAAACATGTATGTAAAGAATCATTAAACTATATTGCCAGGTGGATCTCGTACCTTCGAAAGAAAGTGTATTAAATGCGAATGTGATAATATATATATATAAATAAGATATTTTTTATTATTAAATGCTCGCTAAAATCTTTATTATATTGTGGCTAAGATTTATTTTGTTTAATATTATATATTGGTATGGTTTTCGAACGATTCAATTTCCGTGCGCAGACAGTGTCTGAATTTACGTGCGCAGATTTACATGCCAACGAAATAATTTGCAAATGGTGCTCGAACGTTCATCTGCATATATTGTATGATTTATTTTGTGAAAACTGCAGCTAAATCCCACTTTTGTATTGCAGGGAATTCATAAATTTTCGATGGACTGAGGACCTTACGAGTGTTTATTAAGTTTGAGTGTTATTAAATTTTCAAGAAACCTTATATTAGTTACATAAAGATTTCTCTATTCATAAGTACTATACTTAAGTGTAGTAGAGTTAAATCATTTTATATATATAATTTAATAAATTGATGAAATAATTAGTTATATTATATTATTTTAATCAATGCTTACTTACGATTTATTTGAGCGTATCTCAAAGCTCCGTAGTGTATAAGAAGTAAATAAAAAATATTAATATCATAGTCCTGTTATAAAAGAAATTAACAGCTTGTTACTGTCCCCCTACGCGGCCTCCCAATCTTGGAAGCAAGAATAGTTTAGACGTACCATGCTCTTCTCATACGGATGTACAGATTTCACATAGCCAAGAACTTTTTTAGGGTCGTCTTCAAAATTTTTTCCTACACCATATAGCGCATTATAGTTTATTTGTAAATATCTACTAAGTAGATATTTACAATTAAACTTTATTAAATTAAACAAGGCACTAAGTTGGTAAAGAAAACTTATTGAAGTTAAGGTTTGAACCCGCGAAACTCTTTATCATATATAAATAAATTAATATATAAATCTTAAAATATAATATATAAATCATTTTAATATAATATGTAAACTCAAATACAAACTAAGCTTTATTTAAACAGGTGCCTGTAAATTTTTTTCAAACAACATATAAAAATAATCTGCTGCTTGCGAGAAGAACGGATAAGATCGTGATTGTAGCTATAATACGTTTTTGTCCGTTTTCTGCATAACCACTGCTTACCTAAATATAAAACAAGGACAAATATCGTCTTTTTCTGATTATATATTACCGTGTTTGTATAACATCCTTTATATTAAAAAAAATTGCAACAAAAATAATAGAATAAGGTGGGAGCTTTATTTAAATCGATAACCTTCGTAGAGGTGGTTGCTTTACGAAGCCCCTTTGCAGGTAATCCTGCCCACTTGGAGTTATTGCCGCCGAGGGAAGGAAAGATTACCTCAGTGGGAGATAAGGAGGTCGACGGGGCTTGGAGTGCGATTGTCCCCGAGTCAGGCGTCGAATTGTGTCAAGTGAAGCGGCAAATTGAACGGCCGAACCTTCTGTGCTCTCTCACTAATCGTCACATAAACTGCTGCCCCCGAACGTTTAATTACGCCAAATACTTTTTGTTGGTCCCTATAAAACCATGACTGTTTTTAATTATGTAGAGAAAAATAGTGGAAATCCTAATTTATCGGCAATTAGGTATTTGATTCTTAAATTAAAAGCTCGTGCTAATTTAACTTTAAAAAATCATACTCACGTAGCTCTTTTTCCATTACGAGTGATCTACGAATGAAATTGTAGACGACGGTGTTTTATTACGAACTAAGTTTCGGTATTAGCACTGCATTCGCTTAAATTCCGCTTAAATCTTCACTTTATTCGTTTTAAATTTATTTTATTCTTTAGTATTTGCATTGTAATATCGTACAACAATGTTTTATTGTAAATAGCCATCGTTTGGTGGCCCTAGAATAACAAAATATTAATATAATGCATTTATTTTCAAAAAAAATCTTTAAATGATAACCAATATTTCTCTTAACATAATTAAATTTTGATCTTTTTTAGTATTATTTACAATATAACCAGGTATATATTACATGAATCCTATTTATTCTTTGCACAATACGTCGTTTTCGAGGCGTAAAAACTATTCCGTTTAAGGGTTTATACATAAATTTTATTTTTTTTCCACTCGCTTAACTCCTCCATTCCGCGCAAATTGTTAAAGGTGCAGAGATTAAGTTTCACGTATTAATTTATATATTGTTACTTATTAAAACTTCAAAATTTTGTATATTTAAATGTAATAATGGTAGGATATAAATGCAGAATATTTAAATACGCCAGCAAAGCAAAAACTACTAGAAAACTGTTGAGTGTGATTCATTAACACCATAGCGAAATTGTGAGTGACACTAATGATAGGGCGCTTAGCAATCGTAGCCACGTAGCACCTTTCCAATTATGAGGGTGCTACGAGGCAGACGACGGGCGACGGGTGTTAGCTACGAGTTGAGTTTCGCGACCTTTGAGTTCAGTTGTTATCTCACGCGTATCTCACGTCTTTCAGACTTTATGTATAGCCAATATAGTGTTAAATAAATATGTTGAACAACTTTTTCCGATCTACATTTCATATTAAACTATGATACTTATAAGGGTAATCGCTAAGCAATCAACGGAAGTATTACTTTATAATTTTCCGTTTATTTATGACTAGTGATACCAGTAACTTTGTTCGTGCCGACTTAAGCATTTAAGTACCCTCAATAATGTAATATGCCGTTCCTAAATAAAAAAGTCTTTAATTGTATCTTGTATGTTATTAAGTGCATAAACTATAATTACGCAAAATTTCAACAACATTGGTCCATCAGATAAGAATTGAAAGCGTAACGGACAGACAGACACAATTTTGCATTTATAATATTAGTGTGGATATGAATATAATTTATTTTGTGCTTGTTAATAAATAATACTTTTACTTTACTTTATTTGTAATTTGCACTTGTTAATAGCAAAAAATCTACTCCGTGAAGAAAATTAGAAATTTCAACAAAACACTCCACGTGGAATTCTGTGATAAGGTAGAACTTTTCCCTGCTCCCAAATTACACCCTGAATTTCGTTGATAGAGAGAAACTTTGTTCAAACGAAATCACTTCTACGCTCTCTACAACATTTCTCTATTTTACTTTCTGCCAAGTCACCCTATCGTGATTCACGTCTTTTGGGACGAGTCTCAAAAAAGAAACTAAATTGAGTTTCGTTTCTCGTTACCCTTAATTTAAATTTAAATTATTTAAACCAAGACATTCGATTGGATTTCTTGCATCTGGCAGAATTTAAAATAGCTGAGTTTTTTGATTTAATGAACTTAGTTAACTAAGCATTACTTATATTGAAAGTGTATTTAAAGGTAATTATTTTATTATGTAAGTGTAAATAAATTTGTGTTAATAACCACAGCGATGATGAAGATTAAGTTCGGGCACAAAGAAAAAATCTAAAAAATAGAAGCGACAAACTCGGTTTTAATAATAAATAGCTCTCTTTCAGAAAATAACTACCACGACGCACATTATTACATAATATCTAGCAAAAATAAAACAAAATCATATTTACCAAGATGAGATAGTATTTCAAATACATTAAATATAGAAAAGTAGCGGTTAGAACCAGAGGGTTGTACGAATCTATTGCATTTTACAATTCCAAACAATAAGATGCAATAGAATAATTACAGAATTATACAAACATAGTGGTATTTCGAACCTCCACATTATTACATAATATCTAGCAAAAATAAAACAACTAGCAAAAATAAAACAAAATCATATTTACCAAGATGAGATAGTATTTCAAATACATTAAATATAGAAAAGTAGCGGTTAGAACCAGAGGGTTGTACGAATCTATTGCAAGTATCATAGATAGAAACGAGGTAGAAACGCCGTTCCCATCATGATATTACCCTGTAAGTAAAATTTGTTTTCACGAGCTTGTTTTTTCTTTCGCGCTTTACGGAGTGTAACAGCTCTGCTTATCTGAAATTTAAATGGAATTTAAGTTTCCTCCATTACCCTTATAATGATATCCATTTCTCTGAGCGTTATTTCTGCTACATAAAAAGTAACGCCACAGGTTGCTACAAGTTATGTACTTTCCATTACATTATAAAACAGCGTATTACGCTGTTTTATGTGGTGGGAGCATTACTTTCGTTAATAAATAATAGACATAATCTATAGAGACAGTATGTATGAATGTTTCTTATAGACTTTGTAATGGCTATACAGGTGAAATTTTCAGACAATCTTTAGATTGACCCAGTGGATAAACCTGTAGAAATTGGGTGCGATCGGACTGTTTTTTTAAAGTTACATTGATAGTTTTATTTTAAGTGGTAGGCGCAACCACAGAGCCACTGCAAAGTGTGGTCAGACCGGTACAAAAAATTTTACACATGGACTTTGAGGTTGTTACTACTAGTTTTATTCACGCAAAAGTTTTTTCTTTGTAACTTTCGTTTTAGAGTTAATTTTTTACTTGCTGCAATGGAATTCAATTAATTTTTATTACTACGCGTCTGGCCACGCGTAACTATGGCTCATTCTGGTTTCGAATTACCTTTCTAAACAGAATTTAACAGTTAAAAATGCTCCGATCGGCACCGACCTTACTGGATCATCCGCTGGGTTATTCTAAAGATTTTTTCAAAATTTCTTTACAATCGGTCCAACCGCTAACCGTTATCAAACCGCAGTCTATAAAGGACATACAGACAAACATTTATTTTTATATATTTGATACAAAAATGTTATTACCTTTTTTCCGTTATCTATTAATATACTAATAAACATTTTCATTTTTGTATTAATTGTTAGTATAATTTTAAAGCGCAATGACAATGCATATCTGATGCCATGACCATAGACTAGGGGTAGAATAGGCACTATTGGAATAGGAGTTCTAGTGTCCAACAAAT
Organism: Morpho achilles; assembly: GCA_947086495.1. Taxonomy (NCBI): domain Eukaryota; kingdom Metazoa; phylum Arthropoda; class Insecta; order Lepidoptera; family Nymphalidae; genus Morpho; species Morpho achilles. Next base: position 12,508,255 of record CAMTZB010000007.1, on the reverse strand, counting down.
AATACAAGAGGGAAGATAAGAGACGCCTGCTCATCTTTGTATAATAACACATGCACAAATAAATATTCATAACGCGATTGTAACTTAATTATTTCGAAAAAATTTACGCACACCTTTATGCGTTTTTTAATTGTAAATTAGTTTGAAATTTTCCGAAACCCAATTTGATACAACTTACTTAATCCAATCGTCAAATAATGCGCCAAGAAATAGAGCGTTAACAGAAGAGCGCGTAATGCCTTTTGTTTTTCGATGGACACATTTTAGGCTGACTCCCCGTACTCTAGCATAATAACTCTATGGCAATGACTCGTGTAAATGTCAGACAAAAGTCCGTATTCAACAGTGACGTATGATTTGTATTTTATTGCGCTGTCAGTGCACTACGATGCGCGGCGTCCGGGGCACGGTCGGTTAACTTGTCAATCACGTAATTGACGATGTGGCTCTTTGCCGTATAGCGCTCGCTGACACAGGCGTTGCACTCGACGCGTCGCACGTGCCGATCGCCGCCACTTCTCGCCGATATTATCGCTCTACCACAAAGTGTCATATACTACGATGTAATATATGTGTTTTGACTATAACACTTAATTCATTCACTTACCTATTAATTATTTAACTTATCTTATTATTTTATTCCTTAACTTCATTAAAATACAATATACAATTGAGTGCAAAATAAATATAACTTCCAAGTAAATTAAAGAAATTTAATTCAAATCACTTCCAATACGAAATGGTTTACTGTAATTAAATGACAAATTTATTCCAATTTTAATGAAATAGACTTTTTGATCTCTTTAATTAATAAAAACCTCCACCAATCTTCATTAAATATACGTAGCACAGAACTTTCATTGTGATAGATTTATCTGGCATGTATTAAATTCATTTGCCAGAAACATTGCACACCCTTATATTGTAAATACGATAGTCTGTTATGCCTTCACAGCTGATCGTAGGAAAAATAGTTTTTTTTTTTTATAAAATATGTTATCCCGGTATATAAGTTTCAACTGTACCTGATTTTATCAATATTGACCCAAAGAATTGATAGCGTAACAAACAAATAGATTGACAGAATTACGCTTTAAGTATGATTATAGAAATGAATTGCTATAGTAGTGTGGAAAAAATCTATGGAATTAATTTTCATCATAATTTTACATTATTTGATTTCGCCTGTCAGGTAATTAAAAGGCACACTTTTAATTTTTCCATATAACATCATCCTCCTACCCTTATCCCAGTCTAAGTGGGGTCCGCATAACATGTTATAAACATGTTGACAAATGATTTGGCTACGTATTTTACGACCGGCCACCTGCTTGACGACAATTACCTTAGTCATATTTCTTGGTCTTTCTATCAGCAGCAGGGTCTTCTCGCTTACTCCCCGGGCGGGGGTAAACGGGGTGCGGGCCTCGAAGAAATCCTCTCTACCCGGGCATCTCCTCGCGGGCACTTAAGCCCGGTATGTATTCCGGCCGTGGGCCGAGGTCACCTAGGTGACCTAACGGTGTCGGTATTTGGGCCCTAAGCCTAGGTCACCTAGGTGACCTAATGGATTTCTTGTTCGGTGGGGAGGTCTGGGAATGGAAGCTCCCAGACCTCAAAGTCGTCTTCTGGTAGTCCTCGTTCGGGTGGTGTCGTGTCCGGTGTTTTCGCCCTTTCGCCCATCGCGTCGTCCTCGTCGTCGCCGTCGTCATCCGCATCGGGCCGCGGAGACGGTGATCGCAGGAGCTCGCGAGGCAGGGAACGTCCATCGGGTGGTCGCGCATGGAGTGGCGCGATGCCATGGAGGTGTACGTGCGCGCTATTGTCCGCACGCGCGAACATCCGGCGCGCAAGGCGACGGACATACTCCTCCACGGTCGGCGTTCTGGTATCCCGATGCACGACGTCGTTCCGCACATACCTCGGGGCTCCTACGATCAGTCGCAGGCAGCGGTTCTGCTGGACTTGAAGTCTTTGCCTCTGGTACGCCGAACATAGCGCGTACCAGGCGGGTGCCGCATACGTCAAGCGCGAGCGGACGTAGGCACCGTAGACTCGCAGTTTGGTGTTGACAGGTAAATGGGATGTGAAGTGCGTGTAGAGCTGGGACCTGGCAGCAGCAGCTTGGCCCACGGCACGATTGACCATGGGGACCATGCGCAGGCTGCGGTCCAACTCACACCCCAAAAACCTCACTGTGGTCTTCCACTCTACGTCCTGGCCTCGAAGAGTCAGCTGACGTAGCGGATTGGAGCGGCTGGTGAGCAGAGCGGCCGTCTTCCCGACGTTGACGGCCATCCTCCACTTGTCCAGCCATTCCGGCAACAAGTCCAGCATACGCTGTATGCGGTTGGTGGCAACGATCTGGTGGTAGGACGACGCGAAATACGCGCTGTCGTCAGCGAAGAGCGACAACAGCACGTCCTCCTCCCCTTCCCGCAGATGGTGGTGCAGGGTGGGGATGTCATCCGTATACGCCGCGTATAAGCGCGGCGATATACAACTGCCCTGGGGTACTCCGGCTTGGATGGTGCGTGGCTGGGATTCGGCACCATCCACTGCCACGTAAAAGCTACGGCCGTGTAGAAACGATGCCAGCACTCGCACATAAGCAGGCGGCATGGTGGTGTCCAGTATTTTGACCAGGAGCCCGGCGTGCCGCACACGGTCGAAGGCCTTCTCGATGTCGAGAAAGACCCCCACGGTGTAGCGCCCGTTGTTCCGCTCACTGGTCAGGTGGTTTATGACCCTCGCCAGCTGGAGCGTCGTCGAGTGGCCGCTGCGGAATCCAAACTGCTCCTCGCGCAGGGGCAGATGGGGCGTGACTCGACGCAGCAGCAGACGCTCAAACAGCTTGGCTATGTGCGAGAGCAGGGTGATCGGCCGGTAGCTTCCAGGCAGGCAGCGGTCCTTCCCCGGCTTGGGAAGAATGATGATCTTCCCGGTCTTCCACGCCTCTGGGAAGTGGCCGGTGCGGAGTACTCCGTTGAACAGTCTCGTGAGCGCTACGAGACCTGTTCGGGGCAGCAGCATCAACGCGGCGTTGGCAATTCCGTCGGGGCCTGGCGCCTTTCGCTTATCAAGGCGAGCAGCGACCGACCGCAGCTCTGACAGGGAGATGAAGTCCTCTCCCCGGAGCGGCGGTGTAGGGGCCGACAGGAACCTCTCCAGCTTGTCCTGGACAGCCGCGTGATGACGGATGATATGGATGTTGGAGGTGTTGGGGGCGTTGGGCGTGAATGTCTTCTCCAGGTGGGCCGCCAAAATCTCAGCACGATCCTTGGCGGCATATGTGCGTTTACCCGCAGCATCGAGCAGCGAGTAAACGGGGGTGTCATGTCCGGTAAGCTTCTTGCAGAGAGAGTACAGCGCTGTGTCGTGTTCGGTCGCTCGATCGACGGTATCCTCCCATCGCGCCTCGTCGAGAGCGACTACGGCACGCGCGATTTTCTCTGTAAGCTGGTTCAGGTCAGCCTTCACCCTGGGGCAGCGAGTGCGGGCCCATAGGCGGCGTAGGGTACGCTTCCGCTTGAGCATATTGCGGAGCGAGCTCGGCAGGTCCTTCCTTCAATTAGTGTCCGGTGAAGTCGACGTGGTGGTGGTGGCTGCTGCTTTGGCGGCGATGATCGCCTCCGCGACGAGTGCAGCAGCATCGTCGACTCCCGAAGGTGTAGTGATCGGGCCTGCTAGCTCAAGCCCGGCAAGCTCTGCGGTGTAGCGCTCCCAGTTCGTCCGCGTCCGCGGCGGGCGGGGCACTAAAAAGCCTCCCTGGGTGGCTAGGGTGACCAGAACCGGTAGATGTTGCGTGTCGAGGTCGTAGAGGACCTCAACATCGAATGGGTTGTCAAGTCCGTGATGCAGCACTATGTCGATGACGTCTGGCTGGGAGCGGCAGTCGGTGGGTATGTGGGTCGGCGCTCCCGGCCCCACCACACCGTACCCGCTCCTCACGCTATCTTCGTGCAGTTGCCTCCCGACCCCAGTGATGATTCGCGATCCCCACGCATGATGTTTTGCGTTGAGATCACCCACGATCACTGCGGGTCCCTGCTGTCCGAAGATGGTCCCGACATCGGTGCTGCAGAAAGTCAATCCGGGTGGTTTGTAGGCGGCATAAATGCGGAGCTCCTGGTTGCCCACGTTGACACGCACCCCCTGTGTACGGGTGCTGGTGAACGGGGTGTGCTCCAACGGGGTACGGATAGCCCCGGGGAGAGATTTCATCACGCCGATACACGAAGAAGTTGGGCACGCGGAGCTCGACGCTGTCCGTGAGTTTGGTTTCGCCCAGGAGGATAACATGGATGTCCTGCGACTGGGCGAATAGTGTTAGCTCACGGACGTGTCCTCTTATGCCGCCCGGATTCCAGTATAGTACTCTTAGGGCGGTCACTGGTACGACCGCCCGAACTGGGTTATGGCAGCCGTTATAGCGCCGACTACATCCCTCGTGCTCACATAGTGCGTGAGCGCCGCCATGAGCGCCTCGATCAGGACCCGGACAATGTTGTTCATGCCCGAGTCCTGCGCGGGGGGTGGCGGGGGGAAAGTAGGGTATAGCGGCACTCAAAGCTCCGCCTCTTCTGTGGCCTGTCGGTGGCCGCGGCTTCTCGGCGCCTCGGCGATTACTGGTATTGCCGCCAACGATGTTGATGTTGGCGGCCTGGGGTGCGGTGTGGACGCGGCGGCGGGCTCAGCATCTGCTGGCCTCGGCTGCCTGCGCCTGCGCCGGTTTCGTTTTTTCACAGGGGCTCCCCCCTGCCTATCGGGTCATTTGCCGGCGGTTGCAGAGTCGCCGGCTCCCGGTCTATGATAACCCCGCCCGCTTCCCCCCGTCGAGTAGCTGGGGCGGTCGGGATGTAGGCCGGCGGTTGTTTAGTCGCCGGCTCCTGGTTTACGTTAGCCCCTCCCGCTTCCCCCCGTCGAGTAGCGTGAATGAACACGCCGGGCGACGGCGGGGCGCTACTCAGTTCGGGTCGGGCGGGGGCGGCAGGCACGGCCACTGCGGGACGTGCCGCGGGGGCAGGGGCGGCGCGTACGGCTACCGCGGGACGTACTGCGGGGATGGCGGGGGCCGCTGCGGCGACTTGTACGGCGGCGGCGGGTGTTGCGGTTGGAGGGGAAATTGCCTACACCCCCCTGCCCTCTTCTTCGGTTCCTTGTCCGGGCGCGGCGGCGCGACATCGATGCCGCGTTTTCGCGCCTCGCGGCGGAAAACCGGGCATTTGCGGTCCCGCGCCACGTGCGCTTTTCCACAATTCGCGCACTTAGGCGCGGCTTCTTGGGGCCGGTCACAGTCTTGTGCCAGGTGCCCGCCTGCACAGCGAACACATTTGGGTGGCCGGTGGCAGTTGGCCGATGAGTGACCGAACTGCTGGCACCTGTGGCATTGTGGCGGACCTCGTCCGCCCTTCCATGCCTCGATGATGAGGCCCGGCATCGACAGGAGCTCGGTCTCTCTGTACAGGTGACCGAGCTCTTCGAAGGTCAGATGCTCCAGCTGCACGAAGTATGTGCAGCCGTGCCGCCCTCTGACCGGTGGTATGACCCTCGCCTGGGTCGCCGGATACCCTAGGCTGCGCAGCGCCGCGATGACCTCTGCTGGCGGAGTGTCTTGCGGTAGCCCCCTAATGGCTACCTTGCTGGGTAGGCTCGACGCTGGGCTGTAGCAGAACCACGCGATGTTCGGATCCTGCTTGGCAGCGTCGAGAAGGTACCGTTGGAGCACCCGGAATTCCTCCACCGACTTAGGGAGGAATCTGACGCCCTTCCCCATCGGGCGGGCGTTAGGGGCGTGTCCGAGCTTCTCTCGGATCGCGGTGAAGTGCCTCGTCCAGTTGGGGAGGCACTCCACGGTGATGGGAGGGTATTCGGAGTGCGCTGTCTTCGCTCCGGTAGTGGCCTGCGGTTTTTGCTGCAGCTCTTCCTGGCGCTGCTGGAGCGCGCGGGGTGACGGCGGCGCGGCGGCGGCGGCGGCGTAGCCGGATGGCCCGTCCTGAGGGGTAGGGGGGCGGGACGTCGCCATTGGAGACGGCGACGAAGCAAATCCGGCGTAGCTCGTCGAGTCCCGAGGCCACGAGACGGATCCCTGCGACGCGCTCTCTGCAAGCGGTCGCACGCCACCCTCATCCCGAGGCGAGGAGGCCGGCGGTGGAGTGGGCCGAGTCCTTTGCTCGGCTGTTAGCTGTACGTCGAATGACGACGACGTTGTCAGTGAGGTGGCCGGTGACTGGTCCGCCTTCGGACGCTTGTCGTCTCCCTCGAGGGATTCGGGCGAAGAATCGGCAGCCCGCGGACGCTTCGGTGCTTCGCCGCCCGATGTAAGCCCAGCTACATCGGCGGAGAACAAAGGCGCGGAGTCTGGCGACTTTCGCTCGCCGGATGAAATCCGGAAGCGTGGTAGTGGTTCAGGCGCTGGTGGTGATGGTGGCGCTGCTGCAGGTGCAATTGGCGTAAACGGGACGCTAGTGTTGTCCCGTATGTCGCGCCGCACTACAGCGCGAGGGAACGCGGGGCGCTCCCTCCTAATACGTGGGTCCCTCGGGGGGGGGGGGGGGCTCCCCCCGGCCGGACATGGTCGCGCAGTCTTGCGCGTGCGAATTGTGCTACTTTTGAGAGTAGCGGCAGAGGTGTTCAGTGAGCCGCTCCTGTGCGAGTGCAGCTCCGCGCACCCTCGGCGCGTGCAACCCAGCCGGGTGAGACCCCTGGGGGAGGCCCAGCTAGGCGCCCGCGAGCGGGGGCGGAGACTACAAGCGCGTAGGTATGATGAGCGGTGGTATCACTGAGGGCACGTCTGCATACGTCTTTCCAATGAAAGGCGGTGCAGATCGCTGCGTCCGGGCAGCTTCAGCGGAGCAGGTGCACGCGATGCGCTGCCGACCTCGAGCCGCAACACGGGTTACGGCGAGTACAACTGTCGCCGGTGGCAGGGGTGCAGGGGCGTTAACCGAAACTGGCGAACTTTGCGTCTCACACGATACGCGCAGCGATAACGTTCACATAAACAATACGCGTCCGTTCACTGCGCGCGTACGCACGAGACTGCTATCCTTATTTCTATCCTTATGTCTTATCCTTATTCATTATTTCTCTATAAGTAAATATAATCACTGAACGATCAGCACTCTCTTCTAATGAAATTAATATGGTACTTGCAGTTTGAGAACCAACGATTATTAACATAAGAAACTAACTTAATAAGGCATATTTATTATATAAGGTATATTTAAATTGCTTAAGGTCAATTATTAACTGGCTTTTAATTTTTTATTAATTAATTAAAATTAACTGGCTATTATAGAAAAATAATGTCCTTCTACGAGTATCTAGTGGTTTGTAAAGCCAAATACATATATAAATTCACTTGTTAGTGTATGCATTACAAATCATACTTTGTGTAAATAAAACTTTTATAGTTAGCACAACTCTGTAGTCATATGCTTCACATAATGAGCTATCCCCAGACTAGGAGCAATTACGTTCACGAAACATAACTCAGGTAACGATGTGTGAACTCCCTTAGGCTCTGTAATTTGGTCCATTTATGTCCGAAACACGTGTTCTAGACTCTTGTAAATGGTAGAATTGTATTGTTTGATATTTTATATTTAGTCTCATTGTTAAATAACCATGTATTCACACTATGTTAAGTAAAATAATTAGCGCGTCAATTTTTACGTAACATATTTAAGGCGAATTATCATAAATATCTGGGTGACCGAGCTTAGCTCGGTAATTTTTTACAAAAAAAAAACTTAAAAAAAGAAAAAACAATTATTGAGTTGGGGATCGATCCTTGGCATTCACATTTCTCGAGGCTGCCCGTTACCCCGAATAAGCTAGGTCGACTTGACAGTTAATGGCGAAAATTCAATTCGGTATAAATGTTAGTGTTTTTTAATGCCCGAAAACAGGGATAAAACAATATTTTTTTTACATAAAACCTAGCTAGATCAATTTTTCTCCCGCAAAACCTCCTACATACTGAATTTTAGGAAAATCGTTGGAGCCGTTTCCGAGATTCGGAAAAAAAAAATATATATACAAGATTAACTCATTTAAATATTAAATATAACTAAAATACCACCTGGTATTTTAGATACCGTTCCTGTTTGCGTTGATACGTTAAATTTGTGTCGATATATACAATCCCTACAGTTTTACCTCTTTCAGTATATATTTACGAAAGAGTCTTGATTAATTTAAGACATAATACTTATAGCATTAAGCATAAGCAATACTTATTTTGTTACCCACGACTTCGATCGCGTCAATTTTAGTGTTCAAATTTCCTTAATTATGTACTATGCGTTTTTCCAGTACCCGAAAGAAATTGCAGGAGTTTTTCTATCCTACATGATGCCACCTTAGAAATCTGATAGACTAATAAAACTAACCTTATGTTTATGCTACGCTTTGTGCTTTCTAAAACATGTTTCATTACGTGATCGTTTTTTGTTTTTTCAGGTAAAATATTTCAAATTTCCAGCCATCATTCTACATACTTAGTAAGTACTTTCGCTTATAGAAAACGTAATTTATGAAATTTTGCTGTATATTACTTTAAAAGCAAGTAATCTTTAGAAGGATTTCGTAATTCATGCGTTTCGTTAAACAAAAATTTCGCAACAAAACCATCATGTGAGCTTTAATGTTAGTCTTTACACATCTACCCACACTAGATTGTGAAATTTCTAAGCCCTCATATTCTTATCTCCGAAAAAAGGGGATCTGTCTAGTTCCGACTTAAAAGCCTTACCTATAAATGTTACGTTGGATGCATAATAAGTTATAATAAAATTATTTAATAATTTTGTTATTACTTTTGTATTATGGATATCCGCAAAGTAACGCCTAATTCTATAAATTGCATAATAAGTTATGTAATACGACTTAGATCATATAATCTGCACAATTTCAAACGTATTTCCATAAACCTTTTTAACGGCTTTAAAGATTACAATAAAGGTTTGTTTTAAAATTAAAACAACCATACTTTTTTAAATGAAATAATTTAAATAAACCAATTTTTACAAACACATTTTTACGAAATGTCTTGTGAATATAATATTCAAAGTTTGACACACAAAATTGACATTTATTTTTGTCACCGCCGTTCGAGATACCGTATAACGTTCGTTCGAAACTTCGAATAGAAGCCGAGACATTTGATTTTAAGCCTCGCGGACTATAAGTGTTATTTCTTCGAGAGAAGTATTATTCTACGAGAGCAGCGCAGCTCCGCCGTCTCAAATGCTCCATTTAGTTCCAAAGTTTTTCTCGTTTATCACCGTTGGGCTCTCAGAGACGGAGATTTTTCCTTTAGATTTGTTGTCACACCAGACCTTTTTAATGTACCTTTCTTATCGTTACGTGATTAAGAGTAAACTACTTTAAACTTTTTACTTCTATGAAATATTTTATTTTCAAGTATTAAAAGGATCGTTCACATGTTGAAACAGTGAGGAGAGTATAAAAAGCAAGTACAAAATTACGTTACATTTTATTAACGTGACTATTTTGCGTTTTTATTGTATTTCTCGAGCAAACAGTAATACCGGAGATCTAAGCGAACTTGAATAAAGAGATTTTATGTCCACAATTCGCTGTCGCGGATTTCATCGGTGTCTGACAGATAAGGCCCTACCTTTCGGTAGTAAGGGTGGTTTGTTAATTAAGCTGCGGAACAACAGTGAAAAGAGGGTAGATTAGCCTCGTCACAAAATCGAGATGATGACAGGGTGCTCTACAAGAATTAAAAATTATTTTGTCTGCCTTTGAACTCAAATTCTAGTAATGTAACAACATTAACTAATTAATTTGTTAAGTAAACGACCAGTATACCTTTAACTTTTACTTAAAATATTATTCGTTAACAGAAATGATAATTGCGAAAGTTTAGAGTCCCCACACAACTAACAATCAAATATTACTTTCAAAAATCTATAAAGAGGGTCAAAGTCTAATAAAATTATTGTTAATATCTCGTTTCGTAAGCGGCGCTAAAGGAACGAGCGAACAAAGTCGCCGGGAACGGAAATATATTATAATACGCGGAATTGTCACAAAGTTAGCAGTTCCATTGGCAAAATTGTACCCTTTAGTAATTTATTACCTGCTATAGATTTCTTTTAAATGTTAATTTTGTAATTTTTCGGAGATAATTGCCTACCTGAAAAGGAATGAAGGATTATTCTATTTTTTAATTTTACATATTTCCTTTATGTAAAGTTTTTTTGTAATAACTGAAGTTTATATATTAAATTACTTTAATAATTAATTTGCTAAAGGGATATATAATATAATATAGCAATTTTATAAATTAAACTTTGATTTTAATCTTTAACATACAAATAGAGTTTTGATTTTTACCCTATAGCCATCATTATTGTCATATTAGGAATTATATATTTGGTTACTATTTATTATTCAAGAAAATTTAAAAAAAAATTATACACAATTTGCATTGTATCTACATTATATGCATAATCTTACACGAGCATTACGAAAGGCAATAAAAATAATAAATAATTCTGTCACTGAAAAGAAAGTAACTGACTAAACAGTCAGAGTAATAACATACCAAAAATCGAAATCAATAACTCTTTACATAACAGAAAACAACGCTTTTTTGCAGTTATTACTTAATAACAGAATCTAGTATAGAACAGGATATACTTAAAAATATACTGTTTTTATGAATTGAAACTAAGCAGTCGTCCTAATCGATTACTGTCTCGATACAAGCCTTTGTGCTAGAACCGGAAAGGCCTCGGCACGCGCCGCAACAATGACAATCCTTTTTCTTTTCGAATGACGGCACGGACCCCGAGATTGGAAAATGTCACCGCAACTTTTCTACTTAACTCAAGTTATTGACTATTTGTTGGTTGTTAAATACCTATTGTAGATCTAAGATCTTTTTATACAAAAGGATTTATTAAACTTTCAGTTGTATAAATGGTCGCAACTCTAAACGCTCTTTTAAGATGTATTAGTTGCCATATTCACATATGCTTGATGACTTAGTAAATACAAAACACAGAGAGATCATTTGAAAAATCCCAGATAAAAAACCCAAGAGACATAGATTTTTAATTGACTGACGGAAACAAAATAATATCGTAGCAATCAAGAATATTATGGGAACCCCTACCACTCTTATTTAATTTATACATTTCTATAAATAATAATTGCTTTACACGTATTCGCTTTTAAGAGGTAGAAATACACACTTTGAATTCATTTAACCTTAATTGAATATTGAATCTGATCTTTCTAATGAAAAAAGAACCATGGAAGACAATGCATTCGCGAAAAAAATTGAATTGCAAAATGTCTAGCTGATATTAATAAGATTCAAACTCCTTAGTAATGAGACTGACCGATGTATGAGTTTTTGTCATTTCAAACCATAATGATGATATTTAAAACTCGTCGAAGTTGAGGCTACGAAAATATCTATTTTTTAAAACAATTAATAAAAAATAATTTGGAACATAAATTGATGGTGTGCCTACGGAGTAAGCTTATAAAACTTCCTCAAATTTCGGTCATATTCCCGTAGCAAGTATTAAATAGACGCTGTGGGTAGCAAGGGTCAAGGGTTGCGGCCATATAAACTTGTGCCTTCAAAATTAATTATACCATTGTGTATTTATATTATATAAAGTTATTTTAATATGTTAAGAAACGAATAATACAGATATGTATTTAAAACTAAATAATTTAACTATCATTCATATTTATAATTATTTTGCAGTATTATTCGAAACCCAATATTAACAACTTACCGTTTATAGAGGAACTAACAAACCAGTTGCTTGCATATTGCTATCGAAATTCCATATGTTATTTCCAGAGAAAGGAATTTCTTTATTTGTAGTTAATATTAAATTCTAGCTTTATTTTGATTTATGCTATCATAAAAGGGTCGATTTATATAAAAGAACACTTAATTCGGAAAGATAAATCTAAAATATGTGGAAACGTATACGAAGAATAAGATTTCTGTTGTTATACTGTAACAGAGATAAGCGACATTCTTTAAGAAAACGAAAAGAAACATTCTATTAATACCACATACAAGAGTGAAACTTATATAGAGTGTCACATTGTATCAAGTACAATACATTTTTCGAGTTACATTGTTAGTGCTACAAGGTAGCACTATCATTGATCTGTTAGTAAAGTGCAGATTGCTTCTCGGATGGTAAGCCGCTACGAGCTTTTGAAACGTCTATATTTATATTGCACTAGCTGACCCGATGGAATTTGTGCTATCTAAACTATTTTGTTAAGAAAGTTTTTACGTATACGTACAAGATAACCACGCACATGAAACATCCGTGTTTAGCTTAAATTAAATAAAAGTTTTTGAAATATTTTAGCTTACTACAATATTAATTTCGCGCCGTAATAAAAATACGTCTGATTATTGAGCATATTTCCTACGCCTTCTTAGCTTCTCAATAAGTTGAAAACTATCTTTCTGGGGGATAACTAATAAAGTAAGTTGGAGAGGAAAAGTAAACTAATATCAGATGGCTCGACGACCGCCGCCGGTGGCCACTGCAAACGCGCACGGCGACGTCATACTCGCTACAGATTTATTACTTTAATATGAGCACTCCATCCGCCGCCTATGAATGTCACTGTTACATTATTCTAGTATTATGAAAAATATTACAGCAGCTCTCTAAAAGAGATTTTTAGAGGCGTATTTTTTGTTTTTTATTCTCATGAATGTAAGATTTCGACGCCCTCGAATTGCAATCCCTTCGATGAGCTTAGTTAAATTGATCTTTTGTATTTATTTGACCAGTGACTTCCTGGCCACACGTGAACCAACTACACTCGGCGCCTTCTTTATTTTTTTTAAATATTTGTTTTATATCATTTCAAAAATTACTGAGCGAGGCTCGGTCGCCCAGGTACAAACATCTAAAAGACCAAATACGTGTAGATTATAATCCAAAATAAATACGAACGATAATATACAAAAATTCATTATCAAGCACCGTTGAATAATGAAAACAAAACAATAATCATTAGCATTTCTTCCCATCATTCTCACTTTAAAACTCGTTTCGCAAACTTTCTTAAATTTCGCGAAAAAAGTTTTGCTACAAATTAAGAGCGAATTTTACTCCGTCCGTTTAGCCATTAGTAATTTCAGAGTTCTAATGAATTTTCTTCTTTGACATTGAAAAATGAATTCCGACCCTTACTTCTGCCATTGGGACATCTGTAGCACACCGTACTAAACATACATCGATCCGCGGTTACGGGGACTGCGCGGCCCCCGCAGCGCTATTTAAATATTTTCATGGGAGCAAAACGGCTTCACTGTGCGAAGAATATCGCAGAGTAACGTAAGGTATTTAATAATAATTATAAAGAAAAATTCCGGATTAAACACAGTGTAAACATAAAAATCTATATAAAAAAAAACCTTATCCATGAATTATTTTCTTTATTAATATAGGTATAATTAATATTAGTAGAGTTACAAATTAGTAGAGTTTTATTAGATTTTATTTCTTGTTTACCTTACAATAAAGATCTTTCATTATTGTCATCTATGCACTAGAAACATCTTTAGTAAATATTTATGAACTATTGTACATGATAAACTAGTCTTCGGACATGTATATATTCAAACTTATTACATCTCACACTAAATCATGGTTTTGACATCTGAAATGAATCTAGGTCAGAGCACTTGTCATAGGTCTATGAGTAATACTGAATTTATAAAGCATAAAACTGGGAACTGAGAAATTTTTTATTTCATCCGTAGATAGAACGTAATATTATCTCCAAAGTAACTTACATAAATGGGCAATCATTATTTAATTTGTTGTTACTATAATTAAATATATCTTTTCATGATTATTACCGATCCATATTGTTTACTTAAGACAACTTTCTATTACACGAGCATTAGGTTGTGTAGTGCTTCCAATACTCGGAGTAATTGCTTGAATTTAACGGTAAATATTTTCGAAGAACGCAGTAAAGCAAATCGAGAGGCGAACCCGCCCTATCCCCGCTCCCCTCATTACCAGTAACAGTGGCCCATTAGGCTCACGGGCCGAAGTGCCCCGGACCGTAGTTAATCCACGTCCTCATTCTCTGTTATTTCGAAGGTCTGATCTAATCTAAACAGGGCTTAGGATCTAACAGTATTCGCGCAGCTCGTCCCTTTTATGTGCTCGGCTATGCTTTCCGAGTCCCGTCGGTTATATCGCTTGCCGGGCTATAAAAGGAAATAACACTTCCGGAACTTCGATATGATATTGTGTTAAAATCGTCAAGCGATACTTGATATCTTGGATGTTAGAGGATCAGTTTTAGTTAGAAATAAATATTTTATTTTGAAACATTGATCAATCGCAAGACTAGAATAGTATTTTATGGTGTATCGTGAAATATTACGATAGTGCTGAGTCGAATGGCTACCGAGCGTGGCGGACGAAGGCCGAAGTAGAAGGGTCAATTTAGAAGCTATTATACGGTGGCCGTTAGAGGCCTACTTCCGGCGGCTGCACTAAGCTGCCGTATTCCAATCCTCCCGTTCAATTTAGGCCTTTCTGCAAAGCTATTCAACTCTTACATTTAACTGTAAATACCTTTACCACTAACGCCGAGGGACTTTTATAAAGTGTACCTCACACAATATCCAGCTTTTAGTAAAGCTTTTTAAGCTTTTACCTAGGCTAATGGTATTTACTTCGTTGCAACGCAAATTAAACTACGGAACAGTGTTTTTAACTTATGTAACCATTTGCGTACTTTTAATATTATTTTTTTGATTTGATCCAATATACATTTAGTAATAGCGGGACATAATACTATAACTAGTTGCTTAAGATTTAATTTTAAATATAGAATTAACTTCTTGATAAAGATATAACTTTCAATTCTAAATTAAACTTAATGTTAAATGTTGCTTGTGTATGGTTGTGTTATTGGTGGCGGGTAGTGCATGAGTTATTACAAATTCTGCATGTATCAGGTATGAGAAAGAATAGTACACTATATTTAGCATTACATATATTTTCTTTTGTTGCGGATTATAGCTAAAAAATATTTTCATTAGATTTGTATTATTGACCTCCGCAAAGTTACGCCTAATTCTATAAATTATAAACTTAATGTTCACTGTTACATATAAATTAGCTGCTTAAGTATTATTATAACAGGAAGATTTTCGTTGCTAATTATTTTAAACGTATTTATGCATAAATATTGTACGGGCTAGCACGTACATTTGCAACATCGGCATTTACTCCATATTTTTAATATCAAATCAATTGTAAATCAGTACGACGTTAGCGGCCGCGCGTGCTCAACGTATCAAATTAATATCAAAATCATATATCATATCACATTAGCATTAATATAATAAAAATATCAATTAGCCGCAATCTATCAATTTATCACTCTATCAATCTATCAACCAAAGAACGTACAGGGTAGTAGCAGGCCGTACATCTTTGTGGTCCTTCGAGTTAAGTAACATCGTTTAAGAGGACCTCGCGTGTGACCATAGTATCTTTGTGGTCCTTCGAGTTAAGTAACATCGTTTAAGAGGACCTCGCGTGTGACCATAGTAATATATTGACTAATTGTTACTGTGTATTACAAGTGAGGACACAACCAGCAGTGGAAGTTTACAGTTTAGTAGCATTTGAAGGTGGTGAGAAACAGGCTCACGTACAAGCACACATTAACAAGTAAGATCTTTCCTTTTTTATCATTCTATCAACATGTCAAGCATGGAAGACGTATTGGCTAGCCAACAGCAACTACTTAATGCCATCGAAAACGTCTACACTAACTTTAAAAAAGATGGTGCCGACCGGAAGACGTCTGACTATATCAGGCGGAGGTTGGACATGTTAGATAAGTACTGGCAGGAGTTTGAATCGAACCATATAACATTATGTGGAATGGAATATGCGAGAGGGAATTCATATTTTAGTAATAAGCAATTCGATCATACCAAAGATAGGTATGAAATTATCAGGTCAGCTATATCAAATTATCAGTCAAGGGACGTTAGGCCCTCGACACCAGTTCATAAGCCTGCTACTGCAGTAGGTGTACCTGGACCATCCCAGCCGCAAGCGTATACAACGATAAGCGGCACGAGTAGCAAAACTGATGAAATGTTACGTAAGCAAAGCACTAACTTTAAAGCCTTTGAGCACACGGTATCAAATATAAACCTAGAAACAGTATCAGAAAAATGGGAGTTTGATCATTTATTACGTACTATACAATCTCGCTGGTCCATTATCGACACTCTACATTGGGAATTGGACAGCGAGCTTGGGGGGAGTAATCCAGATTATGAGTCTGCCTTTTTTGAATATGAGCGAAAATACAATAACATTATCAAGTCTATCAATCGCAAACTTTGTTCAGTATCACATAGGGAGCAGTCGACTCCGCAGGTAGAAATACCGACGTTCAGCGGAAACTATCATCAGTGGAGCTCGTTTAAAGACCTATTTATTGAAACAATACACAGCAATCCGTCTTTGTCTAGTGCCCAAAAGATGCAGTTTCTGAAAACCAAAGTGAAAGGGGAAGCGGAGAGGTTAATTCAGCATCTGCCTATTACCTCCGATAATTACTCAGTCAGTTGGGACATATTAAATCATAGATATAACAATAAATCCCTTATATTTCGCTCGCACATTGATCAATTATTAAATATTCCCGTTACTCAACAAATATCCGTAAATCATATCAAACGCATTCACGATACCACCTTAGAAACGCTGAATGCAGTTAAAAATCTCGGCGTCGACGTATCATCTTGGGATCCACTCCTCGTGTATCTCCTATCACAAAAACTAGACGCCGACACGTACAACGGATATATAGCATCAGTCAAACAGGCTAGGGAATTGCCTAAATTGCAAGAATTTTTATCATTTTTAGAAAACAAATTTACTAGTTTGGAAGCTTCTCGGAAAAAACCTGAAAATTATACAAATAAATTATTGCAATTTAATACAGATCAATCACCTCATAAATGGAACAAATATCAAAGGAATTTCAATACGCAAGCAATTCCGGCGCACAATAGCCATATTTCGCAACAAAGCAAAAATAATTTCTGTAAATTCTTTAAATGCGGACTTTGCAAGAGCAATGACCACTGTCTGTATTACTGTCGCAAGTTTTTAAGTATGACACCGTACCAAAAACGCCGGACTGTGACACAATTACAGATATGCGAAAACTGCCTCTATTCGCATAACGGTAAGCAATGCATTTCGGGAAAAAGATGTATGGAATGTCAACAAAACCATAATACCCTTTTACATCAAGCATTTTCGCAGCCAGATGCAACAAATAATATGACACGTATATCAAGGAGTCCGCAACCAGAGTCTTCACAGCAGTTAAACAGCAATTCCCACGTATCATTACAACACGACACACCTGAAATACTTTTAGCCACAGCAATTTTAAAGGTTCAAAGGTATGATGGATCGTTAATTAATATGCGCGCTCTCATTGATCAAGGTTCCCAAACATCACTGATCACGGAACATGCGGCACAGATACTCGGTCAGCCTCGATTGAGATGCCGAGGGGTGATATCAGGCGTAGGGGTCACAGAAAGCAACTGTAAGGGTGTCGTATCTATCACATGTCAGTCTATAAGCAACAATTTTGAATTTAAGACAGAAGCATATATCATGAAATCTCTTATCAAAAATTTACCGAATTACAGTTTTTCGAAGCCCTCGTGGACATATTTAGAAAACATTACATTAGCAGATCCTGAATTTTATATCAGTCGTCCCGTGGATATACTCCTGGGGGCAGACACGTACTCCTCAATTTTGCTAGAGGGAATTTGTAGACTTGATGACAATATTCCGATAGCTCAAAATACTCGTTTAGGCTGGATATTAACAGGCAACGTAAAAACTTTACAATGTAATGTCATCATTAATAATTTGGAAGAGATTCAAAAATTCTGGGAGATTGAAGATATCAGTGAGGGATCAAATAATTCTTCAGAAAATCAACAGTGTGTAGAATACTATAAGTCCACAACAACGCGACGCGAAGATGGACGATATGAGGTTCGATTACCAATGCTTCCAGATTTTCCAACGAAACTGGGAGACTCAAAATCAAAAGCTATAGCACAGTTTAGGTCATTAGAAAATAAGTTGAACAGACATACAAACATAGCAGAACAATACAAATTATTTATCAATGAATACCGCGCGCTCGGTCATATGATTCCCGCTAATGAAAATCTGAAGCCTGAATACTTTAATACACATCATTGTGTGCAGTCTAATGACCCTATCAAGTTTAGAGTGGTATTTAATGCGTCAAGCAAAACTTCAACGGGGATGAGTTTGAATGATGTGATGGAATGTGGTCCTAATTTACAGCAAGACTTACAATCATTAATTTTAAAGTGGAGACAGTATCAATATGCTTTTACAGCTGATATAGAAAAAATGTTTAGGCAAATTTGGGTACATCCTGAAGACCAAAAATTGCTTAAGATCATATGGCGTGATTCTGCCTCGGAACCAATCAAACAGTATCAGCTTACAACGGTTACGTATGGTACGAAAGCCGCGCCTTTTCTAGCTATGATGACGCTCAAGCAGCTTGCGAGTGACGAAAGCACAAACTATCAAAATAGCAAAGCCATCGAAGTTTTAGAAAATTCATTCTACATGGATGACCTTGTCCATGGCTGTCACAGCGTAGAGACGGCAAAGAGGTTACAAATAGACCTTATCAATTTATTGAAGTCGGGTGGATTCCATCTCAGAAAATGGAAATCAAACGTTAGTGAGCTGTTGCCTGACATAGCATGTGAACAAGCAAATCAAGAAGATTTTAATTTTAAGCAAATAGAACACTCAAAGACTCTAGGATTAGCCTGGAATCCCGAAAAAGATCTTTTTACATTCACATCACGATTTGAGGTACAAGATAAGCCCACTACTATTACTAAAAGAATTCTTTTATCAGATATATCAAAATTGTTTGACCCGCTTGGGTGGTTATCACCCCTATCAACAAAATTAAAACTTTTGTTTCAACAAGTGTGGGCAGCAAATATCAACTGGGATGACGCTCTGCCAGAAAATATTTACAAGGAGTGGATAAAAATCAAGGAAGATATGAACAGTATGAAAGATCTCATATTACCGAGGTGGCTGCGTACCCAAGAGAGTGACACCATCGAATTACACGGGTTTAGTGACGCATCCATGAAAGCATATGGCTGTGTTATTTATTGCCGCATCAACATTGGCAATAGATCTTCGGTAGTACTAGTTGCCGGTAAAGCAAGACTGGTACCAACAAGTAAGGCCAACAAGGTAACATTGCCAAGATTAGAGCTGAGCGGAGTTCTACTTCTATCAAAACTAATGCATAAAGTGAAACAATGCCTTAAAAGCCATAATATCAAAGTGTATGGCTGGGTTGACTCTATGGTGGTGCTTGGGTGGCTTAACGGCGAGTCCAGCCGATGGAAAACGTTCGTAGCCAACAGGGTACGCACAATCACTAATGTCATGCCGTCTGATTGCTGGCGGTATGTTAAATCAGCAGAAAATCCAGCAGACTGCGTAAGTCGAGGGTTGACTGCATCACAATTACGGGAGCACAGCTTGTGGTGGCAAGGACCAGCATGGCTCACAACATTTAAAGATGAAAGTGGACCAACAAAATTTTCCACGGAACAAGAGATGCGATCACCAAAACGCGTATATTCAATAATACAACACGAGAATATCATTGAAACAATCCTATCAAAATGTAGTTCTTTTAATAGAGCAGTAAGAATCATAGCTTGGATGCGAAGGTTCATGTGCAAGAAGAAAAAACAATTAGGTAATTATTTATCAATGGAAGAGATGAAAAAAGCGACTTTATCAATTATCAAGCTAATTATCAAGAATATCAAGCAAATTGCTTTTATCAAAAAATGCGCAGACTTGCAAACTCGACATAAAATAAACACGAAAAGCAAGATTTGCGAATTACATCCATACCTTGACTAAGATCATTTACTTAGAGTAGGCGAAAGGCTACATCATGTGAACCTTGATCCCGACATGAAAAACCCTATCATAATTCCGGGTAAAGACGGCTACGTGCGAGTCATAACTTTGAAAACCAAAAATTGCTATATGAAGAGGCCAATTATCAAATTGTCGGTTTTGCCTGTCAATCCCGAAAATTTCCCATCCGAAGAATCCGCTAAAAAGACAAAAAAAAATATTGTAATCATTATTACAAAACCTTCATGCATTGAACTACGAATCCCTTTATTAACAAAAGATTATATTACATATTACAAAATGTGATACCTACTCCCCAAACAATTACAATAATACAGTCAGAAAATTATAAAAGTGCATACATCAAATAAAATTATGATACCATTTTATATCATTAGGACAAAACAATTTGTCACTTAAGAAACTATTTGAGATTATACAAGCAAGATTTTAGAATAAAAATAAGGTTTTAGAGAATATAAATCGGCATAAAAACTGCTAAACTTAAAGTTTGTTAAAACTGATCGACAAACTGCGTGTTTATTTCTGTTAAAATTAATGTTTCTTCCAAGTACTATCATATTACCGCTATTGTATTGAGTCGTGCGAATTGCTTACAGTGCAGCAAGGTGCATTATCCTATCAGCTGATTGTCCTTTTCGTATTCGTAAAAAGGCTATCAATTAAGAAGAAATGTAAACGCATATCAAATAATACTATCAAAGATCATCAAATTATCACCAGATAAACATATCGTTCTCTAACTCGTCTGCCAGTACTAACTTTGAAGAATTTGGAAAGTTCACTTGGTATCCAAAAACTATCAAGCATCATGAAGAGCAGATGGTAATCCATGAGCAGTGCTTGCAGCAGTAGCGGTCGACGGCCTGATCGGGATCAGGCGCATGCGGCGCTCGAGTCATCTTCTGGTGACTCGCGACCGCAGTGTTCAACAGTGCGTGAATAAAGTGTATAGTGCAGGGCTACAGAGCCAAAGTGTAGTGCAGTGTAAAAGTGCTAAAAGTAAAAGCAAATCATAAGTGTCTCAATCAGTGATGACTATCAATGATACCTCATTTAATTAAGATTTTTTACTTTATTATTACTTTGTATTTCGTTTATCATTATTTTTGTTTTTTTTTTTGTGTGTACTAGTTTAAGAAAAATGCCTATCATCTTGTAGTAGTTTTAAGTCACCTCATCAGCTTTCCTATCATTTGGCCGGGGAGTATGTACGGGCTAGCACGTACATTTGCAACATCGGCATTTACTCCATATTTTTAATATCAAATCAATTGTAAATCAGTACGACGTTAGCGGCCGCGCGTGCTCAACGTATCAAATTAATATCAAAATCATATATCATATCACATTAGCATTAATATAATAAAAATATCAATTAGCCGCAATCTATCAATTTATCACTCTATCAATCTATCAACCAAAGAACGTACAGGGTAGTAGCAGCCCGTACAAATATAATCCAGTATTTGAGATATAGTATAAGCTAATACATATATAATATACAGAAGAATTTTCACGAATTATATACAGAATATACATATATCTATCAGAATATAAATCGTAGAAAATATACACATTATATTTATTATAAGGACAAGCTTTATGAAGGTGCGATGACCAAACAAAGTTGCATGTGCTATTGTTACACATGACTTATATGTTAGTAATATAAGAGGTTACCTAAGGAATGGATTTTGAGCAAACAAAAACTTTAAAGTGTATAGTTCTATGTAACATAGATATCGGATGGGGATGCATTCTATAACGATAGCGGATGCTAAAGCGATTTAGTACATTGTTACAGCAGCAAACGAGAAGTTATGACGGCAGCGAAGGATTACGTGAGTGGATGTCGTAATAAAGCTTGCGATGAAGCCGTTACCCAAAGATAAACGTAAATATTTCGGGCTGTCGGCTCCTCGCCTTAAACCGTTCGCCCTTGCCCTAATACTCTATCCTTTCTGACGCTTGCTTTTTTTTATAATACAATTATATATACAAAGACTTTACTTATTTACAAATTAAATAGTTTCTAGCCGTGTAGTTTCTGGCTAAGTAGAATAGTACCACCCTCATTTCTTACCGAGGTGTCGTAAAATGCGACTTAGGTAAGCCAACTCGCCATGTGGTATCCGTCTGCGTAGAATAGACCACCCTCATTTCTTACCGAGGTGTCGTAAAAGGCGACTAAAGTAAGTTGACCCAACGTGTGATATCAGGTTTAGTAGAATAGATCACCCTTCTTCTTACTGAGATGTCGAAAAAAAAAAGACTAAGGTAAGTTGACGTAAGGCAGGCGGCCGGTCGTAAAAACGCAGCCAAGTCATGTTACAGCATGTTTATAACATGTTATACCGACCCCCACTTGGAGTGGGATAAGGGCAGGAGGATATATAAACAAATGAAATAGTTACCTTTTTTCTAATTAGTCAAGTCTCAATAATTAGGTAACCTTATATAAAATACTACGTTAACTAATTTAATTAAGAGTATTTAGAATAATTTCTATTTTGAAGATGATTACATGGATTTTTTCTTTACATAATTTTTTAGAACTTTCACATAACGTATAAAAAATGTAGGCAGTTTAAAATAAATTGTATACTATCGGATATCAGATTTATACAGTAACGCTTGTGATAATTATATAGGTATCCTTTGTCCTCTGAAACGTCTGTTCTATTGCGCGCCTCGAGCCTGCTCTTATCACCTAAATTAATTACATAAATCTTGTTTGCATACATCTTAAGCTTGTGACGGGACGCCATAACTCAACCAAGGCTTAGGTTTATACTACTAATGAAGGACGACTATGCCGGCAAGTATAGACTCAGTGGCTTATATTATTGTTAATACGAATGGTCTCGTAGTATTTGTTAGTAGTAAAAATTGTTGACTGCATCATTCTTATACGTACAAACCGGTAGAAAAACTAAGTGTATCTAATCAACAGTATGCTTGTTCTTCTTATCGTATATATGCAGAGGCATTGATAGTTATCATTGAATTTAATAAAACTTTATTTAAATTTAAAATAATAATAATGTTGCCTGTTTCGTTTTTTTTTATCTTTTATTTTATTTATAAAAGCTATATAAAATAAAAATTCGTATTAAAAATGTAGGAAATTTTATGATTTTAATATTTATCTAATTAAATGTTTCATATCAATAAAAAAAATTGGAAATACTTTAAACAAAATTGTTAATTATTATTTATCAATTTTTATATCAAATTCACTTTACTTATACTTTACACTGTACTTTATGTACATATGTATATTTTCGAAATCTCGAAAACGGTTATAGTTTTATTTTTAATAAAAATTGCCTAAAAAAAGGGATAAAACTCTCTTTTTTTAGGCATTAATAAATAAAAAAATTTAAATTGAATGTATAAAACACTACTTTTGCCGTAAACTGTCAAGTCAGAGTAGCTTATACGGGAAACGGGTGGTCTCTAGAAATAAAAATATCTACCATCGAGCCCCACCTACCCAATATTTTTTTCTTTTTTAAGTTTATTTATATTTTGTAAAAATTACCGAGCAAGGCTCGGTCAACCGGGTACTATATACTTATATAATTTTAAATATATACTGAAATTTATATATACTCAGGCTCGAAGAACCAACAATTTTTTGTTAGAAAATGTTGGCCCTCGCTGGGAATCGAACCCACGACCCGCGGAGCTGAAGGTAGGGTCACTACTAACTGCGCCAACGGGCCAGTCACATTAATACAATTGCCTGTATGTAATCATAACAATATTAACTGTTTTGTTGTCTTTCAAAAAACATTTTACTCATAATTATTGCAATACAACAATATCTGGGACTAGCAAATAAATCATTTCTATGTTTATTTAAACGAAAAGATGTAGGATGCTGTATAACAAGACCGTGATAATTTCCCAAGGCGTTAGAAATCGTATTTACTTGAGCCATGTAACGCAAATTCCGTGCTAGCAGCAGGCGTACTCTAATCAGACGTTAGAATCATGTCACCGTCGACATCGCTTACATTTGTATACCGTGTTCGATTATCGTTATATCAACATATTGTCACTTTCCTGTTTCAATCAATTCCTTAAGCCGTGTAAGAATATTTCAGAACTATCAGAAGATAAAGAATAAATTTCAATAAAGCACCGCAATATGCTTTAAATTTAATTGAATATTCAAAAGTATGAGTTAAATCCATTTTTTACAAAATTTTAATGCTTAAGTTTAAATTGTTGAAGATTGTATTTGAGAATACCAGATGAATTCGTTTGCCATTCGTGACCAAGAGTGAAATACTGATTCATTGTGACTAAATTGAAGTGACATTTTATTGCTTATACCACGTCGTTGTTCTACTAGAACTCTACATATTTTAACCCATTAGAAATTATAACAGTTTTCGGTCTTGTAAATTAACAAATAGACCACTGCATTGCTGCGACGATAGCCATAGGCTGCATCGAGTTAGAAGCGCGTTGTTGCCCGCATTTTCGCTATAATCAGCTTTTGTGCGGCGTAATTGGGTGTCTGAGCTGCCAACCGTAGTAGCATTTATTCCTTTTAAATTGAAAACTTCTTTTGTGACGATTACCTAATGCGGGTAGCCTTTTTATAAGAAGGTCGCATTTTAACTGAAACAGATTTAGCAATCGTCAGCATATGCTATATTATTAATTTGATAAAGACTGCAAATTGTTACCATTCTTCTCCTTAATTATCATAGCAAAAAACTTCATAACATACCAAAAAACAGCCTAGTCCCAGGTAAGGTTGGTATAGTTTCTTATCAAAAAGTAACTTATAACTGTATTTTAAGAATTTATTTATAGTTGTATTCAATAAAGCAGTAATAAATAATCTTTTTAATGAAAATATTGTGTCGTTAGAGATATCCTCCCTCGCAATTGTAAGGCCCTTAGCGTTGTATCTACGCGCTGGAGCGGCGTCATTTACATATTTTAATAAAATAATAACGCAACTGAATCGTAACTGAGAACTTGATTTAAGTTCTTACTGCGATGAATGTAAATTCACCAGTGCCGCCGCCGCAATTCCAGATTTCAATTCTGGAATTAATGGCAACCGACGTGGGCCGAGCCCGTCTAATATTTGCGTTACTTCCGGAGACTCACTTAGGGATTGATATAGAATAAATTAATGCGAACGATCTGTGCTGAGACAACGGAAAATAAAGCATTTAAAAGATCACCTTATGGGAAAGAAGAAATTCGCAATTTCAGTTCGAGATTTGTTGTTTTTGCAATATTCGGTAAGCGGTGCACGGAGTCGGTCGAGCCTGCTAAACGTGCATTAATATTGTCAATAGTTGGGAGTTAGTAGAAGTGAAGTACGTGTTCCGCCTGCCGCTATCTACGGCACAGCTCGCGCGGTGAATTCGAATGGCCTCTCACACTCGCACCGCGCCGCCTGCCCCGTACTCCGCTTAACCGCCTCGCGCTACCACCCCGTAACGCCCCATAAACTCGCGTCTTAATTTTAACTTTATTTCTTACCGCTGTTCCAAGAAAATTAAGTGTGAATGTACCGTTGAAAGATTCACAAGGGTGTGGTTAAACATTTTTTCAACTACCTCATTAATTTTTACAAAAAATGTTTACCTGGTAAACGTATATTTTTTACGCTTTGATTTTACATATATTTTTTAAACAGTATAAAGTTCCGTGTTTAACTTATAATCATCTGTAATGACAATCGTATCCTATATTAAGTAAATATTTACTTGAGAGTAAACTTATTAAGTTGACACAATCATATACATCTTTACCAAAAACATGTGTTTTTGCTATTTTCGGCACCACAAAAATAAGTAAGACATTTAAATCTTTGTCTGGCGCCACATGCCGTTAATAGGATTCTTTACTCTGTGTGTGCATATGCAAAAGTAAAAAAGGCATTACTTTTTACTGCAGCTAAAAATAGTTGTCTATTTTCCTTGATTGAATTCAAGGAATACCGTATTTATATTTTGCTATAGGTCTATGTGTGATTTTCTTCCTTATCTTTAATATTTAAATGGGTTAATCTTGTATATATATAATTTTTCTTTTTTTTTGGAATCTCGGAAACGGCTCCAACGATTTCGCTGGTATTCTGCATGTCATTCTAGGGGGTTTTGGGGGAGAAAAATCAATCTTGCTAGGTTTCATTTAAAAAAAAATCTTTTTCCCCTGGTTTTGGGCATTAAACTTTTTTTTAAATGTAGCAAATTGAAAGCAAAGGAATGTTGTAGATGTCAAATGTAATGTTGCGATAGCCGATGGATTACCCGCGGACCGAAAATGTTCACAACCCGGGTTCGAATCCCACATATCATCGGCAACTTCTTTCCTTTTTTTTAAATATTTTTTTTTGTATATCTTTAAAAAAATTACCGAACAAGGCTTGGTCACCCAGGTACTTAGTTTTAAACGCAAAAACTGTATAGCTAGTTCATGAGGATCATTTTACTGTTTCATTGTAAGCCCTGCAATAAATAATTGTAGAGCGCGACACTTAGAACCACCACGAAATTAGAATATTATATAGCATAGTATTATCAAAATAATACTTACAAAGTAATAATACGAATACCAATGCTTTATTTAGACATATTATTAGTACAAAAACAAGCAAAACGTAACAAAACGTAAAAATATTGTTTATTTTATATATCTATGGATTATGTTTCATTTCTTTATTCAAAAAAATATCTTCCTGTTAATAAAGCTGATAGTACTGACAGTTTGATGTTTAAAATAAAATAAAGAACCCCATATACTAAATTATAATATGACACTCAAATTTCAAAGAAAATTGTAAATAATATGCTATAATAGAGACCGCAGTGTACCTATATAAAACTACGCAACAAATTACCTTTGCCCCATTATAAAGGTAAAGGTTTTATAATAACAGTGATCATATCACTTATC
Source organism: Morpho achilles (assembly GCA_947086495.1). NCBI lineage: Eukaryota > Metazoa > Arthropoda > Insecta > Lepidoptera > Nymphalidae > Morpho > Morpho achilles. The sequence continues at coordinate 12,481,223 of CAMTZB010000007.1, read as the reverse complement.
GAAAGTAATTTAAGCATATTTATATATATCCTCCTGCCCTTATCCCACTCTAAGTGGGGTTGGCACAACATGCTGTAACATAATTTGGCTGCGTTTTTACGACCGGCCGCCTGCCTGACGTCAACTTACCTCTGTCGTATTTTACGAACCTTGGTAAGAAAGAGGGTGGTATATTCTACTAAACCGGATACCACACGGTAGATCAACTTACCTTAGTCGCCTTTTACGACACCTCGGTAAGAAATGAGGGAGGTACTATTCTATTCAGCCGGATACCACACAGCGTAATAATTTAAGCATATTTATAAGAACACAAAAAAGTAAAAAAAAATAGTATAGAAAGAAATAGGAATGCCGATATTGCAATGCGATTAGCTATAGTTGGTTCGCGTGAAGATCACGTTGGATCGTTTGGAATTTTCTCAAAGGTTAAAGTTTCCCGGGCGAATGCAATTTCCAAGTTGCACGGGCAGGCCAATGATCGTGAAGCGCGAAAAGTTGGTACGAGCGGACGCGGTAAGGTGCGGCCGGAACGCTAGGTCGCCCCTTTCGCCCCGCGCCCGCATTTCTTCGCCCTCGGCGCCACGCAAAGCCATTATTGGGGCAATCGGAAGCGCCCTGTACCGCGCCCGAGAGAAGTCTCGCGATGCAAATAAATTCGGAGGCGGCCACGGCCGGACAACGCTGACCCTCGTTATTATTCGAGTCTCGCGGAATGGCTTTTATGTCCTTAATGGAAAAGTAAGATATTTACTCCGGGCTTGTTTTTTACAAGGCAAAGTACCTTCCTTTTACATTTTTCTTCTTATCCCCACAGTCGAAGCTGAAAATTATGCGATTCCAACGTGAATGAGGCTGTTAGATTATACATTTACATTAGCTTTTCGGTGAGACTTTTCTTCCTCATTTTCATAATATGTAAAAGATCACAAAGAGTCATGAATAAATCGGGAAGTAAGGAATCTGGCCATTTTTTAATCATAATTTACTTAGGTGTTGTTTAACAGAAAAACATTGCTTCTGCTATATTATACTTCAGGAAAAAAAATAAAGGTCATTTATTCTATGCAGAGGAAGCATGCGTAATTGACGCAGTGAATTCCGTGGAAACTTTAGTTGGATTCATATTTGTTTTGGGTTTGAGCATAACAAAAAACATCCAAATAATGCCGCGGTATGGTATCTGGCTAAGTAGAATAGACCACCCTCATTTCTTACCGAGGTGTCTTAAAAGGCGACTAAGGTAAGTTGACCCACCGTGTGGTATCCGGTTTAGTAGAATAGACAACCCTGTTTCTTACCGAGGTGTCGCAAAAAACGGCAAAGGTAAGTTGATGTCAGGCAGGTGGCTGGTTGTAAAATACGTATCCAAATCATGTAACAGCATGTTTATGACATGTTGTGCCGACCCCACTTAGAGTGGGATAAGGGCAGGAACATGATGATAAAAGATCCAAATAATTATATGTGTATCACAAATAATTTACACCGTTCCTTTACTAATCTTGCTAAGTTTCATATACGATTATCAACCAAAAAAAACTACAGCATGTCAATGCACTTAAAGGTTTGGTATCGTTATCCTTCAATAGAATTTGTATAATTTGAAATATACATTACAAACAAATTAACATACGAAGAGTGAATATAAACCATATCCGACGAGTTCGCCAGTTGGTGCGAACAAAAATCTTTTAATTATGAAAATGTATGCAAAGCACATGAAAGTTGGTGCAATTATGCAGCGGCGGCCAACCGCCGTCGCAGAGGCCAGCTTCCTTAACTACCATACACACACAACTACTGCTCTATTTAATTACCTACAGGCTACAACTTTCAAAAGCTCTTTAAGATATCCATATTTGAGTTTTGTTTTTTTTATAAAATGCTAGCATATTTTTAAGACAATCTAAACCGTGTGATATATTTTAGGATTTCTGCTTTTGTCTACGAATAATTTATATATAATAATTTTTAGTTTTTTTCTGAGTTTTTTGATATGGTAACCCAATACATAAGATTCAATTGTACTAAATTTCATCAATATTGCTCCATTGGATTAGTCGTTAAAGCGTAACAGAAATACGGAAAGACAGGCGGACTTTCATTTTCATAATATTAGAATGGATTCATTATATTACCATCGTAGTCCGCGTTAAGATTGTTCGTCTCCCCTAATGGTTTCATCTCAGTTAAAACAAACAAAGTTATCTTCGGTGATGATAACTTCTTTATTTTACGACACGTACGGAACATCATTCCTAAGCGACTCACCCTTAGATTGAATAAACAAATATAAGTTGCAGTAAAATAAAGCAAAGACGAAAACAAAAGCAATTATTACTATTTGCGCGAAAAAAAAATAAACGAGGGCTACATCAAATAAAAGCCCATGTTCGCGGATTACTCAGACGCGACGAGGTCAATTATGAAGCAATAAAAGTTTTAGTGCTCCACACAAATTGTCGATTTGCCCTCTGACGGATGGTTGCAATACTGACGCCGGCAAATGAGCACACGATAAAATTATCGTTAGCGGTAACGACATGAATAAATGCAATAGGGTGGGTTCGTGTCGTCCGCGCCTCGCGGGGCGTGTAGCAAGGAGCGCAGAGTTAGATTCGAATGCTCTCAGTGCTCGTTAGAACTTTTGTGCCGACTCCGCGCCTTTACACTCTCCCGTCTCATCGCTCTAACAGCATTACAACATTCAATAGATTTAATTTAATTTACTCGGTAAAAGCAAATCGCCAATTTTAATGAACCCAAACTTTGGGATTCTGATGTTCAGAGATATATTAAAACGAAAATGATAATATTGGACCGTATTTATCACTACAACGCTATGATAGGATATAATTTAATATACACCAGACTAAGATTTGTAAAAACAAACAAAAAGTCATGCGTTATGTACTTTTAGGGCACAAAAAAGGCGGCTGAAATCACTACATATCGATTGCTTCCAGGCTATTCTTGAGGTGACAATTTTATAAAGGATATAACGCTGTGTTATTTTTACACCTTATGATATACATCATCATTCTCATGTCCTTATCCCACTCTAAGTGGGGTCGGCGCAACACGTTATAAACATGTTGTCATATGATTTGGCTATGTATTTTATATTGTATGTTCCGGCCGCCTGTCTGACGTCAACTTACCTCAGTCACCCGTTTGCGACATCTTGGCAAGAAGAGGGTTTCCTGTTCTGGTGGTATGTGACGGCCCGAAATTATCCCAACAAATACTTTAATTTCCTGACGTAATAATGAGTAAAGACAGAAAGATAAGAAAAGCTAATGTGAATGTAATCTGTTTTGTTATTTATTCAAGATGTAGTATTTCTATGTGAAGATAGATCCAGATTTTATTGCGCTTAAAAAGGGGGTTAAACTTTGGTTTGTATTCCAGTTCTAAACTGAAACTTTCTATTAATTCATGTACATTTGTTCATTTTAAATATGTTGATGTCATGTTGTAGTCACTGTATAATAGCCATACCGAAAAGTGCTGGTATTTAACAATGTAAAATGAAACACATAAATTATTTGTGGTTAGAATCATTGTTTAACGTTCACAGCGCGCGCATATATCTACACTTAGCTGTAATTATGCTTCCCGCTCGTATAAAACCAGAAATCATGTTAACCAATTTTGGTGATACCAGTATTTATTACATACCATACTTGAAAACAAAATAACGCGCATCGAATTGTTTGTCAGAAATATTATCTTTAATATTAAAATGAGTTAATCTTGTATATATATATATATGTATGTATATTATCTGAATTTCGAAAACGACTCTAAACGATTTTCATAATCAAATTCAGCATGTTAGGGGTTTTGGGGGGTAAAAATCGATCTAGCCAGATTTAATGTAATTTCCTTCATTTCATTTTATTATTTTATTCCTGTTTTTGGGCACTGAAAAAAATGCTAAAATTTACATAGAAAAGATAGAAAAGAATAAAATAATTGAATAGAATAGAAATGACTTTTTTTGCTGTCAATTGTAAAGTCATGGTAGCTTATTTGGGAACTTATATTAAAACCCACCCACCCAGGAACTTATATTAAAACGAACAATGTAAGTCGGAAGGGTACAAAATGTCGCGATGGGTGTACAGCGCTTATATTTTATTGCAAAGCAATAACAACTAAAAGCTTTTGTTTGGTAAAAATATTAGACAGGGCTGTGTACTAAATATTTGATAATTTAAATATACAGGTAATGCGCCGGGTGGGACCGTCCAAACTAGTGTTTACTTTGATTTATGCCCGGCACTGCCGGCTGGCGGCCTGGCGTTGGAAATTTTAAACGTCACGCATTTGTGATGAATACTCGCAATTTTCTCGCGAGAATACAAGTTGATAGCTATGACTTTCCGACGTGCAACGTTTTATGTCACAGATTATTTACAATAAATGTGCTCCGCATTGTTAGAGCAGGTTCATTTAGAACTGTTATTATTTCTAAAACTCGTAAATATTCACCGTATCATGTGTTACCTGTAACGAATTCGGTTAGTTTATTTTACGATTCTCCCAAATTGATGATATCTGTTTATGAGAAAGCAAAAAGTGTTTAATAACATTTGACCAACCATTGATATGTGCTCCATTTTATTTAAGAAAAAGCAAAAATATTGGATGTCATATTAAGAGAAATGAGATGGGAGTATAAATATTTTTTGTAATAGATTTTGTAATAGAGTAACTGAAGTATATAATTCATTTAAATCATTAGTACCTGGGTGAACGAGCGTTGCTCAGTAATTTTTAAAATGAAGTAAAAATATTTTTTTTTTTAAAATGAAAATGAAAAATTTTAAAATAATAGGGCAGGTGGGACTTTATCCTAGGTTTTTTCACCTCTCTTGACCGACCGTTCCCCAAATGAACCACCATGACTTTACGTTTGACAGCGAAAAATTGTGATTGTACTCAACGTAAATTTCAAGAAAAATTTAGAGCCCGAAAACAGGTTTTTTTAACAGGTAAAACGTTTTTTTTTTTAAATAAAACTTATCTATATCGATTTTTCTCCCCCGAAACCCCCTAAGCGCTGAATTTCATGAAAATCATTGGAGCCATTTCCAAGATTCTGAAAATATATATATGTATATATATACATACAAGATTAACTCATTTAAATATTAAAGAGATATTTATATTGTCATTGTAAATCTTAATAATCACATATCTACATGTAGCGTGGCAAACGACGATGCTCCCGCCCCGGCCCCTATACCCTAATCGCGTCGTCATCGGTAGTAGGCTAGGCTCATGTCGCCCTGTTACGTTACTGCCATAAATCAGTCGGCACTGCGTGATGGATGATGCAGTCACGACGAAAAAACAGTATATCTAATTCAGTCACTATACACACATACACATAGTGTATTCGTGCAATTTAATTTTGTCATAGTATTGATCACAGCAGTTAAAGCAAGCTTTTTTTATAACTTATTGTATAAAAGAGTTTTTTTATTACTTTATGTTTAAGTCAATGTTACTAATATCAGTGTCAAAAAAATTTCTTACATGAGATGGTTAAACATTTAAGTTATATAATTTGAATTATCTCAAAATTCATACCGAAAGTTTTTTTTATAAAAACCTTAGAAAGAAGCTTGCACACACCATACTGTAGATTGGCAGGTTGCATGTATCTCAGGAATGTACTAGGGATCCTATATGCGGAGGCTATAGTTCTTTTTACTAGCACATAATGAATGGTTAATTAAATGTTATTTTTTATAGAAATGTTACAAATATCTGCCTGCCTTGAACCCGTGAGCTCTGGACATTTCGGTTACCATCACGCGCTTTAGACGTAATGTATTAAATTCATGGAATAGTTATGTCTACTACCTCTTTATTATATGGATTTTGTTTTGACTTGAGTCCACTGAGTTGCGTATGTGGGCTGATATATGATTGAAGATAATGATTATATATGATGATTTATAAATTTAATTTTCTTTTTTTAATTTTTATTTAAATTTCTGGGCCAAAGGTCCAATTTATATTAGTCATACGCTATTGCATTGATTATGGTGTCCTTAAATCCAAAAACAACGATATACAACCGATAAGCGTTGGAGTAGTAAGATGTTTATATGCTTGCGCTTACCTTTACCACCTACGCGCCCAACTTACCCTATCACTAATACTATCTTATATTGCGATGATTTACTCTTAAATTTAACACACTCACCTACATAAAGATGCTCTTCGTTACTTATCCGTTTTTAAATATTATCCCGACTGTAAAACGCTTCAGAAATTAATCCAGTCTAATAATCATAAATTATGTAGAAACCAGTATAATAGACGACACATTTACACGTTGTAAATATACAGAGAATACATTTATTTTTCTTATGAGTTAAACAACGATCTTCTCACTAGTGAAGAAAACTCTCGCACTACTGCGTCACAAGGATCGAAAGAAAGAAATAAAGTTTGTGATACTAAACAAGTTAGAGGGAGCTCAATCCGATGTGATCTGTGTTGAGCCGGCGCCTCACAGTCGGCTGTTGCTAACTTTTATTATTTTCGTGATGATTGCAAAAAAGAATCCTTCCACGCTTATGTAGCAAACTTACACTATAATTGTTCCGTGGAAAAATTTCCCGTTGTAAATGGCAATACGTTTTTTAGGTTTACCATTACATAAAAATTAAAAACCCTGTTAAATCTTGAAAACATTTTATTTCGCTAAGAAAATCTTATTTCCTTTAACATCTTAGAAAATATAATTTTTTTTTGTGTCAACCTTATCCAATTCCGCGATCACTTAAAATTTAAAACCAAATAAACTCCAAAAAAAAGTTGGTTTTCGTTAATTTGAAACATAGGATTTTTCTAAGATTTTTGTATAGAATATTCCAAGAAATTTATGCGAAAAGTAATTTTTCAAGGTTTTGTAATATTTTTTATATTTTAAGCAGAAGTAATGTCTCCAAGAAAGTTGAATTCAGTTCGACGTAGTATACGCTGATAGCAATGCGATGAGTTATTGCAAATCAACCTTATGGATCGATGTATAGGTAGTTTTCGTAATTAAGGTTACCTCACGGTCACAGGTGAAGTCGCTGGCGGAAGCTAGTAAAGAATATAATGAAAATTCTACACGTGTGCGAATGTATACTAATCAACATTGAATTTACTGATTTGATAATGATAAAATAATTTTCATTAGAGTCGCGACTTCAAAGGATGTTTTAATTGTTTGGGGGTTTAAAATAACCTAATAAAACTACAAATATTTTGATTGGATTTATTAAAAAAAAATTATCATGCCAACGTTTCAAAAATTTGTTGGTAGCGATCATGAGGCGACTGGTTTAGTAGACTCAGTCAAATAGTGGATATCGTTAGTACTAACACCGAAATAAATTTCTAAATTGATATCTGTATTGTACTGTGCTTCCGACAAAACGAACTGGCAAGATGGTAGAGTTTCCGCCAATATATCTTCGCTGTTGAATTTCGGATGTTTTTGAATTTCAATAAATTTGCATATTATTCGTGATATGTATCTATTTTCTTTAGCAAGCATTTAATAGTTGGGTATGTTTTGTTTTTATATAGATAATATAGTAATGAATTATTGTTCTATGATCCGCGATTAGTAAAAAGCTACGTAATTTTTTTTTAATATATCATACTAATTGTTCTTTCAGGAAGGTACTGCAATAAAAAAGATTATCTTATTAGAAGTCCTAAAATGATGCCGTATTCATTTATTTCAATGGTACGAAATCCTGAATTTTTTTCCTCTTAATGTTTTATCTATTTCAGAACTACGTGTTTTAAAAAAGCCGTCGTTTGTTTAATTTAATTTTGTCTTTACGAAGTAGTATAGTGGCGGGTTTTGTATTGAAAATGCACACCCGCTCGTTAAGCGGCGCTGCGGCCCAACGCGTGACGTCACGTCCGCTGCTTTTACTCGCCCTCATTAGCATATATTATATTCACTGAACACCGCCTGCGAGCTTTACGATTTTTCGGCAATACAACCCATGTAGAAATAAGAATGTACAATAATTTATAGAATGAGTTGGAGTTACAAAAAATAATGAATTATATTGTTTTGATCTGCGATTAAATCTAATCGGTAATTTTAGAAACATAATTCTTTTTTTTACAACGCACGTAATAATGTTGTTTCCTTACACAGTTATGTATCAAGAAATGATTGAAAATATACCAGAAAATAATAAAAAAGGAAATAATTAGGTCAGTATTATATAGAAATTCAAATGTGTAAGAATGTTTTCGTGTATTTAAGAAAAAAGATCTCTTTAAAAAAAGAAATATTTAAAAAATCCTTCTTTAAGATAGATTTCATGCAAGTTTGGTCGTGTAGTTCACAATCTACACGTCATTATCATAATCTCTTACATTCAATTGAAATTTATTACTATAATTTTTTGCCAATAATGTCATGTATGGGCATGTGTCATGTCATGGGCACGATATTGTCCATATACGACATCATATAATATCATAGAAAATATTCTTAATTACCTTCAAGTTTAAGTCTTAAAGAAAATTAAGATAAACCGCAAAGCAAAGGTTAACATATTTCATCTAGTGGCATGAGCCATGCGCAATACGATTTTCAGGGGCTGTTATACGACTTCGGAACTCGCAACCACTCCCCGTACGAGTTATGTTACAGAGCAAGATTACCGGTGAAACTTTACACATTGCATCTGCTTGTCATCCATTACAATTATACGGTATTGTTATTAATATTTGATTGGTGTGCATAAGTAAGTAAGTGGCCTGTTACTATCCCACTGCTGAGAATAGGCCTCTTCTTTCCGTTTTTGGAGAGAAGGGTTGGAGCAAAGACCTACTACGCTGCTCCAATGCGGATCGGTAGGTTACACATATCACCAGAATTCTCTAGATATATGCAGGTTTTTTTTACGATGTTTTCCTTTACCGAAAGCGTGTGATAAATTGCAATTATCAATTATTAACACATAAGTTTTAACAGAAAAACTCTTTGGTGTCTGCCCGAGTTTGAACCCGTGACCTTCTCAAAAGAGTCGCACGGTGTTACCGCTGGGCTACCACAGCTCATGCTATTGGTGTGCATAAATCAAATCAAATCTGAGATAATCTGAAATAATTCTTTAAAAAATATATCATTTAAGTAAACCGTGCCCGGGTCTTGATTCGATACGACATAATTATTAAAATGCTGTCAATAACATGATTGACAAAAAGACACAGACCACATGGTCTATATCTTTTAATGAAAATTACTCTTGTATATATTAGCTTGGTAATAAGTCAAAGTTAAAATAGTTTTTAAAAAGCTTTAAACAAAATTTTGTGTTCGAACTGTTAACCAGTTCCCTGGAGTCTATCCTGGCAGCAGCATCGGGTCATGCTTATCATTAACATGAATTGGAATTAGACCAATGTATAAAATTTCGGCTCAATCAGACCTCGGGAAGTGGGTGAAATTTAACTTGCAAGATGCCACCTACATATACTATGCAAGATGAATAAAAGCTTTTAAAGAGGCTTCAATTGTGCGAAATTTCATTAATTAACATTAATCATTAAATAAAATCATTGGTCCAGCGGATTAGTTGTATTAATAACGTAACATACATGCAATCTTTCCCAGTCCTCATAATATTAGTATGAATATGGATATGAAGATATTGCTTCGCTCATTGACATAAGACATCGGTGACTTAACACGGTTTTCATATATTGTTTTACGACTTTGAAACTCTCAAGCACAGGCCGTACGAGTAATATTACAGAGCAAAATGAGTGACGAAACTTTGAGTATTCCACTTGTTCGTTCATTAGAAATCTGTATTAATAATTTTGTTTCCACATTTTATAATAATCATTATTTATTCATTTAACTAAAAGTAATTTATCCACTGAAACTTAATACATATACATATTCATAGAAGTACTTTCTAGTGAGCTTTATAGAGCAATGAAAATTTTTAATAACGAATAAATTAATATTGATTTTTTTCAACTAGAATTGTTCATGTACCTTGGTCACCCAGGTACTGTATGCAACGTTTACTAATATTATAAATATAGTAGTGAAACGTGCCATTTTTTGTTTGATATCTAAGATGAATTGTATGAAATTCCAAGCTACGCTGATATTTGATTCGACAATGCATAACACCATCATAAAAATCGACAAGCAATTAATCAAATGCAATCCTAGTAGATTGCTAGTTTTATTGCGCAATTGCCACATTGCAGTTAGATTTCCCAATGATTTTTCATGTGCTTTATTCTTAATAAATAAAAATGGTGAACTATTCGATAGTTTCATCGAATTGAATAACATTTGATACAGAAAAAAAAGGAAAATGTTACATTAGCATTTAAGTTTGTTAAACATTTATACATCAAGTCATTCAAAAATCTTCGGTTATTTTACATACTTACTTATACTTATACTATACTTGTTAAAATTCGTCCACATTAAGTTATTACTGATATTGAATTACATTATATTATATTCATATAAGATAATGTAATTCAATTTTAAAAGAGTTTAAGATATAAAACTTGTACATCATGCAATAATAATCTATAATAGCTGACGTTGGTATGTGAAAATGATCGAGAAGCGTAGCCTCAATCAAAGCTTATAGGTACGATGTTTTATTAAACCCATTGCAATTTTTCGGGTGGTAGTTAATTTTTAATAAGCCGATGTAATTGCATAACAGAACGTTGCGACACGTAAATCTGCCGGTCGCCGGTCAGGCAGCGATGCTAATATTTGCATATCGCAATTGATGCAAAGCAATCAATACTGCAAATAATGGAATTGTCACATAAAATCTACAGAAAGCATGGCGCGTACTCGCGTTATTAACAGATTTAATTGTTTTAAATACATCAGTAAATAATGCCGCTATTACTCGTGTTCGGAACAGAAATGAATTTTCATAATGAATGTTATTTTATGAATAATAATTATAATATGTAATTTATGAATGCATATCTCTCCGACGATAAAATTAATATTTGGCTCTGTATATTCCATAATATTTGAACAAATTTTATTGTAACTAAAACAACATCATTTATTAAATAATGCAGGCATAAATATATTTTTCATAAACATTTATTTGATTTTATCACTGTACTTATTCGCCTTGAACTTTTAAAAAATATATGGAATTTTATAATAATAAATATTAAAATGTTATATTTTCGTTTATCTGTTTCTAGTGTTATCTTTGTAAACTGTGTAATATACATGAGTACAGTTAAGCAGCCTACGCAGTTCGAAATTAAATGGTTTACAGAAATTAGATAATTTTACAGAGATGAAGAGTTGATGCGTGTACAATTAACTTTATATTTACGATATAGAGACGCAAAATATAAATAAATTAAAAATGTCAGTAAGACAGCGTAACAAACCAAACCCACTAAAGCCAACATAGTCTATAGATAAAAATAACACATCCACAATACCCAGCCGAATTGCTGCGTTAAAGTATTTTCATCCTGATTGCTCCGATCTGCTTCCGAGGCAGTACGCTGGCACCACTACGATAGATTTTTTTCGCTCGTATTATCGATACAAGGAAAATGGAACGCGGCGTGTGCACGCGGTTAGGCAATTAAGGAGACCGTTCCGATATCGAGACATTAATTTCTTTCAGCCTGACATTACAATACGAGTCGGAGTTATTTTAGGGCGGATTTAGTTTTGTTCAGAAACTTCAAATTGAATATGGAATGAAAGTGTAAGTACAATAATTATTTTCTGATTATATCTTTAAAAAAAAACAATTTTTTTTTTTTATAATAATAATATAGAATAATAGATTTACTAAAATCCATGTTAACTAAGAAAAGGTTTTCTTATAAAAAAGTTAGCATATTAACTGAAACGTAAAACAAAACCATCAAAAACTAAAATAACTAGACAGCTATAATATACTCGTACTATAGGTTTGTTAGATAGTCAAGTGCACGTCAGAATTTCACTGCCATCAAATATTACGACTAGCTAAGTTCAGTACTCAAATATATTAAATCTACACTAATCTATATTTATACTATCTAAGCTAATATATAAAGCTGAAGAGTTTGTTTGTTTGTTTGATTGTTTTAACGCGCTAATCTCAGGAATTACTGGAACGATTTGAAAAAATATTTGAGTACTAGCAGTTGCCAGCGGCTCCGCCCGCATGGAAAGATCAAAACCGTAATATAGTCTTTTGATAACCATAAAAATGGTTAGAGTGGGTTAACCTTAAAAGCAAGACATATGCTGCCTCGGACTTTTATATAGAACTTTTAGAGGGGAACAATTTTGTAATACATGATTTTTAATAACCATTATCGTTTACTCAGCGCACGCAAGAAAAGCTTTCAACTTTTGAATGCTGCTCCTGTCCTTTTCATCTTAGCGTGATGTGATATAGCCTATAGCCTTTCTCGGTAAATGGACTATCTTACACTGAAAGAATTTTTAAAATCGGTCCAGCAGTTTCTGAGATTAGCGCGTTCAAACAAACAAACAAACAAACAAACAAACAAACAAACAAACAAACAAACAAACAAACAAACAAACAAACTCTTCAGCTTTATATATTAGTAAAGATTTGATCTGTAGGTAGTCCTATTGGAAAGTCGTGTGATCTCTAGTTACCGTCCGTTGATTGTTATTTACTATATTACAGATGACTGAGAGTGATAAAAACGTAGAAGAAGACAAATATAACCAGAAAGCTTCGAACTGTTAAGCTATAGGAAGTTACACGTGTTATTGTGAGTTAACCATAAAAGATAGACATATGCTGTCGTGGGATATTTTTTATATAATTTTTACTGCTCTGCTCGTATTGATTGCAGCGTGATGAAAAGTATACTATAACCAGCTCAGAAGTATGAAAAAAAATTGTACCGAGTTTCGTTAAAATCCGTCGAGTAGTTTTTGTTTCTATAACGCTATACAGACAGACAGACAAACATTTTACTGATTGCATTTTTATTATATTATTATTTTATATTTTATTATTATTATTTAGTTATTTTGGAAATATTATATATTTCAGTTACAGAATTGACCTTTCTACAGATTTATTATAAGTATAGAGTATAGATAATATAGTCCATTTATCGAAGAAGGCTATAGGCTATAATGTCACGCTAAAATGAATAGGAGAGGAGCAGCAATAAAAAATATTGCGAAAATGACAAAATTTAAAGCTTTCTTTGCATGCGCTAAGTAAACGATGAAAGTTATTAAAAATCACGTACTACAAAATTGTTCATGTCCAAAAGATCATAATAAAAGACCACAATATCTTATAGGATATGTCTAGCTTTTAAAGTTAACCCACTTTTACCATTGTAATGGTTATCTAAATACTATTTTTCGGTTTTAATCTTTCACGCAGGCGTTGCCGCTGACGATTGCTAGTATAATATAATTATGCTTAATTTTCACAAAGAAATAATCAAATTAAGTTTTTAATGTAACATTAATGACGATAAGTAATCATTGAGTGCAATATCTTAAATTTAATGTTCGATAGCTGCTAATTTTTGTTTACTCATAAAATTAAGCATTAGATATTATGTTTAATTTAAATTGACCCGCATTAAATTTCATGTGTTAATTATATTTAGGAAAATATATGCGTCGAACCACACATTCCTACAGAAGAAAAGTTTCTCGTACATTAATTTTCTTATTCAAACCTCTATAGTTCCTACCTATTCACTTATTTGCGTGTTATCACCTCCGTTTTTTCGGCTCCCCCAAAGTGCGAAATATATGCCATTTTCTATTGTGAACATTTCTGTTTCATGTCCTCCAGAGGCATATACCGTGCCCCTTTCCTCTATTAACCTAGAAAACTAAGTTTGTTTGCGTTCAAAATGAGGCATACGGGTATCGTGGAAGCTAAAACCATAGGATTTTTCTTATATTTCTCTTAACTTCAAACGTGATTATTATCAATTTATGCGGATTTTTACAGAAAAATATGTATCTTAATAATTTAATATTTTTTCCCCTCTATAATCCACAGGTCGTCTCATATCTGGTATATAGTAGTAGTAGTTTTCATTTTAAAAGCTTTGTCCAAATGCTTACATACTGATCATATGAATTCAAACCAAGCAGCTATGTATTTTCTATACTAACTCGAATGCGTTATTGATATAAGCAAATCAGACTGCGATATACGATAATGAAAATACCGTAATGAAATCTACATGTAAAATACTCTTATACAACGTGTCTATTAATTAATATACGGTCAACAATATTCAAATTTTTATTATAAACTACGTGAGTAGTAGTCATAGTTAAAGAATAAAAATCGACTTCACTCACGTCTTATTTTCGACGACCCAGCCAACTGCTACACGCAGTTCTTGCCGCCGTAACGCCGTATAAAGAGCTCATGAATAAGGGCCCTGTATGGGCTTGAAACTAGTCGAGTTCACTCGACTAAATAAGACCTTAGTAAAGCCAGTTTCTACGCCGTGTGGTATCCGGCTGAGTAGAATAGACCACCCTCATTTCTTACCGAGGTGTCGTAAAAGCGACTAAGGTAGGTTGACCCACCGTGTGGTATCCGGTTAAGTAGAATAGACCACCTCTTTCTTACTGAGGTGTCGTGAAATATGACTAAATAAGTTAACGTCAGGCAGGCGGCCGGTCGTAAAAACGCAGCCAAATCATGTGACAACATAATAATAAATAAATAAATAAATATATGGGACACTTACACACACGGTCGTCCGTCCCCAAAGTAAGTAAAGTAATACTTGTGTTATGGGTGACAGACAACTGGTGAATATATACTTATATATTTTTGAAATACATAATTAAATACAAATATACACCCAGGTTCAAAGACCAACAAATTTATAAATAGAAATTGTTGGCTGTCGGCGGGAATCGAACCCGCGACCCACGGAGCTGAAGGCAAGGTCACTACCCACTGCTCCAACGGGCCAGTCAACACAACACAACATGTTTATAACAAGCACAACATGTTTATAACATGTTGTGCCGACCCCACTTAGAGTGGGATAAGGGCAGAAAGATGAAGATTAGTAAAGCCAATTTCTACACAAAAGTATATAAATCTACATTATTTCAGTTTTAAAGTTTGTTTTAAATTATTCTAATGGGCATGGTTTTTTGATGATTGTAATAATTCTGCCGTGTAGAATAGACGGTTCTCATTTCTTAGCGAGATGTCGTAAAAGGCGACTAAGTTAAGGCAGGTGGCCGGTCGTAAAATACGTAGCCAAATTATGTAACAACATGTTAATAACATGTTAAGCCGACCCCACTTAAAGTGGGAGGGATACGGGTAGGAAAATGATGATAAGAATACACTAATTATGATTTTTATATATTTTGATATCATCATTCAAAATTCTCCTGTCCTCATTCCACTCTAAGCGGGCTATGCACAACGTGTTATAAACATGTTGTCACGTGATTTTTTTATTTTTTGGTATGTGTACGATAATTTATTAACAGATCTTACATCCTAGATCACGTAAGCGCATGGTTCTCGAAAGCAAACGCTCAACCCAGAATGCTCACTGTAATTTAATTTCAACTCCTCTCCTAACAACCTTCGCCTGAAACGTCCAGATGAACGGTCACGCCGCCGAATTTACTTTATTACGAATGACGTTAAGTGCCCAATTATTGTAAACCCAATTTAGGCAACAAGAAATTGTTGCTTTGCAGGCAACTGATTAGTATTCCACTCGCCAAATGAATTCGTATAACGGCTTAACATTGGAGATTTTATTACTTTAAACTAGTTTTATACAATGATATTAAGAATTTTCAAACATATATTAACATATCATATATCCAACAAGGTATATATTGATACAGTAAGAAGTATAATATAAGTATAAAGGATTCTATGTATTTTACCATTAATGTTAGTAAACTTGTAGAATTATAATAGGGGTATCGCAACAAACAAAAAACTTAGGTGTATCAAATATCATAAACACTAATTAACTAATAATAAACATCAATAATGTTTAAGTTTTCTAAGCTTAGGTATATATTTATAATTTATAAGCATAATTATAATATTATTCCTACCTTATTTTGTCTTAACTTTCTTAAGATATAGTTTTCAGAAATATACAATCAGAAAGCTTTTTCTTTTTTTACACTGCAAGACGGTCAGTCGATGAAGAATAATGTAAACATAAACACATATAAATTAAAATTTGAAAAATTGCAACAATTAAAATATTGATACTATAAAGGTGATTCTTTGGGTGAACTGTTTGGAATCAAATACAAGTCAATACAACGTCAATTGAAACGCTAATTCTGCAAATGATAAATTATTTAACGCCTAATTCTATAAATAATCTATGGTTTAATATAAATATTCATTTGTTATATCACAAAGCGGAAATACATTTGTTGGAAACATTTCATTAATCCCAGAACAAAAACCAAAAAACATTGCTTTTAACAATCGAACAACAGCAATTGCAATATTCTCTTCGATTTCGCTAGAAACAATTTCATTTGGCTCATGGTCCTTTCAGATCGTATGTAACAATGAGTTTAATCCTATTAAAACGGACACACATTGTGCCAGAATTGTAGCGTGGTGGCTTTGGTCTGTCGCCGTTCCCGTCGGCTCACTGGCTCCTGTAACCGGAACCAAACCTTAAACAGAATTAAACATGGTTTAATTTCCCTGCCGAAGCGTTAGTGAAAAAGCTCCGCCTAGTTGAAACACAACTGTGCTGGGAGGAAATAAAATAGCACGGGAAGCGATGCGGGCGTCGGACGAAGCGATTATGCAGTGGAGAATAATGGGCGCCGGTCCACATGCACGTTTTTGTTTGTGGTCTGTGACGCGATTTATACGCGAATTTCTACCATCGCTGAAGTGAGCACTATTCACAATAATTGCTTTGAACAAAATTTCATGGCATGTAACTTTTACCGGAACACATGATTTTGATCGTGAAATCGTTACTAGGTATTATTTTGCCGTCGTAGCTGTAGAAAATGTGTGCTAATGAATAGATAACATACTTTTACATATAATTTTTTTTCATTTTATATTTAACCGACCTAAACCGGCTGTACTGAAAAATTCTTTCAAGTCTTGTTTTTGAAGCACATTGTAATGCTTGGGAAATGTATATAAAAAAGACGCATACTATCTTCGTTAGTATGACACGCACAGTTTGACGCATATGTTAAGGAGTTCTTTATAAATTTAAATTTAATTTTTTTTATTGTAATTACTCTTCTTTACTTTCTTAAAAACTCTCTAATACATAATCTCTCTCTAAAATAGACGTTCTTATGATGATTATTATAAAAGAATAATCAAGCCTGAATTCTGCTCGAATAAATATGCATCGCTTCATCAAGATAGCAAACTGGTGAATTATTACCGTTTATATGTTCACTAGCTTTTCCCGCAACTTCGTTCGCGTGGACTGTAGTCTTTTTTTCCAATCTTTATTTTTTAGAGAACTGTAGTCTTGAAATTAACAGTAGCTTCTGTCACTCTCCAACCCTGCAAATATCTCCATTACAAAAATGAGATCAATCCGGGAAGATTTAGAAGATTTATCGTTTTATCAAGACCATATAGTTTGATAATTTGAATAAATAACCCGTTTAACTTATACTGAGCTATTTTAACATAAAATATACCTATGTTAAAATAGCTCAGTAAAAGGAGACTGCCAAAATTGAGCCTGTTACAAAAACTCCATATACATTAAAAAATTAATGTTTTTCTGGTATTAATATCACTATAAATATAAACTCTTAATGGAAACGTGCTAAAAACCTTATTTAATAAAAAATTTATACATAACGTATTAATTGTTGTAATTTTTTTTTTCAACTTGTTACATTTTAACTACCTATAAATAGGTAAAAATATAAAGAAATTGTCATCCACGGAAAGCGGAGAAAGGACCCAAGCTCCCGGTGGTTAGGAATACAGAGTGAGGAACCTCCTCACAATGCGTGCCATCTCAAGCAACACCGCGTTCTGTATCCTGCCCTTGATCCAACCACTAAGCGAGAGCCTCTTGAGATGTTGGTCGAGGGCTCTTCGCTAATAAACCATTTGCCTATACAACAATTGGAACAATTATTGTTGAGTCAATAATCCATATGGCGATAATCTCATTAGCTAGATCAAAATATTTAGTTAACTTTTCTTTTTCAGCCTTTATGAGATTATTGTCATGCGGCGTTATATTATTGTTATTAGGTACATATTAGGATATATTATGAGGTGTTAGCGGTATAAGCTTCAATTAACTGTAATGACTTTCCAGATATAAGAAATGGTGTTTAGAAATAAAATATATTTTCATTGTCTGTGTGGCTTACGATCTTAATCTTTATGGGATTAAATAAAAAATATCACAATACATGTGTTTTCTCGAAACGTCTGTTTTTCTGACGACAAAAAAAGTTTCAACTCTTACTCAATGATTATACCTTATCGTTATATTTTCATCGCAAATCCTCCATCCATTTGAATGTGTTATTATAGTATTTAGCTTGTAGTTGCACTTGTACATAATCTCAAACTATAACTCTTTTTCATAGTTCCCCTATAGAAATTAAATAAAACTATAATTTTTACCAAGATAACAAATATTTTTCTATTTAACGACACAAAAATTATTTGTATAACGTCTGGGCCCAAAGATTTTCTTTATTTAATATACACAAACCGAAATATACAAACAATCCTTCTTAAAATAACTTTTTTCACGGTTTTTATATGTTATCTCGATATATAAACATCTCTCTCTCTCTCCCTCCGGTCGTTTCTTCATGACTGAAGATCGTGGTCCTGGCTAGAATCTATTCTCATGTGAATCAAATCCCTCCACCGGCTTATATTAGTGGCCACCATTGCTACCCCCATAAAAGTGTTTCAACGTGCAGGACTGGCGCAATTCGTCAAACCACCTAGTTGGTGAGCGGCCTCTTGGTATTTTGCCTTCGGTGTTGCTGGTAACTATAAATCTTTCGTAGGCATCGTCTCCACGCCGCATTTATAAACATAATTGTGCCAAATTTAATCTATATTAGTTCAGCAAATTAGTAGAAAAGACCAACCTCTTTCTTACCGAGGTGTCGTAAAATACGACTGAGGTAAGTTGACGTCAGGCAGGCGGTCGGTCGTAATAACGCAGACAAATCAGGTGACAGCATGTTTATAACATGTTGTGCGGACCCCACTTAGAGTGGGATAAGGGCAGGAAGATGATGATTAGTTCAGCAAATTGGCCATGAAAACGTAACGGACAGTCTTTCGCATTTATAATGTTATTAGTTTATTTATTTTAGTAACTAACTCGTATTATTTATATTAATTATCCATTTAAAAAGTTCAGTTTAATTTATCCACAAAACAGAAACAAATATACTTATATAAACTCTATAAGGGTAACTCTTTTGACGTAAGCCGAAAAACTTTGAATCTAAATATAATACTTCTTAATTTATAATATTAGTAATCATAAGGATTTTACTTGGCTAGCAATATTACGGGTATCTCAAAAGACGTTTTAAACGTATTAGACTGTCCTTAAACTTGTTTTATATCTTGGGTAAGGAATTTCCTTTAAAATCAATTGAAAGTACGCAGTTAATCCGGGCGGTAGTCTATAGCGCAAGTTTTAATAGCCTTATCAACCTCGGACAGTCCACTCGATGCCGTTCTCATATCTTACCCCAGAACAACCTTTTATTATAACTATCGTTCATGGAGCAGTAGTGTTCTTAGAATCAATGTATTTTTTTAAAGTAATCAATGTTCTCAGTAATTGATCCCATTTGATTCAATATTAGAATTTGACATCCTTTTTTCTTATTGTATATACGCGTTCTCTAGCTAAGACATATATCCTTACTAACTTTAAAATGTTTATATTATATAAGATAGATACTATATAACAGTCTATTTTTTAATTGTTTGACCTTTTTAGCATCATAAGGCTGTTAATTGATATGATCTCTGATACGGACAACTCGTAGTTGAATAACTGGAAAGTGTGGAAAGTAGACGGAAGTCACGCACAGAAGGTAGTTATAATATAATTTATTGCATATAATATAGCTTCATTCTCGGAAAATTAACAAAAATATAATTAACATGTGCAAACCTTATTTATATTTTGTATCTGCATTATTTATTTCATTAGTAATTTCTATTTATCGTATAAGAGAATAATAAACAAAATTAAATCATGGCATAGATTTTAATTTTTTTGGAACAAAACCAACCTTATATCTTTCGAGGTTTTCACTTAATTGTTAGATCAAGGACAACATTGCTTGAAAAGAATTGTCAATTGTTAACCTCTTCACTTATTGTATGTTGAAAAAAAATGTTTTTTTTAGTATTAACACGATCTATTGCAAATACAAATATCATGACTTCATATTTTTTAACCCAAAACTCTTTTTGTATCCATCTTCTTATTTCTGTTTAACCAGGTACATATAATACGTTATATTTAGATTAGTCCTACAGGCATTGGAGGGCCACTTTAATGTTACGGTAAAATCGTTCACTACCGTTAAGTCTGCCATAAACAATAAAATTTGCATTTATTGGTCGTCTTCACTGTCGTAAATCCACAACGAGTGAACTGCCAACGACATTTTAAGTGAATGTCTACGGTCATTACACCGGAAATGGCATAGAATGTGGCAAGATTTTGTGAACTTGCCGATGTGCAATAATTGAAATCACCAGTCAATTAGCTGCTACGCCTGTGATGGCTAGTCTGTCGCGGCGAAATGCCACACCAATTATCATCATTGAGTCCCTCATGTACTACAACGATTCTAAATCACTATCTGATCGAGGGACATACATGATCAGTATTATATTTTATACAGATAGTATATATCATCTATCGACTTGATTAATACTATTATTATACTTTGTTTGTATTGTATCAAACAAATATCTATCCATTAAATTGCTAATACCTAAATATAATGCGAAATACCCTCAATATACCGACTGCTTAATGAAGTATAGCACTCCGAAACATCTTGCGTCCCAGAGGATGCTAAATATAGAATTGGCTTCTAGTGATCAATTTACCATTTATCAAGAAAGGCGTGTGATGTGATGTGTGCTATATGTGATCAGGCTAAGATAAATGGGAGAGGATAAAAAGTATAATTAAAACGGAAAATTTAAAGATTTCGTTGCATGCTCTAAGTAAACGGTGAAATTTATTCAAAAATCATGTACTACAAAATTGTTCCCCTCTAAAAGTTCTAAATAAAAGTCAGCAACAGCATATGTCTAGCTTTTAAGATTAATCCACTTTAAACATTTTTATAGTTATCTAAATACTATATTACGATTTTAATCTTTCCACGTGGGTGGAGCTGCTGGCAATTGCTAGTAGTATATAACATGAAAAGAACTTAACTGTGGCATACATAGAGTTTTTATATTAGGGGAGCCAGCCTAAAAAGTACGATATTACTTACTATAAAGAGAAAACAAATGAGGCTGACCTATCTGTCTCTCTTTTTTATGTATGATTAGACAAAGATGAAGTATACGAGTTTCATCTTCCCGCTCATTATTTATTGTCACTATCACTTACCTTGCCTTTGGCTCACCTTTTCCAGTAGATATTAATAACTCTATGGTGGCACACCGGTTCTCTATAATGCAATCCAAACTATGGATTCGAATGAACGAATTATTTTGTGTATTTTTTATAAGAATATTGAAGTCGCCTATCTTCTCATCACACATTTTAGATTGAAAATGTTTTACATTTGACTATTTACTTATTCATTGACGTTGCACGTTAAGACGTATATTTAATCAGATTATAAAAAGCTACCCATGTGATAAAATGCCTATATTTCAGAATTCTCACAAGTCTAGTCTAGGATAAGATGAAAGTCTTTTTCCTTGTAGAATATAGCAAGAAAACAAAACTCTGGGATAGACAACTCTGGCCATAAAGTTGTTGTTGTTTAGGAATTAAAGCTTCCCAACGAGTCTCACCAAAAGTTAAATCTAATGAGTTTTTACATGTTAAATTATTTATCTCAACCGTGCGCAAATAGTTAAATTAAGTGAGATGTTCTCCACTAACAAAAACGGTTATTTGTCTTATATGAGCGGTTCAACGGCTGTTTTCGCACTAAATACGCCATTATAGCCGGTCCGTGGCCATACGTCAAAATTAATGATGCGAAAACCCGTAACCAGCCGTCTATACGTGATGCATACTTAACATTAAACTTAAAAAGCCTGGTTTATAGAAAGCCTTTTGTGGATTAATATTTGTAGAATATACAAATTATATGCTTAACAGATCGATATGCACGATATTTAAATTTGCGATTGTCCCAATGTGCTTATTAACACTTTGTACCCTTATTATCTTTTTTGTCATTAAGAAACAACAACATGGAACACGTCGGTATCTCTTTACGATTTATTGCAAATTAACATGCGTTTAAACTGAAAGTAAACACGTAAATGATAGACTCAAACACAAAGTATCCTGAAATTTCAAACCATGTCCCGTTTTTTGTCATACAATACGTAATACTTAATTTACGATACCTTTGTTTTTATTTTTTCGTATTATGAAAAAAAAACAGAAACAGTGGTATTCCAAGTTGTGACCTTAGATACAAAACTTTAGTGGGATATATATGAAGTCACTGACTTCAGGGGAGTAAACATGCAGATAAGGCAAAAAAGCTAAAACGCCGTAAGGGCAGGAGCATGATGATCTAAAATATATTTAATATACAGTCAGGAGCAAAACTGAGTCAATGTACTGACTTTGACTATAACATCGAATATATTAATTATTACCAAACTAATTTTGAATACTGCATATTTTTATGTAAAACTACAACTTATCAAGCACACGATCTGCACAAAAATTCCGGGTATTTATAGTGTTATAGCTATTGTAAAATTATCTTCGACTGACTCACTTTTGCACCACTTGTGAAACACATTCAATTCGGGACTTCAATATTTCGTCCAAAGACCCGTCGCCTATTTCAAGTCAGTTAATCTGTTCTTGGGACTTTAGACAAGTTTTTGACAACAGCCAGGTGAAATTTTGTACCACTGTTCTTGAACCAGGTTGCGTAAATCGTTGAAGTTCGTTGGTGAAGCTTCATATTCACTGAAAAGTGTGCTTTTCAGATGTGAGCCCAGATTTTCAATAGATTTTTATTAGGTTAACATCCGGACTTAATAGGACTTTAAGATGGCCATGGCAAGATCTTAAAACATTTAATTAAATTTAATTTAAGTTGCTTGTCGAGCGAACCTTTCACTATTTGTGACGCGTGTTCGTCGGATCGTTCCTGTGTTGAAATATTTCTTCATTTTCAGGACATGGCATATTTTCAACAGCTTCAAACAGATGTGTTCTCAGAATTCTCCAGTACATCTCTCCACTCATATTCCCTTCAATTCAAATTAATTAAATATGAATTGGTCCAACGCCGTAAGCTGTAATGCAACCCCACGATTTAATATTACCACCACCATATTTTACAGTTTGTATATAATCTTTTCCTTTCTTGTCCAATTCCATGAACGACCATCTGTGCTGTATCTGTAATTTTAGTCTCATCTAACTATATGACTCTCATCCAATTATATAAGTCCAGTTTAAGTGTTGTTTCATAAATTGTTTTCTTGCTTTGACATTTTTCTACTAGGAAGCGGCTTTTTTTTCTCTCAACAGCTCGGAAATTGGCATTGTGTAAGGCTCGACGAACAGTACACCTCCTAATCACTGTGCCTATATAGTTCTTATTGCTTCGAAAGCTAAATATGCTCGAACAGACTTAAAATAGAGGACCACTTTTTTCACATCTCTCACGGATAACTTTTTTGATCGACTACCCACATTATTGTGCACAGGGTATTATTATTTTTTTAAATTCTTAAAACTGTTGATTGACTAATGTTTCACTATTGAGCGATAAATCTTGTGGATTTCTTTCTTTCAAATAAGTTTTTTATCGATTTTATAATATTCGTTGAAATCGCTTTCATGATTCTGTTGAATAGTCTTACAAATAAAAAAAAGGCTTCAACCGTTCATGATGGGCGTTAATACGACTTTGATAAAAGTCTTTGAACAAGACAAAGCAAAACTGTTTATTTACATTAACTCTAACAATTTAAAAAAATGTGAATATACTGACATAAAGTAGACGTTTTGGACGCGGTGCAAAAGTGAGTCAGCCGGTGGAAATTATTTCATAGCTCAAAACTATAAATATCAAAAATTTCTAATGCGGATCGTGTACTTAATAAGCTGTAGTTTTTCATAAAAATATGCAAAATTCAAAATGAAAGTGGTAATAATTAAAATATTTGATGTTATAATAAAAGTCAGTACATTGACTCAGTTTTGCTCCTGACTGTATATGCAATAATAAGCAGCTTAAGCATAAAAATAACCACACATAAATAGAAGACTACGAACCAGTACAAAATATCGAATCCAAGCCAGCTCAACGCAGGAATGGCTTATTATAAAACGACCTTTACGTTGATTCCTCCGATTAAGAGGAACTCATGAAACATTGGTTACTTCATAGTTATCTTGAGACTTTTGATAATACTGATTGAAAAGTATTTGTTAGTGTTCTATAAAATACGAGTAAATGTGTATTGGCAAAAAAATATTTTAAAAGTTAACTGGAGCTGAAACTCTATGATATGAAATTTCCAAACCTTCAAAAAAGATCTTTCAAACAAGCACACTCCGGATAATCGACCAGGGTGCGCTAATTATTCAAATCTATGATATTCCCTTAGGTTTTGCATGCCGTCTGAACTTCGCTACCCATTAGGGGTGAATCAAAGGCACGATGATAGAATTAATTTTACATTAGGTTAACGATAATATATCATGTTTTTAAGTAAATTTGAATCATACTATCGAACATTCAGGTAGCGACTTTGGTTACTGTTATACTCAAAAGTTCCTTTTAAGTAGACTATGTGAATAATTATAATAAATATGATTTATAAGCGACAAACTCCATTATTATTATAAATAATGGGAACAAAGGGATACAGAAGGGACCACACTCGATGTAGACAAAATATGAAGAACATAAGAATAGCGAAAGTTATTCAAGAGTACTTCCGCGAGAAGCAAAGTATCGAGAAAGGGGATAATGTAATGAAGTTGAATGCTCGTTTGTTTGGTAGCGAGCGCGGCGCAAGCAGAGTGGCCCCACGACACAATGGGCGCGAAGGCGCGGCGACGGAACCGGATAGCGCCCATTGCCGGCAACTCGTAGCGGATAAGAGCCGTCGCGGCCGCACCCGCTTTGCTCCTGCCCCTGATTTATGGACGACGTGTCTCCTTTTTAATGAGTCCGTAAGAAGATATCTCCCAGAACACTACAATAAATTTCTCAGCTGTGACTCGCCAAAATACCTCCGTATCGATATCTGCACACAAACGCAGTTCCATCCCGTTAATCTGCCTCAACGAATGTACCACGTTATATAAGTTGCGCTTATCTCGGGTAATGGCCGTCTATCTAGTTGATCTGCCAGTTTTATTTATGGCCATGTTTTTCTTTACACGCTTCTTCCAATTTGTGGAGAGTGAAAGGGATTGTTATGAGGCTGCCATGTTTCATAGCAATAAACATGTGTATCCAAAATAACAACATTAACAATTTCCGTTGCCGGTTGATTCACGTTACTTACCATTGTTTTCGTTTTGGGTTGTTTGCTATATTTTACAGTGAATCAAGTATAAAATACTATAACATAACTTAAACACTATAACATCCAATTTAGTCTACAGAGCTGACTGATTGCTCAAAGAAAAGTTTTTAGTAACAAAAATATATTAATTGTTGACATTTTATACTATTTTGTTGTACGTTGTACGTTGTACCTTTATCATGCCCCTAAATTATTTAATGGTTGTTATATAAATTTCATATGATAATTTGCTTGGTTTAAGCATTGAAAATACGTTTTAATTACGATGAGCAGTTATTAATGCCGTCGTCACTTCTGTATATGTCTGAAAAATACGAATATATATTATTTGTTTCAATCACAGCAAATTTTTCAATAAAAGTTGTGGTAGCTATTGGCAAAAAACTTTACGAATTGTCATTGAAAAAGGAATGAACACATAAAAATATTGGTGGCTCGCGTGTTCCCTCGTTACGAGCACAGTAAGCGTGCGCTTGTTCTATATAAGTAGTGTGTTCATCCTGCTAAATTTATTGCGCTTTTATATCAGCCAGCACAGAGGTCCCCTTTCGTCCGTATCAGACCGCGCGGAGCCCGGCTTAGTGAAGTCGCAATTACGTTTTACCGGCTTTGACTCTAACGGAGGACTTTTGCCGTCCATCGAATCGTAATGGAATTAGCGTTCCAACGTTCTTTTAATTTGTACCCGATCCTTGTTCTAAACGAATCTTTGGCCGATCATTCTATTTTAAAGTAAGTCTAGTCACTCAGTATTGTCTATTTTATTAAAAGATATCTCTCATGGGCTGCAATAGTAGCACAACTCAAAAATTACGTTTTTTGCACTAGGAAAAGGTGTAAATATTAAAATACATATTCTTTTCAACAGCAATACCTACAGAACTCATAATTCAATATAATGCCGTTTTTTTAAGCAAACTAAAGCATGTTTATGCATTTTCCTTAGCAATAAAAACTTTAAATCCGTTTTTTTCAAAACATGACTTTTTCAGTTGTGTAGCACAACTGAATTATATGGCAGCCCATGTGCGATATAATAAATATTTATAGAAAATGCAAGTTCTACAATAAAAAGTTATTGAAGAACTTTCAGTACTGTTTATCAGTATCTTTCGATGCCGAACAGAACAATTTTAAACCTATTATATTTGACATTGAAATCATGGTCGAAAATTGTATAAAACTATGCCCCCGAACTTACAGTGAATAACGCTGTATTGAATGCTTGAACGAAATAAACATTTATACATTTATACACATTTATACATGTGTTTTTTTTTCTTTCTCTTTTCTAAATATATGTGTAAAAAGAAAAAAAAAAAAAATAAATAAAGAACGAAATCTTCGATTTCTTTACATAAGTATATTTACTAACTTGCTGTAATATTCAATGCCAACTTTCATTGGCATAGTTAGATATTGTCTCTATGTAAGATTAAGATTATTTTGTTGATTTTTAAGATATAACAATAAAAACCAACAAAAAAAACAATAAAAATAAAACTGTTGAAAGATCATTTCTATTTTTTCTCGTTTGGACAAAATAATTGTTTAAAATATATATCCTTAAAAAAAATTGAGCATGTTTTGTCTTCATTCCTTAATATTGTAAATGTTAATATTTTTTTAACTAAAGGATATAAAAAGACAAGTATTCTAACTATGAATACTTTCTAGTTATTACTTATTCATTTACTTTCCTTTTATGCAAGATAATAAGCTCGTAGTATGTTAGCACGGTTATTGTAGTAATACAATTGGTAAAGCCGATTTATATTACAACTTCATTACAGCCAAAGTAAAATTCTAGCTATTAATTAACACTCAAAAAGCGTTTCTGAGTTACTGCTGATTAACTGCAATAGGGGAAGTAGTAGCTACGCACGTAGACGTTGCTACGAATGATGTTTTGATACAAATACTATATCTCATAATATTTAACAACAAATAAACAAATATATGGGACACTTACACACACGGTCGTCCGTCCCCAAAGTAAGTAACTTAATACTTGTGTTATGGGTGACAGACAACTGGTGAATATATTGTTATAAATTTTTTAAATACATACTTAAATACAAATATACACCCAGGCTCAAAGACCAACAAATTCATTTATAGAAAATGTTAGCCCTCGGCGGGAATCGAACCCGCGACCTGCGAAGCTGAAGGCCACTACCCACTGCTCCAACGGGCCAGTCAATATCAAGTTTTCATTGACTTTTTTGAAAATTACATTTAGTAACAACATTATTATAATTCTAAGTTAATAAGCTCTATATGTTTGATCCATAATTATACAAGCATATGAAATCGCAATAGATTTTCATTTTATGTTTCATGCATTTAATATTAAAATATATCATAGTCGGGGAAAACAAAATATGGCCCAAGTCAGCATCTGCATAAGAGATTTGTCCGATACCTAACGTAGCTTCGATGACGTAAATAATTTACGATCGTTCTGTCGATGCATGAATATTCGACGACGCGACGGTTAGCTCGGAAAACATTTTTCATCTACAGAGGAACGCCAAAGTCTCACAGATGGA
The DNA here is from genome assembly GCA_947086495.1 of Morpho achilles. Taxonomy (NCBI): domain Eukaryota; kingdom Metazoa; phylum Arthropoda; class Insecta; order Lepidoptera; family Nymphalidae; genus Morpho; species Morpho achilles. Next base: position 12,452,839 of record CAMTZB010000007.1, on the reverse strand, counting down.
TATTACGCCGACATATATATATTGTTGCCTCGCCTCAATTTTAATATCGACATGCATTGAACGATGAAATACAAAAAAATTACGCAATAAATTTGTTTCGGAAAATTTCATAGTTTCTTCTCTCTGTAAGGTGATTTAACGCTCACGCCCTAAGTGATGAGATCCGGTCGAACCCGAGCCGTCATAACGTTTGTAATACCGTTTTACGACCGGCTTAGGACGTAACTTATACATATTTTGAATAATTTTACGTCCTGCTTAGAAAAGAATTACCGGGCCGGGCTTGCGAGATAGGCTTTTAAGAGTATAAATTGTGCTTAATATCTGAGTATAGAACTAAGGTCCAACATGTTCTACACCGATGTATCCTTGAATAAATGTTTTTGTTTTATTTTATCAAAATATGACTTACTTTAAAAAAATTGGTTCATGGTATTTTATTTTTATTGAAGTCTATAACACTTATAATCTCTTTGATTTTTTGAAATCTTTATATTCATATAAGTTAAAGTTTTTAATTCAATTTTATAAAATAGCAGCAGTGTAGAGTTAAACAAAAATAATGTTTAATTTAAATCGATGTTGCTTACACTCGTATATTAAAATGAATTTTAATTTTATTTTTTGATTTAAAGAAAAAAAAATTCTATTCTGGGACAGGTATATCTTCTCCTGTTGACTTGCTCTTAGGACAAGTTTAAACTTATGATCATAAGTCTATATATCGCCTTAATCAAATCAATAATTTATTATTTATCAAAGGTCATCGGAAGTATTTCAAGGTACATGAAATTAAATAAAAATATCTCCATACAGCCATGCTAATGCATGGTTTGCGTGTTGTTTTCACTATAACATAGACAATATCCGTAGTAATTGCGTTAATGTGTATACGTAAGTTATGAAATATATTAGTCCCGCACACTGTGTAGCCCCGAATATACACATATACTCTATTTTAGGGAGCATCGTAACACTTTAAAACAATTTGATTAAAGTCATAAAACTCGAGCTAGTTAGTTTGTCGGTTTCACCGAGCGGCACGTTGCTCCGTGATAGAAAAGTGGAAGTTATATTCGCTCTGCCCCTTAATCCACCAGCCCCGTTTACTCTGCCGCCGTAAGCGTCACCTTTTAATAACACAGTCGAGTGCTTTCGTAGCCAAGATTAAGATGACTGCAAATATTACACTTGCAGCATGTTTATATTAGCACATAGAAATATCTAGACGATATATCCTTATTAGGACAAAGAGCAAGAATTATGACTTTAAAATTCATCTCAAATATACATTTATTCATTCATTCTAATATACCAGATAAAACAAAAATAAATATGATGATACAGGTTGTACTGTCGTAAGAGATATATTGGTTTTAATAATAATAAAATTGTTATTAATATAATAATAATTAATTAATCTTTATGTGAATATTATAATAATATTCAGATTATGCAATAATTAATACTCATGTCACGTTATTGGGTTAGCCTTACTAGTTTCAGAACGATACGTGGTTCTTAATCCAGTAGTAGTACCGTATCTATCGACCTCACGAAACCCAAATGATAAAATAACATTAGTAAAACTCTTTCCTTTATTCTTTCACATAATTTCAGATTAGAACCTGCTGACTAAAAACACCCGAAAAAGTTTTTGTCCCTATTCCCGATTCATATTAAATTTTATCGTTTTGACAAGTTATAAACCAACAAAGTCGTTCGCCATGCGTCCCCTTCGCCCATTATTTTTCAACCATTGATTCCACTCTCACAATACTTTCTTCATGTGCATAACGGGTAAAATATATTAAACGCTACTAAGTTGTGCTTTTATTATATTCGTTAGTGCTCTATTTATTAGATCTTGTTACTTGTTGCAAAGTATCGAATCCTGAAGCTTACGGTACGAGCGCGTGCACGTCAAACTTCGCTAACCGTCCTTAAGAAAGTTAGCAAAGTTGGCTCCCGACGGAGATGTGCTCTGTCGTGCCGCCATACTACTTTCCCAACCTCATGTAAACTGTAATCCCGCAGATGAGACTAGGCTTTACCAGCTTATATAATTCTCATCAGAAGTCGTCGCGTCAACCTCTTCTATATCTCTTATAACTCAAGTTCATAGTTTTAACTGTACTTATATTTGAGCTTACGTGTCAGCAAAATGTCGCTAGTAAATATGCAAGAAATTTTCGACTAGCTTGAAACTTGTTAGTTGTAGATTTTTCTTAAGGTAATGGAAGGTGGTGCAGAAAGTTTTAAACGAAATCGAAAGTTGTGGATAGCAGACGGCTCGCCTTCTCACACTTCACTGCACTTGAATGGCGCTCGCGTCGCATTATCAGCCGTCACTTCGCTCGACAGGTGTCGCCTTCAGCCAACTCGAGAGTAAATTACTAGCTTAGAAGTCGCTGAATCAACCCGAATCTTGAATCTTCTTAATCGATTCTTAAACCACTTAGCATAATAGCTAATCATCGCTATCAATGGCATGCGCCAACTGGCAAATTCACGTTTTAAGCCTCATCATGTCCAACATCTTTTAAATTCTATACACAATTCTTTTGTTCCAACCTAACAAGTAAGTTTTACATATAAACTAGCGGCCTGCCCCTGCTTCGCACGGGTATAAAATATATATCCCATGTCAGTCAGTGTAAAAAAAAATGATTAAAATCGATCCAGTAGTTTTGATATATTCATTACTGCCCGTGGCCCGCAAGCGTTAAATTTGGAGAAAGACAATTTCCACTCCCTATACCAAGACGATTTCCTGCTATCTTTGGAATATCTAAACTCATATAGTACATTTTTACTTATTTACTTTTACATTTTACCTATGTATTTTATTTTAACAATTAATTACAAAATGTCTTTAAACAAACTCTTAAAAGATTCGAAGTGCTATAGGGTGAAGCGCGGCCTCCTCACGGCATTTTAAATCTGTAATATCTCCGAAAATGTACACTTAAATTACATGCTGTAAATGGCCATATTGATCTATATTAAATCAACAATTTATTTAAGGTACTTAATTGGATAAGGATTAATGCTGTATTGTATAAAAATTGCCTTGAACATAAGGCATTATTTTTCGTAAAAAGTAAATGAAAAAAAATGCTATTGTGGGTTATCCATAAGAGATAGACATATACCATCGCGGACTTTTCTGTAGACCTTTTCAAGGTGTACAAATATTTAATACATCATTTTGATAAATCTCGTAGGGTTTAGCCTGCGTTTGCAATGTAAGCAGAAAAAAATGTAATTATTTACAGAAACCTCAAAAATTACAGTATTTCTCTACTCCGTATTGAATGTTATTATACGTACAAACCTTCCTCTGGAAGCTCCTATCTATTAAAAAAAACCGCATCAAAATCTGTTGCGTAGTTTTAAAGTTTTATGTGTACATAGGGATATATGGACAAAGAATGCGACTTTGTTTTATAATATGTAGTGATATATAGTACATACAGTACATGAGTCTGAAAGTTACGCCCATTACAGGAAAGATGAGAAGTGCGAGACTAAGTTGGTATGGTCATGTAATGAGGAGGGATGAAAATCATGTGGCAAAAAGAGTTTTAAATATGAATGTGGATGGCTAGGGGGAGGCTGAAAAATAGACGGATGGATTGTGTGAAAAATGATATGCATATTAAAGGAGTGGCACCAGAGTTGACGAATGATGGAGGAGAATGGAAGAAGAAGACATATTGTGCCGACCCCACTTAGAGTGGGATAAGGGTAAGAGAATGAATAGTACATCAGTAACCGAGCCATGCTCGGTAATTTTTTTTTAAAGATTAAAAAAATGAAAAATAAAAACTTTATAAAAGGCAAAAAAGGAGGAACTTCTTTAGTCCACACGTTCCCCACTGAGCTAATACAAATTTACAAGTGACAGCAAAAGTCTTTTCTATTTAATGTCAATTTAAGCAATCTTTCTATGCAAACAGGAATAAAACGACTTTTTTTTTTTACTAAAACTTAGCTAGATCGATTTTACAAAAGCCGAAAAGAGCCGTTTATAAAATTAGTAAATTGGGAATATTAAAGATTTGTGTTATTTAATAAGCACAATAATTAAACATGGTGTTGGCACAACTTATATTGAAATAGTATAACAATTAAATTTTGAAAGTCTTTGTATTTTAAACAGGTGTTTCAGTATAGTACATAGAACAGTAACATCTTGCATGCTAAGCGCGAAGTTTGAGCTCGTTTTCGTATTTAAATAGGGAAATGGGAAACAGACGCAGTGAGTCGACGTAGCACTGGTGCCGTGGTATTGTTTTAATTAAAGTAATTGGAGTAGGCACGTTGAGAGCCGCCGCTCGGTTGGCATGATCTGTGCCTTGAGGATTTACACCAATTTAAGACCGAGCTCAACGAAGCTTCAATTAATGGTATGGAAAATACTCAACCGTAGAATGCAAATTCCTTATCTGTTTGCAAATGTATATATTTTTTAAAATTTACCTGTATCGTTTTTTGCTATTAATATACGAGTTTATGAATGACATATCGGACTTGTTGGCATAGACGACATTTTATTAAATTTATGATAGATTTATTTTAAAAATAAATGTGAAATCTACCGTTTGAATTTGAGTTTTACGTTACACAGCGACGTGACTGTATTCCCCTTCCGATGCGACAAATGCAGCGACGAAATATGAGAAACTAAAGTTAACAAAAAAACAACTGAAGATAAACGGAAGCAGAGTCGCTCATAGAGAAAAGTAGACATTTCTTTTATAGAAAACTTTGTGAACAGTCACTTTGTAGCTATTCTTTGTATTTGTTTCTTAGCGTAGCAAAATAAAGTTATGTTTCAGCAAACAACATTTAACTTATCATAAAGTATTTATTCAATATTAATGACAGATATTATGATATAAAATGGTATTTGAATACCTTATTTACTCATGATAAGATCACTAATAAACGTGAAAGATACATCACAACATAATAAAATATTGTAACTCATATTATTTTTGGATCACAAATTTTTGTTTCCTTTTTTTAAACATTTTTACTAACATCGAACACTGAAATTACTTATGATAATTACATGGTTATTAGATATTTTTACAAAGCAATACGCTTAACACGCTATATAAATAAGGTTATAATTAACCAAATTTAAATATTTATTTTTAGATATACCGTATAATAAACTACAAGAAAATTTTATTAAATTTATTGAGTTAATTTTCCAACAATATCGGGTAATGTTTCCTTATTAATAGTGATTTAGTTTATTTAAAAACCACATTGAATATAACAATATTTTAGAATATCGAATACACAATCTTCTAACATTAAATAAATGTCAAAACATATATTGAATGAAAAAACCGTGAACAAATATCATGTAAAAACCTTATGAAACTGATCATATTTTGAAGAGAATTTGTGGAATCGTGAAGTGGCAAAACAAAATTTAATATTCGTAAAAGGGTTGACGTCGGGACCGGGCAGCGAGGCAGTTGACGCGTGCCTTTACTAGGAGTTTTTTTGGCCACATTCCAAAATCAATATCTTCGAATACACAGGCTGTCGCGCATTTTTCACTAATCTTACCCACGAACGACAAACAGCAAAGATCTATCTAGATATGTTGCCTACTGCAGTAGACAAATAACTGTGCTTATAAAAGCGATTTTAACCAATCGCCAGTTTGCACTCGCTTAGATGGTTTCTTATCTGTGTTTATCTTGAAACTTATTGGAGATATTTAAACTAGAACTATGTAATTGAACTTAAAATGTTTGTTCCTTTATGGCGCTGGTCGAATTTATTTCAATAATATTTATATTTCTATAATATTAAATTATGCAATACTTGAGTTTTAATTGCCATTGCCCACCTAGATTGGTCCTTTGGTGCAGGTGGTAGTTACCCTGTCTTCAGCTTCACAAGTCGCAGGTTCGAATTTTCACATTTTGTAAAGTAATTTATGTGTTCTTTGAGTCCGGGTGTATTTATGTATTTAAGTATTTATTAAAATTATATATTTACCAGTTATCTGCCGCCCATAACACAAGTATTAAATAACTTTGGGGAGGGACGACTAATAATTAAGGTAATTGTCCTATATATTTATATAAGAAACCAAGTCAAGTTAAAAATGCTTTTAAAAAAGCTTTTCAAAAAATTTTAAGTCCTTACGGTTAGCCGTTGAACAGTTCCCTTGTCTGGAGCCAATCCTGGCAACAGCATCAGGTCATGCTTATCATAAACATGCATTCTCATGGGATCTGAAGCACTATATAAAATTTCAGCTCAATCGTCCGGGAAGTGAGCCAAATTTAACTTGCAAGTTTCCATCTTCACATACATACATTATAAGTTGAATAGACATTTTAAAACATGTGTTACTTAATTGTTAAACTACATAGAAAAAATAAATATACTTTTGCATGTTTCATTTCATCATAGTATTTCAGCTTGTAATCCTATTAACTAAGCTTAAGCTTGTTATATATTAAGGTTGCGTAATTTACCAGATTCATATGTAGTTTGTTGCTCAAATTTACTGCGAGAACTTAACAGTCTCAGATAGTCGTTATCAGATCAAATATATAAGAGCTCCATAGGTATCTAAAATTAATCGTATTGGATTCAAATTAAAAATAAGATGGTAATGGCATGGCAGTGAAGGCAAGAGTGGGGAGAGAGACACAGTTGGATGCGAGACGATGCACCGTGCTCGAGTGCTCGGTTCATTTAAAGGCACTTGTCTGTAATTGCAGAGCGACTAAGACTTAGCCCGCCCGAACGGCAGGCGCTATCAAACAAAAAGAACTTTTAATGGCATGCCTTTCTCAACCCTCTGCAGGCATTCACCAAACCGGGGACCCGCAGCGGTTTGAAGGCGACCCAATTCATTTAATTTCCCTTTGATACGCTCTTACACCAAAATATGGTTCTAGAATAATCAAGGACGTATTTCCTCGCTCCGTTTTTGCCAATTTAAGTTTCGCGCAACTGCTAAAAACGTTTTTTATTCTCAAATAGCTCTTGTAATTTAGTAGAAGACGCAATAAATAGCTCGGGCGGTACCGCTTGACCCATTTCCTGTTACATGCCGAAACGCCTGCGATTTAATCGTGTTCTACCCTTCTCTGTCTCTACCGAGACCCCTCACGTACGCTTCTTTGCCCTGTAATTATTAAATCCATTCCTTGCGTGCCAAGAAAGGGCCTAATGTGTCATGCTACCTTGTATTAGTCTCGCGGTCATCTTAAAATTGAGCTAACCTATTTAAACATTCTCTTGACTGCTAAAATTATTTTCTAATGGTGTTTACATCAAGTAACATTTGTTGTTTACTCAGGTTCTTTGAACCAAAACTATTTTTTTTTTGCTTTGATTGCATAAATATCCAAATATAAGCACAAATAAACAAATTTAGCGAATAAGCCACAGTTATATTTTGATTTTGTTGATAATACAGTTTAGTAGTAGTATATTGTATTTGCGAATGGTGTTATTTTTATTTATTTATTTTACCTTTTAACATTTCATCACCTTCCCGCCCTTATCCCATTCTAAGTGGAGTCGTCACATCATGTTATACCTATTTTACCTTTTAACATTCTTAAACCACCAATGTAGAAGGCATTGTAGTCCGGTAAATTAGAAAATAATATTGTCTGTGATCCTAAATCTATACGTTCTAATAATCCGAAACTCGCTTTGGTATGTATCTTTTTACCGTTTCTGTTGAGTTAAGGTGGTGATGAATGCGGCGGGCGAGGTGGCGGGGATGCGCCGCACAACACCCGCGCGAGCATCTGATAGGAAAACGGAAATTGCGAGACGCGTCGCATGCGCCTCTCGTAGCATGTCTGTGACGTGCATTCCATTCGCCTTTGGAATTTATTTCGCTCCGTTTCTTGTTGCATCTACGAAATCATTCACACCACTACAAGCATCCTGAAATAGCTTTCCCATTTCCAGTTCAAATAAGTACAGTTAGAAGAATATTTTAGTGTTTTATATGAGATATTTTTTGCAGTTTAAAATTTAAACTCATCTATCTAGTGGCAAATATAACCTCTCTTAAAATACATATTTCTATAACATTACAAATAACTGGAAACATCACATCATTAAGACTTGTACTTCTTTTACTGTAAAAAATTTACATACATTATTATTATTTTTAAATTATTAATTTGTTTATTCAAATGCATTAATAGTTTTTACAATTTGTTTCTTCATATCCTTAAGCCTTAACGACTTGTCTGGATATTGCACATTCCTCTTAAACATAAATAATCTGAATATAAACTTAAATAAAGTAACAAAATTATACTGAAAAAATACTAAATTATAACTAAGTATTCATAATAATAATATGAGTGCCGGTAGATTGTTTACAATAACTGCAAGCACAACAGAAAAATAATGTTTAAATAAGGATACAGTTGATCAAGACGTGTATTTAATAATTGATTTAAGTTTTGTCCTTTATATTTTGATTTTATATTTTGTTTGTTGATTTTAATGATTTTGGTAAATCATTTATCAATCTTGGAATTAAATAGTCTGCAGTACGTTCACCATAAAAGTTGTTTGCTTTACATGTTTTAATATTCTTATTGGCGGTTATAATGCAAGTATCATCCGCGTATTGAAAAAGTTTGCATTTATTTATAACATTATTTAGCTCAATTAATTAAAGCAAAGTCTCATCCTGATTAATTAATTAATTGTGAAAATTAATCTTACTCTAGACATAATAGGCATAAGGTTTACTACGAGACATAACTTCTACGTCACTCTTCAGCTCTTTAATTATATATGTACTAAAAATAATTATATGGATTTTATTTTAAAAAGTAATATAATTAAGCAAACTACGTTACTCGCATTCTCGTTATTGAGGTAATTCTTTCTGAGTTTCTATTACTACTATCAATATTGTAATCCAGATTTCAGGCGTCCAGTGTATGTATGAGATTTTTGCGTACGTCATACATGTTACAAACTGGCGCGCGCCCCAAGTATTTTTGTCGAACTTTCATGAATATATTAGCCATAAATGTGACTAAAGGAATCTATTCCCTGTTGCGATCCAAGCTCGCCCGCATGAATAGCTGCTTACAATTCACAATTACTTGTGAAAATACACGTACCGTGATTCTTTTGAAACTATTTTTTGCTAAATGATAAATAGTGTAGTTCACATTCATATCATTAGTGACACAGTGGTGATAAAGTAAAGGTCGTTTACCATAGTGAGCTTAATAATATCGTAGGTGTGATTTTTTCTCAAATAAATGTTCTTATTAAACAAAAGCAGTGATAGCCGATCGATGATCCCGTGGTCCTCTTTCTAGCGAGTCATGGGTTCAAATCCCAGGTAGACACCAAAAGCTTATACTGTTACTTTTATGCCTAATAGATTTTTTAAATCTGCCACACGTATGTGTAACCTACCCAATCGCAGAGTGGCGTAGTGAATCTAAGCTCCAACCCTTTTGTCCAAAAAAGCGAGAAGGAGGCCTATGCCCTACTCTGGGTTAGTAACAGGCCGTTACTTTACGTTTTGAAATATTATATGTTACATAATCTGTATCTGATAAGTGTATAGTGAAAGAGTCGAGCAAAATTGGGAACTGGAGTGATCAACATTATTATGCAGGGCCCGCTGTTATATTTGTTCAAAAATTAGATAAACGATATGTTCAACCTCATCTATCAGACGTCACGTTCTCTGTTAACTACGGCAAAGTTATTGCTATTATATTTAAGTCATTATGTATGTAATTATAGCACATCAAGACTATGTCTGTATGACCAACAAGCCACATATGCATGTAGAATTCCGGCTTTGTAGTGTAAACTCATTATCATACATACAACAGAAATAAGTTTTTTATAGATCATAAAAACACCTCTCAACGGTTGTTTAGCACCGTCACTGAAGGATCATTAGGAGATACGTCCAAAAAACGATGCGATGCGATAACGATTTCCTTTTGTATAACAAAATAACTTATTTTTTATAAAGCAGAATTCAGTCTGCTACATAAATAATATAACTTGATTATGTTGTTTGTGAGTTTCAAGAAAATTCGAAATCAATAGAGAATTATTTGTTTCTATTTATCATCGGCATTTCTTTGATCCCTTATCGAAAAGGTCCTATGTTTTGAGACTTTATTTAATTACGCTTCGCAGTTTTGTGTTCCAATCACGTTCAAATAGAAGAATTTGATTACACAATGCGAATATCAGCTATATAAACAACACCGCTGTCACACACCCCGAAAGCTATCAAATAGAAAAGCCATCCGATCGGAATAATCAAATGACGCTTTCAAAATTGCCTCCAATGTATTACCCTTACGTTACCGTGATTGTAATGAGTTATGGCAACTTCGTTTATATTTTTTACCTTTTAATAGTAAATCTATAGTAACTAAAATTTGGAAACACATTTTTAACTTCGTTGTAGTTGTCGGTACATAAATGAAATTGTTTTTGGAGTATTTTGCAAATAGCTCGGGCATAATCGGGAAATGGCAAATTTGTTGTTCTGAAATAAAGTAAATTGACGGAAACGAACGAGCTCATCGAAATAGAACTAACTCATAATATATACTTTACATATACATAGTTAATAAAAAAACAATGGTATAATAATTTATATAAGGAAACACATGCTCCAAACATATTTTAAAATATATGATATTATTTTGCAATCCGTGTTTAAATAAAATCAACGAATGCTAAATGTTTAGTATTTATTATTCGTTTATCACTAGCACTGTACACAATCACTAGTACAATCTCAAAAATTATTTGGCCCCGTAACCGATTAAGAAAATCGCAATGCAAATCGAATTATAACTAAATAATATAATTATTTTGATAATGAATCTCTACTAAGAAACACCTAATTCTAGAATTATTTAGAAATTTAAATATACCTAGTTTTATTTTTGAATAATGACTTTTCGATTTGATACTACATATATATTTTTACTATATTCAAGCTAATTTGCGTAAATCGATATTCTTTATTCCCCTCGTCTTGATATTATACCGGAATTAAAAAACATACTTTTAACTAATTATATATGAGGTTTAGGGTGAACCAACTACATCGTAGCAAATTCGGTAGCATATAGTAAGTAACTTTGTACATTATATGTTTTTAATTGTTTGTGGTGTATGCACGTGTCGCAAACACGCAAGCTAAAAGTTTAATATTCCCGTAGAGTGCAGTCTACCAAATAGCATAGATACAACTTATGAAAGAGACGGGTATCAAATTTTACGTTGGACTGACAATTAAATTTATATGTAAACTAGAATGTGCGCATACAAGACATTTGCATAGCGCTGCAAAAGGATCGATTAGTCAGTACGTACACAGGGCACACAGGGGCCGTCGCGTGCAGGCAGCCCATAGCAGGCCGGCGGCGGGCGGCTCGGCGCGGCGCTGCCTTCCGGCGAAACGCGAGGAATGTTGCCGATAGATTAACTTCTGATCTCTTTTCCGATATTATAGCGGAACGTTTATGTAAGGAATTCTAAGCATTTCAATCTGGTTTAAGGCCAAAGAAGATTGTCTTGGATATCTATTTCTTATCTCCTGACGTTGTAGATTTTCCCGTTATCTTAGTAAATTAAACCCCTCAATATAGTTTGAAACTTACTCGTATCGGTTTCTCAGAAAATATAAGCCGTTCCTTTGAAAATTACTCGTTTATTTAACGTTATCTTTAATAGGACAATATGTAAAATATTCATTTTTTTTTACTTTTGACTACGAAAGACATATTGTGACACACACAATGATCTCTAACACTAGACAACACAAACACATATAAATTCACTTAGGCCCAATTCGATCATTAGTATTGTTTGGAGATTTTGTTCCATGGCTTTTTACCAATGCTCTTTAAATTCAAGTAAAGCGTATATTATAATATTTACACACACTTATAATATTGACTCATATACACACTCATAAAGGCAAACTCACACGCACTCATACACAACTCTTTCATACATACAAAACATATAGCATGTTAGGCTCAAGTTGTAGTGTCTAATTTCATAAGAAATGCCGTGGCTATTGTTTTCGTTTACGAGCTAAACCTCTGATTTTCAAAACAGGTTTATCCTTGCTTAAAAGTCACCTCAGTCTGCTCAGATTCTCTACTGCATGCTCTCGTTTTAGCAGCACCGCTCAGTACATTGAGAGTTTGCACCCGCTTTGCATTTAAAGTCAATAAATATGTACAAAAATCTTGCGTATACCTAAATTGCGAAATATCCAAAATTACAATATCTATGCGAAGGTTACAATTAACGACACATAATCTAATATAAAAATATTACTTACCATAATTAACGATAGCTACAAGGCAAATTATAAAAGATTTTCTCATTTAACCCCATTTAATTTAAAAAATAAATTCAAAAAATTCGTATTTTTTTCTAGTAGTGACCATAAGCATGAATTTTTAGCAGAGGGTCAAAACCATATTATTGCTGCAGGAAGTTGCAGGAAACTAAGAAACCTATGAAATAAAAGTATTAAAGAAACTTATTAAAACGTAATCATGGGTTATAATCTTTCTCGTTGCTCAATGTTAAACATTGGTTAAGTTTTCCATACGTATATGCTCTACGCTCACCCTGAGGTAGAGCGAGGGCGTCGCGGCTTGTTTGCGTACAAGTGAATTCCATTAGATTCAGCCCGTGTACCACAGACTAGCTCCGCGCTTCATTCATATCCCATTAGCAGATCGATTCACAAGTGCTTATTTCTGTTTTAAGGCAGTTGCACATTGGGTTTCTCAAAACTCACAAATACAACTTAATATAACATACAAAAATATTTACTTTGTTCAATGTACTTTTAGATATACATATACATGATATGTTTAGTAGTGTAGTAGTAATGATACAAAAATATTAAGAATCTAGACGATAAAAATATTCATGGATCTAATTATGATATCAAGATACTTCAAAAGATGAGAAACTTATCCCTACGAAAAGTCTCGCACCACTATCCCAAACCAAGTTGCCCGTGGGACTCTGTGCGGTTAAAATACCTGAACATGAAAATTCATTTAATGTCACGCGAATGTACTTTGCCATTTAGAAGTGTGTTGAACTGTGCTCCGCGGCACTGAAACAATAATTAAATTCTCCCTCGGCTGTGAGTACAGAGTGTATTTCATCAACCTCCGCACTAACTCGCGGCCCGCACCACCTGAAATATTTAATTCCAACCAACCATTGTGTTGTAATGCACCGGAAATGAAATCTCTTGACATTTCACTTATTCTTTGCGTGTATGTTATTTTAAGATTTTGGAAATTTATTCAACTTAGCCTGTGGTCCGCGCGAATATTCTGAAAGTTTTAAAGCTACAATATATGTAAAAAGAAGAAAGGAAGTATCCACATAACAATCATGCGGCGCATGTAAAACAAACAATTTCCGACTCAAACTATTTGCACGCTACACACCTTGAGATTCCTAAATATGTACTAAATATAGAAAAATATCGGTCATGTCTTCTCTTTTATATCATAAAACCTCTTATGGGTAGCGCATTCCACATGGCTGACGGTACGAAAGTCATTCCTACTCCTACAACCATCTTAAATTTTCGAAAAAAGTAAACACAGTAAATCGAGTAAGTAATCGAGACTAGTGTGTCTTACATAGTGTAAAATAAAAATACATTTCATAGAAATAATAAAAAAGTAAAAGTGATATTATTAAGCTATAATACGCGATACAATTCATTTATCGCGCATTAAAAAATACGGTTAAGTATAAATTACCAGATTACATCTAATGATAAATAGACGAATACGCGATAAACGATTTTTACATAATATTTTAGAATACACTTACGATTATTAGTTTTTGCAGAAGCTTTATTCATTTTAGAAATAAAATATATATATTCCAACTAAAGGGTAGTTTATGTTATAATATTATTGTTGTCTTTATTGTTGAAATGTCAATATTAAGTTACATATATCTAGAACTGACGTATGGTAAAAGCGTTTAATACGCTACGCTCGGTGCGCTATATACATTTCTCTTTCATGTAGATATATTTCCACCTCAACAAGTTTATTAATAAAAAGTAAAACTGATGAGTTTTTTGAGAAGTCAATCCTATTACGAAGTTTAATTATTACATTGTAACAACTTTAAAAAAAAATCAAATAAGAATACAATAAAAACACATTCAATTAGAATGTGACAATCCAGCGATTATTCTGGCAAAAGTGCACTTTGTTGATTGACGCCGAACAGTTTTGATGCTCTGCAGGCGTGGAAAACCTAATTACATTCGTTAGTCGGTTGGGTTATTCAACCGCCTGCCGTGCAATTACAACCCTTACTGTAGCGAGCTTTTACATTTAACACTGATTTCTCTTCAACACTGCACTGTTAGTCGCATTTAATTAAATCCAACAGTACTATCGGAATGAATACAAAAATATAAAACATGAATATATTATTTATTTACCCATAAATTTTTATATATTTGTGTAAGTGTAGGAAAGTACATGTGCCAAATACAATGATCTTTTATGACATTATTCGAGATAAAAGGACTATAATTAATTATTCATTTTATTCATAGTATCTGGGTGGCCTTGCTCGGTAATTTTTAAAATGATGTAAAAAAACTTAAAATAAAAAAAAAAATTGAAAAGAAAAATTAAAAAGTAATAGGGCAGGTGGGGCTCAATCCTAGGTATTTTCAGCTTCTAGTCCGCCCGTTCCCCAAATCAACTGCCATGACGTTTCATTGGACAGCGAAAAATTGTGATTGTATTCAATGTAAATTTCAAAAAAAATTTAGAGCCCGAAAACAGGGATACAACTATTTTTTTTTTTTAATAAAACTTATCTAGATCGATTTTTCTTACCCAAAACACCCTGAACATGCTGATAATCAGCAAAATCATTGGAGCCGTTTCCGAGATTCCAAAAATATATTTATACAAGATTAACTCATTTAAATATTAAAGATTTAAAGCCTCTATATTTGACCTTATTGTATGTAATTCAACAAAAATAATTTCGGAATTTTCACAACTTTACGCTTTAGTACTCTTGGTTTGAAGACATAGTTATAATGTATCTAATTTTAAGCTCATACACCGTACATTTATTTTTATTTATATCATATTCAATTACTGATGCAGTGATTTAAAGTACGAGGTGGAAGGTAGATATGCTGCTTCTAAAGTCTCAGCTTGAAGTACCGCCCAATTGCATTCCCGTCGACGTTACTAGGTCGAAATATCCACAAATAAACTACCATTATAGGAATTTAATTGTGGTAATTTAATTGTGGGAATTTAATTGTGACGCCGTGTGGTATCCGGCTGAATAGAATAGTACCACCCTCTTTTCTTACCGAGGTGTCGTAAAAGGCGACTAAGGTAAGTCGACCCGCCGTGTGGTATCCGGCTGAGTAGAATAGACTACTCTCATTTCTTACCGAGGTGTCGTAAAAGGCGACTAAGGTAAGTTGACCCACCGTGTGGTATCCGGTTTAGTAGAATAGACCACCCTCATTCTTACCGAGGTGTTTTAAAATACGACAGAGGTAAGTTGACGTCAGGCAGGCGGCCGGTCGTAAAAACGCAGCCAAATCATGTAACAGCGTGTTTATAACATGTTGTGCCGACCCCACTTAGAGTGGGATAAGGGCAGGAGGATGATGATATAGGAATTTAATTTAAAATTCTTGTGTAGCAATATAAAACTGTATTTAAGTACTTGGAAGCCAAAAAATGTAAATAAAACAAACAAAATTAAAAAATCGAGAGTTAACTTCAAAATACTACAGATTTAGCGTGCTAACGGTATGGTTGTGTTCTTTGATGATATTATTCTAAATCCCAAAATTTTCCTGTTTGATTTTAACAACTAATTTAAAATTTAATTTATTTATTTAATTTCAATTTAGGGCGTTAATAGGTTGCAATATATAACTTACTTCATACCTGTATAGAATCTAGTAGATTTTACATAAGACAATATATCCTTTATGCTACTACAAAAAATATTCTGAAATTAAAAAAAAAAACAAATAAGCAGATATTTAAAATTACCAATGACCGCCGTGTGGTATCCGGCTGAATAGAATAGTACCACTCTCATTTCTTACCGAGGTGTCGTAAAAGGCGACTAAGGTAAGTCGACCCGCCGTGTGGTATCCGGCTGAGTAGAATAGACCAACCTCATTTCTTACCGAGGTGTCGTAAAAGGCGACTAAGGTAAGTTGACCCACCGTGTGGTATCCGGATTAGTAGAATAGACCACCCTTTTTCTTACCGAGGTGTCGTAAAGTACGACAGAGGTAAGTTGACGTCAGGCAGGCGGCCGGTCGTAAAAACACAGCCAAATCATATGACAGCATGTTTTTAACATGTTGTGCCGACCCCACTTAGAGTGGGATAAGGGCAGGAAGATGATGATTTAAAATTACCAATGAATATTTGTAATTAATTAACGAGTCTAGCAAAAAGAAACTGCCTTTTTTATTATATGAAGACAGCTTCAACTTTGTTCTTAAAATTTTGTATGTTATAAAAGTATGAAATTATTAATTTTCTAGTTATATGGACTCTCAATTTCCGTCAAGCGTTTTCTTTTTTTATTAGACTTATTGATACAGAGCTACTTAGGACTTGTGGATGATGTTTGAAATTTTGACATCGAATAATTTTCTTATTCTGAAATTGAAGTAATAGTTGTTTTTTGAATAATAAAATATTTGTAACTCTAAACTATTTATTAGATGTATTACGTTATTAGAACATTTATAAAATTATAGTTTGAAACTGGTTTGGTTTTTCCTGCTTGTCTGAGTGATTGCTATGTAGCTATAAATTCGCCAAATGTTATTACTACTTTTGTGATATTTATAATATTATATTTATTTTTAAATATTCTGAATATATTTCTTCTGATGTGAAGATTTGTCGGTGTACACAGGGATTACATTTAAGATGTCCCCAGTACAAAAATACACCATAACATGAATCAGATAAAGTTAAAATTAAATTAATAATACATTAGTATGTCTGTACTATGAATATAATACTATTTACTCTTAATATTAAAAACTAAACTGTGTAAATAATATGAATACACAGCTCTCAAGATTATAACGAATAGAAGTATTTAAATAACTGGAATATTATTCGAATATTATCTCTCCAGGTATGCGCTTATCAAGGCTTAGCGGCGCACGTTGGCGTCAAGTAGCGAACGACGATGATTGGCCCGATTTCTTCGCCGCCGCCTTATTTCCATCTTATTACCAGCAGCGAGCGATATTAAAGCGGGCGCTGGGCCGCCGCCACCCGCGCCTCCGCCCTGTCTTCGCGTCCGTGAATTAGGTTAATGGCTTGCCAGGTGATTTCTTTCCAAGCCGTAGTTTGAGTAAGGCACCTCAACACGCCAATATCACCGAAAAAGCCCAAATGTTCGACTTATACATGACATGCGTAACACGAAACAGGCAATTTGGCTCATGAATATACACGCGAGTACACGATTATAGACCCTCAACCGTGTAAGATTTCTGATAAGGCGAATAATTCAAATTTTATTAAAGTTACGCCCTGTTGTAGAGTGTCGTAGCGTTTCGTACCTATATTATGAGATTGGGGCTCCCGGGGGTCTTTGATTTATGGTACGAAGTCGCACCGCAGAGCGCCGACGCCGCGCGCTAGCGAGTGCCGCCGGCGTTTTTGCGACCCTTCTCCCCTACACTACTGTCATACTCTAAAAGCTAACAAAACTTAATCATACAAAACAGACCAAATTCTCATCCTTATTTTCTTTTATGAATATAACGAAGACGTACTTACAATCGCAATTGATGTAACATAAGTAGTAAGGTTGGAAATTTTACATATAAGATTATTATTTAAGAATTAAAAATTAATTAATTAAATTCCAAATTAAATTCAAATATATAAATTTACTTTATCACTTCAAATTTGTAATGGTCATTGCAGTTTAATTATCCTACCAATATTATAAATGCGAAAGTTTGTGAGTATGGATGTATGTTTGTTACTCTTTCACTGCGATTCCGCTAAACCAATATCGATGACATTTGGCACAATTATTCCTCATACAGCGGGGTAACAAATAGACTATAGAAGACTATTATCAGCCTATCCCACGACAACGAGCCACGCAAACAAAATTCGGGGTAAAAGATACCCCAGCCTTTTTCTAAAACGTGGTACTATGTTCTTCTAACTTGAGTTAATCCTAATATATCTTAATCTATGCTGTAATTTGTACACAGGTTTTCTGGGTATAACCGAACTAAAAACACATCGTAGACCTAGACTTTTATTTAACGGGAAAGTAAAGGTTGTTTAGAACAGAAAAAAAACATATTAGTAACTTATTTTTTGTTAGACCGAATACTAAAAGTAGATACAGTCCCTTATGTTGCGTACATTGTATAAGAATACATTTAAAAATAAAATACGTTAGTCTTTTCTAAGCTAACAATGGATATAACGAAAGTAGACTGATGCAGTGCTACAATATTAAATACAGAATACGCAACGCGTTACGATCTTCCGCTCGCGTGCTAACTCCCAAATTCGATGTCATCAATCGATAACGTTAAAGCTACCGCCATTAACGACTTTATCCATACAACGCCAAGAGCTTTATTTACCTTAATAATATACATAAAATGGTATAAATCTTTCGAAGTCATCTAAGCGAATAACAGACCAATATATACACAAATTCAATCATACTAATACCACTAACAATTTTAAGTATTTATAAAATGTACCTGTCCGACTTCAAAGGACGCTTGAAATTGTAAGCTTTGATCTCGTTTGCTATTAGTGACAAAATCGTTCAGTACCTATTTGATTCACAGTGAATGATTATATTATTAATCTATTTCTCGTGAAAGTATAATTAATATTTATGACTAAAATACAAATGACATTAAAAAGATACGATGCATTCGGCCTCCCAACTTGATCATTTTTATTTAGTAAACCAGAACTTTTTTTTTGTTTTATTAATTTATAATTATTTTTCTTATTTATTTTATTCATTTGTACGGAAAGAAAATCATTATCTTAATTACTATTTAAGAATAAGAATAATTTAATTATATGTAAATTTAATGCTTACTCTTAGTGAGACTTTTTGGTATAATATTACCAAATGTCTGTTTAACTATATATTTATTGAACATTGATTTATGAAGTAATAATAAGGAAAGAAAAATATTTTTCCACAATTAGTTTAAAAAAATCCATAATGACATTTGCCTGATTGTAAATATTCGTCATTATTTGCCCCAGAGACTTTTTAGTATAATATTAGCAAATATCTATTTAACAATATATCTATTGACATTGATTTATGAAGTAAAAATTAGGAAAAAATAATACTTTATTTTTCTAAATTAATTAATAAAAATCCATAATGACATTTGCCTGATTGTAAAAATTTGTTATTATTTTCCCAACATAACATAAACTGTGAATAAAGAGATACTTTCAGAATAAAATATCTTCCGATATATTTTAAAGCTTTGACAACATAAATATCAAAAAGTAAATATAGATACCCTATTTAAGAATATTTTAACAAATAAAAGATATTTCAAGGAGATAAAGCCGAGCTATGATATACCAAGTAGCATATAAATTTTAGTTACAGAAACTATAACTTTCAAAATTTGTCATTAATAAATTAATTATACTTAACTTACAAACTGTTTAACAGTATACAATTACAAAATAGTTTTACTATGATTGTACAAAAAAATCAGAGAATTTTAACTAAACATTAGACATTGCGAATAACTTTAACGTCTGATTTAACAACATTACTATTTACTTTATATACTTATTTAAAATTGTGATTTTTTAAAAGTAATTTTACATTATAAAAATATATTAAGTATATTATATGCTATATTTTCACTTAACACAGTTTTCGACCGATAACGTCCTCGTACGCTCCGAATTGAAGGCATAAGAAAGCAAAGCAGATGTCAACTACAGCTGGTTGAAGGGGACCAAATGATAGGCAATTACAATTTGACCCGAAGTCAACCAGCTAAAGCGAACAACGCTACACTTTCCCGCTACCGTTGCTTCCTCTTCACAATTCTTCTCAATTGCTCTTCTTTCGAAAAATTAAAAAGTTTATATACCGAAATGAATATGTACGTATTGTTGCCAGTTTTGTTTTTAAAATCGTACAGTCCCAAACATAAGGGTTTCGATATATTTAGAATCTTGTAAAATTTGCGTATGTATAGTGGAACAGATGAGTCCGAGAATAGAACGGTTAGAGGTGCGAGGAGAGAGGTGCGACGTCGGCGGCAGCACGACGTCAGGCGGCGCCACATATAGGGCTGGGCGCGCGCTCTGGAAGCACACACAGTGTTAACTTACCGGCGAGGCGGGCCGCGGCGCGCTGCTCGTAGCGCGCGCGTGCCGGCGCGCCGACATTGACGCGCCGCATGTAATTGTACACGCCGCCTTGCTATTTTAGTCTCGTCCGCTGCACTAATTCGGGCAGGGTTAACGCGGCGGCCTCCCTGATCGCTGTCAGCCGATGCACACTTCCGTCGTTACAATTTACGCGCGCACTTAAAAATCTTACGAGAAGCGTTACGATATTATCCCGAGTTGCGCACAGCCACATCCGCGGTTTTAAGTAATTTAACATCTCGATTGACGTCGGCAGTCCGAGTTCCATTGAAATCATAACCCGATGACCCCGACGTCATCGACCTTACGCGAGCACCAGACAGGGGTTCGTTGACATCTAGCAAATGACCTTGCATCACGCGTTTGACCCAAATATATTTCATGCCAAAAAATATTTAAAACGAAAATTACATCTTTAAAAAATCGTAAAGATTTTAAATTTAATCTAAAAGATCGAAAATCGCAAAGGTGACCGACCTCAGGTGAGAAACGCGAAGACACCTCAGGTCGCTACTTTACGTCCGCGAATGCATTCTGACCGACAACGACGCGACATTGCGAACCTACTAACCCCGCGCCGCAAGGGGTCCTGCGCCCCGCGACCCTCCGTTTCCGACCGCCCCTCCCCCTCCCCTCCCCCCTCCCGGTCCATCCGAAAGCTTGGAAAATACTTAACGTGTAACCCGCGCAGATTTGTCCAAAAGTAAAAAACAATAATGTATTACAGAAATCCGGCACCGATAGAATATTAAGGATAGCCTGCGCCAATGCATAAACGTGTTTCAAAATGATAGTAAAAGGTTTATAAGCGAGTTATGTCGAGCGCGCGGGGCGGGCGGTTTGGCAGCACGGGCGGCTAGGGCGGGCGGGCCTCGCGTCTCGACTGAGAGGCGCGCAGCATCGCGCCGCCGCACCTCGCCCCTCACCGCCCCGCGCCGCGCTCACCGCCGCACTGTCTGCGGCGCTGCAGCCTCGCGCCGCGCCCGCCCGCCTCGCGCCTCGCACCTCGCGGCGACCACCACACACCACCCGCCTAGGGTTACCATTTCATTTTATCCCAATAGATAATTTAAGACTGCTTTGCTGAATATGTAACTCATTTTTGAAGAAATTTAAAAATATATTTCATTTTAACTGACGTAAAACTTGTAGAAAATGCCACCTATATTCGAACTCTTTAAGAGTTCGAATATAGGTGGCATCATATTAAGTGTAAAATAAACGCAACTATTTAATTGGTATGTCGCTAAATTACTGATTCAAGGCAACATATATATATATATATATATATATATATATATATATATATATATATATATATATACATTATATATATTCCCAGTACCTATATAAAAATATTATTTACTGTCAAATATTTACTATTTAAACGCTTCCTTTTTGATCATTTGATCAGAACGAACTCTACGACTTATTAGGCATAAAATTATTAGTTTCTACGACTAAATTAAAAGGTGTTCCAGTGAATAAGCCTGTGTGAATACAAATTATCCATATGTCTGGTTTTTCTATTAATTTTTTGAGTATTTAGTTCTGAGCATTGTTAACAGAAATATTTTCTTTACTATATGCTAAGTAAACTGATAACAAATATGAACAAATGTACTGTTATTTCGAATGAAGTCGATTAAATACCCTTAACTACCAAAATCTTAGTCCAACCAAAATCTACAAAACAAGTTTTATGCATATTGTGCATGGGGATAGCTTAAACCTGAGAACAAACTGCACTTTTATAAAAACTTTGAAACTAAACCGGGAATATTGCTCAAATCTCTATCACTTTGTCAATATCAACTACTTTGATTTGATAGTGTTTAATCGTAGTACTTGATTCATATTTTCGGTAATCCCAACTATGAAAAGATTTTAACTCTTTTCGGTTGTTATGTCTTTTATCCACGCCTTGATGTGACAGTGGAAAATCTCCAAATTCCGCTTGTAAACTTTCTTGTCCGCTAATAAACTCTATTAAGATCTAATTAAACTCCTTCGTTTACAATACCAATAAAAATAAAAACACCAACCTGACAGTCAACAAAATAAATAATTTTTCAAAATCATTAGCAAGCAAGCATAGCAAAATCTCGTGGAGAATCATTTTAAGAGAAAGAAAATCGGTAACTATTATTTCATTTTAACATACTTTTGGTGATCCTCTATCCTGCATTTCATTAAAATAATTATTTCTATATTTCTTATATCTTAACTTGGTTAATCCATCCTTGATCTTGCTTTAAACCTAAATCTCGGTCAATAAAATTATTGACAATGGTAAAGATAAACATTGAAATTTATGTAAAAATAGATTTAGATAAGGTAATATAATACAACTATGTACTGTTAGATTGTGCAGTTTGGTTTATAAAGAAAAACACAAACTGAACTTAATTATTTTTATTTTTGTCTTTATAAAAAATAATACTTTAGTTTAACTACTATTATCTACGCTGGTACTTGGACACTTTTCGCGAAACCCTTGTAGCGAGTTGTACGAGCCGGAGTATTTGATCCCCAGTCTATTGCTGAAGCCAGCCGGCAGGCAGGAACCGAATCCGTGGGCAGCAAGTCGACTAGATCACAAGGACTGACTGAATCTTGAAAAATGTATAAATTTTGTAAGCCTATATTGCTCATCGGTACTTTAATTTTATTTATTTTTAATTGACCCCAATTTGGAAACGATAAATCAGCAATATATGCCCATGACTAGGGATGTGGCAGTACTTATTTACAAAAGTGAAAATTGTATGGTATGGCTGTCAGTCAACAAATGTGTCTAGCCACTCATACACAAGGAGCATCCAAATTTTTTTTAGGTCCTTCAGCAATCTAAAAGTTTATTTAAAGAGAACAAAACCGAATCAAGAAATTGAGCTATATTGAGCTTCTCAGTAAATAAAAGATCAAAATTCTCTAGAAATGGGCGGTGGGGCTATAAACTGAATAAATGATTGTACCTTTTAGGATAAAGGCTCAACACGCCGCAGTCTTGAAGCATTTTATTGACACTTCCATTTTAGTATTCATCATTTTGTATTTTAAGAAATAGAAATTATCAAGTACACTAAAAAAGCACACGTTTTGACAAGTTCCTTCAAGCACTTGACACGTGTTGACAAGTTCCTTCTTCTTCTTTTAAAAATTTGGCTTTCAGGCGTGCCAACTGGGCACAGATTACTTTGCCAATGTCACGTAGGAGACAAGTTCCTTCAAGTATTTGAAAAGTTCCTGTGAATTATTAATCTGACTATCAGAAACTAATTGAAGTCTTAAGTATATACACTATCCTACTATCCTATTCTACTATACTATCCTACTAATATTATAAATGCAAAAGTTTATGAATATGGATTTTTTTATACGCCTGGCTACGATCTCGCCTGATGGAGCGATAGATAGATATAACATATTTTTATTTAAGTAGATAGAAATAAAATTTTACCCATCCCGTAATACAAATACAAAGTTGTAAAGGAAAGTAACTTCAGTCAAAACCTTCACATTCATCATCACCATAACATTCACCTATTACTACTACTACTACTACTACTACTACTACTACTACTACTACTACTACTACTACTACTACTACTACTACTACTACTACTACTACTACTACTACTACTACTACTATTACTACTACTACTACTACTACTACTATTACTACTACTACTATTACTACTACTACTACTATTACTACTACATATTTCTTGAGATTGGTCAATTATATCGATTCTATAGAATTCTACGGCAAAAACAATGAAATTTGCAATGGTTTCTCATGCTTCTCAAAAAAATTTTTAACTAGTGTCAATGTGTACTTCAAATTAAAAAAATAGACGGCTGATTTCTGAATGTAAATCCTAAAGTATTCAAATAGCTTATTATTTCATACTAGCTTCTGCCCGTGACTTAATCTACGTAAACTTTATGAGTGAGATTTCATCCAAATCCTTTGAGCCGTTTCAACATAATTATAAAAAATATTATAATATAAAAAGCAGATTAATTATGTACAAAGTTATATCAAAAACTGGAAAAAAAATGCATTTTCATGTCATTTTCCTTAAAAGGCCGAATAATTAGTATGGATAATTTAGTTATATATTTTGCTAAGGTTTTGTGTCTGTTGATTAAAATAAGACAATAAGTATTAAAAATCACGGATAAAGTCAAGCCGCCTGGGAGCTTTAATCGAAAACGTTGCCTTATCCCTTTGGGATTTAACACAATAATGTATGGTGCTATTATTCCTTTGTCGTAGGTCTACAGAGAGGTCCGCCATGGCAAAAATTTATCTAAGAAAAGGTCTCGTACGATGTGGTAATAGGAAAAGTTTAAACGGATACAGTACTAATCCTTACCAAACGAAATAAATTATAAATAAATAAGTTACTTTAAGCATTTGATACTTAAAATTGTAACCTCTTAAACTATACAATACAAATGAATATCTAAGCAGTTATCGCAAAATGAGAACTAGCGAAAAATATTCTAACACCAGACAGAAGCCGGCTAGTGATATTGTGATAATGCGAATAGGTTTTTAATTTATTCTTAAAAGTTGTATGAAACTGGGTAGTCCTTGATAGATTAATCTAAAACTCCTATACATTCTTTTCAGTGGGGTCTCGAGTCTGCTTATCCCTCGGATAGGCACTTGTGATTTTTCATTAAATAAACTAATTAGCTTTTAACAGTGACTTTGTTCACGTGCACCGTGGAATCTTGGAATAAACAGTAACTTAACTCACCTTAGTAACTCACCCTGCAAATATCTCCATCACAAAAATCAGATCGATCGATTTTAAGTTAAATTGGAATTACTATTACATATATGTTTCCGTTACTCTAAACGTGAACATTTCAACAATTCGATTTCCTTCATGGCATTACTGCTAATTAGCAAAAGATATACCATTTCATCAGGAAAAAAAGTATAATATACTCAAAAAAAAATGTAAAACTTTTCTGCTAATAGATACTATATCTTTTAATGTTAGACTCAGTTGGGGTTTACTATATAAAACCTATTTCTTTAACTTACAAACTTGACTTTAACACATCGTCAATAGGTCAATATCATTATATAAAGGTTGTTGTCTTCATATAACCATAATAGATGATGTTTTTAATGTGATGCTATTCCTATTGAATTCAGAGGTTTTCTATAGCTTATAGGTTACCCCGGTTTATAAGCATTATTTTGTCCAAATTTCGTCTAGATATACGTTTTGGATCGGATTAGACATGAAAACGTGACAGGCAGACAGACTTTTGCATTTATAATATTTTTAAGGATTATATAAATTAATTTAATTAATCTAAAACGATGTCTGGTTTACTATTATACTAACTAATATGCGAAAGTCTGTCTGTCTGTCTGTTACGTTTTCACGGCCAAGCCGCTGAACCAATATCGATTATATTTGGCACAATTATTCTTTATACATCGGGGTAACATAAAGGCTATAGAAATCCTGATAATTCAACAGGAATTAAATTCAGGAGGAGTTACATAGGATGACATTCAAAACCGCCATCTATAATAAACCTATGGAAGTTTTTTTAATTCACGATATGTCATATCCATCTGCGGGAAGAGGAGGAGGACGTGCTGTTGTCGCTGTTCGCCGACGACAGCGCGTATTTCGCGTCGTCCTACCATCAGATCGTCGCCACCAACCGCATGCAGCGTATGCTGGACTTGTTGCCGGAATGGCTGGACAAGTGGAGGATGGCCGTCAACGTCGGGAAGACGGCCGCTCTGCTCACCAGCCGCTCCAAGCCGCTACGTCAGCTGACTCTACGAGGCCAGGACGTAGAGTGGAAGACCACAGTAAGGTTTTTGGGGTGTGAGTTGGACCGCAGCCTGTGCATGATCCCCACGGTGAATCACGTCGTGGTCGAGCTGCCGCTGCCAGGTCCAAGCTTCACGCGCTATTCACATACCATCTACCTATGAACACCAAACTGCGGGTCTACGGTGATTACGTCCGCTCGCGCTTGACGTATGCGGCACCCGCCTGGTACGCGCTATGTTCGGCGTACCAGAAGCGAAGACTGCAAGTCCAGCAGAACCGCTGCCTGCGACTGATCGTAGGAGCCCCGAGGTATGTGCGGAACGACGTCGTGCATCGGGATACCAAAAAGCCGACCGTGGAGGAGTATGTCCGTTGCCTTGCGCGCCGGATGTTCGCGCGTGCGGACCACAGCGCGCACGTACACCTCCACGGCATCGCGCCACTCCATGCGCGACCACCTGATGGACGTTCCCTGCCTCGCGAGCTCCTGCGGTCACCGTCTCCGCGGCCCGATGCGGATGACGACGGCGACGACGAGGACGACGCGACGGGCGAGAGGGCGACACCACGGATTATGACACCACCGGATATGACAGCACCTGATATGACACCACCTGACGACGACTTTGAAGTCTGGGAGCTAATATTCCTAGACCTCCCCACCGAACCAGACATCCCTTAGGTCACCTAGGTGACCTGGGCCCACGGCCCAAATACCGACACCCTTAGGTCACCCAGGTGACCTCGGCCTACGGCCGAAACACAAACCAGGCTTAAGTGCCCGCGAGGAACTGCCCGGGCAATGAGGTACGCCTCGAGGCCCGTACCCCGCTTATCCCCCACCTGGGGAGTAAGCGAGGCGACCCTGCTATGTCATATCAAGTCAAATCTTTATTTACAGAAGTATTTAGATTCCAAGTTTTTCGGCTTACGTCAAAAAAGTTATCTTTTGAGAGTATTAATAAATATTAGTTTCTGTTTAATGGATAAATTTAACTGAGCTATTACAATGGATAATTAATATAAGTTATACGGGTTATTTAAAATAAATAAACTAATAATATTATAAATGCGAAAGTCTGTCTATTACGTTTTTGTTTTTGTTTATTTAATTAAGAGAATCTTTGGGCTCGGACGTTAAAGTAATAATTTTTGTGTTGTTAAATAGAAAAATATTTGTTATCTTAGTATCAATTATTGTTTTATATATGTTTCTAAATTTTATATATTTAAGTACGTATCAAAATATGGTATTGATAAAACGATGAATCTCTCTGAGTCTTCCCGGATCGATCTCAATTTTGTGATGGAGATATTTGCAGGGTTGGAGAGTGATAGAAGCCGCTGTTAATTTCAAGACATCCACGCGAACGAAGTTGCGGGTAAAAGCTAGTTATGCATGTTTATAATAGTGGGTATGTGGTAAACTCGTGCAAGTTTAATGAGTCTATCAAAAACAAATTTGCAACGTCGATATTTTGACAGTTCTTGTAATTATTTTGGTACGAACACAATTTGAGAGGCGTACAGTACCTACCTCCTGTTTGTTTTAATTACGTCGGAATAACCAGCCGCGCTGCCCGCTACACCACGCCCCTGTCCGATCCATTTTTATTGTAAATTGCGAATCCCATTTATGATTAAAGGAATAAACACGACAATCCTGTTTTAAAACCATAAAGCTCCGAGGCTCCCGTATAACAATGTTTAAATGATCATAAATCTCTTTACTTTTTGCTAAGTTTAATATGAACCTTATATACTCATTTAGCTGTAATTTACAGCTTTATTAAAAAAAACAAGTCATATTTGAATGCTTTGTTGCCAAATTGATGGTATTGTACAGTTTGACAACATCTTTTGTAGTCAAGTAAACATATGAAACACTTGTCACACTGTGAAACACTAACACTGATCATTAATACTTGATCTCACATTTTTGAATAAAAAGAACTCTCTTAGGAAAGCGTTAGTTTTTTGTCACTGTATACGCCTTATCCTTGTAAATCCAATTTAACCACATAAACATTTTTGTGAATATTTAGGTATTACGTTTACTTTAAGCGATAATTAAAATATTCGTATGTTATTGAAAAAATAGGAAAGTTAATAAATACAGCAACCACTGTATCGTTTGTTCAAAAATTGCTTTAATAGAATTATCCGGATATGACTTTCTGCCTTGGTAACATTAAAATTTTGTTTTTCTTTATAATAGATAGCACCTGCGTGACCGAGTCTTCTTGGGTAATTTTTTTTTTAATTATAAAAAATGTGATAAGTGGGGCTTGATCCCGGGTATTTTACTTCTTAAGTCCGCCTGTTCTCCACTTAGCTGTAACAACTTTACACATGACACCAAAAATAGCAATTTTTCAATGCCCGAAGACAGGTATAAAACGATTTTTTTTTTTAAATAAAACCTATCTGGATTGACTATAAATTGACTATGAATAAAATGGACAAAACACCTTCACAATAACTTGGTAAACATATACAACTTTAAGTTGTTTTAAAAACTCTTTGTGTTTACATTAAGGAAGTTTAAAAGCAAGTTAGTCTTAGGAGCGGATAATAAAAGTGACAATTTATACATAACGTAGTTTGGAAAAGGACGTCGAGACAAAAGAAGACCCCGAGTTACAAAATGCGAAAGCTACTAAGAGTGGGTGTCGGCATCAGTTGGATTATTTGTTTGCACGAAATTCACATCGGATGAAATTGTAGAAATGAATTTCTTAGTAAAAGTAATTTTACTTATAAAAAGAAGGTACAATTTTGCAAAAATAGGCCACCGCTTTTCACTTTGACTTTGTTTTATTATAATAATTTAAAGCAGTTTATCTTTCTTGTAAAATTGCATGCCAAATTGCTGCATACAGCACGGGTTAGGTTGTAGACAACTATTCGCTATCTATTTTTAATGCTAAACATCAATCTTTATAAAGATTAAAACCTCCCCATCATAGCTAAGAGATTTATGAAAAAGGTGAGATTCAGTCAAACCTAATAACAACAGTGGATTTCATTACACCCCTATTAGATGGGCACAGTGCAAATAGCCCCAAAAGTATCCTCTATATTATGATTGCCATTAGTCAAACACACGATGTTTACCTACACAGCATCTTTGGCAGTGTCCTAAAGTCCTAGTGATCTGCAGTCCTATGAAAGTGAAGTCCCCGTGGCTTAAGCTTTTATAATTTATTCGGCGATGCTTGAGCACTCGCTTGTGTCACCCGGTGACTTTATAAAAACCATTTTGCCTAAAGCATACTGACAATTTTTAAATGGTATCCTTTATTGATATTTATCATTTGGTATAATTAATTAATTTAGGTTGTTGTACTAATGGATCACCTACAGGCAATAGACTGTAATCACACTGTATCGTAAATTGAACTAAATTAATTAGCGAATTAATCTCACTTCATATATGTTAGCTTCTGATATTACTAGAGATATAATATATCAATAATTTTATTAATCTAACAAAGCTGTTATAATTGAGTATTATTATAATTAAATATGATAAAATTAAAACCTTGGACGTGTCGTAGTTAGTGGTTTTGTAATGAGAGAATTAAGTAATGTAAGAGAACATGCCATTAATTTTAATTTTATTTACTTTATTATTTAGCCTATGTTGTAGTGAAATTTAATATTGTAAAATGTTAATTTTCCTCCACTTTAGTATGGCTTCTACGCTCTAGAAAGCATTTCGAAAACTCTAAAAGCTGTAACTTTCACTGTAAAAGCTGTAATCATTAACAACGAAAACTCGATGAAGCTTCCGATAACACTCTAAAAGTCGTAAATATTAACAACTATGTTATACGTATATAAAAACGTTCTATCGATCGGTGAGTCAATATAAACATGTTTTAACAAAATGTTGGAGTAAAGTCACTCCTAAAATCACAGCTATGTATTTGTTGTAGGTAGTCCATTATTTTATAAAAATATATATTATATTTTAAAAACGCTTTTTTTCTAAGTGTAATATACTATTTCTCGTATTTATGACTAAGTAAAATAATATTTGAGTTCTTAAAGTAACAAGGTTCTTAAAGGTGACAAGTAGAATTCATATAATATTCTGGTCAAAGACTCGATGCGACTACAAGATGCCTTAGAGACTTAGAGATATCGATATTGTTGTCATTTTGTTAGCTTAATATCCAGTCACTATTACTTTTATGTAACAAATACTAGATCCACTTATAGGATATACCCACTTTTAAGATGATGTTGTTTTCTTTCTGTCGTTTGTAATGGTTTATTTAACCCGTACTGTATCTACGTATAGAATCTACCTACTTTTAATCACTATTTACGAAAAAAGAAATCGTTAAGCTTCTGGCCGGTTTTTCTTAGTGGATAACTATATTAAGTACTGGTAAAATATCGTTAGTACAACTCTTTACAAAAACAATACAATTCACAATTAACTTTAAATGTCAATAAAAACTAGAACCATATGTTTACAAGCGCATTAGCTTTCCAATAAATTTATCATAGATCAAAAATTCTTATATTGGATTTTATGATAATCACTTGTAGGCTTTTAATAGTAATCACATTCTCAGTGATGATTCATAACAGAAATAAATATGACGTTATTTTGAAATAACTAAATAACCATAAATTTAAAAGTACGTTTTAAAAATAGTCTATATTACTGATAAAGGATATATTCGTCGAGTTTTCGTGGTTTTATTTAACAGTGAGCAGTTTGTTGTAGAATAGTTTCGTAATTTATTGTTGAAGTTATCGTAATTTCGTTTCGGGTAAATGTAGCAGAGTGAACAATTGTAGCTTTTAATGTATTCATATGGTCGTATATATGCTTTTATTATATATTCCTAGTTCAAGTTTTAATATTAGTGAATTAGTGAGTCGTACTCCGTATTGAATTTTAATATATCTTTAATATTTAAATAAGTTAATTTTGTATATATATATATATATATATATATATATATATATATATATATATATATATATATATATATATATATATATATATATATACAATCTCTTCTTTTAGCAGTTTTTTTCAATACCCTAAAACAGGGATAAAACAACTTTATATATATATATATATATATATATATATATATATATATATATATAAAGTTGTTTTATCCCTGTTTTAGGGTATTGAAAAAAACTGCTAAAAGAAGAGATTCTAAATTTGCTGTCATTTGTCAAGTTTTAATGGCGATGTGGTAAACGGACGGATTAAATATGTAAAAATACCAAGGTACAAGTGCCACAAGCTACCGACACTTTATTTCTTTCTTAATTGCATTTTTTAATATCTTTTAGTAAAATTACCAAAAAAAGCTCTGTCACCCATGTACTGTATACTATTATACGGCAATATATAGTTTGGTAACTCAAAGTGTCCGAAAATCACTAATCCAAGTCAGCTGAGAGTTTTCGAACTTTTACAGATATTAAGTTTGCTGGTTTCTTGTATTTAGCTAGTGCCGTAATTTTTACTCCACCGTCCCATTTCTATTGCTTTATATTGCTAATGTTTAATTTTAATACTTTTACAGTTTGAAAAATAATTCTTAGCTACTAACAACAATATTAAAAACGTTTCGTAAAAAAATAATTAAATAAAAGTCAGTCTGTTACGTTTTCACGGCTAATCCGCTGAATCATATATATATATATATATATATATATATATATATATATATATATATATATATATATATATATATATATATCTTAAAGTTAAAGAAATAGTTTTTATCACGATATAAGGCAAACATCGTGATAAAACCTATTCATCTGATTTTTGTAATGGAGATAATTGAAAGGTTGGTGACAAGACTTCGGTCAACGTGAAGGAAATCGCGGGTGAA
Source organism: Morpho achilles (assembly GCA_947086495.1). NCBI lineage: Eukaryota > Metazoa > Arthropoda > Insecta > Lepidoptera > Nymphalidae > Morpho > Morpho achilles. The sequence continues at coordinate 12,420,601 of CAMTZB010000007.1, read as the reverse complement.
AACTGGTAAATGTTATAAATAATAAATAAATAATAATAAATAAATATATGGGACACTTACACACACGGTCGTCCGTCACCAAAGTAAGTAACTTAATACTTGTGTTATGGGTGACAGACAACTGGTGAATATATACTTATATATTTTTTAAATACATACACCCAGGCTCAAAGACCAACAAATTCATTTATAGAAAATGTTCGCCCTCGGCGGGAATCGAACCCGCGACCCGCGGAGCTGAAGGCAGGGTCACTACCCACTGCTCCAACGGGCCAGTCAAATAATAACTAACAATATTCGTCAAAGATCTTACTACTTTAAAATGTTTTTAGTATGTTTCGAAGAAATAAAGCGTTGTCTTAGATGTTAAGTTTGAATTTACACTACAGATAATCGAGTTAAATAAAGATAAAGATTCCTTTTCCCTAAACAAGAAGATTACTTCTTCGTAGCCGTATTTCTAGAATTGATTAGCTTTATCTCGAAGCTTACTGAATGTGTAGATCTATATTAAAGTGTAGAGTGGATTTGGCTTAGAAGATCGTAGCCGGGTGAGTGAGGGGCGTTTAACGGGCTAATTATCAAACGGCTAATGAAGTTTGTATTCAGCGGGCGGGTACTGAGCGGCGCGGGGCTCGGAGGCGCTACGTGCTACGACTGGCAAAGCGCCCCACCTGATAACTCCCCGCCCCCCACAGAAAAATTGCACAGAAAAAGTTTCATCGCAAGGGAACGTGAATGAAATGAGGAATTGTGTCGGCCGCTTTCGGGATTATTTCCAACATGAATTTCTGTCTTCTTTTATGTCTATTTCAATTCATCAAGACATATTCCTTGTGAATTGAATCTAGATCATGCAAGACATGCAAATCGATGCATATTTTATTTTTTTTATTTATTTAATATTCTTTATTGCACAACAAAAAAACTTACAGATAAACAAGATAAACTTATAATTATAAGACTAGTACAATGTATGATGTATATTCTTCTATTACAATAGACGAACCAAAAGCATCTCAAGAGTGAATGCAGAACTTAGATACGATCCGCTTAGCGCGGAATATAATTTAACCCCATCGCAGTAGTGCCTTTGACTCGACATGATAATTTATGGTTAGTTGACTTACGGGCACTGAATGCGAGTGTCTATGTGTCTTGTTTAAGCGACATGAGGTTAATTATTGCGAGAACTATTCTCATATATTATTATTTAATGTAATAATAAAACACCCATGTTACTTCTCTATGCTTGCTTAGAGAATATAGACAATATTTTTGATAATAACTTTGTAAATCCTTGTTTCCAAAATTTTAAAAATATACAAAAAAAATAGTGCTGTAACACCGTATTAGTGTATATAACATATTTGTATATAAATATACATCTCCTGTAATGCCTATAAATATAAATCTTTTATCTCTTAAATTAAAATCATTTTAAATAATATTTAACTCAAACTAAAAGCCCTACAATTTGCTGAGGAAGTCGTTTATTTCCTCCAAGAAGCAAAATTACTGTCCATTCAATACGTACCTAATGTTAGCATTAGACCGATCTAGTAACGACCTTGTTATAAATTGAAGACTGCTTAATAATATAGAAACGTTTTTTTAAATTCAGATTTATTTTGGTGATATTACTTCGACATAATGTGATTTTCAATATGTTATTTATAAAATTCAATACACCTTTTAGGGACTATATTTAAGGAAATATTTGGATATTACTATTATGTACAAATATAGAATTATTCCCTTTTTATTCTTGTCTGTAATGATTCTAAATCAAACATAAATTCTGTAATAAAAAATTGGAAATGCCAACCCAATTGCAAATAATTCTGAATCCTGATTCCAAGTACTGCATTCATTTTCGCTCTCGACGATCAATACAGAGTAAAAAACAACGTTAATAACTTAAAATGTTTGAAGTGGACCCCTTTTAGCCTAACATATTTTTAATGCAAATCCAAGCAAACCGTTTCACATTCTACTTAAGCTTTTGAATGGGCGCTGAAATCTGGCGAACTTACTCTATTCTAATATTTACTAAAGCCAGGTTTTACGATTATTTTCTCAAACACGAGATTATATCTTTAAAAATCTTTTGTGGCTAGATTTCACAACTGGCAAAAGAATTCTGGAATGTTACAAAAATTGTTAGTGACAATAACTATATTTTATTTGACAATTAAATACCTATAAAAGTATGTAACTTAATATTTGTATTCTGGATGACGGACTTCTCCTTACTTCTACATTTATAATTTTAAATTTATACTACTTAAATAGAAAAATACACCCAGACTCAAGGAATCGACAAATTATAGTTGTAATAGAATTATAAAATTGTGGACTTCGGCGGGAATCGAAACCGCCACCCGCGGAGCTAAAGGCAGTTTCACTACTACCTGTACCAACCAGTCGTTATATATGTATATGCCATTCGAAAAGTTATTTTTCTTCTACTTAATAGCATCGCAAATACAACTAAATTTTGAACCGTGAAATGTTATAACTATTGAGTATTTCAGTGATCTCTTAGTTCGGTGAAAATATTAAATAACTGGTTTTGTATATTGTTTTTTATTTCATTCAGTTGTACAAAAGATATCAAAAAATATAAAACGAAGTATATATTAATTAAATATAGTTGGTACATCATTAAAGCTTAATTTTAGCGGGCTTTTAACCAATTTGTTAAGTAAGGATCCAGTTTTTTATGCGGCAGTTTCTAACGCTATACAATAATATCATCACAAGAAACAAAGCAGTATTTTTGTGTATATGTTATCCATTAAAAACAATTTTGTGTGATAATAAGTCTCGGCTAATTGTTTCGGAAGATAATTTTGCGTGGGTTTATAGTACGGGTTGGGCGCAGTCCGGGACAGGCGGCGCGTTACTGATGGCTGAGGCTGAAGCACACATGCTACTAATTACTCGTTTAAGGTTCGCCTGAAAGTGTAACGAGCTTAATACCACCTTCTCATAACTATTTTGCATCAAACACTGGCTGTCAGATTAACTTACGAAGAGCGATACTATCTGAGCTTAATATAGATTATATTGTCCTATCCGAAGACTAAAGTCACAACTTCCGTGTATAAGCATAGGAATGTGACTTTATTCTTCGGATAGGACAAAATACATGTCACATAGTATGCATGTATAGTAAGTAGCGGCCTGTTACTATCCCACTGCTGAGAATGGGCCTCTTCTCTCCGTTTTTGGAGGGAAAGTTTGGAAATAAGACCTACCACGCTGCTCCAATGCGGATTGGTAGGTTACACATATCTCCTGTGACATGTCATTGTACTATATTAGCTTCGGCTCGCGACTTTCGTCACAAATATTGATGAAGTTCTCTACAAACATTCATACATGAAAATTTCAGTAAAAAATAGCTATGAAATATAGTTCGAATAATAATGATAATCTGTTATAAAGTAATGTAATGATCATAAATGTTTTGCCAGTAATCACCACGCTTAGCATGCTGGTTGGTGATCGTAGTGCTGTTCATGTCGCTGTGCTGTGTTGGTAGTATTTAGGTCAGCTATAGAATGGTTATACCGTCATCAATCGGTCGCCAAAGTCTCGTTGGTTTAGTTGCAGGGTGCACCACTAGCAGTTGAGGTTGACAATTGAAGACACTGGTTGAAACGGGACTCCCCCTTACACCCTTATACAAGTAATTTAATAACCCTGTAAAATAGTAATACCGTTTTCATATTAAAATCAATAAAAAATCTAAATCGTCATTACGTTTGCCTTTGAACAGTGCCAATATTGTGTATTCCAGCTAAAAATAGATAAAATATCTTCACTACTTAAAGATAATTGCCTTAGAGACCGCCGCAAACTGTGGAAATTCTGAATTGTGGAATAGTAAGACCAGTTCTTGAAATGAAGTGAATCTGATTTATAATAGTTTTCATTTTGGAATAATGTAATCTTATTATTTTTTTATATTTTACTGGCATTTCGCAGCACGTACACGATACATATATAATTTTTTTTTTTATATCTATGATCACTTGATCATACACAATATTAAATAGAATGCTACGTATAATTATTTTGGCTTAACATAGTTGCACTCCAAAATACTAGAGTTTATATACTGGATAATATACTAGACTAGTTTATATACTAGAAAATTTTGCCTTAAAAGTAAATTTTCCTAATTATTCCTTTATTATATATAGAACCAAAGAAATATCTGTGTCTTCCACATAAAACATCAAAATTTATATAACTAATATTGCGTTTATGATACAAACGTTGCATACGATAAATCACGCTGCTCAAATGCGGATTGGTACATACATCCCCAGAATTGTCTAAAAATACGCAGGTTTTTTCACGATTTTTCTTCTTTATCAAAAGCGTAACAAGTTTTTAACAGAAAAACTCATTGATGCCTGCCCTGGCTTTGAACCCGTGACCCCCTCGTTTTACCCCTAGATAACCTAGCGGCATAGGTGTACTGACGGCTAATTTGTATTTAAAGCGAAATTCAGTGGATCAGGAATGTAAAAAAGAAATTCACCCATTCAATGTGATTTTTATATATTTTATGGTAGTCCAAATTGAAGTTTAATAGTCAATAGTTTTACTTTACTTTTATACTTCTAATTAAGCTATCGTAGAGGAATATAATATGAGTACGGGGTTCATAAAAATGTTTGGTATTATATGTAAAGTAGATAAACTAAATTCAAAAGAAAACTCAATTTTTAGGTCAAGTGGAATGAGAGAAGTTGCGCCTTACACCACTCAAATTTGATAAATAGGGATTTCCGCAATGACTGCTAGTTCGTAGCGGTAACAAAGAGAGAATCGTTCCCTCCCGCATACAATATAGTAATTGAGATGGTATAATAATTAGGATTGATATGGATAATTAGGATGGCATAGTTACAACTTTTCGATAGTAATTTTACGATAAAGTTTTCCCCTAATATCTTTAAAGTAGCATAGACTGAGCGAATGAATTATGTATCAAAGTATCTGTCATTTTTTAATTTAAAAAAAGGTTCATTTCGTTCATCAAAATCTTTGTGAAGTAAATTTGGCTTTGAAATACCTTTTCATAGAATATGTAAGAGAAATTATCTTAAAGATTTAAACGAAACAAATGTTATGATTTCGCAATAAGAATTCTTTTTAGATCTTTGCAGTATAGTATAGATGTCGTCAGCTCATCTTTACCAGACGATGCAAAATAGGCTGTTTAAGCCACTTTATATGTTCATTCTAAACAGTTATATTATACATTTCCTTTGTATTCACTACCAGTAACGGCTTGATAAAAACGAAGTATTATCGCTATACAGTGCCAAGTAAAGTGAAGTGCGTACTTACGCATCTTAATGTGCTATGAGTCTGACATTCATGAACAAGAATAGTGAAGAAAAACATACGATTATAATGTAACATTTCCATTTTCTAAAATTATTCCCCGTACAGTTTCGAAAATAATAGTAAAATTTATAGTTCACTAGCGGCCTGCCCCTGCTTCGCACGGGTATAAAATATATAGCCCATGTCACTCAATGTAAAAAAAAATTATTGAAATCGATCCAGTAGTTTTGATTTATTCATTACTGCCCGTCGCCCGCATGCGTTAAATTTGGAGAAAAACAATTTCCCTCTCCCTATACCAAGAAGATTTCCTCTTTGGAATGTCTAAATTCATATACTACGTATTATTTACTTAATATCTGGGTGACCAAGCTTTGCTCGGTAATTTTTTGCAAAAAAAAAACTTAAAAAAAAAAGAAAAAACAATTATTTCGTTGGGGATCGATCCTTGGCATTCACATTTCTCGAGGCTGCCCGTTAACCGAATAAGCTACGTCGACTTGACAGCTAATGGCGAAAATTCTATTCAATATAAATGTTAGTGTTTTAATGCCCAAAAACAGGGATAAAACAATATTTTTTTTACATAAAACATAGCTAGATCAATTTTTCTCCCCGAAAACTTCCTACATGCTGAATTTCAGGAAAATCGTTGGAGCCGTTTTAGAGAATATATATATATATATATATATATATATATATATATATATATATATATATATATATATATATATATATATATATATATATATATATATATATATATATATATATATATATATATATATATATATATATATATATATATATATATATATATATATATATATATATATATATATATATATATATATATATATATATATATATATATACAAGATTAACTCATTTAAATATAAAGATTTATTTTTACATTTTTCATTTTTTATGTTTACAATTAATTACAGAATGTCTTTAGATATAACATTCATAGCTTTCTTGTCATTAAACAAACTCTTGAAAGAGCGACATATAGCTGCTAAATTCGAAGTGCTATAGGGCGAAGCGCGGCCTCCTCACTCCTCATTTTAAATCTGTAATATCTCCGAAAATGTTCACTTAAATTACATGTTGTAAACGGCCATATTGATCTATATTAAATCAACAATTTATTTAAGGTACTTAATAAGGATAAGGATTAATGCTGTATTGTATAAAAATTGCTTTGAACATAAGGCATTATTTTTCGTAAAAAGTAAATAATAAAAAATGCTATTGTGGGTTGTCCATAAGAGATAGACATATACCATAGCGTACTTTTCTGTAGACCTTTTCAAGGTGCACAATTACTTAGTTTATCATTTTGATAAATCTCGTAGGGTTTAGCCTGCGTTTGCAAAGTAAGCGGAAAAAATGGAATTATTTACGACACACATTAGAAACCTCAAAAATTACAGTACTCCATATTGAATTTTATTATACATACAAACCTTCCTTTTGAATCACTCTATCTATTAAAAAAGCCGCATCATAATCTGCTGCGTAGTTTTAAGATTTAAGCATACATAGGGATATATGGACAAACAAAGAATGTGACTTTGCTTTATACTATGTAGTGATAAAATTAAGCGTTACTTTGCGGAGATCCATAACACAAAAGTAATAACGAAATAATTTTATTTTTAATAATCAATTTTTATAGTCATTCTTAACATATTCATACTATTCATCTATATTTATGCTAATAATTTAATATTACCAACAATATAATTTTATTTTAAAAGTGAGTTTGCTTCTCCTTCTTTCTATTCAAACGGAATATTTTTGATGTTTTTTGAGATGGATTTGCTAAAATAAAACCTAATATAGGTTTTATTTTATCGTCATGCAAACAAAATCTTAGGAAGAAAGCTTTATTAGTACCTAAGTTTTGTTCAGCAATTTAATCCATACTAAGATTATATTTGTGGAAGTATGTATGTGTATCTGTTACGCTTTCGCGGCTATTCCATAAGAGTAATATTGATAAAATATGGTATAAGGAAAAAAATAATATAGAACCACTAAAATATAGTGTATTTAAAAGTGGCTGCAAATCTATTAATGCAATGGATACTTACTAAAATATAAATACAAAAACAAAAATTATGTATCAACACACACTTTGAAAAATTCCTCCCACTTCAGAATCCAAATTTTTGATAAGTCCAAATATAGACGACAAATTTATTTCCTTTGCAAGGACTTTCTTCTGAACTCGCAAATAACTTCGTCGTAAGTTTTCTTTGTAAACTTCTTGAGATCTTCAAATAAAATTATACGCCCTAAGATTTCTTATAACGATCTATATTCTATACTTATATTTCTTTACATTGAATGTATGTGGAGTTTCATATATGTTTTGGAAAAGATTTTCGGCCGAAAATTGGGTCGAAAATATATCAATTGCGCTACTGCCGAAACTAATTAACTAATTACCATTTTAACAATTGTACCATCTTCAGTTTACTTGCACTACTTTGGCGCTTTGCTACTGATATAAATTACTCTACTCATATTCTCGTATGTGTTTAATTAATTACTTTTCCGTATTTCAATACTTGTAACGCCATCTACTCGGGATAGTAGAAACGACTACTCTTTCATTAAACTTAAGAAGTAGTTACAAAATTACTCGCCGTCGAGTGTGGCGCGATATACGCGTACTTAATTCCTTGTTAAGACTCAAAATTTATTTTTTGTTGTATATTACTGTTGAGATGAAAATATGCTAGGAAAACTTTTACGTTTCTACTACGTTGATAAATTTTATTTAGGTATTATAGTATCGTTTTAAAAGGCGAATCGTTTTTTTTATTATTAATTTTTTTAAGTGGTTTGCATTGGATTTAAATAAAAAAATGCAAGATGGATTGCATGAAATTATAAATGCAGCATTTTATTTCTCGAGCACTATACTACCGACCGCCATCGTGAGCGAATAAGCAGTCGGGCATATTGTTCGAAATTATTTTTTTACATTCATTTTTATTTCAATATCTCTAACACGAAGCACACACACATTTAAAAGTTAGTATTGCTAAAATGCTTCACTCTCTCGTTCGGCATCACACCATCTGTCTGTGTTTTGGTATCTAATTTTGTAGTATAACTATGATATACATATCTATTAAACCACAAGTAGTAAACGTTATTATGAATTGTGTGATGTTATGCTCGTTACATATATGATTAAAAATTATTTTCCTGATGGCTTTAGAAGATAGAGGGTGAAAGTTCTATGGATGTGAGTTTTATCTGACTCTGGTTTTCTTTAATACTATAATGTATAAAATTGTATTAAATGGTGTATTAAATCGAAAAGCTATATCTGGCAAGGATCCGATGGTATAACAAGGAATGTGAAGGGATCCAGCTTTTTTCTTTCCGCAAAAAAAAAAAATGTAATAATTAACGCTTTAATCGTCTTTGATAATTAAGAATAATATTTAAAATAATACAATTTTACATGTAAATTAATTTTCCTGATTTAAATATGATAGTAATACTTTCTAACTTAATGTTTAATCAATGTAATTGCGATTTCTGACTGACGATTGCAATGGCTCAGCAAAGTCGGCGTATATTTATGACTGAATGCTATGCATAATAGTTACTTTATTTTATTTATATTTTAATTTTTTTAATTGAAAATACGTCTATTGGTTATAGACAATTTCGACTATACTTATCGTTAATGTGAATCTTAGCTCTCTAAGATAAAAATCTTAGCTCTCTGAGGTATAAATGATTGTCTTTGGCAAGTTATTACTCTCTAGTAATAACTTGCCAAAGACAATCATTTATACCATGAATCATGCTCGTGTTAAATCTAGGATAAAGCCGAGGGAGCTAAAGCAATGAAAATATCCCAATGATCGAGTCCCAGATCGATATCTTACGAGACCTATCTTCCTTTTTTATTTTTTTTAATATCTTATAAATAAAGTACCGACCAAGGTCATCCAGGTACTAAATTTTAAATACACCTTTATATATAAGGAGATCTTAAATCTAAGCATCTCCTTATATATAAAGGTATATTTATAATTATACTATTATTGTCATATATTTTTTTAATTTTTACAATACAAACATTTCTTTAAATCTAAAATCTCAAAGGAAACATCATTCAGCCCGCCAGACAATTTTAATTGAATTCACTTCGTACTATAACTGTTCTTGTCAAGATAAGCTTAATTGGATTTACTTCAATCGTAACTTTTGATTTTGCGACAAATAACAGTCGCTTTAAATATTGTTCTTTATCAAAATAATGTTCTTATATACTATATTTATTAAAATCCAAAAGTTACTGTATCACTTCTGGGCATAGGTTTCACATATCATAAGCTTAGGTACGTCTTTATTTATATCTTACCGAATCGCTTTAGCGTAAACTTAAAATTAAATTTGCTTTTAGGCGTGTTCATTCCACAATGGTCGTTCTCGCTAGATGTCGACTATCCAATAAAATTAAATTATAAAATTACTGAGTTTTTTATATTTTTTCATCCTTACATGATTAGTTTGTGTAAATGATTTGTTTAATAAGTTGTATATTTTATTATCTCCATGAAACAAAATAACCACACAAGCTAGTTAGTTACTAACTACTACTCCTTCAGTTACATTTGTTTAGTCCTTCAAAAACAATTATATAAAATTTTACTCTACAACGAACGGATCTGAAAAAGTTTGTCATTACTTACAGAAATTACCAGAAGAGGTTTACAAAAGAACTATTAAACTGATCCCCTGTTCCATACTAACAGAAACTCTACTACTAAAGTGTATCCAACCCCATTTTAAGAGATTAAAACTTTGGACGCTCTTAATCCCGATTAAATCATCAAAATCCGATCGAATAATATTGAATCTCTGCAAATGGAACGATGCCGAGTTTACGACAACATCGATACAGATAATTCACTACATATTTTTCATTTAGTAAATTTTTCTGTTTTGAAGAGAAGATATTGAATTAAATATTTACCAATAAACCAATCTTTATATTGAGCTAATTTTATGAGGTTTCTCTTAACACAATTTTTTTTTATTGTATTGCTCTTAAATTCATGTATTCTGATTGAAGTGCGTATTGTATTGAAAAAGCTGGCGGAAAGCCTTTGTATTTAGATGTCCTAAATTCAAAAACTATTTTGCAGTTTTGATAAAATTTAAGTGTTTTCACTATTTTTGTGCTATAAATTAATATTTTGGGTGTATAACTGTTTAACGACGTGTGATATCCGGCTGAATAGAATAGTATCACCCTCATTTCTTACCGAGATGTCGTAAAAGGCGACTAAGGTAAGTCGACCCGCCGTGTGGTATCCAGTTTAGTAAAATAGACCACCCCCTTTCTTAGGAGGTGCCGTAAAATACGACTAAGGTAAGTTGATGTCAGGCAGGCAGTCGGTCGTAAAAACGCAGCCCAATCATGTGACAACTTGTTTATAACATGTCGTGCCGACCCCACTTAGAGTGGGATAAGGGCAGGAGGATGATATGAAATGTTTTAATAGTCTGTGGACTATAATAAATACTTGTAACATGATTCCTATAATATTACGATTTATACAGTTTCCGTTAGTAATACGTGTGTACAAGTTATCCCCAAAACGTTTAAATATATATAAATTAAATACATTTTTGAATTTCATATATATGACATGACGAAAATGTTTCGCTACGTACTAGTTACGCAAATACAACTAAATTTAAGAACGTGAAACGCTATTAATGTTCGAAATATAACATAGGTTTTCATATCAGCCATAAAAATAATATTACCGGCAGATATCTTATAACGAAATGCACATAAGAAGCGTAAACATGGTTTAGGGCAGTCGTCAGGAAACTTTCAGCGGGCCTCTGGAGCGATGCCAAAGATTCTGATGGCTATTTTCGCGTCATCCTCACGAATACCATGACAGCGTCGCTTCCTATCGTAATGCTTTTGGGTATATATGTGTATACATGCCTAAGTATGAACACGTGTAGATATGTTATATATTATACAGTAAAGGATTACAAGATTATTATTAAACAGTTATTTCAATAATACAATATTGATATTAAATTCATTCATATCATATTGATCTTAAATGAACTAAAAGTATATTTATAAGTTTTTCTTACTTTTTGTTTTCAAAAATAATGATGTATAATAATAATAATGAAATCATAATATTTAGTTTAATACTTTTTTTTGTAAAACAAAAATAATGATATTTTTGTTTTGTTGTATTAAAAAAATTAATTCGAGAAGCGATAAAGATTATAACATCTTTAAAATTGTATGGTATGTTATTGCGTTATTAAGCTAACAGTTTGAGTTTTTAGCAGTCTCCATATAGACTCATTGAGTTTACAATTAAAAAGTATAATGCTAAACCAAAATGCATGTAAGTAACTATTAAAATCGTTCGACTTGTATTCATTACCCCTGTCTAGTTTAACATTCTTTTGTTAGCGACATTCGTTGCATGAATAAAGTGTTTTTCAACATGATTTCGAGAATTGAACGCTCTGAACTAACTGGTAGGTCAAGATCCCTTTCTCATAGAAAACGCCATTGTGCGATAGTAAAGGCATGCACTATTAAAGGGCGCAGATCGGGTCGCTCGTGAGTTTATAGCGCAGTATGCACCATTGAACGCTTTAGTTAAGCTCTTGTTCGACATTGTAAGGATTGTACACATGTAGCTTACCAAGTTTACAGTGCACGTATACATTTATGTCTGAAGTTAACTATTGGTTTCGAATAGAAATTCTTTTATAACCAAGGGTTTCGGTATATAGTTAATTCAGCTGTACAATAAAGTTCAGCTATCTTCCTAATTACAAATTAGCCTGACGTTTATAATCTATTTATAAATACTCATATTTTATTAATAAGTTCGTAATCGTATTACAATTGCATATACTCCAACATATACCGAATTTCGCATAAAATAATATAGTTTTCATATATTTCCTTATAATTCTTAAGATGTCATTTCATACTTTACACGTTGCAACGGTAGAACTTAGCGTGTCTTGTTTTGACAACTATCACTTATGTTTTACTAATTTTGAAGTTAATGAAAGTATAAATAAGATTGCAGCTTTCGAACATATGCTTAATCAAGTCTTAAATATAATACGTACGAACAGCCCTATTCGGTTAGCGTGCTGATTTTTTTTTACTTCCGTCTACTCATTGATGGACGCCCATAAGGACGCTTTATCTTATGGCCAGTTAGACCAGCCTTATCTTATACCAATTTGCAATTAAGCACTTTACAATTAATGTTACAGAAATATATCCATATTCGATGAAAAGTGTGGTAATTATGTAAAATACACAAACTATTCTATTACTAACAAAACTCTATTATAACATTTTGATTTTGTAAAGCTGTATGTGTATCGGTCCTTAAAATGGTAACCGCGCCTTGACGTCTTTGTATGTATATATGTATGAGTGCCCCTGATTATAATGCGTGTGCTGTCATTGCCCTAGTCCCGTCATCGCCCCCTCTTGTTTTGAAACAATGAAAGGAACCTGGTTTAATACACGCTCAGTTTACATACCCTTATGATTTAATGAGATCATAAATGACCGACAGAATTCTTTTGAAACTTCAAAAAATTAACAAATTTGACTTGGATTTATTGCAGAAGTATTGACTACATTATAGCTCTTATATTATAATTATAGCTCTTGTCACATAAGTCTGTCTGATCTAATGATATCAGGCACGTCAGTTTCCATCAAACTGTCCTCCGAAGTAGACTCGGACCCCATTAATTTCTAGTTAATTGTTACATATAAAATGTACAGCGAAACACATAAGTAAGTTGACGCGATTAAGCAACTTGAGATTATTAAAAATAACAATGGCCCATTAACGATCAGATAAATATTTCTATTTCAAGCTTGTTACAAGTGTTCAGAGGTAAAATTAATGGTGGAGGTTGAGCCAATTAGTACGAGTATATAACTATGCTTAGTTGATGCTTCGCTTTGAGATATTGCCGTGGAGTCTATCTCCTGATGATGCTTCTGTTGCGGGGCACAACGATTGTTGAGTTGTGATAGTGAACGTATGCAGTGCTTGTGTATTGTGATGGCGGTGGTGTAGGTTTCATCATGTGTTTTTACGAATCCTGCATGTATCGGATTTGCAAACGAATAGTCCACTCTACATTTAACATTATATATATTTTCTATTTACTTATCTTCTTCCTCTTATTCTAACTTCGCGGATTATAGCAAAATAATTTCATTATTAATTTTGTTATATGAATCTCCGCAGAGTAACGCCTAATTCTATAAAGCAAGTTTAAGATAAAAACGTGATATGCCTACGGTTGGCACGTACCAAACCTGTTCGAGTTTAAGTTTCGGTGATGATGTTAGAAATATATTTAACTACCTCTGATGATAAAGCCAGTCTGTTTTGGTAATGAGAAACGAGTGACTCGATTTAATTTATAGTTTTGGTACATAATATGTGTAGGTATTTATTAAGTTAATCCTAAGGGCTAAAATATCAATTTGTAATAATTTTACGTAATTTTCGCTCAGTATCGTGCATAATAAAGTTGTTATAAAAAGACACAATATAAAATTGCGGGTATTTTAATACTTAATATAAAGCGGACGAAATAAACAAATAATGTTAAACAAAACTATAAAACCTTAAAAATGTATTAAAAAGAGTATTAGGTCACAACATTCTGATGAGTTAAAGCTACGCATAAAACAAATACGCTTTAAAGTGATTTGATCCACGTTTTGATTTCAGATAAAATATATTTGTATTTATTTTAAAAAAATGAATGAATTTAATACGAAGTTTAAGTGTAGACTGTTCATTTGTCATTTCCTCAATTATACTTTTTTTCGTATGACAAATGAAGTATATGTTAGATGTAAGCTCTTACCAGCTTATCCAGCAAGAAAGTGTTCTATTACCTGAGTTCACAAAATATCTATTGATATTCCAAGTATTAATTTCATAAATGTGCAATTAACTGTGTCTATTAATGTCATGTTTTTACACAGATTTGTTGCGATATTGATAATTTAATTGTGAGAGATATCAGATTAAAAAAGGGTTTATTTTAATATATCTATGAAGTAAACTTTTGTTGTTCATAAAAACACAGTTATATTATATCGTTACATTACAATATGCACCTCCCGTACAAAGTAGAACACGTTATACCTTTGGGCCTGGTTTGTATTAATAACAAATAATCCTTAACGCTACTTGAATTTTACTCTACCCCTTGCATTTATCAGTTTACCCGTAAAGGATTAAAGATCTTGTACGTATCGTAGCTAATTAAATATGAATTATTTTTCAAATAAAATATGCTAAAATTATACTAATAATAAAAATAGTTAAATAATGAGAATGTGATATAGAATGATGAAAGTCATAATTTGCAAGGTAAAAAACAAAATAATGGTTATTATTTAATTAAAATCGCAAACCTAGATACCGTATCAACGAACTCATATATACTTTTGACTCCATTCTTTACATTGATTTAAGAATTTCACAGGTGGACCTTTAGAATGGTGATTTAAAATGATGATTAAAATTATTTAAAAGTCGCCCACTGTCGGAGTTTGAAGACTTTGAAAGTCATTAAGTCTAACAGCATATTTGTCAAAGGTCAAATTGCTCACGCTCCAAAGAATGCAGAACCGATTTATGCGTACAGCCACTGGTTGTCCGTGGTTCATGCGGAACGTTGACCTCCATAGAGACCTCGACCTCCCTACCATTACTCACCTCTTTAGACGTTTTTCGAAGTCTTACTTCGAGAAATCCGAGGTACACCCGAACCCTCTAATTTCAGTTGCTTCCCACCTACATCCCAGTTAGGTCTGACCACCGAAAATATAGGCGTCCAAAAAGCGTCCTATATGACCCTGACGATCAAATAACGATCGCAAACACAAAAACACGTAATACACACACACAGCGTCTTCGCCGGCGAAGACGAGGTCCCAGATTTCTGATATCGGTTGGTCGTGACTTATTGCCACCCTTTCGTCGTCGTATTGACTAATCAAAGTCATACCATCAGCCCTCCACTACACGTCGTCCTAAGCCGTGGTCCGGCCTCACAGGAGGCACCCTTAGGACGACGTTCCCCGACGCTAGTAGAGTTTCTGCGCTCTACTCTACGCATTTCGCAACCTCGGCGATGCTTCTGCGCTCGCCCGTCCCGCCTGGTGACGCTGTTAAAGCCATTAGGGCTAACAGCATATTGTCAATTCGAAAAAGAAAACAGCATATTGATGATTCGTAAGAAATGAATAAACTTTAAGGGAACACGGTCCCCGTGTTGCTAAAAAGTATGAAATTTGCTGTAAAATATGATTCATTTACTTTACTTAATTACACTGACTAGTTTGGGAAATAAAGAATAAATGTTTGCTTAAAAAATATTTAATACTAAATAATAAATTAATTACATCTAAAAATACAGTTTGAGTATTTAATTTGTACTAACATTTTACCGTATTGACATAATCTTGAAAGATTTTACTGCTATTAGTTTATTTAATATTTTGTGTACAAAAAAATATAAATAATTGGTTAAAGCATAATTTACACTTACATACCTATCAATCTTAAGTAATAATTTTTTTTTAAATTATTCAAATTTCTTGAAATACCAAAAAAATTACATTTAATTTCAAGTAATATGTTAATATTATACTATACTAAAAAGTGCATGTATACAACGTACAAATTGATCGCTGCTATGTAAATAAATAAGCCCTAAATTATACAACAACATTAATCATGTATCACAATAATCATTAATGTATCGGTAAAAGCTTAGGAGTCATTTGTAGAGAGACAATAGGTTCGAGAACAAGGCGTGGATGTCCGTAATGTATTGTGAATGTCTAGCAGGCAGGGCAGCGGGCGCGGACGATGCGGCCATTGAGCCGCGACCGATCCGCATAATGAGATGCAGTGTTCTTCCAGATGTGGCGCAGGCGCGGCCCCGACACTTTTTGTGCTCCCCTTTTTTTTGTTACGTCTTTTACCACTGACAACGTCACGTCGCTCACACAAATCGCTGTTGGACCTTTAAATAAAAGAAATTATTTACAATCCGCGATACAATTTGTTTCACGCGAAAAATCTAGCTCTCTATCTCTTAGCTATAGCTTATATACAAAATTAAAGTACGTTCCTTAATTATGAAATACATTTTAAGATAAAAAAAAAATATATTAAATTTGGCGTCACAAGTTAAACAAAGCACTTTTACTTCTCTTAGTAGATTATTTACTTTTTGATTCATACATTGCTGATAATTACAATATAATTGCCAACACAATTTCAATTTTTAAGTGTATAAAATTGAAATAATAATTATAAGCATATTCAAAGTAATAAAAAAAGTTGTCAGTTTACCGTAATATCGCCATATCTATTTAATTTTATATAATTAACTATACAAACAAATACATTTACTTTATTTTATGTAAAAATATAAAATTGTAAGACGAATTAATCCTAAATACTTTTCCAGCGTTATACCCGCACGCTTATTTATGATGCTTTAGTCAGAACTGTTAACGAAACCGCGCCAGATGTTATTTTACGACACTAGCCACATAATAAATATTTCGCTTTTACTAGAATTATTAAAACTTGCTTAGTCAGTACGCTATAAAAAAAATATATACATATATTTTATTTCACGATGTAAAACTTAAACCTATATTATTTATTATTATAAAAGCTATCTGTGTTAAAATTAGATGAAGAACATCATTAATACTATAAAAAAATATTACTATTAATTAATTTAATATAGTAAAAATTCTTACGAAATCCACCATGGCCCGATGATCTATGGTCACACGATTTGTACAATACATATTAATCTCACTTTTATATTAAAACACAAATTAATCCGCATTATTTCACAAATATAATAATGTTGCACGACCATCCAAATCAAATGCGCAGCCATACCCGCGCAGCTCCATACTTCTTTACATTCCATACGAATATAATACTATGGGAAGTAAGGAAGCACGGAACTAGCGCTAGGCTATGTGTCTTCTCTCTTGTGTATGTTGTGGTCTCTTGAGGTCACATTCTTGATGACGATCAGCCATGGTACGATAAGGTCGCGATTTAATGGCGCCATCTCTGGTAAGCTTTAAAAGCGACAACTTCGCGACTGCCGCTTACGAAGATGAGGTGGTACCAAGCGACACGGCTTCTTGGCAGCCCGTGGGGTACTGGCGTCGGGATCAGTGCGCACGCGCAGTCCAGCTCTAAAAATGGAGTCAACCGACGGAGTTCGCTTTCGAGTCGCGAGTACCATCCAATCCAAATTTGTATTTTCCCGAAATAGATCCGGCGGCGGGCGTCCGTCGGATCGGTTACTCAAACGTGCACCGACCTGCAGCTTGCGGCAAATCGAAATGCACGACGTGCGGTAGAACCCCGATTGCTGACTCGGCGAAGACTCTTATGTAAGGAACACTGTAAACCGCCCCGCGTGACGACCGTATCGAAAATAAACGTGCACGCAGAATACGACGCCGACGGGCGCCACATGTGCACGCTCCCGTCAGCGTTCCGATGATCGCACTGGAGGGGAGGCTATTATTAGTAGTACACCATCCACCACTGTCACCTCCCGCGGGGTAGTCAAGCTATACATAGTTTTCATTGCAAGATCTGGCAATCCTCAGCGTTCACTGACCTCCCTCTGAAAAATTATTACAATAAAATAAACTATCTAATGGTCAAAGAACATGTAGTGCAGCGTTAAGTTAATTATTGTAATAAATCAATAATAAAAACACTCTCACTTGAATAATAATAATTTAAAAAAAAACTGAAAATAAAACACTACATTGTGCCATTTATCGAAACCATGTTTGCAAAGTTGCACTATTGAACTACAAGTGCAGACGTATTGTGGCCGAGAATTTCCGTTGTTGCCTGTAAAGCTTGCCTTTGCGTCCCGTTCAGTCAATAAAAGAATTTTGGCAAACTTCCGTAGACAAACAAGTGGGACGACAGCCAAGTCATCTTTTGTCTACTCGAAAGCAACATAGTTTTGTAAGCATTTTTGATATAATAATGTTTCACGTCAGTAAACAGGAAACATTTACTCTTATGTGATATTGCTCGTATGTGATGCGAAATATTCCTAATTCTAGTGGATATCCGAATAAAATATTCTTAAAAATAACATTCTTTACTTTAATAAGATTTTATGTGATCAAGATGCGTTACTGGATAAAGAATAGCGACGCTGCCCGCAAAGTATAAACGTCCAATAGCGCCTGTTGAATATTAATGTGACATTGTTATTGGATACAGTTGCCCATTGCTGCCCCAAACGCGCATTTCCATAACTTACTATTCTGGATCCGCGGGGATTCAGCGCTCTGCTGTAGAATATGATCATTTGCCTCTTACTCATAACTGCTCTATAAATTCTACTGCGACCGTACGTCAATTATTCATTACATGGAATCAGTAAGCAGGCGAGCGATCTTAGTAACTATTCTCGAACACTCAATTGATCAGTGCGGAGCCCGCAATGATTCATAACTAGATTGTTTAGTGTGTACACAGACGACACATAATGCGGCGCTAGTCAGTCGCCAGCCCGCGACCCCTGCCTTCGATTAGGCTCTATTTATTATAATTATAACTTAATAAGAATTTTATATAATAAATAATTAAAAATATGAAAAAATTCCTTGATAATATAATTTACAATTGTAGAGTATCTATATCGGCCTTTCCAAAGAATAAAGTTATATCTCCCACGTATAAGCATAGGAAATGTGACTTTATTCTTCAGATAGGGCGATATATCCAGCATATCATAGTCATACTAATAAATGTGAAAGCTTCTGTCTGTTACGCTGTATGAGCTAATCTTCAATACTAATGGCATAATATATGGGATATAAAATAGCACATCCTTTTTCAAGATAAAATTTAATTGCTTAATTGAGGGTATTTTAACATTTAAGTAAAGTTGTGTGCTATTTAAATTACGATAAAGGCTACGAAAATCTTTATTCTTTCATTAACCGACGAAGCGTAATTTTTTACGTGGAGTTGTTGAGTGACGAACTATTTCAATTTTATCATTGTTAGGACAAAGTTATACAATGTTATATTTTTTAGTTTATTACATTTAAGTTTTGTAAAATATTATTTCTCTGCACTTCATCTTAAATCTTACATTTCTCCTTTAGCTTTCGTATGAATAATATTCGGATTATATTTTCAGTGTCATTTTTTCAATGGATTTAAATTTTCTCTAAGTGGCACAACATCATGTTTTAACCATTTTGTGATGTGATTTGGGTAGATATTTTAAACCGGCGGCCTGCCTGATGTCAACTTGACCTTAGTCGCCTTTTACAACACCTCTGTAAAAATTAAGCCGATCTATTCTACTCAGCTGAATACCACAATTTGAATAGTACATAATTTATTGTTATACCCAAATATAACTCTTTGTTTATTAAAGCAAAAATGTTGTTCCTATATAAAGCATAGTACCCGTTTGTCCGAGCCTTGCTCGGTAATTTTTTACAAATTAAGAAAAGAAACTTAAATAAAAAAGGTTGTTCAGATCGATCCTAGATATTTACATTTCTTGAGGATTCTGCCCGTTCCCCGAATAAGCGCTACGCTAACTTGACAGTTTATGGCAAAAAATAATATTGAATATGAATTTTAGTATTTTTTTAATGCCCAAAAACAAGGATAAAACGATTTTTTTTTTACATAAAACCTTGGTAGATCGATTTTTCTCCCCCAAAACCTCCTAACCTCCTACATGCTGAATTTCAGGAAAATCGTTAGAGCCGTTTCCGAGATTCCGAAAAAAAATATATATATACATACATACATATATATATATACATACATATATATATATATATATATATATATATATATATATATATATATATATATATATATATATATATATCAAAATAACATACATTTTAATTTGATTTACCAGAAATATATTTATGGTATAAAAAAACTCGGCAAACATCCAAATATTTAGTGTGGTTATTCAATAGTATCTATTAGGTGAAAAATAATGAAAAAAACTATAACCTATTTTTTTTCTATTATCTACAATGATAAAAATCAATGTGTATGCTAAACATAACGTAATGAAGTAAAGTCTACATTTTTAAAATGTTTTTGCTATGGATATTACTATTGATAATAAAAATTAACAACATAATTTGTATAATTTTCCATATAACTTATTTGTTGCTTATAATCAGCCCATGAATAAATAAATTTCGCCCTTTTTGTTTGTACCTTGTTACAGATAAAAATTGTTAAATTCCTAAAGAGAAACATTTATAGTTTAAATGAAAGAAGAAAGACGCAATGTTTGTTTATGAAACGTCACAGGCATTGCAATTATTATAACAAATTTTATAAGAAACTCTTTTTAAGCTTATTACAAAAGCTGCATTACTGAATGTCTAGTGTGTAGCAAAATAAAAGCTCTCTTCGCAGTGACCCGGATTTTTCAATTAGTCTAAAGCACATATTGAAACCGGTCTCATAATTCTGCATAAAATTTATAAACTAAATAGGAACCGTTGACGTTAATATTTTGTAGATTGCAAAATAACATTATATAGCGGAGTACAGATAGAAAGTGCAAGTGCCGTTTCTACATTCTTTTGTGGCTTTTTGACATATAGTGTATATCCATATTTTTTAATTTAAACTATCGTGATTGGTATTCATAGTTAATGTGTAGAAATCGGCTTTATGTACATCTTATTTTATCAGGTGGGCCCCACTAGTTTTAAGCCCATACGGAGCCCTTATTCATGAGCTCTTTAGACGGCGTTATCGCGGCGGGTTAGTCCTTCTTCCGCATCGAAACCAATCTACGGATCGATAGGATTTTTTGGTATGGATTGTGAAATGGCTGAAAAAGGAAAGAAACCCACGCCGACGGATTCACAGAAGCTCGAAAATACATGCATATTTTTATAAAAATAACGATATCATACACGATACAACAGTACCTCATATAATTAATTGTACTGAAAATTTAATCTTTTAAATAACTTTTACATTTAATATTTATGTGTTATGTGAATATCTCCATTCACTTTATAACTCTGGGACCAAAAATATAATAAACAAAGAATATATCAAGAATATATTTAAAAACATCTATACAATATTTCATATGGTGTATAACCTTTTGACCTATTTAAATCACAACGGCATTGATTATTTTAAAGTTTCTTCCGATATTGGCTTATAGGTGAATAAAAGCGTATTAAATGTTATGAAGAACTCTTTTAGATACCCCACAATAAGTAATTTTCAATTGTTAAGTAAGTAATTAAATTATTAATATTAACAGTTAGGCATGGTGTTGTTTAATTAAAAACATTGTTACGGTGTACGGCATGACACGAATTAATTATGTGCTGAATCACATGAGAATTGTTTAATAATTTTCGTGTTAATGTAGCAGAAAGACTCCAATTGAGATTTAACTTCTTCGGGTACGAAACTAGTCGGACTAACCCTATAGAATAAAACGTGAGTAAAATCGGTTTCTATACATTAACTAATGTAATTAATTTCACTTCAATGCATATCTTCATTTAAAAAAATAGATTTTGCAGTTTATCTGTTAAGCATATCTAAGTAACGCAGTTAATATGTTAAGTATAAAGTATATACAAATCTATGTAGTAAAGTATATACATATATATATAGAAAAAAAAATATTTAAAAATTTAGGAAAAAACATAATTCTCTTTTATTCAAGATTAATTTGTCATTTACATCCTTGACATTTAACTTTAATTAGACTCCTATATAATATGTATATGATGGGAAAAACATAATTGATATTCATATTTAACGTCTCAGTCTACCTAATTTTGCCATCGAATACAACATACTATAAAATAAAACAAAAAGAAACAATGCAAACTTTACTTTTTAAGGTTACGTACCTTACCATAAACTCATTCAAAATTTAAATAAATAAACATGCATTTGTGTATCGGTGTTTGTTCACTTTATTATAAGACCGTTTGTAAACCGATATAGGGTAGTCCTGTAAGTCACGGGGGAGCAAAAGTGTTTAGGGATGCGCACTGTTAACTAAGGATCACGCATGAGACGCGCGCGAGGTGCAGCGCGGCGATCAGATTCCAACTGGTAGCGTACGTAGGACGAGCGCCGCCCGCCGACCACGACGTTTGACCTTATTTAATTAGTTCGTTCGTTTTTACTCTTTGAACGTAACACAGCATATTAAATTGTGTATCGCCTAAATTGTTGTCGCCATCTATATGATTACAAACAATTCTTTCCTTTAACATTTTCATGAACCTTGATAAACCTCTTGATAAATCTATTTAAGGAGCGCCTCTTCTATTATATCATCTTATATGTAAAATTTAATATTTGTCCCTATGTCCCTTATAGACTCCGAAATGGCTAGACCGATTTTAATAAAATTTTGAGATACTCTTCAGATTGATCCTGCGGATGTTCCTGTAAAGTTTGGTGGCGATTGAAGAATTTTTTGATTACTGTTGAGCTCTGTTCGAAAGGAATTCGAAATTAAATATCGGCAGATAGTCATTAAATAAAAGTAGCATAATCCATTAATCAAACATTTTTTTGTAAATTGTTTTCGTGGTATGTCTGTAAATGTAAAATTTAAAACCGTTTTTTTAAATAAAGATATGAGCACCTGTACGCTCTTCCATGAATCGTAGGTTTGGTTTTGGATAGTTATTCCCATGCCGTTTGTATACGGCGTATGCATTGATTATCGTTATATTATCATATAATATATGAGATTACACATTA
Organism: Morpho achilles; assembly: GCA_947086495.1. NCBI lineage: Eukaryota > Metazoa > Arthropoda > Insecta > Lepidoptera > Nymphalidae > Morpho > Morpho achilles. The sequence continues at coordinate 12,397,298 of CAMTZB010000007.1, read as the reverse complement.
TGGGAATTTTAGACTTGTTAAATGTTAACCATCAATTACGGTTTTAGGCAATCAGAAAGCCCCTGATAATTACATTTAAAAAATTTAAAAGTAATTGTGATTTTATTATCACATCTTGTAGCAACACATGGTTGTTGATCTCTACATTCTTCACCGACAAAAGTTTACATACGAGTATATGTTGCTATTTATGTTCAAAGTTCAACCACCTCAAAGCGAGAATTTCTGCAACCAAAGTAACTAACACCTAACCCACATCACAAGTATGTTTCAGCGAAGGCAATTTACAAAATGGCATTATAAAAAAAAATCACTATAGTAGCGTTTTGTTGTAAGTTATTAATCAACATTTTGTTATAAAAATATAAGAATTCTCGGCAGGAGATCTAAGGATCAACCCCGCGTGGGGGCTCAATAACTTCGTTAATGTAAGTTTAGAAGAACCAGCCTTTTATGTAACTTTACTGTAATCTAGTTTCAAAATCAACGAACTCAATAAAGACGAAGAATCGTGGTGTATTTGACTTCGCCTGTGTTTATAAATAGCTGTAAGGGCAAAAGCTACATAGAGCATGCGCCCGCAACGACGAACCGTCTCGGGTGATTTGGACGATCTTCGTTTAACACTATTTTAACCTTATGTTAACAATGTACGGAGAGCTATTTTATGAAATAATAGATTACTTATTGAGTTATGTGGTGATACCGCTCACTGATACTACTACGGAATACCGTCATATACGGGCAACGTATCCGCTTCACGTAACTGCGGTCTTGATTTTTCAATACGGACTCAGAACGCGTGCGGCGTGGCGCGCTGTGACTGCGTATTGAAAGTGTGTGTGTCTGTGTTTGAGTGTGTATGTGTGTGTGTGTGTGTGTCTGTGTTTCGAGTGTGTATGTGTGTGTGTTTGTGTGTTATTGACATGCCAGGACAGTATCGCTGCGTCAGAGTGAGATGATTATTTTTAAAGAGATGATAACCAAAATGTTGTCGAATTTATATTATTTAGATGTATTTAGTGTATAGTATGTAAGAATTGATTGAGCAGTTGTTTTACCCTTGTCTTTTTCACTGCATCTCTCTGTAGGGGTTGCCTGGAAGAGATTACTTATTTGTAATAAGGCCGCCCTTTGTAAACATTAGTGACGTCTTTTGTACCATATGGATGCCATCAATCAAACTACTATATGAATGTCAATTTTTTTTGTTTTATTTTGTGTACAATAAAGTTTTTAGCTATCTATCTATCTTAGTCTCTATCTGAATTTGACTCTACCAGCAAAGCTAAGCCATTACGCATAATATGTTACTATGTCATTTTTCATTCATTTTTAAATTTATGAATCATTATCAGTTATCGTCATCTTATATTTTAATCTTATTTATAATAAGGTTAAGGCATACATAGCGTAATATGATGGGTTCAGCTTGCCATATGATAGATTTACTTTGATAGATTTATGATTTATACAATTTAATTTAATTGTTGGGGCCACAGGTTCAAATTCTGGTCAGGCACCAATACGTATTCTGTTAAAACTTATGTGTCTAATTCATATTTGTAATTTATCACACGCTTTTCGGTGAAGTTAAGTTAAGGAAACCTGCATATCTCTGCAGTTCCTGGGATATATGTATCTTACCAATCCGGCTAAAGCAAGAGAGAGGCATATGCCCATCAGCGTTACGGGCCGTTTTTTAATCTATACTTTAACTGATTATTAACATCTATCAATTTATCTATTACAGCGCTATGAAAATAATGTTAGGCAAGTTGCCACGGCCCTGGATAGTGGATGATGCTAAGGACGATGGCTACACGGCCTTACACTTGGCTGCGTTCAACAACCACGCAGAGGTCGCCGAGCTTCTGGTCCGCGGAGGGGCGCGCCCTGACCTCCAGAATGCAAACCTGCAAACTGCCCTGCATCTGGCTGTGGAGCGGCAACACACTCAAATAGTTCGCCTCCTCATAGCGCACGGTGCAAATCTGAATATTTGTGACAAGGTTAGACTTTTCCTTTTTAACTTATTAATTTACTGGTGGTACACGAGACTTCATTCGCGCCAAATTTAGCGTTTAAGTGTCCTTAATAATGCAATAAGTGCTATTTATTTAAATTTAGTTACAATTATAAAAGAAAAGATTTCATCTTTGTACAGCGTTACTGTACATAGTCTAGAATCTCTTTGAGACGCCCTATGGTCGGTAGTATAAGAAAAACTGATAATTGTCTTATTTTATTTATACAAATTTTGTGATTACATAAAAAAAAACTTAAGCTCTCTGGCTGGATGGCTAGCCTTACTTCCATTTTCCCAACACCCAGCTGCGCTTTAGGTATATATTAGCTCAAGTACCTTAACCTTAAATTATACTATGAAATGTCAATAAGAATATTATAGATCTTTGTCATATACTCGTAAGTTGGAACTGAGAAATCAATAACCGTCAACATCAATACTAAAATACCGTGTCAGATGGCAACTTCATCTCTATATACTTTTGCCCTGTGTACGTATGATAATATGTTATTTCGTATATAATTGATCCTAGTTAATTGTCTTCCCTTAAAGGACGGAGATACGCCACTTCACGAGGCTCTGAGACATCACACACTGCAACAGTTGAGGCGATTACAAGATGCACGCGACGCTTCATTGCTTAGCGGAATCGCTCATGCTCACGATAAAAAATCTTCTGCATCGATTGCATGTTTCCTTGCTGCACACGGGGCAGATCTCAGCATTAAGAATAAGAAAGGTAACTTTATATGATATAAATTCATAAGTCAATTAGAAAGCAATCAGAGATGTTTACATATTAGCTGCTTTCACGTCGTGGTCACGATAGTTAACCTCACACAAATACATCGCTTAAAGAGTTAGTAAAAAATAAATAATTTCATGTAAAGCCGCTATAGTCCATACAATGTTAGTGATCTACGCTTGTTTGCTTTAGGTCTTGTATCTTTAGGCATATGTTACAAATGATGAACAGAGTGTAAAGTGAAGATTAAATTAAGTTTATATTACTCTAAATAATAATATCAAGCTGCAATCACACTGTCAATATAACAACGATGCTTTAGCAAATGACTACTAATATATATATTATACTATATACATTTCCTATGCTTATACATGGGACATGTGAGTTTATTTTTCGGATAGGGCGATATGACCATTCTTAAAAACTGACCTTAATATGTTCGAGTAATAGCGAGCAGTGTCGTTAACATTGCTAATAGGAAGCACTGCTATCACAAACCCGTTAAGGAAACATATTTGTGATCAAAATGGTTATTTTATGATCAATCATGGTTAGCTATGTTTGACAAACGTCCATTGAAAAAGAACGACAGCAGTAGACTGTCAACCAAACAACTGCAACGATAAATTAAATAAAAAAATCGTCATTACTTTTTATTTTATATTCTCTCCGCATCTGAAATAAATAAAATACCATATTTAACGTCACAAAATCAATAAATATATATAATATCGTATTATGAATAAGTAACTGCAAATTAAAATATAAGTAAGTTATTAAGTACTACAAATTGAAATAATAAACAAATGATGGTTTTGACATAGATTTATTACATTTAATAATATAATTACTAAAATTATATAGTCCTAGACGTTGAATAAATTTTTATGGAAAATTAAGCTCTTCAACAAACAAAAAAATGGAAACGATATTCTACAAATTTGTTATTCGGCTTCGTGTTTGTTTTTCTAGCCATGCATGCATAATAAATAACAATACAAACTGATATCTTAATAGCTCAACCGTACAGAAGGGGAAAAGATATCCTAAGTATTACGGATATCGAATAAGATTTCTGCTTTTTTCATTCATAAAAATAAGCTATATAAAAACTACGATTCTGCTTATTACGCGTCTTTTTTTACTTGTTTTTACACGTCTTGTTAATTAAAAGCATAAACATCATTCTCTTACCCTTATCCCACTCCTTTAATATGCATATCATTATTCACACAAATAAAAGCATAAACTCTAAGCGGGGTCGGCACAACATGTTATAAACATGCTGTCACATGACTTGACTGCGTTTTTACGACCGGCCGCCTGCCTGACGTCAACTTACCTCAGTCTTATTTTACGATACCTCGGTAAGAAAGTGGGTGGTCTATTCTACTAAACCGGATACCACACGGTGGGTTAACTTACCTTAATCGCCTTTTACGACACCTCGGTCCGAAATAAGGTTGGTCAATTCTACTCAGCCGGATACTATACGGCGGGTCGACTTACCTTAGTCACCTTTTACGACACATCGGTAAGAAATGAGGGTGGTACTATTCTATTCAGCCGGATACCACGCGGCGTAAAAGCATAAACAAATAAAATAAATAATATGGTACGTCGTGTGTTGTGTAAATAGTTTTAATAATACTGAAATTTTACATATTCCAGGTCAAACGCCGCTGGATCTCTGTCCGGATCCCAACCTCCGCAAGACACTAACCACTTGCCGAAAAGAGGGTGCGGGTATGACGAGTGATGGTACACCCGAAAACGAGACCACTTTGAACTCTACCGCTAGTAGCAGCAACTCGGCGGCTGTGGAAACTGTGCCCGTTGAAACACCACCGGGTGATCCGACAGCGGATGAGTGCCTCGTATGCTCTGATGCGAAGAGAGATACACTGTTCCGCCCCTGCGGGCACATTTGCTGCTGCAATGTTTGTGCTGCGAGGGTAAGGAACTGTCTATTTTGACTTTTGACTGGCCCGTTGGCGCAGTGGGTAGTGACACTGCCTTCAGCTCCGCGCGTCGCGGGTTCGTGTCCCGCCGAGGGCCAATATTTTCTATAAATTAATTTGATGGTCTTTGAGCCAGGGTATATATTTGTATTTTAGTATGTATTTAAAAAATATATAAGTATATATTCATCAGTTTTCAGTCTACCATAACACAAGTACTTATTTTGGGGACGGACGACCGTGTGTGTAAGTGTCCCATATATTTATTTATTTATTCTTTTATAGATCCATCATCATTGAAATTAATAATACCAAGCTTACTGCTTCAAAGAAGCTTGCTTCAGCTTCAAGAAAGCTTGGATTTAAATTGCGACCAGCTACGCACTACATTATATTGTAATTTTTGATATGTGAACAATTACAAATACAGAAATGAAATAATTATTTTTGAAAAAAGTGAATTAATGAATTTAAAAATAGATTAAATAGTTCAATTTATACAAACTTTTTCTTTTTCTCTATACGACCCGTACTCTCTTTCTTCTTCAATTCTTGTCCTCTTCCTTCTATTACTCAAAGGTTGACTGGAAGAGATCCCTTTTAGGGATAAGTCCACGTTTATACATGTGTTTTTTTTTAATTTTTATTTCTTTATTCTAAATATATGTATAAAAAGAAATAATAAAAAAAATTATCTTCATGTACAAGGTAAAAAAATGTCTCGTGTGCCGCGCGTGTGTGACGTCCCGGCAGCGCGTAGGAGAGTGCGTGGTGTGCTCGGAAGCGCCCGCCACGGTGGTATTCCGGCCTTGCGGCGATGTGTGCGCGTGCGCTGCGTGCGCGCCGCTCATGCGAAAATGCGTGGAGTGCCGCACGCCCCTGCAGCCGCCGCCCACCTTTGCACCCCTCCTACCACCTCCTTCTCATCCCCCACATTCGCACCCCACGCAGCCGAAACAAGACGGTAAGTGAACACGTCTATTCCGAAGGCCTAACTGGCCTGGTAGGATACGGATAATGAAGTAAATCTTCCTACCTTTTGAAGTAAAACTTCTTCACGCATGCTTGACTTGGAGAGTAAACGTCTGACGAAAGCGTTACAAAATGTCATCGGGCGAGGTTAACGGAAGTTAAGAGGGCGATATCAATTAGTCAAGATAGCAGGAAAGAGCGAGTTACATTCCATATATTACTGTAGGTCCAAGAGAGAGGTGCAAGCACACTCTCTTTCTCTTATAGCCAGTTACGTTTCGTATATTCAAGACACAGTGTGGGCTATTGTCTGTATCATGCAAGAACAAGTAACACTCCTTTTAATTTAAATTAAAAGTACAAATAATTGTGCTGTATATGTCAACACCATCTTGTACGATAGTTATAAAAATAAAATAACAGTAAAAAAATGTATATAATTAGGGGTACCCGCACATTCGTTGGCGTCAACTTTAGTTTTAAGTATAAGTACCTGGGTGACCGAACCTTGCTGGGTAATTTTAATAAAAAACGCTATAAAAAAATAAAAAGAAAGAAAGAAAGCGTCGGTGACATGTGGGACTGGAACCCAGGTGTTTTCATATATTTAATCCGGCCGTTCGCCATTGCGCTATTACAACTTGGCAAGTAATAGCCAATTGAACTTTACAATCTATTCTTATTTAAGCAGTTTTTTCAGTGCTCAAAAACAGGGATAAAACAACCTTTTTTTTAAAATAAAACTTAGTTAAGTCGGTTTTTCCCCCTAAAATCCTTACATGCTGAATTTCTTGAAGTGACGTGTGTAGATTGAATAAATTCGTTTAACTTTCTTTTTATTTGATCGTTGCAGGAAATCGAATTTATTGTTTTTATTACAAGTATGTCTATAATCTGAACGTTCAGGCGCCTGTGAGGGTGGTAGCAACTTAGCACAAGTGCAGGTGAATAAGGGCCAGCCCGCGCCCGCGCAAGCAGCGCCTCACCTAATGAACAACGGCTCCCGCTCGGCCTCCACGGCACCTCTCGCAACTCCTCCTCCTCCCGGGGCGCCCGTACAGCCCGCTGCTGACGTGCAGAAGCTGCAACAGCAACTACAGGACATAAAAGAGCAGGTACGCACGAACGAAATTCTATAGCTGTGTGGTATCCGGCTGTGTAGAATAGTGCCACCCTCATTTCTTACCGAGGTCATTTCTTTCTAGACTGCACTGGTCATTTCCTCTTTTACGTACCTTCTTTCAATTTTGTTTATTTAAAAACTTTAGTGAAGATTTCTAAAAGCAATACACGTAACTTTAAAAACGCCGTATGGTATCCGGCTGAATAGAATAGTATCACCCTCATTTCTTACCGAGGTTTCGTAAAAGGCGACTAAGGTAAGTCGACCCGCCGTGTGGTCTCCGGCTGAGTAGAAAAGACCAACCTCTTTTCTTATCGAGGTTTCGTAAAAGGCGACTAAGGTAAGTTGACCCACCGTGTGGTATCCGGTTTAGTAGGATAGACTACCCTCTTTCTTACCGAGGTGTCGTAAAATACGACTAAGGTAAGTTGACGTCAGGCAGGCGGCCGGTCGTTAAAACGAAGCCAAATCATGTGACATCATGTTTATAACATTTTGTGCCGACCCCCACTTAAGAGTTGGATAAGGGGAGGAGGATGACGCACGAACGAAATTCTATCCAATGAGTAACGTCTTCTTCTCGGTCGTTACTTTCATTAAGGTCGTGTCTTTGCAACTTTTTCATTAAAAATTTTCCAACTTGTCCGGCCTTCAGCGTCTTGTAATAGACAGTCCAGTAAGGTTGGATATTTGGTCACACAATGTATAATATATACATATACATATCTTTAATATTTATAAATAATAAATATATGAGACACTTACGCACATGGTCTTCCGTCCCAAAATTAAGTAACTTAATACTTGTGTTATGGTAGACAGACAACTGGTGAATATATATATACTTATATATTTTTTAAATACATACCTTAACACAAATATACACCCAGGCTCGAAGACCAACAAATTCATTTATAGAAATTGCTGTCCCTCGGCGGGAATCGAACCCGCACCCGCGGAGTCGAAGGCAGGGTCACCTACTGCGCCACTACTCAGTCTTAAATCACTTTATCTTGTATAAATATATTTTCTTTATTTTGTATAAATATATTTTGTATTAGTAATAATATATTTTGTATAAGTATATTACTTTATCTTGTATAAATGTATTTTCTATACATTTGTTGTGTACAACTTTTGTTCTGGATCCAATCTACTGTTAGCGAAGGGGGGCTTCTCTTTCGAGGGGCCCCTACCCGGAAAAGGTGTTTGTTCTCTGGGATCAGAGCTGTCGGCGGGGATGGGGGCAATATGTACAATGATACCCTGTCCTTACCATCGGCAGCGTGGTGGAGCACACAGGTCGTTTTAGTCGGTGCGAGTCCGACATAACCGCCGCCTGTCCCCATCGGGCGGCGGTACTCATAAGGGGTTTTTTCCTATATTAAAAACAAAAAAAAAGTAATTGTCTGAATTTTGAAACCGGCTCCAATGATTTTCATTACACTTAGTATGTAGAGGGTTTCGGGGCGAGAAATCGATGGGTTTATGTTTAAATGTCGTTTTATCCCAGTTTTCGGATACTAAAAAATCTACTTAAATGAAAATAGAAACTAAAACTAAACTAGACTGAAAATAGAAACTAAAATTTGCTGTAATTTGGAAAATTTGATAGCTCAATGGAGGGGAAACAGACGGACTATAAAAATTCAAATACCCGGAATCAAATCCCACATTTCACCAGCCCATTTTTTCTGTATTTCCTTTTTTTAATAGCATTTTTTATACCTTTTAAAAAATTACCAAACAAGGTACTCATTATAATAGCATATTAATAGCTGTGGAGGGTGCAATTCTATCAGTTAATTTATATAGTCATTCCTTATCTCAAATTCTGAGTTGCCTTAATTCAAACGCTAATAATATTTTCTTGCAGACAATGTGTCCCATCTGCCTTGACCGGCTCAAGAACATGATCTTCCTATGTGGGCACGGCATGTGCCAGATGTGCGGCGACCGGATCACCGTCTGCCCTATATGCCGAAAACAGATCGAGAAACGCATTTTACTTTATTAAGGAGTATATTTTCACTTAAAATCTTATTTTATAGCATTTGAAGCGTAGTTGGTAATATTGTAAACATTAGTAAGAGTGCACAATATGTTATTTAATAATAATGATAAATATTATTACAGCCCGTTTAGATTTCATTACATCTATAAGTAGTGACTTCTGAATTAACGTTCATTTTTGGAACTTATTTCGGAAATAGCGTTTAATTAGGTCGTTATTTTTTATAGCTTAATTAAAATTTTATCTGATTGTAATGAAAACGTCAGAATTATACATGTGTAGCTCTTGTTTTTCAGCCGCAATTATAGTAGAATCTTTAAATGTCTAAATAAAGAAGAAAATCTTGAAATGTCTTATTAAAGAGTTTTTATAAAACTACTTTACCACATTCAAATTATATTCTCATTACCAACCAATCTATTACAGAATTACGAGTAGTATATACTAAATCTCACTCCTTAGTTTAATTAAACGTCTCGAAATTGCCAAAAGAATTTAAAATTAGTAATAATTTTTATAATTCTAAATTAAGTTAATTAGACAATAGACTTTTACATCTTTTATATTGTAGAAACTTTTACGTATTCGAATAAACTTATATGTAATTTAAATAACTGTTTGCTAATCTCTACGTGATTGTTGTTTTAAAAAAAACTACTGGAATTCATGGAATGAATTAAATTTACGCGTCACGAGATTGTTTCAAATGTAAAAAATATTAATTGTACTATAAAAAATGAAACTTTTAATTGTACAAATAATAGATAAAAAAAAAGATGGACTACATAATGGATTTCGTATTATTTTATAATTTATTAACTTGCTGGTGTATTTATAGCTATAATCCTAGAATAAAATTGCATTTAACAAATAATAATCGACAAAAAGTTATAAATCGGTTATTTGTTTCAAGTCATGAGATTAAGTGTTGTTGTATCTTACAGGTATTGAATGCATGACCATTATTAAAAATTCAATTGCTATCAAGAATTACCAGTTGATTATGCAGTTAATTAGCTTATTAGAATGTTGAAATATTAAAGGTAGCTTTTTTGTTTGTGTAACTGTAAGGATGTTAATTTTAATATTTAGGTATCATTAGCTTTATATTTTATATTTACAACCTATTGCATTTTAAATAAATCGCATTTTAATGTTTTCTACTTATTTCAACCAAGATTTTAACTCTACTCTGTTAAGAGGCAAAGGTGTCTCCCTCCTTGATACTTAAAGATTGCACCCACCACACTGCTTTAATACTAATTGTAATTGGTTTAACATATCCCAAGAATTCGACAGACATCGCAGGTTCTCGCATGATTCCGTCTGTCGCAGGTATATATATAAAAATTACACAAACAGCGCATCTGTTATTATTTCTTGACAGTTGTCCATTTTGATTAGCCTTTATTGTTATTAATTATTAAATTAAAAAAAGGTATGTAACGTATCAAATAGTCAGAAAAAATCGATTTAAAAAAAAGAATAAATGAAAATAATCTATTTTTTAAGATCAATTTATTTTAAAGAGAAAAAAATCGATTATTCATTAATGTTACATCATACTCTAGAGTAGACCTAGGACGCGACACAAACAACAATAAAATAAGCAGACCCCGAACAGTCCACTCTTCTGCTGCTTATTTTAGTACAGCAAATAATAAACTTCTAAATTACCAGAAGAAGAAGATGTCTTAATGAGATAACGAGAGTTTCTTGCTAAAATAAAATAAAAATTAGGTCAAACTGAGTAAATTAAATTAGTGCTTATTTTGTGATTAGATCATAGTATATTCAAACTTTAAAAAAAAATTTGAAGTCAGAAATACAAGGCTTAAGATTTCACATGTCTGCAGATGCCACATTTAGGCTGGCTCTAGTATAATAATATGCCTAATTTTAGTAACTAGTTGATGATGCCTAATGCCATACATCAGCAATCAGCACCAATCAACACATCAATCATTCAATGTCAGCTGGTAAGAAACGTTAGGACTCAGGAGCGTCTACTTTTTCTTTTTCACTGTTCTTCTTGTTTTTTATGACAAGGTATGCATTATTGTATGAAACCAATGTAGCCATACTACACATTTTATTCAAATTTCACAAACAACGCATCTGATATTATTTTTTAATAGTTGTTCATTTTAATTAGCCTTTATTGTAAAATTAATAATATTAAAAAAGGCAACTTTTGAAATAGAAAAAAACTTTTTTTAAGAATCGGTTATTTCGTAGCCAAATAATCTATTTTTTAAAAATCGATTTATTAAATGGGAAAATAATCGATTATTTGTTCGATTTATATCGAATTTTCTACTCCAATTATAAAGGCTAATTAAAGAGAACTACCAATAAATATTAACAGATAAGCTGTATGTGAAATTCGACCAAAATGTCTAGTTTGGCTACATTAGTTTCATCCAACAATCCATATCTAATCTTAAAAAGACAAAAAAAGGGTAGAAAAGAGAAAGAGGATTTTTAATGTAAAAAAAATCGATGATTAAAAATCGATTATTTTTGACATCCCTACCATAGACCGAAATGTAAATAAAAATAACTACATATATTAACTTGTATATATATACATAAAAATATTATTACGATAAAGTAAAATAATAAATTGTAATACCTTACAGGCATTTAATACCTTAAATGTAATGTAATAATGTAATGCTGGTGATTTCTTCTTGAATAATTTTTATTCTCTTAAATTGGTATTGGTATACATATACTTGATTTCTGAAATTGGTATCTTACAGATTTTAATGTTAAAGTCGTCGGTATCTACATCGAAAAATACACTTTTAAATCCAATTATGGATAAGCACGGTAAAAGACAACATTCATCCTCTGATTCAGATAGCGCTGAACAGAATCGAATAAAAGATCTAAAAGAACGAGATGAATTCGCTAAAAGACTGAGACAACGTGACGAAGGCAAAGTCAAAAATGTTGCTGAAAGCTCCAGCAAAAGATCCTATGAAGAAGCAGCCAAGCGCTTAAAATTAGAAGCAGAGGGTCGGGACAAAATATTACCTAAGCTTCGAATACAATCAAGACGTAAATATTTACAAAAAAGAAAGGATGATAAAGTTGTAGAATTAGAAGATGACATAGCAGATGATGAATATCTATTTGATGAAAGCATGTTAGTTCCAAAAAAATCGTATATTTGTTAAATACTATACAATACATATATTCAGTGAGAACTGAATTTGATACAACTGCACCATGGAATATATATTTCATTTGGTGTATACATTAAATGTAACAACAACTTTAGTATCCATTGTATACAATTCCATTGATAAATATTTAAAATCTGTTTTTTAGATTGACAGAAAAGGAAAAGAGAGACAGAGAACACAAGAAAACCATATTACAATTGGCTAAAGAACATGAAAAGGCACGTGAACTGGAAAATGTACAGAGATATCATATGCCACAAGATCTTGGCAAGGGTGAAAAAGGTGAGAATATTAGTTTATTTCAAATGATGGACAGGATAGCAGATATATTCACTGCAAGAAAACTATGTGATTCCCAAACTACAATCCCTTTTTAAGCTTAAATTCAGCAGTTGAAATATTTAATTGTGATTAAATTGGTTTAATGGACCAGTCACATAACTTGTAAAGCAGATAATATATATTAATATATATTTTTAGGACAATATATAGAAGTGGATGAGAATGAAAAATTACCACACTCTGAACAGAGAAAGTGGGAACAAGAACAAATTAAATCTGCATTTTTTAAATTTGGAGCAAAAGATGCTAAAGCTGATGAGGAATATGAACTATTATTAGATGAACAAATAGATTTTATACAAGCCCTGCAGTTAGAAGGTAATAAAGAAAAACAACCAGTTGAAAAAATATCAGAACACCAAAAAGCTAGACTAACAATTGAAGAAACGAAAAAATCTTTGCCAGTGTTTCCATTTAGGGAATCACTTATTGAAGCTATCAGAAATTATCAAATACTGATAGTTGAGGGTGAAACTGGCTCTGGTAAAACTACTCAGATACCCCAGTACTTGTATGAGGCAGGATTTACTGATAATGATAAGAAAATTGGGTGTACTCAGCCAAGAAGAGTTGCTGCAATGTCAGTAGCAGCCCGAGTAGCTCAGGAAATGAATATTAAATTAGGTAATGAAGTTGGCTACAGTATAAGATTTGAAGACTGTACGTCTGATAGAACTGTAATCAAATACATGACAGATGGCACCCTGCACAGAGAATTTCTGTCAGAACCAGATTTAGCCTCTTACAGTGTTATGATTATTGATGAAGCTCATGAGCGAACTTTACATACAGACATTTTATTTGGTCTCGTTAAAGATATTACTAGGTTTAGACCAGATTTAAAGCTACTCATATCAAGTGCTACATTAGATGCTGAAAAGTTTTCTACATTTTTTGATGATGCACCTATATTTAGAATACCTGGTAGGAGATTCCCTGTTGATATATATTATACTAAAGCTCCAGAAGCAGATTACATAGATGCCTGTGTGGTGACAGTATTACAAATACATGCCACCCAACCTCTAGGAGATGTTTTAGTTTTTCTAACTGGACAAGAAGAAATTGAAACATGTGTTGAAATGTTACAAGAAAGAACAAAACGAATTGGTAAAAAATTAAAAGAGCTAGTTATTTTACCAGTATATGCAAATCTCCCAAGTGATATGCAAGCCAAAATATTTGAACCTACACCTGAAGGCGCAAGAAAAGTAGTTCTAGCTACCAATATTGCAGAGACATCACTTACAATTGATAATATTATATATGTAATAGATCCTGGGTTTGCTAAACAGAATAATTTTAATTCTAAGACAGGCATGGAAAGTTTGATGGTGGTTCCAATTTCCAAGGCATCAGCAAATCAAAGGGCAGGCAGAGCAGGCAGAGTTGCTCCTGGTAAATGTTTTAGACTTTATACAGCATGGGCATATAAATATGAACTTGAAGATAATACTGTGCCAGAAATCCAAAGAATAAATTTAGGAAATGCAGTACTCACATTAAAAGCTTTAGGGATCAATGACCTCATTCACTTTGATTTTCTTGATCCACCACCACATGAGACCCTAGTTTTAGCATTAGAACAGTTATATGCATTAGGTGCACTTAATCATCATGGTGAATTGACGAAAGCCGGTAGGCGAATGGCAGAATTTCCTACAGATCCAATGCTTGCTAAAATGTTATTAGCAAGTGAAAAGTAAGAATTAATTTTGTTTCATTACAATATCATATTTGTAAATAAAATTATATAAATTATTTGTACTGGAAACAAGTGTTGAGCAACACTTCAACATGAGCTGAGTGCTGTGCCAATTTATCATTCATCCTAGTTGTTACTAAATTTTTACTAAATATTTTCAGATACAAATGTTCTGAAGAAATAGTGTCTATTGCTGCTATGTTATCAGTCAATAGCTCAGTTTTTTATAGACCTAAAGATAAAATAATACATGCTGATACTGCAAGAAAAAACTTTTTTCACCAGCATGGGGATCATTTAACATTGATGAATGTATATAATCAATGGGTTGATTCTGATTACTCAATACAATGGTGCTATGAAAATTTTATACAATATAGATCAATGAAAAGGGCTCGAGATGTACGTGAGCAGCTAGTTGGTCTTATGGAACGAGTTGAAATAGAGATGGTATCGAGCTTAGCAGATGATGCCAACATCCGTAAAGCCATCACTGCTGGTTATTTTTACCACATAGCTAAATTTTCCAAGGGTGGACATTACAAAACTGTAAAACATAATCAAGTAAGGTTCTACTTTTTCATAAGATATATCAGATTATGATTATAGGTATTTTATCATTATTTAAAAAAAACAAATTTAATTAAATTGATTTTATTAAATTGAAATTAATTATAATTTAACTGTTTTCAGACTGTAATGATTCATCCCAACAGTGCATTATTTGAAGAATTACCTAGATGGGTTATCTACCATGAACTTGTATTTACCTCTAAGGAATTTATGAGACAAGTTACTGAGATAGAAAGTAAGTGGCTTCTAGAAGTCGCACCTCATTACTATAAGGCCAAAGAACTTGAAGATTCAACTAATAAAAAAATGCCTAAAATTGTTGGAAAATCTGCTAACAATTAATAAACAGTTTTTCAAATAAAAGGTGTCAATTATTTCATATTTATATTCAGATAAAATCAGTTAATAAGTTTATTAACTTAAATGAAACAATAATTAGCTACATTAATTTATCCACAAAGGTATGTATGGTTCATGTTTATATGTGGTATGGTATGGCAAAAGTATGTATGCTGATTTTCAAACTAGACACAAATGAAAAATTTTACATAATTCTAATTTTCTAAATAACTTTATTTCAGAAATCTGTCACTCTTCCTTTTCTTTCCCAATCTCCATATCTTGTTGGCTCTGGCCCTCTAGGTCCACCGACTTCCCCAGTGTGAGGATTAATATCGTTAGGCCACGGCGGTAGGGCATCCTCTTTCGGTGGTCGCATTTCTTCTTGTTCGCCTAAATCTTTTATAGGTGTAGTTTCTCTTAATTTTTTCTTAAACTCTGACATACGTTGAGATTCACCTTTTTTCTTAGGCTCTTCTTCGGTGTAAGTAGACGACTTTTTGTAGTATCCATATTTGCTCAAATTATTTGACGTCGCTTAAAAATAAAATGTTTAAAAAAATAAACGTATCGGAATATTGTATCAAATTAATATATTTGCTGAGTAATTACCTCGATATAATATTGGTATTAAAGTATTATTAAGCTTTATATGCTGCATTATTTTATAAAGAATAACTAATTTTTCTTTTACAAATTTTCCGCCGTCAAACTTACCATAAACTTACCGTTTATCACAGATTAATAGGTATGTGAAAATATATTCGATTTTTATAGTAATCGATTATTGTATAAAAAAATTGTTACAAGCAACTAGAATCATTTTTATTTAAAAAAAAACTTGAAAGGAGTAAAATGTTTTTGTTGTAGGACATTAACAACAGTAAACTTAAAATCGATATAGCCAAGAAAAAATAAAATTTGAATTCGCCAACTTAAGAAAGTTTAACTTTCTGTGCCATTTAGAATTAGTGCTTTGTTTATGTTTTTTTACATAAAAGTAACTTAAATATGATCGATTATAGTTCGGCCGAACCGATTTTGGTGTTTGCTACAACAACGCTATCAAAACAAGCTAAAATCGCATTAATTGCTGCAACTATTGACTAATCGTCATTCACAATATAAGAAAAGAATTAAGATATGGATAAACATTTACTTTAATAAAAATATATATTAAAGTCATACGCAACTCATCAAAACTTAAATTTTTAACAAATATATCATTATAATAATATCCAAATTCCAACCAAACCAAAGTCACAATTCACTTAACTTTGGCAGGCGACGTAATGCAAAGGTTGAATAGCAACTGAAGCCCTGGATGGATTTAACTATGGCGCACCAAGTTCGATATGCTTGCAATTGAACTAACCGAACCATACATTTGTACGGAGTACAGCGTGATATACATGACAATAATAAATAAATAACATAACCCCTCTCCTCCTTTTCGCGACGTTGCCCTCAGTTTTAACTTGCTAAGGATCGTGATCCCCCTCCACGGATCAAATTAATCACGGACAATTTTACAGCAACGATGGCGGTTTTTCGCCATGTGGATGGCTTTATGTATCTAAATTGGCACCACACTGGCTATCCAGTGTGGTGCCAATTTATGTGCAGGGCATTCGACTTCATCCTCACGGTCTTCACCTGGATCATGCTGGTGAGGAATATTTTTTCGAGATTGTCAGATCGTTGAGGCAGTCGCGAGCCTAGTTGTGACCTTGAATTCCTTGAGTTTCATGTCCTTGACATATTACTTCTTTTAGCTGTCCAGGGGATGCGCAACATTCTAGTACCACATTTAGAAAGCGCCTACACATAACAATTAAAATAATAAGTACCTATTCACAAATTACTGTGGAATTTATTTTATTTATAAGCATTGCAACACTGCTCTATATAATGACATTTTGTCTATGCTATTATCATATGATCAATTTTCTATTGAATTCATCCTCCTCTCTTTAATCGTAGTAGAAGAGTTCGATTTTAATTACAATAAAGTTCAGAGAGATCGCGGACAACATGAAGGGGTGCATTTTTAACATTGATGCTGGATATCTAGAAGGGTTGTGCCGTGGATTTAAATGTGGTATTCTTAAACAGTCTGACTACTTGAATTTGGTACAATGTGAAACATTAGAAGGTAAGTAGGCTTAACGCTTAATTTCGCGAGCTTGTTAGTTGTTACTTATTCTTTAAGCTCAAATGTCCATAATTTTTTACAACATCCTTCAGCTTGTCTATCACATGGAACCTTGACGATTTCAATTTGAAACTCATTTTCTCAACTTGTGATATAACTTAGATTGTTTTATCGTAAAATAATTGTTGATGCACGGGTACATTCTAACAAAAGTAATTTAATGAAATTGATAAAGAATCACATGCAAATAGGCATACCGTAAATGCATAAACATAATGTCATATCCTTAACAGATTCTTAGATTATAGTATAGTTATGAAACATGATATTATTGTTTTATATAATCCGAGTTTTTCATTGTTTTTTTTATGCGCCTCCAACTAGTGGAAGTTTTCAGTAGTTCTGCATCTACCTTACTATTTTTAATTAGAGATAATTTATTAAAAACCATTTTTATTTGCAGATTTAAAACTTCACTTGCAAGGGACTGATTATGGCACATTTCTTGCCAATGAGCCTAGTCCTCTGTCTGTTTCAACAATTGATGATAAACTACGTGAGAAATTGGTCATTGAGTTCCAACATCTAAGGAATCACTCTGTAGAGCCAATGTCAACATTCTTAGATTTTATAACTTACAGCTATATGATTGATAATATTATTCTTTTGATAACAGGGACTTTACACCAAAGACCTATTTCAGAGCTTATCCCTAAATGCCATCCATTGGGTTCATTTGAACAGATGGAAGCCATCCATGTGGCTGCCACTCCTGCTGAGCTTTACAATGCTGTGCTTGTGGACACGCCCCTAGCACCATTCTTTGTTGACTGTATCAGTGAGCAAGATCTAGATGAAATGAACATTGAGATTATTCGTAACACACTCTACAAGGCCTACCTAGAGGCCTTTTATGATTTCTGCAAGCAAATTGGAGGAACAACAGCTGATGTTATGTGTGAAATTTTGGCTGTAGGTTATTTATTCTGACTAAACACTCACTTTTTGATTAAACTGAACTATTTAATATCTTAATAATACCTGAACTGCAATTGAAAAATATAATTTTATTGCAGTTTGAAGCTGACCGTCGTGCCATCATAATTACAATTAACTCATTTGGTACAGAGCTATCAAAGGATGACCGTGCAAAGTTGTACCCTCGTTGTGGAAAATTGAATCCTGACGGATTGGCAGCACTGGCACGTGCTGATGATTATGAGCAAGTTAAGGCAGTGGCTGAATATTATGCTGAATATTCTGCATTATTTGAAGGTGCTGGTAATAATGTGGGTGACAAAACCCTTGAAGATAAATTTTTCGAACATGAGGTAAGATAAAGAGCTTGTTACTATTCTTATATTTGAAAGACCACCTCTCTCCTTCTTTAGGAGAGAGATTGTTAAATCATAAATGTCATTTTAAATATTACCCCATCCGAAGAATTGAGTTACATGTTCTATGTATAAGATATAGAACTTAGAACTTTAATCTTCAGATGGGGTGATATCTCTTACAAATTACAAATGATGTATGATTATTATTTTTTATATCTCTCTGTTTTAGGTAACGCTGAATGTTAATGCATTTTTACAACAGTTTCATTTTGGCGTATTTTACTCTTACCTGAAACTGAAGGAACAAGAATGTAGAAATATTGTGTGGATCAGTGAATGCGTGGCTCAGAAACACAGGGCTAAAATTGACAACTACATTCCCATTTTCTAAAGAAACTTATTTTCAATAATGTTTATTTCTTGCAGTGTAAATAATTTATATCTTTTTAAGTTAAAGCAACAATTTATTTTCCAAAAATAACTATGAGTATGTTGAAAACCTTCTGTGCATCATGCATTTGGGTAAATAAGAATGAATTCACAATGAAATTATTTTTTTTTTTCTTATATAGTTGCTATAAACCGTTATACTCTAATAAAAAAAATCATAATATATTAAATAAAAATTATGATTTAAAATTATTCTATAGTAATATAAGAATATAATCATATTTATAGTAATTTATAGTAACTCATACATAATTTACAGAATATCTTGGTAAACCATATAGTGAATATAGACATTCCATATTTTGCAAATAAATTATGCTTTGCAATGTCAGTATTGAATTTAATATACTACATTAAAAAAATATATTGTGGTGTAATATAAATAATACCATACAAATTGAAAATACTTTTTAATTAAGGCAAAATATTTAATTTAATTTGTATAGTAGTTCCATAGCACAAATTCTACTCTTGCTATTCACATTCATGGTAACTCTAAAGCACATTTTGTTTATCTAATTGTGCAGTTTTTATCATATGACATTAGATTATTAATGTATGTATATAAAATGTAGAAATTAATGGTTGATTTTATAGATAATGTTCATCTTATCTTGCAAAACATATTTATATAAATGAATTGTTCCCAAAAGTAGAGTTATTAGATCCTTAAATAAAAACTGTTAACTTAAAAAAGTGTTTATTTTCTTTCTCATACTCGAATCTCAATCTGATCTTGCATCTTTTTTGTTTTACTGGTAATTTGTTCTTTTAATATATTTGTCATTGGTCCATCATAATCTGAATAATTTTTGGATTTCGATAACAAATTGCTATGCTCCTTCCAAAATATGTCTTTTAACATATCATTATGGACATCTACAATTACAGAAATGCTTTTATCCAAAACTTCATTAGATAAAGTCTTCCTTAGAAGTAATGTTCCTCTTCTAAACATCTCAGGTTCATTATTATAATTAATATTAAATTCGTTAAACAAAATTTCATTTTTATCGGCAGACACTGTACCGCACAATCTCTTTTCTGCCTGAAAATATGTCATGATTGGTTGTCTCGGATATATATAAAATATAATAAATGAGGTGTTATTCAATTTGTAACAGCTCAAGGAAAAATAAACATCAGTCAAAGATACTAACTTGGCTACAAGTTTATTATTATAAGTTTTTTTCCTACTTAATTTAGCTTATAAGTATTAATGAATCAAAGTTGAATCTAAATTTAAAAAATTATATAACTATAATTAGAAAAGTATCTACCTGAGCAGGACTTAAGTTTCCCTGTAAAACTAGAGTCCAAAATGTTGTATTGTATAGATTGTTGATATGCACATCTGCTTGTCGCCATTTTAGATAATCTATTAGATTTTCTTCAGATGGATACAAAACTATACGTCCATCAAATGCTGGTGGATACTTTAATATTTCTCCTTCAAAAAATTTACTCCAGTAAAAGACATATGATGAAGCAAATTTACTATTAATGGTAGTAAGTAATTTCGCAGCTCGTCGTTTATAAAGTAAAGTGTGTTTTTTAAATATAAATGAGTACTCATCACTCTGTCCATAGGCCATTAACAAATCGTTAAACTCACTTAATATGGAATAAGCAGCATAGTTCATTAAGTTTAGACCTCTTGAATCATTAGGTTTAATAAAATTATGATCATCTGAAAACTTGTGAAAACATTTACCGTCTAACCTCACAACAATCCAAGAATTTGGTAGTAGAGTATCATCCTGTTCAAAGTTTTTTACGTATTCAAATGAACTTTTTGCCATTTTAATGAATGTAAGCGGAGTTCTCTTTAACATTAATGTACATTTTACTACACTTCTATTAAACATATATAAAAATTCTATTTGATAAATTGCTGCTGATGTTACAGTATTTTAATGAAGTTTCAAAATTTCATCAAACTATGATAATACGATAGGTACGTAAAATAATCGATTTTTACAATAATCGTTTTTTTTAAATTAATTATTATTTTGATACGATTCAATCGATTTCATAAAAACCGATTAATTTAAAAATGGGATAAAATTGATTATTTTTTAATCAAATAGATGCATTGTTTATGAAACTCGTTTAAAATGTGTTTGGCATAAATAACCAACTATAACTATAATTATGTTAGGCTACATCAGTTTCATCTAACAATGCGTCTTATCTTAAAAGACAAGAAAAAAGAGTAAAAACAAAAAAAAGGATAATAAAAATAAAAGATTGTTAAAAAATCTATTCATAAATCTAAAAAAAACTATTACTAAAATACCTAAATTTTAATAAAATAATCGATTAAAATAAAAATCGATAATTTTTTCACTTTCCCCATCACACTAGGGATATGACATGGAGTAGAAAAAATCGATTTTTACCGTTGAAATAAATCGATGTTTTAAAAATCGTTTTTCTGACTATTTGAAAGGTTGCCTTTTTAATATTTATAATTAATTACAATAAAAGCCAATTAAAGTGGACTACTGCCAAGAAATAATAACAGATGCGCTGTTTGTGAAATTCAATTAAAATGTGGTTTGGCTACATAGGTTTAATCCAACAATGCATATTTTATCTTAAAAATAAGAAAAAAAGCATACTTAAAATAATCGATTTTCGATGAAAAAGAATCGATTATTTTTCACATCGCTAATCGCTATATCACAGTCATTTGTCAGTGTCGAACATCGTGGCCACGGGTGGTAATTAGATGTGACTTGGAGTAGAAAAAATCGATTAATAAATAATCAATTTTTATATTAAAATTATTATTATTAAAACTTACATGAAACACACGAAAGCAGCATAAGCATATCAATTAATTTAATGGCTATTTATAATTTATAGAATTAGGCGTTACTTTGCGGAGATCCATAATACAAAAGTAATAATAAAATTATTTTGCTATAATCCGCTATGAAGTAAAATAGAAAATATATATAATGCTAAATGTAGGGTGGACAATCGGTTATCATACCTGATACATGCAGGAGTCGTAAAATGCAATACAAATTCTACAGGTGTAACTTTTAAAAAGTAAAAACATATTTTAATACATATTTTTTAATTACAATATTTTATTTTTAATAAATATGATATCTATGTAAGGAGTTTCTGGACTTCTACTGGTGTTCTTTTCACTATCATTTGAGGTTCAACATAACCATTTCCAGGATTTTGTATAGCTTGATACAATTGTTCATAAATAGCTATTATTACTTCAAAAGCACGCTTTTTAACAATTGATTTATGGTTATGACTAATAAGTAGATTTAATTGAGGCAGCATATAAACATCAGGCGTTACTAAGAAAATATCAAACTTATTAAGGAAAGACTTTAAAGATGTAGTGTCCATGCCAGGTATTGCAGAGAGAGGTCCATTGACTTTTTCTTGTAATATTGTATAAATGGGCCCCATATTTAAATTTGCTACAAGGTAACTAGCTTGTTCTGATGTTAATGTGTCAATTTGAGCCTCGGATTGTGCCTGTAGCCTTTCACTATATTCATCTAAAATAGTGTACAATGAAAGGGTACACTGAACATGATACATACAGTTCAACATGTAAACTGACATATCAGTGGAGCTGAGATGACATGCCGTCTCGTTTATTGCATGCAAAAGTGGATCTAAAATATGGGTTATTATCATTTTTTTATCTGTATTGTTCGTATTATTGGAAATATTCATTAAATCCCTTAGAAAACTGACTAAATCAGTAACAACAAATGATGGATTCAGATCAGAAGGTGGTGCTTTCACACCATGACTTAACTCTTTTTGGACTTTACTGTCTAAGGTCACCAAGAATACATCTTCACTTTTTTTCAATAGTTCCTCCAAAGTATCTACCATGTGGCCTTTATGGATAACAGCTTGTATAATTTCTGTATAATAAATAATTAAATTTGTTATAGACCAGAGAACGAGGGGGTTTTTATCCGGTTTCAGTATAAGTTCTGCTCTTATTTTTAGTAATGGGCATAATGCTTCAGTAATATTTATTAAGCCATCAATGATTCTCTGTTCCTTATCGTTCATTGTACAATACTTAAAGAGAGTAGATAGATTTTCTTTCTCAACAGGTAAAATTTGATAAACCCAAGCTAATATATCTCCAATGTAACGTTTAGCATCATTTGCATAAAATTCTATTGGTTTTGATCCATTTTCACCTCCTTTAGTAAGAACATCAATAAATAACTGTACAACAGTTGCTTTTCTAGCATTGCAGTATTCATCAATTATATTACAGAATAACACTTGTCTGTTCTCAAATTTAGCTAAAGCCTTAGGAACTAAAGCATTATTAGGAGAGTCTATAATTAGACATGCTCTAATTGTCCAATGATATAATTTTTCAATTGCAGCTTCTTGCTGTAACCCTAATGATTCCATTATATCAAATGCTGGTGTTTGATACCAACATCTTACTAGTGTTCTGCAGTTCTCATTTAACTTTTCTATATTGGCTAAAGAGTCAAAGAAATCTACAGTGAGTGGAGAAACATCAAATAGATTCTTACTTTGATTCGGACTAACATGAAAGTTTTTAACAAATGTGTCAACCCACAATAGCTTTTTCTTTGTCTTTCTCCTTTCATCTTTCAATTTAGTTGTTTGTGCTATTATGTGGTGCGTTTTCGTTTTAGAGTCGTGTAATCTATTTGACATATCTGTGACTGCCAATTGTAATGAATCTAACGAGTTAATCAATATTTGCAACTTATCTTTGACTCTGCTATATTCATTCAAGATAGCTTTATTTACTAGTAAATCTCTTTTCTCTATTTCATTTACGAGTATTCTTCTAGTATATGCCGAATTAGCGGAACATAATCCGGACACAGTATACAAAGCCTCGCTATTGTCAGTTATGATGTGGCTATCAAAAATTTTGTTAATTTGTTGTCTTATAGGATTATTGTAAATTGAATCCATTATTTAAATTTAAAAGATTAACCAGAATATAGGAATACAACACGAACAACGTTACTATTGCTCACTTTATCAGCCTTATTTTCATAGATTTCTACTCATTTGACATTTCTTTTCTGTACATATGGATTTGGTTATTTAGCCAGTGTTGCCAACAGTTCAATAAGCTTCCCACTAGATTCAACTTTCAAAACCACCAGAAAACCACTAACAAACAGAAATTTTACACTCTAAATGACCGCTAACCGCAAAATTTTCCACTAAAACAATTTTTGTTTAATGAAAGAAAATAAATATACAAATAATTAGTTTTATTTATTATTACTTATTAAAAAATTAACAAATTAATATCACAAAATTTACATTTCGCTACTCGACCCGTAGTATTTCAGATACCTACGACCCAAGAATCCCGTTGCGTATATTGTGATTTTTGCATAGTTACGCGTTAATAAATTCGCTCAGTTAATACAAACCAAAATTAATAATTATGAACCCTTCTAACTTCTAAGTATAAGTATTCAGAAAAAAATATAAAGTGAGAAATCCCCGCGTATAAAGTATAAGTTTAGAAAAATATTAGGTGGAATATCCTCGCGTGTAGAGAAACGTAAACGACTAATTCTTACCGACCAGTTATACCTACTCAAGCAAAGTAAATGTCTACCAGGTATACAAGCTAAAATCCGCTTTTTTTTCTAAAAAATACCATTTTTCATAGGAAGGAAAAAAGATAACTTCGTTCAAAATATACATTTTTGTCATCTTTTAGATAATATATGGATAACCCCAAAAAAAAGTGTTCGTTTTTCGAGGCAAACCACTTTTCGAGCCAATTTTGGACGTCTCGTGTAATGGAACTGCGAGCAAATGGCACACTGACGAAAACAGATGATAGTCGGATGGGGCCAGTTCTGGTGAAAAAGCGGTATGGAGTAGCATTTAATAGTTGAGCGTCTCTAAGTAATTTTGAACCTTTTTTTATGTGTGTGACGGAGCATTGTCATGGAAAATTAGCTTATATTCTGGCCATTTTTCCTCCATAGTACCTCACAATTTTATAATCTATCGGTGGTAACGGTGCACTTCGATAATGTCAACAGATTTCAGCACTTCATAATAGATAATTATGCTCCGCTGATGGCACCATACGCGCAGCATCGTCCTCCGCCCGAAGTGATTCCGTCTTGGAGTGGATGTTGAAGGTCGGCCGGGATGAAACCACGGTTTTTTTGTTTAGGATTCTCATGAATTAGGATTTTGTATAAAATGACAAATAATGTTGACTCAATATTGTTGACCGAGGTCGTACTCTTAAAAATAAAAATATGGCATGGTCATATCCGATTCATATGTTCATTAACATATAACACCAACCATGAGCAAACAGCGGATTTAAGCTTGTACACCAATGTATACATGCATATCCAAAAAGGGAAACGAACAGATATATAAAAATCATCGTAAAATGGAATTAAATCTAACTTTTTAACTGTTAATATATTTTACCAAGACCACCAAAAAAAACCACTAGCCACTAAAAGCAATATTTGGCCACTAAGTGGGTAGTTAAAACCACCAGTTTTAGTGGAAAATCCACTAAGATGGCAACACTGTATTTAGCCAAGGAAATAGGTATTAGGGACGTTAAAATAATCGATTATTTTATTTTATACCAAATTTTTTAATCGATTATTTTAATTATCCTCTCTTTTTCTATTTAAGGAGTGGAATAATATTATTATTATTTCACTCCAAGTTGTATTCCTCTCTGAAATAGAATAACATTATATATTCTAGTTATTTCAGTCAGTCTTTAGGTCAGTGTTTCTCAACGAGGGGTCCACGACACGAGTTGAAGCCTTTTGCTCTGGGCCATTTAAGTGCAATGCTAGATTTCGGTGCCAAATTTAACACAAAAAAG
Source organism: Morpho achilles (assembly GCA_947086495.1). Taxonomy (NCBI): domain Eukaryota; kingdom Metazoa; phylum Arthropoda; class Insecta; order Lepidoptera; family Nymphalidae; genus Morpho; species Morpho achilles. The sequence continues at coordinate 12,371,467 of CAMTZB010000007.1, read as the reverse complement.
CAATTTGTCTTCCTAAAACGTATTATTTATATTCTTTAAGTGGACAATTCAATTTTTATTATTAAAATTTATTAAGTGCAGTGCTAGATTTCGGTGCTAAATTCTACAAAAAAAAAAGTTAATTTTACTAATAAAGATTTTCTTATGGAGTAAATAAATTGTAGGTAAAATTTTTGAGGTTTCTAATGTGATGTTGTAAGAAATTACATTTTTTTCCACTTACATTGCAAATGCAGGTATATGTCTATCTCTTATGGATAACCCACAATAGCATTTTTTGTCATGAAAAATGTCTTTTCATGAAAAATAATGCCTTATTATCGAAGCAATTTTAAATAATACAGCATTAATCCTTATCCAATTAAGTACCTTAAATACAGCGTTGATTTAATGTAGATCAATATGGCCGTTTACAGCATTTAATTTAATTGAACATTTTCAAGATATTACAGATTGAAAATGCCGCGAGGAGGCCGCGCTTCGCTCTATAGCACTTCGAATTTAGCAGCGATGAGACGCGTTTGTTTTTCACATGGCCAACTATATGTCACTCTTTCAAGACTAACCTCTACAGAAAACACGTTTGTATTGTCTAATTACGAGAAAGCTGTGAATGTTGTATATGAAGACATTCTGCAATTAATTGTAAAAATAAATAAGGAAAAATTAAAAAAGTAAATAACTAAAAATGTAGCAGGTATTTGAATGTAGATATTCCAAAGATAGCAGGAAATCTTCATGGTATAGGAAAAGTGGAATTGTTTTACTCCAAATTTGAAAAATGAATGAATCAAAACTATTGGATCGTATCTGGATTTTAATCATTTTTTTCACTGAGTGACATAGGCGATATATTTTATAACAGTGTGAAGCCGGAGCGGGCCGCTAGTCTTTAATTCCCTTTTCATTTCAATAATTTCCTTTTTATTTCAATAATTAATAAGAATAAAAAAATATTAAAGTGAACAACTGCGAAAAAATCATAACAGATACGTTGTTTGCGAAACTGGATTGAAATGTTATGTTTTGTGTTTCATCCAATAACGCATATCTTATCTCAAAAGACAAGAGAAAGAGGGAAAAAAAAACAGCATTATTACATAATGTAATCGATTTTGTAAATGTTTATATAATCGATTATTAAAAATAGATTATTGTGATAAAATAATCGTATAATATAAAAATCGATTATTTTTGACATCCATTTGTTTTAATTATTAGTCTATGCTCTTTGGTTCATGAGTTGTTTTGAGCCTTAAAGGACTAGATACCTAATAGTAATAAGTAATAACTAAAAGTTCTAATTTATAAATTATATGATTGAAATATTCTGAACTAACGTACTTAGAAAATTTAGTAACAATTAAAAATGGGATCACGCCAAATTACAGAGAAATCGCTGGTGATGTTACGATCATTACCTAGGTTATCATTAGCGAATATTCGTGACAATCCTGGATCAAAACAATACGTAAGTTTTTTATTTATCACACGAGTGAACTGCCATTATATTATTGTTGTTATGTTTCTTTATGGCCATAGAGCTCAAATTAGGTGCAAAATATTATACAACAATATAATATAGTATATATAATACAATATAAAAATATATGGAATTTTGAGATTTTCCTCGTTTTTTTTGTCAATTCGACTATCCTGTTAATCCTAAAGGCTACAACAGCGTTAGAAGGTGGGATTTTACCGCATATGAAATGGAACAATGAGAGGTTTTAAGGGGATTGTTTGACTAAATTTTGTATATTGATTTCATTTAGTTTTTGTGAATCTTAGCCAAAACGAGGCAGAGGACAACATGGTGGTGATAAACATGGTGCAGGCAACAAGGGTTCGGGTCAAAGACAAAATTACATGAGACTTGGTTATGAAACTGGAAACAATCCATTTTATCTAAGAATGCCACATGAACCTTACTATAAAGGCCATCAGTGAGTATTGCATACACATTTATATAATACAGTAGAACTCCAATTATCCGAATTAATGGGGACCGGGATTCATTCGGATAATCAAATATTCGGATAATCGGATTTTTTTAAAAAAATTTGCTATTGGAGAGAATAAAAGCTACGTTTTGATATTGCACTATTTTTTTATTGAATTAAATGAAAAAAACATGAAATTTTCACATGTTTTAAATATAAATAAAATATTGTACTTATGTACAAGTTTAGAAATACATAAAAATCATTGTTTTTTAAACATCTCCGTCAATGTAAGCTGTTTTGCGGTCTTCAACCGTTTTCGGGCAGCCAGGTCAACGGCACAACGGCAAGTTAAGACAAGTCAAGTCAAGACTTGACGCGCAAACACTGTTTTTTGTGATTCGGATAATCGGCGATTCGGATAGTCGGAGTTCGGATAATTGGAGTTTTACTGTATATATCTTCTGTTTAAAGAACATTCTTATTTTACTTTTACTTGACTGTCAATATATTAAAATGAATATTAAAAATGATTAATTAATAGCCAGTAAATGCAAATACTGTATTTGTGTTTTGAATATGAATATCAAAATAAATTAAAAATTATATTATTCATTGTAGCCACAGAAGGGAGTATCCGCCAATATCTCTACTTCAAATACAGGAATTAATAGATACAGACCGTATAGATATTACCAAACCTATAGACATAGCAGGTATTGTTAAATCAGGATTGTATAACTTCTTTCCTGACCAAAAGCATTTTGGCATAAACTTGACAGATGATGGTGTTGACCTTTTCTCTGCACAAATAAATATAGAAGTACAATGGGCCAGTGAACTAGTTATTGCTGCTATTGAAAAGAATGGAGGAGTTATTACAACTGCTTATTATGATCCACACAGTCTTTTTCTATTGAAAAATCCAAAGAAATTTTTCGAAACAGGTCAAGCAATACCAAGAAGAATGATACCTCCCCCAGATGCTATGGAATATTATACCAATGCAGAAACAAGAGGGTATTTAGCTGATCCAGAAAAGATCTCAGAAGAAAGGTTGAGATTGTCTCAGAAATATGGATATGTATTACCAAAATTAGAAAGTAATCATAATTATAATATGTTATGTGAAAGAAAGGATCCCAGGCAGATATTTTATGGCTTAGAACCTGGATGGGTTGTGAATCTTAAAGACAAATGTATTTTAAAACCTAAAGATGAAGAATTGCTGCAATTCTATGCCTCATAGTTTTGCTTCTCATAAAATCTAGTCTTAAATTAAATGTGAATTAATTTAATAGTATTTTTGTTTTAATTGTAACCTTATTTATTAACTAACTGTCAAATTTAGTGAGTTTTACTTTAAAAATATTATAAATAGTATTAACAATAAAAAAATTACAAATATCTTCTCCATTATGACTGGTTATGAAGTTTCTGTTAATCAAGAGTGTAATTCAGTGTTGCAAGAGTAGTAGTAGCATAGAAGTACTATGTGAATATTCTTCAAAATGTTTCTATATCTTATTTTGTCGATAATATTAGAGATATATAATAGTAAAAGAAATTTATTCATATTAAATAATGATCATTTCGGATAGTTTTGAAGACGTAAAAAATACAATCAATTTGTAAATGTATAATATGTTGTTACAACATGTTGTTAATACAACATAGAGTTGGTCGTTAATATGGAAAAGCATTGTGGCTGTCATATTTTTATATGTCATTGAGTTGTAGCGAAAGAGTAATCATTTACTCTTTCGCTCAATTTCAATTTTTCCGAAGTCAACTCATGTTGACTTCGGAAAAATACTTGTTCAATAAATAAAAATTTCTTTTTATTTATTGAACAAGTATAAAGGAGAAATATCGTCGTTAATTATAATGTAAACTAAGTTACATTAAAACATGAATTACAAGTACGAGTATATCAACTTCTTAACTAACAATTAATGTGGTTATCACACCACACCACGCGAGATTGATTATAAACCTACGGCACATAAAATCTGTATTAAGAACACCTTATTTAGGCGTAGCGGCTATACTCGCAAGGCTTAGGCCTAATATCACTGACCACTTCTGATCTGTTGTGATTATCACTGCTTACATTTCACTGCCAAGAATTGCAAGACCTCAGTATTGAGATTTATTATTTCTGGATGATCTAGGTGCATCTTGTTTTGCCTTTAGCTTCAGCCTGTAGCTTCGTTCGAAGTTTAGTTGCATTCTCAACCACTGCATAGCAGTATTGAGGAACAGATTACTGAATAATTTATAGAATTAGGCGTTACTTTGTAGAGGCTCGTACTACAGAAGTAATAAAAATAATATTTTGGTATAATCGTCGATATGGAACAATATATGTAATACTAATTGTAGATTTTACTATTGTGTACAAGCAATCTCAACAATAGTTTTGCTACGTAATAGAAGCATTGTTTGAATCCACCTTAGTATCAATTGAGACTGATAAATTTTAAAAAAATGTGAAAGTTTGTATGGAGTGTTTCAATCAATAAAGCGGATAACAAAATTGATCGATTGATTGATTGAAAATTTGATAAAGTATTTAATCTGGATTTAATGATAGGATACTGTTGTTTATTCTAATGCAGAAATCCACACAAACGAAATTGCGGAAACAAGCTAAAAAATAAAACTATTGGAAAAAGAAAAACACCAAAATACTATGGGAATTGAATAAATAAAACACAAGTACTTTGAATTTGTTTTAATATCATAGAATGGTTACAGGATAGTATTCGTGGGCAAAAGAAAAGAAAATAAAGATGTAACAAAATAGTTTTCTGAATATTTGATCCGCGTAGGAAAAGTGGGTGGTATACATCGACTCAATGCCTCATGATTCTAATTCAGAACCTTTCATGGCATGGCACTAGTCCTCATACATATTCTCCTATCATCCTTAATATAAGTACATAATATGAAAAAACGTTGACGACGTATTAATCAATCACTACGTACAACACGGACATAATAATTAATATATACACGCATATCAATTAAAAAACACATTCATCATCGAACTCTTGAACACAAAATGGAATACGCTTTTAGCAATATCTTAAAAATTATAAAATTACTATCAGTCATTGGGTCTCATCGCCTCCACTCCCGCTGTCGCCGGTGATAATGTACAAGAGTTCCAAAGTAACAACATACGTCTCATAAAAATCTTGCATAATTCGCGCAAACATCATCCCTGCCAGTGATGCTCACAGACTAGCAAACACTCAGAATACGAATTAACTTAAAACAATTTGTTTTACAATCTGCTCTCATCAAGCTCTTACAGTCCGTTAACGCTACAACTAGTTTAACTGGAAAATAGACTTATCGAACATCCGTTCCAAAAATATCATCACATTAATGTTTAACATTAGTGATAAGGAGTTCCGATCCCAAAACACTTTCAACACTTCAAGGCACTGACGCAGAAACAGCAAAGTAAATTTATCATCAATGAAATAAGTGTATATTAACTTGATTACTTCTTAGGAACCAATATTATTTTACAAATTGATTTCAAGACCGTGCTTTATGTCCAATTTATATAAGTTGTAAATATTTTAGACAGCAAAATGTATAAAAATTCGTTAATAATCTAAAAATTAATAACAACCGATCGATTGAGATTCTAAACAATAATTGAAACTAAATGTTATATACTTTTTTAACAATTATAAAATAGTCAGCGCTTTTTGTGAATATAATCTACAATGCCACTAAAATGTAATATGTACAAAACTTGAGCTTGAGAACATAGGCAATGTTACCTTAATATCCATCACAAAATTTCAAAACATTAAAAAAAATTTAAATACTTTATCAGACATATCAGAACATTGTAGACGACGGTATTCCCGCATTTATAAGAGAACATCTATTATAAACAAATATGGAAATTGCCGTGATGAATAAAAAGTATTTGGCACCAATATGGCGGCCTTACATCTCGCTCATAGCTTCGATGGAACCTTATGACGTCGATACCAATCCTTGTAAGGAGCTGATACGTGTCTAGTTTACAACATATTCGCACACAGATATCGTCTAGCATTCATCTCCATTCATAATTCTTTCACATACAAAAAAAAAATAATTTATAAAATTCATAATCCCTTGCAAATGTGCATCATGCCTAAAATAACATACCTCAACTTCCATACAAATCTCTTTCACGTCACATAAGTAAAGATACCACAGCCACTGTCTGTACCTATAATACCAAATAGGAAAATGCTTTAATATTTTATATAGAATTTAACGGAGAGATTATGGTGAGGCATTATATATTATTAACTAAGAGATACGCCAGGTGCATTGGCCAATCAGTCATTACTTAGTTCATAACAAAACCAAGGATTTTTAAGATAAACTTTTAAAAAGCTTATTTCTGTAATATGTCCTATATAAAGCGTTTACAATAATGTAATTAATAGACGCAATAATTAAAGGACTATCATGCATCTGTAAGGTTAAATTCGTTTTATCTCTAATTATATGCAAGGAACATACATAATATAATAATATACTTATACATATATCGGATATTATGTAACAGTCTAGTAAAAAATTTCGGTTTAAAATAAAATGAACCCGGTAACTAAATGCACCTAACGACTTTAAAAATAATGACGTGATATGACCTCCCAAAATACATTTAATTTTACCAGCAATAAGTTGTATGAAACTTCGTTACACCAGTATTGTACCACGATGTTTCAAATCTGTAATAAAAGGACAACATTACCAATTTTATAGATTGAATTTTTTTTAATGCAAAGAAAAGCTTTGGTCTCTTCTCCTTTCTCAACCGGTGGACGGCTACTGCTGAACATAGGTCTCCTTAAGGGATCGCCACAATCCACGATTTTGTGCCGCTTGGATCCAGCGGCTCCCCGCGACCTTTTTGAAGTCGTCAGTCCACCTCGTTGGGGGTCTACCAACGCTGCGCTTTCCAATGCGAGGTCGCCATTCCAGCGCCTTACCTTAGCTTTGGTCAACGCTGTATTAATATATTTACAACACTGTATATTTCACAATCACAATGGTCGGTAATACAGCAGGTGACAAGCATTAGGTTAAGTTAAAACTAAACTGAGTATTAAACCTATATATAAAGGTTTTTTTTTATCTTTATTTTTGGGGGTTTTTTCTCAAGGAAAGTGCCACCCCCATAGTAACTACAAACTAACCTTACTTTCTACGACTTATGTCTACTTTAACCACATTGTAAACCAATTTCGCTTTTCCCGAATTTGGAGAAGCCAAAATGCTATTACAATTAATCCTAATTTAAATCTAAAATCACTCCTAAAGTCCTCATTCCGTACATAAATATCTACCTGCCCTTATCCCACACCGAGTGGGTTCCTCACAGCATGTTGTCACATGATTTGACTACGTATTTTACGCCCGGCCTGCCTGAAGTCAACTAACCGAAGTCGTATTTAACGACACGTCGGTAAGAAAGACAGTGGTCTATTCTACCCAACTGGATATAACACAGTGGGCCTATTTATTTTAGTGGGTGAGAATGGACATTCCAGGGCTTCTTAAACTGTGGTCACGAACCCCTGCTGAAAGCTAAAGGCGTCGCAAAGATCTGATACTTTTCAATCATTATTGATACAACTACATGGCTGCAGCTGTTCTTTAAAGAACTTTTCTAACAAAGATTTATTGATATTTCTCCTTCTAAGTTCCTTCATTACCCCTTTTCATTAAATTTAATTAAATAGATTTTATTAAATTTATGATTGGTTAGTTTACAACAATTATAAATAAAATTTTAAAATTAGTATACACACTACATACAAATATAAATACAAATAAAAATCATACAAAATACTATTGTAGTTTTATTATAACTATTTTTTGAAAAAAGTGGCAATGCAAAACTGTTATTTACATTGTAAAATAGTGCGATATTACATCTACATCTACGGTTAATATATATTTCATTATATGGAGAAGGGGGTGGTTTAAAATTTCCTAAGCTTGAAGGGGGTCACTATATAAAAAAGTTTAAGAAGCCCTGGTCTATTCTATACTACTCTACTTACAAGTAATAACCTTATGAGATTTTTCTTTTGTGGTCACCTAGATTTTGTCATCAAGACACAATGTCATCGATCTCCAAAGTATACTGCGTCCATCATATTATAAGTCTTTTGACAGCTCACGCTCATTAAGTTTTGTATTGCTTACGTACAAATATCATACAAAAAATATTTGTACTTTATGGATGGGTACCGCCCACTTAGTGATGTCACACATAATGGTTACTACGATTATGCCACAGATTAAAAATAATCGGTAGAAATCGATGTTACGAGTATTAAAAGACATTTAATAACATTATATAAAGTTTTACTTTCTTCTTAGTTAATACATGAATACAAATAAAACAATCAGGATATTTTAATTTATTTTATTAGCACGAGTCGTCGGAATGATAATCAACACTAGACTCCTCCGATGAGGAGTCTTCAGTAGCAGTTATTATTAGCTCTTGTGTAGATAATATATTATCAAACGCAATATCACGTTCCCAATCAGAGAATATTACTCTTTTAGTTCTTTCCACCACACTTGCCCAGTTCTCGGCCGTTACGTGGGTGCAAGCATTTTTTAGCAATTGCAACATTTTATTCGCTGTGAATGGGGGGCTTGTATTGCATCTCGCAGCATGCCCTTTTACTTGTGCCCATATAAGTTCTATTGCGTTGTACTGGCAGTGGTATGGAGGAATCCGAAGAACAGTATGGCCATATTCTGCTGCCATTTCATTGATTACATAGCGTTTTGCTCTCTTTTTGGTTTTTAATATTTTTATTAATTCAACTTTTAACATTGAGTCGTCCACATTTTCTCCATTGTCCCGAAGCCAATTAATTATTTCATGCTTTTTATTAGCCTGTGTTGGCATTTTGTCAATTTGACGGGAGTGGTAGGGCGCATTATCAATAAAAATTATTGATGGTTCTTCCAATGAAATGAGCATTTTTTTGAACCACTCTTCATACACATTTGCATTCATCTCTTCGTGGTAGTCATTTGATTTCTTCGATTTAAATGCCAACAGTGCGTCTTGTACAAATCCTTTTGCTGTACCTGCATGGCAAATGATTAGGCGCTCACCTTTTCCCATTGGTACTGAGGAAGTGGAATCAGCAGTATCATCAGTCCAGAAACGAGATAGTGTGTGGTTAGCGTTGAGCCATGTTTCATCCGTGAAAACAATATAACAATATTTGCCCAATCTTGTATTTTCTTTGCCTCTCTTAAAAAATCACAACGTGCTATAGCTATATCTGTGCGTTCCATTAATAATTTTCTTTTATTTAACTTTTTATATGAAAAGCCAATTGTGTTCAAAACTTTGACCAAAGAAGATTTTTCACCATGAAATAGACCACTTCTTTTCAAAGAAACAATAAGTTTTCTCAAAGTTGGAATTTCTTTTCTCAAGTAGTAATCATATACGTGACGACGAATAGCGTCAGCGTCAAAGTCATCAACAGCTGTCACCTTATGAGCCCGGCGCTTTCTTTTTGGTGTAGATGGTTTGTTTTGCTCCAAGCCGCTCCTGCCATAGGCATCAGTAGTGATTTTAGTCACAGTTGATAGACTGATCCCCAACGCGGCTGCAACACGGTTTCGGACTTGCGTGATAGGTATAAGAGGTCCGCCATTTTGATTTTCTTGCTCAAAATACTCATGAAGTTTTAACACTAACTGTCTCGATTGTGCTTTCAACACACGTCCTTTCGGCATTTTCACGATCAATTAATATAAGTTTCACAAAAGTTTTTCCGAGGAATAAAGCTACTTAACTCAAGGTGTAACAGATGCGAGAGAACACTCAGCGAACGTAAATGCGTGTGACTATCACGGGCGTTTCGTTGAGAGTGACAGATCACGTCAAAATGGCGGCCGAGCGGAAGGTCTGTTGATGTTGCCAGTTGATGTATAATATATTTTTTATGATTATAATAAATACACACGGATTAACATTTATTTTCAAAAAACTAAGGCAATATTAAATCAAAATGTTGATTTCTATATCTGTTATTAGTTTACGTAGAAGAAGAAGAAGAAGAAGAAGAATAACTTTATTACACAAACAAAAATACAAAGTGAAAAGAAGACATAGATAACAGATACATTTGAATGTGCAAAGGGCGGTCTTATCACACTGTTGTGATCTCTTCCAGACAACCCTTTGTCAGAGAGGATCTTATGTATAATTATACACGGGTTGGCAAATGTACGCAGATAAGTAAACAAAGAAGAGTAAATAAATAGTATCAACTAAATATATGTATAAATAAAAACAACTAAAAATAGAGAGAAAAAAAAAAACAAAAAGATAAAGAAACAAAATAAATAAATGGTAACAATACCAGTGTGAATAGTCCTTATAGTGACAAATAAAAATCCTTCACACGAACCTTAAAAATGGTTAATGAAGGAGATTCCCGAACTTCAGATGGAAGAGCATTCCACAGTCTTACAGCTTTAACTGTAAATGAATCATTATAGCAATTTGAGTTGCATTTAGGCGTTCTCAACTTACTACCGTCTCGAGAGCGAAGGTGAAGATGAAAAGAGTAGTTAGTAAAGAAGGAGAAGCGTTCTTTCAGGTAAAGTGGCGCATAGGGAAGAAAAAGAGTGGTATAAAGAAGGGATAGCATGTGCAGGTCACGCCGCTGCCGTATCGGAAGCCACCTGAGTTGAGCGCGAAATTGTGAAACATGGTCAAATTTCCGCAATCCAAATATAAATCGAATGCACAGGTTTTGTAGGCGCTCCAACTTGTTCAACAGTTCCTCTGTCAAGTTGGAAAAACAGGTATCTGCGTAATCTAAAAGTGGAAGGAGAAGACTATTTGCAATCAAAATTTTAGTCTTCAAAGGTAAGAAGTTTTTCCACTTTTTTAAAAAGTGAAATGTTGCAAAAACCTTTCGACTAATTTCAGCTACATGTGGTCGCCAAGTAAGGGAGCTGTCCATGAGCAAGCCAAGGTTCTTGACAACATCACTGTATGCAAGTATGGAGCCATCAAACCTTACAGGAGGTAAAGTAGTCAGGTTATGATTAAGTTTAGTCAATTGCTTAGAACTACCCAGGATACAAACTTGCGACTTACTGGCATTAACGGATAACCCAAATGATTTACTCCAGGCAGTGATGATACTAAGCTCAGTGTTCAACTTAGATACTGCATTAGGGAAGTCTTCAGTGGGAGTACTTAAATATAGCTGCAGATCGTCAGCATAAAGGTGAAAAGGAAGAGAAAGTAGATCAGTAACAGTATTAATAAAAATAGAAAAAAGGAGTGGAGAGAGAACACCACCCTGCGGGACACCAGCACTGAGAGGGCAGTAATCAGAGAATCTCTCATCAACACGTATGCATTGTTGCCGCCCGTAGAGGTAAGAGCGAAACCAGTTTACAGCGCTAGAAGAGATGTTAATGGATTCGAGTACAGCTAATAAAATATCAAAATCAACGCAATTGAATGCGTTACTGAAATCTAGTAACGCAATTATGCTTATTTTCTGATTATCAATTGCGAATCGAATATCATCGCATACTTTGGTAAGTGCCGTCACAGTGCTATGTCCAGTGCGAAAACCAGATTGGAAAGGACTGAGGATATTGTGAGTAGATAAATAAAAAGAAAGTTGTAAGTGAACTATGCGTTCCAGGATTTTAGACAAGTAGGGAAGAATAGATATAGGCCGATAATGTGATAAACTTACAGGATTAGAGATCTTAGGAATAGGTATTACATATGCAGAACGCCAGATATTGGGAAAAGTACAAGTGGAAAGGGAAAAATTAAACATGTGACAAAGCACAGGTAAAACATTATTTAAAACTAGAGTAATCATTTTACGACTGATACCATCACTGCCCACAGCATCAGATGACACAGAGGCAATATGTTTTTTGATGTCTGTTATAGAGACAGAACTAAAATAAAACAAGGGATAGTTTGGTCTTCGACGCGATCGAAGGGATAAAAGTGTGTTAGCTTTCTCTGCACAGACTGTCGGAAGATTGACGAACTGAGCATTCAAAGTATTTAAATTAAGGTTGGTTGTAATGTTTGATGTTTGCCGTCCAAAACCTAAAGTTTGCAAAAACTTCCATACAGTTGATGGCTTTTTACTTCCAACAGATGCGTGAATATAATTCCGTTGCGCATCCCTACATGCCTTATTACACTGGTTACGCAGATGTCTATACCTTAAGAAGCTGTCCTCTGTGGGCTTCAATTTATATTTGGACTTTGCAGCGTTACGTTTCCGCATCAGTGACTTAATATTGTCAGACAGCCATGGTGCGGGAAGATGCTTTAATTTGATAGGCCTTAAGGGCGCGTGTACATCAAAAAGTTCAGTCAAGAGAGAATTGAAAATACTAAGTTTCTCGTCGATGGTTGGAGCACTAAAAACAGATTTCCATTCAATATTATTCAGGTCTTCCAAGAAACTTTCATTGTTGAACTTTTTGAAACACCGTCTCATAACAATTGAAGGCTTTGCCTTCGGTGGGCGCACTTTGTATGACAAGTAAATCAAATCATGGTAAGAAAACGCCTCAGCGGGAAATTGACCATGTTCACTTACGCATTCACTAGAAGAAACAATCATAATATCGAGAAGTGAGGGAGAGCATCCTGGAAAAAAGTGAGTTGAATTAGTTTGAAGTAAGTGAAGGTTGGAGCTATCTATTATATTTTTTAATTTTTTGGCTCTTGTGTCGGCTTTAATGAGACAAGTGTTAAAATCGCCCATGATTATCGTATGATCAGCATTAGGACTAAAATTTTCCAGCAAATGTTCAAAACTATTAAAGTAATTAAAGTGTAGGGAGGGACAGTAGAAGACACCAAGAAGAACTTTGACATTACCGAACATAAGTTCGAGAAAAAGATGTTCTGATGATTCCGAATACGGCGCCGGGGATTTGTCAAGAATGGAAAAAGGAATATGGCTCCGCAGATAAATAGCTACTCCACCACCACCTTTGCCTGTTCGATCATTACGAATGAGATGGAATCCTGGTATTGAATACGAAGTTGAGGGTAAGGAGGGTTTTAAAAATGTCTCAGATACCAAAATAGCATGAATATTCTTAACGTCGAACGAAGCAAGAAGGTCAGAATAATGTGATGGAATGCTCTGAGCGTTAATGTGCACAACATTAAAGTTTTTGGGAAAAGAGGCAAATTTAGAGTCCAGAAGTGTATTTAGAGGTAACGTAGCACTATGGGAGCTTCCATCTGATGTTGAGGAATCAGTATCAATGTAAATATCAGCACCGGAAGAATTCATACTGGAACTATAACAATACTAATAAACAAAACAATAATTAAAAATAAGAGAAAGTAAGATAAGCTTATACAAAAACTATTAAAATAATAATTTAAAAATGAAGAAAAAGAAAAAAAAAAAAAGAACAATTAACTTATTAATTAAGAACTATATAGTAAATTGTTAAAACAAAAAGTAAAATTACTCAATGTTTAAAGAAAATAATACTAAAGTTTTTATTCAAAATTAACAAAAAAAAATAAAATACAATTACGTGATCAAAGCAATATCACATTGACCACCAGCAGTATAAAATAATAATATATTAATTGTAAAGCAAATGATACTTTGATCAGGAAAAATAATTCCCTAAAATTAATTATCAAGAAATATTTTGTTGTCCAAGACAGAAATAAAACCCACACTTTTATAATCAAAATTAGATTGTTATATGTCTGTGACCATGGCAAGCCAATATTAAAGGCCTTAAAAGACTTGATTCCAAGCCGTTACTGTAAAAGGGAAAATGACACTGTCAGATGTCAACATATAAATAAACAATACTAGTGGTTACTTTTACAATTTATAAATAAAGTAATTAGTAAAGTAAAGTAAGCGGATAGTGGGTACATTTAAGATTAATAGTACGGTATTTTAAAAATAAAATGAAGCAAATAAAATTAAATAAACAATGTATACCTATAACAAAAAGAAAAGGACTAAGGGATACAAAATATGTATGAAATAGTTACTTTCTTATATACCTTTTGGATCTAGCTGCTTGGTTTACTCGGACCGTGGATTCCGTTCGTTAGCTAGTTGGTAAACGCACGTGTTTTGAGGTTGTTTACTATCTGGTTTTTTAAATACTGTTTTTCATAGAGATTAATTGGTGGTGAGTGTATATATTGTGTTGTCTTGTTATATTGTAGTTAAAATTAACAACTTTTAAATAAAATGGGGGACGAATCCCCCGGGGATCCGTCCGATCCCCCCCCCAATGTTCATCATTCTTTAATAAACACGGACAAAGATCGAGGCATGAAACGTCGCGCTGACCTTGTTCCTAACAATTTAGCTAAGATAACAGTTACTGAATATGACTCACCTTCTGCCTCTATCGAGTCAATTTACGTACACCCTTCTGTAACTATAACTGATCGGATCTATGGCGCTGAGGACAGAGCTCCCTATATCGTTCACATTTCGCGGATTGAACCCGACCTAGCAGCGGGCCTTAGCCTTCGCCCTGTTAAAGTAGGTTCAATATTGGTTAACAATAAGCTGGGTAATATAGTAAGGGATGGCATTAAAAGCATTGGACGCAATCGTGTATCTGTGGAATTTAAAACTAGTGACGATGCTAATTCATTTTTGACTCATGAGTGCCTTCTCATCAACAAGTTGAAAGCTAATGTTCCATCTTATCACGTTACACGAATGGGTCTAGTCAGAGGTGTACCTAAAGAATGGTCAATGACTGAATTTGTTCAGGCTATGGAACTTCCTGAAGGTGTCGGGAAAATAATCAAAGCGCGTCGGTTGAATAGGAAAATTGTTAATAATGAGACTGCTTCTTGGGCCCCTACCCAATCAGTAGTTTGTACTTTTAGTGGACAAATTCTTCCTAAACATATCTATGTGTACCACACATCAATGCATATAGAAAAATACCTCCTGCCAACGATTCAATGCCATAACTGTTGTAGATTTGGTCACATCAAAACCCAGTGCAGGTCGAAACCTAGATGTTATAAATGCAGTCAAATGCATACTGGCGACAGTTGTGAAGTTTCATTGGATTCTGTGTCTTGTCTTCTTTGCTCAGGCGCGCATATGGCTACTGATAAAAAGTGTCCAGAGCAATCTAGACAGCACAATATTAAATTGTTAATGTCAGAACATAATATCTCGTATTATGATGCATCAATACAAGTACCCTCTGTACGAAGATCATATGCAGATGTTGCATCTGCAATGTTTGCTCCTTCCCCCCACATCCCTATCAACCATATTACTCCGCATCCCCCTGCCATTAATAGATCCTATAGAAAAACTGTTATATCTACTCCTAGGGCAAGAACACCCGCTCCGATAGGTTTTGACAAAAGATTTCATCAGTCCCTCGTAGAAACCCCTGGTTCGACTATTCCGAATGGGTGTGCTTTACAAAATCAGTCAAACTCAACTGACCAGACTTCTAGTGAAGAAATAATTAATCTGATATTGACTCTAGTGAAAGTTTTATCACAATCAAAACAAAATTTACCGAACATCGTTGCTAATAAAATTTCTGAAATAATCAACATAATACTCGACAAAAATGGCGCAAACTCTTTTTCTCCAATGGAATTGTAGAAGCATCAAAAATAAAAAACATGAATTAATTCATTTGATTGAAAAGTACAATGTCGCCATTGCTGCTGTCATGGAAACATGGCTATATCCTCACTCTGTATTAAGAGTGCCTGGATATGCATGTTTGCGAGCTGACGGAGGCGATGGACATGGTGGTTGTGCTTTATTAATCAAGAAATCAGTCACATTCTCCCAGATATCCCTTCCACAAAATTCTCTTGATTTTGATGTTATTGCTGTTAGAGCAATGAACATTTCATTTATCTCTGTTTATGTCCCTCATCCTCATTCTAATATCATACCTGCATTGTCCTCTATACTATCTCTGTTACCTTCACCTATTATTATATTAGGTGACTTTAATTGCCACCACATCTCCTGGGGGTGTTATTACAATGACTCCTTCTCTAACCACCTAATTAGTATATTTGACGACATAGATGTATGTGTCATTAATGATGGATCACCCACTCGCCAAGTACATCCTGGTCAAAATCCAAAATCTGCAGTGGATCTTACACTCTGTTCCCCATCGCTATCGTCTTTACTATGTTGGAGAATTTTACCACACACCTATGGAAGTGATCATTTTCCAATTCTAATTAGCATGCCTAACCAAGTTGCCCCCACCCCCTTTAATCAACCACTACTTAAATATAAGCTAAAAGATGTTGATTGGGCAGCTTTTTCTGAATCAGTCGATGCCAAAATTCAAAATTATAATTTGCAGGATATCCATGACTTTACTGACTTTTATAACATATTTATAGAAATTCTTACAACTTCTGCAAACACTCACTTTCCGATAAAACGAGCTACACAAAAACTTTCTTCTCCTCCATGGTGGGACAGTGAGTGTACTGATATTATAAAAAAGCGCAAAGATGCAGAGGTAATTTATAATAATAATATGACTACACAAAACTATTTAAATTTTAAACAAATATCAGCTCAGGCTAGAAGGCTATTTTCTAAAAAGAAAAAGAGGGGATGGATCCAATTTTGCGAGAGTTTATCTCCTAGAACACCTTCCACAATCGTTTGGGGCAAGATAAAAAAATATAGAGGATCTCGTATCGCGGACTCTATAACATCTAACGATTCGTCACCTTGGTTAGAAGAGTTTGTTAATACACTGGCTCCTCCTTTTGTTCCTGAAAAGGACTTCTTTATAACGAGTACGCTACCTTCCCCATCTCATAGATTTGATGAACCATTTTCAGTAACAGAGCTACAAACGGTATTACAAGGACTTAGCGATTCAACCCCAGGGGAAGATGGGATTCCATATTCCTTCCTGAAAAATTTAAGTTTGTCTGGTAAAATTGTTTTTCTCAGAATTTTAAATAATATATTTATTTCTGGTGTAATCCCCGAAATGTGGAAAACTCAGATAATTATCCCCATATTAAAACCTGGGAAAAATCCTCAAGAAGCTTCTTCGTACCGCCCGATTGCCCTTTCATCAACTTTGTGTAAAACTCTTGAGCACATGATAAAAAATAGATTGGAGTGGTTTATTGAAAATAATCAAATATTAGGTAAGTCACAGTATGGTTTCCGCAGAGGTAAAGGTGTCATGGACAGTCTTTGTATCATTTCAAGTGACATTAATTTGGCCTTCTCAAATGGAGAGCATCTTGCGGGAGTCTTTTTAGACATTTCATCCGCTTACGATAGTGTGCTTCTTCCAATACTCAGGCAGAAAATGCTTCATCTGAGTATTCCTGTGAGGATAATACACTGTGTTCTAAATCTGCTGTCGCTAAGATTTATAAAAATCCGGTTAAATGGACATTTACTCCAACCTAGAACTGTCTGGAAAGGACTCCCGCAAGGATCAGTTCTCAGCCCCCTGCTTTATAACATCTATACTTGTGATCTTGAACTTACAGTGTCCCCTTTATGCAAAATTTTACAGTACACGGATGACCTAGTTCTTTACGTAGCTTGTAAAAACTTCGTTGAAACCACATCAAGATTGAATTCTGCTTTATGTTATCTCAATAACTGGTTAACGGATCATGGTCTCTCTCTATCAATTAACAAAAGTAAGGCAATCATTTTCACTCGACGAAGAAATTTACCAATTGTAACTGTACATTGCAATGATGAGCCCATATCTATGGTTAATGAAGTAAAATTTTTAGGTGTTGTCCTTGATCAACGCATGACTGGTGCTGTACATTTTAATTATATCGCCCAAAAATGTGAGAAAGGAGTTAATGTTCTTAGGTCACTCTCTGGTGCTTGGTGGGGTTCTCACCCTTACTGTCAAAAATTATTATATAATGCCCTAGTCCGCAGCCATTTTGACTATGGTTCATTCATTTTCGAGCCATGTAATAAAGATGGGCTAGAAAAACTTAATTTGATACAGACTAAATGCTTGCGTATTATTATGGGAGCCATGAAATCGTCACCCAAAAACGCACTCCAAGTTGAATGCGTCGAACCACCCTTAGACTTACGCCGTCAATTTCTTGCTGATAGATTTATTTTTAGATCTCTTCAACTAAACTCTCATCCTTTGTTTCCCCTTTTAGAATCCCTGTCCGCTAAAATTACAATCGAAAGATATTGGGCTCACAAGATTCCCCCTAGAATTGTAACTAGTTACATAAAGTACAAAGCGCTACGATATCCATTGCATCAAACTATGATTCACCCATTATTTGAGCATAATTTTGATGCTCTTATTTTTAAACCGAGGGTGATCTTGGATTTTGGTATTAACAAAAATGAAGTGGCTGCTAATTCGAAATTTCAACAAATATTATATGAGCATTGGCAAGAGTGGCTTCCCGTATATACAGATGCCTCAAAGTTAGACTTAAGCAGTGATTAAGGCGCTGCCGTTTGGTTGCCAAAATATAACGTAGTGCTAAGTTTTAAGTGTCCTCCACAAACTACAGTCTTTACAGGTGAAGCTATCGCCATACTAGAGGCTGTTTCATATATTGAATCTCACCACCTCAATAAAGTCATGATATTTTCGGATTCTAAAAGTTGTTTAGAATCCTTAATAGGTAATATTTTTAAAAATAAGTATCAGAACTTCTCAATAATTTTGCAAATTAAAGAAATTCTCCTATCTTGTTTTAATCAAGGATTAGAGATAGTTCTGATTTGGATTCCTGGTCATTGTGGTATTGCAGGTAACGAAGGTGTTGATGCATGGGCCAAGGACGCTGCAAGGTTTGGTTGTTTGAATCACCTTTCTATTCATGCCAGAGATTTAATTCCATTAGCAAAAAGACATCTTTTTGAATCATGGAATAAACAATGGTCTACCGACCTCCGCAAAGCGAAATATTATAGATCGGTACAACCAAAAATTCCAAAAAAGCCTTGGTTTTTTCACTATAGACGAGCCAGTAAACAAGTCACATCTACCATTTGTCGTCTACGCTTGGGGCATGTTTGTACTCCTGTACATTTGGCAAAACTCAGAGTACGAGATCATTCAATTTGTGAATGTGGTCTAGATGAAGGAACTACAGATCACATATTTTTCAATTGTCGCAAACATCCAATATCTCTATATGATATTTTACCAATTAAAGTCCCTCGTCCTATAAACTTCCAATCTCTTCTGACTAATTTTGAGCCTCTCATTATAACCTTGTTGTGTAAATATATAAAAAGTCATAATATTAAATTATAAGTACCATATTTATATTATAAAATAATTTAACCTTTTTATATCTTCTCTGATACTATATATGTTAATTTGGGAAATTATATATTGCTTTTGTTCGTTTTGTCAAATATGTTAGTCTATGGCTTCTTTAAATGTTTTTATTTATTAATTGTATATATGTGATTTGGTCTCTGGTTGTAATATATATATATATACTAACATATTAATGATAGATTTTAGTCTATGTTAGATGTATCTAACCTATGTATCTAACATATGTTTGTGTTTGTCATGCAGGTTTAACAATTTCACCGAACAATCTCTACAAAAAGTTTCTATCAAAAGATATTTTAACTCATTCATGTTGTTTTTTCCACTACGCTGACATTGGCGGAATTACTGCTAACATCAAAAGCAGTAAAAGTGCCATTAATCAATAAGAAGAAGAAGAAGAAGTAAAGTAAGCGGATAGTGGGTACATTTAAGATTAATAGTACGGTATTTTAAAAATAAAATGAAGCAAATAAAATTAAATAAACAATGTATACCTATAACAAAAAGAAAAGGACTACGGGATACAAAATATGTATGAAATAGTTACTTTCTTATATATCTTTTGGATCTAGCTGCTTGGTTTACTCGGACCATTTTGGTAGCCTTAGGATACAAAGCAGTATTTGCAGTTGACATGGCAGAACTTACAGTGGTCGGTTGCACCTGAACCTCAGCAACATCTGCGATGGAAGAGATTTCAGCCTTCGTAGTGACATGATGACGCTTACCATCCTGTCCAATTATTATTACGATGCCGTCCCTTGTCCAACAATTAGCCAATCCAAACCTTTGTCTTGCCAACATGAAAGCTTCATGGCGACTCTTTGTGAGAAATTCTGACAAGGTAATACCAGAGCTTTTCAAGGCTGTTTGAGAACCACACTTTATCACGCAGGGATCGTTCTTGGAACTTGACTAGAATAGCTCTAGGCTTCTCCCTTATTATACTGCCCATACGATGACATCTACTAATATCAGACGGAGAACAATCAGATATATTAAGATGTTCGGCTATGACGTTCAATACCACAGCAGATAAATTTTCCTTCTTGGTTTCTGGGACTCCATGGATAAGAAGTATTTTACGCCTGCTTCTTGTTTCAAAATTATCTAATTGTTTGGAGAGTAGCTCAACCTGTAGCTGAAGTGCCTCTAGAGATGTTAACACAAAGGTTCTGAACATACCGAACTGGGCAGATAGATTTGACGTTGGGCTAGTGGCCGGTATAGCAGTCTGGATGTTTTGTTGAAACTCAGCCATTCTGGTATTAAAGTGCTGCACTAACTCATCCATAGAGTGTTTAATAGCTTCCATTCTTGATAACAACTATCAGTCACACATTTTTAAAGTGATGGATAAACTTTATGGAGATATACTACTGGTAGGTACAGTGATTTTTAAAGCATAATAATAACAATTAATTATGATTTCAAATTAAATTACAAAAATTAGGAGAGAGCTTGTTTAAAAAACGTGTCACTTTTACCGCCTACCCGCCGAAAAAAAAAAGTAGGTTATCATTAATCGAATTACTTAGGTACGTAATTCGATTAATGATAGTAGGTACTATAATCGGAATGGTATCGCATACGAGAATCTTTAGGACATCACTAAATATGTAAATCGTCAATCTGTCAAAAGATGGTTAATATAATGGACAGTGTATAACTTATAACTTGTGACAGGTGACAGACAGCGCCAAGGTGCAAACATCGATTGCGCTTGCGTGTTGCGTCGCCCCGGAATCGTTCATTGTTTTTTTTTTTAATTAGAGGTTCAACCTCTTTGGTCCAGCTGGAGGTTGTATAGGTGTATTGTTATGATTAAAAAGTTATATTATGATACAAGTGTCCATACAAGACCTGTATAGTAATAAAACTTTTTAATTTTTTATTTTTGGCCTATTTGTAATGTTTGTCATAAGAATTTTGTTTTCAGTTTTATAATCTTTGTATTATAGTATCAGAGTAGATAAAGTGTATTTATTATCTATCTAAAACTTACCAGCTAGCAAGTGTTGCCTGCTGCTTCAATTTGCGGATCTCCTTTGTTGCCCAGTTGGCGAGAGTCTTGGTGCGTGGCGTGCGCGATAGACGCGCGGCCTGCAGTAGGTCCAACAGTGGCCTGGTCTCCAGCACTGGCAGTACCCGCTGCCCAAACACGGTACACAGGTCCCCTGTGAGCCCCGCGATCACCGACATGTGCCCGTCCGTACGCTCTGGCTCCATAGCCACTTGGATCATGAAATTTACGATCGCATTCACATGCGGCTCTACTAACGCCACATCAGATTGAATCTGTAAACAAATATTTTAAATACAAATTTAAATTTGCCCATAACACTAATGAAAAAAAATATTACTCGTTATGTGGCATCATTCTCCAGCCCGTATCTCACCTTAAGTAGGGTCGGCACAACATGTTATAAACATGTAGTAACATGATTTGGTAACTGACCTTAGTTGTTACAACACCTCGGTAAGAAATGAGCGTGGTCTATTCTACTTAGCCGGACACCATGCGGCGGGTCAACTTACCTAAGTCATCCTTTATGACACCTGAGTGAGAAATGAGGGTGCTCTAATCTGCTCAGCCGGATACCACACAGTGGATTACTAATTAGGTTGCATTACTCATAAAATTGTTTCTTAATTTTGTTTGTTGTCTTGAGAGTTAATATAATAGAAAATGTTATAAAACAACGTAGATAAATTTATACAGTTAAGTACTAACTTTTGGCCTCACCTCACCACTTGTTCCCTTCAGCCCTTGTATGATACCAGTGTATGCTTCTAACACGCTTTCCCGAAGTTCACATAAATATTCTACCATGTCATAATCATTGCGATCTACCTGTGCTTTGCTAGCCTAAAATATTAAAAAATTTAGTAAAGCTTAACATAGTTAATAGAGAAATAATCTGCAAATAATCTAATAACGAACCTGCAGCAACATTTGCATAACTATATCAAAATAATTTTTAAAATCTGGTCCAATACTAAGTGCTATATCTCCAAATACTGACAATATTTGGGGTTTCACTGAACGATGGATAGATGGATCGCCAAGGTTCTCTAGTAACAGTACTATGATTTCATCACAATATGGAAGCACCTGAAAAAATGAATTATATAAAAATTACATCACATTAGTTAATGACACCAGTACTGGTGTCATGTCTCAGCATCATAAACACTGCTTTGTATGTGAGTTTATTTGAAATATATGATAGCTTCCAAAATTTTCCTATAAATTAGTATACACTAGCGGCCTGCCCCTGCTTCGCACGGGTATAAAATATATAGCCCATGTCACTCAGTGAAAAAAAATTATTAAAATCAATCCAGTAGTTTTGATTTATTCATTACTGCCCGTGGCCAGCAAAGGTTAAATTTGGAGAAAAATAATTTCCCTCTCCCTATTCCAAGAAGATTTCCTGCTATCTTTGAATATCTTGAAAGAGCGACATCGCTGCTAAAGTCGAAGTGTTATAGGGCGAAGCGCGGCCTCCTCACGGCATTTTAAATCTGTAATATCTCCGAAAATGTTCACTTAAATTACATGCTGTAAACGGCCATATTGATCTATATTAAATCAACAATGTATTTAAGGTATTTAATTGGATAAGGATTAATGCTGTATTGTATAAAAATTGTTTAAAAAATAAGGCATTATTTTTCGCAAAAAGTAAATGACAAAAAATGCTATAGTGGGTTATCCATAAGAGATAGACATATACCATCGCGGACTTTTCTGTAGACCTTTTCAAGGTGTACAAATACTTAGTACATTATTTTGATAAATCTCGTAGGGTTTAGCCAGCGTTTGCAATGTAAGCGGAAAAAAATGTAATTATTCACAGAAACCTCAAAAATTACAGTATTTCTCTACTCCGTATTGAATGTTATTATACGTAAAAACCTTTCTCTGGTATCACTCTATCTATTAAAAAAAACCCCATCAAAATCTTTTGCGTAGTTTTAATGTTTTATGCATACATAGATATATGGACAAACAACGAATGCGACTTTGTTTTATAATATTTAGTATACATGAGCAACACTAGGCTAAATTTAAATTGGCCCATTGACAAAAAAGGTCGGTCACCCCTGATGATGATGGTTAGAAGAGCATATTTACCTTACTCTTTAGTGCCCGACAAATGTCACCAGTTACACCTACAGCTGCAATGCATACTTGATATTCTTGATGATTTTTAAGACCAACATAGAGGTATTGTTTGAAAGCATTCATATACTTAAGAAAACCTTCTCCTAGTACTTCAACCAGTGTTGACACTGCCATTAAGGCATCTTCTTGAACTCCACCTGCTTTTCCAGCATTGCCAGCAAACATAGTTAAAAGAGCAGTCATAATGGCATCAGATATTTGTGGTGCATCCTCAGGTGTTACCTTACGAAGAACAGATTGCAGTGTGGCACATAGCAGGCTCTGGAGATCAATTAATTGAGATCTATCTGCTTGACTAGAAATATGATTTTCCATTTGTAAAACTTGCTGAAGCCTCTCCAATATTACCATTGTAGTCTTCTGTACAGTGACATAACAATCACTTGGTGAATTCTTTACCATTTCCATAAGAGCTTCATATGCAGCTGATCTTAAATTGTGTTGTGCTGCATCTTGGCGATCTGTAGTCTCCAAAAGCCGTTCAACAATGTAATCAAAGTAAGTAGACATACAGTATGTTTTTGGTTGTAGGGATTCACTGCAGTCTGCTGCTTCATATGCAGCCTCAGCTAATCCAGTAAATGCCCAGCACACATTTGCAGCTACACGAGGTTCACCCTTGAGACCATTCATTAGACTTTCTAAGAGAGGTTTTAAGTAGGTATCATTGATAGCTGCCTCTGGTACAATTTCACAAATTCTTCCAAATGTCCATGCTGCAGTATCTCTTACTGCTACACTAGAATCATACATTGCTTGAATGAGTGTAGGCATAGCTTCTTCTACCAGTGGTTTTAGTGTAGTTGATTCCAAACCCCCCAAAATTGATCCGAAAGCCATCAAGGCTGCTTCTCTAAATCGCCAATTGTCACTTTTAATATTTGAATTAATAAATGGTAGGACATGAGGTACTATATCATCTTCACAACAATTTGAAAGCAGCATTAAGCATACTGAAGCTGCTTTTGATGGATTCCATTCAAGTTCATCATCAGAATCTTCTTGTTTGGTGAGTTTTTGCATTAAAACCGGTGCAATGTATTGCAAAGCTCCACGGGCATAAAATCTTGAAGTTCTAACTGGTGGACGACCTTTAACATAAAATATTCAAGACATGAATAATATCAAACAAATAGAAATTGATATTTTATACAATGCTGTAGAAATAGGGTCTGTAAGAGTCTGTGTACCATGTTAAAGACCTTTAACATGGAACTTATTCTTGTGCACAGACAAAACTTTTCCTTACTTTAGGACTTCTCAAAATCTTATTGTAAAAAAAAGGGCAATATATCTAAATTTAAACAATGGTTTCAACACTTGTTATATTGATCCATTGAATATACTAGCATTTTAAAAAGTGAGACTGCATTCTGAAAAGTAAAGGTTCCCACCAAAAACCATAATAGTCATACATCTGGTCCACAACATCACATAATAATATCATCAATTATAAGATTACATTATACTTAAACACCAATGGGATTTTACCTGCTTCAGTTGCCTCAGCCATTTCAATTCCTAGATCTATTTCTTCATCACTTACGTTTGACCAAAATTCTATTCCTTGTAAAGAAATCTCATCTACATCAGATTTCATTGCTTCTAAAGTTATAGGAAATAATGCTTGCCCCATATATGGTTCCATATATTGATAGTACAAAGACAATATTTTCACCTAATAAAAAAGAAATATATATGTGATATAAAGGATAACCATAAATTTAACCATAAATTTGAATTTGAATGTGGATGGATATGTGCCTAGAGGGAGGCCTAAAAAGAGATGGTTGGATTGTGTGAAGTATGAAATGCGTATAAAAGGAGTGGCGCCAGAGTTGACGAAAGATAGGACAGAATGGAAGAGAAAAACATGTTGTGCCGACCCCACTTAGAGTGGGATAAGGACAGGATGATATATAAAGGATAACCATAAATAAATCTGTTATTATGCATTGCTACAGCTAGGGAAAGACTCATTTTTCTATTGGGGTTAAGAAACATTGAAAATACAAAGTAAAAGAAATTAATTATTGACCTAGGACAGACAATATTTATCTGCTGAAATTGGGCTGTTAATCTTTTAATGGATATCTACTGTTGACTTAAGTCAATATTATTCTCAAAGGACTTGTTAATAATCACAACACTTGTAGTTAATTAGTGGTTGTTAAAACCTGTGGATGTGACAACCACACTAACACACAACCAACAAAGTGGTTATGTATTAGTTACCACCTACTTTTGTCCTTGAACTTACAAGTTTCACAAACTCATAAAATTCTTATATTCTGCTTCTTAGATGAACATGTCACTATAAGATATGCAACAATGTCTCATCATGTATCCCTTCTCCTAGAGAGACGATATATACTCAAAATGATGAGTTGTAAATATTAATTAAGCAAATTTTAACCATTTACTTGACTTAATACAGGGTGTGGGTGGAATAGTCCAGTATAGGAGCTGACCACCCGTCCTGCAACGACAGGCGTCCCCGCAATTAGATAATACAGGGTGTTAAGGAAGCTTTATCTCCTAATTTTACTGTTAGAACAAACTTACTAAACATTGAAGTGCTGCTACACTAATTCTCATATCTGTGGATTGTGTTGCTTCACAAACAACTTCCATGATAAAGTTCCTTTCATTTTCTTTATCAAAATTAGCCCTTGTAAATTCCAAAGAATTGAGCAGTGCTTGTGTTGCTGCTAGACGAACATGAATACTGGGCTCAGTTGATCGCATACCATGTATAATGGCAGTTAAAATGGCATTGCTTTGTTCTGTGAGCACTTCAGCATCTATTTCTTGGCAAATATATCCTGAAATAATTTTGGTTACAAAGCAGTTGAAGGTAAGCAAGAAATTGTGTTTAATTACTTAACCTATATTATGAAATAATTTTAAATTTTTCCAAAAAATTAAATGAGAGTTTTGATGATAAAGTAAAGATATATAAAAATCTCACAAATTACAATATTACCTAGTACAAAAATAATCAAATAAAATTATTTACTATCTGGCAGTTTTATAGTCTGTCAGTATATATAAAATAGGCCTAATATTTACTCTAGGTTTTAAAACCTAGGGCAAATATTAGGCCTATTTTATTGATTTATTGCATTGTACGTAATAATTATTTTAAGAGTTGGTAGATTGAGAATAGTTTAGTATATAAAGTAATCTTTAAAAATACATAGAAAAAAAATCTATAAAACTATAAAAGACTAACAATACTATCATACATGTTTTGTGATAATTTCAAAGGGATTAAGGAGAGTTTTCGATGATAGCTCATAGACAATTTAACTTATTCACCTTATAATATATACAGATTGTACAATAAATCTTAGCTTATTTTTAGGTGCCTTACAATTTAGTTTAAGATCCTGTCAGCCAGTTATTCCAAAATGTAAGCTTTATTATTTTAATAATCTTTACTTTAGTAGCATTATAAAGAATGTTTACCAATAGCCTCTAAGCTTGCTTCTTTCTTGAGTTCTGTGGATTGAGCATTGACAACATTTTCTACAAGGATGGGAATTAGACCATTCCATTGTCCTACAGCAAGTTCAGCTACTGCTACATAAGCTACACACTGTGCAGCAGAACTTGGTCTGCTATTCTCTGTACCAATAGCAGCTAAAATCTAGAATTTGAATAATAGTTTTTGTTAAAAAAAAAATTTTTTAAAGAGCTCTGTTTTATTAAAATTAAGAATTTTAATAATATATCACAGAAAACAGTGTCAATTATTTAAAAAAATGTGTAAATAAAGAAACATTGTTACTCTATGCAAAATATAGAAAAAATGAATATTATAAATGTTAGTATTACATTTTTTTTAATATAATCTCTAGTATCTTCAGGAAGTTCAAGCCACCTTTGCTGGTACTTTTGTTTAAATGTAGGATCTTTAGATGTGAGGTGGTTTTTTAACTGCAATCCTGCAGCCATTCTAGCCACTTGGCTATTGCCTCCTTGAACCAGTACATCTGACAACATCTTGATGAACATTGTGAAGTTAGAACCCGCTGCATGGTCAAGGTATTTTTCCGCCGCTTCTAATTCTGTTCGATCTGTAATCATTATCATATTAAGATATATTAATTACTTAGTAAAATAATTCTGCTAATAGTAACATTCAAAAGAAGAACCAAAATCTATTTTCAAATGAGGTTATCAAATTCGATGATACGACAATGTAATAATGTCTAGAAATACCATGTAATAAAAACTAAGTAAAAATTATACACCACTAATAGCTTGGACAAACCATATCATGACCGAGAAAATTCTTAGAATGACTAGCCGAGTAGCGTGTTCCGTTATCATAGTATCTACGATTATAACTACTCTTCCATATGTTTTTGGAGCTATACTACATCCGTAAGCAAGTAATGATTACAATCATTACACATTCGTCATAATGATTTAAGCTACGTATTTAGATACCAAGTCAGTTGACAATAAAGAAGCGCCATGCTCATAGAAATAAGAAAGCGTTACATACCTGGTGATATGGTTTTTTCTAATACTTGTATTAGTGTTAAGGTCGTTTCTGTAATCATTTTGATAAACTGTGTTTTAAATCAACTTATAACTATTTAAGAAACAAATAACCGAAGAAAACTCAGTAACCGGCACACGGTACGAGAACACTCAAAATTCACAAATTTTCTTAAAGCTGAGCATAGACAACACAGACTACCAGTGTTGCCAACAGTTCAATAAGCTTCCCACCAGATTCAACTTTCAAAACCACCAGAAAACCACTAACAAAGAATTTTTACACTCTAAATGACCGCTAACCGTTAAATTTTCCACTAAAACAATTTGTGTTTTATGAGAGAAAATATATATGCAAATAATTAGTTTCCTTTATTATTACTTATTAAAAAATTAACAAATTAATAAACTATCGCAATATCAACAATCGTTTTGCCTCGTGACCGAAGCCTCTTCAGGAGATAGACTCCACGACGAATTTGCAAACTTAGGTCAATAAGCAATCAGTATCGTAATCGTATCTGGGACTTTAGATCCGTCTACGTAGGTTCAATTTTGAGAAAAAGACGAGAGAATCTAACAGATGACTGGCTCGTAGCCGTAGTAGGCAGTGATCCTGCCTTCAACTCTGCGGTTCGCGGGTTCGATTCCCACTGATGGCCAATATTTTCTTCAAGTCTGGGTGTATATTTGTATTTAAACTTAAAAGAATATGAATACCAGTTGTCTGTCACCTCTAACACAAGTATTGAGTTACATATTTCTGGGACGGACAGCCAAGTATGTAAAATGTCCCATGCATGCATGTCCATGCATATACATATTTATTTATTTCCGGATGGACAGCAATTAGGAAACAAAAAAATTACGCGAGAGTTTTAATTTTTTTTAGTCGCTAACTATGAAAAAAACTTTCGTCCAGCGGGCGACGAAGTCAGCTTTCCTTAGAATATTTTTCGCAATCAAATGGAATATCAGTCAGCTCAGCGAGTCGAGAAGCTAAAGTGCCAAGATATGAGAAAAAAGAAAATGAAAAGCAAATGTAGACTAATCCCACAACTATATACTTCTTAGTAAAAACGGCTTAAGCATGCTTTACCTCTTATTTATTTATTTAATACAACAAAATAAACATATAAATAACTAGTTAAAGGAAAATTTTCATTGTATAAAAGGCTTATTGTTGTGGAGATTTGTCTGTGGTGGTAAGATAATTTGTAGTCTTTGGTAAATATTTCTTTTCCGTGCTGACAGCTCTTCGTAAGCGTTGAGCGAATAAAAAAATAAAATGGTATATAAATCTCCGAATTATTTAATAATCCTGTGATGACATATATTATCTTTTAATTTAATTCCATAAATATAACATGGTGATGTAGTTTCGTAAATTATTTTAGACATACATTTGTTTTTGTTTTCAGTCGCTCGTTATTCCTGATAAGTTTCAACATATTCTTCGTATTATGAATACGAATATAGATGGCAAGCGAAAAGTAATGTTCGCAATGACAGCTATTAAAGGAGTCGGCCGTAGATACTCTAATATTGTTTTGAAAAAAGCGGATATTGATTTGGATAAACGTGCTGGTGAATGCACTGAGGAAGAAGTAAGTATAAATTCCGTAGCTATTTGCCAGTGTTAATGCTACTCGTAGCAAGTAACAATACTAAATTTATGCCTTTATACAAGTGTGGTTCCTTATGGGATGAAGCATCTACCCTCTTGTATCATAAATTACTAATGTTCATTTATTTTAACCCATTCAATGACAATCACGCCAAGTAAAGGTAGTTGAGATATGTTCAATCGGTTCGTCATTGATTGTTTTTGGTGTATGCTTTACTTTCTAGTGTTTTTATGATACTCAAGATGATTTAAATGAACAAGAAATGAAGTTACTAAAATAGAGACAACTTGCAACTCTTACTTTTGATCTTTCATTATAACCATTATCACAGTTCATTATCAGTTTAAACATTTAACAGAGTTTTTAGAACTTTAGAGATCCTACTATAGCAGGGAGGAGTACTGTTTCTTAGTTTCTTATGTCCAAAGAATATTGATTATAGTAAGTAACATAAAACTAATGAAAAAAAAAATCCAATATTAATAAGCAATAAAAAAATTAAATGTTTAAGTTTTCGAAAACATGTTTAAAGTTTGTGTATGATATACTCTACAAAATCTTAAACAACGATAATAATTACAAAGATACCACACAGAGATCACAATAACCAATCACAGTTACCAATATAAAACTGACTTTACTTAATTGTGTCCCTTGGTAAAGTATTAATAATTTATTTTTGTTTTAGGTGGAAAAAATAGTTACCATCATGTCTAACCCTAGGCAATATAAAATTCCAGATTGGTTTCTGAATAGGCAAAAGGACATTGTTGATGGTAAATACAGCCAATTAACATCATCCAATTTGGATTCGAAACTTCGTGAAGATTTAGAGAGATTGAAGAAAATTCGAGCACATAGAGGTATGCGTCATTATTGGGGCCTCCGTGTACGTGGACAGCACACAAAGACAACTGGCAGACGTGGAAGAACTGTAGGTGTCTCTAAGAAGAAGTAATAACTATAATAAATAAAGTTAAACCCATTGCCTTCATACTTACTATTACACTTAACCATTTCTTTAACATACCTCAATATCTAGTGAAACTTAGTGGTCCATGTTTGAAATTCTAATGTGTATTGCTATAATGTACTAGAAATATATGTGATGCTAATTTAAGCTCATCATCATAACATTGAACACTATAGTTACTAATTGTTAACAAACTACATTTCTGTCAGTCATTAACTTAACTGATAACCATTATGTGAGCTCTTACTGTATTCAAAGAAGTCTTGACAGCCCAAATTTTGCATAAAATTTAATTGAATAGAACTTAGTAGTAAGTAAATCTTGTTCTTGACGAGCAAGTAGAAATGGAGATAAAGAATACTACAGAAGAATACAGCAGGGACATGATATTTTATATAATGGTGCAATCTCAATGACATATATGTATGTTTATGATAAGCTTGACCTAATGCTGCTGCCAGGATTGGCTTCAGATGAGAGTAATCCTCAGCGGTTAACAGCAAGGACATGAAATTTTGTTAAAAGCTTTTTAAAAACAGTTTTAATTTAGAATTTTTTAAGCTTAGCTAGGTTATAAGCTGATTGCAAAATTTCATTCGAATGAGCTGAAGATGTTTTTGCGTTGATTGTACCGAAAATTAGTAACTATTTTAACTTTGACTGGCGCGTTTGCGCAGTGGGTAGCGATCCTGCCTTCAGCTTCGCGGGTCGCAGGTTCGATTATGGACAAAATTTCTATAAATTAATTTGTTGGTCTTTGAGTCTGGGTGTAATTTGTATTTAAAAATTATATAAGTATATATTCACCAGTGTCTGTCTACTATAACACAAGTATGAAGTTACTTACTTTAGGGATGGACAACCGTGTGTGTAAATGTCCCATATATTTATTAATTTATTATTACATTAATGATGACTAGGATTCTATTTTCTCACTACCAAAATTTAAAATTATAAATGCGGTAGACAGCTTTTTTGCTTGATTAGTGTTTCAAATGATCTCAAGTAGTCAAGCCTTTACCTAGTTTTAGATTTACAATCTACGGTTTTGCGACTGATCCATACTACGCGACATAACGTAGTCGTATTAAGAGATCAGGTGTAAACGCTTAAATTTATCGCACGCCTTATAATTTTGTGATAACTACCAAGACATTCATTAACAACATAGTTGTCTATATGCCTTGATTGATATAAAGAAATTTAAACATCGCCACAAAGTAAGAATGTGATTCTCGTAGACTACGAATATAATGTAATTATGTAATGGTATACATCGACTTATAAGTTTTGACTATTATTTTGAATTCTAAAATCGAAAATAATTACTTCAAAGTAGCTCAGTGAGCGATGGAGCCAGATATGCTTATAGTATCTTCACTTGAAAAACCAAAATTACCAGCAATTCAGATTATTGCAAAGCAGTGCACACATAATTATGAATTGATGGTTGTTGTTTGCTCTTATTTAAGTATACTATAGTTTTTGGGTCTTATTGTGTTGGAATAGAGATCCCATACTGGAATGATATATCCCCATGATATTGACGAGATAACTAAAATGTGTAATATGTTGTGGTTTGAATGAACACAGGCATGATAATGGACCAACAGTTGTTACATAATTACTAAAAAAGGACTTTGATCCCTATTCAGCAGTCCTATACCAGATAATTTTTGGTTATTAACATTATACCTATAAATCATGTTTATTATAAAATAAGAAACTTAAAAATTTTTCTCACAATTTTAAAGAAAATTATTTAATTAACATTACTATGAATTACTAATAAAATAAAAATAGGAGTGATTTTAGATAAATAAAAAAAAATGGTTTAAAATATGAATTGCATAAAGTGTGACAAATTAAGCAATATATGTATTTCTGACTATGGTTACAAAAGATTAGTTAACATACATTTCAACAGGAATTTTAGTATACTAAAGATAAAAAACTTTATATAACTATAAAATTAAGTAAACTTTATATAATTTACAGGTGCCCTAAATTGAAAACTTATTTACTTAGGTTTGACCAATATTTCCATTTATTGTAAAAAAAACTATCTTGAAAAAATAATATATCCAAATTCTTGCTATATGGCAAAGATAATTTTAGTAATACTAACACTGTGGATTAACACTAATACTTCTTAATGAATTGATGAATACAAAAATAATTTATTTATAATAGTTTAATATATATGCTCTAACATTTATTATTATCAATGAACAAATGGAATATTGGTAGTATATGAAAAATAACCTATTGCATTGTGATGTTTTAAAAATTTACTCATAAATTACAAAATATTTACATTAAAGTATACAATGTGTATAAGTTACTCATACTGAGCAATAATCACCATCATATATACACCAGCTAATAATGCAAAAATTTCCTTAATTGACTGAGAAAGTTTATTATTTGAACCTTCTAAGAGTTCAGGGATTACAGACACTGTAGCAATGTAAATAAAACCTCCAGCTGTAAATGGTAAGATAAGAGAAGATACAACACCATCTCCAGATCCCTGAAGATATAAGGAAATGATTGTACCAGATATTGCTCCAAATGCTGTCAGTAGTTGTAACATCATAGCTTTTCTTCTAGAACACCCAGATTGCACAAGTATAGCAAAATCTCCGATTTCATGAGGTATTTCATGCAATAAAATGGTAACAGTTGTAATGAAGCCTATACTCTGTCCTGCTATATATGAAGCACCAATCGCCAATCCATCTGTGAAATTGTGGGTAAAATCCGCTGCAAGATTTAAATATCCAGCAATTTTTATATCATCGTTTTTATGTTGACTGGCTTTTTTGGACTTGTCATCTGTCTTTTTCTTGTCAGAACCATGGGCATGCCCATGTCCTACATCAAATAAACGCACAGTTTTCTCCACAATTAGAAAAGTGATGATGCCGCCTAGGACACCTAGTCCTACTGTCATGTCGTGAGGTTCGTGTTCACTTGCATCATGAGAATGACTATGTCCCCCATTGCCATTTCCTGACATAAGAGCGTGAGGTATTAAATGTAAAAAAGCATCGCCGAGTAGACCGCCAGAAGCAAAAGACAACAGAATTTTTAAAAGTGGTTGCTTCTCAACTGTTCCATCAATAGGAATAAAGAACAATATAAAAAACGGCACGATACTTATAAAAATGGTTGAACTTAAAGCATTCACGTATAGATTGTAAACAGAATCTTGATTTTCTTCGGCTTTGTTCTCTTTTATGTTTGCATTTTTACTGTATTTGTACGCAGGAGATTCGTCTGAATGTGAATGTGAATGCGAATGAGAATGTCCAAGAACAACGGTGATAGTCCACGCAACCAATACACAAGTAATAATCCTTTTAAACAATTTATTCATATTGGATAATTGGCTATTCGATTATTGGAAAGAACTATAATAAAAATAAAAACACCACCTGTAAAACTTTTGTTGCTTCCATAGACTAATACGTAGACAATGTCAACAGAAGTCTGTGCCTCTGTGTATAAGAGATTTTAAATACACGTATGTATATTATGCTGCGTTATTAATTTTACAGATTAAAAACTTCTAGTTAATTTGCATTCGTTTAGGCTAACGACAATTTATTCTTTATCTTTAGCATTTCAAATCGTTAAAAACTATGGGTAAAAATTAAAACAGAAGAACAAGTGAGGCAGACGGAAGATATCAAATCAAATTTTTATGCTTGAAAGTCCATTTCATTTGAAACAATAGTATACAATTACATTTAAAATATACGTGTTAGAAGGTTTGAATTTTACAAGCATATGATTAACTGTATTGGTGATAAACGAATGGATTGGTACAGCGTATAGAGTTATAGACAGCTTCAAGACTAAGATCATTCATCACCATGATTTCCTTATGATTATTTGTTTATAATGCCTGAAAATATATATACAAAATATATTAGAGGAGTTCTTTCAAATTCCCACCCACGAGTTCATAATCTTAAATTCATTTGCAAACTAGTAAAAACATTTTTACAAGATTGTTTACAGTTCTATGTATGAACGACGATAACACAATAAATTTAACCATTTAGTTTAATCAAAGATCTACATTAACTAAAATGAAGTTGCTTTTGAACGGGTTTATTACAAACGATTGCAAACGATAAAAAGTCTCGTTTTATTGTCTTGCAAAGAAACGCCAACGCCGTATCTATATTCTAGTAATCTGTGGAATAAAGATTCTTGTAACTTGTCATTTGTCTATGATAGACATAGTTATTTTAGTAATCTATGGACATAGTTATTTTAGTTAGTAACATTTAGTAATCTATGGACATAGTGGGCAGATTTATGTTATGAGTTGTTTGTATTTTGATTGTTTTGATTAAATTGTAATAGATATATTGTATTATATTCTGTAATACTATACAGTTATGTAATTTATGTAAGAAAATATGTCCATGTAACTTTTTTTTTAGTTTACTCTTTTATATCTTGCGTAAGTATCTATTTAGTTGTAACATCTGTAAAAGGGAAAAAATGTACAATAATCATTTATGTGTGGCGTTATGCTCTTAATATAATGTCTATGATTGTAGAAATATGAAACTTAAATTAGCAAAATTATTAACAATTTTTTGTTTATAATTTTCAGTCACAATGGAAAATCCAGAATTAATTGCCAGCTCAGACCTGGAACCTCCTACTTCTTGTTTTCATCCTGCTAATAGGACACATAGATTTATTGGACTTGTTTTGATGTGTTTTCTTTGTTTTGGTAAGTAGAAAAGTATACTTAGCTTCAATTTTGCTCACAGCTTCGTCAACATATTTTGTATTCTTTATCTGTATATTATCTTCTTTCACCTTAACTTAAAATTAAAATATTTTTAGCACAGCAAATATGCATACCTATTATACGCCGTGTGGTATTTGGCTGAACAGAATGGTTCCACCCTCATTTCTTACCGAGGTGTCGTAAAAGGCGACTAAGGTAAGTTGACCCACCGTGTGGCATCCAGCTGAGTAGAATAGACCACCCTCTTTCTTACCGAGGTGTCGTAAAATACAACTAAGGTAAGTTGACGTCAGGTAGGCGGCCGGTCGTAAAATACGTAGCCAAGTCATATGACAACATGTTTTTAACATGTGCCAATCCCACTTAAGCGTGGGATAAGGGCAGGCAGATGATGATGAAATATGAATACCTATTATGTATAATTATTATAAATAACTATGTGACTTGTAATATGAGATATTTTTGTAGGTTCCTATTTCTGTTATGACACACCAGGAGCCCTCGCTGATAATTTTAAAAGTGACTCACACCTAAGCACATCACAGTTTGCTCTGCTGTACTCTATATACTCATGGCCTAATGTTGTATTATGTTTTATTGGTGGTTATCTTGTGGATCGGTTTGTATAATTTATTACTCGCATATAATTGTATCTATACCTAAACATTATATAATCGTGTTAATGATACTTCGATTGTTGTTAATTGTTCTAGTTATCATATTGTACTATGTGTCTTTTCGTGCAGTAGAATAAATAATATACATGTCTTCCATTTTTTGTTAGCTTATATGTATTTGTAAAAAAGAATAAATAAATATACCAGCATCTAAATTCATTAAAGAATTAAAATAAATTAATTCCCCAGTTATAGGCATAATGCTATTGTATTGTATTGTAATAATTATCATATTTATACAACATGTGATTGCATAGTTGGTATAATAACTCCAAACATAACTAACCAATTCATAATGTTATCCTTGTTAGTTTATAATAAATTATTGTCATTTCTTGTTTCAGATGCTTTGGTGTAAGATTAGGCACAATTATATACATGACAATCGTATTTATTGGAGCTGTAGTGTTTGCTTTTGGAGTTTATATTAATGCATATTGGTTAATGATATTAGGACGATTTATATTTGGGTAACAAAGTTTACAATATTATAATTCCCATTGTTACAGTAATTAAGTAGTTGATCAATAATTATTTAATTTAGCTACATGACATTTATGGATTAAATGTCCATTTAACAATAGTTGTTTTAGTATGTTAAATTAAATTTTGCACTATAAAATTGTGTGTTTCTTTGTTTGGTAGTTAAAAGATAACCAAAGCTTAGTCACATTTGTTTATGTTTCAGTATTGGTGGCGAGTCATTGCAGGTTGCTGTTAATAATTATGTTGTGGTGTGGTTCAAAGGCAAGGAACTTAACATGGTATTCGGACTGCAGCTATCTGTTTCAAGGTTCGGGAGCACAGTAAATTTTTGGGTCATGGAATCTATATATAAATCAGTATCGAAATACTATGGAGGCTATGAGAATCTTGGCATGGCACTTTTCATAGGTTTGGCAATTTATACTACCAGCTTATTAAATGCTTATTTTTCCATTATTTCTAAATAATCTTAAATCTAAAATTTGGTACTTATATTTAATTTTATATTACTATACATGAAAAGCTAAAATGTCTAATTTGCTTTTTAGCTATATTTAAAAAACAATACCTCAAAGAGTTTAGGATCCTTTATTCTCTTCAAATTATTTCCACATTAGTTAAAAACGGTGCTAGACTGCATGTTTTGCTATGAGGTAAAAATCCAGTAACAAAATAAATATCATCATATCAATATCATTACATTATAATTCTTTTTTAAGCGACATCAAATGATTAGTAATGTACTGATCTAATGTTTTGAATTTATATACCTTTAATGGCTTAAGATCCTGGGATATGCTTAATGTATTAAAATCTGGCTTATAATCTTACAAAACGATATTTTGTCATATCCTATTTACTTTAAATTGGATAGGAGCGGTTGGCTTAGTACTCGTATTGCATGTCAATGTCTCAGAATAAAGAAAACTGGTTCAGTAATTGACAAATACAATGCAACACCTCATTTTTTTATTCCATGGACTTTTATCTGTATTTTTGTTTTGGCTCGAAATTGTGCTATTATTATCTAGTACCTGGGTGACTGTGCCTTGCACAGTAATGTATGAATTGGTTAGTTATAATCTGCCTTGCACGGTAATTTTATAAAAGATAGAAAAATGCAATAAAAATAAGAAAAAAGCGCCAGTTACACATACACACATACACCCACACCCCACACACACTGACACGTACACAAACACACACCCACACAAAAATCCCCTCCACACACCCATATACAAGATTAACTCATTGAAATATTAAAGAATATTGTACATTTTTAATTGATTGTTTTAGCGTCGCTTACTTGTCTGGGCTCCCTTATTTGTGCGCTTATATTGGGCTGGATGGATCTCAGAGCTGAGAGAGTTCTGAGGCGGCAGCAGGTGCAAGTGAATGAAGACCCCTTCCAATTCAAAGATATTTTGCACTTTAAAACGGTGTTCTGGCTCCAGGCTGTTATTTGTGTGACATATTATTTGGCTATTTTTCCCTTTATCGCTTTGGGAAAGTAAGTATTGTGCCTTCTACATTTTCAAAGATATTATCGAAACAATACTCATGCTACTTGTATATTTCAGTACTAAGAAAGAAAAATAACAAAATCCTGAACTGACTATAAAATAATAATTTAATAATTTATAGAAGTAGGTGTTACTTTGCAGAATTTAATGGTACAAAAGTTATGTTAGAATTATTTGCTGTGAACCGCAATTGTTGTATAATGTTGTGTGAATATTACCTATGAAGACTTATAAAATACTTGAAAAGCATTGTCTTGCTGGTCTTAGCTGTAGATTTGTTTTGTATGATTCCGATAGCCTGACTGATCTAAACAATGCCAATTATTATTTTGACTTTATAGATTTATTGATAAGTACCTGGGTGACCGAGCCTTGCTCGGTAATTTTTAAAGAAAAAAGAAAAAGGTAATTTTTAACGTAAGAAAAAAACAAATAAAAAAAAATTAAAGAAAAATTAAAAAATAATTAGGCAAGTGAGGCTCGATCCTAGGTATTTTCACCTCTCTAGACCGCCCGTTCCCCAAATGAACCACCATGACTTTACGTTTGACAGCGAAAAATTGTTATTGTATTCAACGTAAATTTCAAAAAAAATTTAGAGCCCGAAAACAGGGATAAAAAGACATTTAAAAAAAAAATAAAACTTATCTAGATCGATTTTTCTTCCCCGAAACCGTCAACATGCTTAATTTCAGGAAAATCGTTGGAGCCTTTCCGAGATTCTATAAAAATAAATATATACATACAAGATTAACTCATTTAAATATAAAAGATTTTCAGTTAATAAAGTCATACAATTTTCAGATTATTTTTCGAACGGAAATTCGACTTCCTTCCGCAAGAGGCGAACACAGTCAACTCTATGGTGTACTTTTTATCGGCCGCTCTCAGCCCTTTCTTCGGCATCCTCATTGACAAGACCGGTAGAAACGTCACTTGGATAATTCTCAGTATCATGACCACGATCGGGTCACATTTCCTGCTCGCCTTCACATTTGTTAACCCGTATGTTGGCGTGGTAAGCTTTTTTTCGTACTTTTAAATATACCTTATATCGCACGCTTAGTATTAAAGTGTCCTAATTTAAAAAAATAAAATTTGCATTAAAGCGTAGCGTACCGCCTACAAAACTCCTGAGTTTTAAAGTCTCATAACCAGTTCTCATTTTCGCATTCAATATATATATGGTCCTAATTGCCAAAGAAAATTTCAAACTCTTAAAAATATAATTAAAAAAACTATAATAATTGTTGCTGGAATGTAAAAGCATACATTTTGTTCATAGAAAAAAAAACTCGTCTAATACAATTACAAGAGAATTAAAGGCATATACACGACGATAAAGTATAAAAGATAGATACGCGACGATAATAGATGATAAAAAACTAATTTCAAATTGATATTACTCCTTTTTTGGTAAAAAAAATAAATTCATATTGCATTGTGTTAAATTAAAACTGCTTATTGGAATCAGGCGGGAATATATCCTAAAAATTGCTTAAAAATATGTACATATTATATTTGTATAATTCTAGATGTCGCTCGGAATATCCTATTCTTTACTTGCCAGTGGTCTGTGGCCTCTTATAGCAATGGTTGTTCCGCAGCATCAAATGGGGACTGCTTACGGAATGTGAGTGCATTTTAAATATATCATCTAACACAAGTAGATGGTTCGATGATGTTTCATATTATATAATAATAATATAAGTGACACTTATGCTCACGGTAACGTCGCTCCTCAAAGTAACTTAAACATTTAATTGTGCTTTGGGTGACAGATAAGACAGATTTTTAAATTACTACTTAAATATATAAAATGAGGCAGCGAAATGTTTTATCACACCGCGGTGGTTTAATTTAGAATAGCATATTAGCAAAAAAACCTCCAAAAGACCATAGTCATTTTATCATAGAGTTATTAAATTAGGCAAGCATGTAAGTGAGAGTTGCCACAAATTATGAGAGGGACGATGCAACTCATATACTTATCTTTGTCTAATCACACATAAAAAAGAGAGACAGATTGTAAGTCCACTTTGCTTTCTCTCTATTGTCGATGGACCCATTTTAGGCTGGCTTACTCTAGTATAATAACTCGGTTATTATAAATGTTTATATGTCTTGTCTGCGTCTTGTTTTTTCGTGTCTGAGCACAGTAACAAATCATTGTGATTTTTTGTATGTAAATATATAATAAAGTGTCGAGGCACAGGCTACTTTATGCTGTCAAAATTTCGGGAATCATGTAGTATTAATTTTAAGGTATACGTAGATATGTACAGTTACATTTATGTTCAGAAAATTTAAAAAATACATCATCATCCTCTTGTCCCACTTTTAGTGGGATCGGCACAACATGTTACAAACATGTTGTCACATGATTTGGCAACGTATTTTACGACCGGCCTGCCTGTAGCCTAGTCGCCTTCTACGACACCTCGGTAAGAAATGAGGGTGGCCTTTGCTAGTCAGCCGGATACCACACGACGTAGAAAATTTACAAATACACGTTCAATAAGACTTCAGTCCTGTAAAATTTTAATAGAATTGAATGTTTTTTTGTTGAAGTAATTGATTGAAATATGTTTCAGATGTCAAGCTGTACAAAATCTAGGATTAGCTGTAACTATAATATTTGCTGGAATGATAGTGGACAACTATGGATATTTCTTACTTGAATTATTCTTCCTTGGATGTTTGTTTGGTGAGACATTATTTAAAGTTGACTGGTTAGCACATGGCTATTTCATATGATTGAATATAACTCTTAGATAAGAGTGATTTAAGAAGATTATTTGCTGTACTTAATAATTAACTCTTGGATAGCGAAGATCGTAGTGCAGTTCATACTGAAGTGAAAACGACGCGCGTTTTTAATTAACTTGTATTGATAGTAATATTGATATTTGTCGAATAGTTCGGGATACCTTACGTGAAATCTTTTTGTCCAAAGTCTTGAGAAAATGGGACAGTACGCGATGTGATTATTGATATAGGGATCTGAAACTTTGTCGCCCATTATGGGACTCAGAAAAACTGAGTGGCGAATCTAAATTTATTTGGGTTATGGGTATATATTACGAAGAACCGATATTTGTTAGCTCTGGAGAAGAATCCCGAAATAAAAAACGCATTATTCCCTTATTATTTGACATCATGTGGTGTGATTTTTTTTAAAGTTACTTATGCTTACCGTGGATTTTAGTTAAAGAAATGAAGAAACGTTTGATATAGGATCTTAACTTTGATGTAGAGTAAACTAAGTAAGTTAGTGAGAAAGAAACGTACCACTTCTATCTTGGATAGAATATTGTCCTCCTGCCCTTATCCCATTTTAAGTGGGGTCGGCACAAAATGTTATAAATAAGCTGTAAAAGATTTGGCTGCGTTTTTACGACCGGCCGCCAGCCTGACGTCAACTTAACTTAGTCGTATTTTACGACACCTCGGTAAGAAGGATGGTGGTCTATTCTACTAAACCGGATATCACACGGTGGGTCAACTTACCTTAGTCGCCTATTGTGATACCTCGGTAAGAACTGAGGGTGGTCTTTTCTACTCAGCCGGATACCACACGGCGGGTCGACTTACCTTAGTCACCTTTTACGGCACCTCGGTAATAAATGAGGGTGGTACTACTTAGCCGGATACCACATGGCTAATCTTGGATAGAATATATGATATATTAATTAGCTTTAAGAATTAAAGATCCTGATTTACATACAGTTTTGTATTATTTTTAGTGTCGTTGATAGCTGCGGTGTTGATATACATCATTGACTCTGCGACGGACGGCATCCTTAACTTGTCTCCAAGCGCTAGAGAGTTTCGTTTTAGGTAAGATTACTGCATATGGCCATGCTTTTCTAAACATGCATTGTCATCGGGACTGGACCAGTAAGTAAAATTTTAGTTCAATCAGAGACCTTGAAGTGGATCAAATTTAACTTAGATTCTACTTTCACACTCACTTTTGGCTCGCGTCAACATAAATGTTATGTTCCTGTTTAATTTGAGCATAGTAGTAATTTTTTACTATGTGCTAGAAACAAGGACAATAGATATCATCATACTCCTGCCCTTATTCCAATCTAAATGGGGTATGAGGTCCACTCGACATAACATGTTTTGGCTAGTTATTTTACGACCGGCCGCCTGCCTGACATCAACCTTAGTCGCCTTTTACGACACTTTGGTAAGAAATGAGGGTGGTTTATTGGACTCAGCCGGATACAATACGACGGGTTAACTTGCTCAAGTCATTGTTTACGACACCTTGGTAAAAAATGTGTGTGGTCTATTCTCATTCTACTCAGCCGGATACCACACGGCGGGAAATCAAAACGTATAATTATGCTAAAATGTTTATTGTTTTAACACTGCGTTATAATATTACCTCAGAATTAAAATATTACCACAGTATCAAAATATTACCACAGTATTAGAGTATTACAACAGTATTAAAATATTACCACAGTATTAGAGTATTACAACAGTATTAAAATATTACCACAGTATTAAAATATTAACACAGTATTAAAATATTAACACAGTATTAAAATATTACCACAGTATTAAAATATTAACACAGTATTAAAATATTACCACAGTATTAAAATATTAACACAGTATTAAAATATTACCACGGTATTAAAATATTACCTCGTTAATTATTTTTGTTGTTTTAGTGCTTCACGAACAGATGAAACGGATAACTTACTAGAGCACCCGGATGGTTCAGATCAGGAAATAGACGGACCATCAAATTCTAATCCAGACGGGATTGCACGCCGGAGAGTTGACGGGAGTACGGGGTTGGAGAGTAGCTCAGGGCTCGAGAGGAGTACGGGAGGGACTGTCCGTCCGTCCACCCAAACACAATCTGACAGAATACGCAGCAGATATATATCGCAACTACTGCCTTCTACTAACATTCCCGATAGACCTTAGGTTACGTTGACTATATATATGGCTATGTAAATATATAAATGAAATTTTAGACTAAATATAATCATTTCGTGATATTTTTTTATTAAATATATTTAGTATTAATAACGATAATCAATAAAAATGACATAACAACATTTTATGTTTTATTTCTTTTTCTACAACAACAACCCAAAATCGAGTTTAAAAAACCAGTCATTGATTTTTGATATTTATTGTTTTATTATGTTTGCTAATCATATAAATATTATATGTATTATTTAAAAATATTATTATATAAATAAAAATTTATATATTAATATATGTTACAAAAATTTTTATTATTAAAATTTATGAAAATTGACATAGAATTTTCAAGAAAATTTAATTTTATCCCCCAGCCATATAAGCTTTCTATGTTTTTGTAGGGAAGGGTGGGAGCTAAAAACCTCCATGTTGTTCTAATACGAATTGGTATATCACACATATTCCCAGAATTCTTTAGAATATGCAGGTTCTACGATGTTTTCCTTCTGACCACCTGTCCTTTCACCGAGAAGAGGGTAGTAAATTACAAATATCTATTAGATATAAGTTTTAATAGAAAAAACCATTGGTG
The DNA here is from genome assembly GCA_947086495.1 of Morpho achilles. NCBI lineage: Eukaryota > Metazoa > Arthropoda > Insecta > Lepidoptera > Nymphalidae > Morpho > Morpho achilles. The sequence goes on along the minus strand of CAMTZB010000007.1, from coordinate 12,327,790 downwards.
ACGGCCAAGAGTTTGTACCCGTGACCCCTACGAAACAGTCTCACAACTGGGCTGTCGCAGCTTAGAGAAAGGTAGTGTTAACAAATAAACAAGTTTTAAAGAAGGGGAAATAAGACAATAGTTTAACTAGTGTTATTTTAATTTGAACAGTATGTATTTAACATTAAAACCAATATGTCATTTTCAAACTGCCATCGATGTCTCGCTGCGTTTCCAGCGTGCTAGCTTGGCGAACTAATTTGCGCATCGAATTTCGACGTATAGGCGCATCTGGCAGCACATCTTCTATAGACGGTGCTTGTGTTAATTCTAATTGATCCAAATTTTCGTAAGAAGTTGACTCTGGAGCTGTGCTTCTGTAATATACATACGTTGTTACCGTACTTTTTAATTTATCAAAGGCCTTATCTCTATGGTGAGGGAACATTAATAAAAATTGCCTGACCAGTTGATCCAAAGACATTATTCAAACAGCCCAATCAATCTTCGCACAAGCCTAATCAGCACCCTCTTAACATAAGTTATTTTACGTAACTATTTATTATATAGTTGGATCATTAAGGTAACACAAATTTTAATTAAATTTTAACGAAGCAAGCCTAGCTAAGAAATATTTAATTAATATTAAGTAGGTATATTTGTTTGTCTAAATCGTACCATACATCTCATTAGCAGCCTTCATTAACTAGTAAACTAACTAAACACGTAAAAAATTTTTTTTTAGTTTTCCATTATTATTACTGAAGGCAAATTCGTAATTAAGATTTAATTGCTGTTATTTATATAATTAAATTAATTAGAATGCTTTATCTATATAAAAGAAAATGAATCAACGAAATGTTTGTACGCCTATAACTTTCCAACGATTACATCAAGTCCTGCTTTTATGTGTTCGTCATTGTCAGTAGACGATTTGTATGAAAAAAAGCATAGGTATATTTAAATATATCAGAAAAGTTAGTGTGCGATTGAGACAAAAGTTTGTAAGACGTAACAGTCATTTGACAGCATGGATAGATAGAGTATAACGGTACGAAAGTTCGCTTGGTCAACTAGTTATTTAGTTAGTAAATAAATAAATGTAAACATATAACGTTTACAATAAATAAGATAGTTACGACAAAATCGTAAAGCTTTACAATTTTATCGTGGAGTCTATCTCCTGACGATGCTTCGGTTACGGGGCGAAACAATTGTTGTGGTGGTGAATGTGTGCAGTGCTTGTGTATTGTTGTGTTATCGGTGTCGGGTAGTGTATGTGTTCTTACATATTCTGCATGTATCAGGTATGAGAACGAATAGTACACTCTACATTTAGCATTAAATTTTTTTTATCGCGGATTATAGCAAAATAATATTCTCATTACTTTGCGGAGGTCCATAAACCTCCGCAAAGTAACGCCTAATTCTATAAATAGTTACGATATAATTTTTAAATACATACTTTTTTCTTTAATTTAACTTCTCTAGTTTTACATAGGCTAAAAAAAATTGTTATTTTTCTTTTGTGTATTATTGTGTATTGTGCAATAAAAAGTATTTCTATTCTATTCTACTTAAGTACAAATATACACCCAGGCTCGAAGAGCCAAAAAAATCTTTTAAAGAAAATGTTAGCCCTCGGCGGGAATCTAGCCTGCGACCCGCGGAGCTGAAGGATCGCTACCCACTGCGCCAACGGGCTAGTCATTAATATTAGTATTAGTAGGAGTATTTCATTTTACCTTTTGCCTCCGCAAGCTAAACAATCTCTGTAAGTCCAATCTTTTCCGAACTCTTCTCCTTCCTCAGCTGTTTGTGGCAGGGGATGGTGGAGTGTTTCAGGTAATCTAAGTGCCGTGATGCCTCCAATTACCGATACTGCGCCCATAAGCACAAGCGGCAGAACCAGGTTGCTAGTACCCTAATCAGAATCATCAATTGAAATTATTATTGTAGTTAAAAACCTTTGGCTGCTTATTTTTAAGGAGTTACTATAAATTTAGAAAATGCTTTTTAATATATCGCAACATATTTTTTCAAAAAGCTTGGGTTATTATAAAATTTACCAAATAATTGATGAATGGTATAATTATTAATCCCAGTCCACCGATATAGGCAGAGGTCCCAATTCCTATACCTCGTAGTTCAGTTGGATATAATTCGCCAGCGTAGGGGTAAATAATCAAAAATGACGCCGATATAAAACATTTGGATATTAAAAACAAAATAAGAGTTTCGGTTTCGGCTTCTGAAATGAAATAAAGTTAAATTAATATGTCTAAATATAGATATCATTATTTATTATAAATAAGCATCAACTACTTATCCTACCGTAAAGCTTAAATAGTCAAGAAGTATAAGCATTAAAATTATTAAAACGTAGTACGGTTAAATGTTCTACTTATTTGATCATGACCTAGTATTTATTGGTGAAGGCGAACGAAAGAATAATATTACTCTGCTATTTTTATAAGAAAATGTCAGGTAAACTAAAAGTAAAACTTACCATCAGGTAGGAGTACAGTCACAATACAAAAAATTCCACTAATGACCATTGACAGACAAAGAGGCCACCGGCGTCCAACTCTATCCATCAAAAACCAACAAACGATATAGCTTGGAATCTCGACAACCGATGAAAGGAAGAAACTCATGTATTGATTGCTTCCGATAGCTGGTCCATAATAACTCAGTCCTACGTATACCATTTCTGATGCACACCAGTTTAATGTTATTAGTAATGTCTTGAGTCTCATATTTGGAGTTTTACATAATGCGAACACACTAGGAGCTTTAGCTTCTTTTACTCCACGTTCCTTTTGTTCTATAACTTGTTTTTGTAGTTTAGCTGTGAACTCTTCCGGTAACTCTTTACCATTAATTCTTGCGATATTTTGTAATATAGTATTTGCTTCTTCTAATCTTTCTCTCATAAGCAACCATCTTGGTGATTCCGGTAAAATGAACCAATAGAGATAATAAAAGAAGAATGGAACAGATGTGGCTAGTGCCAGAGTTCTCCAATCACGTAAGATATATGTTACACCGGACAACAAAATCAATCCCAATGTATAGAATATACAAGTCATGACGGTGACGAAAGATCTGTAGTTAGGCCCTGCAAGTTCCAGTGCTAAAACAATATTTTTATTTGATATCCCTGTATATAAATCAGTCTTATGGCATTTGCAATACTCACAAATTATAAAAGGTATTTGATAAACTGCGGGAATAGTTAATCCAACAATTATCCTTGCTAAAATCCAGAACCAAAATTCATACGCGTACGCTGTCATCATACTTCCCAGGAGCAAAGTTGATAAACAAGCAAAAAAGGACTTTTTTCGCCCTATTCGATCATTCAGAACGCCAAATGAATAGACTCCTATTGGGCCTCCAACATTTAAAGCAACCAAGCCAAGCGTTGGATAGACGTCATATTCGCAAACTAGATTGAACTGAAAAGAGCATAATTACTATTATATTAAATAAACACAATGATGCAAAGCCGAGGTAATTTTCGAAATGACCAACTATTTCTTCCAAATTGGAACATAATATTTGTCAAGTGTTTTTTATACTAGTAGTATGTAAAATTGGTAAATATTAGGGGTCTACGTAGTGTGGTAGGAGGTCTATGTAGTGTGTTTTTTATATGATTTGTGTATTGTTAAAACCATTAACTTTGGTTACATTCGGTTTATTCTTTGTACTAAGACGTAAAAAGTAGATCCGTGTTTGAAGGTACTATTTTATTGCCCAACAAATCTACTTACATCAATCACTACGGAGGATTTAACTTCAGTTTTGTTGTATTCATAGCCATCTACACAAGGTTCAACAGGCCAACTTTCGTTTATTTTTAGTGGCTCATCTGTGATATCTACTTCTGACCAGTTAATGGAGTATCGTATGCACTTTTCATATGTTTCGTTGTCATTCTTCTGAAACATGATAATATGTTTCAGTTAAAATCGTGTTAAAACGTTAAAAAATAAAATAAAAGTGATTACCTTACGTGGAATGGAAATCATTTTACGAATATCTTGCGATATGTTAAGTAATTCTGGTACTAGACACCAGTGATCGGGAGTATCAGTCATGAAGAGCTGGTTGAAAGCGCAGAATCCGCAAGGGAGACACGCAGGCAAGCACACAAACCACAAAAGGAACTTCTGGTACACTCCGAATTCACCAATTTTCGGTAACACATCATCTAAATCAATTGAGTCGTCATTTGTTTCCTTATCCTTTAAAATTAACACAAAACTGAAACTTATAATTATAATTAACTATAGGAGAACTTAATTTTGTGTAAGTTGTAGCTTAATTTTTAAGTAAACTGCTAGTTAATAGTTCTCTAACATTACCGATGGGTGTTCCTGGGCACTATACGTTTGTACAGTGTTTGAATTTTTAGACATGATAGTTTATTTACAAATACGTAATGGCGTATACTTATCGACACGACTAACGATCTTTCGTGTCAATAGCTACTAAGCTACTCGGTATTCACCGAAGCCTTATAAGATTAATCTAATTGATTAAGGAAAATTATATATCTACATAAGCTGAAATATAGCCCAGGTGATAGTGTTTCAATATTTATTCATACAATTAATAGTACTGCAATATTTTTTGTCAACAATCGCTTAATTTCGTTCGATGGTCTTTTTAGTATACTAGCTATCAGCCATGCGTTGCTGTGGCTCAGTCTGGTTTCAAATTTTCCTCGCAACAAAACTCAGCAGCAAAAAAATGCTCCGATCGCCACCAAACTTTGTAGAATCATCCGCTGGGTCATTCTAAAGATTGTCTAAAAATTTCTATAACATCGGCCTCGGCGTTTCAGAATCTATATAGGACATACAGACAAAGATTCATTTTTATAATAGATAACAAGCTGCTATAAGCAATTGTCAATCTAGCTGTCTGTTGTAGGTATGATTGCACTAGTTTTGTTGTTTTTATTGAAATTTATAATATGTATTGCCTAAATCCTAATTTAGTCTTTAAAATTAGGTAGAAATAAGAATAAGTTCGCCATGTTAACAGTACCATGTAGCAAATAACCAACTTTAAATAAGACAGTGTGGACAAAAATATAATAAAAAACTAGATATAGAAAATTTTAATGATTTTAGAAGGGTTTTAATTGTTTTTTTTACGGAAGAGTACAAAACACTTTAACACTTGGAGGAAGCTTCGTTTTGCGGAAAATAGGCAGATAAGTAAATAAGATAGCGTGAATATTTTATGTGGCCTATTTTTACAATATTATTTATTAAAAATATTTTAAAAAATATTATTATTATGCAGAATGAGTATCGTACGACTTAAATATGCATTAAAGCATTTTAAGACTGACAATAAAATATATTAACGGTGAAAATCTATATAAGAGAACTTGGAGAAAATGGCAATATAATGAAATACCAGCGCGTTACACAAGTTTCAAAAATGACTTAAGGATGTATTTGTGGTTCACTATTCTATGAATGATTATATTGTTGATAAAAAGATGCAGATTTCATTCCCATTCTTAACTATATTATATATAATCGTTAGTTCATAGTGAACAGACAAACATACAGAAGCGGCGGAAGACTTTCTGTTAAAAGGATTAGTAAATAAAATAAAGTATGAATGATTTTATTAAAATATTTTATTTGTGAAACGTAGATAAAATTGATACACGTAATTAAAACTCTTAAAGATAACTTAAAGTTTTTACATATATATGAAATTGAGAAAATTCTCCGAGTTTAACAATTAAAGGATTGCGCGATTTTCCACATCTTTCGTAATAATTGTACAGCGTGCTAACAATCTCGCATGCACACTATAACTTTATATAATAAATATTATAATATTTAACATTTAAATACATGAAATTGACGTCCAAGTTACAACATAAAATTACATGTTTGTATAACACATGTTTATTTTTAAAAGTACAATGTTCTTATGATTAGAGATTTAATAATATACATAAATAAATACATAAATGTATATATTTATAACTTTTTAATAAATTCATTTTGTTCGAATTGCTGGGAAAAGTACAATTGTTTTAACCTCATATCATAACATCCCCTTTAGTTTTGGTGAAGGGGTTATAAATTTATATAATGAATATCTATATGTACATAGTCATAACTTTTTTGTACATTTAGTATGGTTAAACTTATAATAAAATAGGCTCCGATGCCAGATATAATTCAAAAGTATTATTTTTTTGTGCAATAAAAACATTTGTCACAATCCAATATACAATAGAAACATACGAAAAGTATTTTTCAAAAGATTGTTAATAACAATTATTCTAGCTCTGAAGCTAAAAGTAATAAATTACTAAAGAGCCTAAAATTTTAATTTTGGACCATTCAAAACAAAGAAGCTATTTTAATATATATGCCATAATTATATCATTTTTATCCTACTTTAATGGTCTCATTACTTTAATATTCAATAGAAAATTCTTCTCCCATCACTTATGAATTTGCGTTCCGTTTTATTTCTACCTTAATGTATTTATTTAATAAGGCAAGCGCTTAAAATTACAATAAGGTCAAAAACCTACAATATGCAGGTTTATCAGTATATCGTGCATCTTACATTCGAAGTCTTCGTCTAGTGGTCACAAAAATCTCACTCTCACACCATAAGAATTTATACTGACTTGACGAGGGTGGGACATATTTGCACTGTATTTTCATTTATTTGCCACGCTTTTTTCACACTTTCACAACATTTATAATAAGTCCACTAGCAAGTCGAAGTTCTTATCTATAATAGATAAATAAAATCGATTTGGATGGTAAGGATTTAATTGTTTCATAAGGATTGGTTTTACTTATTGACATATTTTCACATCTAATATTGTTTGGTTGTCTGAGTTTATTCTATAAATGTTATGTACACCTGCTAAGTAACACTGCGAGTAGAGGCGCGAGTGCGCCACACGCCGACGCTACGTAAGTAGCTTGAAAAACATAATGCCTAAAGAGATGTTGATGAACAGTACAAGGATCACTAGTTGCTGCCTTGAGAACCAGTCCTGAAACAAATTAATGATAAGTACTTAATTTTGGAATAATGGAACGTAAATGGAGCAAAGAGTGAAATTTGTATACCTTTACTTGTGGACTAACGAGGTAAAGGAGGGGGTTAGCTCTCAGTTTCTCGGACTCTTCGTGCATTCGGCGGACCTCCTCACGTCGTGCAGAGCCCAACGCGGAAACTTCCTCTCTTGACATACCCCCGCCATCGGGTAAACGTGGCATACCCGCTACGTCGGGTAGCGATTTCTTGCGCTGTAGCGTTTGAGGCGTGCTGAGCATCTGTAAATTAGAAGTAAAAGACTGACATATTGCACATTTTACTGAGAAGTTCATCATATCGGGAGATATAGTTTAAAATCCATTCTGGTTAATTTCCTTGGATTAAAAAATTGTTTCGATACGCACTATAATTTTTGAAGATAGAATCGATGTAAGCATCGTCTACATATCAGATAATCAAATAATATTTGGTCGGACAATAACGTACGAAAACAATTACGATCACATAAGAATGACAATTTAATTTAAAAAAAACTCTTCGGTGTCGAGTCATATGTTGTAGTCATAGAATTATTAATACTAGGCCTGTAAGTGATAATGATACAATAAATAATGCGAGGGAAGATGAAACTCGTAAAGTTCATCTTTGTCTTATCATATATGAAAAAGAGAGACAGTTAGATCACACTGATTCGTTTTTCTTTATCATAACGGGCTTATATTAGACTAGCTTACCTACTCTAGTATAATAACTTTATGTTGTATTAGTGTCTGCGTCAATACATCAAGGAAATCATGAATATGACATATGATTCGATAACATGGTATTCATTATGTTTTGTTCTCTAGCGGCCTTTTCAGATCTATAAATTATTAAAATTCGCAATTCAAATTGCGTCTTTACATGACTGAACTCGTCTGGTAGAAGGCAAGTTACCAGCCTATTTTACTCCTAGACCTGGGTCAATAATCTCCTTATGAAGAAAAGGCTTCGAGTTAACAACATAGGTTACGTATATTCCAGAAATTTTTCAGAGCGCGGGTTTTCTTACGATATTTTCCTTCACAAAAAACACGTAAGAAATTATAAATATTATTTAATAGGTGGCAGAATAGCAGTAATCTTATTGTAATTTAAGTGCAAGGACTATGAAATCTAAAGTACCACATATTCAAGTTATATAAAGTATAATTTCTTATAAATACTCTTTCGTTCATTCTTTCCTTGATCTGTGATAGACGAATGGTGAGACAGCATGAGCTTCACCAATGTGTGACCGATTGGTTCTGACCAAGGTCAGGAAACGTTGAATATGTGTTTTGTTTTCTACGTAGTGTAGTGTATTGTATGTCTATTATAATTATTATTTACAATTTCTTAAACACTTTTCAGTGAAGGAAAACGTCCATAGGAAACCTACACACCTCTGGAGTAATCTTGCAATAATTGTACCCTACCAACCTGCATTGGAGCATCGTGGTGGGTTAAGGCTCAAACCCATCACTCGAAAGGATAAAGGAGCGATATGCCCAGCAGTGGGATAGTAACAGGCCGGTCCTATACTTTGCTCTTTTATTACGATGTTAATATTGGTTTACCTCAATTGGAGGTACATTTATCCAACTCTCGGAAGCTCGCCGGGCAAGTATAGCCGGCGAGCACATGAGATCTTCGTCTTCATCCTCGTCACCTCCTTGGTACCACATTTCACGACGACGTTACACTTATTTTATAATATTATGTCAATAGTGTATTTATATTAATATATTTTTAACGAGGTCACAATGCACCGTTTACTTATGATTATGATTTTATTTACACTTTTCACATTAAATATTAATTAAATGAGACGATAGCGGTCATTTATCAGATTATTAGCATTTCCTATTTATATAATCAGCGAAGTGGTGATGCGCGGAAAGCGGCAGCGAATGACTGTCTCAATTTAGAAATAGAACAGGCTGCCCGCCCGAGCTTTGCCGCCCACCGCCTATAAGACGCACATAACTATTACTATATATCCTTTTAGCATATTACGATTACTAACTCTCGCATTTTATAAGCGAAATGTGAAAAATGGACAACTTATAATGGCTTCAACAAATGATTAAAGTTTTTTTCCATAAAATCAAAAGATTGGTAGGGGTCTCTTAAAATTATATATTGCTTTAATAATTAAAATTAAAATTCTTACTAATTTTATAAATACGAAATATGTCTGTGTGTCTGTTATGCTTCCGCTGTTAATTTGCTATACCTATTATATTTTATATATAATTGATGAAATTTGGCACAATAAGGCTTATACATCGGCTATACAACATCATTACATAGTATAAAAGAAAGTCGCATTCTTTGTTTGTCCCTATCTCCCTATATATATGCTTAAATCTTTAAAACTACGCAACAGATTTTAATGCGGTTTTTTAATAGATAGAGTGATTCAAGAGGAAGGTTTATATGTATAATAACATTCAATACGGAGTAGAGAAATACTACAATTTTTGAGGTTTCTAATGTGATGTCGTAAATAATTAAAAAAAATTTCCACTTACATTGCAAACGCAGACTAAACCCTACGAGATTTATCAAAATGATGTACGTAGAAAAGTCCGCGATGGTATATGTCTATCTTTTATGGATAACCCAAAATAGCATTTTTTGTCATTTACTTTTTACGAAAAATAATGCCTTATGTTCAAAGCAATTTTTATACAATATAGCATTAATCCTTATCCAATTAAGTACCTTAAATACAATGTTGATTTAATATAGATCAATATGGCCGTTTACAGCATGTAATTTAAGTGAACATTTTCGGAGATATTACAGATTTAAAATACCGCGCTTCGCCCTATAGCACTTCGAATTTAGCAGCTATATGTCGCTCTTTCAAGAGTTTGTTTAATGACAAGAAAGCTGTGAATGTTATAAATAAAGACATTCTGTAATTCAATTTTTCTCCAAATTTAACGCGTGTGGGCCACGGACAGTAACGAATAAATCAAAACTACTGGATCGATTTTAATAATTTTTTTTCACTGAGTGACATGGGCTATATATTTTATACCCGTGCGAAGCAGGGGCAGACCGTTAGTATAGGATAAATAAAATCCCATTTTTCTTTCGGGAACAAGACATAAACATATTGCCTTTTTAATGGTTTCCTAAGCACTTAAGATACTTAGTATTTGCCACGTCCTGGCTCTCGCCCATTTTTCGTTTTTCGTAATTGTGGAAATATTTTACGTACTTATTTTTAAACATCTCTTTATAATTTTTTAGTGGAACGTACACTAAGTACAAAGTAACATACGCTATCACAATTAAGTAATGATCCATAATTTCTGGTAAGATGAAAAAGTTCCGACTACTCATATTATAATATCGTTATTAATAATCGTCAACTTTTTATATTTAAATAATTTAATTAAGTTAAGATGAATATCCAAATATATATGTGAGAACGAAACATAGCATAAGAAAATTGATAACTCTGCCTCAAGGGGTTTAAAATAGAAATCTAAAATGAAACCCTTAAGTTTAATCAGAATAAAGGTAATAAAGTATAACACTTTATCGAGTTTTCAAGCTTTATGAAACACAAAGAGAAGAGAACTTTCGGTTTCTACATATATTTTATTTTTTTAGGCAATTTCAAAAAACGTAATGGATACGTTTAATTTTCTGTATTTATTTTTAGTATTGTACAAAGTTAAGTTTATTTATTTCACCCTCTAAGGAAAGCGTTGAAAAAAAAGGAAAAAGTTGAGAAAAACTGATGAAAAGTTTCATTATTTCTGAAAGTAACGGCTTCTAATTTCCCACAGCGCGACCCTACTGAAAAAAAATAACAAATAAGTAAATCCAATTAACACTGATTCATACAACTTTAAGGATGGATAAAAAATATGATTAACCTTTTAGATAACTGAAATAATAATAAAATTCAAACATAAATGTATTTCAATTATAACAGTTTTGGTTGCGCATTATCTTAAGACATAATATGAATAACTTGAAAGTTTCTATTATGTTTGGATATTATTATCACTACATATTATAAAACAAAGTCGCATTCTTTGTCCATATATCCCTATGTGTGCATAAAACTTTAAAACTACACAACAGATTTTGATGCGGTTTTTTTTAATAGATAGAGTGATTTCAGAGGAAGGTTTATACGTATAATAACATTCAATACGGAGTAGAGAAATACTGTAATTTTTGAGGTTTCTGTAAATAATTACATTTTTTTCCGCTTACATTGCAAATGCAGTCTAAACCCTACGAGATTTTTCAAAATGATGTACTAAGTATTTGTACAACTTGAAAATGTCTACCGAAAAGTCCGCGATGGTATATGTCTATCTCTTATGGATAACCCACTATAGCATTTTTTGTCATTTGCTTTTTACGAAAAATAATGCCTTATTTTTGAAGCAATTTTTATACAATACAGCATTAATCCTTATCCAATTAAGTACCTTAAATAAATAGTTGATTTAATATAGATCAATATGGCCGTTTACAGCATGTAATTTAAGTGAACATTTCCGGAAATATTACAGATTTAAAATGCCGTGAGGACGCCGCGCTTCGCACTATAACACTTCGGCTTAGCAGCTATGTTGCTCTTTCAAGAGTTTTGTTTAAAGACATTCTGTAATTAATTGTAAAAATAAAATACATAGTGAAAATGTAATAGTAAATAAGTAAAAATGTACTATATGAATTTAGAAATTCCAAAGATAGCAGGAAATCTTCTTAGTATAGGGAGAGGGGAATTGTTTTTCTCCAAATTTAACGCTTGCGGGCCACGGGCAGTTATGAATAAATCAAAACTACTGGATCGATTTTAATCATTTTTTTACATTGACTGACATGGGATATATATATTTTATACCCGTACGAAGCAGGGGCAGGTCGCTAGTCAAGTATAAACGTTAAACAGTATATAACCTCCTGCCCTTATCCCAATGTAAGAGGGGTTGGCACAACATGTTATAAACATGACACGTTTACACTTGATTTGGCTTCCTATTTTACGACCGGCTGCCTGACGTCAAGTTACCATAGTCGTATTGTAAGGCACCTCGGTAAGAAAGAGGATGGTCTATTCTACTCCATCGGATACCACAGGGTTCGTCAACTTACCTTTGTCGCCTTTTACAACCCCTCGGTAAAGAATGAGGGTGCTCTATTCTACTTAGCCAGATACCACACGCCACACAGTATTAGATGAAATTTTTCTTTCTCTGTTTTTATCAACCTAAATTATTATATATTTATAACACATTTGCTCACAGTACTGAAGTTCATGCAGACGAAAGCGCGAACTGAAACTAGTATAGACTCAAAAAAAAAAAGTTAATGTCCGACACGGTTTTGGTTACCAGCTTTTTCAAACCTAAAAAGTTTATTTTCTGCCTTTTAGTATCTTGTATTGTATGAAAGTGATATGGAATCACGAATTAAGTATTCGGGCAAGTTGAAGTTGTATGTTTGATATTTAACGCGTGCGATCCACGGACAGTAATGAATAAATCAAAACTACTGGATTGATTTTAATAATTTTTTCATTGCACTCAATGCATAGGCTATATATTTTATACCTGTGCGAAGCCGGGGCGGGCTGCTAATCTATACTAATATATAAAGCTGAAGAGTTTGTGTTTGTTTGATTATTTGATTGTTTCAACGCGCTAATCTCAGGAACTACTGGACCGATTTGAAAAATTCTTTGTAGTGTAAGATAAAAACTGTAAAATAATCCATTTATCGAGAAAAGCTATAGACTATATAACATCACGCTAAGATAAAAAGGAGTGGAGCAGCAAAAAAAAAAATTTTACAAAAACGAAAAAAATTGAAGCATTCCTTGCGTGCGCTCAGTAAACGGTAATAGTTATTCAAAAATCATGTATCACAAAATTATTCCCCTCTATAAGTTCTAAATAAAAGTCCGCGGCAGAATATGTCTAGCTTTTAAGGCTAACCCACTTTAACCATTTTTATGGTTATCAAAAGACTATAGTACGGTTTTATTCTTCCAACGGGCGGAGCCGCCAAGATTGCTAGTTATATATAAAAAGCACCCACGGTAAGGCATCTGCAAGTGTTCTATAAAACTGATTATCTACTTTACGACGAAATAAATTTAATGAATGAAACCTGTATATCAATAAAGAAACCCTAGGATTTAAGTAATCTAATAGTTAATGGGTTTTAGGGCAGTGTGTAGGATGAAGCTTCGCTCTCTGAAGTGCAGAAGCCAACCTTATTTTACCACTACTATGCTTATAACAATTTTATTAATTATCACACACAAATATAATAATCACTTCGCATTTCATCTATTTTATACGTGAAGTACAGTTTAGGTGAACAGTCTTTAATGTTAAACTCCACATATCATAACAGCATAAATTAACTTACTTTTTATATAATTTGATATAAATGCAGTGGGTTAGTGATTGTATATCAATGATGGACAAGCAAGGAAATAATCAATTTCATGAGGTAATTTTTTGTATGATAATGGATTCAGATAGCATTGTAAATAGTGTATAAAGAATTGGAAAACACAATTTTACTTGTAAAGAGAATACGTAAAATGTTGTGATCTTGGAAACGAAGTAGCAAAAATTATATCTACTTACCTTACGTCCTCCTCCCCCTAACCCTCCTCCCACAGGAGCGGGAGGTGGCGGCAAAGGGTTTTGTGCTACATATAAGCTTTCTGTTCTTTTTGGTTGATAAGGTGAGGGTGAAATATCTTGTCCTAACGTCCTTTTCCGTATAAGTGAATCTTCGAAGGGTTGATGATCTCTCGAAGATGCCCGGGAAATTGAACCTCTACCAGAAGTTAGGTGGCCGTTGCCTGCAGGAGTGGCAGCTCGAGATGGTGGTCGAGACGTAGACAGTGGTTGTGGCGCGACTGAACCAGCCCTTGAACCGCTACTGGGCGGTGCAGCCTCCACTGATGGTTGTCGCGATCGTCTGCCGTATCGATCGACACTGGAGTCTCTGCTCGGAGGCCTCTTGTAATGGTCAAAGTAGTCTATGGACGGTCTAGCTCCTGGTGGACGTTGATCGCGTTCTCCATTTATAATTTCCTGATCTATAGCTTGTTGCCGATAAATTTGTTTATCCGGCGTTTGTCTAAAACCTTGTTGGTCAATAAGAGACTGTCGATACATTTGTTGATCTTGTGTTTGTCTATATCCTTGTTGGTCCGGTGGCTGTCGGTAACCCTGTGGGTCAATTGCTTGTCGATAGCCTTGAGATTCTGTATTTAATGCACTTCTGTCGAGAGGTCCCTCCGAATGTACTGTACCGGTGCGAAGTTCATTTCTCGCATAGGACGCCATACTACTGTCCGTGTAAATATTACTTTGCGGGTCGTTCGTGGGTAAAGCGAGAACACTTTGTCGTCGTACAATTCCCCCCGGTGAAGACCAATCCTGTGATGGTCTCTGATTTGTAGGGGGTCTTATAGAAGCTGATGGCCTGCGATTTTGATTCGGATATTGTTGATTCATTTGATCAATAGATTGCTGTTGTTGTAATCTGTAAGAAGATTGAGGAGGAAGTTGTCCATCGGGCGATGTGATGTTATATCCACTAGTTAGATCATTAGAAGGATAAGATTTTTGATTAAGCATCTGATTTTGTGTAGAACCAGGACTAGACCATGTGTCTTGGTTGCTTTTATAAAATTGATCATACTGAGGACCAAGATTTCTGACATCGGGATTGTAATTAGAACTATTATTAAGTCGCGTATCTATCATTTGTCCTGTATTAGGATATTGGGCTGACGGTCTTCTGGAAGACACAGAATTTGGCAATTTGTTCATGTGGGGAAGTTGTGAGTGCATCGGAGGGATATGATTTGGAATGCTCTTTCCGTCTACTACTTTATCGGATTCCTGAGTTATAGAAGCTATTTGTGATTCGTATATTTTCTGTCTATACTTTTCTCTTAATCCTATACGATCAAAGCCTGGATGTTTAAAGTCTGGTGCGTACTGCTTTGCAGTTGCTTGTGCTGTATCACAGTCTTCTTTAGCTTGGTCTGCCGCATCATCTGCTTGTTCAGCTTTACCTCTTGCTGTGACTGTCCTGTTAAAAAAGTTAATATTAGATAACATACCAATTTAATACATAAATATATTATTTCATCTTATCTCCATATCAAAAATCACAACAATGTGTTCCACGGTTAGGGCGTGTAAGATGAACAAGTTAAGTAAGATGACCAACAAGTTTTGTTAAAGAAAACATAAGTATGGTATAGTATTTGTTTTTTGATTTGGCGAAATTTTAATAAAAAAATTTAATAAGAAAAATATATTTGATCGTTTTTCCTTATGAAGTTCATCATTAAATTAATCTGTATCGTTTCTGAATTTACGCATATTAATAATAAAGGAAAATAAATAAATGGTTAAATAAAGGAATTTTTTGGGTGAAAAGTAAAACAAAGTAACCTGATATTTTTTTATACTACATTTTTCCAAAGTAAAGAATCCTTTTTATTACTTAATCCATTCGGTGTCTTGTATTTATAGATGATGCACTGCGCAGAAGCTAAAAGTTTTAAATTTACACCGTATTTTTTTTAACGGATATAAGATGAATGTTTAAACTGCTGGGTTAGAAAGAAGGTCGAAAGAAAAGTGTATTAAATTTCATTTAGTTTCCAAAATGGTATCTACCACTAGGTATTGAAAGAAGGAAAAAAAATTACTAAAACTCGTAATTATAACAAAGCGTTTGGAACGTGCATGCGTATGCATATTTTTTTGACAATGTCGATAGGGTAAGTATAATTTGCTCTTTAAGATCTTGATTCTTGATTAATATATTTATACTTTGAGAATCTATTGAAGAAAATACTATCCTCAATTGATTGAAGGAGAAGTTATTTCGAATAAAGGCTAAATATATAATTACTGAGAATCATTGATGTCGCATCAAATAACGTACCTAGACGTAGCAATGTCGGCCTTTTGTAATGCTATTTTCGATGCACGCTGCGCTGCATTCACTGCTGAGTCAACTCGTTCCCGAAACTTTGCCGACCGCATGAGGAACATATGTTTCCGTTTCTGGCTCGTAATGAGTACGTTGTTTTTATATTTGCCCTCCTCTCTAGTTCCATCTCTGAACGTTGTTACACCGTAGCCATACTTTCGGTTCGCGAACCATTCGCCCTCGTACCGGAGGCCATCGCTGCGTTCGCTCACTCCGAATCCCGTACGTTTATCGTTCTTCCATTCGCCCAAGTAGGTTTCGGTCACACTAGCGTCCAAATGTTCATCCTGAAATATGACAAATTAAAGTTACTTGTATAAATTTAGGAATATCAGTAACAGTCGCATATGCCAAAAATTATTTATACTAATTTATATTATACCATACCAATACTTAATATCATTACTGTCGATCTTTCTATCTGTCACTCTTTCAGCTGATCCGCTGGCAAAATATTGTTTAACAATTGTACAATTGAAGCCTATACTATATACTATAATACAACAAAAGATAAAAAAACCCCGTTCTTCCTTCGGGCACAGGAAAAACGCATTTTACATAATTGTGGGAATTTGCGATAGCAGAACGGTAAGAACGTGTCAATGTTACTACACGTTTTAACCATGAACAGGCACCAATGAGTTTTTCTCTGCAAACTTGTGCTTGATTGAAATTTAAAATTTATCACAAGCTTTTCGGTGAAGGAAAACATCGTAAGGAAACTACACATCTCTGGAGAAATATTTGAAAATGTGAAACCTAAAAATCCATATTGCAGCACCGTGGTTTGTTAAAGCTCTAGCTCTTCTGTCCAGAAGGAGAGACGAGGCTTATGTCTAGCAATATATATATGTAATTCATATTTTTGTTTTTAAACTATCGTGTATTCATAGTTTATATATAGAAACCAGTTATACTCACGTCCTATTCTATCGGTACAGCACGAATCCTTTTAACTCTACCCGGGGACCTTATTCGTGAGCTCTTTACCGCGATAACGCCATATAAAGAGATTATGAGTAAGCGTCCCGTTTGGGTTAGAAACTAGTCGACCTGACCCGATAGAACAAGACGTCAGTAAAGTTGGTAACTATCATAATATATTTTATTTACAGAAAAATCACAAAAATGGAATTAGATTTTTGCCCAATGATATTTACGGCAATCATTACTGTAGTGTATGCGGATTGAGGTGTTTACACATACATGAACATAGTCACACTAACTCACACCAGTCTCATGATGCACCACGACAGTAACACGAGAGCCCTTGGTGAGAGTGGTGGTGAAGGGACATGTTGTTACTTGTTAGTGCGTGTTTGAGCCTGTGCTATATTCATACAACATTAGTTTATAAACACTACAATTACTAATATATGTAGTGAATGTATTGTACCTCGACAATAAAACTGGTATTGGAATTGGTGTGCAAGGAGCCTCGCGTGGCCGCAGAATGCGTGCTTTCCACCGAAGACACCCAAGATGCTGCCGAGCCGGCCGAGCCCCCCGAGCGCACCGACCCAGTGCCACGCTTATCCAACTCGCCCGCGCTGAGTTGCTTACGAAGCTTCTGCAAAAAAAAATACCATTGTTACATCATCTAAAGTCTTTATATCTGACAAAGTCCGTAAAATCCAAAGTCAAAACACCGCATCTCAGTCAGTATGGCAATTCATTCACTGTAAATCTGTACTCTAAAGCAGTGTTTTATGCCTGACCTTATCCCACTCTAAGTGGGGTCAGCACAACATGTTACAAACATGTTGTCAGATGATTGGCTACGTAATTTACGACCGGCGGCCAGTCTGACGTCACTTTACAACTTACCTTAGTCGTATTTTACGACACCTCGGTAAGAAAGAGGATGGTCTATTTTATTCAACCAAAAACCATACGGTGGGTCAACTTACGTTAGTCGCCTTTTACGACACCTCGGTAAGAAATGAGGGTGGTCTATTCCAATCAGCCGGATACCACAGGGCGAAATGTTGGTTATATTAATGTTTTGTGTAAATTAGTTGAAATATGCATAATAATAGTTGAAAATTACATAGCTCAATAGCTTTAATTTAAAACGCCGCTTTAAATGTAACAGTATGGTGTGAATATACCACTTTAATAGAGTGACAAAAAAGTGTGTGATGGCATTTATTTATCTTTTAAGGATAACTTAGTAGTAAGTACAGGTACCTAGTCTAGTTTGTTACGTAAAATGCGGTATTTGAAAAGCTATTGTATTTAGATTTAAATACGTTAGTTACCTTAAGCATTTCATATTTTATGAAATGATCTCTCATTAATTTAAATGAATATCTTAGACATTTATAGCAAATTTAAAACTATGGAGGGGAAGTAAAAAACAGATTGAGCCATAGCAAGAAGCCATTGGTAAACCTAATATTATAAATGTGAAACCAGTCTGCCTGTAACGCTTTCACGGCTAATCCGCTGGACCAATATTAATGAAATTTGGCACAATTAAAGCCTATACACTAGGGAACTTATAAAATATAGGATCTAAAAAGTGGTTTTTCTTTCGGAACATAACACATAGCATGACAGTATGTCAACATTTGAGTTGTTGCGAAAGTCGCAGGTAACACTAGTATTAACTATGAATAATAATTATGATTAGGTATAGTTAAAGTAAAGTAACGGCCTATTACTCTCCCACTGCTGGGAATAGCCCTCTTCTCTCCGTTTTTGGAGAGAAGGATTGGAGCTAAGACCTACCACGCTTCTCCAATGCGAATTGGTAGATTACAGATATCTCCAGAATTCTCTAGAGATATGCAGGTTTCTTTACGATATTTTCCTTCACCGAAAAGCGTGTGATAAATTGTAAATATGAATTAGTACATATACATACCCATAAGTTTTAACAAGTAAGTACATACACATAAGTTTTAAAAGAAAAACACATAGGTGTCTGCCCGAGTTCGAACCCGTGACCTCGAGAATTGCACGGTGTTACTGCGGGGCTATCACAGCTAGATTACAGTCAGCACTATATTAATTTAAAGTTTACTTACAGCAAACAGTCCCTTTTTAGTTTTTTCAACAAGCGAACCCCGTCTGCCGGAAGGTTCGTCCGAACTGGCCTTGAGTACGAAGCCGCCTCTAGCTTCATCCATTCTAGTCGTGCGGCGATCGGAAGGATCCGGGGTGCCCGTCGCCTCCGCAAGCGACGAGAGTGACCCGCGGTGGTCGCGCGCACCCCCGCGATAGTGCGACGCCAAGCCGAACGGCGCAGAGGTGCGGACTCCGTATCCATGTCTGAGTCCCCGCATCCATTGCCCTTGGTATGTTCCTGTAACAATCCAAGATGTCTTAATGTAACTAGTTATAAGTATATTAGAGCAACCGCCGAGTTTCTTGCTGGCTCTCCTCGGTTGGAACAGTTTTCCGAACCAGCAGAATTGACGTTTCAAAAGCACTTGTTAACAAGTTTATTTGAATAAAAAAAATTGAATTTGAATTTAACAATAATTTTTCAGGTTTTTAACATCACAATTTCAAAGATCCTTGTAATCTCCTAAAGTGAAGTAATGGTCTTTAACTATCCTATTCCTAGGTATAGGCCTCCTCTATCCTTCGTTATTGGAAAAAAGGGCTTATAGTATAACTACAATGCTGCTCCAATCTGGATTGTTAGGTTACAGATATCGCCAGAGAGAAATATACAGGTTTCCTCACGATGTTTTCTCTCACCGAAAGCTTATAATAAATTTGCAAATTTCAGTTAGGCAAATAAATTATAAGAGAAAAATTTCATTGGTTTTGTACTCTTAATCCTCTCGTAAGTGTCACGTCTTATCATTCGGCTATCAGAGTAGTGAATATCACCTATTTGAAAATTTTAATATGATTTCCTCAATTTTCTACTTCGAATTGTTTACCTTGTCTTATAGAAACAATATTTACAAAAATCATAATAATAAAAAGTATATATCGACAGACAATTAGTTTCATAAAAAGTAAAAATTAATAAATTGTTTTTAATAAGGAGAGGCACAATTTCTGGTTTCGTACTTCGAGGAATAAGATGGCTGATTCTTAAAAGGTGTACATACTGGTAGGATGTTATAGGAGGTATAATTTTATGAAAAGGAATTACTAATTTATGACGGATTAATCTTTAATTGATATCGTTACATTTATTTTACGTTCAATAAACATAAACTGACCATCAAATTATTATGCAATTTAGCCAATTTATTGGTGTAAAATAACGTATAAACTTTATTAAATAAATGTATAAAAAATGTAGTGTGAAAAGTGGAAAGAGAAAACGTAAGTTTGTTTTTGATACCCAAATGTCTGTACGAATTTTCAATAGCCAACTGCGATGTCTAGCTGCAATTTATTTGTGATAAGACATTGACTTTTTTTATTTAGTTTTCTTTTTGTGAGAAATCGTAAGATATCATTTTATGTTATGTGGTTAAAAGGATCATAAAGTTAATCATGAAATACTAAAAGTAACTAACTTATTTAAGTTTATAAGGATAATAACTGTTTCCGTCTAAATAGCTTTCCAATTACCGAACTGGCCATCGAGGCAATTAAGGCCATCGAGGACTTTTCTATAGACATTTTAGATGAAATGGTCGACCATATATTGTTTTGTTACATCTAAAATGTAGTGTCACTCAGAGTATACGATCGATTCGGGAAATTATTGGAATATTTTAATTTATTTAAAAGTAACCACAGAAACTGATATCCCTAAATATTTATTTTCAATCACTCCGTTTACTGGATAAAACTGCATAGAAATCCGTTTATTAGTTTTTGAGATTATCTCGAATACACATAGGCGGTGGAGGACGTTGATTTATAACATGTAGCCATCAGTAAACTTGTTTTATTATTATATGTTTAATGGCTTTATGTTGAACAATTAAATGTCCAAGATTTCCAATTTCATTAGTTTCAGTTACTTGAGGGCTTGTCATGCCGCTAAATGCAAATGCTAAACAGTGCAAATGGTTAATCGATGATTAGCATTACAGATTTGCCGTATATTCATGACGCAGATGTAAATTTAGTTATTGGCAGCCATGCTTGATTATTATTACAATTACGGTGTTTAATTAGCTGACTAACACTAATGAGTTGAAAGACATTTGGTTTTTTTGTTATAGCATGAAATAAGCCGTCATGATTGTGTGTCGGGGCAGCGCGAGCGGCAGGCATGCCTTCGCTATATTTAACCGGCGAGGGCCGCAGACGCGGGGAGTGCAGGGCCGCCTCACTCACACCATTCACGACCTAATCTCACCAATTCATTTGTTCTTATTTTTCAGTACCAGATAACAATATCGCTTTATCGTAAAAATATTTTAAGCATGTGATATAAAAAAAATAATTTATTTTAATACAATAATGATCATTCCCTTAATGAAGAAAAATTTAGTTAAATACTTAGTCATTATATTACTTATTTTATTTACGAGTTAATGGACATTAAAAACCTGACGATTATTGTTAGGTATACTGTTTTTCTGAACTTTCGAGCTATTCAGTTATGTTTAAATGTAAAGTATTTTAGGTAATGTGTAAAAGTAAAATCCGTGTGGTATCCGGCTGAGTAGAATAGACCACCCTCATTTCTTACCGAAGTGTCAATAAAGACGACTAAGGTAAGTTAAAGTCAGACAGGCGGCCAGTCGCAAAAAAGTAGCCAAATCATGTTACATGTTACGTTTATAACATGTGCGTAGAATGGGATAAGCGCAGAAGAATGATGTAAAAGTATAATAAGGGGCAGAAATATGATGGAGCAACATGTAGAAAGGAAAGCCCAGGAATGGACGGTGACTGTTGTCTTTTAGAACTCCAAAGTTTAACCAGATGACGGATGTGACTAATATAGATTACAATAATGTTTTCAGGAAAACGATTCAGCCTTACATATTTGCGATTTTATGAATGACAAATCTTAATGCGATCGTGACTCAACGCCCCAGGCGAGGCGTCGAGAATTGTATGACGTTGTTTCATGGTAATACACGTTCGTAGCACGGGTTGTGTTACGTGGGTATTACCGATTTTTGGTATTGTTTCAAGGTTACACATCATAACAATAAAATAGTCGTTACATCTAATGTACAACACATACACTCACCTTTATAAATCATGTTATTGGTTACTACCAAATGCGATAATGGACGATCGCCAAATAATAATAGCTTTGTATCAACAACAGATAGAGTTCTGAATTGAAAGAAACGAAAACAAGAAAAACTGATTGAATTAATAGAAATCTCGAAATGTATTATGAAACTCAAAAAAAAACATGTGAAAACCAACATATGTTAGAATAAATTTATAAAAAATAATCTATACATATAATAAAATCTTTGAGATGTCTAATCTCTGTGCGTTTGCCCCGCTAATCTCAAAAACCGTTGATCTGATTTGGACGCTGTTTTCACTAATACCAGTGTGTAGTAGAAAGCCTCACTTAACATATATTGTATTTTATATTTCGATCAAAAATTCTTATACATACATTTTTCGTCCTTTGCCATTCCTATTAGAGCATTCTCCTAAACAAGTTATAATATAGTTCGTAAAGCAACAGCTTATTACTGCTGTAATAGGCCTCGTACAATATATATGGTCAAATAGATGGTTTTGATGTAGGGTAATATTTTGGGTACCTCTGCACTCTTTGTTTAATTGTAATCTATTGGTTAGCGGTTAAGTGTAAACTCTCTTTGGTACAAAAGAAAAGCTATATGAGAATTGTTATTTCAAGGTATTAACAGGGACCATAGTTGATTAAGCACAACATTGTTCGATATATGGTTTGTTTTTATACGTTCTCCGTGAGCGAACATTGCGCAAAGCAGGGGAGTTTTTAGTTCACGCATTTATAATGTAGGTCATTAGGTGATATTCATGTGCAAGCTATTATTAAGTCGAAGTAGACTGAAGAATTGGTGCAGACGGATAAATCTTCTTTCCAAATATTTAGTTCGTTAAAATAACGTTTATAAATCTGTAATCTTTAATATTTAAATGAGTTAATCTTGTATGTATTAAATATATTTTCAGAATATCGGAAAAAGCTCCAACGATTTTCCCGAAATTCAGCATGTATTGTTTTGGGGGAGAAAAATAGATCTAGATAAGTTTTATTTTAAAAAAATGTCGTTTTATCCCTGTTTTCGGGTTCTAAATTTTTTTTGTAATTTACGTTGAATACATTTACAATTTTTCGCTGTCAAACGTATAGTCATGTTGGTTCATTTTGGGAACGGGCGGTCTAGACAGGTGAAAATACCTAGGATCGAGCCACACCTGCCCCCCTACTATTTTTTAAATTTTATTTTAAAAATTACCGAGCAAGCTATGGTCACCGCCGCATCGCCGAGGTTGCGAAATGCGTAGAGTAGGGCGCAGAAGCTCTACTAGCGTCGGGGAACGTCGTCCTAAGGGTGCCTCCTGTGAGGCCGGACCACGGCTTAGGGCGACGTGTAGTGGAGGGCTGATGGTATGACTTTGATTAGTCAATACGACGACGGAAGGGTGGCAAGAAGCCACGACCAACCGATATCAGAAATCTGGGACCTCGTCTTCGCCGGCGAAGACGCTGTGTGTGTGTATTACGTGTTTTTGTGTTTGCGATCGTTATTTGATCGTCAGGGTCATATAGGACGCTTTTTGGACGCCTATATTTTCGATGGTCAGGCCTAACTGGGATGTAGGTGGAAGCAACTGAAATTAGAGGGTTCGGGTGTACCTCGGATTTCTCGAAGTAAGACTTCGAAAAACGTTTAAAGAGGTGAGTAATGGTAGGGAGGTCGAGGTCTCTATGGAGGTCAACGTTCCGCATGAACCACGGACAACCAGTGGCTGTACGCACAAATCGGTTCTGCATTCTTTGGAGCGTGAGCAATCTGACCTTTGAAACGTGCGCGAACGCAACGCTCGCATAGGACATTATTGGTCTTATGCAAGTTTTGTAGAGTGTCACTTTGTTGCGGAGTGACATTTTACTTTTCTTGCATAACATCGGATAAAGTCGTCCCATGACATACGCAGCCTTATTGCAGACTGTGCGTATGTGCTCGTGGAAGGTCATGGAAGGTTGGAAGGTGACACCTAGGTACTTGACTTTCTGTTGCCAGTGAATTGGTGTATCGTAAAGGGAAATTTCCGTAGGTGTGTCTATGTGAGATCGGAAACGATTACCGATAAAGTGCATAGCTGCACTTTTATCAGGGTTTATTTCGATTCTCCATCGGCGGAACCAGCGTCCGAGGCTGTTTACCGCTTTCTGGAGACGTCTAGTGATAACTTGAGGTTGGCGAGATGTGGTAAATACAGCGGTGTCATCCGCGAAAAGAGCAAGATGAGTGCGCTCTTTAATAGGCGCCCGTGGAATGTCACTCGTGTAGAGGGAGTACAATAGGGGTGCCAGCACAGATCCTTGAGGGACACCGGCACGGATAGGGCGGCGAGACGACAGAGTGCCGTCTACGCGGTACCGAAATGTACGATTAGTGAGGTAGTTTCGTATGATAAGTACGAGTCTGTCAGGTATATTTAATAGGAGCAACTTGTGGATTAAGCCTGCATGCCAGACCTTATCGAAGGCTTTGGCGACATCGAAGAATATGACACCTGTAAACTGCTTGGTTTGCAAACCTTGCAATATGTGCTCCGTGAGGCGGTGCACTTGTTGAACACAGGTGTGTTTTGGACGAAATCCGAACTGTTCGTTGGGAAGGAGATTATAAGTATCGACTACGGATTTTAATCGGGCAAGGATAATTCGCTCGTATATTTTTCCTAGGCTGTTTAACAAACTAATGGGACGATAGCTAGTCGGGAGATTTCGAGGCTTTCCCGGTTTGGGTATACCTATCACTGTAGCTTCTTTCCACTCGTCAGGAAAGGAGCATCCGGCAAGGAGGGCATTAAAAATCAGTACCAGTAGGTGGATGATTTGGTCGGGAAGGCACTTCAGTGCCCTGTTAGAGATGGAATCAGGACCGGGAGCTTTTTTGGAGTGGAGGTTTTTAATTATGGTTCGGACTTCTTCTCCGGTAGTGGGAAGTAACGGCTCGCTTTCGGGAGTCGTTGCGGAAAGATTGTCTGCCACCTTTTCCACTCTGGAGTGGAATTCGGTGAATTCGGGTACACTAGGGTTGGGAGAGCATTGGTTTTCCAGGCTGTCTGCCAAGCATTCGGCCTTTTCAGCGTCGTCAAACGCAGGTGGGAGATTCGGGCGAAGTAGTGGTGGGGTGGCTGCGTACCCATCGGCTTTTAGAGATTTTGCCAAGCACCAGTAGGCCTGGTGTTCTGGCTTGATCTCCGAGAGCTTTTTATTCCAGGAATCGTTGTGGAAAGAGGTTAATTTTTCTTTAACCTCTTTCTGTAATCTATTGAGCGCACTCCGGTTTTCTCGGGTCGGGTATCTGTCGCGTGCCCTAGTGGCAGCACGTTTTTTAGCAATTAATTCTCGCAGATCATCTGGTAGTTCTCGACAACGAAAGTTATCGGGAATTTCCCTAGAGCAATCCTTGAGAGTATCACATAAGTGAGCTGTGAGATGAGTGGTCGCTGTTTTTGCAGTTTCCACTGAATCTATACGGTCAGGAATCTTTTTGAGGTGGTCTGAATCAAGAAATTGGAGACGCTTGCTAAGTTTTTTCCATTCGATAATAGTTTTGTTTCGAGAAACCGCGGTTGGAGGGGGTCCTAGCTGAAGTAAGACTGGGCGGTGGTCCGAGTCTAGGTCATGAATGACTTGTATGCTATGTAGCTGAAGGGTAATATTTTGGATTAGTGCCATGTCGATGGTACTGGCAGTCGGAATGGGATGGGTAGGCCGAGAGTATCGCGTGGGCTCGTCTGGAGCCAGAATATCAAAGTTCAGGAACGGAGAGTTGCTGAGCCTATGTAAAAGAT
Organism: Morpho achilles; assembly: GCA_947086495.1. Classification (NCBI taxonomy): domain Eukaryota; kingdom Metazoa; phylum Arthropoda; class Insecta; order Lepidoptera; family Nymphalidae; genus Morpho; species Morpho achilles. The sequence goes on along the minus strand of CAMTZB010000007.1, from coordinate 12,301,774 downwards.
TGCCATTGGCATTTGGAGACGATCGATTCCATTGACTATGTTTTGAATTGAAGTCACCGCCTAGTAAGACGGCGTCTCCAAGTCCTAACAAAGTCCTAATGTCGCTTTCCAAGAGAGTTTTTGACGGACTGAGATAGATTGATGCTAATGTGATCGGCTGATGGCCGGTCATCCCTAACTGACATACTGAGGCCTCGATATTAGTAAGTCGAGGGGGATCTAGAGGAGTACAGTGAAGAGACTTCCTGTAGTAAATTGCTGTGCCTCCAAGAGGGCCTGTGAGTCGGTCATTTACTGTTTCTTATGGTTGTAAACTATTAAGGAGTTGAGAGCTATTGAGGGTTATTATTTTAAGAACATGTAATGATTTTTATTTTATTCAATAAACTTTTCTCCGAATCTACTGTTATCGTAAATAGAAACAATATAATAAGATAAGTCATACACAATAACATTTATATCGTTGTGTTAGCATGGCAATATAAATATAGTATTAATTTCAATAGTATAATCTTTTTCTAAAAGGATTTCTAAGAATGAATACGACGAACGGACAGCAAAAATTATAGTTATAAAGGACTTTCCTTTCCTGATAAATTAAATGCAGACATCAATTTTACTAACGTACTTACGTCTGGCTTAAGTCGAATTAAATGTAATTATTGTTCTGATTAGGACAAAAACCTATACAGTTTGTTCAATCGTATTAGTATATTATTATCTATAGTTTTATAAGATATGGAGATATCTGTTATTTTTTTTTACAAAATTTACATTCAGTCGCCCAGGCATGCAGTAAATAAACTTCAGATTCTAAAATATTAAAAAAAATTTTCTTAGAGTGACTCAAAAATTCCAGTTATAAATTTACAATTAGTCTCTTACGGGAATCATAATCCTCCTGCTTGGCTCGACCCTCGATATTTTATATCTAGGTATAATCGAATTAAGTGCGATAATAATTCTGTTTTTCCATTTCCTTGCAACGTTTTAAAACGTTAATAATTTTATGTAAATATAAACAAAAGAGCTTGTTGTTTATTTAATGTATTAAACTTTTGTAGTGTAAAATTTTATTATATCAAATCTCATACTCCTAGCTTTTAGCACAAGCGCGATATACTTAAAAAACGTAAAGATTTCCCTTCCTTTTAAGACGTATTAATATATTATACATACTAATATATATTTTACACAAGTGTATATACATATACGTGTATTACATACTTGTATATATAAATATATACTACATATTATAAAAAAAATCCCCGGTCGCGTGTTATGTCTGTTAAACGCGTGTCAGTGCGATGCTGCGTAATTCGTTTGAGATATAACAAAATAGCTGCAATAACTAACAGAACATAGTATATAGGCGGGACTCATATAAGTATTAATTTATCTACAAAAAATCCATGATAAAAAAATATTTTAAAGATAGCGTCTATACCTATTCGTTTTAAAAATAGTGACAAAAACAGAATTAAGCCTTAACAACTGGAGTATTTGATGCTTTATTATTTGCACCATATAATTAAAATTAATATATAAAAAATCACCGGAAAATAAAAATGACTCATGCGTAATTATGTTACCATTACATATTTTCATAGAAATGACTCTTTGAATGTTTTAATATGTCGTAACTTTACATTATCATGTATACATTGTTTTTTTTCTCCTACCTTAAAGTATCTGGGACAAATATATTTTATTTATGAACAAATCAGTAAGTCCTCCTATGGTTACAGACGAGAATAATTAGACATAAAAAAACTAATTTAGGTGTATAAACCTATATGTAAGTAATTTTATTTAATATGTATTATCAAAACCGCATCCATGACAGTTTCACGTAGAAACTTTATTACGGCATACTCTATTATTAGCCCACCGCAAGCCGCACCAGCAACTTTTATTAAAGCTTTCGGCGTTAATTGTTCAGATTGAAATATTTTTATAAGCTCAGACTAAAAGTAAAGATAGTCATGGTCATATAAACTGAAGTATTTCAGTTATTTAAAAAATTTGGCAATGAAATTGGTTGGTTAAAGTTTATAAATTTTCTTACAATGAAAAATATTTTTATATATAAACTACTTAATTATAATTTCTATAACCTGCCCCTATTATATCATACAAGTTATTAAGACTGTTATTATTATATTACGGTTAAATATATTATACAAACTCTTTATGTTTAATTCTTAGTAAAATTACATATCTTAGTAGCTTGTGTTGTAAGAGACTTATGGCAACTTTTTTCCATTTGCTCACTTTGAGTTTGGTATTTAAATATTCTGGTTTGCTGGTACATAAACTCTATGATACATAAACTAAGTTCTCTGGTAGCAATGTAAAAGGAAAATTCAACAAGTGAATATATGAGTCACTTAAAATCTATTCATTATTATCAATTGAGGCGATATTTATTTCTTTGATTGATCACAGTCATACAACTACTGCATTATTTTGTTGCAATACTTTTAATTAATATACAAGATAAGATGAACTAGTAATGCTTACCGCCATCAGCGTATGTCTCTGAGCCGTAACCATCTTGAAGACCGTTGGCCCAAGTGCCCTCGTATTTGGCATTGCTCGTGCTGCTTTGTCGTACCCCGTAGCGACCTTTGTAGCCCTGAGTCCATTCGCCGCGATACAGCCACCGGTCACGTGATTCAACGCCAAATCCATGTCGTTTGCCATTCTGCCATTGTCCTTCGTACGAGCTGCCGCTGTAAAACAGAAATCATTAACTTAAACCAAATTTTTTTGGCTCTTTTTATTTTGATTTTATTTACTGAAAAGATTGCTTCAATTAAAGTTACTGTTTTATGCTTATACCATAAATTAGGTTGACCAAGCCTTGCTCGGTAATTTTTTACACGATAAAAAAGGTACTTCAAAAAAATAAATAAAAAATAATAGCGTAGGTGGGGCTAAATTCTAGGTATTTTCATTTAGCGCGACCGCCCGATTCCCGAATAAGCTACGCTGACTTGACATTTCACGGCGAAAATTGTGTTGTATACATATAATATAATAAAAGTAAACTTTGTATATATATACACACACACAAATCTGTCAACAACTGATTCCTACTTTTACGATGTTTTTTATATTTATTTATTATTCAAAAATATATACCGATTACTACTGAATTTAAAGTATCGTGAGTTGTATTCATAGTACATTACCTCTATCGGGTTATCCGATATCCTGGGCCCTTATTCATGAGCTGTTTATCCGGCTATATAACGCCCTGATACGTTTGTCCAATTTTGTCAGGAAAAAGATCTAGTTATCATGAACACATTTTTCCAACTTCCACCCAGAAGGCTCTACACCTGGACATCACCTGGGCATAAGCCCGATCACATAATGCGAAACCAGATTGATTTCATCGCAATCAACAATAGATTCAAAAATTGTATCAAGAGCGTAAAGACATATCCTGGAGCTGATATAAGATCGGATCACAACCCCGTTGTCGGTGACCTACTGTGCACACTCAAAAACATACAGAGGAAACGGAAGGCCAGGGTTGATATAAGAGCCATTAATGACGAGAACTTAAGAACTACAGTTGCGAATGACATTTGCGGCTGGGCTATGGATGACGAGCGGAAAATACCGGAAACTGTAGAAGATACGTGGAAAGAGTTAAAGAACAAAATTTCAGAAATCAACAGGTTATATCTACGATCTAAAAATTGGGAAAGAAAACAAGCTTGGATGACAGATAAAATTTACAATCTTATGGAAGAAAGAAGGCGTTACAAACACAAAGATCCCGAAAAATATAACACTATACACAATCAAATAAGGAGGGAAGTACGATTTGCTCGAAACTCGCTGTACGAAAAAAGGTGTGACCACGTAGAAAACCTATATGCAAAGCATGACTCATACAATTTACACAAAGAAATCAAAGCTATGGTTGGCAACAGAACTCATACTATTCATCAACTTGTGGATGAACACAACGCTCCAATTATCGACATTGACCAGAAGATGGCTGTATGGGAACAATACATTCGGGCTCTATTTACGGATGATTCTAGAGAGCTTACCCGACCGACATTGGAGTATTGTGTTGAAGATAACTTCCCGTTTCTTAAAGACGAGGTCATAAAAATGCTCCGGCGAGCTAAAAGTGGAAAAGCTGTGGGTCCGGATGATGTTCACATAGAAGTTCTGAAACTTTTTGATGAAGAATGCATTGCAGTACTAGTGAATTTATTCAACCTTATCTACAATACTGGCCACTTACCTGACGACTGGCTGAAATCGACTTTTGTAACCCTCCCTAAAAAGAAGAACGCTAAACATTGTGAAGATTTTCGGACAATCAGCCTAATGAGCCAAGTCTTGAAGCTATTTCTGTCAGTAATTCATGAGCGAATAAGGGCAAAATGCAATGAACAACTTAGCGACTGTCAATTCGGATTTCGAACCGGAACAGGCACCAGAGAGGCTTTATTTGCTTTACAGGTTTTGGTGCAAAAATGCAAAGATATGCAACAAGATGTCTTCCTGTGCTTTATCGACTACGAAAAAGCCTTTGATAGAGTACAACACAACCGCTTATTTGAACTTCTGAGCAAAATTGGGTTAGACCAAAAAGACATCCGCATAATACAGAACCTGTACTGGAACCAACGTGCAAATGTCAGGGTTGAAGGACTGGAATCCAAGGAAGTCGAGATAAGTAGAGGAGTGCGACAGGGTTGCATTTTATCGCCGACTCTTTTCAACATTTACTCAGAAGCGATCATGAGTGAAGCTCTAGAAGATCTTAACTGTGGTGTTAAGGTAAATGGACATCTTGTCAATAATTTAAGATATGCCGACGATACCGTTCTCATAGCATCCACAGAAGCCGAACTTCAAGAAATTGTTGATCGTGTTAACGAGTGTAGTGTCAAAGCTGGCCTCAGAATGAATGTGACGAAAACAAAATTTATGGTTATCTCGAACAACCCGAATTCCCAACATGGAATATTTGTGTCAGGCCAAAGACTGGAGCAGGTGAATAAATATAAGTATCTCGGAACTTGGCTTACAAAAAACTGGGATAGTGATCTAGAGATTAGAACTCGCATCGAAATGGCGCGGAGTACCTTTGGAAAAATGAGAAAGGTACTTAGTAACCGCAATATCAAGATTCCACTTCGTGTACGTCTTCTACAGTGCTACATCTGGCCTCTGCTTCTATACGGTTGCGAGTCCTGGACCGTAAAAGAGGATCTCAGGAAACGTATAGAAGCATTCGAAATGTGGGCATACAGACGTCTGATGTCAATATCATGGACCCAAAAAGTAACCAATGAGGACGTTCTACGACGAGTCGGACAAAAACGCAAACTTTTCCCAATCATCAAGCAACGCAAAGTTGCATACCTGGGCCACGTACTCAGGCATAGCCGATACGGGCTACTGCAACTGATAATGATGGGAAAAGTTGCTGGGAAGAGGAGACCCGGTCGTAGAAGGAAATCATGGTTACGAAACATCCGGGAGTGGACGGGAATCAAGAGCGCTTCCGAACTCTTCCATCTGGCCACGCAAAGGAGGGCGTATGCAGAGCTGACTGCCAACCTCCACTAGTTGGAGAGGCACCAAAAGAAGAAGATAACGCCCTAAAAAAAACTAATCAGGATAACTCGATAGAATAAGACGTCAGTAAAGCTGGTTATCCATAAACTATCAATTATTATTGATTCTGTAGTTTCGTATTTCTTATATTCAAATGATCAAAATAGTTCCTTAGTAAGAAAGTGTGAAGCCCCTTGTAATAAATCATAAAAAATGATTTATATTCCTTGGTATTTTATCTACTGTTATAACGATTATAAAGAAACAACGTAATATTTTATCCAATATTTAAATTTCATTCTGCAGCTTGAAATATTTTAATCGTCTTTTCTACATTGAGTCAGTGAGTGGAATAATTTATTGCTGAAATAAATAACTATGTGGGCTTTTTTGTATATATTGATTTTAACTTTGAATTACTGGGCCTTTTTTCCATCAGCTATATTTAAAACGAAGTAAATGATTGAGTAAGCTACTTCATTTAGATAAAAATATTATCTTTATTCAATTGATTTTTTCCTATCGTGAGTGAATTTTCTTTATTTTTCTTGTAAGTTTTTAATATATTACCGTTACTAGGCTAGGGACGGGCCTATCGGGCCATATTTTTAAAAAAATGTCTTTACGTAATTAGTTTTAAATGTAATGAACTTTATAACTGTCGTAATATTACATTAAGATAAGTTTACAGAGCTCAAAGTTTGTCGCAAATATTCCACAAGCCAAAAAAAGTAAACTACAGCGATAAGGATATATGCAATCAAACTTTATTAATTATTTTATTTTAGGGAACTAATATATTTATTTACACGTCTCTAGCATTATTTATGATGGAAGCTACGATGTTCTACTTATGTAGAATTTATGTTCTCCGAATTCTAGCTGCCGTTAATCTCTTTTCAGCAGTCACAGCTGCACGTCGCTTAACTGTATCAATTTTGGAGATATATGTATATCTATGGTTAAGGTCTAAAAGACCTGTAGGTTTTTAAAATATAAATTCAGTAATCATGGTTACTTTAGTGACCAAGATAATATACTATAAAGAAAATGAAACAAACGTCTTTTACGATTTGATACAGTAACAATTGGGATCCACTAATGAAAAAAAAAACCTATGAAATTGTATAATGTATGTATGCACGGGCGTTGGTTTCCTCACCCCGTTTCTGGAGAGAAGGGTTGGAGCCCTAAGACCTACGACGTTACTTCAATGCGGATTGGTAGGTTACACAAATACCCTAAATTCTCTAGAGATATGCAGGTTTCCTCACGATGTTTTCCTTCGACCGTGTTTTCCACCGAAAAGTGTATGATTAATTGCGATTATCAACTAGACACAAAGTTTTAATAGAAAAATTTATTCGTGCCAGCCATGGCTTTGGACTCGTGACCCCTTTGAAAGAGTCGCACGGTCACACCGCTAGGCTATCACAGTTTAGTCACTTATAGAGTCTTGGAGAGTGAGGCGTAGAACCATCGTCAAGTGTGCTATAGTATAGTGTGAAAAATTTTATTGTTTCGTATGGCCGTTAGAAACCAATTGTTTAATTTTTATTGTATCACAATGAAGTGAAAATTAACAAAACTACAAAACAAAACAAACTCTGACAAAATATGTTAAACCCGCTAGACTGAGTCCTCAGTAAATAAATCTAAATTAGTGGCCACGTGAATTTATTACCCAAAATAATGGGGTAACTTTACACATTTTCAAAAGCAACAAAATATCGGGTGTTTTAGTGTCATTTATTAATAGCGTTATAAAGGTTTTGTTTACGAGCTACATATTATAAACAACTACTCTACACCTACTCTTGAAATTAATGGTAAATCTCATTTAAACTTTTAATTTATTCATGCTTGTTTAACCCAAGACAATTGCAAATTGACTAGTTAATGTAGGGTATTCAAGTTATCTCGTTAGCTATTATACATATTAATGTAGTTGAGTTAGCCTCGAGAGTTTGTAGTTTCGCTTTAAAAGGGTAACTGCTGGTAACGTATTAAAGGTAACGTATTCATTAGATAAATATACAGCAAAAATATAAAGACTTTGAAAGCAGAATAAGTATGTTCTGCTCTAAAAGGCTGTATACTTAAATATTAAAATAAAATATTATAGTTAAATATACTGTTAAAAAGCTCAGTAATGTGATTGATTGTAACTTGCGCTCGACATTTTAATACGTAATCAGAATAATTTTATGAACAAATTAAAAAAATAATTCTTTAAACCTTATTTATCTGTTATTCAACCTTATTATGCTTTAATCCGTAATGAAGTAAATTAGAAAATATATAATGCTAAATGTAGAGTGGACAATCCATTTTCATACCTGATAAATGCAGGATTCGTAAAAACACATGCACAAACTTCCACCAACGCCACCACAATACACAAGCCATCGTTTCGGCCCGCCACCGAAGCATCATCAGGAGATAGACTCCACGACAACATCGCAAAGCGAGCTTGTAAAAACGTGAATAGGTACAGCTAAAAGTTGTTGATCGATGTCCCGCAAGTTTCAAAAGCACTACGCTCGGACTACATTTCTACCCTTTCAGCTGATATGTGGCTCTCGTAAACTCCTTTCCGGTCGGCTGAAGCAACGGAACTAGTGACCTTATTTCAGATGCCACATGGAGTACTCGGGTACTTGGTGTCGCGATTCACAAACCTATGCTTGCCCTATATTTTTATTATTAACGTAAATACAGCCGACTATTTTACAATTTGTCGAATTCCAATGTTTTATTTATGGGATAGATTTTAATCTGATAAAAATTATAATTTGTAAACAAGGCCTTTTGTTTAAATAAAATTTATTACTTTACATCGTATAAAAATGTACAAGTTATATCGAATTAATTTCATCTTGCCATAAAATAGCATTTAGTATTCGAATAACATATTTTCAGTGTAAGTAAATATAAATTTAAAATATAGTCAGTGAATAAAATTCTTCAATCTTATCATACACAGTTAAGTGCGGAGTTATTTCAAGCCGGGGTTCTTTAAATTCTTTGTAATTTATGTTATTTTATATCTTAATTCTCTTCATAAGGTGTCAACTTCACTTGAATTTCGGCGATAATTAAGGCAATTTAGACTTTCGATGATTTAAATACGAAATAAGTACTTAACTCTTTTATTGTTTTATTCAACTCTTCAGCGTGAAAACTAACCTTTGTTCATATGTGCAGTTGCAAATATTTGTTCCTATTATAATGTTACATTATTTGACCTTGATACAAATATTTATAAGTACAATATATTGCTGCGTTAACAAGGCCTGATTTGATTCAATCCATAGCTGAACACGTCTTTATGAACATGTTTATATGTACATATATCTAACGTTAACATCAACAGACGTACGGCCAGTGAGTAACACTGAAATTCCTTTTAGTTTTTATTAGTAGCGGTAAGATAATGGATCGGTCTGTTCAACACATGATTGCGAACGGAACAAGTCTAAACGCTATTTATAACACGCCAGTTACATATTCAGCTGTAGCGTAACTGAATATTGCAAGTTAAGACCGATACCTTATCTATAAACTACGCTCTCGAAATATAGTTATCCCAGAGAACAAACGCATTACAGAAACTAAAGCAGTACTTTCCCACCATTACTCATCCCTTTAAGCGCTTTTCGTAGTCTTACTTCGACAAAGCTGAAATACCTACGAGTACATCAAAACGCACTTATAACAGTAGCTTCCACCTACATCCCTGTTAGGTCACCTCACCGAAAATATAAGCGCCCAAAAAGCGTCCTGTATGATCTTGACGATCAAATAACGATTGCAAGCTCAGACTCATGTTATACAGCGTCTACGGGTGGCGAAGGCAAGATCCCGGTTTTTCGACGTCGGTCACACGTGGCTTCCCGCCAAAATTCACGACTGCGTGATGACAAGTCATACAACCAGCCCTTGACACGAAGCCATAAGCTGTGGTCCAGCCTCACAAGAGGCATCCTTGGAATGGCGTTCCCCGATGGTACTGGAGCTTCTGCGCTCTATGTACTTCGCAATCTCGACAATGCTTTCCGCCCGGTGACGCTGTTGAAGCCATTAGCACATAGTTCGAAAAAAAACTAAAGCAGTGAATGTGTATTCCTTTCTAGTCCGATAAATGCGGTCATAGTGGGATTTCTTGCACTATCAGAACTTTGAGCTTATGGTATTTTTTAAAACAATAAATTGGGAAAACTTGCTGTATACCTATACAATTTTTAAACAATGTTTTTCTTTCCAATTCGTTTTCACTTTTCTTTCCACCATATTTGAAACGTCTATTTACGTCTTCTCTATTCTTATGTAAAATAAACTACTTATATATTAATTTTACCTGATTGAGTAATATTTGGGTGACCAAACTGCTGTTTTTTTAAGATATTAAAAAGATGCAATATGAAGAAAAAAAATGAGTTGATAATATCTGGCATGTGATCCGGGGTGTTAATGATTATTCCCTAGTAAAATTAAAGCATTGTGTGTACTGATCAATCTTAGCAATGTTTCTTGTTACGCGTGTTAAGTATAGGCAGGGTAGTGGTGGACGTATCCCATTGCGGAAACCACCATCATTGACCTGGGTCAGTTTGGCCCACAGTGGCGTTTCTCGACAGTGCGTCAAAATACAGCCCACAAAGACTCACTAAAATTTGGAAAAAAAAATCCATGCCACCTAGATATTTAATACTAATCTTGCCTGCGGCTTCGACCAGCTGGAAATTTGTGTCACAATTTTTTAACCACCACCATCATTGACCTGGGTGAGTTTGGCCCACAGTGGCGTTTCTCGACAGTGCGTCAAAATACAACCATCAGAGACTCACTAAAATTTGGAAAAAAATCCATGCCACCTAGATATTTAATACTAATCTTGCCTACGGCTTCGACCAGCTGGAAATTTGTGTCACAGTTTTTTAGCCACGTAAATCTCCTTTACGCATTTACATTCCTACGCACTTATTTATTTAACGAATTTATATAGTTAACGATTTATACTGAACAGAACAAAACAGTCTAAAAAATAACTTAGGTAATATTTTTAATTGAAATTTTAAACATAAAAGTAGCTGTTGTCAGTTAACCATAAGAGATAAAGACATGCTATTGTAGACTTTTTTATATAATTTTAGTGTGTCTCTGTTTGTTTACGCGGCGGACGCGACAAAAGCTCCCAGGAGGCGAGTTATCAATCACACACATCAATCAATCACACACAGACTTACAGTTAGGGACTTCGTTTTATAATAAGTATAGATTGTTGTTTCTTCGAACCATTTACAGTATTTATACATTTCGAGTGCCACGAATATGAACGTTCATTGCTCTCGACATGCATAAGCTTATGCTCACTTCTCGTTACTTTTATACACATGTTAATAACATTAAAACTTCTTCTATGAGCATTAATGGCTTATATACTATAGTATTCTTGAAAAGCTTCTTACTGCAAAAGTTCTTGCTGAAAAGTCCTTACTGCAACCTAAGATTGTAGTTACGAGATTGTAAGGATAAGAAAATAATAAATTTGGTACTTAAACTATTAGCAGTAATTTATATTTTCAAGACAATATTTTTTAATAGTAATTTATTATTATGGCTTGACCTGCGATATGTATATGCTGTAAAGAAGATACGTAAAAGCGTAAATCATTCTTTTCATTCATCATAGGTGCCTGGAGTGGTGAAATCTCTTGCTTACGGTTCATAGTTTTGCGTGTTCACGTGCCGTTATTATGGCTCAGACGGGAGTTCACGATATTTGGAAGTATATTTCTCAAACAAGCAAACTTTACGTATCCTCTTCAAAATGGGCGATTACTAATGATTAAGGGCGAGCACGATCGTTCAAAGGGCATAGTCAGCTTTACTCGCCAATCATCGTCTATGATCGCCAATCAATTATCATTGCCTACAAGCCGGATTTTTGTTGGTTTTTCGGACACGTATCAAAGAGAATCCGTTTCGGAATACGGAAGATCATACCGTGGACACTTTTACGATTTAAAGACAATCACGCGATCAACGATCATCGCTGATTTTGAAGTGTAGACATCATTTGTTCCCAGAGGTTCCCAGTATTAAAGCAGATACCAGTGGTGTTTTGTAAAAGTTATCTGCGATCCAAAGTCGCGAGCGCGGCTACTAAAACAACATTACACGACCTACAAGTTGGCTAACGGCTTCGACGACCACCCACGCGTCTGACGCACCTTGCTTGTCACGCAATGACAATGGTTTCAGCTCAAGGACGGCATTACTAGAAATTTAAAACATTTTTGATGTTATTAATTTTCTGTAGTGATTTTCTGTTTAGTCAATGCCGTGTGGTATCCGGCTGAGTAGAATAGACCACACTCATTTCTTACCGAGGTGTTGTGAAAGGCGACTTTAGTAGGTCGACGCACTGTGTGATTTTCGGATGAGTAGAATATACCACACATCATCGACGAAGATAAGTCGACCCGCCGTGTGGTATCCGGCTGAATAGAATAGACCACCCACTTTCTTACCGAGCCGTCGTAAATACCAATAGGCAAGTTGACGTCAGGCAGGCTGCCGGTCGTAAGTACGTAGCCAAATCAGGTGACAATGTGTTTATAATATACTCGGATTGTGCCGACCCCACTCTGAGTGGGATAAGAACAGGAAAATTATGATTTTCTGTTTAGTCAGATGTAAGATATATAAATTTTGTTAATCATACTCTATTGTTTTAAAATTGTATTTAATTTTAATGTAAACACTTCAATCCGAGCTTAACCAGCCGTATATGCATTCGTAGTTCCTCTAATTCTATTTAGATTTTCTAGACTACTTTAAGTTTCTAATTAGTCGTTATTTTAACAAATAAAATTAGAAATTTTATTTACAGTTTTAGAGTAAAAAAATATATATTTGGTAAACCGTTACATAATTCCAATTAATCTGTAAAATGAACTAAAGTTATAACATATTGCTTAATATTCTTTTATTCATATATGAACATTTTCTAAATATAGTAAATATATTTAACACAATATGTACCTATATATTGCATATTAAAATACAATATGCAAGATTAAAAAAAATATTATTACCTATTGAATTCTAAAACGTCACCAATTAGTTCTTAGTGAATATTTAGTAGTATCATCATCATCCTCCTGCCCTTATCCCACTCTAAGTGGGGTCGGCACAACATGTTACAAACATGTTTTCATATGATTTGGCTACGTATTTTACGACCGGCCGCCTGTCTGACGTCAACTTACCTTAGTCGTATTTTACTACTCCTCGGTAAGAAATGAGGTTCGTCTATTCTACTCAGCCGAATACCATACGGCGGGTCGAGTTACCTTAGTCGCCTTTTACGACACCTCGGTAAAAAATGAGGGTGGTACTATTCTATTCAGCCGGATACCACACGGCGTAATATTTAGTAGTATCATTTTTGACATTAATTTTAAATAAAGAACTCCGTTCTTGTACAAAATGATGTCAATCACCTCATTATTTTTAATCCTCGCGCACGCTAGGCAGAGGCCAAGTCCTCGAGGTCAATCCAAGCCGGCGTTACTATGACACTACACACCTATACGAGCAAAGTTTTCCACGAGCATTAGGTGAAACTACGCTTGAAATTAGTGTACATATTTAATGTTAATTAACATTTTTAATCACGCTAGCGTTTTTCATTATATGATTTATAGAAACAGGCGTTACTTTGCGGAATTCCATAGTATAGAGTTATATTGCTGTAATCCGCGTCTGTTAGGAGAATCTATGTAGTAATAAGTGTATGAAGCAGGCAACATTCACAAACATGCAGGACAAGTCACCACACATGTTATAAAAAGCGCTCACTAAACTACTCTCAACCCACTCACTACCACAATCTCTACGATCCTTTCGCCACAAAACCATTAAGATTTTTTCGTGGAGCCTATCCTTCTGATTGTTTCGGTTTCGGGGCGAAACGATTGTTGTTTTTACGAATCCTGAATGTACATATATGTATGGTATAGTAAGAAAATGGATTATAGCAAAATAATTTGATTATTACTTTTTTAATGTTCTATTGTTTTATGATAAGACTACAAATATATTGTTATCATTCTAAAGTACCAAGGCTATGTTGTTTTAATTAACATAACTGTATTTCTAGTAAAATATTCAATAAAACTATGTACATGAAATAAAAAAAAACCAATTAATTGAGAAATGTAGGTGTCCCTAAGAATATTGTAAAGTATGACATAAAATTCGCATTTACAAATTTTTAATAGGTATTAGATCTTGCAAACTTATTTAACACCAATTTTATGTGCAATCCTGGCAGAAACTAAAGAAAGAAAACTATTTAATTATGATACCATTACTGTGTATTTGATAACCAAAATGATACGCAAAATAGTATATTTTTTTACACTTGTCCAAGTTTAATATTTAACCATCTGGTATTGAGAAATCGTCTGTCTATACTTAAGGACCAGAAAGGCCGTGAGAATGGATCATATCGCACCTACAACGTTCCTTTTTTAATGTCGATATGTAGATTGTTGTTTGCAACTCTTGCAGGGAAACTGAGCGCAGCGGCTTACGCTGCGCTCAGTGGCTCTTCTCAGAAGAACCAGCAGTAGAGTTGACGATTCAAAAGCACTTGTTTACAAGTTTATTTGAATAAAGAATATTTTGAATTTGCTCTAGACGCTTTCTACAGTGACAATGTAAAGGAACACAAGCGTAGAAGCTTTGTCAAGATTGCGAAATGTGAAGGGTAGAGCGAAAAAGTTGTACTGGCATCGGAGAATATCAAATACTCGAATATCTGTTTGCCATTAATATATAATAGTGGTAGTTGCCAGATTATAGAACGTTCTACGATACAATTTGCTTTAACATATTGTTCAGTGCGTTAGCGGCAAGTATGAAATTATGCGTTTTTACAACGGTTACTGGGACAGAACCCGATAATCATAAGTAGTATTTTCCAATTATCGTTTATTTTACCTTTGCGCCCCGGAGAGCGCCACGTCCGATAATTGGCTTTTCCATAAACCAATCAGAAAATAGCAAATGTTACACACTTGATTTTTCATTCTGTTTGTCTGTGGCTTAATAACCTTAAGGATTTTTATTAAAGGCCTAGATTCCAGGCCGTTAATAAACTAAAAAGAAGGATTTTTATTTACTTACGTTCTGTCCGAAATAGCGCTTTGTTTTCTAGTAATCATAATTTAGTAGGAAGGTCATGTGTGGAATTGTGCCAATAACTATTGTCTAAGATACGGCATTTGGGCGATACTCCACAGAAGTTATTTCGTTATTTTTAAAATTACTAGATAACTTAGTTATTTGTTGTTTTCTAGTCATGGATGTATTTAGCTGTAACTAGCTATTAATAACAGTAATTTTTTGTACAGATTCAGTTATTTCTGGTGGGTGTAGTATTATTGTATATTGAAATGAAAATACAATAATACTACACCCTACTTTAGATCGTTTCTACCCACGAATATACGTTGAAGTTTTTGTTCACTCGGCAGGAACGTATAAAAAAACCATTTATATTGACAGAAGGGTATTAAATAATTTAAAGCTATAAACTGGAATGGGGTAAAGTTTGTGTAAGAAATATGTGTTTAAGACGCTGCATAAGTACCATACCATGCAAATTGTCAAAAATACAAAACTTATGAATAAAATATATATTGTTGCAGAAACCTTGTTCCTTATGTCAAAGTTAGCATATTTGTCAAGATATGCTAAAGATCGACATAGAAGGATATCTTTCAAAATCAGAAGAAATTTAGAATTAGAATTTACTTCTGAATTATTTTATTCTTAAAATTTCCCGTAGTACATAGCCGAAATGAGACGATGATGAGATAAATCTCGTATATACGGAGAAATTGTTGGAGAAAAAAATTAAGAAAGAAAATAGAACAAGGAGGAAGGAAGAAAAGAAGCAAGTGCCACTGACGAGGTGCTCTTGTCGCTAAGTCAGCGCCTCTATTATGTTTGTTTCATGTATTCTATACTCTTACGTCAACATCCTTTTAATCCTATTCTGCTTCCTACTAATATTATAAATGCGAAAGTTTTTGAGTATCGATGTATGTTTGTAA
This sequence comes from Morpho achilles, assembly GCA_947086495.1. Classification (NCBI taxonomy): domain Eukaryota; kingdom Metazoa; phylum Arthropoda; class Insecta; order Lepidoptera; family Nymphalidae; genus Morpho; species Morpho achilles. The sequence goes on along the minus strand of CAMTZB010000007.1, from coordinate 12,286,043 downwards.
CTCTTTCACGGCGAAACCGCTGAACCAATATCGATGAAATTTAGCACAATTATTCCTTGTACACTGGGTGTACATATAGACTATAGACATCCTGTTAATTCTACAGGAATAGGATACGACAGTGAACAGCGCCATCTATTATCCAACTATCACGCGACAACAACAAACGAAGTTGTAGGTAAAACCTAGTATTTTCATACTGAGTTATATACATGAAGTATTGTAACTAAAATTTTAAAAAGTACCTCAAATATCGTTTTGCTGCGCAAATTAACGAAGAGTCGTCTATATAAAGAGTAATCAATATATTCGTAAAAAGACGAAATATGACAATTCATGACTTGAACGTCCATTACAAATGTGGAACCTTAAACAAAGCCTGAACCATACGTCATATTAGGCCCTAGGGCACACAAGAATTCAAATACTTACCTAATAATCAGTAATAATTTTTCACGATATTATCAAGGCGGGCAAAAAACAAAACAATACTACATATTAAGAATTGTAACAGTATGAAAAATATACTATTGGCTCTGTAGGTATTAAAATATATACAACTACAAAAATACTAAGTAAATGGCAAATGAAGTATATAAAAACAGTTAACAGAAATTGATTTTGAGTCTTCATTTTTAAGCTTCCTTTGCGAATATTTAATAAAATAGCTTACATTAATTAGAACGGTAACAAGAACAATATACGTTTTTTTAAAAACTCTTACTGCAATGGAACACAGATAAACGTAAATAGCTATTTCAGAACAGGTCAAATGATACTCGTATCTGTGCTTTCGTTGATTTGAAGCGCAAGTATTAATTTCAGGGTGAATGGATGTACCATTGAGAACGTGACCTTGATACTACTATAAGTATCTCCGTCGTAAAGGCTTTTTGAAATAAGGTGTCAATATTTATCTTGGTATGCTATGCTTGTCGTATGACAGAGTTTTTTATTTAATAATAGGTGAAGGAATAGTCTTGCATCTCTTATGAAGTTGAAGAAAATGATAAATAAATAAATTATTTAGCTCTTAATTTCTAGGTAAGTTTTAAATTGACGTATTTGTACTATTATAGTATTGTTGTACTAATGATATAATGATTAGTTAAGATATTCATTAAATTTTGGAAACTTTAGGCAATATAGCTAGCTATAAAGGCCAGTTACTTGACGTATTTGCCAATTGTATCAACCGCCTTCTTTGAGATTCACGCGTTGGATTATCATTAACTGATTTACATTGACTAATCAGTATAAGTGAATGAAGTAAAGCTATTCTACAGAAAAAATACTATTATTTGATATAAGTTATAGAAAGCTTAACATGAACACTTAGTTAAAGATCAATGTGTTGCAATGAAATCCATAATATTTAGGATTTCTTTGCAAGTCATTGATAGCCTATCAATTGTAAAGCAGTGAAGGTCTTTACGTTATGGTTTACCAAGTAAATTCATTAATAAGAGAATACATATTTCCGCATTAATATTTCGTCATCCATAAACCATGTAAATTACGTCGTATCTTATAGATTTTGATTGATTTTATCGGAACATCTCATAGACAATATTGATGGATTTATTTGCGCCGTGTATGCAATAAAAATTAGTTCAGAAATACACGTTCAACACATTTAATATTAAATAAGTTTTTACGCCTTTATAAAGGCGTAATTTAACCAATATTTACATAAAATCAAAATGTCACAAGCTCCCTATTTTGATGGAGCAACGACCCGATGAAAGTGGGTTAGATGGGAACAAGCGTGCGCCGAGATTTATAGGAAGGTCTGGCACAGTAACGCATTCTGCCAGAGGCATGTACTGCGATGCCTGTATAACTGTTGTGTGGGTAAATATCGATAGCTATTAAAAAGATAAAAATAATTTCATTTAATCATAATCCGAGTCAGTATTTTGAGGCCCAATCACTATTAGGCTAATCTCAAGATAGCTATAATGAAGGTAGCCACTGATAAGTACAGTTTTGGAGGAGATTTGTTGTTGTTGCCTGAACATTTTCAGTAAATTATTCTTAATAAATCCTCTATTGAAGGAATACTAATATTTAAGGTTAAGTAATATTTTTAATTATTACAGCTGTCATATCTTCTATATTGTCAGGATTTCACGATCTGTATTTGCAGTAACGCGTCGCGTGTCAACTCCAAAGACTAGCCATTAAACAGCTACAGTATATTGATGTCAATTGCGATTTATGAAATAGCGTTTCGCTTCACCACTTGTTATTGGATTCTTAATGGATGTGTCCATAACATTGACAGAAAGTTAATTGACATCAAGGTTTCAACATCATGGAACCTACTCTTATCACTTATCGTTATCAATGGCTACAGATCGATATAAATATTTTCTTCGTGGTTGGACTATTAGACACTTTCACCGTCGTTACACGCGTTTTCTAGCGAAACACCGAACTCAATTATTAATAGCAGACTATTTTTGGAGCGGCTTCGGACGCGGATTTCGGGCATGTGCGAGGCCCGGGCGGAGACACTACCTCACCTGGGCCAGGTGTAGACGCCGGATACTTCGAAACCGAAGTGCCAGGAGCCGGCATACGCTCCTTGTCCTTTCGGTCCGGTACACACTCCGTGACCGTGAGCCTTGCCGTCCTCCCAACCGCCACAATATGTACCACCATCGTCAAAGTCGAATCGGCCACCGTTGAGGCCACTCTGCGGGGGATTTCCGCTAGCGGCGTGCGCGGTGTCGGCTAGCTCGCTCGGCTGCATCACGCGAAACCGTGGTGCCGCGGAGGGGAGGGCCTCCCGCGCGCGCCCTCCGCCGAGCTCGCGGTATAAATAAACATCAGCTGGGCATGTCGCGCCGTGGCGCGCCACTGAGTGAACGCCACTCCGGTCCTGCGCGAGGAACACTGCCGCCAGCGCCACGGCCGCCCGCCCCGCATTCCCCGCCCGCCTTGCGCACTGCGCCCCAATTGCTGCCACTATGCTTGATCCGCCACGCCGCATCGCATTGCACTCAGCAATAAACAACAGCACGGATTTCCACAATCATAGAAAACTATCATATATATCATTCCATACAGATTTTGGTTACAAAACTATGTTGTATGATAAACTCAGTAATGCCATTTCCTTGGTAACCTCTTTGCACGGCAAAAAGTTATAAAAAAGGACCAATATTCGGTTTAAATTTGAATTAAGCTACATTTAAGTAAATCTAAGATTTAAGGAGATATAAGATTTAAGAGAATTATTAAAATATAAATTTATTGAAAATTGATAATTTTTACCTTTGTATTACAGCCAGAAGTTTAGACGATGCGTGACATCTGTTCTCTACTCTGTTTGTTTCTATTCTTCATATTTTACTTATTTCAAGAGATCTCAATCCCCCACGCACTTAGGCTGCTTGAATCGCGCATCTTTGTACCCTATTTAAGGAGCTTCCTTCAAAATTTATCATCATTGTTGGATTGCCACTGCAATACCTTAGAATCGTAATTCCACCGCCAAAATCAAGGAGATCAACCTCGACATTTATTTATTTAAATAAAGACTATTTACTTATGCGGAAGGGAGAGGGTGCCTCCTGGCGACCCATCAAGAGAAAGGGTTGGATAGCAGAAATCGTTGTCCTGTGTTGAGCGATTCTAATCTCCGGTTCCTTTACGGAGGAGCTCCTACTGCCAGAGAGCTTACCCCCGATAAATGTGCATGAAACCTCCGCCGGTACGAACGTAACAACTACTTTAATCTTAGCTGACGTATCATAAGCTCTATAGAACTTTATCGGTATTAATATATGGAAAAATAGTTCCAACAGATTATCTATAAAAATTATCCTGCGTAAATAATCGTTTGATATCACTGATCAATACAAATATTGGAAAAAATATGACAGGAGTGCGTTTTTGGGAAACGTTATAAAATAAAGTTACAAATCTATACATACAAACTATTTATTAGGCACCTTAAATTAATAACGACATATTAAAAAATAATAAATATTGTCAACGTACAAAATGCAGTAAAATACTGGATAATAAACTTTGAACAGAAGACAGTTGACAGAAGTGTTTACCCTATTAAATTGACTCGGCATTAATATTAACGAATAAATTGTCCCATCCAAACTTGTAACTTTTTTTTTTTAATGTAGCGACATAACGTAACCTGGAACTATCGACGATATAGCGCATAAAAAAAAGGATTTTAAAATGAATAAACATCTTGTTAAATGATGTTCCTAGATGATTCTTTACCATTTCACTTATCACAGTGGTAGTTAAACCGAGGCGACCATCTGAAAATATATTCGTGCCCACGATTAAATTCAGATCGTTTACAGAGATAGACGTACTATGTACACATTCACAAGCAAAGGCTAAATCCCATTTTTTTACTTTAATCGGTTGTTACCTTTGCTACACTCACAAAGTGTTTATCAGTAACAGTAACATCAGCCTCAGTAGAGACTAGAAGCTACCTTGTCGTGGTTAGTCTCACAGGTCCCTTACCTACTGTGACATTCTAAGATGCTAATAGATCTTCTACGTTTTAGTGCGCATTTCGCAACCACGATAATGTTTCCGAGCTTGTTTGTACCGCATGGTGCAAAGCTTTTTTAGTAAGATTTTAATTCTTAATGATTATCCTTACTGGACTACATCAGAATATTAATATGTCCAATCAACAATATAATGTTTATCTTGTTTATATAAAAGTACAGTAGCAGTCAGTGAATATCCATCATTTGAAATTTTACTTTTCACAGCCAAAATTTAAAATTAATAATCAATATTATTGTTAATGGCATTTTAAATATGTTTAGATTCGTGTTTTTAAAAACATTCAGTTGCAATAATTACCACTTATTTCATAAATAAAAAATAGACAGATATGCATATGTTGTGTATACAGAACTTGGAACAATTTGAATGTTTAAGTTTTTATTTTTCTATAGAAAATGTTTAAAAACTATTTTTATTATTACTTATTTTTATCTTCAATAAACCAATTTATACCATTTCCTGGTAAAGGACTATAAACAAATGGTGATATCCAAGTTAAATACCACCTATTTCCAAAAACTTCCTTTACATTTAGCTGCCATCCTTTATGGTATGAAATTTTCAAATTATCTTTTTTAGTTTCTGGGGTTATTCTCCCTTTTAAAATGTTATTGAAATGATATAAAAAGAGAAAACCAGTAAAAAGGCCTACAATAAAATTTATTACAATCAAAAATACATATAAACTCTCTTCACCACAATCTATAACAAAGCTTGCAAGGGGAAAAATAAACTTAGCAATAAGTAGACCATGGTTCCAACTAATAAATTTTTTAACAAATATAATATTGTAATAAAATGAATATATCATAGCTATGAATATATAGAATGTAAAAAACATAAAATATCTATGGTTGTAGTAGCCAACACAACAGGCAAAAAAAGTACAATGATGGTCCCTCTTTAAAATACAAGTATCACAGTTATTGCAGTGCCAAGCACGGGGAGGCCTCAGGCACTCACAAACAGAGCACATTGTCCAATCCTCCTTCTGTGCTATTTCTATAAGTCTTCCTTTGATACTAGTATTTGTGAACATTCCATATATCATATTCCCAACAATATTTAATAACAGGAATGAGGCACATGTGTAGTGTAAAATATACTGCATTGACCATATGTCAACAACTGCAGGTAGAACTACACAAAGCTCAAAGTATAAAAAAGCAGGTATAAGTACTAGAATAATTGTTAAGTATATACTATGTTCTAAAAATCGCTTAATTTGTTTATTCTGCACCCATCCCGCTGTAATTAACATTTTAAATATAATATCTCCTTGAGCTATAATGATCACTGGAACAGATACTTTGAATTCATAAATATGAACACTTCATTTTCATCCTGCAAAGAACATGCATGACATGTTATTACAATTATACACAATTAAGAAAAATGAAGGCTTTATCTGAACAGTTTTATGATCCCTTATTTTTGTTGTAATACAACTTATAGGTTAGACATCTTTATATCCAATATTATGTTTGTAACTAAACGCTTATTTAACAAAAGCAATAAAACTATCAGAAAATATATTATTATGGTTTACTTGCCTTTGAAATGAAAAAATCACAACTATATTTTTTTTACCTATATAAAAATATTACATATACTATGCGATATAGACTACTTTTGTTTGAGCTCTTGTCAGAATTTATGAGCATAGACAATACATCATATAGAGTTGACGACGCAAACGAACTTTTAAAAGCCTAATATAATTCATCTATAAATATAGCGGAAAACGAAATCAAAATAATTTAACAGTTGTTTTAATCAACTATTAGTTAATTGTTGCCATATGTAGTACTGTGACCGGATAATAAATCATTGAATGGACTTTCAGCTTTTTTATAAAAAAAGCAAATAAACCAAACAGATGAACAGCCTTAAATGTTTAAAATTTTATATTGTGCCTATGTAAAAATATGTTGTAACTATGTATTTCTGTAATTAAAGTCTGGTATTACAATTACTGTTAGGTAGTCAATATCAAATAAATCGACGAATTCCATTAAGAGCTTTAGTAACAACTTTTTATGCTTTCTTAATTAGCATATATTTTAGATATCATGATGACGCTTCCTGCAAGCGAATTTGATATTGACTTTCTTAAGTGTTGGTTCAATCTGATTTCTCTTTCATTTGCATTCTTTCGCCAACAGGCATAATAAAAATACAAACATATACACAAAATCTTTATTCAATCAACTTTATAAATTCAGTAAATGGAAGTAACAAAACACATGTATGTTATAGATCTATGTTTTTAATATCGCACTAAATACACTGCGTAGGAAAATATACACTTTCTTACATCTAAATAAATATCTATCTAAGAAAATGACATTAATCTTAAACTAAACACTCAAGCACTCCCTAAACAGACTTTATTACGAATAATACGGTATGCTTACTATGAGGTCATTTACAATCAATACTAGTAAAGCATGCTTAGTATAAATTTTGACATTTAATAATGATGTAGAAAGAGCAAATAGGAAAATTTTGGTTTGTCACGTTTCACGCTAGCTTGGCTATTATTGTAATATATAATTAGTTCTTATGGAATTTCTTGCTGACATCTTTAGCCATATCAACAAGTGTTTGGGCCGGTTTGAATGGTGCACCATACAGTGCCTGATATTCTTCCATTTTCTTTACAAGTTTGTCTGCACCAAATTGGTCAACCCACCTAAAATAAAAATAACCATTATTTACTATTGACGCTGTCGTCCCAACACCATTCCATTCCAAAAAAAAATTTAGATCACTACTGCCAAAAACTGTACATACAAAACTGCCGATTTTCGTATTCAAGTACATAAAACTATTTTTTGAAATTGAAATTTTGAGGGTGTATAGGTCAAACTGAAATTGAATTTGAATTCGATGGGTCACTTTAATTACGTACCCACCACCCAAAGGTCGGTCCGGTCAAATTCATTTTCCACTTTTTGAGCTGATGTTATTATAGAATAAAATATTTATTTATTTATTTATGTACCATAAAAAACTGTTGGAAAAAAAGTTATTTGTAAAAAAAAAGTGTACAAAGGTCAACATATCCCTATAACAGAGATCTCTGCCAGCTAACCTACGAAGTGAGACAATATATATTTAAGACAAAGTTTGTAGGCAAATATTCGTCATGTACTATCTATCTATAATGTATAAATATCGGTCATTGTTTTTTTTAATATTGACTAAGAGACAAATGCAACGAATGTAATTAGTTGGCTAGAATAATAAAGGGAAGTGTGCATTTTAACCAGCAAGTAAATGTAAGTAGTAAATTGATTTACCTGAATGGTCCACCAGTAAATGGAGGGAAGCCTAGACCGAACACTGCACCCACATCTCCTTCTAACGGACTGTGTAAGATTTTTTCTTCTAGTGATAATACTGCTTCATTAACAAATCTGTAAACAATATTAGATTATTAAAATATGAAAAAAAATAGAATCTACCTAAATAAGTTATTTGGGTACTACCAGCAAGGCTATTAAGGACTCTAGAAGATTTTATAATACAGGTCCAGAATTTCATTATGAGGGTAATCATAAAAAAAGATAGCAAACGCATGATATCCACTAATCGTGGGCGTACGTGGCAAATCTATGATTATATATTTAAGATGATTGTCTCTCGATATTTAAATTTTGTTACATAACACATACAAAACATAACGTAATCACAGTCTTTTCAAGACTATTAAGAGGTTCAAAATATTCCAAATGGACTTCATATAAAAGAATTCACGCAAGCGCAAATATATATTACCATTATTAGTGACAAACTATAGCTCTTAATCCCCGTAGCTGCTGACTATGTGCCTAATAAGAAACCTAGAATAACTACAAATAGGAACACAGATCCAAAGTTCGTAAAAAAATATTAAATACTTGTATCTCAATTACGTTTGAAATTTGTGTTTTTCCTTTGTCTGAGTTTATTTGTGGAATAACTTAACTGATTGTAATGACAGTGTTACTAAAAAATCGAAGATTTTGTAGTGATTTAAAGCTCTTACTCCGTACATGTCATTCAATTAGTGTTAAAATGAGATTTAACGTTTCTACATTTTACGATGATTGAATATTTGAATAGCTACGAAATAATAGCTTACCTGGAAACCATTCTCAACTGTTGATCTTCAACGGTATTCGCGCCACGAGGCTCTAGAGAGTACTTGTCTTTCAACAGTTGCACTGCTTCTTGGTTAACGTCCCTATTCTTCGTACCCTTTTCGTACACATAGAAACCTTTGCCGGACTTCCTACCCATAAATCCGGCTTTGACTAGATCTTGCATGATGTTTAAATTTCCACCACCAATGCGGTCTCCAAATGCCTGAAATTGACCATTGTTAGTTATTAAAAGGATAGTTAATTCGTAGTTTATTTAAGTATTGACCTGACCTGACCTGAAGTTTAAGAATGACCTGTAATTGAAAGCTAATGTTACGAAAATTTTCCATAAAGAGCTAGAAGCTTACCTACAAGTGATAATAGACTGAATATTAATAAGTTGTAAAAACATATTTTAGTTTATCGCTATCGTATTCGAAATCCCACAAATTTGTATGAAAAGCCAATACTTTTTAATGCGTAAAAAAGGATAAACTTCTGGCAGTCGTTTCTTCTATAACAATCAAGTAAGGGCTTAAAAATGTATCATCATCGTTATTCATCATCATCAGGAATCATTGTCGGTGTGTAAATTTGGGCGTAATTATGATATACTTCCTTACTGCTGCTTATATACCTCCTTTTCCCGTTTTAGGAGAGAAGGGTTGGAGCTAAGAACTACCATGTTGTTCCATACAGATATCCCTAGAATTCTCTAAAGATATGCAGGTTTCCTCACGATGTTTTCGATGTGTAATAAATTGCAATTATCAATTCGACACATAGTTGACCGCATAGAAAAGTGCTTTATGTATCTATTGCACAATGTATTTGAGCCGCCATTACGCAGGCCAAAGGGAGGGTAAAACAATCCCATCAGGTTTACTGCTCATTTTGAATCAGGTTTTAGTCTGCTATATACTTTTTTAAGTCTTATTAAATAATTTTATCATCTTATTTACCTTTGCTAAGTCGACAGCAATGTGAGAACCTACATCTATACCAACTTCGTCGGCTAGTGTTGCAGCTCCTACAGGAAATCCGAACTGTTTGGTTATGTTGTCCAGGTCCTTAGGGTCTACGCCTTCTTGGAGTAACCTAGATACGATTATACTCTTATTGATCATGGATTAAAAAGTAGGAGCTTTACCCTAGATACTACAGTACAGTGAAATGAAGTGAAGGTAATGAGGTTCAATGAACGATACTACAATATCTTTTATTGCATAACAAATTCGTAAACTTAACCGTGATTGAGAGACCTGTTATATGGTCAATGCTATACAATTGAGGTACTGACTGATGCAACCCAGCCGAAACGCCTTATACAAAGGTAACGCGATTTTATCGGGATGGGTTTTGTGTGTTTATACTATAATTGAGGTACTATCAATTTGTAAAGAGTTTTTACTCATCATCCATTAAATGATCAGCCTTAAATAGATAGGCTTAATATAGCGCATTGAACAACGAAGAAATAGCCAATTTTATCGTCTCAAAGTTGTATTCTACATGCATACTAATATTATAAACTCGAAAGTCTTTTTCTTACTTCATGATGAAAATCACAGTTGAAGGAACTAGCACGTAGAATAAAATAATCCTGTTTGTTATTCCAAGACAACAGTACACGCGAACCTGTTTATTTAACAGGAATTGGATGACATTGAAAAGCACCATCTATTTTCAACCGATGGAGATATTTGCAGGGCTGAAGATTGACAGAAGCTATTGGCTTATTCCAAGAGTACTACGTGAATGAAGATGCGGATAAAAGTTAGTATTTTAATATATCTTAGTAAACCTGACAGCTTCGCTGAGCATCGTGGACAGGATGCGGGTAGTGTAGAAGCCGGGTCCATCTCCCACTGTGATGACCACCTTGCCTTGCTTCAGGCCGACGTCGACGGCCGCAGCCGCCGTGTCATCGCTGGTGCCGGGATGACGAATAATCTCTAGTAACTGCATTTTGTCTACTGGCGAGAAGTAGTGCATACCTGACAAACAAATATAGTTTTATCTACTCTGATACTATAATACAAAGATTATAAAACTGAAACAAAAATTCTTATGACAAACATTACATACAGGCCAAATAATTTATAGAATTAGGCGTTACTTTGCTGAGATCCATAATACAAAAGTAATAATAAAATTATTTTGCTATTTGCTATTGCTATTCGCGCTTCTTCGTGGATTATAGCAAAATAATTTTATTATTACTTTTGTACAGGCCAAATATAAAAGATGAAAAAGTTTTATTACAATACAGGTCTTGTATGGATACCTGTATCATAATATAACTTTTTAATCATAACGATACACCTATACAACCTTCAACTGGACCAAGGAGGTTGAACCTCTACCTTAAAAAAATATAGTATATATAATAAAGGTTTTTATAACACACACGTGTGTTATAACACTATAAGAACCCTCATTATGCAAAAGTATCATAATCTACTATTATATAGACTATGACTGTGTTGTATTTAATATAGACGATATTATAACATTATGTTTTTATATATTACACACACTTTAAAGTTATCTTGAAATTGTTATAATGTCTAATGAAGTTGATACTGGTTAGGGAAAAATCCTTCTTATATCAACGGGAAATTCTGTCTGTAAATCTGTCAAGCTTTCAGTTCAATTGTTCAGCTGTTCCATTGGAACAATATTGATGATATTTGGTACAATTTAACCTAGCATACCGGGCTAACAAAGAGGATAAACGAAGTCTTGATTTTTCTTCAGAAACAGGATAAACTGAGGCTATTTCAAAACATGAAACGCGAATGAAGTCACGAGTATATTTTTTAATTTTAATGTTGCTTCTTTCATTGTTTGAAATACTCTTGTATTTAAAAAAGTGTTTTATTTTATTTCGTATTTTAACACCTACATCTATGTGATATTCTCTATGTTTGCCATTCACCGAATAATAATAAAAATTATTTTTTTTAAAAGCTTAATATGAATGTGACAACTCACAAATCACATCATAACGATTCAAAAGATTACATATAAATAAAGAATATTTTGAATTTGAATACTTACCAATTACTTTATCTGGACGGCTGCTGCCTGCAGCTATTTTGGTAATCGGGATTGCGCTAGTGTTAGTAGCGATGATGCAGTGCTTTGGTACCACAGCCTCCAGTTCCTTGATCACCTTGTGTTTGATATTTATATCCTCAAACACTGCTTCTATAACGCAATCAACATTCTTGAACTTGCTGTATTCCAGAGTTGGTAACAGATTTGATAAAAACTTGTCCTTTTGTAAGCTGCAAATCATAAAGAATTAAGCTACGTACATGTCGGCTGCGTGTATAATACTCCTTTTTTTTTAAGAAGTAAGGAAGAGCTTTGAGCAAAAAGTAAACAATATATGAGTGGACTGCAAGCATATTTTTATAGAAATTTCAACCGCAAATTTACTGTGCTTCTGGGAGTAATGTATGTGGGTTTTACCACAGTGAATAAAAAACAGTTGTGCCATATTGTAATATAGTATTTATAGTATTAACCTAAAAATGGTTAAAGTGGGTAAACCTTAAAAGCTATACATATGCTGTCGCGGACTTTTATTTAGAACTTTTAGTGGGGAACAATTTTGGTATACATGATTCTTGAATAACTTCCACCGTTTACTTAGCGAACGCAAGGAAAGCTTTAAATTTTGCCGTTTTCGTAATATTTTTAATGCTGCTCCTCTCTTATTCATCTTAGCGTGATGTTGTATGGCCTATAGCCTTCTCGATAAATAGACTATCTTACACTGAAATAATTTTTCAAATCGGTCCATTAGTTCCTGAGATTAACGTGTTTAAACAAACTCTTCAGCTTTATATAAGTATAGATTACATGCCCCAAGCACGAACCAAGACTATGAAACTAACTAAAATTCATTAGTACGACTTACGAAGAGATTCTCTTCCTTTTAACAGCAGTAACTAATCCGTTTTGTATTTGACCGACTCCGCGGTACAGGCCCGCGTTAGTCGCGTCCTTCATGACCACAGAGTAGCCCTTGTCTATGGACACTTGAACAATGCCTGCTCCCATCAAACCCGCTCCGAGAACGCCGATCTGGATTAAAAGTAGATTAAGATGTTTTTAATTACAATACACTGTTATAATGAAGTTAAACAGAAATATATATATATATATATATATATATATATATATATATATAATGCTAAAAAATTATAAATAAATATATGGGACACTCACATACACGGTTGTCCATCCCCAAATTAAGTAACTTAATATTTGTGTTATGGTAGACACACAACTGGTAAATATATACTTATATAATTTTTAAATACATACTTCAATACAAATATACACCCAGACTCGAAGACCAACAAATTCATTTATAGTGGTCCCTCGGAGGGAATCGAACCCGCGACCCGCGGAGCTGAAGGATCATTACCTACTGCTCCAACAGCTGATGACACTGTTTTGATGAGTTTAATTGTACAAGTTTATATTATTGCAATGACTTACAATATGACGGTATGTTGTGTATTTAAGTGTTTAAGTGTGAATAAGAATAAATCACACTCATTTCTTACCTAGGTGTCGTAAAAGCGACTAAGATAAATAAATAAATAAGTCGACCCGCCATGTGGTATCCGGCTGGGTAGAATAAATCACCCTCATTTCTTACCGAGGTGTCGTAAAATACGACTAATGTAAGTTCACGTCAGGCAGGCGGCTGGTCGTAAAATACGTAGCCAAATCATGTGACAACACGTTGTGCCGGCCCCACTTAAAGTGGGATAAGGGTAGGAGGATGAATGCGAAAATTGTTACATTTTCACGGCTAATCCCCTAGATGATAAAATTTAGTACAATTTGGAACTAATACACCTGGTTAACATATAGGATCAAAAAATGCTCAATATTCCTTCGGGAACCGGGAAGCATATTGCGTTATTGAGGGTACTTTAACGCTTAAGTTAGCACGAACGAAATTGCTTGGTTTCGCTACTAGTGTTGTTAATTATAACATAGCAGGCAATCCTGATACATACCGATTTAACTTTAATCTGTGACTTGCCAAATCTGTTCTTTTTACATTCAGTCTGACCCCTAAAGAGGCCAATCAATCCTTTGCTCTGCGGCGTCATAGCAAGTTCCGCGAATCCTTGAATTTCTGCCTCATAGCCAGCCACGGGGCCTTTATCGACACCAGTTCTTACCACTTCCAAAATCTAAAAATAAAATTTTATGATTATCTTTATTATATTTTATAAGTTACTAGCAATCCTGGCGGCTTATATGAAACCACAAACCGTAATATAGTATTTTGATAAGCATAAAAATGGTTAAAGTGGGTTAACCTTGAAAGCTAAAAGGGAACAATTTTGCAACACATGATTTTTGAATAACTATCACCGTTTATTCAGTGCACGCAAGGAAAGCTTTAAATTTTGCCGTCTACGTAATAATTTTGATTACTGCTCCTCTCCTACTCATTTTAGCGTGATAGCCTATAGTCTTCCTCGATAAATGGACTATTTTACACTGAAAGAATTTTTCTAATCGGTCCTGTAGTTTCTGAGATTAGTGCGTTCAAACAATCAAACAAACAGCTTTATATATTAGTATAGATATACTTCTTATGATTAAAGTGACGGCCTGTTAGTATCCCACTGCTAAGCATAGGTCTCCTCTTTCCGTAGGAGAGATGGGTTGTCGTAAGGATCTATTACGCTGCTCAAATGTCGATACATAAGGTCCAGAATTCTCTAGAGATATAGAGGTTTTCAATGTTTACCTTCATCGAAAAGCGTGCGATAAATTGAAAATATCAATTAGATATATAAGTTTTAATAGAAAAACTCATTGGTGTCTGCCTCGGCTTTGAACTAGCGACCCCCTCGAAAAAGTCGCGCTATCACAGCTTCTTATGATTCAATTCATTTTATACAATTAATATGTACTAATTCAAAAAATTTATTGGATTATTGTTTTTGTTATAGCACATAGTAATTAAGTCACATGTCTTTTATCTAATTCGGCTACAGATATTATATATTCAGTTAAGCCCTATTTGTCATATGTAAGAAACAAATAAAAAAATATTTCTTTTACTTTCTTTCGTGAATTAAAATTATATAAATTATATTTTATTAAATAGGTCCATAAAAAAAAAAATTGTATGTATTAGTTGATTTTTCAAGAAAATAGTGCTTAAAGCTGATATCTTCAAAAACCACAAATCTTTCTAAATTTGTTTAATAAAATGTATACTGACCCTAAGTGGTGCTGGATATAAACCTCTGGATGCTTTCATCACTTGTTCCTTAGCTTTGTTGAAAATAAAGTTTTTCACAAAATCCCACTGCATGACCGCAGCAGTTATTTTGTTTATTAGGCCCTTCTTAGTTCTATCTACTTTTAATTTACCTGAAGCTATATCTTTTGCTATTTGGATTGCAACATTTTCCAAGTAATTTATTGTATTGGTTTCTGGTTGACCAATACCTAAAAATGTATTCAGATTAGTTATAAGAAAACAACAATAATATAAGGCTAATTCAATCTTCAATTTTATCTATTACTTGCTGTGCTTGTTTCGCCGCGTGGAAACCAGTGTACATATTGGAATTGAAAGTGACATAAAAGTAGAGAGGATTATTGTGAGTTAACCACTAGATAGAGACATGCTGTCGCGGATTTTTTATTAGCTCTTTGGGAGATATACAATTCTCTAGTAAATAACTTTAGTGTATCTATGCTGATTTATGTGGGGCATACGACTAAAACCTTTTCAACATAATTTACATATACCGTAATGTGCTATTAACCTAAACCTTCTGGAAGTGTTGTATTACCTGTTACTAAAATCTGTACAAAAATTGGTATGGTAAATTTTGATAAAATAAATCACATACGAAAAGACAGCTTTTGGGAATTCAGTATAGACAAGTACAACAATATTCAAGCAAATATTATTTGTAACAACCAAATAAGCAAGCCATACTATCCATAAAATCTTGTTCATATAAAGTATACCTGGTCCTAGTGGAGAAACCAAAAGGTCAACAATACCAAGCTTTTTGGCTTTATCAGCTTTAACTGACTTTCCTGTAAGTGCTAAGTCCAATGTTGTTGGGATTGATGTGAGTGCTGGCAATCTAAAATTGTGAATTAAATTATTATTGTAATTTTTTGATAAATTAGTCTCCAATATCTTGTATGAGTTTTACCTTTGTGTACCACCACCGCCAGGTAGAAGCCCTAACATCACTTCTGGCAGGCCGAAAAATGTCTTAGAGTCTTTTACAGCAATTCTATATTTACAAGCAAGTGCTGTCTCAAGGCCTCCACCAAGGCAACTCCCTTGAATAGCAGCTATGAACGGTTTGCGTGAATTTTCAATTCTTTTGAAAATTTCATGACCTTTAATGAAAATATATTCATGAGTTGCATTTTTACATAGGGAAATAACAACTCATACAGGATAACATGGTAACCAAAACAACATGCTAAATTTAGTAGTAAGTAAACAAATTACATCATAATTAAATCCAATTTATATAAAATCTAACTAAACTAGCGGCCTGCCCCTGCTTTGCACGGGTATAAAATATATAGCCCATGTCACTCAGTGAAAAAAAAATATTAAAATAGATCCAGTAATTTTGATTTATTCATTACTGGCCGTGGCCAGCAAGCGTTAAATTTGGAGAAAAAAAATTTCCCTCTCCCCATTCCAAGAAGAATTCCTGCTATCTTTGAAATATCTAAATTCATATACTACATATTTACTTATTTATTTTTACATTTTTCCCTTTGAATTTTGTTTTTGCAATTAATTAGAGAATGTCTTTATATACACCATTCACAGCTTTCTTGTCATTAAACTAACTCTTGAAAGAACGACATATAGCTGTTAAATGCGAAGTGCTATAGGGCGAAATATCTCTGAAAATAAATCTGTAATATCTCTGAAAATATTCACTTAAATTACATGCTGTAAACGGCCATATTGATCTATTTTAAATCAACAATTTATGGAAGGTACTTAAATGGATAAGGATTAATGCTGTATTGTATAAAAATTCTTTGAACATAAGGCATTATTTTTCGTAAAAAGTAAATGACAAAAAATGCTATTGTGGGTTATCCATAAGAGATAAACATGTACCATTGCAGAGTTTTCTGTAGACCTTATCAAGGTGTACAAATACTTAGTACATCATTTTGATAAATCTCGTAGGGTTTAGCCTGCATATGCAATGTAAGCAGAAAAAAATGTAATTATTTACGACATCACATTAGAAACCTCAAAAATTACAGTATTTCTCTACTCGGTATTGAATGTTATTATACATATACCTTCCTCTTCATACAACAATGTTATTATACATATACCTTTCTCTCAAAATCTGTTGTGTAGTTTTAAAGATTTAAGCATACATAGGGATATATGGACAAACAAAGAATGTGACTTTGTTTTATACTATGTAGTGATTAATATTAAAAACTCTAGACATTCATTACTTCATATAAAGATAATCTTAATATAACTACCATAATATTTTTATACCATTTCTGGAAAGTTTAGCAACTTCTTCTTTAGTTTTGCAGCTTTCAATCATGCCAATATCAGCACCAGCTATAAAACATCCTGGTTTTCCTGATATAAATACTGCAGCTTCAATAGCAGGATTTGATTCAATTTCATTTACAATACTTGAAACTTCATTCATAACAGTCTCATTTAATGAATTGACCTAAAAGAAATAGAGTTTTTAGTTCCACAATATTTGATCACCAATATAATAGTGTCTTTGTAATATTAAGTATATCTTTATAAAGTGTTACTTTATATTAAAAAGACTAGAAGACCTAGCCACAAGTTGCTGTATGGTTATCAAGTAGTACATATTGTAATGTGTAATATGTTTGTTGGGTATATCCATGCCCAACCCCATTAAGTGTCGAGTCCTTTATCTAAATACAAAATATGTACCCATAATGGCAAATATATAAATCAACTACTTGAAAAAGGAATTTTAAAATAGTTACATTGGTCTATATGCAAATATTCATGGAGATGTCTGAGACTTTTATAATCACATATAGCTCATGTGTTATTGGTCAAATACTAGTAGGACAGAATTTTGCTCTCTTGAAATACTGTTACCTATACTATATTGTTGCCTCACTGATAGTAACACATTTTGATATATTTACAAAAGTATAAGTTATTATTTCAATCTGTAGTATTAATGAAACAACTTCTCACTTAGCCTAAGATACTGATCAAGACTATCTAGAAGTTGTCATACAGTATTTATTTCATTGACTGAAGTAAAAATACATATAAAAAATTTAATTAATATATAATAATATAAAGTCCTGATTAAGCCATAAGACTATGTTGAAATGTTTTTACTACAGAAAAGATGGAATTGCTTACCTTAACATTAGGCGAATCTAAGGTTACAACATATACTCCATTGACCAGTTTACATTTTGTGTGAACTTGTGAGGCCGCAGCGGCAAAATGCCTATTATGCACCCCTACAATACAAATAAAATATAATTAATAATCATACTTAATTAATTATGATTTCCTAAGAAATAACTTTAGATCAATTATAAGTGTTAATGATATTTTAAATATGAGAAAGAACTTTAAAATTTTTGAACGCTTTTTTATCCATATTGATTGTTTAAAAGTTGTTTTAAATGAGTATATTCAATTTAGATACTGCAATTATTACATTACTTACTACTTAAAAAATTCACATTATTACGGCGTTTAAGGATCCTTAGTGCATTAAGCATTTTACTATTAGACATTCTCAGTAACTTAAGTAAATATCAACTTAAAATATAAATAAAGTGCAATAAAACTAAAGAATTTTGGACCCAGACTTTGAACCTAAACTTTCTCGTCAGATGGGATGGGGCTGGAGGGGGTGAAGTGAGTAAGGGCGAGGGGAAGTCAAAGGCCATTGACATATAGAGAATACATAGACGAATAAAATATGATTATTATATAATGATCTATGGTACTCATAGGGTTATTATTGATTATTATGCTTGAATAGGGAGGCCAGCCTAAACTATGCCCTATTTAGGGATGTATATTGGAGTAGAAATAATCAATGACGAAAAATTTAATTTTTTTTCCTTGAAAGTTAATCGATTTTTTATACATCGATTAATTAGTATCGAAAAAAGCGATTATTTATTATCGTTTTTAGTATATTTTTTTTCTTTTGTATTTAATTAATTAATTAGAATAAAGACTTGAAGTCGACTTGTACGATTAGAAAACAATATGGATTTGCTGTTTGCAAAATTTGATTAAAATGTGTAATTTGGCTATATTGGTTTAACGTTACAACACATTATCAGTAAAATTAATGAAAAAGAGAGTGAAAAAAGAGGTTAAACAAGATATAACCATTTTTTAAAGATCTTATAATGATTAATAAATCGATTATAATTCTAAAATAATCGATCAAAATACAAATCGCTTATTGTTTGACAAGCTATTTTACAATAAAGAAAAAGCTAATGAGGGTTTGTCATGGACGTAGTGTATTCTTTATCCAAGGGGTTTGTCAATCTATCTCTCTTTTTTATGTATGATTAGACAATGATGAAATTTACGAGTTTCATCTTCCCACTAATTATTAATTGTAACTCACAGACCTGCATCCATATGCAGGGGATCCATATCCCCTGCTTTGGTTAATAAGTTACGATGGTACTTATATAAGTCTATGATGTCTAGTCAAGTCTAGTCTAACTGATTGCCTGAAACAATAGACTAATAAAGAAATTATTCATAGAGAAATTTATTCAAAATTTTATTCCCGAGACATACATGAAGTACATGAAGCTCTTCCATAGAGTTATTATGCTAGAGTAGGGAAGCCAGTCTAAAATGTATCATATTACAATAAAGAGAAGGAAATAAGGTTGATCTGCCTGTCTCTCTTATTTTTGTTTCTCTCACTTACAGGCCTGGGTACTTTAGTATTAATAAATTGTATGAGCTATAAATTAATAAATATAAAATAATAAATTGTATACAAGAGTATATTTTGTTTCCATTGAATCAAATGTATTTCCTGGGCCTCATGCGAATTTTTATAGCCGACTCGTATTGTCTTTGCACGCCACGAGTACTTTATAACCCACTATTCATTAATAATTTCCCCGGTTTTTAGATTTCATTTACACCAACTCCGAAGATATTTATTTGAATTATATGAATTAATTAAGGGATTGTAATGTTAAGCATAATATACTAATGCTAAGCATAAAGTACCTATTAAGTTGATAAGGAATTATACTACACCCATCTGAATAACTTTCCAATTACCGCATTGTGCTTAACGATTTTCTTAGCAGTTAAAAAAGGGTTGCATGCTGTCTTTATAATATAAATATATGCCAACACAAACTTATTTGTAGCCCTATAAAAGAAGAATATACTTACCGTTATTTTGTTAGAGCTACCTTAAATGATTGGGCAGGGATTTCTTTAATTGGAATTTTCAACAATTTTTATGATATTTCAACTTATTTACGCTAAATCTTAAAATTGTATGCACTAAAATCTTTCTTGCGATTTACATTCTAAAATAAATTTGGCACAAAAAGCAAAAATGATTATCATATAGCTCATAATGTCTTAGTTGTCTGAAATGTAACTACTATAACTAATACTTTTTTTTTGTATGTGATCGATTTTCCTAAAATGTACTGACCGGCTTCATGTACCATTTTTAATAAAAAAAAGTGAAATTCTTGAAGAATGTTTGTGTGAATAGAACACTCTCCGGAACGGCTAAACTGATTTTAATGGGACTTTCACTGGACGATAGAGGAGATTGTGGAGCAAGAATTTCTGTGGGGTCGGGATTTAAGCTCAAAAAACTCTGTGACACACTGATTGTCACGCAGACGAAGCCGCGTACAGCTATTATACTGTAATATATGACATTTTCAGTTTTAGTACTAAAAACTTGTCCCTTAAGATGTATAAAAGCGAAAACGGGCTTCACCAATAGAAAATAAATAATAATTTTAGGGGAATCTTTAAAGGTCCATTATTTAGTATCGCTGTCTTATATATTTCTAGATTTATGACAGTTTTAGGGAAAACGGTCTTGGTATATAATTCTAATTTATTATATCTTGTGATTAAGCAAACCTTATAAACTTAATAGTACAGTTTTTGCGGCTTGACACCGTCCCCTTTTTTACATCTCAAGCTGGTATAGGTATACGAAAATTATAAGCAGTTATTGTCTCATATTTTATAATAATATATATCAAAAGAACGGTTGAGTTATGCTCGTCTTTGAACGTCCATTGAATCCACTTAAACTACCAAAGCTATACTCCATCAAAAGCTTTAGATGCGTAATTGCCCGGGACGGAGCGACTTACCAGGGTTGCCAATAGAATGAGTTATATAATTATATATCTGGACTTGTTATCTTTGCTATGATAAGCTTTATTTGATAAACAGCTTGTACCTTGGAGAGTTTTATATCCTGCAAAAAGATACCAGGTCAAGTGCACTGCCGTCCTATTAGTTTATATAGTCAGCATCTCATTTATTCAGGAGCAATCTTTGTATCCTCTTGTATAACTCATTGACATCACAATGCCTTTAGGGGGCAGTATTGTTGTTCTGTGGCAAATGTTCTACAATATATTTGTATTGGTGAAGAATTCTGTACCAAGGGCTACTTCCGAAATGGCTGTACTATATAATATAATTTCCGTATTATTTGAATTCATAGCTTTCGTTGAACGTTATAGTTTAAAGTTACATATTTTTCCGTAGAAAGGGTTGCGATCTTTTTGTGGAGTCTATCTGCTGCTGATACTTCGGGTGCAGGGCACAAATTTGTTGAGTTTGTGATAGTGATCTTGCATGCATCAGATATGTAAACACTTTACATTTAGCATTATATATATTTACTTATTTCCGCAAGGTAACGCCTTATTCTATAAATTCTTTGTAGGAACTTTCCAAAGGCTGGTTGATTTTGCGGGTGTTTACGCTGTTTTAGTAATTTCAAAGGTGTCTTTAATATCTGATTGAGTCTCATGTTTAACGCGGACGTTATTTTTGCAAGATGCTGTTTAGAGTGCAATTCGTTTATTTGCTTTAAAATATATAGGAAATTGGCCATGACCAAACACCATGACCGAGTCTTTCGAGGAGGTCACGGGTTCAAACCCGGGCAGACACCAATGAGTTTTTCTTTTAAAACATCGTGAGGATACCTACATATCTCTAGAGAATTCCGGAGATATGTGTAACCTACCATCCGCATTAGAGCAGCGTGGTAGGTCTTAGCTCCAATCCGTCTCACGAAAAACGGAGAGAAGAGGCTAATTCCCAGCAGTGGTACAGTAACAGGCCGCTACTTACTTATTAACTACTGTTAGTGCTTGTTACAGTTTTTTTAAGTGTATATACCTTTTATTTGTTAATATCTTAAGAGAAAGGTAAATTAATTCTACCGGAATATTTTTCTCGTTCGAATAGAATAAGCGATAGCCCTCATTTAATCCGGTCTCAACTTCCTGAAAGGAGGGTGGTGGGTGGTTAGTGGGCGCACTGTTACCATGGTTACAGAGTACGAATCGCAACAAGTGGTGCTTGACTTACTTTTTATTTAGGTGAATAAAAAATATTTTAAGTTCATTTTTTTATTATTTTTTAAAATTAATACTTAGACTAGTGGTACGCGCAACGTCTCTCGCGCCAACTTAAACTAGTATAAGTATATTATCAATATTGCAATAATTGTTTTGTTCGCTGTTTGTTTTGTTATATGATAAACGCAATTTTTTATCCTATTCGTTTCCCCGTTGTATAAGCTATTAATGTGCCAAATTTTATCAATGGTAGATTATAGTATTAAGAAGATGGTGTTTGGAAATTTCCAGTTACAAAACTAATGACAATATTATTTTGCTATCGCTATAAACAAAGCAAATGCTTTGCGATTTTGTCGTGGAGTCTATCTCCTGACGATGCTTCGGTTACAGGGCGAAACAGTTGTTGAGATTGTGGTGGTGAATCTGTGCAGTGCTTGTGTATTTTTGTGTTATCGGTGTCGGGTAGTGCATTATTACTTACAAATTCTGCATGTACTAGGTATGAGGACGATTAGTACACTCTACATTTAGCATTACATAGGTTTTCTTTTATCGCTGATTATAGCAAAAGAATGGTCTCATTAGTTTCGTATTATGGATCTCCGCAAAGTAACACCTAATTCTATAAATGAATTTCCAGTTAAATAATTTTTATTGTCGTGTACTTGTATTTCACAACTTTTATCGTTAATATTTAACAATAATAGCTGTGATGATAAAACAATCTGTAATCTGGTCCAATTCAGTGGTCTTCAAGATACGAGGCAATCAAAAAACGAATACAACAGCTAGATCGTTGATGCTGATAAGATTTCTGCGTGTATACTACACGTATCTATGAGTAAAATATACATTACATTTTGCACGTAGATTTTTGTTTACACGTTTACTAAAATGTTGGAAGTATGACTTGTGTCAGGTATCTAGATAAAAACAAATCCTGTTTACAATATTCACGTCCTATATGATAACTACCATGAGCTATTAAATTGGTTATTTTAAGTGTTCTTATCTCTGTATCTTATATCAATTTTCCATTTTTCTTTGTTTTATCTTATACTTGAATTCTTTTCATACGCGACATCTTAAATGTTTAACGATTCTCTAAACTTATATGATAGCCCGTTATATAAGCTTCAATTGTACTAAAATTCATCAATATTGGTCCTGAAGTTTAGCCGTGAAAGCGTAACACACAGTCAGACAGATTACAAACAGACAGACAGACTTTTGTATATATATTATATGGAAGAATGGATTATATATTTGCGATTATTTATAACATATTACTTATTAAGTTATAATAAAAATAAAAAGTATTTCAAAATAGACTTATATTATTACATAATATATACTTAAAGGATAGGGAGTAATTTTTTTATATAAATACTTATTTAAAAAAAACACGCATACCCGACTCAACACACACACATCCACAAAGACGCCCACACGCACGTACAAACACACACTAACTATACTTTTTCTGTTAAATTTAAGTTATTTTAGAGTAATCTGTTATTGACCTTATTGTGAAATAGCACTGTTTATTGTTTGTTACTAAAACTTGTCAAACGCTGTTTGATTACCAATAAAGAAAGAAATAAATAAAAAGACTTTCTTTATCAAATGACCATATCTTTAAGTGATATTTCATTCTAATTAATTGTTTTGGATTACAGGATAGTGCATGGTGAAAATTAAAAATAATTTTATTAATTTATTAAAGGTGTTTTCGTAGTTTTGCTTAATATTAATATTTCTTCTATTCTAAAACGTAAAGTAAGAGATACAATTTTTGCGCAACACCACAAGTCTACCGACTGTACAGGGAATTGATTCAATTCTTCTTGTCGTGACTGAGGGTGTCGGTGATGGGCCTCCATTTTACCCACCCCACTATACGCGTAAATGTTCTTTCGATCAGAAATACCACTACAAAATTGAAAATGAAAATTTTTGTACTGGCCCATTGGCACAGCTGACAGTGACCCTGCTTTTAGCTCTGAGGGTCGTAGGATAATTTCGCTTAGAGGCAACATTTCTAAAAAAATTGTATGTTCTTCGAGTCTGGGTATACTTATGTATTGAAGTATTTTAATTATATATATATATTATTACTAGCAATCGCCAGCGGCTCCGCCCGTGTGGAAAGATAAAAACTGTAATATAGTCTTTTGATAACTATAAAAATGGTTTAAGAGGGTCAACTTTAAAAGCTAGACAAATGCTGTCGCGGACTTTTATTTAGAACTTTTAGAGGGGAACAATTTTGTTATACATGATTTTTCAAAAACTATTACCGTTTACTCAGTGCACGCAAGAAAAGCTTTAAATTTCGTTGCCGTTTTCGTACTATTTTTTCTTGCTGCTCCTCTCCTATTCACCTTAGCGTGATGTTATATATGTATAGGCCTATAGCCTTCCTCGATAAATTGACTATCTAACACTGAAAATTTTTTCAAAATGTGTCCAGTAGTTCCTGAGATTTCGCGTTCAAACAATCAATCAATCAAACAAGCAAACTTTTTAGCTTTATATATTAGTATAGATAACACATATATTAAATAACTTTGAAAACGGAGGACCGTGTGTGTAATTTTTCCCATATATTTAGTTTAAAAAAAAAACTTATTTCAAATATTGATAATGTAAATGTAATTCAATCAATTTTTATTATATTTATTATTGTTGATCATAGAAAAGCTAAAGTAGTTGAATACAATTGTAACGAAAATCTGTGATTCGTGGCTTCTATTGTAAAAACAATTTGATTTATTTATAGGTATATTATATAATAAAAATAAAATTGTGTTTCCTGCCGATTGAATCGACACTTGCTGATAACACTTAACAAGGGAGCTGCGTTACAGATATATAGGTACCACAGATTCTAGAAAATCATTGTTATTTTTAGAACAGTTATATTAATCTTAATTACAAACTTGAAATGATTCAACGTAATATTATATAATCTATAAAAAAATAAATTATGTCCACTGTTCTCCATATTGTAATAAGCTATACCATTATTTAACGCAGATTATATCAAAATAATATTTTCATTACTTTTTATTATGATATATAGGTACCACAAATTCTAGAAAATCATTGTTATTTTTAGAACAGTTATATTAATCTTAATTACAAACTTGAAATGATTCAACGTAGTATTATATAATCTATAAAAAAATAAATGATGTCCACTGTTCTCCATATTGTAATAAGCTATACCATTATTTAACGCAGATTATAACAAAATAATATTTTCATTACTTTTTATTATGGAGCTCCGCTAAAAACGCCTAATCACTATCACTACATATTAAAAACAAAGTCGCATATATCCTATGTACGCATAAAACTTTAAAACTACGCAACAGATTTTGATGCGGTTTTTTTAATAGATAGTTATTCCAGAGGAAGGTTTGTACGTATAATAACATTCAATACGGAGTAGAGAAATACTGTAATTTTTGAGGTTTCTGTAAATAATTACATTTTTTTCCGCTTACATTGCAAACGCAGGCTAAAAACTTTAAGATTTATCAAAATGATGTACTAAGTATTTGTACACCTTGAAAAGGTCTACAGAAAGGTCCGCGATGGTATATGTCTATCTCTTATGGATAACCCACAATAGCATTTTTTGTCATTTACTTTTTACGAAAAATAATGCCTTATGTTCAAAGCAATTTTTCTACAATACAGCATTAATCCTTATCCAAATAAGTACCTTAAATAAATTGTTGATTTAATATAGATCAACATGACCGTTTACAGCATGTAATTTAAGTGAACATTTTCGGAGATATTACAGATTTAAAATGCCGTGAGGACGCCGCGCTTCGCCCTATAGCACTTCGAATCTTTTAAGAGTTTGTTTAAAGACATTCTGTAATTAATTGTAAAAATAAAAACATAGTTAAAATGTAAAAGTAAATAAGTAAAAATGTACTATATGAGTTTAGATATTCCAAAGATAGCACGAAATCGTCTTGGTATAGGGAGAGGAAATTGTTTTTCTCCAAATTTAACGCTTGCGGGCCACGGGCAGTAATGAATAAATCAAGACTACTGGATCAATTTTAATCATTTTTTTACACTGACTGACATGGGATATATATTTTATATCCGTGCGAAGCAGGGGCAGGCCGCTAGTTATCGTATAAATCATTAATTATTATTATTTGTTATCTGCGTTAAATTATTTGTTAGTAATGAAATATCTGTTTATTGAGTTTTCGATACAAAGTATTATACATATTCTATTCTGTCTATTGTTATTTTACATCATTTAAATTATTTTAACATTAAAGAAATAGGTTTTATTTTGATGCACTCCTATTCCTACTCATTCACTATACCAAATCTCATACTCCTCTCTGTCAGAGGGAAAAATATTTTTCTTCATATATTAATTTAATATATTATGTACTGGATATTAATTACTGTTTTACAAAGACTAACATTTGACGTCAAGTGAACGTCACCAAAATCATTAACAGCTCTACCTGGTACATTACCTTTCTATAAGTCGCTGGGAAAATCCAAGTTTCTTAAATTCCAGTTAATGCGGTAGTATTGTAATTTTTATGGGAGTGTAGCCATAGCGACTAGTAATATAATCAAAGATATAGGTTTAGTAAATATTTGTTTTCCATTATAGTCCTAGTATCAAACTCAAGGTTAATTTATATATTGTTCTGTAAAATATAAGCTATTTAAAAAAATAATGTGTTTTCAATAAATCACGCGATGCTTTCCATGACGCGATTACATTTAACAGAAGATTGCTAGTTCTTTACTTTTTTGTAATATAGTTAAATGTATAACAAATATTTTGTGGATACTGTTTCCGTGTTAAGTTTAAGTTTCGGTGGAAACCGTACTATAAATAAATTTGATTTTCTATACCCCTAAAGTGACGTCTAACGTTTCTGTTATCACGGCTCATGCGCTAAAGTTAATCGGATAAATTGAGTGTGATATACGGGTATATAGATCCTTCGCTAGTTACATATATAAAGTCTGCGGCGCGGTGCAGGAGGGCAGTTGCCGCGAGGTAGTGGTCAGAGAGTGTTATTTAACAAGCAATAAATAAACTGCCTTATTTATATTCAAAGTCGATTTATTATTGACTTAAGTTTTTTCGGAGATAATTTGTTTACTTGGTAAGTACGTATCTAAGCAGCGATAGTGCATAAGCATAAATTATAAGTGATCGAGTAATCGATTGGTATTTATTAAAAGAACTGACGATGTCCTATTTGACAATTTTTACATTTGTCTAATAAAAAATAAAAAACCTAAACCAGTAAAGTGGTTAAGCTAATTTGACCTTTTTTAAATTTATTTAAATTTCGCACGTACGTTTTAAACAATTAAACTTATATAGTACATAATACGTTTATTTGTCAAATTCATAACGCTATTGATCTTAAAATCATTTGTCAATCAGTTAATTATTATTTAATATAGTTTAAACAGGAAATTCAATTAGCATTAAAATCTTATTGGTCTAAGTTAGTACCTCAATTTGGTTGTAATTGACTTTGCTACGTTTAAACAAAAACTGTATTCATAACGAAGGTATATAAATCATTTAAACAACTTAGGTATCGAACCCGTTCTCAGATCCTTGCATTATTAGACGATAACCTTGAAACATATTTGCCGTCACAAAATAATATAAAAAACGAATGAGTTAAAACATTAACTTTCAATAATAATCTTAAGATCTTGACCTTTCTTGTCAAAACTTATTACTAATAATAATATTGTCAGCGTATTGTATACTTCAGATATTGGGAAAAATTGAACTGAACTTAGTGGACGGATTTCTTTTATAATTTAAACTAGCTGTGCCCGCGGCTACACCCGCGTGGAAATCAGCGTTACAAAGTTTTTACCGCGTAATATTCCAGTCGATTTAAACAACAACGCAATGTACTTGTAATTTAAACCTTCAAGATTTGCCTTACCTTTGAGTAAAAACAGCACAAAATCCGTTATAGAGAGTATGTAGTAGATTTAAAAAATACAGACACAGACTGTCGATAAAACTGTCATGAAAACATAAAAGATTATGCATATAAAGAAATTGGGACGCTCTTCAGCGATCATAGTTTATGGCTATGTGTTGTAACTATAAGCGCCCAAAAATTATTTTTTTCCCTGATTTTTTTTATAAAAAATTCAGCTCAACTCAATAGCTAAACGAGTTGTAAAAACATCTCGTAATATAAATCAACGGCGTACTGATACAGAACTGATATAAAAATAACCCAATTCAAACGAATCCAATGGAAAACGATTGAAACTATTCATGACAATATGGCATGGAAATTTTTGATTATGACTAGTCCCAGCAAAAATACCTCGAATTGTAATAAATTATAGATGAAAAAAAAGTAACAGGAAGCGGATGTTAACGCTTATCAATCTTAGACAGGGTTTTTATCTTTATTTAATGTCATTAAAAGTAAATAGGCCAAAGTTTTGAATTAGATTAACCTTGAAAGCCCCAAAATAAAAGATTATTTAAACTTAATAGAGCGACTAGTTATTCGATTAATTAGTTACTTTTTTTAAAATAAAATATCTCTTTATTGAATATATTTATTTAATAATTGATTTCATTAAAATAAAATGGCTTAGCTCTACATTCTTGTGTAGAGTATTAAAAAATATTAAAACTAAGCTATTCAACATGGCTTATTATTAAAAATTGTTTTATGTTTTGAACAATTATTAAAAAAAAAAATACACAATTATTTAAATGTTAAAATTAATTATTGTTTTGCCCGTGGTTATTCTAGTGTGAAATCGTTGTTTTTTTTATTCAAACCAGTATATAAAACCAGTATTTACAGCTATTATATATATGCGTCATGTATGTAAAATTAGTTTTTATAATAAATTTGGAATAAGCAGCAATTTAATTGCTACTAGTTCTAAATTTACCTATTTAATTAGTTAAAATTGATGATAACATAAACAAAGTTGGCAGATACGATTCTGTAAAAATAGATAAAAAAATTATACTAAATTAGTTTTTCTGCCCGCGACATTGTCCGTGTTATTTATCTTAGAAAAAATCTCATCGATCCGTTGTTCCTTTAGCATGAAACAGGATGAACAAACAAACCTACTTAAAGTAAAATAGAATAAAAAAAAACCACTTAATCATTTAATAAATTATAAGTTTCATCAAAATATACACGAGAATTCAGGGTTGTCAAGGAAAAACTTTAGAAATACGTTATTAATGCATCGCACTGACAATTTTGCAGGGAATTACCTGTAGACCGTATGCGGGGAATAACGTTATTTCATGACTTTTGAGGTTACTTTTGTTTTTAGTTACTCAAACTTTCTAGAAACACGTTAGTTAATATAGTAGTACCTGGGTGGCCCCGAGCCTTGCTCGGTAATTTTTTTAAAGGTACAAAAATTGCAATTAAAAATTTAAAAAAAGAAAGAAAGCGCCGGTGACATGTGGAAATCGATCCCAGGTCACACTTTTTTGGTCCACCCGTTACCATTAGGCTATCACAGGTTTGCATTTGACAGCTCAAATATCATTTCGATTCAATTCTACATTTTAGAATTTTTTTAATGCCAGAAAACAGGTATAGACCGACATTTTTTAATGAAACATAGATTGATCCCCTCCCCCCCAAAACCCCTAAATGCTGAATATCATGAAAATCGTTGGTGCCGTTTCCGAGATTCAGAAAATTCATATTTATAAAGATTAACTCATTTAAATATTAAGGATACATAAAGTCCTAGACGCAGTTAAAGAATAGTGAAAATAAATATTAGATGATATAGAAAGCTACTGAACTACGCGATGACCAGTCACAGTCGTACAACTCTTCACTACAGTGATCTTAGGATGATATTTCCCGACGTTACTAGAGCACGTGCACCCTACTCGCCGCGTATCACAGCATCATAAAAGACGTCATCTAAAAAAATGTGTCATTGGACTGAGAAAAGTTCGCAGAATCTGTTGCCCTTCATTTTTTGAATCAGTTAATATGTCCTCATTTTTTCCCATGTCTGATAATCCATCATTTTTAAAGGATCATTTTTACTACCCCTGAACTCTTTATGAGTGAGCCAGTACAGCATTACTCTAATATCCATACATACATAAGTGTAATCGATTAAAAAGAAGTGTATCGCAATGTTATCTATCACTTATTTCCGTAACTAGATGTGAATTAACAAAAACTTTAGGGCTTAAACAACTTTAGTTATTCAAAGTATAAGGTACCAAAACACCCTTCATAATTATTAGAACTAGTGAAATTTAAAAGGTGTGATTACGGCAATAACTTAGAAAAAAGTACTTATAAAAAACATGGTAATAATCATTGCTCAGCCAGCTCAATAGGATGAGTCACAGAGATAATGGAGTGAATGCTTCCTTTGTACTCCTTGGAAATCTTAGGAGGTGCCGCATACATATTTTTGATATAAAGGCGCTGTTGTTTGCTGTTATTGTATGTAGAGACTGTATCGCTAATTTACAAAAGTAGTTTTAAAAACAGTGTAAATAAACGAAAAGTTATGTATAAGGCCACCTCTATTTGCGGTATCTCCCAAAAACTAGCCGTTCAACCCACCAAGTTGCTTAAATGCAGAATGTCAGTTTGCACATATCCAGGAAGTTTCCAAATGCTTTTTTTTATATATTGTAGGTTTTATCGTCAAATTTTGCTTCATCAAAATCGCTTGATGAATAGCAAATATCAATTAATTTATTTATAAAAGATAGATGTCTGCCTGGGTTTTAACCCACAACACTCTGATAACGGTCTCGTGGTCTCAATGTGCGTCCATCACGGTGTCTCATAGTTTATGTTCGTAGAAAATTTCTAAAACTACGAATATAAACCCGGAAAATCCCGCTAAGTGGGAAACTTAGCAATCAAATGCTTATTAAGAATTCCAACAGCTATTTATTATATCGTAGTTGCATATGTATGTATAACTTGCTTTGTCACAAGTTATTGATGTAAAGCATAAATCGATGAATATAAACAAACAAATTTTCTGAATGGTCGCATAAATTTATATATACCTATAACTAAACAATAACCTTGTTGTACTGGATTTGTGTGTACATAATGAAATATTTAAAGCTTTGTTCACTACGAATGATCTAATTGGACTTTGAAAACTAAATATTTAATTGAATTAATTATAGTTACCAGACAATAGTTATAATGATAATGATAAATTTGCAGGTAAAAAATAATTTGCAGGTAAAAATTATAAATTATGCATTCAATATTTTTAATTCATCATTAGCGCATATCGGGAATTAGATTTCTGGCGCTTCGTCATAGAGATCGGTTAAGAAATTGTAGATAATTGTTTATTTTTTATGGCGTACTTTTTTAATTTTTGATCATAATATAAGAACTTAGTCACTAATTACTTCGCATTACTATTCGATTCACTTCTTTTGAATTCCTTAACGCTATCTCGCGTGCGCTTCTAGGGCTACCTTGACATTATCATACCAGTGATGGTAATAAGTAATTTAGTAACCTACATTATTATTTAAAACTTAATTACACCATATTATCATTTTGTCTTTATTAATAGTTTTATTTAAAATTTAAATGACTTGCATATTTAGTATAACAATGCAAATACAGCATAACAACGATATTTTACCATTTATACTTATTCAATAAATAAGAAGCAATTTTGTCAAAAGTTTACCAATTAATTTTTTTTAACCATTTGTTAACGGCACAAATAACGACTATGTTAAATGGCGCTATCACTCTCCTCTCCGCACCGCTCCGCTCCTCTCTGTACCGCACCTCGCCCATTAACACAACTCGCGACAGGTAATGCTATAACTTCATATGCTATAACTTATATAAGCTATAACTTCACGTCTCTAGGCTACAACTTCCGCTCTCCTCATTTGCCTTCCATTTTAATAGACTTATTCGCTAAACGTCGAACTGCCCGGGTTATTTGATTGACTTTTGTGTTTAGACATTTTTACATATTTTTTTGTACTATATACTATGCATCTACATATATTTAGATGAAACTACAAACTAAATTTAATGAATTGAATCTATTAAATTGTCCATGCAAGAAAATAGAGATATCAAATATTTTGATTTTTAGCTCAACACTACTTAAAATCAATTAATAAATTGATTTTTAATATTCAATTGAAACTCCTATTTTGTTTCGTAGTCACCTACCTACTTTTCCACTTGTTAGAAAAGATTTCCAATTAAAACTTTTATAGGCCTTAGTAATTAATTTTTTGACTCAGTTACAACTTTGGTACAATTAATGAATTTATGTATTCGCTCTGTCTCAATATAATTGAAAGATTTTCGTACTACATGTCTGTGTAGTTGCATAATCAGACATGATAAAAATAAACAGCTTTAAGACATACGTGAGCGTTATTTCCATTCCAATTGATTTGAATTGAAGAATAAGCTGAAAACATCTACATTCTGAAAAAAGTTAACCATCAAGATTAAATCTAGATAGTGGATTCTTATATGTTTAGTTATCTGTTTAATAGACGATCGCTCTCGACATAATTTTATTAGGATATAAATAAAGCTCATTATGAGATAATTATAGTCCAATTGTGCAATCACCCGTGGCTTCTAGGCTTACAAATCTATCTATTTACTCTTTCCGCAGTGTCGAGTATTAACTATATTAAAGTTTATTTTTAATCGTATGAATGGGAAACATTCTTAAATTCGGCAAATGATTTTACTGGTATTATAATTGTAGGTATGTATATTTCAAAACGCTATATCGTGCAATATAAATACATAACAAACATTTTGCAACGATGGAGCTGCAAGCTAAATAGCAAAAACTTACGGAATAATAATTTAATGTTCTGTAAAAGAAAATAATGTATTTATTTCCATAATAAAATAACTTTCAATAAGTTCTGCTACAGGTTTACCATGTGGGATACTCAACAGACTATAAAATAGTTTTTGTTTCTAATAAAGAAATTTCATATGCTTTTATGAATTATTCATTTATCAAAAAAAAAAAAATGTGTCGTCCAAAGTTTTACTCTTTCAACATTCTGTCATATAATTTTGTAAAAGCGTAAAAAATGAATCCTTTTAATAACACAATAAAATCCGGATATATGAATAGTATTCACATACTTACTCGTACCTACTCTGTAACTGATCATTTTATATCATTTTGATAAAATAAAATAAAATGTTTTCAGAAGTGCCGAATGATTACAGAATATCTTATCGTTTGCAGTATTGCATATTAGATAAAAAAAAAATGTAGCCGCGAATCGCTCTACAATGTTTTCGTAATGTTGAGTTTTGGGTGTGTGATTTGTATTAGGACCTACGTACTTTTTTATTCACTCAGTATGATTCTGTATGGATTCAAACAGCGTAGAATTGTTTAAAGTTGTGATTGTAACGAGGTCCTCGGACAACCTCGCACCACTTGCTTACGCAGTTGCACAACTACTGCGCCGCTCTCTCGGCATTGAGTGTGGCTACTGAATGGTGGCTAAGTAAATCCTCTATTATTTAATTTATTATAAATTATTATTGGTATTAAGATTATATCACAGGAAGTAACGTAATAAATCATTTTGAGCTTCATTATTTGGGCTACCCACAAGCTCGTTCTATTTATCACTAATTGCACGAAATATCTAAACGTATTATTAAACTGTATTTTGATTAAATTTATTCTACGAAAATCGAACAAAAATATCAAACTTCTTGCATGTTATCTGCTTTAATCTAAAAATATATAGGTACAATATATATAGGATTATAGCAATAAAATACTTTTATTACATATATATAAATTTTATTGTTACAAAAAGATGATCTTTACTGATTATTCTTATCATCATCCTTATCTTACTCTAAGAGGGGTCGGCACAATATGTTATAAACATGTAACGTGTTTCGGCTGTGTTTTTTACGGCCGGCCGCCTACTTTACGTGAACTTACCTTAATCGTATTTTGCACCGACTCGGTATTATAGAGGGTGGTCTATACTATTCAACCGGATACCACACGGTGGGTCAACTTACCTTAGTAGTCACCTTTTATGAAACCTCGGTAAGAAATGAGGATGGTTTATTCTACTCACCCGGATACCACACGGAAGGCAGACTTACTGATTAGTTGAATGTTTAACTTAAATCTTTAAGTTTAAGAAATTTTTATTATATTCTCAAGAATATTTTAAATGTTTTAGGCCTGTCATGTCGGACCAAGATCTAAAACTGAAATTTGGTTTGTTAATTGAAAATTATGCTTGGTTTTTTAAAATAAGTACTTTTTTCATATACAAATAGATATTATCTGAGTGATTAGATATAAATGTACTTATTGGTACTGAAATCCAATTGATTTATTAAAATATTGCGGTTGTTATATAGCTTAATTGATAAGAATAAGATAAATATTACCGTATTATTAATAATAAAAGTATTTTTTATTGTAATATTGCAATATTTTGGCTAAGCTCAAGTCCTTTAAAGCAACAAAACATTGTTATTACGCTTACGTATTAGTTGCGAGTAACGCTTGTTTAATTATTTTCGGCTGTTTGAAGTATATTTACTTGACTGTATAGTTGTATTATTTTTTTTATTCTATTATTATTTTTTCTTAATAATCAGCTTTGTCATTTAAATAGTTTAATATTTTATATTTTAGATCCAATGGAAGCTAAGGAATTCAAGGATTTCGCGGGGGCGATGACGAACTACATCGCGGAGTATTTAGAAAACATACGCGACAGGTACATCGTATTGGATTTTTTTTTACATGACATTTGGAGCTTTATTTAAAAAACATTTTATTAAGAAATTTGTTGGATATCTTTAAGGCGGACCAAAACATAGTGTTTCTTTTTCGGACGTTTTGTCATAGTTTTACTACCTTTTTCATTCCATGATTTTCGTACAGAATTATGAAGCCTCCAGATTTTTAAGTTACGTAATTTGTATAGACAAAGATCTTTGTTAAATAATGGTCTTTTAATTTGGAAACACTTACCCCAGTTGGTTTAATAGTACGAATTATCTATACTAATATATAAAGCTGAAGAGTTTGTTTTTTGGTTGATTGTTTGAACGCGCTAATCTTAGGAACTACTGGACCGATTTGAAAAATTATTTCAGTCTAAGATAGTCCATTTATTGAGGAAGGCTATAGGATATATAACATCAATCTATGATGAATAGGTGAGGAACAGTAATAAAAAATAGTACGAAAACGGCAAAATTTAAAGCTTTCTTTGCGTGTGTTCCCCTCGTTGTTCCCCTCTAAAAGTTCTAAATAAAACCCGCAACAGCATATGTTTAGCTTTTAAGGTTAACCCACTTTAACCATTTGTATGGTTAATAAGTACTATGTTACGGTTTTGATTGCTAGTGTAATACAACAATCAATTATGATCATCATCGTCATCATCTTCCTGCCCTTATTCCACTCTGAGTGGAGTCGGTACAACATGTTCTAAACATGTTGTCACATGATTTGGCTGCGTATTTTACAACCGGCCGCCTGCCTGACGTCAACTTATCTTAGCCGTATTTTACGACACCTCGATAAGAAAGAGGGTGGTCTATTCTACTTAATCGGATACCACACGGTGAGTCAACTTACCTTAGTTGCCTTTTACGACACCTCGGTAAGAAATGAGGGTGGCACTATTCTACTCAGCCGGATACCACGAGGCGGGTCGACTTACCTTAGTCGTCTTTTACGACACCTCGGTAAGAAAAAAGGGTGGTACTATTCTATTCAGCCGGATACCACACGGCGTACAACAATCAATTATGTTGTAAATGATAAATTTACAATAATTTTATTCTTAGACAAGTGGTGCCATCAGTGAAGCCAGGTTACCTTCGTCCCTTGGTACCTGAGCAGGCACCAGAGAAACCTGAACCCTGGACTGCAGTGATGGACGACATTGAACGTGTTGTCATGTCTGGAGTTACTCACTGGCATTCGCCACGCTTCCACGCCTATTTTCCAACTGCCAACTCGTACCCGGCCATCGTAGCTGACATGTTGAGTGGGGCTATTGCATGTATCGGATTCACATGGGTAAGTAATATTATAAATGCGATAGTCTATCTGTCTGTCTGATACACTATTACGGTTAATCAGCTGGACCAATATTGATGACATTTGGCATTAGGATAAAAATTTACGTCCAAGCCGGTCGGTGTATAAGTTTTATTAGTTTTAAGAAAGCAAGACACTCAATTATTAATTCGACAAGTCTGTTTGTGTAATACTCGTATTGGTGTGCTTTTTAAAACAAAATAAGATTTTTAATATCTACGATGTAAATTAAGCGATAAATTAACTGAAAATACTGCAATGTTAGCTAAAATTTCATGTAATTATGTTTACAATAATACCATTAAACAACCCTTAGGAAAGTTTCAACTGATACACTTTAAATGTAAAAGAAATACATGTAAGCAATTAGAGAATATTTTATTCAAATAAAATCCTACTCTAAATCAATGCTTTTGAGCTGTATTATCTTAATTAATAAATCTTTAGGTATAGTGTTTCTTTCCATATATAAGCACTCGTTTTTTTTCTTAAGTCAATGCCAATGTCAATGGTGCATTCAAATGCGGACAAGGAAAACAACTTTTGCGGTTGAATGTATTTAAACTGAAAATTGTTAAGTTAAAGACAACGCTAATCTGTATATATATAAAGGCGAATGTATATATGTTCCCTATAGAGTCCGAAACGGCTGGACCGATTTTTGTGAAATTTTCAGACAATCTTTAGATTCCCCAGGGGATAATCCCGTAAAGTTTACTTTCAGTTTCAAAAGTGTCCTATTATATAAAAACAGCTTAAAGTATTCGGGTCCGGTACTAATACTTATTCAATATAGATATATATTGAATAAGTATTAGTGGTTGATACCCGCGACCTCGTACTCGTCAACTTAAGCGTTTAAGTACCCTTCATAATGCAATATGTGTTTTTTTTTGTCAATATGTGTTTCAAAAGAAAAACGGAATATTTTTTATCCTATACTCCGATGGCAATTGTGCCAAGATTCATCAATATTCGGAGCCAGCGGATTAGCCGTGAAAGCGTAACAGACTGAAAGAAAGTCATTCGCATTTATAATATTAGTATGGATGTACATACTCGTAGTACTTAGTTGTGGAATAACGATATGACGATAAAGTGTAATGAAATGATAACGTCGTTCAATTCCAGATTGCGAGCCCTGCTTGCACCGAATTGGAGGTAGTAATGTTGGACTGGCTAGGCCAGATGCTCGGACTGCCCGATGAGTTTCTTGCGCGGTCTGGTGGCGAGGCAGGTGGCGTAATCCAAGGCACAGCCAGCGAGGCCACACTCGTTGCATTACTCGGAGCAAAGGCTCGCACTATGCAGAGAGTTAAAGAACAACATCCAGAATGGACCGAAGTTGATATTCTATCGAAACTCGTTGGATACTGTAACAGTAAGTATTTAAGAAGCCATGTCAATATTACCTTAATCAACAACTTGCTCCTGTCCACTATCAGACACAGGCTTCTCCGTTAGCACGCCGCTGAGCTCGGTCTTCACTACTTCGTTCTCAACCAATGCCATCCACTTTGCGGATATCGTTACTCCACCTAGCTGGAGGATGTCCTGCACTACCAAAGTTTGCCAAAGCTGGGGTAGAACACTCCAGACTCGTCCTTGGCCTACGACAAATGTGACCAGTCCACTGCGCCTTGAACTTGCTAATCTTTTGGGCTTTGTCGATTTCTTTGGTTTTCTGTCGGATCACTTGGTTATGAAGAAGCCATGTATAGTGTGAAATTCGAGTTTAATTCTGGTGCTTATTAGTTAAACTTCCGTGCCTCATTTTATATTATAGGTTAATGGCAGAGACTCGAGCTTCATTTGCAGTGTGTTGTGATCATTTCCCATTTTATATTTTATGTCTTTTTGATTCATAATTTTATTTGCTTTATTGAAATATTTTTTTTATATAATTAGGCGTTATTTTGCGGAGGTCCATTTTATATACAAAAGTAATGATAATATTATTTTGCGGATTATAGCAAAATAATATTTTCATTATTTTTGTAATTGAAATAAATAAAATATATTTATTTTGTTACTTATCATGTTTGTTACTTATGTACACATACATGCTACTACCGGCCCTGTATTATACTTTTTGAACTGTACTTTTTGAAACATTTTATCTTAATGTCATGATTATTTTTTTTAACCAGAGCAAGCTCATTCGTCTGTGGAGCGCGCCGGACTTTTGGGTGGTGTGAAGCTTCGTAGTCTGAAACCCGATAACACACGACGTTTGCGAGGAGACACTCTTAAAGAAGCTATTGAAGAAGACATTCGCAATGGACTTATACCATTTTATGTGAGTATTTTCAAATTTAATGAATAAATTCAAATTCAATAATATTTCATTTTTACTGGGATTATTTTTTACTCAATCAAGATTCCAAGAAGCCAAGGTAACTGAAATCACGTAGTGTGTTTAAAAGATACACACATTTATAACAATACATAATAAATTCCGATCACTAAGTGGCCAACTCCAAAAGGTAGACCATTGGCTGCACAACTGGTTGTAACAGCGCGATATATAATAAAACCAGTGGTGCCCGGAATCTCTTGCGCGTCGTCTTTAGTACCCTCAATTACATATTCAATTATTTTTTTCCTAATAGATAAGACATGTAAGATGACCAATGCGTAGTAAGTGCCTAGATTTTACGCCTATTGCTTAGTGGTGTTCGTTACTTCATTCGCGTCAACTTAAGCGTTTAAATATCCCCAATAATGTAAATTGTATTTTTTCCTGAAAGAAAACAAGAATTTTTTCTATATGTTACTCCGGTGAATAACCTTTGCGTAAGTCAAATTTTATTATAATTTCTCCAGTGTATTAGCCGTGAAACAGGCAGAAACACAAACAGATAGAAATAGAAATAGACCACCCTTATTTCTTACGGAGGTGTCGTAAAAGGCGACTAAGGTAAGTTGATGTCGGGCAGATGGCCTGGTGCAAAAACCAAGCCAAATCATGCAATCCAAAACATGTGCCAACCCCACTTACAGTGGGATAAGGGTAGGAGAATGATGATTAAATTAAAGTTTTTAGCCTATACTTTTTAGTTAAATAATGAATTATTTATTCCAGGTCGTAGCAACGCTTGGAACTACGTCATCGTGTGCTTTTGACGTGTTAGACGAAATTGGTGATGTCTGTAAAGAAAAAGACATCTGGCTGCATGTCGACGCCGCCTACGCCGGCTCCGCGTTCATATGTCCAGAATACCGTTACCTGATGAAGGGTGTAGAAAAGGCTGACTCCTTTAACTTCAACCCCCACAAGTGGATGCTCGTCAACTTTGACTGTTCCGCCATGTGGCTCAAACAACCAAGGTGGATCGTAGATGCTTTTAACGTTGATCCCTTATACTTAAAACACGATCAACAAGGTTCGGCTCCTGATTACCGTCATTGGCAGATCCCACTTGGACGACGTTTCCGCTCTCTAAAACTGTGGTTCGTCTTAAGATTGTATGGCGTAGAGAACCTACAAAATCACATTCGCAAACACATAGCTTTAGCTCATCTTTTTGAAAAACTTTGCCTTGACGATGACAGATTTGAACTGTTTGAAGAAGTGACCATGGGTCTGGTTTGCTTCAGACTCAAGGGAAGCAATGATATCAACGAAGCTCTTTTGAGACGTATAAACGGACGTGGTAAGATTCATCTAGTACCTTCTAAAATCGATGATGTTTATTTCTTGAGGTTAGCGATCTGTTCGCGTTTCTCAGAAGAAAGTGATATTGAAGACTCGTGGAAGGAAGTAAAGGCTTCGGCCGACGAAATTCTAGCAGAAAACTAATTACTTAATATTTTATCTTATCTACATATTTATTCGTACAAATATTAAGAACTGTAGAGTATACTCGTACACAATATTTAAACAATGGCGGCATAAATATTCTGTTATTAAGCACAATTGTAATTAAAAAGATACGTTAATTTAAAGATTCGGAATGGACAGTTCTATTATATGAAATAGTAAACTGTTAATTTGTTTGAAATAAATTCAAATTAAAAAAAAATTACAAATCTGTAATTACTACTTGTTACTAAGACTATTATATATTATATACTGTAGGCTTATTAGATTTCGACGCTTGTTCATGACCTTAATGCGATAACAGTTGTAGTACAAATGTAATCATCATGTATTCATTGGTAGGTATCGGTATGTTGCTAACGTTTTGATAATTTTAAGTGACGAATTTCCTACACGGCCGTGCGAGTTCTGAACTGTAAAATATTATTTTATTTTAATTTAATATCAGCTATCCGTATAAGTATTAAATTTAAATAAAAAAATGATTATTCATGAATAAATTATTTATTCTATTAAATATTTGAAACAATAAAAATTTTAAGCAAGTGTCAGTGAAAAATATAATAGCAATATTTATGTAGTACGTTTGCGCGTACTAAACCTTAGTAATAAATTACGCAGGACGCAGAAAATTAATACCATTTGGATAACAAATAAGTTCAACATTAACATATATGTAATATAAATCTTAATAATTATTTTTGTGTGAATATTAGTACCATATTTCGGATTTAATTATACTTTTCACAGTTGTAACTGAATTTTAAATCGGTATAAAAATTAACGGTTAATTATAATAAGTTTTATCGTACATAATGATCATAAAACTAGGTTTTTTTAATTTCATTCATCTTATTTATAACCTCAAAGCAGCAAGGACGTCCAAACAAGAACAATTGTCGATTGCGTGTAAGTCTAGTCTAGGCTGCACGTTCAAGGCAAAAATTTACAATTGTTGTAATTTGTAATTGTTGCTTACCATTTAGTATTTATTTCTTAGTAATCCTTTTTTTAATTTTAATATATTTATTTTTGTGATGGCAATGAATTTTATCGATAACAAAATCATCCATCTTTTTGACTATACATAATGTGCCTAATAAATTTAGGTAATGACACAAACATATTCACATTATATAATATACATATACACCTAAACAATCATAATTAAGGTACACTGTCGTTTATGAAATGTTGTTTTTGGTTTTTTTTACATAATTTCTATTTTTTCCTTATTAGTTATGTTCTCTTTATTGGTTCTTACACTTCTTGTTCAGCGCGCGTTGTGTGCGTGTGACATACGAGTGCGATATTGTTGTATTTAAATGTTTACCTGTGATGTTTTGTTAATTTGTTGCATTGATGTAGTTTGTTACCTATATTTCCAAAACATATAAATAAAAATTTTAATCATAAAACCAATTTTTTTATTAAATATCCTCCCCTACAACAAACACAAATAGAGATAATAAATCTTAAATAAAGTTATTACTAATTGGCCTCATTAATAATGTCTAATATTAACAAAATGAACAATAATTTTTTTTTTATAATTTCAAATAGTTTTCGTATTTATTTTATATGGAAGATATTAAAAATATAATGTAAACTTGTATATAAATAAATAAAAGTCTAATTTAAACAACAAAAAATTTAAATCTTATAAAACAATTTTATAAGATATACATGTATACTTTTTTATCATTAAAGATGAATATATTATAATTATGATGAATATATTATAAATAGACGAAAAACCTTAACCATACCATATTTTAAAAAGTGGTGAAAATGAATCTTCTTTCTCTATGTACAGTGTAGTCTTTAAAATCTTCTACATAGATAATACACTATATAGGATAATCTTCTATATGAGTCAAGCTCCTAGGCAACAGCTGTCTAAATTAGTCAGATATTTGATATTTGATACAAAATTGATTAGTATGAAACCCAAAATTGGATTAAATAATTTGAGAACCAAATAAGTCAATGGATGAAAATGAAATTGTCACGTGTAATACATTTCTGGCCTAAAAAATATTGTAGTAATGCTTATAAACCTACATATAACAAGAAAGCTAAGCGGTATCAGTTATCAAAAACAACAAAATGGTGTCGCTTTATAAGTCAAAGCTCCGGTCTCAGGGCACCAGGACAGGAGCAATGTATTTTGGATTCATGTTGTATCAGTCCAACTTGTCGAGAGCCACGAGTAATAATTGTCGGAGCTGGTATGGCGGGTCTGTCAGCTGCAAACCGTCTTAGTCAGTGTGGTATTCGAAACTTTATTGTTTTGGAGGCCAAAGAACGGTAAACATTAATTTAATTCCTTATTTTGCGAGTTTAAATATTGATCTTTACATGATATTATATTGACATTAGACTTAAGACTTTTCTAAATCGAGTTAGACTTCTTCTTTGTCTACCTACGACATTTTCTGCTGAATACAGGTCTTTTCAAGGGATTTCCACGGTTCAAAATCGTGCGCTGTTTGGATCCATCTATTTTTTACCTTTTTATGACCATCCGTTCGCTTAGTGTTTGGAATCAACACTGCGTATACGCAGTGTTGATTGGTATACCAATGCGGTGGTCGACACAGCAATACCTAGGAACCTCAAAGTCCATTAGAATGTGACTTTGTGTGCCCCGCCCATCAATAGTTCAGGGGAACCAGCGACCTATGCTGTGAGTGCCTCTATTTGATATCATCACAAACGAGATATTGACAAACAAATTACTTATATACATAACTCATCGTGTTGCAAGTTACACTTATTTTAAAAAAATAATTTACTTATGTGAAACTATATTTTTACAGGCCAGGTGGTCGAATTCATTCTTGTTGGCTTGGAGATGCGGTTATTGAAATGGGAGCTGAATGGATCTATGGTGCTTGTTTACCAAATTCCGTATATACATTGGCTTCACAAGACAGACTACTGCAGACTCCTCTACCTCGCTTAGATTCATCGCGCGGTCTATTCTGCACAAGTGAGGGTCGAGCCATCGATCTTCCAGTTACAATTACTGCTTACCATACGTTTCGACAAATAGAACAGCAAGCCGCTA
The DNA here is from genome assembly GCA_947086495.1 of Morpho achilles. Lineage (NCBI taxonomy): Eukaryota > Metazoa > Arthropoda > Insecta > Lepidoptera > Nymphalidae > Morpho > Morpho achilles. The sequence continues at coordinate 12,242,620 of CAMTZB010000007.1, read as the reverse complement.
ACTTATTCAGATTAGGCTGTGAAAGACTGCACGGCACCTTACTTAATTTCATAGGTTTGCGTATTCAACAAGAATTACATAACTTTCCTGAAGATCAAAGATATGATGCAGCTAGAGTAATGTTTGGCTTGACTAATGTTTTGAGAAATAAATGCGGAGATGATTTGTCGTTGGTCAGTGTGGATCAATACGGTAGTTATATTGAGCTGCCAGGAGGAAGTGTCCGTGTGCCTTTAGGTTACGTCGGCGTGATAGCTCCATTGCTTCGAGGTTTACCTGATAACTGTATACGATATAACAAACCCGTGAATGTAATTCGCTGGGGTAAAGGACAAACAGGCAAAGGCAGGGTTTTAGTAAAATGTTGTGATGGGGAAGAAATAACTGCCGACTACGTTATCGTAACGATCTCGCTCGGGTGTCTGAAATGTCAAGCAGATAAACTTTTTGCTCCACCCCTTCCCATGTGCAAACTAGAAGCCATATGTAATTTAGGATATGGTTTAAGCGACAAAATATTCCTAGAATACGCAGAGCCCTATTGGGTTTGTCATGAAGGAAATTTAAAATTTGCTTGGTCTGCTGAGGAATTACAGTGTAGATGTGATTGGACTAGAGGTGTTTGTGCAGTTGACGAAATGCCGGGAAGTAAACATGTCTTGTGTGCCACATTGTCCGGACAAGAAGCTGCACTGATGGAATCTATGCCAGAAAATGATGTTGCTGAAGGCTTGACGTGCTTGTTGCGGAGATTTACCGGCAATCCATGCCTACCTTATCCGCAAATGTTATTACGATCTCGTTGGGCGCTAGATCCCCATTTTTGCGGAGCTTATTCTTATATGGGTTGTTGTTCGACCGTAAGCCATCAATGTGAACTCGGCACTCCGGTGCCAGGGCCGTGTGATCCACAGCCACCAATACTATTATTTGCTGGAGAGGCAACAGTCCCCGGTCACTTTGCTACTGTCCACGGCGCAAGACTAAGTGGTGTCCGCGAAGCAGAACGAGTAATACAACTTACAAAAAAGTTCGAAGGCCCTCCACGTTAATTATAGTTGCTTCTGCGTATTAAGCATTTTAAATTGAAGTTATATATTTGTATGCTTGTTTTTGATTTTAATACACAACTTAGTTGAATATATTTTTCTTTCCAGTAATTTTATGCTTTGGTTGTACCATTAATACAATCTGATAGTAATTATAATTAGAATAATTTTCCAACTTAAATAAAAAGTTAACATGTTCCAAATTTAACTAACTATAGTTAACTACCAAATAGGAGCTATAGCATTTTGCTTCTTTGCCTACTAGGAGACCTAGCCTCGCGCTGTTGTGGCTGTTTTCGAATTCCCATTTCTTAGTAGGTATTTTAGTTCACGTTAGTTATAATTTTGAGATAACGTCTAAAATCTTCATACATGGCGTAAAGGATCATAAATATAAGCAAAATACTTAAGGCAACTAATGTATTCAATTTGGCAATGATCCTGTATCTGTCTAAAAAATGTTTAAAAATATCGTATTTACATGCCATTTTTTTTACGTCAGAATGGGTATAGCGTTCTTTATAAATTAGATATAATAGGTGCTGTTGCTGATTTTCTGTAGAGCATTCATTAAATAATGATAATCCCATTATACATGATTTTGCTATATCTCCAAGAATCTGCTATACATATATTGAAAAACAAGCCAGGAAGAGTTATTAATTTTATTTTTTTTAATAAACAATACTGATATGTTAATAGACTCACTTTTTAGAGATTAATAATTATTATTGATCATAACCAAAATAATATTATTATTAAAATAAATATTTTTAATTCTACATTAATATTGTGGAAATGTTAGTAACATTTGGTAAATGTGCTTCTTCTATAAGTTTTTATTTAAATTAGTTTAATATTTTTAATAAGTATTGTTTGTGTCCATTGATATTCCATAATAAATTAATTATATTAAATAATTTTGAATTAATCTAAGAATTGCACTGCCACCATCCACTGGTATAGGGTAGTTAAGTAGGGTAGTAGTGAAATAGATTCACAAACAAAATCTTAGCGCTCTTATAAAACTCCCACCATTCTTTGTTAAGTCCTCAAAGTCAAATTTAATCTTAACATGATTATAGCAATTGTCTCTACTTTCTACTGAATATAAATATGAAAACCTATTCAAATGAGACCATGTTATACTTATGTTGTACCACACATTCTTTTTGAATAACAATGGTTCAACAAATTTTACATCAATATGAGAACCAAACTCTATATCACCTTTGAAATTAAAAGTACTGATCATTTTCTTATTAGATTCACATATAACAGTTACAACAAACTGTTCAGAATAAATATTTGTGTTGCAGTGATTAAAGACTGGTGCCATCCTTGATGGTACAATTAATGCATCTATAAATGTTGATTTATTAGCTTTCACTCTAGTATGTACAGCAGTTTCATGTAATAGATCTATGACTATAGGTGACTCTGATCTTATTGGTGCACGAGGACAATGAGACCAGTCAAGTTCCAGAGTTTCTCTTGGCCCTATCTCTGTATCAAGTGTGCTTATGACCCCATTGGTAATGTTTCCAGAAGTTTTAAAATCTTTTAAATCTTGGATTTCATCATTCAATAGAAGATTATGTTCACAGGTTTTGATTTCATCAATATTGGCAGAAGACAGAGTGAAGAATCGCAGCGACTTTAACAAACCATGTTTTGTCAACACATCTCTTCTGTTTTGAATATCAGCTTTAATATTATTTTGTTCACAATAGTGAGTGGTCCATTCAAAAACATTTTTAATCAAATCTATCTCAGACATATTAATTTTATTACAGTCAATTACTTTTTGCACACATTGGAGGCTCATATGAGCAATATTTTCTCTCAATAGATAATCTGCATGTTGAGATAAAAGTTTCAAAGCTGATATCACTAGTTGACTATCTTGAATATAGTCTGGATAGTTTAAAACAGTTATAACATTATCAATATCAAGGTTAGATTTAATGTATTCAATACAATGTTCTGTTAAATTTTCTAGCATATATTTTCTTGCAGCATACAAAATATTATAGGCTTCCTCAATTGAATGTATATCTAATTTATCTGTGTAAATATAATTGAGTAGCAGCTGAAATACACTTGGTTCAATATCAGTAATATCAATATCCTCATTAGAAGATAACGGACCATAAAACATTGCTTCAAAAACAGGACTACTAACACCCAGTATTAATCTATGAGCTTTAATTTTTTTCCCACATACTGAGAAACTACAATCGCTCCATTCTGAAGAAACTAATAACTTATTTACTCGATCATACAAGCTGTTTTGTCGGAGTTCATTCACCTTATGTCTCATCTGAAATTTAGAATATAATTAAAGCGATGTCGTCTGTTAAATTTTATCATAAAACAAAACGTTCAAACCCTTGATCAGGTTGAGGATTATATAAAACTTGTTTTCCTAACGGTAATAATCTACTTGTTTAGCGAGGAAAAAACCTTGAACTTGGAATATGACCAAGGATGAAGATGTTACTAAATTTATAATATTTTATAGGAAAAGCTTATTCATTTATGTATTCAACACTTACGTGAGTCTTACCTTAGTTTATTACAAAGATGTGTTCGAAGATGTGATATAACCGCTAATTGAATTAACGTATTACTATTTATTGGATCACTCACGAGATAAACTAGGTAGATGTTTGCAAACAAAACTGACATTTAAAGTTTAATATTTCTTGTCTCTGGGTCTACTTACAGAATAGTAAAGTCATGGATAATCACAAAATAAAGCTGTAGACTTTAACATTTATGCTTAATAGTTCAGCTTAGTAGTCTATGATTTCGGCATCAGATCGAAATTCTCATAATCACTTCCCTAACACTTTACTTCATCAATCAATCCTTCACGCCTTTACCACCATGCAGTAGTTACAAATTTAATGCTCACTAGGTGGCTCATTTTTTGTGACGATCACATAAAGCGGTTATGTGATTTGTCGTCGTGTTTTTGGGTTTGCACAAAGCGGCTTCTTGTGATTTTTTGCTAAAAAATGATAAGATAGGCAACAATATTGTAAAAATACATACCATCGTATAATTTAAATCTTAGAAGTTATAGCAAAAATAAAATAAACACGCGAAAAAATATTTGGAGACGTGAAGGTGAAAACAGTTTAAGCCATAGTAAAGGGTTTTTAAGTTTGATAGTATTTCAAGTATTAAATAAATGAACAATATCACATTGGACTCCAATAACATGTTGGGCGCCAATAACACACTGACATAGAACTTCGTATATTATGTAAGGACTAAAACAAAACTATTACACTAAAAACATAAAAACGCCTCCGCCCAGGAGTAGCCTGACTCGAATTCAAAGATGTTTCCTTGAGGCGGGAACTATAAAACGGAACGGTAGTAATCTAAATAACATGTGGATTTCCCCGAAATACGTTGGGTTGCTACAACAATCAATAAATAAAATGTTTGTTAAATGAACTTTATCCTTAGTCTTTATCTCTTTACTTTAATATTGTCTGTTGTAGCCAGAATAACTATTGCGAAAATTCCTTTTATTTTTCGCATTATAGGTAGCATGTCCAGCCGCACCAAGTTTCAATATTTGGCTAAGAAAGAAAATTTAATTATTTCTAACTGGGAGGTAAATCCATTTTCAGTTCAGGTCACTATTTCACTATGGTGTAATATGTATGTATAATTCTATATGCGGGCATATGCAAACAGCGAATAAGTAAATGAGATATATATTTTAATTAAAGAGCTAATTTTATCTTTATTCATGTTATAAGCACTAAGTTCATAAAGTTATTGCCATAGACTAATATATTAATTATTATTGCGTCTGTGGTAATTTTTAGGAATGAGATGGCGCGCCGGTTGCTAGTAGTGTTGTTGAATATTTGTTTGGGTATTTTCTTGAAAAATTAGTAATAATGTGATTGATTCTTGGTGTATTCCTTTAATTTTAAAGACCATAATGAGTTCTACATTTGAGGACACTGTGTTAGATTTTGATATCAATTTTCTTCACCCTTCTAATAATGTTGTGGTAAGATCTAGGTTATAAAATACAAATTTGAATAATTGTCTTCTTAAATAAAATAATTGTATTATTTTATATGTAGCTATACGGACGTCTAAGTTACTAAAAGATTATAATATTAGCTGACTCGAGTAAAGGTTTCGTTTATGTCCAATAAATACAAGTAAACGAAAGATTTACACTTATCTACAGATACAGTTTCTTTTTGCATAATATACAAGTTCTAACTTATGTTTATACCTATAACACACTGTAGGAATCTTTAATAAAATATATTACAATGAACCAATAAACTAAAGCCAATGAACTAGGATTATACAAGTGATAAATGGCAATTTTCATAGATGATATGATTACAGTAGGTTATTTGGAATAATCAAAATATAGATAATTGGTTCCTTAAAAATGTCTATGAATATTAAAATTGTTAACAATTTTTTTTGCTTTCTTGGCATGCTCACTATTAAAGTGTAATTGTATATATGCATAAGCATTTAGCTGTTAATTTCCCATAGTACCTTCTTAGGACTAGTAATTTTTTTAAAAGCTGGCTAATGTAAGATTTATATTACTTTTGTATAAGTTAAGTTAGTAAAAATTGAAATAAATAATATTATATTTTCAGAATGAGTGCCGGACTGATAAACAGCGCAAAGCAATTGTAATAGCTAAGAGAAAAATTATAGCAACAGAGTAAGAAATAATTACTATCAAATTTGAATTATTTCAATAATTACAGTAATCATTTAGTAAATAATTAGAATAAATTATATAATGTTTTGGTTGAAATTAGTGTTTTTAGTTGAGTTGACTTTAGATTTTTGTATATATACTGACTACAATAAATAAAGATATCAAATTTTAACAAATGAAATAATCTGAATATTAACTCATGATAAACTCAAAAACTGCTGAACAAACTTTTATGCTGCTTTTATCTAAAGATAGGGATATAACTCACAGTACAGGATTACCTAGTCTGAGTTCCTATAGACAGTCCCAATTATTTTTGTGTTTTTGCTAAATAAAGATTTTTTTTTCATTTTTATATTTTTCAGCAAAAATGTAAATTTTAAATTACTGGAGTGATTGTACTTTATCACTATTTATATAACTTATCATAATTGCATGTATTTAATGTAAATAAATTTATAAATCTCAAATCAGGCATAAGGTTAATGTGAATTTTTCATTTCTTGTCATGTTTTAACTTTCATTGTTTCAGTTCATTAATAAGAAAGTATTATGGAAATAAGGAAAAGTTAGACCAGACAGAAGTTGCACTACTGGCTGCGAAGGAGGAATGTAAACAAGTCTGTCTAGATTACAAAGATACTTTAGAAAAATTTACACAATTAGAAAAGGTATGTTTCTAATGGTATTTATAATTCTTTCAGAAAAATCATGTCAACTGTGGATTAGACCTTAGTCTGGGGTAGACCATGGACTTTTATATACAGTGTAAACTCCATATAACATTACTCGATTTAACGAGAAACTCCCTAAAGCGTAGATATCACTTGGCTTAAGTTTGTTTAGCTTGTTTCCCACACAATGATACACTCTATATAGCATTGCATCCACTCTCAATAACGACAGCAATTTAATAATATACTTTTTAAGTTGCCAAAATTAGTAAAAACTGCGCAGCTGTGTACATTAAAAAAAATATAATTAAATTACTGGTACAGCAAAAGATGTCACACAAAAATAATAGACTGTAGACAATAGTGATCAAATAAGATTTTTTTTTGTTTTTATGTAATCACTAACAATAGTCTGAAAAAAAAAGTTTATTTTTTTCTAATATAGATTTTTCTTCTCTCCATTTAACGCCAACTCTCTATAACGTCAAAATATGCACAGTCCCTTGAGAATCGTTATATAAAGTTTGCACTGTATTTGTGAATACATTACTTAAAATTTGTTTCAATACTATTTTATACTATGTTTTATTATATTTATACAAATGAAAAGCATTTAATGTGAATTAGAATAAGTAATATGTTGGTTTAAGGATTTCCATGCACAAAAAATAAAAAATGCAGAACTCGATGAGAAATACAAATTTACACAAAACCAACATGAAGCAATGAAATCACATGCCAATCAACTTCAGGTTAGTTAAAACATTATTTATATTAATATAACTTTTCCTTTTTTTTTAAATTTATAAATATTTTTTTTTATTTCTACAGTGTAGCCATATTGTAAAAATAAAAAACTGTTTTTTTTAAAGCAATATTGATAACATCATTGCTTGATTTTACATCATATTTATCTTGTAGGCACTATTTTACTTTTTCTAACACTATTTAATTTCTATTTTCTAGTTATTAATAAAAGGGCATGAATCAGTAATTGAAGCTCTAAAAATAGAAAAAGCCTTAGAGAAAAATAGTTCTGAAGATTATGAAAAAGACCTCTCTTCCATACAACAAGAAAATAAGCTTCTCCTTGGACATTTAAGTCTTATTAAAGATATTGCATTGGGTAAAAGTAAGTAGTTAAATAAATTTCTTAACAATATTTCATCATAAAACATAGTCGAGGTAGCTTTGTAGTTTTAATACAATATAGAAAATCATCATCCTCCTGCCCCTATCCCACTCTAAGTGGAGTTGGCACAACATGTATTTTTGAACAAAATAAACATAATTTCATTGAGATCTGGCTAACAAGTAATGGCTGAGTGACCAAGCGCAACGCGCTTGTTCAGAATACAGGATAAAACAATAATATTATAGTTCTGTCTCCTTCGCACTTGTATGTAGTCTCGAGATCAAGGTTAATGCATTACACACGAAATGGAATGGAATAGGGTACAGTCAATCACTTATTCATATTGTAAATCTTTTATTCAAAACGTAAAATAATTCCTGTGGCTAAATTACTTGAAATTTTTGTATAGGCTGCTAAAATATGTAGGTAAACTGTGATTAAAATTAATATCGTATGGTTAATACCGCACTGTATATATTGCTAATTTATTGAAATGAGCAAACTTTACATGACATTTGTTTATCATTATAGAAAAATTACGTCAGCGTCATAAAGTAATATTAAAGAAATATGAAAATTTGACGCACATTAGTAGTGGTGATGACGATTCTTCATCAGAAAGTAATTTTGAGGAGCCAGACTTTCTTGACGATAACCCGCATACACCACCGTTTGCTTCGCCAGAAGATACTGCGGGAAATGAAACCGAAAATGTAAGAGCTTGTTCTTGTAAAAAAAACGAATGTAACCGTTTTTGTGATTTATATTTTTTAAAAGTAATAATCTATTTGAAATTGTATCAGAATATAATAACCAGCGTATTTATTTCTATTTACAGACTGTAACCAAACCAAATAAAATTGAAACTAATATTAAGGAAGGTAAGTTGCTGTTGTTTTTTTTTTAATTGGCTTCGTCTGGTATCACTTACATAAATCAAGATAGGGCGTTAAGACCAAGTTATATTTATAATGAATTAAAATCAATTTTATCTTAAATAAAAGGTAGTGAAAGGGATATTGTCAGTAATTTAGAAAAATTTTAAAATTGTGTTTAATTGATATCATTTCATTACATAAATTGCAGATATATCAAAATTCAATGAAGATAATTCTGATAATGAAGTTGTCAGTGAAGACACTGGTCGCGGATCTTCGCTGGCATTTTCAGATGGCGAAAAGTGCTTTAATAGCCCTGATTATTACAACACGAATAGCCCAATTACATCAGAAATCGTCAAAAATAAAGAAAAAGCAACTAGAACTAATTCAGGCACTAACTCAAACAGAAATTGTGAAGTAATTCACGTTGCTACTAGTCCTATTATATTCGATGATGAACTTTTGCTGAGCGATAATAATTTGCTATTTACTGAAGAAACGGCAACAAACGATTTGGAATATTACATAACTGATATACCTTTAAGCAATGATATTGTTACTATAAGAGAAAAAAAGAAAGTAGTTGATATTGGAACTAGTCCAATAAAAGAAATTGAAAGAGTTAACATAGCAACAAGCCCATTAATATTTATTGAGTCTGCTCTGGAAAGCAGTAATAATGTACTTAATACCACAGTAAAGTATAATAATAATAGCAATGTAGTGAATAATAGCCTCAGCGATATAAACGACAGTAAAAGTTGCCAGAAATCTTCTTGGACACTAATAGGGGATACGGTTATTGACATAATCGGTAAACATACCAAAATTGCTAATTTAGCCAGTCATTGCGAACTAGAAATAAGAGGGAATTCAATTGAGGAGATGAAATGTTTAGATAGGAATAATAGCAATAACTTATGTAATGAAAATAGCAATGACAGCGAAATTGAAATGATATTGGACACGATGAGATTAACTCAGCGATTAATAACGCCTATTCCGAAAACTCCTGTAAAACCTTCTTTAAGTGAAAATAGTAACACACAAGCTATTAATGATGTTTCTGATTCTCCAAAAAAACACATAGTTTGTAAAGATGCTTTAAAACTTAGACGGCAGTATAAACTTTTACAAAAAAGTGTAGATGATCTTAAGAAGCAGGTTATGATGATTAAGAACCATAAGCCTACAGATAAACCGGTCCAAAAAATTTCCAATAATAGTGACAATGGTCAAAGTATTGACTTATTTGACGACACTAGCCAAGAAACAATACTCATAGGTATTAATAATCAAAACAGCAGCGTTCAAGTTGAAGCAAATAAAATAACCAACTTCGATTTTTCGAAGGCTTTACAAAATGAGATTGTTTCCACGTCAATAATAGAAAAAGATCAAGATGAAACAACAAATAATAACAATTTACAAAATGATTTATTATCAAGATGTAATATAACAGAGCAGAAAATTGTATCTAGTTCCTCTCCAATACAAGATACATTCAATGAATCAATTGAAATCAGCAAAGATATAGATAAAGAAACATCCACAAGTTTAAGTGTAAAAAATATTGAACAGAGCCCTATGATTGATAGCCGTGAAGCAATAACATTTGAAGATGATTGTATAAGTGAAGACGAGAATGTTATTGTTTTAACTAATGCAATGGATCATACTGTAAACGATTTATCAAAAGACTGTAACAAGAATAAAACTGTGAAATGTAAAAAAATAAGTAAGCTTAATAAATTTAAACGAAAATTGCTGCCTAGGTCCAAGATTTCGAGTGTTAAAGTTCCTATCAGAAAAATACGTCCTAAGTCAAAGCTAAGACCTATAGTAGGAAAAACCAGTCATACTGATGCTATTGCAATATTAAATAATAAATCCGTGTATGAAAATGCCGCAAAAATTATGGCTGAAATTAAATCTAAGGAAAGCAATTCAATACAAGAAGGTAATGTACCTAAAAAAGCAAAAAAATTTGTCTTTAATGAGAAAGAAGAATCGACTACACAGGTGAATACAGATTTAATTTCAAATAAACAAACCTACAATGTTAAAGATATTAATAACCTTTATAATCCTGTTGTTTGTTTGTCCCAATTAAAACTCGATGTTGTACATGGTAAACTATTAGAATCAAGTCAGGTGATCAGCCTGCATGATGATTTTTCACCTACAGCAAGAAGTTGCGAAAATAAAAAGTATAGTAATAATGAATGTGTATCACCTATCCAACGGGATACAAAAGATAAGAATTCGGAAAATTTTGAAGAAAAGCGAAAAAATTTGAAACGTGCGGCGACTGATGTCCCTTTTGTTGTTCCTAAAAGAATATTGCGTAGCTCAAGCAATCGGGAGGCAATTATTGATAATCCTGAAGAAAATTTGTCTTGTGTTGATGATAAACGTAGTGTTCATTCACCCAGTAAAACTAGAAATTATAAATTGTTTAATGAAGATAATAAACAACAGAATAGAATTAAAAACAGTGAAATTCCAAAACAAAAATTATGCAACATAGAAAATGAAAAACAAAACAGATATAATATTATAAATGCTGATTCGAGAAATAAAATTCCGGATCTAGAAATGTCAAGGGTAGAAATAGAAAAACAGAATAGACTTCAAGACATTTGTGAATCCGATTCTGAAAGTGAAAGTGATGTTCCCCTAAATAAACTAAATAGCCATCCAAAGAAAAGTATACTCTGTAAGATGTTAGAAAAACATGGGCGATCCGGTAAATCTTCAACGAAGAAAGTTCCTGGTAAGAGATTTTTTTAAAATCACAAATATACCTATTTTGGAAACTTCATAAATGTACTAATACTATTTACCTGCCTCACTTAGTACCTGATTATCTCAGCTTGAGGTTTTCGATAAGGAAAAGCTATTAGACCGTGTGATAAAGATTGCAGCGAGAATGACGAACTTAATATTTCCACCATCTATACTTATTAAAAAAGTCCCCAAAGCTGTCTGTCTGTATATGATCGATGGTCTCAAATGTACTGAACGGATTTTTGTACTGTTTTTATTAAAAAGGTTCCAATAAGGTTTAGGTTAATAGTACACAAAGGTTTAATGTAAATCGAGTTGAACAGGTCGATTTACAACAATTTTTAGTAGGGGGTAGTAACAAAACAAACAATCAAAGAGCCAGTCTCCTGCCCAGACTCGAGGGACTATTACATGCTGCATATATAGCTTGTTGGATATAAAGTTCTCTGTAGTATTTCCACACTATATTAGGTTTTAAATTATTACAGTTTTGTGGGCTTCTATCCTCATTACTTTTCTGTGGAGGACTTTGCCGAGAAAATAAACTGATACTTAGCCTTTTAGTTTTTTGCTGCCTAAATTTAACGTCTCGTAACAGGGAGACGCTAAATTTAGGCAAAACACTAGAATTTTTAATAGTACGGAGCGTTATGTCATAGATAGCATTCTAATGAAGATTACTATGTATCTAACTTAATTAAACTTTATTTTTAATTTGGTCAGTTAAATATTAAATTAATTAAAAGTATTAAACTAATTTACAAATTGGTCAGTTGTGATGTATCAGTTGAATGCGATATATAATTTTACCTTTAAAATTATATATCGCATTGAATTTAATTTGAATTGTATATGAAAAATTTGTTAAACAATTTTTTTTCCTTATTTCAGAAAGCATATCTAACTCCATCTGTAAAACATTAGAAGTAAATATCGCTATGATAAATGATTTGCCAGTGGGTAAAGCAAATCCAAGCATGAATAAACTGGTCGATGAGATACATGGTTTGACTGAAAGGAATTTCCTGTCAGGTTTCATGAAATATCTAAAAGATCCAGCTCGGAAGAGGGAACTTTTTAATAAAGTAAATTCTCCTCCCGCACCACCAATGAGTAAATCGGAACAAGTTATGTTATATTTAGTCAGACAAATGCAAATGCGAAAACCGAATACAGTCAATGTAATCCTAACTCATATAGAATTTTCACTGTTTCAAATAAACAGGACTCCTGAATTTGACATTATCGAAAGTTTATCACATTTTTATGCTTTGCTGTGTAGATATTTTGGATTGAAGAGTCGACTCAGACTTTTTATACTAGACGCTATGTATTGTCTTCAATTCAAAGTAGTCCCACTTATCAAGCAGTGCTTGGATGTTTGGATGCATATATTGCCTCTAGCACATATGGGAATTGGTGAGTTAATGATTTATATTAGTGATTACATTATTAATGTCTATATCACAAAAAACCCAAATGAAATTATTTTCATCTTCCACAGCCAAAAGCCCATTGGTGACTTGTTTAGTATACCTCTTACATTTCTACAAGTGCGAAGATAGGTTTAATAGAGTTCAGGAGATAAGATCTATTTTAAATCGAAAGTATTTCTATCAAATTACTGACTGGAATGAATCAAAAATTTTGGAGTTGTTCAAAAACGCCATCAAAGAAATCAGAGGTAAGCAAATTATGCCTAAAGATAAAGTATATTCTGTCACATATCAGGCAATTTTGCATATTCATAGGTTACAAAGGAAGATAAAACCCACCATACACTTATTTACAAAGGAGTTTTTTTTTTTTTTTTTTAAATAAATATATGGGACACTTAGACAAACGGTCGTCCGTCCCCAAAGTAAGTAACTGAATACTTGTGTTATGTTAGACAGACAACTGGTGAATATATACTTATATATTTTTTAAATACATACTTAAATACAAATATACACCCAGGCTCAAAGACCAACAATTCATTTATAGAAAATGTTGGCCCTCGGCGGGAATCGAATCCGCGACCCGCGGAGCTGAAGTCAGGGTCACTAACCACTGCGCCAACGAGCCAGTCAATTGTTATATTCTAAGTTAATTGTTATATTCTAAGTGTGAATAAATAACATCATCTAAGCTCTTATTATTAAAGTTACCTAATTAATTCAGAGATATCTATATTAAGATCAAATGTATAATCATTATTTTATTAGTTAGCCATTTAGTTCTATCATAGTCAAACTTTGTAGCCCAGTAGTAGATAGATCATACGATTCTATCGTGAGGGCTTTTTTTGGGTTCATACAAAGGATAAACATGAATAGTTTTTTGCCAAAACTTACGTCTCTAATTGTTAATTGCAATTTAGCATTTAGCACGCTTATTGGTAAAGAAAAACATAGCGTATAAATCTGAATATCTGTTATCTGTATAATTCTGGTGATATATAGCCTAACAATCTGAATTGGAGCAGCATGGCGGGTAGCTTAAAAAACGGGGAGAGGGGGGTTGTACTCAGGAATGGGATAGTAGGCCTTTTCTATAGTCCAACTTTGGTCTTTAAAGACTGAACAATTGTCGACAAATAAATGTAGTGTTCAATTATTATATTTTAATATCAATAATGCATAATGATCTCCTCTTTCAGATATTCCTATTGAAAAGAAAATGTTAAAAATGGCTCTGATTATACTCGGCAAGAGGCAGGGGCCAAAGTGGTGTCATAAAAATATCATTAAAAGTATGTTGATGCCCGCTATTGAAAGTGAGAATGTATCTGTGACGATAAAGCAGTTCTGCGTACAGATGTTGGGGGCGTTGCTGAAGCCCTTCCCAGCGGACATGAAAGTCCACTTTGAAATAGCAATAAACCATCTTCATGATATGCTGGATCAAAATCGTAAGTAATTATTTTGTGCCTACATGATTGCAGGAATAGTAGTGCTATTATAAATATGCTATACTATTGTAAATGTACTATTATAATTATAAATAATACTAATACTTTAAATTATAACTGTAAATGTACTATTATAATTGTAAATGTACTGTTATAATTATAAATAATTCTACTACTACTTCTATTATAACTGTAAATGTACTATTATAATTTTAAATGTACTGTTATAATTATAAATAATACTACTACTACCGCTATTATAACTGTAAATGTACTATTATAATTGTAAATGTACTGTTATAATTATAATTTAAAAATGTTGTAACAATTTATTTATGCTTAGTAATAATATACTTACCCGTATGAATTCATCTATACTAATAATATAAAGAGGAAAAATTTGTATGTATGTTAACTACTGCACCGATTTCAATAATTCTTTTACCATTGGAAAGCTGCATCTTTACTGAGCAGCATAGGCCTCATATTATACATTTTCAAAAAAAGGGATCCGTAATAAAAAAGTAATAAAGTGTAAAAAAAAATTACGCGGGTGAAACCGCGGGATATTACTTGTATATATATATATAATAACGCCGTGTGGTATCCGGCTGAATAGAATAGTACCACCCTAATCTCTTACCGAGGTGTCGTAAAAGGCGAATAAGGTAAGTCGACCCGCCGTGTGGTGTCCGGCTGAGTAGAATAGACCAACCTCATTTCTTACCGAGGTGTCGTAAAAGGCGACTAAGGTAAGTTGACCCACCGTGTGGTATCCGGTTCAGTAGAATAGACCACCCTCTTTCTTACCGAGGTGTCGTAGAGTACGACTGAGGTAAGTTGACGTCAGGCAGGCGGCCGGTCGTAAAAACGCAGCCAAATCATGTGACAACATGATTATAACATGTTGTGCCGACCCCACTTAGAGTGGGATAAGGGCAGGAGGATGATGATGATTACTTGTATATAATAATTTGAAAAAAATTATAGATGTAATTGATCCGCGACGATTCAAAACTGCTTGCTTAAGTTTACTTGAATAATCATTATTTTGATTTGATTTGTTTCAGCGTCTGATACCATGAAAGAGGCAATATTCACTAGCTTAATATATATCAATCATCACAATCCGAATAGAGTAATCCAGTCGCTGCTCACTTGGATGCCGCAACGGGTGTCGCCGGAATTCGAAGCACTATTACGGGATTATGTTCGAGGGAAACCTTTGTTTGCGTGGAAGAAGATATTATCACGAATAACAATGTAAAAATTAACTACTAAGATTTATATGTGATGATGTAAAAATTGTATTTACTTAGTATCAGTAAATAATCAGTGATTTGCGGTTGAGACTACCGTTTTAAAGCATAGGTTTTGAACTGATAGTTTTTCCACCTGCAGGCTTATTATGGTATTTAGGCAAATAAATCTCAATCCATGCAATTAAGTAATGGTAATAAAATATATGGGGAAATTAATGATATCATCATTTCGCCCTATCTGAAGAATAAAGTTACATCTTCCATTATTAGAACGGGAAATGTGACTATATTCTTCGGATAGGGCGATCTGTCCCCAAAGTAAGTTATTGCTTGTGTTATGGGTGACAGATAACTGGTAAATACAATTACAATAAATACTTATATCTGGTTCGAATAGTTTTACACCTGCAGGCTTATTATGGTATTTACGTAAATAAATCTAAATGCATACAATCAAACAGTGGTAATAAGATAAATATATAGAATAATTACTGTTCATATCGCCCTATCCGAAGAATAAAGTTACATCTCCCACGATTAAAGCATATGGAATGTGACTTTATTCTTCAGATAGTACGATCTGTCCCCAAAGTAAATTAATGCTTGTGTTATAGGTGACAGATAACTGGTAAATATAATTCAAATAAATACTTATATCCGACTCGAAGAACCAAAAACTTGTAAAATGTTGGCAATCGGCTGGAATTGAACCCAAAACCCAAGCTAAAGGCAAGTGACTGTCAATACTTGTCGTGCTAACAGAAGGTATCGATAGCAATTTCCTGGTTAGATCATTTAAATATTCCACTTATTAGCATGTAAAAATAGTTAACTGTTAATTGTGGTAATTTTCAAGGTTAACAGTGTTCCTCATAGATCACAGATAACCTATTTAGTTTTTGTTAAAGATCAAGATTTTGCTTTTGTAATTTTTAGATTTTTGATTAATAGATATTACTTTATTTACACCTTATCCAGAGAGTGTTATTTGAAATGCAGTTAAAAGTGAAATTTGAGAATCATTTATGCAGTTCCTTTAATCGACAGTCAACACTTGATGTCAATTATTTTTTAAGGCCTCAGATATTCTATATTAAACTGTTATTTGAAACCTATGTTTTAAAGTTAAAACCAATAAAAGTAACTACATATTTCTATATTAGTATAATGTCTGTATTTTACGTTTAATGATAGGGTATGGTAATCATCCCAATGATTCTGTGATTTGTGTTAAATAACTTCATTTTAGAAGTTTTTGTATGATTAAGGAAAAAGAAATTTTTACATATGGATATGGTCTTTCATTTTGCTCTTATAGTTTATTGTATTACGTAAACATACTTTTCTGTGTGAGGGGGTAAGCATGATTGCTTAGAAAACTTATAGAATTAGGCGTTACTTTGCGGACATCCATAATACATATCCGCGATAAATTAAATAGAAAAAATTATGTAATGCTAAATGTTTAGTGGTCTATCTGTTTTCCAGACGTACAGGATTCGTACAAGGCATTGCGATTTTGTCGTGGAGTCTATCTCCTGATGTTTGGGTTGCTGGGCAAAACGATTGTTGAGTTCGTGATAGTGAACATGTGTAGTGCTCGTGTATTGTGGTGGCGGTGGTGGAGGTTTGTGCATGTGTTTTTATGAACCCTGAATATATCGGGTATGAAAACGGATAGATCACATCTTTACATTTAACATTATATATTTTTTCTATTTTATCGCAGTGTAAGCAAAATAATTTTACTATTACTTTTGCTTAGAAGACATTAAAAAACGATTTGTTTAAAGTGGAAAACATTACTTTACTAATAATTAGTTTTATATTTCTTGATTTCTACCATTATCACATGTATGTTCACAAGTTGTGTGCGTGCGTTAGGCGTTAAAAGTTTGACAAATTTGTGGTAGTATTGTACAAAGTTCGTGAGCGCCATTTGCAGAAGACCGGAGCCGGTCACTAGATTGGGGAACGATACTAGAACTTCTCTGTGAATTTCTTCCAGACTCTGTTTCCAATTCGCTGAGAACGAAGCGACGATGGATAGCGATTTTCTCTCAGAATTCGCCAATTCATTTTTCCTATCACTGTCTACTAACTGTTCGCCTTCCTTTACGAATTGCATTAATCCCCCAAAGTGTGGACTCAGTATTTCTTCGACGTATTCCGAACTCCTCGCTTGCAACTGTTCCCTGAAACTCTCAGCTTCTTTTGTATTATCTCTAGTTCTTTCCATTAGTATACTCAAAACCATATCGTAGTTGTTGATTAAGAATATAAGCTGCTGTATTCGTTGCGGGAATTCTGCTGCCATTTTTAACAGAAAACAGTGAACCTCATCTTGCATAGTCAGTAACAAATTGCTGAGCTCTTCAGATGGAAACTGCTCACTCAAACTGAGCATTGCAGCAGAAAACTCGGCATATCTTCTCGTTATCTGTATATATTATAAAGAATATGAAATATCAAAAATGAAACAAGTAGTTAATCAATTTTCCGTCGTTATAAAAATAATCAATAAATATATATTGATTTAAGAAGCTCATAACACAAAATGTTTAGTCCACGATGTTCGTATTGCAATAGCAACACTCTGCTACTTTATATTTAAGGATTCAGTGTGCGTATTTAGTGTACTAGAAGAATATATTAAAATAAAAAATAATTATGAACATTACAGTGAAAGAAAATGTGATGAAAACTATCCCTAAAAAATCCTGGGTAATAAAATGTGCTAAACTGCCTTGTAGTGTGGTCCTTTGCCCAGCACATTACTTGTCTTTTAGGTAGTTGAACTTACATAATGTGGGCCCATTTCTTTGTTCGATAATTTAGCTGGATCACAGTCTCTTACGCTCTGTATGTTCAATTTTAATACATATTCTAACCTTGGCCAGAGGGAGGCGAGTAACGAATCCCAGTAACTGAAATAAATATTTTTATAGCAAGTAGTAGTATGTATGTCTATGTAGTAATTCTTTGTGATAGTCTTTGTAATAAATAAAAGGCAATAATTGAAACGGATTGATAAGAAATTATCATCTCATTGGCGACCATTTAATTCTGGCTAATCAAATGTATATCTGGTATGGTTAATAAATCTACGAAATTTTTATAGTACTCATCAGATGTGCTAATCAAAAAGAAAGATGATGCGTTTTTAATGATGATTGGATATAATTTGAACAGATTTCTTGCATGTTGTTTGAAATTCCATTCTAAGTAGATTGATTGTTGATCTTACAATATTGTCTTTACATCTATAACAGACTTGAAGACGCTTAAAAATAAATAATTGGGACGTTTAACCATCTTAACATGTTTCTGGCAATATCGTAACGCCATATGTAGCAGAGCTAAAGCAGGGAAGGGCTAATATTCTTTTTTTTCAATCTTAGATTGTATCTTAACTTACGATCAGGTGATAACAGTAAAGTAAGGAAATATTTACCAATATTTTTTTATATAATATACACTTTTAATTACCCGTCTAATGCAGCCACCGCTCTTTTGTGGCACATCCAACGATATCGGTTTATAAGTTGTATGCACAGAAATAGAGCTAGGCAATCATAGCATTCTAATACATAGTTTTCAATATTTTTCTAAAACAAAAAGAAAGGTGCTATTAAGCATTATTTAAATAAAGTAAATACGAGCATTTCCAATACTTTTTACGATCAACTGTGCTCATATTCTGGAATAATTTGTAAACGTATATTTAAGCACCACGCCGTGTGGTATCCGGCTGAATAGAATAGAACCACCCTCATTTCTTACCGAGGTGTTGTAAAAGGAGACTAAGGTAAGTCGACCCGCCGTGTGGTATCCGGCTGAGTAGAATAGACCACCCTCATTTCTTACCGAGGTGTCGTAAAAGGTGACTAAGGTAAGTTGACCCACCATGTGGTATCCCGTTAAGTAGAATAGACCACCCTCTTTATTACCGAGGTGTCGTAAAATACGACTAAGATAAGTTAATGTCAGGCAAGCGGCCGGTCGGAAAATACGTAGCCAAATCATGACAACATGTTTGTAACATGTTGTGCCGACCCCACTCTAAATGGGATAGGGGCAGGAAGATGGTATACTCAAAAAGGAAGTGAATGCTATTAAGATATCCTACTAGGGTGAAAGTAGTGCGCGTCTGTTTATACATCTTCTTCGTTACAATGGTATTAAAGGATTTTTAAAAAATCGAATATCATTTTCAAAAAATCGTGAAATAACACAATCAATTTTAAAATTTCACATAAATATCGAAAGCTGAAAGTATATGACTCTTAATAAGGGTTCAGATGCCAGGCAATAAGAATCTGTAAAAATTGACTTGCGTGATTGATACTTACAAAATCCTTATTCGCTAAACGGAAAACAACGTTCGCAAAGTTATATTTCAATTGAAAATTACTAGGGTATAAATTCAAATTCTCTTTCTAAGAAAACACGACTCCCTTAATTTAGGCCTTGTAACACTATAACTGGTAACTTTACTTTCGATTTCTACTCAAATTAAACTAAAGGAATAGCTTTGCACTAAAATTCAGATTTCATATACATACCACTAATAATGACAGAGTTTTACCAAGTATTCTATCAAATAACTCTTGGGCATGGCTTCCTTTTACATGAAAAAATTCTGTGGTAAATAAATATTCCCGACAGCTGTTGTCCACGAGCGCATATTGCAGGCTTCTAAAAAGTGCTTCATATGAATACTGAAAAGGAAAAAGGTAAAATGTTTTTTACATGCCCCGGGATAGATGTATATTATTAGTATTAAGAAAAAATTATACTTGCATGAATTACAACAATCCAAGTACTAAGTCTACTAATTTATGATTTCTTTGGTTTACAAGCAAATTTTATCTTATTTACTTTGTATTTTTAGTTACATTGGGGAATATGAATGAAAAATAATAGTACCTTAGTTTTTTGTTGCACATGAGGGACAATTATTGGAGCTTCTAATTCTTGAGCCAGAACATCTCCACGGTTACCAATTGTAAATATAGTACTTTTATTTCTTAAATTAGACTTTTGAAAGAATCCCCCTTTAGACCCATCTTCAATACCCATTAAGTCATCTTTAGTTGGTACTTCGTCATATTTTAACTTGTCCAGTCTAGAGGCATATGATTTAAAATACGAATAATAAACTTTGCTTAATGTGTCTATGTATTCATTGCAGATTTCTTGTGCCACATTTCTTTCATTGGCTAATATGAATTCAAAGAAAAATTTATATTTCAACATAGCATTTTGTGGTATTTGATAATTAGCCATTGGTTTACGGAATTTATATATTTGTTCCAATATGTACGTTCTAATTTTAGATACACTTTTGATCTTCAATTTTTCCAAAACATCTTTGACATCATGGCAAGCCTTGGTTTCCTTGAAGTCTTGTTCTTTAACAAAATTCAGTTTTTGGTTTAAAATAGCTAATTGTACCATAAATTCTTTATCCACTACCGGTACATTATTTATACCACTGAAAAAAGTTTTCATATATAATCTATATTTTAGATTGATAAGTATATCTTTACAAATGTATAGACTTTTTATAATAAAGCTATTTTTTTCATGGAAAAGTATGAAATAATGTATTTAACACTAATGACAAAAAAAAAATAATTTTAGGAACTAGAAAAATCATCAAATCTTGAAATATCCATTAACAAAATGAGTTATGTATGTGAATAATAATATCTACTTGAAATTACATAATAAAGAACTATGATTTACATTGCAAGTGCTTTATGTTTTGTGTCTGTGAACTTCCATGTTTATGTTTATACAACCATCAGTATTAACAAATTTATAAAAATATAAGATATATTTTTATAAATTTGTAAATTTAAGAGGCTGACGAAAGAACAAATTAAATTTCTTACAATATTAGAGTTTCTGAAACTGCCATATCTTCAATAAATGATGCCAGCGGGCCTTTTAGGGCTTGTCTGTTTGTGAGTTGAATGGACATATTGACTGAACGCTTTTGTAAACTTATGATCTCATTGCTAATGCTGCCTAAATCATTCTGAAAGTTACAAAATATTTTTCATTTAAGATAGTCTTAATTTAAGTATATACTACAGTTAAAATTAAAACAAAATTAATACACGAAAGATTTTTGTATAGAACAAAGATTTTCAAACTTCATAAAGAGAAAGACTTTCATTTAGATTCTAGTTTCATATTTTTAGAAGGAGCAACCTAATATAACATGAACAGCTTTGTTATTTTTGTGAATTAATTAATTCATATTTTGTCGTTCCTAAAAATTTAGTTTTGGTCAAAAATATGTTTACCTGAAAGACTAATAACATGCTCTCCATTCTCCCAAGAACTTCGTCGCAGTCTTCAATTTGTTTATGCAGTGATGCGATATTTTCACTTTCTTTTAAGTAATCTGCTACAGAGCCTTTTTCGGCCTCTTTGATACTTTTATCGATTTGTAAAGCATATTCTCTTAAATCGGTGCCATTTTTTAGAACTTCCTGGATTTCTAAATCTTCTAGATTTTGTTCAATCATCTCTGTCATATCAGTTTTTTCAGACATTTTAGCTTAATGTTTATAGGTATTTAAAATTAGCTACTTAAGTTATATTTATTTACAATTATTTTACTTTTTTCTTTAGGGAGTAAACGGTAAAGACGTCTTACATTTGTTTGTTGATTATAAGTCAATGTCATTATATACGTCATTGTCAAATTTGAGATATGGTCCGTTTTAAGCAAAAATAAAGTAATCTTGTATTTTAAAGGAATAATGATTAACTTCAAAGAAATGACATTCAAAATCTCATTATTTTTTGTGAGACATACAAGCCTGCCTATGGCTCTCCTACTCTAGTATAATAACTCTATGAGTTAATCCCAATACGCTTTGTATAAAATGATTACACACTACCCACATCATAAAACAAAAAACGTTCGTTATAGACAGAACGCGGCGGGCGTTCTGTCTATAACGAACGAAATATAACGATATTTGTATCGAATTACCCAAAACGCCTGATTTCTTTTAGATATACCTAACGAAATAATGTATGGTGGAATTATTCCTCTTTTATAGGTCTACAGTGATATCTATTTTTTGAACGACAGCTTAATAAATTATAAGAAAATGGTGAAACATTATTCGACCAAAATTATAAAAGTCTTATGTCAAATTACTATTTAATCATTTTATCGTGGTGGTTGAGTAGATAATACAAAGTACTCTACATTGTATTATCGACTCAACGTTGGTTATAGTAAAACATTTTTATTGAATATATATTATTTTAAAATATCTCAGATATAACAGATATAGCTAAAAATAGGGTTTTAATAATATGGCATGTAGTATCTTTTTGGTTTGACGTGGTGTCCTAGGGCCACGGCAGTTTCGAGACATGTCTGATGAAGGCTGCAATAAGAGGATCGCAGATCGGACAATATACGAGGTACCTTCGGCCCGAGAGACGCTCTGGCACTGGGAGCCTTTACCACAAAAAGGACTTAGCTTAAGGAAAAACAATATTGGCTTGAATTTTATGTAAAAAAAAAATTTAATGTAAAAAAAATAGTAGTTTAAATTTTTTTAATATTCCTTATTCTATAATAATCATTTAGAATTTCTGTTATTTTATTCTAAGAAGCTGTTTTTTTATAATTCGTTAATACAACTTCTTCTTTTGAAAATCTTCTTTAATCTCTTTCTCTTTTAAGCGGATCATAAGGATGCATAGTCCAGTTTCTATAAATTAAAACGTCATAGTGACGTGACTAGCTGCATTGTCCTGTTTATAATATTTATATAATTATTGTACGTATTCATAACGCTGCTTTAAAATATTTTTTCAGGTTGTTTTACTGAATCGTAAATCATTAGATTGAATTAATAATCTTTCACATTATTTAAACGTTTACTTTTATATGTTTATATTATGTTATAGAATTTTAACTCTTGACTTGTAATTAGTTAATTTATATTGTAATACTTTTATAGCCTTAAGAAGTTACAGGTTTGAGTAATTTTTTTTAGCTCAAAGAAAAAAGTTAAGTAACGACTTGTTACTGTCGTTCTGCTGGGGTATAGGCATCCTCTTTTTGTTTTTGAAGAGAAAGGTTTGGAGCTAAGACCTACTACGCTGCTGCAATGCGGATTGGTAGGTTACATCCCCAGAATTCTCTAGAAATATGCAGGTTTTCTTACGATGTTTTACTTTACCGAAAAGCGGTTGATAAATTAAATTTATCAATTAGATACAAGTTAACAGAAAACTCATTGATGCCTGCCTACGGGTTGCATCCATTAACCTCTCCAGAGAGTTGCACGGTCTCACAGTTGGGCTATCACAGCTTTTTTAGCTTAATTGCTCTAAAAAAAATTTACTATCATAAATTACAGGGTAAATAAAAGGAAATAAAAGTATCAATAACGCTTGCGCGTTAATATAATTCTGACAAAATATTTACAAAGAAAAAGTATAACATACCTATAACAAAAGCACATCAATCTATGTCGAGATAAAAGAAATGCAATCGAAGACATAAGTTAATGAAACGCAGCGAATTATTTTAGAACTGTATGTCTCTAAATCTACCACTAAAACAATACTAATATTTTTTCTCTAAATTCAGAGCTTACCTACTTTTGTGATGTCGAATATAATTACAAATCAGTTAAATGTATACAATTTTTAGGCTAATGTGCAAAGTTACAAATTGATTGGAATGTGTTGTAACAGTAAAAAAGTTTAATATTATCGTTAATTAATATTTAAGTAACTTCAACATTTTATTAGGTATACTTCCAACTGAATACTTTTTCCTTAATGTATTAAGTATTGAAGTAATGATACGAAAGCACAACAAAGTTGTATAAGCAATATATTCTGAATTATAATCATGTGAAATAGAAAAGTGATAATTTAATATACAACAATATGTTGGAAGTAGGTAGGCATCTGATTCTTACAGAATGATGTGTGAACATAACAAAAAATGGTGCAACAATGTACCGCAGAAAAGAAATAGTTATTTATTCTTATAAATCTATAAAATTAACTAATTAAAAAAGTAGCCCTGATTTTCGAGGAAAAAGTTCAGCATATATACATAATATAAAGGAATATTAATACAAAATACAAATAATAAATTAACAAATTGTCACGCGCATTTTCTTTTATATTGAAAAGTTATTTTATCAATCCAATATTTGCGCTTTTTTTTGTTAGCGTATAAAACTTTAGGATAAGTTTATTTTGATACTATTAATGTTTAGTGTACATTTTTTTTAAAACGATTTAATTTATATTTAAATAAACATTTCTCAATTTATAGACAACATGGACTATAAAGTGAATTTTATTCACTTCAAAAATACAAACCTCGTTATTATACTTTATTATTATTAGAGCTTTAAGCTATTTGCAACATGTCATATATTTGTAGCCTTATTTATTCGTAGCATGTTGGTCCGATTGGATTCTTTATGCTGATTCACTCATAGTCATCCATAAATTCCATTAGCACGATTATAGAACCGTAAAATCTAGAATTATTCTATTAAAGTATCCTTATGTACGTTGATATGTTTTATGTATCTATTGCTACAGATTATTTTATTTTCAAAAGTAAAATTTATATATGAATCTTCTAAGCTATCTATCTAAGAAGGTACTCTTTAAGACACGTTGGAGTTGGGAGTCTATAATAGGAATGCTGAACTTTTTCTTTTATCTTATATTTTTATTTTAACACATCACGTTAACGTCCTATAATAGTTATAAAATAATTTAAACCTAAAAGGTAACTTCCATCTACGTACTGGGCCGAACAACTCTTCGAGCCCATCGCATAGACTACGCATGATGCGATCTTTCGCGAGGCTTGCAATCCACATTTCTTTCACTCACACTCATATATCAACAAATATCTTAATTACTTATAAATTTTCTAATAAAATTCGGTGTTTACGAGCCAAATTTTTAACATTTGTAAGTCTTGTGACTAGATTTTTCTTATTCAATAATACACAAGTAAATAACGTAGGAATATTTTGTACGACGAGATGCCATTGATTACGAACGGTAACTTAAATGCAGACTACTAAATATTTAGACACCTTTATAAGATAAAAAAGAATCACACAAATATATACATTTACAATAAATTAAGCTTATGTATTAAACGTCCAACATATTATAGCTTACATGGTAAGATTATTTTTCTTACTTAAAACTTAAGTAATAATTCATACAATAAGCATAGATACACCGATTTCGCAGAGATCGAGTCCTGTACTAGTCTCTAGAAAAATATTCTAAAATCTAAGTAAACGCTTATAAAAATAACAAAGTCGGTCTTAGATTGAAAACCTTGCGTCTTGAAGACAGGCGTGGTCTTTAAGATGATATCGTACGAAAACTGAAATGTCTAAAAGGGCAAACTGGCGCGAAACATGTTTTCAATGAGGGGGGGCGCCGGCACTAAGTCTTCGAGCTTCAAGTAGAAGATTCGCTGCAGACCTTGAACTGAGAGTGACCGTAGCTCTGGTAGCGCACCCAGGACGCGACTAAAGTGCGGCGCGCCGACTGCATTGACGTTTCCACCTCCGGGCATATGAGCACGCAGACATCCGATAATCTTCATCTGTAATTGTTCTACTCGATGTGGCTCTTTCAAACCATGTCTTTCTGGAGTAAGGATAAAAAATATTGGAATTAATAAACATCCTTGTTTTAAAATGGTTTCCAGCAAAGGTTTACTAAAATTTTTACATGATAATAATGATTTGTAAGTAGATTTTGTTATTTTTCACCAGTAAATTAGTTGATTTTATATTTAAAATACATAAAATTACAAGTTTTAATTGTAGTGATTGAATAAAAAAATCTTGAACAATACATATGTATTTTAGGTAAGAAAGTATACACACCTGTTACGAGTGTAAGAGCACACAAGCAGGCAAAGGTCGAAATGTCTATGTCCATTGAATGCAGAGTATTACTGAAATCAAGAACAGCGTGCAGCCAGTCTCCAAAAGATCTCTGACATTGCCGTTTATCAAGGACTAGCCCATTGCAGAAGGTTAACTTCGTATCTTCCGGGCGAGTGCGATAAGCTAGGCGAAGCACGAATAATTCGAGCCGTGCTGATGCAAAAAGCTGCTCGCGATCCTCAGGACATATTTCTCCGAAACCAGGAACTTTTTCGGCAAATATTTTTATCATGTCGATAGAGGTCGTAAGGAGCGAATAAAACTGCTGGATTACCTCCAAATCTGAAATAGGTGGCTCCATCGGGTTTGGTTCTCTGTATTGCGAGTAATCAAGGTTGCCAAAATCAGGAGATGTATCAACATGAGCTCTTACAAGAGCGGTTATCAGCGATATCGGTGGACTTGGTGGAGATTCTTGAGGACATTTTGGCTTAGATGGCAATCTTCCTCGTCTTCCTTTAAGAGAATCAGTTCTAACAACCTCTTTTACCATGCCCACTGCAAGACACTTTTGAAATCGACAAAACTGACACCTGTTCCTTCTTCTTTTGTCAACCGGACACGATTTTTCAGCTAAACACACATATTTGGACCCCTTTTGCACGGTCCTTTTAAAAAATCCTTTACACCCTTCACATGTCCGCACACCGTAATGTTGACATGCAGCAGTATCTCCACAAACAGCGCAGAGTTGGCTTGGTGATGGAGGTGCAGCCCTTGGGCCAGTATTATCTTGCTGAGTTCCACCAGGTGAGCTGGATGCTGAACTTGGAGCTGATGCCTGCATACAGTGGACTCGACTTCCATGTAGTTTAGGACTATCATTTGAGCTAGTAGATTCTGATCTCTGAATTGGTAAAGATGATCTTCTTTGTCTAGCTCCTTGGTCAGAAGATATATGCAGGTCCACTGAACTTGGAAAGGGTGGCAACGAATAAGTCTCCTGAGTATTTGTTACCCCACCAGTATCAAATGTTGGCGAGCACGGCTGGGCCGGTGCATAATAAGGTGATGGAACGTATGGTAAGGATGGTTGGTGATACTGATATAACAGTTGCGTTGATGTATGTCCTTGATGAGAGTATGCGCTAACGTTATAGCAGTCTTCATCCATTTTAATTCCAAATTCTGCCATTTCTTGCTTCGGGTAGCGAACAGAATATGTTTCTTCGAAACTAGGTAATGCGGGCCCTAGAATAGGGGATGGAGTCTCACTCACTGGAGTTGTACGATGGGATTTCACTTCCGGTAGTATTGGCGCATGAAATTCTACGTCGGGGAATGGATCTAAATTTTCTTCTAAAATTTCTGAAGAATCTTCTTGGTATTGTGGCGACAACAAATCAGTAAAGGACGAACCGTAGTTGCTCTGTAATGGAAAAAAAAATCAATAAGTAAGGCGTTACAAAATCAGTAGGCGGAACTTTGGCAGGGGCGGTCACGGCGCACCAATGGCGCGTCTATAGTGTCAATCGTTTAACAATGACTTTTATAATGACATCGCCTGTTTGTTATAGCGTTACTGTAGCACGAGTTCTAGGGTTTTAAATGAGGGTCATTTTCTTTCATTGATGACACCAATATATTAAAAAGTTGAATACGAATATACCTGCAGCAAGATTTTAAAGTTTTTTTTTAATAATTTACCTGGGAATAATGTGTAAAAAATATTCTTTCAGCACAAACAATAAATGAGAAGTTATTAAATGATATATTTATACTTACGTGTGTTTGCAGCAGTAGCATGCTGGAGGAATTAGACGAAAAAGCGCTTGGCGAGCGCGGCTCTATTGCGCTCGGCCCTATAACAAAAGAAACTGCTCTTAGTATAATATAGAGGCATTTATTGATATTGATCTTTAAATTTAATTGTTTAGTAAAACTGAATTACAGTCTGTCTTATATTAGTAGTATTAGTTAGTATTAAATGTAACAGTTGAGTAATGACTAAGGAGGGTTGGTTGCGACTGCGCCGGAAGACGAGCGTGTTGACGGCCCCGGACTTTGAACTATCACGCTACACAAGCCATGCATCATTTATATTTACCCTCGGCGAACATACTTTGATTCCTATTGTAACACAATCACACGTAATTGACAAATCAATATCTTTCGCGAGGTAAACAGAAGACCGTACGCTACCCTCCTATGATAAGCAATGACGGCAAAAAAGAAAGGTCTTCTAATTTATAGGACAGTTTTGTTAGCCAAATATTGCCGGTTTGAATACATTGTGTCACGGTGCTTGATTCGCCACGCCCCGAAAATTGAATCCTATGTATACACCTCAGCTGGATCTTTCCAAAATGATGCAAGTATATCTTCCTGACGGTCGTATTATTAGCCTTACATAATTTACATAAGATATAAAATGAATAAGCAAACTTGACTGACAATATTTGGGGCGAAAATGTGATGGTTCCCTCGGGAGGTTATGAAATCACTGGCATTTGCAGTTTCTATTATGCTAAGAACCATTAATTTCAGTCTTATTAAGTTATAGACAAAACGTAAATTATGTTTTGTTATTACTTTTTATGGGCAATATTGAACTGTATATATAGAGACCAATAACATACTAAGTAAAAATTAATTTTCATTTGTAAATTATTACAACATTGATGATTATTAATGAGAAACTGACAAATATTTGGATAGCTCTACTTTTAATCTTAGATATTCTAATAATAATTTTAATTAAGTGTGCGTAATAATTTAATTCCAAGGAAGAAGAAAAACTTAACTTAAAGCCTAGGTTATATTTTAAAAACTTTATTGCACGTAATAGCTGTGATAGTTGTGATAGCCCAGCGGTGCGACCATGTGAATCTCTAAAGACAATCATGGATTCAAACCTGGACAGACACCAATGAGTTTTTCTATTAAAACTTATGTGTCTAATTGATAATTGCAATTTATTACACGCTTTTCGGTGAAGGAAAACATCGTGAGGAAACCTGCATATCTCTAGAGAATTCTAGGGATATGTGAAACCTACCAATCCGCATTGGAGCAGCGTGGTAGGTCTTAGCTCCAATCCTTCTCTCCAAAAACGGAGAGAGGAGGCCTTTGCCCAGCAGTGGGATAGTAACAGGCCGTTACTTATTGCACGTAATGTAAAGTTTGTTGCACGGGGAATAAACATATCCTTAAATTTTCAAAGTCCCCGCCGCGTCTGTCATCTTGTTCACGATTATACAATGTAGATATACGCATGCCTGTGATGCCTATGTTACGTCTCCATACAGTTCGAAAGCTATTTGTGCAAATCACTAACAAATTTCCTCAAGAATATCTACACTTGCGATAACATGTAATTATATCACGTTGTATCATTGTTTTCCGAAAAGAGTTTCTTGCTAGTTCTTGTCGGTAGAAGAGAAATATTTTATATGTTATTTCAAATAAATAAATATCTTAAAAAGGTGTAATAATTAAATTTCTTTCACAAATTGGAGAAAATATTACTCAATGATTACTAGTTTTCATAGATCTCACTTGAAGTAATTATTTGATACTATCATCAAGAGCGTATCGATTTTCATATTAACAACTTTAGTCACATTTGATTAGCGAAATTGCAATTACAAGATATTTCTTTTATTTATATTGTATCATCCTGTCCTTATCCCACTCTAAGTGGGGTCGGCACAACATGTTTTTCTCTTCCATTCTGTCCTATCTTTCGTTCACTCTGGCGCCACTCCTTTTATATGCATTTCATACTTCACACAATCCAACCATCTCTTTTTAGGCCTCCCTCTAGGCACATATCCATCCACATTCAAATTTAACACACGTTTGGTCACATGATTTTCATCCCTCCTCATTACATGTCCATACCATCTCAATCTTGCACTTCTCGACTTTTCTATAATGGGCGCAACTTTCAGACTTCCCCTTATTTTATTTATATCGAGGATTAATATTATAAGAAAACCATCCCAATACCTATTTTGTTGTTATTTCACTGTTCACTTATTCACTTATATATATCTTAGTCGCTTATATTTTAATGGTCTTAAATTAGAAGAACGCGTGATCGCTATGCCAAGGATGCTTTATTTTGCACTGTTGTAGAATATTAATATGTTTTTAGTTTCAAAATATGTCTTCATTGCAGTTCTGTATTAAAAAAACCTATTATAATTATTGTATCAGCACTGAATTCGTCTAAGAGATTTGTGATTGGATATTCATGTCAGGTCATTTCCTAGTCTAGTCAATTGTAATTCTTTATCCATTTAGTTATGCTTTGCATTGTTTTTTACAATAAACAGGTTACTCCGGCGAAGTGACTCATCTTTGTACTTGAGTATATCAGGGTTACGAAGAAATACTTTTAAGCTTTATAAGTTTACTCAGACTGATGTTTATTATAAAATCTATTCTTTTTTTAATAAAATAAGGAAAAGATCCGCGTATGAATCAAAATTTATCGTAGTATATAGTACCTAATGACGTTGGGATCCTGTGATGTTAGACTGGAAGCCGTAGTGTTTGAATTCCCATTGGGTAAGATGATCCTAAAAAAGGGGTAGCAGTATTTTTTTTTTTCGAATTGACAATATGATGATAGCCCTAACGGCTTTTACAGCGTCACCGGGCGGGACGGGCGAGCGCAGAAGCATCGCCGAGGTTGCGAAATGCGTAGAGTAGAGCGCAGAAGCTCTACTAGCGTCGGGGAACGTCGTCCTAAGGGTGCCTCCTGTGAGGCCGGACCACAGCTTAGGACGACGTGTAGTGGAGGGCTGATGGTATGACTTTGATTAGTCAATATGACGACGGAAGGGTGGCAAGAAGCCACGACCAACCGATATCAGAAATCTGGGACCTCGTCTTCGCCGGCGAAGACGCTGTGTGTGTGTAGCAGTATTATGCGAGTAAAGATCGTTAAATGTGGAAGTCATCTTAAAAATCCTTCGTCCCATAGTGGACTAACATCTAAAAGAAAATAAAATAAAAGACGTAACAGCATATTACACTATGGTGTATATATATCACACGGGAATTAAACTTACCACAATATCGCTGATATTTGGCGGTGGTGCAATCGATACTCCTTTTATTACCTCATTAAGTACAGTCCGCCGTGTGTTATCCGGCTGAATAGAATAGACCACCCTAATTTCTTACCGAGATGTTGTAATATGCGACTAAGGTAAGTTGATGTCAAGTAGGCGGCCAGTCGTAAAATAACTAGCCAAATCAATTAACAATATTTTTAAAACATGTTGTGCCGACCCCACTTAGAGTGGGACTAGGGCACTAGAATAATGTAAGTAAAGTAGCGACTTGTTACTATCCCAACGCCGGTCGAATGACTCCCATTTCCTTTGGAAAGAAGGACTTAGACTCACTGAGTTTCTCCAATGTGGAGTGGCGCATCGTTCATATACCAGGAATTCTCCATATAAAGGTATAAAGATATAATAGGTAAATAGATATAAAGAGTCATAACTTCAGAGAGACGATATTCATTCCTACTTCAATAGACTCAATCTCAATCTATCTGCTTGACTTTTCGGGCTATATCAGTGATTCTTCTACGGATGAGGAAATCCTTTGTAATTTTTTGTCTTAATCTTTTTAAACAAAAGAGATACTTATAATAATCATCATTCTCCTACTCTTATCCCACTCTAAGCGGGGATGGCACAAAATGTTTTAAACATGTTGTTACATATTTTGGTTACTTATTTTATGACCATCCGCCTGTCTGACTTCACATACCTTAGTCGCCTTTTACGACAACTCGGTAAGAAATGAAGTCTATTCCACTTAGCCGGACATCACATGGTGGAAAAATACTAATAATAACTCGATAGATATTTTCAATTCAAATTCAAATTCAAATTCAAAATATTCTTTATTCAAATAAACTTGTAAACAAGTGCTTTTGAATCGTCAACTCTACTGCTGGTTCGGAAAGCTGTTCCTAACGAGAAGAGCCAGCAAGAAACTCGGCGGTTGCTCTTTTTAAAAATACAATTCTTAATGCTAGTTACATTTAATGTTTCTATCTTGTACAGGGTCGAACAATATTTATATCCACGCATTTTTATCGTCTAAATAATCCTCTAATTCTACCTCCATCTGTCTATGGGCACGCTTCAGAGGCGTCTAATCAGGAGTTTCGACGGCCTGAATTTCAATAGTTATTCACCGTATAAATAAGAATTTGATATCATCGACATAGTTCCAAAAATGTTTATTTTAACCTCATCACCGAATAATGAGTTTTTACAAATCGACCAGAAATGGTTTTTAGTTTTGCCCTACTTATACATGACAACTTTAGGCTATTTTAAATAACTTTAAATTTATTGGAAGTGATTTTATATTGAAAACTTAAATAGTACCGAATGGTTTACCTTAAACAAATAAATTAAAACTATTCTAAATATCTTTCAATGCGGAATATCTTTATTGCTTAAATTATAATGCTTATTTAAAATCGCCAAACCGGATTGAAAATAAAACACATTTAGACATTGTTGCATATTGATGCAGTGCTGGTATTGATATTTTTTCCTCGTTTTTTTAACTCGTCTCTACACTATTGCATCTATTTCCTGGTGCGTTTTTGTTTTTTTATGATCTTGCATGTAATCAATTCTTTATTCTGTGGTCTACACAGAATAAAGAAATAACTATTTATCTATGGTTTGCACAGCATGGTGAGTTAATTCTGAGTTTATTTCAGTATATATGGGTAAAATATGGGAAAAAGTGAGTTCGGCAACGGAACAGGATAATTATGAGATGCTTGCTTTACTTATTTTTATGTTAACAACTATTTGATGCTTTTTAAAGCATCCAATGCTTTTACCAAGCTTAAAATAATATATAATATTCTATAGTCTATACTAATTAACAGCCACAAGCTCTGTGTAAATTATCCCATAAACAATACCATACAAGTCACCTTTAATTTTAGTAGATGTATTTAATACAGGCCCCGCCGCGTGGTATCTGGCTTAATTGAATAGAGTACCCTCATTTCTTACCGAGGTTTCGTAAAAGGCGAGTAAGGTAGGTCGACCTACTGTGCGGTATCCGGTTAAGCACAATAGACCATCCTCTTTCTTACGGTAGAATACAACTAAGGTAAGATGGCGTCAGGCAGGCGGCCGGTCGTAAAATACGTAGCCAAATCATGCGACAACATGTTTATAACATGTGTGGGATAAGGGCAGGAGGATGATGTTTTTAATTGGGACCATTGATTCATTGTAAGACTGGATTAAGCCAATAGATTTTGGCCTATATTTCTTGATAAAATTCGATTTTCATGATACCTTCTTATTAGGTTACATCATTTCTACAAATATTTTATACAACGATATATAATATATCAGTGGCAAAATTTTCTGCCTTTCACGTCATAGTTAGTGATAGATACACTATATCGAAATATTAATATAGTAGGCAGCACTAAACCGTCGGAAAGATGGCCTCGGCTATCGTATATAGTGTATTATCTATGGCCCCGGCCACGGCCAAACTGAAAGAATAACTTGAAAAATCAATAATTCCATCTTTTTTTAATTTCAGTCCTTTTACATACATGTACTTAGGTTTTATTAAATAAATTTTATGACTTTGTTGAAGCATAGGCCTGTAAGTCAGTGCTCACAAATGAAATATAAAATAGGAGGCAGCTTCATTAAACATATTGATCCTTAACGATTCAAAAGTGCTTCAAAAAGCTTATTTAAATAAAGATTATTTTGATTTGTTTTGATTAATTTAATTCTAAACTTCTATTAAAGTTTCCATTCAAACATTATTCCTGTTTTGTAAATGCATGATAATACATCAGTAAAAAATAAATATGCGTCTGTCTTTGGTAGTTGTATTAAAGCAATCAAATTATTTATTTTTCGAAATCAAACGCATAAAAAAATATTTGCAGACCAGAAACAGCTCATGTAAATTATCGGTCGTTTTAAACGCTATCAAGTGCTTATTTCCTGTATGTTACTTTACGGTTGTTTTTGATATTTTTATTTACCTGATTTTCAATACTAGTTGAAATATAAATATTATTTCCGTATTATATTTTATTCGTTGACACTTGTTTACTAATGATTTAAAAAACATATAGAGTATAAAACGATTATTTATTTTAGTATTTAATATTTTTGAAATGTAAGACAGAACTAATTAAGTTGTACAAGAATGTATTGAATGTTTATATTTGCAACAGGACGTTATAAAAATATCTGATTGCTTCAAGAAAGCGATAATGATTTCCGAAATTTTAATGCAACGAAAGATACAAGCGAATTTATTAGAAATATAATATTAAATAGCTATTATTAAATAGCTTAATAAAATGCGTGTAGACTAAATAGCTTGCAAATATCGTTCGATTTTTTTAAGTTTGTGGAATTTTGTGGAAGTTTATGGATTTTTGCAAGTTATGTTCTGTGGAATTTCACTATTATTCTTGGGTCACTTTTATGGCTATTCTTTATATTTTATTCTCTAGTTTATTTCGGGTATTTAACTACGATAACTAGTAGTCACTATACTTGGATGGGTTATCGCATTTCCGATTGTACTGTTAAGAATGGTGGCGGCAGATATCGGACAGATGTTTTGGCTAAGTTTGAATTTGGTGCTTTTGGTTATAGCTTTATTAGTCGTAGCCGTATGTTATCCGGCTGAATAGAATAGACCACCCTTATTTCTTACCGAGGTGTCGTAAAAAGCAACTAAGCTAAGTCCACTCACCATGAGGTATCCTGCTGAGTAGAATAGACCACCCTCCTTTTTACCGAGGTGTCGTAAGATTAAGGTAACTTGACGTCAGGTAGGCGGCTGGTCGTAAAATACTAAGTCAAATCATGTGGCCGCCACATTCTTACATGTTACAATCTGACAAAGTGCCGATCCCACTTAAAGTGGGATAAGGGTAGGAGAATGATGGTTAGGTATAACTTCATGAGTCTGTCAATAGATAATTTTCGGCACTTTGTCAGATTGTAACATGTAAGAATGTGGCGGCCACAAATTACAAAGAGCTTCTCTTTTGAAAAGTCCCATGTCAATTTTTCAAAGAGAAAATAAACAGTTGGTATGCATCGAAACTGTATATTTACATTTTCAAATAAATACAACAACACAAATACTAGAAATGCGAATGTCTGTTTTATACGCTTTTACTGTGAAACCAGAAAAATAAAACTGATATAATTTTACACACTTAAATATTTACAAACATACCTATTCCGTGTGGTATCCGGCTAAGTAGAACAGACTACCCTCATTTCTTACCAAGGCGTAAAAGGCGATTAAGGTAATTTGACGTCAGGCAGGCGTCGTAAAATAACTAGTCAAATAATTTAGTAACGTTTAAAATATGTCGTACCGACCACACTTGGAGTGGGATAAGGGCAGGAGAATAATGATAACAACATAATATAGTACAATAATTATGATATATGTAATAAAATAATCAAGATTTTTCTGCCGTAACGTCAATAAAATAACATTACGTATTTAATTCAACGTATTTGACCACAATTAAGCGTCAACGAAGTTGCTAGTACAGCTTTTTGAAAATATGGCACATTCTTTGTTACGTATATGATCTTTATTATTATATTATCTTTATTATCTATTAGCCTTTATAAACAAATTTCAATCTCATCAATATTACAAAGTTTTTCGAAAATCGAAAGAAAGAGAAGAGAGAAAGAAATCCGTATTTCAAAATTGTTTCAAAATAGTCATCCTACTGGAGGGTTGATTTTACTAGTAACGACATCTGTTAACCTTGTTATAGTTTCTCTTGTAAGGGTTGTTGAGTTGTGGGAAAGAATATTCTTTAGTGGTGGTACGACAATTTTCCAATAGATGGCGCTATAAGCCTCAATAACAAAATGAACTAGTATTATCAATAAACTAGATATGTATTATTAGTTTATAAGCAATTACCAATATAAAAAGTTGTATAATATTGATATTGTCAGAATACACATGACTTCATTGAAACCTTTTTTTTAAGGTAGAGGTTCAACCTCCTTGTTCCAGCTGGAGGTTGTATAGATGTATTTTTATGATTAAAAAGTTATATTATGATACAGGTGTTCATACAAGACCTGTATCGTATCTGTACTGTACCTGTACGTAATGTTTGTCCCAAGAATTTTGGTTTCAGTTTTATGATCTTTATATTATAGTATCAGAGTAGATAAAAACTTTTAGTGCCGGGCGAAAAAGAGGTGCCTATGCAAGAGTAACCGGCTGAATTTCAGTTTTATAAGAATTTGGGAAAATGTTCATAAAACAAATTTTCAATTCTCTCGTTATAAAATTAGATCATTTATAACGGACAGCAAATTTATTTTTAGGTAGAGTTCTCTCGCAATGAATAGCGCTACAACACGCGGGCTGATATATCGGATCTGGAACTTCTTGCAAGTGCAGCAAGAGCCGATATATCAGCTTCCGATATTAAAAGGGTTTAGCAGCGCTTTAGGAGGAGACGAGTAGAGCAAATAGTAATTAAAGCGTAAACCGATAGCAAAACTAAGCGAACAGTGTAGCACAAAGCTTGTAGACAATATATTTGTTTTAATCACTCATCAATCGCTCTTCGCATCGTTTCTGATGTTATTGGTTGATGATACGACAAGTCGTGGAAGTGCGGTCAATCTATCGACATTCAAATACACTTCTAGTTCTTTTGGACTGGATCGTTGGCGCAGTTGGCATTGATTCTGTTAACAACGCGGTACGCGGGTTCGATTCCCGCCGAGGACCAACATTTTCTGACAACAATTGGTTGCTTCCTCGATGGCGGATGATCGTACAATACCTAGTTCAAACACGTTATAACATGTTTATAGCATCTTCATCTAACTTAGAATGGGATAAGATCAGGAGAATGGTGATGATTAAGTCCTAATATTTCTAGATAATATGACACTCAATTAGTATAAAATTACGATTAGATTCACGATAAGTTTTAACAAGCTGATGTAACAGTGTTCTCATCCATACAATAATTATGTCCAGTAACGTAATTAGGTGGCCCAAGGCCTTGGGGCAAAAAAACCTAGGGCTTTAACTAGTATTTAAAATCGTTTCTTGCGTATTTTGACTTCGACTTACTCCAGATTTATTGTAATCCAGATTCTTTGTAGTCCAGATTCATAGTAAAATAGGCAAAAATATAAATCAACCTTAGTCGCCTTTTACGACACCTCGGTAAGAAATGAGGGTGGTCTATTTTACTCAACCTGATATTACACGGCGGGTCGACTTACCTTAGTCGTCTTTTACGACACCTCGGTAAGAAACGAGGGTGGTCTATTGTACTCTGCCTGATACGACACAGCAAACCCAAAGTTACTGATTATGGACTGAATGGATTTATTATTAAAATTACTGTGAAAAATATAAATATATTAATTTAAATCCTTAAAGTTATATAACACGCGTAAACTAAATAAGCAGTTATTTACACGTCGATAGTGAATTAATAAATTTGTGTTAAAAATGTTATTTAGTGGAGAACGTTTTCAAGGTTAACGGCTTAACATAAATATTAGCTTATACTACAAAATGTTCCAATTCAGAGAAATCTCTTTTAAGTGGTAGAGGCACTTATAAAACTGGATTTTATTTCCAATATACAATATAGAATGATTCTGTACACGTCATGTGCAAATATGTGTATAAAAATAAAATCATCAAACGACGAAGATATGAATACTGTATTTATATTCAAAGGGTAATGGATAGTACCTAGGTAATATAAAAAAAGATGAAAGTTGAAAAAAAAAGGAAAAATATTTGGGCAGATGGGGCTCGATCTTTGCTATTTTTACTTTTTTAGTTCGCCCGTTAAGCTTCTTAAGCAATTACAAATTTACAGATGACATCTAAAATATCATTTGCATTTTATTCTATATTTTAGCATTTTTTCAGTGCCTGAAAACAGGGGTAAAAAGATATTTTTTAAAATGAAACCTAGCTAGATCGATTTTTCTCCCCCAAAACCCCCAGAATTTAATGAAAATCGTGCCGTTTCTGTGATTCAGAAAATATGTATATACAAGATTAACTCGTTTAAATATTAAAGATGAGAAATTGATTAAATATTATTTTATGATTACCAAAATAGTGTATGTACTTCTATCAAAATAATTTATAATAAGCAGCCATCTCTCTTTAACTCTACATTTTTATATGGTAAACTTTTAAGCTTTAGCATATAGAATTTTTCTGGATAAGCACAGCTCGGTTACTTTCAATTACAATTAGTTATGATTGCTGTGAAGAACTTGTACAAATGTTCTACTGTCAAATTTAATCTTATACTTGGGATCAAGCCCCAGATAGCACGACCTTTTTGCTTTTTTTATATTTCTTAAAAAAAATTTGGAGAATGGCTCGGTCTTCAGGTTCTGCTTAAAAATTAAAAGAAAATATTTTCTCTTTCTTTACAATTCTTTACAATTACAGTTACATATTTGTTTTTTGATCGCTTAATAAAATACTGTTTTTTATACTTAAAAATAAATATTTAATAACAAGACGAATATAAAATGTTACACTACAAAGTAAATATTCGTAAAAGTAAGTTTTATGCTTTCCTAAAAATGTAGACAACTTCACGTAGTGTGCTTAACTATCTGAAATGTTTCATATAGTGGATGTCAATTATTCCGCAGTTATACTCAAAGTAATCAAATTACTGATAGGGACGAAACGCGTCATATTTTATCAACGTGCTAATGTTGTAAAGCGATATCTTTACGTTCATCAACAGGGTGGTTGGGTCAGCCGTGTAGACGGGGCGGTGGTGCGGCCTCGTGACGTCAAACCCGACGTGACGCGGATGTGAACGTCAGCTCATTCCAGTAGTTGATTTTGTTAAAGCATTAGCATTCGTCACTGAAGGCATTTATTGCTTTATTACATAGATATTTTCAGTCATTTTTTATAGCCTCGCTACAGTTTATGGTTATTCATTATGCCTTTTCGTCACTCCAGCCTATAAAATACAGCGCCACTAAATGAAATATATGTGATGAAATAAAGAGACCCACGGAAAGAAGTTTCGATAGCGTATAGACGAACCGTAACCGAAACCGAAGCAACACTGACATCAAACTGAATCCGTATGGGAAAATTAAATAGAATTGCTTTGTAAACTAACTATGCCTGCAGCTTTGTCTGCGTGGAAATCGGTGTGTTAGATTTTTCCGAATTGAAATTTTAAATATAAAGGTAGTTATCGTGAGTTAATTATAAAAGATTTTTAAATAACTTTCACCGTTTACTTAGCGCACGCAAGGAAAGCTTTAAATTTTGCTGTTTTCGCAATATTTTTCATTGCTGCTCCTCTTTTATTAACCTTAGTGTCATGTTAGCCTTCCTCGATAAATCGACTGTCTTGCATAGAATTTTTCAAATCGTTCCTGAGCTTAGCGCGTTCAAACAATCATACAAACAAACTCTTCAGCTGTATATATTAGTATAGATAACCTATTTAATTAAATTTATACGTTACGATTTTTTTTATTCCATGTAAACTTCAAATAAGCGGGTTAAAAACAAACAAATTTTATTTAAATGCCGAGACTAAATGAGATCGAAGAGTAGAAGGAAATATATTCATCACTCTTTAGCTTTGGCATCTCTGTTTCTATATATTGAAATACAGACAGGTACTGACGTAATCTTTAATATTTGCATTGCAATATGTATTACGTAGTTGAATTATCAATAAACCGATCGGCTCTGTTCACACATGAATCTTGAAAGAGAGACTGACGGATATGTTCAATTACTTGTTACACGAGAACGTAAGCGCGTAAAAATCATTTTAGAAGTATCTAGGTATAAAAACGATTACGTAAGTTTATGTTATGCAGCTTTGGCTCTAAGTTCGTTTAAGGTAATTAAGGTCGGCAACTTAGCTATGAAAGTATAATAGACACAAAGAGTTTATCCATGTATCAAATTTCTAGTTTGCTTCTTCTTGTTATTTTATGCTTTTTAAAAACAAACAGTAAAATAAAAATGGCTGATTATGTGAATTATTTCCAAGTAACTTCGACATGTGTAGATATACCATATTTGTATGCATAAAAATGAAGCATATAACTTAATGTCTATAGTACTACGTTCTATTGAATATTTTTTCTTTTGTGTACGTACGTATTATATGCTTGTATGTTTGTTCAGTCATAAAAACTGTGTTTCTGTAAATATACTTTTTTACTTTATTAATTATTTTGGTATATATTATTTTGTATTTCTCAGTTCGACAATATAAAAGCTCTATTGTTTTGATTTGAGGTATTTCAACAATGTGTTTGGATTTACGTAAAGAAATGTGAAAAACTTATTTCTTTTTAAACAGCAGTAATAATAATGGCAATGACAGCAATAATATAAGGCTTGATGACGAGTCAATTAAGGCTTATTTGTAAAGGTATTAAGTCAATTATTACAAAAAAGGTTATTTCTGTTAGTATAGTTGGGTGACCATAACTAGACATGTTACGATATCTTGACAACGTAATACGCATCTCCCCATTATAATTCATGATAGTCCATTCAATTCAATCTTTGATGTATGGCTCTTATGGGACAAGCGAGCATCGATTATATCATCAATATTGCGTAGGAAACAGTAGACATGTTTCAACAATAACGATCATTAGGATAATC
Organism: Morpho achilles; assembly: GCA_947086495.1. NCBI lineage: Eukaryota > Metazoa > Arthropoda > Insecta > Lepidoptera > Nymphalidae > Morpho > Morpho achilles. The sequence continues at coordinate 12,201,507 of CAMTZB010000007.1, read as the reverse complement.
TGAAGACAGGATTTCGTTAAAAATCCACTAACAGTTCTGTTCTTAATATTTTTTTGCGGAACGACAATCTTCATATCAAGAGTACCATGATCTCTCCACTACAGCTCATTTTTAGCGAGAGTCAACGCGATATATAAAGTAATGGCCTGTTTTCATCTCAATGCTGGGGGGCATAGGTCTCCTATATCCTTGTTTGGAGACGAGAGTTCAAGCTAAGGCCCACCACGCTACTTCAATACGGATTGGTATTTATGCCACCCTGGAGTTTAAAACGGGACCCTAAAGCGGTATGTATATGCAATTTTAATCAACGGAGTCCACATACAACCTATTGCCCAATCGAAAATATAGACCTGTATACTCTAATTGCTCGCTGACCAATTATAATCATACCCCAATCTTTATTATATCATTTTACAAGCTTATTGAGAGAGTATAGTTTACCCATTTTACTGTAATACCCCAGCGGTGACACCGTGCGACTATTTCGAGGAGTTCACGGGTTCAAAACCTGGGCAGGCACCAATTACTTTTTCTATTGAAACTTATGTGTCCAATCGATAATTGCAATTTAACACACGCTCTTCGCTGAAGGATTATATTGCGAGGAAACTTACATATCACTAGAGAATACATGTAACCTACCAATCCGCGGAGGCCTTAGCTCCAATCCTTTTCTCCAAAAACAGAGAGAGGAGGCCTATGCCCAGCAGTGGGAGAGTAATAGTCTGTTACTTTACCTTTTATTAAGCATTTGTAATGCGAAAATAAATCTTATAATGATCAACAATACAAATATTGTTAAACTAAAACTAATTAATATATTTAAAGTATTGTAGAATGTTTTCATGTTAAAAAATTGCTCTTATGTATACGCAGATTAAGTCTAAGATATGCTTAAGGCCGATATAGATTAATATGTAGGAAAATTTATTAAAATTATTGATCTATTTCCATAACATGCATAACATTGTAGGAAACCGGTCAAAATATGAGTACTGGATCTTTAATTATTCTGTTACACTGGACAGCATATTAAGCTCATTTGAAACCAGGTTCTGCTTATTATTCATTTAAAAGTATATCCTTTATATTTTAAATCTCGTATGATAATGTTTAAGAAGAGTTTAAGGTAATTCATTTTAATACTAATTAAGTTGCATTTAAAAATATTTTCTTTTAAAATAAATACAAAATCTTTTAAAAAGTGCCGGTAGTTTTTAAGTGAAGAACGGACATTTTCACTAATATTGCCGTACATATTCTATCATCGATCAAACATTCAAGGGCGAGTCTCTTAAGATTTTTGTTTCGTAGTATTTCTAATCAAATCATCTAAAAGGCTATCATCATTCTTCTGCTCTTATCCCACTCTATAGGGGCACAACATGTTATAAACATGTTGTCACACGATTTGGCTAGTTAGTTACATATTTTACGACCGGCCGCCTGCCTCACGTTAACTTACTTTAGTCGTACTTTACGACACCTCAGTAAGAAAGAGGTCTGTCTATTCCACTCAACCGGAAACCATATGGTGGGTTAACTTATCTTAGTCGCCTTTTACAAAACCTCGGTAAGAAAGACGGTGGTCTATTCTACTCAACTGGATACCGCACGGTGGGTTAACTTACCTTAGTCACCTTTTACGACACCTCGGTAAGAAATGAGGGTGGTCTATTCTACTCAGCCGGGTACCACTCGGCGGGTCAGCTTACCTTAGTCGCCTATCACGACACATTAGTGTGAAATGAGGGTGGTTTATTCTATGCAGCCGGATAACATACGGTTGCCTCCTTCTCTTCGATATCATCAGTAAAAAAGAAATTAAAACTTTATTTGCATACATGTTTGCAACATTCGTACATTAATATAAAAGTTAATAGTGTTATTCATAAGGTCACCTCAAACACTTATCAAATCAATTACAGAATATTGGATATCATAAAAATAATACTAAGATATTTAATAAAACGTTAAAGTAATTTATAAAGCTTGAATAGCGACCTTGATGTCGGACTTGCTGCTTCTAAAGTTCTATGTGTGGGTATTTCAGAACATAAAACTGTAGAAGAATAAATTTGAATTTATGTTTCTAATCATTTACGAACTTGATAAACGGAAACTTGTTTGATAGAACTTCTTTGATTTTAGTTAAATACGAAACACGATCATGTAATCCGCTTGGTTACGTGAAGACGTTATGTAAGGGGAGTTAGTCATTAAGAAAACTGAAAAAAATAATAATAATGTTCTACCCAAACAATGGTATTGGAGTTCAACGCAAAATAATATAAAAAGGAATACTATTTACAGGAGTAATGCCGTGTGTTGTCCAGCTGAGTAGAATAAACCAACCTCATTTCTTACCGAGGTGTTGTAAACGGCGTCTAAGGTAAGTAAACCCGTCGTGTGGTATCCGGCTGAGTAGACTAGACCAACCTCATTTTTTTACCGAAGTGTCGTAACAGGCGACTAAGGTAAGTAGACCCACCGTGTGGTATCCGGCTGAGTAGACTAGACCAATCTCCTTTGTTACCGAGGTGTCGTAAAAGGCGACTAAGGTAAGTATACCCGTCGTTTGGTATCCGGCTGAGTAGACTAGACCAACCCCTTTTTTTACCGAGTTGTAGTAAAAGGCGACTAAGGTAAGTTGACTTCAGGGAGTTGACGTAAGGCACTTATATTTTCTTCCTGCCTATAAATTATTTTCACACACTTTCGAGAATAGGTAATTTCTTAATATTTACTTCTTTAAATTATTTTATTCCTTTACTGTTCCTAATATACAAATATAACATTAAGATTATTTTAACATAATAAAAATAGAGAAATTGAAATATACTTTTTAATAATTCATCCATGATATTACGAATATTTTCATATATTATATAGGTACAATAATGGTGTTTGATATTTTAATTGTTTTACGACAATGTATAAAATGGGGAAATAATAAGGGTTTATTCTGTCACTAATACCTTTCATGTCATAAACAAAACTGACTAGAGTGTTCATAATAATATCATAAATGCGACTGTTTGTCTGTTATGCTTTTAAGGCAAAACGACTAAACCAATATTGATGAAATTTGGTACAATTGAAGTTTATATACCGGGTTAACATATGGAATATAAAAATTACTGTTTTCTATCAAAAACACATAATAATATAAAAAAATAATAAAGTCGCCGATGTTATATGGGTAGTAGAAGAATATACATAAATGAAGAGTCTTAGATTTAAAATACTTTAACGTCATAAATACAATATACTTTCTAACAACTTTACGTAGAAGCTTGACGTTTATTTGTCTACCTTAATATATTTCTTTTATTCCATTATAGAACATTTACATTATAACAATATATACGAGTATATACAATTCATTATTGTTGATGGTTATTAAGAATATATTGTAGGTCAATACAATTTATATAATACAATGATCAGTCCAGTTTTTGCATTTGTGCTAATATACTGCGATACCTTGGCACTAATACGTTTTTAAAAGCTCGTCCTTTTATTCAGGACATAGCAGCTATAAACGTTCCTAGTACATTACATTATAACAAAAAAAAACAATCTGTAACCTAAGATTTTCGTCCGCGGTGATTATTTTTTTCATTTATATTATTTTTTTTTTATTCCGGAAGTGCCCTTGTCTTGGCGTTAAGGATTGGATCTTAAATTCACCACGCTGTTCAATATGGATTAGAATAGTTTTATACTATATAACTGGATCTTACATACGTATTATACTAAAAAAAATAAAAAAAAAAAATATAATACGTAATTTGAAAAGATAATCTTAAGATTATATACCTTTTTTCATCAATTTTACTAGCTAGTTTAGTTCATCTCCATATCTTATAACTTGAGGTATCAATAATTAAATCAAATAACAAGTTTCAATCTTCTCATAAAGTAGAATCTAATAAACTAAGTAATACGGAACAATTCAGTAATACGATTTCAAAAATAAATATTAATGTAAATCTGTTAATTGCTACGTAATAATACTATTTATTAAGCTTAAGTTTTGTAAAATTTCATGGAAATCTGGAACTTTAGACAAGTCTGCTTTGTTCAGGGCTTCAGTAATCGGTACAATAATTATGGAATGTGCGTGCATTACTAATGAGGCCACCAGAAACATGTTAAACAAGTATCTTTATAGGGTTCAATACGAGTTTTGTGTAAAAATATTTGCTCATTTTTAAGAACTAGTTGTTGGAATTGAAAACAACAGATCAGTTTTCAAGACTAAATTAAATGAAAAGAGTTAGGGTTTACTTACAGGTTACAAGAAACTTTTTAGTGTAAGAGGTGTTTGCGGCTGTAAGTTGCGAGTTTGTAGGCTCGACTAAGTGAGGTAACAAGTTTAACAAAGTTGGTAAACGGTGTACAAGGGCGTCCTTGAAACGGGGCGCGGGTCGATGAGTGACGTAAGGCGGCGCATGACGTCACGGGCGTCGCTCGATCGGAGGCCGAGGCCGTTCGCGCTCCTCTCACGACACCCCCTTTACTGCCGCTTTTCCACGCCACCCGGATATTTTTAGAATTTGTGACGTGATTCCGCTACAGAAAACGTTAGAGCAGTACGAAAGGCAACGCTAAAAATATGCAATAGGCTGCTGCGGTTTTCTATATATGTTTCAGTTGTTTTATTCAATGTAAATTTTACTTAAAATAATTTTAAAGGATATTTTAACAAAAATATTTTTTTATTATTTCACAATTAAAGTGTCGACTCTATGCATTTCTTTTAACCTAAAGTAGAGCATAAAACTATTTTACTACTTAGGTTACCAGGTTTTTAAAGAAAATTGATGACGATAGCATTTTGTAGGTGTGAAGCTTTAAGTTTTATATCCAACACGAAATAAGTAATAGCCTGATAAAACAATATTGATACGCCTAATTAAATAACTAATTTAATTTATCCACTCATATTAACATAATATCTAATCAGCGTCAATATTCTTGTCAATCAATAATTAAACATTTAAAACTAATAGATAACGGATTATGGAAATGCAGCATTTTTTCAACATTTTTGTAACACGTGAACAAACACCGATTATATCGAATTTCTGAAATAATTTTATAAGCACCTAAAGACAATATTATATTATTAAAGACAATAAAATCAATATATAATTTATATTCATTATACCCATTTCAATTTTTTGGCTATTTCTACCGAGACATCACTAAAGTAAGCAGATTAAAAATATCTGTGATTTATAAAAAAGTTATAGAATATTAGTTGCTGGATTTACTTGCTTATGAAACCAAAAATTATAAATGTTCAAATATATAACCGTTTTTAATTATTATGTCAACCCTGATATAACAGTAACATATAAAAGTTTTCTCTAGGGTGGTGCGGAGTGACGTAAAAGGGAATTCGATTTTACTCTACTTTGACGTCACAACAGCTGGCTACAGCATGTCTTGTCAACGCACTGCACCCCTATCCTACATTAAAAGAAATGGTGAATAATATTCATCTCTCTTACGTTGAAAGCTTTTACTAAAATTATGCACGTTTTAAATGTATTCTTAAACGGAACTACAGATAGAAGTAAAGTGACTACAACAATTATACTAAATATAAACTTCTATTTAATGAATAAGACTGCCCGGCAATTGCTTCCATAAATCTTTTTTTGGACTCGAAATGCCATCTTTTTAAAATACAACAACGCTCTTATTTTTATTTTCTGATTCTCCAATCCCTTTAAAACTGTTTCCTAGTATAATATATTAACTCATTTTTGATATATTAATATCGAAATGTTCTATGACGAAAATTAAACCGAGCAATTACGAAAACCGGTCTATGTTACTTGATTAGTATTCTTATTTGAGATATATGCATTAGCCGAACATAAAAAAACAAGTTAAATATTTCACGAATGAATACATTTAGATTTTTCTTATTTTTATGGAACCACATAATTCGTATGTTAAGTCGCCGATACTTGTGTAATACCACTCATGTCTACCAGTTATCAGGTGATAACAAAAGTGAAAGTGATGATTTGTTGCGCGGTATCTCCCAGAAACCGGTGTTTGTTTAGTGTTCATAATTGTTTATCACTTAGGAGGACGCCAAATAGTGAATGGTAAAAGTTTGATAGCTCTACGCGGAGAGTTTTTTACCGTATTGATTTATATATCTCTTTCGCATTTTAGGTGTAGAATAACAACAGAATATTCACATATATTTAGGAAATAAATTCCTTAGTTTACGTATCTGACATTTAAAAATTTTCAGTATATTTTCAGACATTGCCTTTGTAAAAAGAATTTTCGAAAGAAACTTTGAAAGCTCTTGGTAGTTTTTGACTGTTTATTATTTACTTACTATTCTGATGTATTGGTTCATATTTTTGCTCTAAGTTTTAGAGCAACAATTGCAAATATTTCAATTCAAGAAATTCCTGATATATTACTAAATGAGTTCTTTAATATTATGATTTTATATATAAGTACCTGGTTAACCGAGCCTTGCTCGGTAATTTTTTTTAAAAGATATAAAAATAATAGTAGAGGCAGTGAGGCTCGAATCTAGGTATTTTCACCTATTTAGACCACCCGTTCCCTAAATAAGCTGTTGTGACTTGACGTCTAGTGGCGAAAATTAACATTTGAATTCAACATAAATTTTAGCATTTTCCCGAAAACTGGGATAAAATGACTTTTTTAAAATGAAACCGATTCAACCGATTCGATTTTTTTTAAGCAAAATAAGTCCGATTGGAAAATACATATTGGGGTTGTGATACGAATATGGCGTTATGCGATCATTGGCAATTTGTAAAGGCACATCTCGGAGCGGCAGGTGCAACGTCTGCCGGTTGCGACAACCTATTGGGCAAGTGGAAGGCAACTCGGCTGAGGCCATCGGCTCCGGAGGCAATCGCGACATAAGCATCCCACATTATACTAATGTTACCTAACTTACGAGCATGACAAAAACAATATTAATTTCACCGCAACTCTTAGCCAAAGTTTGATTAATTTGTTTCTTACCATAATTTGCAATCAAAGTTAACTTAATCGTTACAAGCTTTTTTTTAATTGTGAGCTTTTTGACTTCCTTCGTAGGTATTATCTTTAATATTTAAACGAGTTAATTTTGTATGTATATTTATATAAATATATATTTTCAGAATCTCGGAAACAGTTCCAACGATTTTCCTGAAATTCAGCATGTAGGGTTTTTGGGGGAGAAAAATTGATCCAGCTAGATTTTATTGAAAAAAAAGAATCATTTTATTCTTGTTTTTGGGAATTCAAAATTACTTAAATTTATATTGAATTGAATTTTTGCCATTAACTGTCAAGTCAGCGTAGCTTATTCGGGGAACGGCCAGAATCGAGAAATGTAAATACCTAGAATCAATCCCAACTACCTAAACATTTTTTCTTTTTTTTAAGTTTTTTTGTAAAAAACTACCGAGCAAGGCTCCGTCACCCAGATATTATATTTATGTCTAATTAAATGTACGGTACCTCATGTCTTTTTTAAGGTATCACATAAAATTATTAGTGAATTTAGTGATTATATTATGGTAATATTTTATTAATCTGTATTTTGTATTAGTTGATGTCAGACATTGCTCTTGTCAATAGATTTATGATACTTGGACTAGAGGCGCCAGCTTAATATGTGCCATATTACAATAAAGAGAAAGCAAATGAGGATGTATCTATCTTTCTCTTTTTTATGTGTGAGAAAGAAATAAGTATACGAGTTTCCTCTTTCTTAATTATGGTGGCTCAGGTGTTACGGAAGAGTGAAGACTTCTGAAACAGGCTTTATTAAGCTTAAAAGAAGTCCTCAACAATATATCATGCAATATATAAAAATTGTTACTGTCAATAAATTTTATTTTTTTGTTATTTATCTTCCGTATCATTATTTTTTGCGACACTCTCCCTAAGAGGCCTGCCTATGGTCTCCTACTCTATAATAACCTTATGCTTTTGCCAAGCATACATAATTTATGGATAATGTTTAAAACTCTATAGGTATAGGAAGTAAATGTCATAACTGACCGGTGTGTTGAAATATTTCATCACACGCGCTCTTATGTCTCGACACTAGGTTTTGCATAAGCAAATATTGAGCCTTTAAATTATTTTTTCTAATGATTCATGTACGTTAATTAATAATGCGGAAGTCTGTCTGCGGATGGAGTATTCAATTTTTTTAAGAATTTTAGGACTGGTTTATACTATCGACAAAGTAGAATTAGATTGTATGTTTATTATACTTTTATAATGTTCTAATAGACGCTTTTAACTTTTTTAGTCAATATTGTATTAACTAAATATTGGCTATGAATAATTTATTTTAGCGCGAAAATATTTTTTTGTAACTGAAATGTAATTAAAAAAAAACATATCTTTACTTATTACTTTAATATTTACTTATTAATTTATTAATTACTTTACTTTAAATAAATGTATTATTATGCATGTTCAAGCTGAAAAAAATAAGTCAATTGGACTCAATTTTTTTAATTATGCAGTTTTTTGTTTTGTCAGAGAAACAATTTTGCGTTCTTAATGAAAGTCATTGAATAGGGTAAACTTTTTTTAATAAGACAAATTCAATTCCTCAATGCAAAGTTATGGGCCACAACTTTTTGACTTTGGATTAAGAAAAAATAAAGGGTAAATGTTACGTGAATTATTTCAGTTTTATCGGAGTTCTGCCATTATGAACAATAGGTTAAACCTAGTTTTTTATGGGTCACCGGGTAACTGTGAGCTCAGTTGTAAAACCTGCTTTGATTGTAGTTAAATATATAATATTATCGATTTATGATGCGTTAATTCATAGTTGTAACTTTATTTGCGGACATGGATATTTTAGGTTCACTTTACGAGGGGAGATAGGGCACTGAATTAAAATAAAATTTTGGTCCAAACCATGCAAGAATAGTCTAAAAAATAAGATAACCTATATAAAAAATAATTTAGAACCCTAGGTTAGTGATTAATTGGTTATACATATTAAAAAAACAAAACAAAAAAGTTACGTACGTGTACTAAGGAATAATTGTCTAAGGCCACAATGTTGGCTGGAGGGCGTCAGCAACGCACCTCGCATTCTAGCCTATGGCCATCGTCACGACTGTTCCACACAAAGTCTACGCACCCAAAGGTTCTACACAACGAAAGCAAAAGTAAACACAGAATTCTAAGGACGCGGATGGTGGAGCGGGCGCTGACCTGGCGCTGGCTTGTCAGGATCCAGAGATGTGGCGCGCGACTCCAGGGTCAGACCGAGGCACGCGCCTGAAAGTCCCAGTTCGCTAAGCAGGATCCTCATGCGGCCAAGCACATTGCACTCACTGCACGCGCACTCACACACAGTCAGTTGGTTGAAGGTGATCGCGTTGGGGCGCGCGGAAGTACGCGCTGGCGGACGGGCGGTGCGATACTGAGGCCGCCGCCGCCGAGGCTGGTGGCTATATCGCGGGGCCTGACGTCACGGCTACGACGTCACTGTCGTGACGTCACTAACGGTACCTCCCACAGCCCGCCCGCCGCCTCGTGCCTCGCCGCCCGCCCGAACCTGCGCTAACGGCATCGCTAGTACGGAGCTTTCGTACGCCCGCGCCGCAACAGCCGCGGCAACCACCGCTACCCGCTAAGTTCCATGGCTCCCATCTATCACGTATTCACGGTCAAACACGTGCCCTGTATGCATTACTACGAGGTTTATTTTAAATCACAATTTTTTATTAACTTCCAAAAGCTTAAATTATTCGTTGGAAAGTTTCCTCAAAGTCTCAATGGGTAAATATCTGTATAAGATTTTTAAATACGTTGTAACAAAAGCCATATGCATTTTAAATTATTGCAAATATAAATGAAAATTGGTATACATTCCTAATCATTAAACGACATTTTAAAATTTTCTACAACAATTAAATGTAAAATAGTTTGTAGACTCGTTTATTTATGTCATACAACCGATCTATGAAAAAATTATAGAAAGAACACATTTAAAGGAAAATAAGGAAAAAGACTGATATTTAGGTGTGTATAATACATAGTGACTAATTAGTTCTGTAAACGGGTTAAATGCAGCTTTTATATATAACTTAGATCTGTAAGGGTAAAGCTTTTATAATAAAGAAGGTGCAGCCGCAACTTCGTACGAAGCAACTTAGGCGTTAAGGGATAATTATTTTTGTTATTTTTCAGATATATTACACCAGTACAGTTGACAGTTGTTAATAGATGGCAACAGATTATTACAAATTTATTTTTTGTTAGCTACAATAAACAAAACATTTATTATTTAAAATTTCATACAAACCGGTCAACTACTAGTACAATTTAATAGTAATTGACTAATATGTACCATTCTTCTTCTTCTTGTAATCTTACATGTTAAATTTATAAGCTCAAAAGTTTCAAAAGTAATGAAAAATGAACTTAAACAGAATTCAAGTCTCTTTAATTTAAAAAAATGTGTTCGAATTTAAAAAAAAACCGAAGTAAAGCATTAAAGTAGCCTGTAAGAAAAAAATAATGTTATTTTTTTTAATAAAATTAAAATGAATACCACAGAGTATGCAATTGCCGCGCATACATGTACTAGTTTCGAAGTGCGAGACAAATGCAGCGGTGACGGTGCCGAAACACCGTCCGTCGCATCCCGCTCCCATTCGCGCAGACCGTTTCCGCATTGATGCGGCCTGTCGTCACACCAGGATATCTATAGGGCTAGCGTACAGCCCAGATCGAATGCACTAGTATGCTATTTCAGACTTCACTCGCTAGTCGAATGCCCCAGATCCACATGTACGACGTATTAAAAAAAATTCGACGACATAGTAATTTGAAATTTGGTATTTATTTTGTTATCCAATGTACCACACATCTGGCTTATAAGAATAGACCACTCTCATTTCTTACCGAGGTGTCGTAAAAGGCGACTAAGGTAAGTCGACCCGCCGTGTGGAATCCCGCTGAGTAGAAAAGACCAACCTCAATTTTTACCGAGGTGTCATAATAGGCGACTAAGGTAAGTCGACCTGCCGTGTGGTATCCGGCTGAGTAGAATTGGCCACCCTTATTTCTTATCAAGGTGTCGTAAAAGGCGTCTAAGGTAAGGCAAGGCGACCTTCCGTGTTGTATCCGGCTGAGTAGAATAGACCGCCCTCAATCTTGAACCGAGGTACAAAAGTAATAATAAAATTATTTAGCTATAATCCGCGACAAAGTAAAATGAAAATATATATAATGCTAAATGTAGAGTGGACAATCTGTTTTCATACCTGATACATGCAGGATTCGTAAAGAAATGCACAAACCTCCACCACAGCCACCACAACACACAAGCACTACATACGTTCACTATCACAAGCTCATCAATCGTTTCGCCCCGCAACCGATGCATCATCAGGAAAAAGACTCCACGACAAAATGGCAAAGCCTTCACAAAGCCCAAATCTTTGCAGAGTGGAATAGGGGTAGGAGGATGAACAGGTACTTCGTTTGCAACTTATGTGTTAAAATACCCGGACTGGTGCATCTAATGCTCCCGATGTGTCGATTAGGGACCACTGTTGGCTATTAGAGAAACTCCAAGCCACTGGTGCTTTCAGGGTACAAAACTACTGCTGGTGGGGATAGGGACAATGTGAACAACGCGACCCACCTCGAGAGTGTGAGAGACCAACATACCCGCCGCTCGTCCCCGTCGGGTGGCTACGACCCGTATTGGGTTTATCTCACATAAAAAACGGTTTGTTGGTTACGCAAAATACTAAAATTGAAAATACAGACAATATTTTCGTAAGAGACTCGGTCGGTAAAAATATCATTGCTAAGTCCTTACTTTGACATTGCATTGCACCTCTAGTATGGATTATGGTTTTCGAGCCAAATATACGAAGCCTACTCCTACTACCTACCTCTTACTAACATTATAAATGCTAAAGTTAATGAGTATGGATGTATGTTTGTTACTATTTAACGCCGAATTACTTACACACCGAATAACATTAAACAGGCTATAAATAAGCAATAGAAATCCTGTTAATTCTAGAGGTATATGATGAAATTGAAAAGGGCCATCTATTATAGACCTATCGCACGGCAACAATCCACGCGAACGAAGTCGCGGGTAAAAGCTAGTAATGTATATTTAGTAAACAGTAACAGTAACAGTTATTTGGAACTCTTGGTAAGAGATACTTTATGTTGCGTAGGTTACGGGAAATTATTTTGTGTAAAAGCAGAGGAATAATTAGCGAGTCTTTGTTAAATTCCAGGAATTCAATGGGTCGAAAATGAGGCCTTTATACGCAATATTTTTTACGCAACGCTTCTCAAATAAATGACTCATACGATAAATACACTCAGATAAATATGTACGTATCAGTGTAACGTGTAATTTCGGCATTGAGGTATTTTTTTAAAACCTGCTACTAAAAGCATCGATTCTAACTATGTGGTTTGCAAATACATAAATATCTTTTTTATAACAGGTTTCCGTCGTTCCGTTCGAATTTCCAATTGTGGGTATATATTAACAATAATACTATGTCATACAGTTTTGTTTCGGCTTGTAGTGTGGTGTTATCCTTCAAAGGCTGCCAGCCCTATGCCTACCAAGAAAGTCCATGATCGCAAGACTATTATATCTCAACGGTAAAGCTGCTATATTAATATGAACGGTTATGTATCAATTGATTGTTCCCCAGATTCTCGTCACGCACCATTAAAGTCAAGAAATAACAACAGAAAATACATTTATTTATACTTCTAAGATAAGTAAATAATATCGCAAAGCTAGGCCTATTTCAGTCGTGAAGCGAAAAGTTCATGTTATTCCGATAAATTGAAAATATACTGTGTAGTGTGGTATCAGAGCTTTTTATATATTTCATTAATAGTTATATAAAATAAAGTTAAATTAAATAATATGCAAAGTTAAGTTTGAAAAACCTTCTATAGATTTTTACTTAAGAGATTTAGGTTTAGTGTACATACGAGTGCATATTATAAAGTAAATATACAATATTTACTAAACAGTTATAGGTACTCACAGAACAACTCATTATAGAACTTAGAATGCGTAATTGTAGCCTTGTTTTAAATGAGTTCTTAGAAAAGTTTATTTTTCTTTTTTTTTTTATGTACCATAAAAAATGTTAGATAAACAGGAAGTTTGTTTCAGAAGTTTACATAGCGTATGCTTAATATAGTCTATGATTGATGTTGGCTTTTCTGTTACACTTCGGTTGATATGGACTTTAAGAGATATACATGTTGATCCTATTATTATCACGTAACATTTTGAAACTATAATTTATATGGATTTATTTATAAAAATGTATTTCTATTATATTTATAAAAGCAGAGGGTTGTTTTCCGCGGTGTGTCCGCATTCAGCACATTGCATATATTTACGGCTGATACGATTGGTCGCATGCCCTAGTACTATTTGCTGCTCGCTCGGCGGGCAACCGTCCAGTTATTCTAATTTTACATATAATCGATGCCGTTGCAACGCCGACTCACGACAAACGACTCATCAAGAATAGGTGTGAATTAGCAATATAGACTTCAGGTAGACAACAGTAAATAAGAAAATATTTTAAAATATACTACCGAAGCATAGTTTATTTGTGACAATTATTTAAATAATGCTGACATTAAATGAAGCGTACTCAATAAAATTGTCTAACCTTTGTAACAGTCAAGGATCTTGTAATGACAAAGTAATAAATCTCCCTACTGGTTCAGGATGTTGCTTCTCTTTAGACATGCCAGGAAGAAAATAAATTAAACTTAGATAATTGCCTTTATTATACTGTACATTACTATAAAAAATATTCACCATATATTATACTAAGCTTGACACATATGTTTCGGTCTAAAGTTCTCAAAATATTTGTTTTAAGCTTAAGACGTTTCAAACGTAAAATAACTCATGTGAAGTAACTTTAAGTTAAGTTAAATAATCACGATTTATAGAGATCAATGACCATACATGCCACTTTAACCTTGACCTAAATACGGTAATTGTAAATACGATAGAACTAAAACGAGAGAGAAAAACTATAATGTTATTATTTTCTCCTGTTTTTGAACAAGTGTGCCGCGCCAGGTCAGTCAACCACTGTGGTCCTAAACAAAGTCACTCCTTCTTCTCTAAGTCAGATTTCAGAATAGGTTGTTTTTAAAAGAATATTTATGAAGATTGAATTATGCTAAAGTTATCTTATAGGCTTAAGTGATCAGTGGGTTCATTTAATGTTGTATCGTCGTTACCACCTTGTATAAAGTCCCGTAAATATATAAGGTTCCGAATATAATTGCATAAATATAATACATTATTATAAATTATTTTCTATTTATTTTTACAACTTCGAATGGGAATTTTAATTACGAATTTAGTTTTGATAAAAGTTAAATTAGCCAATGTATTTTTATTTCTTTTCAAAAACTTGTAATTAGAGCTACTCGTACAAAGCAAATTTCCAAAGTTTGAACTAACCCTAATCGTTTCAGTCGAGTTTTAGGAATATGATAAAAATTTAGCTGCAGGGTATCAACAGGAACCAGATAAATTTAAAATCTAGTCTATGGAAAAAGTCTGAAAACCACTGCTTTATAGGAGTAGGAATGGAAGTTATTACTAAGTATAATACCTGAACATATAATTATTAATTTTTTATATTATGATAGGAATAAACTTCATTTTGATGTCTCTTGTAGTCGTTCGTATCTATGACGTCATTACGTAACGGAGGCGAGCGACGAACTTGAAGCAAAGTTATTTATATAGAAATTATGTCGTCATTTATTTCACAATGAATTACGCCAGTTGAACCCAATAATCGTTACATATTAGTAGAGGAATGAAATAAAAATTCGATCACTAATAGCTCAACTGAAATGGATTTTATTCACATCATATGTTAGCATTTAGCGCCGTGTGGTATCCGGCTGAATAGAATAGTACCACTCTCATTTCTTACCGAGGTGTCGTAAAAGGTGACTAAGGTAAGTCAACCCGCCGTGTGGTATCCGGCTAATTAGAATAGACCAACCTCATTTCTTACCGAGGTGTCGTAAAAGGCGACTAAGGTAAGTTGACTCACCGTGTGGTATCCGGTTTAGTAGAATAGACCACCCTCTTTCTTACCGAGGTGTCGTAAAATACGACTGAGGTAAGTTGATGTCAGGCAGGCGGCCGGTCGTAAAAACACAGCCAAATCCTGTGGCGGCATGTTTATAACATGTTGTGCCGACCCCACTTAGAGTGGGATAAGGGCAGGACGATGATGATGTTAATGATGATGATGATGATATCGGCCTAAAGACATTAGCGCATCAATATTCCACCTTCCCGAGGAGAACAGTTCACAAGCAAGAGCTATGGGAATATGTGTAACTTACTAAACCGCATTAGAGCAGTGTGGTAGGTTCTAGCTCCAACCCCTCTGTCTAAAAGAAAAGGAGAGAGGAGGCCTATACCCAGTAGTGGGATAGTAACAGGCCTTTACTTTAGCTTTTGCTGTAAATTCTTGTAATAAGTATGTGATTATATATTTTGTAATTTTTATATAATAACATTCTACGAATTACATTAAATTACGAATGATTATAGTAATCCAATATTGGCAATAATACTAGCGATAAATAAGTAGGTTTGTATTGTCAATGATTGAATGTTGATATCTAAAGCTGAAACTAAGTGGCACTCTTGCTAGCACTAGACAGTCCTATACTGATAACGTGATAAGATTTTTGATTTGTATATTTTTGCTGAGAAGCGATAATGCAATTCGCTAGTACGATGCTATAGACTATATTATATTATATTTTTTTATGAAACTGATATTATTATGCTGTTAGTAAAATTATGAGAGTAAAGCATAGACTTTTGAAGGCATTGGGGTAAAGTCCTAAGTGTGCACGCTTCAAGACCAGTGTGCTTAGTGCAAGTTTCTTTATACCTACTCGTTCGCGTTACCGTAACGACAATCTGTATAGCGTTGAAACAGTGGTCACTAGATGTCGCTGTTGCAGAGGTATATTAATCTTTAATATTTAAATGATTTAATCTTGTATATATATATATTCTGAATCTCGAAAACGGCTCCAACGATTGTACTGAAATTATTATCTCTGTTTTTGGTCTCACAAGTCAACGACGCATACTTTCTTCCCTTATTTTTTTGATTTTTTTAATATTATTTATATCTTTAAAAAAATTACCGAGCAAGGATCGGTCACCCAGATACTTTATTCTGATTCGATTAAGTATTTGCCACAAAATTCTGCTGATTGCGTATTTATTTATATAAATATCAAATATTAAATATATTAACATGTACTGCAATATTATTGTGGGCTATAGTTTTGAATTACAGTTACCAATGATAACGAAGCCTGCGACCTGCAATGGGATAAACTGTGTTATTAAAGGCTGTTACTTTAATGTTTGTGTCTGAAAACCAATGCAGTATCTGGTTATTGCTGTGATATGCAGAGACGGATTTGTTTTTGTGTAAAATACAATACTTTAGTAAGTAACTTATTGTCCGATATATTTATTATTATTTACTTTTTGTTTCTCTTACATTTAGCATGTTTCCATTATAGGCGCATGTTATAGCCGTGTGTTATCCGGCTGAGTAGAATAGTGCCACCATCATTTCTTACCGAGATGTCGTAAAAGGCGACTTAGGTGAGTTGACCCACCGTGGGGTATCCGATTTAGTAGAATAGACCACCCTCTTTCTTACCTAGGTGTCGTAAAATACGACTAAGGTAAGTTGACGTCAAGCAGGCTGCCGGTCAATGAAACGCAGCCAAATCATGTGAAGAATAGACCACCCTCATTTTTACCGAGGTGTCGTAAAAGGCTACTGAGGTAAGTTTACCCGCCGTGAAGTATCCCGTTGAGTTGAATAAGCCATCCTCTTTTTTACCGAGGTGTCATAAAATACGACGAAGGTAAGTTGACGTCAGGCAGGCGGCAGTTCGTAAAATACGTAGCCAAATTATGTAACAACATGTTTATAACATGTTGTGCCGACCCCATTTAGAGTGGGATAAGGGCAGGAGGATGATGACATTTAGCATGTTTCTAGTATTTATCCAGGCAATTATTATTTAAAAGCATATTTGACGTGCTTCCAGTTTTTTCACGGAAAGCCATCTGATAAAAGCAGTAAGCTTTTAGAAGTCTGACAGTTCTTACGGTATCACTTAAAATAAAGTTACCCAATTTTGGTAATCCGACATTATCGATAGCTAAACGCGCTGTCCAATTTTCAGAAGACAGTTAAAGTGCACGTTTCTCATAGAGGAGGGACTTTCTATAAAGCATCCACTGATTCGACTGACAAAGTATATACTTTTTTCTATTTTGTCTCTCTTTTATTTTTTTTATATGTTAAGTTCGATTTGTTTTTATTTATTAGTTAATTGGTTATTCAAGAATTAGTAACATTATCATCCTCCTGCCCTCATCCCACTCTAAGTGGAGATGGCAAAACATGTTATAAACATGTTGTCACATGATTTGGTTACGTATTTTACGACCGGCCGCCTGCCTGACATCAGATTACCTTAGTCACCTTTTACAATTCCTCGATAAGTAATAAGGGTGATCTATTCAACTCAACCGGATTCCACACGGTGGTCAAGCATTAGTAATAATCAAATAAAATATTAAAGCTCCTACTATACTATATAACTTTATCTTCGTCATTGGTATAAGTTATGTGAAACTTTTGTACTTTGTTAAGTTGTATGTGTAAATTGTTTGAATTATGATCGTCATATTGGTGAAAATGACGAAAAAATTTAAGCCAGTTGGGAGCTTTGACCGAAGATGGTAATCCCTATGAGATATATACAAATACTGTAATATATAATTAAAAATATACTTCTTAACACGGTTACAATATAAATTTTTAACAACATAATGCGCCAATTACGTTACGCATTTCATGTTTACGTTATGATCCCTTACATCATGTAATTTAAATGAATATTTTAGGAATTATAGCAAAACAAATGCATTGAAAAATCAGGGCATAACATAATTTACTACTCGTCCGAGGCTGGATAAGGTGTCTAGTGTTCAATAAAAAAACTGTTTTAAATCCAACAACTGATAAGATTTATCATGGACAAGCGTAGTCAAATCAACCAAGAGCCGCGTCGTCTATATTTGATACTCATTCTATATAAGTGCGTTCTCGTGTATGCGTAGCGCGCGTGTGTGAGTGCGACTGTATTATTTGAGCGCGAACGCAGCGGCATCAGCGGTCCGCGAGAGAATTATTACGTGAACGCGACTAGCTTGTTTCGATGCCGTCAGCGCATAATGTCTGAACATTGAGTGCGATTGTAAATTATACTAATTGATCATGGCGGTCTTTACCGACAAACAGTGCTTTCATCAATTACTACCCTAGTGGCAATGTTATACTACGACCGCGCATTCGGACAGTGAAGTACTGAACCTGTGTTACGATTATTACAGTCAAACACGAAACTATCGCTAGAACGAGTGCATTATGCACATTGTGTATGTGTGCGTGAAGTGTTCATAAATAGTGCACAAGGGATTCAGACTGATCTATATTGTAAGTAGTTTCGAAGATTGTTTCTACATTTTGAGGTTATGTTAAATAATGATTTGGAAATATAAGCGTTGTGTAATTAGCATGTGTTAAAGTTGTAGTACGTCAAGGACAACGTACCTTGCATAATATACTGTACGAGATGATTTGTAATAATTTAACTGAACTTTTAATTTGTTAATAATATCATCATTTTATATCTGAAATAACCTACACTAAGTGTCATATTGCACATGTTGAATATGATTTATTACATATTGGAATGCATTAAAATTAGAAATGAAAATAAATAATATTTTGTATTTCATATGTGGAGTCAAAGTGGGTAACTCCAGCATACTTTGTTTTGAATGTTTGTTTTGTTTAATCATTTCCGGATTAGAAAAAATTAATGTATAAAAAAACTCATCTCGACCGAAACTGGCCTAGAAATCAGGGATTGGGTAAAATAGAGATATAACATACAAATAGTATGCAAAAATTCAATCTCCATAATAGTGGAAAGTGATCGTGACACAAAGTTTTATCTATTCATATTAAAATATTTTTGCAGTGAAATGTTTTATACAATGTTTACCGAATTTTATCTAATACCTTCTTGACGATCCGTTCTGACCTCGCGGGGTTTGTTTTTTTTGTTTGGGCTTGACCCACCTTAGATTTATTTTTGCGCGTCAGTTTTCATTTTACGATAGTGAAAATATAAATTATCCATCTATACTACTATCAATGATATGATATTCATCTTCATCTTCCTGCCCTTATCCCACTCTAAGTGGGGTCGGCACAACATGTTACAAACATGTTATCACATGATTTGGCTAAATATTTTACGACCGACCACCTGCACCTTGGTAATAAATGAGGGTGGTACTATTCTATTCAGCCGGATACCACACGGCAATTTGAACGATATGATATCACTATATGAATCACTATTATATAAAACCGCGTAAAAATTCCTTCAGTATTTTTTGAGCTTATCGCAAACCGACGCTGCGGTTAGTTTTGTATACATATAGTTTATGTACTTCTCAAAATTGCATCTAATATCCCAATGTAACATGAAACATAGGAGATATTTATATAATGTAGATAATTATTGTAAAATTACCGAGGTGTTGCAAAAAGAGACAAAGGTAAGTTGATGTCAGGCAGGCGGCCGGTCGTAAAATACTTAACCAAATCATGGTGCCATGTTTATAACATGTTGTGCCGACCCCACTTATAGTGGGATATGGGCAGGAGAATGATGAATTATTGTAAAGTTACATTGTTGGTATTACTGAGTTATAAATAATTAAAAACATAGATGTCCTACATCAAATTAAACGTTATAAAATAACGACGATAAGTTACAATTTAAAAATTATATTGAAATATGTACGTACAATTACTTTAACCTTTCCTTTGATATATTAATAATCCTGCAACAAACTACACAACTTTAATTAGCTTGATCTACAGGTGTTTTTGTAATATGAAAATTTTAAACCGTTATAGATTTTTTTTCACAAACACTCATCATCTTCCTGCCCTTATCCCACTTTAAGTGGGGTCGGCACAACATGTTATAAACATGTTGTCACATGATTAGGCAACGTGTTTTACGACCGGCCGCCTGACTATCAACTTACCTTAGTCGCCTTCTGCAACACATCGGTAATTTTACAAAAATTATCTATATATAAAAACCTCGTATGCTCCATGTATATTGGGATCAACTTACCGTAGTCGCCTTTTACGACACCTCGGTAAGACATGAGGGTGGTCTATTCTACTCAGCCGGATACCACACGGCAGGTCGACTTACCTTAGTCGCCTTTTACGACACCTCGGTAAGAAAAGAGGATGGTACTATTCTATTCAGCCGGATATTACACACGGCACTTTTTTTCAATAACACTATTGAGCCAAAACAAACTGATAAGTGTGATGCAGTTAGAAGATTATAGTCTTGTATAATTCTGTATAACACTACTTTCTTAGTTTAAATTTCATTTGCCCTATTTCCAGAACATTGTATGTCTACATATCCGTGATATTTACGCTGCCGTGACCGTCGATGATCTAGGGCGAGATATGTTTTGTTAAATATAATTTTAACGTAAAAACATTTGTCTGCATTTTATTTATTTCTTGCTCTGTTTAAGATGGTAACGATTTTATTATTGAATTATTTCTAATTAAATATAAACATGTCATTGTATAAACCAAACCAGTATCTCCCAATCTTTTTTGTGCTATTCTCATCCTAGCCTTTAAAAATCCTATGGTACCCTATGTAACATACATATTAAAATTAATATTTAAAGTTGGAATTGTTCACTTAAGAAACTTAAATAATAGGTGTTAGAAAGAAGTCGCTTTTTCGAATTTGAATTGAGCCTCCCCTTAATAATCAAATTGACCCCCTGTTGCCCCATATTGGGAAACACTGATCTAGACATAGAGATTTTAGATGATCCTCATAAAAGACAAATACATACATATAAAATTCTTTGCAGTTGTCAAAGGTGGTTTAGATTACTAAACCATATTTTCGTTGATGTATTCTTTAAATAATAGTTGACATATTCGAAGTGATAAAATTTCACATAATCATGAAAATATACTTAATATTTAGTTACTTAACACGATTTTTCTCACTTACTCTCTTAACCTTCCAGTCTTCTTAATCTGATCAGTACAATTTTCTTCAGGCTATTTATTATAATAACACAAAATGTGCCTTTAATATAGTTAATTAGTTTAATAGTTTTATATAATTTACTTAAAATGGTGCAAAAAATACTTCTTTTATCGTTTACTATGAAATCAATAATTATTTGCAGATAACCCTAAAAAAAGACTTTTTATAAGAGTAAAGATGTAAATAAAGCGTCAAATAAGAAAGTATTGAATGAACAATTCTATATACGCCAAAACAAAAACATACAGTAATACCTATTTGGTAATTAAGGTAGGATTTAGCTCAGTATTCGCGAGTTGCGCGATAGATTACATGTTATAGCTTCTTCAGAATATTTGATAATACTTGACAAATAAATAGAATTAATCCTTAAGTAGAATCCACCCACTTGATATAGGTAAGCATACTTAAGTATATTTCAAAGAGTCCAAAATGAGTTTATCTTATCATTTGTGCAGATAAGTAGCTACTAGGAGTCATTTATTACTGCGATGTCAGGATTAAGTAGTTATTAAGCTGCAATTTTAATGACCAGTTGTGTACATTAGTTTTAGAGTCCAGACGATGTTATCAGTCTTATGACAAGGAAGTCAGTAAAGCCACAGTTTGACGATGACATATACGGAGAAAATATTTATTTCAGTCACATTAGGTAACAGTGTAGTCATCTTTTGTATTATAGTTAGTGGTACTCGCGATTTATTTCGTAACTTCAATGATGATAATACCAAATTCAGTTTTTAAGTACCCTCTAAATATGTTTTTTCCCAGTTCCTGAGAGAAAAACTGGATTTTTCATTCTATGTTATAAGCTTTAATTTTGTAAAATATCTTCAATATTGGTGCAGCGGGCAGACATACAGACGGACTTCTATATTTATAATATTAGATATATAAGTTTATTTTATCTTTTTGGTAGTTTGTGGAAAACATTAATAAGCACCTGATATATGTATTTATAAAAGAAAATTACTTTATGTATTCTGCTAACGTGATCAGTCATTTGAAGAAAATATATTATAAATGTAAAGCGTGGGAGCAAGAAATTTATATCTTTGATCCGACATAGGTCAATAGTTTGCTACATTTGAACATAAGAATGTCACAACTTATTAACTCTTTGAAGATCGGTTGACCTGTCTATTACGCTGTGCAACTGGGCCTAACACGTGATTACCCGACCCGTAGATGATTGAAAGGTTATTTGTAGTCGTGTACCGCCATTAATCTAACGTCACTGGACTGAATAATATTAACAGGAGCGTATTGATTGTGATCCTCACCCTCCTCTCTTTCACGTCATTGATGCCGCGTGTACTAATGACGTCAAAAATTTTGTGACGATATTTACGTCATACTCTAACGCATGCGTATATTTTAGTCCTGTTCAAACCTAGTTAATCAGATTTATTTATTTAAAACATTGTTTATATTATGATGATATTGTGTGTAAAAAATTATCTCGATTGTATTATTATTGTATTACTTTACTTCATTTATTATTTTGCTTAATTTGAAGGTTCTAGCATGCAGTACTATGACTTTAAATCGATTTAGGTCACATGTTAATATTAATAAGCTTAGAGAAAACCTACTTGATCAAAGTCCATAAAAATGAAAATAAAATTAGATACCTATTAAAGTTTAGTTGTTACTAAATATACATATACATATCAAAAAATTTAGTAAATAAAAGGTTTATATAATACGACACTACATGGTAGTGAATTATTTTTTGTTTTAACATATTTTGTAATACTTGTAGCGATGACATCTCTGGATTTACCTAAGGATTAGTGCGGTATGCGACGCATTTTTGTTATCATGTTCAGACTTTCCAGAAATTGAAGCGCTCGACACCAGATGGCAGTTATGAACCCTAACGCCAAACACCAATATGGCGGTTCATTCACAGTTGCTGTGAATTACACGCGATGTTCGTTAAATAATTTTATTTTAACTTATACCACCTTATAGTTTAGGATAAAAGGCCTACCTTCTTACAATGGTTTAATTTCAGGTAATATTTGTTATGTGTTCGAATAGTGTTTACGTAACAGTGTTATGTTTTACTTGCCAGTCGCTGTAATAAAAGTATTGATTTCTAAGTATCTTCTTGTAAATGTGTAAGACATTGTGTTGATTTCTTTACGTGTTCAGGCTGATGTGATTTGATTCATTGAAGTAAAATCTAGTTTAATGAAATATCATTATACAGTAGCTTAATTTAGCGCGGGGAGCAATGATACGTGACATAATGGTGCATTAAATTGACGCATTCAACTTTACTATGTTGCTTGGCAACGAGCTAACCTTGAATATAAGTTCTAATTATAGGTTGAAGTTCATTTTAGTTGATCACGTCATTATTACTAGTAAATCTAATGTCTTTTAAGTACTAATAATATTTACTTTTTACAGGTACCGCAGCAATCTTCTCTGGATTATGATTCGAATAAATTTTAATAAGATAATTTGAAAAAAAAACCAATCAAACTATGGATCCTATATTAGAAAATGAAGCTGTATTATCAGATTCATCAATCAAACATGGGAAATCAAAACGAAAAAAGAAGAAAAACCAACATGAAACACAAAATGAAAGTCAAACAGTTGTAGGTGAGAAAAAAAAATTCGTTGTTACAACATTATCTACTTCAGAGGACCAGACAGTTCCCTCTGAACGATTATCACAGGCTAATGTACACACTATACACTTCGGAACACGTGGTGCTGAATCGCAAAGACCTCATGTTCGATCCATTTTTAAAGATAAACCTACTGAAACATCCAGACCGTCGAGTTCAGAAAGAGAGAGCTCAAATAAGAAAGAATATGAAACATTTCATGGTACTTCATCTAGTCCTAGAAGCTCTATTTTTGATATTTTTAAAATAAGAAGAAAAAGTGATTCTAGAAAACATCAGTCATTAATACAAAATGTAAAAGGTGCTTTAGCTGGTACGTCAAAAGAGTCTCCTGAAAATTCAAAAAGTGAACAAAGTTCTTCAGACAGTAAAGAGTCTCATAAAAAATATTATTATACAGTTACGGGGGCTTCTTCTCGAAAATCTAGTCCAATTACTAGGGTTATGGATATATTTAGAAGCAAACCACATTCACAATCTGATCAAAGTCCACCTGAAACAACCAAGAAGAAAAATACGAAACAAATTCGCAGATCTTCAATAGGAACTACTTCCCCCACTTATCATAAAAATTCGTATGCCTCTTTAGATCCGGTACAGGCGAAACAATTATTTAGAGAAGTTCGTGGGTTACCTAAATATGACCCATACCTGTCTATAGTTCAAATATCTTTAGGTGGAAGAGACAAGACGAGACTTCTTTTAAATTTTTTTAAATATCATAAATGTTATGAGATACTTCCAAAATCAGCCAAAGTTATTATATTTGATACCCAATTTCCAGTTAGAAAAACGTTTCCCACGCTGGTCTCACATGGTATTCGATCTGCTCCATTATGGGATGCTAATAAAAAATTGCTCGTGGGAATGATAACTGTCACCGATTTTATAAGAATTCTGTTACTTCATGAAAAAGAAAATTTGTCAATGGATGACTTTGAAAAACATACACTTCATAATTGGCGAAAAATTTTGAGACCAATAAGAAAACCTTTATGCAGCGTTAGTCCGGATCAGTCTTTACATGAAGCTATTAACTTGCTTAGCAAAAACAGAGTTCATCGTCTTCTTATGATGGATCCGCTTACTGGAGATGTACTATATATTTTATCCCACAAAAGAATACTTCGATTCTTATTCGTTTATTTAAATGAATTTCCGGAACTAACATTTTTTCACAAAAATATGCAAGACTTAAATATAGGTACCTATGAAGAGATTATTTCTGTTAGTGATGGTACTACTGTACAAGAAGCTTTCCAGCTATTATTAGAAAAAGATGTGTCTGCTTTACCAATTTTGGATGAAAATGGGGTCCTCGTTAGTGTTTATGCAAAATATGAAGTTTTAAATTTAGTGAGTGAAAAATTATATTTAAATTTGTCTTTGACAATAGGTGAAGTACGAAACAAAAAGAAAGACTGGGAGGAGAAGCTGCAGAAATGTCATTCAAGTATTACCTTATATGAGGCCTTAGAAATTATAGTTAGAACTGAAAGTCATCGATTGTTATTAGTTAATAAAGATGATAAACTTGTTGGAATTGTCTCATTATCAGATATTTTAGTTTATTTAAACAGAGTTATTCCAACTGAAAAAAAGATTTCATCGTTGCATGAGATATTTCGTCCATTGGAAGTTAATAAAGTCCCTGAATCTGCAAAGGAAAGTGAGAATGAAATAATAACTATTACTGTACCTAATATACAAGTGCAAAGTGTACCTGAGTCTAATGAAATTGCTTGTATACCACAAAATTGTATAGGTAATAATGAAAAAGAGACAAATACGAATAACTTGGAGACTGAAGTAGAAAAAACTAGTCCAACATTTGATTCTGTTACTGAAAATATAAATTCTGAGGAAGTGCCACAATCTCAGTGAGGTTAAGTTTAAAAAATATAATAACTCTAGGTTATTCCATCAAGATTCCAAAGATATATATTAGATAAACTAGTGTATTAATCTCCTATACGCTTTCCGCTTTCGACTAACGATATTGTTAATTAAATTATTACTTAATGGTTAATAGTAGTGTCAACACCACGTGAATGCCTTATTTATTATTTAATCCATTATAATATATCGCTGAAACTCAATAAAATATTTTAGCATGAATGTTTACTTTTATTGAGTGATTTTGAAAAAATATTGCTTGTTGTTACATCCATGTGAATGATTTGTAAAAGTTTTTGTATAAAAAAGAGTATTCTTATCTACAATTTTTATTAAAAATCTATGGTTCATTATAACAAAAACAACGATTCAAAATATTACTTATGTAGATGTTTTTTAGTAAGTCAAGAATGGAATACACATTTTCCTCTTATGAAATTTTTATCGTTGTTGTTTTCAGGATCATTATTGTTTTACGTTCATTAGAAAATATCATTTTAACGATAATACCTTGGTGACCGAGCCTTGCTCGCAATGCAATAAAATAAAAAGAATAGCGCCGGGTGACATGTGGGAATCGAAAATAGGTTTTGACCTTTTTTGGTCCGCGCGTTACCATTAGGCTGTCACAGCTTTGCATTTGACAGTTAAAAATTTTAGTTACTTTCTATTCTTATTTTAGAAGTTTTTTTAGCCCAAAAACAGGAATAAGACGAGAGTTTTTTAAAACAAAACCTAGCTGGATCAATTTTTCTCCCCCAAAACCCTCTACATACTGAATTTTAGGAAAATCATGGAGCCGTTTCCGAGATTTCGAAAATATATTTATATATATACCTACAAGATTAACTCATTTTAATATTAAAGATAGGTTATAGTAATGTGGTACAAAAATAGAACATATCAATAAACATATGTCCTTTTTAGATCTGTGTTAATAAGCATATCTATGTTAAGGTATAAAAATATATATTTACCACTAATGTTATCCTTGACCACGTTAAATACTATAATTATAAAAAGGAGGAATGGTTAAATTAATTATTTGAAATTATTTAATTTAAATTGGCGGTCGATTTTGGCAATACGATATTGTCAATTTTCACTCAAATCTAGCTGTCATATTGTCATCAATGAAAATCATAGATTATTATTGTAGAGTAGGGGAGCTTAAAATGTGCATAGAGTTAATATACTTAGCATAGGGGAGGCCTGTAAGTGACAAGGACATAATGAAGAATTAGAGGGAAGATGAAAGTCGTATACTTCATCATTGTCTTATCACACATAAAAAAAGGGACAGATCGATCTCCCTTCTACGCTTTTTCTTTATTTCTCTTTATCGTAATATGTCACATTTGAGGCTTGCTTCCCTACTCTAAGTATAATAATTTCTTGAAAATGTGTGCATCGGAAATAAAGTGAACGCAAATATCTTTCTCTCTTTTTTATATGGTATTAGACAAAGATATCGTCCTGTCCAAAGAATAAAGTCACATGTCCCATGTATAAGCATAGGAAATGTGACTTTATTCTTCGTTCCGGTGATATCTATATGAGATGACATTAACTTACAGTCCTGCTTATGGCCTGGCCTCCTCTACTTTATTATAGTAGCTATGCTGAAGATAGCAATTATATAATCAAATATCAGTAAGTATATGGCATCAAAATTAAAACTTAGCGTTTCATTATAGTTTTCTTAATTATGAAATAATTATAATAACTGCAGATTAACATTTAAATTAATATTTATACTGCAGAAAATTAATGGACTCATGACAGATCTGCGTTAGACTGCGGCTATATCAAGCAGCGATGTGTGACGCAATGATTGGAGCGAATCCTAATTAAAGTATAAATCGCTAGCGACACGAATCGAATAGTTTCTTTTTGCGAATTGACAAATAGCATAGGCGGGCGCAGAAGCTTCGCCGGGTACAACACAAGTGTGTATGTGTTGTGAATAAATCTTGTTTGATGCTGTTATAGCATCATCGGGGTCGTTAAGGAAGGACGCTAAGAGACGTTAAGGGCGCCTTCAAAATCTGTTGGAAGTTAAACACCTTATAGTTGGACGCGGCCACTATAAGGTGATTTGGAGGGATGGACGCTTTCTCGAAGTAAGCCTTCGAGAATCGTCTGAAAAAATCGGCTATCGTCAGTAGATCTAGGTCTCTATGGATATTCACGTGCGCACGAACTACAGACAGGCTGTATATATGATTGTGTGGTTGTTATACAACATGTTATGTTATGATTTCGGATAAGCGAACAGGCAGTTTGATAATATTTTTGTTTTAATCGTACGCCAATAGAGCAGGTCGCGTTTCTGTCTAATGTGGCCGCAGCCTTAATGTTCTGGATGAATTTGAAAGCACTTTTTTAATTTCCTTGAAAATCAACGTTTAACCTGAATATTTTTTCATTGTTGGTTTGTCCTTAAAGATATTATGTATCAATATTTTATTTAACGTTATTGTAATATAGGTTCAATTAATGAAGAAACCGAAAACAAACAACCTTGCTGTAACAGGTCCTTATATTTTCGTGGCCAACAATTCGCACAAAAAAAGATTGCGCATTATTTTTTATTATCCTGCATTCCGACCCATTACAAGTGTTCCAACACGTTAATATCATATAGTTTTTTTATTTCCTAATAGACTTAACTGGTTGTTTGAATGGAAATCACATAACCCTACTTGTAAAATAATTTATAGAAGTATTTATATATTCATAGACTTATTTTGCAATAATCCGCGTTTGGTAAAAAAAATATGTAGAGCGAATTGTAGGGAAAAAATCGTTCTCGTACCTTATACATGCAAGATTAGTAACCAAACGTTCTAAAAAACACCACCATCATCAATACACTACACAAGCACTACACACATTCACTACGACAATCTCAACGATAGTTTCGCGATATAATCGAAGCATCATCAGGAATTAAGCTCAATGACAAAATCGCAAAGCTTATGTCCTACTTGTTCATTACTGAATTATTCTGATTAATAAATTAAAATATAAATTTTTATTCACCGGGAGCAGTGGCTGGATTGAGATTTCATGATGTGAGCACCAGTGTTGTTTACCAGATTATGCTCAATATAATTGTAAATTGATCAAAAATTTCACTCATCATTCACTTCTTTTAAGTTCATGTTATGAGATACTAGTTGTATCTGCGACTTTCACATTAACGGAAGTTTTAAATTTATCTGTTTTATTTGTTCCCGAAAAAAAATTTTTTATTGGGCTTATCTATAAGCTTAAATAACAATATCTGTGTGACCGAGCTTCGCTCGGTAATTTTTTACAAAAAAAAACTAAAAAAAAAACATTTATTTAGTTGGGGATCGATCCTTAGCATTCACATTTCTCAATTCTGCCCGTCACCCGAATAAGTTACGTCGACTTGACAGTTAATGGCGAAAATTCAATTCAAGATAAATGCTAGTGTTTTTCAATGCCCAAAAACAGGAATAAAACAATTTTTTTTTTACATAAAACATAGCAAGATCAATTTTTCTCCCCAAAACCTCCTACACGTTGAATTTCAGGAAAATCGTAGGAGCCGTTTTCGAGATTCGGAATATATATATATATATATATATATATATATATATATATATATATATATATATATATATATATATATATATATATATATATATATATATATATACAAGATTAACTCATTTAAATATAAAGATATACGAAATTTCATCAGCATCGCTCAAACGGATTGGCCGTGAAAGTGTAAGACAGACTTTCGGAAGGATCGCTTCATAAAAAAATAATATACGAGGTGTGTTCAAAAAGTATCGCGAATTTTGAATTTTTGCGAGTTACATATATTCTAATTTCGATTTTTTTGTGGCGTTATGTTGGTACATATGTCTCTCACTTATGCTGACAAGTTGGGCCATTATGAAAGTTCGGTTAATTGTTGACAGCTACTTTGCTTGCACGTGTTTTGGTTCGTCTTCGATTTTTACCTATTCAAAAAATGGAACAAGGAACCTGTATCGATTTTTGTGTGAAAACCGAAATTAAGTGCGCGGATGCATTCCGAATGTGGACTGTGGCATATGGAGAAGCTACTTTGGACAAAAGCAACGTTTATCGGTGGTACAAAATGTTTTTAAAAGGCCGAGAAGATGTGAATGACGAAGAGCGTGCCGGACGCCCGAGCACTTCAACAACAGACGAAAAAATTGATGAATTGAAGAAAATGGTATTGGCCAATCTTCGAATCATCGATAGAGAAATTGCCGAGGACCTAGGCATATTGATTGGCTCGTGCCATTCGATTTTAATCGATAATTTGTGGAAAAACAAAAATTGGCTTTTGCACCTCGATAACGCCCCTGTTCACACATCACTGTTTGTACGCGACTTCTTGGCCAAAAACAACAGACCAATGATACCGCAGCCACCGTATTCCCCAGATCTGGCCCCCTGTGACTTTTTCTTGTTCCCGAAACTGAAGAGGCCCATGAAAGGACGACACTACACCACGATTGACGAGATAAAGACGGCATCGAAGGAGGAGCTGAACAAGATACAAAAAAATGATTTTTTGAAATGCTTCGAAGATTTGTAAAAACGTTGGCACAAGTGTATAATATCCCAGAGGGATTACTTTGAAGGGGACAAAATAGATATTTACGAATAAATAAATAAATTTTGAAAATACACAAAATTCGCGATACTTTTTGAACACACCTCGTATAGTAGTGGCGTGTTTACGCCGTGTGGTATCTGGCGGAATAGAATATAGAGAGAGAGAGAGTGTGGTATACTCATTTTTTACCGACGTGTTGTAAAAGGCGAATAAGGTAAGTCGACCCGCCGTGTGGTGTCCGGCTGAGTAGAATAGACCACCCTCATTTCTTACCGAGGTGTCGTAAAAGGCGACTAAGGTAAGTTGACCCACCATTTGGTATCCGGTTGAGTAGAATAGACCACCCTCTTTCTTACCGAGGTGTCGTAAAATACGACTTATGTAAGTTGACGTCAGAGAGGCGGCCGGTCGTAAAATACGAAGCCAAATCATGTGACAACATGTTTATACCGACCCCACTTAGAGCGGGATAAGGGCAGGAGAATAATGAAATATAGATCCGTTTAAATGCACATCATTATTATCGTATAGCTCAGAAAAATTAATTGATGAGCAGGTGAGGTGTGAGAAAATGAATTATTTTATTGAATGTATTAGTAGCAAAGTGTGGCTTTATATGATATTATTATGAAGGT
Organism: Morpho achilles; assembly: GCA_947086495.1. Lineage (NCBI taxonomy): Eukaryota > Metazoa > Arthropoda > Insecta > Lepidoptera > Nymphalidae > Morpho > Morpho achilles. Next base: position 12,170,350 of record CAMTZB010000007.1, on the reverse strand, counting down.
TCTTCTTCTTCCTGCCCTTATCCCACTCTAAGTAGGGTCGGCACAACATGGTATAAACATATTGTCACATAATTTGGCTACGTATTTTACGACCAGCCGCCTGCCTGACGTCAACTTGTCTTAGTCGTATTTTATGACACTTCGATAAGAAAGAGGGTGGTCTATTCCACTTAACCGGATACCACAAGGTGAGTCAACTTACCTTAGTCGCCTTTTACGACCCCTCGATAAGAAGAGGAGTCTATTCTACTTACCCGGATACCACACGGTGGGACGACTTACCTTAGTCGCCTTTTACGACACCTCGGTAAGAAAAGAGGATGGTCTATTCTATTCTGCCGGATACCACATGGCGGATGATATTATTATGAAGGTTATAAAAACGAAACAAAAATAGACCAAACAAATCGCAATGTGACCGTGGTGGTCAATCTTACGTTCGTTTAATGATTTATGAGATGATTATTGATTTTATCTAACGACCTTCTGTCCTTGAATTTATTGATCGTGGTTCCTGCTTCAAGAATAAGGTCAAATGTGTTATATTATTAAATTTAAGGTAATGTAAAAAGTAAAATAAAGTTATATTAGATACCTAGATTGTCTCTGGAATCGTGGAATTTGTTGGAGTAAGTAAGGTAGGTTGACTCACCGTGTGGTGTTCGGTTGATTAGAATAGACCACCCTCTTTCTTATATAGGTGTCATAAAATACGACTAAGATAAATCGCCTATAATCTTAAAATATTATCAGGTGAACTTTAGTCTTTTAAAATTAATTTACTTATAATTTAATTAATTAAAGCCATGTGGTACCCGGCTGAATAGAATAGACCACCCTCTTTTTTTACCTAGGTCTCATAAAATACGACTAGGATATGTTGACGTCAGGCAGGCGGCTGGTCGTAAAATACGTAGCCAAATCATGTGACAACATGTTTATAACATGTTGTGCCGACCCCACTTAGAGTGGGATAAGGGCAGGAAGATGATGACTTATTGAAAGGAGCCAACATTATTGTAATTACCAACTACTTTCACAGTCAATTATTAAAACTAGCGATAGACCGGCTTTTATTAAATGACCTGGGCGAGTGAATACATTCTTCTCATCCAAAGTGACTAGATCTCAAACCATATCAAAATTTCCTTAGAATGAAATTATTTATCATTAGGATTGCAGTACGCTGGCACTTTATTTTTATTGCTAATTATTTTTTATTTGTATTTTGCTTCTCTAACTGCATAGTATTGGTATTGGAGCTTTAGCATCTGTCTTACTTTAGAAACACAAGCGTTGTATCTATTAGCTGTTGGCGCTACAATGCAATAACACTAGTGAAATTATAGGATTTGTGATATAGCACACTTACTTCTAACTTTTCACTCTAGCTTAATTAAAAGAAAAGACATTTATTTTGTGAAGAAACAGTTTAAGTATCAAGATAAACATCACACGATTCTATTGTATTTAGTTGAATTAAGAGTCATTTAATATTTAATCGCTGTATTCGATTCAACTCAGTACTCTAGTTTAAGAGTTAAGTAAAAAGTTAAAAATTGTATGAAGTAAGGAAGAAACAAGTATGCATTGAGATAAGAATTTTGACGTCATCTTAATAAAATAAGGACGCTTTTGCCAAGTTTAATTTATATAAAAACAATTTCAAAACTAGCACAGATATTCCATATATATCTGCGTCGGATTATTGCTCTGAGAACTCAATTTGTCAACTTTAAACTGCTTAATATTTTACATTAATTTTTGTACCTCTCTGTTATTATTTATCGAAGTAATATCCCTATTCAATATTCTCTGCTGAATAGACGATATAGTCCGTTAACATATCTTAGTCACGTTGCAAAACAATAAAAATATATGTTCTTAGTCTCGCAAGTCATCAAGAGTGTCCTTGCAAACATTTTTAACAGGTTTGTAGGACCGCTTCGCCCGCCGCGCCAGTTCCGACAGAACAAGCAAATCTTGTCTTTAAAAATACAGTCATCCATACATAATTATGCTAAACAACCACTGACCCGTTGCTTTACTTCCATGATTGATAAAAATAGTTTTAAAAAAACCTGCCTGACGTCAACTTGTCTTAGTCGTATTTTACGACACCTCTATAAGAAAGAGGGTGGTCTATTCCACTTAACCGGATACCACAAGGTGAGTCAACTTACCTTAGTCGCCTTTTACGACACCTCGGTAAGAAATAAGGGTGGTCTTCTATTCTACTCAGCTGGATATCATACGGCGGGTTGACTTACCTTAGTCGTCTTTTACGACACCTAGGTAAGAAAGAGGGTGGTCTATTCTACTAAATCGGATACCACACGGTGGGTCAACTCACCTTAGTCGCCTTTTACGACATCTCGGTAAGAAAAGAGGGTGGTACTATTCTATTCAGCCGGATACCACACGGCGTCGGCTCTTTTCAATAAGTGTAAGGCTGAAAATCGACAAAAGCGGATTCTAATCACGGAGTTCGATCAATGAGCTGTCTTACCATATTTGGGTACATCGCGCGAAAAGAAGGTACTATGGAATAACTAGTAATACAAGGTTGATTTTAAGGTTGATGTCCGCGAAACCATGTGGCCGATATTGTGGGTCGCAGGTTTTAAACCGGGCAGGCACCAATGAGCATTTTTAAGACTTATATCATAGGCTTAATTAAAAGAGTATCCTTTAGCACCATAAGAGTACAGTATAATAATGCATACCGCATCCTTATGAAGCTACCCAGATACTGCAGTGCATTGAGTATGTTCGCTGAGGCGGGAATGCCCGTTTTCGTTGCCGTCATCAGAATGCGCATATCTTCATTCTGGGAATGATTGCGCGGCTCCGATAACAGAATCCTTCAAGTGATTGGCCGGGATTTGTGCAGTCCCATGATGACACATTAGATCTCCACCCATCGAGGTCCAAATAGGAAATGATGACAGCAGTCCTACCGAGTGCTCTGGTAATAAATAAGATTTAAGGCTTTCTTTTCTTTAAGTAAGATTGTGTACATTTGGTCTTGTAAACTTATGGATTTTACCTAAATAAGGGAATTATTATTATTATAATCAATTATGAAGAAAATTTTTAAAGATTACCTCAATATTTTTGAAGAATTCTCGGAATATACGAGGTGTGTTCAAAAAGTATCGCGAATTTTGTGTATTTTCAAAAATTATTTATTTATTCGTAAATATCTATTTTGTCCGCTTTAAAGTAATCCCTCTGGGATATTATACACTTGTGCCAACGTTTTTACAAATCTTCGAAGCACTTCAAAAAATCATTTTTTTGTATCTTGTTCAGCTCCTCCTTCGATGCCATCTTTATCTCGTCAATCGTGGTGTAGTGTCGTCCTTTCATGGGCCTCTTCAGTTTCGCGAACAAGAAACTGTCACAGGGGGCCAGATCTGGGGAATACGGTGGCTGCGGTATCATTGGTCTGTTGTTTTTGGCCAAGAAGTCGCGTACAAGCAGCGATGTGTGAACAGGGGCGTTATCGAGGTGCAAGAGCCAATTTTTGTTTTTCCACAAATTATCGATTAAAATCGAATGGCACAAGCCAATCAATATGTCTAGGTCCTCGGCAATTTCTCTATCGATGATTCGAAGATTGGCCAATACCATTTTCTTCAATTCATAAATTTTTTCGTCTGTTGTTGAAGTGTTCGGGCGTCCGGCACGCTCTTCGTCATTCACATCTTCTCGGCCTTTTAAAAACATTTTTTACCACCGATAAACGTTACTTTTGTCCAAAGTAGCTTCTCCATATGCCACAGTCCATATTCGGAATGCATCCGCGCACTTAATTTCGTTTTTCACCCAAAAATCGATACTTCCGATCCTTGTTCCATTTTTTGAATAGGTAAAAATCGAAGACGAACCAAAACACGTGCAAGCAAAGCAGCTGTCAACAATTAACCGAACATTCAAAATGGCCCAACTTGTCAGCATAAGTGAGAGACATATGTACCAACATAACGCCACAAAAAAATCTAAATTGGAATATATGTAACTCGCGAAAATTCAAAATTCGCGATACTTTTTGAACACACCTCGTATATCATACCAATCAGCGTTAGAGCAGTGCGGCGGATCTGAGTTCCGATCCTTCTCTTCTAAAGTGAAGTAGACCTTTCCCAGCAGTGAGATAATAACATGTGGTACTTTACTTATTCATTTTAAACACTTAATAAATATTATGTGAAATAAAAATAAACTTTCAATATATTTTAGATTTTTAAATCTGTTCAACAATAAAATATTTGTTACTAGCTTTTACCCGCGAATACCTTTGCTTGGACTGTTGTTAGGTTGATAATAGATGACGCTTTTGAATGTAATGCTATTCCTCTAGAATTGACAGGGTTTCTATAGCCTATAAGTTATTCCGGTGTATAAGTAATAATTGTCCCAAATGTCATCGATATTGGTTAAGCGGATTCGCAGTGAAAGAGTTACAAACATACATCCATACTCACTAACTTTCGCATTTATAATATTAGTAGGATACGATAGGAAAGGTTTTACTGTTTAATTGTACAACTTGAATAACAATTTGTGTGTTTTTGGTTTCTAATATTTGTCTGAATAATTATGAAAGACGTATAAAAAATATATATTCAATAGGAACGTGATGGCAATAGATTTTATTTAAATTAACATACGAATACGACCCAGTAGCGACCCACTCGTGTGAAACCGGTAAGTTACTTGACACTGGTTAAATAAATATGGAAGCTTGCTCGTGCGATTGTGAGACAGATCTGCCTACACATCGGCAGTGCCGTGTGTCGACGTTTGACGGCCAGAGCACAAAAACATATAGTTTGGTTCCTAAAGTCTAGCCTAAGTTTTTATGTTCATCCAAATGGCCTTTAAAAGTAATGCCCAGATGGTTGCGTTAGTAATATTATAAATGTGTAATATGTATTGCTGTCTGTCTGTTACCCTTTCAAGTCTAATCCGCTATAAAATTTTTGATGAAATTGAGTACAATTATACTATAAGCTGTTACAGAGCTTTCGAGGGGGGGTCACTGGCTTAAACGTCGGGCAGGCATCAATGGGTTTTTCTGTGAAAATTTATGTTTCTAATTGATTTAAGGAAAACATCGTGTATATTTTTAGATAATTCTGGGGATATGTGTACCGATCCGCATTGGAGCAGCGTAATGGGTTTTAGTCCCAACCCTTGTCTCCAACGGAGACAAGAGGTCTATGCCCAGAAGTGATATAGTAGCGATATAGTGTAGAAAATACAGGTTGTTTCACTAAATTGAAAACTCGTAGTAAAATCCGCGATAAGAGGATACGTATAATCAGTTTGATATCTAGTAAGCCGTGATGGCTAAACAGAGCATGAACTTTTCTACCCAAAGTGCTGAAACCACCGACGAGTTCTCTATATTACGTCTGTAACATTTAGATTTTAAATTTTATTGATATTTACAATGTATCATAAGATTTACTGATAATCATTTCGTGTTGACGTTAATTTGCATGCCCCTAAAGAACACCTGAGATGTCACGGCAATGGAGTAGCGTAATACGACAGAGCTTTAATCCTTCGCTCCAAGAAAGAGGAGGCTTTAAAATACTATTTTAAATTGCAAGGTTTTTCAAGTTTTACAAGCCTATATGAGCCGATTATCTCTTACTAAGCACTACGCGTTTCAACCATATCTACTTGTCTATCCTAAAAAACCTGATAACGATTTGAACAAAAGTGTCAAAGAAATTTTCAAATCTTGCTATACCTAAATGTGTTCAGAAAACTATAAAATTATAATAGCACAGAACAGTTTTCGGTAAAATATAGCAGAAGTTAAATAAAATAAGTCGTCCCATAAAATTCAAGGTTAAATGAAAGTAGTTTTTAATGTGTGGCGTGATATCTTGCAGTATAATATGAGGTGGACTATTTTTAGCATAGTTACAGTTTCTGGGTGTACGATGAATATTATTTGTGTGATTAGTACATGAGGAAATTAACATATAAATTTAACACGTTTTTTTAATAAATATTTGCATTGATCGCTCGCTGTCTGGGGTGATTGGATATGGCAGATATATATTTATTAATATTACTTCATCCTTGTTGACTCTTTTTATTGTAAAATGGTAATGTGGTGATTACGCGAACAAAGTTTAATTCCTAGCCCGATTTTTACTTTATGTAAGTATATATTTCTATACATATAATAAAATCGTTGAGATGTGTGCATTTGTTCCCATTTATCTTAGAAAATGTTCCAATTTTGGATGCTGTTTTCATTAATACGTGGTAAAAAGCCTCACTTAAGATATAGGGTATGTTTTATTTTAATCGTTCAGCAAATAAAAAAAGATATGTCAATTTTAAGTAAATGCAAGTACCGTTACCATAGTAGACCTTTCTGGTCTACTATGGTAACGGTACTTGCATTTATTCGTTTTTCGCCATTCCTATTAGAGGATTTTGAACAAGTTATAACATCATGTTACTATCCCACTGCTGGGCATAGATCTCCTTTTTCCATTTTTTTTGAGAGAAGGTTTGGAGCTAAGATCTGCCACGCTATTCCAATGCGGATTCACCAAAAAGAGTGTGGTAAGTTGCAAATATCAATTAGACACAAAATTGTGTGTAATAAATAATTATATTTATATTTAGTAATACATAAAAAATAATTTTACTTAGCCTTTAGGTTACGTTTGTAACGGAATATAGGCTACATTCATACATTTGCATACATAGTACATGATGCCTAGAACTCTCTTTTACTTTAGGAGGTTTCTGCATTCTTTAGTTACTTTCTTACGTAACCAATCGATTGGCAGCGTCTATTAGGTCGGTATTTTAACAAGACAATTCAATATTAGCTTTATTATAATCTATACGCGGAAGGATTATTAGAATTTATTCAATATTAATTAACTCCGCAGCCTCTTAGGGAAAAAAACCTGTGCCCAAATTCCAATTAACGATTATGATCTGATGTTAGTGTGCATTAAAAGCTCTTGGCTTAGTGACCATGAGGTATGAAAGTCAGGTAATTAGGCTGAATGATTTTGAAACAGAAGTATCAAATATTGCTTAGCATTTTTTTTACCAAATTGTCTGGCTTGCTTTAAAATCCCAATCATCACATGAGATATGAACCAAGCCAATATTTCTAATGTCTTCAATACTTATTTTACTATTATATTCATACATAAGTAATACATAAGTAAGGGGATATTTAGTATTTTTAATTCTTCCTGCCCTTATCCCACTTTAAGTGGGATCAGTACAACATGTGATAAACATGTTGTCACATGATTTGGCTACGTATTTTACGACCGGTCGTCTGCCTGACATCAACTTACCTGAGTCGTATTTTACGACACCTCGGTAAGAAAGAGGGTGGTCTATTATACTCAACCGGATACCACAAGGTGGGTCAACTTATCTTAGGCGCCTTTTACGACACCTCGATAAGAAATGAGGGTGGTCTATTCTATTCAGCCGGATACCACACGGCGGGTCGACTTACCATAGTCGCCTTTTACGACACCTCGGTAAGAAAAGAGGGTGGTACTATTCTACTTAGCCGGATACCACAGATATTTACTATTTGTAATTATTTTTTTGTTATATCATACTTACCTTAAAGTCAACACATTTATGCGTTGTGTATTTTGTTTTGATATCTGAACAAAATTCATGTCTAAAGTGAGAAGTTTGGATAAAGGCATTCGTGGGCAGAAGGTAACATTCAATCTTAGAATATAATAACATCGTTTACAGTGTATTAAAATGATCTTTTTATTAACACCTACTTATTAAAACTCAGCATTAGCTTTATTCAAAGAATTTATAAAAATTAAGAATTTTCTATTGAGCTAACATAATCAATACATACTTTATCCAGAAATGGGCATAAACGCTATATGGGCACGATTTTAAAAACTTATATCAGGACACTATAAAACATATTTTACCATATGAGGTAACTGGATTTTTCTTATTGTTATAAGTACGAGAAAAAATATATTATACAACTACAGTGATGTTGGGTTTTCAATTCATTTACCAGCCACATATAATTCCAAATTGTAATTGTCCCATATATTATATTACTTATAAACATCGTCCTACTATAAATTGTCGTTGTCTGAGGATATCGTATATTAACATATTTTGTATAGAGGATAATTCTATGTAAGATTCTTCCAACACTCCATACATTAGTTACTGTCCGTGATATGTTGTAATGAATTACTTGTATTTGTACTAAATTATCTCATCTATTTATAGCGCTAAGGTCAGAAGATAACTTATGTTTCATCTATTCGATATATTATATAAATAGTGCCAATTTCATTAATTTAAGCTATAGAAACCTAACGGTTGAAGCGCTTGAAGTTATCATAGGTGGATTCAGTTAGTTTTCTCGATATGTGGTGCTCCATTGATCTTCTGTTTCTTCTTCGTCAACCGATGGTCGTCCACTGTTGGACAGGTCTCTATATAGGATCTCTACAACAGATGATCTTGTGCCGCTTGGATCCAGCGGCTTCCCGTGACCTTTTTGAGATCGTCTGTCTATCTCGTAAGGGTTCTACTGACTTGCTTTGTTGCCATTCCAACGCCTTAAGTCCCCAACGCCCATCGGTTCCCGTACTATGTACCTTGCCTATCGCTACATCAGCTTCGCGACACGCTGAGGTACTCCAAACATAGCGCGTTCCATCGCCCGCTAAGTGACTAAGCTTACTAATAAATAAATGGGACACTTACACACACGGTCATCCGTCCCCAATGTAAGTAACTTAATACTTGTGTTATGGTAGACATACAACTGGTGAATACATACTTATATATTTTTAAATACATACTTAAATATAAATATACACCCAGGCTCAAAGACCAACGAATTCATTTATACAAAATGTTGGCCCTCGGCGGGAATCGAACCCGCGACCCTCGGAACCATAGGCACTACCCACTGTGCCAACGAGCCAGTCACTTATGAGCCTCATAGGCTTAATTTATAATTACAATATATGATATGCACGTGAAAACATCGTGAAGAATATGCCTGAGAATTCCCTGAATTTGAGAAACGAGCTGATACAGCTTTGGAACATCGTGGTCGTTGTAATTTTTAAATGAACAAGGCAAGGTTCTAAGAAGTAACAATTATACTTAATCGAGTTCATATTTCCGTTTGAATATGAACTTATCTTGCCTATCGGTATAGTAAAACATTTCTGTTCATTTCTAACTTTAATTGTCATCAAACCATACTTTATCATAATAACCATAATATTTATCTTTATTCTTTTGCCAAGATCAAATTTAATTGAATTCTTCTTATAAAGTTGTGATAACTCAGTGCTGAAACTCTCTCGAGATTGTCATAGGTTCAATCATCAGGTAGGCACTAATAAGTTTTTCTGTTAAAACTTATGTAACTTATGATATACATTGCGTACCACATATTGTAAGTGCAATTTATCACATGCTTTTCGGTGAAGGGAAATATCCTGAGGAAACCTGCATATCTCTAGAGAATTCTGGGGATATGAGTATGTGTAATATACTAAGCAACGTGGTGGCTCTTAGCTCGAACCCTTCTCTTAAAAAAGGAGAGAGGAACCCTATGCCCAGCAGTGTGATAGGAACAGGCAGTAACTTATAAAGTATATAGAGAATAATAATAGAATATGTAATGCTAAGTGTATGAAGCAGGCAACATTCACCTTACTCATGCAGGACAAGTCACTGAGAAAATCGTAATGCATTACAATTTTGTCATGTGCTGTAAAATGATGAAGCTTCGGTTTCGGGGCGAAACGATCGTAGATATTGTGGTAGTGAGTGTGTGAAGTACTTGTGTCGAGTGTTGGTGGTGGTAGGTAGGTATGTGAATATTGATGAGACCTACCATTACATAGACTCTCTAAACAAACGCGGATCACAGCAAAATAATTCCATTGTAACTTCTGTCCTTGGGAATTTCGTAAAGTAACGTCCGCTTCTGTAAATCATATAAAGTATCTTTTAAGTGTGAGCTAAGATATATTTGGTTGGCTTTAATTTATAATGACTAAAGCATTGTCTTTGGGAGGTTTTGTAATATACTCATCCTTTAAATAACAAGATAAACATGTTATAATAATTTGCTACGAAGTTTAAGCACATTCTAATCATTAGGTAAGTTATAAATCATTGGAAATATAATTGCATACTATACAAACGTGCTTAAAACTAAATAGTTGCGAGCAGTAAACGCACATTATGGTTGCTCAGGTATCGTTAAAAATCGTTTCATAATTTATGTTGTTGGTCGAGTGCCTCGAGATTTTACAAGTCATTGAAGACACAATTTGTTAAAGTTGCCAAAGAGAATGGATAGATTACTTTTTAAGTTCTATGATTATGCTTCTTCACAACTAAAACGCCTAAGGCTCGAACATTGTCGGTCTCACTATTTTATTAATGATGGCCGTTAATTTTTAGACATCACATTTATTCTATATAAAAATCTTCTTTCTTAATCTTGCACAAGATAGTAATAACGAAATGTTAGAAGTTATAGGATTTGTATTTTGTAAATGGTTACTGTTGAGTTTCTAGCCGGCTGGTCTAAGTAGAATCAATTTTCCGAAACATCAGGAAAATGACAAGGGAAATCGTTTTTAGTTAACTTATTAATTAGTAAGTAAAATTATTACTGTGGTTAAGACAATTCTGGGCTAGATTTAACGAATGTATTTAATAGATTTCTATGCTAAATACATTAATTTAATCTAGTTATGTTTCTATTTTTCTTGAAATAGAAATATACTTCTAATCTCAGTTGCGGAAATTTGGACGATGCTAGACTTGTCTCTTTTGTGGATATCCGTCACGTATTTTAACTCCGATGTTCTATGACTTTAGAAGGTTTGATATATATTTATAGTTTAACTCATTTTTAATGACAGTAATAATACAATTATTTTGCTATAATCTGCGATGAATTTTATTATTACTTTTGTATTACAGATCTCAGCAAAGTAACATCTAAATCCGTTAATTAATTTTTAATGACTTGCTAGTAATATGTACTATAGGAGATTTCTACCTCTAGGCATTTATCTATAGCTAGTTACTTTTTTTGGCTAGTTACTTTAAGACCGGCCGCCTGCGTGATTTCAACCACACGGCGAGTCAACTTACCTTAGTCGCCTTTTAAGACATCTCGGTAAGAAATGACCCTCATTTCTATTCTCTTCATGGTCTATTCTACTCGGCCAGTTTTCACACGGCGGTAGAATAAAAAGTTACATTTCAGATAATATAAAGGGTTTTTTATATATTTATAAAGGTACTGAAAATCAACGAATTTCGTTGATACAATGATATTTGTAGAGCATTTTGCAATTATATACGTGTAAATTCCGATTACAAACTCATCTATTGACGCATCCCGATGACAAGTAAGAACATAAATATAAATAAATGAGCCTGAACTGGTCTTACGTGCGTGTCCAAGGGCAGGTGCACTTTCAGTGGAGACTGGCAGGCGCTGATCGACCGATAATAGGCGTTTCCATAATAAGCGAATATTAAGTACGTTTTGTCTATAATTGTTGATAACGCCTTTATACGTAGCTACAAAATGAACTCTTTTTTTAAATTATGTGTCGTTATATCGTTGAGTAGCCATAATAAGCCAATGACACGTGTTGTAAGACTGTGTAATGATGTTTTTTTTAATATATTATTAAGATAATTGGGGACCTTCCCTATAAAAATAACAATAGTTTATTAAACGGCTTAGTGTGTTGTAAAATAGTGTTATATAACAATAAATGGATTCAAGTTACTTAATATATCTACTGCATCAATATAACTATAAAATTATACCTAATTAAGAATGTATATATTGTAAATATTCAGCCAGAAGGTATGTAAGTTTGAAAACAATGTCGTTATGAGTTCTAATTATATGTTAAAGCTCCAAATGAAACTAATTTAAAATGTTCGATGTGATAGTTCTGGTTTTTTTTATATAAAAGTGCGAGAGATGCAAAATAAATAACAAAACATAAATATATAAATTAGTACCGCGTCGGACTTATATGGTTACTATAATTTTTTTTTTAATAATTGTAATATTACTTTAGAAAAATTTAGAAAAACACACAAGTTCTTTTTCAATTGATTAACTAATTTTACAATTTTTTTAAATGGATACCATGAAATACATGTAGACCTTGTTACTTGTAATTCCCTTTACTTATTTTACTCTAACAATGAGTGATCTTGAAAATCTATGAGTGATGATAATACTGCATATTGATATTATATATTTAAGCAAACACATTACGCCGTGCGGTATCCGGCTGAATAGAATAGTACCACCCTCTTTTCTTACCGAGGTGTCGTAAAAGGCGACTAAGGTAAGTCGACCCGCCGTTTGGTATCCGGCTGAGTAGAATAGACCAACCTCATTTCTTACCGAGGTGTCGTAAAAGGCGACTAAGGTAAGTTGACCCACCGTGTGGTATCCGGTTTAGTAGAATAGACCACCCTCATTCTTACCGAGGTGTCGTAAAATACGATAGAGGTAAGTTGACGTCAGGCAGGCGGCCGGTCATAATAACGCAGCCAAATCATGTAACAGCGTGTTTATAACATGTTGTGCCGACCCCACTTAGAGTGGGATAAGGGCAGGAGGATGATGATATTTAAGCAAACACATTATGTTGTTGTATGTTTTATTTTCTTTCCTGAATTATAAATATATTCATTTTTCTTGCTGATTTTAAACAATTTTAGCTATAATTGCGATATTCGATGTATCATGATCATCATCCTCCTACCATAGTCCCACTGTAAGTGGGGTCGGCACAACATCTTATAAACAGCTGTCACATGATTTGGCTTCATATTTTACAACTAGCCGCTTGCCTGACATCAACTTACTTTAGCCGTTTTATACGACACCTCTGTAAGAGAGTGGTCTACTCCACTCAACTGGATATCACACGGTGGGTCAACTTACATTACTCGCCTATTACGACACCTCGGTAAGAAATGAAGGTGGTCTATTCTACTCGGTTGGATACAACACGTCGTCGGTGGATCAACTTACTTAAGTTGTCTTTTACGATTCCTCGGTAAGAAATGAAGGTGCTCTATTCTACTCAACTGGATACCACACGGTGGGTCAAATTACATTAGTCACCATTAATTACAACTCGGTAAGAAATAAGGGTTGTCTATTCTACTCAGCCGGATACCCCACGGCTTGCGATGTTCAATGTAATATATGACCTAAACCAAAACGTTTAAACACGAAAGACAAAAAATTACAACGGTAGAACCTATCTCACTTGTTAAGTTACGCGAGCGTGTGTAAGTATTTTGTAATTGCAAGTAGTGAAGCTGATGTCATAGAGATTGGGAGCCAGTCGATGACCTCTTGACACGGTCGTAATATGTATACACCTAGCGCATAGACAGTGACCGACGCGTTAATACGATGGAAGACGCGATAATATGTTACCTGTGATGGTAATTATATGTTGCAGTAAAATTAAATGTAGAGAATTCGAATTAGCCCTTTTGATGATTATTTTGATAACGCCGTGTGGTATCCGGCTGAATAGAATAGTACCACCCTCATTTCTTACCGAAGTGTCGTAAAAGGATACTAAGGTAAGTCGACCCGCCGTGTGGTATCCGGCTGAGTAGTATAGACCACCCTCTTTCTTACCGAGGTGTCGTAAATTACGACTGTGGAAAGTTGACGTTGAGGCAGGTGGCCGGTCGTAAAAACGCAGCCAAATCATGTGACAGCATGTTTATAGCATGTTGTGCCGACCCCACTTAGAGTGGGATAAGGGCAGGAAGATGATGATTATTTTGATACGATTCCTTTTAATAATTCTGATAAACAATTACAGATAAATCAATATCCATACGTCTTTATTATTATGAAAAGTGAGTACCTATAGTGATCGAGCCTTGGTGGGTAATTTTATTTAAAGAAATTAAAAATGCAATAAAAAAGAGAAATGGCTGCTGGTATCCGGGACTCTCTGGGATATTTTTTCTTTTTTAGTCCGTTCGTTCCCCACGGATATATTTCAATTTTACAAATAACAGCAAATATAAACCTTTCCATTCAATTAATATTTTACCAGTTTTCAATGCCTGAAAAAACCCACAAAATGACATTTTTCAAAAATGAAACCTAGCTAGATCGATCAAATGTTCGCGCCAACTTAAATGTTTAAGTATTCTTCACAATACAGAGTGTTTTTTCCCGAAAGAAAAACGGAATTCTTATCCTATTTGTTAACTCGGTTTATAAGCTTTAATTGTACAAAAGTAGTAATAAAATTATTTTGCTATAATCCGCGATGATCATCGCCTATTATGGATCTCTGCAAAGTACCGCCTACTCCTATAAATTATTTAGTTTTAATTGTGTGTGTAAAATTTATCAATATTTGTCAAGCACATTAGCCATTAAACTATAATAGACAGTCAGACAGACTTTCGCATCGATAATATTAGATTGACGTTTGACGCCTCACAAGTAAGCTTTAACAAAAATTTGATACAGTATTCAGGAAGTAAAAACTCAATATGCATGTAGCGAATACCCATTTACGTGATGTAATTTTATTTAACAAGTGAAATCTCTTATGATATAATACTTTGCCGCACTTGTCGTTGTTGAGGCGAAGGCGATTTTCATGTTATTTGGTGTTTATCTATGCTATTAGAATAGTTAAATAATAGAAACAGAAAGTAAGGCGCTATAAATGTGCAATGTCAATTTAATGCATTCTCATTATATAAGTATATTTGTCGGTGTAAACACAAAAATGTGTATGAAACAGCAGAGATTGATTTAACACAATAATTTTCATAGTTAATGTATAGAACCGGCTATACTCACGTTTTATTTTATCGGGTTAGCCCGACTAGTTTCGAACTCAATAGAATGAGACGTGAGTATACCCAGTATAGAACATTAACTATGAATAACTCAAGATAGTTTAAATATAAAAATTGCTAACAAGAATTTTCTTCGCTAGAAATCTTCTACACTAGAAATTTCATGGAACACAACTGTACTTTTAAATATAGTTGCTAAATTGTATTAAAAAAATTACTTTAAATTGTAAAACTTGTTGTTGTTTGTATTAAATATTATTGCATAATTAACAAAATAAATACTTTTCTATGTTTATTCGCTGCAGCTGTGAAATTAAATTTCATAATATTTAAAGATAATTTGCGTATGCAAATAGCTTACGTTACTGCGATTAGAAAACCAGTATATTTTGTTGCTATCATTAAAGTGCAACTGCTCACTAGTTATATGCAAAAAGACAGTATGCAAATTAAAGAGAAATATTTTTAATGGGATAGTTATATCTTTATATAAGAAGAGGTTGAAAGAAATGTGCATGCGAATGAGATGAGAATGTTAAGGTGGATGTGTGGTGTGACAAAACTTGATAGATATTAACTGTCAAATCATCGTAGCTTATTCGAGGGACGGGTGGGCTCGAGAAATGTAAATACCTAGGATCGACCCCACCTATCCTATAATTTTTTTTTTTTTTAAGATTCTTTTTTTTATTTTCGACTGGTCCGTTGGAACAGTGGGTAGTGACCCTGCCTTCAGTTCCGCGGGTCGCGGGTTCGATTCCCGCCGAGGGCCAACATTTTCTATAAATGAATTTGTTGGTCATTGAGCCTGGGTGTATATTTGTATTTAAGTATGTATTTAAAAATTATATATGTATATATTCACCAGTTGTCTGTCACCCATATCACAAGTATTAAGTTACTTTGGGGACGTACGACCGTGTGTGTAAGTGTCCCATATATTTAATTACTATTTATAATTATTTATTTTGAAAAAATTACCGAGCAAGGCTCGGTCACCCAGGTATTGATTTTCACACAACGTAATCACCGTCTTTATTTCTATAAAATCTACGTGTACATATCTCGTTCAATTATTTCCTTCCTGACAAACAGTAGAACTATCTAACACATATTTCTCACATGATGAAGTGTGACGCGCCATCAGTATGGTACGGATATAACGTTTATATATCTTATTGTTATAAATTAATGTTTGTATGACGCACTAATGGAATTGCAATGATAAATAATAGTCCACACACATGTATGTTATGTTATGAATGAACGTTACAATGTATTAAATTAAATTTTATGTTTATATATGTTTATATATGAATTTATATATGAGTTTATATATTTAAATTTTATGTTTATATATGTTTATATATTTTTGTTTCCGAGTTTCTTGCTGGCTCTTCTCGGTAGGAACAGCTTTCCGAACCAGCGGTAGAGTTGACGATTCAAAAGCACTTGTTTACAAGTTTATTTGAATAAAGAATATTTTTTTTATATATTTATATTTATATTTTGAATTTGAATTTGAATTTGAATTTGAATTTGAATTGGAATTGGAATTGGAATTTGAATTGGAATTTGAATTGGAATTTGAATTGGAATTGGAATTGGAATTGGAATTTGAATTTGAATTTGAATTTGAATTTGAATTTGAATTTGAATTTGAATTTGAATTTGAATTTGAATTTGAATTTGAATTTGAATTTGAATTTGAATTTGAATATACCCTTTAGTTCATAATCAATCTTCACAAACTTATTTCTTCACTACTTTAAAAAAAACGAATCAAAAATATTTTCAAAAGTTTTATAAATATATTTAATTTTTAGGTAGTTGTACTTTGGTAGTGTCAACGTGAAGATTTAAGTACCCCTAAATAATGCAATGTGTTGATTTCCTTATACCAAAAAAGAAACGGATTTTTTATATTATATCCTATACTATATGTTGCACCGTAATTGTGCCAAATTTTATCAATAATGGTACACCAGAATAGCTGTGACAGCATAACAGACACACAGACTTTCGCATTTACAACATTAGTATGGATATAGTAGTAATAAAGGTGTGATCGTGGATTATATATTTTAGTAGAAAAATTGTAGGTGTCTTGGTTAATAAATGAAAACCTTAGTTTGGGTAGAACAGCTAATTTTTCTTTCTTACTTAATTATAGGTATTAAAAAAAATAAGTTTTTATCTTTTCATATTTTATACCAAATAATCAGCTACATTCATACATAGTCTTATCTTGCCTTTTTTACTTTACCTTACTTAGTTTACCTTTACCCTAGCCAGCAATTTGTTGTAGATTTCTATAAAATAATGTATAAAATTTAGTTCGTTCTTTAATCATAGTTAACAGACCTATATAACTACTGTGTTAAGCAACGTATTTATAATGTTTATTGATAGATGCTATCAACAATCTAGATAGCAGAGTGTTATAAATAACTTATAAAAACTTTCTTGACAAAGACAATAGCATTCTTAGCTGTCTATATATATTCAAATGAGCCTCCACATTATATTCAACCCACGTTGTCGCGTGCTGAACTTAATTTGATCGGTTGATTTATGAATTCTTTTTATAAATAATCCAAATAGACAAAGAGTTATCGGGATAATTTCATTCATCATCATCCCCCTGCCTTTATCCCACTCTAAGTGGAGTCGGCACACCATGTTACAAACATGTTGTGATATGATTTGGCTACGTATTTGACGACCGACCGCCTGCCTGACGTCAACTTAACGTATTTTACGACTCCTCGGTAAGAAAGAGGGTGGTCTATTTTACTCAACCGGATACCACACGGTGGGTCAACTTACCTTAGTCGCCTTTTATGACACTTCGCTAGGAAATGAGGTTGGTCTATTCTACTCAGCCGGTTACCACACGGCGGGTCGACTTACCTTAGTCGCCTTTGTTGCTTCATTTATTTTCTTTATATTTTTTTACAATTAACCTACTCGAATCGATATATTCTATATTAATATATTATATAAGTATATATTATGTACAAATAGATTTTGCGATAAAATAGATATTAAAATTGACCCAGCGTATAATCTTTTTTTAAATTAATATAACTTTAAATTCGGCGAAGGCGGGATGTGTATGCTAGTAAATTATGAATATAACGCAATCAGCTTCAAGATACTAAGATACTAAACATTATATGCTTCCGTTTGTCTGGACTATAGTACCAACATAAAAGACCTCAGCCTTCAGCCTTTGAACTAGCCCTATGTCAAATATCACTTTGATTCGTCAATCAGTTTGAACACGTAAGGACTAGACTATTTATGAGACATTTACACACACGGTCGTCCGTCCCCAAAGTAAGTAACTTAATACTTGTGTTACGGTAGACAGTAAACTGGTGAATATATACTTATATATTTTTTAAATACAAATATACACCCAGGCTCAGAGGGCAACAAATTCATTTAAAGAAAATGTTGGCTCTCAGCGGGAATCGAACTCGCGACCCGCGGAGCTGAAGGCTACTGCGCCTACGGGACAGTCAAAACATGACATTGATATTGAGGTGCAATGTAGTTGTGACTACTGTGCAGTTATTTTAAATATCTTATATTTGAAATGTCTTAAAATGATATTAATATGAGCATAATACTAATCTTCAAAATGGTTATTAAATTCCAAACAAGTCATTAGAAAATATTTATTTTTTTGCTAAAGACAAACGCATTACTGTTAGTATGTAAGTACGTAAACGACAGCGGCGGCAGGTGATCGGTCTAAGCTTAGCTTGTTTCTATGCAACAAGCACATTTCAACGTTTAATATAACCACTATATTCTATAATACTGCGGTAAAAGCACTTTAAGAAATAATATAATACAACCGTATTTTTAATTTTATAATTTTATTAACACTCACGATCTAGAAGAAAGAGACTTATTGGGAATCAAACAACTTCGTATTTGTATATATTCTTTGTCTTTTTCAAATTTTAATATTACATTCATACAAATATTATATTCATATTGATTGATATTTTATTATTGCTCGAACGATTTAAAACCGTTGATCACCAGCTCTTTAGCTAACGGCCAGCCATGAGCTTACATATCAATAAACATATCTGACGCACCAGATTTCATATGCTATGATCGAACACCGTTATAAATTGTGACTTCATCCGGTGTTGCAATAACATAAATCGTCAATTCATATGCTATTTTTTAACGGGGGTCGATATTTGTTTTACTAGTATAAGGTATCTTGAATATTTGTCATCAATATTTGTTTATGTTTTTAATTTTGTATAAAGATTTTAAGCATAGTTACTTACCATATAAAAAACTAGTAAAAAATATTTTAAGCTATAGAATGTCTAAGTTACAAAAAACGTTAAAAAATAAATTGAGAATAATATATGCTTATTTTTATATTTAATTAACTGAGCTTACATATGTGATGATATTTTAAATCTTCGTATTTTATCTTAAAGTTTAAAATAGATTAAAATTATAGAATCCGGTACCAATAGTACGCGATTATTCGTTAGCTGTGACAAAAGTATGAAAAGTTGACCGACGTTTGCCACTCCTCTGGCGCTAATCTTTATACATCTTAAGAGATTTCAACAGTTTGACAGCGCTGTGTAAATTTTAATCCTTTCGATATCTATCTATCTCACAGCGCTTTATTGCTTGATTGTTAAGAGAAGTCAAACTTGATTGTAATTTATTAGACTTTAATTTGACATTCGTGCAATATTAAAGTTTGTGTCCTCGCGTACCTCGAAATCTGTGTCTATAATTATTCCTAAACGTTTTTGTACTGTGAATATCGGCTGTCACTTTGATTAATTATTTAATTTACATAAAACTCATGCTATTTAACTTGGTAAAAATAAACGTTGGTCGTATGAAGTTACAAATGTTAACAGAAAAAAAATGTTTTAAAATAAATGCAAGATTAATAACCATTATAAGGATGTTGAGATCATAACTAGTTATTTAAACAAAAAAGATATTGACACAGTAAAAATGTTTATGATCATAGTAAGCCTCATAGGTTTCTAAATCACATTACGCTATACTGTGCTGAAGATCTATCTAAGCTAGTAAGGTCATAGGCGTGCATTACAACTTATCTGATAAGTTGAATAATTAATCATTATTAAGGGAGATACACAGTAGTATTATTTTTACGGACGTTCTTCTAAATAATTGAACCACCGTGTGGTATCCGGCTGAGTAGAATATGCCACCCTCATCTCTTACAGAGGTGTCGTAAAAGGCGACTAAGGGAAGGGAAGGTGACGTCAGGGAGGCGGCCGGTGGTAAAATACGTAGCCAAATCATGTGACAACATGTTTATAGCATGTTATGCCGACCCCACTTAGGGTGGGATAAGAGTAGGAGGATGATGTTCTTCTACAGTAGTAAGAGAATTTTGAAAAAAATATAATTGTTTTTCGGAAAAACACAGAACATAATTAAGAGTATTTAACCTAAATCAAGTCGCGGGTACAACCTGTTATTATAATGTTAAAAGGTTTGTTAACTATTGCAGAACTTTAGATCGATCCACAGTAAAATAAAAATAAAGTAAAGCTACCCATTTTTTATCTTTATGATCCAAATCTTTAAAAACCTCTTTTTTAACTATTATCGAACTATTTTTTACTAGAACTCTAGCCATTTTTTTGACGTCGTTGACTGCTACTCGTACTTTCAAAAATTTAAATTCGTTTATTATTCTTAAAAAAAAAGCTGTGGTAGCCCAGCGGTAACACCGTGCGACTCTTTCGAGTAGGTCACGGGTTCGAAACCGGGCAGACACCAATGAGTTTTTCTGTTAAAACTTATGTGTCTAATTGATAATTACAATTTATCACACGCTTTTCGGTGAAGGAAAACATCGTGAGGAAACCTGCACATCTCTAGAGAATTCTGGAGATATGTGTAACCTACCAATCCGCATTGGAGCAGCGTGGTAGGTCTTAGCTCCAATCCTTCTCTCCGAAAACGGAGAGAAGAGGCCTATGCCCAGCAGTGGGATAGAAACAGGCCGCTACTTACTTATTATTCTTAAATATTTATCTTTAAATAAAATTATTTGAATTAAACAAAACAATTTTATATAGGTACCTACATCATATCTATTTTTACATTCTCTGACAATTTTAACCGAAATTGCTGCTAAATGTTGTTATTATTCCAAAATATTCTTAAAATGATATTTTGTTGCAACCCAAGACATGAAAAATATTTTTTTTATTAATAAATATTTTCTTATGTGAACGCGGCCTAAGCTTATAAACAATGCGATGAAAAAGAAAAAAAGTGTTATTGAATTAGCTAGATTTATTGATTAACTTAAACAGCTATATACTTCCTTGAACACAACCTATTATAAGACAGGTGCCGTTATCAAAGTGGTATTCTTATGACAAATCGCTTCACGCATGTCCTGTGTGTGAGACTCATGATACAGTAATGCAGATTATACAACAAAATAAATCTTTTTATGTTTGACTATATTATGTGCCTTGAAATGAATGTTATGACAAATAAAGACTTTCAGATTAACATTGACATAAAGCAATTTGTTAATATTGTTACATCATACTTCGTCCAACAATAAGATAATATATTTTAATTTGAAATAAGAATGTTTTATACTATTAAATTTTTGTATTATAACGGATATATATAAATTGTGCTCCAACTTTTGTAATAATAACAACAATAATAAATTTGAATTGATTGTAATATTTTCATATAAATATTACAATCAATTAATTCAATACACCACTGTTACAGTAGATTAAAAAGGAACGATTGCTATGATTTCGTCTAATTATATTAGCTAATTAATTCATCATTCTCCTACCCTTA
Organism: Morpho achilles; assembly: GCA_947086495.1. Taxonomy (NCBI): domain Eukaryota; kingdom Metazoa; phylum Arthropoda; class Insecta; order Lepidoptera; family Nymphalidae; genus Morpho; species Morpho achilles. Next base: position 12,148,537 of record CAMTZB010000007.1, on the reverse strand, counting down.
TCTCACTCTAAGTGTTAAGGCACAACATGTTTTAAACGTGTGATGTGATTTGGCTACGTATTTTACGACCGGCCGTCTCGACGACACCTCGGTAAGAAATGAAGGTGGTCTATTCTACTCAGCCGGATACCACACGGCGGTTATTATATAACCAATTAAAAACATAAATTGATATATTTAAATATAAAAATCAATCAAAGCGATTGGAGTGACATACAACAAGATTTATGCCTTTAAGTGGACGAAAATTCGTATGAACTTAATATTTAATTACTATTAGAATTTATTACAATTTAGTAATAATAATTATATAAAAGCAAAAACGTTGTTGAATTAAAAAGCAAACCAAAAAATATGTTTTTTATTAAGTGTATGCTTTTTTAAAACCCACTAAATATGGCATATGGTTAGATGTTATCAGGCTAAATATTCATAAATCGTCTATAAATCATACCGTAAATTGATTTTTAGTAAGTCTTCCAAATAATAAACATTATATATACTAAATACACAAGATATTTTATGTTAATTTATTTATAATTCTCCTTCCTTTTTACCCACTCTAAGTGGGGTCAGGTCTTCCAAATAATAAGCAGTATATATACTAAATACACAAGAGACATTTTATGTTTATTAATTTATCATTCTCCTTCCTTTATCCCACTTTAAGTGGGGACGGCCCAACATGTTCTCTTCCATTCTCTCTTATCATTTCGTCAACTCTGGCGTTAACTCTGGCTCTTTTTTACATGCATGTCCATACTTCACACAATCCAACCATCAATTTTTAGGCCTCCTTCTAGTCATATATCCAACAACTTTCATGTTTAACACTTGTTTGGTCTTGTCTTAATTCAAAAGTAATCGTTACATCTTAATTTAATTAATACGCAGACCGGGAAGTGGTGGACTAGAAGGTAGACTCCTTTGCAGTTTCTTCTCAGCATTGCACTACCGGAAGATATTTTGGACATCTGCATCTTATTCCGGGAATCTAATCCGGGATCTCCAGGCCAATAAGGCAGAGTATTAATTACTGCGCCGGAAGTAGTCTGTTTTATAATAACAATACAGTAATATTATTTTATCTAAATGCCGTCAGCCAATTTGTAAGTCACACAGGATGTAAAATCGCTATCACGTTTTTTCATTTCACACATTTATTTTATTTTAGCTGTTACATTGTTCGCTTATAATTTCATAGGATATTATGAGGTATATATATAGCTAATGTTTATGATTAGAGTTGGAAGCTTGAAACTGTTTTTGGAAGATTAGTTATAATGGGATTATTTATTCTACAGAAAAAATTACAATTTATTGAAAAAAAACTCTTCATCACTATTGTACATTAGCATCAGCATTATAGTAAGGCTTTGTGAGTCTGTCTCTTGATGATATGAGGAATTCGGGACGAATCGATTGTTGAGATTGTAATAGCAATGAATGTGTGCAGTGCACAACACTAGATTGTGGTAGATTATAGGGTTTGCGGTTTACGAATCCTGTAAGTAAGAGGTATGAAGAAATATAATATACTACATTACTTAAAACATAACATAGACTTGTTTAATCGCAGATTATAGCAAAGTACTATTATTATGTACTCCCGCAAAGTAACGCAAAATTTTATAAAGTAACCAGCTGTGCTTGCGCTTCGCCTGCGTGGAAATCGGTGTATTTAATTGAAAGTTTGAATATGAAAGTATTGTGAGTTAAGCATAAGATATAGAGACATGCTGTCCTGAACTTTTTTGTAGTAATTTTAAGATATACAATTCCCTAGTACATTACTATAGTGTATCTCTGTTGTTTTACGCGGCGCAAGCAACTAAAGTTCCCAGAAGGTGAGTTTTTTTTACAACACAATTTAGATAAAACCTTATTATAATTTTAATATAATATTGACTTAAACCTTCTGGAAGGTTTGCACTACCTTTTAGAAGAAAAATTACAAAAATCCGTTCAGGAGATTTTTAAAAAATCTATCACATACAGCTTAACGGGATTTTATTTTAAAATAAGTATAGATGTGTAATTTATAATATGAATTTTTGTTAAACTAAAATGATTATAACACTGTGATCGTGGGAGACACATACGTGTATAATAACGCGATGATCTAAAAGATTGTGGTCGCGCCCGTCGGATTCAGCGGCGTCGCTCAAGGAGGACCGGCCCATTCTTGAGCCGGAACCGACCCGCAGCCCGCACATGGATATCGCTCACCGTCGCCATCTTAAAACATGTAAAATACATAATTTAACCATTTTGCTGCATGCGTTACACCGATACTGTTTCATTACCAGTCATTTAAAGCGATTTTTACAACCGGTTTTGATATTAACATAACTTTATGTGATTTTAATATAAAATTTTGACGTTATATATTAATTACGTTAATTTCCTCTTGGAAATTGCCCTCCATCAAAGATTTAATATTTATTTCTACAGTCAGATAGAATATTAAAGTCCATTTACATTTTATAGAATTCCAATAAGTTAAATGTGTTCACACTGATTTGCTTGTTATTTTAGAGTAAATAGCTATTAGAACATCATTAAACTAGAAAATTTTACCTACTATTTATTATATTATCGCCGAAATGTCTATGTTACGTTACGAAATTTCTACGTTTTACGAAGTTTAAACTTAGAAATTTCTCGTAAAGATCGATTAAATATTGAATTCAGTTATGTCTTAACAGTAACTTCTAATGTTGTACTTATTAAACAATTCTTACAACTAACATACATTATATTAACGAACTATGATAATACCGATAGATAAGAAAAAAAGCACATCTGCTGCAAGTACGATGTTCTTCAGTGCTCATGCATGCATGTGTTCAGTTCATGTGTTCACGTCCTGAATCCATGTCTTATAAATATGTTGGATCTATATTTTTTATTTACACACGACTCCTTACAATTTCGTACGATCTACCCTGATGAAAAAGGAATAGCATAAAATAAGCTACACACAAAGTTAATGTGTAATAGTATGTAATTTGATTAATAGAAAGGTTGTAATGTAACTTAATCTATAGTTTGGCGCTCGTGAACCTTTCGTAGGGTTCGGTTTTACAAACCAACACAGTAAATGTTCCAGACAAGCGCAATTAAATGTTCAATCAAAACTTGTATGTTCAACTGATATTTATTATTTCTCACCCACCTTCTGGTGTCTGAAAATATGATGAGGGAATCTTGTGTATGCTGATTTTATGATGCATTGTGGCAGCTTTATAGGTGATAATGTATTATAATAGAACATGTAACTTCTTCGGATGGGGCGATATTGTTTACTTATTTTTCGTTAATACTTTAAAAATATTTAACCTTCAGCGGATACGAAAGGATCTCACTCGAAAGGCAACTTTGAGATTATTACTCGATTTCAAATGACCCTCGCTGACGTCGACCAGGAAATGAAAGCGCTCTTCTTGGTGAAATGAAATACGGTTAAGGAGGTGTACTAAATACTGTATTGTTATATTAATTCATTAAAAGTTTAAAAATAGAAAATCTGGAAGTCAACTAAAGAAAATTGTGTGAATTCTCTTTATAACTTCAAAATTTTATTACCTATTTATTCCAAACTTTAAGTATCATTTCCTTATTAGCAATTGTAATTATATATGCGGATAAAATTTGGTTATATCTTTCTTATAAATCTTATCTCATGTATTATTTTATATACTGTTATAATCTAATTTGTTTTAAATATTGTCGATATAACATTTTTATATATCGACTGTAGTAATTTTCAAGATATGAAAGCAGAAGAAGAATTTTATTAGGAGTTTGCTAATTCGAATCTCTGTCAGCAATCAATGTGTTCTTCGTATAAATTGTTATTTAAAATGTATCATGCACTTTAAGATAAAGGAATATGTCTTAGAATTCCTGGAATTAAATTTTAGTTATATATTTGGTATGTAAACGTATATTTTGGAGATACGTAGTTACTTTAAGTTCTAAAGACCATTTGCAAGGTTAGTAACATACTGTTACTTATATCAAACTCTAAAAAATCTTGCCAATTTTTTTACTACGATACAATGTATATACCATCCGCCGGCTGAGTAGAATAGAGCACCCTCATTTCTTACCGACGTAAAAGGTGACTAAGGTAAGTAGAACCACCCTGTGGTATCCGGCCTAGTAGAATTCACCACCCTCATTCCTTAGGGAGGTGTCCTAAATGCGACTAAGGTAAGTTGACATCAGGCGACGGGCGGTCGTAAAACACCTAGCCAAAACTATGTAACAATATGGTTAATATATGTTGTGCCAACCCCACTTCGAGTGGGATAAAGACAGGAGAATGATGAAAGTGTACATAGCATACATAATAATAAGCATCACTAGTTATGTATACCTGCAATACTTTCAGTTGACCGCGTATTTTTTTTTTTAATGATGAAGCATAAGACATTCATTAAAGGACTTTGATCGAAGTAATGTATTAAGCTAATTAAACATCAATGTTAATTTGATTACATAATCTAAAGACCACATTTTATGTTTAAAAATCTTGAATATATGTAAACAAATACCTTAAATTAGCAAGAAGTATTTTATAGTTCAATTAAGATAAATATTTATTTCATTTGATTTCACCAATTGCTCTCGTATTACAAAGTTTTAAGGATACGTATTTTGTAAAGCCCTTGTCAGAAATATTGCACTGGCCCATAAAGTTGCAACTTTAACATGAGCACTTAACGATGAAATTATACTTGTACTTGTAATATATACTCACGATTTAATAAATGAAAATTGCTTGCTCAGTTTAACAAGAAATCAAAGTCTACTTAGTTTAAAAGTTATTACGAAGTTACTAGCTTATTGATCATCTAGCTATAAATAAATCCATTTCTGAATCTATACGTATTAATATTAAATAAAAAAACAGCCGCTTAATTTATTATATACTAGTTTCTTTAGCCCGCTTCGCGAGGATATAGTATGTTGTGAAAATAATGCTCCGATGGCCGCCAAACTTTACAGAATTATCCTCTGGGTCATTCTAAAGATTGCCTGAAAACTTCATTAAAACCAGCCCAGCCGTTTCGGAGTCTATAGAAGCATACAGACAAACATTCATTTTTATATATAACATTTTGTAGTATTTAACGTGATGTAAAGTTAACGTTCAGTTTTAAATACGTATAAATTTTAATTACACTTATTATTGATAAACGGTTATTATGGCTGACAGTTGGTAAATGTAAATCAAAATTATACAACAGTTATCTAAGATTAAATAAAAAATAAATAATTTGTATAATTTTTTTATATCGTTTACAAATGGCACCCGTGACTTCGTTTGCATCAACTTAAGCGTTTAAGAACGTGTAAATATGCGTTTTTCCCTTTTCAAGGCAGAAAATAAGCTTTATTTTATACTAAATGTTACCCAGTGAATATGATGAGATGATTTAATTAAAATTTACTTTAATTTAAATTTCATGAATAATGGTCCAGCGGATTAGACGTGAAAGTGTAACAGACAGGCAGACTTTTAATTTTATGATATTAGTAAAGATATAGGAAATAAACAGTTAGTTATTGTTATATGTATTTTCCTCGATCATTATAGCTAGTATGGTCCGCTTTCACTATAACCCATCAAGTGACGATGTGACAGCATAATTATGCGCATCGGACATAATCACGTCGCGTGCAAGAGGAATAGGTACTGCACAAAAAGAACGCTCGTGACCTCTGCCGACCTGCCGGATGTATCGAAAGTGCTTATCATCGGCCGACCGCCTGCGGCGATCATCGTAATCTAACTTTGAGTTATGTGACACTTCATATTTCTAATTGTACGAAGCTCTATGCCTACATAAGCTTGCGTGGGTGGCTTAAGTACGATTTGTTTAAAGCATTTCTCCATCACGGTACGTAACTACACATTGATGCATATTAGTGAACGACTGCGTTGTTAATTACTGTATTTCGTAGCAAGTTAATTTGCATTAATCTGTGATTGTCTAATGGTAAGAGAGCGTGGCCTTTTATAAGGGTAATTAAGTTCTAGCCTACAATTTAGAATTTATATAAAAAAAAACTGAAATAATATTTCCACATCACTATTTATTTCTTTATTATACATACATAATGTCAGACAAGGGAAAGAAAAAGACAAATAGATCATTTACATAGGCAGACTTATCCCAAGGGATCTCTTCCAGTAAATCTTTGAGTAACAGAATGGAAAAGACAAGAAGTATAATACTAATAAAGAAAGGAAGAAAAAGAAAAACAACGAAAAACTATATATCTAAATTAAAATTTACACACTTTACACAAAAGATTTAAAATAAGATGCAATATATACAGGGTGTTTCGAAGGTCGATGCAAAGCTGCAAACAGGAGCTAGTATAGACTATTTAGAACCATTTAAACTGAACTTATGTTAGGCGAAGTGCGACTATTTTTTTTTATAAAATTTTAAAGATTTTTGAAGAAAAATCCGAAGTTATGTCATTATTTGCTAATAATCGGCCATTTTGAAGCCAAAGTCAATTATTTTTTATTTTATTTTATTAAACTAATGTGTAAACAGTGTAATAAAACATGATTAAGGTATCTGTGTTAAGAGATATTTTTTTTACAGATATTTGAAGTCAATCATTTCTTTTAAGATCAGAGAAAGCTGATTTTTGATGGCATTTAAAAAAAAAATAGATTGTGCTTTTTTAGTTCAAACATTTTATTAAATATGCCTGGTCATTGTTCTTTATTTTGAGGTATCAACTATGCGGATAGCCCGCAAATTATTGAAATTAAGATCTACAAACTAAATTGCGAGAGAAAATTAAAATTTATAGGCGAAGTAATTAAAACAAAATTTTAATGAAAGTCATTTATTTTTCGTGTTCAAAATGTCCGCCGCGGTTTCTAACACAAGCACGGGCCCGTCTTATTATTTCTGTTGTTGTTATTTTCAACTTCATGTCCACTTTCATCGTCGCGAACGCTGAATTAATTCTGTCAATTAATTCTTCTTTTGTGTTCTTCAAAAATCTTTAAAATTTTATTAAAAAAAAATAGTCGCACTTCGCCTAACATAAGTTCAGTTTAAATGGTTCTAAATAGTCTATACTAGCTCCTGTTTGCAGCTTTGCATCGACCTTCCAAACACCCTGTATAAGTAATAGTAACTAATTAAATTTATATAATTTTAAATATTTATACAAATTAACTTTTGTTGAATAAGTAGATGAATAAACATGATATTAATATAATAATTACTTGAGACAAATATTTTCTAGTCTGTGACTTATGCTGTATGGAAAAAAAAAACCGTAAAACCTGCGTTAAAATAAGTTTTATTGTTTTAATCAGGAAGGAAGTCTCTCCATACACCTTTAGAGTAATCAAATTAACTTTATCATACAATTCAAGAATATTGACATCTTAAAATGAGCCTTAAAACAAGCTTACGTAATTTTAGTTACGTTTTTTATGCCCACAGAAGTGTCAGAACGATTAATTATGATTGTAATATATTCAAAAATATTAGTAAAATGATGTTATTAATTTGTTTAAATGACCGGAAATCAGTAATAAAAACTTAGGTAAACAATATAAAACTATATATTTACCACTTATGCGACATACGACTTGAAACATCGTTTAATATAAATAAAGATTCCTCTTAATAATTAATTGAACGCAATTACATATTATCTTCAAATAACTACCATATTTTACATAATTACCGTATAAAGGTGAGTTAAGAGAAAAGAAAAGGTATTTCGTGTTAATTGAATTTTAAAAATTGTGAAAATTTTGTGAGAGATGGTCGTCAGTGTAACTAAGCCGTTTGGTATCCGGCTGAGTAGAATAGACCATCCTTATTTTCACCGAGGTGTCGTAAAAGGTGACTAAGGTAAGTCGACCCACCGTGTGGTATCCGGTTGAGTAGAATAGACCACCCTCATTTTTACCGAGGTGTCGTAAAAGGCTACTAAGGTAAGTTTACCCGCCGTGAAGTATCCCGTTGAGTTGAATAAGCCATCCTCTTTTTTACCGAGGTGTCATAAAATACGACGACGGTAAGTTGACGTCAGGCAGGCGGCAGTTCGTAAAATACGTAGCCAAATTATGTAACAACATGTTTATAAAATGTTGGACCGGACCCACTTAGAGTGGGATAAGGGCAAGAGGATGATTATTGGCGTCAATGTAACTCAAGATATCTTTGTTATATAGGATATATCGTTTTCATAATACTTTTTATTGTGATTATTTAGAACTATGTCCTGATTTTGAAAATGGCTTTTATAGCGTCATTATATAAGAAGGAAAGCACTGGGATAGAAATACTACAAGTTTGTTCTAGGATCATGTTGAAACTGTTGCTTGACCATATTTATATTTTTTATTAACGTTACCTATATACAAATAGTCGATTTAGCCCTAAAATGTTTAAGCAAAGACCTGCAATGGACAACGCAGTGTTTTTAAAATTCCCTTATGAAGATTGTGATTGAAGAAGATGACGATTTTAAAAAGGCCGGAGGGAACCGTTGAATCTAAGTGGCATAATATCGTAATGTGAAGAGACTTTGACGAAGTTGACTCCCATTAGTTTGATGTGAAGGAGATAATAATTGCAATAAGAAGGAGTAATCGCAATAAAGACCCAATAATCATTTAGGAGACATTTATTAGATCGAGCTTTAAGTTCATCAGTATAAACGTGATTTCTTCCGTATACCTGAAACATTTAGAGAGATATCATCTATAAGAAAGTTATAAAAAAAAGATTGAATATAAATCTAAAGTTGTAAAGTGATAAATCACATTTGTGATCAGCTGAGGGCTGTAAAATGTATTTTAATAATACTTTAAATATAAATTTATGTTAACTATATTTAGATAATGACTAAGTATGAAGCTTTTATATTTAAAACGAAATTGACAACAAATGACGAATATGCCATTATTGGGTTGCATCACAAAACTGAATACAATTGTTTATTTCATCCGATCAAAATTACAAATGGAAGGCGCATTGAAGGTGCACTGGTATAGAGGCGCATTGGGCGAGGTTAAGCGATTGCTTAGATCCGCGTTCACCTCTCATTGTGTAACCGCTCGACGGAGGGGAGCCGTGGGAACCGCCGAAAGCTATGCCCAGCTTCCGCTGCTACGCCCGAATCGATCTAACGATGCATCGCGTACGCTAACCATACGCAACACGATTGAATCGCTCATTATCTTTATCCACAGGAAATCGTCTTCATCACTTTCCTTTCCTTTCAATTTCGGTAGACGACTCATAAAGAGTGTAAACAAAAAATCATCGCTAAATTATTTGTTGAGTATTATATAAATTATTGCACATCTCTACTTGTATAGTTATTGCACGGTAGCTAGGTTCTGTAGCGCTGATAGCTTACAAAGGGCTTTGAAATTTATGATATGGATTCGTATTGTATTGTTTCGTAATTGTTTCAAGCCGGCGCGGCCAACGGAGCGGTGGAATAATTCATAAACGTGGTTCCCGGCGGCGGCGATGTTGCTCTCTCGGCGACAGCTGAATAGAGCAATGGTGGCGGGCCGTTAGCGCGGCGCGGAGGGTGCTGCGAGGGCCTGCGGGGCGGGCGCGGAGGGGCAGACAACGCGGCTGAGGGCGGAGCACCTGAGCGCGCCCTGACCTACGACCTGCGGTGAAAGGCGCCCGTGCACGGGCACGGGCCGACGACACAGCGTCGCGCCGTTTGCAATTGCGAATCGGGTTTTAATAGTAATAAGAACAGTGTTAAGGTAAATAAAAGTATGTGCTTTGTTTTCTCGTTAATTCTTTTGTTTAATACATATCTGTAACTAATTTCTAATTCTTACTTCTCTTTTTTAACTTTACACACATACACACATACACGAAACACACTGTTTAGATTTGGATGATGATGTTACTGTAAAAAAAAACTTCTTTTAAAAATGTATAATTGTTAATTATTTTAGTATTTATAAGTAGGGGAAGGAACTGACTTCTGACACACGGCTAGCGCTAGTTCAGAAGCCAGGGCTATATTGAAGTGTATCATTTAAATGGTGATTCAGTGAAGAATTTATTTATTTTTATTTATAGTAATACAAACATGTCAAGCTATAAAGGCTTTTAAAAAAGCTTTTAACAAAATTTTATGTTTCTATTGTTAACCGTTAAGGAGTTCCCTTGTCTGGAGCCAATCGTGGCAGTAATATCAGGTCATACTTACCATAACTATGCATTCTCATCGGTACTGGAGCAGTATGTAAGATTTCAGCTCAATCGGACACCGGGAAGTGGGTCAGATTTAACTTGCATGTTTGGAACATGTTGTCCCGACCCCAATTAGAGTGGGATAAGGGCAGGAAGATAATGACACGCAACCACATAAACGAAACAGCAGGCGCAAGCATGCACTTTCAATAATTTATAGAATTAGGCGTTACTTCGCGGTGATCCATAATACGAAATATATAAATCATCATCTTCCTGCCCTTATCCCACTCTAAGTGGGGTTGGCACAACATATAAACATGCTGTCACATGATTTGGCTGCGTTTTTACAACCGGCCGCCTGCCTGACGTCAACTTACCTCAGTCGCATTTTACGACTTCTCGGAAAGAAAGAGTGTGGTCTATTCTACTAAACCGGATACCACACGGTGCCTCAACTTACCTTAGTCGCCTTTTACGACACCTCGGTAAGAAATGAAGTTGGTCTATTCTACTCAGCCGGATACCACACGGCGGGTCGACTTACCTTAGTCGCCTTTTACGACACCTCGGTAAGAAATGAGGGTGGTACTATTCTATTCAGCCGGATACCACACGGCGGTTCAGCCGGATACCACACGGCGGAATACGAAATATATAAATATAGCAAAATAATTTTATTATTACTTTCATGCACTTTCAATCATTTCACGTGTCCTGACCTGTTTAACATCATAAAAAGTGTACAACGCTTTAAAAGAAGTTTTCACTTCGAAAATGTTTCATGACTACTAATAACGGACACTTACTCTCAAATAATAAGTGCTGTTGTTCTCAGTGACTACAAAATATCACAACATACCTACGTGTGACTTTAATGATGTAACTTTCACTTACCCACGTGAAATACATCTCAAGGCGCCGGTTACACGCGGAAATGAAGATTGATGATCGACGCGAAAAAGTTTATTATGATTAGTACAATATCAGTCTGAAGATCGACATGCAGTGTGTAGAATAAGTTTACATGCATGTTGACCCGTTTTTCATTGTTGCAGTTCCGTAACAACTTGTCCAATGTTCTTTTATCGTACATCTAAGATTCTCATGCAGCTGGAGAATGGTGACGCTTCTAGGCTTTATGGTGTTTACGGTGTCTATGTACGATCGTCCTGGAACAATAAATCGTTAAACCAAACGACTTTGCCCGTCGGGTGGTAATTAGGCACGATATAACAGTACTTACACTAGATCGGATACGACGACTAACAAAATTTATATTTTATTTCTGAACCATTTCGTGATTTGTATTTAGCGATAGCGTCTTCAAATTTAAAACAAATATAACTTGTATATTATTGTAGTAAATAAATTTTATTTATTTGATGATTTCAGACTTAATCTGCTTTGCATCAATATTCAGAAAGGATGAATTTGAATTTTGTGACATTTATGCTTTCTTAATCTCCTAATATATAAAAATGAATGTCACCTCGGTAAGAAAGAGGGTGGTCTATTCTACTCAATCGGATACCACACCGTGGGTTACTTACCTTAGTCGCCTTTTACGACACCTCGGTAAGAAAAGAGGGTGTTATATTCTACGGAGGCGGATACCACATGACATTAAAACCAATATGATTAATATAATCCAAATTATTTTCTACTTCCAATAAAACGCGTATTTATATATTAGCGCCAAAGTGGCACTTAGGTGGTCAACATTAAAATTATACCTATTAAGCTGGCATAAAAACGATGACTGTCGTATCAGAATTACTTACAGGAGGTCCAGTAAGCTGATTAACCGGATAAAAAATCAAATTTTCCGCTTTATCGACTGCAATAATTGCTAGAGCTTAAAGCTTAAGCAAGGATAGTGGAGACAAAATATTTATCCTTAACGTTTTAGTCTGAGTACATCTGATAAAACAAAGTTTACATTTACTTTATACATATATCCTCCTGCCCTTATCCCACTCTAAGTACAACATGTTGTAAACATGTTGTAACATGATTTGGCTGCGTTTTTACGACCGGCCGCCTGCCTGACATCAACTTACCTTAGTCGTATTTTACGATGCCTCGGTAAGAAAGAGGGTGGTCTATTTTACTAAACCGGATACCACACGGTGGGTCAAATTACCTTAGTCACCTTTTACAACACCGCGCTAAGAAATGAGGTTGGTCAATTCTACTCAGCCGGATCCCACACGGCGGGTCGACTTACCTTAGTCGCCTTTTACGACACCTCGCTATGAACTGAGGTTGGTCAATTCTACTCAGCCGGATCCCACACGGCGGGTCGACTTACCTTAGTCGCCTTTTACGACACCTCGCTAAGAAATGAGGTTGGTCAATTCTACTCAGCCGGATCCCACACGGCGGGTCGACTTACCTTAGTCGCCTTTTACGACACCTCGCTAAGAAATGAGGTTGGTCAATTCTACTTAGCCGAATCCCACACGGCGGGTCGACTTACCTTAGTCGCCTTTTACGACACCTCGCTAAGAAATGAGGTTGGTCAATTCTACTCAGCCGGATCCCACACGGCGGGTCGACTTACCTTAGTCGCCTTTTACGACACCTCGCTAAGAAATGAGGTTGGTCAATTCTACTCAGCCGGATCCCAGACGGCGGGTCGACTTACCTTAGTCGCCTTTTTCGACACCTCGCTAAGAAATGAGGTTGGTCAATTCTACTCAGCCGAATCCCACACGGCGGGTCGACTTACCTTAGTCGTCTTTTACGACACCTCGCTAAGAAATGAGGTTGGTCAATTCTACTCAGCCGGATCCCACACGGCGGGTCGACTTACCTTAGTCGCCTTTTGCGACACCTCGCTAAGAAATGAGGTTGGTCAATTCTACTCAGCCGGATCCCACACGGCGGGTCGACTTACCTTAGTCGCCTTTTACGACACCTCGCTAAGAAATGAGGTTGGTCAATTCTACTCAGCCGGATCCCACACGGCGGGTCGACTTATCTTAGTCGCCTTTTACGACACCTCGCTAAGAAATGAGGTTGGTCAATTCTACTCAGCCGAATCCCACACGGCGGGTCGACTTACCTTAGTCGCCTTTTACGACACCTCGCTAAGAAATGAGGTTGGTCAATTCTACTCAGCCGGATCCCACACGGTGGGTCGACTTACCTTAGTCGCCTTTTACGACACCTCGCTAAGAAATGAGGTTGGTCAATTCTACTCAGCCGAATCCCACACGGCGGGTCGACTTACCTTAGTCGCCTTTTACGACACCTCAGTAAGAAATGAGGGTGGTACTCTTCTATTCAGTACTGGGTACCACACGGCGTTATATACTGGTATAATATGTTAGTACAACTAATCTTGTTACAATAAAACAATCTTATCGATGAAAATATTATATCTTAGATTAGGCAAAAAATAAATATACATATTCATATAATGTGGGGAACAAAAAAACAATTATTATTTTAAAAGTAAAAACACTACTTTCAAATTTTTAGCATTGGTAAAAACATAGATGGTATTAAATAAAGAAAAATTGCATAATAAAAAAATAATTGCAGCCTTCATAAAAAAATTGTACCAAATTTAATTGGAAATTACTTTGCAATCAGTGAACATTATCGACTGAGTCCCAACAATACATGTCGTAAAACAACTGTCAACATAGCATTTCAACATAGTAAGTAAGTAAGTACCGGCCTGTTACTATCCTACTGCTGAGAATAGGCCTCTTATCTCATTTTTGGCCGTTTTTGGAGAGAAGGTTTGCAGCTAAGACCTACCACGCTGCTCCAGTGCTGATTGGTAGAGCCTATCTGAACCAGAATGCTCTAGAGATATGCAGGTTTTCTCACGATATTTTCCTTCACCGAAAAGCGAGTGATAAATTGCAATTATCAATTAGATACATAATTTTAACAGAAAAACTCATTGGTGTCTGCCTGGGTTTGAACCCGTGACCTACTCGAAAGAGTCGCACGGTTACCGTGGCCTACCACAGCTTCTATTATTTCTACTATTTTAACATATAATAACTTTATTATTACCGACAATAATCGTCTCCAATAAGTTATTACTCTATGTATATAATACACATAAAAGAAATTTCGCGACTGATTTGTCACACGGTTATACACAGTTCGGAAGCGGCTTTTTGGTCGAGAATGCATGGTATGGTTGTAGAACAATAATTTAAAGTCACGATGTATTAATTAATAATTATTATCTTGTTCAAGTAATTTATTTCATACGTAGCGAATACATTAAGATTTAGACCTTTGACACACTATGGCCGTTCCATGGTCTTTTAATAAATAACTTTTGTATCGTAATGCTTAGCAATTAAATTTTGCTTACTTTAAGCGAGGATTCACAAACTTATTTTGGCGCTGAGGTTTTAGTTGCAATAGAGAAAAAAATATATCTATTTTATTTATTTACTTAGTCATTATTTTAAGTTATATTATACAGCACTTCTGTATAATGTCAGGACTCATCGGTGATTATTAATTTTGTATCTCAAATCTCTGCAAAGTAACGTTCCATTCTATGATTTTATATGGTTTAACAGTTATGTTATACATTCAAGCCTAAATACTTTAATTCACATTAGCGATAGCTTACCAGCTAAAAAATTTTTTTAGCCAGTTCAAAAGATTGTACATTTCAAAAATAGGAACCAACTTTAATGATTAAAATTGCGATTATATTCTAAAAGGTTTTAGAATAGGATTTTAAAGGTCTTAAGAAAGTACTTTAAGTTATTTAAGTTTCTTTTGCTCATAAATACTCATAGGAAGTACTGCTCTAACCTCAGGATTGAAAAGTTTAAAATGCTACTTTTCTGGTCGACACAAAGCTTAAAGGATGTCGATGATCGTCTAGAGTCGCGGACAGAAGACAGTTAAATATGAATTCAATCTATATAAATAGGTACAACGACTCGAGACGCAACTGCAATAATATTCAGTCGTTTGAGTATGTACTGAACTCGTAATAGGTTCGAAGATTTTCATATTAATTCTTTAATATTAAAGACAACTTCGAATCGTAGTTCATATATAGAAACAGGCAATACTCACTTTTTATTTTATCGGAGGATCCTAAATAGTTAAGCTAGTTATAATGCCGCATAAAGAGTTCATGAATAAGAGCCCCCGTAAGGGCTTGAAACTTATCGGGCTCAGCCGATAAAAATAAGACGTGTGTATAGCCGGTTTCTATATATATTAATTATCAATAACACTCGCGATAGTTTAAATTCAAAAACTGTGATTTGTATAATAATTAATCAGTTAAAAAATTAAAACTTCGAAAGCAATTGTTTACAGTGTGCATCTTCCGCAATTCAATATCGGAGTTTATTAACTTTCACATTTGGGAATTTATTCTAGATCTGAACCGGATAAAAAGAGACGAGCAGGAGGAGATTCTTAAGATAATGCAACAAATTTCATACTACTAGTGGTAAGACAAAAATTTTTGTCATCGTTTGTTGAAAGTAGTCTAATATTGTGCGACCTTTGGTTTGAATAGTTGTAAAGACCTTTTAATAATATTATTAAAATAAAAATTATCTTGTACTGTTTACTAAAAGATTACCTATAAATAAACAAAAGCCATTTATACCTGCAGGAGCACTTCTTGGCAATTAGCATAGAAATAATGCATTTCGGTCATGACCCGACTCGGTGCTTGACTGGTACTTGAATGTACTCTCAAACATGGCCCCGCTTTGTTCCGCAGGCTTATTAAGATAAGCCTATTTCGCTCATGTACAAGGAAAACGAACAAGCGACTAGTTAAACATCTTGCCTGTCAAAACTATCGTGTAAGGTAAATTTAATTTGCGTCATGGCTTTTATTTACACAGAGCTTATTAACGATTTTATCTTCATTTATGGCACACAAGATATTTAGATATGTGTTTCATAGTGTAGAGGTTCACTACTTTATCATCAAAGATATTATAATTTTTTCATGTTTTTTTATCATACAGAGGTTTGGAAAAGAACTCTAGTCTCCAAATAGTCGATGATCAAAACGTTTATATTTGTCAGGTGTTAGGTAAGCATAACCCGGAGGAAAAACTAAATTTTTCGAGACTAAATATCAAATCTCATATTGTCGTATAAATAATAGTCATTCCGGAGTTCGTACTGCGAGTGGGATAGATATAATATATGCTGTCCGCCGACCATATATTGTTTCCTCTCAATTGCAAAAATGTTGCTACAGGACAAAATTTAATTTCATTACACTAGACATATTATACATATACATTAGTGATATTTTTCGGTATTTTATAGTTTACGAAACTTTCCGTTCGTGTACGAATGTCTCGAATATTTTATCAACATTCGTTTAAAATTAAATTCGTTTAAAGTTAAATAAAAACAAAAGTAATAATAAAATTATTTTGCTATAATCCGCGATGAAGCAATATAGCAAAATTATAGCAAAATAATTTTATTATTACGTTTGTATTATGGATCTCCGCAAAGTAACGCCAAATTCTATAAATTATTTAAATAAAAACACATATTGATAAACATTTTACTATCATAATACAAGGCAAACTTTAATACTGTAAACTGTAATGATTAGGACATTAACAATATAATTTAAATATATCTAAATGTACATTTTCTTATTGATTAATGGACTAGAAAATATTTCAAACTATACTTTTGTTGTTATTTCTATATTCATCATTTGATTATATTATTTATGTGACGTGACGGTATTTATCAAAATAGTGTAAAATTAATCCATGTCGGGAAGTCATGTTTGGTCCTATATTCTCTTATTTATTTAAAAGCTTCACAAAAATCTCGAAGAAAATAATTGAAATCAATTGACATAATGATTAACAGCTCAGGTGCTTCATCAAACTAGAACAGTGGTCTACAGTAGTTGACCTTCTTAGATACATAATTAAAATTCAAAATAAGAAAAAAAAAATCCTATAAAAACTTAAGTTATCGGAACAATAAATTCACGAATCTTGACAGAAAGCGTTTTAAGATTTGTCAAGATAATGAATTCCTCTTTAGGAGCGAACGTTTTGCATGGCAAATGGACCATTCCATTAGCAGTTTTATCCATGAACTAAGAATCGTGCGAGCCAATAATATCCTGAAACGGATTTTCCAATCTAAGTTTAAGTTCCGCAATAGGTCAACTTTCATTTTTACAATTAGTATAGCTTGTTTTATTTTGCCAATACAAAGCAGCCGTCGTCGTTTAATTCTATGTTATTTAAAATTTTCCAATTTTATGAATACAGTGCTGAAAATCACGAGATATATAAAAAAAAGTGTGTTTCTTCAGTTATGATTAGATTATAAATTATGTTCCTGAGTTTAAATTATGTTCCCTAATTCAAAAAAAGTATCAAACGGTCGTTAGTGATTTTTTTGGCTATTTATTTTGTCACCTTTGTGACTTTATTTACCTTTTCTGGTTACTCAAATATCATAATTTATTTTACCATTAATAGCATTTTTGTGTACTTCACTTACTTCTATAGACTAAATAAATCTTCAGTTTTGCATCGATAAACAATATCAGGACATTATTACAAAATTATATCGTTCATCATCATCATTCTCTTGTCCATATCTTACTCTAAATGGGGTTGGAACTTGTTTTAATCATGCTATGATGTGATTTGGCTAGGTATTTTTACGACCGGCCGCTTATATCAAATCGGCAAATATCAATCTCACTGGTAAGTGTGGTATCCAGCTGAGTAGAATATTACCATCATTTTTTACCGAGGTGTCGTAAAAGGCGACTAAGAACAGCCGACCTGCCGTGTGGTATCCGGCTGAGCAGAATAGATCGCCCTCATTTCTTACCGAGGTGTCGTTATATACGACTAAGGTAAGTTGATGTCAGGCAGACGGCTGGTTGTAAAATCGAAGCCAAATCATGTGACAACACGTTTATAACATGTTGTGTCGACCTCATTTACAGTGCGATAAGGGCAGGCGGGTGATGATGATGCCTGCCCGGGATTAGAACTCATAACCCACTGAAAAAAATACGCGGTCTCGTTCTTCCGATATCACAACCCGTTGAATGATACATAATGTTCTTTAGTATGTATATTCATTCGCTTCTTTGTAATAGAAGTGGAGTATCAATAGATCGTGATAGCATAACGACTGCGAAAACGTTGCGTGTCTACAAACTGAATCAGAACAACTCTGTTCATATTAAGCTTCATCAAATAACGATTTCTAAATGGGTCTGTTATTTTAAAGCACTTTTATACTTCGAATTTAAAGCTTGCCGTCCATTGTAAGCAGAAATCGTGAGCTACATATGAAGTTTATAATTAAGAGGAATGATAATGAATATATCTAAAACACCTTCAGATAGACATATTAAAATCTAATAATTTATTGTAGTTTATAAATTCTAGACATACTGGTCCATTGGCACCATTTTATAAACTATTTTTTGGTTTAGTAGCCTGGGTGTATATTTGTCTTTAAGTAAGTATTTAAAATTATATATGTATATATTCACCAGTTGTCTGTCACCTATAACACAAGTATTAAGTTACTTACTTTGAGAATGGACAGACGTATGTCTAAGTGTCCCATATATTATTTTATATATTTTTATTATATACTTAATGTCGAGCACATTACCCTTTTTATCTTATAATTGCAGAATACGTCTATAGTTTCTGTCTTAGACACTATCTTTATACGATGCTTTTTTTATGGGATAAAAAAATATGGGATATAAAGTTGTAATAGTGATTTCGGTGTATACAGTTTGTGCTATTGCATATCAAATGTCGGATCTAGACTATTTCTACGTTAACCTAATTTCAGCATAAATAAATATTAAAATATATTTTAAGCGCAGTTATAGTTTAATATTTGCCTATCATTTTGTAAGATTTGTAAAATATTTTACAATTTTTTATAGATAAATTATAAAATAAAGTAAAAAAAAAAGATTTGTGTAGATTATCAACAATAATAGAATTAGTAAGCAGAAAAAATTGTAGGGTCTGTTGCTTAGAGCGTAACATTGGCAATGGCGTTAAGTTAGGTAAGCTTTTCATAGTTGCAAGTTATTTATTTATATATAACTGCTGTGGAAGCGGCCTTGCCCGCGTCTAAAACAGTGTGTCAAAAACTGTTTCCCGAATTGAAATTTTGAACATAAAAGTAGTTTTTGTAAGTTATCTGTAAGATATAGAGACATGCTGCCGTGGACTTTTTTGTAGAGTTTTGTGAATCTACAATTCTCTAGTATATTATTGTAGTGTAACTCTACTAGTTAACGCAGTCCACACAATTTACATAAAACGGTTATATAGTTATAGCCTAAACCTTCCGGAAGAACTGCATTATCTTTCACTAAAAACCATACAAAAATTCGTTCTGTAGAATTTGAGAAAAACGGTCACATCCAGACATACAGCTTTTGGATACCTTGTTTTATAATAAGTGTAAATATCTTATTGTATTTTTTTTAAACATTACTATAATATTTGCTGTTTATTTGAAAAATATGAACTTTATCATGGCGAGACAGGCAACGTCGCACTACACGGAACCTATCAACTTCGGCTTGGAATGCCAGCTTTAAGAACTAGTCATGTGTGCTTTGGGCCGTAACCCGTGAAGTGATTTTCTATTGTTATTTTTACAAGTGAACGTGCCATGCAAGCCTCGGGCGGTTCTCAGCCGAAATCTACACTTCATAACCGTTCACCGCAAACTGACGCTTCAAATTAACTGTGTAAGAACAAATTTTAACAGCACATGTAAGAAGTACAGTCAGAAAATATATGTAATACGCTATTTAGTTCTGGTTCAAAATATATTAGGCATGTGCCCATTTTAACAATATAAAAAAATATTTTTTTATTTATAGATTATACGAGCTGTGCCTGCGGTTTGGCCCGCGTAGAAATCAGTGTGACAAAAATTTCCCGCGCAAATTCCGACTCCCGCAAAACTTATGATGTAATTTTACTATTAATTTTAACTATTACTAAATTGACTGACCCGTTGGCGCAGTGGGTATAGCTCTGCGTCTCGCGTGTTCGATTCCCGCCGAGGGCCTACAATTTACCTAATATTTGAATTTGTTGGTTCTTCGAGCCTGGGTGTATATTTGTATTTAAAATTATATATGTATTTATTCACCAGTTGTCTCTCACCCATAACACAAGTATTAAATTACTTACTTTGGGGACGGACTACGGAGTGTGTTAGTGTCCAACCTTAACCTTCCTAATAAATTGCACTATTTTTTAGTAAAAACCGTACAAAAATTCGTTCAGTAGATCTTGAGAAAATCGTCACATACAAACAGACAACTAATGGGGACTTTGTTTTATAATATGTATAGATTATATTTATTTTAGTAGATTTATAGAATTTATTATTTTAAATTTATCTTGTATTTATAGTATAGAAATTTACTTCTTACCCTTTTTTCAGCCTTAGTAAAATTGACAATTGTGCCTTGATATACTGAGATATAAAAGTAATAATAAAATTATTTTGCAGGATTCGTAAAAATCTTGCATGTATCAGTTATGTAAACGGATAGTCCGCTCTACATTTAGCATTATATATTTTTTCTATTTTACTTCATCGCGGATTATACCAAAATAATTTTATTATTAATTTTGTATTATGGATCTCCGCAAATAATTAATATATAGAATAATTTATTATTATTAGGCGTAACGCCTACCTCTATAAATTATACTGAGATATGTTCATATATCTTTATTTATTTTCTATCTGTAGATATACTTAAATCTGGAATGTTCATAATTATTTTAAAAAGCTTTATAGCGTGCCTTATATCCATTACGTACAGTAAACATTATCTCGTGCGCTGCACCCAAAATTCGCAGCATTCATGCGCTGCTTGATTTAAACAACCGATCTTTATGAGATGGGCCTATTATACAAATTACTGGTAATACAAAATTTCATAACATTCGATTTGCATCTTAAATAATCATAATTTCATAACTGTATTCCAGCAACATCCGGCCTATCTAATCCGAATCTAATTCTGAGAAGCATTCAATGTCGCCGGAATTGAAGTACCGATGCTCTGATCAAAGTACAATGGCACTCAGCCCACGCTTAGTCACTAATTGAAGAATAAATGTTACGTAACTATATTGGATCCGGTAAGCTTTTCCTTGTGTAAGTATGTTTTGAGTATCCTTAGTGGTTACCTACACTGAATATTCCAAGAACGATGCTTTTTGCCAAAATATATACTTCTGACTTGTTCGTTTACAGTTTTTTTTATTGGACTTGAATTTGCTAGTCTAAAACGAGATTTTCATGAAACATTAAACTCAGGAACGGACGTGCTTAGTGTATTTAGTTGCTTTTTATGCAGATCGTGTATATTTTTTTAGATAGATAAAAGTGAAAGGAGAGCTAGTGCTATAATTTTCACGCTGACTAAAATAATCATTGCTTCTATAGATCAATGCTTGTAAACTGTATATGAATATGTACTTGGGTATATTCGCGGCTATTTTGTTCATATATTTACTGAAAAGATGTACTGACAAATATGTATCGTTTTGTGTGCTTTTACTCCCTTATTCGAATCAGTGATTTGAATATTACTTGATTAAGGAGTTTTTAAGAGAAAAAGATTTAAGATATGTAAAAATTATTCATGCCTGTAAATTTAGACAATAATTAGAACTAAATCAAAAAATATAATAAACAAGAACATACAAATACACACAACAGATAATGTGAAGAAAAAGGTTTATAAAACGTTTTGTCTTTTATCATAGTGGATGAGATATTGGTCTAACATTGCAATTATATTATAATTAATATACTTACAACTTAAACGCCTTTTTAGAGTTTCTATGAGTTTTGTCTATTTGAAAACAGTTCTTAAGAGGTTCCTGTAAAGTAATTTTTTTCCGGCTCTCACCAATTGATTGCTTTTTTTTACTTTATGTATGAGTATGTTTTACTTTCAATTGAGTGAATTTAATAAACAACCCAATTTCAAATATCCTGATGTTTTTGAAGCGGTGATGGAATCTTTAAAATGCGGTAGTTAAACCATTGCCATAGTTTCTTATGCGCTACTTAAGCACACTTAGTGGGTATTAAGTTTTCTAAGGTCGAAACTTAAGTAAGTTGTCAATACTGACCTGCTCTCACGGTCGGCTGTAGCCAGTCACGCGACCATCCAACTGTTATTCTCGGTCATAACCTGTACTCCAGTTTTACTACATTTATCTATTGTCTTATAAATGGGATTAGGAAATTTTTATTTGAAATTAAATTGCTGAACACAGCTACATGCATTTAGTAGTATTTAATGATAATGATTATTGTACAATAAAGTTGTAATTATTCGCAAAATTGAGTGGTGATGTTTGCGAAGGAAATATAACCAATAAGGAAACTAGATATTAGTGACATTAACACTAGCATTAACTATTTATGTCATAGAAAGTTTATTGCATTGCCGTAGATTTCTTTGCTGGTATATGCTATTTTTTGATGATTTCCTTGAAAGCCTTTAATTATGATAGAATTGGTCAAAATCCTTCATCGAGAGAAAATAATGTTTAAAATTACATTGGATTTCTTTGGATTTTTATGTTCGAAATATAGCAACACAAAAATAACAATAAAACTTCAAAAACTTTTCAGTTCCTCTAACAAATTATCCTCACACAAAAATATAGGAGTAGCCATTTAAAAGTAAAGACTCACAACAACTCTAGGCAGTTTTATTATTGTTATATATATTTTTTATAACTAAGAAAATAGAATTTTGACCAATATATGTAAATTGTAGACTAATAATATTGTAACTACTAAGAGATGGCGCTGCTGCGATGAAAGCCAGCCAATGAAATTCAGCAGTGACGTCACATCCTTTAACTACCGAACGCGCCGATTGGAGAAGGGGATGTGACTGTTACCACTAGCCAGTCAGACATTCTTTCATTCTGTTCTTTGCGATAAAAGTAAACGTTGCTAGCTAATACATTGTTTCATTTTAGTACCTAACGTGTCCTTTGGCGTTACTATATACTATCTAAAATTGATAAATAAAAATATATTATTGTCATTCAAATCTGACTTTGAGCAAACAATACATTTTTGTGCGATATCAATACATAACCAAAATGTATTGTTTAATTTAATACCCTTTATATAAATTAAATTCAGTTATATTTACGTAACTTAAAAATGCTGGTTGTATTTCCGCGTGGAATTTGTAAACTGATTTTTTAGTTTATATACATGAAACAAAATTAATGAGAATATTATTTTGCTACAATCCGCGATAAAAGAAAATATTTTTAATGCTAAATGTAGCATTAAAAATATTTATGTACTAAAGCAGATTATAGCAAAATAATATTCTCATTACTTTTGTATTATGGACCTCCACAAAGTAACGCTTAATTCTATAAATTTATATACATGCTTTTTAGTCAAAATTGTATATTATTTAAACTGTTATTCACATGCTTAAATAGACTTAATTTTTCTTAAGTGTATCATAACAAGATTTACAATTTACAGGAAAACTGTTGTCCATTATCACGCTGATTATTATTGACACAATATTTCCAGACATTCAGGAAATAATCATAATACGCTCCTTTAACCGTCTTAAAAACGCTACGCATTTTAAAATTGTGATGCAATTATTTTAAACGCTGACATTGAAAAAGACAAGTTAAAATAATCCGAGAATTCCGTGTGCCCTTCACTTTGGTCTTGCGCTGATGCATAGTGATGGCCGGTGTATTTAGACCGTATGAATTCACGACTACTTAATGTGTATAGTATTATATTATATGCTATCATCATCTTCCTGCCCTTATACCACCCTAAGCGGGTCAGCACAAAATGTTACAAACATGTTGTCACATGATTTACGTATTATACGTATTTTACGACCTGCCGCCTGCCTGACGTCAACTTATCTTAGTCGTATTTTACGACATCTCGATGAGAAAGAAGGTGGTCTATTTTACTTAAACCGGATACCACACGGTGAGCCACTTACCTTATTCGCATTTTACGACACCTCGGTAATAAATGAGGGTGGTCTATTCTACTTAACCGGATACCACACGGTGAGTCACTTACCTTAGTCGCCTTTTACGACACCTCGCTAAGAAATGAGGGTGGTCTATTCTACTGAGCCGGATACCACACGGCGGGTATAGTATTATAAGCTATATTAGTTATATTAGCTGTGCCAGCAGTTCGCCTGCATGGAAATCACGATGTCACAATTTTTTGTCCGAATTTAAATTTTGGAAATAAAAATAGTTATCGTGAGCTTATTATAAGAGACATTTGAAAAGCTTCCACCGTTTACTTAGCGCACGCGAGGGAAGCTTTAAATTTTGCCGTTTTCTCAATATTTTTTATTGCTGCTCATCTCCTATTCATCTTAGCGTGATGTAATATAGTCTACAGCCTCCCTCGATAATGGACTAGCTTACACTTAAAGATTTTTTTAATCGGTCCAGTAATTCCTGAGATTAGCGATTTATTATAGACAAACAAACTCTTCATCTTTATATATTAGTATAGATAACAGATGCTACTTTAGACTATTTCTTGTAAAAAAACTGAGTGATGCTTTCATTCTATGGGCTTAAACCTCATGAACATTAGAAGAAAAAAGATTGCCGTCTCAATTCGTTCATTACACTTCAGTTACATTTCAGTGAGTTCGTGCGAAAGTACTTAGATAGCTGTTTTATTTTTCATACTTAACGTAAAAGAATAATAGACAAAGTAGGAACCGATATAAGCTAGCGGCTCCTGCTTTGCGCCTTCCAAAAGTACGTCAGTCGTTTGTAGGTTCAGATATAAGATTCTATATTAAAACTCCGCTATCAATTTGAGCTTTGCTATTACATCAGTTTAAAAACGCTGTTAAAAAGGGGCTGATACAGAAATCCTACTATATTGTTGAGGATTACTTAGATGATAAGAATGTGAATAGCTCTTCGAACCTGTACAAGACATTAATGACTAAATGTAACTAGTATTAAGAATTATATTTTTAAAGAACAACCACCAAGTTTCTGTGCTATTTGTGTCAGTGCTGAGTGCTGGCTCTTCCTGGTAGGAACAGCTTTCCAAACAAGCAGTAGAGTTGACGATTCAAAAGAACTTGTTTACAAGTTTACTTGAATTTCATATACTGATGTATGTATATGAAATAGATACGAATTACAATGTATTGA
This sequence comes from Morpho achilles, assembly GCA_947086495.1. NCBI lineage: Eukaryota > Metazoa > Arthropoda > Insecta > Lepidoptera > Nymphalidae > Morpho > Morpho achilles. The sequence goes on along the minus strand of CAMTZB010000007.1, from coordinate 12,123,042 downwards.
AAAATTGATATTTGTTTCATATAAATAGTAATTATTATAATCGAGTGACTTCTTCAGCTTTTAATGATGTTATTTTATCAAAGGAATTTTAAACATGTAATTAAAATTGCAGCTGATAAAATAGTGGTGGCAAAAACCTTAAATATCTTGTTATCTAAGACATCTCGTACTGTAAGGTGTAGTAAGCAGTCGAATACTTATTACATTAGCGTGTATTTTCCGCCACCAGTCGCGTGTTAACTGCGAACAAGATGTTGACATGTACCACAACGTACAAATTACTATAGATATTCCGGAAATCTCAGTGTACTTAGTTCTTTTGATAGTACATTTTATATTAATGGATCAAATTATATATGTAACTTTTTCTCCGAATTATTTTTTGTTGTCTATACATATTATAAAAAAAAGACATATTATACATATTTTCTCAAAATTTATTAAACGGATTATTGTACGGTTTTAACTAAAGTATATTGCAATGCAAGCTGTGATGGCCCAGCGGTAACACCGTCCGACTCAATCGAGGAGGTCGCGGGTTCAAATCCAGTCAGACACCAGTGAGTTTTCTGTTAAAACTTATGTATCTAATTGATAATTTTAATTTATCACACGCTTTTCGGTGAAGGAAAACATCGTGAGGAAACCTGCATATCTCTAGAGAATTCTGGAGATATGTGTTACCTACCAATCCGCATTGGAGCATCGTGGTAGGTCTTAGCTCCAAACCTTCTCTCAAAAAACGAAGATAAGAGGCCTATTCTCTTCAATGGGATAGTAACAGGCCGCTACTTACTTTTTATATTGCAATTGTTGAGAAAAGGTAAGGTAAGGTAATAAGTACATTCTCCAAAACGGCTAAACCGGACAGCTAATTTTATATAATTTTCAAGAAGTCATTTAAATTATATTAGCCGTGTCGTATCCGGCTAACTAGAATAGACCAGCCCCATTTCTCACCGAGTTGTCTTAAAAGGCGATTAAGGTAAGTTGACTCGCCGTGTGGTATCCGGCTAAGTATAATAGACCACCGTCATTTCTTACCGAGGTTTCGTAAAAGACGACTAAGGTAAGTTGTCGTCAGGCAGGTCGTTAAATACCTAGTCAAATCATGTGACAACGTGTTCATAATATTTTGAGCCGCCGATAAAGGCAGGAGGATGATGAAGATATGTAAAGGTTACACCGATGCAAAGTCTTAACTAAGTCGCCTTTTACTAAACCACGGTAAAAAATGAGGGTAGTACAATTCAATTCAGCCAGATACTACACGTTGCAACCTTTACATCTCTTATTACGTTTTGAAATATTTATACTGCTTAACTGCTTGACAGTAAGTTTTCTTCGTAAATAAGAAAACTGTTATATCTATTGAACGACAAGTTATTCAAATGCCAATCACTCATCTGAATCAAATGTAATATGTACAAAGTATTAGGTACGCTCATTAATCAAATGTGTTCATAACGTACACGTAACTTCATAGAAAATGAAATAAATGTATAAACAGTATATATAGTAGATAATAACTTTCAACGTATTGTAGGTAAGTATTACTTATTTCCTCTACATGCCGTGTGGTGGAGTAGAATAGACGATCCTCTTTCTTACTGAGGTGTCGTAAAATACGACTAAGTTAAGTTGACGTCAGGCAGGCGGCCGATACCACGCGGCGCCACATTTTTGTTATAAAGGTACAAAATAAAATTTGGCAAACAAAATGGTCATTTATTAATAAAAATTAATTAATAATATACGATGCTAATTAATAAAATAGGTACTATTCATAATGCAAAATGATCCATCATTATTTATAATATGATGCTAGTGAAATAAACCTATGTGCGTTTATATAAAATAATTAAAATTCTCTTTAACACATGTTTAGTTTGTTGATCGTTGCTTAGTAATGCAATGTCCAATCTTCGATAAATTACGACGTAAATGTTTGTGTTATCTTTATATTTAAATGAGTTAATCTTGTATATATATATATTTTCCGAATCTCGGAAACGGCTACAACGATTTTCCTGAAATTCAGCATGTAGTAGGTTTTGGGGGAGAAAAACTGATCTAGCTAGGTTTTATGTAAAAAAAAAATTGTTTTATCCCTGTTTTTGGGCATTAAAATACACTAACATTTATATTGAATTGAATTTTCGCCGTTAACTGTCAAGTCGACGTGGCTTATTCGGGTAACGGGCAGACTCGAGAAATGTGAATGCCAAGGATCGATCCCCAACTAAGTAATTGTTTTTTTTTTTAAGTTCTTTTTTTTGTAAAAATTACCCACCCAGATATTAAATTATAAATTAAGTATTTAACATTATATTTCAAACTGATATCTAAGGTTTTATTATATCTTGAGTATATGTATATGTGATGCATTAGGTGCATAATATATGTTAATTAAAATATGTGACGTCTGCGTTACACGGAGCAAAATATAACTAAAAATGAACCATAAAATTATACATAGTAATTAAGTTTGACCTGAATATGTATAGTAGGGTAAAATATTTTGGGATGTATTTTCTATCAAATAATATTATCTTACAAATGATTTTAATTTACAATTATTTAATAATAGAAAACCAGAAGGTCTAAATTTTTGAAAAAATAATACCAAAAGTTATTATTAAGCTGTATTTTTTATGGTTTGCCTTTGTTTATAGCTGTATTTTTGGGAAATTCTTAAGAGAAGGATCAAAGGTTCGTTTTTCTTAGCCATAATGCTGCAAAAAGAAAGTAGAAACTTAGAAAGTAAAAACTTATACCTTCAATCGGACAGAAATATAATAAAGATATATACAGGAATAAAGAAATAATATATCTAGTATTTATTTGGAAAAACGAACTGAAGAAAGATTGCGGGAACCATTAGATCAGAGCGGCACAAGATCGTGCAAAGAGGAAAACTTAAAGTTAAGTTAACTTAGGAAATAAAGCTATGAACGCTCAACGGTTAAAAAATTAAAAAAGGAATATGGATTCTAAAACTATATTTTCTGTCAGAGTGAAGACGTTTCAGTAGTAGCACAATAAGCTTCTAATCAGACACCAAAATACATTTGGATTTTATATAACATTATTTATATTTGTTTAAAGTTACGTAGACCTTTGGGCTCTATAGATGCAAATGGACTTATGCAGACGGAAGTATTGCCAGGATACAGACACGATACAGAAAATCGTAAAGGCCAATCGTTTAATTTATTAGATGTCATTACGTAAGTAGGAAGGCACTACCGCCATCAAGATTTTTGCTATTTAAATTGTCTCATTGATGAATCTTAAGTGCTAGATAATAAACAACATGACAGCTAAATGCAAACACTCACCTTGGTGCATATAATAAAAGTGTAACAGATGAATAACGATCCCGGCTGAAATGTGGGTAGACATGTTGACATTTACTTATCTCGCCGTATGACGATACGATACCATTATAAACAATTAGTGGGTGAAAGTATTTTTCGTTGTGATTTGAGCTCGTCTAGCAAGGCTAGTCTAGACCTAGACGCATAAAAACCGAATTAGGATTAGACTAATAAAACGGCTTAGCAATCTAGATGTTACCGCTTGACTGATCAGCCTCGATATTGCGAATTAAATGCCAGATTCCCAGTAGCTAAGTTCAACTAAATATACCTACATCTTTGGTGTTCGGGACTCATTTATTTATATTTAATCCTATTGAGACAGATTCGTGTTATTTAATCTTTGTAAGCATTACTTAATTATTTTTTATATAAGGCAATGCATACTGTCACAGGAAAAAATATCCTTTGACGTGAGATGAAATTAATTTGCATTTCTGGGAAAATGCTGATATTTATCATTCCAAGAAGCGTGATTTCAATTGCAATATAGTACTAGCTGTGATCGTCTAGACACTCGGTATCACATGATCTTATATCTGAGTTAGTTTAGTCTAATAAAGTTAATTATAAGATTGAGTAGGTCAACGACATTTAGTTTAGTGGGTGAGGCTTGGGTAATAGATGAGTGGTGTGATTGTAACTGATAAAGCATCTGAGCGGGCGCTCGGAGGTGGCGTCTGGAGGTGAGAAACGTGGTAACAGGGCGTGAGATAAAACGGCCGATACCGTCGGAGTCGAGAACGCGCCGCCCCGCGCCCTCTTGCCGCGCCATTCCTGACCAACTTGCCTATTTTGTCTATTCTAACTAAAACTACAGTATCCTATTTCCTACTAATATTTATTATCTTTACTAATATTATAAGTACTAAAGTTTGTGAGTATGGATGTATGTTTGTTACTCTTTCACGGCGAATACGTAAACCAATCTCGCAATTTAGTATTTTGATAACCATAAAAATGGTTAAAATGGGTTAACCTTAAAAAGTAGACGCATGCTGTCGCTTTTGACTTTTATTTAGAACTTTTAGAGGGAAACAATTTTGTAATACATGATTTTTGAATAACGTTTACTTAGCGCACGCAAGGAAAGCTTTAAATTTTGCCGTTTTCGTAATATTTTTGATTGCTGCTCCTTATTCATCTTAGCGTGATGTTATATAGCCTTCCTCGATAAATAGATTATCTTACAATCAATGAATTTTTCAAATCAGTCCGGTAGTTACTGAGATTAGCGCGTGTTCAGACAAACTCTCTAGCTTTATATATTAGTATAGATGACTTAACTCCACAAAATTAGAAATGAGTTTAATTATTCTGCTATATTATCACGAAGTTCTGATTAGGAAAACTCATGAATATGGTAAACAATATTTTTTTCATCGTGCTGATAATTTGGGACTGTACTTACACATTATAATTATTACATTACACTCAAATCAGAAAGCTACTGGAGTTTTTAACAGCAAAAAACTGTTATTACCATTCAGTATTGATATAATAACTATGATTTACAAAATTGCATGGATGGAAGATGGAAGGTATGCAGATTTTCGAATCGACACCTTTTAGTAATTAAACCTTGTCACGCAATCGTGAGAACAGAAAATAAAGCTTAATCGATTTACCATATGATAATATGGTTTGGTTATAAGATTCTATAAAAAAATTCCCAGACAATTTTAGCTTTGCCATTACAGCACTTTGAAAACACTATTAAGGAGGGGCTGATACAGAAAGCCTACCTACTATACTGTTGAGGATTATTTAGACGATAACAATGCGTGGATATAGACATTGTTCTACTCTGTTCAAAATAGAACGAAATGTAACTAGTATTAAGAATTATATTTTTAAAAGAGCAACCGCCGAGTTTTTTGCTGGCTCTTCTCGGTAGGAACAGCTTTCCGAACCAGCAGTAGAGTTTACAATTCAAAAGCACTTGTTAACAAGTTAATTTGAATAAAGAATATTTTGAATTTTGAATTACATACAGGCTTGCACAAGAGCTGAGCTGTCATTCCACTGCCTTCAGCGACAGCGTCAGACTGTAACGGCGCATTCTACTACTTTCCAGCGGAGTTTTTATCGGGTATCGCTTGGATTTATCGTATCAGTGTTTCAATTATTCGCGCGACGTTTAATAATTACTGACGACTCGTAATTGTTCACGCGGCAAGACAGTGATGACAGCTGCGCTACGTATCTGATATTTCGGAATTAAGAAACGAAAATTGTAAAATCCATTTGGGCATAATCTGTAATATATTTTTGGATATGATTATATAAGTAAGTAACGGCCTGTTACTATCCCACTGCTGGGCATAGGCCTCCTCTCTCCATTTTTGAAGAGAAGGGATGGAGCTAAGACCTACCACGCTGCTCCAATGCGGATTGGTAGGTTACACATATCCCTAGGATTCTCTAGAGATATGCAGGTTTCCTCACGATGTTTTCCTTCACCGAAAAGCGTGTGATAAATTGCAATTATCAATTAGACACATAAGTTTTTAATAGAAAAACTCATTGGTGTCTACCCGGGTTTGAACCCATGATCGTCACTAGAAATTCACACGGTCGCACAGCTAGGCCATCACAGCTTATTATTTTATGATTTAACATAAATACTAAATGTTATAATTTATGCCGTGTGGTATCCGGCTGAGTAGAATAGGCCATCCTCATTACTTTCCAAAGTGTTGTAAAGGCGACTAAGGTAAGTCGACCCGCCGTGTGGTGTCCGACTGAGTAGAATATACCACCCTCTTTCTTAACGTGGTGTCGTAAAATACGACTAAAGTAATTTCACGTCAGGCAGGCGGACGGTTATAAATACGTTGCCAAATCATGTGACAACATGTTTATAATATGTTCTTCTTCTTCTTAGCGGGCTGTTTTCCGCACTTAGTCGCTTATTTTTAGTCGTTTATAACATGTTGTACCGATCCTATTTAGTGGAATAAGAAAAAACTAAATGATACTCAGGAAGTAAACAAAATATACAATAAAACTAGCAATATAAATGGAATTAAAAGCTGAAGCTAATTACCATACTAATTATGTCCGTGTGGAATAATGTACAAGAATTCTTTCTGTATTTTTTAAATGTTTCTCTGCACAAAAACTATACAGACTTGTTGTCACATGTGACGACAATTAGGCCACGAGTAAGTTATTTGTTTTTTTACTTAACAGCTGTAATCCTACATATTAATATATAATAGTAATATTGCCGTATTTTAATCAGGTTTTAACATTAATCTCTGAAGTGGTTATATGAAACTGAGTTAAGTACATATCAAACACATGCTACATATTCATCGGCGTTATTAGATACATGTACCACAAGAATTAATTCAAAAAAGAGATGTAAATTATCTGAAATAACACATATAAGTGTAATTCACGGATTCACAATTTAATTAGGATGACGCAACAAAATGCTTTTTTATACATTTTATGGATTTTTAATTAACATAAATTGCCCTATCTTCAATGCTTTTAATATTGTGAGCACAGATTTTGTGAAAAGCTTACGATTTCTACACGAAAAGCTAATTATATAGCATGAGCAAAATAATGATACATGCTAAGTTGACACGGTACTTCGACGTGCCAGGATTTTGGTAGTATTTCAGAAATATATTGTAAAATGATTTCAAGGTGTGATGTTGGAGTGAATTTCTGGTTGATTACAGAGGCGGCTCTCTGTCATTACCTTGTCGGGACTTTCGTCGTCAGTTAACGAGCTCCAGATCCACTTCTGGTCAATTTAAGAGCCGTTATTCATGATTTTAAATAATTATTATAATTTGCTAATTTCTGAAAGTATGTGATATGAATGACGAAGCTGTGATAGCCCAGCGGTAATACCGTGCGAATCTTTCGAGAGAGTCACGAGTTCAAACCCCGGCAGGCACTATGAGTTTTTCTATTAAAATTTATGTGTCTAATTGATAATTGCAATTTTTCACACGCTTTTCGTTGAAGGAAAACATCGTGAGGAAACCTGCATATCTCTAAAGAAATCTGAGGATATGTGTAACCTACCAATCCGCATTGGAGTCGCTTGGTAGGTCCTAGCTCCAACCCTGCCCTTCAGGAACGAAGAGAGGAGGCCTATGCCCAGCGGTGGGATTATAACAGGCCGTTACTTTACTTTTTTTACTTTTATGTGATGTGATAAATTAAACTGATTTCTGTATTATTTTTGATCAAACTAACCAGGCTTAACAAGAAAAGTTAAGACGAATCAATTTTCAACCGTGGTATCATTTTTATTTTTTATTTTCGTAGTTAGGTTTAGTCGGTTGTTTCAACGATGAAAGTAAGTACTTATAAAGATTTTTTAATTGGCTTGTGCAAGGCTTGTATACTATTTGATTAGTGAAAAAAGGGTATTAGTTTGTTTAACACAATTGATAATATATAAAATTTAACTATAAAAATGTATGTCGATTGTCTGAGCTACCAAACTCTCATGGAGAAGATGCAAATGTCTGTTAAATGTTTGCGAAAAAAATAAAACTACCTTTGAAATCGTATTAATAAAAAAAACAATTTTGTAATTTGCGATGTTGTTGTGGAGCCTATCTCCTGACGATGCTTCGGTAACGAGGCAGAACGATTGTTGAGATTCTCGTAGTGAATATGTGCTGTGCTTGTGACCGACAATAACAACACACTACACACATTTTACAATCGTTCTATACAATCGTTTCACCCCGTAGCCCAAGCATCTTCAGAACATAGGGTCCAAGATAAATTCGCAACGCCCGTTGCGATTTTTTTGGATTATAGCAAAATAAGTATATTTTCTTTTCACTAAACTTTGGTTAACTTACTTTAGTTGGTCTCAGTATAGTACGCTATAGCAGAGACTGAAATATGTGAATATCTTTTTGCCTCAAAAGTTGAGTCTAAAAATAACATTAACTGGACGAAGATTATCTCTGACACTAATTTCCGGTTTAATTATTCATCCTTAAACACGGAAAATCAGTAAATGCTCTTCCTATGAGTTCTTTTCAATAGTGAAAATATAAGATAGCGTTTGTAGCATTTTACGGTATGCTAAATTTGACTTGGAATAATTAATGAGGAGACTGACGTTGGTAAATATCGGTGATATAGGTTAAGGAAGATTAATTACTTAGTCACTAATATAAAGATTAATCATAATTTAGTTTTAGCACAAGTACTGTGGTGTAATATATTTTGTAGGTGACAGAGTTTCAAGTTCTCCGTAATGATTCATGCATAAGTAATAGACGCTCGTTACTTGGAAATTTATATTTTATTTAAATTACAAAATTAATATATTATAATCCGCCGTGTGGTATCCGGCTAAATAGAATAGACCACCCTCATTTCTTACCAAGGTGTTATAAAAGGCGACTAAGTTAAGTTGACCCGCCGTGCGGTATCCGGCTGAGTAGAATAGACCACCCTAATTTCTTAACGAGGTGTCTAAGGGTAAAAGGTGACTATGGGAAGTTGATGTCAGGCAGGTAGCCGGTCGTAAAATAATGAGCCAAATCATGTTACAACATGGTTATAACATGTTGTGCCGACACCACTTAGATTGGGATAAGGGCAAGATTATGATAACGATGATGAATTAATATATTATAATCTAGAAGATAATAATATATTAATCCGCGTTACACAGCAAAAATAAAAGCTAGTGCTAGTGTGCTTTACTTTATATTATACGAAAGTAATCTCTTTGAAAAAATGAATTATTCAGCTTTATTCGCAATGTAACATTTGCCACTTAATGGTAAAGCCACCTCTATGCCATCATTACATTATCACATATTGTTGTTTTAGAATATTTTAAGGGTGGTCCGGTCCGGCCTTACAAGAGGTAAATATTTTATTCAACTAGTTACAGTAAAGCTTTACGGTTTCATTGATTTTACAATTTTACATGTGCTGCCTGTCCATACAGCTATATTAACACCAAATTTACATATAGTTTCTTAAATTTGTTAAAAATAAAATTTTATAACATACCCAACTATATCAGGATAAAACAAATACTAAAGGTTATGTAGGTTTAAAGTGGAACTTTTTTATTCGTATATATCTTATGTGATAGTTTCTCGATATCTTTATTGTAGATTCTGCAGTTATTACAGTATTAATTAGATAAAATCCATTGCAGAACATTCTTATTCGTACATCTCTTTTAACAGTCTTTCAATATCTTTATTGTCAGTTTTTGTAGTTAGATAGATTAATTAGATATAAAAACCCAATTTTTAACTTGGTTGTCGCCAGCCCTGCGTCTTTCACAGGTGGCGTACCTGCATAAACTTCTTAAATGTCAATTGATGTTATTTACGCGAAATTGCATGTCACTCGGGTCTCATATAATTACGAACGGCACCTTGAAGCAAGAGGTCAAAAAGAAATTCACTTAAAACTGTAACACGCCCTTCGCAAGAGCCAAGCGGCAAATTTATAAAGTCGAGTTATTTTCGAAAACCAGTGTCCGAAAGTGAAACTACCCGCGTACATACGATACAGGCAGCTACAGAAATATCGTCAGATACATTGATCTTCATAAAGTGTACAAAAATAAATGTTAAATAGGCATTAGATTGTTCGTTAAATATCTAGTTTAAGGAGCCACGTTTCTAGTTCTTCTAGACCTTAGATTTTAACTTAGCGGTACAAAAAAAAGAACTTAAAAAGATTTTGATTAAAAAATAACACGAAAGAGTCTGCAGGTTAAGACTAAATTTTATGATGTATTCCACCTTACATAAATTTCAAAATTGTATAATATTAAAATATAGTGAAACTATAGCGATGTTCTACATTTTTTCATTTAGTTGTTCCTTGTTCGCTTCTGTTACTGTTCTTTATTTAATAATGCATCATAGTTAATGATGACGATAAACTTAAGACTGATCAATCACTATTATCAAACGAAAAACTTGCATTTCAGTATGTGTTGTTACTTACGGAAAAATGCATGCTTACTATATTTTTTGTGATATACTTATCACAAAAATAACAGTACAGAAGAATTTATGCTAAATTTTCCCAATTGTAACATTTATTTCAGCATCGTAATTAAAATACTTTCTGTATTCAATTCGAATATAAACTGTTTCAATAAATTAACACGCCACACACAATTGATGACGCCTGTACCAAGTAAAATATGTAGATTGCCAACGAGATAATAATGATATGTGCTTGTGGTAATGAAATTTCCCGCCGTCAAATGGTGCCAAAGTAATTTGCGTTGCTTGTCTCTGGCAAGAGTGGCTAAAGGGCCGCTTTCGAGCTTGCGTAAACCGATAATAAGACTTTTGTCAACTTCATACACAATGGTAACTTTACAGAGTGCCACGGGTTTCATATAAATATCCAATATATGCAATAATTTTCAGAAAATTTGTCACATTCCTATTTATTCTTCTGTGATATTCAACAGACAAAGTCGTTTTTATGTTTATGTATATCCAATTCGAGAAATATATGTCTTATACTCATCATCTTCCTGCCCTTATCCCACTCTAAGTGGGGTCGGTACAACATGTTATAAACATGCTGTCACATGATTTGGCTACGTTTTTTACGACCGGCCGCCTGCCTGACGTCAATTTACATTAGTCACCTTTTACGACACCTCGGTAAGAAAAGAGGGTGGTACTATTCTATTCAGCCAGATACCACACGGCGTAAATATATATCTTATACTATTTTGATGAATTTAAATTTCATTAAAATATTTGAATGATCTATATTAGACGGTTCTATTATATGGATGCTAAATTTTATTCATAAAAATCTTCATCTCTGTCACACGCGTCATATACTCGTGATATAAATTCAGAATATCTTAGTAATTATTATTTGTATCTCCTTCTATGATATTTAAATCGGAAAATAATGATGTATTAAGTAAAATCTAATTGAAGAAAATAATTAAATTGCGTTGAACCAAAATAGTTGTTTCGCTAAAAGTACACGACAAACCTAGATCAGTTCCAGAAAGCAATATTTAGACACAGACAGAAAAAGGTCGAAATGTGAGATAGTAACGAGATAGAGATATTTATATTTCAAAATACCTGGGACGATAAGCTGAAGGTCCTGGTCACGCGAACTATTATTGAGATTGTGGTAGTGAATGTGTCCACTACTTGCGGATTATTGTATTGTTGGTTGGTAGTGCATGAGTTACGAATTTTGCGTGTATCAGAGATGGGATTACATATATTCTTTTATCGCGGATTGTAGTAAACTAATATTTTCATTACTCTATTATTATATCATAGATCTCCGCAAAATAACGTCTGATTCTTTAAATCAATTCGTTAGTAATTTGAACTTTAAATCAATGATTACCTAAATCATTTTAAACGTAACATAAACAGCTTATTAAGTTTCTTAAAAAAACCGTTAAAAATTGAGATGTTTCTTACTCAGAGGAAACCATTAACCCTCATAATCACACACGACTGTTTAACCCTGCAGTAGTCTGTTCACTTATATGTAAAAACGTAGAGACATAAATTTTGCCTGTAAATAAAGCCATTTAAACCTCAAATTATGTGATTCCAAACATAAATTTAAGTGATAATTATAGAAATTTGTTCGTTTCGTTTGTATACAAAATTATTTATTATGCCGTATTACAATTTCACGGAAGAGATACTGGGCCACCCTGCGAGGACGATGCAGGGGATCCGCTTATAGTTGTAAAATCAACAAAACCCTGTAATTTTGATCGATATCTTTACTGACTGCGCATATTTATCAGTAATTACTTCATAAAAGTGCGGTCGGAGATATAGTGGCCATAGTCACTGTGATATATTGAGTTAAATCGAGGTCTTTTCACGTGCCGTGATTATTGCTATTGGTTTCGTTTTTCAATAGCCGCTTTGTATCAGATTGACCCACTTCTCTTTAGTGAAATTGACATTCTTACGATATAATATTATGACCAGGTCACTCTCTTGATATTTTTGCAATTTAACAAAATGACCCGTCTTTCGATTGCTTATTTAATTAATCTCCGTTTTTTTAAAAAAACGAAATGGATTAGTTAATTAAAATTAGTTTAACTTTTTTTTCAAACGGACTATACACTGTCCATTATATTAACCATCTTTTGACAGATTGACGATTTACATATTTAGTGATGTCCTAAAGATTCTCGTATGCGATACCATTCCGATTATAGTACCTACTATCATTAATCGAATTACGTACCTAAGTAATTCGATTAATGATAACCTACGTAAACTAATAACAGATATAGAAATCAACATTTTGATTTAATATTGCCTTAGTTTTTTGAAAATAAATGTTAATCCGTGTGTATTTATTATAATCATAAAAAATATATTATACATCAACTGGCAACATCAACAGACCTTCCGCTCGGCCGCCATTTTGACGTGATCTGTCACTCTCAACGAAACGCCCGTGATAGTCACACGCATTTACGTTCGCTGAGTGTTCTCTCGCATCTGTTACACCTTGAGTTAAGTAGCTTTATTCCTCGGAAAAACTTTTGTGAAACTTATATTAATTGATCGTGAAAATGCCGAAAGGACGTGTGTTGAAAGCACAATCGAGACAGTTAGTGTTAAAACTTCATGAGTATTTTGAGCAAGAAAATCAAAATGGCGGACCTCTTATACCTATCACGCAAGTCCGAAACCGTGTTGCAGCCGCGTTGGGGATCAGTCTATCAACTGTGACTAAAATCACTACTGATGCCTACGGCAGGAGCGGCTTGGAGCAAAACAAACCATCTACACCAAAAAGAAAGCGCCGGGCTCATAAGGTGACAGCTGTTGATGACTTTGACGCTGACGCTATTCGTCGTCATGTATATGATTACTACTTGAGAAAAGAAATTCCAACTTTGAGAAAACTTATTGTTTCTTTGAAAAGAAGTGGTCTATTTCATGGTGAAAAAACTTCTTTGGTCAAAGTTTTGAACACAATTGGCTTTTCATATAAAAAGTTAAATAAAAGAAAATTATTAATGGAACGCACAGATATAGCTATAGCACGTTGTGATTTTTTAAGAGAGGCAAAGAAAATACAAGATTGGGCAAATATTGTTTTCACGGATGAAACATGGCTCAACGCTAACCACACACTATCTCGTTTCTGGACTGATGATACTGCTGATTCCACTTCCTCTGTACCAATGGGAAAAGGTGAGCGCCTAATCATTTGCCATGCAGGTACAGCAAAAGGATTTGTACAAGACGCACTGTTGGCATTTAAATCGAAGAAATCAAATGACTACCACGAAGAGATGAATGCAAATGTGTATGAAGAGTGGTTGAAAAGAATGCTCATTTCATTGGAAGAACCATCAATAATTTTTATTGATAATGCGGCCCTACCACTCCCGTCAAATTGACAAAATGCCAACACAGGCTAATAAAAAGCATGAAATAATTAATTGGCTTCGGGACAATGGAGAAAATGTGGACGACTCAATGTTAAAAGTTGAATTAATAAAAATATTAAAAACCAAAAAGAGAGCAAAACGCTATGTAATCAATGAAATGGCAGCAGAATATGGCCATACTGTTCTTCGGATTCCTCCATACCACTGCCAGTACAACGCAATAGAACTTATATGGGCACAAGTAAAAGGGCATGCTGCGAGATGCAATACAAGCCCCCCATTCACAGCGAATAAAATGTTGCAATTGCTAAAAAATGCTTGCACCCACGTAACGGCCGAGAACTGGGCAAGTGTGGTGGAAAGAACTAAAAGAGTAATATTCTCTGATTGGGAACGTGATATTGCGTTTGATAATATATTATCTACACAAGAGCTAATAATAACTGCTACTGAAGACTCCTCATCGGAGGAGTCTAGTGTTGATTATCATTCCGACGACTCGTGCTAATAAAATAAATTAAAATATCCTGATTGTTTTATTTGTATTCATGTATTAACTAAGAAGAAAGTAAAACTTTATATAATGTTATTAAATGTCTTTTAATACTCGTAACATCGATTTCTACCGATTATTTTTAATCTGTGGCATAATCGTAGTAACCATTATGTGTGACATCACTAAGTGGGCGGTACCCATCCATAAAGTACAAATATTATTTGTATGATATTTGTACGTAAGCAATACAAAACTTAATGAGCGTGAGCTGTCAAAAGACTGATAATATGATGGACGCAGTATAGATGTTAGTCTTAACGGCGGTTCAGCGCCAGCGGGTGAGCGCAAAATCATCATAGAGGTTGCAGAATGCGGAGAGTAGAGCCCAGAAGTTCTACTAGTTTCGGGGAACGTCATCCTAAGGGTGCCTCCTGTGTGGTCGGACCACGGCTTAAGTCGTCGGGAGTGTGGCAAGAAGCTGCAGTCAACCGGTATTAGAAAACTGGGAACTCGTGTTCGCCAGCGAAGGCGCCAGCGATGTCTGGGGCATACAGGACGTAGGCGTTATTTTTTAATTACTTATTTTTGGATGCCTTTTCGGTGAGTCTATTAAAAGGTATATGAGCCACTGTTGTACGAGGGTTATGGTGTACCTTAGCTTTTTTAAAGGAATACTCCGAAATAGTTTAAAGAGATGAGCAATGACGGGGAGGTCGATAATCTGCATGAACTATGAACAACCTATAAATCGCAGGAATCGGTTCTGGAGCTCTAGAGCTTACAATCTAACATTTGAAACGTCTCCTAATGTAAAGCTGCACACAGCTGCGTAGCTAGGGAATGAAAGGTCCTGGGGGAAAAAAGAAACTGGCGCCCCATCTAAATTAATTCAAATTATTTGTTTCGCGTTCTTCATGTTCCGGATTTGACGTAGCCAACGAGATAGGGGTCAAGATCTGAGGAGACCCCCCCCCCCGAAGCTTGGAGGTGCCGGGGACTGACTCTAGCCCTCCGATAGCTACGGCTCTGCTCATCCATTATTGGTCTTATGCAATTTTTGAAAAGCGTCACTTTGTTGCGACTATATATATTTATTCTTTAGTAAAAAGGGCTTAAACAGTTAACATTACATAGGTAAACGAAGTCGTTTTAGCTTACAGATGTTTAGCTCGATGTCAAATCCTGCAGGTGGTGCCGTAATGTACACCGGGACACGGTGCGCGATATGCCACGTGTTGTCGTCTTGTTAGCTAAACGACGCCGACACAACTCGTATTTCATCGGCGTTCTTATCTCAAACATGTGCCTTTACGGATGATTTATTCGTATTTTGTCAGCTTTCCTATCGACATTTTAGATGTCGGTAATTGTTGTAATGAATAATTATGGCTCATGAATTTACCAATAGAATTTTGTGTTAGACAAGTACAGTTGACATGGAGTAAATAATTTTTATCATTAATTTTCATCTTAAAGCTACACCGATTGTTTCGATTTACAATTCAGAAATAATTAATATAAGATACACAAACCTCCGCGTGCTGATGTTGAGATGTTGTAAAAGGCAACTAAGATAAGTTGACTCGCCGTGTGGTATCCGGCTAAGTAGAATAGACTATCCTCATTTCTTATTGAGGTGTCGTAAAAGGCGACTAAACATATTACAACATTTTTAAAACACGTTGTGCCGACCCCACTTAGAGTGAGATAAAGGCAGGATAATAACGAATATAAGATACAGAAGTACTGACAACTTAGCAATCCTATATTTCACATGATAAGATTAAGTTGTGAGATTGATTAACTAAAACTGAATTTTGAAATAAAATATGATAATGATTAATGGTAAATATTTCAATACTTTATATTTTAATATGGCTGGCTATATTAAATATACCCTACCGGCTATAAAACTATTAATAGTACCCGGTTTCTACGAGTATATACGAATAGAAAAATATTTTTTATTATATATATGATTTTTATTATTTATATATATTGATAATATTATCTGTTTATTTCGCTTTTTCATCCACACAGGAGAACGATGATTCTCTTTATTATTTAATCTAATCTTTCTTTCTTTCTAATCTAGCTCGCAGTGGATCTCTAGTTTTGTTAAGGCTGTATCGTTAAAGGTCTTTGTTAAGGCTGTTAAGATTGTACTGCCAGTGCTTACTAGTTAACTCGGCATTTTTAATTCCAAGAATTTCTTCACTTATTCCGTATTTTTATTTGGCTCTATAAATTTTTATGGCGTAATGATAAACTTCAGGTTCTTTTGTATACATAAATCACAGCAAAGTTTTATTAATTGTAAGGATATTTCTACATATCTACACGCAGTGGTACGATATACAGAAAACCCAAGAATTTAAATGAGTAGTTTGCTTGGCATTTGTGGACTCAGAGAACTGTGACGGTCATTTACGACAGTTTTGGCCGTTTTCGTTACGACAGTATTACGCTCGTGTAAAAATAAACAATGATTAAAATTATAATGTTTAAACAAGATATTTATGTTTAAATTTTTCTTTGTTCTATACACTATCCAAACATATAAATACAAAAAAAATCGAAAAAAACAAGTCTTGAATGTATAAGTCGAATGTCACGGCAGTCGATTTAATATAATTGATTTATATCTATATTTAATTTATTTATGATTAATTTGTGATCGTTTCTACATAACAGATAACTTCCCAGTCGAAAAATATAATCCTACTTTAGATTTAGACTATAATACTTCTTTTCTTGGGTCGTATTAGCATTGATAAAATTCGTAGCTTCACTATGTAGCTTAAAAATTTCAATTTGTATATTATTTCTTGCGCATATTATCATCATTTGTTATTGTAAAGACAATTTAGCAAATTCTATTTTTTACATACTTACCCAAGCAAAATAACATAATAATTGAGTCTCAATCATATAATAGTGCAGTATAAAACAGCTTTCTGCAATGAAGCAGATAATTTTTTCGTTTTAAAAGTTTCACAGTTTTCTGTAAAAAAAAGTAAATTAAGTACAGCCTCGGAGCAATTGAATGGTACAAAAATGTCAGATGAATTATAAGCGTGATCGATGATAAAAATGTTGGTCCGCAGGTCGTAGAAAGTGTCTCGACCTCCGTGAGCTTTCGTTAAGTCGGTGACACGCAGGTCAGACGCTGATTCAGTTAGGGTTGACAGTTGATCGACTTGAACGGGATAATCCGTATTTATTCTATTCGCTTTATGAGTTAACACAACCAATTGTATGCAGGACACTTACTAGTACGTTTTCTGGCTATTGATACTAGAACGCGGGAAACTCACTAGTACGTTTTTTGACGATTGATACTTGAGCGCAGGACACGTACTAGTACGTTTTCTGGCGATTGATACTTGAGCGCGAGACATGTACAAAAGTAATAATAAAATTATTTTGCTATAATCCGCGAAGAATTCGCGGATTATAGCAAAATAATTTTATTATTACTTTTGTATTATGGATCTCCGCAAAGTAACGCCTAATTCCATAAATTATTTCGCGAGACATGTACTAACAAGTACGTTTTCTGACGATTGATACTTGAGCGCGGGAAATTTACTAGTACGTTTTCTGACGATTGATACTTGAGTGCGGGCCACATTTTAATACGGGCTAATTACAAGATAGTTTATTTGTGGATATAAAAACGATAAATAATGTGGTAATCTAAATAACTAAATTTACGCGCCAAACGCCCGCTCTGCTGCAAAATTTATCCGCATACAAAGTATTAATATGATATTGATTTGCATAATTTGTTTCATAACATAAATATTAAAATAGATTGCTAGGTAAATTGTTTCTTATTCGTTATTTCTGTATATTTTTACGTATAACCAGTATTATTTCAATCGTGAAGATAACTTTAAGAAGCTTAACATACGAAACCGAATATTGGAACTATCTTAGCCATAAAACATTCTATGTGCCGGAAAGTCCTACATGCACCGATAAACTAAGACGTAGATTGAAAGAGAGGGATTCAATATCCCTCTCTTTTCTTACGAAAAGAGTTCAGTGGAATTTGGGACAGCAATCATTATGCATAAGCGCGTCAGTATATGTTAGAAAATCAACTAAATAAACTAAATGGCCAAAATCTACGACTTGGATGCTTTTAGTATTAAATATTATCATATAAATATAATAATAGGTAGTATTAATTCATATTATAGAGAGAGAGAGAGAGAGAGAGAGAAATTTGTATATGTATGATCCACAGTTCCAGTTAAATTTTATATTCAAATTCAAATTTAAAATATTCTTTATTCAAATAAACTTGTAAACAAGTGCTTTTGAATCGTCAACTCTACTGCTGGTTCGGAAAGCTGTTCCTACCGAGAAGAGTCAGTAAGAAACTCGGCGGTTGCTCTTTTAAAAATATAATTCTTTATACTAGTTACATTTAATAGTTTCTATCTTGTACAAGGTCGAACAATATCTATATCCACGTATTTAAAATAGAAACCGAAACCGATGGAGAGTTGCTTATGATTAATACAACCAAGCATTATGATCACTAAAGGTAATTCTTTTGTAAGGTTTGAAGGATAGTGGCTTTACTAAAATATGATTTTATTAAATTTTATATTTACCGAAAGCGCAAAAATTCAATTTTTGTATTATATGCAGCTCAATATTACACATATCGTTTAAACTCTTGCTTTTCATCTTATTTTATCTTATGATTTTGTTGTCTAAATTTATCATTAAGGATTTGTCCTGATATTAAGTTATCTCATATGGTAGTACTTATCTCGGTTCACATAAATATGTCGACAGGTCGCCCCTGGTACTACTTTGTTTGTTAATATACTGCCAATTATAATCAAACCGCGCTCGCCACTGTCAGACGTCAATTTCTTAATCCTTACATGGGATTGTATTTCTTTGGCCACTTTTGTTTTCGCGTGCAAGTTGTCAATGGTTACATTTTCATTTTAACAGTATACGTTTCCTGAAATAATAAAGGTTTTAGTAATTAACTGACATATGCATAAGATACGTTACATTAAAAATTGAGAAAAAATTAAAATCATTAAATGTATTTTAAATCACAAATAATTAATCTAATGCGGTCCGCTAATCTTACCAACTATCCTAACTAATCTACCCTAACATGAGAGAAAAGACGTGGAGTAGAAAAAATCGATTAATCGATTAATCGATTTTTCCCCCTTCAAAGTTAAATAAGAAAAAGAGGATGATAAAATATTAGATTTTTAAATAATTTTTTATGACAATAAAATCGATTATTAAAAATTGATTATTTTTTACATCTCCTCTTTGTAGCGCATCAGTTGTAACTTAATCTCCTGCATTGGACATACCACTCCTTCACCACCACTGTCCCACTCCTTTACCAGTTTAACTGTCCAAAGATCGATAATATTGGATTAACCGTTCTAAAATTCACGAAATATCGTATTGATATTGTTTACATAGCTTGGTAGAAACAGAGACTAGTGCGTTCTAAATTTATTCAAAATGTTTTACATATAAAAAATAATCAAGAGCAGATCTTTTGATTATTTCCTTAATTAAACGACGTGGCTTATTATCATAACATATTATATTAAGATCTGATCATGGATTTCGTTGAAAGACATTAATGGCAGTACAGTTTTATTGCACTTATATGCGATTAACGGAAATATTTGTTATGGTATAAGTAAAATTTATTGGGTTTAATGTTATGATATTTTATTAAATTGATCAATTATATCATATTGTTATTATGAAATATCAAACTAACCCAAACACTTCTCTAAAACTCTGTCTAGGACATTCGGTTTCCGTGATTTTTTTTCATCATCCTCCTGCCCTTATCCCACTCTAAGTGGGGTCGGCATAACATGTTACAAACATGTTGTCACATGATTTGGCTGACGTCAACTAACCTTAGTCGCCTTTTACGACCCCTCGGTAAGAAATGAGGGAGGTCTATTCTACTCAGCCGGATGCCACACAGCGGGTCGACTTACTTAGTCGCCTTTTACGACCCCTCGGTAAAAAATGAAGGTGGTACTATTCTATTCAGCCGGATACCACACGGCGTTTCCGTGATTTTTTTATTTACTGTATTTAAACTGTTGTGCAGCAATCCAAGATTTCCTGATTGATTGAACTGATGTAAATAGTCAGTAATCTTCAAGGGCGTACTTCATCCAACCCACTAAAATTTCATCGCAATATGATGATAATTCAAGATAAGCAGACATAATGTACTTGTATTTTGGGTTAGCATCTTTTACCAGACAGTTAAAAATGAAGCTTTTTGATTCGCTTAAAGCAACTTTTGCTCAATTTATTAAAAACTAGGGCAATACAAAGAAATATGTTGGTTTGCAATTTAAAATCACATTTAACAAAAAGCTTTTTTAGGCCTTCATAGCACCTCTAAAAATTTCAACTATTCAAAAGTTTACTTTAATTTTCATTTATATTTTTATCTGTAATCTGTAAAATAAATTTGCAACAAAATTAATAAAGATATAAATACTTGGTTATGAAGGATTTTATAACTTAATACGCGTAAAAATGTCACTTTCAGTATATCTTGTGGGAGTTTTAGCAGTTTATAAGGATGGGTTATTTATTATATAAGTACTTACCAACTTATCTACTCGTTTATGCACCATTTACCCATTTACTATTTACTCAAAAAAGCGTTTAGTTAATAAAGCAGTCTTTTATGTTTCATCTTTTTTATGTTATATTGTCATATAATTTAGTGGCTATTAGGACGTGAGTTCTGTCATTAAACATACAATAAGAATATGAATCACATCCTGAAATTTTCCAAATTTTAAATTTAAATTTAATAAAATGTTAACGGGTTTTGTCAATCAGTACATAGCTTGTACATTTATTTAATCTATATTATCTTCACACAATAGAACATACTGTATATAACCTTTGTAAATACTTTTTATGTACGTTAAAACAGTGTCTATCACATTTCGTGGCTTGAACTTTAAGTACCTATTACACAAAAATAATTATTCAAACGCCATGCCAGCAAAACCTCGCATAAATGTTGAAATATTTAATAAGCTATAATTATCTTAAATCATATTAAATGCTCCGTGGTTGTCATCTAAAATACTTGGCGATTGCAAAACCGTTCGGGTCGTAATTTTGTTCCCACGGTGCGCGCTGGCGGGCGCTACATCAGCATTATTATCTAATAAAAATATCACGTCATATTGTTCACTTTCTGTATAAAGCGGCTTTTGACTACAAGGCGCTATCGGTGTTTCATCTCTTTAACTATAAATCACTTATACAAACTTAACGGATATCTCCCTCCCATATTAGCACAAGTATGCAAAGTAGCTAGCTTAATTAAGCAATGTTGTTAGTTTTTTTTGCATTATTTCGTTGCAAAAATATACTTTTAAAAACATGCATAGCACCAATGTTCTTATAAAATAGATTTTAGGGAACTCATCTATTCTCCATTTTATTCATATAGAGCAAAAAAATTGTATATCGATAAGTATATGTGCTATATCTAATTAAATAAACACTCTACATAACATGGCACGGAGCTAGATTTATATTTACAATATATAATTTAATTTGACATTAGTACACTATTGTATACTAGGCACCATTTAACAGTAATTCTGTGTTTAAAGTTTAACTACAATTACCCTCGATTGTGAAAGAAAAAAAATGATTCTCTATAAATGAAAATATATTTAATGCGATAGTTCTATAGTGATTTATAGAATTAGGCGTTACTTTGCGGAGATCCATAATACAAAAGTAATAATAAAATTATTTTGCTATAATAGCAAAATAATTTTATTATTACCTTAGTTCTATAGTGCATTAAATGTGGCCAATGTCCGTTAATCGATTTTTATATATTACGATTACCTATACTCTCTGAGGTTGAATACATAAATTGGCGACAGCTTAAATTCAAAAAAGTTTTCGTTTTTCTTTTCACGTCTCCTTCGTATTAGAAAAACATTTGCCATTTTATTAATATAACATAATATAAAGTGCAAAAAGTTCTTATCTTTTTTTAATATATACCTCTTCATGTAACAAAAGGGCTGGGTCTTTCTAAAAATCAGTTTAGCCATTAAACGCGGAAGCACTGCCAGTATTCTGAGGAATATTCCAAGTGGCCATGATTTGTATAGTACTAGCTACTAGTAGTAATAGTGTAGTAATTTAAAATTTGAATGTGATGTATATTTTCTTTGTAAATAAATATATAGCATGCAATACATTTACTTTTATGAATTGCAATATATCATAATTATGAAGGTCCAATTAAGTTTCTTTTACATATTATTGTTACAGTGTAGCTCACAAGGCGTCTGTTTCGCCTGTAATTGCGATCAGCCACGTCCTAGAAACCTCGCTGTACTTCGTTACGGCCCTTAAGACTGATTTATGTGTGCAATAAATATTTTTTGAAAGTTCCAGTGCGATAATAACTCCATTAATTTTGATTAATGACAATTTCTCACAAGTGATTTTTAACATAACCATCAGGTACGCCGGATTCGTCGGCATATCTTGCCCTGGATGGTAGTGAACCTTTTACATTTTAATTATTTTGTTTTTTAAGCGATTGTTCTCGTTTAAATTTCGACATTCTGTGCGTGTTTTAATGATTATAAAACTGACAGGAATCCATTAATTTTATTTCTGCCTTAAAAGTAGGTACATTGATTCGGGGTAAACTTTGTTATCTTTCAAAATTGAATTGGGTAGAATTTTTTTTAAACATCATTCATACTGAATAATTATAGGGCCGTTGCAATAAACATATATAGTATAGATTAACTTTGTAAATATTTTTACGTAATAATATACGTGCATATTACAAACAATTTTTTAAAAGACTATGTAAAATTTTTGTCTCGGAACACAGGTATTTCTAAGCTCTACTACATTCTTCAGAGTCCTTATCGAAAACAAGCCGATGCGGTGGCGCACAGGCGCGAGAGCAGACGGTGCAACATTCAGCGAATTTGCAATGCGCGATATCCCGCATTACCATAAACAGTACAAGGCGGAGGGCACGCCGTCTATCGTGCTAAGACATATAAATTATTCAAAATAAAGTATCGCTTAACCTCTGAACCGCTGCCGCGAGCCGCACGTTTGCCACGCTGCGGGTTCTTCTCTCTCTTTTATAAAACAATTATTTTGTTCTGACACATTAACCACGCCATGAATTTTTTCTGGGGTTTTTGGCCTAACTAAAACAATATCAATTATTAATTATGAACCTCAGTAGAATCAAAACTTTAGTGTATAACCATATTCTATCAAAAATTTTCATAGCCAATTGTAATCGAATCGTGATATTTACAACCGCGTGGAAAACTTTTTTGGTAGGGATTTAGTGCTAAGTTCTAAGCTTAAGCCTAAAATAAATCCGTTTGTAACAATCTTGAATAATAAAATATTAGTTACTTAATTTATTTACAGTATTTTAGAGAGCACATTATAGTGTTTTAAATTATACTAATATTGATTTATTTATTTGATACACCAACGATATATTATAGATAGATTAACAATAATTCGTTATATCAATTCTAGTTCCATTATAATTATCATTTACAGGCTTGATTAACTATTTATGGATGTGATAATATTAAAAATTAGAAATCTCTGTAATATCTTCATATAGTTTTATTAGTTTAGTTTTGTGATGCCAATCAGCATCTATAATTTTTGTGATTGTGATAGATTTTAATAAGGCGAAGTAATGTTTTTGGGGAGTGGGTAAAAATTTAGATAAAATGTACATTGTAAGTAGTTTCACATATCCAGATCGGGTTCATTTCATCTACTCAATGATAAGGATCACGCGATCTCTTTCTTTGGCTAACAGCTGAAGGGCTGCTTGGCTGTAATAATTTAAAACCAACCATCAACCGACAACCAACAAATATAGTTAGCTCCATACAACTATATACCGATATATCATCACCGATAAATCCATACAGATATATAATTTCAAATTCACACTTAAATACAAATGTATACCAGACTAGAAGAACCAACAAATTGTAATTAGAAAATGTTGGTCCTCGGCAAAAATTAACTCTACGATCCGCAGAGCCATAGGCAGAGTCACTGCCAACCGCGTCAACGGGCCAGTCTATCAGTCACGTACACTTATTATAAAACAAGTCCCCAAAAGATTTCTGTCTGTATGTTATTGATTTCCTCAAAATCTAATTAATGGATTTCTGTACGGATTGTATAAAAATGTAGTGCAATTCTTACGGAAGGTTTAGATTAAGTGTACATATTTTGGAACTGCTAAACCGATTTTGGTTAGCCATTCACTAGAAGATAGAGGAAGTTGTGGATCAACATATAGGCTACTTTATATCCTAAAATTCCAGCAAGATCGGCATTAAAGTAAAACATTGTAACGGAAAAACATGGGTCACTTTGTGACCCACTAATTTCAACGCGGCGCGGCGTAGCTGCGGGCAGAGCTAGTTGTATATAAAATATGTCGAAAAATGATAAGCAATAAATTCAAATTGTCGATAATTGACAACTATTTCATATTTCAAAATTACCAGCAAAAATAGATTAATATTACTTGTTCGTAAAGGAAAAGACTTCAACGGCATAACAAGCTGCAGTTTTAGATATTAATCTAAGGCTTCAAATTTTATAATTTTAATCATTATATACAAAAATTTTGGGGCATTAGACTATTAGATTTTATAAAAATATAGGAAAAAGCATAATTCAATTTAATACGAGAATTTTCAATATTTGTCTATGATGATTTAATTCTCTACTCTGATTTATTTATGGCGATGACTGATTTACTTAGTAGAAAACATAATCATCATGCTCCTGCCCCTTATCCCTCTCTAAGTGGGGTCGGCACAACATGTTATGTTGTCACATGGTTTGACTATGTATTTTACGACTGGCCATTGCCTGACGTCAACTAACCTTAGTCGTACTTTACGATACCCTGGTAAGAAAGAGCGTGGTCTACTCTACTCAACCGGATACCACACGGTAGGTCAGCTTACTTAGTCACCGTTTACGACACCTCGGTAAGAAATGAGGGTGGTCTATTCTACTTAGCCGGATATAGTGGGTCAAAACTACATCAGTTACTTTTTATTAATTTCACGTGCATATTATATCAAAAACAAGGAAACAAGCAAGCAGCATCAAATTTGGTATCTATATCTAATAAAAATTGAAATATTAAATAAAGGATAGATAAGTATGCAAATATACCTTAATTGGGGTTCTTTATAACCCGTTCATCTAGTACTGTTGTCACAGATCTTGAAGGTCGTTGATGTAATTTAGAGTGATTAATAATTTACTGCTTCGCAACGCATTTTGAATATCTAAATGCTTAATATCTACATATTACAAGAGTAAGTTAATAAATATTTTTTTCTTGCTTTTTTTAAAACTATTTTGTGTGTTTCTCGTGGTTTATTTTAGACACTGCAAAGGTAGAGTTGCTTCCGCTATTGGAAACGTTCACCGCCAGTCCGCCTATAATGCCAGAAAAAGTTATAATTTACTAAAACATATGGTAACTTGAACATGTATTGTAGTAACTGCTTTTCAAACATATACGTTAGAACAAAATTAAACTGTAAAAGTTCATTATATAAAATCGAATTTGTAAGTTTTATTATAATATTTAATTTTATTATAAATGTATGTATAATTGTTTTTAATTTTTGCATAAAACATGTACAAGTTTATCATAAATTAATTACACGTTGGTACTATACAAATTATGCCCATGTTCAATGGAATATCAAATTATTTATTATATTGCAAACATTACTAAGTTATATATGTCCCCATCTTCAACGAAAAACAGAACAGCTTACTATTAAATTATTTACTCATCATCCTCCTGCCCTTATCCCACTCTAAGTGGGGTCGGCACAACATGTTATAAACACGCTGTTACATGATTTGGCTGCGTTTTTACGACCGGCCGCCTGCCTGACGTCAACTTACCTCTGTCGTATTTTACGACACCTCGGTAAGAATGAGGGTGGTCTATTCTACTAAACCGGATACCACACGGTGGGTCAACTTACCTTAGTCGCCTTTTACGACACCTCGGTAAGAAATGAGGTTGGTCTATTCTACTCAGCCGGATACCAAACGGCGGGTCAGCTTACTTAGTCACCGTTTACGACACCTCGGTAAGAAATGAGGGTGGTCTATTCTACTTAGCCGGATATAGTGGGTCAAAACTACATCAGTTACTTTTTATTAATTTCACGTGCATATTATATCAAAAACAAGGAAACAAGCAAGCAGCATCAAATTTGGTATCTATATCTAATAAAAATTGAAATATTAAATAAAGGATAGATAAGTATGCAAATATACCTTAATTGGGGTTCTTTATAACCCGTTCATCTAGTACTGTTGTCACAGATCTTGAAGGTCGTTGATGTAATTTAGAGTGATTAATAATTTACTGCTTCGCAACGCATTTTGAATATCTAAATGCTTAATATCTACATATTACAAGAGTAAGTTAATAAATATTTTTTTCTTGCTTTTTTTAAAACTATTTTGTGTGTTTCTCGTGGTTTATTTTAGACACTGCAAAGGTAGAGTTGCTTCCGCTATTGGAAACGTTCACCGCCAGTCCGCCTATAATGCCAGAAAAAGTTATAATTTACTAAAACATATGGTAACTTGAACATGTATTGTAGTAACTGCTTTTCAAACATATACGTTAGAACAAAATTAAACTGTAAAAGTTCATTATATAAAATCGAATTTGTAAGTTTTATTATAATATTTAATTTTATTATAAATGTATGTATAATTGTTTTTAATTTTTGCATAAAACATGTACAAGTTTATCATAAATTAATTACACGTTGGTACTATACAAATTATGCCCATGTTCAATGGAATATCAAATTATTTATTATATTGCAAACATTACTAAGTTATATATGTCCCCATCTTCAACGAAAAACAGAACAGCTTACTATTAAATTATTTACTCATCATCCTCCTGCCCTTATCCCACTCTAAGTGGGGTCGGCACAACATGTTATAAACACGCTGTTACATGATTTGGCTGCGTTTTTACGACCGGCCGCCTGCCTGACGTCAACTTACCTCTGTCGTATTTTACGACACCTCGGTAAGAATGAGGGTGGTCTATTCTACTAAACCGGATACCACACGGTGGGTCAACTTACCTTAGTCGCCTTTTACGACACCTCGGTAAGAAATGAGGTTGGTCTATTCTACTCAGCCGGATACCAAACGGCGGGTCGACTTACCTTAGTCGCCTTTTACGACACCTCGGTAAGAAAAGAGGGTGGTACTATTCTATTCAGCCGGATACCACACGGCGTTATTAAATTATATTATTTACTATTTCTTATGATATTCTACAAACAGTTTACAGTATACGGCTCAGAGTATACGTCATCACCACTTACAATGATGTGACATCATGCGATCGTTACTAGTTACTCGTATTAGTAGAAAAATAGGAAACGGTTTTGGGACGGTTATAGTTACTTTTACACTTGATATTATATAAAAGAAGTTTTATATTTATAATGGTATGACATAACTGACTAATTACAAACATTGAAATCGTTTGAGATTATAAGTTATGTATGAGAAGTATAGTGATTTGAAAAATAAAGATCATTTCAATTGCTGAGGTTATACAGGGTGTTTGGAAGGTCGATGCAAAGCTGCAAACAGGAGCTAGTATAGACTATTTAGAACCATTTAAACTGAACTTATGTTAGGCGAAGTGCGACTATTTTTTTTTTATAAAATTTTAAAGATTTTTGAAGAAAAATCCGAAGTTATGTCATTATTTGCTAATAATCGGCCATTTTGAAGCCAAAGTCAATTATTTTTTATTTTATTTTATTAAACTAATGTGTAAACAGTGTAATAAAACATGATTAAGGTATCTGTGTTAAGAGATATTTTTTTTACAGATATTTGAAGTCAATCATTTCTTTTAAGATCAGAGAAAGCTGATTTTTGATGGCATTTAAAAAAAAATAGATTGTGCTTTTTTAGTTCAAACATTTTATTAAATATGCCTGGTCATTGTTCTTTATTTTGAGGTATCAACTATGCGGATAGCCCGCAAATTATTGAAATTAAGATCTACAAACTAAATTGCGAGAGAAAATTAAAATTTATAGGCGAAGTAATTAAAACAAAATTTTAATGAAAATCATTTATTTTTCGTGTTCAAAATGTCCGCCGCGGTGTCTAACACAGGTCCGGCCCGTCTTATTATTTCTGTTGTTGTTATTTTCAACTTCATGTCCATTTACATTGGTCGGGTTACAAGCTCGTGCGAAAGATTGAAGGGACTCTTCTAACAAAGGCCGACGCGTGATCGTACGTTTACGCGTTTCATGGTACGGGTGTTCAAGGCCTTGAAGAGCGAGATCCTCAGAGTAGGATTCAGTTTTGTCGTTTTCTTCTCAACTCAGACATTGAAGATGCATGGTTCCTGAAGTCAATCTTGTGGACAGATGAAAGTATATTTTCAAGGGAAGGCATTATTAATTTCCACAACCTTCATCTATGGGCTGAAAAACATAATAATCCACATTGGAAAACGCAAAAATCATTCCAAAAGAAATTCTCGGTCAATGTGTGGGCCGGAGTTATTGGCAAAATTTTGATTGGGCCTCATTTCTTACCAGATAATTTAAATGGAAATAATTATTTAGAATTCCTGCAAAATGATCTTCCAGAGCTTGTAGAGGAGTCTGGGGCCTTGATATTCGTTAGCGACCGAGAGCTCATTTTTCAACAAGATGGTTGTCCAGCGCATTGGACATTAAATGTACGGGAGCACTTAAACAATTGTTTCCCCAATAGCTGGATCGGCAGAGATGGGCCCATCCCTTGGTCCGCCCGTTCACCTGACCTGACTCTGCTTGACTTTTACGTGTGGGGTCGGGCTAAGGAGCTAGTTTACACAAATGTGGAAATAAACACAAAAGAAGAATTAATTCAGCGTTCGCGACGATGAAAGTGGAAATGAAGTTAAAGATAACGACAACAGAAGTGAGAAGTCGGGCCCGTGCTTGTGTTAGAAACCGCGGCGGACATTTGGAACACGAAAAATAAATTATTTTCATTAAAACTTTGTTTTAATTACTTCGCCTATAAATTTTAATTTTCTCTCGCAATTTAGTTTGTAGATCTTAATTTCAATAATTTGCGGGCTATCCGCATAGTTGATACCTCAAAATAAAGAACAATGACCAGGCATATTTAATAAAATGTTTGAACTAAAAAAGCACAATCTATTTTTTTTTTAAATGCCATCAAAAATCAGCTTTCTCTGATCTTAAAAGAAATGATTGACTTCAAATATCTGTAAAAAAAATATCTCTTAACACAGATACCTTAATCATGTTTTATTACACTGTTTACACATTAGTTTAATAAAATAAAATAAAAAATAATTGACTTTGGCTTCAAAATGGCCGATTATTAGCAAATAATGACATAACTTCGGATTTTTCTTCAAAAATCTTTAAAATTTTATAAAAAAAAAATAGTCGCACTTCGCCTAACATAAGTTCAGTTTAAATGGTTCTAAGTATTCTATACTAGCTCCTGTTTGCAGCTTTGCATCGACCTTCCAAACACCCTGTATATTACGATAAATATAAATTAACTTATAATTTAATTCTAAGAGCTATTTTGGTGATTTCGCAAAAATTGAATATTGTTTATAGTTTTTAATCATAGTGTGATTTTTTTTAAATACTGAATTTCCTGAAATTCTTTTTTATATCATGCAAACCCAAAATCAAGCATCAAACGTACAAGCCATTTCGCATAACCTATTGCATCTCCATCCCTACATTATCATCATCCTTATTACCGTTTGTAGAAACCTAATTAACATTAAAAAGTACCAATGTGTACGTTAATAACAAAATAAAAACGAAAAATCGTCAGGCATTCATACATCGGCGTCCACGGGCGTGCTTAGTCATAGAGCGGAACGCGCAGGGGCGGAGTCGTGCGCGTGCGCACCCGGCCGGGACTACGGGACAACTTACAGCTTATTTACTCAACAGCTTTCGCAATATAGCCCATTAGGGATAACTGTACTAAATAATTATTGCAATGTGCCTTTCTATTTCTATGCGCGCTCCGCAGTGCGCGTGCGCGTCCACCTGCCGCTGATCACTGTAATTATTTACTATGCATGAATGCGGTGGCGGCGTCGGTGGCGGCTGTCTAGGACGATCCGGACAAAGAACGGTCACTTTATTCAACGGACTGTCTGCGGACAGGTTCCGATATCTACTTGGGTGTGCGGCATGACCAATTTTAATACGCTCATTAATTCACATTCGTTCAAAATGACGCCAACTAGATGTTAGGAATTAATTGGGCAATTTTTTTATATAAATGAATAATAATTTAGACTTAGTCCTATATAATGTAATATGAGCTGGAGAAAAATTATATAACTTGTATGTATTGCAAACAAAAAAGTTTTAGGGCAGCAGCAAATTGGCAATTTTTAAAGCAACAGCTTTATTCATTCCAATGCATGAAGCTATCTGGTTTTTGGAGATAAAAAGCCTTTTTTAAGAAAACTTAATAGATTGAATAATATATATAAAAAAATATATATAAAAAATATTACTCATTATATTGTATATATTGTTTCTAGCTATTTCGGTTGCAGAGGGTTTACAACTTGCTTACGTGCTTTTGAAAGTCTATTATAAAATTAGCTACTCAATAATTTCAGTGAAGCACTTTATTAGGTCTTTTTTGTTATCAGCAATTGATTTCCGTTAATAACGGACACCACTACAGACGCTCACAGACTTAGTTTATTGCAGAGTATATTTCATATTTATGTATACTCTGTGATAAATCATATATCTTGGATAGTATGATTCAGTAAAATCAGGAGGTAGAAGCGAGGCTTTTACTTACTAAAGTAATTTTAAGATAAAATGATTAGAAGCCATTAATATTCTGGCGAAAGAGATTTAAGAGCACACGTGGAATCAAACTTTTAACAAATAAGTGCTCACAATAAAAATATCCATGTTTTATTTCGACCTCGTCGTAGTAACCTTGTCAATACTACAGCCGAAGTTCAATTAGGACCTTGAAGTATCAAAATCTGACAGGATGTGCCGTATCGCATTGTTAACAACGTATCTAACAAGTTGTTTGTTCATAATATACAATGAATGACGACATTTTTTACTAATTTATTTTACTTGTTGCAGTGTCTAGTGAATAAAATTAACTTCGTTGTCATAATTAATGACAAATACTAGAAATCTCTAATATACAAATAGATATAAATGTTTACAGTTCGTACTTATTATTACTCGTTCATTTTTAATAGTATGACGATTTGACATAATGTAAGATGTATATATGTTTTTAAATTAAAAATCGCTTCCCGCAGGTGCTTACTATAAAGATGAGTTATCTATAAGGTAAATATTATATCAGATTATTTCGTTACAACAGTGTCTTATTTCAATAAAAAGATAGGTAAATGATATATAGACATTTCATAATGATTAAGATATTTATCTTCTCTCAGTTTCTTTCAAAGAGTTGAAATAATAGACAGGCTTGGTAAATACTTGAAATGGGTAAAAAATGTATGTTGTTTAATGCTCCGGTTATACTGTGTCCAAAATTATACAACTCTACCCATATTCACTATAAAACTAGGATCTAACAAAGCTTAAGTTAGGTCATTAGGATTTCTTTACATAAACGGCAAAATCATGTTTGAGAAAGGAGACTAATATTAATTATATCATTCATTACTTGTGGTGAGAGATTTACGTGATCCACCCTACTCCATGACACATAAGACATGGCTATCCCGATCCCAACACTAATAAAAATACCACGTTGTAGTGATGGTTTATCTATTACCTGAATAATCCTATGAAGGTGATAAAAGATGGGTTTTGGGTCCGGATAACAGACGAACTTACTTCAGATTCATACTATGTGATTTTTAAATTACTAATGTCATCTTCCTGCCCTTATCTCACTCTAAGTGGGGTTGGCACACATGTTATAAACGTGCTGTCTCATGATTTGGCTGCGTTTTTACGACCGGCCGCCTGCCTGACGTCAACTTACCTCTGTCGTATTTTACGACACCTCGGTAAGAAAGAGGGTGGTCTATTCTACTAAACCGGATACCACACGGTGGGTCAACTTACCTTAGTCGCCTTTTACGACACCTCGGTAAGAAATGAGGTTGGTCTATTCTACTCAGCCGCATAACACACGGCGGGATTTAAAATTACTTAATTTTTTTAAAGTCCCGATTAGCATTCTGACAGAAAAATGGACGCTTCATTTATAAACGTTTTCAAGTAACATAATCTAACAATTTTAAATAAGTGTTTTTTTAACGTACATACTACAAAAATTTAAGTTAAGAAATAGTACATTATAATAAATATTATTTTTATACTAAATATTATTATATTTCTGTTAAAACTATTGAACCGTTGAACTTAATATTTTGAATACTATAAATACCTCATGTTGATCTGTTATAACGGAACGAAAGTCGAACCTCTGACTTAATTTTGCATAGGATTTGATTAGTTACGCATGTTGGTTTAAATATAACTTTAGATTAGTACCAATGTTTACTAAACAATATTATTTGCAAATAACGAATAAAAGTCCGCAATATTTCCTTCTTTATCTTTCATATGAAATCTACTTAGAAACACACCTGTCTGTAAATGTATAGTTAGTTCATTTCTTGAACATTTTTCTTTGAATTTAAGAATTTACTTCATTTGCTGTTTTTTTGTTGTAAAAAGAAGCAAGTTTTAATTTATTATTACTACACAATTTCTTAAATGATATAAGTATTTAGAATAAATACTCGCGACTTACATAATTATAAATTTTATCCGGTCAGCGTTTTTATGGTACTAACCTTTACGGAAGGTTTAAAATTTTGAAGTTTCTTTTTCAAAAATGCAAGCGTATCTTTTAAAAATCAAAAATTGACTAGACTTTTGGTTTATTTGACACTTCAGCAAAGTTATGTTTGCAGTGGCCGTCAATCCCAGTTCCATGGTTTTTATTTGTCTACAGCTATCTATCACCATAATAAAAAGATTGTTTAACATACAGAGGGAATAGAGCTGGTTAGCTTCACATATATAAATATGTGAAGCTAATCAGATGATCGCTGGTTGAAACTCAGCGTAGTGGGTCAATACTCTAGTCCTTCTCTGCAAAGGTTAGGAAGGGCCTTTCCCAACAAAAGGGATAGCAACTTGATTGAAAAAACGAAGTGATGTACTGATTTTCCATAGAGCGAAGCCGCGGGCACAGCTAAATATTCTAACGTACTTAAACTTTCCGCATTTCGCAACTTCGGCGATGCTTCTGCGCTCGTCCGTCTCGCCCGGTGACGTTGTAAAAGCCCTTAGGGCTAACAGCATATAGTCAATACGAAAAAAAAACGTACTTAATAGTCAATTGTCTACTCCTATTTTGTGATTTTATGGTGTCCTCTAATTGATATTAGGGGAATAAAACTATTTGCGTTTAATAACTGTTTCATTTCGGTAATAGATAACAGATTTTCTAATTTATAAGATAGGCGTTAATAATTATCATAACAATAGGATGGGCAGTGCCATAATAAAGAACACATGGCGCAATTCAGTCGGACCCAGACAATTGAATTGATAAACACTTTCTTTTGAGATAGAAGTGTTCGGGTACAAGAGCGTACCATTGTTTGAGGTGCGAAGCTTTGTCGAATACGCGTAGATAAGTTACTACTTGAGTAAGCTGTTAACTTGTACTGCCTCGAACAAATTTAACTCTTGCATTTATAATATAACTATAAACATAAAATTATTTGTGTATGAAATTATTAACAAATTTAGGCGTTTGTCGATATTAAAAGAAAAAAGTAGTAATATAATTATTTTGCTATAATCCGCGTTATTCGCGTGGAAAGTCTATGTAACCCTAAGTGTAAGAAGCACAATCTGTTCTCATACCTTATACATACGAATAATTTATAGAATTAGGCATTACTTTTCGGAGATCCATAATACAGAAGAAATAATAAAATAATTTTGCTATAAAATAACAAAATTATTTTATTATTACTTTTGTAATATACATACGAGATTCGTAACCACACGTTCCACGAACCACTACAATCATTCTACAAAGGTACTGCATACATTCACTACGATAATCTCAACAAGCTTAGCTCCGTATCCGACGCATCAAGACGTAGGCCTCATCCATCCATGACACAATAAAACTTTTTTATTACAAATATATAATAAAAAGTAATAGTTCATTTAAATCATTATCCTTTGCTTAAAAACCTTACTTTTGTCCATCATGGTTTCATTTACATAGAATTAAATAATGTAAAAAATGATCTAAATTAAAATATTTTGCTAAATTTAAAACATAAATGTTTAACTATTGATTTGTTAAGTATAAAAAGTATCTGATACGAGTAGCTCCGAACATATCCGGGATTTCCACTCTTATAGGCTTATTGCGAGTTTAGAACCATGAATCAAACCGGATGAGTTCGAAATTAGTCGAATACAACTAATTATAGCCAGTTAAATGTTCAATTACAATTGTAACACTATCATCCTCCCGCCCTTATCCGTACAACACGTTATAAACATTTTGTCACATGATTTGGCTACGTATTTTACGACCGGCCGCCTGCCTGCCGTCAACTTAAATTAGTCGTATTTTACAATACGTCGGTAAGAAAGAGGATGGTTTATTCTACTCAACCGGATACCACACGGTGGGTCAACTTACCTTAGTCGCCTTTTACGACACCTCGGTGAGAAATGAGGGTAATACACAAAGGTTTAAAAATTAATACCATTGATTATAGAAAATCTATCATGTTAATATTATAGATTTATGCTATGCTATCTGAAATATGATTAAGTAATATAATATTATATGCACTAATAATTAAAATTTGAAGGTTATTGATGAAGAGCTATAAAAATGAGTCGTCAATTCATATCCGGCGACTGATGCTGTTCTCATAAATATTTATGTTTAGGTGTTATTGAATAAAAGTAAAAGTGAATTCGTAGACACTAATAGCTCGAGCACGCACGTCACGTTTGATAACCCCCCCCTTCGTAGACTGGTTTTCCTCAGATACAGTTGCATGATTGGCTATTTAATAGATTAATTGTTATAAACCCTACATATGTCTAAGTAGTTTAATTATTTTAATATTTGGTTGTCGTAATGCCGTGTGGTATCTAGCAAAGTAGAATAGACCACCCTCATTTCTTACTGAAGTATCGTAAAAGGCGACTAAGGTAAGTCGATCCGCCGTGTGGTATCCGGCTGAGTAGAATAGACCACCCTATTTCTTAGCGAGGTATCGTAAAAGGTGACTAGGGTAAGTCTATACGCCGTGTGGTATCCGGTTGAGTAGAGTAGACTACCCTCATTTCTTAGCAAGGTATCGTATAAGGCAACTAAGGTAAGTTAAGTCAGTCTGGCGGCCGGTCTTAAAATAAGTAGCCAAATCATGTGAGAACATGTTTGTAACATGTTGTGCTGATCCCACTTAGAGTGGGATAAGTTCAGGAGAATGATGAACATTTGATTATCGTAGTTAATGTATAGAAACCGGCTATACTCTCTTATTATTTTTGTCTCACGTCACGTTTTTCTTAATCGGGTAAGACCAACTAGTTTCAAGCTCTCACAGGGCCTTTATTCATGAGCTCTTTATGCAGCGTTATCGCATAAAGTAACGGAGGAGTTCCCGAAATCCCGCGAAATCTGCAGGATGCAGTTCCCGCTGCGATAACACCGGTTTATATACATTACCTATGAATACTACTCAAGGTATAAATTGAAATGATCATCGTATTTGGTAAGGAGTACGCCAGCTATACTTACTCCATAATGTAATAAACAATAACAACTGACACAAATAAAATAAAATAATAGCGTATCTAGGAAGTGCTTACTTTGTAAAATTAATTATTATTTGCACAATCGTTAATCGCTGGTCCGTTTTAATGGCTGCGATTCATCACACTCTCCGGTTTTTACCGTGTATCACAATCTGAATCCACTCAGCTGCAAGGTCGTCGGGTACAAAAAACGGCGCCTTGTTTTTGCTCTATTTTTATATAAGAAAAAGAATATCTGAACGCCGTTTTGGAAGTGCCCGCCGTCGAGTCGATCGTGCCGGCGCGCCAACTGGTTCATACAGGAAGTTGATCCAATTCAACAACAAAAGATTTATGTTGTTCTTATATTAAAAAGTAAAAGGACGAACATCTAACATTGTACTTCTAACTTTACCGTCAAATTCAAATATACCTAATTCTCTACACTATTTTTGTAGTACGGAAGAGCCCTATCAAAATTTTGTCATAATATTATTGTGTTAGCCGCTGTTCAAAACACACAGCGTCAAATAAACTTCTGTTAAAAATGATATAATTTAGCGAAATATCGTTAACCAAACCTGCGCCTGTATCGGCTAATAAGCTATAAAATAAGCTTCACTCAATCTTGTGGTCTAGCTTTCATCATTCATCATCCTCCTGTCCTTATCCCACTCTAAGTGGGGTCGGCACAACATGTTATAAACATGTTGTCACATGATTTGGCTCCGTAATTTACGACAGGCCGTTACCGTTACGTCCGTTAGTTATATTTTACCATACCTCTGTAAGAAAGGGGGTGGTCTATTTTTCTCAACCGGATAATCACACGGCGGGTCGATTTACCTTAGTCGCCTTTTACTACACCTCGACAAAAAATGCGGATGATCTATTTTACTCAACCGGATACAACACGGCTTTTTGTAGTACGGAAGATTAAGTTCCTAAAAAGAAGTTTCAAATCTTTCCTGCGACAAAAGTGTATAGTCGCTATATTTTTATATAAAGATTATAATTTTTCGTTTATATACTGAATTATATTCGGGGCCATGGGGCATTGTGCTACACAACTTACAAGCGTTATGCAAAATACGAAGCACCTCTCGATTCTACGATTCTATCTATAAATAAAGACAACAGATCGTGGGATTGCGCAGGTGAGCGGCTATTTTGATATGTTATTTCAGTTTAAATGCCTCGTACATAACTGTTGATACTGTTCGATCATTTCTCAACAGCAACGAAATATTCGTATATTGATCTGTTAAAACTATTATTTTCATCGTCATAAATAATTGATAATGTGCTAAAATATGTTACAGATGTTACTTTCAAAAATCCATTCTCAATGCAATAAAAAGCGTCGATTATAAAGATAGGAATCGGAGAACGTGTTGAAACGTTTATGATATTAAGCTTTCTATGGTGTCATATCTTAATACGATCGCGTCACGTCCCCCTTGTGGAATCGACCTTAATAAATAATAAATACTTTTGTATATTCAAATGTAAATTAAATCTTCTCTTTAATTGTGAATGATATTAATGTTTTTGTTTTTAAATGTGCCAAGGCATTTTATATTTGTTTTCCAAATATTAATAATAGAATACAGTTTGTTACTAATAACGGACTGGCAAACTTACAGTACCTATTATATATTTTATAGCTCTTCACAGCTTACGTAAACTCCTTGTCCTGTAAACTCCTTAAAATTAAAAAATCGACAAACAGAAATCAATTACTGACTGGTTCGCTAAGAATAAGTAATTAGTTTCATATATTCTACATACATTCGAGCTTTTTCGATATAAAAAAAATTGTATTATTCAATAATATATCAGTTTAATTTGAAAAGTATCGATAGCCACGGCAACGGAAAATGAAAACTAATTCCATCAGAATTCGGAATTAAAACTATTCCGAATCATAATTATTCAGAATCTTAATTAAGTATTCAAGTATCACTATGTTGTATTTTATCAGTTGAAAGGAAAGATTAAATTTGAAATAGAGTACCTTGAAAAATAAAAGCCTAATGTGGTAATTTACTTAAGGAAAAAGAGCTGGTCATGAATAAAGTGATTTTAGACATTCATGATGACGAATGAATTGGACTTATTTCGTACTAAAGCGGGTACGGAACCCTTAACAGCGAATTCTAAAACTGATATTCTATCTAAGCATTTTGTTTTCGATATTAGTGAGCTGTTCTTCGTAATAGAATTTTATAAATTGCTATTGTTCCGTTCTTTGAATGGCTGTTACCCTTCGTGTTCAATCCTTTTACAAAATTAGTTTTCAACCTGATGTTTTATATCTGCGGTCCGATTTCACAGTCTTTAAATTTATTTGATCTTATTCCTGAATGTCCTACATTGATATGTAAAAATTTACAACGAGTTTTTTGTTTTTTGTACGAAAAATATACCTCTTTACTTAATATATCAAATTATATACTAAGAAGGAACTGATTGTAGTATAAAGTCAAGTTTTGACCATATTTAGATAAAATAAAAGTTGTTAGAGGTCCTATAAAACTTTTAATGTCATATTATCATTGTGTTAGCCGCTGTTCAAAATACACGGTGTCAAGTAAATGTCTGTTAAATGTATAAATATAATTTAACGAAATATCGTTAACCAAACCTGTGCCTGTATGGGAAAAATAAGCTTCGCTCAATCTTATGATCTAGCTTCCATCATTGATCATTCTCCTGTCCTTATTCCACTCTAAGTGGGGTTGGCACAACATGTTATAAGCATCTTCTAATATGGTTTTGCTCATTATTTTGCGATAATCCGCCTGCCTGATGTCAACTTATCTTAGTCACCTGTATGACACCTCGGTAAGAAATGAGAATTGTCTATTGTACTCAGCCGGATACAACACTTGTGATTTAGTTTTATAGGAATAAAATAAATAAACCGTATTACCGCAATACTAATCGATTACTATTTACAAAAATGTTTCCATATAGATATTTTAATAGTTTTTAAATTGCATTCTTTTCATTATATGAAGACAGTTATAATTATTTTTGCTTGCTATATTCATCTTATGCTAAATGAAATGAAAATGAAAATTGTTTATTCCACAAAAGTGCTAACATGACATAAATTAACAAATATAAATTAAGAATACCCTTTATTTATTACAATTTATTCTCCCATTATACCTCTTGAATCATAACAGTTGGTTGGAGTGAATATGAATTGATTTTAAAATTCACAATGCATTATAGCAGAGACAATATTGTTCGCAGGTCACAGCGGGAGATCGAGATGACATCTTGCAGCGTGCAACCTTACTTCTAAACTCGTGCTCCATTCTAAACGTGATCCGTCCTACAACCTTTTTCCATTCTGAATAAAGCCCATATTACAATATCACTACTATATTTTATTTAAAATAATTCTTAAGACGTAGTACGTAGAGCTTAAGTTTAAGCGTGTGTTCGTTGAAAATAAAAGCATAGATAAAAAAGATAGATAGACGTAGTTACGAAATTAAGCAACCAAATCGTTTTCGATTACAAAGTTCATTGTTTGATTCGCGACGTGGTTTCATGGTGCGATCGCAAGCTCAGGGTTGTCGCTGCAGACAACAATTATATGAAAATATGATTATGTCAAATTCAACAAGATTTCAACAAGATATAGGTAACAACAACTATAGTAAGACTATAGAAGGTAAGCTGTGGTAGCCCAGCGGTAACACCGTGCGCCTCTTTCGAGGCGATCTAGGGTTCCAATCCCGGGCAGACACCAATGAGTTTTCTAGTAAAACTTATGTGTCTAATTGATAATTGCAATTTATCACACGCTTTTCGGTGAAGGAAAACATCGTGAGGAAACCTGCATATCTCTAGAGAATTCTGGGGATATGTGTAACCTACCAACCCGCATTGGAGCAGCGTGGTAGGTCTTAGCTCCAATCCTTCTCTCCAAAAAAAAAAAAAAAAGGAGAGAAGAGACCTATGCCCAGCAACAGCCGTTACTTACTTACTTACTTAAACAACTATATCTTTTTTCACTGCGACCTCGGATGACATTAATAAGACGGTTCCTGATTAACCTCGTGCGTAGTTAACGTCTATTTATTTTTCTATTATAAGCACTTGTTCCTTTATGCTATAACTACCTTTTACACGCAACTTCGTAAGCGCGGACTGTTGTCCGTGATAGGTTAGTAATAGATGGCGGTTTCCACTTTCATTTAATTCATGTTGAATTAACAGGATTTCTATAGTCTATATGTTACCCCGGTGTATAAGGATTAATTGTGCCAAATTTCACCGATAATGGTTTTGCAGATTCGCCGTGAAAGAGTAACAAACATACATCCATACTCACAATCTTTAATAAGCAAATATTACTAGTTTTACCCGCGACATCGTTCGCGTGACTTGTTGTCGCGTTGATAATAGATGACGCTTTTTAGTGTCATCCTATTCCTGTTAGAATTAACAGGATTTTATAGCCCATTTGTTATTACAGTGTATAAGGAATAATCGTGCCAAATTTCATCTATATTGATTCAGTGGATTTGCTGTGAAAGATTAAGAAAAATACATCCATACTCACAAACTTTCGCATCTATAATATTATAGGATAGAATAGGATTATAGGCTAGGATATAGGATAGGAATTAGGATTGTAAAGAAAACTGAACGTCCGAAAAAAAGGCACCACGCTCGCTGGTAACTAATAATACAGTCAAAGCGAGAAAATAAGCTACTTTTAATAATTACGTAAGGGTCTATATTATTAATAATGATAATTCTTATGAATTATTAAATGGTTTTTTATCCCTGGTGCAGTGGTTATGCATCATAATCATCTACTCCTGATACATTATTTACCAATTTCCTACAGAGGATAATATAAATTATTAGAACTATATTCATTTTATTATTCATAATCTAATTACTTTCATTCTATTATTATCGATTATTCGATATTGAACGTAACTCCTCTAAATCGGTATGTCCGGACAAAGTGAGTATACCTGGCAACACTAGCCCAAGCGCCCGTCACGGTTCCCACGGAGAGCGGTATTTTAAATACCTAGATATCTATTTACGGCGACAGGACCGATGCATTCTATTTGAGTAGCCTCTTCTGGATGGGTCAAGGATTCGGACGTGATTGCGGATCTGTTGCGGAACTCGCTATAGCGATGGCGAGTGACCTGACCTTGTGGAGCTACAAATAGCAATATCCTATTATTAACGTCCTACAAGCAATATATAAGTATATAGAATAGAATAGATCGCGGTGTCACTATATATGCTTTTAAAACTCATTGCATTCAATTTGTCGTTATTGGCTTATATTGTAATTGAAAAAAATTGTATAATCTATGCCGAATATATATATATATATATATATATATATATATATATATATATGTATATATATGTCGGCGGGTAGCCGTACTTTGAATATCAACATCACGCCATTTGATTTAGATTGTTACTATGATGTTTAATTTGTCGATAAATACCTTCATTACTGAAATAAAAACACGTGGTTAATATTTTTACCACGTGCTCAGACTTCAGAATTAATATTTGCAAGTTACATTGTAATAAATTTAAACATTTCATTTTAAAATTGAGAACATTTCTTTGTAAGTAAAGAATAGTTTTAGTTGAAAAGGTGGGTAGTTTGTTCAATCGAATTACACGCCCAGTCTTTCTATAAAAGCCGAGCGCACGACAGCTCGGGGGATTATTCCGTTTCGGACCGCCGCAGCGGACAGAGCTCTTGAAAAATAAAAGTTTATCAAAATTATCTTAATTGTTCATATTAAAATACTAAGTATGGGTGATAACGCTGCCCGTGACGTCAGCAATACTGACGTCACGCTTTTTAAAAATAATCGCGGCGAGCCTCTTCCGTCATATATATAAAGCCGAAGAGTTTGTTTGTTTAATTGTTTAATCGCCCTAATCTCAGGAACTAATGGACCGAGTTGAAAAATTATTTAAGTGTAAGATAGTCTATTTATCGAGGAAGGCTATAGACTATATAAAACACGCTAAGATGAATAGGACCAGCAACAATTTATATGGCAAAATGTTTGGCGGTTCAGCTTCTTTAGTTTTAACAGACCGTTTTTCAGAGCGTTCATATAAACATATAATATCATACATAATACTGAAGCACTTTTGTATGTATGATATTGTAGTTTCAATATCAATAAGAACTGGTACTAAAAATACAACAAACAAACTTAAATATTGTAATAGCTTCTAACATTTATAATTCCTTTTTTTTATACCATTTTTAACTCCTTTTCCATCATTTTATTATTATTTTAAAAAACACGTAAAATATAAAACATCAAAAGATGATTTAATTTTCGTAAAAAAATTACGTAACTTTCGTAAATCGTTGGGTTTATCGGTCTTTAAAATAAAACTTTATAAAGATTTTACTGCAGGTATGTACAGATTCCTAGGAATTAATTAATCACCAACTCATATTAGTACCTACTAATTTACATGTAGTTTTTTGTAAGTCTGTGGATGTTATTGATAAGGAATGTATATATAATCAAAACAGTCTAACTTGCTGAGACCAAAAAAACTCTTTTTTTAGACTCAATGTTAAAGCGGTCAAAAATAATTACTTCCTTGGTTAAACAACGCCGCATACAAATATCGCCTCCACGTTCCTTCAAGAATATATTATTG
Source organism: Morpho achilles (assembly GCA_947086495.1). Classification (NCBI taxonomy): domain Eukaryota; kingdom Metazoa; phylum Arthropoda; class Insecta; order Lepidoptera; family Nymphalidae; genus Morpho; species Morpho achilles. The sequence goes on along the minus strand of CAMTZB010000007.1, from coordinate 12,080,043 downwards.
CGGAAGAATTTCGAATTAAGTGGCCATTTATGCGTGTTGTCGACAATCGTCGTGATTCACATTCTACCTCGAAATCGGTGAAAATACATAAATTCAAATTCAAATTCAAAATATAAACTTATACAAAATATATATAAATATATACAAAATAGTCAAATAAACTTGTAAGCAATTGCTTTTGAATCGTCAACTCTACTGGTGGTTCGGAAAGCTGTTCCTACCGAGAAGAGCCAGCAACAAACTCAGCAGTTGCTCTTTTCAAAATATAAATCTTATTACTAGATACATTTAGTTATTACTGTCTTGTACTGGTTCGAAGAGTAGCTACGTCCACGCATTCTTATCATCTAAGTAATCCTCAATAGTATAGTAGGCTTTCTAAAATTCAGAAGTATTATGCTGTAATGGCAAAGCTAAAATTGATTGTTGAATTTTATTATAGAATCTTATACCCAAACCCACAAATGACTTACGTACTTTTGCAAGGCGCAAAGCAGGGGCCGCAAGTTTATATCGATTCCCACTTTGCCTGTCCACTTTGTTAAATTGTTAAAAATATACTGTGAAGTCAATACCTATTTCCATAGTTTGTGATAGCGAATTCCATGATAGTTTGGAACGTCCAAGGAAAATTTCGACCACACTTTATTGCCGAATGTTAATTATGTAACTGAGAACATTTTTATGAGATATTTAAACTAGATCATATAATATGCTAACGTTACGACATTTTATCAAAGTGGTAATGCGATGTTTTTTATGACGTTATAATAAATATAATGTGTTTATGGTGCACTAGTTATTCGGACGTATGTAAATCAGAACGTGGAATTTTTTATAGATTTTAAAATTAATCTGATTATTTATAGATATGCAAATATTAATTTTGGATTAACTATATACCATCATACATATGGAAACTAGGCAATTTATATGTAGTTTATAAAGACTGATTTAGATCTACATTATTCAGTAAATATATATATATATATATATATATATATATATATATATATATATATATATATATATATATATATATATATATATATATATATATATATATATATATATATATATATATATATATATATATATATATATATATATATATATATATATATATATATATATATTTAGTACTTATTGATAAGAAATAATAAGTAAGTTTTTTATTTAGAGTTAACAAATTATAAAAACAACCTTAGTTAAAAGTACAATATAAATGTTTTCAAAATGGCCGCTATGAACGTTACTTAGTTGAATTAATTTATCCTCATTATATAGGGCTTAATTGGAAATGCGTTTTTATTATTGTACAGTTATTTTTTCTTTCAAAAACATTTTATAATTTTTAATTCAACAATAGGGCAAAATGCTTTTCCAATTTTTAAAACATACGATTTGAAACATACACAAATGTATGGGTGTGTACATTTCTGGATGAACGGCAGATATATTAACAGAATTATTTCTTTATTAGCCTTCAACATTTGCACTATTCTTGAAAACATTAAGAATAAGATTTAAGTTTTGCAACAAATAAGCTATAAAAAATATTTAGCAATACATCAAGAGTGAATGTAGACATATAAGTGATGCATATTTAATGCATATCTTTTATCGATTTTGTTAATAGCATAGATTTCCGTTAAAGTTTGTTTTTATCAATAAAATTAATTTGTCAAAACTATTAGACACCAACGCAATTATGTGGCAACTTTTTAATTAATGACTTAAATATTTTTGTAAGGTTTTCTTAAAAATTATATTAAAATTTTTCATAAGCCCTTTTTAATATGTTTGTCATTCCGTCATCGTTTTCTTAAAGTAAAATATATGTATGTGGCATTTGATTTAACATAATCTGAGTGCACAGATAATATAGCATGCGCTATTCTAAGGCAGCAAGATGTCCTATTTTATAGTTTAAGCTCTACACATAAAAAATATTCTACATTTATACTTATATCTATTTTATATTTATGACAACTAAATGGTACCTATTTTTTGAAGTTGTTTAAAAAAATAATTATAAACTAGCTGCGACAACGGTTTTGCTCAAGATTATATTGATTCGATTTGATTTGATTTGGAAAAAACTGTGTCACAAAGATTTTGTCGCATAAATTCCGACTCCACTAGTTTCAACTATAATGAAATTTAACTAAACCTTTCTCAATCTTTTAGTAAAAACCCTATAACTGTTATACGGTTTTAACTTCCGTTCAGTAAATTTTGTGAAAATCGATCACATACAGACAGATTTTGGGGACTTTATTATATAATATGTATAGATATTAAGTCGTACCGAAATGCTGCATCATCCCATTTTAAAGCAGTTACGGCTAATTGTGTATTGAACATCTTATCTGAGATTGAAGAAATGGGTAACATACATCCGGAACGTGGGAACCGTTACTTACTGATTCCGGATTACGCCGATGGTTATCAGTATGAAAAATGATTTTATAATAACGTCAATTCTAGCCGACGTCTTTTTTGACACAATCTGTTGTTCAGCATTCCTTATTAAAGCCATAAAAAACAAGATAAACAAAAACAGTAATTTTACTTTTTAATTATTTAAATTATCATTTTATAAATTGATCTTCATAACTACTATGATTCCTTATTTATTCCATTCATTCTTTGAGCTGAATACATAATTGGATTATTTATATGAAAATCAAAAAGCATATAAATGCGATCTTATTATTGTAAACAGTTTCTTACTGACAATATTTGGCGTAACAAGTTAATTGAATAGAATTTTTAATTAAATGAACGTAATATAAAAATATAACAATAATCTACTGTCGTCCATAAGTGTCAATGAAAATAGCAAAGGCAAGTAATATAAAATTATAAAAAATATAAGTGCAAAAATTATAAAATTACATTATTTATATTAAAATTATATGATAATTAATAAGTCAAGTAAATAATAAGTAAGTAATTAAATTATATGATAATTAATAAGATAAGTAATTAATAATCTTTCTTACCGAGGTTTCGTTTACGAAATTTTAATACGACTAAGGTAAGTTGACGTCGGGCAGGCGGCCGATCGTAAAATACGTTGCCAAATCATGTGACAACATGTTTATAACATGTTATGCCACTTAAAGTACATATATAAGGGCAGGAGAATGATGATTAGATAAAATACAATCCAATCTAATCAATATCAAAACAATGATTATATTATTAAATTATAAATTATTATATGTATACTGCTCTAACTATATATATATATATATATATATATATATATATATATATAACAATGTATATACAGGAACATATAAAAAACCGTAATTATTATTATTGTGTACCTTTTTTTTTTGAATATTTTATACGGTAATATCCTAGTGCTAACATGAAAATATATTTATGTACCTTGTATAATATGATTAATATTATAATAAGATTATCCGAAAAAAAATCCACCATAGCCATGGACTACTAAAATATTGAAACATTGAATATTATATCAAACGACGATATTTCTCCTTTATTCTTAGTCAATAAATAAAAAACAGTTTTCCCAGAGTCAACCCATTTACTCTTTCGCAATAACTCAATGAATGACACATAAAAATATGACAGCCACAATGCTTTTTCATATTAATCGCCAACTCTATGAAGGAGGTTGTATTAAAAACATGTTGTAACAGTCGACCATCCTGACAACATTTGCGACCCCGCAAATCTCATAAGCTGACTTCTGGGAATGAATCTACCACCGATTCGGAATGCTGATTGTACTGAGAAGAATCGGCAAGAAACTCAGTACTTGCTCTTTTAATCTGTAAAAGAAAACCGCATATGCCATGACATGACAGGACTACGCTCACGCTTTATGCTATACTCTAAGCTCACGCTTTATGCTCAACTCTTTAAGCTCAACTCCTCAACTCCTTAAGCTTTTCGCACCATAAGCATTTCGCACCTCAAGCTCACCCTCAATCACTGTCATGGCATAACACAGCTCAATTAGTGGCAACCAACTCAGCAGATACACACGTAAACAGACTCGCAAATGATAACGCTCAAAGAACAATCACCACTTCTAGGCAGAGCCTAGCTGACAGTCGTTGCAGATGGCCACAGTCTAGACAACAATCGTCACAACTGGAAAGATCCAGAGAACAATCGTCATCCTAGCTGACAGTTCCATCGAACAAAAGTCACGGGCGCGTCTAAGGCCTCACATAGCACATCGTCACGTTGATCTCACAGAATTAATTAACCGAATACCAATTACCATCAATAATCTCTGAAATAAAAACTCTCATTTTTTATTCCATAGCATCGCATATCGCAGCTATCTCTCATATTAACGAAATTCGCACTCCCCGTGTTGTCTCAAGATATTGATCGTCATTTGTCTTTTCTTTAAACTCTTTAAATTTCCAGATATTCCTTTTGTCCACTCTATTTGTGAGTTTAGGTTACATCCCACTTCTGAATATAACAAACGACGATATTTCTCCTTTATTCTTAGTCAATAAATAAAAAACAGTTTTCCCAGAGTCAACCCATTTACTCTTTCGCAATAACTCAATGAATGACACATAAAAATATGACAGCCACAATGCTTTTTCATATTAATCGCCAACTCTATGAAGGAGGTTGTATTAAAAACATGTTGTAACAATATATCATCAAGTATGGACAACATAATTGGTATATATAGTCATTCATTTTGTCAAACGCTCATAATAAAGCACGCGTTGAACTCTTTTGTTTGATTGTTGAGCATGTTTGACGTCTCTACTAATTTTACTTATGAAAAATAAAATTTATACCCATAATAACAATTTATACTGCTTAAATTTATGATTGTAGTACTTTGTATTAAATTAAGGAACTTATGTAAATATGGCCATAACATATTGTATCAGTGATCGAATTGAAGAGGAAGTGCAGGTAAAACGAAACTATACAACCACACCCTGATATAAATGTTTACGATTATGAATTTTTATTGTTTGCGTTTAATGAAGGGAAGCTTAAAAGGGTGTTTCCTGACACCTATCTTATCTGTTTATTATCAACATTTTTTACTTTTAAAAATTATATTTCTATTATAAATCCTTACTGGGTAGACAACATTATATGGAAGAAAGTAGAAAATATCTTAAAACAGCATGAATATTAAACTTCTCAATAGTAACGAGTTCTTAATAATGACGATAATATATGTAATTAAAAAAATATATGTATAATTCGTGAGAAAGGTATGATTTTATGATAGCCTAACTTTTAGCTGTTTAATTTCAAATCACTTAATTAACTTATTTAATGTTGTGACGATTGCAACTAATGTTTGTTTTCAATCTCCAAAGCTTGAACATAATTGCAATATAACGAGCTTAATTAGAATTGAAAACAAATTTGATCAAAAAATTTAGTAAATTATTATATTATATCAACTAGGAACTCGCTCTTTAAATACGTGTGAATACATCTCCAATAAATGAAATCGAAAGTTGTTAACATAATTTAACGACTTGGAAAGAATCAATATTGCTCTGATATTTCATTTTAAGGTGTTCTTTATCGACCCTACTTTCCCCTCAACCAGATAAACTGCAATAAAAAACGTATTTTATTAATCGACAAGTGAACCGATACAAAAATCAGTTGTTATGACGATTATAGCCCGAGGGGAGGAGCGCGGCTCGCCACTAAACTTTACATTTTACGACATCTTGTCTAATAAAACAATCGTATAATTTGGTCTTTCAGCCTCTTTATAAAGTACGCAATGTCCTTTATGCTTGTTAAATTTATTATTTTTATTGAAAGCACTATTATGTTGAGATATCTAAAGTCAACGATCTGACCATCAACAAATATGTTTTATTTTATATAACGATTACGAAAAAGAAACAAAAATAAGGGCTCTAGTTATGGGAAGACGGAAAAAGTTTGTATAGTTTGATTAATTTGTCTGAAAAATACGCATGCTCATAATGCGATAAAGTGCGAATACGAAACGGGGCGCTCGCATAACCTCGCCACAGAATAAATGGTGTAATTAAGTGAAATTATTATAATTTTCTTAGCATTTTAAATGGACGTCCAAACATTACGACCTCTTATTAAATTTTTCGTTTTTTTCTTGTTTAGCCCAGTAAAGAGCTGCTTCATTTATGCTTAAATATTTAAAAGTTTTTAATTAAAAATTTGCAAAATTAAGTGTAGACAAATGAAATCGTGAAACATGTGAAATCTTGCTTAATCAGATAGATGGCTAAAGTCCAGTTTTCATTAATTACTATAGACGTACGCGTTATTACGAGAATGGGGATATCAGGAATTTATAAAGTATTATTATCATAATAAACTGTATATACAATATTTTGTAAAACATTTGAATTTGAATTTTTAAAGTAGTTTAATTTAAACGATTTTAATAAACTAATTTATTTCTTATTATATATTTTTAATCATATGCGATCTCACGTGATGTTACACATAATATGCAAAATAAGACGTTGAATATGTTAGTCGGGTATTACATCTTTAGATTAATGCTTTCACATTCAACTTGTATATATTTTTTATTAAAATAACCTTTCACAAGTTCTTTCGTATTTTTTTTTTATACTTCAAAACTTATCGATACTATTTTATTGAGTAACAGTTGAAAAGGGACTTAGTAGACCTAGTATTGTAAGACTGTGCTTAGTCGTTTTACAGATTTATATATCGTATATATAGTATATCGATACATATAGTAAGAGAGTTTAATTATATTAGACTCACATCTAAGACCTGAACTATAGAAGAAAAATTTGAACAAACGTTAAATGCGACTTCTACTACGAGCAAGTTACACAAAATTCTAAAACTACATGTACTGTGTTTTAATTAAAAAGAGATTATTGTTATATTTTTATTTTATTACGTTCATTTAATTATAAAATTCTATTCAATTACGTTACGCCAAATATTGTCCGTAAATGATTGTTTACAATAATAAGATCGCATTTGTATGCTTTTTGATTTTTGTATAAATAAATCTATTATGTATTCAGCTCATAGAATTAACGAAATAAATAAAGAATCACAGAAGTTATAAAGATCAATTGATAAATATAAGTATAAAAGTTTTCGAGCAAAATCTGTTGATAGTAATGAAGTGTAATTAATGATAGACTTCAGCGAACTAAGGAATATTTATAAACTTTACGCAACGTCTTCAAAACAACAATATGGAACGTTATCGTGACTTTGAAATAAATTCTGTTAAAAAAAATCATATTTGAATCGATCACGAACATTGAAAAGGCACTATCGGTTATCAGTCCATTATGGTTTCAAACAAATGACACAGCTTAAATGCTTTTAGCGAACTCCAGTCGTGAGTCGTCGTTCGTGTAATTAACCGCAATGTTGATTGGATCCAGCGACTATCACAAAGTGACGAATATTCGCTAAACATTTAGTTTAATACCCTTACTACAAAATGAATAAATTCATTTTTTTTATTATTAGATTGTTGTTTAAGTAGCGGCCTGTTACTGTCCCACTGTTGAGAATAGGCCTCTTCTCTCCGTTTTTTGGAGAGAAGGATTGGAGCTAAGACCTACCACGCTGCTCCAATGCGGATTGGTAGGTTACACATATGTCAAGAATTCTCTAGAGATATGCAGGTTTCCTCACGATGTTTTCCTTCACCGAAAAGCATGTGATAAATTACAATTATCAATTAGACACATAAGTTTTAACAGAAAAACACATTGGTGTCTGCCCGGGTTTGAACCAGTGAACTACTCGAAAGAGTCGCACGGTATTACTGCTGGGCTACCACAGATTGTTGTTTAAGTTAAAATGTATACATTAATAACTTAAATATTAACACAACAAAAGTAATAATGAAATTCATCATCCTCATCCTCCTGCCCTTATCCCACTCTAAGTGGGGTCGGCACAACATGTCATAAACATGCTGTCACATGATTTGGCTGCGTTTTTAAGACCAGCCGTCTGCATGACGTCAACTTACCTTAGTTACATTTTACGACATTTCGGTAAGAAATGAGGGTGGTCTATTCTACTCAGCCGGATACCACATAAATAATAATGAAATTATTTTGGTATAATCCGCGATAAAGTTAACTAGAAAATATATATAATGCTAAATGTAGAGTGGACTATCCATTTTCATACTCTCTCTCTCGGATCTCCGCAAAGTGACGCCAAATTCTATAAATTATTTATTATTATATAATTATTTACACAGCATTAACACAATTTTATATAGGCTAAAAAAATTGTTATTTTTCTTTTGTGTATTATTGTGTATTGTGCAATAAAGAGTACTTCTATTTCTATTTAATTTCTATTTCCATTAAACAAAAGTTAAATGGCATGCTAATCTTAAGAACACTAAATTGTTTTTAAATCCTTAGCTATTAATTACAAAATATCTTATTATGAAAGATCTATTCCTATAAAAAACATCCTTATATTTTTTATATTGCATTATAGTTGCAGAAATAAGATAGGCAATAAATATAGCAATTGTGTAATAAACATTTTTAAAAGTGTTGTCATTAATTTCGCAAACAGCTTTGCTCTTTAATCGCAATTACCCGAAAAGCTTTTGGATGTTGTGACAAATTATGCGATAAGTATTTTGTGTATATCAACTGCACGAATTTATTTTTGCTGACACTACTAGTTCCAAGAAGTGTAACCAATAAACATTTTATTTAAACGAACTCTTTAACCAATTTAATTAAAAAAATGTTGTCATAGGTTATTATTATAGAACATTTAATTAATTCAGTATTTATATTTATTTTATTAAGAAGATACAATTATAGAACAGTTATACAATACATAATTATAAGAGTATTAATATTTTTATAGTAGTATCTTTGTATATTTGAAAAAATATTTGATCCTTGTTTGTCTAAAAAATTGAACTCATATATAAAAATTTTCGTGTCACAAAGATAATTACCATACTCCTCCGAAACAGCTTGACCAATTTTTATGAAATTTTTATTTTGAGTAGCTCTGAGAATCGCCTATAATCTATTTTTATATCCCTAAGTTGTCCACCGCTAACATTTTTTAGTTAGAAATAATTTATATGGCAAAAAGACGCTTGCCCGGTCAGCTTCTAATTATATTATGTTCAGGAAGTAAGCGAAGTCAATCATTTAATATGTTAAGTATGTTGTAAATATAGTGGTAGATGGTACACTTTATACATGAAGGAGATAGAAAAGCAATGGCTGATAACAATAGAAACTGTTAAAAGCGAAATAAATTATAAATTATCATATCTCGAAGTGATTTAATTTGATAGATGAATGCTTTAAGTTTCAATCTTACATATTAGCAATCCTTAAGGCAATTATATTTCCAAAATTAGTTCTTGAATAAGAGTTTAAAATTATTTTATACATTATGATAATATTCAACCCTCAAGAAAATGTTATTCATATATGAGGCTTGGCTTGGTATTTTAATTACCTCTTGTCCCAGATTTATAAGTACATAATAAGTATGTGTGTCAGATATTTGTGCTCTGTAGTTATTTATATTCATTATACTTTTTTGAGCGCAATATTGGGATGAATTTGTCATAATAGAACTCGTGTGGTATCTGGCTAAGTAGAATAGACCACCCTCTTTCTTACCAAGGTGTCGTAAATAGCAACTGAGGTAAGTATACTCGCCGTGTGGTATCCGGCTGAGTAGAATAGACCACCCTCTTTTTTAGCGATATGTCGTTAAATGCGACTAAGATTAAGATTAAGACTAAGAAGTTGACGTCATGCAGGCGGCCGGTCATAGCATACCAAGCCAAATCACATCACAACATGGTTACAACATGTTGTGTCGACCCCACTTGAGCAGGAGAATGAATACATTCTTAAATACATAAATATACACACACTCGAAAAACCAACAAATTGTGTTTGGAAAATCTTGGCCCTCGGCGGTAATGGAACTGGCTATCCGTGGAGCTGATGGCAAGGTCGGTGACACCTGCGCTAAATGGCCAGTCAATTGATCCGCGTCGTGAATACAAAAAAATATTATAGAAGTTTCACTAATTGTTAGGAGTATTTATAAGTGTATACTAATTCTGCTTGAGTGTTGCTTAAATATTACATGTACGATAAATTTAATCGTATAACCCGTTAATTTCTGTTTGCAATATTATGCGTACATGAATACATCAACATTGACTACATTTACGCTCCTTGCAGCAATGTCTATAATCAACATTACCAGCCGATTCAAACATTGTGAATAAGCATTACGCTCACTATTCTGGAGTCAGAGAATGGCAGAGCTAATTTGAGTACTTACTACCTCGTATTACTGCATTTCCTTGAACACGCAATATTTCAGTGTTTGATCTGTTTATCACCTGCCCTTATCCTATTTTAAGTGGTGTCGGCACAACATGTTATCACGTGATTTGGCTACGTATTTTACGATCGGCCGCCTACATGACGTCAATTTACTTTAGTCGTATTTTACGACACCTCGGTAAAAAAGAGGGTGGTCTATTCTACTCAGCAAGATACTACACGGTGGGTCAACTTACCTTAGTCGCCTTTTACGACACCTCGGTAAGTAACGAGGGTGGTCTATTCTACTCACTCGAATATAACACGGCGTCGACTTACCTTAGTTGCCTTTTAGGACACCTCGGAAGAAATGCGGGTGGTCTCTTCTTCTACACAGCCGGATACTACATGGTGGGTCAACTTACCTCAGTCGCCTTTAACGACACCTCGGCAAGAAATGAGGGTTGTCTATTTTATTCAACCGGATACTACACGATGGGTCAACTTACCTTAGTCGCTTTTTACGACATATCAGTAAAAAATGAGGGTTGTCTATTCTACTCAACCGGATAATACATGTTGGATCGACGTGCCATAACCTTAACGACACCTCGGTAAGAAATGATAATGAATGAATAGGTAAGACCACCCTAACCTTCTTGGCCGAATACAACACGGCATAGTGTTTGATCTATTTAATCGGTATTAATATTAGCGGAAGTAATTCTTCTAGCTACCAAGTTTAGATGGCAATGGCGGTTGCTGCACGAGGTGGGCAACGACGTGGTGAGATGAACGTGCGTGATACTATTCATTAGCTGGCGGCGAAATGCTCTTGAGTCAAATTAGCTGGACTCGCGCTTAATTAGACAGTGCATCGTTTTGCCGTCGCACGGCCCGTCCTTCCGCAACGGTACACAACCTGGGCTTTATGTGAATCTTACACAATTCCAACATCATTAGTGCAGGTGAATACAAAATTTTCCTAACACACATTACTATGCAATAACGAAGCGCAAAATTAATATTATTAACGTTGTATGTTGTGTTTAACTTATTACATCCGGTATGAATTCGGAATAAATGCATGCAGGATTCATGTGGATGTTTAAAAATTATCGATTTTTATATTTATTATTTTATTAGTACAATCGATTTTTAATCGGTTTACTAAACATTATAAATCGATTTTTTATAAATTGATTATATTTAATTACCCTCTTTTCATATTTTTTATACTGTCTTTTTTAGTTTCTTAAGATAAGACGTGCGTTGTTGGATGAAACTAATGTAACTAAACTACAAAGTACAAATTTAAATTGAATTTAGCAAAAATAATATCTATGGTATTTTAGATTCTTATAGCCCACTTTAGTAAAACATTGTTCTATATAATTATTAATATCGAAAAGAAAATTTCATTATTATATACATAAAAACAGATTTTTGAAACTTTTAGAAACTTTATTTTTAGTAAAACGATTTTTACACATCGATTTAGTTTAGGTAAAACGTCAATTAATTGATAATTTCAGTAATCAATTTTTACCATACCACGTAACGTCTCTAATACGCGACAATAAAACTAAGATAAATTCTATACGACGTATAAAGTTACGACGCAAAGAAAAGTACTAGTCTATTTTTTTTACCATAATAACAATTGGCTAAAAATCCGCCTCTTAATTTACCGTATTATGTTGAAATAAAATAACTTGGTTCAATTTAAAATCGTAAAATTACCTTTATCACATCATGAGCAATGTTTAATTCGATTAACTTCGGAAAATATGAAATAGTGCATCGTATTATAGTTTAATTACGGAACAGTTACTAGGTTCAGCTGCTAAGCCGTTACGTGTTAGCACGCGAGTACATTACCCACATTTTTTATATCGATTAAAAACCTAATGATAATACAAATGTAGACATTCTGATATATTTAAAGATAAATATAGTTCATGAGAATTAAAAATACATTAATATCGCGACAATTTTTAAATTTTTCACAAAATTTGACTAGCTCGTTGGCGCAGTTTATAGTGAACCTGCCTTCAGCTCCGCGGGTCGTGGGTTCGATTACGCCGGAGGGCCAACATTTTCTAACAAAAATTTGTTGGTTCTTCGTATATTCATATTTAAGTATGTATTTAAAATGATATAAGTATATATTCACCAGTTGTCTGTCACCTATAACACAAGTATTAAGGTATTTACTTTGGGGACAGACGACCGTGTTTGTAAGTGTCCCATGTATTTATTTTATTTATAATCAAAGATAGAGATTATTCTTTGATATATAAGTCATTTAAACACAATTGTTAACGCTAAAACGCCATAGCATTATTTTGACTTGAAATTTACAGTTATGATTTTCCTAATACGATATTTTGTTATAGAATCTAGATTTTTTTACAGACTTGAAAAAGCTACTTGTCAGTCAATGACACAAGGATAGGCCTGAGACGGTAATCGCTCTAAAGACATAAATTGTCAACAAAAATATATTGTTACAACATGTTTTTAATACAACCTCCTTTATAGAGTTGGCGATTAATATGAAAAAGCATTCTGGCTGTCATATTTTTATGTGTCATTCATTGAGTTTTTTGCGAGAGAGTAAAGTGGTTGACTCTGGGAAAACTGCTTTTTATTTATTGAATAATAATAAAGGAGAAATATCGTCTTTCATTATATTCAGAAGGGGATGTAACCTAAACTCACAAATAGAGTGGACAAAAGGAATATCTGGAAATTTAAAGAGTTTAAAGAAAAGACAAATGACGATCAATATCTTGAGACAACACGGGGAGTGCGAATTTCGTTAATATGAAGATAGGTTAGAGATAGCTGCGATATGCGATGCTATGGAATAAAAAATGAGAGTTTTTATTTCAGAGATTATTGATGGTAATTGGTATTCGGTCAATTGATTCTGTTAGATCAACGTGACGATGTGCTATGTGAGGCCTTAGACGCGCCCGTGACTTTTGTTCGATGGAACTGTCAGCTAGGATGACGATTGTTCTCTGGATCTTTCCAGTTGTAACGATTGTTTTCTAGACTGTGGACATCTGCAACGACTGTCAGCTAGGCTCTGCCTAGAAGTGGTGATTGTTCTTTGAGCGTTATCATTTGCGAGTCTGTTTACGTGTGTATCTGCTGAGTTGGTTGCCACTAATTGAGCTGTGTTATGCCATGACAGTGATTGAGGGTAAGGTGCGAAATGCTTATGGTGCGAAAAGCTTAAGGAGTTGAGGAGTTGAGCTTAAAGAGTTGAGCATAAAGCGTGAGCTTAGAGTTGAGCATAAAGCGTGAGCGTAGTCCTGTCATGTCATGGCATGTGCGGTTTTCTTTTACAGATTAAAAGAGCAAGTACTGAGTTTCTTGCCGATTCTTCTCAGTACAATCAGCATTCCGAATCGGTGGTAGATTCATTCCCAGAAGTCAGCTTATGAGATTTGCGGGGTCGCAAATGTTGTCAGGATGGTCGACTGTTACAACATGTTTTTAATACAACCTCCTTCATAGAGTTGGCGATTAATATGAAAAAACATTGTGGCTGTCATATTTTTATGTGTCATTCATTGAGTTTTTTGCGAGAGAGTAAAGTGGTTGACTCTGGGAAAACTGCTTTTTATTTATTGAATAAGAATAAAGGAGAAATATCGTCTTTAATTATAATATATCTCAAAACATATTTACAAACCGCCTAATGCCACTTAATTAATATCTAATATAATTTGCATTGACGATGTCTTTATTTTAAATTAATTTTATATCTATTGTTAAAGAAGGTTTACAAGTGATTAATAATACAACCCCAAGGTATAATTCAATTTATATTCGCTCGCAGTTAATACAATTCCTAAAACACATGTCACATCACACAAGATGGCCTATACCTCTCTCCCCGTTGCTATGGAAATCTCTATTTGTTGTTGAACGTTGTGCTGAGAAAGCCATCGGCTGTGTTCGTAAGACGTCCGGTGATACGGAACTCTATTATTGTTTTCTGGCGTCGCAGTGAGTTCTTCATCTAACCTCTTGTAATTGTCATCTACACTAGTGCCTGGTTGACCGAGCCTTGCTTGGTAATTTTTTTACAATATTTTTATATTGTAAAAAAATTGTTTGTTGTTGTTTTTTTTTGTTTCTTTTTTAAGAAAAAAAAAAAGAAATAATAATTGGGTAGGTGGGGCTCGATCCTAGATATTTTCATCCTTTCCTCGAATATATATATATATATATATATATATATATATATATATATATATATATATATATATATATATATATATATATATATATATATATATATATATATATATATATATATATATATATATATATATATATATATATATATATATATATATATATATAATGAAGAAAGATTAATGTTAGAGTAGTTATAGTTGCACGATTGAGACTTTGAGTAGCATTTATTTCTTTTCGTATGTTTGCATAAACCTCGATGTTTTCATAACGTAGGTACTAAAAATCTTCGGATTTTAGTAATAATTGCTTTAACTTATATTACTGCGACATAAAGCAAAGTAATAGAGTACCAACTAGTCTATTTTTATCAACCACAATAACAATTGGCTAAAATACCGCCTCTAAATTCATATTAACATCCGTCACAAATAAATTAACACGACGAACATAATGTTTTGAAACTTGTTTGACAAGATGGTATTGATAGTCCTTACTAAAAGATAAATAACATAATCTTTTAAAATATCTTAGATGCAATTTTTAAATTACAATTTTATACATAAATCAAACTAAAGTAAAACTAATCTTACATTTTACATCAGTTAATATAATAAATCAAAAATATTTAATAATTAACTGATTCGTCTATTTAAATATTGTATTTTTATGTAACATTTATATAATTCCATAATATCTGTGCCATATATCTTCATATAATCCTATTTTTTAATTTAGATTGTAGCAATCCATTCTAATATTATAAATGCGGAAGTCTGTCTGTCTGTCACAGCTTTCACGGCTAAATTTCTGGACCGATATTTATGTAATATAATGCAATTTAAGCATATTTTTAACCTATATTGAGCCTATATTAAGCTTAAGCTATATTATTGGAAGGCTCAAGACAGGACAAAAGAATCCGTATTTATACTTATACTATACTTATTATAAAACAAAGACCGCGATAGCATGTCTCTATATCTTCTGGTTCACTCATAATAACTACTTTTATATTCGAAACTCCAATTTATTATACTGATTTATACGCGGGCGAAGCTAGCGGGCGGGGCACAGCTAGTTCTACATATTTGAGGTATTTTAAACAAAAAATTGACGCGAACGAAGTCGCGGGTACTAGTAGTACTAAATAAAAGTGATAAAATTACTATTGCCATAGACAGATGTCTACATTCATTAGAAAATGCATTCGAATTAAGGAACAATTAGCGTTATTTCAACGGTTTCAAAAGCAGGTGTAAAGTGCGACAGCAACTTATAATTCCTAGTAACGGACCTGGCTTAAGGCTGTACTTGTAGTAGGGAAGCGTGCTTGTTTGGTGCAAAATTACTGGTTCACTATAATCGATCTCTGTATAATTCTAAACTACTCCACCTGACCATTTTAACGGCAATTGTTTATTGTGTAAGTGTATCTAGTTTGTGATGGAAGCATGCGTTCTATTTTGTATCAACTTGTCAGTATTTTTTGTAGGGCAATGTGCAGCGTTAATAAGAACGTGCGAGCAATTCTCCAAGTTTTTAACGATGTATTAATAATCATGTGCTGATTGTATTCATATTTTAAAAGTTACCGTAATTAATAGTAACTGGGGACCAAGCAAGCTTTTAGGAGATATAAAAAAGATGCCACTTGAAAAAAGGAAAATATAATTGACTTCTGATATCTGGAATCGATTCAAGGTATTTTTGTTTAGAGACCTTCCAATCCCAACTGAGCTATTATGATTTTATAAAAGACAGCGTAATTAATCTTTGTTTTCCAATAATATTGTGGCAGTTTTTAGTGCCTGAAAACAGAATAAAACGATATTTTATATTATTGAAACCCAGCTAGATCGATTATTCATCCTCGAAACCCCTAAGATACTCAATTTCATCATTTCAAAATCATTACCTTGTATTACTGGAATAAATCGAAAAATTTATTCCAGTGTTACAAACAGTTACTAAGCAGAAAATCTGAGACAAAACGTGCAACATTCTGCTGTAAATTAGGTCCAACACCTCACGTAGAACAAAATTTCATGATTTCTATAAATCTAAATATAGAACTTATATTGCAAGAGTCATTAGTATCTCGGCGCAAACTCATAAAATAGCACCAGAATGCAGCACTGCTTTGTTCTCAGTATTGGTAAAATCTCGCTGCACATAAATTTGCGGGGTTACGTTGTGAAAGCCAATATTCTTTGCGGCGTTGAGCGAGGTCTATTTCTAACATTAAATAAATTACACTGATATTACAAGAACGAATCGGTAGAACTTGTTTTTGTCGGACGTGTCTGCACAGGCTGAGATTCGCCATCGTTTTTGCATTACCCAATTCTAAGTTATAAAAGCTATTCGAGATCTTAATTGTTCTACATAATACCAAAAATGGTCATAAAACACCTGCACAATTTCAAAACGATGTGTAATTTGTCATTTATCGATGCTATTTCAATATGCTTCCATTTTTCTATGTATATTTTCAATGAAAGTTTTAAAACAATTAAAAATAAATATAACAGTGTTTCTCTTTCATAATATAATCCCCAACGCGGTATGATATAGATTAGACATAAACGTGTTAAATTGCAATAAACTAATAAAAAAACAAAATGGTTAAACGTCTAGAATATGTTCATGATGAACACGGGAAAAATTTGGATTGAATATTAAACAAATATAATAAATAATAGGAGTACGTTTTCTAGGATTTTAATAATAACATAATTTGATAAATAGATCTCTGATATTTATTCAATAAATTTATTGAAATTTCGAATTTGACATATTAACCTTTTTATCAACGCTTGGTTTGCTTTTTCCAAAATTACATGATTTTTAGGCATAGATAGGTGTAATTACGAAGTTTTGGTTTAGCGAAGAGCCCATAATAATGTAATAGTATAAGATAAAAATTTGAAATTACTCATCTCTAAACAGAATCTAAACTAATCAGAAGCAACTGAGACTTCGCTAATATAACTGAAAAACTAACAACGCCTTACTAAAAGCAGGAATCACAAAGAAGTACAACTATAGCTGTGGTAGCCTAGTGGTGACCGTGCGACTTTTTTAAAGGGGTTACGGGTACAAACCCCGGGCAGACAGAAATGAGTTTTTCTGTTAAACTTACGTGTCTTATTGATAATTGTAATTTTTTACACTCTTTCGGTGAAGGAACACATCGTGAGAAAATCTGGGCATTTTTTAGAAATATGTAGGGATATGTGTAATCGAGCTGCGTGGTAGATCTTCAAGCTAAAGTAAGACGGGGAGAGGAGGCCTATGCCCAGCAGTGCTATAGTCACAGACCGTTACTTTACTTTAACAACTATATAAATGGTTTACTTCTACAGATCGTCGTCTTAGAGCGTCGATTGTAATATACAATAATCTCACTATGAGGTATAAAACTTCTAGCGGTTTTACGAGATTTGAGATTGGCGTGTTCATTAGCATTGACACGAATAGCGCTATCGACACAAACGAGATACACGATTGCAGCTCTAATGATGAGCTTTGTTCAGTGCGCTGTTAATTAAACGGATGCCATTTTAACCTTGCGCGCTTTTGTCTTAGACTTGCGGTTTACTTGCGAAATAAAGTATCACCAAAGTATATTTTCAATATTCATATATTTCTTATCTGGATTGAAAATTGAATGTGAAACCGTAACTTAACTAAGCTTTATGATCATTTTGTCAAAATTTATTAAGAAAATTTTCGATCCTTAAAAACCAAAATTATCAATATCGTTTCTATGAGATACAGGCCTTACAAAACTATAAGATTTGAGTTTGGCGTGTTCATTAGCATTGACACGAATGGCGCTAGCGACACAAATGAGAAACACGATAGGCTCTAATGATGAGCTTTGTTCAATGCGGTACTAATTAATGGCATGACACTTAACCTTATGCAGTATTGCAACTGAATTTATGATTTACTGGGGATAGACATAAACCCCCACATATATTAAATTACAATTTTTTTTAACATTCTAATATTAGTAATTGAAATTATATATTACTTACTTATTTTTATAAAATGCACATTTGAAAATAAGACACCTTTGAGTAATGTATATTTAATCAATCTCTAAATAATCTTCCAATCCTTCTCACAAACAAAAGAAAATTTTGCATAGTGCAGTGGTCGGCAACATTTGAGTTGGAAGGCCTAAAAATAGCGTCACAGAATTTTAGTTTTTAAGGAGCCTCAATTTCTTTCCAAGCGAATTAAACCCTATGGTCATGCCGGTGTCACGGGTCAGAAGTGCGGTGAAGAGAAAGTCCAAATGGCTAAAGATAGATAAAATGCTTAATCCTAGTATATATATTTTTTTTAAAATAAAATAATTAATATTTGCGTATGGAAATAAAGAGCAACCGCATCAGATCCTAAGCACTGCAGGTTACCGACCCCTGGCCTAGTGGGATTGTAAATGGACGGTACTTCACTTTTTTATATATAGATATGAATCTACTTTTATATATAGATATATAATATTCCATGACATACAATATTGTAATATTGAACCCAAAGACAATATAAGTCGTATTTCGCAGTTGACTTGGTTGGGCAATTTCGTTTGTTAGTTTAGGAATAGCTTGAACTAACATTTACTGAGAACAGCTTTACGATATGTAAGACTAGTTGGAATAGTTTATATTGTAATGCGTCCAACCTATGTAACCCGGAGTACCACAGTCACTAATGAACTAAAGATATTCTAAGAATCTAATTCTTTAGTCATACTATGCGATTAGTAAGTATGCTATAAATTGTTACGGCTTGCAGTAAACTCCATTCTTTTTGTAAACACTGAATAGAGTTTGTATTCATCAATACACAAGGTCTTGCAAATACTTTGATATATATTTTATTAATTTTAATAACTTTGAAACAAATAAATATGAATATTATGTAATGTATTGTTATGTGCCTGCTTTTAGAACCCAAACACACATGTATGTTAAACCTTTTCAAAAAAAACAATGCATAATATTAAATATATTATAATATTACACTGTCACAGCGACTTTATAAAAGATTTGTTATTACGTTACATCAGTTAATATAAAATATAACCATTATCAAAATTGCATATTAAATGGTTTTATTGGCTCTAATCTCTGGTCTGATAAATCTATTTTATGAAATTTAATGTTTATGCTTTTGATACTAAAAGCATAAATATTTATTTTTATTATTTTGAGAAATGCAGTTTTATTTCAATTAATTTATTTGTAAATCATATTATTGTAACAAAATCTTTGGACCTCCTGAGTCGCATGGTTTGTTGGTTTACATTAATTAAGTACGTAAACCTGTTGAGTGTAGGTTTCGTCACGATGTTTTATTTATCCGAAAAGCGTGTAGTTATCAATTAAACTCATAAGTTTTAACTTAGTAAATTTATTACTTAATTGCTACTTACTAATCCACGTTGCAATCTTCTTAAACACAGCTAAATACATCTCATCAATCACGCATACGGTAATGCGTAAAAAAACGTTTATGCTTAACCAAAACGAAAAGAATTTCAAATAAAATGACCCGGATTTTTAAAAGATAATTCGATCAAGGCGGTGTAACGTAATAACCAAAAAAATATTTTACGAGGTATTCATCGCCGGTCAATATTGATTATGAAAGCAAAAAGATTTTATAAAACTTATCTTCAAATATATGAGACTATAAATACTGTTGCTTTAACACCTTTAAAGTTTTTTTAATGAAATATGGTTTTACTACGCCGTGTGGTATCACAGCCATGTAACAACATGTTTTTAACATATTGTGCCGAACCAACTTAACTTTATTGTTATAGTAAATAACTATATGGGACAAGTACACAACATTAAGCCTTCCGCAAAGTAAATCACTTAATATGTACTTGTGTTATAGGTGACAGATAATCAATAATGTAATATAATTATATGTAATAATAATATAATTTTAATAAATCACATAAGTACACCCGGACTCGAAGAAACAATTTTGCCCTCAGTATCACATCACATTACAACAAATCGTTTAACCACAGAAAGAGCAGTAATAACAATAATTAATATAAGGAAATGATAAGCTTATTATATCCTAAAATATCATAGTTTTCAGGTTTGTCTTCTTATTATAGCAAGCTGTATATTAATTTATAATTACACTATTTTCGGTGTCAACAAAAGTAACGAGTAATATTTTTAGAGTCAAAATTTGGAGTTTAATCTCACTACGGGGCTCCAATGCGAATTGGTTGGTAGGTTACATATTCCTAGAATTCTGCAGATATATGGAGGTTTCTTTACGATGTTTTTCTTTACAGAAAAGCGTACGATAAATTGCAAATATCAATTAGGCAAATATTTTTAACAGAATAACTCATTGGTGCTTTTTCGGGGGTTCGAACTCATGTTCTTACAATAAAGATTCACGTAGTCTAGTAATTCTGCTATTATAGCTTACTTAAACTTTAATATACAATAACTTTTTTTAAAAGAAAATAAATTTAGTCAACATGAAATAAATCATGGGAAAATAATTCATACAAAAACACGCACCTGCTACCTTTCCTGGCTAACGTTAAAGCCAGTGGTGATAATTGCAGCCACTTGGTAACTCCAAATGCTACAGCCCACTGCACGTGTTTAATAAGCATTATAATAATTACGCGGTTTTATATAAAGTGAATTACAATAATGAGGCGGTTGTGGTTCCACGCTCCAATGATTTCCACTAATTCGTGATGTCCTGTGAACTACCCTTCATATATTATAAAAGTTGGAACGTTGTAATATTTCACTTAAATATTAAAAAATTAACGTAACTATTTAAACATACTACGGAACCCGCAGATTCGCAGAACTTTGAGGAATGTTTTACTAGCGTCGTCGACTACGCATCTCCGATAAAACTGGTTTTGCGTTGCGAATGCAAGCGCCGCGCGGCTAGCGACGTCGATCGGACGTTTTGGATCTTAGTACTAAACTTGGCTGCTTTGAGGACGGAAGTGTTAACCTTCTGAACTGTCCGCAGGTTTTTATTATATTCTATTATGTAGTGACTGAACCTGCTGGGGTTGCAAGTCACCTTTCAGTCTTCTTCAAGTCTCAAGTCTGCGTTGCAAGTCTTTGTTATATCTGCCATTGGTGTCGGCGCACGCGGTCTGGTTGGTGACCGTTTGCGTTGTGCTAGGCACGGCGTCCACGTGGGGAATCCACGTGGGGAATCCACCTGAACTCCGGAGGACCACGTTAAGACCAGTCCTTCAAGTCCCTTACTACTCTTAAACTAGTGTGTGGCAAATTATACGGTTTAAAAGCGCATGCCTCTTTTATTTAGTAATCTAAAAACTGCCCTACTGACGAAATCGCGGCAAAGTAATGAATTTTAATAAAATTGATCATAATACTGTTCAATATCATTTTATTAATGACGCCATATATATAGTCATCAATAAATTTATATCTAAGTATTTAATCATTTTATATATAAGTTTATGCACCATTAACTTGTTATTCGCACATTTTACTAATCTCCAAGGTTGTCTGACAGAATTTGCTATTCGTTTCTTTAACGACAAGCAACTTAAAATAATTTTGTTCTACTGTTCTTGGACGATTGTTTTGTTCTCAAACTATTATGACTTTAAATTTAAATTTGTTGCAAAGAATTTATATTTGTGAAAAGCAAAAATTTTAGGACGAACTAAAAATCCTTGTTTGAAATCGTTGGTCATACTTTGTAAACTGCATGGTATACTATT
Organism: Morpho achilles; assembly: GCA_947086495.1. Taxonomy (NCBI): domain Eukaryota; kingdom Metazoa; phylum Arthropoda; class Insecta; order Lepidoptera; family Nymphalidae; genus Morpho; species Morpho achilles. Next base: position 12,057,711 of record CAMTZB010000007.1, on the reverse strand, counting down.
AGAACTTAAGCTCGACTCTGCAGCAGAACAGAATATGAAATTACTGGACTAGCCCGTTTCATCCGTATAAGTTTTCAGAGCTATTTATACATTTTTTATTTATTTATGTCAATCAATATATCAATTCAAAGAAATAAGAAGTTTTTTTAATCTGTTCTACGAAAACCATCGGACACATGAACACATTAGATACATCATAACATGTACGAAAATTAAGTTAAATTAATGACATATATACTATATATGAAAGGTTTATGCAAAAGGGAAGCTTGTCTCAATCTGATTCCTTAATTACCAACTGTAGTCCCTTGCGATGCACCCTTTAAATTAAATGACGTGGCCCTGGCAACCACCTTTAGCGTTATAACCATACTTTGTGCACTAGCCTCCTTCCCACTGATTGGGAGCGAAGAGCAGACCTCTCAAAATAATGAAATTAGCTCTGTGATAACGAACCCGCATGCTAGGCGTTTGAAGTCTTCAATTGATTCAATTATAACTAAGCGCTATCAGTTCCATTATTTCTGACCCTGGTACTGGCTTGGGCAACGCCATATTGAGAGCCTCCGGCAGAATGAACATACGATCTCAAAAAGATGGTATTGAGACGATAAATCTGTGTGACACAAGATATTATGAGGACGACGAGAAGATCCCATGCAGAATAATTTATTTAGAAATAAACGCGTATAGATAGAACAAGAATAAGAAATGCTAGATGTCTAGATCAACCATAAACTCTTGTGAAATAAAAAAAACCCAAAAGACCACAAATTAACTTTAAATGGAAACTACCATCCAATGTAATTACGAAAGATTATCAAAAATAGCTCCCTTATCACATTCCGCAAACAGGATTTATAAATACTTTTTGCTTTATCTATGGCTTGCCAACAATTTTTAAAACCCAGCGTTATTTATTAACTTTCTCTTTCGCATTCACTGCAAAAGATAATATTATTCACTCCCAACTTAATACTAGTTAATCTTATATCAATTAAATAGCTATAATATATAATAGTGAGCATGTGTGATACAACATGGAATTACACTCATGTATACGCAACACTCGTTTATTCATTATTCCGGTAATTTATCAGACTCCGCGTCCTTTGCCCGGTGCCGCGGATGAATTTAATTTTATTTTAACGGCATCAGTATTCAAATTTATGTAATCAATCACCGGATTGTTATGAAAGTGTGCGATACACGACGATTTCTCGGCCAAATTTGCATCATCATTGCAACGAGGTTAAGTGTTCATTGCACCCACTCTAAGATTGAGTGTTGCTAGCACTGATAGCCCAGCTGGTCCGAGGTTACTAGTATACTCGTGACTTTATCTGCGTGAAATATTATGGTTTTTATAAAATGATTCAACCTAGGTCGATATCGATCAGAAATCAATGAATATTTCGCCTTCCCACTGCTACCTAAATTAATAAACACAATGAATGAATGGAAAATAGACGAACTAACAATGATTTAATTTTTTTGTCGATTAATGCACTACATGTTTTACTTTGCGCAAGAAATTAGGACTTATCTAAAAACAAAATTTGCGCAAAATTACAATTGTTTCTAATTTTGTGGCTCGTATGTGTGCCAAGTAAAAGCGCTAAACACGAATTTATTTTTATAATACTAATTATTTGTTACTATAGATATGTTTTAGCTATAATACAGGCTTTTTTAATTTTTTTTTGTATGTTACGTTTATGATTATATTATATCTAAGAAATCCTTAATATTGTAAAAAAAACTGTTGATTTTACTTTCTTACAGCTTACTAGTTATTTTAATGCATTTTTCTTAAGTTTTTGGATAATTATTTTATATTTATATATTTAAATTAAGTAAGAAATTATCTGTGATTTATATTTATACTTGTAATGGACTTACATACGAATTTTAGTTTATAATGATTGTTGGACAAACTTGTATGTAAGTTGTTGGCGAAATAAATAAATAAATAAATATTGTCTTAGATATAGTGTAGTCATAAAAAAATTTTATACGCATTAAAATTAAGTATTCTAAAGACATTTCTTTGAAATGGTAGCTCAATAGACACTTATCTCAATAAATGAGCTATTATTCAGACCGAGTAGTTTCACTTTAGGCGTTATCTATTACTACATTGTCCTATGCATCAGTCAACCACAATCTTATCTGCATATCGTGGGAGCCGATACTCGTGACGAGTATAGCCGTTTAAATCAATGCGTTACGGTCACTCCAGTATATAATGCATTTCATATGAACAGGGGATTGGCAAAGTTACATTAATACAGTCGGATGAGTGGGATGACGCATGCATCAATACCTTCCGCTCTATTTGTAGCAGATTCAAACAGACGAATGAATAATAAAATTCGATAAAATTTTAATTTATGTTCAGAGACATTATATAGTTAGTATATTATCGATGAATTTAGCAGCGGAAATGCTGTATGCATATCATGCTTCGCGAGCATGATTTTTTATAAAAATTAGTGAGCGATTTAGATCACAATTTATATCAATAGAAATAAATACATCAGTATGTCTATTGAGTAAGTTGTATTTTAACGTCTTTTATTTTTAATCTGTCTCGTATCATTGTAATTATATAAAAAAAATTATGCCATTTGTGTAACTAAAAATAATTTGATTACATTGCACCATTTCAGACATATCTCAGCAAATAAATAACGAATGTCTGTCAAAATACAGGATATTGTGATTGATTATGTAACAATGGAGTTATTTTACTAATTTTTAATTAACATTTGAGAAAACAGCACACCATCGCAATAGTTCCCAAAAAGACCACAGTTATGGTATTTTTGTATGAAATATATAATAAATATATTAGTTGGTCAATTCAACTTGGCCGGATACTACACCGCGGACCACCTTCTTTCTTGCCGAGGTGTCGTGAAATACAGCTAAGGTAAGTTGACGTCAGGCATGCATTCGGTCGTAAAATACGTAGCCAAATCATGTGACAACATGTTGTGCTGACACCACTTACAGTGGGATGACACACTGAATTACCATTTACAAATGCTGAAATTATTCACGGAGTTTTATCATTGGAATTCTTTATCATCCAATACAATATAACTACGGATTACAAAAGAAATATTATGGAAATTAGGACACGTTTATTTTAAAGTTGCCCAATGTGAACCTAATCTTATGCAAAATAGTGTATAGATCAAAATTGTAACATTTACTCTTGACATACAATGTCCAAATTTTTTTATTGTTGTTGATGATAACTTATTACACAATATTCTATATAAATAATTGGATTATTTAATATTAATTGTTATCACATAGCACCTTTCAAATACATATTATAAAAAAGTCCCTGCCACGTCTGTCTGTATGTTTGTTCACGATAATCTAAAAATCTACAAAACGGATTTTATCCATTTTTTATTAATAGAACGGAGTGATTCACAATAAAAGTGTTAATATATTATAGTAGATTTTTATAAATAAAATAAAATATGACGATAATCTACATTCAATTACAACAACACAAAACAAAAAAGTCAAATCATATGGGAGCATTTTCGTGGAAACTCTACCTACTGTTTTAGTACTTTCAAGTCGTCAAAAGTTTTTAAAGAAACTACCACTGATTCGAAAGTTAGCTCCTTCCGAGAAGAACCAGCAAGAAACTCGGCGGTTAATTTTTATGACATATACAAAATAAAAGTTCTTAACAGAGGTACTAAAAAACTAATTATTGCTTTAATGTTGATATCTTTCTCTCCTAAAATACAACAAAGATTTTCAATAATAGTATAGTATGATGAACGTGTGCGAACCAGTTATATCTGAACACTTTTTTAATTATAATTTGAAATGCTTTGATTTTTTATTCAATTCCCATCAGCACGGATATCTAGTTTAACAAGGGTTAAATCGCTTACATAAACGTCTGAACGATATTTATTACTGACTTTATTATTCAAGGATTAGGATTAGGGTTGAACATACTGTATACAATATATTATTAAACCGTATACGGTTAAATAAAGTCATCATTTTCTTGCCCTTATCCTACTCTAAGTGGGGTCGTCACAACATGTTATAAACATGCTGTCACATGATTTGGCTCATTATTTTACGACCGGCCGCCTGCCTGACATCAACTTACCTTAGGTTAAGAAATGAGGCAGGTCTATTCTACTCAACCGGATACAACACGAGGGTCAACATACTTTAGTCTCCTTTTACGATCGATACCTTGTTAAGAAATGAGGGTGGTCTATTTTATTCTGCAGAATATCCCGCGGCTTTACGGTTTGATAAAGAAATATTTAATAACGTATGTAGTTGTCAATAGAAAATCAGTAGAACCTGCATTAATACTGCAATCTTATTTTTAGCGACTATAATTTTTTTTACTCCTATGTATCAATAGCTTAAGGCATTTAGCATGGCTAAATGCCTTAAGCCTAATCACGCCCCTAAATACGTCCGTACTAATGTTATAAATACAAAAGTCTATTTGTTTCTGTCTATATCAAACTCTTTTGCAACTAGTCCGCTAAACTCTAAGGGCTAGATGAAGGTAGATGAAATGTAGTACTAATAAACTTATATACAGAACTAATAATAAAGAATGAAAACTCCCGCTTTTCCTTTGGGAACGGCATAAAATACTGTTCATGATGAACGGAATTTTAAAACTAAAGTTGAAGCTACCAAAGTCGCAAAAGCCTGGTGGATGTAATTTATTAAGAAATTGTTAGTCTGCAAATAACTTGTTCTAATAAGTAAAATGATAGTATCTTAATAGTTGTATTCAACATTATTACAATATAAATATATTTTTTGTTTTTATATAACTGAAGGTGGTAGCCCTGAACAGGTCTTGGCCGTCGCCAGACATCTAAGCGGACTTAGGTTTTCTCACACTATCTGATAAATGCATCCAGATAAATCTGAGCTCGATGACTAAGTAATCTTTTACTTTCTAACGGTGATTTGTTGCTGACTGAACTATGTTCAGTAGCCATTAATAGCTTTGTTCAATATTAATAATTAGCAGATCATAAATAAGCTTCTAATATGCACGATAAGATCGTAGTCGTATCGTATTGTAAATAATATATTTTCGTTTTACGTGCTACAAGTGGATAATTTTAATTTCCTTTCTAATTTTGGTTTTATTTATTTAAAAAGGCAATCAACAATATTAATACTTTATAGCTGCAAAGGCATATTCAACAACGAAAATTAAGTGCTATATTAATTATAGATGGCCGCTGCGTGCGCAAATTGACAACAACTTTCAAGAACTATATTAATATCCTATATAGTGTATTATCTATGTATATTAAGATAAAATTATAATGAACATAAACAGAAAAACATAATAATTTAAGAAAATATAATGTCAATTTACTAAAAACCATGCTCGGTAATTATTTTTATAAATTAAAAAATTCAATTAAATTATTAATAAAAGATTTTATCTGGTATCTATCCTAGTTTTCAGATTTTGCAACCGCCCTTTACCCAATTGAGCTATCGAATTTACAATTGACACCGTAATTATCCTTTGCTTTCTCATAAAATTAAAGCAGTTTTATTCATTGTCCGAAAACAGGGTTAAGTTGTCTTAGATTCGTTCTAGATACATTCTCCCAAATTAACTAATGTTATTTATTTTACTTTGTACTATTAGGTAACATTATAACGTGACAATCTGCGTAAAGTCACACAACTTAATTAATAACTAAGTATAGTATTAGAGAAGTAGGTCAAAGCATCGGCGAACGGCGGCTTATCCAAAATGTGCAAATGGTGACCATACAAACATGCAAAGTAAGTAAACACTTTCCAAAACACGACATGAAACACAGATAGCCAGGTTCACTGTGATCTAGGGTCATAGTGTGCTACTAAATTCAATCGGCAAGATACCCTGTCGTATAGAAATTCCTTGAACAGACTTAAGAGAAAATTTTAAACAACGACCATGGTGTTATACATAAACTTCTAAAGCCCCTACTTAATGGGCGCTTTGGATTTAATATTACCTTGACGGCAAAAGTAAAATATTTATTTAATTCAAGTCTAATTCAATTAATAATTTTAAGATTATAGGAATCCAGCATAGATAGAACGAACCTTTATGCGTAATTATAGTTCGCAATAAAACCATTTTGGTTTATAATTTAATTTACAATGTCAATTTAATAATATCAATTTGGTGATGGTACTGATTTGGCTTCCATGATTGTCACCAACTTGGTCAAATGATAAATATATTTATTCAAGATTATGAAATCCATAGGAACAACAAAAGAAGAGGCACGTGGAAAGACATGGGATCGTTATGAAACTATCGTCATCATGCTCCTGCCCTTATCCCAATCTAAGTGGGGTCGACACAACATGTTATCAACATGCTGTCACGTGATTTGGCCGCGTTTTTACGACCGGCCGCCTGCCTGATGTCAACTTACCTTAGTCGTATGTTACGACACCTCGGTAAGAAGGAGGGTGGTCTATTCTACTAAACCGAATACCACACGGTGGGTCAACTTACCTTAGTCGCCTTTTACGACACCTCGGTAAGAAATGAGGTTGGTCTATTCTACTCAGCCGGATACCACACGGCGGTTCGAATTACCTTAGTCGCCTTTTACGACACCTCGGTAAGAAATGAGGGTAGTACTATTCTACGTAGCCGGATACCACACGGCTAAGGGATCGTTATGAAACCATAACGATAAAAAAAATCGTCACATAACAGCAGTATAAAATTATCACAGGTACACAGCTGAAATCTTTATCTAATCGCTGTATTTTATCGTATAGACAGAAAACCCATCTATGTTCTAGAAGTGTCTTGTAGGTACACATTGATTTACCAATAAATCAAAAAAATAACAAGGTTAAATTAATATTAAGTAGCAAATGACAGTCCCATTTACTTAAGCTTAAATTAATCTATACGTCAAGGTAAAGTGACTTGAGCTATAAATAAATGTAGAGCGCAAATATTCTTCGTATTGTGTAGGTGTTAAGACGTATTAATAACTAAAAAAATCATGAATATATTTATGTAGTATTTTATTTGCATTAGATACCTTCATTGTGACGAGCTTTTGTAAGATAATTTTTATTTTTTTATACGGAAACGCAAAACCGCAAGTTCTTTGTATAAAAAATGTATCAACAGCACCCTGACCGAGTGCTTGTTCCTTAATGTACCCTAATTACTCGGTCTAAATGCACACTGCGGTCCGCACAGTTCTTCATGTATATACTCTGACGCTTAGAAAAAAAATTACTTTACATTTTGCATCTCCTTTTATAATTAATATTATAACTTTTACCTTATAATCTTATTAAGAATGGCAGTTTACTCTAATTTTTTCCTACTAAGTGAGTAAGAAATGTTATCACATTTTGTTTTATGTATATACTCGGACGTTACTAATATTTGCATTACATTTACAAATATGCAGAGTCTAATTCCCTAAAAGAGTTTTACATTGACACCAAGTACAAAACGGGTTAACTAAGAGAATCGTCAAGGAAAAAATAGGGAGAACTCTTGCGCAGAAGTTCTTAAAGCGAAGGGGGATACTGTCTTAATTATATGGAATGTCATAAGCACTGCTGAGGACGGCGTATGGTAGACGGTTGGTAGTATAACTGTGACTAGTCATCACGAAGTCTGGAGAGTGGGCAAATACGACCAATTGATATCAGAAAACTGGGACATCTGAATCGAAAAAGCTGAATAGTTGTGGTTGTTGGCGGTTGTGATTTGGCTTTATAGAAAGCTATTAATTTACTATAAAACCGGCAAAAAATTTAAGCGGATTTAAGTTCATCTAATCTTGCCTTTCCCTAAACTTTCCTAAACATAGCATTTGTATGCTTTGAATACGCAATAGTAAATTTTTTTAACAGCGAGATTTTGGCTAAAAATTTTCGATTTAGCTCCTTTACGCTGACCAAAATTCGCTTGTCACTGTTTGCACGACTTGCGGATAAATTAATACTGTCTGAGCGCTCCCAAGAGTGAGACACGCACGACTCAAATCATCCTGTTGACAGCGTGACAACACACGACCTACGTGAAGGCAATTTTTCATGCTTTTGCAACGTAAGATTGGTTGAATAAAATGCAAAATCACTTCGGGGTGATCAATAATTTCATATTTTTGATTATCCAGCAACCGGTCGTGATTACGGCTTCATGGAAATTCATTCACTAAAAGTGAAATTTTATAAAAGCTCTTAATAATGTGACTATAATTGCGCGCAAATATGCCAACATATTAATACTTAGTATGACATTGCAATGCGCTGCCGTAAATATTTTTTGTGCTTTCAAACAAAAAATGACATAAAGATAAAAAAACACCATCTTGTGTTCAAAACTTCGATATGTAACAATAACATAATGGTCGTGAACGTTGCACATTCCTGAATATTTTCTAAGATAATGCCTCAAGTAAGGATATAGGGTGTATCGAACTTTTCTACATTGTAAAATTTAACATATTCTGTTTTCCGTTAGACGGTAAATAATAAGATCAATTTTATGGGAATATTTTTTTAACATACTATGTGCTGTCTAACGAATTTATAATGTTTTTCAGTTATGGTTTGACGCCATTAAGTTGTTATTAACGTACATGACTTATTTTTTTATATTTTAAGCGTATCAAAGATATTTCATTTAAATATTAGACTATTTTGCGCTAGTGGATTCAGGTAATGAATATTATTGTTTTATTGAATTGATAAAAGCAATAACTATTATTTGAAATACGTTGTTATAATAGACTAGCTTTTACCCGCGAATTCGTTCGCGTGGACTGTTATCGTGTCGATAATAGATGGTGCTTTTCAATGTCATGCTATTCTTGTACAATTAAAAGGATTTCTATAGCTTATATGTTATTCCGGTGTATAAGGAATAATTGTACCAAATTTCTTGGATATTGGTTCAGCGGATTCGTCGTGAAAGAGTAACGAACATACATCCATACTTACAAACTTTCGCATTTATAATATTAGTAGGATGAGATTTTTTTTAAATAAACATATTCATAGAAAATGTAATTTTTTGTCCTTGTTTTAGGTTTAACCAGAGTAACATGTCAATTTAAAGAATATAAAAATTGAGAATATGTGGAGTACAGTGCCAAAGGCTACTTTCAATTCTAAGTGACAAAGCGCAAAAAATCTATTACTATGCAAATTTAAATAGGTCAGTTTATCTCGTCTTAAGGAATTCAAATAATATAAAATTTATCCTGAAAGATATATATTGTTGTCTGGTTGAAACTGCTATTTATGGGTCTCAATGGCAATACCTAAATTGTACTCATTCAGTAAATAACACGGTTCGTAAATTCTTGTTGCGAGATTGTACTGAGAACGGAGATGGTCTATACAAACGGATTGAGCTGATTAGCTAAACCGATTGAATCTTGGGCCGAAGGGCAGATAACTGATAAGCGGCGACGTCTGCGGCGCATGCGTAATTAGAGACAAACAGAAAATAATTGGCCGCAATCACGCGGTATAACTGGTATAGGGAACGTGCTGGGGCGGTACCGGCGGAGCGATTTACTAGCGCCTCGGCGGAAGCTCCCTAGGCCTTTCAGCGCCGCTGTTCTCTAGACAAGATACGCAATTTGATATTCAATAAATATATTACCGTTATTTGTTAGAAGATTGCATCAGATTAAAATACGTTAGTGTCCCTAGTATACATTAATTAACATTACGTTCTTTTTAAAAATTTGATTATTATTCAAGCATATTATTCAATTATTATTCAGAATTAGTGCTCGAACCTTTGACTATGCTAACGTTAATGCAGAAATTATAATTTTTTTTATATTCCAATATGTACAATTACAATTTACTCACTTAAAAATGTGATAGAGTTGAAAAAAACTGATAAATGTGAAAATTATACAAGTATCAAAAAAATGGTTTTGAGTCATATCAACTTAATAAAAAAAATAAACAAAAAAATTGTAGTAAAATTTGAATGAAAATAGAAATAAAATTTCTTGCTTATTCGTCTTAATATAATAAAAACGTTGCGAAGTAATGATGATTATTTTTTATCGAATTAACAAGTTTTATGTTCCCGTTTAATATCTTAAGAATACAGAAGTAATAATAAAATTATTTTGCTATAATCCGCGAAGAAGTAAAATAGAAAATATATATAATGCTAAATGTAAGTGGACAATCAGTTATCATACCTGATACATGCAGGATTCGTAAAAAACACATGCACAAACCTCCACCACCGCCACCACAATACACAAGCACTATATACGTTCACTATCACAAACTCAACAATCGTTTCGCCCCGCAACCGAAGCATCATCAGGAGATAGACTCCACGACCAAAATCGCAAAGCTTTGCGATTTTGGTCGTGGAGTCTATCTCCTGATCTCCTGAGTTTGTGTTAGTGAACGTATATAGTATATATATATAGTATATGCTTGTGTATTGTGGTGGCGGTGGTGGAGGTTTGTGCATGTGTTTTTACGAATCCTGCATGTATCAGGTATGATAACTGATTGTCCACTTACATTTAGCATTATATATATTTTCTATTTTACTTCTTCGCGGATTATAGCAAAATAATTTTATTATTACTTTTGTATTATGGATCTCCGCAAAGTATCGCCTAATTCTATAAATGATCTAAAGAATAGTTAAAATTTTAACCAGACGCTCAAAACGTTGGCCAAATTGTATTTCCGGCTTAAACATTTCAGTTTATGTCGACCTGACTTCAGATGAATCTGCTAGATAGGCCAATAATAATATAAAGTGGTTGTCATTGAATAAAGATGAAAATCCATATATCTGATGTTGGCACACAAGAGATACCTGCATCTACCATCGGATAAATGTAAACTGATCGTGAAGATAAATCATTCAAACAGATCATCTCTCATTACATATTATCGGAATCTCTCCCTATATTTGAAAATGAATACAGTATACATTTGAATCGAAATTTACATAAACTTTATCGGACAGATAATCGATTGACAGTGGACTTGGACATGTATACCTATGACTTGTTCCGTTTACTTTGAATTACAACCAGAGTTACCGCAGAAACCAAACATGACTAAATATAATTCAATCACAGCCCACTGCATGTTCGTAATATTTCTTAGAGACAAAATTATCTCAAATAGATTAGTCAACAATTACCCACTTGTAAGGGCGTCTACACGGTGTTTGCTTAATATTATAATTTCAGATTACTTGTAGTGTAGTCCATGAATAAAGCAAAGCGCTTTAGAGGAAATAATAAATCGTTTGTGTCTCGAAATCACGTAATAATTACGTAACAGGCTTTTTTCAGTTCCCGCCGCGATAACGTCGTGTAAAGAGTTTATGAATAAGTGCCCGTTAGAATTAGATGTGAGTATAGCCGTTTCCTATACATTAACTTAAAATACTTTTACCAAAACAGTGTCTTTTATATTGTAAATCAATATATTAAATTACTTACCTTTTTTGAAATGCTACGAATTATTTTGATAATTCTCCTAGTTCTGTTGCTATTTCAATAAATTTATCAACTAATATTAATTCTCAGCAAATAGTATAAAAAAATTATTGGCCTCATACTATCCCACTGTTGACCATAGGCCTCCTCTCTCCGTTTTAGGAGACACAGGATTGAGCTTGGACCTACCACGCTGCTCTAATTTGGACTGAAAGGTTACATATACCCCGAATTCTCTAGAGATATGCTGGTTATCCTTCACCGGAAAAGATGTGACAAATTAATTAGACACATAAGCTTTAACATAAATCTCATTGGTGTCTGCCCGGGATTTGAATTCGTGACCCCGAAAGAGTCGCACATTCTCACCGTTGGGTTATCACAGCTTATTCGAAAAAAATACCTTTGTAAAAATAGTCGTAATTATTAAAATCCATGCGCACAGTTGCAATATGTATTAAACTGTTTTATATGAAAGATATCTTAATTCTTATTAAAATCAATGTTTTATATAACTAGATTTTAACAAGGCCAGTATCCCTCTAAATATATTCACACTTTTAAATAAAAATCATTGAAAACCTGTTTATTTTAAAACCTTCTGATTTATAGAAACAGAGAAATCATGTAATTTAGCAATTGAAATTACAAATGATACATGAACAACAATCAATCACTGATTCTTTGGAGCGTAGGTCAAACTTAAGATATATGACAACATGTAATCATTGGGCAAACGTACATTCTTTAAATCAATTTAATCGTGTAGATTAGCATATATTTATCTAATAGGTTCTACTGAACACACATATTTCTATTTAAAATAAGTTCGCTTTTATTTTGAAATGGGAGATGCATCAAAATTTAAATCGAAATCCTAATAAATTGCAAAAGGCGGGTATCGTCTGTTCCTTAACACTTAGTGACGATCAACATAATCTTCCTGCTCTTATCCCGCTCTAAGTGGGGTCGGCACAACATATTATAAACATGTTTTCACATGATTTGGCTACGTATTTTACGACCGGCCGCCTGCCTAACATCAACTTATCTTATTTAACGACGCGTCGGTAAGAAATACGGTTTTCTATTCTACTTAACCGGACACCACACGGCGGGTCAACTTACCTTAGTCGCCTTTTACGACACCTCTGTAATAAAAGAGGGTGGTCTTATCTACTCAGCCGGATACCACAGGGCGGATCTTACCGTAGTTGCCTTTTACAACACCTCGGTAAGAAATCTGGGTGGTAATATTCTAAGCAGCCGGATACCACACAGCGTTTAACACTTAGTAACGATCTCTTTGAAATAAACTTGACGGACAGGAAATAATTTATTTTATTTTAATTTGTTATCTTGGCAAATGTACAACACTTTAAAATATGAATACTTAATAACGTTCACTAATATACAATATTAGCACATTAAAATTTTTACACAGATCCAAAAAGTTTCCACTAATAGAGGAAGTGAATTTGAAGAAAACCAATATTTTTTTTGAACAGTTTTTATTCAACTTGTAATGTATATATGTGAAGGTTGAATCTTCCAAGTTAAATTTGAATCATTTCCCGATATTTACTGTGACGTTCGGCGCTAATGAAAATTTGATAGGGAAAATTCAAAATGTATAGGGAAAATTTTGTTAAAAATATTTTTATGAAAAATGTACATATACGTAACGAATATCAAATACTCATTCCGAAAAATCATATTACATGACAAACAAATATTTTTATTGATATAACTTATATTCCTTAACATACTATCACTTCAGTACATAACTCTACCAATGTGCACGTAAGGTCGAAACCGTCACACTACTAGCTGAAAATTTACATACTGCTCCAATTCCGATGACAATGCATGTTTATGATAAGCATGACCTGATGCTGCTGCCAGAATTGGCTCCAGATGAGGAAACTCCTGAACGGTTAACAGAAATTTTGTTAAAAGTCTTTTTAACATGACTTTTTATTGTTATACTTAAAAGTAAATTTAGAACAAAATACACTTCAAAATCAATAAATGAAACATTTATTTTATTAAAATAAGGAGACAACATTTTTTTTTAATTCATTTTATATTATCTTTTACCATTCGATTAACAGCATACAAATTTCAAAGTTAATCCGTTTACATATTTAACAATAAGCAACTATGTATGAAATCCATCCTAATCCACGTATAGCAGTACGTGCAGAAAAAATATTATTAGTAATGGAAATGTAAATGCAAAAGCAGAGTTATGGGAATAAAAGTTTCATGTCAGTTCTTCTCAATGAATAGCAGCATTCCGAACTGCTGGTAGAATCGTCGCTATACTACTAAAAATCCAATTTGACTCTACTATTTCTTTAATATATTTATTATCCGCCATTAGAAGTAATATTGAATTACCGTTTTTAAATATATTTATTTATTAAAGCAAATACGAACATAAACATTAATTTATGTTAATATACAAAAATAATATTTGCGATAAAATAATATTAATTAAAACTGATAAAACAATATCCAAACAGTAAACAGCCGTATAAATGATTGATAACTTATTTCGCTTTGTCTATGGATCAAATTGTAAGCTCACTGTGAATATTAATTTGTATATCTCGCGTAACACGGTGGTTAATTACCCTAAATCAGAACATTAATTTTATAAATACAAAACTAAATACACCGACAAATAACATGTTTCATCTTGTCACTTACGTAATGTTTTATCGTGACCTTGTATTTGGTTTGAAAGCAACAATTAAAGATTAAGTCACACTAGTCGGTAGCGTGGAAAGGCTCCGATTGAAACATAAATATGCAAATTGATTAACGCTCTAATAGTTGAAAATAATATTAGACACAAATTAGGTATTGAAGATTTATGCGGACATTTATGCGGAGACGTCTTTTTATAAATTAATTGTATTTATTTTAAAATATTTAAGTACACGTTAGCCTCTGTGTGGTATCTGGCTAAGTTGCATAGCCCTACCTCATTCCTTACCGAGGCGTCGTATAAAGTGTCTAATGTAAGTTGACCCGCCGTGTGGTATCCGGCTAAATATAATAGATTGAAACATAAATATGCAAATTGATTAACGCTCTAATAGTTGAAAATAATATTAGACACAAATTAGGTATTAAAGATTTATGTTCGAACATTTATGCGAAGACGTCTTTGTATAAATTAATTGTTTTTATTTTAAAATATTTAAGTACACGTTAGCCGCCGTGTGGTATCCGGCTAAGTAGAATAGACCACCCTTATTTCTTACGGAGGTGTCGTTAACGGCGACCAAGGTAAGTTGACGTCATGCAAGCGGCCGGTCGTAAATTAACTAGCTGACTCCACTTGGGATAAAAGGGAGGAGGAAATTGTATAATGATCGTCATCATTAGATTATATTTATTTTTTACATTAATGGAGATAGATTTCTTTTAAGAATTTGCATGTCACAAATTCCTGAACCGTCTGGATCCAGCGGCCTTCCCCGAGCTTCTTAAGGTCTTTCCACCTATTGGGGAGTTAGTCTACTCTGCGTTTTTCGATCCCCAAGATCACCACTCTAACACTAGTCTTAGTTCCTCGCACTATGTGGCCAATACCAATTAATTATTTCTCCAATTACCATTTTAGCTTTTGACCCGTGTGGATATGTATTTTTTACTTTACTTTAGTTTTTCTACGGATGTCCTTATTTTAGATTAATTACTCAAAGATACTCCAAGTATAGCACTCTCTAATGCCCACAGGACGACTAAGCTTTTTATGAGGCATAATTTAGCATTTATTTTTTGTTAGCATTCTCTATCCCATAGTACTAGTTATTAATAGCTGGTCGTCATGCAACGGCAGTTTTACCGTATAAAATATTTATGTAAATAATGTTTATTATCAGTTGTCCAAATGACAACTGCTATGCTGTGATATATATGAGATGTGATGTTATGTATACAATGCTCGGAGTACAAAGATACTCAAAGCATAACACTCTCTAATACCCACAGGAAGACTATGCTTTTTATGAGGAATAATTTAGTTTTTTTTAGCATTCCTTAGCCCATAGTACTAGTAATTAATAAAATAACTGGTCGTCATCCAACGGCAGTTTTGCAATGGCATTAAAATATAATTAATATTTAGGTAAGTAAATATAATGTTTATTATCAGTTGTCTAATAAATAAATAAAAACTAGTAGCGTATCAATTATAACTTACAAAAAATAAGCAGACGCAGTTAAAGAGAAGGTCCTAATCATGGTATACTCATAATAAAGTTATATTCATGTTAGTACACTTATTTCTGTAAAGGCAGCGAATCTTTACTGTCCTAACGTACTATATCTAATTAAAATAAAATTACCTTTATTCAAATAAGCTCTTTCAATCACTTTTGAATCGTTAAGGATCAATATGATTAAAAAAGCTCAACTGGTTCAGAACGTTGTTCTTATCGAGAAGAACCAGAAAGAAACTCGACGGTCAATCTTTTAAACATTCACATTTTAATTACTAAACCGCAGTCTAGTATAAAGCTGAAAGGATTTTCAAATCCAGGCTTTTTTAATCATCCAAATAATTTTCAATTTTGTGAAAGGCTTTACGTATAAGTATATATTTTTTACTTAATTTAAACCTTTGTACACTTATAAGTAGTTTGTATACTATAAGAACATCAAGCTATAATTATTCACCGACGGTCCAACTGCATACTAGGTTTTATTTACCCATTAGCACGGATATACGCTGTATAAATTAGTTAATAATAGATTTATTAATTCAGAATATATTCCCATGATTACATGTATAGCAGCTACATTCCTCATACTGTTATTACGCACACTTAACCAACGTTTAATGAAATTACTGGAATTGAATACGAAACAGCGTTAGAAAATCACAGACTAGCTTCAATAAAATTCGTACATCAGCATTAAATATGAATGAAACATACGAAATTGCAACTAAAACTGGCTGTTTATCGTTTAGTGTATCATTATGATTGTTATAAGTCGTTATATCCACGATACGTGAGGTGAGCCGCAGCCCGTAGTGCTGGCTCTCACCTCGGAGACGGGGCGCCGGATTAACGACACGAAATAGTTGTTTGTACACGTCCGACCTCTGCCGATAATAGGAGCTGATCGATCTCCGAGGTGGTAAATTGCAATACACACTTGAAACAAAGAAGTTATTTATCATTGGTACGGAGAACTGTGCAAACAATTTAAAGTAACGGCCTGTTACTATCCCACTGCTGGCACGGGCCTCTTTTCTTCTTTTGGAGAGAAGGTTGAAGCTTAGGCCTACCACGCTGCTCACGTATATACATACATATATCCTAGGAATTCTCCAGAGATATGTAGGTTTTCTCACTATGATTCCTTCACCGAATTCTTGTGTGGTATTCGACTGAGTAGTATTACACTCTTATTTCTTACCGTGGTGTCGTAAAAGGCGAATAATGTAAGTTGAATTACCTTGTGGTGTCTGGTTGAGTAGAATAAACCGCCCTCTTTCTTTCCGAGGTGTTGTAAAAGGTAAGTTGACGTCAGGCGGACGGCAGGTCGTAAAATACGTAGCCAAATCATGTGACAACATGTTTATAACATGTTGTGCCGACTCCACTTAGAGTGGGACAAGGGAATGTGTGAATAAAAGCAAATAAAAATTACTTATATACGTTTTAATAGTAAAAAAACTTATTTGTGCCTAACCGAGGTTAGGTTCTAACTACGTTACTCCTGACTACAAAGTTACACTAGACCACCATTCGCCTACCACAGTTCGCACTCTATAATTGTCATTTTCAATGAACGTAACATTAGTAATTTTGTATAATTAACTCACCGATACAATTTATGAACGCTTTACTATTGAACGAGCCTATAAATGATATTAAGGGAACTAATCCGAGCAATATATTCTAAGTTAGATAAAGATCAAATTAAATAAATATTAGAGAATCAGCAATTCGTCTTTCGCTTTCGAAAGGTAATGAATCAATCTGGCCGACGTAGGGTTTCCACAAACATGTCGAAGCACTCAATCCGCGGCCGGCGGCTGCGAGTGCCTTAATTGACATATGTCAGAATGTGTACAGTTGACCTGCAGGTCACGTGAGAACAGTTTCTTACATTCCACCACTTTCCCTGGCGTAGCCCCAGGCTATTGAGCCATTGTAAATTAGAAATAACAATCGTACAATAGTTAGCAATAAATAATAGTTAACACGTCATCCAAAACAGATTGACTAATTTTTGCACTACAAATTTATTCAATAACTAACAACAATAACTATTAGTTAAAAAAAAACAATAACTATTATTCAGGATATATAATATATTAGTCCCAGGGTGACCCATGCTCGCTAATTTAAAAAACAATTATAAAAAATGAATGGTAGTTATCAACCCAGGTATTTTCATTTCTTTAGTCCGCCCGCTACCTACTGAGCTATCACAACTTTGCAAATGACAGCTAAAATATCATATGCAACATTACAACATATATATTCAACACTTTAGCATTTTTTTAGTGCCTAAAAACAGATATTAAACATTTTTTTAAATGAAACCTAGCTCGGGTTGGAAATCGTTAGAGTCGTTTCCAATTTCCAAAAAAATATACATATACGAGGTGTGTTTAAAAAGTATAAAAATACGAGGTGTGTTCAAAACACACCTCGTATATGTATATGGAATATATTCATTCATATATATTTTCATATATATTATGAAAATATATATGAAAATGCAAGATTAACTCGTTTAAATATTAAAGATATTTGTAATTAACCAGCTGTAATCGTGACTTTTATCGAGTCAAAATAAATGTCAGGATACCCTGAATTATGAGCTCCACGTTTCCGTTCCTGATCTCAAAGGAAAATCAGAATTCTTTCTATTCTATATTCTAACACTATTCTTAGCTCTCCTTTCCGCTAAAGGTAAAGGAAACTTTTTTTAAAGAAGGGAGGAAACTTTACCTTGCTGTAATAGTAACAGGGAACACTTATATTTTAATAACATTTTATTAAGAATAAGTTGTTAAGCCATCAGAAGGGACTGGGAAATGTGATAAATATAAACCCCTGGAAATATTAAGCTTATATTAAATATAAGTAACTTATATTAAACAATAAATTTTAAACGAAAATGTAAACAGTGCTGAAGGTGTACTTCAGTTCTGTACTCAACGTACTGAGGGCTGAGCCATAACGGTCAACGCTTCAGGCAACAACTAGTGATAGATAATTACGATACTAAAACCATTGTCTGGAACCTTCGTAAGAGTGAAATAGCCTATAATAAATGCTTTTAAGGCAGTCATTTTCTCTTTACGCTTTACGAAAACAATGCAGGAGAAGATAAACATAAATCTCAGTGAGCTTGACACTACTGAAAATAAAATATTCAATCGCTTTCCTAACAGTGTCTGATTTTATGATTATAAACAAGTAAAAGACAATTTTTTATACATATTGAATACTTAGAAGTCCATATTTAATACTTAGAATTCGAGAATCTGTAAGATTTTCTATTTCATCTAAGCTAGCTTATGTACTTGAGCAATATTAAAAAAATTTAGTACAATTAAAGCTTATCTAACGAGCTACATACAGAATACTAAATGCGCCAGCAGCTTTGCCCACATGGAAATGACAATTTTTTCCCCGAATTAAAATTTTCAACAAAAGTAGTTATCGTGAAGTAACTTACACTTTACTTAGCGCACGCAAGGATAGCTTTGAATTTTGCCGTTTTCGAAATATTTTTTATTGCTCCTCTCCTATTCGTCTTAGCGTGATGTTATATAACCTATATAGCCTTCCTCGATAAATGGACTATCTTACACTTAAAGAATTTTTCAAATGGGTCCAGTAGTTCCTGAGATCACCGCGTTCAAACAATCAAACACCAGAACAAACTCTTCAGCTTTATATATTATTTGAATCATGGATCTCCGCAAAGTAACGCCTAATTCTATAAATTATATTAGTACAGATAAAAATTCGCATTTTTCTTTCGGGGACTGGTAAAAAACATAAAAACATTTTATCGATAGATTTAATTAAGTAGACAAAAAATCTATGGACAGTTATCCTTTATATCATTGACTTCGCTATTGAAACAAGATTTCTTTATGACATTTCTTTCCTAACAAGATTTCTTTCCTAATATTTACTACAAAAAAATTTCAGGTCGATACGCTGGGTCCCGAAAAAAAAAACAGAAAAACACACACACTTTTGTATTTGTAATATAAGTACGGATCAAAATGTAAAATACATCTTTAGTACATAAACTTTATCGATTTAAACGGTGTGTTCTACCAAAAGAATCTTGTCCTACTTAATATGTCAGATAGTAGACTACCTGCATAAAAGTTAAAATACAGTTATGTGTAATAATAAATAAAATAAATTAGTCACGCAATCACTCTAACAATAGTGAAGATACAAATTCAATTCATTGTAGCTCGAGGCAGACGATACGTTGACGCAACAGAAAACAATGGAGTTTCGGTTCACCGACCTTTCGGGATCTGTGACAACGCCGTGAAAATATGGGCACAGCATAGTTTCAATGGGACCTTGTGTGCATTGGCTACCTTTACATATATATATTGTACAAATCACACTTTGTATATGAAATTATATGACAATTTTTCATACTTTGTATAATGAAATTGTATCTCAATTTTTATGCAGCAGTTTAAATACGGTCAGGTAAAGAAAGCCTACTATACTGTTGAGGATTACTTAGATGATAAGAATGTGTGAATATACCTCTACGACTCCATACAAGACAATAATAACTAAATGTGAATAGTCTTAAAAATATATTTTTAAAAGAGCAACCGCTGAGTTTCTTGCTGGCTTTTTTCTTTAGGAACAGCTTTCCGAACCAGCAGTAGAGTTGACGATTCAAAAGCACTTGTTACTTGTTTACGGTTTTTTATGGAAATTGGAATGGGAAAACCTTTGTAACATACTATTTTCAAAGCAGGTGAAGCCGCTGGCATAACTAGTATCGATTCTTGAGACCATTTTAGCAATTATTAGTCATAATTATTTAAAGTTAAATATTTATTTTTCATACAAAATGTAGAGGTGCGACAAAACATGATGACGAGATGAATACCGCTCCGCTCGTGTCATGCTACGCCCCGTTCAATTAGGTATTGAATTTGAAATTATATTCTAAGTATAAGACAGTTATTGGTTGTTGAGTAATTGAAATGACGTTCTGTATTAGTCATAAAGCAACAACGTCATCAATAACGCCTCAATATTATTTAATTGTAAAATTATTATTTAACTGCTCGAAAGGAACTTAATTTACCTAAAGGAGCTTTAACCGTTTGAGATTGAGATTGTAAAAAAATCATTATTTTACTGAAATAGGTTTGTCAATATAATGCTTTGTTCATAACAACGTAACATATAATAATAGTATAAGTTAAGCAGTAAGTATTAAATGAGCTAACGGAGAATAGCCGTAAATAAATTTAAAAAATATGAATTACCCTTATTATGTTACGTTTTATTGCCCGCGCCCTCTTTTTTACAATTTAAATTAATCTATAAAGCACCTGTAGAAAAAATCCATTTTACGATCGACAAAAACGATCACATACAGACAGGCATAATAAGTTTAGATGTTGCCTCGGTGTATACACTTTAAGACTCGGTGTATTAACTTTAACATTGGAAAGCTGCATTTTTACTGAGCAACATAGGCTATATTACATAAAAATAGGGATGCGTAATAAAAATGAATTAAGGTATAAAAAATTCGCCATAAAAGTCTGTTGATGATGAAACTATTGATGATAATTTTAACAAAAATAAATAAATAGTCCCACTTAGTAGACTTTCCACTGCCACGAGATCGGTATGTACGCGGGTGATACCGCGGGATATTACTAGTTATAGTATAAAATACAAGAGATACATTGTTAGTAGGAAAATTCAAATGCTGTTATGTCTCCGTAGTTATGCAGCGGTTGGCACGAGGCGGCCTCCGGCGAGAGGATAATGCCAGCCCTTCAGCTCCAATGAGAGTAATGCGGCCTCTTTACTACGCCGTTCGGCAACATCTTATTTAGACTTTAAGACACTCAAAATTGACGCATTTCAGTATTGCATTCGACATAAATCAAACTAAAACGTATACCACCTTGATTTGAACTATATAATATAGATAAACTGTATTATAGTATTTCTTAGTAATAAACCAATTAAGCTGCCCTTCCCTCGGGACTGCTTTTGGACTTATTTATTTTAATTTTATATTAGGTATATGATATTAATATCCTCCACTCGCTATGTGGTATCCGGCTGATGAGAATAGACCAAACTTATTTCTTAACGAGGTGTTGTAAAAAACGACTAGGAGAAGTTGACGTCAGGCAGGCGGCCGGTCGTGAAGTACGCAGCCAAATCATGTGACAACATATCTATAACCCTCTACCTCCACTGTAAACCTATCTATGTGTTTCATTAAAATATAATTTTTTGAATAATTTTTAATGTAACTCTAATATCTCTTGCTTAAAAAGTGAAAATTACCTTAAAGTTTTAGATTCATGCATACTTGAAAATAGATTATATTATTGATGTATCTTATATTATAGTTTATCTACACATCAAACTATATACATACTAGCAATACTATTTATTAAAAGTCAACACCTTATGATATATATTTTTAGACTAAACAGTATGTAAGATAAAAGTATCATGTATGTATGTAAAATGTTTTTAGATATAAAAAAGTAAAGTAGGGGCCTATTTCTCTCTCACTACTAGGAATAGGCCTCTTCTCTCCGTTTTTGGAAAGAAGGATTGGAGCTAAGACCTACCACGCAGGTCCAATGCGGATTGGTAGGTAACACATATCTCCAGATTCTCCAGAGATATGCAGCTTTCCTCACGATGTTTTCCTTCACCGAAAAAGCGTGTCATAAATTGCAATTATCAATTAGACATAAGTTTTACCAGAAAAACTTATTGGTGTCTGCCCGGGCTCGAACCCGTGACCTCTTCGAAAGAGTCGCACGGTGTTAAGTAAATATAAAATCTAATCGTTATATGACATAGGCTAAGTTACCAAACTTACGGCACACCTTTATATATAACCAAGGCTGTTTCTATTTCAGTTTAAGCTATAATTATCGTAAGTATATAGAAAATAAATCTTATCTGTTTCACAAGACCATTGTTCGAGGATGTTGGCACACAATAGAACACCAAGAACGGACCTGTCGATGGAACTAGGACGAGGAGCGTCGCGAGGCTGCGGTGGTGAAATGTTGTGGGCGGTACAGCGCACGCCGCCCCGCCCAGCCCTTTCACTGCACCGCCCGCCTCCCTCCACCCTTAGCCACGTTAACAGCCAAACTTGCGTAACCCTAGCTCCGTTCCCCAGAATAGAAACGCGCCCGAGGCTCCATTCAAGCAATCGACTCTTACGCCGGGGCTACATTAGCGCGCAAAGATTCGTGTCGCATTGGCGCGCAAAACATCGTGTGTGACGGCGACATTTGTTCTTGTCTACATTAGCGGGCGAAGATTCGGAAAGCGGCCTACGACGAATATTCGTCGTTGAGTTTTGTCGTCTGTCGTCCCACTTCAAAGTCTGGACGACAATGAAGTGTCCTAACGCTTTGGCTACATTAGCGGGCTACGGCGATGTATGTGGCCGGGTACATCGTTGCAACGCGATTTGTTCGGGAGCAGACGATGTAGCATCGGGGCATTGTCGGCAAACTGGCGCGCATCAAAGGGATTTGTGTTTTGCGCGCCAACGCGACACGAATCTTCGGGCGCTAATGTAGCCCCGGCGTAAGTGTGGCGACTCAAGTGAATGTTGTCGCGAAAAATCCCTTTGATGCGCGCCAGTTTACCGACAGTGGCCCAATGCTACATCGTCTGCGCCCGAATACATCGCGTTGTAACGATGTACCCGGGCACATATATTGCCGAAGCCCGAATATTCGCCGTAGCCCGCTAATGTAGCCAAAGCGTTACAAAACATTTAAGGCACACACAACGTTAGATTGCTCAGTCCTTACTACCCTGTTAATGCAATCGTGGATTAACAAATGAGCGAAACTTCACGATTACTCTATAAATTATTTCTCCAACTTTGAACTTACGAGAGATCTTTTAATTAGGTTTCGATAGTGCCGTCGTGACGTTCGTAGTCGTAATAAACGTTTATAAAATCTAAGCTTAATTGATTGGGTATATGATATAAATGTGTAATTATTTGTTGATTTATTGCACTTTATGAGGCAATATAGTTAATTTTCAACCACTCTTTTAAATGATATAACTACGTAGGTACATATTATTTAGAAATTGACTTGCGATTGCAATCGAGATTTCCATAATATTATTGTTGAAGTTAAAGTAACTTTAATAAAAAAAATATTATTTATTAATTTTATTTTAAAAAAATCTGTTTGTATCCTATCTCATCATAACCTAACATTTTTATAAAAGGATACTTACATAGAAAGCTTAATTCACTATTGACAATTATATAAATGATAAAAATGCACGGATTTCATTACTCTCCAACCTTATTCAAGATGGAGAAGAAGTAAAAATCATTAGCACTTATAATTCTAGTGTATAAAAAACTTAGGAATACATTGATTATGAAAAACTTATATATTTATTGACTGGCTCCTTGGCGGAGTTGGTAGCTATCCTGCCTACAGCTCTGCGGGTTGTTGGGGGGTCGATTCCTACCGAGGGCCGACATTTTCTAACAAAAAATTATTGCTTTTTCGAGCCTGGGTGTATATAAGGTTAAGTATGTATTTAAAATTATATAAGTATGTATATATTTACCAGTTGTCTGTCATCCATAACACAAGTATTAAGTTACTTACTTGGGGACGGACGACCGTGTATGTAAGTGTCCCATATATGCAATCGGAACAAAAAAAAAACAAGGAAAATCCATTTACTTAAAATACTCTGATCGTCTGGGAAATAAATATTCTGACTTCTTACATTTTTTATTACATTGATAAGAACTTATTTACAGTTACAATAACTACTAAAAACTCTGTTGAAAAGTCTTCATTTAAACATATATCCGCAGCTTATCCTTCCATCCTGTCTCGTTATATTCATATAATGATAAACGTTATTCCACCCAAAGCCATTTGTTACAACCGTAACGTAACGTAAACATCATAATTCACGCAAACATATAATAAATTAGTATTATACCTTATAATAAATCTGTATAAAGTCTAAACGCGCTTAACATAATTACGGAAGCAGAGTGGTTGTAATTAGACGCGATTGGTACAATAACTATCGGCTTTAGGTTTATTGTTTAATGCTCCAAACTCAGCAACAGATGAAAGGTTAAAAAGCTCAAATAAGCGTGCATTAGGAAAGAGGTGGCCCGGGGTCGCGGCTAGAATGCAAACTGCCGCCCATACATTAAATCTGCTGCATTGGAATTGCAAAGTCGTGATTTGTCAAAGCATAATCTAAAGAACCGCAATATTCGCACATCGTAATTATTATCAAGTAAAATGGCACCAAAATCTCGAACAAAATCTCACGGTTTAGGTATATGCTAATAGATACCATTGGCAATAGAATACCATACATGCTTCAAAGAGACTCGTGTCATTTTAACATAAAGACATGTTGAAGGTGCAACAGTGCATGCATAGGGCTGATAAGTTCATAGAATTATCTTAAATAGTGTTTAACGATAAATATATTTGTTTATAATTAAATTCTGCGTCAATATAAAAAAATATGTTAAGAAGAACCATTCTAATATGCTTGATTTGAAATTAAATGAAATGAAATATAATTGAAATGAAATTGAAATAAAATTGAAATGAATTTCATTTAATTTCATATGCCTGATTTAAATTATATCAATCAAGCTGTATGTTCTTGCATCAACGTTCGTGATCACTTAAGTGTTAAAATACCCTCAATTATGTACTGTTATGTACAGGGTGTATATTTGTATTAAGTATATATTTAAAAATATATATTTACTAGTTGTGTGTCTACCATAACACAAGTATTAAGTTACTTACTTTGGGTGCAGACGAACGTGTGTGTAAGTGTCCCATATATTTAATTATTTATTTACTGTGTCTTGGCTGTTGGCAGTTGAAATTTTTGGGCCATATAGCGTAAAAACAATCTAATCCTTACATCCATAATACAAAAGCACTACATATGTTCACTATTACAAACTCAATATTTGTTTCGCCTCGCAACCGAAGCATCATCATGAGATGCATGTATAAATATAAATAAATATATGGGACACTTACATACACGGTCGTCCGTCCCCAAAGTAAGTAACTTAATACTTGTGTTATGGATGAGAAGCAACTGGTGAATATATACATATATAATTTTTAAATATATACTTAAATACAATATACACCCAGGCTCAAAGAACAAACAATTTGTTTGATAGAAAATGTTGGCCCTCGACAGGAATCGAACCTTTGACCCGCATAGCTTCAGGCAGGATCACTAACCACTGCGCCGTTATTAGGTATGAAAACGGATTGTCCACTCTACATTTAACATTATATATATTTTGTACTTTACTTTATCACGGATTATAGCAAAATAATTTTTTGTTACTTTTGTATTATGGATCTCCGCAAAGTAACCCTTATTTCATAAATTATTTAATTCTTAACATTAAAAAGCAGTTATTTGATTAAAACATAAATCAAAATTGACCGATCACTAATTGTTTCTATCAGCGATAAGCTTCCTTGTTGCGAATTATGGATTACTGACCAATCATAGTTTGTAAAGAAAATTGAAAATTGTACCCGTGTTATTGCTTATAACGTTAAACGTTAATGACAGTACTGCGGTTGCAAGATAACTAATAGGATAGAGGTATAAGAAATACGAGGTAGCGCCTTTTGTAATTCATAATTATTGCAATTTATATGTTTCATAAGTATAAAATTAGAACACGCTATTACAAAAATAATATATTTATTCTGTTCATCGCTATTACAGTATTTCAAGAAAACTATTAAATGAATGCTGATACAGAAAGACTACTGAGAATCGCATTTATACCAATTTATATAGTTTGTTTGTTTGATCGTTTGAACGCGCTAATCTAAGGAACTACTGCACTGATTTGAATAATTCTTTCAGTTTAAGATCCACAGTTAGGATATATAGTCAGTTTAGGATCCAGAAGTCCACTTATCGAGGAAGGCTACAATACACAATACAATATAATATCACGCCAAGATAAATACGCTTATAAATAGATGTAAACCTTAACGCTAATACTTACGATAAAAATATATGTAACCGGCCATCATAAAACTAACTAACACTGTTTGGTGGACAGGAATGGAAGTATTAACAAGAATTATTAAAATATTAGTATCTATATTATGTATTACAGCAAAAAAATGTATTGTTTTATATTACATTGTAATGTATTACAGCAATGTTATAGTAATATTTTTTTTAAAGATTTTTTATTTTATTTTATTTACAGCAAAAATGTACAAGTTAAATCTATCTTAAATTACTTACACGCTAGGACTATACAAATCATGTCCACGTGGAATGGTCCCAAGAATGCTGGCAGCATTTCCGCGGTGAATCGCTAGGCTATAATATTAATAAGCTGTAAAAATTTTATTATTTAGCATTGTAGCATGGAGACCATGTATTAATATACGATTGGAGGTAAGTTAGTAAGTAAGTAGGTAAAGGTTTGGGGAGACCCAAACATTATTTGTGTGATTACCTACAAGCTGCATCAACTTAAACGTGAACAAATATAAAATGACAAAATAACATAGATCTGTAAATGATATTACATTAAAAATTAAACAATAAATTCACATTTTATGATAACCTAAAAATAAAAAAAATATATATTACGATACATATTATATTACGATATTTACAATTTACAAACTATCAAAAAAATAATCCAGAAACATGTGTTTCAGACTTAATTCGGTATTTTCATACTTATTAACATTAATGTCTGTAACTTCACGACACGTCACAAATTTCAACACTTTCAATATCTACAATGAAGTAATTTTCCACCCTAATCATTGCTACTCTATATTTAAGTCGATACCTAATAGCCGTGCACCAAACAACGCCAAGGTATCTGTATTAATCAATCTCTTAATTACACATTTAATTTATGTGTGGGTGAGTTTAAAATTATGAACGCGACTACGTGTAATGCATATCTAATAAATTAATTTGACGTATGCTCTTGGATTATCTTGATCAGATACTCAATTAAGATACATCATTTCGCTGTTCACTTAAAGACATTTCGTGCACCTCACGCCAATAATTCTTAAAGTGTGTACGTGAAACGGTAAAAGAATAAATATTTTTAGGTTTTTACTTTGTTAAATTATTACTTGCCTTAAAATGTAGCGACATACATTTCGAGTAGAGAATATCACAGTAGGTCGAAAGCCAGAAAGTACCCTTAAAAAAATATCCAAGCGATCTCGCTACAACAAAGTACATACAGATTTAGATAGATGTATAATAAATATCTTTGATTTTATATTTATTTTAACATTACTAGACTTTCGTAAGCCAAATCTATACTAATATATAACGCTGAAGAGTTTGTTTGTTTAATTGCTTGAACGCGCTAATCTCAGCAAATACTGGACCGATATGAAATTTTTTTCCAGTGTAACATAGTCCATTTATCGAGAAAGGGTATATATCACGCTTAGGTGAGTAGGAGGAGTAGCAATAAAAAATAGTGCGAAAACGGCAAAAAATTAAATTCTAATATCACAGTATTAAAAACGATAATTTTTATGTAAAGGAGTAAAGACGATTTCAATTACAGTTTATCTTTACTTGTTATAATTGAATAGTACGGTTTCTTTTTTAAAAAGTCAACAAGATGCATTACGGGTGATGGATGACGGGGTAGAGAATTTCCCTGGCACCCTTGACGTTTATCTATGTTTAATAACTTTTCTAAAAAAATAAAGTAATTGGCTGCACATTTTTTGCTTTGTTGTTACCTACTTGATACATGGGGATACATATTATTAGAATGGACAAAAACCACGTGATCCCTACGAAAAATAAAAAAAACTGTTTATTTTCATAACAGCTTAGGCTCTTACACTAAGGTTCTTGAGATCTTCTGGTAATATATAAACACTTGTGTTAGAAAATCTTGCTCTTTTATAACATAAATGAACAATATAAATATATATTTTTTTTTAAATATATGGGACACTTACACACACGGTCGTCCGCCCCCAAAGTAAGTAGCTTAATACTTGTGTTATGGTAGACAGACAACTGGTGAATATATACTTATATATTTTTTAAATACTTAAATACAAATATACACCCCGACTCGAAGGCCAACAAATTCATTTATAGAAAATGTTGGCACTCAGCGGGAATCGAACCCGCGACCCGTGGAGCTGAAGGCAGGGTCACTGCCGACTACGACAACGGGCCAGTCAATATATAGAGCATATTTAATAACTACCTACTAGTAATACTCGCACAAATGCCAACTACGCCAACGGGCCAGTCAATATATAGAGCATATTTAATAACTACCTACTAGTAATACTCGCACAAATGCCAACTACGCCAACGGGCCAGTCAATATATAGAGCATATTTAAAAACTACCTACTAGTAATACTCGCAGTAATGCAAATTAATTCGTGGCAGTGTCCTGCAGCGACAGCTGCTCTCCTTTACATACATATACAATTTAAACCCGTTTATAGCTTTCCAATGAGAAGATAAATATTTCTTAGGCGAAGACGTCGTTTCTGTTTTGTCGATGTTCGTAATCCGAACTATCTATATCTTTAAATTATTTCCCTAAGCCTCCACGATGTAACACCGCGAAGACTTCTGATAACGCTTTGATTTATGCTATGGAATATTTAATGACACTAGACAATTGCAAAATTTATAAGGCACCCCATTTAGTTACAATACGTTACAAATAAATTTACAGTTAGGATCATGTTTTCCATATTCCCAACGACTTTCAATAAGGCTAGGTCTTGTCGGGCACTTGTGTATTCCACGTGGGGAATGTTATTGAAGGGTCTAAAGGTTGGTCTGGAATAGCATAATTGTACGCTATTATGGCCCCTTAAACAGTTGGTCTCGTATAATTCAATTTTATGCTATTGTATGAATTTTCTCAGTCGTTAGTATCGCAGTATATCAGGGCAATAAATTTATATGTACACATAACGTTGTAGCATATGATTAAATAAGATACATATTTGGTTTATCTTAACATAAACTAGGAACCCTGCTAGGATACAGATTTCAGTAAATATTGAAGTAATATACGCCGTATGGAATCCGGCTGAATAGAATAGTACCACCCTCAATTCTTATCGAGGTGTCGTAAAAAGCGACTAAGGTAAGCGACCCGCCGTGTGGTTTTCGGCTAAGTAGAATAGACCGCCTTCATTTTTTACCGAGGTGTTGTAAAAGGCGACTAAGGTATGTTGACCCACCGTGTGATATCCGGTTGAGTACAATAGACCACCCTCTTTCTTACCGAAGTGTCGTAAAGTATGACTTAGGTGAGTTGACGTCAGGAAGGCGGTCGGTCGTAAATACGAAGCCAAATCATGTGACAACATGTTGTGCCGACCCCCACTTAGAGTGGGATAAGGATTTATTTATTTGAATACTTTATTTTATTTGAATAAAGAATATTTTGAATTTGAATTAGAATTCATCAATGTCCTGACTTAGTGAAAATTCAAAATAATTAAAATAAGATACTAATTTTGTGATTGTTTAATTGATCATACTCTATAATAAGAGTTTTCATTTTTTAACTATTGATGGCATATCTGAGAGAGAAAAACGAAAGATTTTAAAATTAAATATCAAAAAAGTTAGAGGATAAGTTGGATCACAGTAAGTAACATTTATTGTACGTGTTTTAGTTTTAAGTAATTAAGTAAATTAAAACGTTTCATTTATTTAATTGTAAAATATGATCTTACATAATTGTAGTAATATATCTAATGAAGTTATTTGATCAATGTTTAATTTAATATACAGATAACATATAACCATCTTAAAATATAAATTTTACGGAACATAAAAGCGATTTCAATTCATCGGAAGCGTGAGAGCAAACTACATTGGACCCTTAGTATCGAAATTACAAGCACTGAGCACGACGCGTCGCCGCAATATCTACCGCAGGACGAGTGATGCTAACAATTTATTGCGCTACAACAAGTAATATGTTGTTCGTCTACTTTAAACAAGAATAGTAGTAGATTACTGATCCATTGTATTCTAAGTTTATAGTATTTATTCATAGAAGCAGTCTTCCATGATCCATCTTTAGAAAAAATCTTTTCTACTTTACTGTAGTAGTAAAGTTGACTGGCCCGTTGGCGCAGTGGGAAGTAACCCTGCCTTCAGATCCACGGGTCGTGGGTTCGATTCATTCTATCAATGAATTTGTTTGTCTTCGAGTCTGGGTGTATATATGTATTTAAATACTTAATAAATGTATAAGTATATATTCACCAGTTGTCTGTCACCCATAACACAAGTATTAAGTTACTTACTTTGGGGATGGACGACCGTGTGTGTAAGTGTAAGTGTCCCATATATAAAAATAACGCTGTTCAATATATTGCATCCGTTGAATAGTATTAACTATCAAGCTCAGATTGAAAATGTCAGTTTCGTCAACATCGCAATGTTTTTGAAAAAACTATATACTTTTAAGATTTTCGACACTATCCAAGGTTTCTTAGAGCTTACCCAAGATACACATCGAGCATACTGCGGATGCTGTCGCAATACAAACAGTCATATTAACACTACAAGATACATTTAAGCATTAAATAAAATTACAAATCAATTTTATTTAAGAATAGGTAGGTAGGAATAGGTATTGTATAAGAAAACGCATATTTAGTATTTTCTTTTTTTTTACTCTTTTTTATTTACAACAAAGATGTACAAGTTATATATTCTTTCTATCTTAAACTACTTACACGCTAAGACTATACAAACCATGCCCATGTGGAATGGTCCCAAGAATGCTGGTAGCGTTTCCGCGCTGAATCGCTAAGCTGATTCTTTGAGCGTAAAAGGAGCCAGTCTTCTTGTAACCTTAAGAGGCAATCAACCAAGGCGTTAAAACGGATAAAAAAAATTGCAATTTGACTCCATGGCCCTAGGGTGTCATTTGCAAACGACACACATATATAACTCTCGCTGAGAGATTCTTCCGCTTGCCGGATTTTCTTAGTTCTTAAATTTTAGAATATTGAAACAGGTCATTTGGATTCAGTACCATGCCTGTAATATACAGGTAACACAAGATATTACGCAATTTCACCTGACCAGGCCATGTTCGGTCATAACCTACCTTTCACATAACAAATGGCATCTGCAATTACTAAACGTTTAATTATAAGAGAGATATATTGCGAACAATTATTCGTAATTCCCTACAACGCAACGCTGTCTCATCATCCATGTATTTTCTATTTCCATTCTCGAGCGGCTCCTCTGAGCTAATAATTGAATTTCCAGAGAACAATTGCTTCGATTACAGCGCCGCTCGACACGGATCGACGCCTAATGAATCTTCCCCTGTCTAGTTATTTACCGAGATAAACTCTGTATTTACTGGGTACATGCGCATGATTGCACGAGCTCCTAATAAATTAGATTTATCGGGAATGAAAGTAACTGTACATACATATCATGCTAGTATGACATAAATTAATATGCATACGTATTTATACAGTTTAAATGACTTTCCGAATCCTGTCTGAACATTTTGGTGTAGCTACGTTTATTGGTTACCTACACGATTTTCGATGAGAAATTGGTTTGATGTGTATCAGCTTTATGTAAATGTAATGTTATTTCTTATGTTAGATACATAATATATACATACGTAAATTAAAAAGAAGTTATAACACAAAAATTTATCTGCAAAATAACGCTTAGTTCTAATATTCAGTTAGTAAGGTCTAATGTTATATACCTACTTGCATAATGCTTGTCGCCTAATATCTTTCTTTGTGAAAATTGTTACTTCATTAAAATTTAGTATCTTGTAAGAGATATTAAAAGGTTTTTATAGCGGCAGTTTAAATATGAAAATAGTTTAAAAAGTTATAAGTAAGCTAACACTGTGATCATCAGCAAGCTTATAATGATGATATGGATAAGAGCGGTGGTCACATCATTTATGACGGTGTGTAATGAGGTCAAGTAAAGTTAGTGCTCCTTCCAAATTCAAATTCAAATTCAAATTCAAAATATTCTTTATTCAAATAAACTTGTATACAAGTGCTTTTGAATCGTCAACTTTACTGCTGGTTCGGAAAGCTGTTCCTACCGAGAAGAGCCAGCAAGAAACTCGGCGGTTGCTCTTTTAAAAAAATAATTCTTAATATTATTTACATTAAGTCGTTACTGTCTTGTACAGGTTCAAAGAGAGCTATATCCACACATTCTTATCTTCTAAATAATCTGCAAGAGTATAGTAGGCTTTCTGTACCAGCCTCTTTTTAACAGTGTTTTTAAACTGCTGTAATGGCAGTGCTGAAATTGATTGCGGAATTTTATTATAGAATCTTATACCAAAACCCACAAACGAGTTACGCACTTTAGCAAGGCGCAAAGCAGGAACCGCAAGCTTATGTCGGTTTCTGCTTTGTCTATTGTACACATCACCTATCGTTTTATAATTCTTTATATTTTTATGTACA
The DNA here is from genome assembly GCA_947086495.1 of Morpho achilles. Classification (NCBI taxonomy): domain Eukaryota; kingdom Metazoa; phylum Arthropoda; class Insecta; order Lepidoptera; family Nymphalidae; genus Morpho; species Morpho achilles. The sequence continues at coordinate 12,024,367 of CAMTZB010000007.1, read as the reverse complement.
TAAATTAAATTGCTCAAAATATACTGTGAAGCAAATGTAAGAATACCTGTTTCCTTAAACTTCTCTCGCAGGGAATCACGCGGTCTTAAATTATAAATGCCACGTATAGCTCTCTTTTGTAAAACAAAAATTTTTTCACTATCCGCGCATTTACCCCATAGCAATATTCCATAGGACATAATGCTATGGAAGTAGGCAAAATAAACAAGTTTTGCTGTTTCAACATCTGTGAATTGTCTTATCTTTCGAACAGCGTAGGCCGCTGAACTCAGTTTCCCTGCAAGAGTTGTTACGTGTGTGCTCCATTGGAGTTTTGTATCCAGGGATATTCCCAAAAATACAGTTGAATTATCTGTTTTTAGTGGTACATTATTTAAAGTGAGCCTATTTGCTGTTTTTGCAGCATTAGGTAATGCAAATTCTATACATTTAGTTTTATTTGAGTTCAGTACCAAATTATTTAGCCTGAACCAATGAGCTACTTGCGATAAACCCCTGTTTACTTCGTCAAAATTATCGTCATTTCTATTAACTTTAAAAATTAATGATGTATCATCTGCAAACAGTACAATATCGCAAATATTATGAATAAAATATGGCAAATCATTTATATAAACTAAAAACAGAAACGGACCAAGGATTGATCCTTGAGGCACACCCATAACTAAGGCCGTTCCGGATGACTGCACATCATTAATGCACACTCTTAGAATCCGGCTGTGAAGATACGATGCAACGAGACGAAGTGCATTGTCTTTAATGCCATAATAGCCAAGCTTTAGCAATAAAATTTCGTGTTGAACGCAATCAAATGCTTTGGACAAGTCACAAAATACCCCTATGGCATTTTGTGAGTTCTCCCACGCATTTTGTGAGTTCTCCCAACAAATATGAGCTCCATACAAAGTTGGCGTGATGGCGTGTTGGCGATTGACCGTATTGTTTTCAAACCTCGTTTGGTTTGGAAATCAAAATTCAAATTTATATCAACTTAGTACTTATATATTTATGTTGATTTTCGTATTTTATTTATTTTCGTGTCGTACGGCGGTGTGGTATCCGGCTGAATACAACAGTACTACCCTCATTTCTTACCAAGGTGTTGTAAAAGGCGACTGAGGTAAGTCGACCCGCCGTGTGGTATCCGGCTGAGTAGAATAGACCACCATCTTTCTTACCGAGGAGTCGTAAAATACGACTAAGGTAAGTTGACGTCAGGCAGGCGGCCGGTCGTAAAATCGCAGCCAAATCATGTGACAGCATGTTTATAACATGTTGTGCCGACCCTACTTAGTAAGTATGGTCGGCACAACACAATAGTAGAGTAGGATAAGGGCCGGAGGATGATATTAAAATGTAAGGTAAGTATGTACCCTATTACAAATATTATAAGAAAATAACAAACAGTAATAGAATAATGCATTGTAAAATTTATAATATAATCGTGAATGCAATTTATTTTAGTTATTTATTAACCATGTGGCTACACCCTAATAATAAATAATGATAATAGGTTTCGCAACAATCGATACCGGGCAGGCAGCGTCCGCACGCGCAGCCGATCATCGACAACTTCAATCAATCGGATGCGGCCCATTTCACGATTCCAATATCATTCTAATGAAATGTCAGCACTTAGTGAAATTTGAGTTGTGCAACGCCAATGGAGTTATTCTTCCGAGATATCAATTTACTTGAAATTAAAGTATTGCACAGCCTTAAAAAGCTGTGGTAGCCCAGCGGTAACACCGTGCGACTCTTTCGAGGAGTTCAAACCCGGGCAGACACCAATAAGTTTTTCTGTTAAAACTTATGTGTCTAATTGATAATTGCAATTTATCACACGCTTTTCGGTGAAGGAAAACATCGTGAGGAAACCTGCATATCTCTGGAGAATTCTGGGGATATGTGTAACCTACAATCCGCACTGGAGCAGCGTGGTAGGTCTTAGCTCCAAACCTTCTCTCCAAAAACGGAGAGAAGAGGCCTATTTTCAGCAGTTGGATAGTAACAGGCCGCTACTTACTCATTTACTTACAGTCTTAAATAATATTACTCGAGATATTACATAGAACGTACGGAAAGTTTTAATTTTGTTTACAAACAGCATGATCTCATTGCACCATTAAACCCACCCATTAAAGTACTGTTATGCGTAACCCGTGTGGAATCCGGCTGAGGAGAATAGACCACCCTCTATTCTTACCGCGGTGTGGAAATTTTTGATTTTACTGTTATAGTAACTGATCTTTTAACTTCTAATTCAATGGCGTCAAAAAATATATCTGTCAAATTGAGTAAACCCTTTGAAGTCACTCAAAACGTAACTTATTTATTTTATTACAGTCTACACAGCCGTCGAGACGTTGGCAACAATCCATAAGGAAATTGAAGGGGTCGAATGTGAGCGCAGTGGCAATACAGCTAGCGGCTTGATGCTCAATATCTATTAGCGGTAATATCTTAGCGGGGAGATGGCTCTGGCCCAGATCTGAAGCCGGTCGAACCAGTTCTCCAGGCATCCTTGCGTAACGCCCGCGCACCCGATCCGCTTGCAAAAATGCATTATATTAAGCCTCAAAATATCTCACACTCATTGGAACAGTCTGACTGCCTAGTAGGGATGTGACTTGGAGTAGAAAAATTTGATTAATAAATAATCGGTTTTTATTCCATTAAAAATAATCGATTTAAAAAAATCGATTATTTTGTTATAAAATAATCGATTTTTTAAAAATCGTATTTTTTTCTGACTATTTTAAAAGTTGCCTTTTGTAATATTTATAATTAATTACAAAAAAATACTAATTAAAGTGGACAACTACCAAGAAATAATATCAGATACGTTGTTTGTGAAATCGGATTAAATGCATATCTAATCTTAAAAAACAAGAAAAGGAGTAAAAAAGAATAATCGATTTAAAAAAAAATATTTGTGATGAAGAAATAATCGATTATTTTAAAAATCGATTAATTTTTCACATCGCTAGTGCCGTGAACACCGTATGGACGATATACATACATACTGACCGCACGATACAGATTAAGCTCACGGCCATTGCTCAACTTGCACTGTTTTTCGACTGGGAAAACGAAAAAAACTGAGGCTTATTATACCGTGATATAAATCATGAAATTATAATTTCGGCTTCGCCACGCCTTCGAATGATATGCAATTTTATTTTGGAAATTACGCAGCGATGTCTTATTTATTGCGTTTCTTTTAGTCATTAGCATATCCTCCTACGACTGCAGTCGTTTAGAAAAGAAGATGGCCTTGTGTTTTGATTTTAAATGCACAAAATCTGTTGCCATTAAATAGCTTTAGCCCATTAAAATTTATAACTACTTTTATTTATTTAATAGCTCCCAAAAAAAATTCACATATTTATTTAATAAGTTTTTATATACTGTGTTCCTACATTTAGGTTTAATTCTAGATCCTGTTCTTTTATTTGAAAAATATGTGTCTTTAACCGTTCTTAATTGTTTTTATCGAGTCAAAATACTTTACAAAATTCGTAAATCTATTTAAAAAACTCCGTATACAAATAGTAGAAGCCCAAGTATTATCTAAGTTAGCTTACAATGGTATAGTTAATAGTATATATATTCGGAAGCGTTCAGAATACTTGCGGAGTACTGGTAAAAAATTAAGCGTTCCACGTCATTGTTCAGCTGCATTCAGGGGTAATTTTAAATACGCCGCAACCAGGTATTGGGTTAATATTCGAACCCCTATTAGAGATTTGTCAAGTAAATACTCTTTTAAAGTTAAGCTCAAAATTTTTTTGTTGGAGAAGCAAAAGGAATTTGAAAATTATGCGGCTGAAATTTCTTTCTTTTAAAACAAGTACAATGTAAGTAAAGGTTATTAATATTTTAATTTTATATGTAATTTTTACATAAATTATATGTAAGTTTTTAGCTATGTTGTATATAGATAAGGGCAGGAGAATGATGATGATCCGCATTGAGGATAGCCAAAAATTATTATATATGATAGGACGACAGCGGTTTTATTTTGAAACCCAGCTGATATGAATTCGAACCTATTAACAGCCTTAAATTTTAACATGTATAGTATGAACTCGCCATTTAATTCGAAATATAAATTTCGAAACAAATATATTTTATCGTTCATTAATTTCATTTGCGCTATTACGCTTTAACACCGTGTTACTGTGTTCAACTCAACTTAGAAATAATCTTTATGTATGAAACATAAACAGTGTTCATTACTAGGCAATTAAAATAGAAGCCTCAATATTGTTTATAACTTAGTTCCCATGCCCCAAACATGGCGGCAGAAAACTGCAACACTAAAACAGGATCTTAGTGATAATTTATTGATAAAATCATAGAATAAACCGTAGGCGGCGTGCACCAACCGGTTCGCGTAAAATAGCGCTCCGCTTAGTCCACTGTAGTATCGTGCCCATCTGCTTTCCTTTAACGGTAATGAACATGAAAATAATATTATATTATCAACAACAATGTTTTAATTTAGCAGTGATGTGAAAATAAAGATTAATTTAAAGAATAAACATTTGTAAACAATGGCATTAAGCGACGGTAAATGACAAACGATGGTTTTTCTGAACTAAATATATGCTGTTCGCTCTAACGCCTTTTACAGAGTTTCCGAGCAATACAAGCGAGGGCAGAAGCATTATCGAGGTTATGTACTGCGCAGCTTAGAGCTCGGAAGCTGGTAGCAGAAGGTGCCTACTAGGCCGGATCATGGCTTAGTTCATGGCTTAGTTGTTACATGTTGCGTGGTGCTAGTAGTATGACTGTAATTAGCGAATTGTGGCGAGAAGCGACCGGCGACCGAGGTAAAAAAACTGGGGTCGCCTCTGACCGGGTTACGTGAAAACTTAGAACCAGAGCTTACTAAACGATTGTCACTATTTTCATGTTTTCCAGTTAGCATGGGAGTCATCAGGGTAAAATATTAAGCAGAAACAACGCTAGTTACGTCGCAGCATATTTATTTGTATTTATAGCCTGTCACTTACTCATCACTCCCTTGTTAATGTATCCGAATTTGCCATCGATCCAGCGATCTGTCCTAAACGCGTATAATCGTAAACTTCGCAAAAAGGTCATCAAATTATAGTACTCTAATAACCATATGTTACTTTAATAGATGTTTGTCACAAAACAAGCACCATTACTTTTCTGCAGCAGTGTGCGAGTAAATTAAACACATTCTACACCAATAGAATAGCCGTGAGAGAATATTGCGGCACCGCGCCCTACCCGCCATGTTTCGCATATATTTGCTTGCATTATCACAGATCTGTTAGAACATAAACTTTTATTTTATGTTGGGCTACATGTAGTTTCGTGTTTTTATAAATTTGTAAATGTGCAAAAATATATCTGTAATCGCCCGGCTGCAGTACTGAGGAGAATCTGGTGACTAACATGTGCCATGGAAAGAACGTGCTTGGGGTGACACTAAGTGACCAAATTACGAATATGAAATGGGTAGAAACGCCAACTCATAGAACCATAAGTCGCGAACAATCTGATTGCGATACAAATGAAGATTTTCTTTCAAGTATATAGGCTTTGATAGTACAGGACAAAACTAAGAAATATCAACAAAGAGAAAATTAATCAAGAGAAAATTTGCTAAAAATGAGGTGTTTGCCTCTTTTATAGAATTAGGCGTTGCTTTGCGGAGGTCCATAATATCATAGTAAGTAACGGCCTGTTACTATCCCACTGCTGGGCATAGGCCTCCTCTCTCCATTTTTGGAGAGAAGGGTTGGAGCTAAGACCTACCACGCTGCTCCAATGCGGATAGGTAGGTTACACATATCCCTAGAATTTTCTAAAGATATGCAGGTTTCCTCACGATGTTTTCCTTCACCGAAAAGCGTGTGAAAAATTGCAATTATCAATTAGACACATAAGTTTTAATAGAAAACTCATTGGTGTCTGCCCGGGTTTGAACCCATGATTGTCTCTAGAGATTCACACGGTCGCACCGCTAGGCTATCACAGCTTGTCATAATATCATAATTCTCCATAATTCTCATTACTTTTGTCTTTGCCTCTTCCAGTTGCCAAATGGTCCTTCTTTGATTATGTCTATCCAGTGCTCCCCAAACATTGTTTAATATCATCCATCCATCGCATTTTTGGTTTACATCTTCATCAATTCCCGCTTGGTCCGATAGTTTGATAATTGAAATCAATGAACTGTCATAGATAATATATATTAGATTAATACAATTACTTTGGTACTAGCCACATATATTATTAAATAATAAGATTTGTTAAATATTAAAGCATTTTTGTTAATACCACAACTTATTACACTTATTTATTCTTTTACTTTATTATTAATTTAATAGTCATTTGTACAAGTTAGTTATTTGTTTATTTGCGTCAGTTCCTCCCTTATTTGCAAGCTTTAGACGTAATGTACTAATTCAAACGGAAATTTCTCCTTACTTCTGTTCTTAATTAGTACAACATTCCTGTAGTGTGCTAATAAGCTACCAATTATAATCACCATTCGTTCCATAAATGTTAAACTCTATTTTTCTTTCACGAGATCTTACTTTGCTAATATTATTAATTAAATTGGAATTAAATATTTTTAAACTGTGCATTTAATTTATATCGATCTATTTTAAATACAGTCACTACACAATAAAATATGTACTATCTATTGCAAATGTTGAGTATTCTTTTTAGCACAATATTCAGAAAGTTGGGAAAATTATAGTGATTTTTCCAACTTTCCAGTTTTTATTATTTTAATACTATTATAGCATTTTATATATTTTTATAAGTACTATCAATGCAAAGTTACTTATAAATAGAAAATATTTCAGTTCATTTAGAATTTTGTTATGCCTGATCTAGACTGACCGTTCCGATTTAAATAGAAATTTATCTCTGACGCAATACATTGTACTTCTTCGTCCGATGGACGTCTAATGCTGGACAAAGATTTCTTCATGGTATCTCCGGAAACTTTGGGTCGCTTGTATCCAGCGGCTTCCCGCGAGCTTTTTGAGGTCGTGTACCGACACGGCGCTTTCCGGTGTGGGGTCATTATTCCAAATTCTACAATTGTACAAATTCTACACTTATAGCCTAATAAAGAACAATTCATACTGCGCTATTATAAAGCTATGGCAGATGGTTAACAATAACGGATTTTTATATTCTTCACCTTATGACCAGTGCTCTACAACAAGAGAGAAAAATTTATAAAACATAGGTATTATTCTGAAAATTGTATAGAATGAAATTGATTTCTTATTGATTGATTCGATTACCTTTACTAAAATGTTAATAAAATTACCGCTGTATGCAACAGGCGTTACTAATGTAGGGTCACCATTATTAAGATATTTATAGAGATATTGAATTCCAGAAAACATTATGAATTTTTCATGTATATAAAGTTTTTGTACTCCTTTTACTGCGCTATTTTAATATATATTTCATGTAAGTACGAGCTATTCACTAAAATTATTATATCTCTCATACTATCATAGCTCTTGATCAAACGATAAATGCCTCTGATTCATCCCGGATCGATCTAATTTTTGTGATGGAGATATTTGCAGGTTTGGATGGTGACAGAAGCCACTCCTAATTTCAAGACTACAGTCCACGCGAACGAAGTTGCGCGGCTAAAAGCTAGTATTATATAAATCCCATCTTATGGCCGAAAAGGCGAAACGAATATCTATAAGTTTCGTTTTTTATTTATTTATTACGCCAACAACTTACATACAAGTTTGTCCAACAATCATTGAAAACTAACGTTCGTATCTAAATCTATCACAGGCTTAAATATGAATAACAGACAATTTCTAACTTAATTGAAATATATATATATATATATATATATATATATATATATATATATATATATATATATATATATATATATATATATATATATATATATGTAATATTATATTTTTTTTCATATAAACATGTAGAGACGTACACATTGTTATATTATTTCAACTATTCACAAGTTTCACAAAAAATGTTCTACATAGTTCCTCGATTAATAATTTCGTGGAACTAAAACGAGTGGTGGTCCTACATAATGTAAATACACCAACTAGAGTTTATATCGTAGGGTTTCCCCTATTACATCTATGTTTAATTTACTTTAACATAAACATTAAGACATGGTCACACGATCATTTTTAAGCACTAATATTGATAAGAGATTATTTTAAAACCCTTCGAAACCTATTTTAAATTATTTTATCAATATCTTTAATATTTAAATGAGTTAATCTTGTATGTATATATTCGGAAACTCGAAAACGGCACCAACGATTTTCCTGAAATTCAGAATGTAGGGTTTTGGGCAAGAAAAATCGATCAGGATAAGTTTTATTTAAAAAAATGTTTTTTATCCCTGTTTTCGGGCTCTAAAATTTTTTTTTAATTATGTAGAATACAATAACAATTTTTCGCTGTCATTTCTTTTCAATTTTTTTTTACATCATTTTAAAAATTACTTTTATTTATACCTTAAGGTTCGGTAATTTTTACCACCACCAGGTACGGTACTCAATATTATGAGAGCTCGGTAAGAAATAGTCATAACCAAAATTTTTTATAATATACCAATCAAACTACACGTAGTAGCATGACAGGGTACTTCAATAAATTATGTATAAAAATCATTAAAATCATTCCCGATACAATATATTTCAAATACAATAAATAACGCGAAAACGTCGTGTAAAGAGCTCATGAATAAGTGCCCCGGATGGGTTCGAAACCATTCGGGCTAACCCGATAGAATAAGACGTGAGTATAGCCGGTTCTATACATTAACTATAAAATACACATTTTAAATTTACATTTTTTTAAATAATGCTATTGCTCACTGGTTAATTCGTTTAAAACGATTAAATAAATATAGGTCAAACGTTTCCATGCTAGAGAATTTAATATTATAGTAAATTTAAAATGAGAAATATCATGTAGTCGTAATGTCGTTTAATGTTTGTCATAAATAAGAATTTATTGTGAGATGTGAAGGAATAGCAGAGTTGTAGGGTCAGCAGAGCGACTCGTGACCGAGCGCGGGTCCCGGCTTCGCAGCATCACGACCGCCTGCGCCCTCGTCGCCTCCAAATAACATGATATTACTCACTAACTGGCCATTTCACGCCACGTTTGAATCTCGCAACAGTTTTAGCTCACTAACAAAATATTGTTTGTGTCAGATTAATCGCCATTATGATTTTGTACACGATTCACTGCAAACATAAATAAACACCACTATCGGGTTTGTATTATCAAGAAATATGTTGTTTTGTTGTATCAATAATTACGATTGCAATATTCCATAGTCGTATAATTTCTGTACCATATTAAATTAATTAGTTTTTGAAATCAAAACAAAATTGATTCATTTTAAATATATTTCGAATAGTTTTTTAAATCGGTGACTAAAATATGTAGTATCATATTTCATCTATCATAACTCGACGGAACCTTTTAAAAGTATAATAATTCATACAAGAAGTTATGTTCTGAAGTTACAATACTAACTTGTGATAATAATGACTAAATTATCCTTGTGTTATAAATTCCCACCTTGTTTTGTGCAATTTTTGAATTCACCCTTCACTCGCGTGGAAATGTGTGTCAGAAAGTTTTCCCGCATTAATCTTGACCTCGCGAGAATTCTATGTTAAAAAGTAGCCAATATGTTGCTTCAAATCCTCGTGTGTCTTCCATTGAAAGTTCAATAAAAATCGGTTTAGCCGTTGCTGATATTTTATTATAAAACAAAACCTTTCTCAAAATTGCAGTTTCTGTTATTAAAAAACTATACTAAAATCCGTTCAGTAGATTTTGAGAAAATTAATCAAATACAAGCTTTTTGGAGACTTTGTTTTATTATATCTATAGATATTATAATTTTGTTTATTCCGTATCCGTTCAACAACTATACTTGTACTTTATAAATGGCAGAACTTGCTATTTGCTAGTTTATTTTTAAATTAGGTTGTCTGTAACCTATTAACAAAACATAATTTGTTGTAGTCTTAAAATGATATATTGAATCTTATTAGCATAATATGCAAGTGGTTAATGTTATTAATGTTTAGGTATAATCTTGTTAATCTTTGCTTTAGGCAACTCATATGCAATACGATCATTATTTATTGCTCACAAATAGACAACACATGCAATGACATTTCTATACTATTCACCTGCTGTAAAGGATTTAGAATTTAATAGGAACCTAACATCGCAACAAGTTGTGGTTCAAACCCGGACAGACACCAATGAGTTTTTCTGTTAAAACTTATGTGTCTAATTGATAATTGCAATTAATCATACGCTTTTCGGCGAAGGCAAACATCGTGAGGAAACCTGCATATCTCTAGAGAATTCTGGAGATATGTGTAAGCTACCAATCCTTCTACTATCAAACCTTCTCTCCAAAAACGGAGAGAAGAGGCTTATTCTCAGCAGAGGGTTAGTAACAGGCCGCTACTTACTTTTTTTTACTTACTAACACCGCATCATGATAGTAAATAATCTTTATTTTTTATACTTTTAGAAACATTAACTAAATTAAAGATATTTAAAAAGATCGTCATTTTCAATAATTGACTTCCATTCTCGGACATAAATCCTGTTAGATGAGACTTCTTCCGGTGCCGCTTGCACCCAGTAGCACCCATACACATATAAGCTAAGAACATTTATAACCCATTGATATCACGAAACTTATACTAGTAATAATTATAATTCAAACATAAGAACAACAGCTATACATTTTAAAGCTATATGTATCGTCATTAATCTATGCTAATATATAAAGCTGAAAATTTTCTTGTTTGTTTGTTGAACGCGCTAATCGCAGGAACTACTGGACCGATTTGAAAAATTAAGTTAATTTCAGTGTGTTCATTGTTATTGTAATCAAAAGACTACTTTACGGTTTTAATCTTTCCATGCGGGCGGATTGCTAGTACCCAATACAAATACTTGTTAAAAAATTACTGGTCTATGAGATCCAGGAATATCTAGAGAGAGAAATAAAATAATATTTAATTTATAATTAAATAAACAATAATGGAGTAATAATTAAGAAAAATGTCGATTAAATTTTTGTCTCTTGAAGTTATTAAAAAAATGCATTAACATGAATTATTTTTTATTTCACACTTATTCCGCCAGTTATAATTCCGTTGATGGAAGACGTAGTAAATAAAATTTATGTAGCTAGTGATCGAAAATTGTGCATAGCAATTAAAACTTTCACAATTCCACTTATCTCGGCCTTGGATTGAATGATTACTTTATCTCGTAACCGAAGAGCCACTTAAAAATGCTTACAATGTTTTGCGGATCCAATTAGATGCCATTTTGTGCCGATTAAAGATAGTCCAGGTAGCCATTGTTTAGTGTTGGCAATCATGTAGGAAGCATGCGACTACTGAGCGATCACTCACAAACTGTCAAGTATTAATGGATGATTCTTAGCGGCGTCAGCGCACACTACATTTTGAGAACGTATCGATTTTGTTTAAAAAAAAAGAATCATCTTGCCATCTCTTAAGAAAATAATTTATTTATTTTATTTTTTCTTTTTATACATATACTTAGAAAATAGAAAGATATATAAAAAAAAACACATATATAAAGGCGGACTTATCCCTAAAAGTGATCTCTTCCAGTCAACCTTTGAGTAAAAGAAGGAAAAGGGCAAGAATTGAAGAACTCTCTTTCTTCTTCAATTCATCATAGTCAGGGTCATATAGAGAAAAAGAAAAAGTTTATATATATTGAACTATTTAAACTATTAAATAATTTTGGTAAAATAAATAGATGAAAAGATGCTAATAATAAATAATAACTTAAGATAAATATTTTCTAATCTGTAACTTAAATACTGAAAGAGAAAGAGATTTGCGGATTGATACTGGTAAATCATTCCACAGCTTAACACCTTTACATAAACAAATCAATAAAAACACTAAATAAGAGTTAAGTCTGCTAAACCAGTATATTTATACTGAGATAAACTCTGCTCTAAGAAGCTGCGATAGCACAACGGTGTGACCGTGCGATTCTTTCGAGAGGGTCACAAGTTCAAACCCCGGCAGGCACCAATGAGTATTTCTATTAAAATTTATGTGTCTAATTGATAATAGCAATTTATCACACGCTTTTCGGTGAAGGAAAACATCATGAGGAAACCTGCATATTTCTAGAGAAATCTGGGGATATGTGTAACCTTTAAATTCAAATTCCAATTAGGAATATTCTTTTTACTAATATTCCTGTAAGTAAGAGCTGTACATTTGGCTAACGCTGTAACGCTTAAGCTGTTGCAGATAATTGGTATCTTGTGCAAGATTGAAGAAAAAATCCATACCTTTTCATTTTTAAGAGTATTATACCTATTAGTATAATATTCATTTATATAATCTTCAATATTAATAGAATAGTATAGAATGAAAATTCTGTATCAACCCTATTTTAGCATTTATTTTTATTGTAAGTGCAAATCAAAAATTAATTGTAAAATATTATTTAAAATTTTATACTACCATTTTCCACAAACGTTTTATGCTTTACTTACTTTATACAAAAGTCGCGAGTTTTGTTGGTTTTTACTTTAATAAATTAAAAAATAGACATTTTACATAATGGGCTACATTATTATTTTTTTATTTTTAACGAAGTGATTTTTAGTTAATAGGAATATGTAACTAAAATAAGAAACTTGATAGAAATACCAACAAATTATAAAAACGTTTTTAATGTGAATTAAAATATTTGTGATAAGGATAATGGTAGGATACATTACCTATTCATTATCTGTAAAAAACTTGCATTTTGCACATTAAGAGTCGTATATATTCGCTTTCTTGTGTGGATTATAGCAAATTTATGCTCACTCCTTGTAATCCATGTAATTACCACTAACAATCGCCTATTTTGGTAAATAATTAACCATCAGCTTCTACGGCAGAGTACCTACATGAATAGTGAAGGATTTTAAAGAGAAACAGGCGAGGAATTAAATTTTTATACTGACTCTGATAAATAAAATGTATTACTTGCACTGGAAGGCGATATGTCTAATTAATATCACGACTGGTACGAAGTAAAAGATTTGTTTGAACATGGCGCATACTGTTTTATATACTTCATTCAGTGTCAGCAGTTTATAAAAATTAAATGCATTATTTTTGTTATAAATCATGCTCTTGCCCTTGTCCAACTCTAAGTGAGGTCGGCACATGTTATAAACATGTTGCCACATAATTTGACTACGTATTTTACGCCCGGTCGCCTATCTGACGCCAATTTATCTTAGTCGGTAAGAAATGAGGGTGGTCTATTTTACTCAACTGTATACCACACGGCGGGTCAACTTACATTAATCGACTTTTACGACACCTCGGTAAGAAATGAGGGTGGTCTATTCTACTCACCCGGATACCACACGGCAGTTCGACTTAGCTTAGTCGCCTTTTCCGACATCTCGGTAAGAAATGATAGTGGTCTATAATACTCAGACGGATATCACAAGGCTTTAATTTTCATTATAAATAAAGGCATAAATGTCCAAAGAGTTTTGTTTGATTCAAACGGTTCACATCGTTGTTAACAAAATATTATTCGTATTAATTATATTCTCACAAATAATACTGGTGGTAATTGCTTCTACCTAAGTATTTGGTTCGCAAAATAATACAGATATTGATGTGTACTACTTTATCAAATATGCATTAAACAACTCAGTGTTTTAATGCAACAAAGTTTAATTCAGATATATGTAATTACATTTGCATTTGTTACAAAATCTAAATATCCAAACGGGTATTTTACTATGTAAACTTCCACTTTCGGTATTAATGAGATGTTGCAGGCCTTGAAAAGACGAGCTTTTGCAAAACAGACATTATCAATGACGTCCTCTGCCCGTCGATGCACATATTTAATAGGTATATTAACTTTGCCAAATAGAATATAATGTATTTTATTATCCAATTATTATGAGCTTATTTAGTTAATGAACTATAAAATAATTATTTTTATTTATATCATATCATATAACTCGAGATCTCTGTAAATATTTTAAGCAGGTAAATTCACTAAGTCGTGATTGCCAAAGGGTTATTTTGTGTTACTAGTAATTTTACGAAAAATTATTGGGGTATATTACATTTTGCTGCCGTGTGGTATCCGGTTAAGTGGAATAGATCACCCTCATTTCTTACTGAAGTGTCGTAAAAGGCGACTAAGGTAAGTTGACGTCAGGCAGGCGGCCGAAAATACCTAGCCAAATCACGTGACAACATTCTTATAACTTTTTGTGCCGACCCCACTTAGAGTAGGATAAGGGCAGGAGAATGATTGGGTATTCCATGTTTTCAATATTGAGCTCTTTAGTTTTCTATGACTGTCAAATATATTGAATTAACGTCATAAGTAGATTTTTATATTTTATGCAATATATAATAAAACACATTATTCCAAGAAAGGATGCTTAACTCAAATAAACGTTATATAATTGAACAGTGATTATAGTTCATAAATATTTATACATATTCTTCCTTATAAGGTGTAATGAATAATATATTTATTTAAAGTAATTTAATAAAAATGTTAATGAAGTTTTGAATAAAAGTTTGCAGGTAACAAAATTAATCAAACTCATAATAAAGTGTTAATATATTCAGTTTCAAAAAAACATATCTTTACAATAAAGCGAATATCTATTTTAAGATGTCTTAAAGTTTTATATTCCGCATGCTTATTGATTATAGGAATAAATTACTAATTTCCTTTAATAAAGATACGATTAAAATTTTCCATGTTAAATTCTGAAGCTCTTCCTGATTCATCTCATGCAATTGGATTCAAAATGTTGAAAAACTTGTCTATGTCCTAATAAAAAGGATATACATAAATATGCAGCTTAAATCCATAATGATTTCCTTATTTAAAATACTTCTTTTTAATTAAATCTGTAAAATATATAATTAATAAACTAATTTTAAGATCTTTCTGTATGTCACACATTTACTATCCTTAGTAATTATCTACGTGCTTTAGTCGCTATGTTATCATCATTCTCACGATCAAAAATATAACAATGTAATGTTACAAAATCCTATGCACGAATTAAAACTCACACGAATATAGTAACGACCTTTTACTATCCTACTTCTGGGCATAGGCATCCTCTCTCCTTTTGAAGAAAAAGTTTTTTAAAAAAAGGCCATAAACGACAATGCGGGGATTTGTAGCTTACACATATTCCGTTTCAGGTTTTCTCACGTTGTTTCCCGGAAAGCGAAAATAAATAAATAATAGCATATATTGCGCATATGAGAATTAATTTAAAAAATCTCAGTACGCCTACATGGAGTTTGAACCCGTAGTAAAGTCACACAAACAATCACAGTTCACAACGTTACTAATAAGTAGACTAAACGTCCACAGCAAACAAATATATAAAAAAGTGTTCGTTTTTTCATTATAAATTTATGTACGATATCTTTATAAATTTATAAATTGAAGAATTAATTGTAAAGATTCAATAATATTTATTTTGTATTTACAATATATTAATCAACGAAAATACAATAAGAATTTTTACTGTAATATTTAACTGTATTATACAAAAAGAATCTTAAGCTAGAAGTCCTTCAGAAGTAGGACATATATGAGTCATTGTAATATATAGTAGTAGGTTTATAACTACGATAGCCAAGGCGTAACACCAGAAGTAACTTAAAATGTGCATTGATTAATGATGCTGATAAATCCATTCTAACTGTTCAACATTAAAATGTCATGGGGAATTTTAAAGTATTGGTAAACAGCTTTATTTAATAGTCAATGGTCAATGATAAATGTAATACTCTTATCATAAATGCACCAATAACCCCAGAATTATTAAAAATAACCCGGTTCACGATTTAATGCACTCTATAAATTATAAAGGGAAAAGGGCAAACAATTACGAAATAAAACCTGTAAATTTCGGTCGTTCCTTGAGATACCGACCTGGGTCATTTAAACGACGCAATGGTCCGTCTGATATACATATTCGTACTTCATTACTCACTTATGCAATTAATGTACATAATCTCATGTGGTTAGAACTATTTTTTTATTGTTCTTTTTGTCAAACTACATCTGGACATACAATTTGCACGAGCAGCCAGTGCGCATATAAGAAATAATAATATGAAAATTAAATCAAGTCATGAACGCTTTCTGACCCACAAGTAAAACTTGAAAAATGAAATTATTAAAATGATTAAGTGAAAATATTCTGATTAATGGTCTCCACTGACCCGCAGGAAAATACAGTGAACTGTGATTATGTTTTTATAAATATTCATTATCAATTTTATATACCGCTCGTAATATCCGTCCGAACTGGTCCGTTTTCTCTTTCGACGAAATCGTGCAAGTGCAGGACAATAAATCAGTAGTGTAAAGTTTCCTTAATTTACACTCATTATTTAAGTCGTATGTGCAATTTGCCGAGGGCTAATTGTATTAATTAATGCCCATTAAGTTTTGATGCGACGAAACTTTAGTGCTTATCTTGCTGTATTTCAAAAATGTTGAACAATGCAATTTAACTGAACACCGACAAGTCATACAAAAGGTGTCATTTTAACTGTAAATGATAAGAATTTAGTATACATGATTTTCTCTACATAAAACTTTAACGACAGGTATAGGATATATGACAATGCTGGCTTATGTATAGAGTAATTTGGAAATTTGCTTATTACGTCTAAATCAGACAGAATAAATTCAACATTGATTGTACATTCCTTAGCATTTTATTTATCAAATTTATTGTTATAGTTTCTTGTTGTTCATTATTTATTTATCAATTAAGTCCTAAGTCTATTTTTACAAATATCTTTAAATATTACGATATGACAGTTACCAAGAATTATTACTTAAGCAAAATGATTATGTAAGAAAAATAATATAATTCAACTTTTATCTTTTAATGGAACTGAATTAGTTTCATAATTAAATAATAATTCTTGATTTACAAATAAAGCTTTTGCTTGAAATGATATTTAGTCTTAACATCTTCTTAATAACATTTTACCTCCGTGAATTTAATGCACCGTTTATATCTTAATATTACATGAAGAAAACATGTTAGATAGATAGTTTAAGTGAAATATTGGACATATGAGCACGTGCTTGCGATGTGGCAATCTTGATGGTGTGAAGCAAACATATTCAATGTAATTAGCGATTTTGCACAGTGCTTTCGGCGAAGTGGCATAGTGGCTATGTCTGTAAGACCAACGGCCCTTCTCCACAGGTCACTCCACTTGCTCTTTACATCGTCCGTAGATAAACGATTATCGTACTCCAACGTAGTAAGATGTTTTGTTATGAATACGCTAGAATTTTTAGATGCTAAATTACGTACTGTTTGTAACTAATTTCCTTCAGTTTTTGTATTATGAACAACTTTTCAAACTCGATTAGTAACTAGTAGTAGAATCAGGCTCATATAAATGGATAGTCGATGGACGAAAATATGAACTCCTGATAAACTTAATATTAGTTACCTAATTTCATTTAAACACATTGATTATCGTATAAATAACCTTCTCCTTATATGGTACATAATACCACCACTCCTCTTTAGAATTTGTCCGATTTTTATGTAGATGTCAAAGTGTGCCTAAATATTACTGTGAAGGACACTTTACCAGTTTGAAATGGCAATCATTGTCTTAACTATTTGGGCTGCGGCCGCAGAACGCCTATACTAAAGGCGGGGCAGTAGACATGGCCATTGGTTACCGGCAGAGCGTGACAACACTCATTGGACATTCAAACAAATAGTGAAAGTGACTTCACTGCAACACCTCACGCAAAATAATTACCTGTTATTAGATAGGTCAATTACAATCCTGTAATAATGACGTCATTACTTTTTTCTATAATCTTGTACAGCTTCGTTAGCATTTATTCATTATTCTTTTATTTTAAGCACGGGCTTTTATTTAAAAATTTGGTATATAATTCAAAAATTACCAATGTAACGGCGTTGGGAATTCCATAATATCCTTCCTCTAAGGTACCTCACATCCCGGTGGACTTTCTGTATTCGCACTCAAGATATAAATCAATTTATTTAGGTATCTAGATATACCTAAATAAATTGAGAATACAATAATGCAAGTCAAGCACATTGTTGCCTTAACTTCTTTACAGTAAAAGTATTTATCTATCTACTAGATTGGAATAAGAGTCGGCTTTGAATGATTAAGCCGCCGTTAGTAGATTCCCAAAGATTAATTTTTATTATCGTTCCATTGCTTAATTAATTTTATTTAATCTACTTCTTTGTTTGA
The DNA here is from genome assembly GCA_947086495.1 of Morpho achilles. Taxonomy (NCBI): domain Eukaryota; kingdom Metazoa; phylum Arthropoda; class Insecta; order Lepidoptera; family Nymphalidae; genus Morpho; species Morpho achilles. Next base: position 12,005,966 of record CAMTZB010000007.1, on the reverse strand, counting down.
ATATATGTAGTTAAAAATAGACTTCAATCTTACTAGTCACCGATTATTGTTGTATATCTTAAAATATATTAACATTGCAGTGTTACATTCACTATAATACAACCGACAAACATCGTGAAATTATCAGAATCAACAAGTTAGTACTATAATTTAAATTATAGGTTGCTCTAATTTAAGTCCAGGCAGACAAGCTGTGATATCCCAGCAGTGAGACCTAGAGACGAATCTCTAGAGACGATCATGGTTTCAAACCCGAGCTTATGTGTCTTATTGATAAAATCAATTTATAACACGGTTCTCGGTGAAGGAAAACATCGAGAAGACACCTGCATATCTCTAGAGGACTCTAGTTATATGTCTAACCTACCAATCCGCGTGTTAAGTCTTAGTTCCAATACTTCTCTTCAAAAACGGAGAGAGGAGGCCTACGACCTGCAGTGGGATACTAACAGACCATTACTTTTATAGCAGGCACTCTCAAGACGACGCCGCCAATCCTAGTAGAGCTTCTACACTCAACTTTCCGCATTTTTCACTATTGACGATACTTCTGCCGTCATCCGCTCAACAAAAAGATTCTGTAAAAGCCGTTAAGGTAACACACGCTAACACATACAGCCAATTCGAAATAAAACGTTTTAAATGCAAATTAACAACTATTTTGTCCTTTCATAATATTATCAATTCACTCGAGATTTATAAGAAGGTATAAGATATTAGCGAACTGGCAGCGTATATCATCGACAGATTGCATTAATTTTGCAACCGATGACCCAGACAGATGATCTAACTGCAATGGATTAAATGCCTGATCCTTCCTACTGTGGAAAGTTTTTGAACAATATCGATGTAAGCTAACAGGTTTTTATATAAGATATTAAGATAGTACACTCAGTAGCTGCAGAGCTTTGATTTTTATTAATGTAGGTATATTTTATTAATATCAGTAGAATATACGAATAAAAAGAAATCGATACCGCAATGCGGAGTTGTTCAGATTAAGTAAAATTGATAACCAACCGTGTAACAGAAATTAAACTTTGCCATGTGGAATCCGGCTCAGTAAAATAGACCACCCTCATTTCTTACCGAGGTGTCGTTAAAGGCGACTAAGGTAAGTCGACCCGCCATGTAGTATCCGGCAAAGCAGAATAGTACACTCTAATTCTTACTGAGGTGTCGTAAAAAACAACTGAGGTAAGTTGACGTCAGGGAGGCGGGCGGTCGTAAAATACCTAGCATGTTGTGCTGACACCGCTTAGAGTGGGATAAGACGAGGAGAATGATAAAGGCTGTTACAGAAATTAAAATAAACATGGGTCACAATTTCTAAAAGATAAGTTAATTTAAAGTCTTCTAAAAATAACTTTATTAAACAAATATTAAATTGAGTAGGTAGTACTAGTTGTCATGGACAAATAATTTCCAATACGTTTTACAATTAACATACAATACGCATAAGCAAGGGTTTAAAATCGATAAAATTTACAACCTAGAGTAAAACATACGTTAAAACGAATGAATTTGACGCCAGTACAGTAACAAAAAATATGTTACCGGTATTCAGCTTAATTGATTTAAATAATAGCAAACTTTTATATAACCTGATATCTGACAAATATAACAATGTCTCTAAAAGGAAGATTTATTCTCTAACTAGCGGCCTGCCCCTGCTTCGCACGGGCATAAAATATTTATCCCATGTCAGTCAGTGTAAAAAAATGAGTAAAATCGATCCAGTAGTTTTGAGTTATTCATTACTGCCCGTGGCCCGCAAGCGTTAAATTTGGAGAAAAACAATTTCCTCTCCCTATACCAAGACGATTTCCTGCTATCTTTAGAATATCTAAGCTCATATAGTACATTTTTACTTATTTACTTTTACATTTCACCTATGTATTTTATTTTTACAATTAATTACAGAATGTCTTTAAACAAACTCTAAAAGATTCGAAGTGCTATAGGGTGAAGCGCGGCGTCCTCACGGCATTTTAAATCTGTAATATCTCCGAAAATGTTCACTTAAATTACATGTTGTAAACGGCCATATTGATCTATATTAAATCAACAATTTATTTAAGGTACTCAATTGGATAAGGATTAATGCTGTATTGTATAAAAATTGCTTTGAACATAAGGCATCATTTTTCGTAAAAAGTAAATGAAAAAAACTGCTATTGTGGGTTATGCATAAGAGATAGATATATACCATCGCGGACTTTTCTGTAGACCTTTTTAAGGTGTACAAATACTTAGAACATCATTTTGATAAATCTCGTAGGGTTTAGCCTGCGTTTGCAATGTAAGCGGAAAAAATGTAACTATTTACAGAAACCTCAAAAATTACAGTATTTCTCTACTTCGTATTGAATGTTATTATACGTTGTACGTATAATAACCTTCCTCTGGAATCACTCTATTTATTAAAAAAAAACTGCATCAAAATCGGTTGCGTAGTTTTAAAGTTTTATGCGTACATACGGAAATATGGACTTTGTTTTATAATATGTAGTGAAGACGTTGGAGCAATGGGTATTGATCCAGCCCACAGCTCCGCGGGTCGCGGTTTCCCGCTATAAATGAATTTGTTAGTCTACGAGTCTGGGTCTATATTTAACTTTAAGTATGTACTTAAAAATTATATAAGTAAGTATATATTCACCAGTTGTCTGTCTACCATAACATAAGCTGCCATATAATTGTTCCATATATATTTATTTATATTATTCTCTGTTATAATGTTTGGCACCACTGTAATGTGTACAATATTATACAATAATCTATTTATTTTACAGACATTTTTTAATTTTTACTGTAATAATTATTTAAAAAATACCAATTTCGTGGTCCATTCGTAATCAAATAGTAACGTTACTATACGAAAACTCTTACATCCATTATAAACAAATACTATTACGGTACTACAAAGAGCATTAAGATGCAAATCGGTACACGCATAACGAGAAAATTAGCATTATGAGCGACAATATTATAGAGTGACTCAGCACGTCAGCCTGTCCATCAACTCCGGTTACATTGTGACGCAAGTAAGTCGACAAGTTGACTGCAGCGGGCCCGCCCAAGTCTTCGATCAATAGCCGTGAAATTCAATCACAGAAATCAGGTCACAGTCCATAGCATAATAATAAACACATTAGTTGGTATATGTAGAAAAAGGAGAAGGCTGCAATCGTACATAATGTTTAAATTTTATTAATCCGTTTAAAGATAAATCAATAGCCGTCAAATAGCCAAAACGATAGTTTCAAAGGACCAGTAAAGAAACAAGAAGATATAATTTATTTTATACCTATTACTATTAAATAAGCAGAGGTACATCACGCTATCACGACAATGTCGAATGACCCTTATTTATAGGTGACTTATCATTACCTCGACGTTTTGATCTTCGTTCAGAGTTATCATTTTTTAAATTCTCAATTGGGCCGTATTATTCAAATTATTTGCGTATGTAAGTCAAGTCAAGCTAATTTTAATACTATGCTATCGTAATGAAATAAAAAACATATTTTGTTTGTGTTACTGTTTCATTACGATGGCACATATTATGAAATAGGTGCGCCTACCTACCTATTCCATAATATATGCCATCGTAATGAAACAGTTAAAATTTTAATTTTAATGATTTTTTGTATGTAATTTGCTTGATCACCAAAATGCTGCTCCTTTACCAAGAGTTGTTTATAATAAATAGCATAGATTAAAAAAATACCATATAATACACCAAAAATATTACATCTGTATTTTACTGGCAACAATCTATGACGGCTCCGTTAATGTCACTACTGACAATTGACAATCAAATTTGATGTTTATTGTCACATTCGTCGTTTACAAAACGAAAATATTATTTTATTTGTAAATTACATTACAAATAGATCAAAATATGATTACAGACTTTGATAAATTGTGTACAGATCTAGAAAAACAAGAGTTAGAAGTAAGTGCAAATCTTTAATGTCAGAGATGGTAAACGGCCGTCGTTTCGGCTTAGAACAAAAAAAATGTTTTTTACCAATAATTATAGCATTCCATTATACTTCTAATCACAAAAGTTTGACATATTAAGCTCCGGCGTCTTATTCATTTAATTTTGTTTTACCTTTTAGGCACCGAATGGAGTTGCTTCACCATCGACATATGCACAGTTACTAGCAATTTATTTATATCAAAATGATTTGTGAGTTAAAACCATTTATACCGAACCTTATTTTTTTTTTCAATAATCATTAACACTTTTGTATTAAGAACTTTGTTGAATCATTTTTTATTATTTATGAAGTACATAGTTTCGAAATTTCTTTTAAATAAATCACGTTAGCATTCTATACTAAATTAATTTTATAGTTCTACGACTATTTATAGTACTTCGATATCAATAAAAAAAATGCGTACCATGGTGTTAATGTGTGTAGTATAGAGAAAGCAAAGAACAATAGTTTGTAGCCATGGGTTTTATTAATAAATTGGTGATGCCCAGCCGGTTAGATAATTATTTAGTAATGGGAACCCTTGCTTATCTATAGAATATGTATTCATTACTAACCTTGATTGCTAGCTTTAGAAAGAATTCTTACTTATCAAAACATTCAAATCTTTTTTTTAGACTTGGTATTTAGCTTACATTCTTAACCCATAATATATCATTTTAAAACTTACTTTCTAGGTGCAATGCTAAATTTTTGTGGAAAAGAATACCCCCAAGCGTCACCACTAGTAATCCTGAATTAATTGCAATTTGGGCAATAGGACAAAAATTGTGGAAGAAAGATCTAGGTGGCACTTACCTTGCACTAGCTGCATACACTTGGACAGAACCTGTTGCTAATATTATCTCAGCCCTAGAAGGTATAATGTTAATTTATATGTTCATATTATACTACAATTACTATCATAAACTAGAAACATTACTAATTATTATAATATGCATGTCATACATTATCCTAATAATAAATTCAATTAATGTGTTAATTCCTAGAAGCTTAAATTTCTGAGTAACTAAGTTTATGCTGTTTGGTTTGTAAGTTTCAAATACATTTATAAATTTTGTATGAATAATGAAGAATTGTCTTTTTATTCCTGTTAATAGCTGTTAGTTTTTATACTTAGAGGTTTTTATTACCAAGTACAAGGATAGACTTCTTTTTAAACTAAATATTTAAAAACACCATACCATACACACATATATGTAGAATAAAAATTATGAAATATGATTTATAAAATATAAATAAATACTATCATATATTGTGAAAAAAGGGAGATGCTTTGTGCTATCTTTATATGGACTGTTTATTTTTAAAGTGGTGTAAGGTGTAAGGTGAATATATTTGTTGATTTAAAAATACAGGCAAATTATATGAGGTCTGGCATTGTTTCTATTTTTTTATCACCATCTAATTTGTTTATATAAATTTGTTTTTGGCTAATTAGACTACAATAACACATATTTATGTGCTGTAAATGGACTTTTAGAATCAGACATATGTATGTATAGTTAAAAGAATTTTTGTATGACTTGTTTCCAGAAAAAGTACGTGACAGAGCTTTTAATTTAATTGGCCGCTCATATAGCTCTATATCATTAGATACTGTTGTGATGATGACTGGTCTAAGTAGAGATGCTGTCCTACAGCTGTGTAATAATCATAAATGGGAATTGCAGACCGATGGAATTACTATAAATCCAATGCCACCTACACAGCCAGCTCCATTACATACATCGAGTGAGGACCAGTTGTATAAGCTTACAGAATTTGTATCGTTCTTAGAAAATTAATTGTATGTTTAAGCAAAAGTAACTTTAAGATTTTGGCTGTTTCATAAAGCATATACTAATAAAGGTAATTTAAAGTATTTGTTGTTCATTATAACTTCTCAAAACAGGAGATTTTCTTTAACTTTATTAGAATATTAATTTTGCTCTATGTCTATAATTATCTAAACCTATCGTTATTATTGATTATTATTGAGGTTATTATTGATGATATAATAAAAAAAACAATTCAAATACACTTATTTATCTGAAATTTATATATCTTATAAAAATACAAAAGTAGAGTGGCAGTGTACATTCTATATTATTAAATATAGACTAAATAAAAAATAGAGAACACAATGTTTTGACTTTAGTCTATAATTGTCATTTGACATAATAAAAATATCACAAATTGTTGTGATGTTTATAATTCACAAATTGAGTTCAAAATAATATTATTATACTTAATGAGTATCTACATTGCTTACAGCTAATCATTTTAATTCGTAACGTTGCCAACGACACGTTGGCGGTTGATAAACTTTTCTTAAAACCTTCCTTGGAAAGAAACTTGATTTTGTCTAGGTTGAAGTCTAATTGAGTTGCTGTCGTCTTCGTCACCTAATGATGTCTCATAACCTCGGTTGATCATTCCACCATTGGGTTCAGCAAAAACATCCTTCACAGAAATATTTGCGGTAGAAGTTCTGTGACGAGGAAGCACCCCATGATTGTTATTCAACTGTAATTATAAAAGAGCGTTAAAGCTATTTATGGTAAAATTAAGTATAACATACATTAAAATTTACAAATTTAAATTTGCTATTTCAAATTTTAATAATACAGCAGCTATGCCAAATTGATGTTAAGATAAAAAAATAAGAAGTTGTGAACTACAGTTACAGTTCAATATAAGTCGTAATTTATATAAAGCTTGTACTACTTCCAAAGGCAACATACCTACATAAAAAGTATTTAATTAATCGCTAAAATTTCCATAAATATGCATATGCAGATACCAGGTTTTATTATTATTGCAATTCAATGCATCACGTATTTGTATACCTAGATATTTACAATATTTGCCATTAAAATAAAGTAAACTATTTATGTACAATTTTAGGTAGATTTGAGGTAGGTAGATTTGTAATTAAAATTGAAAAACACCGTTACGTATGTTTTTGTATTTGTGCTATTTTTATTTTCTAGCTGTGGAAATCAGTGTGTCACAAAGTTTTTCACGCGTAAATCCCGATCTCTCGGGAATTCTAACGTAAAAAATAGGCTATACGTTGCTCCACAATAGCCTCCATTTTCCAGTGACAGTCTCATCTAAATCGGTCTAGCTGTTCTGGACCATATTTTAGTAAAAACAATACACAAATCCCTTCAATCGATTTAGAGAAAATCGATTACATTCAGACAAAGCTTTTGGCGACTTTATTTTATAATATGTTTAGTTTACCTTTCCAGTTACTCCATATTCATTGTTAGCACCTAGTGTTTGCATCTGAGATTTTCGTCGTTCAGCCATTACGGAATTTCTTCTAGTTTCTAACGCTTTTAGTGTTTCTCTTCGCAACGTCATTTTACGATTCAAAACTGGTGTTCCTAAAATTATATGTTATTACAACATGAAGGTTGCGATTCCTTGTTATAGAGACTATATCATACGCTTAGTATTAAAGTGACCTAATTTAAAACTTAGCCTTATTAAGTTAGATACATTGTAGTCCTTATTTCAGTGAACTTTATGACATTACTCTACGAACTGTTAAAAAAATTAGTGTTGTCTTGTTCTTCCAAATCATGGTCATCTCTTTCACACTCACGTGTTGTGTGTAGGCGCTATATTACGCTTTATTAATTAGGTCACTTTAATACTAAACGTGCGATATGATTGTTATAATTACTATAATATAGTCAATAAAGTAAGACGCTTACCTGGTCCATCATTAGCGTTCATGTTAAAGAATCTTTTTTTGAAAGCAACATCAAGCGTGCCTATGTTTCGCTTCTTCTGTCTTGCCTTCTCCAAGTTGTGAATGGTCTTTCTGCGACCTACGTTTTGAGGGCCTGAACCAGAGTCATTGTCGTAATCATCATCTAATCCATTTAGTTTTTGTAAGTCTTTTACTATTGCTATTGCATTTTTATCTAGAAGGGCATCTTGAGATAGATCTTCTGACTGCAATTTAAATACATTAATTTAAACTAAATATATCATCATTCTCCTGCCCTTATACCTCTAAGTGGGGCAGAACATGCTACAAACATGTTGTCACATGATTTGGTTACGTATTTTACGCCTGCCTGACGTCAACTTACCTTAGTCGTATTTTACGACACCTCGGTAAGAAATGAGGGTGGTCTTTTCTACTCGGCCGGATACCACAAGGCGGGTTGACTTACCTCACTCGCCTTGTACGACACCTCGGTAAAAAATGAGGGTGGTACTATTTTATTCCGCCGGATACCACACCGCGTAATTTAAACTAAATATATAAACATTTAAAAACTTACACAATATTGTCATACAAATTATAAAAGCTTACCTTTTTCGTACAGAACCAATTCAATTCTGTTGATGCTAATATATGTGAAATTGTACCAAATCTATGGAACAACATAGCGGTAAATTGAATAACCAAAATCAAGGCGAAGAAAAACACGAACACTAAACCAATTGGTTCAAGTTGTAAGTATTCTTTTGATATTAGAACCTAAAATGTTAAAATGAATGTTTTTAAACAAATTTATATAGGTATCTGGTTAAAAGCGAAAGCAATATTTATGTAAATAGAAAAAACTTATGTAAGTTATTAAGATCCAATATCACATGAAAAAATATACAATAATTATTCACGACAAATAATATATTAATATTGAATAAAAAATGATAAAGGTGCTTAATTTAACATTAATGAAAATGATACGTGCAAATATAATGACGATCAAAATATAATATAAGTATAAAAAATTACAATTAAAACTATCGTGTCTCCATATTTTAAATTATAATAATAATGTTAAACAAATCACCAAAATATCAGGAATCCTAATATTTACATTGTACCCGTGACTGTTAACGGACATAGAAGAAATTTAATGGAAGAAATTCCACCACCTTATAAGAAAGAAAGTCTTAAAGTCTTGGATAGTGCAATTAATATGGGATTGTTGCGTCAACAAAGAATCATAAACGTGCGTCTATTATAATTGTAACTTTGAAATCCAGTTCAAAAGAGCTTATAGGGTTTTTGATTAAAGGGTATGTGAAACCGTCGAATGACTCCCAAGTTGTTTAGTCCTCGGTGTAGAAGATTTAGAATCTTCATGCTATTGTGCCAAACCAAGACAGATCGGTTAGAAGAAGACCGTTAGACTGGTGAAGTGACACACATATATTTGTAATATTTGGCTGTACCTCGCCGGTGTCCTCGATGTACGTAATGTTGGTCTTTACCCCCAAAGGCCAAATCACGTGGAGTTGATCTTTGTTGAGTTGTAATAAAAATACTATCAATATAAATAAAGCATTGAACATGACAAACGCAAAAACGGACTTATTTCGAAGCTCAATTAAGTCACGTGCAATTCGAGCCTGTAATAACATAGAATAAAGCATTAATCGTATCAACTTTCAATGGTGACTGCAAAAGTCTTATACTAAAACATTCTGGGATGATACATGACAGGCGACAGAGTGATATATCAAATATTTCCGAGTCATCATTGAAGGTCGATCTTCTTTGGTCACAGTTTAATCCCACATTACCTCTTGCGAGACCTCATCATATGTTATATTTGTTTTTACTCCCAATGGCCATTTTATATGAATATTGTCCTTGTTGAGTTGCAGCAAAAAAACAATGAGCACAAAAAGAGCATTAACCATAAAGAATGAAAAAACAGAAGAGTCTCTCAATTCTTTTAGGTCCCTGGTTATACGTGCCTAAAATTTATGGTTCATTAATAACATAACTGATAATAGATAAAATGTCAACAACTTATGTATCTGTAAATAATCGAAATTATTAAAATATTTTTTTTTTGCCTTTCTTCAATATCAATACATATCAATTGCATTCATTGTATTTAAGTAATATTACGTAGTTCGTCGTAATACCACTTAAGATTTTGAAGTGCTATTCGCCAATAGCGACATGCTGAAATAAAAAAAATATGGGATCCGATCCTCCAACTGCTTGTGAAAAAGTCTGCCATAAAAACATACCAAAGGCTGATGGTTACCTCTGCTTCCTTATTTGCATCAATTGGATACAAATATTTATCTATTAGATCTTTCCAAAACGACAATTCGGATTGACTCATGAAGTCAACTTCTCCCTTTTTCAAATCCTGGTCCTCAATCCAATAAGGATTAATGAGATCGTCTCTTTTTTCCTAAAACATTTTTAACCATTGATAATGATAATAAATTTTTCATAATTGCAACAAATTTAAAATGTAATTTACTCTCGGCATTGAAGACATTGTTTCGGTATCTGAATCAGAACCCCTTTCTTCCTCTTCACCTTCTGCCACTGTTACCAATGGATCACCATTTGTACTACCTCGAAGGCCTATTGAAAGCTTTCGACCTCTCGCTTGCCCGTGTGGATCCACAATTCTGAAAAATGTTTCACAGAACAAATTAATCACTTTTAATAACCTAAATAAGAACTCAAGTCAATAATAATACTATTCCCATTAGCCAAAATATGAAAGGTAATACTAATACCAACTTTTCAACACTATCTAATTTCTTTTCTAATTTTTCTAATGTCGAAGCGATGTGCATAAGCTGCAACTTTTCTTCATTCCCCTTAGGTTGTGTGCAAAGCAAACATTTAAAAAGACCAGCAAATGAAAACTCAATTGAACCCTCCTCTTCATTACTATTTACACCTTGTAGGAAACCCAGTAAAGAATTTTGTTTAGCTTTTTTCTTAGCTTCCTCTGCGTCTTTTTTTTCTTGTTCAATTTCCTAAAAAAATACTTTTTATTAACATGTTTTTTTTTATACTTATAATATCAAAAGAATAAACAAAATGTCACCTTTTTAGTCTTCTTGGTCTGTACTTCTCTGGTACCCCAGGATACTACGTTCAAGTTGATTATTGAATATAAAATCAAAAGCAAGTACATAGAAGGAATGGACAACAAATAAATAATGCCAGGAACAACACACCAAAATTCTTGCGGATGCAAACAAGCTGCTATGAAAAATGAACTTGAAAGTGATATCAAAAAGATTGCTGATGGCGATCCAATACCGTCCTCTCCTAATTGAAGTGCTGTACCGACAATAACAGCCATCATTATCATAGCATATGCTGTCGATAATATTTGTGCGACCAGTAACTGTAAAATTTAAATCAAATTTATTCATAAGAAATGCTTTAAAATAATATATAAAAAGTGATAAGATTAATATTACGTATAATAGGTACCTGATATTCTGATTTCATCGTGAAGCAAACAAACATGAAAACTGCAATGGGATATAGATTATATTCGAAAGAAGTCCAGTTGTCAATTCTAAAAGCGGCCACAAAAGCTCCCACCAACATAAGAAATATCGTTCCGGGTCCCAGAATTGTACCGCCCATCAACATCATCTACAAAAATTACCGGAATAATTAAATACAAAAATCTTTGTAATTAATTTGACAGAATTTTAAAAATATACTTACTTGGTAAGCAATATAAGGTGATGATATGTTATCGTTGATTTTAATAGTATGTTTATAATCAGCAAGCAAGTCCATAATATTCGCAATAGTAGAGGGTACCCAGCGACGACGTTGATTGTAGAATTCATTGAAACCTTCAGGACAGTGTGTATAGGCGTCAGAAGCAGCTGAATATTCTACTCGATATCCTCTTTGCAATAAAAGCGTGCAGAGCCAACGGTCTTCTCCTGCGAAAGTAAATAAAAGTTGTATTTATGTATATTGGAACAAGGATTTGGAGAGATCATGTTTTGATTGACTGATCTGATTTTGGTTGATTTATCGTAAAATTTTATGAATTACATTGTTTGAATCAATTACCTTGATCGTATTGTACATAGTGCCGAGCTTCATCTGATCGTAAGGTGTATTTCTTCATCACATTGTCGTCCATAAGAGCCTTTCCTCTAAACAGAGAGAAGCATCCAGGGCTACAAAGTACACATCCAATCATATGCTCAGTTGACTTTTGCAACCAATGACCAATAGCGTACTCGAATAATTGATACCATACCATGGGACCTAAAACAAAAGTATTGCAATACATTAATGATAAATAAGCCTTGTTTATATTAATAAACAGTATATAGGCTTACCTATATAATGTACGGCTTAACTATATATATAACAGTATATATATAGGTAAGCCTTGTTTATATTCAGAAAAATAAATAGTCCTTACCAGAACCAACAGGATGAATACGACCACATGCCGCTCCTAAGTTTTTATTTTTCTTCATTAAATCAATAAGAAGCCGTACAGCGTGGGGTTGAAAATCAATATCTCCATCAAGAGTCAATAGATAAGTGTTTTCAGCCATTACTTCTTTCCGGTCAACTGATATCGGTAATTCCATTAGGCGGTATCCAAGAAGATAGTACATGTACATAACCTGGAAAAAGACACATCCACAATTTAGAAAAGCACGACGATTAAATTATTTTGTTTTTATGAACTTAATATTAATATATGGTTTACCTGAGACCATCGTTTCCTGTGACGAATTTTTCCTTTGTCTTTCAAGTGACAGATCATTTTGGTCTTTCCTGGGAGTACCCACGTTAATCGCCCTCCATATGGTGCGGGGTACTTCTTCGGTGGACGGACGCGAATAATAGTTTGATGTACTTCGGAAGCAGCGTCGTCAATTGTATCCACAAGAAGTTTAACGAATCGATTCACTTGGGAATCATCGTCACTGTGATCGGATATTTCAAAGGCGTCGTCCAAGAATATATGAGCTGAAAATATGAATAATAAAAAATATAATATTGTCTTTATGTTTTCATATAACACGATTTAATGTTATATATTGGTTCACTGTGTAAAAATAAACATTTAATTTTACTTTCGAATTCGTAGTAGTCAGGGTCAACAACACGTAAATACTTCTGAGCGACCCGTCGAGCACACTGATCTTCATCTAATCGCAGAATTGATTTCAAGAACTCCATCATCTCGTCTTTCGTTTCATGCCACATAGTAGCGCATCCATATATTCTAGTAATTTGATCTGATGATTTAATTGTTTTGGGAGAAGAGCCAGTGTTATCTGTATGCACTGAAATCGTTTCGTAATATTCATCGCCTTTCTCCTTTTCTATTTCTGCCAGGTCCTATAAAGCAATTTATAGTTTTAAAAAGTGTGATTCGCACATTTCAATATATAATGAAAAAAAGAAATTCATATTTATTTTTTTGTAAATACCTCAGTTTTCACATCTTTTTGGTCATCTCTCTTTCTATTGTGAGCCATACTCTGATCGATCAATAGGCCGTTATACATTGGAAGTACAAATAATTTTTCAGTAGAAGCCAGACGTTCAGCTTTTGGAGTCCATATATGAAGCGTTATCCATGTTTGTGAGAGTAACCAAAGTAGCCATATCCACGCCATTTGTCTTGATATAAAGTCACCGAGCGAAAAGACTGTAAAAAAAGCTATCTAGAGACAAATCTGAGTAAGTGTGAGAGATGCATTGGGAATAAGATAATAGACAAATTACCTGGTGGGCTCTCGAAGAAAAGATAATCGGGAATTGTACCGTGGTATATACAATTATCACCATTTCTTAGACCACATGCAGCAATTAACAAATTCACTACCAAAGGTATTACTAGATTAATTGGAAATGCATAACTGAATCCTTGTATAAGAATTTTACAAGCGAACTTTCCGAATATATAACAAAAGTAAGCCGCGAAAACTTGTATAAGCATCACATAGTAAGCTGACTTGTGTACAGCTGCTACTTCGACCGAATCTCCGGTGAGAGTGGCGTTTGCAAGATCGGGTATAACCGTGCCGCCGAGTTGTATTTGAACCTGTAAATTTATAAAAAAAAGACATTAGTACTTGGTGTACCTACGTGTAAATAGCTTGAACAAAGTTCAATATCTACTTGTTAAAATCATCCGAAAAATTTGTATACAAAAGTTTCTCAAAAACCCCCAGTTGCGTATCTAAAGTTACAAAGTTAGTTAACCAAATGATTACAAATGACATAATTTGAAGAAAAGTGAAAACATGAAACCGAAAAAGCTTGTTTCGCCTATCAGATAGTATAAATTTTACCTCTTCAACCACAATGTTATGCGGCCCAAAGCCGGAGTTGAATAGCTGGAAGAACATAGCAGGGTCATCGCCGTCCATCCAAATACTTAAGAGAATGCACATAACGAACAAAAGGATCTTCCAGACTGACATAAAACGGTACGTGAAGTAGCGAGTGTGAGTCAGTTCGTCTTTTATTCTTCCTAAGCTCTTAATGATCCCTATAAAATATATTATGTCGTATTAGACAATCAACCAAAAAAAGAACCAAATATAAAGGCACACAAAAATAATTTATTAATTTAACTAAAAAGCCGTGTGGCATCCGGCTGAGTAGAATAAATCACCCCCATTTCTTGCCGAGGTGTCGTTAAATATGACTAAGGTAAGTTGACGTCATGCAGGCGGCCGATCGTAAAATACGGCGTATATAGCCAAATAACGTGACAACATGTTTATAACATGTTGTGCCGACCCCACTTAGGGTGGAATAAGGACAGGAGAATGATTAATGAATTTAACTAATGTTTTCTTATCATAACGCCATATGCATAAAATAAACAACGTTCTTCAAATTTGAATTTCGATTACGCGTAGGAAAGCGATCCGTCACGTGTAATCTTAAATAAGCCATGTTTTACTTACCTATTGGACTTTGTCGAGTGACGTAGTTTTCCCACCACCCTAAGGATATGCAAAGAGCGGAAATCGGAATAAGCCAAAGGACTGGTTTATTTTCAAGCAGTGGCCAAACAATGAAACCAGTGACTTGCGCGACGATTGCAGCCATATCCACAATCACTTTCATGAAACGTTTTGAATCACGCGCATTCCGGGAGAGCAGGCCGAGGATCGCTGGTACGATACATAGGCAGTTGGTTATCATAGCACCTTTGACTACATCTAATTCTGGTAGAATTTTAAAAAACAGCAGTCCCATTCCGATTGTGTGCAGGGATTCCGTAATAAAGATCTGAAATTATATTTAATTATTTAGAACATATGCTCTGGAAGTTCGAAATAGTTGTTAGGAATGCAAGAATGCTGTATATACTGTTGTATTTATTTGTTACCGTTTTATCAAAAACCTAGTTAGTTGTTAGTTCTTTGCGGTAATAGGACTGCCGAAACTGGCTAGCACTTAGCTTCTTTATAAATTGACAAACATAAGACAAATCTCAAACTGAATGGGTGACCATAGGTGAAGATCCGATGGAAGTCGCTATATATGAAAATTGATTGGCATCAGTTTTTATATATAGTGACAGTTTTCATATCTGTATTGCTTATGTATAAATTATGGCGGAGTCAAATAAATATTGTGTTTTAATAATTTAAATACTAATTATTTTTTAAGCCAATATAAAAAAAAAACTATTGCTATCAAGTGGTTTCAAATATATTTATTAATATTATTCAGTAATTTTTTCTAATATTCATCCAATAATATTTTAAATTTGCCTTATTTGTCAACCCAAGGAAAATTCGCGTTTTAATATCTTAATATTCATCAAATTAAATCTTACCACTGCAAATTGTATACTCGTCGGCGTTTTCGATGTTTTAAAGAAACATATTCGGACAGAACGTATCAGTGTCCCTATTTCTGGAATCGCAAATGCTGCTAGCAAGGCCCACATCCACGCTACTCGTTCCTCGTCCGGCAAACTGACTATAAATTGCTTGTCTCTACCTGAAATATAAAAATACATACTCTTCATCACTACATATTATAAAACAAAGTCGTATTTCCCTATGTACGCATAAAACTTTAAAACTACGCAACAGATTTTGATGCGGTTTTTTTTAATAGATAGAGTGATTCCAGAGGAAGGTTTGTACGTATAATAACATTCAATACGGAGTTGAGAAATACTGTAATTTTTGAGGTTTCTGTAAATAATTACATTTTTTCCGCTTACATTGCAAACGCAGGCTAAACCCTACGAGATTTATCAAAATAATGTACTAAGTATTTGTACACCTTGAAAAGGTCTATAGAAAAGTCCGCGATGGTATATGTCTATCTCTTATGGATAACCCACTATAGCATTTTTTGTCATTTACTTTTTACGAAAAATAATGCCATATTTTTGCAGCAATTTTTATACAATACAGCATTAATCCTTATCCAATTAAGTACCTTAAATAAATAGTTGATTTAATATAGATCAATATGGCCGTTTACAGCATGTAATTTAAGTAAACATTTTCGGAGATATTACAGATTTAAAATGCCGTGAGGACGCCGCGCTTCGCCCTATAACACTTCGACTTTAGCAGCGATGTCGCTCTTTCAAGAGTTTGTTTAAAGACATTCTGTAACTAATTGTAAAAATAAAATACATAGGGAAAAATGTTAAAATAAATACGCAAATATGTACTATGTGAATTTAGATATTCAAAGATAGCATCTTAGGAAATCGTCTTGGAATAGGGAGAGGGAAATTGTTTTTCTCCAAATTTAACTCTTGCGGGCCACGGGCAGTAATAAATAAATCAAACTACTGGATCGATTTTAATAAAAATTTTTTCACTGAGTGACATGGGCTATATTTATTACTCGAATTATTTATTATATATTTTGTACTCGTGCGAAGCAGGGGCAGGCCGCTAGTATTTGATAAAGGCACAAAATGTGTGAGTACACTTCTACTATTGTAAAGTAACTGCCTGTTACTATCCCACTGCTCCTCCGCCTATCCCCGGTTTTGGACACATAAGGTTGGAGCTAAGCAACACGCTGCTCCAATGCGGCTTGGTATGGTATACATATCCCCAGAATTCTCTAAACATGCAGGTTCCTCATGGATTCCTTCGCCGAACAGCGTGTGATAAATTATAATTGTCAATTAAAAACCTCAGTTTAACAAAAACTCATTGGTGTCTGCCCGCAGTCTGAACCCGTGACCCCCTCGAAAGAGCCACAAGGTCTCAACGCCGGGCTACCACATATGCTATGCGGCTATGCAAGTAATTTCTTAAAATTTACAGAACGTTGCAAGTTTTTAATGATACTAATATATTACACTATATAGTTTATACTGTGTTTATTATATTACAAAAATACTCACCTAAATTTCTATTACAATACGCTAACCGCTTGTCTTTCTTCAGTTGTGACGTCATGAATAGCATCGTCCCCTTAGCTATCACACCAGATCCCAGCACTACAATAAAAGTGATCGTATATGCCAATACTTTAAGAACCCGTACTGTAAATTCGAGGCAAACTTGACTTTCCATGGACCCACTGTCCTGCTTCGGAGGAAATTCTCTGAAGACGTCCCATCCTTTTGTTTCTTGTACTGTTCTTTGGCTGGAACAAAATGGTTGAAAAAATTAATATTAGTATGTATAATAATAATATTATGGTCCTATATAAAAATCGTATATAATAAAAAAGTAAAAAATGGTACTATATAATAAAGGGATCAAATAAAAATAAAGGCAATGCCTTCGTCACTTTTTAACATTCAAAGTTTGTGTTTCAAAACAGGGTAACTTGTGTGGCTTTATTATTTAGCTTTTATGTAACTTATTGGTATTTACAGACAATTAGATATCTAAAAAAGAAAGCAATTTGTATACCTAATCTAATAAAACATTTTAGTTAACTTTACCCAATTCTATATAGTTCATATATTGCTGTAAATAAAAGCTAATATTTGGATAAGAGAACAGTATTATAAATAAACGTATTTCAGAATGTCACATAAAAACATTTGTTTTCAGTATTTAAGATAAGTGTTCTTTTAAATGCTCTTATATATATTTAAAAACACAATCAAAATGTCAAACTAACGACACATTTATATGATAGAGTTTCTATTTTAGTTGGTAATATAAGCCTCGTCTCAACCGTTAAGACTTCATGTTTTGTCTTCGCTTACTGTATTATTCGTCAATGTGTTGTTAAAGATTACCATTGCATTTTCTAAACACATTAATAACTAAGAATGACACGCGACTAAATGTTGCGATACCAATTCAAGAAAAACAACTTTCATACGCGACCGTGACGAGAAAATATCTCGTGCGATTTATACACAACTATACTTCCTTCCGGTATATGCGTAACCTTTATTGAGTTGTAACAATTACTAATGTAATTATCAATATTTTTTTTGGCCAAACGCTATCGAAGCAGAGATTTTAGGTTTATTTTACACTTTGCAAATACATAAATATATGGGACGCTTACACACACGGTTTTCCGTCGCTTGTACCAATTTCTTCAAGTTATGTCATTGCTCGGTATTACTTTAAAATTTTTGGACTGCTCGACGTTAGTTTTTTTATACACGTGTATTCAGAGCAGAACGTCATTAATCGTAATTTATTTTCTATGCGAAAATGTGCTGCAGTACAACAAACATTTGAAAACCAACTTGCCCCGCTCAGTGTTAACTAGATTTCTATATTGTAAAAGGAATATTTATTTTTATTCCGTGGGACAATAGTGTCTTCAATATATGAAATATGAAAACAAAAAGTATATTAAAATATTTGGTATCCATGAGACCCCATCTTATTAGCAAAAAGATAAAATGACAAATAAATTCGTCAATTCTTTTCAACGTCCGTTTTTTTTTCAAATTACGTGTGTTCTGAACTTATTTATCATTAACAATAACAATAATGTTTAAAATATATTTCTGGACTAGTTAGTAAAATAAACCAAATAAAAATTTTCGCAACATTATATAAACTCGTGGCCTGAAAATAAAACCTATAACTAAAATATTAAAACATATTTTCTAAGAGCAAAGTCAGGGTCATTTCCTAAAAAATATTGTAGAAAGTTGTTGCAATGGTCAAATGTTGCGACAGCGCGGTCTCGATTAGTATCTGCTTTGTTAAAGACTTACGTAAGATATAAGGTGCTATATAATTTTAGCATTGCGAATATCTTGAACAATAATTACCCTCCCACCGCTTCTAATACTAAGTTTATGTGAAACTTTTAAATGCGAAAAGCAAACCTCATACCCAGTTGAAATAGTAAAGTTTATTGTGTTAATTTTATTACGAAATCCTTTTATTGTCTAAATATATCTAATAAAATATCTCTTTAATGCAATAATTATCTTCTGCGTTGTACGTAATTAAGTTAACGAAACTTTATAATAATAGACGTTAAGACGATGGCTAGTGAGACCGCATGATCTTTACCAAAGATTTCGATTCATATTTTTTATCATAAACCTGCACAACCCTAGAGAATTCTATGTACATCAATCCGCTATTTAACTATGTCGAAATGTGTCGGTTAAGCAAAAATACGATAGAATCCATAATTCAAGGATATTATATTCCCTGTTACTTAAAACATATGAAAATGCACCTTACGGTAATGTAACTTGACCAAATAAACTTCAGTATAAAAAATATAATGCCTAGTTTTAAAACTGGACTGCTGCTGAGGTGTGTATATTAGAATTGATAAGATTAAATAATTAACTTTAATTACATAAGGACTCCCATATGTTCACATACGGTTTATCGCTATGAAAAAAAACACAGTCGAATCGAGTACACCATAGTAACGTCTAAGTATGTCATATGATCTATTTTTGGATTGTAGTTATATGAATAGAAAGTTTGAAAATAACAAACAAATAGAAATTACCTATCTACAAGAATGTATACATGCTATTAATACTAGCAATAGAGCCACGCGTTGCTGTAGCTCTGTCTGGTTTCGATTTTCCCTCGAAACAGAACTGAACAGTTAAAATAAATTCCGATAGCTACCAAACCTTATAGAATCATCTGCTAGGTCATTGCAAAGATTATCTGAAAATTTCATTAAAATCGGTCCAGCCGTTTCCAAGTCTATGAAGGACATACGATTACAGTCAAACATTAATTTAGATATATACCTAAGATATCGATCTAAATTTACGCATATATAGTTCAATTCAAAAAGTAACACTTCTTGGTTCATAATAGAAACTTCAAAATCTAAATATAAGTGACGTTATTGGACAATAACGTGTCTTTTGTTTTAACTTTTTTATTCAGATTTTAATTTAATAAGTAAATCATGGTAGCCCGCCGTGTGGTCTCCGGCTGAGTAGAATAGACCACCCTCATTTCATACCGAGGTGTCGTAAAAGGCGATAAGGTAAGTTGACCCACCGAATGGTATCCGGTTGAGTAAAATAGACCACCCTCTTTCTAACCGAGGTGTCGTAAAATATAATTAAGGTAACTTTACGTCAGGCAGGCGGCCGATCGTAAAATACATAGCCAAATTGACCCCACTTAGAGTGGGATAAGGGCAGGAGGATGATGAAGTAAATCATAGTAGCAGATCATCATTGACTCTGTTAAAACTCATTATAATAATAAGCTCTACCATCCTACTAAAATGTAGTAAGTACGTCTTGTTAAAACAGCTTATGGCTATTTTTTTAATTTAAAATGGAATATTTTCGCTTAATACACAACCAATTATGCGACCTGATATATACTGAACTTTGCTGAATAATGACTATTCATTTTACTTTTTATTGAATTGAATTTATTGTCCGAGAATTCAGAAAATTCTATGAGAAATGACGTGTTGAAACATTTTTTT
Organism: Morpho achilles; assembly: GCA_947086495.1. Taxonomy (NCBI): domain Eukaryota; kingdom Metazoa; phylum Arthropoda; class Insecta; order Lepidoptera; family Nymphalidae; genus Morpho; species Morpho achilles. The sequence continues at coordinate 11,985,311 of CAMTZB010000007.1, read as the reverse complement.
ACGGTTTGCTATCTACCGGTTTTCTGTGGAGTTCCTAGGGAGGTGAATTGATTGTAAAAAGGAAAGGTACGGTTATATTATATTTCCTTATACTCATAAACAAATCTTTCACAAATTCTATAGAACAAAAATTATGTAAATTCAAGAGACGCGCTGTTCGTAAAATCTTTCAAAATAAACCACGTTATCACTATATAACTAACCGAAGAAACAACTTAGCCCGATCCTGTTTTTTTATTCGGAAATCTTACCCATTTGTTACCGCGAATCAAATCCAAAACCAATATTTGCGTAATTACGCCATTAAAATATATATAAATAATTTATAAGAGAAAATTTAATGCTACCTGTATATACTACAGTAATTACTGTAAATCGAATTATTATTGGCCGCATAAATAGCTTCCCCGTCCAGTTCGTTTCTCTCATAGTAACTTTTACGATCTTGATCACTCATTTTGAAACGTCAACGTCCCACATAATAGCACTGTTACCGCACATAACTAGTTATGTCAAAATTTTTACTAGAAATAACAAGTAATGAGTGTTCACTGTCCGAATATTATTCAATAACTCATTGTTTCAATCAATCGAGGACGGACAACGGTGCGATCGCAATAGACACTGCTGGTGGCGGCACATACGCGCTAAAGGTATCGGCTGTGTTGTACTGGACAAAATGGGAATATTAATTTTTCATTTTCGCAATTGATGTGGTCATGAATAATTCATATTGACTTTGCCATGGCAGTACAAGTTCTTATAAGGTACTTCATATTCTAATGAAGTATGTTTATTACAAGAGAAAGTTAATTTTATCTAAAATGTTTTCTTTGTAAGCCCAATCTGTTATTTATTTTCAGTGAATTTATTACGTACTAGAATTTATTAAATAAACTGTTACAGATAAAATCTTATTATGTCTCGTACGTTGGAGATCACTGTCATAAATTAATTGCCATAATCGATGAATAATTTTTCATCCTCTTCCAAATACGCGTGCAATTAAAAATAAAAATATTATCAAATAAAATAAAAATTGGTCCCAATAAATTTAATTTTATTGACTTTTGCTTAAACTTATATTTGCCCGAGCAATCTACAACTCCCAAAATACATCCTGGTTATGTGTTAAGTATCCATTCACTGATTAGTTCATTGACAACAACGAGATTTGTAACACTCTTGAAACTCTCAGAAATTTATGTTTATTGTATTTTATTCTTACCGCATAATTAATTTTAACGAGCTTACTACTGTACCTAATTTTATTTAGTCACAGTGGTGAAAAAACCATTTCGCAAAACTAAGCGAAATATTTTGTCTAATTATTTCAGACGAACAACAATGTGCGAAAAGTTCTTCGTTCTGCAGCAGTGAGCACGTGAAATTATATCGCATCGCTAATTATTGTCGTAAACCTGCCTCACTAATGTGGAACCAAGTGAAATTAAAGTTTCTTTTCAAAATTATGAATAAATCAATTCGTAGATCTCTCTCCATGAAGAGAAGAATATGAAATTTAGATCCATATACTCAGGGAATTTGAAAAAATATGCATGTTATTTAAAATTCATCTTTATCCGCAAAGCACATAATGAGTTGAATATCAATTTAAAAATTAAACAATGCCAGCCTAGGTTGTAAACGCATGATTCCTAAATAATTGAACTTTAAATTTATAATAAATTTTTTTGAAAATGTTCCACCTTCACATACATACACGGCAAGTTAAATAAAAGCTTTTTAAAAATATAGGCATTCATATAATGAAGCAAAATAGTGCAAAATATCAATATAGCAATGCATATTTCCAATGTATTCGAATATATATTTAAAATAGCAATATATTTTAAGAAGCAACACAAAAGGTCTTGACCTTCCCAAATCACGATCCTGACCGCCCGCATGCAGCAGCAGTCTACGAGCTCTCATGGCGTCATCACATATTGTTATATTATTATATACCCTATTTTTCATGTCACAAAGTTTAAATTACGTACACATTTTAACGCCATATGAACAATAGATCGCTTGGTGTCGCCATAGCTCACGTAGACTTGGGAAAGATACGAGTATAGTTGAATCAAGTTATTTTGCCTTACAAGGTATAAACATAAGATATGTCAGATTTTGCTTACTTACGGGACTTGATTCCTCATATAGAATAATTTCTTTATTCCTAAACAGTTTTTAATATAGTGAAATATTTGTTGGTATTTTCACTTTTCAAAAATACCAACTGGGAACTGGACTTAATTACGATATATTTAATATTAATATCAAAGTATAGACGATTAAAGTTTGTATGTTATCTTTCTAAGTTTTTTTCTCAGTGTAAATTGTGACCTATCCCACAACTGGGCAAAATCTCCGTCGTAACTTTTGAAGTGTTATCGCCACTTCATTTTCAAAAAGCACTGACGTGTATCGGTAATCGATTCTTCAACGGATCTTCTCATTCCTGATTTGTTCACATAGCTCAAGCATAAATCACATATTCTGTGAACTTGTTCATGAGGCCCATAGCTAACGACGACTAATGTTTCCTTTTAAAACAATATAAGAGACAAATTCTTCGGGTTTTGGTATTAAGCATATTGTCATATCAAATTATTGTTCCTAATAACAAAGATCCTTACAACTAAAACAATATAAATTCGATGGTAAACTTTAAAGAAAAAGCTTGAATTCGTAAACTTGTTAGTATGCGAAACATCCTCCCAAATTCATGTCCGATATCCAGCGGTCAATGACCATGTCAAAAAGCGACTCATGCACTCGCTTTTACCGATGAACTCGCAGTAAGCACATTACTTAGACATTTAAGTGAAATTTCACTTTACCAAGTTAGTTGTATTAAAAAATCAACTCATTGTGAAAAAAATATATACTTCAAACTAAATTCAACATAAAATAATGAAATTTAAGATTTTTCTTTAAGTTAATTAATTTTTAATTGTATTAATATGATTCTTCATTGTATATAGAAGTACATGCACGTACGCTTAGTATGTGCCCTTTTTATCTATACATACTCCAAAAATATTTATTTGTTTATCTTGTAAATTTATATATTTAGCATAATTAGGTAATTGCAATATTAATTTCCATTTATAACGTCTTGTGAACTAAGTATTCAAAAGTATTCACTAATATTTGTTATATAAAAATGTCAAATTATTTTCTTTTCATTACCAACAGAGGTGATTTTTAAAAGTAGCATTAACGAATTTGCACTGAAAATAATAATTAACAATTTTATAGGGTGCCAACGAAAAATATGAATAAATTTAAACGACCCAGTTTTAAAGTGAATTTAAACTAGTTTAAGCAAGGAACATATAAAATTCGTATGACAAAACGATTCTTATTCATGAAATTAATTTAGAGAGACCAAATTTACTTAGCAGCCAACAGCCGTTGCGATCTGATATTCTTTGCACGTTCGACCCTAGTAGACTTTGGTAACAATCTACTATTAGATGTATGAAAATATTTTCAATCGAGAATAAGCTTTATCATTTTGGACATAGATACCAATATTAAATAAAAAATATATTTCGATATCTCGTACAACCGATTGCAACGCGTATTTTCTAGATATGTGTACGAATCTAAAAATCAAATGTTAAAATAGTGACTATATTCAATATTATTTTTAATTTGTAGAGTCAATTTACGTACAAAAAATAAAACAATTACATACACAGTAATAAAAATATATAACCCCAAATCAAGACTCTTTTTAGTTTACAAATTGCTTCTTGTAATCTGTGTGGTTGACGAAAGTATGTGTGGCATTTAAAATGGCATTTGTACGGGTATTTATTCCTTTCACGGTGGTCAACTTTGTTCAACTTTGTGGTTTACACAAAAAATAATAGAAAGAAACGTCTTATTAACCTTGATTAACATAATTTTCTAAATGCTCAAGAAAAAACAAAGTAAATAACTAAGCCATTCAGTCAGTACAGTCTACGCTCGGATGAAGTGGGGCGCAAAAATGTGGCGCACTCGATCGAAAGTTGTGTCGTCAGAGTTGACAACCTTGGCATTTGAGCGGGTTCCGGGCAGCAAGTAGTGGTGACCGATCGAACGACCGACCTCTAGTCGTGTTTGCTTAAATCTACGATACATTATTGTTTAAACCTAAACAAAGAACGAGGAGACGACGATCGTGAGCTATTTAAAAATACTATTATTGATATATACATGAAATATTAAAATAATTTGTTTAAATTTTTAGGCAAAATTTAATACTTTAATTCTATATATAAATTTAAAATTTGCATTATTCAAAATTCAAAAATACTTCCATCCCAAAATAAAAAATCGAAACTCATTTGAAAGAAATCTTTTTATTGTATAATTTTTTCTTAAGCATTTAATTTTCTATATTCTCATATCATATTGCCATTCATTCGTTATCGGCAGATCTGTAAAATTGCAACACGAACACATTTACAAAAAAATAGCAATTAATTAAGTGAACATTTCGTAAATCTACGCCCAAATTTAAAAACATGTAAAATTCATATGATATTTTTGTCTTAGCTGTATATTTACTATCTTTCTTTCTGGCATATAATAAGATGGTAGTGATGTAAATAAAGGCAAAATAATGTCATTTAAAATCTTTATTCTTCCTCTTTGCTTAATGAAAAAGTTAATAGCCCATATTAAAACCAGTTTTGTCAACATTCGTACAATAGAGTTATGTACTTAGGCCTTTGTCTACTTCGTATTTTAATCTTCTGTATACAAACTTAGTTTTATACAAACAAATTTTGTACAAAGTTTGTGATTCAATAATATTTTTAATCGTTAAACTTGTAACAATATATAAGAGAAATATCACTAAGAAATTTGCTGTACTGCTTTTTACAAAGATTAGAATACAAGTATTATTTTTATTTAATGAATTTGGATTGTTGACATACATATTTGTAGAGTATAGACTTTTGCTACCGTCACAACGATTTAGCAAAAGTGCACAACCTCATTAAAGGACCATTATGAAAGGAGAGATGAAAATGATGTCATCAAACAAGTGTTAAATATGAAACGTGAATATGAATGGATATGTGACTAGACAGAGGCCTAACAATTAGGTCGGATTCTATGAAGTATGACAGGCATTTTTTTCCTATTTTAAGTGGATCTCGGTTGCGGTGTTTTGTTCCACTGGCGAGAAACGCTAACTTGTGGCCAAACTTGCTACAGATCACGGGTGACGGCTTCCGCTATTGGATATGTCCACCGACGCCACGCCTGTGCTTTGGGGATAGGGAAACCATTTGACGCTGTAGGGTAACAGGCATTTAAAAGGAATAGCGCTAGGGTTGTCAAGTGATAGGAAAGAATGGAAGACAAAAATATGGTGTGCCAACCCCACCGATTGTGGGATAAGTCTAGGAGAGTTAAGACTTTTAACAATTACGTATTATACTTATGGATAGAATAATTATGTTATGGACGACATTACTTAGCAACATCGTCGTAGCAAGACCACCTGTTTATCTCTAGTAATTCATATCAAATGACCAATTGCACAACTGTGTAGTCAATGAGATTCTGATGGCAATTGCGATGATCGCGTGAAGCTATAACCTCATTTCACATTACTAGGAATATTGAGTCATATAACATATATTTCATTATTTGCATACGGCAATGACTCTCTGTAGATGCCTCCCATTCGAATGTAAATCTAATATAATAAATTGTACATAAAGTTCTTAAGCGCTTGTTTTCTAAATTACATTTATGTTAATATTAAATCTTAATGATTCAAAGCATTTATTAATACACTCGCTTTACTTTTTCTTCTTCTTCTTCTTAGCGATGTCCCGAAGACCCGGGGTCCGCTTTCCGACTCATTTTCCTCCACTTTGTCCGGTCTTGAACGTCTGATTTTCGTAATTTATTGGCTCTCATGTCGGCATTAACAATCTCAAGCCAGCGCTTTTTAAGACGGCCGCGAGATCTAGCTCCAGGGACCACCACATTGAGACATCGGTTTCCGACGTAACTTTGAGGCTTGCGTGCTACATGGCCATACCAACGGAGGCGGGCTTCTTGCAGCTTGTCACCGATGTCACGGACACTGACTCTACTGCGGATGCAATCATTACGGAGACGGTCACTTTTTGTGACATTACACATCCACCGTAGCATTTTCATCTCCGTGACTCGGAGTTCCTGCACATGCCGTGCTAAGGCTGGCCATGTTTCACTGCCATACATAAGTACTGGTCGGATGATGCTCTTGTAGATGAGCCCCTTGAGCTTAAGCGGCATCCTCCGATCACATAGAACACCGGTCAGGTCCCTCCATTTTGCCCAAGCTGCGCTGATCCCTATCCCCCCTGATTCGTGTAGTACAGAGCCCAGGTATTTGAAGGTGTCCGTGCGATGTGCAGTTGCATTACCGATGTTAATGCTTCCAAGATCGGAACTACAACTTGCGAGATACTCTGTCTTGGCAACGTTAAGCTTGAGTCCGCCATTCTCCAAAGTCCGTTTCCAGGCGTTCACCTTAGATTCTAATTGTCGCTTATCCCTACTAATGAGTGCAATATCGTCTGCGTACAAAAGGAGCCAAGGCGGTGGTTCCTGAATTGTGTCGGTTACTGCATCAATCAATACATTAAATAAAAAGGGACTAAGGGCTGAACCTTGATGGACCCCAACGTTGACAGAAAACGGAGTTGTATCACCAACAGCAGTTCTAACAAATGATTTCGTATTGAAATACATATCTCGGATGATATCAATGTAGATCTCAGGCACGTTTTTCGATCTCAATGCCCACCATATTACTTGTCGCGGCACACTGTAAAAGCTTTTTCCAAGTCAAGGAAAGCAAGATGTAAAGCCTTATTTCTTTCTCTGTGTGCTTCCATAAGTATTCTAACTGCGAATATGGGGTCAATCGTGCTATAGCCAGGTTGAAATCCATATTGGCATTCGGATATAGTGCACTCTTGACGTAACCTTGACTCAATAATACGCTCGAAAAGCTTCATGGTGTGACACATTACCTTAATACCGCGATAGTTAGCACAGTCCTGTATGTCCCCTTTTCCTTTATAAACAGGAGTTATTATGCTCAGTCTCCAAGCATCCGGTATTTTTCTAGTTATAAGAATACGGTTGAACAGGTCTGTAAGTAACTGCACACCATGAAAACCCAGCGAATTCCACGCTTCTATTGGTATGTTGTCGACACCAACCGCTTTATGGCGTTTCATCCGGCGAAGAGAGGTAAGTACTTCGTCGGGGGTAATTGAAGTTACTAGTCCGAGATTTTTAGGTAAATTGACAGGTTGGGCGGCCACGTGTTGGATGTTCAAAAGATTCGAGAAGTGCTCAAACCATCTCTGTTTCACCTTTACGTGAGTGTATATTACACGGCCTTTGGAATCCTTTACGCAAAGACATTTAGTCATATCACGCGTAGACTTTTCCCGTGTTTTGGCTAGTTTGTAAATAATTTTCTGCCCTTCATTTGTATCTAACTTGTCATACAAGGGTAATAGGTGGTTGTATTTGGCAACCGCAACAGCTCTCTTTGCAGTAAGCTTGGCTGCTTTGTACTCAGCTAGGTCTTCAGCAGATTTGGATATTTGGTACTTCTTGAATTTAGTCTTTTTGATTTTTATTATCGTCTCGATCGACTCATTCCACCACCATGTTTCCCTGTCAATTACACGTCGTCCTCTCGAAATACCAAGTAATCGATTACCAGTATCAGTAATGGCTAATTGTGTTTTAATCCAAAGGTCGTCTGCAGACTCACTTTCGGTGCTTAGGTCAATACTTCCAATGACGGAGCGGAACTCATCTGATTTTTCGGTTTTATTTAACAACCACCACTTGGTTTTGGGACTCGCTTTACTTTTTGTTATAAATAAATACCAAAACTTCATCTCGATTTGAAAGTTACTAAAACCTGATTCACCTGACTCTATGCCGAAAATTGGTGTGGTTCGTTAGAAATCTACACTCAAACTACAAACGCAGAGTCTGGCAGTCAAAGGGGTTTTAAAATAAACTAGTATCCCATATAAAAGGAAATCGTTCCTAATACGTCCAGAATCTATTGAGGAGTTAAAAGAAGAAATTGAATATAAACAAGCAATGTTTCTTTAGTGGCATTACGCCGTGTGGTATCCGGCGGAATATAATAGTATCACCCTCATTACCGAGGTGTCTTAAAAGGCGACTAAGGTAAGTTGACTTACTGTATGGTATCCGGTTAAGTAGAATAGACCACCCTCTTTCTTATCGAGGCGTCATAAAATATGACTAAGATAAGTTGACGTCAGGCAGGCGGCCAGTCAAATACGTAGCCAAATCATGTAACAACATGTTTATAACATGTTGTGCCGACCACACTTATAGTGGTATAAGGGCAGGAAAATGATGAAGATGATGTTTCTTTAGTGGCATTATTTAAGAGACGATTTCTTTATACCTATGTATTAAGGTATTCAGTGTTATTAAAGTTTTAACATAAGACGTAAGAGAAAATATCTAACTTGACCTTACCATGATGGTATGTCCGCGTGACGCGTTTGCTACAAATGTGAACAGGATGATATCATTCAATTACTCTTTATGTAGATGCATGTACAAGAGAAACTATACAAAGTGAATGCGGAATACTGTTGGTATTTAAAAAAACAATTGCACGAAGATTAAATAAATGTTATAATATTAAATACGAGTATTAGTAGAAATATATTAAAAAATATTTAATGTACTTTCTACTAATCTTTCGTATTGAAAACTGTATCTAAACTACTCTAACGATAAATGTAGTTCAAACTTATCGTACTTCACAATAATTTACCGGATTCGAAATTAAATGTTTGAGCAAATAAAAACATATTTAAATAAGAATATTTTTTATAGAAGTTATAACGATATATATTTAGGTGCTTTTTAAAATATAAAAAAATTACAAGCGAAGAAAGTTCTGAATCAGCTCATTCTAAACTCATTTTAAAAAGTCGATTATTCAATAAGAACTGTGCAAAAATTAAGACATCTTACCAAAAGAGCCTTAAATATGCATTAGTATTTTATAACATGTAAGTGTTTTACTCAAGCCTAACCTGGAATTGATATGGAGTCAGAGTATCGAAGCTCTGCTAGCGTTTTAGAAAGATGTATATGTTGTCGCCAGTGACTTTTGCTTTGTATTTTATAGCAACACAATCATGAAACAAGAGTATCGCGCCCTTTTGATTAAAATGGTGGCAACACTGTACCGTTGTTGTTTCCGGTAGAGTCTTCGTATTGATAAAACGTTTCAGTGACATGCAGTCTTTGTTCGTCATTCAAGAGAAGTGCATCTCGGAACGGGAATTGTGGTATTCCTATTATATCGTGTTATTGTATATAGTGTGCGTTAACATATACACGATTTAGGGCGGCGTGTTTTATTAATTTTGGTATTACCTACTGTGATTAGTGATCACACTGTTGGATGAAACCTTATCTGAAGATTATCCTGAAGGCTATATATACTCATGTATACAGTACTTTTTTTTTACATAATTATTTTTTAAAAACCGTCATGTTACTAACCTTCCTCCGTAGGTATCGTTTGCAAGTGGTAGAAGCTCGTCGTCGGAGTTGTCGCTCAGTTCTTCTCGCCGCGACTTCCCCCCTGAAGTCGCCATGACTTATTAGTCTGGAACCATTTAAACCAGATATTAAAGCATTATATTTTTTCCTGTTGTTATATCTAACTATAATATATTAAACAATATAATAGATATAGTAGCAACTTTTTTGTATCATTATTTCGATTCAAATAAAATAATAAAGACCCAATTAATGAAACAGAAAGACTCGATGAATAATTTTGATATATCAGAAACCGGCTACAGGTTGCTATAAGCAGTTTTTTTGTTGTAAGCAGCTGTTGTTATTAATGATTTTGAAAAACGAAACATATAAAAAAATTGTTATATAGGTCATACCAAAAACACATTTTTTAACATAGCACATTATGTCGCCATGACTGCCATGGTTAATACAATTCTCCTGGCGATTATATTTTGCCGATATTTCAACTAATCAATTATTTTCTATTACTCTCAGTATCCAATAACGGATGACAGCATTATCAGTACGACACCATCAACATTGAGCTCCAATCCACCTTAATTCTTTGTTATTATTAGTATTAAACTTAATAGATACAAAAATTTAAAAAACAGATGTAATTGTTTTATTTTGAAACGATGGATCGAGACGCGTTGAAGTCTTTTATATACTCGTAGCTTTGAAATACGGATAAGTAAGTACATATTTTTTAATTCAATCCAATAAACGCTATGTAATAAGAAATATTTTTTGGTAAGATTTAGTTAAGTTCCTTAAAAACAAACATGCCATTGGATTAATAGATAAAATTTTGTAAAAATTATTGTAATTTTAGATTAAAAAGTTTTTAATAAGAATGAATATAATGAAAGCTTCTTTTAACTCCAATTGAAGATAGGTAGTATGTAAAAGACTTACAAAAAACTGACTATCGCGAAACCTGTTCATTGAATATTTTAAGTAAAAACTTGCATTTATTTATGACTGTTGCATATTGATAAAATAATAAAAACAGATGAAGAGTTCGATTGTTTATTCCAAAAAAACTTTTCAAAGTTTAAAGTTCAAATTGCATCAAAATACTTATCTACAGTTTGTGTCAATAAATTATGAATATTTTAATGGACCAATACAACGTATTCGATATTTTTGTCTGTTATTTCACAAGTCTGTAGTGCAGTTGTACTGTTGCCAAATCTACTGATCAATATACTGACCTTGATGTATCTGTTACTTAAAAAAATACAAATTGGTGTGAAATTTTGAAAACGCAAGTCATTACGATAAGAAATGACTACCGTCATAATGACCATGACTTGAAATATTCTAAAAATACGATCCTTAAAGTCTAATTTTATAAAAGTATAAAAGGAAGTGTGAAAAAGTTACATTATTATACAAGTTATGTTGGTATGATACTAAAAGTATTGGCATGGTACTGAGAGTAAAGTGCGCTATATATTTCTATATGTACGTGTATTTCTATATATTTAATCTCCTAACTATATGGTACTAAGTGTAGGAGTGAGTTATGTAAGGTAATAATAGTAAAAGTGAGTTATATATTTCTATATGTACACGTATTTATATATTTAATCTCCTGACTATATGGTACTAAGAGTAAAAGTGAGTTATATATTTCTATATGTACACGTATTTATATATTTAATCTCCTGACTATATGGTACTAAGAGTAAAAGTGAGTTATATATTTCTATATGTACACGTATTTATATATTTAATCTCCTGACTATATAGTACTAAGAGTAAAAGTGAGTTATATATTTCTATATGTATAAGTATTTATATAATTAATCTCCTGACAATATGTAGCCGTGTGGTATCCGGCTGAGTAGAATAGTACCACCCTCTTTTCTTACCGAGGTGTCGTAAAAGGCGACTAAGGTAAGTCGACCCGCCGTGTGGTATCCGGCTGAGTAGAATAGACCAACCTCATTTCTTACCGAGGTGTCGTAAAAGGCGACTAAGGTAAGATGACCCACCGTGTGGTATCCGGTTTAGTAGAATAGACCACCCTCTTTCTTACCGAGGTGTCGTGAAATACGACAGAGGTAAGTTGACGTCAGGCAGGCGGCCGGTCGTAAAAACGCAGCCAAATCATGTTACAGCATGTTTATAACATGGTGTGCCGACCCCACTTAGAGTGGGATAAGGGCAGGAAGATGATGATGAATCTCCTGACAATATGGTACTAAGAGTAAAGGTGAATTATATATTTGTATATGTATGAGTGTTTCTATATTTAATCTCCTGACTATATGGTACTTAGAGTGAGAGTGAGTTATATATAGTACTATGGGTATTTTTCTATATTTAATTAACAGAGTATATTATGGGAATTATGAAAGTTGCGCCCTTTACAGAAAAGATGAGAAGTGCGAGACTAAGTTGGTATGGTCATGCAATTAGGAGGGATGAAAATCATGCGACGAAAAGAATTTTAAATATGAATGTGGATGGATGTATGGCTAGGAGGGGGCTTAAAAAAGATGGATGGATTGTGTGAAAAATGATATGCATGTTAAAGGAGTGGCACCAGAGTTGACGAATGATAGAGGAGAATGGAAGAAGAAGACATATTATGCCGACCCCACTTAGAGGGGGATAAGGGTAAGAGCATGAATGATGAATTACTAGAATATATTGTACTAAGAGTATTTGTATGGTACTAAGAGTATTTATATGGTACTTAGAATAAGAGTAAATTATGTATGTAAAACCACAAAGAACGAACCTTGCAAACAGTGATAGTAAAATATAATTCTTTTTGTGATACATTTACTCCATGCGTGATATTATTTCAACTACTATTAATAAAAATATGTAACTCCTAATTAGAGAAGCAAGTTTTATCAATTTACCTAATTGAGTCACTTCCGCCATAGCTGACAAGGTTAACGTAATAAATTGCGGGTTGCATTGCGATTGGACACTGCTTGACCACAAGAGACTAACGTCAAACAATATTGTGTATTATGATTTGATATATTCCAAATAACACGCAAACAGGCAAAATAAAAAAGCCACAAAGAAAAACAATCATTGTTTTTGATAATAAAAGCTTTATGAACATTTCAAATATGTTCAATAAAAATTTTCAAATTTTTGCATAGTACATTCATTTCAATTGCCTAACTAAGAAGACAGATTACTTCTTTAGAACTTTAATGATGGTAGCCCGTACCGGCGTGACGAATAAATAAAAAAAAACATTACTTTCCATTAAACGACTGTATTATAGATTGATGCCAATAACAGTGATTGATTAAATAGTATTTATATATTAAAAACAACACAAATTTTAATCGATTGAAATTAGTGTAGCTTTTACTATATAAGTGTTATCAGACAAAGTTATACAAGTATATTCACGTAGGTATATTGGCGAGGTGTGTAGATTTTTTTACTTATGAACGAGTTATATTGCAGAATGATATTTATATCTATTTTATATGCAAGAAAATATTGTATCCATAATAAATGTAATAAAACATCAACCATATAAACGTTTTGTTTTTTATTAGCATAGATTGGAATTGGCGGTGGAGGGCGCGTCGACGTCCGCAAGGTCAGCGACTTGCGAGCCTCCCGGAGAATAATATGCGTCTATTCTCTACTAACTTAAGCTCTCAGTGCATATAGTAATATGCACTGAGAGCCAAACAAAGGAAAATAAAAAATATTCATTTCTTTAAGTTTTTATAGTAATTTTCATCGATATGATTTTGCATTCAAATCATAGCAAAAAGCCTAAAAAATATATCAAAAAAATATGTGTATATTTATTAATATTAGTAATATTATCAGAATTACTTATATCAGTAGTAGAATTATAATCTGTTACAACATGTTTCTAATACAACATCCTTCATATAGTTGGTCGATAATATGAAAAAACATTGTGGCCGTCATTATGTGTCATTGAGTGGTTGAGAAAGAGTAAATGAGTTGACTTTGGGAAAATCGCTTTTTATTATTGCATAAGTATAAAGGAGAAATATCGCCGTTTGTTATAAATCTTCATATACCACCCTCATTTCTTACTTAGGTGTCGTAAAAGGCGTCTAAGGTAAGTTGATCCGCCGTGTGGTATCCAGTTGAGTAGAATAGACCACTCTATTTCTTACCGAGGTGTCGTAACATACGACTAAGATAAGTTGACATCAGACAGGCAGTCGATCGTAAAATAGGTAGCCAAATCATGTGACAACATGCGCCGACCCCACTTAGAGTGGGATAAGAGCAGGAGAATGAGTAGAATTAAAATATTAAACGATTGGTGTACTGTTGTTATTTAGATTTACTTTTTTAATTGCCGCCACATTCTTATTTAGGTGGAGCGGATAGATTTGCTATAGTGTAGGTAAACAAAGTCTCAATGTAAAATAGTATAATAAAATATAACTGTTAACATTGAAACAAAGAAACGGTAATCGTATTAATAATAACAAAGATTTCGTCATAAAAACATTATTTCCGGACTGCTCAAGTGCTCACTCACCACATACTTTGCAAGCAGCTGTTTTTGCTACTTTTAAAATGAAGCACCGTAAAGTTGTAATAATTATTATATATTTCAAGGTCGATGGCTACGTTAATATACCCTTACTCTACACGTCACCACTTAACTCTACATTACTATATTGCAAAAGACATATTTAAGTATAAAATATACAAAGTAGGAACCGACATAAGCTTGCGACTCCTACTTTGCGTCTTGCAAAAGTAAATCGTTTGTGGGTTTGGGTATAAGATTCTATAATATTCTGCAATCAATTTTAGCTTTACCATTTCAGCTGTTTAAAAGCACTGGTAAAAAGAAGCTGATATGGAAAGCCGACTATACTGTTGGGGATTACTTCGATGATAAGAATGCGTGTATACAGCTACTCTTCGATCCTATAAAATACATTAAAGGACTAAATGTAACTAGTAATAATTATATTTTGAAAAGATCAAACGCCGAGTTTCTTGCTGTCTCTTTTCGGTAGGAACAGCTTTCTGAACCAGTAGAGTTAACGAATTATGAGCAATTGTTTACAAATTTACTTGTAAGTAAGGACCTGTTATTATTCCACTGCTGGGCATAGGCCTCGTTTATCCGTTTTTGAAGAGAAGGATTGGAGTTAAGACCTACCACGCTGCTCCAATGCGGATTGGTAGGTTTCGCATATCCCTAGGATTATCTAGAGAATATCTGCAGGTTTCCTCACGATGTTTTCCTTCACCAAGAAACGTGTGATAAATTGCAATTATCAATTAGACACATAAGTTTTTATTAAAAAACTCATTAGTGTCTGCCCGGGTTTTTACTTGAATAAAGAATATTTTTAATTTGAATTCAAATTAGAAGTAAAAAATAAAATCAAATTATCTAAATATCCATTCATACCTATAACACAATTTTTATGTATATACGTATCTCATGCAATAAAATTACGAAAATAGTACTGTGAAGAATTAACGTGATAATTTCTGGCAACATGCAATATGTCGACACAATATATACTACGTAAGAGCTTGGTAGTTATAATAAAAAATGTTACGATATCCTAAAGTGCTAATAAAACAGGGTTAAATCCTAAACCGCGTATTTCGAAACAGCGAAACGCTTTAAAATAATTTCATTTTCAGCGTTAAAAGTTACTACGCAGCCTTTTAATTTACATAACTGACCGTTACATAAGTTCAATTGAATGTTGTAATATAAAATTCGATTGAAAAGATGACCGTAATTCTCAAGGTTGATTTTATTTTTTCGTTTATATTGATAATTTGTCGATAGAATAATAGAAGTAACTACACTTCAAAAATGGTCTTCATTCATCATTCATTTTCCTACCCTTAACCCACTCTAAGTGGGGTCGGCACAACATGTTATAAACATATTGTTACATGGTTTGGCTAGGTATTTTACGACCGGCCGCCTGCCTGTCGTCAACTTTCCTTAACCGCTTTTTACGATACATCGATAAGAAATAAGGGTGGTCTATTCTACTCAGCCGGATACCACACGGCGGGTCAACTTACCTTAGTCATAGTCATCTTTTACGACACGTCGGTAAGAAATAAGAGTGATCTATTCTACTTAGCCAGATACCATACGGCGTAAATGGCCTTATTACGAAAATGGTACAACTAGGTACAACAATATACTTTTTGAAAATGTTAATAAAGGGAAAAGGGAATTCCCCTATTTTTTATTCTGGGATACATAATTGTTAATTAATATTAGTTTTAAGTAACTTTTTGCAAAAATAGTTACTTATAAGACATTCACTGCATATCAAAAGATCTCTATAGCGCTAAGTAACGTCTGAGCCGTTCGACTTGAGCTCACTTTCACTATTGGGGGCCGCCAGCTGTACCCGCCTCCCCTCCTTCCCCTGTGCTTGCCTTTAACTACCTTAGTAGGTACAACGCAATAGTGCCTTACATTCTTAGTAACCCGTAACAAAATATTTAGTACTATTTTTATTTCTAGATTGATACTATAAATCTGACGTTATGTCAATCTTTATATTTTCTCTATACACATATGTTATTTAGATTGTAAGTTAAAACAACTATGGCCTGGTTCCGATATCTAATAAAAGGTTTTCTTTGTGATCTAGAACCGTAATGAAATGTGTGATGAAAATTAAATAGTAAGTTCTTTAGTAAATAGAACTTTTTACCCTTTCTCCGCGGCTAAAAGAAAACGTTAAGTTTTTGGCTTAAAAAATTTCTTCGTGAAAATTTTAGTTACACAGCAAAATAAGCCATGGAGAAAACAAGCCACAGTGGCTTTAAATTACAAACCCGAAACCGTAATGGAATTTGATTCTTTTTTCTCTAAAAGAAAGTAAAATAGCTTAGTATAGATATTTTCTAAAAAAAACAGTAGATTTCTTAACATGACGGCGTCCCCTTTGTTTCAGGACAAAACATATTTTTTACAATACAGTATAATGTGTACTGTATATATTTGATGCTTACAGTTAAACAGGTATGGCTTAAGTTATAAATGTTTTGAATCGATTTTTTATGACTAAGTATAACCTTAACATCAAATAACAAGTTTTGACACATGTTCAAAGTATTCGTATATGACTCATACATTTAAAAGTTTAACAGAGAAACATAGTTTAAAGCTTAGTGGCTTATTATTTAATTAAAACTAGAATTAATAGATATTAATGACAACAAGCCTCTTAATTATTAGTTATTTTACATGATTATTTTAATGACTTCAATTAATTAATGACCTGTTTTTCATTTATGCAATACGCACGTCATTTAAAGAATAATGTTGAAATTTAATAATTATATTATTATTATAAGTAGTTAGTACCTACTCATTTTTCAATTCAAATTCATATTCAAATAATTATTTATTCAAGTTGGTTTTTACAAGCTATGAAGCTATGTAAAACGACATAGGTATAGAACGACATTTTTTAAATGAAATCTAGCTAGATCAATTTATCGCCCGCAAAACTATCAACATGTTATAAATATGTTGCCACATGATTTGGCTAAGTATACTACGACCGGCCGCCTGCCTGACGGCAACTTACCTTAGTTTTACCACTCCTCGTTAAGAAAGAGGGTGGTCTATTCTACTCAACCGGATACCACACGGCGGTTCAATTTACCTTAGTCGCCATCTACAACATCATCATCCTCCTGCCCTTATCCTACTCTAAGTGGGGTCGGCACTACATGTTATATGCATGCTGTCACATGATTTGGCTGCGTTTTTACGACCGGCTGCCTGCCTGACGTCAACTTACCTTAGTCGTATTTTACGACACCTCGGTAAGAAAGAGGGTGGTCTATTCTACTAAACCGGATACCACACGGTGGGTCAACTTACCTTAGTCGCCTTTTACGACACCTCGGTAAGAAATGAGGTTGGTTTATTCTACTCAGCCGGATACCGCACGGCGGGTCGACTTACCTTAGTCGCCTTTTACGACACCTCGGTAAGAAAGAGGGTGGTCTATTTTACTCAGCCGAATGCGACACGGCATTTATTAGATTACTGAAGTAATATTATTAAAAAAAGATTGAAATTTTGCTTTCATTTGCTGCAATTTTGCTATAACCAGTTGTTAAATACGCGCGCCATTTTGTATTAAATTACTACTGATCATGGGTCACGACTTGTGATATTACATTACCAAACGTAACGTAACTAAAGATTTTGTACAACCTGTGCATTATGTAAATAAATCCAGTATATGTTACTGCGCAGGAGAAACACATGCGTCGGAATCAATTAATTAATAATAATAATGGATAAAAGATTATACCGTGTGGTATCCGGCTGAACAGAATAGTGCCACCCTCATTTCTTACCGAGGCGTAAAAGGCGACTAAGATAAGTCGACCTGCCGTGTGGTATCTGGCTGAGTAGAATAGACTAACCTCATTTCTTACCGTGGTGTCGTAAAAGGCGACTAAGGTAAGTCGACCCACCGTGTGGTATCCAGTTTATTAGAATAGACCACCCTCTTTCTTACCGAGGTGTCGTAAAATACGACAGACGTAAGTTGACGTCAGGCAGGCGGCCGGTCGTAAAAACGCAGCCAAATTATGTGACAGCATGTTTATAACATGTTGTGCCGACCCCACTTAGAGTGGGTTAAGGGCAGGAAGATGATGAATAATGGACAATAGATTGACCGAACTAAATTATTGAGTTTATCAAGTATATTGGATTAAATTGTATGAAGAAGCAGGTTATTATTTAATTAATTTATTTATATTCAATAATAAAATAGCGAAAATCTTCATTTCGGACCAATATCATGACCTAAACAACAGAGCAACTTATAGTCGTATGTGTAAAATCAACGTTAAGTGTGACTTCAATCAATAAAGCGAAGTCTATTTTGTAATCTACTGTCCCATTTCCTTTATTTATTAAAAAAATCCTACAGAGAGCCTTTTCGCCATTTCAAAACATTCTTACGAAAAGATATCACCCTTTCTTAAATCAACTCAGAAAGACTAGAATTCAGAAGACTAAATTTTTCATTACAAATAGCCAACGAAATATGAAAAGTTATAGTTTCATCCAACTCTAGTATACTTGGAAAATATGTATTCATTTTAATATATATAACAGTTAATAATTTAATTAATAGACTCAGCGATATACGTGAAAAAAACGCTGCACTTATTTGACACTTTCCAAATTTTATACTTAGGCTTTCACTTTTCAAAGTATTTACACTTTACACCTCTTTTCGACATTACCTTCATAGAAAACAAAATAATACAAATGAGCAGTTAATTAATTTTATTATTTTTATAATTTGAACTACTTTACTACCTATTCTACTACATACTATTTTAGAAGCTATTTAATTTCTTGCGTTCTAATAATATATTAAATGTAGAGACTACTAATACCGAAAAAAAAGTAAGTATTGTAGAGCAATGAGTTTTGACGCGATACGAAGTAAAGTGTGTGCGTTGAAGTCTTTTATTGAACAAGTTAATACCGCTTACGATAGCTTGAATTACGTTTCACGTAATTTTTTTATCATTTTTAAACTGCTAATCAACATTGAACTTGAAAAATAACATAAAATGGCTAATCTGTCGTGTTAAATAATGTTTGACATAATATTAAAAGTGAAAGTAACTGTAAAGAAGCTGGTTGAATATTTCTTAGAAACCACTGAGGTGTTAATACAGAAATCATGTTAAAATTTCACCGTCGCAAGTAACCAAGGTTTGCCTAGGTGTCTAAGAAAATTACTAACCTAATGTACCTTCACATTATCCATAAAAACGTACAATTTCTTATTATTTTGTTTTGAATATTTTAATTTATTTAAATAAAATAACAATAAAATAAAAGTTTTCAACAAAATATTTAATTAAAGTGAAAATCAGATCAAGGTTAAATTGTGCCTATAAAATATCTCCAAATGGCCTATGAATTGCTTAATTACTGGTTTCGCTGTAAGAAAAGAAAGTTTATTCTCATTTCTGTAACGTACAATATGTTTACTTACTAATTAATAATGAATTACGAAATTATATGAATGATGAACTAACTATGAAGCTGGACTAAATAAAACTAAAAATCCACCAGTAATACACTTTAATGTGTATCTTTTAAATGATACAATAGATTTGATATTTCTTAACTTATCTGAAAATTGATCCCATTATGACTCTTTGAAGTGAATATACCACGCTAACATATCGTGAAATACTAATTAATTCATTTAAAAGAGGTTTTTCAACCATTAATTAATTATTGTACATCCTTGATTTATTTTTACACATTAAAGCAAGCAGTAATATTTTTATACATTACAAAGGTCAACAAAATTTACATAATGGTCTTAATTTCGTATCATTTATTGACCTCGCTTGAAAATTGGTGTTAAATTAAACGAACGCTATATAGCGTTTTATGTAAACGACAGAAACGGACCGATCGCTTTTTCAGTAAGGACTTCAAAACAACTTTCTTCTAGAATCATCAGAAATTTAGGTGCAATAGACGAATGAGAAATTAAAAAGCTCGTATTCACTCAAAGTAAGCAAAATATACTATCGTGTTACTGTA
Organism: Morpho achilles; assembly: GCA_947086495.1. Taxonomy (NCBI): domain Eukaryota; kingdom Metazoa; phylum Arthropoda; class Insecta; order Lepidoptera; family Nymphalidae; genus Morpho; species Morpho achilles. The sequence goes on along the minus strand of CAMTZB010000007.1, from coordinate 11,965,090 downwards.
TAAATCAGGACACACTGTCAATAACAATACATGTTTGTTGACAGTGTAACAATAAATGTTTAATGTGTCGCAAAAGAGATGCACACCCAGAGTACCTAGGAAAGTTTAGCCGTCAATCTGATAGTCTTAATTTTAAAAGGGTTGACATATGATATCTTACACCCAAGATAGAAACGGCGAACAAATTTTAGTTGTTTAAACAGGTGAGAATCTGGTTCTTTGCAATATTGCAGACTAGTGACACCAGCGACCGTTGGCGACGACTTTTGTGTTAAAATATTCTCAATTATGTACTATATTGTTTTGTCTTGTTTCCGAAGAAAAACGGGATTTTTTTTATATTATACTAGTTTTTACCCACCTTGTTCGCGTGGACTGTTGCTGTAAGATAGGCCGATATGACGCTTTTCAATGTCATTATATTCCTGTAGAATTAAAAGGATTTTTATAGCATATATGTTATTCCGGTATATAAGGAATAATTGTGCCAAATTTCATCGATATTCAGCGGATTCGCCGTGAAAGAGTAACAAACATACATCCACACTCACAAACATTCGAATGTATAATATTAGTAGGATAGGAAGGATGCTGTATTAGCTTGGATGTAAGAAGGATGCTGTATTAGCTTGGATGTAGGAAGGATGCTGTATTAGCTTGGATGTAAGAAGGATGCTGTATTAGCTTGGATGTAAGAAGGATGCTGTATTAGCTTGGATGTAAGAAGGATGCTGTATAAGCTTGGATGTAAGAAGGATGCTGTATAAGCTTGGATGTAAGAAGGATGCTATATAATGCTTTCGCTTTAATAATATTAGTATGGATTGGTATTCACCACAGTTTATTGCCATTTTCCTTACTCTTTAGTTATGATATTTTTTTTTAACAGACGCTTATATGTCTCTCAGTAAAAAACAATTTTTGATATTAATAATATATTAATGGTACAGTTATCAGTAATGATCGCTTTGTGGCCACAATAAGTGATTGAGTAGTTAAAAACGTGATAACATCCACAATGACAGTTATTCTGCTAAAATTAAACTTTAACGGTACTTACTAGGTAATTAAAATTAAATTGGTATGTACGATAAAATTAATATAAAGTTCCCAAGAGCTGTCTGTCTGTATGTGATCGATTTTCTCATAAGCCCCTGATCGAATTTTTGTACAGTTTTACTAAAAGAAAGTGCAATTATTGCGGAAGATTTAGGTTTTAATAATAGTATTAAGTGTTAAAGAAGTCGCGAGGTTGTAAAAATTCACCCGCTAAGAGATTTACTCGCGTGTATCGCGTAAACCAGAAAAAATACATTAGAATTGTAGATCTAAATAGATAGATAAAAATAATACTGTAAGCTCGCGATAGCATGTCTCTATCTCTGATAGTTATTTACAATAACTATTATTGTTAACTATTGTTAACTGTTAATTGTTATTGTTGTTAACTATAACTATTATTTTTGTGGCACACCCATTTCAACGCCGGCGAAGCCGTATGCACAGTTAATAAGATAAAAAAATTGAATACTACTGAGTAGTAACATCAGTCATTTGTTAAGTAATAAAATTAATGACCTGTTACAACCCTCCTCCTCTAAGGTTTTTTTTCGTGGAAGGAAGTAGTATAGTTTAAACCCACCAATCTACTAAGCTGACTGGGTGGTTATAAATTTACTTTAAAGTATATTTATTTTATAACATCTCGAGGGATATGCAGGTTTAATCGCAACGTTTGCTATCACTTTAAAGCGCAAGAGTAATTGTAAATATCTTAAGCAAATAAGTTTTAAAGTTTATCCGAGATTTGACACAATGCCAAGCACTTTTTCCTTTCAATATTTACCATAAAGTAATACTACTATACTACTATACTTATACAGATTCTAGTGACTCATTTGAACTCAAGCCTACTTCGTTCGGCGTTCACAACTAAACAAAATAATGCTTACATACACGCTATTGAATAAACATTAGTTAACAGAAATTATTTTACTTATATTTCCTAAAGTTATCGAAGACACTTCGACCTCTTTATTCCCATACTTTTTCGCCGTTGAAGACTACGTTCGATTTACCGCGCTTAGCGGCTCTATGGTACGACGTCCACGCCGTATACAACGTGTCTATGCGTGGTGAATCAACCGTAATTATTCACGGCGAAAAAACGTTCTTTCATAAGAGATTCATTTCTTTTGAAATGTAAATGCAGTTGACTGCATGTTCAATAAATTGATTTACGTATTTATATTATTGATGCATTTAAGTGAAGTTTTTATATAAAGAATTACTTTACTCTCTATTTGTAATCCAAAAATTATGATCAGAGTTAGTCTTAAATGATCAATAATCACGTCGATAAACCGTTAGCTAATTACTTTAATATTGCAATACGACGTAAATTTAGTGTCTAATATGTATTTCAAAATTAAAAGTTTGTAACAAAACGTTGATGCACACAAATTATAACGCGGAAACTTAACAGATAATTAAATAATTGCACACGTATTTCATATTAACACTTAAAATGGCTTAAAATCCATAAACAGGTCAGCGTAAATTAATCAAATGGTAAAAACTGTTACTTGTTTATTTAGTGAAGGTAAAAAATTAGACTACTATTATTATTTTTACTATTATTTAACTTTAAAAAAGCTTGTCAGACGCTTCAATAACTTTCCGCCATACTCCACAACAATATACAGCGAACAGCGTATAGCCAATTCTTCGCCCCAAAACTAGGATTCCCTGAATATTATATATTCCCTGAGTATTATTTTAATAATACAATATGAATCACATTAGCAAAAAAAACATATAAATGTACGAGCGAGAAAACAAACGCCACGTGTATATAATACCAATTCGTGTATATATAAACTGTCGTTCATTAAAGAGATGGAAATTAGCAATATTTTGTAACATATTATGAAGAGGTATTTGCAATTTCGTAAGCAAACATTACTAATGAGTGTAATAGTAGCAATTAAATTAGCGTGTGCTTCTAATGTAATACTATGTTGTGGGCGAACAGCGAATCTACGCAATGCATAATTTTTACTAATTACATAATTATTGTGCGGAAATAGCAAATGTTTTTTGTTTCAGTGAGAACGACCCTCTAACGGAACCGGATATACCCGAGGTCTATAGGCCGCCACGATGTGTCTTTCTTATATCATTATAAGACATGATACACACGTACAAAAAATTACAACGTAAACATATCTATGATTAGTGTTTAAATATTACAAAGAAGTAATAAATGTTATATTTTTCTAAACTAATATGTCATAACATGGATTAAATATAATTTCTTATCAAATATGCTATTCTTTGATCTTAAAAGGTATCCCCTGCCGTGTAATAAATCTTCAACCTTCAGAACTTATATATTTTCAAACAAAAAATATAAGTACAAAGAATAATAGCACAAACGTTAAACGGCTTGGATTAAGTCTTAAAATACGATCGACCATTAACATTCTAAATATTGTACATAAATCTAATATCCATACTAAATTTTAAATCACTGTGTTCTTGTACTGTATACCTTAATTTCAAACATCAAAATACCTAAGGTAATATAGAGGATTTAATTTCAAATACATATGTGGGCAGTCGAATGAAAGTCTTAAAGCAATAGATTGGTTAAGTCCTTGATGTAGTTCCTGATCTAAACATAAATTGCTATAATTAAATTACAAGATTTGTTTCTATTAACAAGAGCTAGCTTACTCGTACCTTTAATAAAATGTATATAACTTTCTTGTGATTTTGATTATCGTATATCTTAGTTACAAGAACTGTAAGTAAATTTACGTCAAGTGAAATTTAGTTAATATTAATGGAATATTATTATTATAATGAGGAATTCCCTCGATGTAGAGTTTCTCACTCTTACTTATGCGTACCTACTCTACCACCTACATTCACTTTTGTTTGGTGTTGTAGATATAACTAGCATTACGTTCACTCGGAACATTTTGGAAAAAATTAAAGGAGCATAAATTAAAATATATAGAGCTATAAATGTTCATTTATATATTCGCAGATTTCTTTGTGCCTAAATATAGTCTAGGGTAAGACTGTAAATTTAGTTTCTAATTCACAATTCTACTAAACTAAACAACCTGTCTTAGACATTCCGCTTTCTTGTCTCATTCATTAAGATTTCATTGCTATTTGGAATATACAATAATTCTTGTAAGATCTTTTTGATACTTATAAAATTAGCTCGTATACTTTCGCAGCTGATCGCGTAACCTCCAGAAAAGGTCACACAAAACATTTAGAAAATAGCTTAATCCACTTAATTTATAGTTAAAACTTACGTTTTGTTCCAGTTCTGTGTAAAATCCGGATTTAATATCACCTCACAATATTTTAATGGTGGGTTCACACTCGCGGGTCGCGCGCATGGTGCGTGAGTGCGGTCGGTCGGGTCGCCAAGCGATCACTGCGCTCGCGCCCAACCTCAAAGTCCCAACCACTATTACCAGTCGCTCGTTAGCTTTTGCTCTAACTCAAAGCCTTTAAACAGACTTTCGGAATTTTCGGAAATATAATCATATCTCTGTCCAATTTGTATATAATAATAATTCAAATACGCCTCATCTATTTCAAACACATAAATTTTTGAAATTTCGTAGGGTATTTTAATTTAGTATGATATTATGATTAGTTCTTTGTTATAAAACTGTAACAGGAAAATTAAGTTTCGTATCAACTTACTTGTTCAAAATAATTGAAGTTAATATGTATAAAATATGGGATAGAAAAAACATTTTTCCTTCGGGAACAGGGGGAAAAACTATAACTATAACTCAAAATATTTGAAAAGATTTCCATTCCCAGCAGTTGAAAAAATATCTTAAGCCTTTTTAACTATATCAACCATCGACGTTATTATCTGCGACTATAACGTTGTTACATGTTTCTAATACAACCTCATAGACTCATAGAGTTGGTCATTAATATGAAAAACATTGTGGCCGTCATTATGTTTTATTGAGTTATTGAAAGAGATTAAAGGAGTTGACTTTGGGAAAATTGCTTTTTATTTATTGACTAAGTATAACGGAGAAATATCGTCGTTTGTTATTACTTACACAGCCATTTATACACGCTTATTTACTTGGTTATATAAGAAGTACTGAATTTACATTTCAATATATTTAGTTAACCTTCTAACAGAATATCAGATTCAAGTAGAATAGAGGGATAAGCTTAATATATAATAATAAAACATCAAATCATACACACATTTAAACAATTTATTATGCTACGTGGTAAACAGATATGACTAATAATAAATAAATTGTTTTTTTTACAAATATATTATATAGTTAAAAGTGCATGACGTCATTGTTAGCTGGCGGTAGTTTGAATGACTCCCGGAATCGTACGTTGCTGCGTCTGGGCAGGGAGCCCATGTCGTCGTCGCTATCAAATGCCGGCTCGTATCCTTTGTTTACGTAAGCACTCATAGAAGGTCCACCCGTCATGCTATTCATCTGGTGATTAAAATATTAATTCATTATCAACTACCCACAATTTCGATTTCTTACGATTTGAAACAAATACTCTAAACAGTATCAGCCGCCGTGTCGTATCGGCCTGTATAAAATAGACCACGCTTGACCATAGAATAGTACCACCTCATTTCTTACCGAGGTGTCGTAAAAGGCGAGTAAGGTTAGTTGACCCACCGTGTGGTATCTGGATAAGTAGAAAAGACAATAGACAATCCTCTTTCTTACCGAAGTGTAGAAAAATATGACAGAGGTATGTTGATGACAGGCAGGCGGTCGTAAAATATGTAGCCAATTCATGTGACAACATGTTTATAACTTGTGACTTGAAGTGGGATAAGGGCAGGAAGATGATATTCAAAACGGATACAGACAAGGGAATAAATTCAGCTTGAGTGGCTGTAGATAGATTGCATATATACACTAGAACATTTCTGACTTAGTTTTTAATACTTCTAGCATTCGAGAACATATCTAGGCTCTTTTAAACCTCAGTTAGTACCAGCTTGTATAAGCAAGCCAGCGGAAATAGTTCTTCCAAATAAAGTTCTTTTAAAATTCCTAGTGTATACTCGAATACACCATTGCCATTTGCCAGCTCTCTTGTTTCATATTTCACAGTTTTTATTCTTCATGAGATAGGATTACAATGAACTTTGGATAGTGCAATAAAGTTTCATTATTTCAATAACCCACTTTTCAATATCTTACCGTACTCGGCTCGTCGTATATGTATCCAGCAGCCGAATCTCTTGCGGCCTGCGAACGCCGTTTTTCAGCGAGCACTGAATCCCTTCTGGTCATCAAAGCACGCAAAGTAGCTCGACGTGTAGCTGAATTTCCTCCGAGTGAAGGCAAACGCGATGCCATTTCTGTAAAATCCATTTTTCTATAGAAATACACTATGGATCGTGCATATTGGATGATAAAATGCTTGGATTGGAAAATCTTTTCAGCTTCATACAAGGCTGCAGTTTAATAATGTAAAATTGTAAATGATTAAAAGATTGACCGCCGTGTTTGTTCTTCTCGGTAAGAGCAACAATCTGAACCAGTTGTAGCTTCATTAATCATATTGATCCTTAACGATTCAAAAGTGCTTGAAAAAGCTTATTTGAATAACGATAATTTTGATTAGATTTGACTATTTTTTTAAAGTGCTCTAACAACTTTTAACTAAAGATAACATTGCGTCCGTCGGGACGTGATAAAGTTGTGTTTGTATTGGCGACTGTGATTTCATTGTAGGTCATATAAAATGCCTTTTTTCATTAAGTAGATCTAAAAGAGATTAGACGAAGGCAAACTGTTTTGATGTTTCTTGAAGTATATCTGAGTTTTTTTGTATCCGAGAAAGGCTTAAACAAAAGAGATGCAGTCGTGAGATCGTTCGATCGAGTACTTTGTAGCCATCTTAATCATAACTTATGCGACTGTAATGCGTGTGTTTACTACTGAATTGTTTTTTAATTTACTACTGAATTTAATTGTAATTTGTTTTCAGTAAATAACACGAAATGATTCTTAGTATACAAGTATTTTTATTTACTAAATTTGAACGGGCGATACTATGTCTATTAAACATGGACCAAACATACTAAATGTACAACTTACCTGTATCAGCATTTTGTAGAATAGTTAGCCGTCTTTTGAAATTTGCGTCCAAATTAATAACACTTTGTTTATTATCACGCGCCCGCTCGAGATTGTGGAGAGTTTTGCGTCGTGATACATTGGACTCGTCCACTCCCCTGCGCTCCAAATCGTCAACGTTTAGTTTTTGGAGATCTTTCGCAATTTCTACAGCCCGTTTTTCGAATTCTCCCTCTTCAGATAATTCATCGGTCTAACATTATAAAAATGATAAATCATTTAATTGGGTATTTTATATACATATTATGTACAAGACTAGTCATTTTATATTGTAGAAATGCCCATGCAATAAAACACCGCTTGCATATCCATACAACTAAAGTTCGATTCACATTTGCATTCCATAGATTGTAACTGGTATTCAAGCTGGAGTATTATCATCATTTTACCTACTATACTACACAATATATTTAAAGTTGTATGTTATAAGTCTGAGTCGGATAGACCACCCTCATTTCTTACCGAGGTGTCGTAAAGGCGACTACGGTAAGTCGACCCGCCGTGTGGTTTCTGGCTGAGTAGAATAGATCACTCTCATATCTTATCGAGGTGTCGTAAAAGGGGACTATTAAGTTGGACCCAACGTATGGTATCCGGTTAAGTAGAATAGACCACCCTCTTTCTAACCGAGGTGTGGTAATATATGACTAAGGTAAGTTGATGTCAGGCAGGCGGCCGGTCGTATAATACGTAGCCAATTCATGAGGCAACTTTTTTATAACATGTTGTGCCGACCTCACTTAAGGGAAGGAGAATTGTTGACTACACAATATATTTAATAAATAGATGTAAAAATTTTATAAAACTTGTCCAGTGTGTATTGCGTTGTGTTTAGCACGGACTTTTTTTTTAAACGGAACCGAAAATAATAAACTGTGTTTATGCTCTACACAGACTTCTATAATAAAAATATAATAATATATACGCCAATGCTAAAAATATAATAATAAAGTTCGACTCACTCTTTTAGTGAAGTACCAATTGAGTTGCACGGTCGATAGCAGATGCGTAAGTGTGCCAAAGCGGTGAAACAACATCCCAATGAATTGTATAATCATCACCGTGCCGAAAAATACGATCAGCACTGTTCCTATGGGCTCCAGCATCAAGTAAGCGCTTTCAATTTGCACCTGTTACACAAATTAAGGTTAAAGGAGAGGAAGAGACTTTACAGAAATAATTACTGAAAATAATCTATCATTTAACGAATTTCTATATACGTTTAATTTTAAAATATACTACAAGTTGAGATGATGACGGCGTATTAGAAAAACTATGTCTCAGTCCGTCTCTTGAACTGACAATCACACCTCCCCATAAAGAAATCTACCCCTAATGCAAAAATCGTATTTTGGATTGATCAATATTAATGTTGGCAACACTGTTTTGATACCATTATGTTGGCGAATGTGACATCTCCCAGTGGGATTATCCGCCGAAAAAACCGCTGAGGACCGAAGAGTCGCCGGGGAAAACCTCCTCCTCCATTATTTCGGCAATAAGCGAACGAAAGACACCAAAGAGTAGCCAGTGTATATCCTACTAATATTATAAATGGGAAAGTTTGTGAGTATGGATGTATGTTTGTTGCTCTTTCACCGCGAATCCGCTGAACCAATATCGATGAAATTTGGCACAATTATTCCTTATACACCGGGGTAACATATAGGCTATAGAAATCCTGTTAATTCTACAGGAATAGGATGATATTGAGAAGCGCCATCTATTATCAATATATAACGTGAACAAAGTTGCGGTAAAAGCTTTAAATAAAAGTTTTAAATAATTTAGTGCGGCCCAATATCTTGTCTAAGTGTGCTAGCTATTAGCATTACTATTTGAGCCATTGGATGCCATTAATGTTAACTGGTAATACGCGGAAGGATTATCATTGCAAAAGGTGGAGTTGTGCTATTACACTTCTAGAACAAATTGAGGGGTGTTGAAAAATCTTTTACGGGTTACAATTATATATAGTATATCATAGTCATCAAAGTGTCATTCTTTTAATATCCATAATACTCACAAGATTGAGATCATTGTCATACGAGATGAGCACCTGTTGCCCGAATGGCCATTTAAAATGTAACTCGTTCTGTCTCAGTTGTAGCAAAAAGATTGCAAGTACAAAGAGCGCATTCAGCATCACAAAAGCAAAAACCATAGTGTCACGTAAATTTTTTAAATCCGTTGCTATTCGCATCTGAAAAAAGTTATTGTTACTTTTCTTATACGTTCGTATTGTCTTATACTATTCTTGACTTATTTAACGCACGCTTAGTATTATCCCGAATTCAAAGAAGATGTTTTGTACCAAATTGTAATAAAGTGCCTTCAAAACTGGCGAGTGTTAAAAAAGAGTAAAAAAACAATAGTTTTTTCATAGCTTAATAGTTATAGTGGTGTTAGGTCATCTGCGGCATTGAAATAACGATTACAATGCATCTAACTGAATTAAACCTTATTTTAAATTCTGTCAGTTTAATAATAAAAGTGCGATATATAATTTTAGTTTCAATATATGTGACTTTTCTTATTTGCTTTATAAGAAATCAATTTAGAGGGCTATTAATAGATATAAGCGGTTTTAGAGAGCAATTGTATAATACTAAGGTAAGTTTGAACATTTTTTTTATTAATTTATGTAATTCATATATTATCACAATAGTTGTTACTATACACTGTCCATTATATTAACCATCTTTTGACAGATTGACGATTTACATATTTAGTGATGTCCTAAAGATTCTCGTATGCGATACCATTCCGATTATAGTACCTACTATCATTAATCGAATTACGTACCTAAGTAATTCGATTAATGATAACCTACGTAAACTAATAACAGATATAGAAATCAACATTTTGATTTAATATTGCCTTAGTTTTTTGAAAATAAATGTTAATCCGTGTGTATTTATTATAATCATAAAAAATATATTATACATCAACTGGCAACATCAACAGACCTTCCGCTCGGCCGCCATTTTGACGTGATCTGTCACTCTCAACGAAACGCCCGTGATAGTCACACGCATTTACGTTCGCTGAGTGTTCTCTCGCATCTGTTACACCTTGAGTTAAGTAGCTTTATTCCTCGGAAAAACTTTTGTGAAACTTATATTAATTGATCGTGAAAATGCCGAAAGGACGTGTGTTGAAAGCACAATCGAGACAGTTAGTGTTAAAACTTCATGAGTATTTTGAGCAAGAAAATCAAAATGGCGGACCTCTTATACCTATCACCCAAGTCCGAAACCGTGTTGCAGCCGCGTTGGGGATCAGTCTATCAACTGTGACTAAAATCACTACTGATGCCTACGGCAGGAGCGGCTTGAAGCAAAACAAACCATCTACACCAAAAAGAAAGCGCCGGGCTCATAAGGTGACAGCCGTTGATGACTTTGACGCTGACGCTATTCGTCGTCATGTATATGATTACTACTTGAGAAAAGAAATTCCAACTTTGAGAAAACTTATTGTTTCTTTGAAAAGAAGTGGTCTATTTCATGGTGAAAAATCTTCTTTGGTCAAAGTTTTGAACACAATTGGCTTTTCATATAAAAAGTTAAATAAAAGAAAATTATTAATGGAACGCACAGATATAGCTATAGCACGTTGTGATTTTTTAAGAGAGGCAAAGAAAATACAAGATTGGGCAAATATTGTTTTCACGGATGAAACATGGCTCAACGCTAACCACACACTATCTCGTTTCTGGACTGATGATACTGCTGATTCCACTTCCTCAGTACCAATGGGAAAAGGTGAGCGCCTAATCATTTGCCATGCAGGTACAGCAAAAGGATTTGTACAAGACGCACTGTTGGCATTTAAATCGAAGAAATCAAATGACTACCACGAAGAGATGAATGCAAATGTGTATGAAGAGTGGTTCAAAAAAATGCTCATTTCATTGGAAGAACCATCAATAATTTTTATTGATAATGCGCCCTACCACTCCCGTCAAATTGACAAAATGCCAACACAGGCTAATAAAAAGCATGAAATAATTAATTGGCTTCGGGACAATGGAGAAAATGTGGACGACTCAATGTTAAAAGTTGAATTAATAAAAATATTAAAAACCAAAAAGAGAGCAAAACGCTATGTAATCAATGAAATGGCAGCAGAATATGGCCATACTGTTCTTCGGATTCCTCCATACCACTGCCAGTACAACGCAATAGAACTTATATGGGCACAAGTAAAAGGGCATGCTGCGAGATGCAATACTAGCCCCCCATTCACAGCGAATAAAATGTTGCAATTGCTAAAAAATGCTTGCACCCACGTAACGGCCGAGAACTGGGCAAGTGTGGTGGAAAGAACTAAAAGAGTAATATTCTCTGATTGGGAACGTGATATTGCGTTTGATAATATATTATCTACACAAGAGCTAATAATAACTGCTACTGAAGACTCCTCATCGGAGGAGTCTAGTGTTGATTATCATTCCGACGACTCGTGCTAATAAAATAAATTAAAATATCCTGATTGTTTTATTTGTATTCATGTATTAACTAAGAAGAAAGTAAAACTTTATATAATGTTATTAAATGTCTTTTAATACTCGTAACATCGATTTCTACCGATTATTTTTAATCTGTGGCATAATCGTAGTAACCATTATGTGTGATAAGTGGGCGGTACCCATCCATAAAGTACAAATATTATTTGTATGATATTTGTACGTAAGCAATACAAAACTTAATGAGCGTGAGCTGTCAAAAGACTGATAATATGATGGACGCAGTATAAATAGCCACCGTGAGATGAAAAAATCAGTTATTCAGTTCCAATCAGTCTCAATATTATAAATATAAAAATACGCTTTACACGAAACCAAATTACCTGCTCAGCTTTATTCTCGTCAATAGGTCGAAGATACGAGTCAATCAAATCCTTCCAGAACTCAGTTTCGGCTGTTGTTAAAAAGTCCACTTCACCTTTCTCTAAGTTAGGATCTTCAAGCCAGTAAGGATTAATTAAATCGTCTCTTTCCTCCTGGTATTTAAAGAAATGGAAATAATAATAAAAACATTAAACTGTTGAACGAATTGATTGCATGTGATTGGGAAAATGACTACAGAAGAAAGGCAGAGTACTAGCTTAAGATAAGGTAAAAAAACATAACGCTATTAAAAATGAATTGTGTATTAAAATATGCCCTATTTGATATATTGCATAGGATAATTAAGGAAACTATTATTAGAATAAGCATTAAGAAATAATAGCTGACTAGTTTGCAAAAATTGTATATGTTATATTTCATTTCGTAATTTATAAATACCCTCGGCACTTCCGTAGACTCACTATCTTCGTATTCTGGAAGCATCGATAGAGTATCACCTCGCAGGCCCATAGAAGAACGTCGATGAGGTATTTTGTCTACCTCTGATGATGCGCCTCTGTATCATAAAGTTCAAAACTCATTGAAAGATTTCCTTAACAATAAGCACTGTATTAAAATATATCAATTGTACAACTTACAATGAGTCTAATCTCTTTTGGAGTTTGTCCAGAGAGTTGGAAATTTGAACCAAATGTAATTCATCCTTGTGATCTTTGGGATTGGTGCAGCATAGACACTTGAATAGACCGGAAATTGAGAATTCAAGAGAACCGGATGTCTCTTCAGTTCTACCGAACCATTTCATGATGCTGTGTGTATCCATTTTCTTTTTTGCTTCTTCAGCTTCTTTCTTTTCCATTTCCATTTCCTAAAATTCAACAGATATTACAATTAGTCGGTCACAAGTCTTGCTAGCCTAGGGTAGGCGAAATCGAATATAAGAATCAGTTTTTTAGATAAACGGGTTTAAAGTTTTCATCACTAAGGAAAATGATCAGAAATTGCATTAGTTTGCTTTGATTGATCCATTTTTTAAATGCCAGTTTAGACATAATGTTTGTGTTATGGGACTATTGTTTTCCATGAGCAATATTTATTATAGGTATTAAATAGTATAAATAATCCGAAATATATGTTTTCATTACATAAAACTTACTTTAATAGTTTTCTTTTGCGCCACCTCCCGTGTTCCCCAAGTAACGTTGTTCAGATTGCACAACGAATATATAATAAGCAACATGTACATGCTCGGAATCGTTATATAGTAAATAACAATGTACTTCAAACAGGCAATCTCTTGGATGTGTAAAGCGCCTGTGACAAAAAATAACCCGAATGTTGCCACGAAGAATATACTAGTCGGTGCTAACCAGCCGTCTTCGATCAATTGCAGCACAATACTTACTATAACCATCAACATTATCATAGCGTATGCACAAGTTATTATACTGGCCACTTGAAGCTAAAATAAAAATATTTTACAATAGTTGCATCACAAAAAAACATTGCTGGAACATTTCACAGATTATATGACAGAAAGTTTTAAAAAATATGACGGGAATACTAAGGAAGAACTATGCTTTCAAAAAATGGGACTTAAAACCTAAACTAAAGAAAGAAGGGAGTATATAGATCCAAAGACGACCCAAAACCTCCAGCTCTGGAGAAACATAGATAGGAAAGCCGACCCAAATAAAAACAGAAGAAAGTACGGAACGTGATGATGGCAAAGTGAACTAAATAACTTACGCGCTCAGGTTAGTATCAGTAATTCCCACAAGATTGTAATGATTTATTCATTATTGTAATTGATTATTGAATTGCCTTTGGCTAAATTAAATGCATATAATAGACAGGAAATCATATCCATCTTAAAAAGTTATGATTAATTATCAGGCCACGATGTGTCTAAATGTGATAACATGTGTAGTACAAATATCAATACAAGTTTAAAACTACTGAATTTTATACTGACATCCACATCCCTGATCAATACTTTATAGTTTTAATACAAAAATATAAATTACTATTTACTGTAACGCCACTGATAAATATTTAATTAAAAACTATGGATCATTTTTAAATTCCAATTTTACTATTATTAATATAAGTTAACTATTAATATTAGTTTTAACTAGCTTTAACTATTAATATTAGTTTATGATTGACCATAAAAATATGTTTTTTAAGCTACCAATTTTATCTATGGTAAATTTCAAATCTTATAACACTATCTTACTGACATTTATTTCTATTATCCTATCCTACTAATATTATAAACGTAAAATTTTGTGAGTATGGACGTATGTTTGTTACTCTTTCACGGCGAATCCACTGAACCATTATCGATGTAATTTGGCACAATCATTACTCATAAACCGGAAAAAAATATAGGCTATACAAATCCCGTTAATTCTACAGGAATAGGATGGCATGCAAAAGCGACATCTAGTATCACACGACAACAGTCCACGCAAACGAAATTGTGAGTGAAAACTAGTACAATATAAATTGTAAAAAATATACAGATCACTAAACATTACTAGTTTAGTTAGTTAAAAAAAGTAAAGTAAGTAGCGGCCTGTTACTCTCCCATTGCTGGGAATAGTACTATTTTCTCCGATTTTGGATAGAAGGATTAGCTAGGTGGTAAGAGCTAGACAGCGTGGTAGGAGCTAAACCTACCACGCTGCTCCAATGCGGATTGGTAGGTTACATATATCTCTAAAATTATCTAGAGATATGCAGGTTTCCTCACGTGTTCTCCTTCACCGAAAAGCGTGTGATAAATTGCAATTATCAATCAGACACATAAGTGACCTTCTTGAAAGAGTCGCACTGTGTTACAGCTCATATAACTTTAGTTAGTTAATTACCTGAAATTGAGATTGACACGTCATACAAATAAGGAGAAACAGCAAAATCGGAACTAAGTTGAGCATGAGCGCTTCAGCATTACTCAATCCTGTTATTGCGTTGGTTGCACCAACCATCATGAGAAAGATTGTCCCTGGACCCAATATCGTACCTATCATCAGCATCATCTATGGAAAATAAAAAATATAACGTGAATATACCCATACTTGACTGGCCCGTTGGCGCAGTGGGTAGTGATCCTTCCTTCAGCTCCGCGGGTTGCGGGTTCGATTCCCTCCGAGGGCCAACATTTTCTATAAAAAGAATTTGTTGGCCTTTGAGCCTGGGTGTATTTAAGTATGTATTTAAAAAATGTATAAGTATATATTCACCAGTTTTCTGTCTACCATAACACAAGTATTAAGTTACTTACTTTGCGGACGGACGACCGTGTGTGTAAGTGTCCCATATATTTATATTTATTTATTTATACTGATAGTAGTAGCACATTATAACTTATAATTCAGGCAATAAAGTTAAAAATACGAATTTATCTAGAAAAGGATAACAATCATATATTGTTGGGACGCAACCCGACGTTCCAAGGCGATAACGCCGCACAACGAAATTATCGCTTATTATTCTACACGCATTCGAAATAACTTGAGAAAACTCGATATTTATGGAATTGATATAGTCATTCAAATTAATCTTTACTCAATTAGTCTTAGACAAATGCTTTTGAATCGTCAACACTACTACTGATTTGGAAAATTGATCCTACCGAGAAGAGCCAGCAAAAAACTCGGCGGCCGCTTTTTTTATTATTTTTTAAAATAATTCTATAACTAATTTAACAATGAAAAACATTTCTTAATTGCTTCTTAAATAAGTAGCTTAATCCACACATTTTTATTATTTATGAAATCCCTTATATTGTAGTAAGCTTTCTGTATCAGTCCCAATATAAGTTATTTTAAACTGCAGTAATGGCAAAGCTAAAATTGATTGTGAAATTTGTAGTCGTATACCAAAATCCACAAACGAATGTATGTAACATTCGCTACATATATTGTAATATTTTAGGATGGGATTTATACGCTTCAGATTATTCTATCGTTAGGTCTTCTTTAGTTTCTCGACAGATGTAACAACGATATATAAGGTTAATATTATGTTACATTACACACAATAAAATAAGCATATTTGAATATACGATAGAAACAAAATCTTACTTGATAATAAATGTATGGTGTAGAAATATTGTCATTGACTTTTATCGTCCGTTTAGAGTCTGCGAGTAAATCAAAAATGTTGGCCATAGTTGATGGCACCCATCGACGTCGCTGGTTGAAGAACTCGTCAAATCGTTCAGGACAGTGGGTGTAGGCATCTGATGCGGCGGAATACTCTACGCGATATCCACGTTGTAAAAGTAATGTGCACAACCATCGGTCCTCGCCTTGAAAAATTTCAAAATTACAGTAGTTTGCATAAAAAAACAAACGCGGATTACAGAAAAGTAATTTTATTGTAACTTCTGTAGTATGGAGTTATGCAAAGTACCGCCTACTTCTACAAATCTTTCAAAATTTACTTGAACTATATATATAAACGGTACCCACGACTTTCGAGTTCCGAAAAATTTAAAGAAAATTTGGATTGTGGGAGTAGAAGGCAAAACCAAAGTACAACATAAAATTACGCACCATAACACTTAAAAAAATAAAATTCAACTTTCAAATTGTTAAAATCAAATCATAGTAATTTTGGTTGGAATAGACTTTTACGAGAACTTTTTGATTTTTATTTTATTTTGATTGATTAAAACAGCAATCTTGTACGAAATTATATACAAATCTTGACTGTGTAATATGCGTATTGTATTATTAGCACATCTATAATACTTAATTTAATATAAACTTTCTAAAGTAAATATAATGTATTATGAATTTCTAGTTTTTAATCAATTCATGTATATCATGTTTATAGGCTTTGCGATTTTGTCGTGGAGTCTATCTCCTGACGATGCTTCCGGTTACAGGGCGAAACAATGTTTGAGATTGTGATGGTGAATGTGTGCAATGCTTGTGTATTGTTGTGTTATCTGTGTCGGGTAGTGCATGAGTTCTTACAAATACTGCATGTATTAGGTATGAGAACGAATAGTACACTCTACATTTAGCAGTACATATATTTCCTTTTATCGCGGATTATAGCAAAATAATATTCTCATTAGTTTTGTATAGGTATATCAATTAAATGAGTGATTTCTTTTCACACTAAACTATGCATTGATAACCGTAAATGAAATTTTGATTACTGTAAAATTAATTTTTATTAATAACTCACTGATCAGTAGTTAATTAATATAACATTAATAGCTTTAAAATTTTATTACCTTGATCGTATTGCACATAATGCCTAGCCTCACTTGAAGTTAAAGTGTATTTTTTCATAACGTTGTCATCCATGAGAGCTTTTCCTCTAAAAAGGGAGAAACATCCAGGACTACAGAGTACACAGCCAATCATATGTTCCGTAGCCTTTTGCAACCAATGTCCGATAGCGTACTCGAACTTTTGATACCACGCCATAAAACCTGATAAATTTGCACATTAGTACTTGTTTAAGACTCCCATAATTTGAGATTTTTTTTAAAAAATAACATGTGCAAATATCTAGTTTGTGCTTAATAATATTTGCTTTCTCATGGTTCATAGAACGCCAAAATATTGAAGAGAAATGTACACTAAAGCTAACTTAGTGCCGTGTAATATCCGGCTAAATAGAATAGACCACCCTCATTTCTTATCGAGGTGCCGTAAAAGGCGACTAAAGTAAGTACCGTATTGTATCCGGCTGAGTAGAATAGACTTCACTCATTTCTAACCCAGGTGTCGTAAAAGGCAACTAATGTAAGTTGACATCAGGCAGGTGGCCGGTCGTAAAATACTTAGCTTAATCACATCACAACATGGTTAAAAGACGTTTAAAACCCCACTTAGAGTGGAATAAGGGCAGGTGATTGATGATGTACACAAAACCTAACTTAATTCCTGAAACACCATATATACTTAATATTATATACTAAATTATATATATTTTCATTATTTTATATGCTACTGCATGTGATATTTTATTTTATAAATAAAATACATTAGCCTATTGATTATCAGACACCATAACGAAGCTATATGACCTACTTGCACCGACAGGGTGGATCCTTCCGCATGCAGCACCGAGATTTTTGTTTTTCTTCATAAGATCTACCAATAAGGTTACAGCTGAAGGTCTAAAATCTATATCACCATCAAGCGCAAGAAGATAAGTGTTCTCTGCTATGACTTCTTTTCGGTCTACCGAGAGAGGTAAGTCCATTAGGCGATGCCCAAGGAGATAATACATATACATAACCTAAAACAAATGGTAACACATACTTAAAGTAGCGGCCTGTTACTATCCCACTGCTGTGAATAGGCCTCTTCTCTCCGTTTCGGAGAGAAGGATTGGAGCTAAGACCTATAACGCTGCTCCAATTCGGATTGGTAGGTACAAATATCTCCAGCATTCTTTAGAGATATGCAGGTTTCCTCACGGTGTTTTTCTTCACCGAAAAGCGTGTGATAAATTGCAATTATCATTACTCATATAAGTTTAACAGAAAACTCATTGGTGCCTGCCCGGGGTTTGAACCTGTAACCTCCTCGAAAGAGTCGCACGGTGTTACCACTGGGCTATCACAGCTTAACACACACTTAATATTCCTATAATCAATGACTATTGGATAAACAATCAATACAATATGAATCCATTATAAGGAAAAGGTATCCTAGTAGTAGGTCTTTTGGTAGTTTCTTATAAAGGAGAATCAAGTTACATTGGAGTCCTGCATGAATTTTTCAGAAAATTTATAAATAATCATCAGCTTGTCAGAAGGATTGGTAAACGCTGCCTATTCAATTAAGTTAGCATATTAGTCCGATAGTCAGTAATATTTAAGTCATATATTAATCGCATAAACTATAAAGTCGTAACAAGTCGTGAGAGAATATCCGGAACGCGGCACAAGTGTATTATGCTGGCAATAATTATGTTCTTAACCAGCTAGATTTAAGTTGCTTAATTTCTCATTGCCCCCTTAATTGTCCAACAATAATGTAAGGTTTTTGGCTAGTATGAGTGTACTTCATCAATTAGAAGATGTTATACCGTTAAACATCTTACTTTTGGTGATTTACACGCAAAATAGAGATGAACCATTAAACATAGTTGTTACTGTAATCATTAAGGTTAAGGTAATAATGCATCAAGTAGCCCAGATAAGTAGACAATCGATTACTTATCAGTAAACAATATCATATTCATGGAACATATAATAAGGCTTCGATAAGATAAGATAATATACTGTAGAAATTTTTTAATTTTTGCATTAATGGAAATGGAGACATCACATTTATTCGGTTTTTTTAATTTCCAGAATGCAAATTAAAAACTTTTATAAAAGTGTTTGGCACAAATAAAATAAATTATCGATTACGAAAATCGATTAAAGTAAACGAATAGTTACAAATATGGACAACAAAGATGGCGTTTATTGCATGACTATTTCTATATAAATAAATGTTATATAGTAAAACTATTTAAGGTTATTTTATAGCTTAAATAGTTTCAATGTTTTATTGTGAAATATTTTAAATTATTAAGAAATTAAATTTGTTAATGTTGATTCTCGTTCAGAAATCGATTAATTGTTCGTTTTTACACTATTTTCTTTACGCTTATCTATGCTTCTTTATCTATGCTAAAAAGTATATCCCTCTTTAAAAATTCACTTTTTAACATATAAGAACTTCATAACCTCACTTTTACTGAATCTAACACTGTTCTTAGAGTGACACAATTAGCCAAATTTTGAGTAATGGTTAACTAAAAAAAATCTATTAATTGGCCCCATTTTAATATCTTTACATCTTAGACCCAAAATTGTATGAAAGTGTATCTATCAGTTTCTTTTATGTTGGTTTTTATGTAACGTTTGCAATTTTATCTTGTTGAATATATAAGACATGAAATAAGACCTCTTACCTGCGACCACCTTTTTCGATGCCTGATCTTAGTTTTGTCTTTCAAATGACAAATCATTTTGTTCTTTCCCGGTAGAGTCCAGACTAACTTACCGCCATAAGGCGTGGGGTACTTCTTCGGTGGCCGAAGCCTTATATTGGTGAGGTGAACTTCGGATGCCGCATCATCCACGCATTCCACAAGGCATTTTACAAAAATATTAACTTGGGAATCTTCTGCGCTATGATCGGACACTTCGAATGCATCATCCATATATATGTTAGCTATAATAAAATGGTGTATTAAGGATAAAACATTAATATTAGAATTTATAAGAGAGAGATTTAATAACTATCTCTCACCCAATCTGATAAAATAGACAGTAATATGGGATTAATAATTAATTTTAATATTTTAAATAAAAGATTTTGTAAGCGAAAAAATGGATATAAGATTTTTTTTTGTAAAATCGAGTAATGATTGATGCGCTGGGATCCAGTGAAAAGTTATTATCCACTTAGATAATGATTGATAGTCTCAATATTTTCAATAGCATAATTTTTATAAAATGAAAATGACTGGTTTTGAAATGGTTTATAGTATATGTTCTTCAATTGAGATAAATTCCACGCAATCTTGTGCTACTTTAATCTAGCACCTATTTAAAGTCTGTCACTTTTTATTCTACACGAAACGCAATATCAATTGAACGAGTATATATAATGTAAGTAAAATAAATCTAGACATCATATAGACAATTATATATACATAATAAACAAGAAAATCATATAGACAATTAAATACCTTGTAAAGCAGACTAACCTTCAAGTTCATAATAGTCCGGATCAACAATACCCAAATATTTCTGAGCAACACGTCGCGCGCTTTGGTCTTCGTCCAATCGTAAAATAGACTTTAAGAATTCCATCATTTCTTCTTTTGTTTCATGCCACATCGTTGCACATATATAGATCCTTAAATATGATAAAAAAAAACAAATGTAGATTCACGTAATTAATAATATAATTTTTTAACATATATAGATAGCAATTAATTCATGAATTTAAGTTTCAATTAATTTTAATGCGACATGGCTCTATGCATTAAATATGTTCGTGGTTTGTAAGGAATATTGACTTCGACAAGGATTTTGATAGCCCAATTCGTCAAGTACTTTTTAAGCTCTAAGAAAGAATGTTGGGTCCAGGAGCTCCCTACGACCTTTTTCGAGACAGTGGGTCTAACTATTGGGTGGTCTTAAAAAAATGTTTTTCAATGAAGTAGCTTCAAAACATGGCAAACTCAACAATTATCGATTCTTTGTACGCTTGGTCCGGATCGTTGCAATTTCAGCTTCACGATACAATGGGCCATGTACGTAATTTTAATCATAACATTCTACTTTCGGGAGTGATGATAAAATATCGATACATAAAAAAGCGACACAAAAATTACCTAGTAATAGAATCAGACTTTCTAACATCTTTTGGTACTTTCACAGAACTAGCATTTGATGATCTGTCTGCATCGAGAAAGTCCTTGTCATCCTGTAAGTGATGAGAAGAATAACATTAAATGTATGATTGTCAAAACGATATTAAAATTTGACAATAATTTTTAATCAAATATGTTCCAAATAATGAATGAATGAATGAATAACTCTTTATTGCACACCAGGTAAATAATAGACATAAAAAAGAGAAATAAGAACTTTAAGAGTGCAAGGGCGGTCTTATCACTAAAAGTGATGTCTTACAGACAACCCCAGGTTAAAGTAATAAAGATAAGAGACAGGTTGAGATCGGTGCACAAGAAGAACTAAACAATAAAGTAATATGACAAGACAACTGTCTACTGAGTTGTAAAAATCGTTTTTATATATATACTATCAATAAGAGAGTATAAATAAACTTCGATACTGATCAAATATGAAATATCTACAACACTATTAAAATTACATTAATGATTATAATTACACTAAATTTAAATTACAACGCTATTAAAATAGAAATTTTTATTATCTACAAAAATCAATCAATCTTTACCTCCGCTGGCGGCTCGTTCTCTTCATCTTTTGTTCTATTGAGCAAAAGCGATTGGTCTATTAAAGGACCACAGTACCAGGGTTTCACGAACAATTTGTCAGTAGCAGCGAGTCGCTCACATCTGGGCCTCCAGGCATGCATAGTTATCCACGCCTGGGATATTAACCAAAGAAGCCATATCCAAACCATTTCTCGGGTGACATAATCCCTAAGGAAATATACTGAAATGTAAAACGTAGCATAATAAATAAAGGCCTAAATATCAATGAATCATCGCATTGAGAGTAAAACTTTACACTTAGGACTTGAAAAACTACTGAACAACTGAATAACTGACAACCCATTCTGCTGGATCTCTAATTAAAACACTGAATATGGCCGATATAAACAATATGATTGTCAAGTTTGCCTAATAGTTGGTAAAAAGGTTGGTAAATATTATCTATGTAGCGATACATGTAATTTTCAAATAGATTTTGATTTTATAAATAATAGAAAATCGAAAGTTCCAAGAATGGTTAAAGTGATATACGCCGGTATATCGACGTCTTTTTCGGAATAATTATTTAAATTCTAGAAATTTATAGAAAAGTTCGCTTATTGACAAAGCAAATAATACAAATAAAAATGCCAAAATAAATAATTAAGAAATATGGCATATAATATATCGTACCCAGGTTCCTTACCTGGGAAATACAATTTTTGTATAAAATTAAATAAACAAGTATTAGTAATCTTTAGTAAAGAAAGTAACTTACCGGGAGGGATTTCGAAGAATAAATAGTCAGGTATGACATTTCTAAAAACGCATGGGTCTGCATTCCTTTTGCCGCAAAACAAAATAAGCAAATTTATAGCCACCGGCCCAACAATACCTAGGGCAAATGTAAAACTGAAGTTTTGTATAAGAATCTTGCAAGCAAATTTTGCACATCCATAACATGCGTAGGCTGTTCCAATTTGGATAAGTGATACCCATAGAGCGGAATATTGAGTGGCGTTCAATTGAAATGTACCTCCTGTTATCGCATAGTCCAAAGCACCATGATAAAGATCTTGAAGTATAACTTGAATCTGTAAACATAAGGATATGAAATATGACCTTCATATCTGAAATGCAAAAGCTTAGGCTATTGCATGGTTTGAGCTTTTGCTATTAGTTTTTCTACAAACAATTTTGGATATCACTAATAGTTTTTGATTATCTTTAGCGAAAATCACTATAAAAATTTCAAAATATTCGGTACTGATATGTTCATAATATGTCCAAAAAGAGTAAATCAAAGAAATGTGTAATGAAACAAACTAAATTAAAATTTATTATAATATCACGCTATCAACGTGTCGTATATTATGTACAATAAACGCATGTGGTTTGAGGAACTGAATCCTCCCTCGCATTCGTCTATTTTAACCCTGATCTAGAGCTCCGTAGGCCTCAAAAAAACTAAAAACATACATTTACTTAAAATACTAGTAGAAGGTATACTAAAAATTTTCATACTTCGTGCACGGTGTATAGACGTTCTCCGAAAGCACTAGCCGCGCTACTAAAGAAGGAAAATGGATCATCGTCTTGAAGTTTTAACGAGATCAAAATGCAAGTCATAAAGACAACAATTTTCCAAATAGACAGGATTCTCTGTGTATAATAACGAGATGCCTTGATGCCTGCCCGCAATTCGCAAAGATATATTAAAGGAACTGAAATAAAAAACAATGTTTAATAAATTATCAATTTTAAAAAATGTACACTTAAGAAAATGTATTGTCTTGTGATTTTTATGACGTTCTTTTAGGTTTGAATGGAGCAAGGGACCTATATTATTTTTGCTATAGAGTTAAAACGAGAGTGACAAAAACTATTTAATTAGATATTGTCGTCCACGTAGGTGAAGTCAACGGAAGATGCTGATAGTAAATATAATAATTACTTAATATATTTCAAACATTAATTATTAATTAATTTTAATTTCGACTTACCATTATAGACTTAATAAATTATAATATTACCTGATGTATGCCTACTAATGGGCCCTGTAAAATTTTCCCACCAGCCCAGCGATATTAAAAGACACGCGCATGGTATACACCATAATACCGGTGTTCCATCAAGAAGTGGCCATACCACGAAGGCGGTCACTTGTGCGGAAATGGCCAATACATCTATGATCAAGATTATAGGGTATCGTGGCTCGTTGCTGTTCCTCGTAAACGCATTTAATAGACCAGGTACTATAAACACAGCGTTCATTAACATAGCCCCTTTTACAACATCCAATTCAGGTAAGATTATCAACACAAGCATAGCCACCCCAATCGTTTGCAAAGTATCCACAGCTAACGCCTACAATGAAATAAAAATTAATGTGATTGTAAATTTGGAAGAATACTGAAATATTTACCAAGCATCTGGTTTTGGTTTCAAACAAAATAACTATTTGTTTTAGATTAGCGTTTCTTAAACTGTTTTAACTAAATACAACCGACTTGTGTGGCGCGATGTGTGTGCAACTCGGTCCCATAAAGTCCTTGACGTTCCTAATACTAAAGCCCAACTTTTCCATTCATCGCTTCTCGAAGACATATTTCGAGAAATCCGAATTTCTTTTGAATGTGCTCCGATATAGCGAACTCCTCTTACACTTTTTTAAGAACGAGCCACTTAAAATAAAATATAAGCGGCCAAAATTTACTTATAATATAAATCCCAAATTGAAATCACGATCAACAGAAACATACAATGGCAGACTTTCCCGATTCATACTAATTATTATATAAACATATGGCTTATATTGCGATAAAATCGAGTTACCTTTATGCACGCATGCACAGCATTTTTGCGGAAGAAAACTAAATAAAAAAATTGCAATAACATGTTTATTAAAGTTAATATTCTAATCGCTCCTTAAAACTTACCACCAAAAAATAGGCCATCTCCGGCTTCTTGGCAGTTTTGAAAAAACATATTCTTACACTTCTCAGAAATAAGCCAAATTCTGGAACTCCGAATATTATAAAAGCTGCCCAGAGCCATGATATTCGCTCTTCCAGAGAATGAATAGTAATAAACTGCTGGTCGAGCGCTAAGAAAAACATATTACACTACATTACATTAGAAAATCTTTGCAACTTACATTTTCCGATATTGTCAAAGCAAACTTTTTTGAAATATATTTCAAGCATACACACGAAAATCATATCGTAGTATCAATGATTAATATTAAAACGAATATTAAGCGAACACACCTAAAGCCTTGTTGCAATGGCTAATTTGACGTCCTTTTTTCAACTGTGAAGTGACGAACAGTAGTGCTCCCTTGGAAATTACAGCCGATCCTAGTACGGCAATGAATACTATGATATATGCCAAAAGTTTTAGTAACTTCACACAGGTATCTACCCAAGCTGTCGACACCATGGACCCACTCTCTTTCTTCACGGGTATCTCCCGAAATAGATTCCATCCTTTTGTCTCTTGGGCTGTTCTTTGACTGTAAAAAAATGTGCAAGTAGAATAAATATAGTATTTCAGTTTAGTTCAGACAGAATAGTGGTTAAATTTAAATATGTATGTTTTCTTTTAAACCTGTATTTTGTTTTATCTTTGAAATATGTAGTAGATAATAATAGAGATATCTGATTCTTCTTCTTCTGTTATAATTACAAGGAAACTAGGAAATATAATACTTTTAATTTGCCCAAACTAACTGACCGTTACTGAAAATCAAAGTTTTTGCAAGGCGTTACGAAATTGATCTAATCAGCTAGTATAACATAATTATAATTTATTACTCGAATGTATAAATGGTATAAATATTGGTAATAAAAATTTGGTTTTTTTTTGTTTGCCGTCTCCACCAATATATTTTTAACTGCGACTTTGTTTGTGTCAACTTAAGCATCTAACCTTAATGTGTATATTACTAGTCCCAGAAAGAAAATGGTCTTAATATCCTATTTAATTAATTATTCCTTTATATTTCCATCCATATCAAAGATGGCTTGCCGAAGCTGGTACACTTGGTTAAGATTCTACTTGCAATTTGTAAAATGTACCAGTATCTTTGAATAGGAATCACGGATAATTATCTTATCTAAAATCCGCAATAAAAAGAGGGCTTTAAAAATTTCTTCAAGAAACATGCTAACTATTTTTGTACACAAAATAATGTTATTTTCATTGTTTGTATTTATATCGTGACACAATTTTATCGCTTAATTATCACTATCTAATCATAATAATAAGTATGCTTTTATGAATAAGTGAAGTGTAAATCAGCAATGTCGATTCATTTTATTATGTACATTCGTAACATACCGTTAAGTTTTTCAACCAAGATAAAGAAAATTTATGGCAGTGGTCACGTAGACTGTTTAAACTGGAGCTGATATTTATTTACGGCTATAAAGAAATGTTAGCTTAATTTGTATAACCCTACTAGCCCTATATTCTCATATTCATAAGTTTTAGTATGTCCATAGTTATTTATTATACATGGACTATATTATATTAGGTATACAGAAAATGAGAGAATCATACTTAACTTTGTCTAATCTATACTAATATATAAAGCTGAAGAGTTTGTATGTTGGTTGTTTGAACGCGCTAATCTCAGGAACTACTGGACCGATTAAAAAAAATTCTGAAAGTGTATTATAGTCCATTTATCGGGGAAGGCTATAGGCTATATAACATCACGCTACGATGAATAGGAAGGATCAGCAATAAAAAATATACGAAAACGGCAAAATTTAAAACTTTCTTTGCGTGCGATAAGTAAACGGTGAAAGTTATTAAAAAATCATCTATAACAAAATTGTTCCCGTCTAAAAGTTCTAAATAAAAGTACGCGACAGCATATGTCTAGCTTTTAAGGTTAATCCAATTTAACCATTTTTATGGTTATCAAAATACTATATTACGGTTTTAATCTTTCCACACGGCCGGAGCTGCTGGTATATGCTAGTCACACATAAAAAAGAGACAGATAACATTTATTATTTGCTTTCTCTGTTATTTCGATGGACACATTTTAGGCTAGCTCTCCTTCTCCAGTATAATAACCACAGTGAAATACCATTAGTATCTGGCAACATAGCTACTAGTTTTGCGAAGTTACCCTATAACTCTTATCACATTCTTTTGTTATGAATAATAATAGGTTACTATGAATAAATGGTAATATTGCATACTCTAATTCCTCGGTGTCGTCGTAGAGAGGTTGGAATTCTGCATCAGATTGGTCGCTGTCATTGGAGAGTCTCTTACTAAATCCAGCTTTAGCCATCACCTATTCTTCTGTGAACATTAGCAAAAAAGTAGATAATTTTACGTCTTAACAATTTCTTTGACGATTGTATTTTAAAATACATGGTAAGATAATAAATTTTGGTTTTATTAAATATTTTATTCTCAGAGATTTTCTTGATAATATGCCTTTTAGCCGCCACGAAAACCAATTTAGGTGTTAAAAGTTCTTTTAAAAACTTCATTAGACACTAATACTGTAATATTATTTTGTCTGAGGTTTTACATTTTTATTTTCGTCTGTGTCTCTTGCAACCGTGAATTGTAAGAAAATTCTGTGCTAAGGACTGTCACGCTTTTTATTTTAGTTTGTTTATATACCTCATATGCCTATAACATATTTTTTTATTTAATTTAACACCCGTAACAAATCTTTTCATATTTTTATTAGAGGATTTATGGTCTTTAAACTTAGGAATTCAATACCTATACAAATATAGAAAATTATCTCTTTATCCTCTCAAACTCAGTTTGTGTAACTCAAGTCAATAAGTTAATGTATGTACATAAATATATTTTCTAAAGCTTGGAAACGGCTCCAACGAATTCAGCATGTAGGGGATTTTGGGGAAGAACAATCGATCTACCTAGGTTTTATCTAAACAAAATCTCGTTTAATCCCCGTTTCGGACACTAAAAAAACTACGAAAATAGGAATAGATAGCAACTCACAATTTGAGCTGTTAAATGCAAAGCTGTGACAGCCTAATGGTAACGTGCGGAAAAAAGTTCGAAACCTAGGTTCAATTCCCACATCCGGTGCTTTTTTTTTCTTTTTTTAATGCACATTTTTGTATCTTTAAAAAAATTACCGAGCAAGGCTTGGTCACCCAGTTATATACTATATCAGATCAATTTACAGAATAACATAGACTAAGCATCTATAAAGGTCATACATATTTTTACCCTTGCCTCAATCGGACATTTAAACAAAATTGTTATCACAATAATACGATTTTAAATGTTTTAATGACTTTATTCTATTATTATTTAATTTTAAATAATATACCAAGTACAATGTAAACACTTACATCCCGTTTTACATCTAATTTACACAAGCCTATTTAAAAAAAGGCAAGTAGATAGTAATATGAGAGATTCCTAATGTTAACATTTAATTTCTTAAATAAGGACTATAACATTAAACTTAGCTGTAATGACGGACATAATATACCATTATCTATAAAGAATTAAAAAAAAATTGCAATGCTCACGCTTTCATGTCTTCTTCCTGCCCTTATTCCACTCCAAGTGGGGTTGACACATGTTATAAACATGTTGTCACATAATTTGACTACGTATTTTAGGACCGGTCGCCTGCCTGACATCAACTTGAACTTCAAGAAATGAGAGTAGTCTATTCTACTCAGCCGGATATCACACGGCGGGTCAACTTACCTTAGTCGCCTTTTACAACACCTTGGTAAGAAATGAGGGTGGTCTATTCTACTCAGCCGGAATCCACACGGCGGGCTCACGCTTTCATGTAATTTACTTAAAAAAGAAATGTGGTTTTAGTAAATATAATACATGGCAACATAATACATAGAAGTGATTAATAAATAATGCCGATAAATAAATCCAGTTAGAAGGACCATAAGATTTGTAAAAAATCTTTAATTATGATGAATTAAATATTTAGAATGTAGTTTAAAATAATGCATGCACAAAAGCAAATTATTTTGCTATGATTGCATAAAAAAATGCAAATTATAAAAAATAATTCTATCATTCCTTTTTATTATGGATAACCGCGAAGTACAAAACATACACTATATTTACAAATTAATAATGAATATATTGAAATAAAACCAACGGTAGCTTTAAATAAGTTGACAGCCAGGGTAACTGATTTCAAACATTTTAAAACTCGCAAAAATACCGTAGCAATAATATAATTAAGGGTTCTTTAGCGACCTATAATTGTTTTTTCTTTTAATTTATCATTGAATACTGCATGGGCTATAAAAATGGAAATATTTTATAATAATACATAAGTACAATCCCCACCACACTATACTAATACTCGGAAGATTGCGATTTCGTTTGAATATGCAGTTTGTTTTAAAGCTTAATATATTGGTGATATGGGCTAAGTAGAATAAATAGACCACCCTTATTCCTTACCGCGGTGTCGTAAAATGTGACTAAAGTCAGGCAGGAGACCGGTCGTAAAAACTAGCCAAATCACGTAACAACGTCTTTAAAACATGTTGTGCCGACCCCACTTCAGAGTAGGATAAGAGCAGGAGAATGATGCTGAGTGGCTATATGGATTACATTATTTATAAATAACGGAAAAGTTATAGTGCACATTGCAACATAAATGTATTTTTGCCATCAACGAAAAAATACAATTATGCTTTGTGTATGTATTACTTTGGCGATTTAAAATGACGCATGCATTTTTTTAATAAACTCACTCAGTAAAGGAACACCAACCTTAAATTAGAATGAACATATACAAATCACAAATCACCCATTAATTAATACGATCACATTCACTTTCCGAAAAATAAACTTCGAATAATAAAACGCATTGATTAGAACTTAACAATGCCAGAAAACTAATAATATATTCACGAATCGCAATATCGTGCATACGTCACAATAATTTCATTATCACTGATTGAATTATCAATACTTATCAATAATTGTCCATCGTCAGCGACCGTGATTTCTTTGGACTTTTATCTTTGAAATACTATTGTCGACACTTACCACTACGTTCTATAAGATGCCTATGAATCGCATAAGTTAAAATGTTATTTAACTGGGGTAGTACAGTATGTACTTTATTACGTAATTACGAATTTTCCACCTGTGTACACAATTGCAACCATAATCAATAAGTATTCTCATATAATAGAAAATTAATGAAGGACATCCCCGATTGAAAAATGCATAAATATACTATCACATTCAAAAAAGGATTTTATCAATTTAAAAAAATATTAAATTATGCGGATTACAGGCACTTCCGAAATTGAATTTTGTCCACAAATTATTTTAGTTTTGTGCACGCGTTTACGATTCCAAACATTTTTAAAAGCATAAAACTTCTTAAATTCACTTGTGTGTTTGACGTGGAGTAATGCAGTAACTTAATATTAGTAATAATATATTAATTAATTCAATTATATATATCTTTAAAGGAATAATTTAAGGCAACCATTCTTAAATGCATAAAATTGCTTTTATTGTTCGCTGATATGCTTCAAGGGGACTAATGTAGTAAGCTAATATTAGAAATTAATCCAAATAAAATAAATATTCAGTTCTTTTATTTAAAACTAGCGGCCTGCCCCTGCTTCGCACAGGTATAAAATATCCCATGTCAGTCAGTGTAAAAAAAATGATTAAAATCGATCGAGTAGTTTTGATTTATTCATTACTGCCCGGGGTCCGCAAGCTTTAAATTTGGAGAAAAACAATTTCCTTTCCCTATACCAAGAAGATTTCCTGCTATCTTTGGAATATCTAAATTCGTATAGTACATTTTTACTTATTTACTTTTACATTTTCCCTATGTATTTTATTTTTACAATTAATTACAGAATGTATTTAAACAAACTCTTGAAAGAGGGACATAGCTGCTAAAGTCGAAGTGTTATAGGGCGAAGCGCGGCGTCCTCACGGCATTTTAAATCTGTAATATCTCCGAAAATGTTCACTTAAATTACATGCTGTAAACGGCCATATTGATCTATATTTGTTGGTAATTAGGAACGCAACCTTATATGTTGTTAGTTCGTATTACTTTTGTCTGTAACATGTTATATTGGCTACATTTTTGTATAACCTCTCCCCTTCTTGTCATCTTTATAAAACGCCATAGTCGAATTAAAATTTATCCGCATTCTAAACAGTTTGTTTAACTATAAATCACGCAAATATCAACAATATTAAATCAACTATTTATTTAAGGTACTTAATTGGATAAGGATTAATGCTGTATTGTATAAAAATTGCTTCAAAAATATGGCATAATTTTTCTTAAAAAGTAAATGACAAAAAATGCTATTGTGGGTTATCCATAAGAGATAGACATATACCATCGCGGACTTTTCTGTAGACCTTTTCAAGATGTACAAATACTTAGTACATTATTTTGATAAATCTCGTAGGGTTTAGCCTGCGTTTGCAATGTAAGCGGAAAAAAATGTAATTATTTACAGAAACCTCAAAAATTACAGTATTTCTCTACTCCGTATTGAATGTTATTATACGTACAAACCTTCCTCTGGAATCACTCTATCTATTAAAAAAAACCGCATCAAAATCTGTTGCGTAGTTTTAAAGTTTTATGCGTACATAGGGATATAGGGACTTTGTTTTATAATATGTAGTGATAAGTCAGTTCTCAGAGAAAGGAATATTTTAATAAAATGTTTAAGAGATTTGAATCAGTTATCACTTTCACTGTTAATGCTCTTAGACGTACTGTAGTCTTGACTTTTACTATAGTCCACTACATCATCCATCTTACCAAAATTACCCATCGCTACTTGAGCTATAGTATCAGCTATACTTGCAGCGCTGGAATAAGATAGTGAAGTAGGAGGCATTTTTTGCAAATCTTCCTCATTAATCTTTCGAGATTGGCTGTATTCTGACGCGTAATCTGGGATAGTAGTTTTTTTAGTCAATTCTAACATTTGATTTAAAAACGGATCTCCTCCCAAACGTGGGGACGCACTTATCTGAGGATAATCTGTTGACTGAGATTCTGACATAATAGACTTCGATGAGTCGCCTTTAGATCCACTGGTCTCTGAATGCTTCATGGATTCCAAAGAACTTTCTTTGCCTTTATTAATACTACTGAAATCGGGTGGAAGGTAGTCCTTACTACTTTTTATCAAGTCATGTGGACTCTTCATCAACATATTCTGGTCGAGACCAACTTTTGAAGGAATTGGACTGCTACTTGACAGGGGTTTCAGCAACGACTCCTGCATTTTCAGTAATGATGGGGACAAAAACATATTATTGGCGGCTAATGTTGATTTTGACATGGGATCTGGAATGCCCAGGATACCAGCGCTCGAATATTTACTGGCTGAGAATAATGCATTGGCAATATCCGCAGAACTCATCATAAGGTTCGACGCAATATTAGCTGGGATAGGAGAAGCGGATGTTGTGCAACTAGTCGACGTACTTGTTGATGTTTTTTCATAATTTCCCATACCACTCGACAGATTTTGAAGAGAGGCAGCGTAAGATGGAAGATCGGGAAGTTTACTACTGGATAAGCTGGCTGCCAAGTTAGAAGACATTC
Organism: Morpho achilles; assembly: GCA_947086495.1. Taxonomy (NCBI): domain Eukaryota; kingdom Metazoa; phylum Arthropoda; class Insecta; order Lepidoptera; family Nymphalidae; genus Morpho; species Morpho achilles. The sequence goes on along the minus strand of CAMTZB010000007.1, from coordinate 11,932,485 downwards.
CAGGACTAAAGCCTGTTAGCATACTATTAGCTGCTAAGGTCTCTAATCCAGTCGCTCCCATCGACAACGGTAGATTTGCTGATCCTAAGCCCAAAGCCATACTTGTTAACATATCTAAGCCGGTGGGGTATGAAGGAGGAAGAGACGTTGCGCTAGATTTTGAAGGTTTGGAAGAAGTAGGCAGTACGGGTATATTTAAAGGTGGTGTTTCAAACTTATGTGGTGAGCCTGACCCCATTGCAGAAGAAACATTGATTGGCGGTACGCCTGCAGGTCTACTAACCATTTGTTGCAAAGTACTCACTGATGGGAAATTAGGTATAGTAGTTGGATTTGGTTTGGACGCAGGGATCTGTTGAGGCACAGCCAGTAATGCATCCAAATCCATTTTATCATCATGCTCTGAAGCACATCCAAGTTCATCTCTAATAAAATGCCACAACAACCCGTCACTTTGTTCGCGCGGGAATTTCGGAGTCAAAGTACATTTCAATTTATCTAAATAAGTTATATCGGGTTTGAAACTATCCTTAAAATTAACAAATGCTTCATCTGAATAGTTTATATAATATTTTATGCTTTTCTTAATTTGTTCCATAGCATGAGTTGATAAATGACTATCGTTAGCCATATTGTACTGCAACAGTAAAGGTCGTGGGTATTCTGTAGGTCGCTGCTCCGGTGGTGGCATTACCCAGAAAAATGTCAAGGACGACTCTAAAACTGGACTCTCTGGATTGTAGGGAGCTAAAACAAAGTTTTTCATGATGGAACTATAACGGGCTATAACGAATTTATTTATCATATATCGATACATGAATTAAATATAATCATAATTTTTTAATTTTCGATATATTGATCTAGTTTATTTTCTATATTTTTATATTTTTGATCACAATCGATTTATTGTTATAATTTTGACTAAACGTTATTACGTCGTAGTCATAAAGTTTTTGCTAATATTATTCGTAAAGTTTTAGAAGTAATTAGGCGTAGTTATATATTAGTATTTTTTTTTATATTTTTAAAACTGAACTTTCTAAATAACTTAAATTCTGATTTAATCACATGATGCTTAATATGAAGTTTTATGAATCACCTTCAGGTTATACATTCATTATTTTGCATTGAATATTTTACATATTAATAAATATAAACTGGCTATTGAGTATATTCTGTTAATTAAAACACAAATTACTTTCAAAACGAAACAGATATATGGGCAAATGAAACAAATTAGTTTATTATGGACCCGAAACTTATCAAATATATTATATTAAAAAAAACTTACAACAGATAACTCCAATACAAGGTATGTAGGATATTTCCGATGGTCCTCTCATTTTAATTTGGTATTCTAACTGATTATCACAGTCGCGCAAACTTGGCATTGCTGGGTTTGTAGGGTGCGAATGGTACCACCCTAACAATGTAAGACCTAGTTTTTCGATTTCCATTTGAATTTCTAGTTCAACAAAAACCCTGGGTCTTTTATCATTTTTACTTATCAAACAAGGAAATGTGTGCGTTATCATTATATCTGAAAATAAGAATATTTATTTATTTTTCATCACAATATTTATTTTAGAACATACATAACAATTCGGCGTATAAGGCGTCATTATACGTAAGGATAATAGACTTTTGTTAAGTCTATTACTGAAACGCCGTGTGGTATCCGGCTGAATAGAATAGTACCACCCTCATTTCTTACCGAGGTGTTGTAAAAGGCGACTAAAGGTAAGTCGACCCGTTGTGTGATATCCGGCTGAGTAGAATAGACCAACCTCATTTCTTAACGAGTTGTCATAAAAGGCGACTAAGGTAAGTTGACCCACTGTGTGGTATCCGGTTTAGTAGAATAGACCACCCTCTTTCTTACCGAGGTGTCGTAAAATACGACTAAGGTAAGTTGACGTCAGGCAGGCGGCCGGTCGTAAAAACGCAGCCAAATCATATTACAACATTTTTTTTAACATGTTGTGCCGACCCCACTTAGAGTGGGATAAGGGCAGGAGGATATTATAATATTTATTTTAGAACATAGGTACATAACAATTCGGCGTATAAGGCGTCATTATACGTAAGAACATGAGACTTTGTTAAGTCTATTACCTAAATAATTAAGGTACATGATACTTAAAGCATCATATTTTAGAAAACTATTTAAGCGGTTCAGGATACTATTCGTTCTCATACCTGATACATGCAGAATTTGTAAGGTGGTGAATGTGTGCAGTGCTTGTGTATTGTTGTGTTATCGGTGTCGGGTAGTGCATGAGTTCTTACAAATTCTGCATGTATCAGGTACTAGCGGCCTGCCCCTGCTTTGCACGGGTATAAAATATATATCCCATGTCACTCAGTGACAAAAAAATATTAAAATCGATCCAGTAGTTTTGATTTATTCATTACTGCCCGTGGCCCGCAAGAGTTAAATTTGGAGAAAAACAATTTCCCTCTCCCTATTCCAAGAAGATTTCCTGCTATCTTTGAATATCTAAATTCATATAGTACATATTTGCGTATTTATTTTTACATTTTTCACTATGTATTTTATTTTTACGATTAATTACAGAATGTCATTAAACAAACTCTTGAAAGAGCGACATCGCTGCTAAAGTCGAAGTGTTATAGGGCGACGTCCTCACGGCATTTTAAATCTGTAATATCTCCGAAAATGTTCTCTTAAATTACTTGCTGTAAACGGCGATATTGATCTATATTAAATCAACTATTTATTTAAGGTACTTAATTGGATAAGGATTAATGCTGTATTGTATAAAAATTGCTTTGAACATAAGGCATTATTTTTCGTAAAAAGTAAATGACAAAAAATGCTATAGTGGGTTATCCATAAGAGATAGACATAAACCATCGCAGACTTTTCTGTAGACCTTTTCAAGGTGTACAAATACTTGGTACATTATTTTGATAAATCTTGTAGGGTTTAGCCAGCGTTTGCAATGTAAGCGGAAAGAAATGTAATTATTTACAGAAACCTCAAAAATTACAGTATTTCTCTACTACGTATTGAATGCTATTATACGTACAAACCTTTCTCTGGAATCACTCTATCTATTAAAAAAACCGTATCAAAATCTGTTGCGTAGTTTTAAAGTTTTATGCGTACATAGGGATATATGGACAAAGAATGCGACTTTGTTTTATAATATGTAGTGATGAGAGCGAATTGTACACTCTACATTTAGCATTACATATATTTTCTTTTATCGCGGATTATAGCAAAATAATATTCTCATTACTTTTGTATTATGGACCTCCGCAAAGTAACGCCTAATTCTATAAATTATCATAATTCTTTGTTTTTTATTTATCATCCTTATTTATTTTATGTAAGTCCACACTTACTGTGATTGTTTAAGTCCCATGTTCCTGCAAGGTATCCATAAACTTCTTCTTTTTTTAAGTGGCAGTGTATATCAAGAACGAGAAGTGCATTTGAACTAACTGATACTAAGAAAGGTTGGACTTTTCCAGCTGATGAAAATGATACAGCTTCGATAAGCATATTTGCGTCACTGAAAATTTAAAATGTATGTTTTATTTATTATGGGGGACTGAGTCTTGCTCGGTAATTACTAAAATGATGAAAAAAAAATTAAAAATAAAATCGAAAAGAAAAATGAAAAATAATACGGCAAATCATAATTATTTTCACCTCTCTAGACCGCCCATTCCTCAAATCAACTACCATGACTTTACCATGTTTGACAGCGAAAAATTGTGATTGTATACAATGTAAAATTTTTTTAAATTTTAGAGCCCGAAACAGGTGTAAAACGATATTTTTTTAAAATAAAAAAATAAAACTTATATAGATCAATTTTTCTCCCCCAAAACCCCCTATATGCTGGACTCATTTAAATATTAAAGATAACGTGGTTCAATAAATAAACATGATTTCCCTAACGTTATATGTTAGGGAATATGTATTTATATAATTTACGTTGAATACAATCACAATTTTTCGCTGTCAAAAGTAAAGTCAGGGTAGTTCATTTGAGGAACAGGCGGTCTAGAGAGGTGAAAATACCTAGAATCGAACTCCACCTGCCCAATTATTTTTTAATTTTCTTTTAATTTTTTTTTATACATCATTTAAAAAATTACCGAGCAAGGTTCTGTCACCCAGGTACTTTTTATTTAATTCTAACATAGCTTTAAAACTAAGGAAATTATGTTTTTATAAAACTTACTGCTGCATCATTCTATTTGGCACTGTATTATGTTTCATTACAATTCTTTGAGGTGGTGGTTCGGGTGGACTTTCCACTTCCATTTCTGTTTCCTCTAAAAAAAAGTAATTAAAAAATAACATGATTTCTGAAAATTTCATATTTCATACAAAAGTAATAATAAAACAATTTTGATATTATAATAAAAATAAAAAAAATTGTCAGAAAAAATTATCACAGATTATAGCAGAATAAAATTTTACTTTGTATTCAATTGTACCAATTCTATAAATCATATAAAATGTTATATTGAAAGCATAGACCTTAGCCGTGTGGTATCCGGCTAAGTAGAATAGTACCACCCTCATTTCTTACCGAGGTGTCGTTAAAGGCGACTAAGGTAAGTCGATCCGCCGTGTGGTATCCGGGTGAGTAGAATAGACCACCCCCATTTCTTACCGAGGTATCGTAAAAGGCGACTAAGGTAAGTTGACCAACCATGTGGTATCCCGTTTAGTAGAATAGACCACCCTCTTTCTTACTAAGGTGTCGTAAAATACGACTGAGGTAAGTTGACGTCAGGCAGGCAGCCGGTCGTAAAAATGCAGCCATACCGTGTGACAGCATGTTTATAACATGTTGTGCCGATGCCACTTAGAGTGGGATAAGGGCAGGAAGATGATGATGATTAAAAGCATAAATCTATTTGAATTACCATCAGTGTGCATGTTTTCTCTTTGCAACTGTTTTTTCCGAAGGTATGTTGCTTTGATTGTATCTAATTTCTTCCCTTTGTATTTCACAGAAGCCCAACCACAACCTGACCTTTTATCTGGATTGATGATCCTTTTGCAATGAATAGCCCAAGCTGATGGTGAGCAAAAAATTGTTTCTGTCTCATGTGACTTTATTTTACCATCAGATTGCAAATCCCCTACAAATTTTTGTCCCTGGAATGGAAAGATATATATTGTCAAAATGTTATTTTAGTGATCAGAACAAATGTCATAAACAAAATTTTAGCCAATTAGTATATATTATACCTATACCAGTCTATTATCTATTATCACTACATAGTATAAAACAAAGTTGCTTTCCCTGTCTGTCCCTATGTCCCTATATCCCTATGTATGCTTAAATCTTTAAAACTATGCAACAGATTTGATGTGTTTTTTTTAATAGATAGAGTGATTCAAGAGGAAGGTTTATATATATTATATCATTCAATACAGAGTAGAGAAATACTATAACTTTTGTGGTTTCTAATGTGATGTCATAAATAATTTCATTTTTTTCCGCTTACATTGCAAACGCAGGCTGAACCCTACAAGATTTATCAAAATAATGTACTAAGTATTTGTACACCTTGAAAGGGTCTACAGAAAAGTCAGCGATAGTATATGTCTATCTCTTATGGATAACCCACAATAGCATTTACTTTTTATGAAACATAATTCCTCATTTTTAAACAATACAGCATTAATCATTATTCAATTAAGAACCTTAAATATATTATTAATAGATCAATATGGCCGTTTACAGTATGTAATTTAAATGAACATTTTAGAAGATATTACAGATTTAAAATGCAGGGGCATAGTGGTTTGTTTTACTCCAAATTTAATGCGTGCAGTAATGAACACAGGCAGTAATGAATAAATCAAAACTACTGGGTCAATTTTAATCATTTTTTTTACTGAGTGACATAGGCTTTATATTTTAAAACCGTGTGAACCCGGAGCGGGTCGCTAGTATCTTATAAACTAGGTATATTTTATGGAAAATTAAAAACAATGTATATTTAAATAAATATGAATATTTAAATATTTACCAGATATTCAATAGTCATTGCTGCAATACCTGGCTCTAACATTTTCTCTTCTAATAACATCTGTAATGTAACACCTCTGCCAGGCATAGACTTACTTCCAGGTTGAGCTTCAGACTCCTATAAGGATATATATCTTAAAATAATCATAACTCTATGCTAAAATCTGGCTTAAGTTGGTTGATAATTGCTGTTTTCAGATAATTAAATGTGTTTATTAATCAGTTTAATTAATTCAGTTAAAATGTTTCAGTTACATATATTTCTACGATAATATATATACTAATAGTAATAAGAATTATATTTTTAAAAAGAGCAACCGACGAGTTTCTTGTTGGCTCTTCTCGGTAGGAACAACTTTCCGAACCAGCAGTATAGTTGACGATACTAAAGCACTTGTTTACAAGTTTATTTGAATAAAGAATATTTTGAATTTGAATATATCATAACGTAGAGAACGTTTAATTAAAATATATTTATTACCTCGTCTGAAAAATCATCACCACTACCGAGATCTTCTTTATCTTCATATGTACCTTTCTGTACATCGCCAGGTTTTTCTTTTTTATTTTCATCAGTCATAATCTCTTGCTTAATGTTCGAAGCATCAGATTGCAGTGTACCGAATGTGTTGGTACCCGACATTAGAGCAGCGGCTAAATGTGAGGTTGTCATTTCCATTTTGAAATTATTTCTCTTTCTGTTTTAACTTATAATTAAAGAATATTCAATACATTTCAAAAATATATGAAAATGTAAACTTACAAAACTTAGACATGAAACATCTTACACAGACAATACAACTCCATACTGTATTATCTATAACTCCATACAATTGAGATCATAGATTACTAACTAAAATTATTGAGATATATATACGAAAGCGAGATACCACCAAAGACTACAATGATTAAAACCACTTGCATTTTTTCCTAACTTCGTTATGTCAATTTATTCTAGATTATCTCTTATCGGAATTCGAATTTAATTTATGCACACACAATATAACGTATCAACGTATTGTATAAAAAAAATCCCGTTTTTCTATAATTCAGAATTTTTAAACCATAAATTGGTTATATATAGGCTCTATAGGCTTTTCAATGATTTGTTATGAATTATGATTAATGGTCTATTGTTTTTGTCTATTAGCATAGGCTACATTTAAATATCCTGAACTTAAAAGAGTCGATTCCAGACCTTTAATATAAGTAAGTTAAAAAAAGTTGTGTCAACACTGTCAATTAAGGGTTGTCAGATTCGTTTGTTCTCTTTCAAAAGTCATTTAAAAATGTAATTAAATTAATTTAACTTTAATGACTTGCAACAATTATTCGAAATATTGAGGAAATTATTATAGAGGCATGCTGTAAAAAAGTCAATAAAGTTTTGTATGGCGGTTTTTGGTGAATAGAGATTTTACCTGCTGTTTAACTTATCTAGAAAAGCAGAAGAGACTTTCTCCTAATTTAACAACAAAATTTTACGATGGCTATAGTTAAAACACCTATTTTAAAAGTTATCTTATGTGGTGAATACGGTGTAGGTAAAAGTTCTATATTTCGTCGGTTTATAAATAATACGTTTCTACCGAATTCAGACAGAAGGTCAACATTGGGCCTGGATCATTTCGAAAAATTTTACCGAGTTGGTGATAAAGAAGTTAAGGTTGTTGTCTCCTTTGATTTTAAATATGAATTTCTTTCATACTGTTTTTTACATCATTTTCTTATTTTAGTTACAGCTCTGGGATACTGGTGGTATGGAAAGAATAGCGTCAGTAACTTCGAGCTACTATAAATATGCTGAGGCGGCAATTTTAGTATTTTCACTAGACAATGCCTCATCATTTCATGTCTTGAGTCAACATCTGTTGGATATTGTGACTTATGCAGAAAATGCTAAAATATTTTTATGTGGAAATAAATCTGATCTAGAGGGATCATGTCCTCAAGTTACAGATTCGGACATTGAAAATTTTTGGTAAATCAAGTTATATCATATAACATTTTCAGATAAAAAGATAATTATTTTATTCACTTGTATTTGCATGCTTGTATTGTTGTATTTAGATTTTGTGTTCCAATATAATTCAAAATAGCTGTTAAACTGTATAACAACTATCTCTATAGTTATTTATGTCTTTATTTTATAATTTCATCTACTGTCTGTCAATATTTACCCATAATAATTATCTGAATGAATGGTTAATTTTGCTGTAAACCAATACCTATTCAACAATATTGACATACAAACAAATTAACCAGTGCAAGTCTATAAGAAGCATAACTGTTTGTATGATGTAACATGACTAGAATAACTTAAAAAAAAATATTGAATACAATTGAACTTAAGTAGTCTTAATATCATATTACCGAACTTATGTGACTAAAATGTTTGTAATCTCATTATTATAATCTAATTAAATGTTAGTAGTTTGTGCAAATTATATATCAATATTCAAATTTCTTTTGCAGTGAACAGTGCCACAATTTAATTAGCACTACATATAAAACATCCTGCAAAACTGGTCAAGGTTTAGAAGACATGTTCTCAGATATTGCACTTCAGTTGGTTGAATCAAATAGATCAAGGATTGAGCTACAAAGATTAGACCATAACAGTTTTAAGATAACACCTCCTGATGAACCAGATGAGCCACCATGTAATTGTTAGCAGTGTTCATAATATGGTGCACATCCTATTACTAATTTAGCTCTTAGAACTAATCTATAATTATGTTTTTTGTGTTCCTCTAATCCAGTGATTCTCAACCTTTTTTTGCTGCGGCACATATTTAACAATTTCAAAATTTGGCAGCACACAAAGAAAAAGATAAAAATTATTTACTTACTACAACACACTGCATATTTATGCAGTTATTAACTATTTAGTTAATGACGAAAGAAACTAATAAATACTACAATAATGACTAATCATTTATTAAGGGATTAATTACAAGCTAATAATAAAAATATTTTTCTTTTTAAATGATATAATTTAATAATATTAACATTGTTTATTTATTTTCAATCATTATTTATTTATTTATTTTCTAAATTTGGCGGCACACATTTGAAATTTGGCTGCACACAAAAGTGTTGTGGCACAGTGGTTGAGAATCACTGCTGTAATTTGTCTTCTGATATATGTAATACCTACTTTGAAGTTATGTATACTTATCTAAAACAGGCGTGACACTTAACACCTTTTTAATATGATTTAGTGGGTTTAATGGATTTTTGTTCCCATTACACTGTATATTTTTGTACTACGCGTGGTATCTGGGCAAATAGAAAAGTACCACCCTCATTTCATACCGAGGTGTCGTAAAAGGCGACTAAGTAAGTCGACCCGCCGTGTGGTATCCAGGTGAGTAGAAAAGGCCAACCTCATTTCTTATCGAGGTGTCGTGAAAAACAACTAAGGTAAGTAGACCCGCCGTGTGGTATCCGGTTAAGTAGAAGAAAGAGACTACCCTCTTTCTTACCGACGTGTCGTAAAATACGACTAAGGTAAGTTGATGTCAGGCAGGCGGTCGATCGTAAAAAACGTAGCCAAATCATATGACAACATGTTGTGCAGACCCCACTTAAGAGTGGGATAGGGGCAAGCAGATGACTGGATTTTTGTGCCCATTACACTAGTATTTTTTTATAAAATTTATAAAACCATGTTTGCTCTGTGATGTGTTACAAGTGGTTTTTTTGGGCTGGTCAGGCCTCGATTGTGTGGTTATAAAAATTTAGACATTCAGATTAAGAATTTTTAACTTAATTTTTACTAGCAGCCTTTACATTACCTCAAAGTATGAAGGTCATATCAATGTCATCACAAGTAGAGTAGATATATTCATCTTACATGTAAACTAAAAGGAATCCAGCCTTTAAATGAATAGCTGAACACCTTTGTATACCAAATATAGATACAAAGTGCACCTAAATTATTGCTAAATGTAATTCAGTAGGGCGAATATATTACAAAATTAATAATTAAATTCTTTAAGTGCAAGAGCTGGAAGGTATATTAAATAGAGTGGCAACCCCTCCTAACCAGGTTATTTTCTGCCTTGTACCTTGTTGTACCTTTGTATATCTGCAGAGAATTATGAGAATATTTAAAATCTAACAATAAAAATACTTCAATACAATGTCTGACCGCTAATTCTTCATCCTAAAAAGAGAAGAGGCATTTGCTCAGCTATGGGACAATAAACAATGATAATATTTATGATTATAGCCAATAATATTTTCCTTACTTCGTTTCCGCAAAATAATGCCTAATTATATAAATAAGAAGATTGTTTAATCTCTTACCAATTCACATAGTAAAGAGGTTGTTTAGAATGATCAAGCAAGTCCTAGTGATTTATATCTTAGTGTCACAAATAATTATATCTTTAGTGAGCTAGTAAGTGTCTAGGGATTGTGATTCATATTTATGTTTATATAAAGTTGAATCATTGTTTTGTTGTGAACTTATACTATACTTAAATATTAGTGTATAAGTTTCGATTATGTATAAATGCCTAGTTATTAGGTGTTGAATTATAGTAACATTTAATAAATACCTTGTGCAGCTATTGTTATATAGATATATATAATTCAAGTTAGTACTTTTCTTTGAAAGACAGTTTACAGTTCTTGGTACATGACTGATTGAAATTTTGAATACCTAATTCTTGTAATACCATAAAGTAAAGGTACAAATCCATAACTACCTATTTCAAAATACCATTGACAAATGTTGAACCCTGAAATTTGACAAAATATGTGGAAATATTAATTCATACAATATTACATATTTATAGGTGCCGATATACAGTATTGTGATATGTACAGAAATGTATAAATCATTTGCACCATCTAATGTTTAGGTATATTTGTATATGTAGTTAAAACACTTCATAATGCAGAAAACAATACACCTTATATTTTTACTGTTTATTTCTTATGCTTGTGCTTGGCAATTTTTTTTAAATACGCTCCAATAATGTTGGTTAAGTTTCATGTTAAGCTAAGATTATAGAGTATGAATCTGATATAAAGCTTTAACAGCCATTACATAATAGATTTTATATTATAATTATTCTAAATGTTATTTGTGTACCTGAATCTACTTAAGTTTTTATTAGTATTATTATTTTTTGGGAAAATTATTTTGAATTACGCGTTGTTTACGACCACTCGTTCGGAAGCGGTTTTTTTATATCATCACATTTTTACTATGATTATAATATATGTTATTATACATTGCTTGAACGTATTGGTTGCTGCATGAGTATGTGTCCATCCAAAAGAAGTTTTTACTTTATATAAATATAAAGGATCTACTTATAATATAATTATTAATTCGTAGTTGTTACAATTAAATACGTAGGAAAAAGTCTTGAATTTTTTGTATAATGGTTAAATTTTGCATTACAATATTTTTAATGTCCTTGTGATATATTATTGTGGTATTCAATAATTATTTTATAACTAACTTTATGAATTTATTATTATCAGACAAAAAATAACAAATGAAGTTGTATATATCGATACCCGTTATTTTTTTGTTGGTAAGCGGCCAAAAATCTAAAAATCAGTTTTATGTACAAGCTTTTTTAACCTTGCCTTGTTTAAAGGTCAAACTGACCTATCAGTTATGCAAATCAATTTTTGAAGCTTTTTATGACATCTGATTAATAAGCTAAAATATTACATAATTTTGTTAATGCGATAGGTAATTTTATAAGGTTCTATGGAGGTAAGCTGAAGATGGATTCGGTTATAACCATATTTTTATATTTTGCATAACTACAACATAGTTTGTTTTTCTCTTTATAACTGGCAATGTTTAATTAAGGACCTATGTAAGAATAAAGCAAGGCAACGCCATTACTTTATACACGGGAAAATTTTGACCCATCAAATTGGCTTTGGCTAACTATGGAGCTTTAGTTTATTTTTAAGAATATTTTATTCATTTGCTAGCATATTTTGCGCTAATGGAAATAATGGGTGTCAATATTAGTATCAGTAAACACAAGCACATAAGTCAAAAATGGTATTTTCCAAATATCGGCTTAATACTAGTAAAAAATCTTTAGATATCGGAAATAACTCTAGACTGGAATAGTTAGATGTTATTAATATAAAAATAAACTGACTTCGATGTCGAATAATATATAATTAACTGGACTCTATATTAATATTGTGTAATTTTCTGATGTCACATGTCTGTCCGTGTTTCACGGTTGAACTAAGAAATAGATTAATAAATTTTTGGCAAGGTCGTAGTTTAAAATCTATGGTCTTCTTTTTATCTCAGTACTGAGGTAGGCCCAAAGTTGTGTGCGATAAGATATGAAACTGTGAGTGCTTTGGTTTACCGATCTATGAATATAACAATGTAAAACTTTGTCGGGCATATTAAAGGCTTTTTTTAGTATGTATATTTTTTAAAATTAGTAATAAAATACATGTTATTCATTAACAATGATAGCTTTAATGGATGGCCAAATATAAATATCTGTGAAATGCTTGAAATCATTTTCATTTATTGTGTTAATAATAATGAGCAATATGTTTGTATATTTTTTTTAACTACACACATTTATTTTTGCAAATAAAAATCAATTGATTGCTTAATTGTTTATTTTATTCAAACGGCTAATTAATTACACGGCGTGCAAATCATAATAAAGTTTTGTAGCGATAACGTAGCTTTGTTATTACATACTATAGTTTTTAAATATTATTTTGGCTTAAAATTCTAGGTGATAGAATGGCGGTTATTTACTATGTATTAGCATTCTAGTAAAAGTCCATAAGTGGAGTTACTTGTGACTTATGAGATGAGCTCATTGCCAAAATGTATTTAGATAAGGCAGAGTTAGTCTAAAATAAGCATATCTAAATAATATCGAAGTGATGCCTATTTACTTCCATATTTTGCTAGCGATATTTTATTGTATGTACGGAATATACACTAATCAATAAATTTTTACTTGAGGTGACTGAGGATTATAATATAAGCTTTCATTGATAAAGTATGGGGGTTGCAAGGGGAAAGCAAGTCCCAGTCGGTATCTTCGATTGTCAGCTATATTTCGATACTGTTTTGTCGACGAACCGATAAAAACCAGTGTAACTATTTCCTTCGTCTAATCCAAACAAAACAGAAATGAGTCTGTAGGTGCGATAGGTTTAATATGCAATTACCAACCCGTTTTCTATTCGTGCGATTTCTAACACTAATCATCATCGATAATTAAGTAATGAAAGTGATATTATCTAAATCTGACTAATACAGGTTAATAAAGTATATGTTTATTATAGTATCAGCCAACACTACAGTCAGTTCTAACAGTTATTACGATTCCGTTATGCAATTAACCCGCACTTAGACCAAATAGGAATTCCCATTATATTGTTAACAGGTTTTTTTTGTGATTGGCTAGGGCTAGAGAACCGTTACGGCTAACAGTATATTCACAATTCTATGAAAAACGGAGTTGATGAAGACCATATATTTCTCACTTCGATTTGATTCAATATTATTTATAAATTGCGGCAGATCTTAAAGGATAATCATAACTTTAAATAACTATCATCCCACTAAAGATAGTGTTACAACATGTTTACTACAAAATACAACCTTCAAATAGATCATTGGTATAAAAACATTGTCGCCGTCAATGTGACACGTTGAAAACGAATAAATCGGGTAACTTTTGAGAAAATTCCTTATTATTTATTGAATAAGTGTAAAGGAAAATTATCGTTATTATAATAGACAACATCGTTTTTTTAAATATAATGTATAGTCCATTTATTATATAGTCAAATTTGCGCTCCGTTTACTTATTGCTATTTTATTGACATTAAAAAAAGTTTTTCAATATGTTAATATAACTTGTAATAACAGAGAAAATTATTTATTGATGAAAATTAATTATGGATATATAAATTATTTTGAGGGCGCAAATTTAGTTGCTAATTCACTTCTAAATTAATGGTATAATTATGATAATGATATGCAACTATTGGGAATACTTAAATTTTAAGATTTGATCCTTAAAATTTTTAGACAAAGAAAAAAAACGATTAATTTGACATTGGAAGTTTAACATTTATTCTATATACTAATAATATATGGTTTTCCCAACCCAACCAAAATGACTTGCAAAAATAAAATTAACAATAATTTTTTTGCAAATAAAATTAAAATAGTCTCTATATACATTGAAATGTATGATTACATATATTTAATTTTAGAATAACTAACGAGTTAAAAAAAACCTAAAAACTAGTGTAATTTCACTTTAAACTACAACAAAAAAAAACGAGTTCAAGAATATCAATCATAGAACACTTTGCAAATGTTATCAGTTGCCATTAATACGTCACATTAATTTTTAAAATATTTACATACTTGCAGATCTTTATTATATATGAGGAAAAATATTAAATATCTTTGATATACGGAGTATAACCCAGCATTTCAATGCTGAGACCATTGGATCGTCTTTATGTCAACACCCTCTTGGACCATTTCCCATAGAGGGCTCATCTCTCTGAGACGTTCTACATGCCTGATAGTTTTCTCAGCAGTATAATCAACTTCCTCTATGGTTGTGAATCTTCCTAATCCGAATCTGTAACGAAAAATAGTTAACACTTATATTAAATTCAAATTCAAATTGTTCTTTATTCGAGTGGACTGTTTGCAGTACTTTTGAATCGTCAAATTTTTTTAAGAAGCTACCAGAGATTCGGAAGTTTGCTCCTACTGACAAGAACCAGCAAGAAACTCGGCGGCTAATCTTTTAAAAAATTATTACAATTTGATGGTTACAAGATAATCGTTGCAGCTCGATGCGTAGCTGACTGCAGTTAAGATATGCTATCACTCAAATAATCCTCAATAGTATAGTAAGCTTTATGTAGCAACATCGTTTTGAGATAATTTCTAAACTTGTGTAAAGGCAAGGCAAGTTTTTTTTTTTTTTTTAAAGTCTAGATGGTATTGAGGAATTTTGTTATAAAATGCGTTAAGTCTATCTGTCTGTAGTTGATATCGCTCTATCCGAAGACTAAAGTCACATTTCCTATGCTTATACATGAGACATGTGACTTTATTCTTTGGATAGGGCGATAAGTTTAACTAGTTTCTCCCTGGGACAACTCCCACACTATTCAGTACCAAAAAAGTAGCACATGACACGGCGTGCCGTTGTTCTACCGTGTATGTTACATACTTCCAAAGTGATTCATACCAAACTAAATACTATTGTTGCAAAACATGCAAAATAGTTCGTAATGCTTTTAAACATAGAGTCCAAATTAGCTTGAAAATTATCACATTCACGCTGTAACGACTCGCCAGTAATTGAAAAGTAGAACTTTCTGGATAAATTAGTTCAATATATAAGCGGTCGAATCACGCTCTTTAGTTTGCAAATAGAGACCAATAAATAATTTAGAAGCGATATCAGCGACCTTAACTTTTTTTTATACAGGAAAAATCCCTTATGCTTACCGCCGCCCGACGGGTACAGGCGGTGGTTATGTCGGACTCGCACCGACTAAAACGACCTGTGTGCTCCACCACGCTGCCGATGACTAGGAAAGGGTATCGTTGTACACATTGCCCCCATCCCCGCCGACAGCTCTGATCCCAGAGAACACCTCCTCCGGGTAGGGACCCCTCGAAAGAGAAGCGCCCCTCCGCTAACCGGTGCACCGGGAGCACCAGAAGCACCGACCGCCTCGGGGACTTGGAAGCCAGACGTCCGATATACCCCGTTCGGAAAGTCCGAAGGTCCCCTGACAGGGCGGCGGACGATGGGCTTAGGCAAGTCGCTACCACCTGGACTCACCAGCAGCAGATTGGATCAAGAACAAAAGTTTCCGGAACCGCTCCACCGCCCCCCTGCACCTTCCTCCGAAGAGCAGGTGGCCACCAATACCCGCGATCGCTCCCTGCCCACCGTGTCATGTTACTGTACTTGCAATAACTGTACCTAACGTACGGCGAATCAATTAACAATGGTTTATCGATGTGAAAAAAACACATTTAAACATAAGACTAATTAGTAAGCTTATTATATTATTTTATCAACGCCCTAGAAAGATTTTCTAACTCAACTTACTATAGAGTGATTTCTACAAAGTACATAGAAACTTGCCTGATTGAGCTGTGAGCTAAATCTTCGTCCGCACCAATCGCTCTTAGAACATAAGAAGGCTCCAGAGATGCTGAAGTGCAAGCAGACCCACTAGACAATGCCACGTCTTTTAAAGCCATTAATAATGATTCGCCTGAAAAATAAAAATAATATCTACATATACCATTCTTATTTTGATTGTAGATTGGATATCAGTAATTAACCATTTATATTGTAAGTTTTCATTTTCAGGTTTCATTGTTTTGTAAAATTGTATACTTTTTAATATGTTACTTTATGTTTGTAATTAAGCATCTTGTAATTATTATAATGACTAAGCATTGGTGAATAGACTAATATTATTTGGATATTAACTTGTCTAAAGCTGTTGAAGAAAGGATATTTAAGAACGATATAGCTGAATGCAGATTTAATTTACTTAATCTTACTTTGCGTTCATAATAAAAAAGTAATGATATTTATCGCGGATTATAGCAATGTTTTGAGCTCTGATAGCTTGGCGGTGAGACCGTGTGACTCTTTAGAGTAAATCACGGGTTCAAACTCAGGGTAGGCACCAATAAGTTTTTCTGTTAAAATTTATAATAGCAATTTTTCGCACGCTTTTCGGTGAAGGAAAACGTCGTGAGGAAACCTGCATATCTGCAAAGTATTCTGGGGATATCTCCAGAATTAGAATCTGCATCAGAGCAAGTTGGTAGGTCTTAGCTCTAACCTTTCTCTCCAAAAACAGAGAGAGAAGACCTATGCCCAGCTGTGGGATAGTAACAGGCTGTTACTTTTTTATTATAGCAAAATAATATTTTCGTTACGTAAAAACAATTTTATGTCTCTAGCCCAAAAGTTACCTGAAAAAAATCGCTAGTTTGCGATAAGGCCGCCTTATTGCATCTGCATTAAGATTATATCGTTTTCTTTACAATGTATATTGTAATTTTATTTGGTGCAATAAAGAATGTTCTATTCTATTCTATTCAAAATATAAAATCTTTGACAAGAGAATAGTTAAATACTTTTTGGTGACCTATGCCAATAGTATAATCAAATGTAGATCAAATCATCATCAGGAGTTTTAATTATCAGCATAAAATTTAAATTCTGTTTTAGCATGTTGTGTATGGTTTTTATGATGGAAAGCTAGGAACATGTTTATTACAAAACCTAAAATTAAAGATAATTAAAATTTCAATTATCATTGTTAACAGTTTTAGACCGCCGTGTGGTATCCGCCTGAATAGAATAGTACCACCCTCATTTCTTACCGAGGTGTCGTAAAAGGCGACTAAGGTAAGTCCACCCGCCGTATGGTATCCGGCTGAGTAGAATAGACTAACCTCATTTCTTACCGAGGTGTTGTAAAAGGCGACTAAGGTAAGTTGACCCACCATGTGGTATCCGGTTTAATAGAATAGACCACCCTCTTTGTTACCGAGGTGTCGTAAAATACGACAGGTAAGTTGACGTCACGCACGCGGCCGGTCGTAAAAACGCAGCCAAATCATGTGACAACATATTTATAACATGTTGTGCCGACCTTACTTAGAGTGGGAAGGAAAGGAAGATGATTGTTAACATTTGTAGACTATAGAAATGTAGAAAGCAAATACTATATAACTATGTACAAATACTATATAAATATATATGTACTATATATGTAGAAAGCAAATAAATTTTGTCTACAAATATCTTTTAAGGTGTAAAGTTCATTATACTTATCAACAAATCTAATCTTATCAGACTATAGATTAAAAGTATGGCAGGTGACTTTGATAAAACTATTGTTTACCTTCAACATATGCGAATGATAGATTAACACATCCATGGTAAGTGTGCTCTGGATCTCCGTTTCTTATAACATGTGGTAGTTTTGAATAAATTTTATCTAGAAACCTTTTTGCCAGTTTCTGCATCCATGCATGATCATAAGACATTTCATGTTCTGCCAATTCACATGCTGCTCCTAAAATAAAAAAGAAAATTATGACTAACACAATATACAATTATATATTACCATCCTCATTCCTTACTGAGGTGTCGTAAAAGACAACTAAGGTAAGTTGACCCTTCATGTGATACCAGGCTGAGTAGAATAGACCACCCTCTTTCTTACCAACGTGTCTACTTCTTCTTACTAAGGTGAGTTGACGTTAAGCAGGCGGCCGGTTGTAAAATAAGAAGCCAAATCATGTGACAACATGTTTATAATATGTTGTGACGACCCCACTTAAAACAGGATAAGGGCAGGAGAATGATGATGACAATATACAATTATATTTAAAAAATGTATACAACATTATGATTGCATAATGAAAGAATTATGGTATTGCAAGATTAAGATGGTATAGATTTAAAGAGATGGATGAAAATCATCAAGACTCTGGGACTGTAGTCTTCAAATAAACCAGTAGCTTCTGTCATTCTCTAACCCTCCAAATATCTCCATCAGTTGACAATAGATGGCGCTTTTAAATGTCATCCTATTCCTGTATTAGTAAAAGGATTTCTATAGCCTATATGTCACACTGGTGTATTAGACATAATTGTGCCAAATTTCATTGATATTGGATCAGCAGATTTGTTCTGAAAGAGTAACAAACACCCATACTCACAAGTATTCACAGCTATAATATAAGTAGGACACTAATTCCAGAGAAAAATATCATACTGAATTATTGTATCATCAAATACCTAATCCAACAACTAAAGGTGTTGGTACTGTTCCACTTCTCATGCCTCGCTCTTGGCCTCCGCCACTTTGTATAGGCTCCACACGAACTCTTGGCCTCCTCCTGATATAAAGTGCACCTACTCCCTTAGGACCATATATTTTATGACCAGATATAGACATCAAATCAATATTCATAGCATTAACATCTAGAGGAATCTTCCCCACAGCCTGGGCTGCGTCAGTATGAAAAAATATCTTGTTTTTCTTACACATTGCTCCAATTTTGCCAATTGGTTGTTTCACACCTGAAAAGTTAAAAGATTCATAATATATTTCAATACATATAATACATATAGTGATGAAAATAGTTCATACCAATTTCATTATTAACCGTCATAATTGATACCAAGCTTGTTTCTGGAGTGAGAGCTTCTTCTAAATCTTCTAGATTTATTATACCATTGGATCCTACAGGTAAATATGTAATTTTGAAGCCTTCACCTTCCAATGCCCGACATGAATCCAAGACACATTTATGCTCCTGTAAAACAAACATTAAATTTTAAAGTATATCAATATCCAATGTCTAAAAACAACCATTAAATTTTCTTACTTCAAATAATTCACTTAAACATTATTATTCATTAACAAAGTATTCCCATGCCAATCATGATAAGATGAATCTAGGGATTTACAATTAATGTGGCTTAAATTTATTACGACTTGCAGCTTATATGTAGACTTAACAATCTATTAGTTTGTAATCTCACAATTTGAGTTGTCACAATATGTTTCTTTCTTGGTGCGTAAAAATGTGCTACTCCTTTAACAGAAATATTATTTGATTCTGTTGCTCCTGAAGTAAATATTATTTCTTTAGGATCGGCGCCTATGAGGTGAGCTACTTGTTCTCTTGCTTTCTCTACGCCTGCTTCACTTTCCCATCCATAAGCATGTGTTCGAGAATGTGGATTCCCATGATAAGTAACTAAATACGGCAGCATAGCATCGAGTACTCTGGGATCCTAAAAATTAAAAATTGGTGTATATTATCGTTCTCAACATGAGAAGTTTTCATCATAAAAGAAATGAGTTCATTTGTACTTACAATAGGAGTAGTAGCTTGCGCGTCGAAGTACAGCGGACGACCAATTTCTTCATGTTTTAAAGAAAATTTTTCGCTAGCTGGAAGCCATAGGAACTTTTATAATTTAAATCTCTGAATAAAATATAATGACATCATAAAATCAAGAAAAATATACCGGAATCTGATGACATGTTTTTGCCATGGATAAATAAAACAAATACATTGTCTTGCTGAGGTGATCTTTTTAATATTTTTTTACAAATAACAGGTGAAATACTTTTAACAAGCCGAAACATTTTACGCTTATTTTACACTTTTCGCAATTTTCTAGTTTTTTATGCACAGACAAATAACATAATATTAATATTGTCATTAGCTGTTATGGTTTGACATTATATTTACAAAATTGATTTGGGTTCCGGTTCTTTTGAAAGTCGTTTACAAAATAAACTCCAATAAATCGCTTAAATAATTCTAATGTTGGTATTACGCAGAAATCATAATATTATAGTAGATGTTAAAATAACAATAATCATCTAATTAAATAACTAGTCACATTTTTTTCAAGTTCTTTGCTATATGGTTTTCAAAGAGACAAATTTAGACAGTTATTCTTGTTCTAGCAACCCGCTTCGCGGCCTTAATTTAAAAATATATTAATAAGAATAACAGTTAAAAAATGTTACAATCGCTATCAAACTTATCCACTAGGTCAATCTAAGAAAATTTCCTTAAAATCGGTCCAGCCGTTTCTGAGTTTTTAAGGAAAGTACATACAAACTTTCTCATATATGTACATAGGTTTCAACAAAGACTACAGAAGTGTATTTCGCAACTCAATCAATCTTTATCAATTTAAATACTTTGGTAAATAATGCTTAACATTTTGATCTCTTAACATTTTGGTAATTTAATTGTTATCGCAAAATTTAAATTTAATAAGGGAAAGACAAAACAGACAGCTACAGCAATTCTTAATCTTTATTTAAGACCTCAGTGGTCCAGTTGTTAATATATACCTAAAAACCTAATGTCCAATATTATCAATCTATAATAGTAGACAAACAATTTTGTCCAAGATTTTAATAATATTGTCTTAATAAGTCCACATAGTCTCTAGAAACAAGCTTTTTTGTTATGGTCAAAGCAATAAAATACGGTATATTCTAAAATACCAGATGCACTGCTGTAATTGATACACCATGTTTAGACAATACAATGTACAGACTTTAGAGCATTCAGTGATACACACATGTACATTATAGACTACTCCTGTAAAAAAGCCAGCTTTAAGGCATATATAGAAATGAAAGTATAAACGATATGAAAAATTATTCAAACAAATTCATATCATCATATGTTAGAAGATTTCGTTTGGGATCCTTTGGGGGTGGAGCATTTCTGGGTGTTGATGCTGGAGTCCATGATCCTGCTGCTTGTGGAGGCTTTCTTACAAATGTAACACGCCAGCCTTCTTCACATCCGTCAAGAGCAGCATGTGCATGTGTTGCCAATTCACCATTGTCAAATGCCAGGTAAACCCTAAAATATATTATTTCTCTTATTAATACTTTTCATTTTGTTATAAAGTATAATAAGCAAAAAAATAGCTGTCGAATTACACACATTACTATCATTAAAATTTATCCATATTTGTGTATAGAAGCATGATATATCAGCAGTATTTAGTATTAGAGTGAGAACACAGATATTAAATTAAAGTGACATATGTTTTTTATAATAACATACTTTTCTTCTTCTGGTTCTTGTGTAAATGTAAATGGTTCAAATGATGCCAGACGTCTTCTTATAACCTCTTCAGTTATCTTTGCTCCTAATACTTGCAAGATAGTATTTTTTCCACCAACATGTGCTGCCTCATTTCCGTGATTGCGTACACCTTTTTCTTCCCTATGATTGAATTCAATAAAACATAAAGTAATTATTTAACCTTAAAATACTCTTAAAAGCTAGGTGGTGCTTAAAACTTTGAGTACAATATAAGATAAATAAAAGTAGAATAAGATTGACAAAAACAATGAAGAATGGTAAAAAAATTGTCTAGTAAGTAAGTAAGTAGCTGCCTATTACTATCCCACTGCTGAGAATAGCCATCTCAACATCTCTCTGTTTTTTAGAGAGAAGGTTGGAGCTAAGACCTACCACGCTGCTCCAATGTGGATTGATAGGTTACACATATTTCCAGGATTCTCTAGAGATATGCAAGTTTCCACACAATGTTTTCCTTCACCGAAAAGTGTGTGATAAATTGCAATAATCAATTAGACACATTTTATAACAACACATTTTTTAACAAGTTTTAACAGAAAAACTCATTGGTGTCTGCCCGGGTTTGAACCTGTGACCTCCTTGAAAGAGTCGCATGGTGTTACCTCTGGGCTACCATAGCTTAAAAATTGCTCGCATTGATGTTTTTTGGAACTTTGAACTTACTTTTCTCTGGCTGTGACAAAAGAATCATATAGGTATTTGACTCTTGGTGCTGATTTCTCTTCTGGTGGTGGAGGTTCCTGAGAGGCACTGAAGGGCTGATATGATGCAACACCTCCTGTTGATCCTGTTGAACCACTGAGCTTTCTTTCTCTACCTGAATTAAAGCCTTATTTTATTAATAATAACCCTTATATTTGTGAACTTAAGACGTCAAGCTAATGAAAGAGAAAATGATTTCAGGTTAATAATTATGAATGTTTATTGAATGTCTGAATTATCATTAATTAATCAACATATAGTATTTCATACATTTTCATGTTAAATTATGCTATATCTAAACATTGTATTGTTAGTTAAGTCCCATCTAAGCTATATTCTATAATCAATAATATGAACATCTTATAAATAGAATTTGTCAATAATTAAGTAAAACTAAGCAAAGGCAATTTATGGCATTAATGATCTATTCATTACCAATAATCGATTTATGTGAGATGGATTTTTTGATTAATCTTTTTGTTAATAATAGCATAAAAATATTTTGTTATATATTATATTTAATATATAAAAACCTACCTGCTCGGGGTCTTTTAAATGTGGCATTTTGAGGTTGAGGGGGAGGACTTTTAATAGCTTGAATAGCACCACTCTTAATCAGTTTGCGCGCTATTTCACGGGCATCTCTTGCCTCAGTGGGACGTTTGGGTAAAATTGGTTTTTCTGGCTCTTGTTTCGGAGCTTTAAGAGCTTGGAGAGCTTTCTTTTTCTTCTTCAACTTTTGATATTTGGCTTGTAGCATCAATTCTTCCTCAGTTAGATTAGATGGAAAATGAAGATATACCATTGTTAGCTTTATTTAATTTTTATATAACAGAAGTATTACAACTTAAACTATTTTTAGTGTTGAATCTTATATCATAGGTTTTATATTAATACTTATTACATAGTGTTTACTTAGTATTATATTTTATTCACAAATTTTGTTTATAATATTTTCTTAGTAGTCTATACCAGTGTTGCCAACAATTCAATAAGCTTCCCACTAGATTCAACTTTCAAAACCACCAGAAAACCACTAACAAACAGAAATTTTACACTCTAAATGACCGCTAACCGCTAAATTTTCCACTAAAACAATTTTTGTTTTATGAAAGAAAATAAATATACAAATAATTAGTTTCCTTTATTATTACTTATTAAAAAATTAACATATTAATATCACAAAATTTACATTTCGCTACTCGACCCGTAGTATTTCCGATACCTGCAAGCCAAGAATCCCGTTGCGTATATTGTGATTTTTGCATAGTTACGCGTTAATAAATTCGCTCAGTTAATACAAACCAAAATAAGTAGTTATAAGCCCATGATCGTTACTGAACGATGAACCCTTTTCTAATTTCTAAGTATAAGTGTGCAGAAAAAAATATGAAGTGAGAAATCCCCGTGTATAAAGTATAAGTTTAGAAAAATATTAGGTGGAAAATCCTCGCGTGTAGAGAAACGTAGATGACTAATTCTTGCCGATCAGTTATGCCTACTCAAGCAAAGTAAATATCTACCAGGTATACAAGCTAAAATCCGCTTTTTTTTCTAAAAAAAAACATTTTTTCATAGAAAGGAAAAAAGATAACTTCATTCAAAATATACATTTTTGTCATCTCTCAGGTAATATATGGATAACATACCAAATAAAATTGTTTGTTTTTCGAGGCAAACTACTTTTCGAGCCAATTTTGGACGTCTCGCGTAAGAATCGAACTGCTGCTCAGCGAGCAAATGGCACACTGACGAAAACAGATGATAGTCGGATGAGGCCAATTGTGGTGAATACGCGGTATGGAGTAGCATCTAACAGTTGAGCGTCTCTAAGTAATTTTGAACCTTTTTTGATGTGTGTGACGGAGCATTGTCATGAAAATTAGCTTATTTTCTGGCCTTTATTCCTTCATAGCACCTTACAATTTTATTATCTATTGGTGGTAACGGTGCACTTCGATAGTTTCAACAGATTTCAGCACTTTATAATAGATAATTATGCCCCGCTGATGACACCATACGCGAAGCATCGTCCTCCGTCCGAAGTGATTCCGTCTTGGAGTGGATGTTGAAGATCTGCCGGGATGAAACCGCGGTTTTTTGTTCAGGATTCTCATGAATTAGGATTTTGTAAATATGACTTTGAAATATGATTTTGAAAAATAAAATGACAAATAATGTTAAATCAATATTTTTGACCGAGGTCTTACTCTTAAAAATAAAAATATGGCATGGTCATATCCGATTCATATGTTCATTAACATTTAACACCAACCATGAGCAAACAGCGGATTTAAGCTTGTACACCAATGTATATATGCATATTCAAAAAGGAAAACGAACAAATATATAAAAATCATCGTAAAATGGAAGTAAATCTAACTTTTTAACTGCTAATATATTTTACCAAGACCACCAAAAAAACCACTAGCCACTAAAAGCAATATGTGGCCACTAAGTGGGTAGTTAAAACCACCAGTTTTAGTGGAAAATCCACTAAGATGGCAACACTGGTCTATACTCTATGGCACTACCTCTGTCTTATTTTTCTCTATGTCTGGCATAGAGAAATATTATGATAGCTCTATTACCATAGACGTTTGAAGTATTGTTACCACAAAACGTCAAATATTGCTCACTGCCTCATAGATAATACACTATATAGGATACTGGCGAGTGGCGGCTACTGGTATACCATAGTTATTAAGTTATTATACTAGAGTAGGGGAGACATAGGAATGTCTGTAAGTGAGAGTGTCACAATAAATAATGAGAGGTGGGATGAATCTCGTATACCACTTTTCTTCGTCACACTTTTTGTTTTCACACATAAAAGATAGAGACAAATAGATATTTAAAAAAAACAAATAGCTTAATTTGCTTTCTTTTTAATTGTAGTAGGGCACGTTTTAGGCCCACTTCCCTATTCTAGTATATTAACTTTATGCTGATAACATACTGAACAATTTAAAAATATGTATACCTATATGCCGACCTATACTTAGGTCTACCAAAAGGTTAATGGTCGAATAGAAATGGAAAATGAATGACATAATAATATAAATATACATATATGGGAAAATTACACGCACGGTCATCCATCCCAAAAAAAACTTAATTCTTACATTCTTCTTAATTACATAAATACTTAAATAGATATATACATTAAGACTCGAAGAACCAGTAAATGGGTTTTAGAAAATGTTTGTACTCGGCGAAAATCGAATTCGTGACTCGCGGAGCTGGCAGTCTATGCCGATGGGTCTACGGATTAGTCAAATCATTATCTCGGAATACTCAAGTAATTTTCTAGCCGTGATTTCTTTTACGGTAAAGCATGGTGAATTATAATATAAATATTAAATGAGCATATTAATTGAGCAAATATTAATTGGCCTTATAAAAAATCATGCAACCGGTTTACCCTTTCACAATTTAACAATAATTGTTTTGGGTCAAACGTTCTTACCGTAAGGCCATCACGGTTTTTAACGGTTTTAGTATTTACACTTATATTAGCCCAATTACGAAAACAATTATTGTTTGTGTAATTAGTGTATATAAGTGCTTTAACGTAAGTAAAAAACTCTGAAACTTTTTAGTGGACGCAAAATCGTTTTAGTTAGCTAACGTGTTATATTGTACGTATATTTTTTATACCTGAATTGGACATGATATATGCACAAAAACGGTACTTATTCATATCATAACAACATTAGTCCTCTTCTGAAGTGAATCACACTACAAAGACTTTACCCCATTCACAGAATTTGCATTAACAGTAAATACATATTACTTATCGTTGTGATTCATACATATTCTGGTAGGTATTACAAGGAAGCCGTTCGACCTTACATAAATGCAATTCATTTTGTATACGGTGCGCGTATTAATCACAGTCTTTTGATTTTCAAGCGCAGAGGTTACGCTTTTATTAAAAATGGAATTAAAATTATATTCTGTTTTCTTTTGTCTTGCTGCTATTTATTTTGTTCAATATGCGAGTGCACTTCCACGGGACGCGGAGGTAGGGAATGCAAAAACGGTGTCTAAAACTGAAGATTTAACGAAGAAAGTGAACGACATTCCTTACCAAACTGGCTTGGAATCTGGTAAGTGGATGCATTGTTTATATTTATGAAATTTAAATATAGTTTTTCTTTAAAGGGTTGATATTGTGTTATCAAAATTTTATTCAATATTTCTGTTGTCTCGCTTTAATAAAGATGTAACATTAATGTAATTAAACATGTACATGTAACATCAATCAAGTTATAAGAATGTTTTCTTCTCACATTACCATCCTAGTCAATTAAGTGAATGGTGCGAAAATCGAATAAAAAAAGAACGCACAGCCAAAAGAGCATTGCTTGAAACAACGAACACAATGTTGTTAATAAAACTCTTAAATTATTTTTGCTTACATATTTTTAAACTATCTACTAAATCCTTATATAAAAGTTTTAATCTTGGCAAGCACCTTATTATAATTATATTATTTTTATTATATATATATTTAGTTAATGTAATTAGAGTGTACGTTTGAATCGTCAAATTACAATGAAGCTACGACTGGTTCGGAATGTTGCTTTTACCGAGTAGAACCAGCAAAAAAGTCGGCGGTCACTCTTTTCCAAATTAAGTATTTTTATAAATTATTTGTAAATGTTAACAAATCAAAATTTACAATATAATGCTGGTCGCAATTTAAATCCAAGCTTTCTTATCATTAAAATAGTAAATATGAAAACTTTGCACATTTTGCATTTACTTATATTTGTGATACTGTGCTATTATACTACTAATGTATCGTTGTACTGTGATATTGCTGATAATATCTCCTTGATCTAAGAAATTAATAGAAATGAAGATAATTTTGACGAAGTAAACAGTTTTTTGTCGTAGGTAGCAGTCATTTGTTCAACTTTAATAATTTAATGTTGAACTCGAATTTAACGATACGAAATTTTGCTTATGTACCAATAAAAACAGCAGGGGCGACTAAGGTAAGTCGACCCGCCGTGTGGTATCTAGCTAAGTAGAATAGACCACCCTCATTTCTTACCGAGGTGTCGTAAAAGACGACTAAGTTAAGCCGACCCGCCGTGTGATATCCGGCTGAGCAGAATGACGTCAGGCAGGCGGCCGGTCGTAAAATGTTAAGCCAAATCATGTGACAACATCTCTATAACATATTGTGCCGACCCCACTTAGAGTAAGGCAGAAATTGAATATCTACAAATTAGTCCTCTCATGTTATTTTGCTCAATATTAATTCAGTTATATTTAATGTTTCAGTTATTCCGGGTCGTGTGAGCTGCTCCCATGTAGAAGCAACTGAAGATTCTAAATGTCAAGAGCACTGTATACCAAAAGGATATTCTTACGGAATATGTGTCAGCGGAACTTGTAGTTGCATTTAATATTTTCCTTAAGCATTTACGAATAATTAGTATGAAATTTTATTTTATGAAAATATCACTTGTTAGTTTGTATTATGAAATCGGCTAAATTTCTTTCAAATACTTTATTGCAATAAATAATAGTAGGATAAATAAAGTTTCATTATACTTTTTTGTTATACAATATATATCTATATATGGAAAATGATATAGAATAAACGAAAATACATAACTTGAGACTTTCTTCTTTATTTTAATTTAAGCGTAATAAATTAATTTTTAATATTCTTAATCTTATAAAAGCATTAAAAAAATAAAACTAAGTATATTGTATATCCATAGTGGTTTTTAATAGAAAACAACAAAAATTTATCATGATTAAAATTAAATATTATAATTAGTTCTACAGATTGTATCACGCGTATTTTTATCTTATTAAAACATATCGAACCGAGACCATATGAAAATAATAAGGATTACTATTTATTTTGATTTTTCGATAATTTTTACAGTTTCGAAATGGTCAAGGGACGCAATGGACTGTGATTTAGTATTCAGTTTGGAAGAAGATACTAAACGATCAGCTTCATCAGCAATAATCTTCCAACTTACATTTATGTCTTCTTTTGTAGTTAGTCGCGAGCAAATAACACATCTAATAACATAACGATTTCTGTACATGGTGGCTACCATAAATATTTCTTTTTTGGCTGTTAAATTTTCAAGTAATTTTTTCGTTATATTATCACCATTCTTAAGTCTAAAGCAAACCAATCCTAATGTGGGTTCTGGCTCTATAACGAATCTTTCATCTTCGCGAACTAATTTCGCAAAATATTGTGCTAAGGTTATGTGATTTCTGATGTGACTGCGCAAACCTTCGGAACCGTACATTTTTAATACTGTCCACAGTTTGAGGGCTCTAAACCTGCGTCCCAATGGCATTTGCCAATGTCGGTAATCTGGTACTTTAACTTCTCTTTTGATATCGTCTAAATAAATACGTTGTACATCAAAAGCTTTGATTAAATCATAACTGTCTTTTACCCACATAGCAGAACAGTCAAAATTTACAAGCAGCCATTTGTGCGCATTCACATCAAATGAATCGGCATATTCTATGCCATTCATCATATATCTATATTCCGGGCAGATCATTGCGGCTCCAGCATAAGCTGCATCAACATGCAACCAAACATTTTCTTGTTTACAAATTGGCCCTAATTCATAAAGCGGATCGAAAGCACAAGTTCCAGTTGTCCCTAAATTTGCGACTACGTAACAAGGTATGAGACCTCGAGCTTTGTCTTCTTCAAAAGCTTTTTTTAATGTTTCACCTCTTAATTTACAGTTAGAATCGGTTTCTAACAGCCGCATTTTCATAGATCCAAGAACTCCGGATTTTTCAACGGATGAGTTAGACTGATCGGATGAATATGCTACAAATTTGGTCTTTACCAGATCTTCATCTAAATCTGGATCTTTTTCGAGGAGACGTCGAATCATTTTATCTTTAGCAGCCAATAACCCCACAAGCGTTGCTTCACTGGCTGAACCCTAATAAACAAAAACATAAAACAATTAATCTTTACAATATACATAATTTAGTGAACGATTATAACGTAAAATTTTACCTGATCAATACACACAAACACAAAGATTCAAACACAGAAAAAGTATAAACATTCCAGTACATTCAGTGTACCCCAATTTATAGAATGACATGTTACTGTACGAATTCCATAATAATAATAAAAAAATTATATTGCTATAATCTGCGTTTAAAGAAAATCTATTTAATACTAAAAGAAGAGTGTACTATATACGTGATCATTCTTTATGCATGGAGGATTCATAACGAACCACTACCACGGCATTACACAAGCACTGCACGCATTCAATACAACGATGTCAACAACGTTTCCGTAGCAGTAATTGTAACGTCAGGAAATATACTTCATAATAAGCCTAGCCCTAGTAGCGTCACCGAAAATATGAAGTCAGAAGCTTCGTTGGGATAGACATTATATCATCCAAGTAAGCACAGTTATAAAGAAATTGGTTGAGCCCTACCATTTATTTTTCCTATGAACTTTTAGCATAGACTGGAAATAAGTTAATTAATGTACATTTGTCGTTTTAACTTGTTTCTAGTGACTCTAAAGTAAGTAGTCCCAGGATTTTTATGCAGATGTGACCACTTTCAAACAAATATTTGCTAAGTATTAATTTGTATGTTTTTATTAAGTCAGTTGATTCAATACAATCTCATATCAAGGCCTACAGTAAAGCATGCGTCTATCTAAAATAGGTGTTACAAATTTTAATATTTTTGCTAATTACCCGTAATGCCTTGGAGGAAATCGAACTAAGGTCGACATTTTCGAGTCGTGGAAACATTGGTATTGTAATTGTAAATTAACCACACAGACCAAATTCACTTTTATGGTGCAGATATTTGAAGAACGATATAGACTACTTTTTATTCCAAGAGTAATGACCACATGGACAAATTCGTGTGCATAACTAATATATAATATGAAATGTACATACTTGTATGATACCGCCTCCGGGTCCAGTAGAACAATTTAGAAATTCCTTAGGTAAACCGATTAAATTACCAAGCCAGTTCATTGTTACAACTTCTAATTCAGTGCACGCTGGGCTCGCTATCTGTATTATAAAAAAATGTATAAATGTACATTCATTAAAAAATTAAAGCAAATACGAAATTAATAAATGTTTAAAATTAAATAATCATATAAATTGATACGATATATATCCTCCTGCCCTTATCCCACTCTAAGTGGGGTCGGCACATGTTATAAACATGTTGTAACACGATTTGGCTGCGTTTTTACGACCGGCTGCCTGCCTGACGTCAACTTACCTTAGTCGTATTTTACGACAACTCGGTAAGAAATGGGGGTGGTCTATTTTACTCAGCCGGATACCACACGGCGGGACGACTTACCTTGGTCGCCTTTTACGACACCTCGGTAAGAAATGAGGGTGGTACTCTTCTACTTAGCTGGATATCACACGACGTTTAACACTTAGTAACGATCTCTTTTAAATAAACTTGGCGGACAGGAAAAAAGTAAAGCAAATACGAATTCAGTTAATGTTTAAAATTTTATAGTTATATAAATTTATACGATAAGCAATATATAAAACTAAACATTAATTAATATCAGTAAATATTTACCCAAGTAAATCCCATTACTGACAATCCATCAGCAAGGAGACTTCCGATTACACTTGGATAGGAATTCCCTGTAGGATAATAGGCGTGGAATTGTGGAGATTGCCAGTGTGTCACCTGTGACAAAATAAAGATAGGTTTAGGCGAATACTAAGAGTCTTCAAGCGGCGTTATTGCTATACAATTTTCCTTCAAAAAGGGACCAACATTTTAGGGTTGACATAGGGTGTCATTAAAATAAATGCAGGTTGGATAAAGTGGCGATAGGTCTCCGGAACTATATGTGAATATATGTATGTGACCTTTGAATGCTTCTTAAAGTCAAAGGCAACATTTATAAAACTGTCATAAGACCTGTCGTATTGGATGGGTCAGAATGTTGGGTATGAAAAACACAGATGAAAGAAGAGTTCATGCAAATGAGATGAGGATGTTAAGGTAGATGTGTGGTGTGACAAGACTGAATAAAATACGAAACGAGTATATAAGAGGAACTCTGAAAATTGGGCCCATAATAGAAAAGATGAAAAGTGGACGATTAAGATGGTATGGACATGTAATGAGGAGGGATGAAAATCATGTGACCAAGCGAGTGTTAAATATGAATGTGGATAGATATGTTACGAGAAGGAGGCCTAAAAACAGGTGGATGGATTTTGTAAAGCATGACATGCACATAAAAGGAGAAGCGCCAGAGTTGACGAATGACAGGAGAGAATGGAAGCGAAAATTATGTAGCGCCGACCCCACTTAGAGTGAGATAAGGGCGGAAGAATGATGAGAGAGTATTATTATCTAAAGATAAAACTTAAAGTTTATTGTTCTAATCATAATTTACGTTTTGTTTTCATTAGTTTTGTTAAAATTTTCATTATATGTATAAAAAATTTCTAATATCCTGGCAATAATTTTATTCAAATGAATTAAAATATGTACATTTATAATTCAATTGTTATTGAACAATGTGGTTGTGGATGTTTGTAGTGCTAGTTTAGTGTGGTTGTGGATGTTTGTAGTGCATGCGTTTTTACGAATCCTTCGTATAATAGGCATGAAAACTTATAGTAGTCTACATTTATCATTAAACATAATACAACGATATTTTTCCTTTACACTTATTTAATAAATAAGAAGCAATTTTCTTAAAAGTCAACCAATTTATCCTTCTTCAACAACCTGTCACATTCACGGCGACAGTGTTTTTTTTAATATTATTGACCAACTATTTGAAGGAGGTTGTATTTGAAAAATTTAGTTACCATATTTTCTTATATCGCGGACTATTGCAAAAAAATATTGTCATTATTTCCAAAATTTTGACAACGACGCGAACGAAATCGCGGTATATAAAAAGTATAAATGTAAATCTTAACTACTTACACCAGGCAATATATCTTCACAGAATTCTTTGAGAACATTATGCCACTCCTCGGGCTGTTCGGGTGCCTCCTCCGATGTTTTCTTAGTTAAGTATCCCGGTTCCACAGATGGCAAAACATTTCTGTAAAGTAATAAGATTATTTTTGAATAAATGTGAACGTAATATATAAATACAAAAAAACATTAATGAAAAAAAATGTACTGTAACTTTCGCCTTTGAATTGTACTAAGGTATATTGGAAGAGATACAGCTGGAGTTAGTAACTTTAATTTACGAAACAGTGTGCTTAGTGCAAGTTTTTTTAAAGTTTTTCGATCGCGTTAGCGTAACGCTAATTTGTATGGCGCTGGAACTGTGGTCACTAGATGTCGCTGTTGCAGCGCCATACAAATTGGTCTTAGATATATGAAAAAATAATTGATTTTTATAAAAATTGATTATGTTTTAAATCGATTTTTTTTACATTTTAAATCGATCATTCAAAAATCGATGATATTGATTATTAATTTTTACGTCACGTGAATTCGAGATCGAGACGGTTCAAAAAAGCGCCACGCTAAGATGAATAGGAGAGGAGCAGCAATAAAAAATATTTCAAAAAAGGCAAATTTAAAGTTTTCCTAGCGTGCGTTAAGTAAACGGTGAAAGTTATTCAACAATTACGATAAATACTTTTATGTTCAAAATTTCAATTGGGGAAAAAAATTGTGACACTTATCTCGACACAGGCGAATCTGCTGATACAGCTAGTACATTATATTTATATAAAAGTTTTGTCACAAGATTTCAGTATAAAGCGTGCAATGTTTATTTCAATCTATTTTTATAGTAAATGCAACATCGGAACGTTTTGTTCATAAATCATTATCAATTGCAACTATAAATATATGGAACAAATTTCACACACGGTCGTCCGTCATCAAAGAAAGTAAGTTAATATTCGTGTTATGGATGACAGACAACTGTTAAATATACATATATAATTCTAGATCAATAATATACTTATATACATCCAAATTCAAAGAGTTAACGAATTGTTTTATTTTTTATAAAATATTGGCCCACAGCGGGAATCTAACCTGCGAAGCCGGAGCAGATGGCAGGGCCTAACTCTCTTAACGGACCAACTATAATGTCATTTCTAATGCTAATAACTTAATTTTACAATTTTAAGTTGACCCGTGACCCAATGACGTTGTTCCATTGAATAAGCTTTACTTTAATAATTTGAGGGCGAACTATTGTATATTGTTCATAAGAGCTCATGAATGGATGGGTTCGAAACTAGTCTGGCTAACTCAATAGCATAAAACGTGAATATAGCCTATACATTAACTATGAATACCACTCACGATAGTTTAAATTTAAAGTTTTTATCTTATTACCATGATAAAGGTATGCCGTAGTAAAAACTACGGGAAAATTATAATGATATCTTAAAGTTTTATTTCTTATACGCTCGACCGTAAATACTTAAAATATTCTGATATCTTTATTCATTGCGAATATATCAAAGTTAAAAGAAATAACGGTTTTGCTTTTTTCATGTGGGTAAGAGGAGTAAACTGTAAAGCGCGAATGCTTAGGAGAGGCGAAAAACAAACGAGAAAATTCAGACAGCCATATTAAAGCGTGGTCGGATTTAATTAATTATTTATATATACCATGCTGCTAGTAAAAATAATAAAAGTACCTATATATAAAGTTTATAGGTTATACATTGGCCCAAAATTTAAGCTCTTAAGGGCATATTATTAACAGCAATAATGCAAACAAAGGTAAAATTAAAATAAAATCCTTATTTTATTATTAAAAAATATTTTGAAAACTAAATTTAAATAAAATTAAAATATAATCAAAAATAATAAGAATAGAAATATAAAAATATATCTAAATAGTAACTAAAACTGGCATAAAGCCTAAACAAAATAAGGTCCTACTGCCTTCGAGAGCACGTTTATCCGTTGGACAAAGTTGAGATATCTTTGTCCTTTTTGTTTTTCCATAACAAATTGTGGAGATTTCCTAACTTACCTATATAAAAGAAATATTATTTTTTTTGCTATAAACGTAAAGTAAAGTAACGGCTTGTTACTATCTCAATGCTCGGAATATGCCTCCTCTCTCCGTTTTTGGAAAGACGGATTGGAGCTAAGATCTACCACACTGCTCCAATGCAGATTGTTAGGTTGCACATATCCCTCGAATTCTCTAGAGATATCCAAGTTTCCTCACGATATTTTCCTTCACCGCACCTACACCTTATTTTGGTATAATCCGCGAGTTATAGTAAAATAATTTTATTATTACTATTGTACTTATGGATCGCCGCAAAATAACGCCTAATTCTATAAATTACCTATCTAAATATATTTCTTGAGGAGCAAGTAAAAATTTGCCAAGTATGGGGCGAGAGCAGACTCGTTTCAGATATTTTAATAAATACAGATGAAATGATTTTATTATCTTCTTCGATGGGGGAAGAATTGTAAAAATAATATAATATATGTTATAAAAAATATTAATATATATTGGAATGATAGAGATACAGCGTTTTATAAAATGGAACATAAATCTAATGACACCTTAACTTCTTATTAAATAAATAATTTAATTTACCTATCTCGTATATTGTCATAGTAATCAGCCAACATATCTATGACTATTTTTCCACACTCGCGAAACTGCTGGGAATCCATGGCGCACTGCACTTGTCAAAGTTCAATCACAGATAAATATTTATTCAAATATACTAAATTAATAATAAATTCCACACAAGTGGTTCAATCACGCAGAATCAGACGCGTGAGGCTTCCGCCAACGTCCTGCAAGACAATGATAAAACAAGTTGTGGCGGTGTCGGTTTATATGCGAATGACAGCTTTCTACACTCGGTCGGCAGTAAACGTGGTAATTGCAAAAGTATCAAAAGCAACTATTGTTATACTTCACAGCAATTTTGGGCCATTTTTTTTGTAGCCAGTTTCGTTCATAAAAAGTAGTTAAAATACTTAATCATGAAATTTATCCAGAGTTTTAGAAGTTTCTAAAAACTTTTTCTCACAATTGAAAAGCGCAGAGGTCTACAAAGTATTATGAATACAGAGCATATTATTGTGAATTTATCAAATTTTAGCTTAGACAGTGAATTTTGAAGCAGCTTTTTTTGTATTGTCTTTGGAATAGCTATCACCGTTTAAATGTTAGGGCTACAGAAATCTGATAAATTATCTCTAATTACCAATTTACGTATACATTAACATATTAGGAAGAAAATGGAAAGTATAGCTTTGTCTATACAAGATTATCCTACACGATATATTGCATTATTTTGCCGGCTAGTTTATATAAAATAATTTAAATAAGGAACAAGGAAGATGCATCTAGAATTTGGAGCACTGCTATGTACCACCAAACTAAGAAAGTCAACATTCAGTCGTGAATCAATATGGACATGGCACTTAAAGTCATGAGCTAAGTATGTATATAGAAATTTTTGAAGATTTTAATTAGGCATAATCACTTACCATGGCTTGAAATAATATTAACTACAATACCTATTATTTATTTAACAATAATAAAGTTTTCAATTAAGCTTGTTCTGGAGGAACTTTGTGTTAATCGGCTACAATAATACTAGTACTGATAGAAGTAAAAAAAGCAGATGATGATTTCCATTTTCACACTCGCTGAGATAATTTACACATAAATTGCATTTACTGAAGTACTTAATATGCTTCTTGTTATAACTGAAATCAAAATATCCATTATCTTAAGATAGTTAAAACTTTAACGAGAGAATATTTCGAAAATTAAAATATTCTAAAATTTTAATGTTACACCTAAAAATTTTTAATAATAAATTGAAATTTGTACATATCGTGTTTCTTATTTTAACAGTATATTTTACATATATTAAAATATTATACGTTGTTTGTTAAGTAAATACTATTACGCATGATCACAATGTGGCCAAAGTAGTATATTAATATAGTATTATATAATACTATTAAATTAATAAAAAAGCAACAAACTCCAAAATATGCACTATAAAGTATTTAATAATTACATAATTTTTTTTTTAAATTTATGATTGATTTTCTTGCTATTTTGTATAAACTTATGCTAACAGAAGACACACCTAATAAATAAAATGTAATTAAAAAATCTGTTTACTTCATCTAATATATTTAGACATTTATTAAAATTGGTACAAAGACTACCAATTTATTAACATTAACATGTGCAATTAACCCTATGTTTGAAGTCAGTTCGAGACAAGCTATTCGACTGATGCACGATCACCTATCTATACAGAAATTCACTGTAACGCCTTTGATATACAATCAATTATCTAATGAGACGAAGCCATTTGCCTACCATACCGGCATGTTCCATGATCACATACATATTCAATGAGACGGAGTAGAGACTGCACAACGCCTTCAGTTAATCCACAATAGCTTAGTACTAAATACCTGCATCTCGTTTAGGTCAAATCTCAAGTCGCATAAAGGCGTAACATTGTCTTCTACAAACAACTAGCGCATGGAATAACAAGCCACAATACAAATTTTAATGACAGGCCTTATGGAATGATCAGCCGATATAACATCTTTTGGAAGACTGATTAATTAGATATTTTTCAAAGTAAACATATCTACATATGTTGAGTTAAGATTTTATAAATGTAAAGAATATTTTAAACAATTACTGGATAACCGTACGAAAAAACAATGGCGCGTTAAAATGTAATAATTATAAAAGAAGTTTGTTAATAAAAGTAGTAGTTATTAAATTGAAATTCATTAACAAGTAATTTATTAAATTTTTATTCTTTGATTGTAGATAGCTTAGTACCAAATACGTTTAGTAATTTTGTTTAACGTATATAACCAAATTATAAGTAAAAACTATTGTTCTGAGTTAGAAATTTAAACGATCTCCAAAATTATTTTACGATAGAATAATATGAGCAGACAAAAAGTTATCACAAATACCAAGGCTCAATAATAAAAAGTTCGCTATTTGATATTAAATGAGAAGAAAATCAGGAAGGTAAATAAGAGATTGCTTCTTTCAAACCACAGTCAATTAGTGAGCGAGCAAGCGTGGCTAAGCGCTGCGGTCAAGGCAATAGGCGACGCGCGGCGGTACCGGCACCGATGGGTTGACACGACCGCGTCAAATGATGACACGTGCTTAACGGGTATCGAGGAGATATTACAAATATTCAAGCTCAATACCAATACATATATTGTAGTAGGTATTTAAAATTTTATTGAATATTCCTATACCGGCGTGTGGTAACCGGCTGAATAGAATAGTACCACCCTCATTTCTTACCGCGGTGTCGTAAAATGCGACTAAGGTAAGTCGACCCGCCGTGTGGTATCCGGCTGAGTAGAATAGACCAACCTCATTTCTTACAGAGGTGTCGTAAAAGGCGATTAAGGTAAGTTGACCCGCCGTGTGGTATCCGATTTAGTGGAATAGACCACCCTCTTTCTTACCGAGCTGTCGTAAAATACGACTAAGATAAGTTGACGTCAGGCAGGCGGCCGGTCGTAAAAACGCAGCCAAATCATGTGACAGCAGTTTTATAACATGTGCCGACCCCATTTAGAGTGGGATAAGGGCAGGAGGGTGATGATTGAATATTCTTATACTAAAGTCATATATTATTAGTATATGACTATTATCAAGACTGATTATCCAAGCGTGATTTGGAAGAAGCATGCAATTGGTTAAATTTTTTTAGCTCTGTAGGTTTACTTAGCTAGACTAGATAAGTTTTAGCTTTTAATAGGGCTGGCATTTATATGTTGTTTAAAAGTCATTTCATAAACAGAATTAAAGAAAAGACTAATTACAAAATAATAATAAAGATAAGGTACAAAAGAGTAAAATAATTCCGACGTTGTTAAGCTTTCCGTTATACGAGTATATACCTCCGATTACGTGTGAATAGTTAGTCATACCAACGACACCCTACAAAACGTCTATTTCAATGATGTTTCCCATGGCTTTTTCACTTTTTTTTCTTAATTAGGTTTACCAGCAGTTAATATAATCTTACATTCTTATAATAATACATACTGAATGATTGCTAATTACTTAACTATATTAAGGTAAACAAAACATGCAATGAACCTTTTTTTCTTTAACAAAATATGATTTACATATATTATGTGTTTTCACTTAGGGTTGTTGATTTTTTTTAAAGGTAACAAAAATAGTACCTAGTAAAGTAAGAAGCGGCCTGATACTATCCCACTGCTGAGAATAGGCCTATTCTCTCCGTTTTTGGAGAGCAGGATTGGAGCTAAGACCTACCACGCTGCTCCAATGCGGATTGGTAGGTAACACATATCTCCAGAATTCTCTAGAGATATGCAGGTTTCCTTACGATGTTTTCCTTCACCGAAAAGCGTGTGATAAATTGCAATTATTATTAATTAGACACAAGTTTTAACAGAAAAAGTCATTGGTGTCTGCCCGGATTTGAACCCGTGATCTCCTCAAAAGAGTCGCACGGTTTTACCGCTGGGCTACCACAGCTTCACACACAGCTTAAAGGTAGTTATGATAATTATTTTTGGTAAGTATGCACAGGTGACGAAGCACTTCTCTGTTAGTAGAAAATAAGTAAACTAAACTAAGTTTAAAGCTATCCAGTGCAAGCATGAATTATATTAAATTGACACAAATATGAAATCAAAAGATATTACCTTTTATTTTTGTGGATCAATAAAATTGTCATTTGTTATTCACTGTATGACTCGATAAATAGAATCCTGTAAGTTCGTATATCCATGCCACATTCAGATGTGAAGGTAATAGAGTATTTTTCTGATTTATCTTGGGCTGGTATTGTAACAGGTAGCGCGAGGAATGCTCCTGTATGCTGAGCTAATGTCACTTTTTCAAGTCGGGGCAAAAGGGCCCTAGATGTTATTCGATATGTTGTGTCACTGCGCAATATGTGATGTACCTCAGATAAATTCGTACCACCTTCATCCAGCAACATTCTTAAAATTATTTTACCAGTTGCAGTTTCTGTAATGGTTTATCAATTTATTATACAAAGATAATTCCGCTCGAGAGTTTTCAACAACATTATGAAAATAATTTAAATTTTTTTTCAAAAGATAACTTATACCTAAATAATATTCATAAGTAAGAAAACATTGACACACAGTAATATACAATGACAACATATTATGTTATTATAAGTTGTTTAAAGAGGCATACCTATAAGTCGGTCAAAGACATGTATCATTATTTCTGATGCATTCTCAAGTAAAGCGTACCGCAACGATTTTAACATTAGTTCATTTCTATGGGGGATCATCAAAACAGTTGTTCTATAGCATTCACAAGCTTCACCACAACTACAAGGATCCATAGGCCATGAATGTACTTTTGTTTGTAAAGTATCTATAGCCAAGTCCCAACGAGGTTGCGTTGTTACACGAACAAAAAATTCACCAACATCATTTCTAAACCATATCCAAGAATTACCAACTTGAGTACTAAGACAAATGATTTGCATAAATAATTTATGTTCTTGTACTTCCTGACCACTTTCTTTAGGCACACCACTCAGAGTTATTTCTTTATCAATCAGGTTAAGACGTTTTGCGCAAAATCTTGGTCTTGAGTTGTCATCAAAGTTTACTGGTACAGTAGGTTCCTCATCCGTTAAAATTAACTTATATACAGCTGTTATTAGGAATGGCGATGCCACTAAGATGTCTACTTTGTTGGGTCTATAAAGCGGACCTGTCACTTTACACTTTCTTATCGGGTTAAGTGACCCTACTTGTCCATGAAGTAGGAAGACTATATAAGTGTCGAATATTCTTGTTTTATTATAACCATGAACTAAAAGTATAGCTGACTCATTTTCCACTAAATTTGCTACATATTTAACGCTAAGATATATTTTTTTTCCATTTTCTGACGAGGAGGCTTTTTCAACAAAAAAATTATTTCTTGGATTGTTCAATACAAGATAGTTAAAAATCAACGATTCTTGACTCGATGGGTTGATGGCAAGTTGTCGAGATGAACTTCTTAGCAAAGGTGGATTAAACTCAACCACATCTTTTGGCTTAAACATGGGTAAGGCAACATAAAGGTGAATTGACAAAAATAACATAAGCAGAAAGTTTGGAGATAGAAAATCTTTACTATTTAATGGAAAATAGAGTCGTAGTAAATTTGTTGCTTCGATTATAAGACAAGCATTATTTATTATATCACCTTCTGGGCATTTGTTATTTAGTTCACAAAACAACCGAAAATGTTTTTCCATGAATGGACAGTAGTTTAGAATTACAGATATTAATCCAATACCGTCGGATAAATCAGTAGTTATATTTGTTACAATTTTAGTTTGTTTGTCTTTACCCCGA
The DNA here is from genome assembly GCA_947086495.1 of Morpho achilles. Classification (NCBI taxonomy): domain Eukaryota; kingdom Metazoa; phylum Arthropoda; class Insecta; order Lepidoptera; family Nymphalidae; genus Morpho; species Morpho achilles. Next base: position 11,891,628 of record CAMTZB010000007.1, on the reverse strand, counting down.
AGTTTATGATGTTGTAACAAAATACTTTCATTATACCAATCAATTAATATTTTTACAATATCACGTGGCTGGGAACTCATGCAAATACATTCAAAAAAGCAACTATCCATCACAAATACTTTATAGCTTTGCAAAATGAAATCGATCCAACTTTGTTTATTTAATCGATTAAAAAGAGGCATATTTTCTTTAAGCTCTTGGGTAAATATGATATCAGCATTGCATTTGGGGGTTACGTTTTCTGAGTATATAATAAATTGATCATGACTCAAAAGAAACTTTGCTTGTAATATCCATAAGTTTGCCCCACGAGATTTTAATAAGCTAATAATTTCTCTGTAAGTATCATGTATTTCTTTAACCCATTTAAATGAATCTTCGACGCCTATAACACTGCAATCAAATAACACCATATTTTAATATTTATATCAAGTATATACACTACTTTTAAAATAAGAAAGACTTACGAGATTTTTCGGATGTGTTTCATAAGTGGTCCTGCTATTCGTCTCATAAAATTCAGATATGAAACGTTAATTCCTTTTGATTTGGTCCCACTTTGTTGAGACGAAATAGTAGACGAAATCGCATGGAATGTGTCTGGGATGATTGGAAACAAATCTCGTCGAAACCCTTGTTGAAACATCCATTTTTCAAGAAACGATGAGCATGTTTCCATATAACAATAAAGATCATTTTGTGTGCTTAATGGGTAATATGGATAGGGATTATTTTCCGGTTTTACTAAAAACTGGGTATGTAAGGTCAGTGCGCAATATGTGAAACAAAAACATACTTCTACTTCACAACCTGATCCGTTATTATGTTGGAAATTTAAAGTTATATTACGAGCATAAGTTATTTTGCAAGAAACTGAAATTTTAACAGCTACTTTGGTAAAATAATTGCCATTTTCCATAACTATATTTGCATTTAAAATTTCCACTATAAGGTTTGGTTCTTCTTTGGAATTACAAGAAAACAATTCTTTTTCAGATAGCCCCTCCATTTTAAGTTCGAGTATTCGAAAATCTTGTTTTCCTATATAGCACGGTGGAAAAATAATTCTGTATGTATTTGGAATCATTGCTGGAGCTTGCCTTTTGCCAATAAATGTTAAGTTGTAATAAGGTGTAGTCATATGTTTGTCTAAATATAATTGAGCCACTGACACAAATTTACCATGGCCTTTCGGGTGAAATTTTAAAGTAAAACTTGCTTCCTTGTCACGATCTAGCTCAAACTTGATGTGGCTTTCATTTATAATAGACTGATTTTCTTCAGTACGTAAATCTAAAGTGAAGTTAGGGGCAAGTTTTGAAGTCAAAATAGTTACATGTAAGTAATATTTAGATATATTACTCATAGTAAAATTTATAGTGTTATCTCCATTTGATACATAATTTAATTCAAATTTATCAACAGAAAATTTAATCCACGGTACTGTGATAACTCCTGTCAATCGACAGTAACTGATGTCTTTAGTTAATGTCTTAATTTTAACTTTTGGGTTATTTTCATAAGATCTAAAAAAAAATAGGAGTTATTTTGACAATTTAACTTTGAAGAACATAACTTTTAAAAATTAAAATAATTTACTTTTCATACTCCTCGATGTAATATTTTAACTCAGTTGAAGATGTGTCATTATTTGGTGGACCAAGTAAACCATTTATTTTAAAAGGAATATACATTTCATATTCTCGCCGAAATATATCGTAAATTTTTATATAAACCATTTTTGACTGTCCTCCTTCTACTGTAAATCTATATATTCTTGTTTTTTCATTACCTTGTGCCATATATACATTGAAAATGTTTTCATCACCTGTATCCAATATGTCAACGACAGTTTTTAAAGTGCTGAGATTTTGAAAAGTTAGCGGAACAAAAGTTATCATATAACAAGGAACTCTTGCCATATATATATTTTTTGGGTGAATTATTATCTTGGGTTCCACTACATTTCCACTTACTGGTAATATAACATTTTCTTTATTGTTTATTCTTACATTTATATCAAAAGCAAATTCCAGTATACATGAAATTTTAACAATAATATCAAAACTCATCACCATTTTAGGTCTTATTGTACCAATCATTGGTTCTATAGTAAAGCCAGGAATTAATGGTTCAACTACATAAAATACAGCAATTTCTCTTGATGAATTTTCTAGCTTAACTTTTTCAATAGTTTCTAAATTTAAGGCAATGTCCTTAAATATTACTGCTGGTTGTAAGAATTTTATAGATAACTTACGCGTTACTACGCTTAGTTCGAGAGGTATATTTCTTATGTGTGTACTTAGAGATAGCAAATTGACTTCGTGCGTTTTTGTTTTTGTTGCCTTGCAAATATAATGAACATCACAGATTTTACAAGAATGTCGTGGTATAGTCCCTGTATTTGGTGTTATTTCAAATGGAGTATCTGGATGTAACTCATCCCATTTAAAATCCACTGCCAAGTTAAAGTTATTACATATTCGTAAAGGCACAGAGGTAATAAAGCTTTCAGTTGTTACCATGCCAAACTTTAAACTTTTTTCGTTTACCATTAATGCGGGATTTCCTACTTGTAGCATATATGATTGTTTTCGATGAAATGTATTATTTATAGTATATTTGAACGTGCCCATAAAATTTCCTTCCATGTACGCGTGGCAGAATATTATAACTGTAAATTCACTAAAAGGCTTAAGTTTTATTTTAATTGTTACTATCTTGTCTTCTGTATAAAAAATACAATTGTCTTTAAGTAAATTAACTGTGATATTATATTTTGTACTATTCTGTATTAGTAGTGCTTGTTCTCCGAATGTAGATATACCTACTCTACCAAAATCTATAACAAACGGAACAAATTTAATAAGGAACATGTCATAAATTGAAGCATTTTCTACAAAAGTTTGACAAAAATTTTTTTTTGGCAAAATTCTGTTATCTGAAAAATTTATATGACATTTTTCTTTGTCATGACTATGTTTTTCTAAAGAAAACTTTTTTGACACCAAATTTTTTGAAATTTCAAGATATTTTAAAGCAGTTTCGTTTCTTTTTCTATGTATAGAGAGCTCTTTGCCAATATAAGTATAATTACTGCTTTGTTCATATAACAGATGCAACGATTCAATTGGTATTTCTTTGGATGTCTTTTGATATATGACATTTAATTTAAAAATAATAACGTAGGTAATATAATTATCGAGAGTGTTTTGATAAAATGTATTATGCGGGTTAATAATCTTAAATTGAATAGTATTTTTTAATTTCAGACATGTCGGTTTAATTGTTATAGCAACCTTTTTAGAACTATTTGGTAATAATGTAAAATTTTCAGGTGTGACCTCAAAACCAGCAACTCTCGTATATTGCATTTTTGCACTCATAACGCTAGATTCATTGCGTATTCGTATGTACTTCGATACTTTAGCATTGATGATGACATCTCCAAAATTAACAATTTCCGGTGTGTGAAAAATCTTGCAATCCTCAAACTGACCACTAATATAGTATCTGCCAATTTCAGAATGAGATTCATCATAACAACAGCGGATTCCGTCTACTCTGATTAATCTTAAATCAAATACGAATCTATTATCAAAATTTTTGTTATGTTTTGCTTTCGATATACACTCATTTTTAGGCGTGAATGTTATTTCTATTGTGTGACTATCTTTAGGATTTATAAAAAATGCTCTATGTGACGCTGATATTTCGTAAGCCTCATCGAATTTCTGTAAACAAAGAAGACAATGTAAAGACGGTTTCCAAAGAAGTCGCGCGATGAGTAGACGTATTTGTCATGTAGCAGTTTAAAGTTTGTGTAATGTTCTAGCATACTTATGTACTTTACTTTACTTTTCACTTTTGTTCTACCGCCGTGGGGTATCCAGTTGAGTAGAATAGACCACCCTCTTTTTTACCGAGGTGTCGTAAAATACGGCAGAGGTAAGTTGACGTCAGGCAGGCGGCCGGCCGTAAAAACGCAGCCAAATCATGTGACAGCATGTTTATAACATGTTGTGCCGACCCCACTTAGAGTGGGATAAGGGTAGGAAGATGATGTTCTAACATACTTATGTAATATGTAATACCATTAAGCGGCCCTCGAATGTTGTTTTAAGATATGCAGATGTATCCAGATCAACTTCCACGTCTAATTCCTGCGTTGTTGATAAACCAACGAATGATATCGGAAATTCCACAACTTTGAATCTTTTAAAAACATTATCCAGATTATATGAATAGCAAATAGACATAACGATCTAGCAATAAATATACAATATTAAAAATCTGTCTCTGAATATCTGAGATATAAATAACAAAATATTAACTGTCAATCTGACAATAAGGAAAAGGTATTTAACCATGGAGAAGATAATCATAATATGATGAGAAATCCAAATATATGTGTATTGCATTGAGAATACTATTTACTCATAGGCAAAATGAAATAAAATTCTGTGTAATGTAATACTACTACTAATTACTAAAGGAAAATACGAAATAAGAAAATACGAAATAAAAATACGATATAATAATAACGATTCATATAATATGAATAGCTCAATTGCTAAAACACCTGAGTTTAAACTAAACAAGTAATATTAGTAATTAATTTCAATTAATGTAATAACTGTACAGTTTCTATACCACTGCTGGGCAAAGGCTTCTCTCCTTTTTTTAGAGAAGGGTAGAACCTTAGATCCACAACACTTCTTAAATTCGGATTGGTTAGTTCCCCAGAATTCTCTAGAGTTATTTAGGTACCTCACGATGTTTTCCTTCCAAAACGCGTGTGATAAATTGCTAATATCAATTACGCACAAAAATTATACTAAAAAATCTCATTGGTGCCTGCCCGGGGTTTGAACCCTGAAGCTGCCTGAAAGAGTCATACACCTACGCATAGCTTAACGGGCTACCACATCCACAACAACTAAAACTAGTATAACATAAACATATTTTCGTAAAATAAAAACAAACGCAGCAGCCAAAATATTGTATAAAAATACAAAGCTCTGTTATGTTTTCAAAATGTTCTTTCTTCACATCGGTACCAGATAAGTAGGAACGAAGTGTCCCGTGAACGGCATAACGCGCTGGAGTAATATTGTAGATGGATGTAAGCACCGGGGGTGTGTCGTGCGACTCGGGAAAATTAGTTCGGGGCGGGGGAGCCCCGCGGTATCCCCACTCCGCGGGTTTATCAGATTCAGGGGGTAAAAAATTACTTCTCAATGGGAGGGCGCGGCGAGTGCGACGCAGGGGCGGGCTTGGGCGGTGCTGCCACGTGCTTCAGGCTTTCATCCGCCGCGACGCCCGTAACATTTCTAATACAAATATGAAAAGGCTCTCTAACACTGTATTTAACGTGTCATTGCGGAATGCTGTGTGTATTTAAAGGATTGGATTGTGATTATCGGACAAAGTGGATACATGGAATCCGCTTTCGGTGAGGTTGGTGTTGGGAGAGAGCGACGAGACTCCATGGACCCCTCTCTAGAAGCTATGCATCCTCTTGATCCGCCGCCGCCGGATGTACTTTTGGCGTTATTAGCCAGAAATAAGGCCCTTGAAGGTAGGATAGTATTTTTTTTTTAGAATCTGTCTTGAATTTTTCATACTTATACATTAGGTAAAACTTGTTATTGCTATTTATTGCAGTTAAGTACACTGCTAATCGTTCAACCATACACAAATCTAGATTACACAAAACGTCACAGCGCATGGTCGTCACGTGTAGATTTATAACTAATACTATAAATGCAAAAATTTGTTTCTTTGTTGGTTGTTCGTTCGGAATAGACTATTTTTATGATTGGAGTAAGGGACCTGGTAATTTTTAATTACTGTTAAATTTGAAAACAAAGTCGATTATAGTCTTCATACAAATGAATCGTAGAAAATTACAGATTCTCTTATCATTATAAGTTACTACCAATTGCTAGCGGCTCCGCCCGCGTGCAAAGATTAAAACCGTAATATATATAGTAATTTGATAACCATAAAAATAGTTTCAGTGGGTTAATCTTAAAATCTAGAGATATACTGTCGAGGACTTTTATTTAGAACTTTTGATTAGAATTTGTTTAACTATCACCGTTTAATTAGCACTCGCAAGGAAAACTTTAAATTTTGCAGTTTTCGTAATATTTTTTTTATTGCTGCTCCTCTCCTATTCATATAAGCGTAATGTCATATAGCGTATAACCTTCCTCTATAAATGGACTATATTGCACTCAAATAATTTGTTCAAATCGGTCCAGTAGTTCCTGAGATTAGCGCGTTCAAAGAAACAAAGTCTTAAGCTTTATATATTAGTATAGATATAGTTATTTTCTTTAGGATTTACCATAACTTTTTTATTTTACTTAATATTTATTCAGTGATTTATAGCACACACTTTTAATAGAAGACTATATTGTGCTTTGCATGATTTGGCTTCGTACTTAACGACCGTCCGCCTGCCTGACGTCAACTCACCTTAGTCGTATTTTACAACACCTCCCTAAGAAAGAGGGTTGGCTATTCTACTCAACCGGATACCACATCAAGTACAGTCGCCTTTTACGACACCTCGGTAAGAAATGTGGGGCGCCTACTCAGCTGGATACCACACGGCGCGTCGACTTATCTTTTTTTCTTTATTTTTACCTTAGTCGCCTTTTACCTCGGTAAGAAATAAGGGTGATCAATTCTACTCAGTCGGATACCACACGGTTCAGGGGATTACAAACGTATGTTCTGGAAATAAAAACTAGTTCGGAATATGCCAATTCCTTTTTTTAAGTTACAAATTGACACTTTATTGGTTTATTCATAAAATTATATTCGAGATACCACACGGGTTAGGGGATTACAAAACATATATTGTGAAAATAAAAACTAGTTCGGAATATGCCAATTCTTTTTTTAGGCTGCAAATAGACACTTGTTTGGTTTATTCATCAAATTATACACGAGTTGTAGTGATTGAAAATAATTTTAAAAGAACGATGACGTTTTCATAATGTACGTTGCAATTATTGCGGGCTGGAGGCGCGTGTCGATGCGGCGACCGACGCACGCCGTCGGTGCCACGCGCCTTGCCATACAATTCCCATTCGCCCACCGTTTTGTTTATACTTTTTACCAGCAGGGCTCCAAACGCATGTAATCAAGTTAAGTGCTCTTACACAGGAGCGTCGATGAGCTCTTTTTGATTTTAACGCCGCCGGTACCTATTATGCCGATAACGTCGCACTTAACGAAATTGATCTAATACTGTTTTACCTGCGTATCGATTTTGTCTTGTATTTAAAGTGGAAAAGTATTTGTAGTGTTCATGTAAATGTATGAATTTGTATTACATAAATTTTTGTAGTTAATATCCAGTATACATGATTAATTTTTCGCACCAATAAGGTTTTTTAAATTTACATTTTATTGTATTCATATATTATATTTTATACTCTGTACATTGCGTTAGTTAAGAAAATAAATAAGCCTATTGAATTGGTAAATTATATACTTATTATATGAAAAAGTAATAATTCAATTATTTAACTATAAAGTAATATAGTATATGTAATGCTAAATGTAGAGTGGACTATCCGTTTTCATACCTGAGAAATGTTGGATTCGTAAAAAGAACTTGCACCACCGCCACAACAATACACAAGCACTATACTCATTCACTATCACAAACTCAACAATCATTTCGCCCCGCAACTGAAGGAGTATCAGGAGATAGATTGCACGACAAAAACGCAAAGCTATGCGATTTTGTCATGGAGGTATGTAAATATGGATACTTCACCTTATATTTACATATTTTCTATTTACTTTATCACGTATTATAGCAAAATAATTTAATTATTATTTTTGTATTATGGATTTCCGCAAAGTAACGCCTAATTCTATAAATTACTTATTATATCGTCTTGTGAACTAAATTGCGCGATTAAATACGCATAATTTTTTGATTTCTAAAAAAATATTGAGTCAACCACATTTAATACCAATTATCATGGGTTTAACTCCCCAACAACATGTTCAAAGCATGTTATTATGTTTTTAGAAAGTTATAATTCGCCTGCGGCGGACGAGACTTATTATTACAATGTGTTTCATATGCATCATATTGCATAAATATCTACTTAAAAATATTACATGGGAACTTCTTTGATATGTGAGATGGGAACTTCTGGTCATATGAATGGGATGAAAATGGGATCAAAATTTTGACCACTGAAATAGTAAATCTTTTTTCAACGTTTGTATTAGAATATATTTTTTTTTTTACGGATTATCGACATTTTTTTACCTTTACTTCACCATTTTCTTTGCCTTGGCAAATGTTTATAAAAATAAATATTAAGGCTGATTTGCTATACATACAATTTTTTTTTAATTAATTCCAGTTTCAGAGGTAATCTAAGTATTTTGCCTTATATATACTAAGGAATTGAATCATAGTTAGAAAAACTAAATGGGATATCTAAAGAAACCGGAAGTAGCCGATTCGTTGCACACGCGCTGCCACGTGACCATTTCCGCTACTAATGCGATAATATAATAGGCGACATCTCTACTTACCCGCCATTAATAAAATACTTCCTTACTATTACTATATCACTCTTACGCTCAATTATTCAATTAAAAATTATACATTGTAAGTTTTAAATGGAAGAATATTTCACAATGGAATAGTGGATCAAACTCTGCTCTCCAAGAATTGATCGATTACTTGATTGAAGGATTGGATATACTGCTCCAATATGGAGTGGTAGGTAATATATATACCAGGTATTTTCGAGTAATGTGGAGGTTTCCTTAAAAGTTTTTACTACACTATAAGCTCATAATGATTTATGCATACCAATTAAGCACATAGGTATTTATAGAAAATGTATACCATAGTCAAAGTTTGAAACAGGAGATCACATGCTCTCTCCAATCAACTATTACGACTTGGCACTCAACTCTACCATTTAGAAATAACGGCTTAGAAAAGAAAGCGTAAACATTAAAAAGAAACATTTCAACTATTAAACATAACATACATTAGATACTCAGTCTATCGAATATATTGAATTATATATATTGAAGCTTTTTATAATTTTTTGTTATCCGGCTCCAGTTCGCATATATAATATTAAAAGTAAAAGCGGCCTGTTACTATCCCACTGCTGAGAATATGCCTCTTCTATCCGTTTTTGGAGAGAAGGTTTGGAGCTAAGACCTACCACCCTGCTCCAATGCGGATTGATAGGTTACACATATCTTCCGAATTCTCTAGAGATATGCAGGTTTCGTCACGATGTTTTCCTTCACCGAAAAGCGTGTGATAAATTGCAATTATCAATTAGACACATAAACTTTAAAAGAAAAACTCATTGGTGTCTGCCCGGGTTTGAACCCGTGACCTCCTCGAAAGAGTCGCACGATGTTACCGCTGGGTAACAACAGCTTTTTATATTATTAATAAGGATAAATTGAGGCAGATAATTCATTTTTACCAAAGCTAAGTGGAAATTATGTAATATTAATTTACTGTAACCAAGCTATATCAACATCATATAATATACTAATAAGCGGGTGTATCATTTAAAAGAAACAAGTTAGAGTTTAAAATAACTTTGAAATACAAATAGTAAAGTGTACACGTAAATAGTACCATTCACTAAATTTTAATATAGTAGGATAGCCTAAGGGAATAGTATGTACATTATTTTATATCTAAAAGAAATCCGGCCGGTCGTAAAATACGTAGCCAAACCATGTGACAACATGTTTAAAACATGTTGTGCCGACGCCACTTAGAGTGGGATATAGAAAGAAGAATGATGAAGTTTAAAGTATAACGTTAACGTAAGTACAACAAATTACATTACAAATTAACCGAACACCATAAAGATTGTAGCAAAGCAAGTTAATAAAGTAATATTGAATTAATTGGCTATACTTTCGTATACGTGAGTATATTCGGTTTCTTTACATTAAATATGAATAACACTATCGATAGTTTATATTCAAAAAGTAATATTTAGTTATTTGTGTATTGTATACTTATCTAATAGACGAAAAATTTCTGCAGATAGAATTTTGATGGTATCTAATAAATTAAATAGGGTGAACAGTAACTTTATGGGTTATAGCCTTAACTGGAGTGAAATCATCATCTGCGCAGCAGGGGGCGCCATCTGTCCACCCTCGATTCGGGTTCACCTTGGATATCTACCTGTTCTTATATTTAAGTATAATGGGGTGAATTGAAAGAAATATCCACTTCTACGATCGTTAATAAACTTCTATTGCTAGTCAACCAATTAGTGCAATTTCATGATAATGATTGTTAAATCATTCAACAACTTATCATACCAACAATGTAAACAAAATTAATTATGCATCACTTATTGCGAGTTATATTTGTAGGATTTACACTTTATAATATTTCCAGAATAACTTAAATAATTGCCATCTGACAGGACGGCTCAATTATTATTTTTAAAAGCTATTAACCATAATTTATAGAATTAGGCGTTACTTTGAGGATGTCCATAATACAAAAGTAATGACAATATTATTTTGCTATAATCCGCGATAAAGCTATTAACCTTCAATGTATCATGTTTGTGAAGGTGGAATCCTGCAATAAAATTTGACCTATTTCCCGAGGGCCGATTGAACTGAAAGTTTACATATTGGTTCAGTCTCGATAAAAATGCATGTTTACAATAAGCATGAGCTGAAGGTGCTGCCAGGATTGCCTCCAGACGAAGGAACTGCTTAACGGTTAACAGTAATAACAGTAGGGCGATGAAATTTTATATAATGGTGCAGTTCTTATTAAAATACATGTTTATGATAAGTTTGACCTGATGCTGCTACCAGGATTAGCTTCAGACGAGGGATTCCTCAACGGTTAACAGAAGGGGCATGAAATTTTTAAAAAGCTTTTTTAGATGTCAGAAAACGACAGAAAGTATTATTTTCATAACATTTCAATAAATCTCACTGCCTCGAGTAGTCATTTTCGATAGGTTAGTGTCTGGACCCAATACTCCATTAAAGATAATACTTTGACGTCGTGTTTTAATTGAAATTATAAATGAAAGTATTTATTGTATCCAAAGCACCCGTAGGAAACAACCCCAGAACATTTAATGTGGGTAGATACGAATCTACGCAACTAACATTTTACAATAACACAGATGTCTAGTAATACCATGTACAGTCTTATGTACTTATTTGTTTTAGCTGATCTAGATCCGTTGGCGTCTGATAATCTGACCTGAATGTTTAATGTTTAATAGTGTAATGTTTACGAGATCGACCCAAATTTGTTAAACCCCTTATTCAAAGGAAATATCCTAATTACTTGCAAACTTCCCATATAGAACGATAACTTAAAAATCTCTGACGATTCTGACAGATTCACTTGGCGATAGTAGTAGGGAATAGCCGGTTCTAACTCACTCCCAGCACCTTGAAATAGGCTAACTTAGCGGTTCCTAAAAAAAGCTCGCCAAAGCAGATTCCAATCAGAATAAATTCCAATTGACCGTCAAAGGTCTTTTCGGATTTTCCAATTGGATCCTGGGTTGCAATAGGAATTTCCTAACTTACCCTCGTAACGAATCGGTTTTCTCGTATTTTATTAGATTAACTTATCGGACTCCTTGACCAATTGGATTTTCCATTTGATCCACGACTTTCCTTTCCAACATTAATTAATCAAATTAACTGAATTCTAATTACAGTATGAATGTCTGATATTTAATGACCGATTCTAACTCATTGGCTTGGTTTTATCAAACTTGATTAGGTTTCCAATCTAAGATTTTTCTTAATAAATAACATCAATCGTTCAATTTTGTTTTTATCATTAATTTGATATCAAACTGATAATAATTGAATAGGATGTGTGTCAGATATAAATTCAATATGAAAATATAAATAAAAAAAGTCTCGTACAAATAACTCAAAAGTTTTATTTTTTCGAAGAAACGCTTTGACTTTTTGCTGCTATTTCAAAGAAAGTGTCTCATAAAATAATATTTTAAATTAGACAGGGTCGTAGTAATTTATTATAATAGACCCTAATAAATCAATGGAAATAATGGGCATCGACCATTCGCCCTCTTCCTTATAATATTCTTTTATCCAGCCTAAACGTTGTATTCTGTGGCGACAAGTTTAGACACGATCTCGCAAAAAGCAGATGTAAAAGGATCACATGGCATCATGTATATCATAATTTATTATAATAGACCTTAATAAATCAATGGAAATAATGGGCATCGAACATCCGCTCCTTTTTTATAATATCCTTTTATCCAACCTAAACGTTGTATTTTATGGCGACACGTTCAGACACGATCTCAAAAAGCAGATATAAAAGGATCACATGCATCATGTATATCACAAGATATTTTAATACCACGCGGCTAGTATCCAGGCTGACGTTGTGTTCAAGTGAAGGCAGTAACTAGGCAATTATTAATCATGGAGGTAAGATTACGTACTTATATAGTATAATTTCATGATATATATGAATATTCGTATTAAATTTTAATCCCTGTTGACCAAGTGACAAGAATACGTGTTACAACGATATCTTTGTTACTAGTAAAGTTAAAGTAATAAGACCAAGATTAATATTTTTTATAATTAAAATCTTATGTTTCTAACCTAACCTAACCTATAACGGTCACAAAAATCTATAGATTCATTCTGCAATAAAAATAATATTAATGTATTAGATTTTAATAATAATAAAGGTTCTTTACTGTATATGAATAATTTTGATGACACTAGTGATTATATTTACTTATTTCTATTTTTTTTTTCAGATCTCACCGAATCTCGATGAATTCAAGTTAAAAAACTTTTATTATCCTATTAACTTAAGCGATGACGAAAATGCAAGCAATTCTTGCATATTGAAAAATAAAAAAATCGCAACGAAAAGAGCTGGTAACAATATCGACATATTCTTTGAAAAGCCTAAGAAAAAGAAAAAAACCATTCCGTCTTCATGTGTGGCTCAAGCGTGTGATGGAGGTGTATCATTTATTTCTTCCAATGATAATGACGGAGCGAATGCTTCATACCTCATGAAACTAGAAATTTATGACATGAAGAATCTGAAAGAGGTTTCGCCTGTAGACTATTGGAAACATGCAGACTTGCGATTAAAGTACTACATACAATCCAATACTGATAAACATTATCAGAACACACGAGATATAATATACAACATTACAAAGCAGATCGCCTGCAAGGAAGACTGTAAAAAATATTTCATTGATAGAGACAGTAAGAAACAATAGAACTTTCTCTAACTCATCACAAATCAAACCCATAATATAACTTTACTTACAAAAACCTTTTAAAAAAATACAACCCCCACTGCCGCTCTCGCCTCGCAAACAAATTATAAAGAGGTCAGTCATTCGCTACAAGCGTTCATACTAAGCACAACGAAACACAATGGCTGAGCTTGACAACTCTGTATACGACGAAGAAATGGTCGCGATATGTGAAGAAATTGAAGACAACTTTTTGCACCTATGTAAAAAAATTGAAAAGGACCATGCAGAGATGTGAGTGATCAATCTTGTTTAAACTTGACTTTTATGGAGGGGTTTGATTTTGTATATAAATATACGGACATCTAGAACGTTTTATTCAGTCACGAGTACGCAGTGAATATATAAAAGTTACTATGGAATTCTTAAACAGTGATGATATTAGTTCATTTACAAAACAGTTTTTGATCGATAAGATGCATAAATTCATACGTTTGTGGTATATCAGTGATAGACTTCCAGGGTGGATGTTACAGGATCCTGATATAAAACCCTATTTTACTCCTTGTAGTGGACATTTTCAAACGTGTTCTGTATTTGATGATATATATGATGAAATTGATGGAGTATTCCCGATGGAAGCTTATTGTACTTTATGCAAAAAGTCTGAAAAATAAATAGTTTATGTAAGTTGAATATTTATTAACATCAACTTAAAACGTAACACGGAATATTATTTGAATTTTATATATTTATTGGTTTACTTCATTCCAGTACGGATCAGTTTGGAGCAGGAGTGAGACAAGTTGGAGAAGCAGTCAAAAGAAATGCCACAGAACATGGAACTTCTCAATATTCAAGGAAGCGTTTATACGCACAAAAGTCTACATCACCTGGGAAGGCAACAGCTTCACCACCGAACACAGAAACAGAGCCATCTGTAAGTTCTGCAAACTTAAATAGCATTAAATGCCCAACTTGTGAAATATTTGTTAACAAAAGGTACTTTACCAATCATCTTAAAAGTAATAGGCATAAAAATAATGTTTTCACGTTGATACCGAACTTAAATAATGTTCAGTTAATAGAAAAAGCGTTCGGTCAGAGATTAGTAACATACAGAGTATTCTCTAACTCTGCTACAACTGATACCGACTTTAAAACTCCTGAATCATTTCTTGGTTCAATTCGAAGCACTGTTCAAACATTACTGGAAAAAGTCTTGAAAGAAAATACCACAGTTAAAGTTAATTTTATTTTAAATGGGGATTTTGTTCAGGCAACGAAAAATTTAGAGAACTCCTTTGACTTTCAAACTTTTAATTACATGTTCTGTTTAGGTGATGAATTTGATGATATTTACTCAAATATAAGTTCTGAAATTTCAAACAAAATAAGTAATTTTGAAAAGAAAGATAGTGGTTGGAGTCTTAAAAAAATGAGATATGTCGATCTAAACATTAACAAATTCAACCCATTAAAAGGATCTTCATACATAGACCTACCGATAGATATCAAACGTAAACGAGCAGTAGTTAATGTTAAAAACAATGATTATCAATGTTTTCTATGGGCTGTTCTATCCGCTTTATATCCTGTGAATAGAAATTCAGACAGAGTTTCCTCATATTTATCTAAACAAAACTTGCTAAATTTCAAGGGTATTGCTTTTCCAGTAAGACTAAAAGATATTATAAAATTTGAACGCTTAAATAATATTAGTATTAACGTTTTTGGAATAGAAAAATCTAATAATAAATCTACGAAGATAATTGGGCCTCTGCATTTTACCAAATGTCGTAAATTAGTTCATGTAAATTTATTATATTTAGATAATGGTTCTAACGGTCATTATTGTTATATTAAAAACCTTTCTAGACTAGTCAGTCGTCAATTAACTTCACATGAACATGCAGTCTATATCTGTGATGGCTGCTTGCTTTATTTTCAAACATATGATAAATTGATTTCTCATAGACAATTTGATTGTAATCACGTTAGAACAGATTTGCCTGATATCAGTAAGGCAAAAATTTCATTTAACAAATTTGAACGTGAACTAAGAGTACCTTTTGTGATATACGCAGATTTTGAAGCATTTTTAAAGCCAATACAAGGGTGTGATAATAATCCATCTCTATCGTATACCAGTAATTTTCAAAAACATGATGTGTATAGTTTTGGATATTATATCAAATGTGCGTATAACGGTAGCCTCTCCAAATATATAACTTATACAGGTAGTGATTGTGCAAAAGTGTTTATGGAAAGTTTGAATGAAGATTTAAAATATATATCTAAAGAGTATTATGTCAAAGTTGATCCTCATCCGCTTACAGATGAAGCTAGGAGAAGAATATCTTTGACAACTACTTGTTGCATATGCAAAGACACTCTGAAATTAGATAGTAGCTTAAATTTTGATAAATATACTGGAATCTTTACAGGTGTTAGTCATAAAGCTTGTTGTAAAAAGTTAGAAACCCCTCGATTTATACCGATTATTTTGCATAATCTTAGTAATTATGATGCTCATTTCATTGTGCGCGCATTAAATTTTGCTGAAGGTGACATTAAAGTTATACCACAGAATAAAGAACGTTACATTTCCTTCTCAAAGATATTAAAAATCGAGAATCAAAATTTTGAGTTAAGATTTATTGACTCTTTTAAATTTTTATCATGCAGCTTGGAATCTTTATCAAATAATTTGAATGATGAGGATTTTATCGAGCTGCGTAAAAATTTTCAGCACCCTGACGATTTTTATTTTTTAAAACGCAAAGGCATTTATCCATATGATTACATGACCTCATTTGAGTCATTAAAGTTAACTTCACTTCCCACACAAGATCAGTTTTACAATATACTAACTAATAGCGATGTTACAAATGAAAATTATAAACACGCTAAAGATGTGTGGCATCATTTTAAGTGTCGCAATATGGCTGATTATTCTGATTTATACCTGAAAACTGACGTGTTACTTCTAACTGATATCTTTGAAAATTTTAGAAACGTTTGTATCAAAACTTACGATTTAGATCCTGCACAATATTACACTGCACCTGGCCTAAGTTGGGATGCAATGTTGAAGCACACAAAAATAACATTAGATCTATTGACAGATTTTGATAAAATTGCTTTCATAAAGTCTGGTATACGTGGTGGTATTTCTCAATGCAGTAACCGTTATGCTCATGCTAATAATAAATATATGTTCAATTTTAGTGAGACAACTCCTACATCTTACCTTACTTACTTAGACGCGAATAATTTGTATGGCTGGGCTATGTCTCAATATCTTCCTACGGGTGAATTTCAATGGGTAAATTGTGACACAAATTTTATGGTTCCAATTGACTCAGAAATAGGTTATATTCTTGAAGTGGATTTAGAATATCCACAAACTTTGCATGAATCACATTCAGACTTTCCACTATGCCCAGAAAATATATGTATTGGTGGTAGCAGAGAAACAAAATTAGTTCCAAATTTATATGATAAAACTAAATACGTTATTCACTACAGAAACCTCATACAGTGCATAGAAATGGGATTAAAGTTGAAAAAAGTTCATAGGATTTTAAAATTTCGTCAAAGTCCATGGTTACAAAACTATATAGATTTAAATACACAATTACGTATGTCTGCAACATCTGATTTTGAAAAGGATTTTTATAAATTAATGAATAATTCAATATTTGGGAAGACTATGGAAAATGTAGAAAAACGTGTGGATGTCAAACTTTGTACTCATTGGGAAAATAGGGGTAAATGTCAAGGTGCTCAAAATCTAGTAGCACGACCTGAATTTCATAGTCTGTCTATATTTTCAGAAAACTTAGTGGCCGTTCAACTTAAAAAAACAAAAATACTCTATAATAAACCCATCTATCTAGGACTTTGCATATTAGACATATCCAAAACGCTCATGTACGATTTTCACTATAATTATATGAAAAATAAATACGGTTCACGCTGTAAAATGATGTATACCGACACTGACAGCTTCATATATCAGATTTTTACTGATGATTTCTATGAAGATATTAAACCAGACTTGAACAAATACTTTGATACCTCTGACTATCCTTTTGATAATCTTTTTGGTTACCCTCAGATAAACAAAAAAAAGATTGGTTTTTTCAAAGATGAAAATAACGGTAAGATCTTTACAGAATTTGTCGGTTTAAGGTCAAAAATGTATGCGATGAACGTACAGAATAAATTTATAGCTAAAGCAAAGGGAGTTAATAAGTCCGCTACAAAAAAGTTTAATATGCGAAATTACAAAAACGTCTTATTTAAGAAAAATAATCAAATATGTGAAATGTACAGATTTAGATCGATAAAGCATGTTATTTTTACTCAAAAGGCTAACAAAATTTCTTTATCGCATTCTGATACTAAACGATTTTTAATTAGTAACTGTACTGATACTCTGGCTTGGGGTCATTATAAAATAAAATCATATAAAAGTGATGAATAAACTAACATACACTATTAAAATGACTTTATGTTTAAGAATTGCTAAGTATTATTATTATTTCGTCAATAGTACCTAAGAATGTAAATATGTAATTATAATATAAAATACGAACTTGTTGAGTTTTTTTTAATTGGATTCCTACCTCTTCCAAAAACACACGTATTCTAAAAATGTATCACTTTCTTCATCCATTTACTGCAATCGTGGCAGGTCCGAGTGGTTGTGGTAAATCAAACTTTGTTACTAATTTTCTAAAATATTGTAATGATATATGTAATACAAGTTTTGCACAAATTTTATGGTGCTATGACGAAATGCAGCCACTCTACAACCTAGAAAATGTATCTTATGTTCAAGGGTTACCAGATATGAGTATGTTCGACGGCATACAGCCACGATTAGTTATAATTGATGATCTTATGAGAGAGTCCGATGGTCGTATTGTTGACATTTTTACTAAAGGTAGTCACCACAGAAATTTAAGTGTGTTTTATATTACGCAGAACTTGTTTCACCAAGGTAGAGGACAACGAGATATATCTCTCAATACAAGCTATATTATTTACTTCAAAAATCCTCGAGATCGAACACAAATACGTTACTTAGCACGTCAAGTGTTTCCAGATAATTGTAAATTTGTTGAAGAAGCTTATAAAGATGCTACTGTCGAACCACATGGTTATCTAATGATCGACTTAAAGCAGAATACACATGATCTCTGTCGCTTTAAAACCAAAATCGATCCAATAAAAAATCTATGTGTTGTCTATGTACCAAAGAAGGGACTTAAATACAATATACATCAACCAATTATAGTTAGTGATAAATAATGGTCGAAGATAGCACAACGTTAGATGAAAAATCGTTAAGGTGTGCATTACAAACTTTCAAACCAAAATATCGTAAAATATTGCTAAAGTCGCTTAGTAAAAAAGAGATAGATCTGGTTTGTAAATATATTCAAGAAATTTTCAAAGATAAAACCCCAACAGAAAGAAATAAACGATCGTCTATTGTTAAATTGAACTGTTTTCTTTCAACTAATATTATATAAATATTAAGTTATTTTAAAAATCGCTATCAGTCGGATATAATGCCTGGACGAGTGACAACTCATAAGGATTTATTAAAATCGTTACACACTCTCAAACCTAAATACCGCACAGCTTTATTAAAAGCTTGTAACGAGGAAGAAATAAATTGTATTTGCGAATGCATTTATAACACCTTAAATGGTAAAGTGGTTTTAAAAGAAAACGAGAAATCAAAATTAAGAAAACATAAAAATATTCTCAGAAAACTAATAGGTAAAGGTAAAAATAAAATAAGAAAAAGAATTATCATTCAAAAAGGAGGAGCATTTCTGCCTATCATTCTAGGAGCTGTGTTGAGCGGATTATTAAAAAAATTTTTATGATCAATTATTTTAATTAAAAAAAATGGATAATACTAAGAAAATGATTCTCATTGAACAAGATGTTATTGATAGACTTAAATCAAGAGACACAACGTCTGAAAGTAATTTATCTAGATTAGATAAAGAAATGCAAAATATATTAAGTAGTAAAATGGACGATCGCGAAAAATGGTCACTGTACATGCAAATCTTACAAAGATATCTCCATTTCGCTAATGAAAATCGAAAACCAATAAAACTACCCGTGACCGTTGAAGGTGAGCATAAATATTCAGAAGATTTGACTCCTCATAAAAAGACAATTAAAGACGAGGACGCACCAGTTGACGAAAACTCCGTACATGATAAGGACGCACGAGATGTATCAAATGAAACATTGTATACACCTATTTACATAAATAAATTCATCCCAAAGACGTATCGGAGAAGAAGTGAATTATTGTTGGACACTATTCTCAATCATAAAGATAAAATTAGTTGGAACGAGGAGGGGTTGGTGTTCATCGATAATGAAGTTGTAGACGACAGCAACATTGTTGATCTCGTGAATTATACTCTTAGGCCTTTAAAGCGCCCGAAACCTAATGGATGGAAAAAGTTTACAGAAACTATTAAAGATATAAGGGTTCCTCTCACTTGTATTGGTAATCCGCAAACTCTTGAGTATATTAATAATCTTTCTCTGAAAGGACAACACCATCTAACACCAAGTGATGATAGTAATCCAAAAATCAAAACATCATATAAACTGAGAAAGAGAAAAGACATTTGGGAAAGATGGAATCCGTACTAGACATTAAAGATATATATTACGACGTATCGAATCCAGCGGGATACAGCAGTGTTGGCAAGTTAACTCGAGCGTTAAAAGGTAAAATGAACAAAAAACAAGTAAAGGACTGGTTGCAATCCCAGGAAACTTATACACTACATAAACCGGTACATAGAAAATTTCAACGAAATAGATACATATTGTCAAATTTTAATGAACTGTGGCAAGCTGATTTGAGTGATATGCGGACTTATTCTCAATATAATGATGGTTTTAAATATATACTTTGTGTTATTGATGTTTTTAGTAAATACGCTTTCGCTAGGCCGTTAAAAAAGAAAAATTCAGAAAGTATAAAGGAAGCGTTTGAAAGTATATTTACTGAAGCTAACGCGACCCCCACACACATACAATCGGATAAAGGAACAGAGTTCGTATCAAAGGATGTTGCACAATATTTTAAAACTAAAAATGTAAACTACTATACTACAAATAACCCAGATATTAAAGCTAGTATTGTCGAGAGATTTCAACGAACTCTAAAAACTAAAATGTGGCGTTATTTTACACATAAAAATACATACACTTATATTGATATTTTGGATGATTTGCTTTATTCTTATAACCATAGTTTTCATTCAAGCATTAAGATGTGTCCATTTGAAGTTAGTTCTAGTAACATCATGAACGTTTGGAATAATTTATATGAGAATAAAAAATATAGATTGGATGTTATACAAAAAAATAAGTTTGAAGTTGGTGATCACGTAAGAATAACTAGACATAAGCATATTTTTCAAAAAGGCTATGAAACTAATTGGAGTGATGAAATTTTTATCATCACAGCTATAAAAAATAACATGCCTAAAGTAGTCTATACACTCAAAGATCTTCAGCATGAGCCCATTATAGGAACATTTTACGAGAATGAATTACAAAAAGTAATTTATAACCCCACTACTCATTATAAAATAGATAAAATACTGCGTTCTCGTAACTCAGGAAACAGAAAAGAGGTTCTTGTTAAGTGGAGAGGTTATCCCAACAAGTTTAATAGTTGGATCTCTGTATCAGAACTTGAAAAAATATGAGAGAAGACAGCTTTTATCTCACTTTGCTAAGTAACAGTTCCATGACATACTTTGCTGAAAACACTACAGCAAATTTTTTTACCAAGTTACCAAAGACTATGAAATTAGAAGGCGAATGGGAAGTCGCTATTGTGGAATTTCATTACCCATGTAGTATGTTTAATCTGGAAGAAAATGAAAATATTATTTACATCACGTCTAAAGGCGATAAATCGCAGTTATTTACGCATCTGGAATACATGACACCAACCAACTATATTAGTGTGGATCAATTCGTTGTCGATTTTAATGAAAAATTAAAGGATAAAGTTAAGCTTAGATATGATACATTATCGAAACTCGTTACAGTGAGTAGTTGGGCAATCGACGTTACATCTGTGGTATGTAGTCCTAGACTGAGTGTGCAGTTAGGCTTTGCACCATTTACTAATTTAATAAAACATAACTTCGGAAAATATCCCGCGAATCTAAACTTGGGTCTACCTTCACAACTTTTAATATATTGTGATATAGTAGAACCACAAGTAGTGGGTGATGTCATGACACCTTTATTGAGAATTGTTTCGTTGGATCCCACCAAATATGTATATGGCGCTTCTAAAATAAATATCTTTTCGTCCCCTCATTATGTACCTGTTATGCGCAGGGAATTTGACGTTATAGAAATAGATATAAGAACAAGTACAGGTCAAAGAGTACCATTCCAGTTTGGAACTACGTGTATAAAGGTACATTTTAAAAAAGTCAAGTGAAAATATCAATCATGTCTTGTCCATATTTACATTATTATACTCATCAAGCTGGTTCTGGTATGGGGGTAATTTACAAAGGTGCACCACATCAGCGAGGTCATGGTATAGGGAGCTTTTTGGGGGGTTTGTTCCGATCGGTTCTTCCACTTTTAAAAAATGGTGCGAGATTTGTAGGCAAAGAAGCTTTAAATGCAGGTGTAGGTCTTCTATCTGACATGTTAAATGTTCAACCAATGGGTGAATCTGTCAAATCACGCTTGAAAACGGCAACTTCAAATTTGAAAAGGAAAGCTGATGAAAAAATAGATTCAGTAATGTCTGGATCCGGATATAAAATAAGAAAGCTAAAAAGGAAGATCATCACTTCTAAAAAACCTTCCAAACGGAACGGTACTAAAAGAAATAAACGACAAAATATTCAAGATATATTTTCTTAAATTACTTCTCGTAATTCAAAAATGGCGTTTTTACATCATCATTCCTGTGAATGCGTAAAATCAGAGTTGGATTTATTTGCTCTACCATCTACGCAAACGAGTATTGAGAGTGGTCAATGGATACATTACAATCCCATTTCATCATTGACTGACGATGGACCGATTGAGTTTTTAGTACCGGGCAATGGAGACGATTACATTGACTTGTCCCACACTTTACTTCATATAAAAGCTAAAATACAGAATGGTGATTCAAGCAAACTTTTAGCAGGAATTCATGTCGCTCCAGTTAATAATTGGTTGCATTCTCTTTTTAGTCAGTGTGATATTTATCTTAATCAAAAGTTAGTGTCTCCTCCAAATAATACCTATGGATATCGCGCATACATTGAAACGTTACTCAATTATGGAAAAGCTGCTAAGGAAAGCCATCTTACTTGTGGACTTTGGTACAAAGACACTGCTTCGAGCATGGATTCATGTGATGTTTCAAATCGAGGATACGTTCAAAGAGAAGAACTGGCAAAGGAAAGTCACACTATTGAAATGATAGGTCACATACATGCTGATATTTTCAATCAAGATAAGTTTTTAATCAATGGTGTTGAAATGCGCTTAAAACTAGTTCGTTCAAAAGATACTTTTAATTTAATGTGTTCATCTGTAGATAAAAAATTCAAAGTCCATATTTCAAGTGCTAGTCTCATTATGCGTAAAGTTCGTATCAATCCTTCAGTATTAATTGCTCATGAAAAAGTATTAGCAACCACTCCTGCAAAATATCCAGTTACGCGTGCCGAGGTTAAGGTTTTGACTATCCCATCAGGAATCCAGGGTAAAATGCTCGACAATGTATTTTTAGGTCAAATACCTAAAAGATGTATTGTTGGGTTCGTTAGTAATGCTGCATTTAATGGTGCTCTTAATGTGAATCCGTTTAATTTTGGTAACTATGGTCTCAACTTATTTGGTTTGTATGTCGACGGTCAATCTATACCATCGAAAACGTTGGTTCCATCTTTTCATGATAATACATATATAAGTGCATATCATACCTTGTTTTCGGGAACGGGAATTCATTTCCTGAACGAAGGAAACGATATTTCCAAGGCAGAGTACAGTCATGGTTATTGCTTGTATGCATTTGATTTAACTCCAGATCTATCCGCTAACTCAAACTCTCATTGGAATCTTATAAAGCGGGGTAGTGTAAGGTTTGAAGTTCGATTCGATAAAGCTCTAACTACAACACTTAATTGCATTGTGTATGCAGAGTTTGATAATGTAATTGAAGTCAATAAAAATCGAGAAGTCAGCTTAGATTATAATAGTTAAGATAAATATAAGTGGAGATTTCTAATGTTTAAGTCATTCTGTGTTAGGTCATGCTATTACAAAGATATGGATACAAAAGAGATAGAAAATTATTTAAAACAAATAGATAAAAATATTGAGTTCAATGTGTTTGCGGCGAATCAAATGCCTGTGTATTTTACTAAGCCAGTATATCTCATTTCAAATTTAGATCCTGATACAAGACCGGGATCACATTGGGTTGCTATATATGTAGATATTTACGGATTTGGAGAATATTTTGATTCGTTTGGCCGTAAACCAGAAGGATATCATGAAATGTTTTTAAAAACCAACTGTAAAAAGTGGATTTCTAATAATAAAATACTTCAAAATTATTTCAGTGCGCAATGTGGACTCTATTGTTTAGTTTATATTTATTTTAAGTATAATCATGTTTCAATGTCTAACTTTATTGATTTTTTTTCTAATGACACTGTAACAAACGATAAACTTGTACAACAAATGTTTATTTCTTTATTTAAAACTTGAATAAACAATAACTATGTGAAATGAGGTTGTTTTATTTATTTCAATTATCTATTAAATTCAAAGCGTAATAAATAAAAACTTAATATAATTTTAAAGAAATTTATTACAAAAAATTAAAGTAAAAGAACATATTTGACTTAAAATTATAACACAATTATTATTTAATCTCCCATCGATTCCCAATCTATCTCCAGAGTATTCGATAGATTCTCCTGAAGAATCACGAATGGAATTGGGACTTCGTAATCTCTGTAGTCAGACACATGGAATGAATCAGGGCTATATAAACTTGGACTTGGAGACAGGATCACTAGTTCATCCGTTTCGTCTTCTTCAAATAATGATTGAGACATTGGTTGGTACTCAACCATGTACTCGAAGTTTAATGGAGCTATTGGATTGGAATAACCCCTTTTAATTTGGTCCTCCACGTCCTCACATATTAACACTAATTGTTCTTCAATATCACTCTCTTCGTTCTTATCCAGGACACGACACATATCATTTTCTAATTCAATTTCTTCACATATCGCGACCATTTCTTCGTCGTATACAGAGTTGTCAAGCTCAGCCATTGTGTTTCGTTGTGCTTAGTATGAACGCTTGTAGCGAATGACTGACCTCTTTATAATTTGTTTGCGAGGCGAGAGCGGCAGTGGGGGTTGTATTTTTTTAAAAGGTTTTTGTAAGTAAAGTTATATTATGGGTTTGATTTGTGATGAGTTAGAGAAAGTTCTATTGTTTCTTACTGTCTCTATCAATGAAATATTTTTTACAGTCTTCCTTGCAGGCGATCTGCTTTGTAATGTTGTATATTATATCTCGTGTGTTCTGATAATGTTTATCAGTATTGGATTGTATGTAGTACTTTAATCGCAAGTCTGCATGTTTCCAATAGTCTACAGGCGAAACCTCTTTCAGATTCTTCATGTCATAAATTTCTAGTTTCATGAGGTATGAAGCATTCGCTCCGTCATTATCATTGGAAGAAATAAATGATACACCTCCATCACACGCTTGAGCCACACATGAAGACGGAATGGTTTTTTTCTTTTTCTTAGGCTTTTCAAAGAATATGTCGATATTGTTACCAGCTCTTTTCGTTGCGATTTTTTTATTTTTCAATATGCAAGAATTGCTTGCATTTTCGTCATCGCTTAAGTTAATAGGATAATAAAAGTTTTTTAACTTGAATTCATCGAGATTCGGTGAGATCTGAAAAAAAAAATAGAAATAAGTAAATATAATCACTAGTGTCATCAAAATTATTCATATACAGTAAAGAACCTTTATTATTATTAAAATCTAATACATTAATATTATTTTTATTGCAGAATGAATCTATAGATTTTTGTGACCGTTATAGGTTAGGTTAGGTTAGAAACATAAGATTTTAATTATAAAAAATATTAATCTTGGTCTTATTACTTTAACTTTACTAGTAACAAAGATATCGTTGTAACACGTATTCTTGTCACTTGGTCAACAGGGATTAAAATTTAATACGAATATTCATATATATCATGAAATTATACTATATAAGTACGTAATCTTACCTCCATGATTAATAATTGCCTAGTTACTGCCTTCACTTGAACACAACGTCAGCCTGGATACTAGCCGCGTGGTATTAAAATATCTTGTGATATACATGATGCATGTGATCCTTTTATATCTGCTTTTTGAGATCGTGTCTGAACGTGTCGCCACAAAATACAACGTTTAGGTTGGATAAAAGGATATTATAAAAAAGGAGCGGATGTTCGATGCCCATTATTTCCATTGATTTATTAAGGTCTATTATAATAAATTATGATATACATGATGCCATGTGATCCTT
This sequence comes from Morpho achilles, assembly GCA_947086495.1. Classification (NCBI taxonomy): domain Eukaryota; kingdom Metazoa; phylum Arthropoda; class Insecta; order Lepidoptera; family Nymphalidae; genus Morpho; species Morpho achilles. The sequence continues at coordinate 11,865,681 of CAMTZB010000007.1, read as the reverse complement.
TTACATCTGCTTTTTGCGAGATCGTGTCTAAACTTGTCGCCACAGAATACAACGTTTAGGCTGGATAAAAGAATATTATAAGGAAGAGGGCGAATGGTCGATGCCCATTATTTCCATTGATTTATTAGGGTCTATTATAATAAATTACTACGACCCTGTCTAATTTAAAATATTATTTTATGAGACACTTTCTTTGAAATAGCAGCAAAAAGTCAAAGCGTTTCTTCGAAAAAATAAAACTTTTGAGTTATTTGTACGAGACTTTTTTTATTTATATTTTCATATTGAATTTATATCTGACACACATCCTATTCAATTATTATCAGTTTGATATCAAATTAATGATAAAAACAAAATTGAACGATTGATGTTATTTATTAAGAAAAATCTTAGATTGGAAACCTAATCAAGTTTGATAAAACCAAGCCAATGAGTTAGAATCGGTCATTAAATATCAGACATTCATACTGTAATTAGAATTCAGTTAATTTGATTAATTAATGTTGGAAAGGAAAGTCGTGGATCAAATGGAAAATCCAATTGGTCAAGGAGTCCGATAAGTTAATCTAATAAAATACGAGAAAACCGATTCGTTACGAGGGTAAGTTAGGAAATTCCTATTGCAACCCAGGATCCAATTGGAAAATCCGAAAAGACCTTTGACGGTCAATTGGAATTTATTCTGATTGGAATCTGCTTTGGCGAGCTTTTTTTAGGAACCGCTAAGTTAGCCTATTTCAAGGTGCTGGGAGTGAGTTAGAACCGGCTATTCCCTACTACTGGCGATTTAAATGTTTATAAAGACTTAAACATAAATAATTATGAGGTATTATAAAAAAATATCATTCATATTTCGTATAGCACAAAGGCGAAAGCAAAAGTCATAATCAGTACAATGATTTTATGGAGGGAGAATTCTTTGATTACTTGAACATAAAGGGCTTCTGTTCAAAGCCCGTGATCAGCTTTATCCCTTTGTTAGTTTTAATCAATCAGGGAGATGTTATATTTTTTTAACCGTAAATACTAACCAAAAAATATTTCCTTTGACATTTGTTTACTTCTTACGCCGTGTGGTATCCGGCTGAATAGAATAGTACCACCCTCATTTCTTACCGACGTGTCGTAAAAGGCGACTAAGGTAATTCGACCCGCCGTGTGGTATCCGGCTGAGTAGAATAGACCAACCTCATTTCTTACCGAGGTGTCGTAAAATACGACAGAGGTAAGTTGACGTCAGGCATGCGGCCGGTCGTAAAACGCAGCCAAATCATATGACAGCATGTTTATAATATGTTGAGCCGACCCCACGTAGAGTGAGATAAGGGCAGGAAGATGATGATTTGTTTTCTTCTTATCTTATTTGTTAAATATTCCGTATGGTATCCGGTTGAGTAGAATAGACCACCCTCTTTCTCTCAGAGGTGTCGTAAAATACGACTAAGATGAGTTGACGTCAGGTAGGCCGGCAATAAAATACGAAGCTAAATTATGTGACACCATGTTTATAACATGTGTCACATAATTTAGCTTAACAAGAGCAGGAGGAGGATGATAATCTTATTTGTTAAAAATTCAGAAAAATTTAGGTGTTTAAGTGTATTCATACAACAATCCTATATACCTTTAAATTTCTAATACTTAATAAATTATAACTTTATAGTATTGAAACAGCTATTAATTTTTTCATTGCATTCCGCTAGGAGATTTTTATCTTAATAATCGTTATCCCTAATAAATTCATATGAAAACAATGTGGGTGAGGCTCATGAAGCAGATGGCAAGGGGAGCTATTGCGTGTCTGGTTATTATTAAACTAATATAGGTAGCTGACTAGCTGCTCTTTGACTTTTATTACCTCAAATTGGATAGCGAAAAGCTTTTGTGAACTATTTGAATTGGTTATTAGAAAGTCACTGCGATAAAAGTATTTAGACATCATCCTCCTGCCCTCATCCCACTCTAAGTGGGGCACAACATGTTATAAATATGTTGTCGCATGATGTGGCTACGTATTCGTATGTAGCGTTCGTACGCTAAGTCGTATCTTACGACACCTCGGTAAGAAAAAGGGTGTTCTATTCTACTCAACTGGATACCACTGGTGGATCAACTTACTTTAGTTACATTTAACGACGCCTCGATAAGAAATAAGGGTTGTCTATTCTATTCAGGCGACAACACGGCGGCGGTGATAAAAGTATTAAGTCATTATTCACAAATATTGTTACTTAACTGTATCAAAAATAAGGAAAAATATTTAGTCACTTTTGCCTCGTTAGAATTCCGACATATGCTATATTCACGATCATGTTCCCATCCTCCTTAGGTGTCTCATATTGAGTCATAGTAAAGAAATCCTACTTAGTCACTCACTTAAAATAATACTCTAACTTAGGAATTAACACAGAACTAAGACAAGGCAAAAAGCAGAATGGGACTTTTGAGCCCAATGAAAATCGAGAATTAACAAGTTACAGAACACTCTGATATTAATTCTTCTAAATTTTTTTTAAAATCTGATTTTTAAGTTATAAATAAAGAAAATAAATTTCTGATGATAGGAATAAATTAAAATAAATAATATATGGTACGACGTTAAGATTTTACTAACGTTAAAAGCGATAAATATCCGTCTCCGAAAGTAAGTTATAATTACGGGACTTAAAACGTTTTCGCCCTTACCTTGTTAAGGCGAACAATTTTACCTAAATAGGACGTTAAAGAGAAAATTAAGGAGACGAGCGACCTCGGCTGCTCATTACGGGCAGTATTAAAAGCGGGGCCCTTCTGATAGAATATGTATTTTTACGAGCGTAGGGCGAAACTTCGTGCATGTTTGATGCGTGCAATCTCGGCCCCGCCACCTGCGCGGTGCGTTCCTTCTCGCCAACTTTGCTTGAAATAAAAGAAAGGTATACATATATTTTTTTAAATGCCTTTTAAGAAGCAATTATCTTATATTAAATGGAATGTGAAGTAATTAAGCTATAACATTAATACAAAAGTAATGAAAAAATAATAAATATGAATAAAGAGATGACTTAACTAAGAACAGCCAAAGATGATCAGACTATTTCAGAACATTAATGTTGTTATTTATAAAATTAGGCGTTACTTTGCGGAGATTCATAATACAAAAGTAATGAAAATATTATTTTGCTATAATTAGCGATAAAGGAAAACATATGTAATGCTAAATGTAGAGTGTACTATTCGTTGTCATACCTGATACAGGTAGAATTTTTAAAAACTTATGCATTACCCGCCACCAATAAGTCAACAATACACTAGCATTGCAAACTATCAATAATTGTTTCGCCCCCTAACCGAATCGTCAGGAGATAGACTCCATGACAAAATCGCAAAGCAAAGCATTTTGTTGTTTTGTTGTGTTGCGTTATTGGTGGCGAGTAATGCATGATTTTTAACAAATTCTGCATGTATCAGTTATGAGAACGAATAGCACACTCTACATTTAGCAACACATATATTTTCTTTTATCGGGGATTATAGCAAAATAATATTTTCATTACTTTTGCATCATGAACCTCCGCAAAGTAACGCCTAATTCTATAAATTACAACATTAATGTTCTGAAATGGTATGATTAACTTTGGCTGCTCTTGGTTAAGTCATCTCTATTTATATTTATTAAGTAATTGCGGTACAAGCAATATATACAAGAAAGAAAGAATCATTTCTCGCTCTTCGGTTCGCTTGCTAATAGCAAACGGTGTTTATGAATAATTTCTATACTTAGGGATCAAATTTTAAAAGACTATATAAATATTACAAGGTATGTTCCCATGTAACCTAGTGCTTTCGAATTTTTTTTTTAATCAACGTAGTAGGTTTAATAGTGACGTGCAACTGACCTACAACAACAACAACAAATACATTTTATTGCACATAGAAAAATCTAAAACGAAATACAAAAAAATAAGCATAGTAAATAAGTCTATGTACAACAGGCGACCTTATCGCTAAATCAGCGATCTTTTCCACTCAACCGACAATAAAAGAAAACAGTAAAACAGACCTATTTATAGATTGAGATATTTTATAATTATTATTTTTGGTATTTGATATACTGATCTTATTTTTAACTTTTAGAAATTTTTGTTTTAATTACAAATATATATATATAAATACGAGAGTGATATCAACACAATTTTAATGTTAGGATTTCAAGCCAAGAATAATAAATATTGCCAATAGATACGATTTTTGAAATTATTTCTTCAATGCAACAATGCTATATAGTATACATTTTATATATTTCGTCAATACATTGATATCGGTTAATATTTTTCTCGTATAACTGCGTCATTGTAACTTGTAGGCAATTGGTAATGTAGGCTTATGCAGCAGGGGAGGTTTGGCGGGTGGGGGGAGACATGGGGAACTGTAATCAAGAAGAGTAGAGCCGTCCCCAGGCGCCTCCCGCCCGTGCTCCCCGCCTGAAACCCGCACGAAGCCACCTCGAGGGCAATGCCTCAAAACTTCTATTGACTTTTCGTTTGCCAAAGAAATATTCTTACGTTTTCTTTGTTTGTATGAAATGATTTACTCAGCAACTAGATACGTAAATCCTCAGGTAGGTAAATAATCGTTTAAATAATTTATTTACTCATCAATAAAGCCATTTTTTTATTTTATTTTACTATTACAATCGATTATTAATAAACATTTTTAATCGAATTTAAAAAAAGTTTATATTAATTTCACTTTTGCTTCTTTTATATCTTTTTTGTTTTTTTATGATATGCTATATTAATAGACATTATTATTTTCAAATTTCAGTCAAATTTTGCAAACACCACAACAAAAACAGCAATTTTTATTCGTCCTAGTCCACTTTAATTACTTTTTTATTTTAATCGAATATTAATATTTATAAAACAACTTAAGGAGTAATAAAAACATCTATTATTAATAATCGATATTTTCGAAACGATTTCATCGATTATTTATAAATATATTTAATTTGAATGTCCCCCTCTTTTCTTTAAACCTCCAATATTAAAAGGCAGTGTGACCCGTGTATTTATTTTTGAGATTGTAACAATTGTAATTTAAAAAATTATACAATTTATCCCAAATTGAATGTTTTCTATTATGTAAAACTTTACAAATATATTACTATATATATATAGCTTTTTACCACAACGAAAAATCTTCAAATGACTACACTTTTTAAGCAAACATTGGTAAATCGAACAGGCGGGAAGCAATAATGAATTAAACCTCGCAATAATTATTGGTAAGTCGATATAAAATGCTTTGTAATACCCAACATTTGTGCCAACAATCAGACGGTAATGCACGGCTTTTGTAAAACAACAAAAGTTAACCTGTCTGCCCATCCGGTTAGATGGAATTGAACGATTTTAGGGTTGCAAGGGAAGTAATGACACGCCAGTCTCGAACAATACGCGCAATATTATCGAGATTTTTGTGTGTGAGATATATTTTTGCCATACAATAATAATTCATAATGCTTTGAAATAGAAGGTTCTCTGTAATTTTATTGATTGTTGTATAAAGTGGCAGAAAAACAGACTCGCCATGTGTTATATACAGCATGTCGCGTTGACAGTGCGATCATTATTATACATGCACTTCTGACATCAATCGGTTTAATGCACAATTATTATTTTTAGTGACTTATAGACTCTAATATTGACTAGCCCGTTGTCGCAGGTGGCAGTGACCCTGCCTTAAGCTCTGCAGATCGTAAGTTTGTTTCCCGCTGAGGATTAACATTTTATAAAATACTAGCTTTTACCCGCAACTTTATTTGCGTGAACTGGATAGGTTGATGATAGATGACGCTTGTCAATATCATCCTATTCCTGTAGAATTAACAGGATTTCTATAGCCTATATGTTGCAGTGTATGAGTAATTATTAGTAGGTAATTCTAATTCATAATGTTTGCGTAACAACTTTTTCTTTAATATAAATTGTCTCACTTCGTAGGTGATGGTGGTGCCAGCTATGGCAGAGATCTCTGACATAGGGATAAGTTGACCTTTGTACACTTTTTTACCAATAATGTTTTTTTTCCTACATTTTTTATGGTACATAAATAAATAAATAAATAAGTAATAAGTGAGCCAAACTTCATCGATATTAGTTCAGCGAATTCGCCGTGAAAGAGTAACAAACATACATCCTTACTCACAAACTTTCGCATTTATAATATTTATTAGTGGGACAATTCGTTGTTTCATCGATTCTAGGTTTATTTATGTATGTATTTAAAATATATATGTATGTATTTACCAGTTTTCTGTCATCCATAACACAAGTATCAAGTTACTTATTTTGGACACGGAAGACCGTGTGTGCAATTGTTTCATATATATATTTCTTAAACGTTATTTAGAAAATAAATACATACACGTTAAGATACGGGCTTTACTTCACAAATGTGTATTTATTCTACGCATTTGGAGTGTTCTATTACTGTTATTTTTTTTTTTCATTAAAACGTTGCACGATTTATATGATTCATGAGTACGATCATCATCATCTTCCTGCCCTCCCACTCCCACTCTGAGTGGGGTCGGCACAACATGTTAAAAACATGCTGTCACATGATTTGGCTACGTTTTTACGACCGGCCGCCTGCCTGACGTCGACTTACCTCAGTCGCTTTTTACGACACCTCGGTAAGAAATGAGAGTGGTCTATTCTACACAACCGGATACCACACGGTGGTTCGACTTACCTTAGTCGCCTTTTACGACACCTCGGTAAGAAATGAGGGTGGTACTATTCTATTCAGCCGGATACCACACGGCGTATGATTCATGAGTACGATATTGTATGTATAAAATATAAATTATATATTGTATGTATAATGTATAAAATATACATTTTCTTATTATAATTTGAAACTAAAAAGACCTCAATAACTAATAAATTGGGGTTAATACTCCATTATATACTTCAACATACAACGTATATAAATTGCATTTATTTTTGAAATATATTTTTGGAGTATTTAAAGGTTACTGTAGACATAACATAGTTTTTATATTATTTTTTGCAGGTTTTACAGACTATAATTCCTTTGTTTCTTGTATTTCGTGCATTCGTTAATCACAAATTTTATTTATTTATACATATACCTATCTATACCTACATATACGTTTTTATCATGAAATATGGACGAATCATTTATCAAGAAAACTGCTTTATGTAACTTTGTACAGATATAATTCATAATTTGTGTTTAATTTTTAATTTATTCTCCAAAACAACACAAATGAAACTGTTAAGCAAATCATCATCCTCCTGCCCTTATCCCACTCTAAGTGGGGTCGGCACAATATGTTATAAACACGCTGTTACATGATTTGGCTGCGTTTTTACGACCGGCCGCCTGCCTGACGTCAACTTACCTCTGTCGTATTTTACGACACCTCGGTAAGAAAGAGGGTGGTCTATTCTACTAAACCGGATACCACACGGTGGGTCAACTTACCTTAGTCGCCTTTTACGACACCTCGGTAAGAAATGAGGTTGGTCTATTCTACTCAGCCGGATACCAAACGGGGGGTCGACTTACCTTAGTCGCCTTTTACGACACCTCGGTAAGAAAAGAGGGTGGTACTATTATGAATAGAAATTCAGCCGGATATCACACGGCGTGAAACTGTTAAGCAAATAATTTTGAAAAATCCAATGCAAGCGGATTTCTTTATCCTTTTAAAATTGCCGCATTATATTTCATGGTGAAATAGTGAATATTTAACAATAACATACATAAAATACGTTTGAATGTATATGTATGAAATTTGTATTGGCTTTGGAAGCCAAAAATTAAATCTATAGTTAATGAGCTATAAAGACGTAAATCGAGCGCTTAAATAGCCCAATAGCTAATACCATTAAGTGATAAATGCAGCAGGCCGCGTATGAATAATTCCACTGGATGGATACAATGTACGGCTTTCGCTAAACGGCTCCATATTTTCAAAATCCCCATAGAGCAATAATATTCAATGAGGCGAGTGAGAAGGATGTATTGTAAGGGTAATGTGAAGCGAGACGGGTGATTGCCGGGGACATCGGATGGCAAATCCTGAGGATTAGCGCGACGAGAACGACATGTGGCCTCCCGGCACTTAGCGCGCAACCCTCTGTAGGCATCCCCGTTAGCGTGGACGCAATCCCGTAACGCACCCGAACGTGTCAGCTCATTCGTCACACAAGGCATTTTAAATATTCATTCTTCATTATTAAAGAAGCTCCAAATATCAAAAAATCATTGAACATATAGTTAAGATGGATTGTAGATTCCTTTGCTTAAGTGAGTCTATTTATTGTTTTGTGCGGTATATGCACGCGAACTGCGTCATTTTCGTTTAGTCAACAATAAAACTATTTCAAAAAGCTTTTTACCCAATTATGTTTATACGTATGTGCTGTATAGACCAGGAGGAATTGAAGGAATTATCAATTATTAAAAAAAAACACTAGCTTCTGCTGAGCTGTGATAGCAAAACGGTATGCTAACGGTGGCTATGCTCCTCTCTTCAGCGGGGTCACTGGTACAAACTCCGGGCAAGGCACTAATGACTTTTCTGTTAAAATTTTTGTGTTCAATTGACAATTGCACATACACACTTTTCAGTGAAAGGAAACATCGTGAGGAACCCTACATATATTTGGAATTTTTAAAATATGTGCAACCTACCAATCCGCATTCTAGCGTGATGGATCTTAGCTCCAACCCTTCTTTCCATAAACAGTGAGAGGAGCTCTATGCGCAGCAGTGAGATAATAAGAGACCGTTACTTTCTGGAAAGCGAATTTGTCGGCGTGGTCTTTAGTACCGAGATAAGATATCACATTAATCCCTTGCCCCATACGGCCGAGCAAAGAAGAATACACAATTTCGCTTAATAACATAAGAATGTGTGATGACTAATTTCCTAAATATCGGGTTTTAATTAAAACTTCCAATTATAGGTACACAATACAATAGGAGCATCCCTCCACCTCCAATGACAGATTGTCTACAACTACATTTATTAATATATCACAAAATGGATACACATTTATTAAGTATCCTACAATTCTGCAATTATAACCTGATAGTGCTGATACAAATCAAATATAATTAGATTTCTATCAGTATAATGCAAATGCGGGTAATTGTCGAGCGCCGCTTTCAACAACCTACTTGAAAAAACAACATTTGTCGCACTTGCAAACGAAACTTTTAAATGATAGGAAGGGTATACGAGCCCACTTGCTCGATACTAATCTTGAATGGCGAGCGACCGTGAATCTAAAGGTCGGTGCGGGTCACTTAAGCCGTGGGTCCATTCAGTGGCATCGGAGCGTAACGTCATCGCGGGTATACACTCCATACACTAGGTGGAGGACGTACATGACGCCATATGTCGTACACATTATCGTTCTACTCACTATGTACCCACTGCCCTTTAAGATTGATGACTATTACCCATTCGAGCGTATTAGGGCATGTAAATGTTATGCCATTACTTAAGCAAAGGGCTTTCAGAGTTTAGCGGCGAAATTATTTGCATGTTTAGCCTTTTAAACATTATAAGTTTCAAGTATGGTTTTATAAGTTTCATAGTACACTGTAGACTTCTGTTCCTGTTAATAACGTTTGAATGCTATCATTCATACATCCATTTTCTTATACCATCTTCTTTGATTTTTTGCCTGTACTGTTTGTTATGCTATGCATGCTTCAAAGAATAATAAGATTAAAGATGATGAATGATGAACAGCACATACAGGTTTCGTCAATATTCATCCAAACGGTTAACATTAATTTAACTTGTTAAAAATGTTGTTTGTTTTTGAAAAATGATTACAAAGCACAAATATTTGTGCAACAACACAAATATTTGTGCTTTGTAATCATTTTCCAATATATGTAATATGTAGTATTAAATATCTGCACCTACAAACAAATAAAAGGATATTCTAATTTTAAAATGGGCAACATTTAACAACGTACCTACAAATAAGATAAAAAATTTAATTGATCTTAAAAATGGATAAAGGAATAGAAATTCCTTTATTTCATCATAGGCAAACGAACTCACGGATCGGATAGTATTTAGATGTATAGCTGATATATTCAAGTGCCAAATTACTTATCAATAAGTATCATTAAATCCTAGAACTTCTCTTTGAATATTCTTTCTAATTAAGAGGGCTGAAGTCGTTAACAGTCCATTGAACCCTCATTTGTATTTTATTCACCTTTGTGAGATTCTCATTGAACAATGAAATTTCAGCATTTACCTCGTATAAATCTACATTAAAATAAATAATAAATACCAGCTTGAGGAAGTAATAGTGAGTACTGATTCGTAAAAAAAGTATACACATAAGATAAACAATGAGAGAGGAAACTGTTGAGAGCGTATCATTTGTTTGGTAGGGTCATTTTCACCCTTGTTATACCGCCGAAACACTTGGCACAAAAAGTGTTATGAAGTTAAGTAATGACCCCCTTTAGGAAACAAGTAAAACACACTGCGTGTTGTTTTATTTTTATAGAACGTTAAAAGTTTCACCAACACTTTAAATTCCTTTTACAAGCTAAATCATAACTTTTGTGAATTTTATTGCTTTTCTGATGTAATTTCGACGGCCCATATCAACGGACTATAATAAATATGCATGGCTGATCAAAAGATTATCCGTCACAATGTACCAAGTATATTTTTCAATTGATATAGTCCCGGGTATATAAATATTCAATAACACTTTTTTAAGGACTTTTGCTCCGACCGAAGAAACTCGGCAGATACTTTTCTCAAAAAACAATAATATAATTAGATATAATAACTGTTAATCCTTATAGACCGGTGCGTAGCTGACAGCAGTTAAAGTTCAGTGTCATTATCAGCTGACAGCAGTTAACGTCAGTGTAATTATCATTTCAATAATCTTCAACAGTATGGTATTCATAGTCTTTGGACGTCATAAAAAGCTCTTTAATCTCCAATGTTTGAAGTGGACTGCAAATGTGTCCAGAAACCCAAATTCTGTTATTCAAATTGTGAAGTTAAAGAATTTTTGATTTCTTATCACTAAAGAAGGTTATGTAACCTTACCGTAACACTGAACGATCATCAGTGAAGGCTATTAATACTGACGATTTCCTGTTCTACCTACAACATAACTTAAGTCAAAAAGCAAAGTACAGTCTGTTAGTATTCCACGGCTCGGCATAGCCCTTCTCTTCTCTTTACTGTACAAAAGGGTTGGAGATGAGAATTAACGCTGCTTCAATGCAGATTGGTAGGTTAGACTTAAAAAATTACATGATAAATTAAAATTATCAATTAAGTTAATAAAATGAACGTATCTAAACAAAACTTAAGCATATTTTAAATCTAAACTATTCTATCTAACTATCTATTTAAACAAGCTAAATATAAATATGGTGTAATAAATTTGTCACATTTCATCATATATAGTTAAAGTAAATAGGAAGTAAAACTTTTCAGATAAATTGGTTTTGCTATGAGTAAAATTTTTGTCCAAAATTAAAGACACTATCTAAATACTTTTGTAATACCATTGACTTTTTCCATTAGCAAATCGGCCCTTTTAAGTTTGGTCAGGGAAGCCACATACGAATCAAATGTATCACTAATAATAGACCCGTAGCGTCCTGACCCTCGCGATTCAATTATCGCGCGGGGCTTACATTGATCTGCCGACGGGTGAAAACGATACTTGTGAGAGATTGCTCCATTGTTTTTTCACGCGGCTAAAAAGTTACTAGCACGCGTCAGCGTTTTGATAAGGGTGAATTTGGGTTATTGTGTAAACGCGCTGTGTAAATCTTATTACTGTGTTAGTTTTTAAACGAAATCTCGTGAGATTTGAAAAATGATGCGCGCAGTGTGAAACTCGACCGGTTGAGTCGCTTCAATTATATAACTGTTAACGCACACTATATACAATAACAAGATATAATAGGAATACCACAATTCCCGTTCCGAGATGCACTTCTCTTGAATGACGAACTAAGACAGACTATCACTGAAACGTTTTATCCATAGGAAGACTCAACCGGGAACAACACGTCACAGTGTTGTTACCATTTTAATCAAAAAGGGCGCGATACTCTTGTTTCATGACTGTGTTGCTATAAAATACAAAGCGGAAGTTAATGGCGACAACATAACTGATAGTTTTGGAATACCTGTAATTATTCAACTCTTCAATACAAGATGCTGCAAATAATCATCTTCCTGCCCTTATCCCACTCTAAGTGAGGTCGGCGCAACATGTTATAAAAATGCTGTCAGATGATTTGGCTGCGTTTTTTTGCGTCAGGCCGCCTGCCTGACGTCAACTTACCTTAGTCGTATTTTACGACACCTAGGTAAGAAATGAGGGTGGTACTATTACGATGCTGCAAATAATAATGACGATAAAATAATATTGATAAATATTTATTACAGTTAGGTAGACCCTAACAATGTTTCCATAAATAAGTATCCATCCCGACCGATGACTTAAAAATTTGACATTATTAAACAATAGCAACTAGAATACAGTATGAAAACGGAAAATAATTCAAAAATAAATAAACTGTGTTTTTTGTTTCCGAACTCTAATAATAAAACAATAAGTAAATAAGACGAAATTGAAATTTCAAGTAAAGAATTTTATTTATCTCAAGTTGTGATACACTTTCGCAAAACTTTCGCGAACTTTTTCGCAAAAATTGATGTGAAAAAAAATTATTGTTTGCATTTTTTTTTGCAATACTTATAATACTTACATTAAATGGGTGTTAAGGTGAAAGTGTGAGACATGTAAATTTGCTGCCTATTGTTTTTGTTGTTTCTTTGTACTTTTATAAACCTCTAATTCCGGAATTCACACGGGAACGGAAAATTCATTGACTCAGTCTCAGCTGCAGTAATGTGTTGTTCGGTTTAGCCTAGCTAAGCTAGCTAGATAACTAATAACTATTAAAAGTGTTAATATCCTTTTAAATAAAATAATATATATATATAAGTTTTCCATACAAAAAAAATAATTTAAAAATATTTCGAGAATATAAACAGAGTACTTTTAATCGTAAAATAATTTAAAAACTATTTTTTAAATCACTCTATTCAAATAATTAAAGTTTAACTCAATGGGAAAAATCACTTTAACTTTTATAACGTTCAAATTTTGATAATTTTATCTGTGGTTTGTTTATAAAATAGATTTAATTTGGCATTTGTTTTGATGATCCATATCTGCTTCTATACGTTCAACCAATTTGTTCGTTCTAAATTCAATTAAATTCGATACCTACCTATGGAATATGTATGATAGTTTATTCTTAGAGCAGTATTGTTGGAGTATATACTTCACTTATATTAAATATAAATGGTATAGTGGGCATAACTCAAAAGAATGTCCTTTTTTCTTGTATTCGTATCGTATTTAAGTAACGGATAAATGACAGAGTAATTTGTTAGATATAACGGGGACAGGTGTGTTTGTTACAATTCCAGGCACAACTCATTCTGCGGGTAAGGGATTGTTTACTAAATTCAATTACAGAACCGCAGTGCTCCTTGGCTGTGATTCCACGATAGACCACGCTAAATCAAGCTGGTTGTTCGTGTGAAAGTTCATTGTTTTTCCCCACTAACATATTTCTTTTTGCCCTTTTCACTTCCATAGTGTAGTAACGTTATTTATGTTTTTACCTCATTGCAAGAAGTAACGTTATAAAAGTTTGATGTACCATAAAACAATAAGGCAAACTGCAAAATGGAGTTTAAAGGCTGGTTTCTTTTTATTAGATATTAAATAAATGAATGGGAAATTTATACACAGGGCTGTCCGTCGCTAAATTAACTTAATACTTGTGTTATGAGTGTCAAAACACGGCTAAATATATACATATATAATTTTAAATTCATACTTTAATACAAATATACTACACCCAGACTCGAAAAAACAACAAATTGTTTATAGAAAATGGTGGCCCTCTTCAGGAATCGACCCCCCCAAACCTGCGAAGCGAGGGCAGGGTTACTGCCAACTGCGCCAACGGGTCACTCTATATTACCAGTATACATATTAATAATATATTAGAAAACGTACTCGTAATAATTGGACAGTAGGAAAAAAGTTAAAATCTCACGAGGCAGTTGATATTGTCTCCTTAGATTTTACTAATTACTACAACAATTTTTTATTAAAAAGTAATTTTCATACTTTCAATGCTTAAATACATAATTTTAATTTATTTTCTCTTTTTCCATACCAGAAACAAACTTCAATTTGTAAGGACATATAAAGATAACTGAATTAACAAATGCCGTCGTAGTACTCAATAGTACTACTACAGTATAGTAGTAGTATAGTATACTCAATAGTAATTGTACTATAATACATATATTTCCTTTTCTTGTAAACTTTGTATTAGTATGTGAAGATTTTTTTCCTTTATACCTCTATTTAAGCTCATTGTGCGCACAGAGGTGCGTGAGATTAACATATTTAAACATATGGAATGATGAAGAAAAATTTAATTTATTTTATTTTATTTATATTTTTGAAATAGTAATATTCAGTCAAAGCATAAATAGTACTGCTCCAATAATACCTTGACAAAACATCGCTCATGGTTTGCAACAGTGATAAAACTTAAAAAGCACGTGTTTTTGACTAGGAACAGGTGTAAATTTAAAAATAGGTACACGTTATTTTCAGCACCAATGAGTTTTTCTATTAAAACTTATGTGTCTAATTGATAATTGCAATTTATCACACGCTATTCAGTGAAGGAAAACATCGTGAGGAAACCTGCATATCTCTAGAGAATCCTAGGGATATGTGTAACCTACCAATCCGCATTGGAGCAGCGTGGTAGGTCTTAGCTCCAACCCTTCTCTCCAAAAATGGAGAGAGGAGGCATATGCCCAGCAGTGGGATAGTAACAGGCCGTTACTTACTTACTTACTTTATTTTCAGCAGTAACACCGGCAGAGTAAACTATTTTTTTGTATTTTCCTTAGCAATGATAAATTTAAACTGTAAAAGATAATATCACAAAATATGATATTTTTGGATTGCACCACTATTTCAGCCCTTGAGCAACATATTGATAGGATGGACAAAGAAGAAATAATGTAATTCTTATAAAAAATATTTTTTTATTAATTTTTGGAATATAAAATCACTTCTGTTAGTCATTTATATAACCAAAAAATTTTCCCCACATAAATTAATGTTAGGTGAAGCTTTAGAAGTATAATAACTTTGAGCAAGTACGTTCATTTAATTTCGTCAAAGTTAAAATCTAATTTGTTCACGATACCTTAGAAAAGAGCCTCAAAAGACCTGATTGAAATTTTAAATCAATTATTTTATTAAGATAAGATAAGAACATCTTATTATTAATGGACATTAATCTAGTCTATTAATACATAAGTAATAGACTGGCGTCGTTTTATATTGCCGTGTGGTATCCGGCTGAGTAGAATAGATCACCATCATTTCTTACCGAGGTGCCTAAAAGGCGAGTAAGGTAACTCGACCCGCCGTGTGGTATCCGGCTGAGTAGAATATTCCACCCTCATTTCTAACCGAGGTGTCGTAAAAGAAGACTAAGGTAACTTAACCCACAAAAAAAACCATGTGGTATCCGGTTGAGTAGAATAGACATCCTTATTTCGTATCGTAAAATACGACTAATCTTAATTGACGTCAGGCAGGCCGGTTGTAAAATACCATAGCCAAATTACACAACACAACGTGTTGTGCCGACCCCACTTAGAGTTAATATGAATGTTAAACATAAAATTTTAGAGTAAGAAGTGTCAAATATATGATCACTTTAAAAAGATAAGACAATAATATTTGGGTAAGTTATGCTAAGAGTATTATAGTTCCGCCATATGGCGTAAATAGCAAATCATTTATTACTCTGATGCACAGGTAATTACCAGTTACTTCATAAAAAAAACAATAGGGTGTATCACGCGTTGACTGCATGCAATTGCCCTTTTGATTAACATAAACAGATGTTATCTTAAAACAGTGTTATTACATTTTTATGAATTACATATTAGGGACATACAATATCTAAGTATTACTAAAGGTTTGCAGAGTCGAGCTCTGGGTAAGCACAGATTAATTTACTGTTAAAACATAAAATTAATATAGTATAAACAAATTTAATATAGTATTTGCTAAAAAATTACCTTAAGAATTTGTCCAGCCGCTACTGCTTTGAATGCGTTAGTTTCAGTTGGATTTAGGCAGGATCAATCTCTTATACAACCAGAAATTAACTAGATTTTAACTATCACTAGAACTCAGTTTTGACATGGCATTAATCTATTAGTCTTTCTTCTTTCCGCAATCTCATCGTAACCTAATTAGAGATCAAATGTCAAAGATCATAAAGATAACATTTTTCATTTCCACTTCATTCAGTCGGTAACATTTAAAACATCAAATGATTGATTCGATTTATTTCTAGAAAATAGGTGATAATTCTCTTAATATTTAAGACCATACCAAAAAAATGTACTTGTAGACTATCTTCTTATACATAAAAATGAATGTTTGCTTTTTAAACACCGAAAAGGTTGGACCGATTTAAAGCAAAGTTTGTTAGCGATCGAAACATTTTTTTTAACTGTTATCAATAAATCTTCAAATTAAGCCCGGCAAAGTGGGCTGGACATACTCGTTCTTTATAAAAACAAATCTTTTTTAATTGTCCTACAGCGATTTAATTTTTATTATTATGGCTAACTGCTATTACCCAAAATCTAATGCGTATACAATCATATAGTTTTGATATACGCTGAATAAAACTGCGTGGATTAATTTTTGCAATGCGTTGAATAGGTGAAGGTTATATGTCAATGGAATAGAATCCTACTATTTCTCACGAGGTGAACAAAATCGCGTGCAGAATATACCTAAGTAATTGTTAGCTACGACGAAGGTATTAATCGGTTACACCATATCGTTACGTAATTGTTTTTATAGCGGCATCGAACGTCATATGCCTGATTTTCAGTACTGGCGACGATCATTGGTCGTCTATAATCGGCACGATCATCGTGCAGGTGTCCATTCGATCATACGTATCAGCGATTGCCTTTAATTCCCGGGTTGTAGGCGATTGTAGGCGATCATAGTCAACGATTGGCGAGTATACTTCAACATGACCTCTACATGATTGTTGCGCTTAATAGTTTGTAATCACTGATTATAAAGAGGAAACAATAAGTATACGGTTATCATATACGGTTGAGATATTTTCTGTTTTTTATTACAGTTAAGCTTAGTTAAAGTTACTAATTATGACATATATTATAAGAACATATATGGTACCTATATACAACATGCGATCAGAAAAAAAGACTCTTTGTATAAGTAAGAATACAATTAAGTCAAAGAGTGTTATTGTTTTTTTTTAATAATTACAAGTATTATTATTTTTTCTTTGAATAATTTATACAATTTTTTTTTCAACATGTGTAACGTAGCTTTATTGTTGAATTTAAGAAAGTTTCAAAGTTGCTCGCTACTTTTTTTACTAATAAATGATGATTCTGCCTTTTTAATTTTCAGATATAACGTAATTTCGCTCCATTTCAGGTGATTTTCAGTCATATTTGAGGCTACTTTGTACTTACTATTTTACTAATCTATAAACAAAATGTTTCAATATTTGTAGTATTTAAACATTTTTAATCTATGACTATTTCTACACATACACCATGGCGTCTGCATATCCGTGTTGAATTGTAAATTGTTTTTTTTTTAATGAAATAAACGTGCCAAGCTCTTCAGACACGCTTTGCTAAATCGCATTAAAATAATTTGGACCGCTCTTGATGCCGTTTCCCCATTGATCAAAAATAATTGCAAATCATTTATACCTAAGGTTTTTTGCGAATATATGCCTCCTTGACATTTAGAACCTTTTAAATTATTCCTTGCCTTACATTTTAATTAGCTATTTAAAATTAACACGGATCATAAATCAGTGGGAATAGAAAATTCTTTAAGTTCAATATATGTAAATAAATAAGTAACGGCCTCATATTATCCCACGGCTGGGCATAGGCCCACTCTTATAGGCCTCTCCTCTTCCGTTTGGAACTAATTACACTGTTTTTTTCTCTCTCTAGTAATATGCAGGTTTCCTTAAGATGTATCATTATATCGAAAATCTGTAATAAATTGCAAATATCAATTAGACACAAGTCTTAACAGAAATCTCAATGGTGCCTACAAGGGGTTTGAACCCATGCCACTCTTTCAAGGTGGTTTCACACGCTAGGCTATCAGATCTTAAAGATGCTCATACTTATGTTTCAAAGCAATGTTTGAAGGTAGTTTTTTGGCCACATAACAGCAGATAGATAAAAACAACAGCAACAGATAAAAACTTTAGTATACACGTTATTTAAGTTGATGAAAATATATGAACCGCTGATCATGTTGAAATGTGAGACTACCTCAACACATAATTGTTGCTATTAAAAGTTCGTGGTGACGAAAAAAAGGGGTGTTCGATTGTATGACGAGTATATGATATGTGTCGAATTATAAAATCTGCATTATCGGCCAAAAAAGGACAGAATAATCGTTAACAAACAGTTACTGACGTGATGACTTTTTACTAGCCCAAGGTTATGTCTATATTACATAAAGACCTTTGTTAATGTTAGTTTCCGTGAATGTTATGGCTGAAAATAAATGTACTTGAGAATTCGGAAGGTAACTGCTTTGCAATTTTGATGAAATGCGTGGTTACACCGTCATAAGTGGCTTCGTGAGCAGGTCAGATTGGCAATCAAAGAGTAGGCTATTATTTCTAGCTACGTAGATTTATTTCATCTTAACAATGAAATTAAGAATATTTATAGTATATACATTCATGTATCGTTAATTTTCTTATACATCTTACATAAATCTTGTTGTACATTGATTAACAATATATCGATAATAAGCTGCTGCGAAAACCAACCTACATAATAAACAAGGTCTTTACTGGTGAAAAAGCTACATTTTCTCTATGGGGAATATAGCTTTTTCACCAGTAAAGACTCAGCTTGCTCACTGAATATCAAATGAATATTTGTAATTAAATCAAAACTAAAAGAATTACAGAAAATTCGGTATAAATAACGCAGCTGAACGCTTCTCCAAGCTAAGTTGTCACAAGCGTAGATAGTTGGAAAACCCCTGGAACGTAGGTCCTTTGGAGGTATAGAAATGTATAGTGTGAAATTTTTTATATTTCGTCCCATTTTAACGGTGTAATAACAAGTTTCCTCCGATGTGGTGTATGAAACGTTTCAAAGTGAATTAGTTTAGGAACAATTGAACACTTGAAGTGAATAAGGCACTAAGTACCTAAAAATTCAAATCCGAACTAAGTATGCAATTTGGTTCTAAAAGCCTTTTAGCCTTATTTACTTCAAGTCTTCAATTATTTATAGGATGCTCATTAGTTGAAGCTTCAGTTTTATAATGTCATGTACACTATCCCAAATTGGCGGGGAGTGTTAACGTGCGTGCGATATTATCTGTGGTGTCCGGCGGCGAACGGGCGCGGCGCCATCTGTCGGGCAGATGCGGCTGACGTCACGAAGCCCCGTAGGGCTTCGGCACGCGCTCTAACCATCTCCCTATAACAGCTGATCCATCCTGATTTGCAGCTCGTGTGTTTTATGATTTCCTACCGGTTTCCATTCGTTATTTTGAGAAAACATAAAGTTTAAAATTTTATTAAATTCTGAGTATTTCGCATTGCAATTATTTGAATATTATATTAAAAAATATTTATGTGTATGATCTATGTTGATCTTGTGTATGTCTATTTTTGAGTAGAAATACGAATTTTCTATGCATATATGTAAAAGAAAAAATTAAAGAAGAAGAATACTCTTTATTGTATACACAGAACCAAAAAAAATTACAGACATTTATAAACTAAAACAAAATACAGGTACAATAAGGCGGCCTTATCGCTGACCAGCGATTTCTTCTAGGCAACCTTAAACGTTATAGAGCTAAATTTAATAACTGGTAGGATAGTGTACCACAAAGAATATAAAGATAATGATAAAGCTAAAGAATATATATTTCTCTACATACAATAAACTTAATCATATAATTAAATCATATTGTTCTTATTTAATTATGTAAATAAAATTAATCTGTACATGTAATCTTACTTAAAAAATACTTACTAATATAACTTTCTGTCTATAAGTCCTTAAACTTACAAACTTCAAACTTACAAAATACCAAATGTAGGTACAATGCATGTAAATGTAGAGTATGCACGACATATTCTCTACATAATTTATAACTAAAGACAATGTATTTTAATTGCATTGATTATGTTTGCTATTTATGTTGTACAAATTTTATATGATGGAAGACATGTATTCGATACAAAATGTACTCGCCACCGTAATTATATACTAGGCTAATAAGCGTTTCCACACGCGACGTAAAGTCGTCGAAAAGGTTACAAGGGCGAAACAATGTTATATTATTCATTACAGTAAGTAGAATTATTTAGGAATTTTAATATTTCATAGTAAAGTTTAACGGAACCAACTAATCCAGACAGTTTTCCTTTCAAGCAAATTCTATTTGACGTCGCAAACTTTTTAGAGCCAAAGAAATGTTTTTTATTGTGCTAATTAATATTCAGATAATATTGTGTGGTCTCGACATCCTACCTTTATCCTACCTAAGTGGGGTCGGCACAACATGTTTAAACATGTTGTCACACGATTTCGCTACGTATTTTACGACCGGCGGCCTGCCTGAGGTAAACTTACCATAGTCGTATTTTACAACACCTCGGTAAGAAAGAGCCGCCCTCTTTCTTTCTATAGCTATATCTTTCTTTCACTTTCTTTCTATTCTATTCAACAGGATTCCATACGGTGGATTTGCTTACCTTACTCACCTTTTAGGACACCTCAGCAAGAAATGAGGGTGGTCTATTCTACTCTCAGCCTTAGGGGCGCATAGTGCGAAGAACCGATGGGCTTTGGGGTCTTAAGGTTTTAGAACGGCGAACCTGCACCTCAAAACGCAGCGTCGGTAGATCCCATACGAGGTGGACTGATGACCTCAAAATAGTCGCGAGGCGCCGTTGTATCCAAGCGGCACACGATTGTGTGTTGTGAAGATCCTGTGAAGATACCTATATGCAGGAGGGGAAGACCACTGGTTGACGGTAACAGAGAGACAGGGTGGACTTAGAATCATTAAGTATTTCGTTCGATATAAGCGCAACCGAAAGTGAGTTTGACTAACAGTAAATTATATATAAAGGTCTATTAAAACGAGCAAAAATTTTTTATTGAGCTGTACAGTTATTTGTTTTTTTATACTATTGTAAACGTGAAGAGGAAGCAATGGTTTATAATCGGTTAGTCATACCCTCGTAGTATATTTTCTATTATGTATTTATGTGTTCCGTACTTAGTTTTAATATGTTTTTGTAACGGCCTCGATCTTGCTTTTTCGTTCATATTGTTATTCACGCAATAAATTGAAAATGTATTTAATTTTTAAAAATATTAGTTTGTCATGCAACACGTTTTAATTGAGTATTTAAGCCATATATTGTGTATCGAAATATTTTTACGTTTGATTAGTGCCCATAGTAAATAAATAGTATTGACTGATTGTCATTACAGTGCAGAATAATTATTACGAGGGAGAATCGTAGTAAAAGATTTTGTGTGTTGACTTCACTGACACGTATCTGGCAACGTCTGTATAAAGTATGTACCTATATATCGGTATTAGTGGTGATAAATAATGGCAACACCATTACGATTTCAACTAAAAAATCTAACTATAATATTTGGTAGTCGACATAGACTTAAAGGACTTGACAGCTGTTTTTTACTGATTGTGTACTATTTAGCCCTATCGGCTTTTACAACATCACTAGGCGGGACAGGTGAGCGCAGAAGCATCGTTAAGTTTGTGAAATGCAGACAGTAGAGCGCAGAAGCTCTGCTAGTGTCGTCAGTCCTAATAGCTTTACTGCTTAGCTAATAGCTTAAGGACTCCTGTGAGGTTGGACCACAACTTTGGACAACGAATAGTGGAGAACTTGTGCTTAGTTATCATGCCGTCGTAAGTGCCGCCATCACAGCGTCTTCGCCGGCAAAAAGGTTGCGTATTAGGCGTTTCGGTGTTTACAATCGTTATTTGATCGTTAAATCATCGTTAGATCATACAGAATGCTTTTTATCTAACAGTGATGTAGGTGGAAGCCACTGTTATAAGTGGCTTCTGGTGTACTTAGATTTTTTTATTGACTTTGGTCGTTTAAAATCGGATCGAGTATTGAACGCAGAAAACTTAAAATTAGACATAAACGGAGATCTATTATATAATATAATATAAGACGTGTTGATCGATTATAGAACGATGATGTAGTGCCGGAGAAATTGCCTTGTTTATAAGAGACTCACAGTATTACTAACCTTGGAAGTTGCTAAGTTTGTTATCTTCCGATCTAATATTACAGCTAATATGGAATCAATCCTCATGTAGGCATGGAACTACCCACGCGTGAAGTGTTCAGCAATTTTAAAGACTGTTCAATTTAAAGACTTAATTTTCTCACTTATGTTCTTCTTTAAAACTCCTTAAAGCTCGTTACTTCTTTCTTAAAGTTCTTAAGGGACTGAAACCATAGGCAGTATCCTCTTGGGCTTATATTCCGGTTGTATAGATTTTTTTAAATTAAATTAGTATATGTAATATAAACATTATATTTACTACAACAATATTAATATTATCTTTCACTGAAGTTGCAAAAAAGGAT
Source organism: Morpho achilles (assembly GCA_947086495.1). Classification (NCBI taxonomy): domain Eukaryota; kingdom Metazoa; phylum Arthropoda; class Insecta; order Lepidoptera; family Nymphalidae; genus Morpho; species Morpho achilles. The sequence goes on along the minus strand of CAMTZB010000007.1, from coordinate 11,842,803 downwards.
ATACAAGTTCAATATTTTAAATGTTCTGAACTCTACCAAAAAATATTGCTGTGTCATTTGCAAACAATTATTACCGTATAATAAAGTGCAAATTTATATCCTTGTACAAATTAAGTATTTACGTTCATAGTAAGCTATTGTAAAATAGTCACAGTTAAACTTAATGAAAAAATATTTCTAACCTTATAAAAAAACTTAACTTTGAGTAAATGGTAAAGAAATAAATTTGTTCGACACAACCACGTGAAAACGTGTTAGAGCCTATAAGTTTTTATGTATGTACTGGAATTTTTCAAGGTGATTTTTATCCATTTTAAAATCACCGAAAACTGATTAAAATTCTGTCACGTATTTATGTCTGATAACAATATAATATTATTTAAATAATAATATCAATTAAAATTTTAAGAGATTAGTCACAAAAAATGAAACAATAACTTATGTTTTATAAAAGCCTGTTAATATTTTACTGATGGGTAAAGAGAACCTCCGTCCTCTTTGGAGAAAAAGGTTGCAATTTAAACCAACCATGCTGCTCTTATGTAGGTTACACATTTGCTGAAAATTCTCTTAAGATATGCAGGTTCTATTTTTCTTCACCGCAAACACGTGTTAATTTATAAATATTGACTACGCACACAGTTTTAAAAAACTGATTGGGGCATGCCCGGCCTGCCAACTCCTGACCTGGTAAGAGCCACAAGTATCACCCATTCGATATCACGACTCTCGCGGCATAAACTCTATTATTTTCCTCTAAGGTAAAACAAAGTACTCAGATCTCTATCTAGGTGTTGGTCATGCCATCATCATCCTTCTGCCCTTATCCCACTTTATGTGGGGTACGGCACAACATGTTACAAACATGTTGTCACATGATTTGGCTAGGTATTTTACGACCGGCCGCCTGCCTGAGGTCATTTTACCTTAGTCGCCTTTTACGGCACCTCGGTAAGAAATGAGGGACTATTCTACTTAGCCGTACACCACATAGCCGGCCGAGTTGATACGTTTTGACTATATAAAGTGCTTGTTCTGTTGTGAACCAACCATAACTAAATGTGGTGTATAGTCGACGGCATGCGTGCAAGATTCAATTTCAACCAACGAACACCGTCGACGCGTCACGGTTGCGTCACGCACGCCGCTTTCTTTTTAATGTAGGTACCTCATTAACCGAAAACTCGTTCACACCAAAACAATGTCGACTGTGTTCGAAATTGTAACCCGATTCTCATTTCTCACAGTTGCAGCTACAAAATCCCTGTGTATAAGTAAAAAAATCATAAATAAGCTAATGAGAAAGCTTTCGTGTTCTCTCGTTACGAGTGTTCTTATAATTTATTATGAAAGCAAATAGTGCGGGTATATTAAAAAAATATTTGCGGAGTACACAAGGATCCCTCTTCCGTCAGTTACCCTCAGACACGGGCCTGCAGTGGTCGGCAAACATACTTCTAATTAGATCAAAGCGTAGGAGTTGGTATTCAAAAAAAATCTCAAACGCAAAATTATATAATATTTTCCATCTTCATAAAAATATATTGATTGGCTTTTTATATATGGATATTAAAAATAAATAAAAGTTCTTGTCTTATTATTTGTATGTTTCATATACATAGACTTTATGTCTGTTTAATTGTTTTTAATTAAACTGCAGATCGTAAGACAAGAACTATGATATAAAATTATTTAATTTAGGGAGAATCACAACTTTAAACACATTTGGTTGATTAAGTTGGTAAGATAATGGTTAGTTTATGTACATTATATATTTTTATAGCACAAATTTTTCCAAAATACATATAAAACTAATGATACCCGCGTATTCGTTCGCTCGGATTCTACTGCTTTTTTCCTATTTTTAAGGATAATGGGTTTTTATCCTATATGTTGTCGTATATTTGAATTGAATTGCACCAAATTTTATCTACATTGTACCAGCGTTTTATTAGCCGTGAAAGAGTAACAAATAGACAGACAGACCTTGGCATTTATAATTTATGTAAATGCAGGAATTAAAGCAATCAAAGAATAATTACCGGTATTGTCATAATAAATTTCTTAGGTTGCCATCTTAGGTTCCATTTAGTAACTTCCTAGACTATCAATAAATAAATTAAAATTGTATTTTTATTAGCTCCTTCGTAACTCACATTTATTAATATTATCACGATTGTTATTGTGCTATGCTTTAGTCACCATAATGTGTTCTATAAGAATAATTTCACCACCACCAACGCTGCCAGCATTCTTGGGACCGTTCCACGTGGGCATGATTTGTATAGTCCTAGTAGTTTAAGTTAGATATAACTTGTTCATTTTTGCTGTAAATAAATAACATTTCACCTTAAATAAACATTTTCTAAAAGCCTTCATATTCATAATATACCAGTATATTTTGTCGGTAATTTATTGTTACGATAAAGAATAATCTCTTTGGAAAAACTTAAACTTTGTCAAATTTAGTATAAGTTTGCGCCCGAATTAGGTGCGTCAGAAATAAGGAAAGGCATTCTTGATTCTACATTTACGAGTGTCTATATATTACATGTTTAATTTATTACCTGTTTATTCAATGCTTTTTAAATTATATATTTTTTTAATAATCTAAGTTTTATTTAATGTCACGCAATATTTATGTATTTATTAAATTGATCGAGACCATCACGGTTTATATTTTTTTTCAGAGTATACATATTTAAAAGGTGCGATAATTATACTAATTGCAAAACAAGACTACTTAAAGTATCTAGTAGTACGTAATCTGTCTAGTATACCCATTTCTAATAATTAACAAATTATGACGAAATATTGATTATATAATCACTAGCAATCGCTAGTGGCTCCGCCCGCATGGAAAGGTTAACCCGTAATAGTCTTTTGATAACCATAAAAATAATAAGTGTTAACCTCAAAAGCTAGACATATGCTGTCGCGGACTTTTATTTAGAGTTTTTAAAGGAAAACAATTTTGTAAGACATGATTTTTGAATAACTATCACCGTTTACTATGCGCACGCATGGACAATTTTCAATTTTGCCATTTTCGTACTATTTTTTATTGCTGCTTTCTCCTATTCATCTTAGCGTGATGTTATATAGCATATAGCCGTCCTTAATAAATGAACTTTGTTACACTGTACGAATTTTTCAAATCAGTCCAGTAGTTCCTGAGATTATCGCGTTCAAACAATCAAACAGACAAACTCTTCAGCTCTATATATTTATATAGATAAATAGATTTAGAACCTAATTCTATCTACTTCTTATCAACTTGATATAATAAGCCAGAGATGCGATTTAGGGAATTGTGGGCCCGTGTTTAATGTTAACTAAAGCATGGTTAACGTTATTTGCTAAATATATTACTCAGCTATTGACACAGTGCGATCATTAATACAGACGAGGGCCCACTTATTAATTTTAATAAGTGGGGGACTTTTGAAGGGAGCGATGACAGTACGCCGTGTTTGTTTTATTAGTTTTGATTTTATGGTTTCTGCTGCCTTTATTATGTTGCCCGGTTGAAAAAATATTGTTTTTCGTTAAAAAGAGGGGCGAGTTATCCTTATTTGAATACTTAAATATATAAGATAGATTCTTAAGTTCTAATCCAAATCATTGTGAATATTTTAACGCCTTCTCAAGTGTTATAGCAATATTGTTTTAGCACGATTTCTCCTTGGAAAAGTTTATGAATTCTGAAATAGCTTAAGACATATTTTTAATTTAACTGATATAAAAACGTAATAAAATGTGATCGATCTACTTTGTGTTCCAAGTTTTTAGTTTCCTTTGACTCCGTATGTATTATAACGACAACGAATCCACGGATTACCGACTGAGCGTTATTCGATATTAACGTGCCTTAAGAAAAAGTCCGGTAAATCGTCAATTGCTGGTAGAAAATAATATTAAATTTTTTTAAAAATTAGCAGAACAATGGAAAATCGATTTTTGTTGATAATCTATGTCTATAAATATAATATTATGATCTACATTCATAAATATAATATAATAATCTACATCCATAAATACAAGATAATTCATCTTATATCTATTTTTTTATTTTAATGGCTATTAAGTACCTATTATCCGCGAGTTAATTTAATTGTTAAGAACCTCGGGACGTAGTTAGTTTTTTATATTATAATGCTGTGGGAATCGTTTAAAATATTATATTATACGTTATTTACTCTTGTTTATGGTATCAATAATTGTATAATTGACTTTGAGATAGTAACTCTAAAGCACTAAGTCAGCACCCTACTGTGAAAGCGCCATAAAGCGTCTCCGGACGCGTCTGCGCCCATGCCGCCTGTCGCGCATCTCTAAATTGCATTTTAATCTAATTACACGACGATATAATTTTTCGGTTCCAACGTAATCAGATAACAGAGACATTATCGAATTAATGCCCCGTTGGCAATGGGCGGGCGCGCCCGTCCGTATCATACGATCGTAATTATTCATTCTAACATTGTTAACTAAATATTTAACACATACTACGTGACTTTGCAGAAGTCTTATAGCGCTCGTTTACGTTTCTATAACTTAATTTCACTAAATGACCGGTGAAAGATGTTGGACGTGGTGTTCTTTTTTAAAATACTTAATGGTGCCATAGATTTTCCTGAAATTTGAACATCTGCATGTTCCCCGTTGCGGTAGTTCATTACAGAATCGCAAACCATTTATTTTATCCTATCATCAAAGAAATCTCAGATAACAATGCCCTTGTTCTGGATCGCAATTAAACTCATGCTAGTATCGTAGACGTTTTCTGTGGTTCTTTAGCCTCATTCAAAAATAAATCGTGTAAATGCCTACGTAAGTCATAAGTAATTTAAAAGTGTTATTTACTTTAAGCGAACCTAACCTATGTATTACTCATACTTGCATTTTGTGTTAATTTCCAGTAGATCATCTTGTATATTTTTCATTACTTTTGCTATCATACGTTAAAATGGATTATGGCTAGGTTAAAGAACAAAAAAAGTTACGATCGCTGAACAGTAAGACTGTGATCCTGTCGCGGGTTCAAGTCCTGTGCAGGCACCAATGAGTTTTCTATAAAAAATATGCCTAAATTATATATACAATTTATCACGTGCATATTGGTTAAAGAAAATATTGTAAAAATCTGCATATCTTTGGAGAATTCCTGGGATATGCGTTACCTATTTACCAGCAATGGAAAAGTATTATGAGCCTAAGTTCCAAGCCTTCTCGTCAAAAAGATAGAGAAGGTCTTTAAGTTAGTAGGTTTGTATCAAATGGAAAGGGAAAATCGTTTAATTACGTGGTTTAAAACTTAAGTTTAACTTAAGTTTTAAACTGATAAAATTTCAAGATCTATAGTATATGATCGGCCTAAAAACTATTTACATATCCATACATAATCTGCTTCTTTGTGTCTTTTACGCTTTCTTGTCTGAGCCCCTACAATTTTGGTAAAATTTGGAATGACTAAAGTGTAATCACTGCTAACAGATAAAGATTTTTTTCTTCAAGAATAGAAAAGTTGTGGTATCTGTAATATTTAAGTTGTCGTCAACAAAGTTACGAGTATAGCTTGTAAAAATAAATATAAGTGACTGTGAACAAATATTGTATCCATATTTGTACTATTGAACATTTATCGAGGGTTTGTTGGAGATGGTCCCATACGATAACTATTTTCCCATGGTAACTTAACACCACGATCGAGGGCGCGGCACGTGCTTGTAGAAATTATGTCTTTGGGGAAACCAAAAATATGAGAAAAATTTACTTGCTTATCTTATCGTAACGGAGTTTCAAACCGATCTTTCTTTACTTATAAATCCTATTTAAAACCTTTATAAGCGAAGTTAAAGAATTATTTTCAGAATTACGAAAATCAAAAGATTCATAGTGCAGTTTTCAATTGCGTTTAACTATCTAAACCTAATTTGTTTTCTTACAAAATAGCGCGCGCAAGCCTTTAATAAAAGTGGTGGTGAGGACTTAGCGGTAAGTAGAACAAACTTATAACAGAATAGCGCTCTCTAGTCTTTTACACTGTGATATAAATAGACATTTTTCAAACTTGAAACTTTCAAACACGGGATCGTACCGATTCTACCTTTGAGATGGAGAAAACAACTTGCATATGCTTTGTAGCTGCCCGGAGCTAATAAATAAACGATATTCTCGCCATAAGTATCACTATTTATATGAAGATAAGGTAAAAGATCTTGCCGTCAAATGATCCTGCAAATCTTAAAAAAAAAATAATAGTATTAGAAGCGAACCGTAAGTAGTGGCGATTACAATTTTAATGAAATTATAAATCGGGATGGTCTAATTAAAACTGCCACTTGCATACCCACTACTGCGAAAGAAATAAACTTATATTAAAAGATGATGACCACAGAAAAATTACAGATGCAGGATTCAAATGGCAGAAGATCTAAAAAGAGCTATCTCTTCATCTATCCGATGGAAGTCCATCAGATACTTTGATTAAGTAGCGGCCTGTTACTTTCCCACTGCTGAGAATAGGCTTCTCTTCGTTTTTGTAGAGAAGGTTTTGGAGCTTAGACCTACCACGCTGCATCAATGCGGATTGTTAGGTTACACATATTTCCCAATTTTTTTAGAGATATGCAGGTTTTCTCACGATATTTTCCTTCACCGAAAAGTGTCTGCGATTGCAATTATGAATTATTTATTTACTTTTGCATAACAATAAATAAATAATGGTAAGATTTGTAAATTCTCTAAATTCATTCCAGTCGACTAAGCGGCTGTCGCATCCGATGTGCAGATTAGCGGCAAGAAGCTCTTGCAATGCCCCAACCCTCAGCGAAGCGCACGCGCCGCGACCCAAGGGATGCACGCGACCACCCTTTGCAATATAAAACTTAATATGAACTACATGATTATTTCTTTATTATAGAGTTTTTATTATGTATTATACAAGAAAAAAATTATATGAGCACATGCTACCTATACATATAGGAAACTTCATCGAGTCTTTTCGTTGCCCATACCACAAAGCCTTAAGACAAAAGTCTTTAACGAGTGCGTCCTACCTGTGATGACATACGGAGCCGAGACGTGGACACTGACAATGCGACTGGTCCATCAATTTAAGGTCGCTCAGCGAGCTATGGAGAGGGCTATGCTCGGAGTTTCTCTGAAGGATCGTATCCGGAACGAAGTGATACGACAGAGAACCAAAGTAATCGACGTAGCCCAAAGGATTAGTAAGCTTAAGTGGCAGTGGGCTGGTCACATTTGTCGCAGAACTGACAACCGCTGGGGTAAACGTGTTCTGGAGTGGAGACCGCGCCTTGGCAAACGTAGTGTAGGACGTCCTCCGGCTAGGTGGAGCGACGACATCCGCAGAGTGGCTGGTATTGGCTGGAAACAGAGAGCTGAAGATCGAGCTCAGTGGCATGCAAATGGAGAGACCTATGTCCAACAGAGGACAGACACAGGTTGATGATGATGATGATGCTACCTATATCACGAAAACTCTACAATTTACACTGACTTCGACCAGGACATATCGCATGTAGCAGGGCCCGTTGTTCTTGTATAAATTTTCTATATCCTTATGAAGTTTTTATAATTTCATATCCAACCGTATTTGAATCACAAATCGATCCCAGCGGTGCATAGGAGTGACTGAGCCCAGTGATTTATGTAGTCGTAAAGTCACACACGCCGGTGCCCTCTCGCTCACATGTATAATTCATTGCGTCGGGGCACGCTTGACCACGGTCTAGGCCGGATTGCGTTACAGATTTATTGTTAGTACCTACTTATTTGTCGAGGAACTCCAGATAGACTTCAGAGATATGTACGTACGATGATGACGATGTCATCTCTATTCTCTTGATACTAGTTTTTACATAGCGGTTACGGTCTCAGATTAAAATATAGGAAGGTAGAGTTTTGTGTAACTATTAATTGAAGCATTTTTACGTTTTAACAACTGCTGTGTTTAAATAGTTATACAGACTAGCTTAATATTTGACAAATAAATTTTTTTTAAATTTTTTTTCATTGGTACTGCTAGACTCAGTTGTCATAGATTGTATGTCCAACATTAAACGTTCGTTTGGGAACAAATGGCTTAAGGGTTCCAAACAGTGATCTTTAGTAAAGGCCTGCAGATTTAAATCAGACGGACAGTCACTGCTAGTTCTTCTTTAATATGCATTTTTAATATCTACAATTAACGCTCTGCGATAATACGCTGTGCCCAAGTGGGATATTTGTTACCAGTCTGTTTAAGCTCCAATCTCTCTCTAAGAAGAATGGTGGCTTTTGCTAAGCAATAAGATAGTGACAGGCTTATATGTTTATGTTATTCCTGACAATATCGGCAAATAATATGGTAATTAGCAACTGATATTAATTATGGACAAATAATTGTGTGGTTTGGCCACGAACATTTTTATACATGTAATTATTTACGCTATGTACAGTTAAGAGAAATCGTTATGAAACCTGTAAATTCTTAGATATTTTCTGACATATTTATAACCTGCTAATCAGCATTGAAATGCATGGTGGGTGTATGCTCCTATCCTTTTATCCAAGCAGAAAGGACATCTTTACACAAATATAATTACAGAAGATATCGGCAATTAATCGATTATCATGTGTTATCATGAGTGTAAGCCACAAATGTTTCATTTTAGGCGCGACAGAAGAATCTATTTATTCTAATTGATTAATTGTTTTGATGTTTGTGATCATTATTCTTAGAAATAAACTAGCTGTACAAGCGTCTTTGCCCACGTGGAAATCAGTTTGTCTCAAATTCCCGCGATTGAAATTTTGAACTTAAAAGTAGTTATTGTGAGTTAACCATAAGAGACACGCTGTTGCGGACTTTTTGTATATCTACCATTCACTACTTCATTATTTTAGTGTATCTCTGCTAGTTTACGTGGCACATGCGACTAAAATTTCCACCGGGCGAGTTTTCTTACAACTGCGCGACCTCTTCAACACTATTCACATAATATACCGTAATGTACTATTAGTCTTAACCTTCCGGAAAAATTGTAGTACCTTTTAGTAAAGATCGTACAAAAATCTGTTCAGTAGATTTGGAAAAAACCGAAAACATGCAGACAGGCTTTTGGAGATTTTTTTTATAATAAGTATAGATATATTTATTAAAATGAAGATCACGATGCTTGGGCAACCATTAGTGTACTAAACGCAACAAATGAAAAGCACTTAATACCACAGGCTCTATAACAAGGATTTTCATTGCTATCGATCGCTGGGTGGACCCGATATAGGGATTGGTTGAGAGGCGTGTTAGTTGTTATCATCAGAGAGAAGTTGGCCAATAGCGTGTGGGTACTGATAAGAGGGTTTGGGGTAGTATTGTGGGGTGGCGTTAGTACGCCGGGCGCAGCGGCTGAGGGCGGCCGCGGATCATGTTGGGTGCCATGATGTACCCCGGTGTCGAGGACGAGCTTGGTGACATGCGCGTACCACCTATACAACTCGAACATCTACCGGAAGTGCTTCTGTGTACGTAGTTCATTGCGGGTTCGGTGCTACAATGTGATTTGTGAATGTGAGAGAATGCGGGGTTTGTGAGACAATACTACTAATATTATAAATGCGAAAGTTTGTGAGTATGGATGTTTGTTACTCTTAAACGTCGAGTCCGCTAAACCAATATCGATGAAATTTGGCACAATTATTACTTATACACCGGAATAACATATAGGCTATAGAAATCCTGTTAATTCAACCGGAATAGGATGTTATTGAAAAGCGCTATCTATTATCAACCTATCACGCGACCATCCACGCAAACGAAGTTGCGGGTAAAAGCTAGTTTATAATTAGTGACACAGGGAACTTTGTTTGCGCCAAATTTGGTTTTAAGTACCCTATTATTAATAAAGCGGTATGTTTTTTTCGTTACCGAAAGAAAAACGGGAGTTTTTTTATCATCTACTAGCGATTTGCCTGACTTCGCTTGCTTGATAATCAGTGTGTAGCATAGTTTTCACCGCGTAAATCTTAACTCAGGGGGGATTTAACTATAATATTCTGTTAACCTAAACCTTGCCCATGAATTGAAGTTTCTTTAAGTACAAACCGTAAAAAGACCGTTCTGTAGATGCTGAGAAAATCGATCACATACAGACAGACATATTTTGGGTACTTTGTTTTATAATATGTTTAGATGTTACACCGTTGTATAAACTTTCATTGTGCTTAATTAATATTAGTGCAGCAGATTAGTCTACAGACAACCAGTCTCGCATTTATAATATTAATAATTTCACTTTGTAGGTTAGCTGGCAGAGATCTCTGCCATAGGGATAAGTTGACCTTTGTACACTTTTTTTACCAATAATGTTTTTTTTTCCAACATTTTTTATGGTACATAAATAAATAAATAAATTGGTATGGATTTGTAATATCATGCCAATAAAGCCAGTTGACGAAAATCTGGAAGCTTGACGGAAAAAATGTGGTGGAAATTAGTGCAATTTTTATTAATACAGTGAATTATGCGACAAACATAAATACTGTGCGTTAATATATGTATTTACTAATATTATAAATACTAAGGTCTGTCTGTTTGTTTGTTCTTATTTTACGTTGGAATAGAGCATAAGATTTTTGTAATCTGACACCACTCGGAAGACATATGCTGACAGAAGCTAGTGCTATTGAAAACGCAAAAGTGTTTTTGTTATATCAGATCTTCAATTTTACTTTTTTTTACAACCCTGATCACCTCGTTACTGTTTTGATCACGTAGAGCGCTAGGCTTTCTTATAAAACACATAATGACCGACCAAGTTTTTAATCGGTAAGACATTACTGAGGACATTGTTCTTAGATTTTGATTTTTAGGTACTGTGATGTACTAGTGATCCTCTACGATAAATTATGCGTTAATTAATTATTATTCTCGTAAACCTACGCACGTATGTACTATGTTATTTCGTTTCGTGTGTACAACGCTTTTAATTCTTAGTGTCCCGTCATCTTTTTTTAATTTGTCTCTGAATTAGAATCCAGGATGAAGAAGCAACCTAATATTTTTTTCAAAAAAGTTGAATTGCTCTTTATACTTTCAAGAAGATTAAGTAGGCATCGAGTTTCTGTCGTGTGGTATCCGACTGGGTAAAATAGAGCACCCTCATTTCTTACCGTGGTGTCGTAAAAGGCAACTACTGTAAGTTGACGTTAAGCAGGCGACCAGTCTTAAAATAACTGGTCAAAATATGTATTGACATGTTTAAACATGTTGTGCCGTCCCACTTAAACTGGGATAAGGGCAGGAGAATGATGATAAGTAGGATTGAAAAGTTACATCGACTTTCTTAAGTTAGCCCCGGTAGCCCCGTTGGCCCGGTATGTAATTTTCAATTGTACCAAATATCATCTTTATCACTGCAGCAGATTAGTCGTGGGTAACAGACAGAAAGACATTTTATAATATTAGTAATAAAGTTAATATATAGGTACAAACCGACTATACTTCTTATTTTTATCATATGAGCCCGAGTAGTTTTAAGCCCATACAGAGCTCTTATTCATGAGCTCTTTATGTGGCGTTATCGTGGCTTGAACTGACTGAGTTCATCTCATCTGATAAAATAAGACGTGAGTATATGCCGGTTTGTATACATTAATTATGAATACTAATCACGATAGTTTCAATTCAATGAATGAAACGTATGTAAGTTCTCGAAATAAGACATGAAATTCCCTCCCTGTCATGGACGATATGAATGGAGGAAGCTGTTGTAGCACAGTGGTAACACCGTGCGACTCTTTCGAGGAGGTCACGGGTTCAAACCCGGGCAGACACCAATAGGTTTTTCTGTTAAAACTTATGTGTCTAATTGATAATTGCAATTTATTACACGCTTTTCGATGAAGGAAAACATCGTGAGGAAACCTGCATATCTCTAGAGAATTCTGGAGATATGTGTAACCTACCAATCCGCACTGGAGCAGCGTGGTAGGTCTTAGCTCCAAACCTTCTCTCCAAAAACGAAGAGAAGAGGCCTATTCTCAGCAGTGGGATAGTAACAGGCCGCTACTTACTTACTTACATGGACGATATATGATTTTCTTTTTTGTGCAGCCAGTATACCTAAATGCGGGGGATGCCATGAAATGATAGTCGATCGATACGTGCTGAAAGTTTCTGATCGTACCTGGCACGCGGGCTGTTTACGCTGCGTGGAGTGTAGAGCAATGCTGGCAGGGAAATGTTTTGCAAGAAATAACCAACTCTACTGCACTGAGGATTTTTTCAAGTAAGTCTCTTATTTTAACTGTTTATATATTTAACAGAATCGTGGACACAAATATATTTATTGGTATACAGTAGAAGATCTTTAATCGCGTTTTCACTATTCGCGGCGGAAGTTCTGTATTCGCAGTCTAAGATTTCGTTATTCGCGGATTGAATCTGTACATACGTATACATGTGTACCTAAATAAAAGCATTCGGTATCCTTTGTCAACGCCTTGTCGAGTGGACTAATAACGTAGATCTTATTACAATTGCTTAGGTTGCGTTTTCAAAAGCTATCGGCGTTGTTTGATTCGTTTGGCGGTTGTTTTGTGGTAAGCCGCCTTCGCCGCGATCGGTGTTTTTGTAAACAAACAGAATATTTAGATAAAATAAACTTATTACTCAAAACATTACTAAATTAAGCCATACCAAAAGAATTACTAAATTTTTTAAAACATTGCCTAAATCAGAAGGTAATATGTAAGTAACATATTACCTTCCATCAAAACAAAGTCAAAAACTTAAATTAAAATTATTTTTTTTATTTTTGCTTTTTTTATTTCGTCGCTTAGGAACCTATCCCCTATAACTGTATCTAAATTACTATTCCATATTCACAGTTTCTGTATTCGCGGCATATGTACGGAACGTATACCCCGCGAATAAAGAGCTTCTACTGTATATGGTACTAGCCTTTACCCACGACGTTATCGCGTTATAGGTTGATATTTATTATGTAGTGTTGTTCTTTTTAGTAATTAACTGTTGCGCACCAACCCGTAATTTAACCATGATCCTTACATCAAAGGTCGTCTGGGAGAGATCGCTCCAAGCGATAAGACCACATTTGCACGCTACTGTGTGTTCATATGCTATGTAAATGTAATTATTTTTTTGTGTGCAATAAAGAATAAATAAATAAATAAAATAAAATAGATAATAATAGATGGCGCTTTTCAATGTCCCACTATTCCTGTTGAATAAATAGGATTTCTATAGTCTATATGATATTCGGGTGTATGTCGAAATAATTGTAAATTTCATCGATATTGGTTCAGTGGATTCGCCGTGAAAGAGTAACAAACATACATCCATACTCACAAGCTTTCGTATTTATAATATTTGTGGGCGCGTACTTTAGAAATAACACCAATATGTTAGTTAAACTGTTTTATTGTTTATTTAAATTATTTAGTTTTATTCTTTAAATATCTTTCTCGTTTAAATTCACAAATAACGAACGCAACTCAGGTAGGAACAGAATATGTACACGATGCAGCATAATAACAATCTAGAAACACAATACTTAACTTAACATTTACCCGACCACGCAGAGACAATTCAGGGCACTACTTGCCGTGTCCAAATCCGGACCAAGACTGATCTGTCGACAGTTGGCATAGTACTGGTTCTCACAAGCGGATATGAACCTTTAGTCAAATACAATATCTTACGGAAACGGAAATAATCAAAACAGAAATTATTCACAAAAATAAGTCAAATTACTTATTATCTCCCACATATTAGTAGGATTAGTATGAATTAGTAGAACTAGTATGATTTCCAACCATTTATTTAATTTTTGACCGCTAAAGTAATGTAAATTTACAGAATAGAAAGACTTTTCATAGTTTTTATCTTCTTCTTCAATCGGTCCCTCATTACTGAGGATCGTGGTCATTTGAAGCCTTTCTTCGTATAATCTGTCTTCACCTGTTCCGATCCATAGTTGCCCTCACCGTCTGATAGAATCTGGTCGAGGAGGTGGCTTCTTTCACTTGGTCAGACCATCGTGTTGGCGACCGACCTCGTGGCCTTTTGCCTTCTGTGTTGCCAACAATGACCAGCTTTTCCAGATTGCCATCTCCTCTTCGCATTATGTGGCCGAAATACGAAAGTATGCGTTGGAGACAGATAGTGGACAGACGGGTTTTTAAGCCGAGTTGAGAGAGAATAGATACGGTTTACGAGCTTTGGTTTTATAGCTTATTCCCCGATTTTTCCAGATGTTCTGAAGGCGTCCCATCTGATCTTTTGCAATGGCTATTCTTCGTTTAATCTCCGGGACTCGTGTCCCGGAGTTTTTATATAAAATCACTGTAAAAATAGATCTTGAGAATAAGATAAACATCTTCTGAATCGAATTAATTTAAAGAATCTAATTTTCTGTAGGCAACTGAGAATTTCTACCGATCAAGCTTATCTTTTTGAATCCTATTTCTAATTCTTCTTTTTTTAAACGTGAACTTTCCAGCGTAGTTTAACATCAAGAGACACCATAATATTTTGCTGTCCTAGCATAGAGTATTATATGATTACTGATAAAAACAGAATGAAAAATTATGAATCTCCCCAAAGTAACATAAAGTCTATAAATTATTTAATCAAATCTCTCAGTATTATAATAAAGGTATCTAAAATGGACTATAATTAATTTTTGCACCAATGGTATAATATCACTTTGATGCCGTGTGGTATCCAGCTGAATAGAATAGTACCACCGTCATTTCTTACTGAGGTGTCGTAAAATGCGACTATATTAAGTTGGCCCACCGTGTGGTATCCGGCTGAGTAGCATAGATCACCCTCATTTACCCCCTTATTGAAGTGTCGTAAAATACGACTAAGGTAAGTCGACCCACTGTGTGGTATCCGGCTGAGTAAAATAGACCATCCTCATTCTTACAGAGGTGTCGTAAAATTCACTAAGTAAGTTGACGTCAGACAGGCGGCCGGTCGTGAAATACGTAGCTTAATAATACCGACCCCATTCAGAGTGGAGATAAGGGTAGGAAAATGATGATGAGCCATATATTAAAACTTTTCAAACAACATGTTTGTAACATGTTGTGCCGACCCCACTAAGAGTGGGATAAGGGCAGGAGGAAGGCATAATGTCACTTTGATAATGTTGTTGGTTGCGGCTGTTGTCCCAGGCGCTTCGGCACCAAGTGCGCGGGCTGCGGGCAAGGGATCCCGCCGACGCAGGTGGTGCGGCGCGCCCAGGCCCACGTCTATCACCTGCGGTGCTTCGCCTGTGCCGCTTGCGCGCGGACTCTAAACACCGGCGATGAATTCTACCTTATGGAAGACGGGAAGCTCGTTTGTAAACCGGACTATGAAGCGGCGAGAGCCAAAGGTAATATGAAATGCTTAATCTCATTATTATTGACACATTATTTAATTAAACAATCCGTCTCTTACATCGTTCGCAAGCTGCATCGTTCTTTAACGTAGTAGTCGCTTTTATTGATCTCAATTTTATTTTTATGTTCACATGTCTTCCTGTTTTATTGCTAATAAAGAATACTATTTGTAGATAATTAAAAAATTATATTATTGGTATAAATGTACAAAACAATAAAAATCATTAATTACTATTATTATTTTTTTAATCATGAAGTGTAGAGATGCCTTGAAAATATCTATGTCGAGCAGTGGATGCATATCGCTTGTAAAAAGAGGAAAAAAGACAAAATCTAATTTATACAAAATTTTAACGTACACTAGTACCCAATATGTCGTATTTAAGAGAAATAAGTCAAAATTTCATCTTGAATGTGTCCCGTGGCGTAGTATGCGCATCTTTAAAATTTTAAACTTGTGCCACTTAATTAAATTGTTATTTCCAATTAGAAGAGCAAGAACAAGTGTATTTCATTCATTATAGTAATATGTAGTTTCGTAATATAAATTTAATGTACATTGTTAATTCATTATTAAAATTAAATTTAAGGTTGGAAAAGGTTATAATATGCATTTATAGGTAATTTGTGTTTAACAGGCGAGGGCTCGCTAGACGGCGACGCGGCCAGTAAACGGCCACGCACTACAATAACTGCCAAGCAGCTAGAAACATTGAAAAGCGCATACAGCAGTAGTCCGAAGCCCGCACGTCACGTCAGAGAGCAACTCGCCCAAGATACCGGCCTGGACATGCGCGTGGTACAAGTCTGGTTTCAGAACAGGTGAGTGTGAAACGTTTTGTCCTAGCCACCGCGTAATATACTTTCTATCTCTTCGATCCTTTCTTTATTACTAGAGACCATAACGGTTTCTAGTAATAAAGAAAGAATAGCTAGAATCTTTTCTAGAGTCATCGAGTGAATCACTTTTTTGTACTAAAAAGTACAAACAAGTGCAAGGCTCGATCAACCAGGTACTAAGTATTATACCTATTCCAAAAATGTTTAAGCTTCTAATCAAGAATCAACCGTTTCTGAAACCATATTAATTGTTAAATTGATTTTGGTTGTTAATAATCGATTTTGCATACAAGCTAAAAGCAGAAAAGCGAGTTAACACTAATGATTTTGAAATGGTCAGTATGTTAACAAGACGTAAACAAAGATTAATATTTTATAGCCATGTTTTTATAGGTTTACTGATATTACCATAGCAAATAAACATATTTTGTCCGATCAACAAAACCTTATTTTCTGTATTAAATTGATTTATCGAACACAAAAGTATAGAGAATTCAATAGAATCATTCACTATAATGTTTGGTGACCTGTTGGCGTCCTTAACTTATTACAATAGAATGATTTGTGTATAAAGAAAAGTGCCCTTAGGCTAATATTCGTAGGTTTTCTCTGTACTGCAATATGAAGGCCTACTAAATCATCAAATGTTTTTAATATAGATTTTATTTCTCTAAATCAATATTTATGTTCATAAATATTTATGTTCAGCATCTCAAATTATCAAGGTTGTGTTGTAATAAAATAGAATGAATTTTTAAATTTTTGCAAAAAAAATTAAAACCTTTCATATTTTTACATTGATTTAGATTGTAGTGTATGAGAACTATATATTAACTTTCTTTTACTGTTCTCTTTCATAATTAATTGATCTAAAGGACATAAAAATCCAATATCTGAAATATCTAGTAGTTTCTTGAGTAACAGCAATAAAAATACACGTGTCTTCTTGAAGAAATTTTCACTAAAGCCTTTGCCTACACTACCCCTTTCACGCGATGTGAAATAAGTTTAATTCAAAATGTAAGTGAACTAACTAGTTCATACTGTCTTACTAGCTATCACAATAGTACTTTGCCAATATTTTTTGTAAATACATGTTGCTATCGAATGTTTCTATAAATACGTTCCGCGAATAGTACACAATATCAGTTGATATGTGCAGGCGTTTAGCTATCATAGTATGTTTGGTCTCGCGCGAGCGGCTGCCGTCACGGCGGCCGTCACGCCCTGCGCTTTGGCCGCGCCTCGTAAAACGCGCACGTTATCACAATGCTTGACTTGCAATACCTATTGTGCACGCTGGCATAAAGAGCTATTTTTCTGTCCCAGATAATGATATTATTATTTAACAAGTAACATAAACACAAGCAAAATACATAGATCCAGCTTATCTGTACCGGTTACTTGATTCGTGTAGAGATAGAGAATATAACATAGAGTTAATATACTAGACGGAAAAGCCCAAGATCTTCGGGAGTAGAGGAGTTTGGAGGAGGCCTGCGTCCAATATTGGACATTGAACGGCCCGCTATAGTATTATACTAGAGAAGCCAGCTTAAAATGTGTCCTTAAAAAACAGAAAGCAAATGATAAGATGAGATATAAGTATGGGTCTTTTATCTTCCTTCTCTTATCCTTTGTTGGACACTCGCACTCACAGGTCTGCCTATGGAACTCCGTGTCTATGCATAATTCTATTCTTAGGAAGAAATTAAACTTGGATCTTCTAACGGGAACTGCGACCTCTTGAAAGCTGTAAAGAACCTTTAAAAAATATCCTTAGCTGGCCGAAATGTAGTCTAGCCTCGAGCGAAGATATGTTTTGTCCAAATTTACGCGATTATTGGGGCCTAGCCCACTCGGAATCTGCAAGTTATAGACAGTAAGGTCGTAAGAAGACTAGGATTCTTCCTAGTCTTCTTACTTCTTAATTGGCAGTACGATTTTTCAAAAACGTTGCAGAAGCAACGTTTTCGAAAAATCATACTGCCAATGATAGACTTCACTGATAGGAAGAATGCCTGAAGAATATTTAGTTGCTATGGAGTCACAGGGATATTCTGATAGATTCAGATTGTCATAAAATTTAGAAAAACGTTATCTTCTCAGGAGGGCTTTGATTCATTTGGGGAATAAGGGAGCTTTGATGATCGCATTTGTATACTGGACTTCAAATAACGGGAAATTCGTTATCCTTCTTACGAGTTCAAAGGCTCGGTGTAGGGGAACGCACTTCGTGCTTAGCAGATGATGAAACCTCTCCGCAATTCTATGGAGCTAGTGGAAATATGAAAGTGACTAGACATGAGAAAAAAAGAGAAACCGCTGTATTTTGTTATTGAAATTCTGATAGATTCACATCCCATTTACAGAAAGCTCATCAAATTGTTCTTACTTCATCTTATCATTCCGAAGAATTCCATTAAGAAGGGTTGAAGTCCATGAATACGTTCAAATACTCTACACAATAAATATTTGGATGAGTCAACTTTTTTCATAAGATATCCAAACTTTCTTAATGAATGTGCCCGGGTCTCAATCTAAACGCCAAGTTATTAGTGGGATAATGTTCTTTAATCAATAAAGTACTACAAACAATAACAGCATAAAAGTAATTTCGGACATTGTTCCAATAATCCGTCGTGGCTATATCGCAGCACGCAGTCCCGGCGGACTGGGTGGAGGCTTAATTAAACGCGCTCATCGTCGGACTCCCCGCCGGTTCGCTAATAACACACGCTAAACATACGCGCTAGGGTGCAGTTTGTGTTGGGTAGTTTTAATCGATCTCTATTGTATGTACTTGTACTCATTTTGTCTAAGCGTTACGTATATACGTATTCGTTAGTTACAATATTTTCAATAAGAGAACTAGGGCTATACCATACTTTGTTCCTATGACATGACTTCTGAATCTTTTTCACTAAGGGCCTGTTTCACAAGTTACCAATAACTTGTCAGCTTATTCAGAACATATCTGATACATATCTCGAAATTTTGGGTTTCTCGGGTTTTTGATAGGCTTATTCAGCACTTAAAGTCCTAATAAGTTAACAGGTAGGTCATGTGGCTGTTATTTTGTATATCTGCTTTATAGCAAATACCTATTCTAAAATGACCGCGATATAATTTTTTTCTAATTTTTTACTTTTTATTTTTATTTTTTTTTATTTGTCTTTTTAGAGTCATTTAGCTGCTACTTAGTTTATTTGTCGATTAACTATCCGACACTATATATTATCAGTAACTTGTGAAACAGATTGCCGAATATAATAAAAGACGAAAACAATATTAAGACTTTCAAAACAAAATTAAAAGAATGGCTGGCACAAAATAGTTTTTATAATTTATCGGAATTTTTAATAATTAAATATAATACATAGATAAAAAGACGTATAAATAAATTGACATATATTATAATAATAATTTGAATTTGACATATTTAAAATTACACCATTATTAAAATAATTAAACACTATTTAAACACTATTTTTCTTACTAAATTGAAATAATTAATTATCTAAATATTGACATGTTAAAATAAGTTTTTTGTTGTTGACGTGTGTACAATATTTTGCAACGCCCTAACCGGGCAAATATGTAACATATTTGAATGCAAATAAATAAATAAATAAATAAAAAACAGACCCTTAATGTTCTTACTTAATAGTTGTGCAAACTCTTATACATTTTGATGCTCATAAATAATCTTGGTTGTATCGCATTTTATTTATTTACATATGTCCACGTCCATTTCTAATAAGTGAAGTAAAAAAATACATGGAAATTGAAGTATGTAGTTAGTTGCACGTATTTTTATAAAAGGGTTTTACATTATTGCCTTCATTTACGTATAGACCAATAGACATGTTAAAGTTTTTAATATCCCATACATCGGTTTCATACTACGAAGCAAAACTGACGAATAATATTCAAGGTACCGTCGATTCAGACAATGCAAACAAAGTGTACTCGTAATTAATAAATAGACAATGCAATTAAATATAATATAAAGAAGGACGTAGACTCATTAACGTGAGATATCATGCTTTCGATTTTATCGATGTTAATTGTAACCTTGTATGGATGATTTTCTTAAATTGACAAGGGCGGGATCTGATTGTTTAGTTTATGGCACATTCTGTAGTAATATATTTAAATCAATATTACTTAAACTTATTCTTTTGCTGTGAGCACAAAAAAAAATCCAAGTGTTTTTAATTTAATAATATAGGTATAGAAGTACCATCATTAATTTTATTTACGCTAAGAACCTAGAATGAAGTCATGATGATGATGAAATGTTCAGTAAATGTAACCCTTAAGAATAAGTACCTGAGTCACCGATCCTTTCTCGGTAATTTTTTAAGAGATACAATAAAAACTTTTTTTTTTAAATCAAGAAGAACGAAGGCGCCAATGACATGAGGGATTCGAACCCGGATTTTGAACGTTTTTGGTCTGCCCTTTACCCATCGGCTATCGCAACTTTACGTTTGACAGCTGAAAAATCCATTGCTCTTATTTCTACATTATACCATATTTTTAATGCCCAAAAACAGAGTTGAAACGAAACTAATTTTAACTAAAACCGTAAAAAAGAACGATTTTTCTCCCCCCCTAAATGCTGAATTTCAGGAAAATCGTAGGAGCTGTAGAAAATATATTTATGTATACATATATACATAGGTACAAGATTAATTCATTTAAATATAAAAGATATACTTAAATATATAATTATAGCTGCTACAATAAAAAGAAAACCATCTCTTAGAATAATATGTGATGGTCACAGTAATTACAGTTGTAATAATAAAACTAAAACCCTTATTTTTAATTTATAGGAGGGCGAAGGAGAAGCGGTTAAAAAAGGATGCAGGTCGGACACGTTGGTCGCAATACTTCCGCTCCATGAAAGGAAGTGGCAGTGGCTCTCCAAGACACGATCGGCTCCTCGATAAAGATGAGCTGAAAATCGATTTAGACTCCTTCAGCCACCACGGTAAGTTTGTATTCTGTAATTTGATCATTTAAACTTTATTTATAAACATTGTTTTTATTATAAAATAAACTAAAAAATAAATAATAAAAAAGTGAATTCATGATCATTATTTGGACCCAAGTATACTGCTTAAGCATAAAATATAAATCGCCTTTTATTGCAGTTGTTTTTAATTCCATCCTAATTTAAATAATTTAACGAATGGTGTCTTCGTACAAACTTTGATGTGTTTACTGCTTTGTTGACCTTTCCGTACCTTGATACACAAATTACTAAAATGCTAAATCGCTTACAACACGCACGCATACATACATACAAGTGAACCTTATCATCATCCTGCCCTTATCCCACTCTAAGTGGTGTTGGCACAACATGGTATAAACTTTTTTGCCTACATATTTTACCAGTTGCCGTCCTGACGTCAATTTAGCTTAGTCGTATTTTACGACATCTCGGTTAGAAATGGGGATGGTATATGGTCTATTCTACTCAGCTGGATACCATACGACAAAAAACTAAAACTAATAATAAAGTGTATAAAAAGTTATTTGTTCCTTTATGTTAACTTTGGTCTTTATTTGGTATCTAGAGTTAAGCAATGATAGCTACAGTACAGCAGCCTTAGGGGGTGAAGAAGGCTCACCCGCAGGTGGTGCAGCCGGGACTCGTTTTGGTGCTACACCCCCGTATCTGCGGGCACATTCGCCACCGCACGCTCATTACCACTACCCACCTGATCACCTCGTCTATACTAATATTGGTAAGCAAAATCATCGTATATTTTATATCTGTACTAATATATAAAGCTGATTTGTTTGTTTGATTGTTTGATTGATTGATTGTTTGAACGCGGTAATCTCAGGAACTACTGGAGCGATTTGAAAAATTATTTCAGTGTAAGATATTCCATTTTTAAAGAAAGGCATATAGCATATAACATCACGCTAAGATGAATAGGAGAGTAGCAGTAATAATAAATATTTCGCAAACGGCAAAATTTAAAGCTTATTTGCGTGCGCTACGTAAACGGTGAAAGTTATTCAAAAGTCATGTATTACAAAATTGTTCTTCTCTAAAAGTTCTAAATAAAAGTCTACAACAGCATATATCTAGCTTTATTTTTGTCAACACTCCTTCGAAGATTCAAATCCGGCTTTCGGGCTTAAATCGTAGGCCCCAGGGACTTTTTCTGTTGAAACTTGTGTGCCTAATTGATAACTGTAATTTTCATATAATATTCGGCGAAAGACAACATCATGAATAAACCTGTATATGTCTATGGGATAGGTGCAACAGGAACAGGAACAGTTTGGTGGATCTACGCTCAGAGGTTAGGTTATCTCCAAAAAGGAGAGAAGAGGCCTATTTCAGGGCACTGGAATGAAACTACCCGTTACTTTACTTTTATGTTCTAATACGAGCTATATGCTAAATTCAAAGTCCTAAATTTGAATAAAATTGAAACCTAAATGATATTTTTAAACCTCTTAAATACGAGTATAACCTCTTTTACAATACTCACTCTTCAAGTTTAGCTTTTGAAACTCTATGAGCTGTCACTATCAATTATTAAATGTTGATTGTAACAGGTCAGGCTATGAGCGGCGCAGGAATTGGTGGAGCAGGCGGTGCTTCGGACATGAGCAGCTCATCGTCTCCAGCTGCCGGAGGATACCCTGACTTTCCTCCTTCACCTGATTCATGGTTAGGAGAGCCCCATCACTACTCTCCGCGAGGTTATCCCTAGCGGCGGCCGCCACCGGCGCATGCGCAGCCCGCGCCCCCGCCGCACCCTGCACCCTGCCCTGCTCAGGTTCTCGCCGTACAACCGCTTGAACTCGTAGTTAAAAGGGAACTGTGATCGTTTCATGTGTAGCAGACACAGACATATAGATAATTTAAATGTAAAATTAACCGAATATTTAGATTAATATGATTGGAGCAATTATAATGTTTATATTGTGTACAAGTTAAGTCAATCAATTTTTAAAATGGTCCAAGTCATATATTGTAAATAATCACGTAAACAAAATTACTTCTTAATCTCTGTTTTTATCTCCCAATGTCATCTTTAATATTTAAATAAAACCTTGCAGATGGTTTACCGAATCCGGCTTTATGAGTTTTGGTGGGAATTTTAATGTATTAACTTCTAATTAAACTGTGGCATGCACAATCATTATAATATGTTTATAATGAACACATAGAAGCAGTTCTCACTGAATAGCTTTAGCTCTTTGTAAATATCATAACCGTATGCTTTTGTGACAAAATGTATCCAAGAGCCCAATGTACGTATGTATATAATTTTAACTTTAAAACATTTTACCCATAAATCGATAATAAGAGTGATTTGCTGATTGAAGCAAAAAATATTTGATATATTAATTGTAATTATTATAAATCTATTAAATTAGTCGTTACAATTATCATAAATATTTAATTATATAAATGCGGTAAATATAAACGTTTGTAATAACAATATTACTGTACATAAAATGAATGTAATTATTATTAAGAATAGCTCACGTAATAAGATCATAGTGATATGAAAACTTTGTGCAAAAAATTCTAGTCGAGACGTAAATGGTATTAATAATTACACATGATGTGGTAATCGAGTTGAAGTTTTATTTACAACTAGTAGATATAATTAGTTTCTTTTTACAATAGATATTACAGTTCCGTTGTAGCCACTCCCCAATATTGTTGCATTCGGCCTTCGACGTCTAATGAGTCTTGGGATGATGCTGTTTTTTCTTGGATAACGGCAAAATCGTATTCTAAATGATAAGGCATCAGTCTCTGTAGCGAACCAAAATATGCAGCATTTGGACCTCCATTTGGCATTCTACCTGATCCAAATCGGAATTCAGGCTTCAGATTGTTGCCAAAAGATCGTGCACTCCCAAAATGTTTAGAGAGAAATGGAACTTTTGATTTGTTCTGCTTCTGAATCTCGGCTTGTCCTGTCAAATGAAGCTGAGGACTACTACCTGACAGCCCTTTTAAATTTTTTAGGCTCCCATTTGACTTTATACCCTTTGAAAGATTATCTAGTTCTTTGTCAAATAGCATCTGAGTATTTTGTTCCAACATGTACTCCCAACATTTGAATTGTTCATCCGAAGATGGAACATCTTCTGTTTTTCGGTCATCGTCTTTTTCTTCTTCAACACGTACCCGTATTGCTCTTGCAACTGCACCGCGAGGTCTTCGTTCAGATGCTCTAATATGTGACCTAACACTAGCATAATGTTGTGGATTTGCTATTTCGCTTTGAGGTCGATCACTTTGACCGCTTGGTGACGACCTATCACTAGAACATTTCGGTGGTGTAATAGAATGACAGCAAGGCTCTAAACGCGAGCAACAACAATCAGGTCTACAAACTGACTTATTAGTGTTAATTGTATTTCGAAGCTCACGCATTAATAAATCTACATCAGGACGTATTGTATCAAATCGTACTATAATTACGGATATGCAGTCGTCAGCTCCATAGCTTTGGGCTAAATCCTGTAATCTTTTTGCTGCTAATACTGGATTTCTTTCAGCTCTTACTTCAGAAATAGCTGCGTCTACTGTAACAGCATTCCAAAATTTTCCGTTTCCTAAGATCAAAAATTCATCATCTTCTTTTATGACTGTTTGTGTTATATCTGGGTCAGGTACTGTGTTAGGATACCGGGAAGAGAAGCCTAAACGTTTGTTATTTTCAACACCCAAACATAATGATCCTGTACGACGGCTTAAAACAGCTTTTGTGCTACCAACGTTTGCTAATCTCATATTATATTTTCGAGTAGTTTGCCCAAAAACATTTTCTGGTGGATTTATAGGAGATAAGTGACACATAATAAGACAAGCACCTTTTCTTTGACCTTTCTGTTTCAACTCCCGATGAGCTGAAAGTACTACATATTTCATATATTCATTCACGGTTTCTTTGATGGACTTTTCTTCAAGAAGTAATCCTGGTAAATTGGATTGTAAAATTTTAGGTACTTCAACGTCTGTTTCTCCGTCTATTATTGCAAAGAGACCTTCTTTATTACAAAACGATGGCAAACGAATCTGAGCACAAGATAGTTGTAATGTTTTACTGGGGCTTTCAGAAAAGCCCGTTACCCATGGAGTTGCACCATTCAATTCTTCATGATAATTATGTTTTTGCGACCATGAATGTGCGTTTTGGCCTGTCACATCTACTAAACTTAGCGGACGTTGACATTTATATGCATTAAGTTGCGATGGATCCATTTGTAACTTCTTATTACATGATATATCCAGAAACTTTAATTGTTTCGGAGCTAATAATCGTAAATCTATGCTATCTAATTCATTATGGGCGAAATCTAGTATTTTAACCGAAGCACTGCACGAAAACATTGGTATACTGCGTAGTCTATTTGAATGTGCACGTACAATTTTTATATTATTTAATTGTGGTAAATTATCCGGTAGCTTAGTTAAAGAGTTCCCTGAAATTATTAGTTCTTCAATTTCCGGCCAAAAACTCAAGCAATTTTCAGGTAAGTTTGTTAAGCAGTTATAGGCCATATGGAGTATTTTTAGGCCACGAAATGTAATTACAACATCTATTACTTCGTCTGTTAAACAGTTTGCTGTCAAATATAGGCGTTCTAAACAATGTGGCGAAGCTCCTCTTACACGAGGTAATCGGCTCAACCTATTGTTTGAGAGGTTTAAAATACATAATCTATCACAAATTGAGAAGAAATTATCTGGAAGAGATTGAATGCAGTTGTCATGTAGGAGCAACTCTTTTAACGGTGATCTTAGTCTTGGCATAGATGGAAAATTTGTTATTTTATTGTGTGCTAAATGTAAATGGCTGAGACTTGAAAGTTCACTGCAGAATAAATGATCAGGAAGTGAAGTTAGTTGATTGTTGCTTGCGAAGAGTTTAGTCAAATCCGAGCAACCACTGAGCCATTGCGGTAAAGAAGATAACTTGTTATGTGACACATCGATCTCCACTAAATTGATTGGTGGTACCATCGTTGTCAAGCTATCCATTTCTGGAATAAAATATAAATACATGTACAAAATAATGTATTTGGAGAATAATTAAGCAGGAGCGTATACAACTACATATTTATTGTCGAAATATTTATGTTAAAGTTCTTAATTATAATACTCGAAAACTTAGATTTATAAATGTAAGTAGTATATGTATATTTAAGAATCAAACTTACGATTATACGGAGCGCGTAATATTCGTAATGAAGCTCCATGTAAGGCTAGGTGTTGAATGACATTATGTGCTGCGTATAATTCGCGAAGACCACGCAGAGCTGATAAGACCAAGACTTCGACCGCATTGTATGACACATCCAACGTCACAAGATGCTGAAAATAATATGCAACTATTTTATTATACAGATTTTTTTCTTATATCCCCAAAAATAAACTTATTTTTTCTCCTAAAAAAAGCCGACTGGAAGACCGTGGAGCGTCACTCGAGAGGGTCACAGGTTCAAACTCCAGAACGGGTTACGGTAGCAACTAATTAGTTTTAATATGTCCGTTAGTTAATTAGTTTTAATAGTCCGTGGTAACCACCTAGGGTGACCTGAAAATCAGCGTTGCAGTATTTTATATATCATTTTTCAACTTATTTCTGAGGTGGCTGCACTTTGACCACGTTATTTGTTTATAAGTTATTTTATTTCACTTTGTATTTTTTTATTGGATATTTATTTACTTAATTGATCGTTGCAGTTTATCACACGTTTTTCGGTGAATAAAAACATCATCAGGCAACCTGCATATCTAGAGAAATTCTGGGGATATGTATACCTATCATTCTGCATTGGCACAGCGTGTTGGGCTACAGCTCCAAATCTTCTCTCCAATAAGGAAGAGATGCTTATGCCCAAAAGTAGGATAGTAACAGGTCGTCACTTTACAAATAGTTTCGTATCAAAATTGGTTTATAAAATAAAAGATATACTATACCTAATTAAAATTAGATAGGTAGTGAACTAAAATTATATTTCATACAGATGTAAGCATAACACTCAGTAAGGTCAAAGCTTACCTCATAATTGCCAAGGATAATGCTTCCTTTCAGTCTGTTGTGACGGAGGTCAACGTTCGTTAGCGGTGCGCGATACTCGCTTCTATTTTCTTCCCCGGGACCCATTAGCTTAGTGTTATTCAACTGAAATGGTAAAGAATATAACTTGTAATATTACATTATTTTTGAAAAAAAAATTAGAATTATTTAGTTAACTGTATTAGTAGGTGCATACACACACGCGCGTGCGCTTTCGCATATACATGCAAACACATACGAACACACACACACAAAAACATAGACGATCATACACATAAATGTAAATTTTACTATATAAATTTTTGTATATGTAGTATGTATTAGTAAATAAGTATTATAAATAAATCATATAGTATAAGATATTAATAATAAACTTTGGGAATGTACTGAAACCTAAAAAACGGGTTTTCCGAGTTACGGGTCTAGGATAGAATAAGGAAAAATATTTTTATTTAAGAAATCATTATTATTATTATGAATATTTTTTACATAGTGATTTAATTGGTATGTTACAAATATCTTTAGAATTCTCTAGAGATATTGTAGATTCCTCTGGATGTTTTCTTTCACGGAAAAGCGTGTGATAAATTGCAATTATCAATTAGACACAAGTTTTCATACACAAACTAGTTAACATTGGTGTCTGTCCAGGGTTTGAACTCGTGACAACCTGGAAAGTGACGCATGGTTCACCGCAGGGCTATCACGGTTCAGGTCGCTATTTTACAACAGTTAAAACATTTGTATATCAATATTAACATAACGAAATATATAAAAAAAGAGTGATATCTTACTCCAAAATGTCTTATTAGATTTCGAGCGGCAACAAGTGTCCTTAGCCGGGGTAGTCGTAAAATATTGTCGAGGGAGTGAATTTCGTTGTCGCTGACATTGATTTCTTCTAATCTGAAAAGAGATTAATTCAGGAAGGTAAATTATTTTAGTTCATAATTTAAGATATCATTATTTAATATTCTTAACAATCGATAATTATACGACGTGAGTACAAAATATTTATATATCTACTCGTTATAATTATAACTCGTATGGTTTATTGCCAGCTTTAATCTCCATAATATAAGATAAATTGTACTAGTGTGGTCAAATTATCTTCACATCTATTCATATTGGATTTTTTTTGTCACAAATATGCTGGTAAGATAGTAAACATACTTATAAGTTTAAAAATTTAATATTTAAATGAGTTAATATTGTATATATATTCTGTATTTAGGTAACGGCTACAACGATTTTTTCATCAAATTCAGCATGTAGGGGGTTTTTCGTTATGGTATTAAAAAAAAGTGTTGTTTTATTCCTGTTTTATTACAATTTTGTGAGAAAGCAAAGGTTAATTGCGCTGTCAATTTTAAAGTCACGATAGCTTTAGTTGAGTAGCGGGCGGTCTCAAATTTAGAATACTAGGATCGATGCCAGAGAACTTTACCTTTTTTCTCTTTTTATTGCACTTTTTATATATTTAAAAGAATGCCAAAAAAGGCTCGGTCACCCAGGTACTTATCTTTTATAGTTAATATATCTATTTAATGTAACGCATACACGTTTTAACGAGCAATGCGTTTTTATTAATTGCACCAATTATTACGTAAAATTGAATTTACTAAACCAATTTCTTATAATACTAGCTAGCAGTGTATGGCATCATTATTTTACGAACAAAATTATTTAAATGCAAAAACTTTACAAATTTCATAATGTAAATAGTAATTAAAAATTTGAACGTTGCTTTCTAATGCATCATTTAAGCGGTGATGTTTGTATAAAAATCCGTTCCCACTACTTTTTAAAAAGTTTATATGACAGACACTGCAAATAAAATTATAGTGGTTCGTTACGGTTAGTAAATTCTTCTTAAAGTAAAAATAGTATAAACAAATCAATATGGGTCCAAACAAGGTATATCATTGTAAAGTAGCGCTCTTAGTTGACCTTCGGCTAAAGGTTTGGCAGTTACATAGTCCTATCAATTTTTCATAGATATGCCGGTTTTTTCGCGATGAAATACTTACCTAATAGTATTACATGTCGACAATATCCTCTAGAGAATGCTTTTTGAGATCCTTTCGTGAATCAAGAAAATAGGCATATTGTGGGATTTTGATATGGGTTAAATCTTAAGTACATATATACACCCCGACTCGAAGAACCAACAAATTGTCCGAAAATGTTAGTTCTCGGCGGGGATCAAACCCGCGACCCGCGGAGCTGAAGGCAGGGTCACTGCTAACTGCGCCAATGAGCCGATCAAATTGAAATGATTCTTTGTTCATGTATACTTGTAAATAGGTTCTTTTGAATGGTCAACTCAACTGCATGTTACGAAAGCTGTCCAACCGAGAAGAGCCAGAAAGAAACTCTTTAAAAAAAATGATTCTTATAACCAGTTACACTTTTTATTTATAACCCACCTGTCAGATGTCATAACAATTTGGCTTTATTAACTAGAATTTACTCTGTTTATAGTCACTATACTTAGATTCCGCTTTATGTAAATATTTGGCCCACAAGATCATATACCATGACTAACAAAATTAAAAAATTGTACTCTGTCAAAATTATGAAGTTTATAAATTATAAATCAAATGCAAACCTTTGTTTTTTTAATAAAAATATCAAATATGAAAACTTGAAAGATTTTATCTAAGGACAAAACGAACGACGAATCAACCTAACAAAAATAAACTTTTTACAGGACACTATTTATTATAATTATTAATTAAATTTAAATAACAAAGAAAACATTTTATATATTACAGCAGCAGCAACGACTTAATTCTCAGAATTACTAAGAACTTACCGAAATTATTTACTGACTAATTATTTACTAAGTCACTATGTTTTCGCCTAACAACTTGTCATTCCCACTTTTCACACTTCAAAATAACTGCTTTCATAGGTACACGTAACTACTATATAAATAACTTGACCGTAACTGTTGTAAAAATCCAGAAAGTTCGAGTCAAGTATGTATGTCCATCTCTAAGAATGTATTCTAACTGACCGCAGTAGGTCCGCGCCCCACTGCGTCTCTTTGAGCGTTGCAGACTCAAGTCAACACAGCCTTAAAATAAACTTTTATAAGGAAATACTGCATAACGATAATGTTATATAAGATACCTATTAATTTTGTTTGTTCCGGAACGTTTTAACGAGTTTTTCGTTATTTACCCATGCAGATATAAGTGATACAATATTCTGTTTAAAATTGTGTATGTTATACAAATATTACGTATGAAAAGAATACAAAAAAACAATTTCAAAACATGAGTATAATAAAATAATAAATAGATTGCTGTTCAAAAATATAGAAGAATAAGGCAGAAGCGCTTCCAAGTCTGTCTTTCAAATTTCCTATTTCATACACAGATTTTGAATTCAGGCCTCAAACGTCGACCGACTTATACTGCAAAAACAGTTGTATTGTTTAATTCAAATAATCGAATTTTGCAATCACCAACAGCCCGCTAATGTAATAATGACTGATCATGTTGATTACTGGTATTATATGGATTGCTATGTATGATTATTATCATACATAGCAATTCATCAAAGAGGCCTAGATGCACAAGAGGGCAATAAATTATATTTAGCTTCATCAATGGCTGTATGAATATTTTTGAATAATGCAACAGCGACCTTTTCAACTTGAATACTACTTACATAGTACTAAAGCTCTAATATACATTTACTGTAATTATCTTTCTTTGATTACGTTTATGAGAGATTTATAGTTGGACTATTAAAATATTTTACTGCTTTGGAATTAAAACAACGTCACTGTTTACAAAGTATATATAAATAACATTCGCGATGAACTGTAAAACTTTTCAATGTAATGTAAAGAAATGAGCGACAGTCTTGCCTTATGATTGCTTACACTTCAATTTGGCAATACCGCCGAGACGCAATGGACTCTGATGTTACAATACACACGCATTATTGTACTGTATATCTACAGACAATCTAATGCAATCGTTCAGTTTTTCACTCTCCATTTCCCCTTTCATCATCATTTCCTTTATTCCTATATACTACATCATCAAATGTATACAAGTGTGCATTATTTTAATTTATTACTGTTAAGTAACGCTTCCTTGTTAATTATCGCGCTTCTTTAATAATTACTTTTAATTTATATTGTATTGTGTTAATCAATACTAACTTCGCCCATAATTCAATAACATTGTAATTCTAAATAATATGTGGATTTTTTTGTGTAAGCAAAGATTAGATAAGATCAGTATTTAAGTAATTATCCGCGGAACAGAATGAGCGGAAGCGGTGGATACAAAATAATTCCTTCAAAAACCATCCGCAAGTCATGGCTGCATTCGATAGCATCAAATAATTGTTAATTAAGAAGTTAGTCACAATGCATCTGAGGTTAAGTTAGGAAAAATGCATCTGCTTAATACCGGCTCATAGGTTTGAGTTACGCTAAATTAAAACGTGACGCAAAGTTTGTAAATACGTTTTCTTTTTTATTGGTATAATATAAATCACTTGTCACATTTGTATGAGTTATTACTCAATTAGAAAAAGAAAGTCGTGATCAAGGAATACGTAACTAAGTACAAGGAGATCTTAGTAGTATCCACGATACCACACGGGGAGTCAACTTACATTAGTTGTTTCGAACGACACCTTAGTAATAAATAAGCGTGGTCTATGCTACTCAGCCGGATAACACACGGCTTCGATATTAAATTTAGTCTTACATTATTGTTTTTAAAAATAATAAATATGAGTACTGAATTAATTTCAATAGAAAATCAAAACGTGGACGCAATATTTATAATATTGTGCATTGAAATTCAGAAAGTCCAGAATGCGACTATATTGTAATTAGTCTTTTCTCATTTTTATAATTACTGACTGACTTGATTTTATAATCGATCACTGAAATAACTTATACTTATAGTCTCATACAGCCTCGGCATATGAAATAAATTCATTAGAAACGTTACCTCGTTAATAAACAATTTTAATTCAACAGATCATATGTAAAACGTAATAAATATTTAATAACGCCTAAACAAGGTAACAATATAAAATAATTTTATTTAATAGCAACAAGGTTCTGACCTTATTACATTTAATTTAAACGTACAAAGAAGAATTTCCTAAAGTAGACACTAAGTTACCAATAGAATACAAAAAATGTAACAAAAATGATATATCAGAAGTTCCGCCGTGTGGTATCCGGCTGAGTAGAATAATAGATCACCCTCATTTCTTACCGAGGTGTCATAAAAGGCGACTAGGGTAAGTTGACCCACCGTGTGGTATTCGGTGACTAGAATGGACCGCCCCCTTTCTTACCGAGGTGGCGTAAAATAAATCTAAGGTAAGTTGACGTCAGGTAGGCAGCCGGTCGTAAAATACGTAACCAAATCATCTGACAACATGTTTATAGC
This sequence comes from Morpho achilles, assembly GCA_947086495.1. Classification (NCBI taxonomy): domain Eukaryota; kingdom Metazoa; phylum Arthropoda; class Insecta; order Lepidoptera; family Nymphalidae; genus Morpho; species Morpho achilles. The sequence continues at coordinate 11,810,015 of CAMTZB010000007.1, read as the reverse complement.
ATGTTTATAACATGTTGTGCCGCCCCACTTAGAGTGAAATGACTATGAATGGCAGTCGGATGACTAATGATATAAGTTGTAAACAGTAAGTACGTAATTAATTAATTAATCTTTTTAGATATTTGCATACCAAGATTTACTTTATAATAAATTGTCTCACTACGTAGGTTAGATGGCAGATATCTCTGTCTTAGGAATGGGATGTCTTTGTACACTTTTTTTTGTTTTTTCAACATTTTTTATGGTACATAAATAAATTATAATCACATTATTAATCAATTAAAACAATTAGTAGAATCAATCAAAATCTATTAGTAGAAGACAATTAAATTAATTAGTTAAAACACTAATAATTAATCAATATATCAAGATAGTTATGAACAAACATATTTAAAAGTGCAGATTGATCACGCAACACGTAAATAAAGCACTTGATAAAGACAAACAAGGCCGCCTGCTAATGGGGGTTGCGCGTAAAGTGAACGTAACCGCCATGCTTGGGTGCACAGATGTAGATAGAACAGCGGCCGCGTGACGTGCACTCGGTTAAAAAAATTGGCACACAACGGAAACCTACCCAATTAACATTACAACTGTTAGCTTAATAGACGTTATGATGAGACAAGTGATTTACTTTAGCGCCTAAAAGTAAGAGTAAGTGATTATTTAACAAAAATGTACCCAACTACAAAAATGTTTTTGCAGTTGGGTACATTAACGTAAAATATATTTTGGTACTCATAAACAATTATAAACAGTGCGTGTTTTGCAGACATTTAGAGGTCAACGACTGCTATGGCTTTTATAGAAATAATTAAGTTTATATTATTGTTACAATTTGTATTTTATAATTTTATTTTGTAATATATTTAAATAATGTACGCATTTCTATTACAGGCCGTGGTAACCTATAATTAAGACTACATGTAATTGAATAGTTTGTTGAGTATTTTATAGTATTAATAATGCAAGTCTTGTTGGTTATCCCAATAAATAAAAATAAAATAAAATATTTTTTGTAGTTTGGTACATTAACGTAAAATATTTTTTGGTACTCATAAACAATTATAAACAGTGCGTGCTATGCAGACATTTAGAGGTCAACGACTGCTATGGCTTTTATAGAAACCGAGGCATATAGGAATTTTCGTTAATTAAGACACTTTAAATCCGTTACAGTTTTTATTCAACTAAGGTTAATGGACTAGTGGCATATCAATAAAATTGTACTGTTATTTTATATAAAAAAAAAACTATATTAATCTATTAATTATTGTTCTATTTCAGAGTAAAATGAAAAAAAGCCTAACATGGATTATTGGCAAATTAAATTTTTTTTAAGTTATCTCACCAGCGTTATGAACCATTAATGAAGATTATTTATACTTACTACTACCACATATTCATGTAAAACTTATTAGGTTCACTTATAAAATTAATTTTGCATGAAATGCAAGGCCCTATTAGTTGATGTATTTCGGTCGGTTTTAAAGTCGTGATGATATCAAGATAGTGAAAAAAGCGTGTACGATTTAGCTGCCAAAGCATATTGCACAAAAGTATCAAAGCCAGGAAGCCTGATAGTAAGATGCGGAGCGCCACGCTTCGCTAGCGGAGCGTTAAGAAATAGACCCGTAATGGCAATGTATACCGATCTAATGTAGTCGAATTGTGCGCAAGACGTTCTTCAAATATTGTTTTTTTTAATGTTTCAGCTCGTACATCAACTTTTTGGGGTAATTATTCAAATTATCGTTATTGTGATAATTAAAAAAATAATAATTGTACCTTCATATTAAATTGAATAAAAATATATACAAACGTATAAAAAATTGAAAAATCTGTCTGGAATTTTTTTAATTCCACAAGAACATAGAGATATTGATGTACCCACAAAAATAAAATTCTAAATTATACGCGGTAATAACACGCCCTATTCAGGAAGTAATAAATACTTAATAAAAATTAAATTGAATTTTTTTTAATTTAACATATGCAAATTTTTCAGAAGAAAGTTAACTTGTACTAAAAGATGAATGACCAACAAAAAGAAGAAGTATTCTTAGACTTATTAAAAAAAGTAATTTCAAATATCACAAATTCATATGTGTTAGTGTGGATAGAATTACATCGACTTCATAGGAACTTTGGCATACACTATGTACATATTAAAAAAGTACGTTCCGAAGGTATTCAAACATATATTCGCAAAACGTATGAAATTCAGAGAAAAGAAATTACGTTAATAATATCTTTATTATATAATATCATACGATCTACTCCTATCATCATCAGAAAGTAGCAAATTTACATATTATATTAAAACAATATAAAAATAAAATATTTTATTGCAAAAAAATTGGTACTTAAATACGTAATTATGACTATAATGTATAGTGATTATATACACTATATCATTTGATGACATAATTTGTTCATAATCAGATAATTTGGATTATAGGTATTACTTAGTTAACAAAAATGTCTTAAACAAAGTCTGCAAAATCGGTGCTCGTGGAATTGTCTTGTTTCATTGGTTTTCATATGAAATACATTTAATTAGGAAATTTGCTTATATAGCTGTGATGAAATTGTAAAATATGGTGGAAGTAATTGGACGTATGTTGCTGATGTAAGAAAAGTTTGGAAATAAATCGAGAAGGCCTATACTCAATAGAGGTCCTTTAAATAAATAACAAATAGACTTTCTACTTTTAAGAACTGACACAAAATTATAATATTATTTTAATACTATAATAAACTATTAATAAAATAAATAAACTATTAATAAAATAAATAAACTATTAATAAAATAAATAAATATATTTAAAAATTCATAATTTATTAAGGACAAAATAAAAGGCTATAAAAAAAGATGTGATGGCTGAAGGGTGATAGCATTTGACTCGTAGGGGTTCAAACTTAAGGCCTGCACCAATGAGTTTTCGACTATATAGCTTTTAAGATTAACTGATAGCCACAATTATTGATGCACTTTATTGTAAAAGAAATCATCTTGATAGAATCATCATACCCCTAAATACGAGTATATATAATCAGTATTAGAGAGGCAGACATCTAAGCTTTGATACTTCTCTACAAAGAAAGAGCTGGCGTCTATAAGTGAAAAATGTTGTGTTTTTATTCCCTTGTAATAACTAAAATAGAATAAATCATACTGGCCTTTGATTTTATAATAACAACAGGACACCTTTTAAAAATTGTTTTTTTTTGTCAGTTCTTTCGTTTATCTGAGGTAATCTTAGTGTTATATAACTTAAAAGACAGACGAGTTTGTAGGGCACCATACATGCCTGAAATTTTCTCGTCTTTTAATAATAAATATATGACTGAATCACAACAAAAGTCTATTATCTACGTATTCTAAGGAGCAATTGAGTACAGTAAGTCGGTTGTTAAAAAATGGATTTTTTTTCATTGCTCACTACCAAACTACTTGTTTGCTATATTTAAAAAAAGATTGGACATAATAAAACTATTTATTTCAATCTATTAATAAATTTAAATATGAATGTTTCGTAATTTCCTTTAGATAAATGAATCAAAGAATCGTTGTTACAGAATAGACATTCGCAACGTAGATTGACTCCAAATCATTCCTATAGTATTCAAGATGTTCGCTATAATTTACGTGGAATGTTAATTACTATCTGTTAGAAAATCTTATTTCCGGTTTTGTTATGACATATTGCATTCGCATAAAGAAAGTTAGGTAACCCAAAAATAAAAATAAAACTTATATATTAACAATTATTGATTATTTTATTTAAACTATGTTAAATTAAATATGTTTAATTATAATAGGCATTGTTATTGCCTAATTTATACGGTGAATATTTCAGTGAAGTCGATAAGTCTTTTAAATAGTACATACAAACATGTGAATATTTAAAGAAGTGTCTTTAACGATAGCTGGCATTCCTTGCTTTTCGCATTGTTAATTTCTCCTTTCAGAGCTGGTTGGCTGGAGGAGCCTTATTGGGATAAGTCCGCCTTTGTACAATTTTTATTTTATATATATTTCTGTGCCATGTATGTTTTTATTATACATTTGTTCAATAAAGAAATTAAACAAACATAATCATTAAACGTATCTTAAACATAAACCTATTTATGGCTGCCCTGAAAAGTGTGCGTTTTGGACTTGTAAGTTATTCATGACTGGTGCGGATATAGAGATCAGTAAATATCATAACTTTTTAAAATTAGATCACTTAGATTTTACCATCGAATTGAATAAACCAATGAAAAAAACAATTTGTCTTGATAAAAAATATTAAATATACTTACTGTGTTAGCTTACAAATGTCTCTGGGTATTTCAGTGATATTGTTATCGCTGATATCGAGATGTGTAAGGGCTTGCAGCATACATATTTGCGAAGGCACCGCAGGCAAGGAATTGCCGCGCATACGCAAAACGCGTACCGCAAACCCGTCGGAGGCATGCTGCGTGAGTGCTACGGGAAGACAGGAACGGCCGCCCCCGCTTAAGTCCAGGACATTTGGCGGCTGCGTGCTTTGTGTGCCCTATTAAAATATAATTTTAAAATAAGAATAAAAAGTTCTTAGTCTAGGTTCGCATTTTCGGGAGAATTACATAATGCGTCGCATAAATGTGGTGAAGTTGTTCATTGGATACCTCAGGATGTTATATAGAGTTCTATTAAATAATAAAACAAATCACAGGCTGCTAATTTTGCTTTTATTGTATATATATTCTGTTTTTAATTGACTAATGTTTACTGAAGAAAAATCATATAATATATTATACAGTAGTGGTATAGTATATGTATTGTATAGTAATATCGTCTACAATAAAAATAATTGAGACATACTACCAAAACATCTTAAGCAAAATATTTCGAAAACAATATTTAACTGAAACATCTGAGATGTACGTTAAATCTTACTAAAATTTCATTGACACTTTATTGCCTGGTCAACGGCTTTAAGGAGAGGCGGTTACCGTGAACCAAGTATCAAATAATATTGACTATTTATTTTAATATGTAATAAACCGATTTCAATATCGCTCTTGATAGATAATTAATAGTGAAATCTAACACTTAAAAAAACTTTTGTACTATGCAGACACTGAATCAGCGAAAACTTTGTTCTTCTATTATACTTTTCTCTAAAGATACCAATAGTTTATGTTTTAATAGTGTAATATTCTATGTAATAGACAACACAAAGTCTAGGACATGTTTTAAACAATAATAAATCCTTGGTTAAGAAAATGTTAAGTAAAACAATACCATCAAGTACGCCGAAAACCTATGTTTTATAACAACACTAGCGAACCGCACTGGCTTTACTAAATACTTTACTAAGTGTCTAAATTTTTCCGCGTAAATGCTGACACGGCGGAAACTTAACCACAACTTACTGTACACCTAAACCTTCCTTAAGAATTGTTCTATCTTTAGTAAATACCGCACAAAAATCGGTTTAGTAGATTTTGAGAAAATCGATCACATACAGATATCTTTTAGGGACTTTATTTTATAATTAGTATAGATAATGCATAAAAAACAGCACACTGTTTATTGAAAATATGTGTGCGCTACAACCCTGATCAGGATAAAGATATTTTTTTGATTATTATTTGTCTATATTGTGTGTGAGTACTAAGTATTACTAGAATTGTATATGAATCACTTAATTTCATATTTTAATATCTCAAGATCGGTTCGTCGCTAACTTAACTATTATAAAAGGATTTCAGAATGTTTAACATTTTGATCAAAACACATACCAACATTCCACATTTTTCCTTGTATATACTCTCTAAACTGTCCAAAAACGTATCACTTAGTGGCAACACATCTAAACTGTCAATATCAGTCTCTTCGCACTTCATTTTATTATTTTCCACCATTACGAATAAATAATCATACACTCGATACACTTTACATTTTAATCACAAATCATTGAAAATATCAATTTGATACGACATTAAAATTAATTTCAGTCATCTAGTCACAATAATTTTCATGGTCTAACTTTTAACATAATTGTTATTCCGTTAACGAAAATAGTACTGATGCTGAACAAGTAAGCAACTTGTAAGCTCTCATAGAAATCACAATGCGGACAACGAACCCGACGAATCGTATGCTCAAAGAGTACAAAATAGTCTAAAAACCCATTTAAAATTCCAAACACGCTTATATTCACTCGATAATTTTAGTGTCCTTGCACGCCACCTTTGGTATTAAAAAGCTTAGTTGAACTTCAACTTGAAATACTGAGGACAACGCTATTTTGATTTCTTTAACGTTACGTTTATAGTACAAAAATTGTTAGATAGTAAATTTTTAAATTGTTATTGAGATAACGTTTTATAGGATTTCCTTGGTTTGTCACGAGCCTATGATTGGTGTCACAAAAGAGCGCGTCGGAGTTAATGCTTCGTGCCGCTTTGACTGACGGAGGAGCTCGCACCGAAGGCATTTCGTATTTCGACCGTAACAATTGTTGTAGGGTTGCATCTTAATGTTATACAGATCACATTCCAGCACAGCAAATGCTCATTATAGTTTATAAGAAGTAAGGCGTTTGTTCATTCCAAATTTAAATTCCATAGTACGAAAGTACCTAACGATAAAATAAAATCTATGTAATACTATAGTAGTAGAAATTAGGAAAGAGTAGGAAGCACTATCCGTTCTCGTACCTTATACATGCAGGATTAATCCCACACAATAATAATCATACCATATTGAAAAAATCCCTGAGTTAGTTATGTAGAGTAACTAATCATTGAAAGTTCTTCGTTCTTAATAAATGCGAAAGTTAACTAGATTTGCCTACTCAAATTCAAAAAAGGTACTTTAAAGTTGCGCCTAAACAGGTTTTACTCGGATTTACCTGTACGTATAACATTAGAGAATATATATTTTTTAATTACAACGTCTATAGTTCTACATTTCCAATACCATATTTCAATAGTAAGTTCACCAATAAACTAATTACTTTGTCTTACTGTAATTAAAGCCTTAATTGATTTTGGAATTATTTATAAAATATAGTACTCTAACATTAAAAAAAGATCGAAAGTTATAGAATTGAATTTTTTTTTTATACTAATATAAAACATTAGAAAGTGCGTTAACGAACGCTGTATATTCATGTTACCCAAATATAAATTTTAATTGAGCTATTCATAATTCATGCTAGTAAAATGAAAAGTTAAATAATAAAATTATCTACATTCAATTGTCGAAAAGTTGTCTGAATAAATTTCTAGCAATTTGTCGCGATGATTGCTGTATTGTTAGTCTGTGAAGTGTACCGGAATCAAAGCCTAATCTGGTTAAATTATCGTGTTTTATAGACAAGCACGAATTGAAAAAACAGTAAAGAAAATTTACATCAAACTTATCTAACACCAAACTTTCTTTATATCTTGTATATATTTTAAAAAGCTTTACGCCGTGTGATATCCGGCTGAATAGAATAGTACCACCCACATTTCTTACCGAGGTGTCGTCAAAGGCGACTAAGCTAAGTCGACCCGCCGTGTGGTATCCGGCTGAGTAGAATAGACCACCTTCATTTCTTACCGAGGTGTCGTAAAAGGCGACTAAGGTAAGTCGACCCGCCGTGTGGTATCCGGCTGAATAGAATAGACCAACCTCATTTCTTACCGAGGTGTCGTAAAATACGACTAAGGTAAGTTGATGTCAGGCAGGCGGCCGGTCGTAAAAACGCAGCCAAATCATGTGACAGCATGTTAATAACATGTTGTGCCGACCCCACTTAAGAGTGGGATAAGGGCAGGAAGAGGATGATTTAACTTGCCGTGTATGAAGGGGGAATCTTGCAAGTTAAATTTTACCCACGATTTAGTCCGCTTGAGATAAAATTTTACATACTTGTTTAGTCCCGATGGCAATGCATGTTTAAGGATGACTTGATGCTGCTGCTGGGATAGGCTCTAGACGAGGGAACTCCTCAACGGTTAACAGTAGGGACATGAGATTTTGTTAAAGCTTTTATGTATTAAAAGCTTTTTATATCTTTAACTTATATGCTATAAAAAATATATTCATAATAAGTAATATATTTGCTTATGGGCCTCATAAACGAGCTATAAAAGTCAAAGAGGATGGAGTAAGCCATGATTGGAGCGTTTATACATTGTCAAATCAGATATGAGATGAGTGAGAAAAATTATTTGATGGCATTTTTGGTTTGACAACTTACACTTATTCCAAATATCCTTCATGGATTATGGATCCACATCACGATGTAGTCGTAAAATAAGTAGGGGCCTGTTATTCTCCCTCTGCTGGGAATTGGCCTCTTCTCTCCGTTTTTGGAGAGAAGGATTGGAGCTCAGATATACCACGCTGCTCCAATGCGGATTGGTATGTTACACATATCTCCAGAATTCTCTACAGATATGCAGGTTTCCTCACGATGTTTTCCTTCACCGAAAAGCGTGTGATAAATTGCAATTATTAACTAGACGCATAAGTTTTAACAGAAAAACTCATTGGTGTCTGCCCGGGTTTGAACCCGTGACCTTTTCGAAAAAGTTGTACGGTATACCGCTGGGCCATCACAGCTCTGATGTAGTAAAGCCCATAATAAATTGTAAACATTAATTATGCACATAAGTTTTTGCTTTGCTTTTGTTTTCAAATTATCGATATGATCAATATAACTATTATTCTTTGAATTGATATTTATCACTATTTCTGCTAGCCATCATTTAATATAATACCTACTGTAAGTAGATATATTATAATAACAATTTACTTTCGCAGCATCATTAAGTGACTTACTTAAAAAAAACATTTTATAGCACCAAATAAACGCATTTTTGTGTGAGATATGATAATAAGACTCATGTACCTCTTTCAACCAAGAAAACCACATATTGCGTTCCCATACGGTATTAAACCCAAGGAATAGATGATTTAGTCCAGCGTCCAGTAAACTATTGCCTTGGCCACGTGGTTTTACGCAGAGCACCAGCTTCTGAGCTTTGGGCTGGCAAAACTCGATGATACCACCACTTAGCTCTAACATATCCCAGGCCATGCCTATGAAATAAAAAAATATGAATTTAATGTTGATAAAACAGGCATTACCTACTCGAAATGCGATTTATTAAATCTTTAATCCTTAATATTTAAATGAGTTAATATTGTATATATATATATATATATATATATATATACATATATATATATATATATATATATATATATATATATATAAATATATTTTCTGAATCCCAGAAACGGCTCCAACGATTTTCCTGAAATTTAGAATGTAGGGGGAGGAAAATTGATCTAAAAAAAAATCGTTTTAATTTTGTCAAATTGCTATAATGTAGAATTGAAAGCAAAAACATTTTTAGCTGTCAAAGGTAATGTTGCGATAGCTGACTAGTAGAATACTAGATGGTACTAATTGTAAACCCGTATCATATGTGTCATTTTATTAATGTGTTTTACTTTAGTCCTTAGATGCCCAATCATGACTTCATCGTATAGCAAACTGGGTTTGAGAGGAAAAAACCTTTAAGACTTTCAGACTGCCTAGTTCTATTGTTCTGTTTCATAGTTGATGGTAATGGGTCTCATAAGAACGTTTGGAGTCTCTTTATGGGCGATGTATCTATTCTTGAAGTGTCTGTACCTAAATAAATCAGAAATGTGGACATCCGCATAATAGATATATCTAAACGGGTCGCAAAGCTGAAGCTGAAGTGGCGAAGGGTAAGGCACATCGTAAGTAAAGTAAAGGCCTTAATACTATGCCACTGCTGTGCATAGGCCTCCTTACTCCGTTTTTGGAGACAATGGATGGAGCTTAGACCCATCGCGCTGATCCAATGCGGATTAGTAGGTTACATATAGCCTCTGAATTCTATCGATACACAGGTTTCCTCTTTATATTTTTCTAAGCTTGTGATAAATTGCAATTATTAATTAGACACATAAGTTTTCACAGAAAAACTCATAGATGCCTGCCATTCATTCGTTTAAGTTTGATTAATAAAAAGAAGAAGTGTGATGTGGTTTGGGCAGTCTAAGTCAAAAGCATAAGTGCTTTAATTACTTACATTCAGAATAATTATGAACAATGAAAAAAAAAGCTAAGAAAATAAATTATTATCATACGGAACATGGATTCGCTTCAAGGCTTTGTTTCATAACTCACCTAACCGTAGCTATATATTTTTTCAAAAACTATAAAAGTTATAAATTAAAATAAATATCAATAACGCATGTTAATATTTAAACGCTTTCAGAAGCATTCAAATTTACCTTTATATATACGTACGTATATAAGTCACGTTTTTACAAAGATAGTTGAAACTCACTTACCATATGTATGAAGTTGTGAACCAAAAATGTGGGCAAGTCTTGGCTTCCATTGTGGGAACACATGACCCTTAAGCACGTAAACTGTGCCTGAACGTAACACTCCACCAGAACGGCTAGCAGGGCCGGCACACCAACGAAGAGTATGACGCAGCTCAGGATCTACAGCTAGTCGAAGTCTTCGAGCTTCTGACGTCCATCCATTCTTCGCTAAAAACTGATCCTGTATTCGCAATGGAAACTCGGTCAACTCCAAACGTCGTGATTTTTCACCACCAATTTGAATCCAAAGCGTTAACTCTTCATTAAAGCCGAGTTTCTTCACCACATCTTCGACAGTTGTGTTTGGCGATACCTTCACAAGTTTGCTGGATGCGTCAACAGCATATGGCTCGAGCCCATCGAAGACGCGTATCCAGGTAAAATCCGAGCGAGGTTTGAATCCTCGAGTTGAGGCAAGTCTTCGTAGCGATTTGCGTGGAGCCGACGGCGATGAGGCGTGGAGGCCATCGTCACAAACCATGACGCAGATGGACGCGAGGCGCAGAGGCCGACGCCGTAATGCCTGTGCCCGAGTCTGCCAGTCGGAGTATGGCGTTGCATTATAATTGGGTCGCCTGTGGTGGGGGTGGGAAACATGTCGTTCGGTCAGTCGGGAATACGACATTCAAATTTAATTTGCATACCAATAGTTATATTAAATACTCGGTAAATTTTGCGATAATTGTACATTTATTTATGTTTGTTAGTTAAATGTTATCCCGTAAAATATATCTTAATTTAAAAAGTGTATAAATAAAATGGAATAACATACCTTGAAACGTAATGCTTGGTTCCGCACCGGCTCACACCCCACCTGCTGACTCACCTGTTGTTTTCGAAAACTATGCGCCCCTTCTCTTTAAACATCTAAAGTACTATTAGAAGAGTATTATGCAACTTTTGTCTATGTTTGTTTATATAATTACAAGAAAGTAATATATAAAAATTATAGTTATGTTAAAACCATTAGAAACCAGTAAAAGTAGTAAAAAAAATTTTATAACTAGACTTTTTATACTACTTTTCGCGACAATTTTCTCATACTTTAAATCAATCTTATTATGCGAAACGTATAAAATTAGGAAAGAAGGTTATCGGTTTACTTAAAAAGTTATTAAATTAGTAAATTGTGATAACTAATAAGCTAGATTTTTAAATTTTGTAAAAATATTCCGATTGAGTACAGTACTTTAAATATATTTTGTACGTACTCCCAAGTTTAGTATGTATCCAAGATTTCGTGTACATCAACTTAGCATTGAAATACCCACAATTATGTACTGGTTTTAATCCTCATCCCAAAGAAAAATCGGTTTTTTATTCTAGATTTTATTCCGATATAAAATTTTAAATTTCTTCAATTTTGGTTTTTCGAATTACCTGTGAAAACGTTACAGACACATAAACAGAAAGATGACATTTGGCATCAGTATTAACCTAGTGAGCTTAACGCTAATCCCGTAGACAGAGAAAAATTTAAGTTTTAAAATAAAAAATAAAGTAAGTAAAAATAATATTTATTTATAAATTATAATAATTTGCTTAAACAATATTATCAATAGACTACCATGGATAATTTTTATGGATTTTCTTATTGCCACAAGCACAGGTCGCGTTACAGGTGCCTTGTTCACAGAAGCCAGGCATTTTGGTTAAACTGTCGCAGTTAGAGTAGAAGTCTTTCACAGGACAAAAATTTGTGCAAAGAGAACCGGAGATACAATCGTTTGGACAATCACCACATTGCTTACCCGCTTTGTACGGGTACTGTAGTATCGTCTCGTAATTGCCTCTGAAAGTATATATAAGCTATAAATTTCATATTTACTGCTTTCATTTTTATTTCATTTCTGTTTTCATTTCTGGGTAAAAGATTCTATAATAAAATTCGGCAATAAATATTAGCTTTGCCATTACATCAGTTTAAAAACAGGCTGATCCCTAAATCCTACTATACTGTTGAGGATTACTTAGACGATAAGAATGTGTGGATAAAGCTCGCTAAGACCCTGTACAAGACAGTAATGACTAAATGTAACTAGTCATAAAGATTATATTTTTAAAAGAGCAACCACCGCGTTTCTTGCTGGCTCTTCTCGGTAGGAACAGCTTTCCGAACCAACAGTAGAGTTGACGATTCAAAAAGACTTGTTTACAAGTTTATTTGAATAAAGAATATTTTGATTTGAATTTGAGTATATTTGTGATTTGATTTTCATTCATAATACTAAGCAATAATTATTATTTGTTGACACCACAGATCTCTCACCAATTCAAATAAGCCATATCTACTGTACTAAGCAAGCAAAATCGCAATACCCACGATGGGTATTGGGCGCAGAAAGAGACTGAAACACAAATTTCAGCGTCACTAAACAACTAAAGAAACAATAAAATATGTCATGTAACTAATTTTGACAAAAATAAATGTACAATTATGAAATCCAAAACCAAAATCTCGAATAACAATCATCAAAAACTTGAGAAAATCAATAAATAATAAAAAAATATAGGATAACACACATGATCGTCCGTCCCTGTAGTCATCATCTTCTTGCCTTTATCCCACTCTAAGTGGGGTCGGCACAACATGTTATAAACATGCTGGCACGTCGTATTTCACGACACCTCGGTAAGAAAGAGGGTGGTCTATTTTACTCAACCGGATACCATACGGTGGGTCAATTAACCTTCGTCCGTCCCTGCAGTAAGCAACTTAATACTTGTGTTATGTATAAATATATACATATGTCACTTTATAAACATATTTATTCAATTATATTTATGTTTTATACATATTTATTTGAACATGTTAAGTTTTTCAGTCAAAAAGGAAGGTTTTTTCAAGGAAGTTTGTGTATCCTGTATTTTGTTATTTTTTTAATAATTTTAACAATTTTCTTAAAAACTAAATGTACAATATTTCATTATACACATAAATCATAAATCACATCAAATCTGAAAAACAAATGCACATTAAAATTACTTCCTCGAAAAAACCTTTTCGACTGAAAAACTGAACATGTTCAAATAAATATGTATAAAACATAATTAAAATTGATTAAATATGTATTTAAAGTTATATATGTATATATTTAACAGTTGTCTGTTACATATGTATAAGACATAATTAAGAATTAATGTGATATTTGTACTAAATACTAATCTTGCTGACGATTGCAATATTAATTAAAATATAAACAACCGGGTCACATTAAGATTTAAGAATCGCGAAAGTTGAAAATCTACGATTGCAATATTCTTCCCAAATTTATTGTTCTTATTCCAAGCTAATAGTTATAAAAAAATCTGGAAGACTATACGCCTAGTATAAAAGCTCATATCACTCAAGGTGCTATAGATAATAATAAGTTTTGTCTGGTCATTGTAAAGAAATGAGCAGTTTGTTATAACAGTAAAGCAATGTCGGTAATACCTGCATAAGTATTCAAAAATTGGAGATTTTTGCAGGAAGTTTTGATGAATTGCAAAGAGTATAAGGTACTCTTCTTTACATCATTACATATCGTAGTTATCACGAATCTTAAACATATTGTATGTGATTTATATCAAAGGGTATCGGATATCGCCTAAATCTGGGTCGAAATAAGTCAAATACAGGTTACAATAGTAAGATGATGTTTGATTTGGTACTGAGAATAAACTATATCATGACAAATGATAGTTATAACCGTTACTAATACAGAAAATACTTATAGCATAGCCATTAAGGACAAAGATAGAATAAAACTGTGTGTCTTATCTATTTTTAACAATGACTACTTAGAATCAAACATCTACATTGTTATTATCATATGTACATTGTTACATACATTCAATAGATCATATCGAAGTTGAGGATATATCACTTATACGAAGAAATAACAAATACTAAGAAAATAAAAAATTATCTACAAACGCCATTTTTGAGAGATTAATAAATTTTCATGATTAAATACTTTATGAAAAAATGATTTTTAAACGTGTTATAATTATAACAGCAATTGCTCGTAAAAAATATGAAGGCGGTCTAAGATATAATGCTACAAAAACAATTTTTTGTGAAGTTCAAATAACTATTTGTGAAAATTTTAATTTTCTATATTCTTTCCTTTCTCAGCTGATGGATGTCTACTGTCACATATAAGTTTCAAAGTTATATAAGTTTTCAAACATTTTTCACGTTATAAGCTAATGTGATACTTGCACATAACAAGTGCCTGTGGTGTCTTTGATTTATTCGTACGTTCGAAGTTGCTTTATCAACATCTCAGGAGCTGAACCTCAAAGAATGTTATTATTATGGTTGATCGCCGACATTCTATAAGCTTTTTTCATCTCCAGCTCAGTGAATCCAAAGCTTTTATAAAGCCCATAGTCAGCAACGAGGTTCTAAAGTTAACGATCACCAATAGTTTATAGAATTAGGCGTTACTTTGGCGGAGATCCATAATACAAAAGTAATAATAAGTAAGATTATATTATTATATTATTAGATTATATTATTATTATATTATTATATATTATAATAATATTATTATATTAAGTAAATTTGTATGTAATTAAATAAAAGAAATGGTAAGATTATAGCAAAATAAGTTTATTATTACTTTTGGATCACCAAAAGAACATGTAAGACTCCAGACAACCTACCTATTTTGACTGGTCAGTTGGCGCCGTTGGCAGTGACACTGTCTTTAGCTCCGCGGGTCGCGGGTTTAATTCCCGCCGGGGGCCAACATTTTCTAAATACAATTTATTGATTCTTCGAATCTGGGTGTATATATGTATTTAAGATTATATTTGTCTATATTTACTATTTGTGTGTCACCCATTACACAAGTATTAAGTTACTTTGGGGACGTATGACCGTGTGTGTAAGTGTCCCAAATATTTATTTATTTTTCATATAGATTTTTTAGGTTTTAGCTTAGGTATATAATTTGCAGAGATGAGTTTTCATTAAACCATCCAGTGATGTCATACTTCATTACTAATAACAATAAATGGAATAAAGCATATCTGATCTGGGATATTAATTGCAGATAATGATAATACATTGACAATACATTACATTACATACATTGACAATGTAATGACAGTACATAGTTATTGCGATATAATACAACGTTGGAATGCTTACCACAATTGCTTACAACACCTAGTTTTATCAAATATCAACCATTTGTATTCTTGTAACGAAAGGAATAATTAATCTCCTATATTGAATAGCAAAATTGTAGATAAAGAATAAATTACAAACTTTAATACATCTGCTACATTCTAATGAGATTTTAGCAAACTTCGGAATGTCAAATCGCTTATAAAATTCTAATGATTTCATCTCGAGACGTCAAATTACAATTACATGAAAAAATTTAATTCATCTGGAACGCATTTATCTTAAATATGTTTACTAATAAAATATGTAAGAAGAGTACCCAAGTATTGCCAGACCCAAAAATAGATATTAACAAAATATTATATTTTAATGTTGATAAAATATGATGACGGGAAAATTTGTAAGTTATTGTTTTCAGCTTAACCTTTTAATTTGGTTTAATAAGTGTCGCTCAAATTTAATCCTAAAGTATTCGATTATGTAGGCCAAAACGAAATTTAGCTAATTTGGCTTCAACGTCGTACTCTTCATTATTTATCTATCATCATTCTTCTTCCCTTATCCCACTCTAAGTGGGGTCTGCACAATAAGTTTTAAACATCTTGTTACATGTTTTACCCAGTTATATTACTACTGACCACCTACTCGTCGTCTACCTTTTGCGACACCTCGATAAGAAGTGAGGGTGGCCTTTACTTTTTAGCAGGATATTACACGTTTCATCGTTTATTGATATCAATAACTTTATTAATGCAATACATACCCTGGACAATAATGACAAACATAGTTATAGAATTGTCCCCACGGTCCTCCAGAACAACGGGCTACGCCACAACCGACTTTGTAACTTGTGGCCCAAACCATCTGCGTATAGTGGCCTACTGCCTTTAAGTTATGAACCGGTGCCCCATAAGTATAATTCTGATACTCAAGAAACCACGTTTTTATAGCGAAAAACCTGGAAAAATGAAGCATAATTATATAAATACGTAATACAAATAAATTCGTAAAGTAACGGGCTCTTATCACACTGTTGGACATAGACCTCCTCAACCCGTTTTTGGGCATAAGGATTGACACAATGACACAACAATGATGAGATGTTCTGTAATAACTTATATGTCTAATTGATAATTGCAATTTATCACACGCTTTTCGGTGAAGGAAATCATCGTGAGGAAACCTGCATATCTCTAGAGAATTCTGGAGATATGTGTGACCTACCAATTAGCCACGTAAGTTTTAAGACACAATATCTTTGGTGCCTGCCCGGGGCTTAAACACATGACCCTCTCGATAGAGTTGTATAGTCTCACCGCTGGTCTATCAAAGCTTAATGAATTGCGTATGTACGTACGTACTTTGTAATTAGTCCATTTAACATACTTTAAATTGGTTATTTGATCATGCATCAATCAATTTATTAAGCCAATTTTAAGTGTATACAAACAAAAAAAATATATAAACTAGACTGTACATAAGTCATTTATTGTTCGGATTCAAATCGCGGTTTGAAACGAAATTGAAATTTTCAAAACTGTCGTCCCTACTTTAGTCCACTAAGACGCTTGGGCCATGGCTAGTATTGACCCAAAACCGTAACGTCAAACGATTTCGTATTCAAATATATATAGAAACTAAAGACTCTCTTAAGATTGAAACATCCCTTCCAGCATTCCATCTTAGGCACATTCGTCACTTACCATCAGGTGACAAGTCAAGCGCAAAGCTGCAGGCTGTGACCAATACATGTAACTTATTTTATTTACATTTATAAACATTGCTGACTTAAAAAAATGTTTCACGATTCTGTAAACGTCACTGACCTGACTGGCCCGTTGGTGCAGTGTGTAATGACCCTGCTTTTTGCTCCGCGGGTCGCGGGTTCGATTCCGAAGAGGGCCAACATTTTCTTTAAACAATTTGTTGGTTCTTCAAGCGTGGGTGTTTATTTGTATTTAAGTATTTAAAATTATATATGTATATATTCACCAGTTGTCTTTCACCCATAACGCAAGTATTAGAGTTGACGATTCAAAAGCACTTGTTTACAAGTTTATTTGAATAAAGAATATTTTGAATTTGAATTGAATTTGAATTAAGTTACTTACTTTGGGGGCGGACGAACGTGTGTGTAAATGTCCCATATATTTATTTATTTCTTATATTTATCCAAGAGCCTAATTTTTTTTTATTCGCAACGTAAAGGCCATGAACCTTGAAATAGGGTCAAAACGAATAAAACAAAGGAGCTTTTGTTCGCAACATATAAAGGTTTGTTTAAATTTTTCTGAGAAATTCTTTGCCGCTACAATACGAATATGAATTAATCATAAGGTAGGTACATAGAAATTCAGTAACCACCGCCAAATCTATCAACTACAGTCACATACCGCCTTTGTTAAAAAACACTTTAATGTGAACTATATTATATTGTTATAAATACCTAAATTTGCACAGACATAATCGGTACATTATGTCTTTCCATCAGGCAAGATCGTAGCCAGGCTCTAGCCTTATCATATAAAAACAAAATTACACTAGTGTACCAGGCTAAAATTTCCCATTTTTCTTTCGGCAATAGGAATAAAAACACATTATACTTGTATTTACAGTACTTAAGCGCTCTATACTAACATTTATTCAATTCGTGATAATTTATTTCTTTTCTTTTTAAAAGCTTTTTTTTAAAGATTATTGGGTCTAAGTGAGGGAACTGGTAAACGGTAAAAAGTAGGGACTTTATTTTGTTAAAAGCTTTTTTTGTCGGAAAATGGCAGAAACTATTTTAATTAAGGTAATTTTAAACTGATTTATGGGCGTAGGTCGTCGTCTTTGAAAAACTTTTACAGCAAACAGGCTAGTGGAAGGTCTAGAATCATTTCCGTTGCAGGCATTGTACTAAGATCTAGAAATATAATATATATGAGAATACATGATAATTATTAATATAAACCATGTGAAACTGATATAAAATCTAATTGCATGATGGTAGGAAGATACAGAACAATGTTGGTAGATGATGGAAATTAAAGTATTACAAAAGGGCAGATTACCATTATCATACGTACTGTCAATATATCATCATCATCCTGCCCTTATCCCACTCTAAGTGGGGTCGGCACAACACGTCATAAACATGTTGTTACATGATTTGGCTACGTATTTTACGACCGGCCGCCTGCCTGACGTCAACTTACCTAAGTCGTATTTTACGACACCTCGATAAGAAAGAGGGTGGTCTATTCTACTTAACCGGATACCACACGGTGAGTCAAGTTACCTTAGTCGCCTTTTACGACACCTCGGTAAGAAATGAGGTTGGTCTATTCTACTCAGCCGGATACCACACGGTGGGTCGACTTACCTTAGTCGCCTTTTACGACACCTCGGTAAGAAATGAGGGTGGTACTATTCTATTCAGCCGGATACCACACGGCAACGTACTGTCAATATATGTGCCACAAAAATAGATGTTTTTTTCAGTTCTCTGAGTGAACTTACTAAGATAGCATTATATATTATAAGTTATGGTATTAGTAATTAGTAGTATTAGTAATTAAGTTTTGCTACACTATTGTATTAGGGTTACCTGTAATGATAGTAGTAAGCTGGAAATAAATAAATAAATAAAAAAAAAATAAAAAAAAATAAAAATCATGTCAGGCTGTAAAATCTTTAACAAGGTATTCACGAATCCCTCATTATCCTCGTGTTAAAGGTTAAAAAATCGTGATGTGAGAACCTGAGCACAACGGACGGACGAGGAAGCATGCGATACTCAGCAAAAAATACAAACAAGTACGCTTCGTTGTAAATATAGTTTACAATTTATCATCTCGTTTGCGAGATCGTAGATTCAAGAGACCTTGACTTACATTAGAGCTGATTTTAGTATTTATGTTCATGTGTCATATTCATAATTAACTGTGATATATACACAATTCCCAAAAAACGTAATCAGTTCAAACTCCATACATGTTTGAAACTTCACTTTCAGCCCAATCCCTTTGCACGAAATATACAAAATGATAGCCAGTCGATGCCAGCCAATAATAGAACAATGTCTTTGAGTGGACCTGGTGCAATTTTATACATAATTCTTCAAGTTGATAAAAACTCCTCACTTACATGTCAGTTACACGTAATTTACCTATCCTCTGCCCGATTGATATTTATTCCATTTCATGTTCCGATATTCTAAAGACTCATACGATTAACTTAAGTAACATAACATCCACAGCAAGCACAAAGTAAATTCATATATTCACCTCATTCGTAAGTTAAATATTATAAATTAACTAGCGGCCTGCCCCTGCTTCGCACGGGTATAAAATATATATCCCATGTCATTCAGTGTAAAAAAATGATTAAAACCGATCCAGTACTTTTGATTTATTCATTACTGCCCGTGGCCCGCAAGCGTTAAATTTGGAGAAAAACAATTTCCTTTCCCTATACCAAGAAGATTTCCTGCTATCTTTGGAATATCTAAATTCATATAGTACATTTTTACTTATTTATTCCCCTATGTATTTAATTTTTACAATTAATTACAGAATGTCTTTATATACAAAATTTACAGCTTACTTGTCGTTAAACAAACTCTGGAAAGAACGATATAGCTGCTGGATTCGAAGTGCTATAGGGCGAAGCGCGGCCTCCGCATGGCATTTTAAATCTGTAATATCTCCGAAAATGTTCACTTAAATTACATGCTGTAAATGGCAATATTGATCTATATTAAATCAACAATTTATTTAAGGTACTTAATTGGATAAGGATTAATGCTGTAGTGTATAAAAATTGCTTCAAAAATAAGGCATTATTTTTCGTAAAAAGTAAATGACAAAAAATGCTATTGTGGGTTATTCATAAGAGATAGACATATACCATCGCGGACTTTTCTGTAGACCTTTTCAAGGTGTACAAATACTTAGTACATCATTTTGATAAATCTCGTAGGGTTAAGCCTGCGTTTGCAATGTAAGCGAAAAAAAATGTAATTATTTACAGAAACCTCAAAAATTAAAGTATTTCTCTACTCCGTATTGAATGTTATTATACGTACAAACCTTCCTTTTGAATCACTCTATCTATTAAAAAAACCGCATCAAAATCTGTTGTGTAGTTTTAAAGTTTTATGCGTACATACGGAAATATGGACTTTGTTTTATAATATGTAGTGATACTGGTTCTAACCTCTCATTTACAGATTACAAACTTGAGACGACAGTAGTATAATATACTATAATATACTACTTTTAGAATAAAATAAATCAACTAAATAACAATCAACAAACAAAAATCACCAAAATAAATCAACAAATAAACAAACTAAATCAACTAGTATAATATAATTTCCTCCTTGTAGAATAAAATAAACCAACAAAATACTATAAATCTTTAGAACAAAATCGGTTTTGTAGACATTAATGAACTATGCACATTTTTGACGTTATTATATTCTCTATACTAATAAGACAGTTCTTTCTCGAATACCCATAGCTATTGGCCAGACAATTCATCATCATCCTCCTGTCCTTATCCCACTCTAAGTGGGGTCGGCACAACATGTTATAAACATGTTGTTACATGATTTGGCTGCGTTTTTACGACCGGCCGCCTGCCTGACGTCAACTTACCTTAGTCGTATTTTACGACACCTCGGTAAGAAAGAGGGTGGTCTATTCTACTAAACCGGATACCACACAGTGGGTCGTCTTACCTTAGTCGCCTTTTATGACACCTCGGTAAGAAATGAGGGTGGTACTATTCTATTCAGCCGGATACCACACGGCGTCTATTGGCCAGACAATTATCAGGGCAAAATATAACTCATAAGAAATCCTTGCATTGACCTAAGATTCGATGAATGGCACAAATCCATTCATACTAACTTCAAATGTGACAGTCATCATCATCATCATCTTCCTGCCCTTATCCCACTCTAAGTGGGGTCGGCACAACATATAAACATGCTGTCACATGATTTGGCTGCGTTTTTACAACCGGCCGCCTGCCTGACGTCAACTTACCTCAGTCGTATTTTACGACATCTCGGTAAGAAAGAGTGTGGTCTATTCTACTAAACCGGATACCACACGGTGCCTCAACTTACCTTAGTCGCCTTTTACGACACCTCGATAAGAAATGAGGTCGGTCTATTCTACTCAGCCGGATACAACTTCAAATGTGACAGTGTTATGATAAAATTAAATTTTAACTTGGGACTTAGTACGCATAAGTAAGTACGTTAAGTACTCCTGTATTTGTAATGTAAATAGAAATGACATTTGCTTGTTTGATTTGTTTCAATAATGTTACAGAAAAAAATGATGCGAGTTTTAAGTATCACATTTTTAACGCAGCTTGTAAGCAGTATCATCTGAAGTAATTCATATGCTCAAGTTGTTCGCATCAAACTAGTCGACTATATACCTACATTTAAAAATAGCTAAGTATAAAAAAAACAAGGAATTGCAGTAAGCACGTATGTGAAATATTCAGATCAGATAAATTAAGGATTAATTAAAACGCATACTTACCAAGGTGTTTTATTTGAAGAAACAAAGAGATTTTGTCCACAACTACCAAGATAAGGTACAGTATTTTCTTTAGGATCGTTGTGTTGTAAGAAAATACATTTTTCCGCGTATGTTTGAGCTTGCTGTGCAGCGAGCGGATGCCACGACTGTAATATGGTAATGTGGTCATAAATATTGTTAATTATAACTTTGAATGGATTTTTTTATAAAATAATGCTTAAAAATTAAAGTGGTATGTTACAGTAATCATGAAATTCAAATGATTTGTTTAATTAAATATCGCAAACTAAAATCACAATATTTTGTCTTTTTATGAACGTAATTATAATTACAAAACAGATTCGAAGTTTCTGTTAAGATTTTAATATTAGTTACAACACAAAGTAAGCACAACACCTATAGGAGAGTTTGAAACTTTGGTTTCATATTTTTTAAATTCTCCCTAGTTGGGTTTAGTTTAGCGATATACGTTACATTGATCAATTATTTATATGTAAAAAATTTTTTCAATAGCATAATCGTTTTAATTAATATATAATATATTGTATATATGTTTATTATAATACACCACCATCTTACAACTTAATAGAAATCGCTTATATGTATTGTAATGTTTTTTTTGTGATTGTAATATTTTATTATTTTAACTTTGTGGTGTACAATAAAGTATATAAATGAATAAAAAATAAATCAATAATTGGTGTCATCTTTATATATCATTAATAAGGTATGTTTGATAATTAAGTAATCGTATAATAAATAAATACTTGTCATGACAAAATGAATCGTTTACAATAAATTGAAGAAAATGTTTTCACGCTGATTTCTTACCATCAATAACATATTAGAAGCCGTGGGTCGAACTTTGGTACGGAAAAAATTGTGATACAACACTATTTTACGTCTCACTACGGAACGTCTAGGGCTTAAACCATCTTCTGGAATCTTACTTGATGGAAAAAGCTCTGTAAAATTAAATAATTTCAAAGAAATATAATAAAATAAATAAACATTGATAACGTTTTGCTTTTCACTTACGTTTGTCACCCCATTGTGTCGTGCTATGTAATTGTATTATACCATTAAAAGTAAAAAATAAATAAAGCCAGCAAATTGAGTGAGATGTCATCTTATTTAAACGCTAAAAAAAAAAATATGTATGAATATACACTATTCACGTATGAAGTACGGATGAGGACATCAAAAATTTGTTGAATAAAACGTTATTTAGTAAAAATTTCTACAAATATTGCAAGTAGAATTTTTGCCTTTTATTTTTTTTTCTTTAATATTTAAATGAATCAATCTAGTATATAATATAAATTTCGGAAACGATTTTCATGAAATCCAATATGTAGTAGGTTTCGGTGGTGATAAATCGATCCAGTTAGATTTTATTTTAAAAATATTGTTTTATCCCTGTGTTCAGGCATTGAAAAAAAATTAAATTGAATACAAAGGTTAATTTTACTGTCATTTGTAAATGAAATAGCTCAGTGGGGAACGAGCGAAACGAAACTGAAAATACACTAGATCGAGTCCTAGATATCACCTTCGCTTTTGTTTATAGCATTTTTTTACATCGTTTAAAAAATCTCAGTCACCCAAGTACTCTTTATTTAGACGTCAAAAGCTTCGTAATACTCTTATGCAATTTAACCTTAGGTATTGGAGCACATGCAACTTCTTATAAAAAGTTCCTCGCGACTATAAACCAAAACTATATGCAGAAGCGGGTTGTTGGTTGTACATATAATCTAAAGATAACCAATTTATTTTGACCTATTTATTTGACATGGCAAATGTTATGATATATCTATACCTATTATAAAACAAAGTCCCCCAAAAAGTAAAGTAAAGTATTTGAGAATCGTAGATCTACAAAAATACTACAAGAAAGTCCGCGACAGCATGTCTCTTTTGGTTAACTTACTAAAACAACTTTTATGTTCAAAATTTCAATTAGGGAACAATTTTGGGACGTCAATTTCCACGATGGCGTAGCCGCTGGTACAGCGAGTAACATATAAAAGCTTGGATTAGTTCTGTTTTATAGTGATGTTATTATTAATAAATTGTGGATGAATTTTTAATAAAAACACTATTTAAGAAAAATGTATTTTCGATGGATCAAAAGACATTTTAAAATAATAAAAAAAATATTTTAGATATGTATCAGGTCGTCAAGTATGAAACTTTTAGCCAAAGTTGGCAAAACTGTAAACTACAAGTTTCATTCTTGACGACATATTATTTTCCCTTCAATAATACGGTATGCAAACAATGACTTGTATTTACTATTCCCAACCAAAGTTCTACAAAGAGGAAAAACGGAAATTATCAATGCATTTGTTTATTGTTTACCTCCCTCATAGAATGACCTTTCGTCAATGACTGGGACAGTAGATCGATAGATAAGTGTATAATTTATTTGGGTTTGATGGACAAATTAACAAAGGACACCGATAAAATCACGCTATTATTAAATGAAGACAATAAAAGCGTTCTAAGTAACTTTATTTACATTATATTTTTTCAAAAGTATATATAACCCTGTTTTGACTGATGATTCGCCGTATTAATCGCTATTTTTAAATCTTTTATTTAATTTGCTTTGTATGTATGTGGAGGTGGAATCTTATAAGTTAAATTAAACCCTCTTTGCGGTGTCCGATTGAGCTAAAATTTTACGTGCTGGTTAAGCCCCCATTACAATATATGTTTATGATAAGCATGACCTGATGGTGCTGCTAAAATTGGCTCCAGACGAGGTTAACGGTTAACAGTAGGGACATGAAATTTTGTTACAGCTTCTATTTATAAAGGTTTTTTTATGTTTAACTTATTCTTATAACTTTGGCCATCTAGTAATGTTTAGAATACGTGCCGTCACAGTGGCGATAATGGAATGCAAAGGGCTAATATGTCACACCACCAGGCTCACCATAGCTTCATCGTTTAATTTGAGATGTGTTTAATAATTATCATAAGAGATTGAGACAAGATAATCATACCAAGAACCCTATTTCAAATTCAGAACTAAATTCATATTTACTTATCAATTTTTTATCATAAATATTATCTTCTGACCTCAGTTAAAAAAAATGTATTATTTATTTGACGGTATAGGTAAAGGACGGTATAGGTACAAATGTTTACATATATAATGTAAATGTGTCCCTATACATACAGGTATCTTAATATTAACTGAATATTTATCTTACTCTACCCCTTTTTTATTTATATCGTAGCCTATTTATATTACTAATAGTAGTATTGGTTTTTATTTCTCATCTACATTCTACACGTATAAAAAATGTTTTAAATAATATAATTATTTTATTATTTTTCTTAACTCTGTGATTTTTCTATAACCTCAACTACTTAAAAGCGCGTAAAGTAGCGGCCATCTCACTGCTGGGGACAGGACTCTTCTCTCCGTTTTTGGAGAGAAGGATTGGAGCTAAGACCTATCACGCTGGTCCAATGCGGATTGGTAGGCTACACATATCCTCAGAATTCTCTAGAGATATGCAGGTTTCCTCACGATGTTTTCCTTCACCTTCAAAAGCGTGAGATAAATTGCAATTATCAATTAGACGCAAGTTTTAACGTATTAAAAGCGAACAAATCTAAATTAAATAATAACTTGCATAACGACAGTCTAATACATATTGATAATTAAATGCTGAGGTAATCAATTTAAAAATCGTATGATACTAGTTGACAAATTAAAAAAAATGTAAAGATAGTCATAATTATGCAATATACCTAAACTTTTCCTATGACTTGGCTATCGTACCACCTGATTTTATGCGTACTGTACAATTTTTTTTATCAATATTATATTGAAGTCTCTTTTTAAAGTAACAATATGTATATAATATCTTTATATTTAAATGAGTTAATCTTGTATATATATATATTTTCTGATTCTCGGAAACGGCTCCAACGATTTTCCTGAAATTCAGTATGTAGGAGGTTTTGGGGGAGAAAAATTGATCTACCTAGATTTTATGTAAAAAAAAATTTGTTTTATCCCTGTTTTTGGGCATTAAAAAACACTAACATTTATATTGAATTGAATTTTCGCCATAAACTGTCAAGTCGACGTAGCTTATTCGGGTAACAGGCAGACTAGAGAAATGTGAATGCCAAGGATCGATCCCCAAATAATAATTTGTTTTTTTTTTAAGTTTTTTTTTTGGAAAAAATTACCGAGCGAAGCTCGGTCACCCAGATATTATATAATAATAAGAATATATTCGTCATCTTAAGAAATTATAAGGTAAATTTTTGCCTTCGTAAAATATTTAAGGAACCCTTATAACTACAATATAATCAATTTTAATTTTAATTTACACATTTACAAAATTTTCTATTCTTAAACATATTTTTACAACTTTTTATTTATTTATATAAATACTTTTTCTTAAATTTTTTCATAGAAATACGAAGCCAAAACTTTACGATTATAGATAGAAATTATGAATAAGAAGAACACATAAACAAATACCTAAGGGAAATAATAATAATGTAGTACTATGAATTAAATCGTCAATGAACCGAATTGTAATTAATTTGAAATAAAATTGACCAGAACGTTTCTAGCAGCAGTACGGAATATTGTGATCCACTGAAAACAACTGGCAATAAATTCAATTGGTCTTTTAGGGACTACTAATTACACGCGGGTAAATTCTTTTCAAGAAAAAACATTAAATGCGGGTAGGAACGGATTTTCCTACTACAAGATGAGTACACAGATCAGTAACGAGAGCATAAGTTTTAATACGATAATCTTAGGATTTCAGGACATTGTATAGTAATTGTACAACTGCAATACACACTTTCATTCATTCCGTAACTAGATCCTACAAGTCTTAGGACAATTAAGACTTACGGTACGCGAAATTGCAGAAAAGCTTTACGAAGCACAGTACTGGATACCCTCGAGCCCCCATCTACGCTTAATTTTTGCGCCGAACATTTTTCGTATTAAAAGAAAATATCTAGGTGATCGAGCCTTGCTCGGTAATTTTTTTCAAAATAAAAAAGAAACTTAAAAAAGAAGAAAAAATAATGGGGTAGGTGGGCTCGATCCAAGGTATTTTCATTTTTCGCGACCACCCGTTCCCCGAATAAGCTACGCTGACTTGACTTGAATGGCAAAAATTCAATTCAATATAAATTTTAGTATTTCTTAATGCCCAAAAACAGGGATAAAATGTTTTTTTCTAAATAAAATCTAGCTGGATTGATTTTTCTCCCCCTACACGCTGAATTTCATTTGCTATAAAACAACAAATGACATACAAAAGTAATAATAAAATTATTTTGCTATAATCCGCGACGAATTCATCGTATTATGGATCTCCGCAAAGTAACGCCGAATTCCATAAAAACAAATGACATAATAAAATACCACTAGCAATTTTTTCAAACGACCGACGAAAATTGTAAAATTGAACAACTGAAAACGATCTTGGTAGATATTACACATATATTTAACACACTACGTGCTGCAGGCAATATTTTTAATATTGAGATCGCTATAAGTATATCAATAGTTACTTAAAATTTTGGTAACTAGCAGATGATGTTTTTGAAATGAGCACCACTCCAAAAGCGTCTAATACTTTTTTTAACTCTAAAACATTCTTGGTAGTTTTAATTCATGAGTTGCATTGAGTGAAATTTAAAACAATGAACGAAACAATCAAGATAGGTGTATCACCACCCACAAAGTTTAACGAATCAATTCGCTATTCATTGATTCTTGTAGTATTAGTTAATAAACATACGCAAATAGGCAACTCTTTTACATTTATATGCGGGAAAAATAGGTTTTTGAATTATAATGTAAATGGCAGAATTTTTTAACAAATTTCTAATAATTTTAATGACAGCCATCATTCATTTGTTTTGTTATAATTATATAAAAAAACTAATTTTTATAGCACGATAAATAAATTTATTTATATAAGTTTTGTTTATTCATGGGTCGAAAAAATAAATGAACTTAATCTCAATAAATTATCTAATGAACAACAAAAAAACAAATAAAAACTTACCTTTAAATATTTAACGAGAAATAATTATTACTTAAATAATAAATTATTTAGACGGTATCAAATATTTTCATGTTCAGTATTTTTGTTACGTTTATTTTTCGCACTGCTAAATGACACTTAAAAAACCTACGTCCGCCGCCGCGCCATACGAGTGTAGGAATTGGAATAAATGAAAATTGAGTCGCCGACTGACCGTAGCGTGATGCAAAGTGATCCTACATAATAAGAACTATCTTCAACGTACTCTGATACTGGCAAAACGAATAGAACGAAAAATTATAGACTTAGATATTGGTATTAATTTGTCAAAAAACTGGCAAGAAATAAACAATAATAACCACTTACCTGTTTGATAGAACTTTGCAATCTCTTCATTTACATACAGACTATAGTAAATGTGAAAGTTTGTTTAATTGGATGTTTATAACACTATCACACAAACACAGCTAGAAAATATGTGTTATTCATAAAACCTTAAATCATATTAATGAGATTTTTTTAATAGTAAAAATATTTATATCCAAGATAGTCCTCCGGATTTTTGTTAGATGATTCGTTATGGATTGCGATGACAATTCATGGATCAATCTGTATCTGGTAAAATTATCTGTAACAAATAATTATTAAAACCATTCCCCAACACGGAAAGCATGTTCTGGGCAACTGCTGTTAAAAAAAATAAAATGGAATGCGATCTTAAACATCTTAGCCTTAAAAATTACCTTTAAATGTAGCCTGGTCATTCAAAATAAGAATTTTAAGCTTATATAATTTTCTTATCTAAGTTTGTTAATGTGCAAATATTTTTTCAGGGCTATCAAAATTTCCATTTTACTATTAAAATACTACAACGGTTTTCTTTCTCTCTGGAGGAAGGGAAACAGAGCTTAGTACTATAGTAAAATTGTTCTACATTAGCAGGTAAGTAGATTAAACGCACAAACCCCAAAGTATTGTAAAGAAAATAATACGTAGGGTTAGTCACGAGAATCTTGTACGATTTGTATCTTTATAATTACTAAACACATAAGTTTAACTTAAACTCAGCTGCGACAAGGCAGTGATTGAACTAAACCTTTTATATGAACCATGCGCCCTAACCGCTATGCAATCAGGTCTAAGCAATATATTAAATGGTAATGTTAAATATTAACAGCCTGATAGTAAAATACCTTTGTTTATATCATAATAAAATTATGTGCTCCTGCAAAAAATCCGTCGTCTTACAAATATTTTAATTGATGTACCGGTACACGAATTAAAATATTTCGTAGTTACATCACTACATAGTATAAAATAAAGTCGCATTCTTTGTTTGTCCATATATCCCTATGTATGCATAAAACTTTAAAACTACGCAACAGATTTTGATGCGGGTTTTTTTAATAGATAGAGTGATTCAAGAGGAAGGTTTGTATGTATAATAACATTCAATACGGAGTAGGGAAATACTGTAATTTTTGAGGTTTCTGTAAATAATTACATTTTTTCTGCTTACATTGCAAACGCTGGCTAAACCCTACGAGATTTATCGAAATGATGTACTAAGTATTTGTACACCTTGAAAAGGTCTAAAGAAAAGTCCGCGATGGTGTATGTCTATCTCTTATGGATAACCCACAATCGCATTTTATGTTATTTACTTTTACGAAAAATAATGCCTTATGTTCAAAGCAATTTTTATACAATACAGCATTAATCCTTATCCAATTAAGTACCTTAAATAAATTGTTGATTTAATATAGATCAAATGGCCGTTACAGCAAGTAATTTAAGTGAACATTTTCGGAGATATTACAGATTTAAAATTCCGTGAGGACGCCGCGCTTCCCCCTATATTCAAATTCAAATTCAAAATATTCTTTATTCAAATAAACTTGTAAACAAGTGCTTTTGAATCGTCAACTCTACCGCTGGTTCGGAAAGCCGTTCCTACCGAGAAGAGCCAGCAAGAAACTCGGCGGTTGCTCTTTTAAAAATATAATTCTTATGACTAGTTACATTTAGTCATTACTGTCTTGTACAGGGTCTAAGCAAGCTATATCCACACATTATTATCTTTCAAGTAATCCTCAACAGTATAGTAGGCTTTCTGGATCAGCCTCTTTTTAACAGTGTTTTTAAACTGATGTAATGGCAAAGCTAAAATTGATTGTGGAATTTTATTATAGAATCTTATACACAGACCCACAAACGATTTACGCACTTTTGCAAGGCGCAAAGCAGGAGCCGCAAGCTTATGTCGGTTCCTACTTTGCCTCTTATACACATCACCTATAGTTTTATAATTCTTTATATTTTTATGTACGAAAACTAAATTGCTTAAAATATACTGTGAAGCAAATTTAAGAATACCTATTTCCTTAAACTTCTCTCGCAGGGAATCACGCGGGTTTAATTTGTAAATACCACGAGTGGCTCTTTTTTGTAATACAAAATTTTTTGCATTATCCGCGCATTTACCCCATAGCAACATACCATACGTCATAATGCTATGAAAGTAAGCAAAATAAACAAGTTTTGCTGTTTCAACATCTGTAAACTGTCTTATTTTTCGAACAGCGTAGGCCACTGAACTAAGTTTCCCTGCAAGAGTTGTTATGTGTGTGCTCCATTGAAGTTTTGTATCCAAGGTCACTCCCAAAAATACAGTTGAATTATCTGTTTTCAGTGTTACATTATTTATAGAGAGGCTATTTGCTGTTTTTGCAGCATTAGGCAACGCAAATTCTATACATTTCGTTTTATTTGAGTTCAGAACCAAATTATTTAGCTTGAACCAATGAGCTACTTGCGATAAACCACTTAAACACTTATACGAAGTGCTATACACATATAGCACTTCGCATTTAGCAGCTACATGTTCTTTCAAGAGTTTGTTTAAAGCTGTGAATGTTGTTTATAAAGACATTCTGTAATTAATTGCAAAAATAAAATACATAGGGTAAATGTAAAAGTAAATAAGTAAAAATGTAGGTACTATATGAATTTAGATATTCCAAAGATAGCAGGAAATTTTCTTGGTATAGGGAGAGGAAATTGTTTTTCTCCAAATTCACTGAGTGACATGGGCTATATATTTTATACCCGTGCGAAGCAGGGGCAGGCCGCTAGTTAGTTATATTTATTTAAATATTTATTCAAGTTCTCATTGAGTATGAAGGATGTTTTTGAGGTAGAACTTATATAGAAAATTTCAGTAATTTTCAAACTTTTTACATTTAGAGTAACGTCTTTAATATATACGAGGTGTGTTCAAAAAGTATCGCGAATTTTGAATTTTCGCGAGTTACATATATTCCAATTTAGATTTTTTTGTGGCGTTATGTTGGTACATATGTCTCTCACTTATGCTGACACGTTGGGCCATTTTGAATGTTCGGTTAATTGTTGACAGCTGCTTTGCTTGCACGTGTTTTGGTTCGTCTTCGATTTTTACCTATTCAAAAAATGGAACAAGGAACCTGCCTGTATCGATTTTTGTGTGAAAAACGAAATTAAGTGCGCGGATGCATTCCGAGTGTGGACTGTGGCATATGGAGAAGCTACTTTGGATAAAAGCAACGTTTATCGGTGGTACAAAATGTTTTTAAAAGGCCGAGAAGATGTGAATGACGAAGAGCGTGCCGGACGCCCGAGCACTTCAACAACAGACGAAAAAATTGATGAAAAATGGTATTGACCAATCTTCAAATCATCGATAGAGAAATTGCCGAGGACCTAGGCATATTGATTGGCTCGTGCCATTCGATTTTAATCGATAATTTGTGGAAAAACAAAAATTGGCTTTTGCACCTCGATAACGCCCCTGTTCACACATCGCTGCTTGTACGCGACTTCTTGGCCAAAAACAACAGACCAATGATACCGCAGCCACCGTATTCCCCAGATCTAGCCCCCTGTGACTTTTTCTTGTTCCCGAAACTGAAGAGGCCCATGAAAGGACGACACTACGCCACGATTGACGAGATGAAGACGGCATCGAAGGAGGAGCTGAACAAGATACAAAAAAATGATTTTTTGAAGTGCTTCGAAGATTTGTAAAAACGACGGCACAAGTGTATAATATCCCAAAAACTAACCATAATCTGATTCTTTAGTGAACTGTAATTGCTACAAAGTACCATCTAATAAGTCTATAGCAGCTCCGATTGCCAGCCAAACTACAAAATTACTTCTTAACATGTCCGATACAAGCATACGCATTTTCTTAAAATAAAATATGTCTTTGACCTACCATAAAAAATTTACAAGAAAAAAAAAGGTAATTTCATAACAATTGCCAAAAGTTATTTGTCAAATACTTTGGATAATATTAACTTATAATCTATGCCGGTTGCGTTTGAAGCTGCATTTTTTGTTTTAATGGGCAAAGTTCATGTAATAACCGCTCTGTAATTAATAATACACCTCAACCATTCATGTCGCGCTTTATCCATTGATAAATTATCTAAAGCATCAAATAAACACGAGCCGATTAGCGAGACAAGTGAACTTTACCAGGCGGCCATGGGTTTAAACTCATTGGTGCCTTCCCAATGAGTTTTTGAACCTAAACTTATGTGTCTAATCGAAATGTTTGCTTACAATTTATGACACGCTTTTCGGTGAAGGAAAACATCGTGAAGAAACCTACATATCTTAAACGAATTCTTAGGATATACGTAACTTAACAATCCGCATTGGAGCACAAGTTTCGGTGTACGATTCTATCTGAAAAGGTGACAGAAGACTCAGCAATGAGATAGTAACAGGGCGATATAAAAAAATGCTTGGATCAAACTATGTATTTCTACGAAGGATCAAGGTCTATAACCAAACATCAATTAATGATGAATGGGTCCAATATAAAAAAATCAATGTGCAAACGGCTTTATACTGTTAACATTTCCTTGGCTATAAAGCCTATATTAAAAGCAATAATTTGACATATCGTTACTATTTAATTGAGTCGTTGATGTTTGCTTGGGCTGTGATTACTTATAGTAACTAGGACGATCAGTCGTTACAAAATGTAGAACAACGCATTGGTTAGGCCTATTTTGTTACATACCAATTACGCTTACTAAATTCGTTTGGTGAGCAAAACCGACGCATTCTCCATATTAATGTAGTAAACTATAAAATACATAACTACAATTAAAATATTTTATATTTAATAAATTTATATGAAAAATAAAAAAAACATTTAAATAGGAATTGAAAATATATTAAATCTTTTCCAAATATTAAATTATATTTATTAAAAATTGACAAAATCAAATTCCCTATTTAATTTAAGAGTTAAAATCAACGTTTCTTCACCGGATTCCCATGAAGCTTTTGACGAATCAGGGTCAATTTCATGCGGCAGCGGTAGTTTCAAGTGGTATCGTGAAGAATTAATTGTTACGTTGGAGATATCAACGGATAAGTCTACGTTTTCCTTTTTATCACCAGGCATCTTCACTCTCACAATCAGGTTTTCACAACTAGCTGAAGACGGTGTTTTTGGCCCCATCTTAGGATAAAATATAAATTATGTAACTGACTACGTAATTGGTGTTAAATATAAATTTTATTGAGGGAGTGAATTTTATGAATACTGATATACCAAAACTGATATAATGTAAATGGGTTTCATCTGGGTTTGCGTTAATTGAGTTGTGTATTATTTGTTATACCTACTATACTATATACTAGAATATATATAGAATAGCATCAAATACGATGTTAATATGTGTTTCTCAATAAAGAAGCTTTTGATTACGATATTTATAGTCCTGAATAGGTATCTTATGTTATTGAGTTGGTCCAAACGATTTTGTTATAGTGCCGTGTGGTGTACGGCCGAGTAGTATAGACCACCCTCATTTCTTACCGAGGTGTCATATAAGGCGACTAAGGTATATTGACGCGCCGTGTGGTATCCGGGTGAGTAAAATTGACCACCCTCATTTCTTACCGAGGTGTCGTAAAAGGCGACTAAGGTAAGTTGACGTCAGGCAGGCGGCCGATCCTAAAATACCTAGCCAAATCATGTTACAACATGTTTATAATATGTTGTGACAACTACATTTAGGATTAGTAGGATAAGGGCAGAAGACTGATGATATAATGATTTTCTTTTAATAAGTACTTCAGAACTTAGAATCTATGTATATGTAGAAAACAACCTGCCAAAACCATTTCCAAGTGGATCCCGCAGCAAAAAAGACCTAGAGGCAGACCGAGGAAACGATGGAGGGATTGTGTCGAGGAGGACCTCAGATCTATGGGCAAAGTCACATCTTGGAGACAGGAGGCTAGGGACAGAGCGAAGTGGAAAAGGCTCGTTGAGGAGGCCAGGACCCATAAAGGGTTGTAGTGCCACAGGAAGAAGAAGAAGAAGTATATGTAGAAAGTTTCCTACCTGAAGAAATACATCCTCGGCACTTACAGACTGCAAATAATTCATAGTGTACTCAGGTGTCGTCCTGTCACCTGCGCCGAAACCCACCGTACCCATATCCTCAGCTTCTTTAGCTTGTTGCTGTTCAAACTCTTCAATTGTTCTAGGTTGTGTAATTTTTTTCAAGGTTGGAGCATTTTTATTTTGTCTTGTAGTAGTTATTTCGTAATCTATAATGTAATCAGTAGTAATTTCGTATTAAAATAATGAATTTACCAGATCAAAAATTTGTTATTCTATTTTAATTCAAGCGGTTCTACGGACTTCGATATTCTTAAGATAAAGCGAAAGAACTCACTAGTCGAAGGAAGATCATCGCCTTGTAAAACTTCAGGTTCTGGTGCTCTGAGCAAGTCTACTAACTTCTCCATGTTGGGTACTGTGAACTCCATTTCGTTCTGAAATTTTACTCTTTAAATTAAAAGGATTTATTTATGAGTTCACGTTAAGAACTCAAAATTACCAAGTGACAGAAATTATCCAACTAAATACTAATCTAGTGATTAAACACGCGTCGCTAGGAGACGATTTTACATATCAAAAACCGAAAAACTACAACTTATCTATGACTACAACTTTGATTTTTGCCTACTGACTGTAATCAAATAAAAAGAATACACTTATATACCTAAATGTAATTTATGGCAAACTAAGAAATAACCGAGCTCTAATATTCAAGCAGTGTTATTTACTTCTGCAAGATACACAAAAATATAATTAGGTAACAGATAGACTAAATGTGGTAATAATCGCGGATTATATATAAAAATAATTTTAGCATAACTTTAATAGGTAATATGTACCTACTATGGAATTCCGCAAAGTAGCGCCTACTTGTATAAATTAAAATTAAGCTGTGATTTGTCGTTAACTTATAATTTTACCGGCTTTATTTACACTTAATGCGAAATTTTATCAACTTTACCTCAAAATAAATTTAATTTAATAAAATTTTGAAATGTCCGAATTATATAGGTCTATAACATGGCCTGATAAGTCCAAAACGAAACTAAATCTATTTTATATAATTATTAAATAAATTGACATTTAGGAACGTTTAGAAGTCGTATGGTTAAGTTTTTAAAATGGAACTGCTTTCCTAAACAACTGTTCCACTGTTTCTTATACTTTCCAACCTTTTAAAAATAGTAGGAACTTGTACT
Organism: Morpho achilles; assembly: GCA_947086495.1. Classification (NCBI taxonomy): domain Eukaryota; kingdom Metazoa; phylum Arthropoda; class Insecta; order Lepidoptera; family Nymphalidae; genus Morpho; species Morpho achilles. The sequence continues at coordinate 11,774,267 of CAMTZB010000007.1, read as the reverse complement.
GTATAACCCATTAATGAATCCTACTAATATTATCAATATGAAAGTTCGTGAGTGTGGATGTATGTTTGCTTCTCTTTCACGGCGAATCCGCTGAACCAATATCGAGGAAATTCGGCACAATTATTAATAGGAATAGGACGACATTGAAAAGCGCCAGCTAATATCAATTTATCACGCGACAACACTCCACGCAAACGAAGTTGCGGGTATAAGGTAGTAATCAATATGTACTCAAATTATAAAAATGCACGTAATGATCGTCGTCAAAATAGCGTTGTGATGTGAAATTATTATGGACGCGACGATGAGCCCGATGCCAAAGTCCATATATATAACTTTCTGAAAGTGTGTCATTCCTAACAGGTTGAATATAAGAAACCTATATATACATATATTAACTACATAAATTATAAATTGATTAGAAATCAGAAATCAGTCAGTTCGTGACCACGGTGGATGCAACTCTGCCGAAACGTCGAACCTTATACAAAGGAAAGGTAACGTGATTATCGCAGTCAGTTCGTGACCACGGTGGATGCAACTCTGCCGAAACGTCGAACCTTATACAAAGGTAACGTGATTATCGCGATGTGACCCGGTTGTTTATATTTTAATTATAAATTGATTCATGGTAAAATCTGTCTTTATTAATTCAACAATACAAACGTAAATTAAAAACTAAACATAAATGAAAAATGGAAGTATTTTATATCCATTCTCCTACTCCATATAAACAAGATAAGTCAAGATGACATATCATAATTACCACTAACAGGAAGCACACAAATTAAATTAAATGAAAACACTCTCATCACGCATTTTAAAGAGAAATGACTCCACAATAGTACTTGCTTAAGATTTGAAAGTATAGCCACATATTTCAGAAAAAAAATATTGATTGCTATAGGACTTTGTATTGCTGAGTATAAGCGTTGGTTTACACATGGTAATATTATGCAATAGGTTGCAAATGCAACCAATTCAAATTTCTTGAACATTATGACTATTTTTGATATATAGAATAATCAGCTTAATATTTATCAATATTAAGAAATATTGTTATAAATATTTTCTTAATTGTAATAAGCATTAAAATTATAAATTATATATTATATTATTATTATTACATTAACAATGAATTAATAATGAATAATGCATTAATAAAAAAATTAAATTTATAGAATTTATTTCAGAAAACTACATGTTACAATACAAACATGAATATAATTTTAAAAATTCAAGGGAAACCATCATCGTCTTCTTCTGCCATTTCTTTAGCAAGTTCTAGATCTTGCTGCTCCCGTTCCCGTCTCTCTTCAGCACTTTCTAGTTCTTTTCCATAAGACTTTGGTGGATATCTCATTGCCTTGACACTTTGATTATGTAATTCAAGACAGAATGAAATACGTTGATGGAATGCCAGTTGAGGCTCTCTAGTGCAATAAATATCTGAACTCTCCTTGTTACTCATGTAGCCCTTCTCGGGGTCAAGAGTTGCTTCAATGACACCATCTCTTATAGCTTTTGCTACAATGAATTCAGCATCTTCTGCAGAGTCCAGACCTAGCTTTCTTGCAATGTCTTTCGGAGAGATTTTGGAATATGACATTCCTATAGAGCGGATAGCAGTCTTGATTACATTCTGTCGAAGACGCAGAATCAATGTGAAAGTATGGTCACTACGAAATTGTGGACCAAAGTTTTCCAATACTTCTCCAAACCTTTGCAAATTTCCAAGTCTTACTGCTTGAGTGAGTTGAAAGTATGGAGCAAGGGATTTTCGGAGTGGGGCTTGACGAAAAATAGCACGTTCTGGTATATCACCTAACAATAGCTCAACAACAATAGCCAATTTCTGAACAGTCTGTCTAAATCCAACAGCTGCAGTTTGAGGTGCTTTACGTAGAGCCTGCACTAAGTGTTTGTGTGCATCGCTATATTCTAGTCGAGCAGCTTTGATCCTGCCAAGGTAATACAGAAATCTTGCCCATTCATTATTGCTAGCATTCTCTGGAAAGATAGATTTACTGACCAATTTATCAGCCTGGTCATACAAAGCATAGTGTAAATAGTTCCGCAACAGACAGTTTATCAATACAGCCTGTCCTTCATAGTCATTTCTTAGAGTAGATGTTCGTAAACGGGCATGTAGTAAGCCTCTAATGAGGTCAAGCTTATTGGTCAATTCAAACACTCTTGAATGGTAGAAATAACATTTGGCAGCAATTAGATCTAAGGTTCTACGATTTTGCGCAGTCACCTTGTTCATTATCTGTTGAGAACATTCAACTGCTTCTTCCAACTTATTTGTATCCAATAATCGAAGTAGTACCAACAGATGTATGTACGCATCTACTTCTGGTGCTGGAGATTTTTGAGCACTTCTAGAACGCGGTGCTTCTATTTCAACTGCACCTGGTACTGGGTTTTCAACGAAGGCAAGCAACGTTTCTTTGTCGGGACTTGCTGGAAACAATTGATTAATAATAGCACGAAGAACATTGCCATTTAGCTTCTTTCTAGTGCTCGGTATGGACCTTAGAACACGCATAGCAAATCTCGGCTCCTTAGAAGAAATCGCTTTATCAATTTGTCTAACATGTTCCCTTAGATCTTGGACAGCGAGTACATCGGCGTCTTTCTTTACCTCAGTCGTTTCTACGTCACTTGCAGCCGCAGGACTATCGACATTCTTCATTTCGACATCATTTTCAGCAGGTGCCATTTCTGCCTAAATCTTTAACTTATTTGTATATGTAAGAATTTACTCTTTTGGCTTTGAAGAAAAACTTGGTAAATGAAATTCTCTAGTACATTATCTGTCAATCGAAAAAGTCAAAATTATGCCGAGTAACAAATGTTTTCGTTCGGATACACGTAACAGCAAAACAGCTTATAAGCACCTCAACACCATAGACAACTTACTACAATATTAGCACGATGTTATTAAAGATTTAGCATTTCAATAACACAAGAATAAAATTTCATTTCTTAATTAACAAGAAAGTGGTTAGTATTTTTTATTATATTAATACACGCAACAGAAAAAGATTAAGTATCATAGACAGTAATTTATAGAATTAGGCGTTACTTTGCGGAGATCCATAACACAAAAGTAATAATAAAATTATTTTCCTATAATCCGCGACGAAGTAAAATGGAAAAGTTACGTTCACTATCACAAACTCAACAATCGTTTCACCCCGCAACCGAAGCATCATTAGGATAAACTCTTGCTTCACGATTTTGTCGTGGAGTCTATCTCCTACCTCTATTTCTCAATTCCGAAACTTGCAACATAAAATATGCTAATTAGTCTGAACATGTTATTAGTGTTATTACAAAAATTAGATATTAATTTATAAGTAATCTGCTATAGTATACTTAGGTACATATTTAAAATTTTAATTTTAAATTAGAATTAGCATACTCATAGCATATTAGTAGAGTATATATATATATATATATATATATATATATATATATATATATATATATATATATATATATACAAATATTATACTTAGAATAAGGGAGCCTACGTGTGGTATTCGGCTGAATAGAATAGTACCACCCTCTTTTCTTACCGAGGTGTCGTAAAAGGCGACTAAGGTAAGTCGACCCGCCGTGTGGTATCCGGCTGAGTAGAATAGACCACCCTCATTCCTTACCGAGGTGTCGTGAAAGGCGATTAAGGTAAGTCGACCCACCGTGTGGTATCCGGTTCAGTAAAATAGACCACCCTCTTTCTTACCGAGGAGTCGAAAAATACGACTAAGGTAAGTTGATGTCAGGCAGGCGGCCGGTCGTAAAATACATAGCCAAATCATGTGACAACATGTTTGTACATGTTGTGCCGACCCCACTTATAGTGGGATAAGGGCAGGAAGATGATGAGTAAGGGAGCCTACGCAGGCTCATAGGGTAGGACTGTAAGTGACAATGACAATAAATGAGAGGGAAGATGAAACTCGTATACTTCACCTTCATTGGTTTTGTCATTGTGATTTTTCATGTCTATTGACATTTTTAGTTCTAATCTTAGATGAAAACTTTTTTGAATTTCCCTTTCAGTTAATTAATAAGATTTTACATTAAGTTGTAGGTAGTAATTTTAAATAATTTCGTCCAAAATATTTCTTAAGAGTTTGTGTTAAAATTCTTCAGTAAAAATGACACAACGAATGTTTAATATAACTAAAGTGATTTATTGTTCACTTAATTAAATAAAGAAAAATATTTGGCACTTGTGTCTCCGCTCGTCATAAACACTAAAGCATGTTATTGTCTATCCTTCATTAGCCCCATAGACTATAGACAAGACAAAACTACTAGCAATGCTCGTAGTTGCTTAACCAATATACTGTACGGAATAGATAAAAGCTTCTAACAGTTTTAATTACTAATGTTACACATGAAAATTTTTGGATTACCACCATCTCATCTTAATAAAAGTGTGTGCCAAAAAATATAAGGCACAGAGGCGTTACGGCCGCAGGGGACCGGTTAATTCTTTTCATAAAATTTCAATGTGTTCTGGAAATGGTTTGCAAAGAGGACGTGGTAACATGGTTTAAAGAATTGGAAAGCTACAAACGCATAGATGCTATGTGTACACTGTTGAATATGTGCTTGCCATTTGAACTACGCTTTATTGGCACTTACCTGGAAGAGCTCGGTAAGCGGGACTTTCAGGAGCTGCGTGGTGCCGAACTGAGAGCTAACAACCCCACAGATCTCGCTGCAGACATCGGCGGAGCAGACACAGACTCGAGAACGCGGCGAAAAATGGCCTTATATGTTTCACTCTTACGGTCGTGTAATTTTGTTTGTGCCACTTCATTGTACAATGCTATGGTCAGTTTAGAACTGAGTGGTCTAATAAAAGGCTTATATGGTGACTTACTCGAAGAAATTCTTCTATTGTACACAATGGCTTTACACCATCCAGCCTTTACTTTTGATCAGAAGTCCCATTTTGGTGAAATTTTAGATAAATTAAAAATTGAAGATCAAAGATTACAATATCAGGAACAACAGGAACATATAAACATGGCTACAAGTGCATGTCATCCCCAACCAAGCATCACGCCAAACATGTCAGTTCCACCACCTAATTTGTCTAACTTAGGTCCACCACCTGGTTTGGTTTTTGTAAAGACTCCAGGTGTACAGGTGAGTTACATATATTTTAAACTAAGTATTTTAAATATTGGTATGAATATGATCAAGTTATTGTGTTAAATATCTGTATCTGTATTATCTTCTTCAATTTGTTTATGTTGAAGTATTATGTTAACTTATTGATTGAACTGTATCAGTTAACATGGCATATCAAAATCATGAACATCTAATTCTATAAAATAGATTCATCTGATACAGACTAGATCTATTTAATCTATTATAACGTGCAATTCTGCCAATAATAATTAGATTAACTGATAAAACATAATATCAAGCTTTTCTAAAGTTACTCTATGATGCTTAGTATTTTAGTATATTTAAATCTTTTCTTTTATTTTCTTGAAGGTTTAAATTATCTACCTATTTGGGTTTTTAAAAGTAGCAGATTACAGCACATAACATGGAATAATATTTTTATTTATTTGTTTCAAAGTTTAATAAAATTATTGGAAGCAATTGTTCAATCATAAAATGGTGCAAATACTATCAATAATTTTAAATGGTTTAGTACAAAGAAAGAACATTAATATTTATTGTTAATTTGAATGTAATGTGTTGTAATCTACTTGTTATTTACAACCTTTTTTGACATGTTTACAGAGTCTCAGAATGGCAAATAATTTATTTAGAGACACTAGAAAAACTCCAAATTTAATTCATAACTTAAAAACAAAAAATGATATTTGAATATTTCCAATGCCAATTGTCTATAGTATATATAATATTGATTAAACTACATTTATGTGTTTTGTATTTTAGTTTTTCTAATTTTGATGTTGTCAGTCAGTATTAATAAGCTATGGTTGGTTTAGCAAGTAATATATATATTGTTCTTTTTCCACCGTGTGGTATCAGGCTGAGTAGAATAGACCACTCTCATGTCTTATGGAGATATAGTAAAAGGTGAATATGGTAATTTGATGTCAGACAGGCAGCCAGTTGTAAAATAACTAGCCAAAACATGTAACATGTTTTAACATGTTGTGCATACCCCACTTGGAGTGGGATAGGGGCAGGAGGATGATGATATATTTATTGTTTTTTCAGCCTCCAAATTCAGATGCAGTGGCAGACATGAGTACAACAACAGTGTTAGCAGGTGCAGGGGGCATGATGTCGATCCTAAGTGAAGTGCCTCGACCTCCCCCTGGTATTCCAATTCCCCAATATAATGTAGGAGAATATCTGGGCCAACATGCATGGCCTGCCAACATCATTGTGTCACCACTCAGTCAACCATTAGAGGTGTGAACTCTTATAACTAGTATTTACTCATTTCAGGTACAGTTTTATATAATTGTTGCATTTTGTCCTTATTAGAAATGTCAATTGAATAATAAAATTCGTATACACACAGTGTATTTTCAACCTAGCATACTCCAGATACTTATTACTGTAAGGCACACATATATTAAATTGTAGTGTAGTTATATGAATATTTTGATGTAACCTTATTACATTTTTATTACGGATCACTCATTTTTTAAATGTAATATAGCCTATGTTGCTCAGCAAAGATGCAGCTTTCCAATGGTGAAAGAATGTTTGAAATCGGTCTAATAGTTTTTATGTGAAAACATTACAAACATAAATACAAATTTTTAGTCTTTATAATATTAGTATAGATATGCCATTGTTATTAACTGCAATGATTATTCATTTTAGGTTATAAATTATCAAGCCACTGGTCCAGCGCCGGCGTCGCCTTTGGTGTCGTCTCCGGGCGACAGTCGCGCAGCGTCGCCTCGCGCCAGACGTCGCCTGTCGCGCGATCGGTCACCGCCTCTCGCGCAGCATCCTCCGCCAGATCAATCAATGCCACATCTAGCAACTAACTTTGATAATCTCGCTGTTTCAGAGGTGAGTAGACCTAACCACTTTGTTTATTTTTTTTTGTTACAAAGGTAGGTAACTGTTACTATGCCACTGCTGGGTATAGGCCTCTGCAACATATTATAAAATAAAGTCCCCGAAAGGTGTCTGTTTCTATGTGATCGTTATTCTCAATATTCTCACTCATCAGAACGGACTTCGGTACAGTTGCCTACCGTGTTTTCAATATGACTGTTAACTAATCTTGAGACAACCTGTTTCTTTTACCTTTTACTTTCCCACTGCTAGGAAAAATGTTCCTATATTCTTTAGAGTGAAGAATTGGAGCTGGTATAGCTGTGGCTGGGTAATACTGCTGATAAAGTAGTGGCCTATTACTTTTCCACTGCTGGGAATAGGCCTCTTCTCTCTGTTTTTGGAGAAAAGGATTGGAGCTAAGACCTACCACGCTGCTCTAATGCGGATTGGTAGGTTACACATATCTCCGAATTCACAAGAGATATCCAGGTTTCCTCACGATGTTTTCCTTCACCTAAAAGTGTGTAATTAATTGCAATTATGAGTTAGACACATAAGTTTTAATAAAAAAAACTCATTGGTGTCTGCTCGGGTTTGACCCCGTGATCGTCTCTAAAGATTCACACGGTCGCACCGCTGGGCTTTCACAGCTTCTCTGTTTATAGTACATAATAATATAATAATAATCTTTAATATTTAAATGAGTTAATGTTGTATACGATTTTCCTGAAATTCAGCATGTAAGGGTTTTGGGGGAGAAAACTCGATCTAGCCAGACTTTAGATTATATACTTCAATGAACCTCCGCTTCGTTCTAGATTTTGACGACCGGATTATAATCAGACTATCAAAATCTCGCACCTTGTCACTTATTATTTTTTCCATAGATATTGGTAAAATTAAATATAAATTATAACCATTAAATTCTTGTTAATATTTTGGCGACACAACACTTGCACCAAGTTTTCCGATATTTTCGTCGTTTCCCTTGTCACAGGTTTTCTAGGTGCTACTATCAGTTATCATGGACACTTCAGAAATATTTTACTTTATTAAAAATATAACTAACGTTAATAGCAAATAAAAATCTTACCTAATTTTTAATTCATAAAGTCTTTGCTGATTGTAATACAATCACAATATGTAAGTTTTCATTTTATATTCTCTGAAAACTTATAAGATCATTTTAAATTTAAGATGCGGCATAATATCGGCGAGGAAAGACTGCGCGAGATCTCCGCTGTCCATCATCAGTACCGATCGCTAGAGAAGCTTAATGGTGTCAGAAGACGCGCCGCCTATTGTCCTCCACCACGATCGTCTTCCGACAGTGGATCTAGCGCGACGTCATCACCACCCAGCACACCCGCTCCGCAACAACTCCGACATACCCCCTCCGCGCCCCCAGGCCTCACACACACAGGCCCACCAGTTCCGTACCTTCAGTATCCGCGACCATACCCGTACCCCACGCCACCGCCAGCATACAGACCCCCTCCACCTCCTTTCGCTAACGGTGAGCCTCCTCCGTACCCGACTCAAGCGCCATACCCTGGCTTCGTGCCAGTTCTGTACGCTCCGCCCAAATTGTCGTGTTGGAACTGCGGGGGCGCAGGTCATGCAGGACATGAGTGTAAAGAGCCTAGTATGGAGGAGATGACGCGTGCGGGAGGCTACCAACTAGACTTTGGTGGTGCGCCGCCGCCAGAAGCTGGTGAGAAGTAGGGATCGGCTTGGCCCCTTATTTGCCTAGAGTCCTTTCCGAAGAGCGCCGAGGTAGGTGAGCCGATAAATATACTGTCTCGAACCTCGGACCGCCTTTCATATGGTCTTGGTTATCAAGACCATGAAATTGGCTTGAGTTAGCGCTCAATTCGGGTCCGCGGATTGCGTTGGTCAATTGAGGATGGTTTCAATATTGATTTTATTGTAGTATAATAACATGCGCTCTTCCAGCGGACCTATGTAACGCCTTATTCGGTTTGTAAATAATTGCACATTCAATTTGACGCTTTTTTGGTTCATGGGCTTATCGTTTAGAAATATTTAACTCATCAAGACAGTAAAATCTTTAACTTATTAATTTTAGCTTAGATTTAAAATCGTAAATGTAGTTGATATATAGAAATTACAAGTACAAAAATGTATAATGTTTAATTCATTGTTTGATTGTACAAATAATTTTATTTATGATTAATAATATGTGCAAGCTGTTGAATTGAACGTGTAGTTATTTACAACGGCTCTTCGACTACAATAGTTACTATTCAGACCTGAGGGAATTCCGTAATAACTCCAGCGGTAGTAAATAAAAAATATTATCTCTTGGTTCCTTATTATGTAATGAATTGCTATTTATAAAATAAATCAAAGAAAAATAACACAAAAATATGATGTAAAATCTTATAAATAGAATTAAGAAACTTTAAATTAATTTTTAGTGTTCCAATTGTTGGATATTTTGTAATAAGCAATAAGTTGTAAGATTAAATAAAATTTATATGTAAATAATCATATTTAGAACGTTAGGATATTTATCGATCGTATTTTATTGTATTTATTCTGTGACAAATGAAGTGCCATGGTCAATGTAAAAAGCACTCTTAATATGCCTATTTTTTCTATATATCTATTTTAATAGATCTTAGACAGTACCAAGTAAAATCGTTGAATAGAATAAAGTATTGTTGTACATGTCTTTTGTTTCTTGTCTGTAATTTTATAACTGTAAGTACTTCATTGATGAAAGGCGACTAATTAAATATTTAAAAGAATGATTAACTTAATGAACTCCCAGTATATATTTTTTTGAAATCTCAGTATTGCGCCTTGCAAATGCTTAAAGCCATATTAAACAGATTTCATTATAAAGGTTACTGCTCACTTACATATAAATTTACGCGCGTCTAAATACGAGCTCCTTTTTTTTTGCAAAGACCTTAGAAAGGAATATTAATAAAGTAAACAGTCTTATGGGTAAAATTTATTAATTACTAAGAATTCGCTACTTATTATCGTAACAAATAAATATATTTATTCTATTAGTATCATATTTTCGGCTATCTGTCTATTATGTTTTATTATCTACTAGTTAATATTTATAATAGTTTTGAATAGCCACAAATTTGCCTTTTCTGTGTATAGTGGATAATTTTTTATGGCATTACAATACATAATATCAAAGATAAATGTTACAAAGTAGTTTCATTAAATTATAAGTTATATACCCACTACAAATTCATAGAAATCTTATACAGATAGACATATTAAACATGATATTTTACTTTAATAAAATTACATGAAAATTTTATTGCTTAATTACTAACAATCAATTGTAAAACATATACGATAAAGTTTAATAAGTTATAGTATATCAAAAAGTTTATCATAATTGGTATCTGAGGTGTTTGAAATTTTTTGTCTGTATTTTTGAAAATAGTGTCGTGACAGGATTTTTAACTATTATTGATATCAAATTGTCTTGTAGTCACACTCCTTCCCTCCTTCAAACAATAAACTTTTTAGGTACTCACAACTTTTTAAACAGTTATTGAACACTGAAAATTATCAAATGAATTTGCTGGGAATCTTTACAATCTGTGTCCATGTAAAAAAATGATTCACTTTTTCTTATGGTAATACTTAAATTCATACGATTTGGAACAAAATAATTGAAAACAAATCTACAGGTTGCTCATTGGTAATTTTTATTGTTTTAAGTTGGTAATGGTCTTTTCAATATTTTGTATAAGCCGCTATATATTTTTATACTATTAACTCTCAGGCTATGGAGCAGTTTCATCAAGCTTTATGGTAGAACCGAAAACATGTAAAAAAAACAGTGACCAGAATGACTTACTAGTTCCCATCTGTAATACGAATTGGAGGTAATGCATACAAAATTCCCTTAATCATGTCCTGGTAATATTGTTAAGACAACACAATCGAGCTGTTGCTTGGGCATGCAATACAAAATAAATAATAAAATTATTCTGCTATATTCCGCGATGAAGTAAATATATGTAATGCTAAAAGTAGAGTGGACTATGCTTTTTCATACTTGATACATCAACGAACCTCCACCACCGTCACCACGATACACAAAGACTACACGCGTTCGCTGTCACAAACTTCACAATTGTTACGTCCCGCGAGCTAAGCATTATCGGGATATGGACTCCACGACAAAATCGCAATACGACGGATCACTTTTGTATATTGTATCTCCGCAAAGTAACGCGTAATTTTATAAATTGAGTCTTCTATGTTTCACATCACTTTCTTATACTTATATATACGTCGACAACATATCACAATAACATCACTCTCCACACACAAACGGTCTATGACGATATTCGATAAATCTCATCACGAAAACCCAAAGCCTAGACGTTCAAACGTCTATATCGATTCTACGCTTAAAACAGAACTGACTTCAATTGTATTTATACAATTGATCCTGCATAACTGCGTCCACAATTTATCTGTAAAACAAAATAGCCACATATGGTTTTTTCCAATGCAGAAAGATTTAATGAGAAATATTTCTGTTTTCAAGTTATGAAATTGTGATTGTTTCTGTGTTGAAATCGTTATCGTAGTGTAGCGTAAGGAATATAAATAAATACCCTGGGCTATGCTGAAAGTTGATGATGATCCAAAACAAGATCTGGTTTTTTGGTAGACTGGGTACATGTATTTATTTATAATAGTACGATTGAATTTTACTTTGATTAATAATAAGTTTGTAATTATAAAAGTTTGTTTGAGTCAAAGATTTTAGTTGTCGGTAAGTCGTGATGCAGATAAAAATGGAACTAGCTATTCTATTAAGTCTGGCAGTTATATAGATCAATGCTCAATTAATATAATTTAAATAGAATCTGTATATGTCTGTATATGAGTTACTCTTCAGTACATTATAATATGATTATATTAGTGCTTCTAGACAATATTGATGAAGTGTACTTTTTTTATGAAACCTTGTTAAAGTACAAAATTGCATTATCTACTGATGTGTCCAACCTTTGGTGAGTTTCAAAGGCAAGGCAAAGGGTGTATTATGGAATTCCCGACGGTTCTGTCATTTTTATATCAGTTTTCGTAATATTTTTAGCAATAAAAGCACTAAGCTGTTTTTATACACTTTAAACTCGTAATCTGACTGAATGTAACTAATAAATAAAATTGTGCTTTGTTTGACCCAAGACTGATTTCTAAAACTAGCCAGTGATTTAACAAAGATTTCAAAATCGTAAAGTGTTAAACGGTTCTTGATGTATCGGATCAGGAAAGGTTTCAAATAAAATAGTTTTCCTCTCAAAGGACAATAGCGAAGATTGTTATATTATGACTAGCCGCTAATGTGTGTATTTTTAAATATTTCTAATGTGTCTTGAACAAGGGATAACTTTGATCAATTTCTATAAAAGGCAATGCTCTTAAATTAATAAAATTAGTGTTTATATAAAAGTCATTGTAAATAATTACGAATGTGTAAGAGAGATGGCACGTCGCTCGACGTGGTCGTATTTTGTAAATATTCACATTTATATATAATTAGTTGATATATTTAGATATTGAGTATATTTGTAATAATTTGAGTGTCCCATATAGCGTATTCGATATTTATAATATCACTGTCACAAATCACAATTTTGCATATTAAAAATCCTTTGTTTTGAGAACCGTTCAAATTAGATGGGTTGTGTAATTGTTTTTGCATAATTATATTTTTTTAATCGATCCAAATGAATCACGCGCATAGGTGGGTGCGGTCTAATGGCCGATGAATCCAAACTGGTGTTCATTATAAATCAACAAACACTTTTGTATATCAATCGATTTTGACGTCAATTAGTGTTCTATATTGCATTTAACCTACAGTTTTATTTAACTCATCTATTAGCGATACACTAGACTACGACTCAAATGTATATTCATTATAAAGTTCATGCAACATGTACATAGTAGTATAATTTTATAAATTGATAATAATTATTAATACTCGTATTGGAAAATTAATTCAATCCGATAGTGTTCTTTTTTACCCTACAAATGATCTAATCGGAACTAGTTGAGGGTTTGTTACTGTCAAAACATTGTTCAAAAACTTGTTTAAATGTTATATGAAAATGTATTCATCGAATTAAATTTCGTAAACCGTCCCTACGATGTACGATTCAAGTAAACAAGTCTGCGAATATCAATACAATAGGGTGCAAATACATTAGCAAGGCAACGAAATAGAGCAAAATCGTACGCTTCAAAAGCTCTTTAACCGATGTACTAACTTTTGGAAGATTCGATTTAAATTTAAGCAAGTTTTTTGACAAGAAATTATATCAGTCCTTATGAAGGTTGTATGTCCACATAACGTAAATACTGTGTTATTTATAATGTAAGCAATTTTTATTACAATATTTAAAACAAGTTCTAGAGTATAGAATAGTGGAAGTAATTTAACGTCTGTAAAATCATACCCCGTAGGTTCAGTGGAGTGTTCCACTAGACAAGTTTTGAAATAACGACTAACTGCATATCATAATCGTAATAAATATTGTACGATGTAAGCCTTAACCCACGTGTACAACTTAAATTTTAAGCCGAACAGTGATAATAGTTGACTTAATTTGACTGGCCCGTTGGCGCAATGGGTAGAGATCCTGCCTTAAGCTCGGCGGGTCGCGGGTTCGATTCCATAAACATTTTCTATAAAAGGAATTTGTCGGTTCTTCGAGCCTGGATGTATTTAAGTATGTATTTAAAAATTATATATGTATAAATTCGCCAGTTGCCTCTCATCCATAACACAAGTATTAAATAACTTTGAGGACGGACGACCGTGTGTGTCCCATATTTTTTTTTACTATTTATTTTACTTATCATAGTGAGGAATAATTTTTCCGTCTTTCCGTACATATTCATATTAATCTTATGTAGGTTATAATTTTAATAAACTAGGGACAATAATTTGGCGTCCGTTGTTTTATTCGTTGTGTGTTGAATTGGTGTTAATAATATGAAGATCATTGTGTGATGTACTGGTGTAGATGACTAAATTTTGCTTTGTATGTAAAAAAATTAAGAAGGTAGCAGTCAGTGAAGAAAATTTAAGATAAGAATAATTATGGGTAATATAATTATGGCGAAGATGTTGAAATCATTGTGCATTAACCGCCGCCGAATTTGTAAACGAATTTCAGTTTTAATTGTATTCACATAATTTTAAACCACGCAATTAGTCCCGAATAATACGATGATCAAAATCAGCCATAAAAAATAATTATCAATACATCATCTATCCTGATTCAAAATTCCACAAAGTTTTGCTATTGTCTATGGAAGTATCATTTCAATAATAATTCGACAATATATTTTCTCCATCAAGTTTAGTTTTCATAAAAACCCGTCCGCCAATGAAAAACAACTGTAAATAATTTTATTTGGAAAGTACGTGCGGTTAAGACTTATGTTTTTCTATAATTTGAATCACGTTGTAAACTAATGTTTATCCAATTTTGTTTACACTACATAAGCAATACTTATTGTTGCGACGTCATGCAGCTTTATTTTGTACTAGTGGAAGTATAAAAACATATTTTTTTACTTTGTACAGAATGTTATTAATGTGATAAATATTTTTTAACATACCTAGTTAGAGATTGTGATTTAGTAAGGTGTGTAGTTAATTATAAAAGGAATGTCGCTTTACTAAATAATATGTACTGTGCTCTACAGCGATGTATTTGTAACGTTTTTCCCACAGTTTTTTTTTATTTGGGTAATTATTATGCTGTTGTATATCTACTAATAACAAAGATCAGCATTATGGCAAACAAGTGTTCGGCCCAATATTATAAGACCTTTGTATCCCACCAATGCTGTGAATCATTTGCTTCATGAGAATAAAACAACCAAAATCTCAAACGAGTTTTTATTATTCTTCCTAGTCATTTGATGATAAAGTAAAATTTGAGTTGAAAGGACATTGATACTGCTTAGCTACAGCAGCCACTATCAGATAAATGTGGTATTCCGACAAAGTATTTAAAGATGGGTATTTTTTAAATAATAATATGTTTGAATCCGTACTAGCCTCTAGTTAAGAGATGGAGTCACTCCATCGAGGTATCGTAAAAAGCGAGTAAGGTATGTTGACGCACCATGTGGTATCCGGTTGAGTAGAATAGACCACCCTCTTTCTTACTCTTAACTTATCTTAGTCGTATTTTACGACTAAGATAAGTTGACGTCAGATAGGTGGCCGGTCGTAAAATGCGTAGCCCAATCATGTGACAACATGTTCGTAGCATGTTGTGCCGACCGAGTGGGATAAGGGCAGGAGGATGATGATGCTTTGAAGAAAAAGAAATCGATTCCGTGTTACTAACAGACTTAATCCCATGCTACTACTAGTTTATGCTTTAAGATCGAGAGAGAAAGCAGTCGATCCATGTCACAGTGTGCGTAGTGCGAGTTTTTCAAACTACTCGATCGCGTTAGCATAACGCCAATTTGTATGACGCTGCAATAGCGACATCTAGTGATTGCTACACATATTACAAATTTCGCCATATTCATTATGTTTCATTGAGTTGTTGAGAGAGAGTAAATGGGTTGACTTTGGGAAATTGCTTTTTATTTATTGAATAAGTATAAAGGAGATATATCGTTGTTTGTTATATAATAATTTGTTTTTGTTTAAATACTGGAAATGTATAAATAAGAAGAAGGTCGTATATTCGTTTCATAACATATTACGATATCCTTAAGTTTAACGCGCTTTCTATTGATGCGAAGTATTTCGTGACTTGTAAATATCGATCCGAGTACAAGCTTATATAGAAAACTTTAAGCGCCTGTTTTCTTGGTTTTGTTCGTTGCATGTCATGGTATTGGAAAAATTGCTTGTAACGGATAATAAATAGCTGGAAATTTTATCGCTTCAAATAAGTTTTATGTTATTTATAAATATAATGGTATAAATATTTGATTGAAATCAACTTACCTCCATTAATTGTATTGTTTTATATATAACATAGTTCGAAAAGTACATAGTACTTAAAGATTTCAGTAAGATCAATTTATTAGAACTGACAATCCAAAAAATAAATATATGCTTGTGAAGTAATCGCTACCACTATTTTACCCAGGTAATAAAAACAGATAATATCAATACTTAGGTACATATTAAAAAACAAAGAGTCTTCCTGTATACCATAGTCCGACATATGGTTCTCAGTTTGTCTGTTTTCGATAAATTCAAAGCTACTGAACGCTTTCCCGACCGATTTTCAAGCAGTTTCATATAAATGGACAGAGTGGTTTCCGACGAAGGTTAAAGTTTTGGGTTATTAAAATATGACAAAAATCGTTGAAAATTTCGGAAAAGTCAAGTTGCCTACCAGATCTCGGTAAGAAATGAGGGTGGTCTATTTTACTCAGCTTGATACAACACTGCGGGTTCACTTACCTTTGTCGCCTTTTACGACACCTCGGTAAGAAATGAGGGTGGTCATTCTATATATTCTATCGGGTGATCTGTATATTCAGCCGGATACCTCACGGCATAAGTAACACTTATCTTTCAAAAATGATCACGTATAAAATCAGTGATACTGGGCCTAAAAGCCATTGATAGTTACTCCAACAGTAGAAAATCACTTTCAATCCGAGAAGGAAATTCCAATGGTTTCTAAGCTTCATCAATAAGTATAGGCTTAGTGCAAACGGGCGACCGACTACAGCCACCGGTAGCCAGCGACAGCGACTTAACACAATTCTTATACTTTGTATAAATAAGCCGCACAAGTGTAGGCAGGCACACACAGTCACAGCAGTGTCTGCGACTCGCCACTAGCAGTCGCTACGAGCCGTCCAAGACGCCGACACTGGCCACTGTCGCAATGATCAACCCTCGCGCTCATCTACGGCGCATTTAACTTTCACATAGGTACCA
This sequence comes from Morpho achilles, assembly GCA_947086495.1. Lineage (NCBI taxonomy): Eukaryota > Metazoa > Arthropoda > Insecta > Lepidoptera > Nymphalidae > Morpho > Morpho achilles. The sequence goes on along the minus strand of CAMTZB010000007.1, from coordinate 11,757,271 downwards.
AATACATGCGTTTATATATTATGAATAGCTCAAGCAAACTTTCCGTGTAAGGCTGCGCAGCATAGAGCGGGATATAAAATCTGGTGTACTCCGAACATCGGCGGCTGTCGCTGGCTTGTCATTATCACAAACGCCACATTTGTAACAATGGCGGCGCATGGCAATGGTAGCGCATGACGGCCATCGGTGGCCCGTTCATGCCGAGCCTAAGACTGAGCTACCGTAATGTTTAACCATTATATAATAGATTAATATTCTTATAAGAAAAAGAGAACAAAATGTTAAGATTAAATTAATAAGTTTTATCGTTTTAATAAATGCCCAGCTCCAATATCGGGCTTATATCGAAAAACGATTATATTCGGGGTAATTAAATTTTATTGAACTTCCTACGTAATTTTAACAGGTTAATACTTGACTAAGATATTCCTCCCAAACTAAGTTCAATTCTTTTGAGTCTTATAGTGATATACATACGATTCTAAATACTTCGCTGTTTTATATAAAAGGCTTTGTAAGACCTTTCAGAAGATATAAACAATCTGTGTAAACAATGTGCTCACGAGCTTCAAAGTAGCGATGAGTAAACAAGAAAGCGTTGCGTAATAGGTTGGCTCATGTTCGGTTATATGTGACTTTCAATACTTCTTATTATTTTGACTTCTAAGAGAGACATTATTTTCCCTACTATCAACGCTTCAAGAAGAGGCATGTTATGGTTAAAGACAGTGACGTAGCTAGGTAATAAAAGGCCCTGGGCCAAAAATTAAGTAACTAGGGCCCTAGATAAACTATTTAAAAAATATTTGGTTTGCTTTCTTCGTACTCCGGGTTCAACGTACTCGGCCGGAGTATGCAGGTGTAGCTCAGAAAGGCCCCCTGGAGCTTGGGGCCCTTGGGGCACTGCCCCATCTAGTCCTGCGATAGCTACAACACTGCTTATAAATTTAGAATGTACTTACAGTAAACATACCGGATTAGTAAATGGCCCGTAACTGATACACCATAAAAAAGATAAAATAGTTTTAGGTATGGTTTTATCGTGGAATTGAAGATGCTTTAGCTGTCGGACGAAATGGCCTTTGAAAATGTTTATTTGAAAGTGTCATGGTTAGTGGTACTGTTATTTGTATATTGGAGATTTTTAGTTAACATACACGTATAAGTTAGGCGACGGATTCAATTGTACCATTACAGATTTTTCTGTTACTATTTTAAAAACAATGTCTATGTAAACAGTGCTTTAATTTTATTGATTTCACGTTTCAATATGAAAGTACCGTAGCAAGTGTTTTTCACTGAGGCCGACGTGATATACGTAGGGATCTGGAGGTTATGCTTCGATACTCAGGGCAGATCTTGTCTGCTGACTTTTTATTGTTAAGGTTATTTTATATGCTCAAGGGACTCAGCAGCAATGAGAAATATGTTATGAATAAAATGTACCGTGGAACATGCCAACTTTGCCAACAGGTATAACTTTGTGTGTACACAATACACATATTTTAGAGTTTTGCAGTTTTACTCACGATGTTATCTGAGAACATTAAGAGTATGAGTAATTGTCAATTAAGGACAAGATTTTGAATAAAAAACTCATCAGACCCTTCTTGGGTTTGAGCCCACAAACCCGAGTAAAAGTTAAGCGCTATCACAGTTTGACCATCACAGCCTCTAGGCATCCTTAAAACTTATTTTCGAGAGCACTCCAAAAAGTATAAAGCATTCCTCCTTTCGGAGTGTGTACATAAAAATGCTTTGTGCACTCAGCAAACTACATTGAACATATTTAACCGTATTAAGTTAACAAGACGGTACCTAATAGTCAAATATGATGTACCTTAATTGCAATTGCATAACGACTGAAATATTATGTTATAAGAAATGCACGACTAACGTCAGTAAAATTGGGGCACGCATAAAAAAGTTTTTATGCACATATTTTGTCAACGAACACACCTAAAACAGAAATATTGCGTAATTATTAACTTTAAGCCATAGAATTGGTATTGTAATAGATTCTATAAAACTTTGCTATCATCACAACTGCAATCGTACACAATTCGTAAGGCGATGCCTGTTGATAATACACTATTTACAAGCTGTCTTTCCGCGCACGTCTTATCTTGGCTGGCATATTATTACTCTGTATATACAATACAAGTTCATTCCCACCATATTCACTCAATGTCGACTTTATCCTTCCGTTTTATCAAACTGTCATCAATCTTGTCAAGCTTGCAGAGAAGGGAGGGTGACTGATGTAGCATACTTTAGTTATCTTCCTACTTATTTAGGGATCTGATATGCAAGTGTGATATGTGTCGAACTCACTGTTGTACTACACACTTCCCAATTTCAAATTTCTGCGCCATCACTTATTGTTACATCTCTATCGTTTTTGTAACTTATTGGAATGCTTTATTTATGTTATTTTAGCGTTCGCTAAAACTTTTAATTAAAATTTCAAAAGATATTACTTCAAATGCGCGTAGAGCTCTTATACTTAGGTAATATACTGGAGTTAGCAACGGCAAAATACCAGCTAAAACCTAATGCGGGTTGTTTGTGGTCTCGACATTAATAGCGAGAAACATTGTAAGTACCTTTTGTTCTTATAATTAGTGCATGGACTAGTTCGGAAAACGCTTTTTTAAACTTGCAAGTTTTAAAACCGAGTCTGCATTTTAATGTTGATCTAGTGGCGTGTGGAAATTGTTATGCATAAAAGAATTTGAATAATCCTGTTATCTCCAGAGAGAAGATTAAGTTTTTCTGCGTCAGTTCACAAAAGAATTTAAAAAAAAATTGTACCGGGAGCTGATTTGATAAAAAATATTTTATCTTGCTCCAGATTAGCACCATCATATTGGATAATTTATAGCCTGAAGGCGGAATGTATAAATGCTTTAATGAACTAACTAGGTATTGCTTATCTCGGCTAATTAGTACCATTAAAAAAAGAAACAAAACAGGTTATTTTTTTATGAAACGAAAAATATAAATATTGATAACATTATTTGATTACGATTATCAATATTTGTACAGACCTCCACAACTTAGTATGCAAGCCGCTTCTCGTAATGGGTACACACCCTTTTACTGTATTTCATAAAGTATAAAAAGGCAGACTAATTTTATAAAATATATTCTTTTCAAAATCTACATCTACTTCTAGTAAGAACTAAGAGGATTAAGGTAAGTAAGTAAAGGCAGTGTGTTCATACTTCGTTATAACTAACTTTATAACCAACCTAATAGAAAAAATACGAAGCAGTTTGTATTTGTTTGAAGTTAATTTAGTTTATATCTCTTATAGACTAAAATCATAACTTAATAAGAAATAGTGGCGCACTTTTAAAAGTAATATTCCAACAATATTCTAATAAGAACTGAAAAAGAAAAAATAACTAAATACAAGTGCAGAAGTTACAATAAAATTATTTTGCTGTAATCCGCATTTGTTAAGAGAATATGTGTAATGTATGAAGCAGGTAACAATCACATACCCCATACATGCAGGACAAGTCACCACACGTATCACAAAACGCCGCCAACACCAATACTCTACACACGCACTACACGCACTCACTACCACAATCTCTTCTATCGTTTCACCCCGAAACAGAAGCTTCAGGAGGAACAAGCTCCACGAACAAAATCGTATTTCAAATGTAATCGTATATAATCGTATATCAAAATCAGGATTTTGTTATACATTTGTTATTTGACTGTGATGTGATATGGCAAGTAAAAAAAAACTGTTGAACTACGAACAGAAAAGTTTTAATTACAAACGCCTGTATATTTAATACAAATAAATATTATTATTATCTCGAAAAATTAGTTGATTATTTTTAAATAGATGAAAACATTCATTCCGCAATAGTATATTATCTCAATAACTTTGTAGATCGATTTATATGCTAAGAATGTAATATGGATATATATGATACCTAAAAACATTTTAGTATTGAAACATTAAGTTTAAAATTTTTAAAACGCTTTACCCAGAAAGTTCAAATTAGATAAAGATAAGAGCAGTTAGCAAAGTGAGTGCGCCTTGCTCGCGCCACAGGCCGCATATATAATAAATTAAAAATTTAATTAAACTACGAGAGGTTACAACTGTTTGATAAACGTGACACACCCTCTGGACGATATATTTTAAAACGTTTGTAGTTCATTATTTTTAAACTTTTATACATGGCAGGTCATATGAATACAAACGCAAAAAATTACCAAATAATTTTAAAGGCATCGATTATTTTTTAATAATATAAAGAATAATTTCAGTACTTATTAATAAGTTTTGTTTAACATATTTCGGATGAGATGAGAATATTCCTAGTTTATTGTATTTTAAAACGTTAGTAATTACAGAAAAAAAAATAAAGCGTGTGTTATTTTCGTACTAAATATTTTATTTCGTCAATACATATTAGAAAACAAAGTCTCGCCTGTCTGTCTGTCTGTCTACTTAACGGGATTCCCATGCGGTTTTTGTGTTGTAGTGATTCAAGGTAAGTAAGGAAGTAAGGAGGAAGTAAGTACAAAGTAAGTAAGGAAGGCTTAACTGTACCTATAATTTGTTAAGCTCTTTAGCAAATATCAATTTATCAATTATCTTACTGATTTGATATAGTAACAAAACCGCGAGATTTAAGCTAAGATAAATTAATGGTTTTTTTGGCTGATTTTCAAAATATTTTTTTTGGCAATTTTAAGTGCTGCCTTTCATAAAAAAGGAAGTTGAGAATATTCCATTATGTCTGTAATAGTTGTATGCTTGAGACCTTTAAAATGTTTAAATGCAGTCGAATAGCGACAGCAGACGCTATAAAATAATAATTACTTGCTTTGACTATTACAAAGCAAATCCTTCGTTTCACATAAAACAGAAATTAACAGAAATTTCAATACTAATTGCGTGATACATTTCTGAAAGCGAGGATCGTTTTAGTGATAACGCAAATTCACCGAAATTTAAATGTTAATTTATTGGAACGTCGTGTAATATAAAGAATATTTATTTGATTCATTTCTCAATTCGAAATACAAACATATCTTATGATTAAACAACGTGTCGAATGAAATGCAGTAATGAAGTTATGGGTGAGCTAAACGAAACAGTGCCCCGAAGCCCCCAAACTCCGGGGGCTCCTCTGAGCTTGAGTACGTCGCCCCCAGTTTAAGTACGTCGAATCCGGAACAAATAATTTTAAATAGTTTAAATTTGGCCCTAGTTACTTTTTGCCCCAGGGCCTTTTATTCCCTAGCTACGCCACTACTGAAATGTTTAACTTACAATATAAACTAAGCTGCGACATCAGTTCTAAAACAAACGAGTACATCAAATATTGTAACCAGTCACTGGAAAAAAGGTTATCAAAATTATTCTCAAAGAGATGTTTGAAACGGTTTCATTTGTAAATTGAATTACGCGTACATCACGATGGACAGCTTTTATTGTTATTACATTTTGTGACTGACATACCGAAACTACGTATCAAAATAGTAAGGTAAGTTTTGAAATTCTAACTAGGAATAGTTTAACTGACAAACTTGCGCACATTTCCTGAACTGCACTAAGTTTGGAAGTTGACTCCTGTATGGTTGGAATGTGTGAAGTGTAAGATGCATGATTAGGGTGAAAAAATCATATAATGTTCAAAAAATGGGACAAAAATTAAGAAACAATTTGATACTATCTCATCGTTTGTTTTAAATAATTTTCATGTGAGAAGGAGGGACCTAAATTTATTACATGATGGTCCACATTTATCCTAGGTTAGCTTTTTAAGATATACTTAATTGTTAAATATATGTTCTTTTAATCAATTTTTTTAAGTAATTGAGTTTGAAAATTTTAGAGGTATTTTAAGTTGGTGCTTCGCGAATAGTGCGAAATTAAACCGTAGTTTAAATCACCTTTTTAGGTTTAAACGTGATGACGAAACGCTGCGATACTTTCTTACTTAGAACTATTCATCTTAGTAGATATTAAATTCTTTCATATTCTTTTGAAAAAAAAAAGCATTATTTAGGTAGTTCTTCTTTTGGAGAAGTGGAGGAGCCCAATGAATTCACTTCGCAAAAAGAATCGAAATAAACAACAGTCGGATTATAGCTTTTGCAAGTGCATCATAACCACATTCTAGCTACGTTAAGTAGTCTCTGGGTTTTCTGCAAATTTAGCACTTAAGGTTTGTATTTATTAAAAATTATTCGTAATGGTTTATAGATAATACATATATCTATTAATTTATCTGTATGAAATGTTGCTTGTTTATTCTCAAAGCGACTTCCATCAAAGAAAATGATTTGTATAGAAACAGATGGAACGAGAGACTAAATTCAAAGGGTGCCAAGAGTTTGCTCTGAGATTTTTTTAATACAAACCGATACCATGATAGTATTTTTTTTATTTGAGTTGATAAATACGACAATTATAAGCCGATGTAATAAAAAAATTGGGTCAGGACCAGTAAAAAGTCAAGACATATTTTTTGGGGCTCTAAATAAATCTAGTAAAGGTGTTTTCAGTAAATATTTGGCGGTCGCATTAAATATTAAGAACTTTTTTGTATGTTAAAATAAAATTACAAGAAAGAGCTTTTGAGATTGAACCTATAGAAAAGATTCTTTAAGGTGGGGCAATGCACAAAAAAGTTGGAAGACATTGAATTGGAGTAACTGAATAAGCTAGGGGTTTTAAATAAGTAAAAAATGTGTTTTATTACCCCATTGTAAATAAGTTAATGTTGCAAAAACGCATTAGTGAGTGCACGTAAATATATTATTAAGAAATGTACTTAATATTGTTTTATTTAATGAAATAGAGACATTTTGATGAAATTTAATACAATTGAAGCTTATATATCGGCCTAACATATATGACAAAAATCCCGTTTTCCTTAGTGACCTAACCGGAAAAAACACATAATTCACGGCAAAACACAGAACATATTTAAGGCTATATGAGCACTTAAGGTGACGCAAAAGAAGTTGCAGGTACTTCTTTTATATCGTTAACTTGTTATCAGTATAATTTGTTATACTAGTATATGTTGGGTTGCAAAAATAGTTTCCCCTCAAAGCCTAATGATTACCTATGTAATGTACACTACAGTTAGCGTGCGCCAAATGTAATCTCAGTCTTCTAAATTACACAAAGGCATTAATTAACTTCCCCATTTGCTCGGTATTCTGTTTGGCTAAAATTTAATATGAAGTTGAAGTAAGCGAGTCAGATATTGTTTGCCGTTTCATGACTTATAATAGTTGTTTTGCTTCTTCAACGGACGATGTAAGTCTTCCACATAAATTTAAATTTAATATGGCTGAATATGCCAGATTGGTTCAAGCACTTTTTATACACGGACGGATGGATGGATTACAATTGTGAAATAATTGTTTCGAACACATTCCGAAAGGACGTTAATCCGAATTGAAAAACAATTTAAATATTACATTTTCAATGTATTTAAAATATTTCGTAATATACCGTTATATCAATTCTAAACCTATGTTTATATTTACATAATAAAATGATAAGTAGATATAATATATACATTAGGAAAGCCGCAGTAGTCGGCAAGAGTTAGAGAGCCGAGGTCTAGTTAGTAGAGTTAGGGAATAAAGTTAAGATCGGCTAAATACGTCCCCTTAGAACATGTCAACACTTCAGCGTTATATCATGATGTAGATAACACATGCTGAAAGTTATTTCGTCAAGAATACGGTAAGATTTAAGTATTGTCACAGAATTCCGTTCCTCAGTTTCTAGGAAAACTTACGTATCATTCATGTGGTAGATGCAATAAATTCAGATTAATTCAAATTATTTACTGCTCCAATATAGGTAGTCGATGACGAAAACAGAATTATTCAACTGATATTGTCAATAAACATTTTGTTCCTAGAATATCTTGCAATCGCTTTGAGCGTTTTAGATCAAAAGCTTTTACGTACAGCGAGCACATTTGCACTTTATGGGATCGTCACAGAGTTTTAGTTATCAATTTTAAAAGAACATTTAGTTATCAATATTTTTCTACTCATAAAAAAATGTTCTTAACCGTTGAAATACTCAATTATGAATAAAGTAAACATGTTTTTTTTCAACTTAACGCCTTATTTTACAAATGAAGAATCTCTTTGCTACTGGGTTTTATCTGTGTACCGAGATAAAAACAGCTTTTAATTATTTAGCTCTTCTACTACATCCATAGCCAAAATTACATTGACTCTTTGCTCAATACTTATGTGGAAGAAAAGCAAACTAACAGAACAAATAACAAACAAAAACTCGGAATTCCTTCGATCCCTCTGACAGTGTCAGACCATTTGCTAGGTGACCGGTCGTTCATTCATCTACTTTTCCCACCACAACCACTAAACCAGAAAATAAGAAAACCAAATGTCTAGTCTCATTTTTCTCGTCTCAGAAATAGGAGACGGATACATTCTGCCAGATTCTGGTGAGTTTAATCATACTTAACGTATAATATTTAATTATTCATATATAGTGCAAAATTAGAATAGCTAGTCGATAAAGCAACGTTATAAACAAAATGACACAAAATAGTTTTCACATATACAAAATATCCCTATTTGAACGCACTAAGCCTGTGCGTTCGTGCTTCAATACACGCTATATTCTGCATTCGTTTGATGTTTACTTTTTGTTCTGAAAAATTTATCACGAATACGGGAAACTGAAACGGAATCGCAAAATACAAAAGTACAGTACTAACTAAAATGACAATCACATTTATATTTGTGATTAATAAATAAACATATTATATTGCATCGCACGTTGGATGTATTGCTAGGCGGAGGCCGAAAAAAAGATGGATGGATTGTGTGAAAAATGATATGCATTTTAAAGGAGTGGCACCAGAGTTAACGAATGATAGAGGAGAATGGAAGAAAAAGACATATAGTGCCGATCCCACTTACAGTGGGATAAGGGTAAGAGAATGATTGCATCGCACATTATTGCTAGTATCTGGGTGACCAAACCTTGCTCGGTAGTTTTTTAAAAGATACAGAAAAAATGTAATGAAACAAAAATAAAAAAGCACCGGGTGTGTGAATCGAACCTAAGTTTCGAAACTCTTTTAGTCCGCGCGTTACCATTAGGCTGTCACAGCTTTGCATTTGACAGCTCAAATTATGAGTTGATATCTATTCCTATTTTCGTAGTTATTTAAGTGCCCCAAAAACAGAGATAAAACGAGATTTTTTTGAAATAAAACCCAACTAGATCGATTTTTCTCCCTCAAAACTCCCTGCTGCTGACTGCTGAATTTCGGGAAAATCGTTGGAGCCGTTTGCGAGATTCAGAAAATATATTTATAAATACATGCAAGATTAACTCGTTTAAATATTAGAGAAAAGATGTTAACCTTTTAAGATTATGGACTGCGAGTACTATTTGAAATTCATTCCTAATAAATTTCTACGGTCTGAAACTATACCTATATAAGTTAAATAATCTTCTCCAATAAAATATTTTATTCGTAGCTGCATTAGAGCACCCAAAAGGTGCCTTGAAATAATTAAAGACTACAAAATAACTGTCTTTCAAAATAAAAATACATTAATAATATTTTATGGATGTTAGGTTAAAGTCGAAGGTCAAACAATGCTTTGGAAAATAGTTTTGGAAAACGATTTTTGAGTCAGACGATCCTTAGATTTTTGTAGATCGCTGCGAAAATATAAATTGACAATGAAAGCATCTGAAGAAGATATTAAGCATTGGACCTATATAAGCTGAAAAATAAATAAATAAATATATGGAAAACTTATACACACGGTGACAGATAATTGGTAAATTTAAATATGTATTTAAAATTATATGCGTATGTATATACATATTAGCCTTGTGGTATCCGGTTGAATAGAATAGACCACCCTTATTTCTTATCAATGTGTCGTAAAATACGACAAAGGTTAATAAAACGTCAGGCAGGCGGCCGGTCGGAAAATACGTAGGCCAAATCATGTGATAACATGTCTATTACATGTTGAGTCAACCCCACTTAGAGTGGGATAAGGGCAGGAGGATGATGCGTATGTATATAGATATATAATTTTAAATACAAATATACACCAATCTAAGAACCTACAAACTAATTATAAAAAAATGTTGGCCCTTTGCAGGATCAAATCTACGACCCGTAAAGCTCAAGGCAGATTCAGTGCCAACTGCCCCAAGGAAGAAGACCCCATAAGCAGGAACAAAGACCTATGTATAAGATCTCTATGTTCACGTATAAACATCGGTTGCGACAAGAATGACTATTTCTTTGTCCCTTGCGAAAATGTGTAATATAAAGTGCTTGTATCACATAAACAACTATTGTGTGAAGTCATATTGATTTTTGTGTCTAAACAGAACAGTTAGAATGTAGCACAACAGCTCGTACGAGCAGAATGTGAGATGGAGTACCGCGGGCTGCTAACACAATATTTCGCCGGTCGCCCGCATACGATGTTACGTGCGAATAAATATCAAACGAACGATTCGTTTTATAAAACGCTGATGCGGCTATATAGTACCAGAAAAGCGTGTGGAATACAAAAACTATATCTTACTTGCGCTTCGTGTTCTACGTTTTTAAAAAATAAGGCAAAGTAGAGTTTACACAAACATCTGGGGCAGAGGATTTAATGAAATATCAGTGGTTGGGGGGTGTACAAAATAGTTAAGTACTATATCTCTACTACAGTATATAATAATACTAGCCGCCTGTCCCTGCTTCGCACGGGCTATATAAAATATATAGTTTGTCACTCAGTGAAAAAAATGATTAAAATCGATCCAGTAGTTTTGATTTAATCATTACTGTCCGTGGCCTGCACGCGTAAAATTTGGAGAAAAATAATTCCCCTCTCCCTATACCAAGAAGATTTCCTGCTATATCTAATATCAAAATTCATATAGTACATATTTAGTTTTACATTTTTCCCTATGTATTTTATTTTTAAAATTAATTACAGAATGTCTTTATATGCAACATTCATAGCTTTCTTATCATTATGAGATAATACAAACATGTTTTCTTTAGGGGTTACTCTTGAAAGAGCGACAGTTGCGCGTCCGATCGCTGCGAAATTCGAAGTGCTATAAAGCGAAGCGCGGCCCCCTTGCGGGATTTTAAATCTGTGATATCTCCGAAAATGATCATTTAAATTGCATGCTATAAAAAGCCATATCGATCTATATTAAATCAACAATGTATTTAAGGTATTTAATTGGATAAGGATTAATGCTGCATGTATAAAAATTGCTTCAAATATAAGGCATTATTTTTCGTAAAAAGTAACTGACAGAAAATGCTATTGTGGGTTATCCATAAGAGATAGACATATACCATCGCGGACTTTTCTGTAGACCTTTTCAAGGTGTACAAATACTTAGCACATCATTTTGATAAATCCTGTAGGGTTTAGCCTGCGTTTGCAATTTAAGCGGAAAAAAATGTAATTATTTACGATATTTATTAGAAACCTCAAAAATTACAGTATTTCTCTACTCCATATTTAATGGTATTATGAATATAAACCTTCCTTTGAATCAGCCTATCTATTTTTAAAAAACCGCATCAAAATCTGTTGCGTAGTTTTAAAGAACTAAGTATACGTAGGGATATATAGACAAACAAAGAATGTGACTTTGTTTTAAACTATGTAGTAAAGAATACGAGAAGGCTCATGATCTATATGTAACACATGTATGTGTCTATATTTATTTATCTATTTATTAGTTTTGTATATAATATGTATTATAATTTTATCATGTGTGTAATTTGTTTATGTATTAGTTTGTACTTATTAGTATTTAAGTTTATTATTATACACCGCCTACCTGCTTTGTGCTTTACAGTTTTCCTAATCCAAAGGTTGTCTGGAAGAAATCGCTTATAAGCGATAAGGCCGCCTTTTGTGCAGTACAAAATTTTTATTTTTGTTTAGCTTTAAGTAAATGTTTATATTTATTAAATGTGGTGTACAATAAAGTATAAATAAATAAATCTTTCCTTGTCTTCTATAATTCGCGCTGTAGTCGATATACAGTGATGCCCTCCTTCTACGATGAAGTTATCTTGAAGAAGGATATTAGGATTAATACATAATGTGTGTTAATGGCAGAATAATCAATTTTATTGATAGTTTTTGGTGTTTCAATGCCTTTACTACAATATTTAATTAATTCTATATTTGACACAGAAGAGAAAAGTTGTTGTTTATGAAACTAAACAACAACTTTTCTTCATAATATTGATGAAGACTGAATATAAACTGATTCATCGTATTAAATCAGTTTCTAAATTCCTAATTCATTTATAGAAGTTGACAGACGTGAATATGCTCCATAGATCTTATAGATCTCTACGGAACAAACAGATATAATATGACCTGCGGCATTTAGTAGTCAGTGTCACAGATTTAACAGACCGGAGTCTGGATTGTTAAACAAAGGCTAGAGACGTATCTAGTAGACTCAGATATATTAAATTAATTTAAAACCGACAATGCAAGATCAATTTCGTCACATTTCTCAATGTGTAGACACTTGAGCTTTTGAGAGAGGTTATTTCTATAGACAGCTATACGAGTACATTGCATAAATAATTTATAGAATTAGGCGTTACTTTGCGGAGATCCATAATACAAAAGTAATAATAAAATTATTTTGCTATATGTAATCAGTGATAAAGTAAAATAGAAAATATATATAATGGTATATGTGTGGTATAGTGGACTATACCTTTTCAATCACAAAGCAGCTTTTCGATTTAGTCGTGGAGTCTATCTCCTGATAATGCTTGGGTTGCGGACGAAAACAATTTTAAGTTTGTGATAGTGAACGTGTGTAGTGCTTGTGTATTGTGGAGGTTTATGCATGTGTTTTTACAAAATCCTGTATGTATCAGTTATGAAAATGCTCAGTCCACTCTACATTCAGCATTATATATTATTATTTATATATTCTTTTTAATAATTCTTTTAAATAATTATTCTATAATTATATATATATTTTTATAACTTTATAGCGGATTATAGGAAAACAATTTTATTATTACTTTTGTACATTGCATAACACAAGCTTGTTGAGATTTATGACTGATCTTAAGACATACCGGTTATATGTCTGATTCGGAAATGATCCACACCTTCCTCGTATTCCCTCTAGAACGGTAATAACTTCAATTATTTATATAACTTTACCTAAGCGAGAGTTTAAGTTCATATCTGCGATGTTAGAACTTTACATCTTCAACGTTTATGATCATGACGATAGAGGAACATATCGCAATAAGGAATCTAATTTTTAAATAATATTACCACAAGGCAATATGACATTAACTTATATCAACAACATGTCTATATTAAATTTAAGAATTTTTTATGACTTTTATTTACCACAGTTTTATTTCCCATTTTAAGTGTCGAATATTATTTACAACAAAAATATACAAGTTATATTCTAAATTATTTAGACCCTTTTACTATACAAGTTATGCCCACATGGAATAAAGGATGCCAAAGTTTTCGAATTGTATCGAGCTGATTGAAAAAGGAGCTGTAAAAATTTCCCCTTAAACTTTATTCAAACATGTTGAAATAAATGCAACTAATATCTTTAAAAAAAGGGTTTTATTTCTTATAATGATTGACACGATTACAATTACAACAAGATGACAGAGTAAAAAAAACCAAAAACAAAAGAAGAGGAAGTCTAACCACAGACAAAATTAATTTTATAACAATAAAACAACACGATTTTTGATAATTTGACACTTGAAATTTATTGCATTGTTAAATTGTAGACACCTAAATTAAAAATAGAAGGTCAAATAAACCATTTATACTTAGTTTTAGGCTTATTCACAGTTATGTACCTATACATAATTTATGTTACTGTATTTTATTTTACTCCATTAATGGTTAAAATACAATATATTGGTTTAATGTTTTGAAACAAATAAACGTTTCTTACTCTACAATTGCGCAAAGTTGCGGATTAAAATATTTGTGGTTTGCGCGGAGCGCCTTCCGCAATTCTGCGGAATTAAAACTTAACAAAGTTTCAGAACTCAAGATTCAATCTTATCCCTTTCAGCTTCTTCGTAATTGATAGAAAAAGCTGTAATTTGTACTTGTTTTATTTATTATTTTCAAAAATATTAGATTTCAGGATCAGTATTCAAAAAAAAGGAATGCGTACATAGTGTACATCAATGTATAAGTATTAATTAATACAATATACAATACAATAAAACGAATTCGCTTGAACATAATATTTTCAATTACTTCATTCAATGGTGGATAAATAATATAAATAATTCGCTAAAATTTCATCTTAAGATAGATACACTGTATATTATTCTGATGGCACAGTACATAAAAAAATCTCCGTGCCAGTAGTTTGCGTATCTCATCAAAGTTTTCAATCTAAGATCGCTCCTAAAAACACAGTGACGTCCTTTAATAACATCAATTGAAGTTTATCTATAAGATACACTATATTCCGGTTGTGCTTATGTTATTGGCGTATGTATTCGACGACCTTTTAACTGAGTACGAAAGCTTTTCAGTTACTACCTGTAGATTTTTCTAGATTAGATTGTTCTAGTAAACCTATTTACTTCAGTGTACCTCTACTGCTTTACACAGCGCACATGGAATATTTCAAATTATCCATAACATTTTCGAATGCGATGAAGTTATGGAAATTGTAGATTTTCATCGTTGCAATACAACTACAAAGTACTATAGTAATGGCAGTGTTAGCGCACACTATATATAACAAATACGATATAATAGAATACCATTATTCCCGCTGCGAGACGCACTACTCTTGAATAATGAACAAAGACTGACTGTCACTGAAACGTTTTTCAATAGGAAGACCCCACCGGAAACAACAACGGCACAGTGTTGCCAATATTTCAATAAAAAAGGGCGCGATACTCTTGGTTCATAACTATGTTGCTATAAATACAAAGCGGAAGTCAATGGCGACAACAATAGTAACTAAGTAGTTAATAACTGGCGCCTGCAAAAATGATAGCGCACGAACAATACAGTATATGTAAAGAGGAGGTACAAGCTCAACACTAAATTGTAGTAATAAATTGCATAATTATGTATTCGCAATGGTTTGGTTCAAATACACGATATATTTTATCGCCATTGCATGTGAAATTTACAGCTCGCTATATTGCCGGAGTCAACTACACATCAATTAAGTGTAATCAATGACTATCAATTAGAGTTCAGGGTAAATGCAAAAAAAAGTGTAATGTACAATTTTGTACCCAAAATATTATCTTGAAAGGACCGAAAAGGCTGGTAACAAATTGTCAGAGTAATTGATGACAGATTTACTATAGAATTATGAATTTGTGAGACTATTTGTTTCGTTTTCACGACTTAACTAAATACCTGGTAAACGATATTTAATACGATTGTTTAGTTTCCAAACCACCTGGTAAATTCTGCTGCTGGAAAATCTGACGCAATACTCGCCATCTCGCTCGCACCTACCTTTACCTCGTGTTCGCCCCTATAGCTACCCTACATGGTTGTCTGGCAGGGGTTGGAATTGTCAAAAATGTCTGGCTAGTGGGGAAACCATCTCATTATTATCCAAGTATTATATATATTAAAGTCAGATTTTATACTATGACGTAAATAGAATTATATGAACTATAAGGGCAAGGCTTTGCCACTATTGGCATTGACTAATGTGATTTTTATTATTATTCTGAAGGTTATATCAAAAAATCAGCCTTTAAAACTTTCAGTTTTTATAAAAAGACGAAATTCTCGGGTTTACGGACTCTCGCTCTATTACTGAAATATTCGTATATTCGTATGTCGAAATGGCAAAAAGCTCGTGATATAAATAATCGATATCTTTCGAGTAATCAATATTGTCGGTTCATCAGGTAAGCTCTACGTAGTGTGAACTAAAAGTTCACGTAACTAAAATGTTTCGGTTTTCTTATCACGTACGTTTCCCTCACGCGTCAGTTTAGGTTCTTCCGGTGAAGGACGGATTTGTACTGTTACTTTTTTGGTTTCGTGGAAACTTTAGTTAATTGTGCAACTAAGGTTGGGTTTGTGTAATAAAATCAAAAAGAAATATTCTAATGCTGCATTTAGTAAATACTTCTATATCGATACATAGTTAGATATTAACAAGGCGGTCTGATATATTTTACGTTAACTTATCATATTTTTTTATATAATTACTCAAAATATATACTTAATAAACGTTCAGATGAAACGTGAAACAAGTCCATTTAGTTCTAGTTGTTGTCCATCAATAATAAACATGCATAAACATGCATAACACAAACTCAAAAATAGGGCAATTGATAACAACACCGCGCCTAATTAACAAAATTCCCACTTGGTATGCGCCATTACCGCAAACATTCAACTTGGAAACTTTTAGAACAATCTAAATATTGCAATGCTCTTTTGGGATCCAATAATGCTGGAAAATTTGTTGCATCTACTTAATTTTTTAAGCTTATATCCCGTTTGTTAGATATTTTGATAATAATAGAGCAATTGATGACCTCCGTGTGGTATCCGGCTGAGTAGAATAGATCAGCCTACTTTCTTACCGAGGTGTCGTAAAAAGGCGACTCAGGTAAATTGAGTAAGTTGACGCATCATGTGGTATCCGGTTAAGTAGAATAGACATCTCTCATATCTTCAGAGTTGTCGTAAAAAACAACAAAGGTAAGTTGACGTCTGACAGGCGGCCAGTCGTAAAATACGTAGGCAAAAAATTTGACAACATGTTTATAAAATGTTAAAGAACAATATCCTGGCTTAAAAAATTGAGACAATGGTACAGCAAGAGTACCCGTTCGCTGTTTCGGGCAGCAGTTTCCAAAGTAAAAATAGCTATGATGGTTGCCAACCTCCGGCAGGAGATGGCAAGAGAAGAAGAAGAAGGTAACAGCGCAGCTAAATAATCATAAGTTCAGTAAATGTTGGATATATTCCACAAAATCCTAGTACAGTTATATTCGCTGTGCCATATTCCGCTATTTGAGATAATTGCGAACAGAAATGGTAGATCATACGATCGGGGTCACAGCCGGTTTCTGCGATTGTGCTCACACATTAGTTGATGTACGTTGCACCGAATAAATTAATGGACGTACATTAAATAGCGGCAATACGCGGCCAACGTCCGTGTTGATTAAACTGGGCGCTACTAAATTCAACTAAAATATATTTTACTGAAATAGACCTCCACTTTTTAAATGGCCAAATGAAATTATCGTGATCATCGAAACTCAAATATCGAATCTCCAAATACAAAAAGTCTTACAAACACGTTAAAAAATAAAATTATTCCTTGTTAAGGATTGTCTATCTCTCTCTCTCTCTCATCAACCAATAGCCGTCCACTGTTGGACATAGGTCTCTTGCAAGGATTTCCATACTACACGATCTTGTGGCACCTGGATCCAGCGGATCCCCGTAAACTTTTTGAGGTCGATGGGGGATCTGCCTACACTACGTTTTCCGGTGCTGGATCATCATTCTAGCACCTTGAGACCCCAACGTCCATCGGTTTTTCGAACTATGTGCCCCGCCCATTGCCACTTCAGCTTCGTGACCTGTTGAGCTATGTTCGTCACTTTGGTCTGCGGATCTACGGACGTTGAGATACTCTGAGAATAGCTCTCTGAGCTTTCTTATGTTGCCCATCTATCTATCTAATCTCGGGGACGCCTGTCGGTGCAGGGCGGGTGATCAGCTCCCATTCCGGACTATTCCACCCATATGTTGCCCATAGTTAGCGACCAAGTTTCAGAGCCATATGTCATCACTGGTAACACGCACTGGTAATAGTTTGGTGTTTGTGTCACACCTACTCCGATTATGTTTCGGCATAAAATATTCACGGTCAGATATAAAGAAGAAATATGATTCCCGTGATACACTAAATACACATTAAACAAATGTCCAATATAAAATGTAAGATTTTTTTATTAACCCTCTAAAATTATAAAAATTGTAATAACAGTAATACTGGTTAAGAACTAAATAATGAAATCAAAAAAACCTTGACATATATATACTCTTTTTCTGTAGTAGGTCTATCATTACGGTGTGGGGTAAATTAATGGTACGCGACATTTCGTGAACGACAATTGGCCATAAGATAGCCATGGCAAAAAGTTTGGGCGCCTGCAGCTTCCACTTAATTTGATTAACATGACATATAAACATTTTTCTTATTATATAACCTAGTAATGCGCTTATTACATACAACATCATCAGAATTAATATTATTAATAATCAATCCTTAATAATTTAATTGTATTGGAACAAAATAGTAATACCAATAAATATTTAAAGCGTTAGAGGGAATTTTACAATCAAATTTTTCACCTGCCTTTTGAGAGAACCTTTAGCAGGAATTTTCCTCTTATTTGTTCTGGCATTCGAAATTTGAATCCCGTATTATATAACAATAACAATATTTGATTGCGGAGAATTTTACTAAAGGTTATTTTTCTTATTTATTTTACTACATTTAACTGTGATGATTTTTTATTAAACTCTGTAAAATATGAGCAGCCACATTCGTTTTTTTGTTGCCCTATTAATAAAATAAATGCGCCACAATGTGTGTGTTGATACGGCAAACTAGCAATTATATTAATTAAATACCTCATGCTCCTATTAATTGCCATGCTATAAAATATAAGCATTAATTTGAATAAAATTTGTGTTAAATATTCAGTTCTATTTGAAAATAAAAAAATGCGAAAATCATTTGCATATTGCTGAGGTAATTTCTACGCTATGATAGCCCAGGGGTAACGCCATGCAAGTCTTTCGAGGAGATCCCAGGTTCACACCCGGGCAGGCACCAATGAGTTTCTATTAACCCTTATGTATCTAATTGATAATTACTATTTATAACACGCTTTTCGGTGAAGGAAAACATCGTGAAGAAACCTGCATATCTTTAGGGAAGTCTGGGGATATGTGTAACCTACCAAACAGCATTGGAGCAGCATGGTGGGTTTAGGCCCAATCCTTCTCTCCAAAAACGGAGAGATGAGGCCCATGCCCCGCAGTGGGATAGTAACAGATCGTTAATTTACACGATATATACGTAGAAGTACACGTTACTTTGTTGAATTCCATGGTACAAAAGTTATGAAATAATCGACAAAAGTGCCGAAAAAAAATCTGTATATTCATTAGATTATGAATGATAGAGTAATTAAAACTAAGAAATCTAAATGAAATAAAACTTTTATGTTATAGTCCGACTTAGTAGATTTTCCACTACCATAAGATCAGTATATACGCGGGTGAAACCGCGGGATATTTCTAGTATTGTATAAAATAAAAGAATAAGAATATTTTTTTTTGAGCTATGAAAAAGTATATGTTAAATCCATATTTATATTACGTTTGCGGTCTGGTTTAGAATAATTGGCACAATTATTGGATCACAGAGCGGTAAAATGTCCACGAAATCGTATTAAAAAGCCAATAGGTATTCATTAAAAGTAAATTAAATGTTTTAACATTGCATGTAACAAGAATTCATTTCAGTACCATTGTTCACATAATTTAAAGAGATTTGACAAATAAATAAAATACTTTGTAGCGTAACAAATAAAACAGTGCCTAAAATACAGCGTAAAATTAAACATCAGTAGGTTCTGTTGACAAATGGCCGTGGTTAAATACGCATCAATTAGCTTAATCGACGCCGACCTATTTTATGTTATACCCGTATGTTTACATTCAAATAGAAACCAACTGTGATTCGAACTTATTGACGAACTAATAATAGTATTTTATATATGGTCCGATTATGGCGTCGTAGTTCTTACTCCCTTTCATCATCATCCTCCTGCCTTTATCCCACTCTAAGCGGGGTCAGCACAACATGTTTGAAATATGTTGTCACATGATTTCGCTACATATTTTATGACCAGCCACCTGCCTGATGTCAACTTACCTTAGTCGCCTTTTACGACACCTCGGTAAGAAATTAGGGTGGTCTATTTTACTCTACCGGATACCACATGGCTTGTAGTATTTACTTCCTTTATTTCTTCCTCTTCAGGGAACAACAAGAATCATCTTAGCCATTCAAAAGCGTAGCGTAGACGCTGCCAGCATTCTCCGGACCATTCCACATAGGCATGATTTGTATGATACTAGTGTGTAAGTAATTTAAGATCCTTGTTAATAAATTAGGTATGTATTTTTAAACAGAAATATGTTTTTTATTCACATTTACCTAAACTCAGTTAGATTTTTACTACTATTTAGAAATATCAACTCTACTGAAAATTGAGGTCCCCTTTTTATAAATATTATCCTCATAACTATTTACGTTTTATAATAGCTTTCCTCCAATAAAGGTTTATGTGTACGTATCCTTTACGATTGTAGTTCTACAATGCAAAACAAACAAGGCAAAGCGTAATTAATATTTTTTATTGAATTGAATCGATTAATAGCTTTCGAATTTTATTGTACTAATAAGTTAATTACAATCAAAACCTTCAAAGAATAAAAGCGTAGCGTAAGCGTAAAAAGCAGGATTATAATTTAATGCAATTTTTATCTTTCTATGTCAGCGCACTTTTTCTACAATAACACGATATAATAGAATATATATACCTCAATAATGCCTCAATTTCCGCTGCGAGATACACTTCTCTTGAATGACGAACAAAGACTGAAAGACTGACTGAATACATAGAGAAAGTCATTGGCGACAACATCTATTTTATGTACATCAACAAAATTTTGATATTCCATATTTTATTGTACAAATATTATACAAATAATAAACGTAGTTTAATAACACAGAATTAAGAATAAAAATATAAGTAATCTAAATTTAATCTTCAAGCAGCCTTTTTGAATTAGAATGTTTCATCTAGAACAACATAAAAATAACTTTTAAAACAGATAATTTAGCAAAATAATTCAAATAAAAGGTATGTTTTACAACCCTAATTATGACAATAAATAAATTTGTATAACTATATATACTATACATATTTAGAATATACATAAAATAAATAAAAGTAAAATAAAAATTTATTGTTTCTATCACAGTTTAGTAATAGTATAATTAATCTTTAAAATTATTTAGTCGTTCGCCAGTTTAATTCAAAACGTTCAACGTTCAAAAAGAGGCGAACAATACCAACATTTAATTAATTAAAATTTGTCCTAAAATCCTTATAATTTGTCTAACTCAGGTCTTTAATAGTCGATGTCGTGGGATGTCTGGCAGCTGCTTTTAACTATATCCAATTTTGTCATAATACGTTTTCATCTATTACAATTTAAATGATTCTACGGCATTAAGCTCATCATCATTTTCCTCCCCTCATTCCACTCTAAGTGGGGTCTGCACATGTTTTAATCATGTTGTGATGCGATTAGACTTGGTATTTTACAACCGGCCGAATGCCTGACGTCAATTTACCTTAGTCGCCTTTTACGACACCTCGGTATGAAGTGAGGGTGGTTTATTCTACTAGCCGGATACCACACGCCGGTACATCGTTTATCGGTATCCTTTAGTCACCCGGTTGTCTAGAAGAGATCACTATGAAACGATAAGACCGCCATATTCTATTACTACCTCTTAAATTGTATGTTTCTCTTTTGTTACCTCTTTTTGTATAGGTGCACAATCAAACAATAAATATATATTTATTTTCTATTTTCTTTGCCTTCCTACGGACATCGGTTAAAAGTAGACGTGTACAGTATTTTTTTTCGTTTTATTTAATTAATCATTTAAAAAACAATTATTCACATATAAAAAAATTAGAGTGCATAAAATCAAGAAGTTATCGCTCGAAAAAAAAAGAAGGTGCCATCTTTGAAAGACTTCAAGATTGTCGCGGCCATCTTAACAGGAGGAGGAGTCACAAGTAATATTTCAATACGTCACTTTTATACGACCAATCAAAATTGAATTCTTTCATTGTCCGACGCCTATTTGTTAGTGGAATCTTAAAGCACTGCCCACTTGTTTTCGTACAAACATGGCCGAGAGTATACAGCATTTTTGGAAGAAAGGATTGAGGACCTTCAAAGAAACTCTCGCAGGGCCTGTTTAGAATTTAAAAATGTTCCTGAGAGATGAAAAGGAGAGACTAAGGAAGAATTAACAAAAATAACATTGAGTCTAGCTAAAAGTACTGGCGTCACCATTAACAAGCATGATATTTACGATATTTATCGGGTCAAAGGAAATCAAAATATGAACAGATCAATAATAATTGAACTTTCTTCTATATCTCTTAAACCAGATCTGTTCAAGGCTGTCAAAAATTACAACATCAATAATAAGAACAATAAAATAAATGCCTCACATCTAGGATACGACCGAGATACAACGCCTGTTTACTTACAACTTACGACCAAAGCGCATAAACTGTATTTTATAACTCAGAATATAAGAAGTATCTATAAAAATATGATTGATGATTTCGAAGTTTTGTTAACGTCACTTAAGTTTGACTGCGACATTATAATTCTTACAGAATGTGTTTTACAGCGGATAAGTCTATACCTATAATTAATCAATTTAGTTCATATTCGAGCAAACAATTTCAATTAAAATGGTGGTGTTGCGATATATATCAGAAATAATTTACCTATATTGTCAGTTGCAGAACACTTTTTAGGCGATGCTACATGCATATCCGTTGACATTAATGAAGTCACAATTGTTTTTGGAATATACCGATCACCATCCGTTAGAAATGCGGATGATTTTATTGAATCTCTTCATAGACTATTAATTCTTATAGCAGTTATAAAAATATTATTCTTACCGGCGATATCAATATTAATATATTGTTAGACAGTACTGACAAAAATAGACATACTTATCTTAATGCGCTTGCCGAACTTGGCATTCTTCCGGGCCACACTTATCCCACTAGAGAAAACAGTCGCCTCGATCATGTCATGATACGTACCTGTTTTCGGCCATCCATAGCAGTCTTAAATTCTAAAAATAAGAATATTTGAAATACAATCACTAAATTAAACATGGAAAATGCTCTAAAGCAATTAGAAAATTCCAATCTTAAAAGTATTTTTAACATCAATAGCGCCGACTAGATTGCAAATGTTTTAGTAGATAAAATTAAGACCGCTATCCAAGATAATACCACTGAAACTAAAGCATCACGGCGAAAACAGATCATTAAGCCTTGGTGTAATCTAATTTAACAAACCTGGTGTAAACCAGGTTTGTGTTTGAAGGTGATGGATTACAAATATTTGGGTGTTAAGATTGATCGACATCTTAACTGGTATACACAAATAGATCATCTTATAAATAGGACTAGAAACCTTATTTGGATTTTTAAGAAACTACGGCACGTTATTCAACCAGAATTACTAAAAAAAAATTACCAGGCATTGGGACGATCAATTTTGACGTATTGTATTTCGGTATGGGGACTGGGGAGGCACTACTAAGACTCAGTTAATTCAACTTGAAAGAGCACAAAGATCCCTTCTTAAAGTAATTTATTTTAAACCTTTCAGATATCCAACTCGCAAACTGTATCACTCGCACTCACTCACACACGAACGCACACTCACTTACACACTTTCAAATTTTGTGTAACATATTATACAAACACACATACCATTTTTTTGTTTTCCTTCTTTTATTTTATTTTTATTTTGTCTGTTCACGTGCATTTCATTTATTGTAATATCTGGGAGAGGGCGGGGACTCTGATACAGGTTTTTAAAAACTTAATTCGGAGTTCCCGGTAGAAAATTTTTGTTTTTTTCAATATGTGCACAATAAAATATATATTTTTTTTAATTTACATCTTTTATTTATGACTTTTATCAACATTCCTGATGACAATGGTCACGACTGTTAATGTTTTGTATTTTTAAATTAACTTTTGATTTAGCTATTTTTATTTAGGTCTTCGGTAAATTTTCATGACAATTATTTGTTTATCGTCATCGTATAATGTATTCAAGACATTTAGAAAATGTCAATATTATTTTCAAGTCATATAAAAACATAATATACATATATGTCTATATCACGACAAAAACTGATGTACCGTTTCAACGTATTGATTTGATAATATTTATTATTAAGTAAAAACTTCTCTACATTTATGATGACGTTTAACTTTTGTTTTTATATTGTCTAGCTAGAAGGATGAGATGGAGATAGCCGAGATCACCTCGTCACAATTTATACAATCGTAAATACAGTATTATACAATGCGGGTGAGCAATATTTTCTTGTTTCATGGACACTTTCACATTATTGCACCCTATATTTTAGTGCCCTGCAGAAAATTAGATCTCACCAGTTTTACTGCCCACAGACGCTCACAGAATAAAAGGAGTTCTTCGATCCTGTGAAAAAAACTAAAAAAAAATTAGTGTCTGAAAATAATAGCGCGGACAGACAAAATGAAATTCTTTATTCAGTAAGAAAATTAAAAAAGTCTAATATATGTATGTATAGGTTTAAAAGAAAGCCCACACAGAACGTCCTTAGCATCGATTAAGATAAACAAAGAGCTTATGTTTTCAAGCTCCAAATGTGTAGAGTATGTGTTATAGTCATAAAAAAGGAATTACAAATTGTATTAAATTCCTTTCAACAGCAACAAAATTTACGCTATACATATTTTAAGCATATAAATGGCTATCAAATTTAGCACGTTTCCAATACAAAGCCGTATGCCGCTGGGAAAATGGTTACTATTTCGCCGTATTGATATAAGCCTAACAAGGTTATTATTGCCAAAGAGAGCTGCAGGCTATATTGCTGGTAATCCTTCATATATGTATCGAAGGTAAAAATAAATATCAATTTCAAGTTTCTGGAATCGTAATATCAGTCAGTCAACTAACATAATCGTATCTTGATAATAAATGCATTTTTATCCCCATTAAAGTAAGGTATTTTTAAATGAAAATATTTAACTTGAAATTGAAAGTTAAAATAATTAGAATAAAATAATTTTAAAGTATGTACATACGAATGAAACATTAATATTTTTCCTTTTAAAAGTTTTAATTTATTTTAGCTTTAAATTAACGCAGGTATTAAACTATGAAAATAGTTTTAGATTGGGATTTTATTTATCATTCTCCAGCCCTTATCCCGCTCTCAGTAGGGTCGGCACAACATGTTATAAACATATTGTCATATGATTTGGCTTCGTATTTTACGACCGGCCGCCTGCCTGACGTCAACTTACCTTAGTCGTATTTTACGACACCTCAGTAAGAAAGATTGGTAAAGAGGGTGGTTTATTCTATTCAACCGGATACCACACGGTGGGTCGACTTACCTTAGTCGTCTTTTACAACACTTCGGTAAGAAATGAGGGTGGTACTATTCTATTTAGCCGAATACCACACGGCGTCCTAACCAAACTATTTATATTCGTTTGTTTCTTATTCGTCGTGTTCCGAATTCGATGTACTCCATCCAAGACATCTATGATTTGTCATAATCCAGATTCTTCGTACTCCAGATTCGTCGTTATACATTCGTAAAAATACAGAGACTTGTTGGGACTTTCCATGTATGTTGTTAAATAAGTTGCTATTGTTAAAGTCGTGTAGTTGGAACTTGGTTCATTTACATTCTGAATGAGGAAGAAATTTTTACTAGTCCAATTTATAGTATCTAAGTCAGAGTCCAACGAGCCCCCTGTACAAAGGGGCCCTGGCGCACCGCCCCTTTAAGCCCTCCGATAGATACACAACGGCTTAAAACCTTCACACATATATATCAAGAAAGGTAATATACGGGAAACACGGAAATATCGTAACTACGGAAATAATGGTGAAAGGGACAAGATTTATTGTTATCTAGGGTTGGATCATAATTGTTTTATCATATTGTTGTGAATGCTTAATTAGAGGAAGAAATGTTACCTATATTAGTTACGAAATTGTCTTCGTTAAAAACAATGGTATATTGTACCATTGAGACACCCCATTTATAGATCAAAGATATTGGTTTTAAAATCCAGTATTTTGAGCATCAACCATTAATACTGTATGTAGTCAATATTTAGACAAAAAAAATAGTTTTACACTGCTAATATGAATCTGAATCAATTTTACTGTTGAACTTATATCAGAATAGTTTTTTTACAATTAAACACAAAACACAAATACAATCCTTGTAATCTACATTGCATTGAAACCTATATTTGGAAAAATAATGAAAAGACGTGCATGATTGATAAGGGGAGGAGGTGATGCTAAATTTCGAAGTCAAATTTAACAAAAAAAATTCTTCTTTCCTATCATTTCAATTGTGAGTAATTCAATTTTTTAATATAAAAAGTTATGTTTGTTATATAAGGGAGCACAAGAATTGTAGAAAACCTAAAGTGGGGCATAGCACAAAAAAGGTTGGGAGACATTGCTTTGGATGAATAGAAAAGTGCAAAAGAATATGCCTACATTAAATTCTTTTTTAAATATAATTATTGCGATTCTCTTTGTATAGTTTCTGTGCTCGTCATTTTTTTAGAACTGGGCGATGAAATAAAACAGACCAACATTTTTTTTCCATATTTTATTCGTTCTTTTATGTAATCGTCAGAGTTGTACAACTAAATAATCACAGTTGAAACAAAACATAACTATGTAGGTATAATAATTAATGTCTAAAATAATTACGTGCACCGGTGGCGGATAAGGCGCTCATTCGCACCAATTATATTTTGTACTGGGATTCTGTGCTCTGCTGTCCTAGTTATGTGTACAGGGCTTACATAATACACAGACAATCATATATTATAGTGAATACAGCGTGTTAAATTTTCACGGACGCGGTAAAGCGTGAACATTTCCTTTTAGAAACGTATGTAATCCTATTTTAACAATTTCAAACAAACACAAAAACTGTAATCGTCTGGGTGTACGCTTGCTAACGAATTAATTATCGTGAATGAAATAAAAGTTTAGTTTTTTTCAGTTTAGAAACAAAAACACGAGAACGCTTTATTAATTATAAGTCTTTGGTATTGAAAAGGGTACACGGTTTCAGACAGTACAGAGCTTTATATAAACAAAATACAGCTATTCTGTGCATTTAAATGCACAATTCTGTCGCAATGTAAGGAATTAGTTTCATAATAAATAGTTAAAAAAACCTAATAAAACACCTTATTATAAAGACTCAAATATAAAAAACGGACCAAAATTCTATACCATAATTCGTCTATATGATTACTGGCAGTGTAATGATATATTATAAAAGAATAAAAACCTAGATATCAATTTTGAACAACTATTAACCATCTACTTATATGAATAGTAATTAACGCGAATTGCTTTATTATTGAAATTTAAGATATTTTTGAGTGCAAACTAGAGGTGTTCTTATAGTAGGTATTCGAAGTTTATAATTCAAATAACCGAAATCTACAAATTCTTAGGCTCAAAACGCATAATAAAATCAGTCATTTTAACACAATTCAGTATATTCTAAAATTTACACTGACACTAGTTCGATGTCGAAGTGAGACAGTTTTATTAGAACCTGTAATATAATTATTTTACTATAAATTCTTAAAAATTAGCATTAAATTAATGACTTCTAACGGTTGCATCAACTATCTCACGTCAAAATCGATTGAATAATTCTAGCACAACACTCTTAGTAAGTTATTGATATTTCCCTAGGTGCGACTAACTTTATATGTAAATATATTGAATAAATAAAGTGCAAACACTTAATTCTACGGTCATGAGATGCGATAACGCTAATAGATTGGCACATTCCCATTCATACTGGCGGCATATCGCGCCACAACTGTTATACGCATCGTGCGAAGTAGCGCGCTTGCAACGTACTTGCAGCGTTTGGATAACGTACGGAAGATCACAGCTCGTCGTAACAAGACAGTACAGAACAACGGTTCTATACTGTGTTTGTGACACGTTCACGTTATGCGTTGCCTCGTATACACCACTCACACTTTCAAACATACTGAATGACACTCTCCACCATAGAACACTAAATTAGCTACTGTTACGAATAGACCGTAGACCTTTACGGATAATCTAATTTTATCAACTAACACTACGTGGAGACTTGTAGAGGAACACCAGTTACTGTACAGTTCACTTACGAGTACAATGAAATTTCAAGTAGTGTGAATTGTTTTATATTTACTAAGATTGGGGTAGTCGTTAATTTATTCTATTTACATCCCCGGTGAGTTTCACATATCCAATGAGCATTATAAACTCGAAGTCCAAAGGGACAATTTTATTATTATAATTAAATATAAAATATAACATATTTTTAATAATAGGTACATTGATATTATGCGGAAGGGCCGAACATCAAGTGATATCACGTAAAGCTGTGGACTTACAAAATATTCGTATAAATTATTCACATTTATAGCACACTATCTACAAACACCCACGATTCAGATACACGTTGGGCCCTCCGGCAAAAATCCACTTATCACGATAACTTCCAATAAAATACTGACTCAATATGGCTAACTCGAATAAAACTTATATCAAATATTTGGTGAAGATATCGGTTCAAACCTTATAAAAATTGCGCAATTAAATGTTTATACGCCTTAAACAAGACACTTAAGCTAAATTTTCTATTGTATAAAAAAAAGCTTGTAGAAAATTGATCAGAAATGCGAGTCACGGCGTAATTTTTTCCGAACGTGTATTCAGTATCGGAAACATTTTTTTCGAAAAATTCGTCTGGTGCGTTTCTCCCTTTAGAATAGTGACTGGATTGAGTGGGTGGGTGTGTTGAGGGGGGAGACAATTGACTAAGATGCGTCAACGACCGGGGACCTACAGCTGCTCATCAAGGTCGGGTCCGTACAGGTCGGCGAGTTTGTCGAACCTTGGACCCCATGCGCCGAGGTAGTCGTAGTCGTGCACTTCGTCATCGGTTCCTATAAGAAGACATTCTATTTCAAATTAAGCAATGATTGAAAATTTAATTTATAAATGTTCTTTTATAGGCTTTTGCACGTACAATACAATGAGGCTTTTCAAAACAAAAAAGATTTAGTTTTATGCGAACTAATTAATTAATTAGCTAATTGTGATTGTTTTTGCAGAGCACTGAAATGACGTCGAAACTCAGAATGGTCAAATTCATTAAAAATGTTGTATCATTAACTCCTAACATAAGTATTTTTAATATGTAAATAAATATATATTAAAGCGATATAAAATTTTACAAAAAAAATGTACCTTTTTGGTAATTCTATAATATTATTCCTTTGATATAATTCATATCGAATAATCATTCTCCTGCCCTCTAAGTGGGGTCGGCAAAACATGTTATAAAGTAAGTAACGGTCTGTTACTATCCAACTGTTGAGAATAGACGGAGAGGAGCTCTCCGTTTTTGGAGAGAGGAGGCCTATAGAAGGTTTGGAGCTAAGACTTACCACGCTGATCCAATGCGGATTGGTAGGTTACACATATCTCTAATCTAATAATAAATTGGAATTATCAATTAGACACATAAGTTTTTAAGAGAAAAACTCATTGGTGTTCGAACCCGGGCAGACACCAATGAGTTTTTCTCTTAAAAACTTATGTGTCTAATTGATAATTGCAATTTATCACACGCTTTTCGGTGAAGGAAAACATCGTGAGGAAACCTGCATATCTCTAGAGAATTCTGGAGGTATGTGTAACCTACCAATCCGCATTGGAGCAGCGTGGTAGGTCTTAGCTCCAATCCTTCTCTCCCAAAACGGAGAGAAGAGGCCTATTCTCAGCAGTGGGATAGTAACAGGCCGTTACTTACTTACATATCTCTAGAATTCTCTTGAGATATGCAGGTTCCTCACGATGTTTTCTTTCACCGTAAAGCGTGTGATAAATTGCAGTTATCAATTAGACGTTGTAAACATGTTGAATAAAATAGTACCACCCTCATTTCTTACCGAGGTGTCGGAAAGGCGACTTAGGTAAGTCAACCCGCCGTGTGGTACCCGGCTGAGTAGAAAAGACCACCCTCATTTCTTACCGAGTTAGCGTAAAATACGACTAAGGTAAGTTGATTTTAGACAGGCGGTCGATAGTAAAATACGTAGCCAAATAATGTGTCATGTTTATAACATGTTGTGCCCCACTTAGGGTGGGATTAAGGCAGGAAGACGATTATTTAAAAGGAATTATAGTATATTACACGTAAGAAATTGATTTTAAGAACATAAAAATTTGAAAAACTAATAAAAAAACAATTGTTCGTTGTAAGTCGTGGCACATTTTGATAAATTTATATATTTTTAGTATATTCACTAATTATTACATTCACATACTCTTCTTCAACATATAATCTTCTATAATATTTTATACTATTAGAATTTATATTAACATTATTTTAATGTAAGAGAAGATTCAATTTTGGTGAGATTAAGTGACAAGTGTGAAGTGCTCCGTATCAAGTTGGGACTAGCTGCCTCGTCGACACTTACTTTGACAACGGATACGAATTAAGGGTAAAACAGGAGAATTGTATATACAATTTGATATAATAAACTAGACGTTCGGTGAGTAGATTAAATTAGTTGGTTTGCCCCAAAAATACAAAGAAATACAAAAAAAATACAATAACATCGTATTAACGTAACGTAAGAATATTATTGTTTTGCTGTAATCTGCGTTCGTTAAGAGAATCTATGTAGCTAAGTGTATGAAGCAGGTAACATTCACATACCTTATACACGCAGGACAAGTGAAAGGGATTGGACAGTGTTACCAATTACCGCTTTAGTAGTTTTTAGTCTGCGTTTCCGACCACCTAAAAGAGGCAGGAAACATTTCTGACAGAAGACGTTTCGGGCGTGGTATTACTCACTTTTCGTTTGACCGTGCAAGGATTAACAATAAATTCGTTGTAAGCAGTGAATATCGTTTATTATTTTCTACAAGCTAAACCAAGTAATGCATTACGTATCGTAATCGTAATGCATTACGATTTAGTTGTGAAGCCTATCCTCCTGAAGATGCTTCGGTTTCGGGGTGAAGCGATCGTAAAGATTGTGGTAGTGAGTGTGTGTGGTGCTCGTGTGGAGGGTTTGGTGTTGGTAGCGTTTTGTGAAACATGGTAACTTGTCCTGCATTTATAAGATATGTGAATGTTGCCTGCTTAATACACTTAGCATTACATAGATTCTGTTAACAAATGCGGATTACAGAAAAATAATTATACTTCTTTTACGAAATTACTTAATTAATATTTCAGTACCTTACTATCTAATTACGTACAAAAATATGTATTATGGAACACCTTCCGTAATAAATAAATAAAAATAAAATATTTTATTCTGCACATATTATAAAAAACAAAATTTTTGTACCGAGAACTCCGAATTAAGTTTATAAAAACCTGTATCTCAAAGGCCCCGCCCTCTCCCAGACATTACAATAAATTAAATGCACGTGAACAGACAAATATTATGGAACAAAATAAAATAATAGAAGGAAAACAAAAAAAATATTATGCGTGTTTGTATGATTCGTTACATTAGATTTGAAAGTGTGTTACTGAGTTTGCGTGCGTGTGTGAGTGAGTGCGTGTGTGAGTGAGTGTGCGTGTGAGTGAGTGTGCGTGTGAGTGAGTGTGCCGGTGAGTGAGTGTGCGTGAGTGAGCGTGCGTGTGAGTTTGAGTGTGCGTGTGTGTGAGTGCGTGTGAGTGAGTGCGTAATTATCTTGCGGAGTTCGGTAATGCAAAATGCGTCTAATTCTATAAACTATTGAATTAAAATAAAAACAAATCATTCATATACCAGAAGCAAGGGATGACAAGGAGCCAGCAGTGCTGCCGCCACCCTCATATGCGTAGTTCCGGAGGTCATCGAACGGTGGTGCGTTTGGATCGCTGTCTGCGCGACGCTTGTGGTCCTCTATAAACATTCCGACATTGGTTTCCCCTGGAAGAGGTACTCCAACAGCAGGTGCCACGCTCACTCCCATTGGGCCCACGCCGAGCCCAACGCCCATCAGTGGATCTACGTAACCAAAATCAAAACTTTAATGTATTAATCTTATATTTTAGTTTTTTTCTTTACATCGGATAAGCAGAAGAAGTATAGTTGATAATAATCAACTATACATCTTCTGCTTATCTGACTTACTTATTATATGACTTAGCCGATAATAGTCGGCTAAGTCATATAATTAGTAAGTAAAGGACATAAGTAGCATGTTCAGTGGCTAACATTGTAATGCAGGGTGGTGTTCGACGTAACAAATAGCGATAGCCTCTGCCCCATCTTTGGTGACTTTGGCCACATTATTTAACGTTTCTCGGCAATCTTTAAAATACCTAATTAAGAAATACTTGACATTGGCAAAAGATATCAAAACTTTATTTTATTCTACTCAGATATCTAGCCAGCCACCCTGGGGACTTTAATTACCTTTTATTTAATGAAGTCAACGTACAATATTATAAATGAATATTTAGTTTATTGAATAATTTTGCGAAAATACTCGCCTGTAAATAAAGAGTTCAATAAATCAAGTTAATGACTTTCAGGCAAACAGATTAAGCTGGTTTTTATTTGTTTCGCGATAATTTAATCGACTGTAATTTCTTATTGCTTTCTTATAGCTTCAATTGCTTAAACTGGGTTTGAAAATAGACATAATCCTAAAATCCACTGAACAAATCTGAAGGATCTTAATGAAAAAAAACATGATTCTCTAACAAAAATACTTATGGACACGTATTTTTCCAGCAACTATATGAAAAGCTCATTTGAATAGATCAATTTGGGTATTGCAATATTTTAAGAACGGATTTTAATACGTAAAAGAAGTCGAGATAGGCTGTTTAAAACTCTTGGGGTTTACGTCAGCAAGGCCTCACGGCAGAAACATGACACTGACATTTACGAGGGTTTTTACTTTGACCCTTGAGTAAAGAGGCCTTAAATATCTAACGGGTTTACTTTTAAAACATGTGACTTCAATAATTAATAAGTTTTTAACAAACAATATTACCTATGTTCTGTCTACTTAACTTAATTAATATTAATATTAAAATTAATAAATTTTATTATTATTAAAACGGAAGTGTATTTGTTTATTTGTCCTCTTTTGACATGCAAGTAGAGTAATTGATCGTATGTGACGCTGGTGATGTTTAGTACGAATATAATTGAAGAGCTGAAGATTTGACAAAGACTTCTTTTTAAAATGGTACTAATGCTAATGATGAACGAAGCTAAAGTCTATATAAATGTGCTTACATGGAAGTTTAGCTGGAACATGATCAGGAAGAGGTCCGCCGATTGGTATCTGAAGGGGCGTTATATCAAAGGCTGTCATGTCATCTTCACCGCCTCCCTCGTCGTCGTAGTTTATTATATTTTCACGTACATCATCGTCGGGTCCAGGATATTTGATGTGAGCTTCTCGACGTCGATTATAAACCACAAATACCAACACAAGAACTGTAACATACAAATGAACGAGTGACCAACTTCAAAACATTATGTAGTTCTCTATAATAAGCATGCCAATATTTGGCGGATAACTTGAAATTTTTAATTTCCTTTATTCCCATTGCAATTAAGCGATTCTAACCGGATATTTTAAACTTTATTGTGCGGCTTTGGTACATTAAACATGCTGTTTAAATTGAGAACAGTTCCAATGTTCGTATTCCAATGTTAGAAGGTTTATCGGACGCTTGCAATCGAAACTGAAAATTTGATCCCACGAGCACTCGAGTATGATTTACGTAGCGGTTTATAAAGGGATTTGGTACACAAAATTATATTAACAGTTGGCATTGTTCCAACTTTGTATGTAATATAGCAGTCATTTTGCAGCATTAACGAGTCTAGCTTACAATGTACAAATAACAAGATACTCATTTCATTATGCTTAAGTCTCATAAAACAGAATCTGATTGTATAGATTTTTCATGATATACGCGAGCAACAGTGTATGCTTAATTTGTTATTACGTTTGATAACATATGTACTTAATATTTGATTACCACTGAGTTAAAATATATCTTGATTATATTAATTTACTAACTATTATGTAAGCATCAAAATATACATTTTTGTTAGGAAGAAACTTTTGTATATCTGTCTAGCATACACGACTAAAATCAATAAGACTAAGTTTTATTGATTTTCATTTAAAGACTTCTTTAAGTATTTGACTCCATTTTTAGCTCCATTATGATTTGTATATTAAATCAGTGTTTCTGTAGTTTAATATAATGTTGTACTTATTTGTACGGATCAATATTCACTATTCAATCAATATTTTATGGATTGGCATGTATTTCAGAAAAAAAGATTGAACTACTAGTAGCAAAATTGCACTCAATGTTTTTGTATGTACAAAAGTAATAACTTTTGTATGTATTAAACCTTTGCTTGAAGGAAAAGACCATTATTACAATAAGATGATTGTGTGTGTAAACACTTAAAATGAAATCACTAAATATTTGAAAAAAAAACTTGCAAAATAATAAAAGTGCTCACCTAGAAGCAAAAACAAACAGACAATGATAGCTATAATGAAATCTCTGGATGGCATGATGATCCCGGATGCAAGTAGTTCAAGTTCACAATCATGACCAGTGTAACCGAACTGGCAGATACAATCATAGCGTCGCGCTGGCTCCCGGTCCAAACAAGTACCCCCATTGAGACAAGGGTTATGCAGACATTCGTTCACGTTGACACATGTTCCAGTTGCACGTGTAGATCCACCGGGACACCTATACAATGTGCGCTTTACCTTTTGTCCATACGTAGATTCGCGCGCACTGAGCCCCCATATAATGAATGCATGCACTACAGATATAGTATAAGTAAATATGATAATGCTAATAATGACATAGATAATGAGAGTGCGAATGTAAAGGTGAAAAGTGAGTGACTAGGATGTATCTATCAGATGTCTCCTTAACACTGAGGGGGCATTATTAGATTTTATTCTCACTCATGATAATAAGAAGGCAGACGAGAATGGCCGCAAGTGCACCCATGCTGAGTTTGAGCGTGCGGCCTTCCTGAACGAGCTCGCAGTTCTCGCCCCAGAAACCTTCGGGGCAATAGCAGCGATAGCCGGGCTCCCGGTTGACGCATGTACCGCCGTTGCGGCAAGGGAAGTAGAGACACTCGTTCTTGTCTACGCAACCCTTGCCGTCCGGTGACAATACCAAACCCTCACCGCAACTAAACAGCATTCCAATATGTTAACATATACACAAATACCTATTATAAAATATTATTATTACATGAAATTACACTCGAATATGTTAATAATTATAATACATGTATATTAATCATTTTGAGATAAGCAAAACAGACTTAGAAGCATTATATTTTTATTTAATATAATATAAGATTCTTTAAATCTTAATAAATATTATACAAACAGAATCTCAGTGCGCGCTCAAAATTATTTTAGTTAGTAGCAATATAGATGATTTTAGTTTATATTATTTATTACATAAGATTATTATCAATCATGAAAAATATCAAGAATTGAGAGACAATATTCGTAAACTGAAAAACTTACGTGCATTCATATTCGTTCCAAAGATCAACACAAACAAAAGGCTCTGTACAGTGAACATTGATACAGGGGCTGTTAGATGGACAATTTCGGTCTAAATTTCTTGCCATAGTCGCTTGGCCCCATTGCGTTCCATTCATAGCTGGCGGCAAAGGTAAATGTTTTCCTTCTAATCGAATGTCATCCAAACAACCTTTCTGGAAATCAGCATATACTTCAAACGTTCTGACGCCGGTGTACTCTGCTTTACCCCCAGCATACACGCCTTCTTGCTTATCAACAAGTAACCATTGATGGCCGTCAAAAGTAAAAGTTTCGTTATATCGTCTACCCTCACCTCCATCAATTTCAAGAGTAGCTGCACTACCATATCTGCTCACCCGAGCTATATGCCACTGGCCATCATCCACCGCAACAGAATTAAGCCAAACATCACGTTCTTCTGTTCGTAACGAATTTAAATTAAAGCGGAAGTGCAGTCGTGAGTCCTTGACTTCCAATATGCCATACTCCCGGTTATGCTGGTCGCTTACTCTAAAAAGTTCTCCATGAGGTTCGCGAGTCCTGAATCGTAATTGAATTTGGGTACTGAATCTGTCAGGTTCGAAACTTAAAGCAAATTTAACATAGCTTTGAGGTCTAAAACTAGTAGGCGTTGTTGGTAAATTACACGAGGGTCCGGTCCATCCTGGTTGACACTGACATCTTGCTTCGGAAAAACTACCAACGCAATTTCCATGTTCCCAACATCTAGATGTAGTATCTGCTTGATTACAGATTTCTTCGGTTTGAGGACAGCCAGCTACGGAGTTTCTAGATAGTCCAGGATGGGCTAAGTCATATAATTTGCTGTTGTGTATTAAATTCCTTATGCATCCATCAAAACCTTTCCCAATCGGCATATACTGCCAGTGATAATGTGTAGGATCGAAATGTTCTATATATAATCCTCCAATTTGTAACGGGGCATTAACATTTAAATATTCGTTGAATGGTGGAATTGTTCCTGTAGCTTGACATGTTGAGTCGTCAAATTCAGGTGGTGTACCATCTTCCATTTCTTGAATGTCTGCAGATTTACAGAAATCCACTATCATTCTAACACTTTCAGTGTTCCAAAATATGTCTAATCGATGCCATTCACCGTCATCTAAGGATTTCTTCGTTTTTACTCTAAGTTCCAGAGTACCGGAACCAAAATCTATTAGTAGTCTGGGGTTGCCCCTCTCCAGTTCTATCGATATAAAATCTGAAACGACTATTTCCTCTGGTTCAGGTGGAACAATTGGTCCATTGTACAGTAAAACTCCTTCTGATTTTCTTGTTATAAATTCAAAACTTAAGTGAGAACTATCACACATTTCTAAAGATGGATACCAGGCCCATCCAGTACCTTTAAAACTTCTTGAAGTTTGCTGACAACGTGGTCCTGTATATCCCGGAGGACATGAACATGTTAGACCATATTTGCTTTCTATGCATCTTCCACCATTATAACAAGGGGAGTTGCGACAAGTTTCTGTTTGCGTAAAGTTTCTAGCACCGCAAGTGCATTCGGCAATAACATCGACTCTCACACCGACAAGGGCTGTTTTATTTGAATTAACCATATATGGCAAGTTACTTATGTCTAATACGTTAGTGCAAGATCCTTCACACATTTGATTTTCATAAAGACACTCGTCAATTCCTACCATCGTAATATTGATTCCAACCGCTCTTTCGATTTCTTCTCTATGCATGAGGACGATACCATTTAATCGAATTGGTTTATAGTAGTGAGCACCATGAGCTGAAAAACGTATATCTGTTACAGGTGGGTGTTTCTTTCTCAGTTGAACACTAAATATATCAATATTTTCTCTTTCAGTGTTAAGTAGATCTGCGAGTTTATCTTTAAAAATATCTAGTTTACTTCGAGATACACTGAGTGTTTTATAATTCCACACTCGAATAAAATCTTCATCCGATATTCCAGATATACGTATAGAACCAGAATTTATTATAGCATCATGTGATATTTCTTTAACATATACTGTAACATTAGCTGGTACATCCGTTTGTGTATGTTTTCTATCGTAAACCTTGAACTTTAAGTGATATCGACCTTCTCTCGTTTTATGTTTCATTTGAATCATTCCGGTTTCTTCATTTAGCGTAAAATTTGGATGTTCGGTTGTTTCCCAGAAAAATTTCTTATCAGGTAAATCCCAATCATCTAGATCGTAGACGTAAACTCTCCCAATTTCCGTGTCTGGTGCTTGACCTTGATAATTGTACACAAGAATTTCCTTAGATCCAGGCTGCATTTTATTATCATTAACATCACCAATTACTACCGTTAAGGTACTTGTTCCAGTCATAGCTGGATTACCATGATCTTTAATGATTATAGGTATAAGATACTCCTTTTGTTGTTCTCTATCAAAGGATCGAAGAGAAGAAACGATGGCCATGCCATCACCGTTAGCACCCTTTTGATCTTGTTCCACTTTAAATGAAGCTCTTATTATGTCATCAGCACCTGGGTCAAGTCTAAACTGGAATGGGGGGCCATTACTTTTCGATCTATCATCATCATCAGTGGCTAAAATTTCAGCTACTTTTTTTGGAGTTATATGTTCAGTTAAAACAGGTCTATAATCCTTTAAAAATGTAGGAGCATTGTCATTAATGTCTTGTACTATAACAGTTAGGGTCGCAGTTGCTGTTCTGGGTGGCACGCCGTCGTCAATAGCTAAAATTTTTACTTGATGTCTTGGAGTATCTTCTCTGTCTAAAGATCTCTGAATACTCACGGTTCCTTCTTGATTTATAGAAAATTGTCGTTTTCTGTCTGATGACCTATCAATAGCATATGAAACTTTACTTTTACCGCCTTGATCAGGGTCAGTTGCTTTGAATGTTTCGAGGCTTTTACCAACCTCCGCATTTTCGTAGACCGATACTTCGATGTTCGCCCGTTCAAACTGTGGTTTATTGTCATTTATATCTCTAAGTTTAACTACAACCCACGAATAAGCTACGTGATATTTGTCATTATCATTATCTTCGCCTTTGTCATTAACTTGTATCCTAAATCTAAATCCATTACTTTGCAACTGGTCCTCATAGTCTAGTGGTTGAACAATTTTTAGTGAACCGGTGCCGTCATTGTTCCTAACCATAGTAAATTTATCTGCTCCATATCCACTATTTTCAATGACTTTATATTGAAATTTATTGGTTTCGTCCTCGTCATGGACAGTCACCGTAAGTATGGGCATTTCAGGTAAATTTGTTCCATCCGTTTCGTCAACTTCTGTAAACCACTCATCTTTTGTAAACTGAGGTGGCATATCGTTTATATCCTTTACTCTAATAGATGCTGTTCCTGTTCCTTTTAGCCCACCACCATCAGAAGCTACTATTTGTATTGAATAATCTGGAGTTCGTTCTCTATCTAAGCAACAGACTGCAGTTTTAATAACACCAGTTTCTGGTTCGATTTCAAAAATTGGCGACCCTGTTTCTTCTTCTATTACATTTTTCTCAATAGAATACCATAGTTTTGCATTAT
Source organism: Morpho achilles (assembly GCA_947086495.1). Taxonomy (NCBI): domain Eukaryota; kingdom Metazoa; phylum Arthropoda; class Insecta; order Lepidoptera; family Nymphalidae; genus Morpho; species Morpho achilles. The sequence goes on along the minus strand of CAMTZB010000007.1, from coordinate 11,718,072 downwards.
TACTTTCAGCAGGATCATCATAATCTATTGCAGTCATAGTCATAACTACCATACCTGCTGTTCCATTTTCAGTTACGTTGCCAAAATAAACGCCTTGTGGAAAAATCGGAGAATTATCGTTAATATCTTTTAGATTCACTTGCACATCAGCGTAACCTACGAGTCCTTCGCCTCCTTCGTCTTGAGCAAATACGGTAAATCTCCATTGTGGTCGTCCATTGGGTTGATCACGATCTAATGGCTAAAAATAAATATATTTGATATATTATGAAAAAAAAAATACAACGAAGTAAGAATTCATAATGGATATATTTAAAAAAATAAGTATAATTAATCTTACCCTAACAATTGGGTTAATTTAACAAATTAATTGATTTTTGATTAGAGTTTTTGAATTCTGAACTATAACTTACTTTTAAAACAAATATCTCCCCTGTTGTTCGATTGATATCAAATTTGCTATTTGAAGGATTATCAGGATCAATTCCCTGACCCGTTAGGAAATAGACTATATTCTGTTGTCTATCTTTATCACCATCGGTAGCAGTAACCTGTTTAAACACATTTAATTACACAATTAAAACATTAAAATTTATTATGTTATGTTTGTACATATGAAGTATCAAAAAATGACAAAGATAAAAATTAACAAATATTGTTGTAATTTTGTATTGTTTGTAATCTTTTTATTGCACAAATTTAAATTAGTATAAAAATGATAAATTAGCAACATTATGTGCAATGGCAGGCTTATTCCGGAATCAGAATCTCTTCCAGCCAACCAGTCTTAAATATAAAAGAAGTAATTATTGAATATTATTAATTAAAATAAAAATGAAATGTATAAAAATAAAAATAATAATAACAAATAAAAATTACATAATAGTAATAGTAGTGGAAATATAAAATATCTACTAATATTACTACTATTAATAGTATAAAATCTATACCTATTTATATATATTTATTTATATATACCCATTTATATATATATTTACCTAGTATATAAAAAAAATATTGACAAATATAAGTAAATATTGATAGAATTGAATAATTTATGTTTAAAGCCATGATGTAAATTGTTAGTTTAAAAAACTTGGCCCTTATTTAACTACGGAATTATTCTACGCTCAAATAGCAGCGTTACTTCGTTGAATTTCATAGTACAATAGTATTAAAAGAATTATTTCTTTCATTAATTTTGTACGGTAGACTAAATAAAAAAAAAGCATAAAATAGCCTTGTAAAATTGAAAACTGTTTTTATTAGTTACTCCAACATAAAACACTAAGTTGGTCTAATTAAGAATGAAAATACTAGTACCTTAAAGAAAATCTTTGCTTATGTAACTTAAAATGTAAAACATTAAAAATGTTGAATGAAAATTAAGTACAATTTTATAACAGGGATGCCGACACGGAAGTTAAGTAACGTCTGCACAAATTGTTTGCAACAGCACAAGGTGCGGCGGATGTCAACGGCTGTTTGAAGCTAGCAGCAGCGTCGTAACTTTTTAACTTTCAACAAAAAGTTCCAAACCACATTTAAAAAATCACAGACATTTTAGTTAAATCATCATCATCATCATCATCCTTCTGCCCTTATCCCACTCTAAGTAGGGTCGGCACAACATGTTATAAACATGTTGTCATATGATTTGGCTGCGTTTTCACGACCGGCCGCCTGCCTGATATCAACTTACCTTAGTCGTATTTTACGACACCTCGGTAAGAGAGGGTGGTCTATTCCTCATACTCCTGCCCTTATCCCACCATGAGTGGGATTGGCACAACATATTTTAAAAATGTTGTCACATGATTTGGCTACGTATTTTACGACCGGCCGCCTGCCTTTCGTCAACTTACCTTAGTCGTATTTTACGACACCTTGGTAAAATATATCGGGTTGTCTATTCTACTCAGCCAGATACCATACGGCGGGTCGACTTACTTCAGTCGCATTTTACAAGACACGGTAAGAAATGAGGGTGTTATTCTAAATGAAATGAGAAATGAGGTATTCTACTCATCCGGATACCACAGGGCATCCTAAAAAGACTGAGTTATATAGATTATTAAATACAAAAAATAAAGGGCCAAATTTTGCATGGTCAGATGTAAGACTAAGGAATGATGAGGGTTGACTTTTGCGTAATTGCTTGGATCATTTATAAATCTCGCTCAATTATGTAAAAACCTATTTTATCACAGAGACAATCAAATTTTTAACGTTATAATGAACCTCTTGTGAACGAAAAGTTGACTATCAACAAAGACTCTTAAATCTATGCAAATTTATCTAGTCGCTATAGCATATTGGAATTCTTTATATGCTTGTAAAACCAAAAATGCGAACATGAGTTGTGGAAACAATTAGTGGGATACTTTGTCTACTTTTTGAACATTAACAATATTTAACAGAAACGATAATCTAAATTAGTATAACATGACGAATAAAGGCCAAGTTCAATAAATCAAAAATATTTGTAAAAAAAGTATTACATTATGGATTAATATCCATAATGTAATACTTTCTTTCTACCACATGTTAGCCTACATCAATATCTATTAATTAACTAAACAATTAAGCGGGCAATCAATTTAATGGGAAAGGTAAAATTTTTGCAAAGTTCTTAACTACTAAAACACAATATAAAACCATAGTACAAATGTTATTTACGTACCTGATAAGTCAAGATTTTTAGGCGAAAATATTTCAATTTACTTCATATATTACAAAGAAACCAAATGGTTGTTGGAATAAAGGATGATAAAAAAGGAGGATAATATACATATAATAATGTAATGTGCATGCAGAATATACAAGATATGTTTACTGTAATATAGATTAAGGTATGTCAGAAAATAATATGAATTAAAGGAGAAATTGAAAAATAAAAGAACAGAAAAAAAACAAAAACAAAACCTGTATAAGGAAATGAGGGTAGGGGCCGGTTTCCTCGAGCGCCTGTGTGACGTAGGCGCTGCGGGTGAATCGGGGCGGGAGGTCGTTGATATCGAGTACGTGAACCACGACGCGCGTTGAATTTTCATTGCGCCCGTCAGAGGCAACCAGCGTCAACTCGTACTGCGTACACGCAGGCATTAGCTCATGCTCATGCAATGCGAATGCTGCACTCACAAATATTTATTTTTAATTTTATTAGTTATTAAAATTAAAAACAATGTAAGTGCAACAGCCGCAGGGTGCTATTATACATTCTAAAATAAATTACAGTAAATAATAAAAACAAACATAAAAAACGAACTCTATTCCATTCGATTCCATTTCGATACCCGCCTAGGGCCAACATATATTAATTTGTTGGTCTTTGAGCCTGGGTGTATATTTGTATTTAAGTATGTATTTAAAAATATATAAGTATATATTTACCAGTTGTCAGTCACCCATAACACAGTCACCCATAACACAAGTTACTTACTTTGGGGACGGACGACCGTGTTTGTGTCACATATATTTATATTATTTATATTTATTCCAATTACGTTAATATAATTACACGCCTTCTAAATTTGATCACCAAAAATCGGCAGTAATTATTTGAATCGCACAATTTTTCATATTTGGTTTTCTATAATTAATCGTATATATACTTTTTATCATAGATATAACAACATACACAATTTGATATTAGTAGTCACAATGAAATATTGCAAAAGTAAAAAAAAAATAATTTTTATGTATATTTTTTATGGGAATGTTAAAAACTATTATTTATTGGATGATTCTATAAATTTTTACAAAAATATAAAATAACATAATGCTTACACAACAAACTTATATCCAATCAATTTCATTATTATCATAAAGAAGTGATTTAAAATGTAAAAATGTTTGCGTTATTTATCGAAATGATGTCTAAAATATTCAAGACAGCCATACATGTTTGATATTGTACAGGTAGCTGTGCAATGTTCCATTTTTTACGGCCGATAAGATATTGCCGTCACAATTTTATATTCGTGGATTCAACGAATTTAGCTCGATCAACCACACGAGTAACATATTTTCCGATACAATAAGTTTTACGTTATTTAATCAATATAGACGTTTTAAAGTACCAAAATGACTGAATAAACAAATAAATGGAATCTGTTCTAGACCGCTATTGCTTGTTATATTATTAATGGACACTATGCCTTTGAGTCTAAAAGTGTGTACGAAACTTTACTTAAAACGCAAAAAAACTGCTTTGATGTACGTAACCAAGGACTTAAAAATATTGAAAATTCTTCTACACTAATTGATATTAAACAGCAACGACTAACAAAAAAATGAATCAACAAAAACCAAAACGAATAAAAACACAACAACACTAGCATCAACAAGACTACAAAACAACGGCACAAAAAACCCATGCCATGCAACACTTACAACAACAAAAAAACTATAAAACTGAAATGTAGAGATTGAAAAAAGTCACCCCATGCGAATTTTGAAGCTTAAAGCTTATAGCTGTGAATGAGGAAACAATAAAGAATGAAATGAGGCTTTTTTATCGCCTGAATCGGACCTGTAGCACTCGCTTGGGAAGATTGCGGTCGTCTTCCTCGGTGATTTGAGTTCTATACGTGGGCCTCTCGAACACAGGGGGATTGTCGTTCACGTCTTTTACGTGAATAACCACGGTAGTGTAGTTTTCTTTAAGATTGTCCGAGGCAGCCAACTTCAACTCGTACTGTTTCCGTGCGATACAAGTTAAGAAAAAAAATTGTTAACTTCAAACTATTTTCTAAAGTTTTCTTGTAAAGACAAATTTATCTACCTCAAAATTTTAGAACTTTGTATAATTTAACTTATAAAATTTCTAATTTTTCTTTTAAACGTCTTATCCATTCAATTTTGAATTCTACGGTCCAAAAATACAGTTTTTGGATGAAATGTTATAATTAAATACTAGAGGCCAAACGGTTTTAAAGATACTGTAAATAATAATACATTATTCAATAATTAAACATTTAGTGTGAAATATACCAGTACTATAAAATCTTAGGGCAGTGTTGCTAGCTTTTAACAATACGGAGGCGGTATTTGTGGTTGCGACCCGGGCAACTTATTGGCGTCATCTGTCCATGTCACTCGGCTATTTCCTCGCCAGGGAGGAAGATGTTTGTTTCAGAAGTCATTCCGCGCATATTATGGAGGCTAAGTAGTGTTATTTCCATTTAGATATTATGTCATTTTAATTTAAAGGGATTGCGATAAACCTTATGGAATAATTTACAAATTTTCGTTACACCAATGTACTCGTATATTACACGGTAACAACATTTAATACTAATTTTCGTTTTAATTTCTGAACGCCTATCGTCCTATCATAATCATAAATCGAATTATTTCTATGACAGTCCTATTAGGAGATTTGAAATTGCAAATAGAAATTCTAGAAAGTGTTCATAATATACTTTTAAAGAAAAGTAACATTTAAAATCAAGATGTTTCTTTGTAACAATGAAAACGTGTTTCCTTTCATTACGACTCGTTTACAAATAGCGTGAGTTTAATACATCACAGTTTTCTTTTTTTTTTAATTCATTACATGAATTAAGAAAATTACCATACATACAAATAATGAAATTGTAGTTTATCAACATTTTTATCTTACATGTCATTTTATATAGAACTCGTTTTTATTGCCAAGTTTATTAAAATGTTTGTCTTATATTTAAACCAGTTTGAAACAGATGAAAGCAAAAAGGAATTTGTAAAATAAACGGTTTACATCCATCCATTTAGGCTTCTCGAGGATCTGCAATTTAATAGCGCTCCGGCCTTCGTAGTTTCTACGCCGTCTTGCTTAAGTGGATATTGAAGATTAAATTATTTATTTCATGAAAGTTCGATGAAAATTCCTTGAGGAAAAACAAAGACCTCTTACTAAATTTAAAAAGGACAAACAAGTTATGTGAAACATTTTAGCATATTTCTTATATACCTAAAATTGTTCTATCAGAACTTTCTTTTAAGCCTATGAAATATTACGATCTTAATACTTTCCTTATGTTTTTCTAATATATTGTGTAGTAGTTATATTAATGGTTCATACGTTTTAGCGGGAAAACGTATTGCGTAAAATTATATATGAATTTGAAAAAATATATTTATGGTTTGATAACTAAACAGAATTATTGTAACAGTTACATTGTTCCTAAAAAAGTTACTGTAAATGTACTTTGTCGCTTCATATCATTTACATTAATAGATCTATTTGTGACATAAAACATCTTGGGGTTCGCAAAATACGATTTTGCTCTAGTGCCAACGGCATGGCTATCACGAAAGTCATTTATGAAAGCTGACCTGTGCCCTTGGTCCATTACGTCGAAATAATGGTACTGGGTCCGGCCAAAGTATCATGACACAAGCCTTTGCTGTGTAAAAGCTTTGATTTACTGCGCCACTCGCATGCCTATCTATAAATTGCGCTTATTTTACACAGTGGTTCAGCGTTAACGTACGCCTACGTAATGTACATTTGCGAAGAAAGTGTATGAAATTCCAGCTTTATTCCCTTTAAACTACCAAAATTGCAGTATCATTGAAATTGATTAGGACTTTAATTTTTCACGCGTTTTTAAACTTGAAAACTAGAAATATAAAAAAATGTACATACCTGCGCATTTTTCAGATTAATTATAAAGCAACAGTTTTATTTTCTCTTGTATTTTTTTAGTTTTTTATTTTGCGATGCATTTAAACGATATAGTTTTAAGGAGTGAATAATTATATCAGAAGTGGGAAGATATGACGAACTATATCCATAAAATATCCAAATTTACTGATATAGTTCGCGTCATATCGCGAAGCTGAGGTATCCATCGATGGGCAACACAGTACGTCGGTAGTACCTAAAATATATAAGATACCTAAGATATATGGGCGACGCCGCGCCCGAAATGCATCGTTGGTAGAACGCCTTTAAGGTGAATTACCCCTTAAAATGGTTCACAGTAGCAGAGGATCAACATGGAAAACTCTTTCATGAGTCCTTATAGATTATTGAGTCCAGTAGTGAACGTGCAACAGTTTAATAATAAGAGAAAGAAAGTCACTCTGGATGAAAGGTACATCGTTTTATATTTGGTCATGTTCTTACGACCGGGCGATTGGTAGTTAGGATAATATTTAATTTATTTTGAAGCTGTAGTATATGTTATATGATAAATGTAGTTCAACCAATTGACTAACATAGTTCATATCATGTTTAATAAAATTGAGCAAAAATTGCATTTTAAATTTGTATTGATATTATCCGATTGTAATATAATCAGAATTAATTAATTTCACATACATCTATGTAAAATTCATCAAAAATTAATTAACCGCCAAAGTTTCGTTAACTATTCTATTTGTTGCTATTAATAACTTTAAATTGTTGTAAAGTTATTGGTTTTCTATATGTAAATATAAATACAATTAATAGAAAATCGAGACTATGATGCGAAGCACCAAAATTGGGTAATTGAATGAAAAGCGTTCATATTTTTCATGACCCTTAAAGCTTAAGGTGAATGGATACGAGTGTATACGAGTTAACTTTTAGAGGGTTGAGATGTCCGAGAGTGTGCGGTAACTTTTATGTTGTAACTTAACCCTTCAATGCGCTATATGGAAAATTTCTCCATTCGCCTTAGTATATTTGTCAATTTTTCTAATTACTAGCATAGGATTATTCCGAAGCATTTAATATTATATTTATCCAAAAAGTTTAATAAAAAAAATATCGTAAATTTTTGCTATATTTTTGTCAACCTTGGGGTCGTCCTTAGATGAATTCTACATTTGAAGCTATGAGTTTTATATTTGAAACGTAACATCTACGTTTAAAATATTCTTTATTTAATATCATTATCAAAATACAATGACCTCTTTATGTTTCGTTAAAGTATAGTATATTTTCTTTTCTTTTTTTTTAGTACAATTGTGCAGTGACATTCTTTTTAAAGAATAGTCGAGTCTCTTACGTAACTATGTCACCAAGATCTGCATTCACCCTTAGCGCCTTAAATCTTAGTCAGAAAATGCGGCAACTTACTCGCTTTCTAGTTTCATAGTCGAGCGCGCCCGCCACGTAGATGGCGCCAGTCATGTTCTTAACAGCAAACGCACCGCCTATGTTCCCGCTCGTGATCTCATATCGAATACGCGAAGCTGCAATGAAAAACAAACTTCAATACCTACATAACATTAAAATATATTGTAAAATAAACAAAATCGTATCGATTTCAACTTGTAATTATAGTAATAAGCTGAAAAAATCTTAAATAAAGTTGAATGTTATTTCATACAGAGACAGTTACGGAGCAGATAAGTAACACAAACTATAATATTTTATATTTCAGTATTGAAATCCTCACAGATGAAGTTGCAACTAAAAGCTAGAGTTTAATTAACTTTTTTTTCATATATATTAAGTTATAGTATTGTATTTTTTAATATTGTTTATAGTTTTTTCTTTGTCTTAAGTTTCACTTATTGTTTACTCTGATTCCATGCATTTCTCTGATACAACAGTAAATTTCGTTCAGAGATTTCATCCATAAAAACAAATATGGGTTACGAATTCGCAGCGGGAAACTGTGCAATTATTACAAAGCGTAGTAAATCTAAAATGAGGTTCAAATATATATATCGCTCAGTAACACTAAAAGTTCACGCTTCAACTCACAAACGTGAGTGAGAAATATTGTAGCAATTTCTCTAGCCCTAAGCACTTACAAGATTGAGTGGCAGTATTGGAAATTCACACACATTTTTTGTCTCTGTTGATTTGCTTCTTATTTAATATTTCGTGCCATAGACTAACACTACTCTACTAACAATAATTTTGTATATACCAATTTTATTTTTGGTAAAATATAGTATATTTAATGATTTATACTCATTATTATTTTAACTTTCAAGTTGGACTTAAAAACTTGAGCACTTAGGGACAGTGAGGGTGAATTCATAAATCTGACCCCACTTATAGTGGAATAAGGGCAGGAGGATGATGATGCAACTATGACAATATATAAATATAATATTTTAAATTTGACTTAACAAGGCAGACCTTAATCCAGATACTTAGTTTCATGTATGGTCCATTTTCCGTTTATCTCCCACTATCGTAATTGGGATACGATTACTTGCAATGGCCAGGGATTGTAGATAAAGACCGTGCAAGCTAGAAAGGGAACTAATATAGACCGTGATTACCGAACCCCGCTATTACCCTGTACTGTATTTTCGTCCCAACGATAATTTCATAGAGAATATATTTTTGGACATTCGAGGTTTTATCTTCTAGATAAAATAAGTGAATTTGTTATACGAAAAGTACTGTGTGAGCAAGCGGTGAGACAGTGCTACTCTTTCGAGTGAGTCACAAGTTCAAACCTCGGGTATGAGTTTATTAATAAAACTTTTGTGTCTAAATTATAATTTCAATTTGTCACACGCTTTTCGTTAGGGAAAACATCGTGCGGATCCTGCATATCTATCGAGAATCTGTCGATATATATGTCGAGATTTCTAGGGTTATGTGTAACCTATCAATCCGTATTCGAGCACCGTGGTAAGTCTTAGGTCTAATTGGTGGTCATTTAAAGATAACAAATCTTTAAAATAATGAATTATTTTTACAGTACTTTAATACGAGAGATAATCTTCTCCGTGAACCTTAATATCTACCTCGGTCGCCAACCAAGTACCACTAACTGTAACGTGTAGCGTTATTACTGAGAATTAATGTACTCTCGTTCAGCAACTCTATAATATGTATATAACACTGCATAATACTCTTAATATGGAATACTGAAATCTTTAAATAGCTTACAGAGTCGAAATTTTTCTTAAACTTTATACGATTTCTGTGCAGGATTGCGTCTGCTAAATGCAAGTTAAAATATAAAAGATTTTCAATTACGTTACGGCAAGCCCGCTATTTCTTTTATTAGTCTCCTGTGCACTGAAGGGAATTTAAAAATTTTCAGTGCACAATCAGACAAAATTGGGGCCTTTATGCATTCAGTACATTACATCTAGCACGTCAAGTACATATTACGTAAACATAATTTATAATTGGCGATATGAAAGAGTATCATTGTTTATAATGTAATATGCCGGCTCATGTTCGCCTATTACATTATAAAGTTTATAATTATACACGCGAATATTAAAGGATTTATCAATTTGTTAGCCACAAGAATACTTAAATATTCTTGATTTGCCTATATTGCTATCCAAAAGCAATATTGTTTAGTATGGGTGTACGAGCAATTTGATCTAAAGAAAGATTGATTTAGATAGAGAGAATAGTAAACAGATGACGAGATGAAGATTATTTCCTATCATGTATGTTTTGTAATGACAGTCGATATAATTGTATACATTGTATATTTATCACAATCAGTAGATGTAATTTCAAATTTTTAATATTAATAACTCCAAATTTCAGAAAGCTAAGAAATTCCTTGTCTTTGACGAGGAATCGCGTAGGTTAGGTATGTCATTTACTAAACTATTTAATGGTTAATATGTAGATTTATTTGAAAGGAATAATAGTGTATTCCAGCTTTAGTTGACGTAATACGACCTAAATATAATTGTTACCGTTCACGAGTTTGTTGACGCGTTTCAGTACATACAACAGTGGTTAATTTTTGACAAAGACGTGCATAATCCTAATTATAAAATATGAGTAGGTAACGGTAAAATATATTAGATATATCATATCATCAAAACAAATAAGATAGCGTAAATGCCGAATTTTATACTACAAAAGTATTTTTTGTAATTTTATCATAATATATATTTTGCAATGATTTAATTTGTAATGATATCAAGATATCATTCTTATCATATCATTACATTTAATATGTATCAGTACTTTACCATTATTTTTTAATATTCCAGTTCATTTTATTGTTTAATTTTACTTAATGTTAACTTATTCATTATTTTCGATTCCGGAATAAGACAGCCATGGAACAATAATTACCTATATTTGTTTTTTTTGTCATTCTTGTATTAGCTTAAATATTTCTATGTGTGCAATAAAGAGACTATATACATAGTTTATGGTTTAGGCGTTATTTTGCGGAGATCCATAATACAAAAGTAATAATAAAAAAATAATTTCATCGCGGATTACAGTATAATAATTTTAGTATTACTCTTAGACTACATACATACAAACAAACGAGCATACTTAGTAAATTAGCTCTAATTGAGTTTATGTATATATATTACAATTCAAGTAAAGTTGAATTTACTTAAATTAAATTTAAACTAATGAGTGTCGCATATCACGAAGCAACAGGATTCGTAATACATGCAATAAAGTTAACATAATAAAGGCTACGCAATTCGTTAAGTCTTGGGCACAGTATTCTCATTGCGTACTCGGCTAATCGCGAATACGCCTCTGTATAATATGCTGTAATGAACCAGAGCATTGCTCTAAGGCCTAATTAGCTTATATAAGCTTAGCGAGAACAAAGCACTCTAGTAATTTATTTTAAACACTGGTAAATATTTCAATATTAATTTGAATAGTCATTACTTATTTTAAAACGTCTTTAAGCAGTACAGTAGAAGAATTGTTCAGTTATAGTGCCTTATTAATATAATACACAATTTCAAAAATTATTCCGATATACACAACAGTTATTAAAAAACAATTATAAAACAGATATAAAAAAAATAATCAAAATAAAAACAATATAAATATAAACACCATGTATAACAAAATTATAAAGACGCATACATATTTGAAAGTGTTTTCTTTTCACTTTTTCTTTACCGCTTTATGGTATCCGGCTGAGTACAATCGACCACCCTCATTTCTTACCGAGGTGTCGTAATAGTTGATTCACCGTGTGGTATCCGGTTGTGTACAATATACAACCCTCTTTCTTACCGAAGTGTCGTAAACACGACAAAGGTAAGTTGACGTCAGGCAGGCGGCTGGTCGTAAAATACGTAGCCAAATCATGTTCCAACATGTTGCGGCGACTCCACTTAGAGTGGTAGTTTTATCGGTTGTCTAAATTAATTAAATTACTAAATCTATTGCTATCACTTTTGTATTTTGAAGTTGAAAAATAATAATATCGTGAGGTATTTTTTTGTCGTCAAGTATAGAATTTGCGCGAATAATTTCGAATCTCTCTGGAGAAATAACCTATTTTCGCGGAGCGTTCACATCACGATCTAATACGAGAAACCCGATACGACGTCAGTATAGCCGCTTACCATATGTAGCCGTAACTAATATAACTAGTTAATTGCACATAGATGATTAAACAAACAGCTAGTACCCTTGATATGAATCGATTGATGTGTTGATAATCACGAGTATATATATCGATCGAGAGACCTTGCTGGCGTACGTTTTGTATTGAATGAGTGTACTCTTAGGCCTAGACAGCTTAATGACCAGGCTAATGGCTGTTGATGGTCTCTTTTGTTATATCTCTCTCGTCTTTAATAAACGCCACTATAGAGCAAACGATTAATGTCAGTCAAGTCAATTCTAGTAGATGTGAGAGCGAGAGTAATAGTACTACTAGTTATGATATATATAGAATAGAAATATACTTTATTGTACACCATAATCCATACAAAAGAAAATTAGTTTAAACATAAAACATTTTTATATACATGGTTAAGACATACAAAGGGCGGCCTTATCGCTATACGTATATAGGTTATTTAATTAATTAGTTTCGGCGCAAAATCTCTGCATAAATTATTTTTGTGTCCAACAAACTATAGTTTGGTTGATATGATACAATACGACAGACATATAAGTTTTATAGTTTTGTACTGAAACTTACTTAACATTATAGTAAAAACATATCTTGCGTTCACTCAAGCAGTATATTTTTTAATTTGAAAATTTTTAGAAAATGACAAAAATGTTACAGAATAGTATTTTTAAATTTTAACTATCGTGAGTAGTATTCATAGTTATTGTATAGAACCAGCTATACTCACGTTTTATTCTATCAAAATCGGGTTCGAAACTAGTCGGGCTAACCCGATAGAATAAGACGTGAGTATAGCCGGTTCTATAGAATAGTATTTTCCTCATTAGCTACAACTAAAATCTAGCAAGAGTTTCACTGTTCGGAATAACTATCGAATAATATATCACTACTATAAATAACGGTTTATAAAGGACATCTTACATTACAAGAGTCTTACAGCAATATATGACAAATAGACCGCTCTAGATCAAAATCAGAAGAATCGAGCAATTTTCTAAGAAAAGAGAACGTTAGTGCTCGTTCAAGTCTAATTGCCATTTATAAAAGTGAATGAATGAGAGCCATAAATTGAATCGTAGACATGTCAAAATCTACAAATTTTCTTTTAGTGAATAGCGAACAATAATTCTTTAAATGGCTTGCGGCAACTCACCGAGAAAATCGTCTATTTATTATCGGCATGTACGAGTATAACATTACACTTAAGAAAATTGAAAAAAAAAAAAATTAAACTCTTAAACTGCAAAATTTTACTGCTGGCTATTATTTAGTCCAGGCTTAATTAGAGTCAATTGTAACAAACCTATTTAACAAGTATAAAATATGTAATGAGTCGGGCTTTATGGTAAATGTAGAGTTCATTATCCAACCATATATATGGAGGATTCGTATTCACACTACCAACTCTCACCATAATACTGCAACGAAACAGTAAGATAATCACAAACGTTTCGCCCCATAACTGACGAATCATCAGGAAATAGATTCCAACCAAGGCAAAAGACAAGCTAAATTGTGGGGAAGCCACTTTAACACCTTGAGACCTGATCTTTCATCATCATCATCGTCTTCATCGGTTTGACGTACTATGTGATCCACCCTTTGCCACTTTGGACTTCGTAACACGCTGAGTTACTTTTTCTTTTACGGACTCTTAGTTTCTGGTAATTTTATTTCAGGCCAATAATTTGATCGATAGGTTTTAACACTCCAGTAGTAAATGTCGATTAAACATTAAGGTACATGGCTGTGTAGATATAAGTTAGCAATATATCCACTGTATCTTTTAGAACTGTATGTAATCCTAGATGGATCCTAGATGCCTCCAATTTCTACATATAATGATTCCTTCCAAAGGTAGTTTCCTGCTTTACATTTTATTTATATCCAACCTTTTCTCCATTCTTGGGGAGAAAGTTAAAGCTCGTCGCCTTTATTTAAGGAAGTATTTATCCTTTCATTATGCTAATGATTCATTCGTAATGCGACTGTAAGATGGGACTATATGATGGGACTATATGATGGGACTATGGGATGGGAAGATACCTGTGTAAAATCTGATTGCATTAAAACATGGCTAATATAACTAAAATCAAGTTATGTACACCCCATTCGGTTGCCAATTTATAATTGCTATAAAAAAATAATAAATACAATATAATCGCATAATTACAAAAACTTTAATCAAGTATTAGATAAGCATAAGCCAAATTTTAGCTTTTATCAATAAGTTGAAGCTTAATCTGTAACATATTATTTTAAAACGGAATAAATTATTATTTTGTTTGTGAAGGAGACTTAGTGCTTTCACAACCCGGAATTATTGCATTTTGATGCTAAAATAGAGCTCGCAGCGGCAAACATCAAATATAGTAATCCCAAACTATGCAGATTTCAACTAAAACTCAATACCGGTGTCCCAATGGAAAGTTGCTTGCAGCAAATATCGAAGCACCATGACATAAATGAGTTATACTTTTTATCACATATTTTAGACTTTACTTTTCAATTTTTGATTTTTAAGATTTTATTAACATTTTATTAAAAAACTAGCGACCTGCCCTTGCTTCGCACGGGTATAAAATATATATCCCATGTCAGTCATTGTAAAAAAAATGATTAAAATCGATCCAGTAGTTTTGATATATTCATTACTGCCCGTAGCCCGCAAGCGTTAAATTTGGAGAAAAACAATTTCCTCTCCCTATACCAAGACGATTTCCTGCTATCTTTGGAATATCTAAATTCATATAGTACATTTTTACTTATTTACTTTTATATTTTACCTATGTATTTTATTTTTACAATTAATTACAGAATGTCTTTAAACAAACTCTAAAAGATTCGAAGTGCTATAGGGTGAAGCGCGGCGTCCTCACGGCATTTTAAATCTGTAATATCTCCGAAAATGTTCACTTAAATTGCATGCTGTAAACGGCCATATTGATCTGTATTAAATCAACAATTTATTTAAGGTACTCAATTGGATAAGGATTAATGCTGTATTGTATAAAAATTGCTTTGAACATAAGGCATCGTTTTTCGTAAAAAGTAAATGAAAAAAACTGCTATTGTGGGTTATCCATAAGAGATAGATATATACCATCGCGGACTTTTCTGTAGACCTTTTTAAGGTGTACAAATACTTAGTACATCATTTTGATAAATCTCGTAGGGTTTAGCCTGCGTTTGCAATGTAA
Source organism: Morpho achilles (assembly GCA_947086495.1). NCBI lineage: Eukaryota > Metazoa > Arthropoda > Insecta > Lepidoptera > Nymphalidae > Morpho > Morpho achilles. The sequence continues at coordinate 11,702,597 of CAMTZB010000007.1, read as the reverse complement.
GCGGAAAAAAATGTAATTATTTACAGAAACCTCAAAAATTACAGTATTTCTCTACTTCGTATTCAATGTTATTATACGTAAAAACCTTCCTCTGGAATCACTCTATCTATTAAAAAAAACCGCATCAAAATCGGTTGCGTAGTTTTAAAGTTTTATGCGTACATACGGAAATATGGACTTTGTTTTATAATATGTAGTGATATATATTTTATTAGATTAGTCGTTTTGTACAAAAAAAATTTGAATATTATTAAAAATGAATTATTAATCAATCGCTGTTAACATGAAAATCGACAAATGCCTACTCCTATAAGTCTTAAGGTCATCATAATAAATAAAGAGTACATTAGATTCTTGCTTAAACTTTCATGAATTATATTTATAGCAATAACGATATACAGTTCTTAGAGATGTCAGGAATTTCTTAGGAACTTACGCTTTTAAACAATCTAACATAGTTATTTCCAATTCCGTTACAGAGAAAACTTTTATAACTAAGATCTGCTAAGTAAATTTGTCAAACCAAGATGAAATAACGTTTGACATTCTTTACAATGTTTACATCTAGGAAAAAGACGAAAAGCAATTCAAGAATCGCAAAGCCCTTTTTAAGACAAAATTGGCGGAACTCAAGTGGTCCTGTCCCTAGGGATTTCTTTATTTGCTTCTAGATAATAAGCTAGTATTCAGTAAATTGGAATACGTAATCTTTTTTTGCAAATTTAATAGAGAGTTTAGAACTCTCGTCTTACAAAATCCTCGATGAACTGTCATTAATCCTAATATCTCACTATAGTTGTATTTAATTACTGGATTACAAGTTAGTGAATATAAGGAAAAAAAATGTCAAAAATAGAATACAGATTAAGTAAATAAATATTAAATCAACGACAATGAGATTGACTTTGCAATAACTTTCTTAGAACCAGACTAATTGAACATGCGTGAAACGACTACAAGAAAGCTCTAATTATGATTCTTTATATAGTAGTAGTTGTTCGGCCACTCGTTGCTCAGTCTGGTTTCGAATCTTCTCGAAACATAAGTCAGCAGTTTAAAAAATACTCCACCAAATCATTCGCAGAATTATTTTAAAGATTGTCTGATTCTCTAAAGATTCTAAAAATCTCATTAAAATCTGTCCAGATGTTTCGGAGTCTATAAATAAAATACAGATTCACATTCATTTTTATATTAGATTTACAGACAATTTCACCATTTCTATATCATAATTTGAGCGATTGTTCGCAGTGAAATAACACATTCCAAATTTTTTCCACTTGCTATTCTACACAAAATATAGTTGACTGCATTGTAACAAAAAGATGCAACATGCGATTCCGACAAACGTATTTCACGATGCGACTACAAAATGTGAAACTCAACGCCATTTTCTTTTTATTGGAGACTAGAATTTCATTTATTTGAAAATACTTTTATTTGGGGATACGGTATGGTATTTTAAACAAAGCGCAATAATCGATTCAAACCCCTTAGATGAAGAATGTTTTAGTCAAAATCAAGTGGAATGGATCTTCGTTTATGTAACTCTTTAAATACGTGTTCAACTATTTTTCCATACAATCGTAGAAGCAATTAAATTTGGCAGAAGGAAATAACAAACGATCTTACAATAAGTCTAAATAATACTGTTAATTGTTCTCGCTAATTTATTTATAAAAGCTATGAAGTTATTTCGTTCTCAATTAGTCCGACGTGATTATATGACTCAACAACATTGAGATCTTCAAACACTGTCAAAGCAATCGAATCCGTTAATCTGTTGACCAAATAATAAAAAAAAACATTTTTTATTTCTGTTATTAAACGTAATGTTTTTATTTTCAAAGACAAAAAATCGTTTGTCAATTATCTATAATTGGTCTTTTGTCAAATCAAAAGAAATCAAATCAAATCGTCTTCATAAATATCATCCTATTTTAACCATTGGCCAACCTGACCAATTCACAGTTCACCTGTAAGATGCAACAACATTGCCGTCGGGAATGGTCGTATGCATTTATACCAGGTGATTTATTGATACCATAGGGTTAATTTTATAATATAATTAGCATATATATATATACATCTTATACATATATCGTATAATCATCATGTGTCATCAACCAATGACTAGAGACAATCTATCTAATTGAATCCAATAATTATAGTCGTTTATAAAAACAAACATTGATTTTAGTCAAAAAATAATTCTATAAAATTCTAAAATGTTAGAAATTTGTGTAAACTTCAAAATTCGAGGTAACAACTTCGTTATCCTAAAAATATTTCCCTCTTAAAAGTTATCTACGTAATTTGCAATTTATGAAGTTTAAGGCAAAGAAAGAAACATAGAAAGTCATGACGCTCAACTTTTATCTTTCTACAAAAATATTCAAATTAGGCCGGCCATTTAATTTTACACAAAATAATTAGGATGTATACCTACAAATAAGTTTGTAAGAAAAAGCACGAATTATATATACAAAAAAGAAAAACGATAAAACGAAATAAGGAAATTTTGGAAGAAATATTTTTGTATGATTGGCGTTCGTTTGACTTCCTTATTTCCTTTTTATGTAAATATTAACGAGCATGAAATACTTCCAAATCAAAGTCATGCAGGAAAATTTGTATCAGATATTGAGAATGACAACTTTATATGTATATAAATCTTATTATGTATACGCTCAGGAAATACAATAATTTTAATTCATACTTAGTCTTGCCAATTCACTATAAAATTAAGAATGGAATAAATGATGAGGTTATCTATTTTTGAAATTTCAGTCATTGAAATAATTAATAAAATAAATATTATAGTCTATATTATTAAATTGTACATAATGAGTAATATTCATCATCACAAATATAAAATACATAATGCGATATAAAATGTATTTTCAAGTTGCGTGTAAAATTTGCAGCTAGTAGACGTTACAGTATTAACCGCATTTTATGTATAGTTTATTTGATAGTTGTTAAAGTTATTTGATAGTTTTTATACAAAAGAATAAAATTCGTCGAATAGAATAATACCAGGTCCAATGGATTTTAATGGCAATTATTATAAGAAAGGCGATCGTACCATCAAAGCGGTGGATTTTAATTGCCATTAATAAAACTGAATGAATGGATGCCATAAATTGAATGACATGTCAAACTGTATGACTTTTCTTTCATTGAATGGGAGCTTTCAATAATGCGGCGAGCAGTGGGTTCCCGTAAATCACCGATTAGATCCCATATTTAACGAAGGAACTTTGCTTTGCACGGTAGCTGTAATTCAAACCAAAAATATTTCAAAGATTAAATTTATCCTTTATGCAAATAACATAAGATCACAATAAGTTATTTTTCGTTTTAAGAACAATTTACTAAACACAATCATGTAACTTATAAAGGATTTACAAAAAATATGGTAAAGCAATTAAATGTAAGTAGAATCGTTACGAGCTTAAGAATGTAACTTTATTACGGTTCAAAAATCACACGGCTTTGCTGACAATTTATTGAAAGGATCTTGTAAAAGGCAATTAATATTGCCGCCTCCTGATTTAACTACAAGGAAAGTGTTTGATGGATAGATTAAAATGAAACGAGTTCAATTTATAATTTTTCTTTACAGTTATCAAACGATGAAGACATAAAAAAAAACATGTACGTTATTCGATTTTATAAAATTCGTTCGTATAAAAAAACTTTAGTTGTGATAAAATATTATTGAATACAATCATTACTAGAACATATATTTGGTGATGTAGGTGTATATGAAAATTATCTGAAACGCTCTCGTAAGCAATATATTTGACATTCATATTTTATACAATATGTATGACTTTGTATGTGTGTGCGTGTTAGCATTTTTTTGTACGCCATTCTAGAGTTATTCATTAAAAACAGTGAACGGGCAAACGCTTTAAAGTGTATATAGCGAACATGAAACAATGAAACTTTAGTATGAATGCAAATTGTACGCCTTCTGGGCCCATCTCATTTGCTTATAGAAGATAGAAAAATGTTGACGCTCGCATCTTGACACAGATAAATTACTGTAAATTGTTTAATGATACGTTAGGCATATAATAAAAAAAACTTTTTTACAAACTTTGAACAAAGTACCTTGTGACCTCAAAATTTACAACATAATGAAAATATTATTTTGCTAAAATATTATTTTCATTGTGATTTTTATTCTCGTATACCAAAATAATATTTTCATTATTTTTGTACTATGTAAGTCCTCCTGCCCTTATTCCACTCTTAGTGGGGTCGGCACTACATGTTATAAACATGTTGTCACATGATGATGGCTACATATTTTACGACCGGCCGCCTGCCTACGTCTACTTACCTTAGTCGTATTTTACGACACCTCGGTAAGAATCAGGTTGGTCTATTATATTCGGGCTTATACCACACGGCTGGTCGACTTACCTTAGTCGCCTTTTAGGACACTTCGGTAAGAAATGAGGGTGCTCTATTTTATTCAGCCAAATACCACATCATTCTTACCGAGGTGTTGTAAAACACGACTAAGGTAATTTGAAGTCAGGTAGGCGACCGCTCGCTAAGTACGTAGCCAAATCATGTCACAACATGTTTATGACATATTGTGCCGACCCCCCTTGGAGTGAAATAAGGGCAAGAGGATGATGATATCATGTCAAATAAATCTAAATTTATAAAAACGCTATTTACCACAATATTAAAAAGGTGTCCGAATAGGCTAACAAGAGCTATACTAAAAATGAAGTACGTACTATGCAAAACTTTCTTAATTAGTTGCTGACTTATGTATCTATCAAATATATACATGCTACTAAAACACGTATGTCGAGTTGTCCGTAATTAAGAAAATATACAAAATTACGAATTTTATAAATCTTATAGACCAGGGCTTCTTAAACTGTGGGTAAAAAAGTGTGGAAAAAAGTGGCAATGCAAAACTGTTATTTACATTGTAAAATAGTGCGATATTACATCTACATCTACGGTTAATATATATTTCATTATATGGAGGAGGGGGTCGTTTAAAATTTCCTAAGCTTAAAGAAAAAAAAGTTTAAGATGCCATATTATAGACTATCTATTAGGATAAATCGGAACGTTAAAGATAATTTGTGCCCAGGGGTTGTAAATTGGAAGACGAATAGAGTTGGCCTCGAATCTAGAGAAAAGTCGGGGATACGATCTATCACAATTTATCCTAGTCCTACCAGACAGTAAAAGATTATCTTGAGTTGTTCATTACGAAATATTCTAAGGAAAACTAATGAAAATAACGGATGACGTTAGATTTTTTGCTATTTCCTGCCAATTAGTTTGTCTCTTATTAAAGTTATTGAGCTTTAAATGAAACTACTGTTAGTAAAAAATATTTACAAATCGTTATGTTTACATAACGATTTGTAAATATTTTTGTAGCTGTTTAAATACAGTACCTGGGTGACTAAGCCTTGCTCGGTAATTTATAAAATGATGTAAAGAATAATAAAATTAAAAAAAAATTAAAACGAAAAATGAAAAAATAATAGGGCAGGTGGGGCTCGATCCTAGGTATTTTCACCTCTCTACACTGCCCGTCCCCCAAATGAACTACTATGACTTTACGTTTGACAGCGAAAAATTGTGATTGTATTCAACGTAAATTCTTAAAAAATTTTAGGGCTCGAAAACAGCAATAAAACGACATTTTTATAAATAACTTATCTAGATCGATTTTTCTCCTCCAAAACCTCCTGCATACTGAATTTCAGGAAAATCGTTGGAGCCGTTTCCGAAATGCCGAAAAAATATATACATATATACATACAAGATTAACTCATTTAAATATTAAAGATAAAGCTCTTTTAATGTAAATTCCATTCTATCTTCGACAGTGCAGTATCTAAATAGACAGTAGTGTTATTGTTTTTAGCCGTTCAACTAGTTGCATCCCACAAATCACATCGATACATTATTCTGTCCTGTCGTAAAAGAGGAACAACCAAACAGTATTTGTAGGAAATATGTCGGTACACTTAATCGGGTTAGGACTGTGTCTATCCTAGGAATTATCTTAGTGCTTATTCCAGGACTTATTAATTAATTAATTAATAAGTCTAGGTAGGATTAATTAATTGGACAATGTTAGCAATACGTGATTGGCAAAATACAACTTTAGAGTTCAGTAACAACACAATAAGATAATATCAACAACGACCCAGGTACAGGGCATCTAATAGAGTCGAGGCTTGTTATTAAAGAGATTGATTTAGATATGGCAACCTCTGCCATTAAAGGACCTATATCACTTCACTTGAAAATTGTTAATTATTTATTTTTTCTATAAAATAAGTTTAAAATATGTGGGATAAAAATATTTGACCTGATTTATTCAGCTTCATATAAAAACATACAAATAAGAATTAGTATCGGAGCTGAATACGGGAGTCGTTTCAAATTTAATCAGACGTTCGGACTTTTCAGAGTCGGAGCTCCATACATCCCGCCCTCGTTTCAACTTAAAACTTAATAAGCCTCAATGACCTTCTAATATATTCATAATATTACGTTTAGAAATAACTTATTAGCTTTACATGGTTTAAATGTATATTAAAACTAAAAATACAAAACTCAAATTCAATTTCACGTTAATTTAACAGAAATAAAACAATAAGTGTTATAAATACAGACACCATAAAAAAGTTTGCACTCGTTTTAGTAAGTTTAAAAAAGAAACAAAATTTATTATTTGTTAATCCCTATTTGTTGGAGGAAGGCCAAGAATTTGGTGCAAAATATACCCAACATGTTTATGAACTTAAAACCGCCATGTCGTATCCAGCTAAGTAGAATAGACCACCCTCATTTCTTATCGAAGTGTCGTATAAGGCGACTAAGGTAAGTTGACCCACCTAGAGGTATCCGGTTGAGTAGAATAGACCACCCTCTTACTTACCGAGGTGTCGTAAAATACGACTAACGTCGTCAGGCAGGCGGTCGGTCGTAGCCAAATCGATCCCACTTAGAGTAGGATAAGGGCAGACGGATGATGTTTATGAACATAAAACTTATGTTCTAGAACTTATGTAAGTAAGTAAGTAGTTAGTAACAGCCTGTTACTATCCCACTGCTGGGCATAGGCCTCCACTCTCCATTTTTGGAGAGAAGGGTTGGAGCTAAGACCTACCACGCTGCTCCAATGCGGGTTGGTAGGTTACACATATCCCTAGGATTCTCTAGAGATATGCAGGTTTCCTCACGATGTTTTCCTTCACTGAAAAGCGTGTGATAAATTGCAATTATCAATTAGACACATAAGTTTTAATAGAAAAACTCATTGGTGTCTGCCCGGGTTTGAACCCATGATCGTCTCCAGAGATTCACATGGTCGCACCGCTAGGCCATCACAGCTTAATCAGCATCAGAACTTATGTAGAACTAGTATAATCTAGAACTTAGAAAGGTGATGAAGCGAGGTAGAAGTATGACTGCGGATTAAAGCAGAAACGTGAATCCAATAAATATCAGAATAGCTTTTAGTTATCTGAAGCTTAAATAACATCAAGCTGAAATTGTAGCGTTAGTAAATCGATATTTAATAAAGACATTCGATCTTAAAGTCTGGACCTGGAGCGGCACGGGATTGTATGGCATAGAAATTACTGGAGCAGACTTATATCCAATGGACTTCCATCGATGAAAAAAGAAGAAGAACTCTATTGCTATGATATGTATGTTTATGCAAACAGCAATATGTTGCTATGAATTTAAATAGTACACATACTACATATGTTCAAAAATTAATCATGATTCATTGGTTTATTTTAATTTATGTAATATTTGATCGTTCTTATAATTTAAATCAAACGACCAGCAATATAAAGTTATTACAACATAAATTACGACCCGCCATTAATGTAAAACCTTTTAAAGCGGACTTTAATATAAAATTTCAATCAGGTAAAATGTTTGGTCACGTTTTTTCGCCCTCTCAATATAGTCTAGAATTTTAAGTGAGCTACTTTTATTTCCTATACGACCACTTTTTAATCCTGCTAAAACATAAAAGTACTGAAACCTCAAACTCAATAAAAAAGTTACTATATAGATCCATCCAATAAACAAGATAGCCTCGGGCTATATACGTTTTACCGAGTAAAGAGGTGAGCAAACGTTTGAATATAAAAATATATAAAAAACCTTTTTACACTTTCTATCTTTTTAATAGTTTCCTCTTACGTGGTTTTTTAATTGCGAATGTTATAAAGAGATATAACCGTGAAAAGTATTCGTATACTATTTCGAAACATTTTTTGACTTTTCATTTGTTCAAAACTAACGAGAATATTATTTGCTATAATCTGCGATAAAATTTATTTTATAATCCGCGTTTATTGCGTATTATAGCAAAATAATATTCATTATTAATAATATATTAGTTTTGTATTATGGATCTCCGCAAAAAAAATTCCATTTGTTTATAAGGAAAGATCAAGTTTTTATATTTTACATTTCATATTATATCCGACGATTAATAAAAGCTCGCCTTTATGCCAAAATATTCTTTTAAATTTAGATCTTTGAGTGGTTTTCTATATCTTCACATAATATTACATATTTTGTCTAATAAGAATCGATGATATAATAGTGTATGGTTTACGATCTATTCATCGTTGAACTTAATTCAATGCTCGCAATTTTTTCATGAAGAATTTTACAAAGTTGAAAGTTCCTTTTACGTACAGCATTAATATTGAATGTACTGTAATGAATTTTTATTAAAATTATATTATACAGTTTTTAACGTTTTGGAAGAACTGAATTTATTAAAAAACCCAATATGTTCGCCATTCTTATAGTGATGTAAAAATTTTATGCGCGGTCATCATAATATCAGAAAATTCATTCAATCGTCTCTCAACGTGAAGACGGTAAAAATATATATCTCTTGAAAAAGGCATACAATCGCAATAAAATAAAAATAATTCCGTTTACGACTCAACACAATATACAAGCTTAGCACAAATAAACAACTACGGAATATCTGGATCATCATTTTCCTGTCCGTATCCCAGTCTAAATAGAGTTAGAACAACATGTTATAAACATGTTGTCACCTGATATAGCTACGTATTTTACGACCGGCCGCCTGCCTGACGTCCACTTACCATAGTCGCTTTTTACGATACCTCGGTTAGAAAGAGGGTAGTCTATTCTACTCAACCGAATACCACTCGGCGGGTCGACTTACCTTAGTCGCCTTTAACGACACGTTGGTAAGAAATGAGGGTGGTCTATTCTACTCAGCCAAATACCATACGGCGGGTCGACTTACCTTAGTCGCCTTTTATGACACCTCGGTAAGAAATCAGGGTGATCTATTCTTATCTGCCGATTACCAGACGGCAATACTGAATAACTGGATATGGAAATTTTAACATGGAAGAATGCTTTATTATATACACGCTTTGTTCCTATACATTAGCGTTTTTAGTATGAAATCACTTTTAAATGGATATAACCGTAGTTTGTAGCCGTTTTAGTGGAAAAGCTCTAGGCGCGGTCGCCCGTTAAATATTCGCTGTGGATTTTGTACACGCTAACAAATATAATTAGATAACTTTGCCAGACCAGCTGCTTTCCATGCTATAATTTACTGACTGCACAAACTCAGTTAAACACAACATTTACTAAATTTTATTATACGTTGCGTAATATTAAAGTAATATTGAAACATTAGTAGTTGTATTTAATATAACTATTCTTGTGTATGAATTATATTATGTGTATTAAAAAGGGTTGGTGGCTTGGCACTCTACGCACACAAAGCTATTTTTGTAGGTGAATTTACTTTCATATTCAAAAATACTCTTACAAATAATACATAGGAATAAGTTGGCCTTTGTCAAATTTATGTTTAATTTTTTTTTTAACGTTTATAACAAAACATAAAATAAAAAATATATAATAACCTATGGTTCATATTGAGGCACCACCCTCATTTCTTACCGAGGTGTCGTAAAAGTCGACTAAGGTACGTTGACCCACCGTGTGGTATCTGGTTGAGTAGAATAGACCTCTTACCGAAGTGTCTTAAAATACGATAGGGTAAGTTTACGTCAGGCTGGCGGCCGGTCGTAAAATACGTAGCCAAATCATGTGACTACATGTTTATAACATATTTTACCGACCCCACGAATAGGATAAAGGCAAGAGGAAAGAAAGGTTCATATTGATTCACATAATTTTCAGAACAAATGAGCAAAAATTCACTGATAAATATCTAATATTTGGGATTACTACTTACAGGGTTCTGTTTCAGAAATCTTATTTTGTACAAGAAAACAAGAGATAGCAAACGAGAGTGAATTTTTAAACGTGATTAATAACCCGTATTCAATAAAGCTTTGCGCTCTTGCGCTCTTACTCGGAGAGAGTACGATAATAAATCACGAGGTTAGGTTTGAACCTTTTGAGTCGTGATTCGGCCCTTCCTCCATTGACTAATTCTCCTGAGGGTTAATTGAGAAACTTTTTTTAAGAAAGTTAACATAAAAAATAACCCCTTTCGTTCCAAAAAAGTACAGCTCCAATTAAAATTAATCATTAACGGTTTGCACAAAATTGTAGACAGAAAGGCACTTTCTAGTATGTTACACATTAATTTAGAATATAATGAGGAAGTAAAATAAATTTCAGACAAACAATATAATTGAATACACATAATAAATAATACAGAGTTGGTATACGAACTCTGTATTAACAAATAAGAAAACATTAAAAAATAAGAAAGCAGTAAGACTTCCAGAGTTATTCTTAGAAATATTCTTAAAGGGGCCTAGTAAATTAATTTAATATTCAAAATGTAGGTTTAAAACTTGAGACTGTAATAAATCTTCATACGAATGACATTGTAAAATAATATATAAGAAAAACTGTAATTTTTGATAAATATGTTTAAGAAGAAAATATTTGTGATTAGAGATATGATTAAACTCGTATGCATCGCAGTAAAAGCAAAAAAGAAGTTATAATTGGAATCGTCTATGGAATCTATTGAATGAATTGAATTTATTTTATTCTCAGTTTTGTTTGTTTTAATTGAAGTTATAAACGAACCATTGGAGGAGTTTATTGCGGGTGTAATCCAAGGACTCTACGTAAATCTCCACAGGTTCCGCGGCGGCCTTTTAATGGTACTCTAAATATTTCGTCCGATGTAGACAGCCCGGCCCTCAATTAATTTACTTCTCATGGCGAGTGGCTGGTGTTAAATTGTGGGTGAGAAAAAGTGAGGAAAATTTTGTTATATGTTTAGGGATCATTATCGTCTAAACAAAATAACGGTAGTTTACATTAAAGAGAAATTATTATTTTTGTTAGAACTGTTCCTTCTCCATATAAACATAATTCCTTTTGTTAGCATCATTATAAATATTGTTTAATCCAGTTGCAGGAAATGAGCTTCAAGAAATTAGATTTGGACGTTCCAAATTTACTGAATTACTAATACTCAGTCTTAAATACAAGACTAAATGCTTAGTCACACAATGACTAATAACGAATATAAAAAATGACCAAGCATAGATAATAAAAAGCCGACAAGAAACAATAGACAAAATATATTTTTCCACAGTCATACACGTCACAGAGTTTTCATTCTGATGTATTGGAAAACTTTATTCTACTGTTATTTTGGGTGTCAAAATACTCGAGTCTGTCACTTATATGCAAAAAATCAGTATATTAAAACTGAATACTTCCGATGAATAACTAAGATCATAAAATTAAGAAAATCGTATTATTGTATTTATACAAACAAATTTTTTTTAAACTTATATTTGTAGCATTTGATTAACGAGAACTGCATACAACATGTTTTTTACTTAACTAGAATTAAAACAAAAGTAAAATAGGTAGTTCTCTTATATTTCTTTGTCTTTAAAAGATAATTTCTATTATTATTTTATTCGTTTCATTCAATGAACGGTCTACTGCGGATAGTATTAAAAGAAATATCGTGAATGAATAAATAAAAATTTTAACGCATAAATATATTATTATAGCAAAGGTGTTTGACTGTATGTTGGAGCGACAGCTCAAAAATTATCTCCACATTCATGATGCACAATTTGGTTTTAGACCAAAACTATCTACTGAATGTGCTATTCTGTCACTTAAACATACAGTCAGATATTATACTGATAGGAGTACGCCGGTTTATGCGGCTTTTCTTGATCTCTCTAAGGCATTTGACATGGTTGGATATGATTTGCTGTGGTCCAAGCTGAAGGACACGGGTGTGCCGTATAACATCATAAATATATTTAAATATTGGTACAGCAATCAGACCAATCAGGTCAAATGGCTTGACGAGCTCTCTGAGGAGTACAGGCTGAGGTGCGGCGTGAGACAGGGAGGATTGACCTCGCCAGCGCTCTTTAATCTTTACATTAATCAGCTCATTGAGGAACTCAGTAGCACAGGTATCGGATGTTCAATTGATGGTCACTGTATGAACAGCATCAGTTATGCAGACGATATGGTGCTGTTGAGCCCTTCGGTCAGTGCACTGCGGAAGCTGTTGTCAATATGCGAGCGGTACGCGGAGGTGCACGGTCTGCGATATAATGTGGGGAAGAGTGAGCTGCTGGTATTTCGAGCGTCCGTCCGAAAACCAGCTCACGTTCCACCAGTGAAGCTGGGGGGTGTCGCTCTTCGGATGGTATCTGAATTTAAATATCTGGGACATATTGTAACCGAGGACTTGTGTGATGACCTCGATATGGAGAGAGAAAGGAGAGCTATTGCGGTCCGATGTAATATGCTGGCTCGCAGATTTGCACGCTGCACTGTAAGTGTAAAAATTACACTTTTCAAGACCTTCTGCCAAACACTTTACACGTGCGGTCTGTGGGTCAACTATACGCAGAAGGCCTATAACGCGCTCCGAGTCCAGTACAATGACGCCTTCAGAGTGATGTTGGGGTTACCGCGCTATTGTAGCGCGTCTGCGATGTTTGCACACGCGCATACTAATGATTTTGTTTCTGTCAGGCGCAAACGAATTGCATCGCTGTTGCGCAGAGTGCGCGAGAGCTCTAACATCATGCTGAGGGTCATCAGTGATAAACCGGATTGCCCCATATTGAGGCACTGGATACTGACCCATATATATATACCGAGTGCTCCGCTTAGAAGCGGAAAATATTTAAATTAAGGTTTTTTTTTTTTTTTAGAATTAAGATTTACTAATATAGTTTATAAGAATAATTGTTACTAACACAACATATGGATCTTATTCCGAAATAAATATTATTATTATTATTATTATTATTATAAATCAGGGAAGATGTGCTTGAAGGCCTATTTAAATTCAAGCGAGAATTGTGAAGGAAGGCCAAAGTGATTTATGTAGGCTTTAAGCACTTCGTTATTCCAAAATTTTAAGTATGATGGGCAAAGTGGATGATCGTAGAGTCTAGAATCAGGTGATTCAGCGGTCGACAGGCGTTTGGCCTAATGGGTCGTACAGTGCCAATTTACCAACGGTAACAGCATCCTACCGAATTTTGTGTATTATAATATAAGATAAGAGTTCAACGAGTACCAAGTTTATGTTAATTTGTCACATTTCATTTATAAGCTTAGTAACCGTGTTGCAAGGTAGAATTTTAGTCTTTTATGAAACTTATAAATTATTTCTTGCGTCAAATGTCTCTTTAGAACCCTTTACGTAATCGTGGTCAATATTGAGAATAACTTAAATACCAAAGGTAATGCAATATGATCTTAAGACGACTCGTCGTATCACTTTGTTCTGTGATCTACAACCGGCGTTCCGACCGTAGCGATTCGATTCGTGTGACCTTTGACATTTGAATATAAATAAGTTGTGATATATCAAACTCATAAAAAGACATCGGCTAAATGCTTAATAGGAGCAATAGTAACAAACTATTATTAATTTTCCATAGGCGAAAGTCTCTTTTTAATGTGTTGTTGAATTTCGCTCATAATTTAGCCTTGCATAACAAATGAGTTTGTTGTCACTATTACGTTATCGGTCAATCACGTTTGGATCAGATGATAAAAATTATTATAATGTTATTACTTATTAAAGTTGCGATGCTGATGTCACGTTAGGCGAGTTTAGTAATTGGAGAAATATATTAAATAGAAATCTCTACTTAACCGAGCTTTTAAAATAAAATTGTTAAAATGAAACTTTTATTTATTGTGAATTCTATATAAAAAATATGAGTTTGTTATGAATTCGCCTCCTTTATCACAGTTCCAAGTTTTGGGGTTTACCTTTTCTAGTGAAAATTTTCTGAGTGTAGTCACGTATATTTGCTACAAAGCGCGCTCCTTTAAGTGGAAACTAAAAGGTTTACTTAGTTTATACGTCCGATTAAACTAAATGTCAAAATGAATTCACCGGACCATTTGAAGGGACCAACGTTTGACGGCAAGCTTTTTATATATAATTTTTTTAATACAATGTATTCGTCATACATACAAAGATGTAGCATGAATAGTATTCTTACAAATCTAGTATTCAAAATTGATGAATTTTTTTTTTACGTGGTAGCCACATTATCCTCCTGCTCTTATCCCACTCTAAGTGGGATCGGCACAACATGTGACAAAAATGTTGTCACATGGTTTGTCGTATTTTACGGCATCTCGGTAAGAAATGAGAGTGGTCTATTCTACTTAGCCGGATACCAAACGGCCGGTTTACGTGGTAGCCAAATGTTGCATGGAATAGCTATAAAATCAAAGAAACATATTGCTCATAAACACACGCACGTCTATGCACATACACAAACATATCATCACTCATTTATTATTTATTGTAATCTATTATTAAGACATGGAAAAGGGGGACCTTATTTTTTTAAACATAGCTAATCTATTTTATTGAGAGATATTTTATTTCATGTTTAAATTTTATTTTATTATAATCCTAGCGTGTAAGTAATTTAAAATAGATATAACATGTACATTTTTGGTCTAAATATATATATTTGCTTGTTTTTGATGTATTATTATGTGGAACTTTAATATATCCTTTGACGTTGAATGCAATATACTGAAAATATAACCAGTTTACGAAGCGTCGTCTTAAGATTATGTTGCAGCACTACTAGTCTGGAACATTACGGGTTTCTTATTAACAAACTCATTACGTGTTTATGTTACGACGGGATCTGTTACCCAAACCCATTATATTACGAAGTGATTTAAATAGGTTATATGTTTTTTTACATGCGGCTATTTTACTAACACTATTATACTTATTTCAAGTTCCTTGTTGCATAAAACTCAATCTACGCAAACGTTTTATGCAAACTATTCATATTATCTTATACTACCTGGGTGGCCAAGCCTTGCTCGGTTATTTTTTAATGATGTTAAAAAAAAATTGAAAAGAAAAATTAAAAAATAATAGGCCAGTTGGGGCTCGATTCTAGGTATTTTCACCTCTCTAGACCACCCGTTTACCAAATGAACCACCATGACTTTACGTTTGACAGCGAAAAATTGTGATTGTATTCACCATAAATTTAAAAAAAAATGTAGAGTCCGAAAACAATAAAGATAAAATATTAAAGATATAAAATTCTTGTATCACATGTTTGTTACCATACTTCCCCAAAACGGCTTGACCATTTTTAACGATATTTTATATGCATATTCAGTAGGTCTGAGAATCGGCTACTATCTATTTTTCAAACTCCTAAGTGATAAGGGTTGTCCACTCCTCAAGAACGAAATCAGTTGTAATTTTTGAATATCACTGGATTGAATGAAAGTAAACTAGGTCATATGTAGCCTGGCTGAGAATTACCTACTTGAAGGTTTTTAGGATTACGGTTAGGATTTTAGGGTTAGGTAAAGGGCAAAGGTAAAGCTTTTTATATTGTGTTTAAGAGTTTTAAGTACAATATAAATTTCTCAGTGGTTGAAATTTATAATACGGTCGAGGTACATACTTGTTTGTGGTTGTTCTTTATTGTATATTGGTATTATTTAGTTTACTTCATAACATTATTTTCATGGAATTTAATGCTACAATAAGCAGTATTTATGTGTGTAATAAATTATATCGTAAAAGCCTATGTTCAAGCAGGATAAACAGTTCCAAATCTATACAATCTGAATGTTAGGGTAAGGTACGCGCAAGACTTGTTTTCGTGAATTATTCACGAACTTGAAAGTGTTGAGACGTGTTCGCCAACAACGTAATATTCGTTTAATATTTATACTATGAGCGAATCCGCAAAAGGAATCCCGGTAAATACAAACATTTTCTAGCAAATGACGTCGGACAAGACTATGGCTACACATTGCATTACATACATACGGGTAAAATTATACGATTAATTTGTATAATTTCAACCATATGTATGTATATATGATATTTACGACAAATTTCCAAAGATTTCATGATAGATATGTCAGTAATCTCTATCTCAGTAATTTATTTTTTTTTGCTATTATAAGGAACAACCAAATGGAAGCCTTTATTGATTTTGCGATCTAGCCAAGAGGCTAATAAGCAACTTAAATATTACCTAAACTTATAAATTAACTTATATCTAAGAATAGGTCCAGTGACTTATTTTAGTCTTTCTTGCTATGTGAGACACTTTGTTCTTGTGTACTTTCTAGTAGCACTAGCACTACACTATCACTATATTAAACTAACTCAAAAGGTTTTGTCCTTTTAAGTCCTCATACGAGTCCAGTGTTATCGAGAATCTGGATGGCCTCGATGTTCACGTGATGATGAAGCCTTTGCTCGTGGGCTTCAGCGTACTTTTTTATTACTTTATTAACAAACTTAACCTGAAGATGTTGATGAATGTGTTCATTCTTTACATACCAGGGTGCGTTAACAATAGCCCTCAGTAGTAATAAAATTCTATCTAAGTAATAATAAAATTATTTTGCTATAATACGCGATGAAGTAAAAGAGAAAATATATTAAATGCTAAAATATGTAGAGTGGACAATCCGTTTTCAAACCTGATACATGCAGGATTCGTAAAAACACATGCACAAACCTCCACCACCGCCACTACAATATAGCAAAATAATTTAATTTTTACTTTTGTATTATGGATATCCGCAAAGTAACGCCTAATTCTATAAATTATTTTCTATTTTTTAATTATACTTCGGTTACAACGATTGTTGAGATTATCCTAGTGAGTGAATAAGTGCAGTTCTAATCTAGTATGGTGGTGATGGTACTTAGTGTATACTGTTTACGAATCCAAGAATGTTCAGGCTATGAAAATGTATCCGCTGTATGCTATCCGGCTGAGTAGAATTGACATTCTCATTTCTTACCGAGAAGTCGTAAAAGGCGACTAAGATAAGTTGACTTCAGGCAGGCGGCCGGTCGTAAACTACTTAGCCAAATCATGATACAACATGTTTATAACATATTGTACCGAATTCTCTGAACGAAATGAAAATGTATAGAGTAAATTAAAAAGGCATCTATATAGTAACGGTCTTATTCATAAAAGTTATGACATGCTTATAGACTCGCTATAGTACTTTTTACAAAAAGTGTTCATAAACGCATTTTAGCACTAAACCATTCTACGAGTGTACTATAAGTTTATAGAGTCCAGGACCATACTATAACAGTGCTATAAGGTAAAATATGGCCGACTTTCTACAGCTGATTATTACAAAAACAACATTTGACGTATTTACGGATTGAAATTGAAGTGTGTCAGTTGTCGTTTGTTTTATCAGGGATGTGAAAAATTCGATTTTTTACATTAATCGATAATTTCAGTAAAATGATCGATTTTTAATGATCGTTTTTTTTCTTATAAATCAATTTAAAAAAGAACGATTATTTTAATTGTATATTATAATATCTTCTTATTTAAGTCTTTTTTTTTAATTTTTTAAGATAAGATTTGCATTAATGGATCAAAACAATTAAGCCAAATGTAGACATTTTAATTGAATTTCACAAACAGTGCATCTGTTATAATTTATTGGTAGTTGTCCACTTTAATTAGCCTTTATTCTTATTAATTATTTATATTAAAAAGACAACTTTTCAAATATTCAGAAAAAAATCGATTATTTTGATACGAATATATTAAACTAAAGGGAAAAACTGATTATTTATTAATCGATTTTTCTACTCCAAGTTACATTCCTATGTGAAAGGTGACCCCGTGACGTAGACAATAAAATATTTTTTAGTCCGTAATAATGTCTATGGTTATACTTATTCGGTATGTAGACGCATATTATCTGTGGCGAATTTGGTGTGATCGGCTAATTGGAAGCCAGTATTCCTTACAATGGCAACATTCGGATTTATAACCGCATTTTAGTTATAGATCAGTTATAGAAAGTTTATGAAAAAACAATTTTATGGAACGTCTTATAAGCTTATAGAGCATTTTAACTAAAACGTGTCTAAAACCTTCTATAAGCTATTTTTATGAATAAGACCCTAACAGTATAAAATATTATCGATACTTGCATCATTGATCGGTATATTATTCTTATCGTATTTCCTCCCAAATTAAATACATAAATTACATCTATTTAATTGAAAACACTTATTTTCAAAAATATGGTTCAAACAGTTGCTATTCTTGAAAGCACGATTGAAGTTTAACATCGAACATAAAATTTTTACGGAAAATAACTATGTAATAGTTAATTAGTGAAGTAACTAAGTAAGCAACTCAACTTATAATACAAAATGAATTTTCGCTTGGGTGTCTCTTTCTGTAACACTCTATCCAAATCGTAACATTGGGGTCCAACGTGGAACCGAACCTACAACCCTTAGGTTAAGAATGTCTTGCTCTACCGACTGAGATAGCCGGGCTTTTGACGGGCGGGTTACATCCTACCCAACGCATAACAATAGCTTTACATTTTCATTTGAAAGAAAACAACGCAATATTTTATTTGCAATAAATGCAATTGTAATTTTAATGTTTACAGAACCAAAGGCAAAGTTTGTACCCTTTTTAGTATGCATATCGACAGCATCAGAACTGCATTTTACACACTTTGGTAAATATACGTGCGAAATTGCTTGAGATGGTTTCTTTAGTGACATTTTTCAATGGAAAATCCTGCATTTGTTATAGAATTGCTGCTTTAAATGTAGGAGAATTGCAATTTCAATATATTTTATGTTATAGTCTTGAACATAGACTACAACATAAAATATATTGAAGAAATATGTTAGAATAACTGGTCTTGACCTATATTTCTTAGTATTGTAATAATGTCGCTGCACTTATTAAATTTGCAAACACGATTTTACCCAAATTAATATCAAATATAACCATGATTAAAAGAAAATTAAATTATTTCCTTTATAAATAGGCTTACACAATATATCATATGTATGATTAATACCATCGCAATTATTGTTTTTCATTAGCTGATTAATGTTCGTTTGTCGAAAATATTTATGATAAATGTTATGCAAAACATTTATTTATTTCAACAAAAGGACGAAATAATTTAGTTAATATAAAATTGGTTTTTAATTTTAACACGATAATTACGATTTTGTCAACATTATATACTGAGGAGATTCGATATTAAATAAATAAATAAATATAAATATATGGGACACTTACACACACGGTCGTCCGTCCCCAAAGTAAGTAATTTAATACTTGTGTTATGGGTGAGAGACAACTGGCAAATATATACTTATATAATTTTTTACAAATATACCCAGGCTCAAAGACCAACAAATTGATTTATAGAAAATGTTGGCCCTCGGCGGGAATCGGAACCACGACCCGCGAAGCCGAAGGCAGGGCACTACCCACCGCTCCAACGGGCCAGAGATATTGGGCTTGTAATAGTGACATTTGTGACCATAATTATTAATGTGTGGTATATATAAATGCAGCAGAGTATTAGTATTGAGTGGAAAAGTGTTCCGCTGTGCGGTATCCAGCTGAGTATAGACCGACCTCATTTCTTACCGAGGTGTCGTAAAACGCGACTAAGGTAAGTTGACCCACCGTGTGGTATCCGGATTAGTAGAATAGACCACCCTCTTTCTTACCGAGGTGTCGTAAAATGCGACAGAGGTAAGTTGATGTCAGGCAGGCGGCCGGTCGTAAAAATGCAGCCAAATCAAGTGACAGCATGTGTATAACATGTGGTGCCGACCCCACTTAGAGTGGGATAAGGGCAGGAAGATGATGATTGAGTGAAAAAGTGTTGTGAAATACTTAAATATATCACGAGAAATTCTGAGCTGTATATTTTTGTTATTATTAGGTCATTAAAGCACGGCAGAGCCTTGAGAGAGTATTATGCAATAAACTTTATTCAGAGCCCTACCTCTCATGAGAATAAACTTATCCTCCTTATCTAATTGGAATAACCTTATCGAGTAGTTATCGAGATGAATCCTTGGTATAAATATATACTATCCCTTATTCAATGCTGGAGATTAAATATGTGATTAATTAAAAATTCTATATGCAAGCTTAATAACATTTCTCTTAGTTCAAAATACACAAATACAAATATTGTGAAAAGATTGGCCTTTTTTTGTTTTCTGAAATCAGTTTGATACTTGACGTAAGTTACTAACATTCTAATCTTTATTATTTTAATCTAGCTAGGTTTTATTTAAAAAAATCGTATTATCCCTGTTTTTGGGCATAAAAAAATTATTAACATTTAAATTTAATATAAAACACTATTTCTGCCGTAAACTGTCAAGTCAGCGTTGCTTATTATAAGGGCGGTTTCGAAAAATGAAAATACCTAGGATCGAGTCCCACATACCCAATATTTTTTTCTTTTTTTTTGAAGTTTTTTTTTAATTTGCAAAAAATTAACGAGCAAGGCTCGGGCAAACAGTTGCTGTATTTTAAATTGGAACGGGGCACATTGCCGATACGTTAACTCTGATTGCGGATGTGTCGTTAAAAGCGTTAATGTCAGCTGACCCTTGATCAATAAAGCTATGACACTAAGCCATGACACGTACGCCGTGTGGTATCCGGCTGAATAGAATAGTACCACCCTCTTTTCTTACCGAGGTGTCGTAAAAGGCGACTAAGGTAAGTCGACCCGTCGTGTGGTATCCGGCTGAGTAGAATAGACCAACCTCATTTCTTACCGAGGTGTCGTAAAAGGCGACTAAGGTAAGTTGACCCAACGTGTGGTATCCGGTTTAGTAGAATAGACCACCCTCTTGTTTACCGAGGTGTCGCAAAATACGACTGAGGTAAGTTGACGTCAGGCAGGCGGCCGGTGGTAAAAACGCAGCCATATCATTTGACAGCATGTTTATAACATGTTGTGCCGACCTCACTTAGAGTGGGATAAGGGCAGGACGATATATACTAAGCCATGACACGTGTGGTGTTATTAGTAGATATGGAGTATTTCTGCTGTCAATATTAAAATGTAGATTAAAGGTTTATTGCTTAAAGCTGATAGCTATTACTTTATATGAGTTTCAAACAAGTCAGGTAAACTCGATTTTTATCAAAATGATAGTTAATGGGCAAGATAATGATGTACACGTTTTTATATAAGTAAGTTCAAGCAGACGAAGCCGAAGGTCAAAGCTAGATATATTATAAAAGAAGGAAACGGAGAAAAGTTTTAATTAAGCTTACAACTTAATAAAAAATTCAGTGCGATATCGTAAGATAATTTTTTAACTCGACCAAGTTTTGAAGCGGGAATGGTATAAAAAGATTTTTGTAAGTTTTACGTCAAATTTTGATTCAGTATTGGTAATTTCGTATTCTTTGAACTTCTCTATCTGCAATTATCTGAGTATAAATAATACAAAATATCATGTCATACGTTTTAGGAAAATACACTTATTTGAGGATTATTGATCATTGAGAAATATAATTATTTAAGCGTTATTATAACCATTAGTTAAAAAGCTATTTTTAAACTTTTTATTTACGATGTCACTCATATGATTTTATAATAAATAATTTCGAAGCGTAAAGCAAACGTAAAATTCCGATTATATAAAAATCAAAGATTATTAACACAAAAAATAACCATAAACCAAAATGTTGCAAACGTGTTATCAAATTATTTTTTAAATATTAATTATTAACCCTTACAATAAAGACCACAAACACTAAAAGAAAACTAGGTACTAGGTTTAATTAAGCAGTAGTCAATAATTTATTGCTTAATTTACTAAATTTCTTTTCCAAGTAACTATTTGCAAAGAATGAGATTCTTGAGAGATTTCAGAGCAAGACATTGAGAGCGATGCTAGACATACCGTACTATGTTAGTAACAAATACATTCACCGTGATTTAAATCTTAGCACAGTTAAGCAGAAAATTGCTAGATATAGTAAGGGATACCAAGAAAGGATCGCAAGCCATGTCAATAGACTTGCATCAAAGTTGGAAGGCACTGGAAGTGTTATACACTTCCGATTAAAACGGCATAGTGTTCCTATGCTAACAAGAAGATTCGATGTCAGCATATGAAAGGAACTAACCATATTCCTTCTTCGCAACTAGCCACGAAGTCTCACATCACCATCATAATGGCTTATTGTGTATGCACAGATCGCCGTGTTACGGTATTCAATAAAAAAAAAAGAACCCATCAAAGTTAGGATAAAAGTGCGGTGATCTGGAAAAGGTAATCCAGAGGTAGCGTATCCATGTAGCGGCACTAGAGAGCGCAATTCTAGCGCAATAATTATTAACTCATATGATTAGCTTTAGACTTAAGTACAAACTGTAATAGATAATAAGTGTAATAAACAGATTTAAATTAAATTTTTTTTTTTTTTAGGTAATGTATTTTTATGGTGTGGTGAGGCATTTTATCAATATACTAAGTCTATTACAGTCATCATCGTAACGTACTTGTAAGCCGCCATGAACATAGCTTATAACTGGATAGTCTTTGTCTAGAACTAATAGCTAACGGCGAAATGCGAAATCTTAAGATTCACGAAACACTACAAATATAAATGTCCTATTAATTAATATATGACAATTAGGTACTGTAATTTTTTTTTACATCCTCCTGACCTTATCCCACTCTAAGTGGGGTCGGCACAACATATTACGTACAACACATTATATGTCGTCACATGATTTGGCAACGTATTTTACGACCGACTGCCTGCCTGACGTCAACTTACCTCAGTCGTATTTTACGACACCTCGGTAAGAAATGAGGGTAGTCTATTCTACTCAGCCGAATAGGTCACGGCGGGTCGACAGAAATGAGGGTGGTACTATTCTATTCAGCCGGATACCACACGTTGTAAATAATTTTTCGTTTTTCTTTTGCTAAAAAAACTTGTGAATTTTTAGCGTTGCTTTTATTCGTTAGCTATTAGCGAGCACTTTTAACTTGGAATGGCTGAAACGAGCGCGGCACACGGGTTTAATCGACTGGGATGTACGGACATTTCGTTCCGAATAAATTCGCTTATATGATTATTGTTGTCAACCGCTTACGTATGTTTTATGTAATAACGTAAATCTAATATTGAACAATGTCTGTATGTGTGTAAAATTAAATTAACACCAATAATACTCAATGTCATTATCAATAATTTCTGATCAACGATGTCATTTTCTGTTGTTTTTATTTTAAGTGACTATATCCAATATTCTTTTTTATAACGATATTTAATGTCAAATTCAAGAAATTCATCGTGAAATATATACAATATATCTAGTATACAATTCACTGCGATATATTATAGGACTAGCTTTTACCCACAACTACGTTTGCGTGGACTGTTGTCGCGTGATA
Organism: Morpho achilles; assembly: GCA_947086495.1. NCBI lineage: Eukaryota > Metazoa > Arthropoda > Insecta > Lepidoptera > Nymphalidae > Morpho > Morpho achilles. The sequence goes on along the minus strand of CAMTZB010000007.1, from coordinate 11,678,797 downwards.
GGTTGATAATAGATGGAGCTTTCAATATTATCCTATTCCTATAGAATTAGCAGGATTTCTATAGCCTATATGTTACCCCGGTGTATATGCCAAAATTCATCGATATTGGTTTAGCGGATTTTCCGTGAAAGAGTAATAAACACACATCCATACTCACAAACTATCGCATTTATAATATTAGTAAGATAGTAAGATTTATTGTGGCTCGACTGAAAAGACCTTTTAACTAATTCAATTTACATTAGTTTTTGAATTAAAAACACACACTGTTTACATATAATACGGATGTATTCCTATAATATATAATACTGAGCAAAAAGCCAATCAGTTCGTGCTAAAATTAGGTGTTCTATCAGAATTAACATGAAATGCGAAATGAAATAGTTCCATAAAGCTCAAAGGCAAATTCATAACACACAAAGCCACCATCATTAATGTTTCCCATAGAAATGAGAACATAGGTATTAATCGAAAAGTTAATAAATGATTGAATACTAATTTTATTTTTTATTGTAATAACTATAGAAGGGAGTTGCGATAGGGAAAACACCTTGACTGACTTGTTTAAGAAAAAGAAATGTTCAATATGAATATAAGCTTGTTTTAATAGCTATAACAATAATCAATTTAAGAAAATGAAATCGAATCGTACCAAAATGTACGTTGTTTGCATTAATCTGTAATGCAACAGTGTAGATAATACGATAATCTGTTGGATCAGTGGGTCTTGAATATACATATTTTTATCTCATAAAGCCCTTTTAGTCGTCCGACCACAAACATGCAGTTGGGATATTCATCAAAGATTAGAATTCTATTATAACATTACATGCTAAGATAATAGGAGTTTAAAAAAATTATTTACGTAAATAAGTAACTAAACGACCTGATCGGAAAAAACCGAAACTATTTAGAAATCCTCTATTACGATAACATTCTAAGTAACTACGTCATAATAAATTACAGATAAAATTGGAGATATTTAGTGAACACAAAAAATACCGCTCAAACAATCACCGAATACTCAAAATCCCGAAAATCAATTTAACGTAATAAACGATAAACCTTTCTATACAAAGATTTATTTTTTTTGCTATTATGCGGTTAACACAGATTTTAAATTAGAAAAAAGTGAAGTGATAACATTTCTGTCTTCATTCTTCAAAAGTTTACAAATCGTTTTTATTTTATTTTTTGTATTTATCACTCAAAAAGTTTACTCTGTATACTACAATGAGCTTTTATTTAGCATTTCAGGGAACTAATCTACTTAATCATGTATTTTTATTGGTATCTAAAAATCCAACATTATAATATCATTTAATCGCTCATACCTTATCACTCCTCACTTAATTCACTCGTTCACTATCATTTGATCAAATATCTGACCATCATCATTATCTTATCAATGGTCTCTTATATTACATACAACGATATCATTTGAAGCAATAAATCACAAAATTTTACCCGAAGCATTTAATTTATATCAAGATACGTGAATTTATTGATATTCAAAACCTTCGAACTCTTTATTTTATCTTAGTTTTAACTTCCTGCCACCGGAAGTTGTAACAAGGATTTTATGACATCTAATGAACGGAAACAGAAAGCAAGTAAAAGTTAAAAAGCTTAAAATATAGCACAACCGCAAAATCAAAAAATAGTATGTAATACAAAAGTTGTTTCATTCGAGTTTACAATTTGCCTTTAATTTTCAGATTTTAAGATAAAATAATGATAAAACCTTTCCTAAATAAAACAGGGAAACATTTAACAATAAAAAGTTAATTTATAAAAGCAGGCCTTACTTTACGGTGGTCTATAATACTAATTCAACAATTATTTTACTATATTCCGAAAATAAAAGCAAAATAATATTTTAATTATTTTTGAATAAAGAGTATATTCCAATATAAGAATCAAGGAGAAACTAAATACAAATTACAACTTCCATTAAATTATCAGATTCAATACATATCATAAGGAGTTTGAAACAGTTCTGTAAGCATCGAACTGAGTGAACAAACGTTGGAACTCAAACCAATTAATTAGTTGGCATTTATAAGTAACGGGGTTGAATATAACTTGCCAATACATATTGCTGCAATAAAATTATGGCCGCAAGAGTAAAATATTACATTGGCTGTATTACATTTTTGCTTTACACTATAAACCATCAAAATGCAAATTGGAAAGGTGATTAATAATTTTACATTGGTTTGAACTTAAATTAAAATTACCTTACGTCTTCTTTTACTGATATTATTGGTAGAGGCAACCATATGTGTTATAATATAATAGTACCTGGGTGACCATTTTTTTTAAAATATATTAATAATTTATTAAAAAAAAAAAAAAAAAATAGAAAGCGCCGATGACATGTGGAATTCGATCCCGGGTTGTGAACATTTTCGGTCCGTGCGTTACCTATCGGCTGTACAACATTGTGTTTAACACCTAAAAAAAACAATTTCAATTCTACATTTTAAAATTTTTGAATGCTCAAAAACAGGGATAAAACTTTTCTTTAAATAAAACATGAGATTTATCGATTTAAAAATACTAACATTTATTACATTTAAATTCATTTTACAAATTAATGCTTCTGTCACATGCCAAAATAACGTGTTCAATATCTTTTGTGACACCGCAAGACTCACAGTTTGTTGAATGTTTTTCAAACCTGCCCAAAGGCATAGGAACAGATCTTAATGATATAACAGAAATCTCCGTATACTGCTCGTGTGTTTGCAATCCCGGATTTGAAGTTATTAAAATTGTTAATGGATGCATTTTGTACTGAAGTATTTTGACAGTAGCCTTTTGAAATATCAGATATAACTAGTGCCTTGGAGCAGACTTTCCTTTAACAATAAAATCTGAGTCAAGCATATGTATGCCCAAACAAATGGTATCTTCTTATTTAAGTGTATTGGGACTGCACTTTAGGCACTGCAGTATACGAAAAATTGCTTTAGAGGATTTGTTTATCGAATTTTTCTTTAGTAAATCCGGCATTTGTAAATTTGAAGTAAAATGTGCAAGAGCTGCACGACTTACCTTAATATATTTGAATGTACAGTTCAAATAAAAGCAGTGTACGTACTTGAAATTAATGTCCTTTCAGTTTTAAATGTCAGTGCATTATATTCTGAACACACGTACGTTAATGCAGTGTCCCTAGCTTGTTTCATTAAACTTCTTTTGTAGTCTGCAAACTTAAATGTAGCGGTGCAACTAACGAGCGAGAGAAATATTTTACTTGTTTCTATATGTAACATGTTTTTTTCAACTTTAATGTTTGAAAAAAAAATGGCATTTTTTACTTAGTTAGACCTTGTATGACAAAATTTCTTCTTTATTATTATTTTTATAACTTATTTTTCAAATAATGCTTCGAGATTTTTTTGCATTTGAAGCTTATACATTAAGTTTTCTTAAAGTTTATAAAATTGTCGGTAACATTCAAGCTAAAAGCATTAACAAAAAAATGGTAACAGAAATAACAACTTTTCTGGTTTTAAGTAAAATATGAAGAGTTTGAAAAGAGCACTTTCTGATTAAGGCTTCATGCTAAAGTTGATAATGAGAATAAACATTCAATATTTTGAATCACAATACCCATCATTCTCCTGGCCTTATCCCACTCTAAATGGGGTCGGCACAACATGTTAAAACATGTTGTCATATAATTTGGCTAGGTATTTTACGACAGGCCGCCTGCCTGACGTCACCTTAGCCACCTTTTGCGACACCTCGATAAAAAAGGTAGGTCTATCCTACTCAGCCACACGGTTGAATTACAATTCCACAATAATTGTATTCTTTAGCGTAAAATAAAGCATCTGCTATGTGAAAAAAAAATTAAGATTGTATCGCAGAAATTTTGAAAATTCTGAAGTCCAATTTGTGTATTGTTCAATAACAATTGAAACACCTGTAAATATTCACCGAACTTTTTATCAGAAATTCCGAAATTTATTCATTGCCGCCCTCTCTCTTGGATGAATAAAAATAAGGAATACGTGCGAAACACCGTTAACCTGGATACATTATTCGGGATTCAGAGAAAGTATTATCTTACATTAAGGGTTGATGGTGGTCGCCAGAGATAATTTTCTTCCTGAAATAAACATTTAAAAGGTGCTATAAAGTTTAATGCAAGATCTAAACTATTAACATTATTTCCTATATAACGCTTACGATATTTCCCAAATTCTATCTCTGTTTCTACTTCTACTCTATCTACACTTCTGCTTCGGGGACAGTACAGTAAAAATGACAACAAGAAGAAGCAGCAACATGCTTGAACCTTTGGCCATTCTTGTAAGAGCACTCAAACATGCCAATTGTTGCAAACTGTTTTATGATAAATAAACTTAATGAAACTTTCATAGTACAGTAAGAGTTATATGTATGTGATGTTAAAGTTAAATACAAAGTGATATTGATTTCGAAAATTCTGGATATAGATTACGACTTATATTACAGAACAATCTATATTAAAGAGCATGTCAGTGTAGTTTACAACTTATTTGTCTTGAAACAAGTTTCTTAATGGCACATAAGGAACTAACTGTGCCTGCAGCTTCATCCATGTGAAAATTAATGTGTCAATAATTTTTTCCCAAATTAAAATTTTGTAACATAAAGTAGAAGTAGTTATCGTCAGTTAATCATAAGATATTTTTACATAACTTTCACCGTTTACATAGCACACGTCAAGAAAGCTTTAAATTTCGCCGTTTTCGCATAATTTTTGATAACTGCTCCTCTCTTATTCATCTTAGCGTGATTATATGTATAGTTTATGGCCTTCCTCGATAAATGGAGTACACTCAAAGACTTTTTCAAATCGGGCCAATAGTGTTTGAGATAAGAGCGTTCAAACAATCAAACAAGCAAACTCTTCAGCTTCATATATTAGTATAAGTATGGATACACCGTGATTTACAGCAGGGCTTCTTAAACTGTGGGTCGCGACCCTCAGGGGGGTCGCGAGACTACTGAAAGGGGCGTCGCAAAGATCTGATACTTTTCTATCATTATTGATACAACTACAAAATTAGTAATTAAAATTTTAAAATTAGTATACACACTACGTACAAATATAAATACAAATAAAAATCATACAAAATACTATTTTAGTTTTATTATAACTATTTTTTGAAAAATATTTATATGGAGGAGGGGGTCGTTTAAAATTTTTTAAGCTTGAAGGGGGTCGCTATATAAAAAAAAGTTTAAGAAGCCCTGATTTACAGAATAAATACGTCCGCAACAACAATAAAGCAATAATGCGATTAAGGATCAAATTATAATTTAAGTGTATGAATAGAAACACTCTCATATCTAGAGTGGGATGATTCTAAATATTAATGTCCAAATAAGGTTTATGTTCAGCAAGCTCAATACATTGGCTTTAAGTTGAAGGGTTTAGTACATGACTGAAAATATTTGCATTGTTTCGTGAAATATGCTTGCCTGTAGTTGCTGCTTGCTAGTAGCGTTTAAATTTATATGACTTTGGAACCGTTTATGTTTGTTGTTTTATATAGCATTTATATTTAATTAAACTTATAATTAATAAGTATTATAGTTTAAGAGGTACTCTTATAACTATTTAACATAATATATTTTGGCACTGTCATTGATACAATACTTTGGATAAATGTATTCGGCTTTACATTATAAGGAGTTCAGGATTAGGAGTAAACTATAAGGCAAATTAATTATCCATTTTAAATTGATCCATGTGGGAGAAATTACTTGTACATAATATTTTACTACTTATTACGTTTGATCGATCTGTAAATAACATGTTTGATACACCGATACCAATTATCAGATTGAGAGACAAAGGTTGTTTTGGTGGTGTAGGCAAATTTGTCCGAGTTGATTTATATCATGGTAGTATTTTTAGCAGGTATTGGATAATAACATCAACAATAAGACATAAGATATATATATATATATATATATATATATATATATATATATATATATATATATATATATATATATATATATATATATATATATATATATATATATATATAATAACATAAGATAATCATGAATGAAAAACTTTTCATCTTCAGATCTTCATCATATCGTTGAGCGATAGATTCCTTCAAACGGCACACAATCCTGTGGAGTCCAATTTTGGATGAAGTTATATAGCGGGGACCTTTGGGCAGTCCAAACGGGTTTATCGGACGTCCATCTAAAAAGGTCCCCTAGGCGGTCGATGGATCTGATGCTCCCGATGCATCGTCTACGGAGGGAGGGGCAACTTTTTAGGCTCCGACCAATAGGTGGCGCACTCTGCGGTTCAGAGTTGCTGCTGTCGGGGATGTGGCAATGTGTACAACGGTACCCTGTCGCCACCACTAACAGCGTGGTGGAGCACTCAACTTGTTTTAGTCGTTGTGAGGCCGATGTACGGGGGGCATGAGAGGTTTTTTCTTGATAAAAAAAGGACAAAGTCATATGTAGCTAGTAGTTTTTTTTCTTGAATTGTTACTATTTTGAATGGTATTTCAAATTTAATATTGCATCAAATTGGGACGGCAAAGTGACATTCAATATTAAGTGATATTCACTGTTTAATAAGTGATTAATTCCGTCAGGTAGACGGAATATGTCGGGTGACTTGTTTCTATTCGATTAAGATTTATATGACAAACGTGTATAACTTCCAAAAGCTTTCAGTAATATTAGATTAAAATGCCCGTTTAAATCAGAACATCGTAGATTGCTCGACTGGATTTACTTATTTAGGTCGCGTAGTGTCTTTAGTACAGAAAATTGTGACGAAAGCTTTACATTTTTATAACTTCTAAGTTTCTATCTTAAGCTTCTCAGTAGATTTTTATATTATCAACATAACTAGGTCTCTGCTTTGATCTTGGCAATTTTCCCTTATGAGAATATATTTAGTACTTCATGTAAAAATGGAGTGTTCAATATGCAACGGCAATAACTTTATATATAAAGCAGTGAATGCCTTTTACGTAATAAAGTAATAACAACTTAGAGCTTGAAATAATTGTTGTTATTCTTAATTGAATTTATGAAGCTAGGAAACTTACAGTACAATCTTTATCTTTAATATTTAAAAGATAAGAAAGTTAATATATATTTTCTGGATCACGGAAACGGATCTAACGATTTTCCTGAAATTCAGCATGTAGGGAGTTTTGGGGGAAAAAAAATCGTTCAAGAGAGGTTTGTAGAATTAATGTAGAATTGAAAGCAAACAATTTTAATGCTGTATGCTGTGACAGCCGACTGGTAACGGGTGGAGCGAAAATGTTCAAAACCCGGTTTCGAATCCTACATGTTATTGGCGCTTTCTTTCTTTTTTTTCTTTTTTTAAATATTTTTTTATATATATCTTTTAAAAAATTACCGAGCAAGGCTCGGTCACCCAGGTACTGTTGTATTATACGCCATGTGTTTACCCATCTGAAGTGAGAGAAGACACAAATCATCTTTTGTAAAAATTATGTTGACGAAAAATGCTTTTTTGTATTAATCAATGCTGTAACTGCCAATAAAACAGTTCAAATAAACGCTTATAACATGTAAACAATATGCTGAAATTGTTTGCGAAGTCAGATCAAGTACCAAGTATTGGGAGAAATTAATTAATAAACTTATTAACCAGCGTTGTGTTCTTGGTTAGTTACGATCAGAATTTAATACAAATTCAAGTAACAGCATACAATATTTGTAATTGTGTGTGTACCTACTCGTTTATATTTACAAAATTAATTGGCCATTTCGAATATACAAACAAGCGTGCGCAAATATATTAAAGATCAAGAAAGCGGTATTTAATATACAAACTTCGCTTATTGTTTATACATTTATAAACCACTTAAGTTTCATCATTCTTGATATGTCAAATTTTTGTATTTTTTACTATATTTTGGGATACTATAATTGAATTTGAGTGTAAATATCCTTTAGGTCTTATTAACGAGACATCATATAATAATAAATCCAATGGATACTTTCATATGGGTATTGCGGTGCAATTAATAATATAATGTCTGCCAATAAATTTTTGTCGTGTGGTATCCTGCTGAGTAGAACCGACCACCCACATTTTTTACAGAGGTGTCGTAAAAGGCGACTAAGGTAGTCGTAAGTTGACGTCACGCAGGCGGCTGGTCGTAAAAAATTAGCCAAATCATATAACAACTTCTTTTAAACATGTTGTAACGACCCCACTGATTTCTAATGTGATTAAAACAACAACAACAAATACTTACATATTATATTACAATTACTGCAATAATGTATTACAGTAATTGTAATATAATATGTAAAATATGTAAAATGTGTATGTGTAAAATTAGTATGTGGTATTTTTTTAAAGGTTTAAATTTCAAACAGCAAACAGGCTCTCTTTAAATAATGTATCACTGAAAACAGATAATACAACTGTATTTTTGGAAGTGCCCTTGGATACAAAACTCCAATGAAGCACACACATTACAACTCTTGCAGGGAAACTTAGTTCAGCGGCCTACGCTGTTCGAAAGATAAGACAGTTCACATACGCCGAAATTGCAAAACTTGTTTATTTTGCTTACTCCCATAGTATTATGTCTTAAGAACATTGCTGTGAGGTAATTGCGCTTGCGCGTATATTAAAAAAAAATGTATTCGCAAAAGGAGCACTACGTGACATTTACAATTTAAGTTGGCGTGATCCCTGCGAGATAAGTTTAAGGAAAAAGGTATTGGTACATTTCCAAAGGTATTACATACAGTCTTTGCGGCTCGTCCTTTAGTCGTCTGTGGGTTTAGGTATAAGATTCCATAATAAAATTCCGCAATCCATTTTAGCTATGCCATTACAGCGGTTTAAAACACTGTTGAAAAGACGCTGATACAGAAAGATATACTGTTAAAGGATTACTTAAATAACAAGAATGCCTCCCCTCGATCCTGTAAAAGCTAGCAATGACTAAATGTATCTTGTAATAAGAATCATATTTTGAAAAGAGCAACCGCTGAGTTTCTTGCTGGCTCTTCACTGTAGGGACAGCTTTCCCAACAAGCAGTAGAGTTGACGATTCAAAAGCACTTGTTTACAAGTTTATTTGAATAAAGAATATCATGAATTTCAAAGAATTTGCAATTTCAGAAGTACTATCGTCACTCAAATGTTTCTAAATCCAAAAGTTGTATCAATATTACATGATTTTGTTTTGGTTTCGACAAAAATAGATTTTTGGAAAGCGGCGGTATACTCGTATAACCTCTATGGACTTCCGATTTGGGAAATAGTCACGTATTTTTGCTTATACTACTGTAAGAATATTATATTAGAAATTCTCGCCCGAGTCAACCCAACTGGCGTTCCACAATCGTTATTAAATCATAATTTGGGTTTCTTTCGCTTTTCCATATGTGTGCATTGAAATCAGATTACGTTTTATCCACTTTTTGTTCCAATTTTGTAATATAAAAACACGGACAAAATGAACGAAATTTTACAAAAGATTCATTTACACATTTATATCATTTACACAGTTACAGACTCTTTTCTGGAAATTATGTGATATAGGATAATTATTTTTAAATAAACTAAAAATAATATGAATAAATAAAAGGATCATCACTATCGATAAAATTGTGACATGCTTTGTCAATACTTAAGTACTTATTACAGTATGTGAAAATAACACAAAAATGCACCATTAATTGATATTTAACTTCTCATAAAAACTAATTCTTTCATTTATAATAGATTAATGCAGATTGTTATTAAAGGTAGGCTGAGATTAGGACAAAATATATTTTAAAATTTTTATAAACAACAATATACTTGTAAACAAAACGTGATAGTTAGTAAATAGCTCTCCCATAATATCAAAAGGATAATTCAAAAAGTCAAAATTCTACATACTCATATAATGACCACAGAATAATAAATTATTCATGATGATTTTGAATAGCGGTTAGCGAAATTGAGTCTAATTTGATTTTAACAAATAAATCATTGGTATTCTAAATTTTGAATTACATAGTTATCCGCTAATTGGAAATTTAGGACTGTTCACGTAGAATTGCGATTATAAACCACGAACGCGTCGAAAATAGTCTAACAAAATATAATGTTCATGTGAAGAGAAGTTTAAATTTATATCAGGCATATCATCACTCTCTTGCCCTTATCCCAATCTAAATGGGTTCGTCACGACATGATTTAAATATGTTGTAACATGATTTAGCTCATTATTTTACGACCAGCCGTCTGCCTGACGTTAACTTAATTTAGTCGTCTTTGACAGCACTTCCGTGGCGGCTGGAGGGTGATCTATTCTACTCAGCTGGATAGCACATGGCGGATCAAATTACCTTAGTCGCCTTTTACGACACCTAGTTAAGAAATGAGGTTGGTCTATTCTACTCAGCTGGATACCACGTGGCGGGTCAAATTACCTTAGCTCCCTTTTACGACACCTCGGTAAAAAATGAGGGTGGTTTATTCTACTCAGTCGAATACCACACGGCGGATATTTATATCAGGCATAGTTATGTAAATTAAGGATTATATGAATCTTGACATATCGGGAATAAGTTAAAAATATTAACAGATTCACGAGCAATCATAAATTTCGGTAAAAACATGGCCGAACGTCATGACGATAACCGTATTTTCCTTTAATAAATGGATATATTATGACCATGAAACACGTTTTATTAACAGCTATGTAAGGCATAAGGTCTGAATTTCTCACGTAGGTGTACGTGTCTCGGAATGTCGCCTATGGAATTTCCAGTGCAGGATTTTGGTGGCGAAATATACGACGAATTATGAGGTGGCTTAAATATTTCATAAAAAGAGCAATAATATCGTTATTGCACGCTTTGAATACGAAAGAAAATATTAACTAACACTTTTTTATTATATACACGCGAACTCCACGATATTAAATAATAAAAATTGTTTTTGAATTTTATGTATATTCATGAAATATATATGTCAAATACAATTTACGATTTGAAAGCTTAATTCTTATACGAAAGGAATAATAAAATCATAAAGCCATTAAGCAATTTTTAAATCTGTATTCTCAATTTGTAGAATTAGAAGAATGGGTTTGAACTACATAAGAGCATAAAGCTTTTTTTTATGTCAGGAAAACCCATTATGGGTCATACCCGCCCGACGATGAGCGGCGGGTATGTCGGACTCGCACCGACTAAAAACCTGACATTGCTCCACCATGCTGCTGGTTGCGGGGACAGGGTACCGTTGTACAGATTGCCCCCGTCCCCACCAGCAGCAACTCTGAACCCCAGAGTGCGCCACCTCTGGGTCGGAACCACTCTAAAAGAGGCCCCTCCCTCCGCTAATCGATGTATCGGGAGCACCAGATGCATCAACTGCCTCGTGGAACTTTTCAGATGGGCGTCCGATAAAAAGAGTTTAATGTTGCTCTTATCAGAAATTCAATAGTTAATTGCTCGTACCATAGAATTTAGTAACATCGTGTCACATCAAACTTTTACCTTTTTTTTTTTTTTTTTGGGGTGCCAAAGTGGTCGGCCTCCTCGGCCATACCAATCGGCCAATCCAGTTGTCCCTCTGATTAGCAGAGGGCAATCTGGACGGGCCGGGGACTTCGGGGGGGTTGGGGTGAAGTCCCTAATGAGCGACGGGTCCAGTTGGGCTTACTCTAAGTCTGGCTGGACATGGTTACGGCCACCGTCGGCGAAACCCGGAAGCCCAGCAATGGGAACGGGGACCTTCGGGTTGCGAGGAAGAAAACCTCTATAAAAAATTACCCGGTGGGGGCGGAAACGCCCACCAAGGCGTTGGGGCCCCTACTTGGGGCGCGATCTCTCCCTGTCGACCGTGACATAGCAAACACGGTGGGCAGGGAGCGATCGTGGGCAGCGATGGCCTCCTTTAGCTCTGCGGAGGGGGGCGGAGGGAGGCGGCGGAGCGGTTCCACGAACTGTTGTTCTGGATCCAATCTGCTGCTGGTGAGTCCAGGTGTTAGTGACTCGCCCAAGCCCATCGTCTGCCGCCCTAACTGGGGACCTTCGGGTGTTCCGAACGGGGTACATCGGACACCTGGCTTACAGGTCCCCGAGGCGGTCGGTGCATCTGGTGCTCCCGATGCACCGGTTAGTGGAGGGGGGTTTCTCTTTCGAGGGGCCCCTACCTGGAGGTGTTTATTCTCTGGGATCAGAGCTGTCGGCGGGATGGGGGCAAAATGTACAATGATACCCTGTCCTTGCCATTGGCAGCGTGGTGGAGCACACAGGTCGTTTTAGTCGGTGCGAGTCCGACATAACCGCCGCCTGTCCCCGTCGGGCGGCGGTACCCATAAGGGGTTTTTTCCTGTATAATAAAAAAATAAAAAAAAAACTTTTACTTTTAACACTTAAAATATGGTGTATGATAACTACAAAGAAACAAAAATGAACAACCGTTTTGAACTGTTGTCGGATCACGATGCAAATTAATACGCGCCTCTGGACGGAGCACATGAATATGCATGGATGGTTCCCGGTTCGGAATAATATCAGAATCTCGCTCCGACGTGCGGCGCCACGATTGTCAGCAAGTGCACGGGCCGTGTCCGCTTGTTTCAATAAATGTTAAATTTTTTCATAAACAAATTACTCGAGAAACAAAGTCAAGACAGTTTTATTAATGTTACTAACCACTCTTTATATTTAATGTTTTTTTGAAGTCATACACGTAATATACTATTACGTTCCACGTAACGTGTACTACCTTTTTAATTTACTTCCTCCTCCTCGCGTCGCATTCCTTATTACCGAGGGTCGTGATCCCTACGATTAGGAAGCAGGCTTTCTCGAAGGACTTCCTTCCATCTGCTTCTGTCCTTGGCCATGTGGAGTGCAACATGCAGTTTGGAGTCCAGTGTAGTACGGATCTGGTCTGACCATCTAATCGGGATGCGGCCTCTTGGCCGTTTCCCGTCCACTTTCCCGGTGACCAAGAGCTGCTCTAGGTTATTACCGTCTTTCCGGGCGATGTGACCAAAGAACTTCACCCTACCAGAACCTTTATAGTATAGATAATATAGAAAGGGAGGATAATAAGTCGGAAAGCGGACTCCGGGCCTTCGGGACATCGCTAAGAAGAAGAAGAAGAAGTAAGAAATCTATTTTTTTTGGTATTTAATGCAATAGAAGAATTAAATACACAGTGAGGTAAGCTTAAGAAGTTATACATATAGGTTTCTCAAATTCTCTCAATTTATAACTTTTATGATATATAATTTATTTACATAACTATTTATGTGTAATTATATGATTCAAAATCTCATCCAGTACGATATCAATATTAATGTATTGAGATTTTTTCAAGGTTATATAGTTCCTCATTGTATAAAAAACTTTTAGCAAGCTATTTGTTGGTATTAAGGAGCTATCCTACTTATTTATTACTAATTAGGAGACGGTTTTATATAGCGATTACAAATAGTACTGTACAAGATTTTCCCAAAGTTTTTCTATAGTGCGATAATTCTTATTCCTTAAAAATGAAGACCTACAAATAGTAAATATTGAATCTTCAGATTCCTTGCCATAAAGTAACGGCTTGTTACTATCCCATTACTGGACATGTAGGCCTATGCCTCCGGAAATATATGGAAAGTCTCTCCGGTTTTGCAGATACGACCTACCACATTGCTCCCTCCGATGCGGATTAGTAGGTAACATATATCTTTAGAATTCTCTAGAAATATTTAGAATTTCTTGTTTTTCTTCACACATATAATAAAATGCAATTATCAATCAAACACATAAGTTTAAATATAAAAACTCATTAGTGCCTGCACGGAGTTTGAACTCATTGACATTCACGAACAAGTCGCACAGTGTCACCGCTGCGCTATATATCACAGTTCCTTGCCATAACAGTAAATAACAGCACAAAAGAAAAGTCTTTAAACAAACTAGTCGCATTAAGGAATGTGTGAAATACCTCACCGATACATCGCTCTAACTAATAAAATGAAGTTTAATTTAAAATCTTGTTTGAGGATCACATTGCTTTAATTAAAGCTGTTTTTAAGAGCCTCCGGCGGTGGTCTCCCCATTCCCCACTATTCATTACTCCTCGAGGCTACAAATGCCGATGTTTGGTTTAATTAGTTTCTGTTAGAAGCCCTTCGATGTTCTTGATTCAATATAGGATACTTAATAACTTCTGAATCTTTTTTAAAAAACAGAATTAATTACATTAGCTTGGCGTTTGGGTGCTTTTGTAAAAGTTTAAAGTGGCGTATGATCTGCATTTTCCGTGAATAAAAACATGATAACACTTAACCCGTTGTCTTGTTTCTTGTAAATCGTTTTAATTTCAATCGCAAAGATTCCAGTTAAAACTATCTGCCGTTTACATCAACTTTGAGCATTAATACCTGTTCAGGTAATTGATACAAAGTCTCAAAAAATGTTCTTCCTGCCCTTATCTCACTCTAAGTGGGGTCGGCACAACACGTTATAAACATGCTGTCACATGATTTGGTTGCGTTTTTACGACCGGCAGCCTGCCTGACGTCAACTTACCTCAGTCGTATTTTACGACACCTCGGTAAGAAAGAGGGTGGTCTATTCTACTAAACCGGATACTACATGGTGGGTCAACTTACCTTAGTCGCCTTCTACGACACCTCGGTAAGAAATGAAGTTGGTCTATTCTACTCAGCCGGATACCACACCGGATACCACACGGAAGTCTCAAAAAATGAAATAGTAAAAATTTGTAACTAAAACTAAAATTAATACATGAGCACATTTTTGTGATTCCCGAACGAACGTTACATAACGCTGTATCCTTTACTGATTCAAAGCACTGGTTAACCGCAGGCGGTACTACAGTAAATTTCATCGTGACATATTACATGCTTTTACAATATAAATCATAGTGCTAACGCTCCTGAATACTTATTCAGGAGCAAGCGTTTCCATTTATATTTTTTATGGGTCGTTGTAAAATACTCTTTCGGCAGACCACTACTGTACAAATTGTGGTATGTATGCTTAGCATTAGTCCTGAAATAACCTTTCGCCTATCAAAAGAAGGCTCCAACGTTTGCTGTGAAGCATTTTAAAGTACTGTGTGACCAAGGTCTTGCGTAGATGCTATGTTGTGAGTGTGCGGAGAACGGACGCGTACCGGCCCGGTCCAAGGTAGACATACGACCGGAGACGCTTACAAATAATTGTCGGCATCATATTATACATTATATCTTGATAATTAATTGTATAATGTAACTTAAATGCAATAAACCATAATTATACAGTTCTCATTTTTGCGTATATTTCGAACTTGCGAACTTCTCTAGATATTTCTAGATCTATTATCTTGGCACTGATATCCACACTTAGTGTTAGGGATGAGTTAAATATATAAATTCACAAAATAAGGCTGAACTATACACCTGAATGCTCATTAAACAATCGACTAAGTAATAACACTGTAATAACAATCGACTTAAAACTTTGTTTCACAAGGTTCTAATAAACTGTCAGTTAGCTTATTCGGAACATATCTGACACATATCTCGGAATTTTGCCTTTCTCAGGTTTCTGATAGGCTTATTCAGCACTTAAAGTCCCTAATAAGTTAACAGGTACGTCATGTGGCTGTTATTTTGTTTATCTGCTGGATAGCAAATACCTATTTCAAAATGGCCGCGTTTTTTCAAACCTTTGTCTGTTTCTTAGTTTATTTGTCGGTTAACTATCCGACACTTTATCAGTAACTTGTGAAACAGACCTTAGTATTGCGTTTCGATTTCTGCGAAAGAACTGGTTTTGTGAGTCAAATAATAATAAAAAATACGTTAGGTTTTAGTTTTGTTTACTATATCTTCCTTTTTAAATATAAGAGTCTATAGTATATAAAACCAATACTTTAGTATAATGAATTGGGCCAACACTGAAATAATTAGCTAATTAAAACGTTTTGAAGCAGCTAAAAAGAATTATATCAGCTAATGTTTGCTGGCGTTTGGCGGCGAGCTCCAGTAATTTGTCACAGCCGGCGGGGGATGTATATTCAAACGAAGAGATTTTGTTGCAACGACATAAATCTCCGAGAAAAGGCGAGATAGAAGTTACGTGAATATATATATTTACGATATAAATGGTGCTTTACTCAGGTTTCATTTCGAAAAAATTCTAGTAAAAGAATAAAGATTACTTATTACTTATTACTTATTAAAAGGTTCTATATGCGTATATACTTGGTCATTAATATAAACGGACAAGGTATTAGCGATTCTCCTAGGAATAAAAAAAATATTACATTGAGCGGGTCATTTTAGGATAATATACGATAAAGACCTCGCAAGGTAATTTTCATTTTCCCTTAATGATAGGTGCATTTGTGATGGCTTCTACTTCTACTCTTCTACTAGGTACTTCATTTCAAGCGGCATAATACAGTACCTTATGCAAGTCTTCCTACAAACTTTTTGAAATTGTCTCTCATTTATTTTTATATACTAATATAGCATCTAACCCCTGAAGTATCAAACGCCTAACATTTTTTTTCTAAAATGACGAGACAAAAGTGGCTATAGCTGGGATAAAGACTCACCCTTCGTCATTTGGTTTTGCGGCTCATTGAACTATATGATTTCGCTATTTTTACTGAGCTCATTTATTTCCACGCTAAGATAATTGATTTTATTGTTTTATACATTATTTGTCGTTTTATTCATAGGGTATGGCATTTATTTTACAAGTTGTAAGACAGGCCATGTAAGTATCGAATTTCAAAACACATGCAGTAATATAATTCGTATTAGATTATATATTATAAAACACACATTTATCATTCACATATTCAAATGTCCCAAAGGAATAATATTTTGAAGTCATAATTGGTATACCGGAGAGTTTACAACTTAATCTGAATAGAAATTTAAATCGCTATCAAGTTTGAAATAGTACTGAGTTAACCAATTCAAATAACTATTCATAATCCATTTGGGCTTTAGACCGTGTATAGTAGAAATATTTGTTAGTCATAAATCCAAGCACTATATACTTCTAGCATAGAAATTGTGATACTTTGATTCGTGCGTTTGCGTAGTTGTTAGGCAGTCTGCGCATGAGACACTGTAAGGGTAGATTGAAAGCCTGACACAACGACATACAATAAAAAGCGTTTTATTAGTAATTTTATTTATTTAATAATTGCTTTGTATAAATTAAACCCTTCACTTATTATACTAGTCAATTAATTATAGAAATCATTGAGCGCCTCCTTATCCGCCGTGTGGTATCCGGCTGAATAGAATAGTACCACCCTCATTTCTTACCGAGGTGTCGTAAAAGGCGACTAAGGTAAGTCGACCCGCCGTGTGGTATCCGGCTGAGTAGAATAGACCAACCTCGTTTCTTACCGATGTGTCGTAAAAGGCGACTAAGGTAAGTTGACCCACCGTGTGGTATCCGGTTTAGTAGAATAGACGACCCTTTTTCTTACCGAGGTGTCGTAAAGTACGACAGAGGTAAGTTGACGTCAGGCAGGCGGCCAGTCGTAAAAACACAGCCAAATCATATGACAGCATGTTTTTAACATGTTGTGCCGACCCCACTTAGAGTGGGATAAGGGCAGGAAGATGATGATTGAGCGCCTCCTTATACGAACAGCGTACATCACGGCTTTATTAATCATATAGTTTATGATTGAGTTGGGATAATCCATATTACACCTTGATAAGCTTATTTCTCAAGGTATAATACGAGCTTACATGATTTGTGAGGCTACTATATCTTAAACAGTATTTGTTAATTTGATTATAGTTATCTAAGTAAGACAGCCGTCACCTATCACCAAAGTCGCCATTTAACCAAAAATATTGTATAATTCGCAAGTTCAAACCCCGGAATGGATTCAGAGACTTTGCAGATTGCTAGATCTATTTTTTAATTTTTATTATAAGAGCCCAGTCGCAATTATTAAACACCTTATCTTTACACCTATTTATACTTCAACTTAACTTTAACTTAGTTAAACTTTGTACAAGTTAATTAAAACTTTCATTGCTTCTAATAATGGTTTCGCTAATATTATCATTAAGCCACCAGTAGATTAAGCGAATGTACTTTACTCATTAAGTAGGCAAATTTTATTTTGATAACTAAACAAATATTACACAACAAAATATTTTTGCTTTAGGCATTTTTTAGATATGTACATAAATAAAAAATTATATAATATTACTTGGTGTTGCGAACCAAACGATTTAATCAAAGCGATAGGTAATCAACTACAAATTGATTAAAATATTTTATCTCAATGACGACATTAATTTTATTGACCTGTTTCATAATTAAGACTTAATTGAATTGGGATAAAATTTAAAATTGCCTTTGAAACTTAATTACAAGTATAAAGGCACATTAATTTTACAAAATGTTCTTTTCTTATTTTGTCCTTTTTCAACCTATACACGTCCATTGCTGGACATAGGTGGGATTCCCATGACATGGGATGTTGGATCCCTTGGCTTGCTGGGACATTTTTGTCATCGACTTTCTACTTAGTCGTGGGTTTAGCAACTAAACTATAGTTTTACCCTATTAAATTATGGTTAAGGTTAAGCAAATAATGATTATCTATATGATAATTTTTTGGTAAACTTGCTCCACTAAATAGTTTTGAAGTAAGTTACTAATAGTTAAACTAAGATGCGTAATTCTGACTTGAATTATAACAACCAACTTGCATGGATGAACCCTTTTTAGTTCTTAAAATTGTTAGTAAAATTAAAAATAGGCCAGTTAATTAATTAAGATTCCTACGTCAGGAAACTTTTTTTTTACTTACTTACTTACATCAGGAAATGAAATCCCATGTTTTAGCTTTGACGCAGAAATAGATTTTATAATAATAGGAAATTCCATTAGGAGTAAAATTCCAACATTAAATACATTTGACTTCATTCGGATTACTAAAAGTTTAAAGGGATCTTTACTTACGAATTGCATGACAGGAATACGGAAAGAGAATAGAAAAGAAACGGAAATGGACAATGTTGTCGGATCAGCATGTAAATTAATACACATCTCGATGGATGCATGGATCGGGCCCATGAATATGCATCGAGGGTTTCCGGTTAGGAATAATATCTGAATCGCATCCTGCAGCGTGCGGCGTGATCAACAGCGCATCTATCCATCTGCTTCACATAATTGTTATACACACAATCGGACAAAGTTTATTTAGCTATACTCAAATCAGTTCCCATTATGCACTCACCGCCCGTTTCTAAATCACAAAACTATATTTGTGTTTTGTATATTTTTATTTAAAATAATGATATATGAATGACCTACATTCAAAAAATACTGTTGATTTATGATCAAATTTATACTATTATTATCTATCTGTTACAGTTTCACGGCTAATCCGATTGAACAATATTCATGAAATTTTATGGCGTTTTAAGGTACAAACATCTTTTCAGCAAGATTTGAGAAAATCGGTCACATACAAACAGACAGCTTTTTGTGTTTTTGTTTTATAATAAGTAAAGATTCTATTTTACTGTATTTGAATATCTTTAATTTTACGCCAGAATCTTGTAATTTTTATTAGCAAAACAGAACTAATATGACTAAAGTTTCAATTTATTTGATATCAAATTATGCGAACTAATAAGCGTTCCTAAGTTACTTTGAAAAACCTAGTCCTATGTAAACTCGACCTATTCACACAAAACTTCGATCTACAATCGAGTTAGGTTATACCCTTTCCCGTTGAAAGGGTATATGAAGCAAATATTTTGCCCAGTTATTGAAAAACTTGCTGAATATTAAACAATTATAAAAATCAGTGTGTCGCTGCATTAAAGACAGAAGAATCGCATATGCTGAATGTGCATAAAATCATATGAAGACAAAGATTTATATTAAGCCGAATTTCATAGCAAGAGCTAAGCAAAATAAAGCTTTTTTTACAACAATTTAAAAGAAATTGAATGCGATACTAACTAAAGTATAATAAAGTATTTTTAATATTTGATAATAGAAAACAGCGTGTAACGTGTGAAAACAGTATAGCGTGGAATTCCACGGAAGAGACCTATGTCCAACAGTGGACGACTATTGGTTGATGAGAGAGAGAATAGAAAACATAATTTAAACATATTTTTACGTAGTTATTTACTCCACTGCAATGAGGCTAGGTGGCAGAAACGCTGGCAGCATGCGCTGTTTGTCTGGCCAAATTTATTCGTTGGCCTAAGTAGCACTACTAGCTATCGGGTCCGCGGTACGCTTTATGAGCTTTCTGTATATATATTTAAAGAAGATACTAGCGTCCTCGTCCCTTTGACCTAAGGTATCTACGCAAAAATGAAGCTTCTATCTGTCTTCATTGTCCATTGAATTATGTTTTAAATTATAAAGATAATACATATATAAATTAAAAATGTTTAAAAAATTTAATTCCGAGTTTCTTCAGGTTCTTCTCGGTAAAAGCAAGATTCTTAAACAGTAGTAGTTTCATTAATCATATCGATCCTTGAAGATTCAAAAGTGCTCGAAAAAGATTTTTTAAATAAAGATTATTTTGATTAGATTTGTATATATAAAACGGCATTTTAAAAGCACACTAGTACGTAAATTTCAATTCTATAAAAAAAAAATTGAATTGAAGAATTGAGAAACAATTGAAGGTTCAAATAATATTGAAACACGTGTACTACTGTCCATAATAGATTTTTATTGCTAAAAAGCATACATAATATTAAAATAACTAAAATTCACGATATTAATAATTATTTTTATTTAGATATAATATTTTTTTTCATAATTGAACACTTGAAGTAAATAAGGCACTAAGTACCTAAAAATTAAAATTCGAACAAGTATGCAATTTGGTTCTAAAAGGCTTTTAGTTCAAAGTAATTTACTTCAAGTGTTCAAATATATATACTCCTAAATATACTCATACTTATGTTTAATTAATAGAGATCACCACTACAATGATGAGCACACGCATAAGGTCTAGTATACAATATAGGATAAAATGTTTACATTCAAGAAAAAATTACAATTTGTTAATTTTAATTTTAGTGATCAATAGCCGATATTTATTTATTTTTAGTTTTAATTTAATTTAAGATTTCATTCTGTGCTTTATTTTTAAACGTAACTATTTAATTTTATTTTTCTCATTGAATATAGATGTAAATTTTTTGTATCAGTGGAAACTTAGTTGATTTCTGTTTACAACATAAGTTAGATATTTAGGTGTTTTCATAATTGTTTGTTTCCCCTAAAAATAAAATAAATAAATAAATAAATAAATACTCTTGGCTTTCATTAGTGTAAATAAAAAAAATTATGCATCAACCTAACAGCATTGTATAGCCACCCATACCAAATAACTTCAGCCATAAAAACCATTACTTTATATTCTAACCGCAATTTTTACAAAAGTAATTAGTTTACGTTTCACGAAAAAAAGTTTTATTTATTAGCGTTATTTGTTTTAAAAGTACCAAACTTAGCTATTAAACTTGATACCAAATTTTATCAATACTACGGTCGAACGTAACGTAACGTTCTTTTTGGTCTTTTATATTTTAAAGGTGCATGCTGAGTTACTGCCAATCCTATACTATCCTATTAATATTATAAATGCCAAAGTTTATGAGTATGGAAGTATATTTTTTACTTTTTTATGGCGAATCCGCTGAACCAATATCGATGAAATTTTAGCGCAATTATTCTTTATACACCGGAATAACATATAGGCTATAGAAATACTCCTAATTCTGCAGGAATAGGATGATATTGAAGAGTGCCATCTATTACCAACCTATCATGCGACAACAGTCCACGCAAACGAAGTTTTGGGTAAAAGATATTATAATATTATAATATAAACATGTAAAAGATATGTACTTACGGCATTCAAATATATTATGCTTTAAATATTTTTTTTTATAACTTACATAACACGATACAGGTTGAAATATGTCATGACTGAAATCTATAAATATATAAGTTGGCGCGCACAAATTCCGGAGTACAGATTGTATTTGATATTTCTTACGAAGCAACAATTTATTTAAAAAAAGTTATGTCTTCCTTCGATAATATTAGCAAACCAAATATGGTAAATCAGAGGACCCTTCCCCGAAACAAGTAATAAAGTTTCTCTAGTCAAATTACAAACCCTTTGTCTTTTTGTTGACATCCTATGTTACGGTCCCCGAACATGGATAAATTTTCTACATATTATGAGGGCGATCTAGATTTATAGATTCTACATTATAAACAATATACATGTATGAACTTATGATATATTTGTCTGTTCTAATTCTATACGGATAATTTAGGTAGGTCATTTGTACTTGACTTACCGACTGACTTCAGGTAGATATAACTCTATTAGTTTTAAAGTAGCATTGAACTCGTAGCAATACTAAAGCACTAGCACAAAAAAAAATTGTTTTAGGAAGCTTCCAATAGCTTCAAACTGAGTTTCATTCAAAAATTATTTTTTTGTTTTATTTTATTCGTTTATTAGGTAATAGTATTTATTTTGTATTTATTAATGATTAATATTTAAGTCATGATGCTATTCTTATTATCCAAAAAAATAAATCTTTCAGTTGGGATAACCGTATATCGTGAAACGTGTAAAACTTATAGTAAAGTTTAAGTTCAATATTCGGAAACCAAATTCTACAAAACTTAAGCGCCAAATTGATATTTACAATTAATTACGCGCTTTTCTACAAAGGAAATTATCGTGGGAAAATCCGCACATTTCGAGAGCAATGCTATGGTATATATTTTCTGTGGTATATGGCTAGTTCTGACATTTCTATTTTTGGACGTAATGATACACAGAGAAATAGACTTTGCCATAGATAGCAAGCGATATTTGTCTCTCATACTATATTTTCTATTAATATTATCCAGACAAAATATAATATTGATTAGATAAACTTAAGTACTTTACTAGTAACTTAAGTACTTTACATTACTTAGTAAACTATTTATTTTATAAAAATATTATAAATATTATTTTGCTTTAATCTAAATAATAAATATTACCGAGTAAAGCTCGGTCACCCAAGTATTGAATACTAAATATTAATTTGCTTAATAATGTTTTCATTACTTTTGTATTAACGACCTCCGCAAAGTAACGCCTAAGTCTATAAAGTATTAACACACATTTATTTATTTAAGAAAGTTACTTGGATTATGAATCTTATGTACAGAAATAAACTTTAATATTCAGTTTAATAATTATGAACTTAACGGGTGCATGCACAAAGATAAATGCTGTTATTTTCTAACGTAGTTAAAACTTACAAGTGACTTAATAATTACCATACCATATTTATATTCATGCAATGTTTCGCTTAATTTAGGCAGCGATTAACATAATACCTAAACAAGAGTAGCGTAGTAGCGAGGGGCATTAAAGTGGGTCATATACGTATAAAGTTAGCAAACATAAGAGTAGCATAGGTAGAAGTCGACGAATAAATAAATTTACAGTCTCGTGTTACTGTACACTTAAAACGCCCTGTTGGAACGTAATTACTGGCCACCTTAGTAATTTCAAAGTAACGTTATATTACATTTAGGTCTTAAGTTATTGATAGATATTACAAGTGTTAGCGCACACTATATACAATAACAAGATATAATAGGAATACCACAATTCCCGTTCCGAAATGCACTTCTCTTGAATGACGAACAAAGACTGAATGTCAGTGAAACGTTTTATCAATAGGAAGACTCAACCGGAAACAACACGTCACAGTGTTGCCCCCACTTTTAATCAAAAAGGGCGCGATTCTCTTGTTTCATGACTGTGTTGCTATAAAATACAAAGCGGAAGTTAATGGCGACACCACAAGATAAAAATTTAAATGTTTTTTTTTTAATAATTAAGTATGAGATTTTAATTGAAAAGATTTCATATCAATCTAAATATTTTATCCATAAAACAAGTATTAAGTGACTTTGGGGACGGACGAACATGTGTATAATTGTTCCATATATTATAATAATCAAGATTACTAGTAACAATTTTGTAAAATCATTCTTTGTCTATTCAGGAGGATATTGTTATGTGGAATACGCAATATCGTCAATAATCAGGGTAAAGTTAATAAAATTCATACAATCATATGAATTTAATACTTTTTTTCTAGTATTAATTTATACAATTCATATAAACTCTTCTAATCATGCGGTAAACGAGTAATGCTTTGAAATGTAACGTTGTCTCAAATAAAAGTTGTTTTTGCAAGAGCGCCAGCGGTCTCCACATTTCTGTATTCATTATTCTTCATTAAACAAGTCCTTTTTGTGTTTAATTATGTCAAAAGTAATAATAAAATTATTTTCTATCATCCACGATGAATCGCTTTATCGGGGACTTTGTTTATCATTGCTTCTATATTATTGATCTCTTTCGCGAAGTTAACGCCTTTTTCTATAAATTATTTATTTATTATGGCAAGATGACGTTCTACTTATGTCCTTATTAATTAAAATAGTATAGTCTTAGACTTAATAAATGAGGAAACCTTATTCATGTTTAAGTCCTACATTTACGAGTAATAATTTAGCACGCGTACATACAGACAACTCCTATTAAACTTTACTTTAAATACGTAGATATATAAAAATTATGATAAGTATTAGTTTTCGGTAGACTCACATTATAGCTTCTGATTGTGAGCAGTACTGTCTCCTTAATATTCTTGTTTATCATACTTTATTGTTCTACATTATAAAATCGAATTACTTCTAACAATTATTGTAAATCAAAATCTGAATAAGGCAAATAAAAAATACGTAGCGATTATGCAAAATTGAACCCATTTGACGTGCTTCGAAAATATTTATATCAGCTAATGTTCGCTGGCTTTTAGCGGCGAACGCCAGTAATTTGTCACAGCCGGCGATGTTTATTCAAACGAGAAGATTTTATTGCAACGACATAAATCTCTAAGGAAAGACGCGATGGAAGTGACGCGGATGGTAATTGTACAACAATGTTGTTTTCCTCGCTTTTCTTTCCTGCATAAAAACATGATTAATTATCGTCTTTTAGCTTCTAATAAAAAATACATCCGGATTAAGTATAATAGCGAAAATTATTTATGCTTTTGTTCTTATCATTTATTAACTATGAAATATAGAAAATCGAATAATTTATACAAGGAGGTGTTGCTTTGCGGAACTCAATAGTACAGAAGTTATAATAGAATTGTTTATATATTAGCGGATTTTAGCAAAATCCGCATTTGTTAAGAAAATCTATGTTATGCTAAGTATAGGAAAAAGACAACGTTTACGTACCTTATACATGCAAGACCAGTGACCACGCGCATCACAACGCGATTCAACAACCACGACAAAATCAATTATTACGATGTTATCTTGGTTCTTGGTAGCGGCGTTTGGACATACATGTACCGACTAGTCCTACATGTATAAGGTATGTGAACGTTATCTGCTTCTAATACTTAGCATTAAATAGATTTTCTTAACAAACGCGGATTATAGCAAAATAAGTCTAACATAACTTCTAAATTGGACATTGTATAACAAGCTTCCATTTTTCCATACTTTTAGTATTAACTTTAACGGTCTCCAATAAGTGTTAAAGTTTGAAGTTGCGTAATCCCGGGTTCGCAAATCAGAATTAAAATACAGATTGGAATCCATGTTAAGTCGGGGATAGCAATAAGAGAGTTACTGATTCAACTGACCGTTAGTAATCTTGTTGGGTCGGAAGTTTGGACGACCGCATTATATGTAGTTACCACGCCGAAAATTATTATTTAACTATCCGTAGGGAATAATAATTAACAAAATAAATAAACAGTTATGAAAATATATTGGACGGTTTTGATATTGGAGGTACGCGTGATATTGACATTGCAATTTATTAACAAGAGGTTGAGCCCATAGAGTTATTAAACTAGAGTAGGGAAGCCAGCCTAATATGTAACAACTAGGTATTACAATAAAGAGAAAGCAAATGAGACTTTATCTACATGTCTCTTGTCTCTCTTTTTTATGTGTAATCAGAAAAAGATAAGTATACGAGTTAAATCTTTTCTCGTATTATTTATTATTACACTCTTTTTTTTTCGAATTGAATGTATGCTGTTAGCCCTAACGGCTTTTACAGAGTCACCGGGTGGGTGAGCGCAGAAGCATCGTCGAGGTTGTGAAATGCTTGTGACACTCACACTCACAGCTCTGCCTAAGGTTTCCTTACTGGAAACTGGAAACTTTATACTTCATACAGTTTCTTATTTATTTGTTGTTACACTCTTACTTATGGCTCCCTTATTGTATATAATATTCTATTACCCTATTCTAGTATAGTAAAATTCTAGATAACTACTAATTCAAGACGTTGCACAGCGAGGGTCAGTAATCTGTGGAATTACTCACATAATGGCAGGCATAGGAACAAAAAAGTGTTTGAGTCAGTATGTGTATTATTGAAATTAGTTTTTTTGTTATCAGTAACATTTACGATGAAATTTTTTTATAGGATCTCTTTTGATCAGCCGCAGGTGACAGTAACCTTGTCTTCGGGGGTCGCATTTTCGATATCCTCCAAGACCAAAAATGTCTAAAAAACTATTTGATGGTTTTTCAGGTCTGAGCGCATAATACGTTCAAATTTTATACCTTTTTGAGAATATAAAGACACGATTAAAAAATTGTTTGTTATACAAACTATTTTCTGAATACTAAAGATTGTTTAGCCTTTAATAATAATAATAATGTATTTTTGCAGCAAATAATAATGTATTTCTTCACATCTATGAGGAAAAAATAACTATATCTATCATATAATACAATCGATTTGTGTTTAGCGCAAGCGTTTGAATCATACATACAACTATGAACATCACACATTGGTACAAATATTCTTTAACCCATATTCAATGCACGTTTTGCTCCGCCAAAGAAAAATCATCAGCATAATAAAACTCTATAATGTAAAGTTGTAGTGTAAAAGAGCTTTGAAATTCTTCGAGCAGTGCATGAAAAAGTAACTCTATATTCGGTATTATTTCGAATTGGTTTTGTCGATTATAATAATAATTATGGGTCTTTAATTTTGAATAATTCATGTGATATGCGGCCAACTAGAGAAGAATAGACCATAGTCATTTTTTACCGAGGCGTCGTAAAAGGCAGCTAAGGTAAGTGGACTCGCCGTGTGGTATCCGGCTGAGTATAACAGAACACCTTCTTTCTTACCGAGGTGTTGCAAACTCAGGTAAGTTGACGTCAGGCAGGCGGCTGGTCGTAAAACACCTAGCCAAATCGCGTGACAGCATGTTTATAACATGTTGTGACGACCCCACTTAGAGTGGGATAAGGGCAGGGGAATTAAAATGATTATTATTCTGTAAACAGTGTCGCATATAAATAATAAACTATCATAGAAAAATTCATGATTTTATATTTTCTTTTCTATGAAAATTTTTATAGCTCCTATTTGCGGAGCAAGCAAAAACCGCTCTCAGTAAACGTGCAGTCATGCACCCCTAGTTAACTTTCAATACGAACAACTTGACTGCCGCAGCCCTGTCGATAAACGGAACATTTGGCAAGTGAGCGAAACTGTGAAAGTGTAATGCGAATAATTTAGAACTTTCACGTAATTGACGTTAATCAACGGCAGTAACCTCGGCATTTCGGCGTTTCGTGTTAGGTAAATATACCAAATATATTTTCTATATTGATTTTTGACGAACATCTGGCCCAACGGAATCAATGCTTAACATTAGGTTTTAATTATTTTATATCGCGTCAGAATTGTAATCAGCTTCTGTTTGGTTACAATGGTAGCTGGAATTGATTGAAGGCGCTTAATTAAAATTGTGTTATATTATAAGTATATCGTATTAAGTATTTATAGGTAATTACATGAAAGAAAAGATACTATTGTATACTTTATGAAAACAAAATTTAAAAAAAAAACTAATGAAAGTATTATTTTGCTATAATCCGCGATAAATTTATCGCTTCGCTTAAGTAACGCCTAATTCTGTAAGAGCTTAAAACAAAATTTGTTACATACAGGCTGAACGAGTAATGGTGCACCTTTTAACGTAACCAAATCAGATATATACTTTTTTTAACTAAACATGAAAATAAATAAGTGATCAAATTTGTTAGATTCAAAGTTACCGAGACATTTTATATATTTGAGATAGGTATATTTAATCATAGAGACGATAATCTGTTTCTACTTCACAAATAATGGGTTACGGTACGCCGTGTGGTATCCGGCTGAATAGAATAGTACCACCCTCATTTCTTACCGAGGTGTCGTAAAATGCGACTAAGGTAAGTAGACCCGCCGTGTGGTATTCGGCTGAGTAGAATAGACCAACCTCATTTCTTACCGAGGTGTCGTAAAATACGACTGAGGTAAGTTGACGTCAGGCAGGCGGCCGGTCGTAAAAACGCAGCCAAATCATGTGACAGCATGTTTATAACATGTGCCGACCCCAATTAGAGTGGGATAAGAGCAGAAAGATGATGAAATAATGGAATACGTTGAAAAAAAATTAACTTTTTTAACGTAAGCCGTTTTGTCCTTGATTTAACGCCTGCGTCACATTACAGCAGCCACAATTTGTCAGCGAAAATATTATCAACAGCAGACATTATGAGTTTTTCACACGTTCTTTATGTTAATATCTTCATAACGCAAAAGGGATGTGTCATAAAGCTATCCGTGTGATATATTCTAACGTAAGGTTATGACCCCATAAAAATTAAATTATTATATTACATTGTAAACCGCATAACAATTGTGGTAGAATAAATGAAATCTGGCGTTTAATCAAGACAGAGCTGACATGCCATATAGGAACCAAACAGTTAACATTCTATCTTATAACTGATAGTAATATTCTTTCTGGAAATTCTAGTAAGCTATTAGATTTGTAAAAAATTATGATAAATTTGATTTCGTATATGTACACTAATATATAAAGCAGAAGAGTTTGTTTGTTTGAACGCGCTAATTTCGGAACGGTTGGACCGATTTTAAAAATTCTTTGAGTGTAAGATAGTCCATTTATCGAGGAAGGCTAGACTATATAACATCACGTTCAGATGAATAGGAGAGGAGCAGCAATAAAAAAATATTGCAAAAAAACAAAATTTAAGGCTTTCCTTGCGTGCGCTAAATAAACGGTGAAAGTTATTCAAAAAATTCTTATAATTAACTCACTTTAACTACTTTTATGTTCAAAATTTTTCAGGCTGCTGGCACACCTAGTCTTTAATAATTCATTTATGCATCCTTCCGTTGACGTTTTTTGATAATAATATAAATAGTTACAATTTTTTCAAAAACGAGATTAAATATCAAGTCTCAACAAGCAATAAATCAATCAAATTAGTAACAACATTGAATATAAAGTTTCTTCATACCAAAAGCCTGTAGTGATCAAGTAGAGTTACTTACGTTAAGGTTAAGGATAAATTGAAAAGTAGATCACAAATTAAGTTGTAGGAGAGAAATACATTCATTACTTTAAATACAATAGCGATGGATAGCGTGTTTGTTATAAGCGCCTTTGTTATAATAATAATGAGAAAGATTGGGAAAAAATAACATTCATTTTCTTATTCTTTTCACAAAAGAACCAACCATTCCCGGACATCATTTTAAATAATAATATTTCATGAATATCTTTTTTTTTCATATAAATACATTCCAAACAGCCTTATAGTATAGTGTCATATTAATGACCCATTTTCAAATTCAAATATTCTCAATTCAAATTCAATTCTGCTGTTTCGGAGAGCTGTTCCCTATTTAGAATAGCTAGGAAGAAACTCGGCTGTCGCTCTTATCAAAATATAATTCTTACTATTTATAATTTCCCTACTAAAATTATAGATGTGTAATGGTATCTAACTGTCTGTTGTGTTTTCATGGTTTATGCTATGACGCAATATTAATGAAATTTGGTACAATTGAATTTTATGTCAGGCTAACATAATAAATAATAATAATATTCTTTTTTGAAGTCTAAGTCTGTTAAGTCGCAAGTACAGTTTTAAAAATAGATATGTAGATTTTTTTAATTCAAAACAAACTTGTTTGAATTAGCATTGACTGACTGCCGTTAAAGAACTCTATTCAAACATCGGCTTGATAAAGTACTTTATTATATACACCAAAAATAACTATTACTGTGAATTTAAAACAATAAAGTTTACGTTATATAACCTACGTAAGAAGGAAAAGACGTATTTACATTATTCGAAATGTACAATAAACTGTTTTATCGTTACAACAGCCCTTTCAGGAAAACTTATCGCTTTTATAAGTTTATTGAGACGGTATGGGGGTAGGAAATAATAGTTATGGGAGTTAATGTTGTGGCTTTTCTATAAAGGTTCCTTGCAAAGAAAGTAATAACCAACAAGGAAGGGAAATAAAAAAGTTGTATCTTTAGTTAATATTATATACGCACTTTTTTACTTTTCATATAAGATATCTAATTTCACGGAATATTAGTTATTTTAAGGATAAAGCCGTGTAAAATTTAATTATACCAAAACATTTGGGTCTGTAGGCAAGCGCTAAAACAATTGTATGGAACACTCGAAGTTTTGCTCGAATTCATGACCTTTTTGCAAATTGGAATATCGTTTTGATTCGCTTGTATTTTGTATTGAATCGTAATTAATTCTGTTTTCAATATCCACTTTTGTTTTTCGTAGAAGAAATAAACATAACAACTGAAATGCAGTTTGATGGAATTTTAACTGTGGTTAATGAAATATTTGTAAAATTTCGTAAGTTAAAAGCTATAAAATAGAACAGACGAATAAGAATTAAAAATGTTCGTAGTACTATACCGTAAACTAAACAAATCGTACATAATATTTATATATAGATATAAATATTCAGGTTAAAGCATTGCAACAGTGTTTTATAAAAAGAAGAAAACAACCGTATAAAATGGTACCTATTCAACTATTGTGAAGCTAGAAAATCATGACTTTTCTTAACGGCCAAAACCAAATCCTATATCAGTAACAACAGAAATCTAATGATACTAGCAGTTTAACATAAATTCATAATATTTACAACCATTGAGTTATAATGCTAGTGCGCCACAAAAATATGGTTACCATTTCTTTCTAAGCTAATGCGTTTCCAATTTAGACGACTTTATTACTTTCCATGAATTGTCGACATAAATGTATCTACAAATAAGTAACTTTAGAAATTTATATCCAAAAATAATAAAAAAAAGTTCTATATTGTCAAATACACATTCATAAAAATTTAGACCATTCTTCCAGCGTGTAAATGTATGTTTGTAAAAATATATTATATCTTGCAAATAAATACTCTATTCATACGGTAAAAATTACAGGAGAACTAGAAATAGAATTAAAAAAACACGTTACATAAAACCATTAATAATTATAACTTTAATATAACACAAATCATTAATAATCTCACTAAGATATAACATCTACATAACTACGCAGTATGTCCGTACTTCTGCAGGAAAAATCAAATATGAGCGCGTCAGCCTGATAAGAGCGCATAACGGCGTGAACGATTGAGCCCTTTCCGAGATAGTATACTAATTAGAGGCAGGCTGCGAGATAGAAATTCTTTTGGAATATACTCGTATATTGGTCGCGAAGGAAAACTTGGGATTATATTGTACAAGCTTTCAGCAACTTCGTTTACGTGGACTGTTGTCCCGTGATAGGTTGATAATATGACGCTTTTCAATGTCATCCTATTCCTGTAGAATTGACAGTATTTCTATAGCTTATATGTTACCCCGGCGTATAAAGAATAATTGTACCAAATTTAATCAATATTGGTTCAGCGGATTCGCCGTGAAAGAGTAACCAACATACATCCATACTCATGTATATTAGTAGGATTGTATTGATATTTATCATTACAGAGATAGCGATTAATATTATAGAGATCTGACTTATACAGAGAGATATGATCTTGAATTTTATTCAATTGTAAAAGTACAGTCATCGTCGTATTTTGAAATGTGTTGGCGACGGATTTGGATTTTATAATTAAAATTTTTCCTCTTTATAATATTAGTATTAGTATAGATTAATATGGATAATTCAATGCTTGGCCAATTATGACGGACCTCATAAGAAGAATCGGAGTTAGTCAGCGAGTGATAGAGAAATCTGTTAAGAGTATCAAACAAACAAAACAAATAATATGTCCACAGAATTCAATAGATTTATTATGTACAAAATTGATATATGCCAAGCACAATGACCAAAATAACACAGCTACATTTGACCGTGAACAAAAATCTTTATCCTATTTATAGGGGTACATGAAACAACAAATTCCGTTTCGTGGAATTTGTTCCAAAGAAACATTTATTTAGTTCCCTTTGTAAGTAATTTCTAATTCCATGTAACTCCGGACCTTTCTTACCGACTTCATCGACATATACATATATCCAAATGGACATCAGGCTCGAACTCATGAGGCGGCCAAATAAGGGTCTATAATTTGGAAAGAACGTTCGACCAACATCATATATAAATCAGTGTCTACGAGAAAAAAAATTAAAGGCCTGGAACACGAAGCGAAATGATTGGACCGAAACCAAAATACTTATAGACTTATAGACTTGTGATTTATAGGCGATTAAATTATCTGGAAGTTGAGATTTTCTTTTTGATTTTATTTCTTTTATTTTATTACAGTAAAAAGAGTCAAATCTACTCTCAACTAGAATTTGATTAAATATTACTAAAAATCTGTTTTAATTGAATATTTTTATTTTCACCTCTGCTTCATTGTTTTTTGTATTACTACTATAATTAGTGTAAAATGACTATATCTTGGTCTATATTAATGATCTTTTGCTGATCTTTACGTTTACTTTGAAGCTAAGTTTATTTTTGTTTTTTTTTTTTAATAATTTATTTGTAAAAATGTAAGGAGCAAAAATATCTGACTGGTTCGTAAATTAGTAAGAGATTTTAAACTCTGCAGGCAACTCTGATTGTGACGATAACGATCCGTCACTTCTAGGGTCAACCTAATTATAGTTGGAACATTTTAAAGATTGATGTGAAATTTCCTGTGATTATAATAAATTTAAATATAGCTGAAAGTAGTACAGTGATTTCATCATCCTCCTGTCCTTATCCCACTCTAAGTGGGGTCGGCACAACATGTTATTAACATGCTGTCACATGATTTGGCTGCGTTTTTACGACCGGTCGCCTGCCTGACGTCAACTTACCTTAGTCGTATTTTACGACACCTCGGTAAGAAAGAGGGTAGTCTATTCTACTAAACCGGATACCACACGGTGGGTCAACTTACCTTAGTCGCCTTTTACGACACCTCGGTAAGAAATGAGGTTGGTCTATTCTACTCAGCCGGATACCACACGGCGGGTCGACTTACCTTAGTCGCCTTTTACGACACCTCGGTAAAAAAATGAGGGTGGTACTATTCTATTTAGCCGGATACCACACGGCGTAAAGTAGTACAGTGATTTATGGTACGCAATAACCATCTATTCAATCTATCTGCAGATTTGAGTTTTATTTTGTATAAAAATAAAAGTATGTATTAGAAGCTTATTGTGCAAATATTATTTCAAGGTAATAAAAAAGCGTCTAAATTAACAAATATATTACATACTACAATTCTGCCCTTAATTAAGGACTTTAGCATCGAGATAAAAGTAACCTCTTAAGTAAGTTCATATTCTTCATTTGGATGTGAAGGAAGAAAAAAGAATCAAACATTATTCCCTAAACTAAATATGTATCACAATATAGACTGATATTATCATAGAAATATCATAGTGAGGGACTAAAAGAGGCTTACCTTTTACGCCTCACTTAAGACAGTGTTCGTTTTATGTGGACAAGCTTTATACAGAGGAAATTTATGAGTTTATTACAATCCTCTATAAGCCCGAGAAGCATATTAATTAAGAGACCCTTTCGTGCAATTTCACGTTATTTGTCCATTTAGTGATTTTCACGGCCGCAACAATGATCATGTTTATTACAAAGAATTTACTTACGGAAACTGTCAGGCATCATCTATAGTAGAAAAACAAGACCTAAGTTCTCGAGATTATAACACATGCTACTAACATATTGTCAAATAACGATAAAATATTATGGTTTATTATAAATGGTATTGTTGTCAATTAAATTCTTAGTAGAATATTATAATACAGTTGGATACTGGTGTATTTATCTTAAGAAAGAGACAATTAAAACAAAGTGACACACAATGTTTAAAACGTCTAAACGACTGCTGATATAAAGTATTAATAAGAGTTCAGGGAATGAGCCTAGGTCTAGGTCCCTAAATCTGTTTAAGGAAGTTTTATTATTTCAATCAAGAATAGGTATAAGCCCAACCAAAAACAAATAAAATCATACGTTTCCACAAATCTGACCGTCATAACTCTTTGTGAAAGATAAATTAATCAAATAATTACGTTCCATTTACCATTTGCCATTTGCTTAAGGCAGATAATGGGTTGTCGCAATTTATAAGCAAGATAATCATTCATCAAAACAAAGTGGTAGACGGATTTTGCTTGTGAAGAAATTAATGGTAATTAATAGTGATGATATCTTTGCAACGTCTACACATAAAGACAGTGCGAAGAATTAACATTATGGTGACTCCAAATCACTGAAATAAAAAAAATTACCTAACCAAACACAATTTGATAGCCTCTGTAATAAGTATAGACTCGTGATATGAGATATATACTACAAGATGCTTCTGATTCCCAATTCCCAAATTTGAAAAGAAACCTCTGAACCAAAACTTTCGGAATAACGATAAGGAAAAGAAGAAGAACTTTTTGTAATCAGTCGTTCTCACATATGCAAAGTTTCTGTGATTTTATCTTTGTTAGATAAAATAATGTTATATTTATCATCCGTTGTATGAATCGATAGATGTTGGGGTACTGGAATAGCGATTTTGAATCGCTGTGGTTGACTTTTACTGGGTTGAAAAACCTTAAAGAGTTTAGGGCCCTGCGACCAAAGCGCCATAACATCTATGCCATACCTAATCTCTTTAAGATACCTTAGTTGAGCAAAGTACGTTACATCTGTTGAATAAAAATAAAAACTAACTAACTTACCACAAAAAAATACTCATTCAAACACACGGAATAAATCAAAATATTTTCTTGAAATATATAATAATAAAAAGCAAACATAAAGCTGAATAAAACGACAAGGACTTAAGTTTTTACTATTAATTTTTCATTTAAAAGAATGAATTATTCACGCAGTCTACGGAATCGCGCTGAAATAAACGCTAAGTTAATTGCTCTGGATATCTCGACACGACCCCGACAGATCTCGTCATGTGATCCAATTAAGAATAAAATGGTAAACGCTCTCAGTCTGTGTACTCACATCTGTCTAAATACATATTTATTTTTATAATAACATGGCCACACCGCGGAGCAGTTACAGTGCAAATGTTGCCATTACGCAGCTAAGGTAGAGTGCTGATTAATTTCACCAAGCGGTTAAAATCGTCTTTCAGTTAATAGTTGTAAAAGTAATAAATATTTCCAAACAACCCTTTACTCAAGCAGTTATTTTTTTATTTTACAACAATTATTATAAAATAATTCAACCATTAGTTCTGAATACAGTCATTACTAAAAACTCCTAAGAAAATCGGTAGGTACAAGTGAATTCATGAAGTATCGTGTGAAAAGATAATGATATCAAAATGGATAATCACAACAAATCACATAGAAATAATTATAATTAAAATAAGTCATTCGAATCTAAGTAGGACATACTTCGGCATATAAAGGAAATCGAAGAGATTATTGTTCTTTCCGATATATGAGGTGAAACAATTGAAAAACAATGTCTGAATTCTGCTGAAATAATTACAAAAATGTATTATCGTTATTGAAAATTCCTCAAAAAATACTCGTACAAAATTACGAATTACTTTTCATATAGTTGTACACATACACACATGTATAATTATAACTATGTAATTTACTCGAAATTTCTTATGTCTCAGATGGGTATCTGTTATTGTCAGATTTTTAGGACACGACCCGTGAGCTGTCGCTACGAATTAGTGAGACAATTACTCAGCTTGCGCTTCATCGTAGCGCCTGACAGATCTCATCTCAGATGCAATTAACTATAAAACCTTCTTCACTAGTGCACACTGGTTATGACATCAACACGGATATCCATTATTACTTTTATTAAACTTTTTAACTGCATGTTATCAAATTATTCGCGAGTGAGACATTATTAAAAATTGCTAGAATTCATAGATTTAACCAAATCGAGCCCCTTTCGATTTCTTACAATAAGCCATTTTTGTCACTAGGAAAAAAATCAACAAAAAGAAAGTACAATAAAATGATTCACAACTATAAAATATAACAAAAATAGTTATCCCTCTGGTTTTTAATAAGATCTAGTCACTTAATCTGCAATATTAAATAAGCATGGCTCGCAAAATAACATAGGCGACTATAGCCATTACGTAACTATGTTTAATGGTTATTGAGTCGCCATATTATTTGCATAGTATTAGCTTTTGGGAATGTAGAGGACAAAGGATCTTATAACGAGATATAAACAAAGTTTTGTCGTAGCTAAACAAGATTATCACAAGGCCTTAGTTTTCTAATTTCAACGTTAGTTAAGAAGTTCATTTATTCTTGTCTTCTGTTTAGTTTATTAAGTTCAGTAGTAAGCTTTATTATAATAGCATACTCTGTCCGAAGTTTAAGTGTTATAATATAGCACAAGTATGTGCCAACATCTCGGTCAATCGATCGTAATCTTTATATGTTAAATTAAAAAAAGACACTGCAACGTTCGACTATCGTCGTATCTAGATGAACCTCCGATTATTCTGAAAGATCTACATTATATCTTTCAGCTAGATATTATTCTTTTAATATTTGTGAAACCAACTGTAATTATATAAAAAGAGATTTAAAAGAAAATGTAACTAATCAGGAAAAGTCAATACTTACCTCAATACTTACGACGTTATTAGTACCGTTTTTTTTTATAAACAATAATGTATTTAAAGTTATAAACACACTGTCATAAGCCTAATTCATGTAAACTTATATTTATCTTTAGAGAATGTCAAGTATATAATTTAGCTCTTTAGTAATGTCTGCTCTCCAATAAAAGGCGGTTGGGCCTTTGATAAATGAACGACCCAAGTATTTTAATTATTTTTGTTTCCTTTGTGAGGTTTAACATCTGAAAAGAATGGTACTCACCAAAATGAACATAGCTAAAAGGACAAACTAATAATAGGACGTTTGATTGGATGAAAGTATTGTTAATAACAAGAACATTTTATATTTAACTCACAAAATGTCTTTCTTATTATACGCTCAAAACAACCAAGCCTAAAATGAAATAAAAACGTCGACTCACCCAACGAAATACTTTTGCTCGAAATAAGTATAGCTAAATAATAAAGAACAATTTTGACTGAATCTCATTACGGACATTGTTCTTAACGTTTCATTTAATTAACAGTAACCAAAAAACAAATTAAAAGAAATTTATCGCATGGTTGTTTGATAATACGTAAAACACAAAACAACATAAATAATATAATTAAAAAGACAGAAGAAACATATAAACACTGTTAAGAGATAAGTAACTATGTACTATGCGGGTTTGACCTACTTAGGGGCAGTGTCAGATAAACTAACAAAGACAGATCATAAGACATCCATATTGCTTTCTGAGCGAATAATTTACTGTACGTAACAAATAAATTTATGCGGCGGAAAAGAGATCAGAGATTTGTTAAGATTAACTATATTGTACCTGCACAAACTGATATAACTATATATGTATATAATGGCTTCTTTTAAGCTCCCTCATAAATAAGTAATAACCGCGTTTAAAATACAGCAATAAAAATTTAAAATAATCAATTTTTTTATTTCGAGAAGTTATGATTATGTATATACCTATATATAGTTTCATTGACTTTTTCAGAAAATCATCATTGTCCTGCCCTTATCCCACATGTTTGTAACATAACCAACCATATCCAACATGTTTGTAACATGTTGTCACATTATTTGGCTTCTTATTACACGACCGGCCGCCTGCGGCGTAAACTTACCTTGGTCGTATTTTATGACACTTTGGTAATTAAGAGGGTGGTCTATTTACTCAACCGGATAACCCAAAGTGGGTCAATTTATCTTGGTCGCCTTTTACGACACCACGGTAAGAAATGGTCTATTCTGCTCAGCCGGATACCACACGGCGGTACTTTTTTAGAAAACTGATGTTTAAAAAAAGTGTATTAAACAATTTGAAAGAAGATATTCACTAGTTCATATTATTTACTTTTTCGCAAGGCCTTTGGATGTTCTATTAAATAGAACTAGTTTGCTCTATTGCACATACGTAAGTTTAGATATAAGAACTTGTGTAGTAGAGTGCGGTTAACGGCGCAGACGACCCAAGCGTCTTCTGCAGTGTAGTTTAGGGAAGAGTTAAATAGTTCAACAAGTTTACGATGGGCGTTCTTGAAATTGTTCCCTCGTAATTTACTGCATCGACTGAACAATACATTTCAGTTACAGTAAGTCCATTAAATCCTACTTTGAAGCAGACGAACTGCCTTCCTTTTTCTTTGCGCCTGCGCCCTTATATCGCAAATATCTGTTGTTACAAAAAGCTCAAATTATTTATTAAAATTTAAACAGTTCTGATAGGATTTAGATAAGAAAGGATTCAGACCAAAACAAATATATAGGTCATATTAACATATTTCGTGAATTTATTTTCTACTAAGTAAATAGAAACATTTTCTTCTCTAAGATAAATCATTGTCGCCTGTAATTCACAGTTAACGGTGATTTATCGTGTAACAAATTATTTATTGCTTCATGTTAATTTAGCGGCAGATGAAGAAGTTCGTTTATAGAAAGAACATCTTTATCGAGAAATAGAAATCTTATTACTTGAACGTCAACACGGCGAAAAAAGGCAAACTATTTTAAAATATTTAAAATTTATCATTCATGGTATTGATTCCATAGGTGCAATACTTTAAACGACCACAAAAATCGCCACTTTTTTGTGTTTAGAAGACTTACATTAACAAAGTATATCACAATATCAACGTTTCTATAAATGAATTATAGAAAGATTCTGAGGCAATTTATTGGACGATATTTAATCTGGATGTTCAATACTATATATTTTGTTAATAGATTTTTATTTTGTAATCTCAGAACAAATATTAATAATTATGTGTAATGTCGACAATTAACGTGGCGAAGAAAAATGTGATCTACTTATTTTTATAACACATTTGTATGATCACCTCTCAACTCTTTACACTTTCCTTAACACTTGCTGATATATATTATAACCTGTTTTCTAGATACAAATGAATCCAAAAACTTATTTTCCTGGGGTTCTATATATTTCAAATTAGTAAACTGAGTGTATTGTTTGAAAGTAGCTACCTAATTTGGTTGGAATTCTATGTTACAGTAATACTTTGATTTATTTCATGAATGAACTAATAATAAAACAGTTTTACTTTTAAGCTTTACCTGCCCTTACCCTTAATTGCGTACTATATAGTTTTTCGGACCCTCGACATTGATGGATCGATCCTCGAATAAACTATCAACTTTGTCAATAAAACGAGTATATTGATTGTTCAGGATATTACCTATTACTTACAATAAAAATGAAATCACCAGCTTTACGTATCTTTGTCGGCAGTTATTTAGAAAACATTACATTAATGAATTAAATATAGCGAATAAACTTTAATTCACTATAAACTGCTTGCCAAACTTTTTTATTGTCTTTTATGTACAAAAATAAGATAATAAACTGTGATAAAAAATTTCAAAGAATAAAAGCAAATTAATTTAGTTATTAGTCTTTACGTGACGCACGCCCCCCTATTATTTAAGTATATCGGTATGATAAATTAATATATATATTATTATTATTTATTATAACTTTTCCATTTCTGTGTCAAGTTGCGTCAGTTTTACTTATTGTTCGAATCGTTTGACGAGATGAGAAGCTCTTAGTCTTAAAATTGCCGTTATCTTTTAAAAACGAGTTGAAAATATCCCTCTGTTACAACAGCCTTTTCTCATTTGCATCTGCCATTTACTTCTATATGCATTTATGCAGCGAATTACGAATGCGCTTGAAAAGAAAATTTTCATTATTCTGTTACATCAAGATGCGAGTAACCAGTGTGTAAATAGAGTGCTAGTAAATACCAGCGCATAGCTTACCCTTTTCTACGGTGCGTGAATGATAATATAACTGTAAAAATACTATAAACGTAAATTTTTATGTCATATTCATAGTTTTTCTATTTTGAATCATACAATCTAAACAGACGACCAATATTCGTGGCTATGGATCACGTAGGTATCTCTCGAAACCTAACAACTAAGACATTATTTCTTAAATACGTGTTATTTTTTTTCTACATTTCTTGTATTGTTAGAATTTTTGGTCTGCATTTCGTGAAAAAAAAAACGCTAAATACGTTAATGAGTTATACATTTTCTTCTTAATCATGTGTCGTTGCGAAAGAATCTGGACATCTAACTTGAGGTCAGTGTTTACTGTATTCGAAAGCTACATGTTTTGAAATCTTTAATAAATTAAAATCAATTTCTTAATCTTCTTAAAAAGCTTTATTTT
The DNA here is from genome assembly GCA_947086495.1 of Morpho achilles. NCBI lineage: Eukaryota > Metazoa > Arthropoda > Insecta > Lepidoptera > Nymphalidae > Morpho > Morpho achilles. Next base: position 11,637,973 of record CAMTZB010000007.1, on the reverse strand, counting down.
TTTTATCTATTATAGCATAAATGAAGTTTCGTTTGCCCATCCTGAATTATGCTACATATTTTATATTTTATCCTTATATTTTACAAGGAGTTTGAAGAGAGCGTTCAATAGTACAACAATTGCTGAGAATAATATTAGGTGAAAATAATATTAGATTACAAAAGTTTTTGTTCGCCAATCGAATTAAGTTGCCTCGAGTCTACCAAGAAAAGTGTTTATAATTTTAAGCAAACAATGAAATTTTTCGTTCAAATAATATTTTTGTAGTAAAAAATTTGAAAAAACCAACTACTACAAAAATTATATAAGATGAATACTTATCGAAGTGTAAAAAAAGGTAAAGAGAATCATACATTAAACAGCCTCGGGTTACGGGTATTCAGCAGGCTGATATTTTAAATTAAAGTAACGAAATGCAAATACTGCGGCAAACAATACGCGGGGCCTAAACGATATATTGCTTCTTCTCAGTGTTCGTTAAAGACCCTTTGTGACAGTCAATGTACGTTACAGTGTAAATGTACGAATTAAATTCCGCGAATATATACCCAGTTAAATTAGGAATGTTTCTACGAATAAGGATGAGGAATTGGATTTTTGACAAGTGATGTTTTTAAATGATAATAATATACCAAAGGTCAAACTGGTGTACAAAAGTAATAAAGCGGAGATCCATAATACAAAAGTAATAATAAAATTATTTTGCTATAAATGCTAAATAAACGAACGGTATAAACGATAAATTTATCGCGGATTAGCAAAATAATTTTATGATTACTTTTGTATTATGGATCTACGCAAAGTAACGCATAAATCAATAAATTATTTAAACGGGCCTAGCCTGAACGAATGTTTTTACAGCTATAATGTAAAAATCGCGGATAGAAAAGTTTAAAACAAGACATTAATATTCTCTCGTTTCGTATTTGTTGGCTGAGTAGAATAGACTACCCTCATTACTTACTGAGATATCGTAAAAGGTAACTATGGTAAGTTGACCCACCGTGTGGTATCCGGTTGAGTAGAATACACCGCTCTCATTTCTTACTGAGGTGTCGTAAAATGTGAGTAAGGTAAGTTGATGTCAGACAGGGGGCCGGTCATAAAATAATTATTCAAAACATGTGCCAACATGTTTAAAACATATTTTACCGACCCCACTTAGAGTGGGATAACGGTAGGAGAATGAATGATCAACGTATATGATATACAATGTTGTCTTTAAAAATTTATGTTCTAGCACTTAATTTTTTTTATATTCCTGTGTAATCTGCAACGTAGCTAGAACTTTTAATTCCTATCTTTGATTGAATAGTAGGTATATTCTTTCCCATAAATGGGACATCGAAAACATAATCTCACAATCAACAATCCAGTTGATTATTTTATTGGGATATATCTGGACTATTTAAATCATGTTTTATTTTCTTCAGTAATCACTCAAAGTAAGCCGATTACGCATTTATTTCAGAATACGCCGGCGATACTCTAAAGATTAACGATGGTATAAAGGAAAATTTTATTATACCTACTACCAATTTCGCCAATGTCTTTCAAAATGGATCTCTGGAGAGAATAAGATTACCCTATATCGATAAAACTTATAAAACTAGAATATTTTCCCTACTGATAGTAAATTTGGCTTTTAAACACAAACTTCAATAAACATTATCAAATCTTCTTTACATATTTAATTAACTATTTTATTTGGTGTATATTCTATTATAATAGAAACCTACTAATATTATAAACGCGAAAGTTTCTGAGTCCGCACAACTAATATCGATGAAATTTGGTACAATTATATCTTGTACACCAGGGTAGAGAAATCCTATATATATAGAAATCCTATTAATTCTACAAGAATAATCATATATTATCAACCTATCACAGCGTCACAACAGTGACAACAGTTCACGCAAACGAAGTTGCGGGTAAAAGCTACCTAGCTATTATTCTATAATATAATTTGAATAAAATATTTCAGTACTAATATATTAATGTAGGTAATTACTGTCCTAACATTAAACAGGCTAAAATTTAAAATTCGAAAATATATACGATTTTTGAATAATAAATTGGTTGTGTTACTGACTGACTGAACTAATAAACCGCTGAAGGAAAGATTTTGCTTTTTGTATTCCTCACAGCGTGTATTCCTTAAAACCGTATTATAATATTTTGATAACCATAAGAAAGTTAAAGTGGGTTAACCTTTAAAGCTAGACATATTCCGTCGCGGATATTTATTTAGAACTTTTAGAGGGAACAATTTTGTAATACATGATTTTTGAATAACTTTCACCTTTTACTTAACGCAAGGAAAGCTTTAAATTTTGTCGTTTTTGTAATATTTTTATTTAGGTTTTATTGCTTAGACTCAAAGAATTTTTCAAATCGGTCCAGTAGTTCCTGAAATAAGCGTGTTCACGCAATTAAACAAACTCTTCAGCTTTATATATTAGTACAGATTAAAGCTGTAATAAGAATTTTCCATACTTTTTGTTATTGCAACTCTTTTTGCAACTTAGAGGATTGTGGTTTGAAGAAGCCCTATTTAACATGGCAGTATGGATCATACTCATGTTTTAATTAGATTATTTACAAAAAAGATTTTTTTTTTTCATTTTAATGTAAAAGAAAAGAAACTACATTATTAAAGTCTAATGCAGGATTTGCAAATCGAATCAACAATTTCAAATGGAATTTAATAGATAGAAGTACGAGTTGCGCATTTCACTCGAAAAGAGGTTAATTATTTAAGATTACTTCAGAAACTTTAGTTTGTGTTCAATATTGCTAGAAAAACTTCAACCTTTAATTCTAAGATTCCAATACTCATACCAAACACGTAATAACATGTAAATTTTTTTAAGAATCTCATAACTTTTGTCCATTAATGGAAATTAAGTATTTAATGTTGTATCTCGTTTCAGTCCTGCAACCCTAATTCCGAAGTCCACTTAGCGGTGCGTATTTTCGGATAACTAAAGAGATTCAGGCTATGGATTATTTAACGGTAGAGTCGTACAAGCTTCGAAACTACTACACCGCGCTTAACGCACTAACCGATTTATATCATACGATATTTTTTACCTATACTATTACTATAAATGCGAGAATCTGTCTGTTTGACTGTAACGTTTTCACGGCTAATACGCTGGATAATTATTATGAAATTTGGCGACAGTAAATCTCTTAGATTGGGGGTAATATGTAAAATAAATAATTTTCGTTTTTCTTACGGGAACATATGAAAAAACATAGGGTATTTAAACGCTAAAGTTTACGCGATCGATATTTAATAATTATAATTTGTAACAGCGGCTTATTATTTTATGGTACTTTCATGAATGACAAGGTATCGCACATAAATGTATGTGATCTAATTTTTGTAATTTGATAATATAAGCCAGCTCACGATATCAAATTAGTCATTATTTCAATGAAAATTTAATTATATTATAGACGGATTGTAAAACAAACGAACAAAGACTTGGAAAAATAATAAGGTAACTTTATATTGTCACAAAGGCCTGAGAAGAAAACGTATAAGATCAATCATTGTATACAGATTTTTAATGAATTTTCTGATGTTATTGCCTTTTGCTCTTTGATAATAATAACTTTACTTTATTATCCAAATATACAAAATGAATAGAAATAGAAATCCTAGTAAAACTTTAAAACTATTCATTACTTTCTGGTTGCTGCGCACATTAATCTCTTATTTTAAAGTATATAGAAAAGAGATTTAATATTAAACAACGAGTGTGAGTAAATTACGCGGATTACAGCAAAATAATTTTATCATTACTTCTGTACCATGTAATTCTGCAAAGTAACGTTTGCTTTTCTATAAATTACATAGATTACGATAACAAAATGTGTTTTACTAAATATTAATCAATGTTATTGAAATAGAAACGCCTATTTATTTATTTTGCCTAAGTTTTATACTATGTACTTATTCCATAGCATCACTTATTGTAGTGACCAATTTGTAAAAACTGGTCAAATGGAGCTATTATTGTCTTATCACCGTAACCACATACCGATGTACCATTTGCACGGGGTAAGAATAAATTCCAGCAAGGGCTTACGACTATTGTCAGATATAAATGATAATAAACCTGATCGACGATTGCAACGTGCTCATCGATGCTACGTGGATAAGGGCATGGCTAAACGAGTATGAGACCAAAACAATATCGAACAAATTTCGGTTTCCCTTTCTAATCCCAAATGGTCGTAATAATCCGAGTTTATAACCATAATCTAAGTGTCTAAGTAAGCAGTTCACAGACCTTATACATAAAGGATAAGTAACTGCACTACACACATTCACTAGCACAAATCTCAATGTTTCGACTGCGAAAACATTGAGAATGTGTTCATTGCTTATCCACCACCATTTTTGCGAAATAATCCTATAGTTACTTGCGAACGCTATTACGTTTTAATTTATTATATTATTGACGTTTCCAACAACTTTGATGGCTTCATTTTACGAAGCTATTCAATAATTAACTGTGATTGAAAAGCCTTCCCCAAGTTTAGTACCAGTCAATTGATTGGAAATTGAGTAGATGGTCGTAAAAGTTACGTCAACTAACTGGGCGCACGGGTACATTCGTAAAAAACATTTCCAGTGGAAACATTGTATTTCATAATGAACTATTAAAAAATATGATACCATCTAAATATTTTTGTTTGTTAGTTCTAAGCTAATACTATGTATGTTGATACTTACAAAGATGCCATTTTGGGCTTCTCCGGCAATTTGTGACAAAATTGATGTACTTTAACAATTATTTACCTACTTTCACAAAGTACATACACACGCCCACACTCAAACAGTTCTAAAAAATATTACGACCTTATTTAAAACTTTTGCTACAGAAATTCTGACATACTTCCATATTTTCATATGTTCCTACATTAGAAATGAAGATAAGACTAAGTTAGTAATCTGTTTCTCAGGAAAACAAATGTGAGAAACTTCGCACATTATCAAATTAGTACCTGAACGACCGAGTTTTGCTCAGCATTTTTTTGGGACAATCTACAATAATTGCTCTCATAAAAGATGGAACATAAAAAAGGGGGAAAAAAATATCATACTAAAGTCATATGAAAACGAACCGTGGTCTTCTCGTTCCAAGACTACTCAATTTCTCACTTGAGTTATATAAATATTAAGATCTTGTTGATAGTGGCGAAATTTACTTTTGTATTCTAATGATAATGTCACAGTTATTCATTGTCTGAAAACGAAATTTTTTAAAAATGAAACCTAGTTACATTGATTTATCGCCCCTGAAACCCCTTGGAAAGATCGTTGGAGCTGAAATTCATATGTACAAAACTTTCTTGTTTGAAAGTGTTAGATATTATAACTAAAAATAAAGTACTTACATTCGTCGTGATCTTTGGCGGTGACTGTGAGGACGGTATGTTGGATGTCTTCATTCTCGTCGACTTCCGCCTCGTACAGCTCCTTATCGAAGTACGGCGGGTTGTCATTCTTGTCCGCTATGCCGATGCGGATGAATTTCGTCACTGTAAATAAAACGAAATATTACTACAACGATAGCATCATATTACTGTATACAGAAATACCAACCAACCAACTAAGAAACCAACCTCATTTCTTACTGAGGTGTCGTAAAAGGCGACTAAGGTAAGTGACCCACCGTGTGGTATCCGGTTTAGTAGAATAGACCACCCTCTTTCTTACCGAGGTGTCGTAAAATACGACAGAGGTAAGTTGACGACAGGCAGGCGGCCGGTCGTAAAAACGCAGCCAAATCATGTGACAGCATATTAATAACAATTTGTGCCGACCCCACTTAGAGTTGAATAAGGGCAAGAAGATAATATTTGTTGTATAATAATTTTGTATAGTTCTTGAAAGTTTCAATCTACGGATGTCTAATACTCAAAGAACATTTTTTCTGCTATTATCAATAAGAGTTTCATAGTCACCAAGTTCGTCATATTTTGAGATTACAGTATCCCAATTGATATTCTATAAGTCATACGAAACTTATATGAAAAAAGACACAAAATATACAAATTTGTTTGAAACACCTGGCCACTCTTCGTTGTGGTTCAGTTTGAATTTTCCCTTTCCAATTTCTCCTCTACTACATACGAGTATAAGCACCACACCATTATATTTTTACTATATTAAGAGTATTCAGTAACATAATTTCGGTATCCATTCATCCTCCTGCCCTTATCCCACCCTAAGTGGGGTCGGCACAACATGTTATAAACATGCTGTAACATGATTTGGCTGCGTTTTTACGACCGGCCGCCTGCCTGACGTCAACTTACCTAAGTCGTATTTTACGACACCTCGGTAAGAAAGAGGGTGGTCTATTTTACTCAACCGGATACCACACGGTGGGTCAACTTACCTTAGTCGCCTTTTACGACACCTCGGTAAGAAATGAGGTTGGTCAATTCTACTCAGCCGGATACCACACGGCGGGTCGACTTACCTTTGTCGCCTTTTACGACACCTCGGTAAGAAAAGAGGGTGGTACTATTCTATTCAGCCGGATACCACACGGCGGCAGTAACATAATTTCGGTAATTAAATATAAAAACGTATCTGGCGATCGTAATCATTAATCCAGCGACAAAGTTGCAAACCTTGTAAAACAACGATAAAAGCTTTTAAGGAAATTAATGAGTAAAGCAATTGATTAGATTTACTTATAATACCTAATGAATAAAGCGTTCATTATAAATTGAGGTTTCACTTTGTTCTACACACAAAGTTATTTATGTTAGGCATTTGTAATGAACGATTTATAGATTAATTGAAACCTAATTCAAACAATCTTTTAGTTTTTTCATTAGCAATACCTTTTGTTATGTACACCACCAATATCATATCTATGATAGTCACTCTAACACTTAACAGAAAAAAGGAACAATTATATTACATAATATAAGAGTTCACAATATGTTTCGTTTGATCGTAAACTAATTTAGGGATAATAAGATTTGTTATTAAAAGTCACGAGTTCACGAACGATGTTTAATATTAACATATTTCGCGGTAGGCTGATATCTCTGGCAGTATATAACCAAATAAGGTTTTTTTAGGCATAAAGGTTAACGCTTCACATCTACCCTACCTGATGGTGATGAAGTGTAATGAAAACGCAGTGACCTGCAAGAGATAAGGTAACCGTAACTCATAAAGGTTTGTAGACAGAATCGCACTGTAATACTTAACGATACAGTACTTGAATTTGCGGATTGGATGGTTAGTAATCGAACCTTTGATGTTGACTGGCCCATTATTTACTTCGAGCGTTTCCGTCTAATTTGTATCACGACTAACATTCGTTTGAAAGGCCTTCTTCTTCTGACCAAAATCCACTCAATATTATACTAATTATGTAATATTCTGATAAATGAATAAAAAAATATTTTTAGATAGCTTTAATAAAAGGATTCCGGATTTTTTAAAGAAATTTCTGCTGCTGGTTTCGACTGCAAGGTTTAACAAATTTTTGATTAGCATAACAAGTTATAGCACTGCGTACTACGCCTTGAGGGGTTGCTTAATTTATTTTAGCGACTGCACTACAAAATCACATAATACTGTGGTAAACATTAAAAGTAACGAGCTAAAACTCCACCAAACTTTTCGCATTACTTTATATGTCACTCTTGTTTTCTCACTTAAAAGAATATTCCCTAATATTTTAAAATCTACGGACTGATCTCGTTACAAGATTATTTAAAGATATGTTCAATAAACAACTAAGTTGAAGCACTGAGTTGTTGCACTACTACAATTAATCCGATATTTAGAAATTTGATTATTTAGCGCAACCCGCTACCAGTGTGAACTGTAGTGGCGAAAATTATATGAACACGGTATAGATGATTTTTTTTTATATAAGCTATGTATATATTTCTGGAATAATTTGGAGAGATACATAACGATATTTTAAATGTAACGGAAATTCATAATTTCATTCTATTTTTTTTTATCGCGTTCATTTGGCATTGCCTGTCAAGAAAATCTACTTCGACTTTTTCAAATTTAGGCACGATCGAATAGGCAGTTCTATCCTGGATTGACAGCCACGAAAATCGAATCACGTTCCTAAAGTTGCCTACGCTAGCTATTTCACTAAATTTCTACCTCAGGTTTCATTGATATTTTATATGTCAAATAAAGAAGCCTTTTTTATAGATATGCGTAGATGTAATTGTTGCAACAATCTCAGTCATAACAATTTCTTAAATAATATTAGTTTCGTCATGTTTTTAAAATACCTAAATAACTGTATTGTTTTTCAATTTAACTCCTTAGTGTTTGTGACCTTACACTTTTTATTGTAAATGTGTTGACTAAATCCGCCGCTATATCCCAAAGATCATCTGGAAGAATGACTAGATTCTTCTGGATTTAAACTCCATGACCATAATTTAATTCTTTCCTTGGATCATAGCATAAAAATTTTAAAATTCTTAAACACGTGATAATAGATTATATAAATTAGTTTAAGTACATAATTAATTTATTATTTTCAACTATGGCTCGAATTTGTAAGAGTTATAATATTATTTAATTAGTCGACGAACAGTTGGAAGTAACGAACACCACCTACATTTTTATGAGAAAGTCTAATGAATACTCTAAATGAACCTTAATCCGCATTACAGAGTCGTCTGCAAAAGAAACTTGGCGAAGCCAATTGTTACAGTTTGAGGTCTACTTTTGCAAAGATAAATTAGGAACGTTTGTGGAAATGTACGCTGGCTTTATTTGCAGATGCCCAGTTACTGTGGGTCATTGTTGCCGTTATCTGAAACACATGGGTAGGTCATAAACCTAACCTAACGTCTGGCGACAACGACGTACCGCAAAAAATAAGCCATGCATTTACGAGTATTTTTAATATCCTTTGGCATTTGCCCGGGAAAATGTGATGATCGGAGTAAAATTTTTTATTCTTTAATTTGATAATTGTTTTCCCTAAAATTGTATGAACATAAAATAAATGTTACTTTTAATAGCACACATGATATAATTTTCTAAGTTATAGTACGAGAAACTTATGTGTGAATCAGGGGTGGGTCGGTTAGCGTGTAATATGTGTGCTTCTGAAATGCTTGATTTCAAATTTAAAGTATTATAAAATTTAAATTTTAAAGTATGTACTAAGAAAACAAATATTAAACTAATTAAATACATTATTAGTTCATTGTTTACAAATCCTAATTGTATATGCTGGACTGCAAGGATTGTGGTTGACCTAATTAGTAATTCATGAGAACATATTTGTACCTAATGAGTTTTTATGGTATTATAAGTCGATTATGACGATGTGTGTATTAGAACTTGGACCACAAAAACGTATTTAGCACCATACTTATAGAAATTATTTAGGTGATAATATACGATCCAATATAGCGTATAACCAGTATAGAGCTGTATGTAGGTTTCTTTGTGACAGCAACATTTAAAAATTGCAACGTACATATGCTCGTATTTGTAAGTCCTTTAGCACTAAAATAATTCGAGTAAATGTAGAAAGTACACGACCTTAGTTATTATTTTCTAGGCAATATGTCATAAATAAATTATATTTATATTATACAAAAATTTTATGGTTATGAATATTCGTAATTAAAAGCAAAATAATCATAATAAACAGCCCTATCTATCGTATTTTCTTAATATGTAACTTTTTAAGGTACTTAATCGTATTTATTTATTTATTTATTTATTTATGTACCATAATAAATGTAGGAAAAAAACACTATTGGTAACAAAAAGTGTACAAAAGTCAACTTATTCCTTATTTGTTATTGACAAAAGAATCAAACTAATCGAATTTGCAGAATATGTAAGTTCTTTAAAAGAATCATGAAGTACCTAATGTTCTGCTGATTTTTTATATTTATAACGAATAATAATAATTATTATTATTCATTATATTTATAACGAATAATAATAATTATTATTATTCGTTATAAATATAAAAAATCAGCAGTTTAATGTAACAACAAGATCTCATTTTCAGTTTCTTCACTTTGAACAAGGAAATGTACAAAATATCTCTAAATGTTAACAATCAATGAAGGTACTGAAATTGCATATCGATATTGTACATAGTGTGAGTATATAATATTTTCATAGAGTTTAGTGGTGTATAAGAGGAGAGTCATTTTGAGCGAGTCTCATGAGCACTTAAGATCAAATCCCAAAAGGAACGTGACCCTGCCTTTTGCTGGCCACCCTCGAGAAAGATATATTTATGAGGGTTGCTTCTCAACTTCCAAGTCAAGTTTCGTTAATAAGTTTCTTTAAGTGCCTGTGTTATTGGTAAGCTGTGAAATATTGTAGTTTCAAGGTATAAAACAATACTTTTTTTAAAGTATAAAGTATTATAGGCAAATTATGTTTTATCTGCTATTATTCTATTATATTAATAATACTAGTTTTTTTTTCTGCCACCAAAAATATATATAATCATATCATATATGGCATATATTTAAATATTATTTAATCCAGCTTTTGAATCTTCTAAATAAAACAACCATTAATACTAACTTACATATATGTAAGTATCATATCTGATGTATGTTGTATGAAATAACAAAGGAAAATTATATTATCATCTACAGTGTTCTCGATTTCCACATGTTATGTTGAAATTACTATTCTGTAATTCTATATATACGGATAATTGGAGTAATTCATTTCTCTGTATACGTAATTAATTTCTCTGAATTATAATTGATGGTAAAAGGCTCACTCAGCGTGATTTCCTTGATTAAATGATATATTCTTTGGTATTTATACTTTACTAAGATAAAAAAAATCATAGTGAAAAAGTACCGTTGTGAAACAGACAACACTTTTTTGTAACATGAAGATTGATATACCAGTAATAATAGAAGTAAATACAAAATAAATATAATGCAGAGAATGTAGAGTAGACTCCGTTTTCATATCAGATACATGCAGGATTCGTTCAAGCACATGCACAAACCTCCACCATCGCCACCACAATACACAAGCACTACACACGTTGACTATCACAAATTCAACAATCGTTTCGTCCCGCAGCCGAAGCATCATCAGGAGATAGACTCTACGACAAAATTGCAAAGCGACTTTCACCCATAACGACATCACCCAAGCAAGAATTTTTACATACTAATATACGAGGTGTGTTCAAAAAGTATCGCGAATTTTGTGTATTTTCAAAAATGATTTATTTATTCGTAAATATCTATTTTGTCCCCTTCAAAGTAATCCCTCTGGGATATTATACACTTGTGACAACGTTTTTACCAATCTTCGAAGCACTTCAAAAAATCATTTTTTTGTATCTTGTTCAGCTCCTCCTTCGATGCCGTCTTTATCTCGTCAATCGTGGCGTAGTGTCGTCCTTTCATGGGCCTCTTCAGTTTCGGGAACAAGAAAAAGTCACAGGGGGCCAGATCTGGGGAATACGGTGGCTGCGGTATCATTGGTCTGTTGTTTTTGGCCAAGAAGTCGCTGCAAGCAGCGATGTGTGAACAGGGGCGTTATCGAGGTGCAAAAGCCAATTTTTGTTTTTCCACAAATTATCGATTAAAATCGAATGGCACGAGCCAATCAATATGCCTAGGTCCTCGGCAATTTCTCTATAGATGATTCGAAGATTGGCCAATACCATTTTCTTCAATTCATCAATTTTTTCGTCTGTTGTTGAAGTGCTCGGGGGTCCGGCACGCTCTTCGTCATTCGCATCTTCTCGGCCATTTAAAAACATTTTGTACCACCGATAAACGTTGCTTTTGTCCAAAGTAGCTTCTCCATATGCCACAGTCCACACTCGGAATGCATCCGCGCACTTAATTTCGTTTTTCACACAAAAATCGATACAGGTTCCTTGTTCCATTTTTTGAATAATTTAAAATCGAAGACGAACCAAAACACGTGCAAGCAAAGCAGCTGTCAACAATTAACCGAACATTCAAAATGACCCAACTTGTCAGCGTGAGTGAGAGACATATGTACCAACATAACGCCACAAAAAAATCGAAATTGGAATATATGTAACTCGCGAAAATTCAAAATTCGCGATACTTTTTGAACACACCTCGTATATCATATACTGTGGTTTTAATTAGTACCATAATTAAAACCACAGTATATGACTATGCTTGCTTAAGCGATGCGTTGCTGCAAAAATAGATTCTCGACGGCATGACCTCTCGTTAAACAAAGCCTTTACCTTTCTTCTGGTGCACTGGAAATACTTAAATGTATTGGGCGCTCCTTGGCCCTATTTCGAAAAGATTTAAAACCTAATTATACTTAATACAATCCATTCTGGTTCCTGTCCAGCCGGTTCGAATGTATTAACTATTCAACATTCAGGATTTGAAAGGATTCTTAACAAACATAAAAAAATATTTTAAAATGTTTCAGTGATAAATCAAAAGTTTTCAGTTGATTTCAATACAAATATCATACTCGAATGTAAATGTATACATTGGGGAACTGTTTGAATATTTTCGTATAAGAGAAGGATTAAGTACAAGAAATCCAAATTACGATTACTCGAAACGTAGTCTCAAATAACTGGAAAACAAGTTGCGTATAATTAGTGTGAACACAGATTTCACAAAGTAAAGCTACTTAGAATGTTTTAATGTGTAAAATATGTGCATGCATTGAAACAACGAAGTAACTTGCAAATTTCTAAATTTGTATATTAACAAAAGGAAATATTGTATATTCCCTTTAAATCTTTAGAAATATATTATTCTACACTAAACTTCATTAATTTCATTAATGCAATCCAACTAAAATTTAAAAACGAAATCATCGTTCTGAATGTTCTGCACCAGGAACAACAACATCACAATATTAAAATACAACATCTAAATCTTTTAGTTTAATAACTCTTCCTTAAAAAACGAAATATAGTCGCTTCTATATACTCATATCGTAAAAGCTTAGTCATCTATACATATAGTAAAATCGTTGAGATGTCAAATATCTGTGCTTTGTTCCCGCTAATCTCAAAACTGCTGATCGGATTTGGACGCTGTGTTTGCGGATTTTTACGAATATGTCGTAGAAAGTCTTACTTAACATATAGGGTATGTTTTATTTCAATCAGTCAGAAAATAAATAAGATATGACAATTTTAAGTTGAAAGGTCGTAGGTATACGAGGTGTGTTCAAAAAGTATCGCGAATTTTGAATTTTCGCGTGTTACATATATTCCAATTTAGATTTTTTTGTGGCGTTATGTTGGTACATATGTCTCTCACTTATGCTGACAAGTTGGGCCATTTTGAATGTTCGGTAAATTGTTGACAGCTGCTTTGCTTGCACGTGTTTTGGTTCATCTTCGATTTTTACCTATTCAAAAAATGGAACAAGGATCGGAAGTATCGATTTTTGGGTGAAAAACGAAATTAAGTGCGCGGATGCATTCCGAATGTGGACTGTGGCATATGGAGAAGCTACTTTGGACAAAAGTAACGTTTATCGGTGGTACAAAATGTTTTTAAAAGGCCGAGAAGATGTGAATGACGAAGAGCGTGCCGGACGCCCGAACACTTCAACAACAGACGAAAAAATTTATGAATTGATGAAAATGGTATTGGCCAATCTTCGAATCATCGATAGAGAAATTGCCGAGGACCTAGACATATTGATTGGCTTGTGCCATTCGATTTTAATCGATAATTTGTGGAAAAACAAAAATTGGCTTTTGCACCTCGATAACGCCCCTGTTCACACATCGCTGCTTGTACGCAACTTCTTGGCCAAAAACAACAGACCAATGATACCACAGCCACCGTATTCTTCAGATCTGGCCCCCTGTGACAGTTTCTTGTTCGCGAAACTGAAGAGGCCCATGAAAGGACGACACTACACCACGATTGACGAGATAAAGATGGCATCGAAGGAGGAGCTGAACAAGATACAAAAAAATGATTTTTTGAAGTGCTTCGAAGATTTGTAAAAACGTTGGCACAAGTGTATAATATCCCAGAGGGATTACTTTGAAGGGGACAAAATAGATATTTACGAATAAATAAATAATTTTTGAAAATACACAAAATTCGCGATACTTTTTGAACACACCTCGTATACTATGATTCTTATTATTTATTTACTTTATTAGAGGATTTCGTCTAAACAAGTTAAAATATCGTTTGTAAAGTAACGGCCTGGTACTATTCCACTGCTGGGACGCTTTGTCTTCTTAATACATAAAAAATAATTTTGTCTATCCTTTATAGACTCCGAAACGGCTGGACCGATTATCATGAAATGTTTAGACAATCTTTAAAAAGACCCAACAGATGGTACTGTAATCTGGTGGCGATCGGAACATTTTTTTATGACTGTAATTAATGGACATTCTAGTGTGTAAATAAAGTAATGTGACATAAAGTTACTTAAGCTACCGTAATACAACATTCCGCCATCGCTGCAAATTCTCCATTGCCTCGATACTTATCATATCATAACTAGCGCCAATTAGTGATATTCTTAATTTTATAAAAACTCATTCGGGACTGGCTCGATTAGACTCTTTGACCAACATAAGGGTCGCACACCGCCTCAATCAGCTATTACAGCAATGTGTGTGTTATAATAATATGTATCAGTAATACTTCTACGTCACAACTTAATTTATTTTATATTTTACACATCATGTATTGTTTGAATCCAGCTGTATCTGCAACCTTTTTGAGGTTGTCTCTTTAGTCGGAGTGTCTGCCAAGGCTGAGTTATCCAGTGCGAGGTCGCTATTTCAACACCTTAGAACACCGGAACCCTTCGGTTCTTCATGTTATATCCCCCATATATTTCCACTTCTCATTGACACGATGAGCTATATCAGTTACTTTTTTATGAATCTCTTTATCTGTCCCAATTTTGTTTATCGGTGTTAAATTTCTTGGATTTGATTTCAATTCCGAAAAAAAAGGAATTTACGTAACTTAATATCTACCGTTTTCACATATATTAGACATAAAATGAAGGCGTAAACAAGAAAATCTAAAGTTTATTGAACTACAAATAAAGAATATGGAAAAATATTACGTCATTGTCATATGTCTTGAATGGAAAACAATTTAGAAGGGTGACACTATCCTGGCAATAAATTGTACAATGATAAAGGATATAACACATTATGTTACTCTTTACATTCAGATGGAGGTTATTTTTATTATAGTTTCGATATATATACAACAAAAAAGTTTACAAAAAAAAATGTTAATAGTAAAAGTAATAAATAAACTTAGCATTATAATCAAACGTTTCCTAAAACTTACGCCATTGCTTGAGATTCGTTTTGACAGTTTTCTTAAAAAAAAAGAAAAAGTGAATTCGATTAATGAAATTATACGATCGATGGTACAACTTGATATTTATAATTAAATAATATATAATCAAATAAATAAATAATATAAAAATATTGCCGCATTTTCAATTTTGAAATCTAATAAAACTTTTATTCGTTATTGTATTGTGTAAATTTTGTTCATTTATCTATTTGGAAAACATCCAACGTCTTCTTCCTATAGTTGTCTATGGTCTGGTTATTAGTGATAATAAGTAGGCTGTGACCTAATCTATTTCTCGGTTTCCTATAAACTCAGTGTATACTTATACTCAATGTTAAAATAGCTATTTTTTATTTTTATGTAGTACTTTTGTAAAACTTTACTGAATTATATTCCTATTTATTTTAAGCTAGGTAAAGATTACCTACATTCAAGTCCAAAATTATACACTATGTATACTGCGCATTTACGGAAAATAAATTTGTAGAAAACAATCAGAAACATTTTGATGACATTTTGTCATGCCATGGTTCTCTAAGGAATACTTTACAAAATTGCTTCGAGGCCTCATTGGCGCTCGTAAAAACTAACGCGAAATGTATTCGTTCAATATTCAACCTCATTTTAGCATATATGAATGAAATGTTCCTAATGTTGCAATAATTATTCCTGAACACTGCGCGATGCAACGGAGCAATAGTGATACATTGATATTAAAGCAACGAGCGATATTCACATACTGAAAATAACTGAAGAGGAACTTCAGGAGAGGAAGGAGACCTTCTATCGATAGTTCAATAGATTCATTAGTTCTTATCGAGGTGTCGTAAAAGGCGACTAAGGTAAGTTGACCCACCGTCTGGTATCCGGTTGAGTAGAAATGACCACCCTCTTTCTTACAGAGATATCGTAAAATACGACTAAGGAATGACGTCAGGCAGGCGGCCGGTCACAAAATACGTAATACCCAAATCATGTGACAACATGTTCATGACATATTGTGCCGACTCCACTTAGCGTGGGATAAGGGCAGGGAGATGATGAACTTCTATATCTCGTGTACAAGAACAAGTGTTCAAGAACAGACGTCAATATTAATATTAAATTAATTATTAAAAAAAAGTAATTACTTAACGCTGAAGCTTTTGAAAAATCCTACACTCTAAATTATTATTTTTATTAAATTATGAACACCAAATTTTGTTTTTTAAATTAAAGCTTTGAAACCAAAGACTTATATGATCTTATAAATTTTTATCTACTTCAACGAACTGTTCATGTTTAACTTTTTCCACACCAACAAGTCCAGATAAAGCTTTGATAACGCATGAAAAATATAAATATAAAACACTTTGTATTTGCATTCGACCCTGATTGTTCTCCGAATACAATTATTAATATTAAATTCGTGGCTGTGATGGAAATCGAGACTACACTTTATACTGACCAGATTTATATAACAATAACATAAAATAGGAGTAACGTTAAATATTTTAAACTCAGAATTGCAAAATTTAATTACATAAATCCAAAATGGAATTTTCGAGATTAAAAAGTGTTTTATTGAATAAATTACTGTCGAGTTTTTACACCAACATAAATAATTCATTTTATAATAACACAAGATTGAGTATCGCGAATAGTGCGAAATTATGATTAAAAAGCACATCAACGTTGAATGCCTGTTTGTGAATTTGCCTTTGTAATTTAGACGTGGAGCCTATCTCTCAATGATGCTTCGGTTACGGGGCGAAACGATTGTTGAAATTGTCGTAATGTATGTGTGTAGTACTTGTGTACTGTGTTGGTAATGGTGTCCAATGACACGCGGAGTACCTAATCCCGCATGTATAAGTTATAAGAACAGATTTTTCTATGCACACATTATGACAAAATTGGTTCTTTCTATGCTTCCGATCACCTGTTAATAAACAAACTCTATCGTTTTGTACTAGTTATATACGCTTGCCTATAGATTTTCTTTTGCAACTTAAAAATTCCAAAATATTTGAGTAACGTTCCACATTCAAATAGTAAGTAATAGTAATAGTAGTAATAGTAAATATGGTATTTTAAAAAATCTGACGTAACACTGAATAACAAAAAGCTTGTCAAGACATTCCACAAAGTTACAGCGTATAAGCTGCTGAGGACGGAAAGCTTACATTTTACCGTAAAGTCCCATAAAAGTTAACATGACGATCCTAGCGATCGTCGACGAATATTATAGTTTTAGTTATAAAGATTGATTTATAACTTATTGTGTAAGTTTTATTACTATTTTTTTGCCGAATTACAATAGCTAAGATGATAAATGTGTTTTTACCTGACCTAAAAACAAAGTTTTCATAAAACATTTCTAGGTCTACAACGTACATATTGCGAAACTTTGAAACCGTATTATTCACATCGTATATAACTATATCTTAAGTAGGATCCATCTCTATACATGGCGATATAATATATATACAAACTTAATAAGAGATATAGGGCTAAAGTTGGGAAACTAGTGAGCCAAATCCTCCTCCTGGCGTCGTAATCCTCAATGCTGAGGGTCGTGACCTTTATGTATCACTTTACTTAGGACTATTTTCCGCCATTTGGTCCTGTCCTCTGCGGCGTGGATGGCGTCACTGATGCTGGAGTCGAGTGTTGAGCGTATTTGGTCGGTCCAACGCATGGGGCTCCGTCCCCTTGGCCTCTTTCCTTCCACCTTGCCCGTGACGAGCAACTTTTCAAGGTTGTCGCCACTCTTTCTCGCAACGTGCCCAAAGAACTCCAAAATCCTGCGGAGACATATGGTAGAAAGTCTGGTCTGGATTTGGAGTTCCTTAATTATCGATGCATTGGTCCGATGTTCCGTCCAAGGAATGCTCAACATCCTTCTCCAGCACCACATTTCAAACGCATCTATGCGGTTGCGGTCAGCTTGTTTTAGTGTCCAAGTCTCCACGCCGTATAAGAAAATTGAGAACACCAGGCTCGTCACAAGCTTTTGTTTGAGTCTTCGCGTTATGTTTTTATTTGCCCAGATGCGGTCTAGCTGTGACATGGCGTTTTTTGCAATTCCTATGCGTCTTCTGACGTCTGCTTCACAAGATCCATTGTTTGATATTGTGGAGCCCAGGTAGATGAAGTTGGTAACAAACTTAAGATTTAATGCGCCAGTGAGCTCCATTGTGTCTGTGCGGTCTACTATCATTATGTTAGTCTTGGATCTGTTGATTACTAGTCCCAGTTCGCCACTGATGCGTTCCATTCTGTCCAACAGTTCAACCATTTCAGTTTCACTATTTGCGAATAGCGTGGTGTCATCGGCGTATCTTAGATTAGTGATCTTCTTTCCGCCAATTGTGACACCACCATTCCAGCCCTCGCAGGTCCGTCTCATGATGTATTCACCGTAGATGTTAAAAAGAATGGGTGAAAGTATACAGCCCTGACGTACCCCTTTTTGGAACCGGAATGGCTTAGACAATACGTCATCTATTTTAACAACGCCAACGCTATTCGCATATAGGCTCTGCAATAGTACTGTGAGATGTTGTGGTACTCCGATATCTGCGAGTATAGTCCATAGATTGTCCCAGTTGACACAATCGAAAGCCTTGCTGTAGTCAATGAAACATATGACCATCGGGGTATTGTATTCGTAAGACTTCTCGATTAGCTGTCTAACGTTCAGTATTTGCTCCCTTGTGCCTTTGCCTTTGACAAATCCCGCCTGCTCTTGAGGTATATGGCAGTCCAAATAGTAGCGAAGGCGGCCATTTATTATGTGCAGTAAGATTTTGCTGCAATGCGAGATCAATGCTAGGGTGCGATAGTTGCCACACTTCTTGGTAGAGCCCTTTTTATGAAGTGGCAAGATTATTGAGTTGCACCAGTCTTTGGGCCAGTCGCCATGTTGCCACACATGATTGCAAATACTGTGTAATGTGTCAACCCCCTTTTCTCCAAGCGCTTTGACTATTTCCGCAGTGATTTGGTCTGGTCCTGGAGCCTTCCTGTCTTTTAACCGTGATATGGCTGCTGTTACTTCTGTGCGAAGAATTGCCGGTTCAAGTTCAATTTGGTTAAGAAGATTAGTTTGTGGCTGTGAACTGCGAATATTTGAAGATTTGTACAAATCTTCACAATATTTACGCCAAGTCTCTGCAATATCGCTTAGATCATGTATTGGGGTACCATTATGATCTTCAATAACCCACGATTTTGCCTGAAACTTCCGAGAAAGAAGGCGCACTTTCTTGAACAAATCTGCTGTTTGGTACTTCAGATAGTGCGTTTCAATGTCTGAACACATGTTGTCTATGAATGTGTTTTTGTCCCGTCGACACTCTTTTTTGATGGATTGACAGATGTGAGAGTACTCTTTTCTAGCATCATCGTTCTGCAGTCCTCTTGATTTTATTTCTTTTCTTCTCTGGATCATCTTCCAAGTCTTGTCAGTGATCCAGACTTTCGACTTAACTTCTGTATTTTCCTTGCGCGCTCTTTTTAGATCATCAAGAATTTCCCCTATCTGATACTTAAAATGCATCCAACGAGAGTTGGCGTCATCTTTGGGGCTATTAGTTAATTTAGCTTCCGCCTTCTCTTGTAAGAATGATCTTTCAGCAGGCTCTAAGTTTCTGATTCTTGAAGATTCTGATTTCCTGGGCGCTTTAAGTCTCAGGTTAAATCTGGCAACGAGGAGATTATGGTCAGTACCACATTCGGCCCCGGGAAAAGTTTTTACATTCCTAATGGATGACCTCCAGCGGGTATTTATTAGGATATAATCGATTTGGTTGCGGTACCGTGCGCCTGGAGATATCCACGTGTATAAGCGCCTTGGATGATGTTGAAAACAGGTGTTGGTGATGCAGAGGTTTTTTTCTATACAAAAGTTTATGAGTCTTTGACCGCGTTCGTTCCTAACGCCAAGACCAAACTTGCCGACAATTTGTTTTATGTGATCATCCTCTGAAGTGTTACCAACTTTCGCATTCCAGTCGCCTAGAATGATTGTTGTTTCCCGGTTAGAAATTTTGCTAAGCGTAGAGTTAAGGTCCTGGTAAAAGCTGTCTATGTCCGTGTCTTGGGCTGTAGCAGTTGGGGCATATATTTGGACAATGTTTAAGATGTTGGGTTTCGCGTTTATCCTTATTGTAATAATTCTATCGGAGATAGGATTATATCCTGTGACATGAACTGTCAGGTGCTTTGGTAGCAGTAATGCGACACCATTTATACTCTTGTCTTCATGTCCTGAGAAGTACATAGTGTTTCCAGAGACCGTTGTAAAATGACCTTGCCCACGCATGTGGGTTTCACTGAGGCCAAGAATAGAGATACGATGATCTTTGGCTTCTTTTTCCACAATCGTGAGCTTCCCCGGCTGTAGTAGTCCGCGAACGTTCCACGTACCAACTCGATGTTCTTTCTGAATAGATATTTTGTTTTTGGTACTGATATTGTTTTCCCTGCCAGTAACATTTCTTCCTTTAAAGGCCTGGCGGAGAACCTTGTCGGAAGCTTCGGTAGCATATTTCACACCATTTGGCCCGGAACCCAAATGGCGCCGAGTATTAGTCGGGTCGCCCAATAAAACAGTTTCCTTAGTGCTCATTTGTACATAAAGATTTTCTTGGGAAAGTACTAGTGGTGGGTTCCCACGTCCTTCCACAGCAGTCTTTTGAAGGGGATTTAGTCCCTCCGGGCCTTTGATACCCAGTTTGATCAGGTTACTTGATTGCCGCCTGATGCTCGGCATTGGGTTATTTTACGGTCAGGTCGTAGACCAACCCTCCTCTTTTCTCATACGGGCTTGGGACCGGCAACGGCAGAGTTAAAGTTAAGTGAGCCAAATAGTACTTCACATATTGGGCTAAATATTGATATTATAGAAGGCAAAAACCACCGAAGATTAATAGGTAATTAATTGTATCCACATTATATAAACATTTCAGATATTTAAGAAAAGATTGTTTTACCGATATGCCATGAGAAAGGTAAATTCGAATAAAAAATACTGTAAGAAAAGAAAGAAATCTGTTACCAAAAAATAATTAAATTTATAAGTTTTCTAGAAGTAACGAATGTCTCTTTCAATATATGTATGTCATGTAATATGTATTTGTATTTTTGAATGGGGGTCGCTCTGTAATTTAATACAATAACTTATTCTCATTTTATATTCCTTTTCATGTTTTATAAAGTACATTAAAAGATCTCATGAAGTAGATGGGTGCCCTCGTATTTTACACAGTAAGAAAATCGTAATAACTCAGTAATTTATATGCGAATATATAATTTATATGAACTATAAGAAACCTATACTAGTTTTAACGTCCGTTCGAAGATAGATAGAAAAGCAAATGGCGCTCATTTGGATACTTTCCAGGAAATTGGCGAATAAGTATAAGCAAGAATACAGAAGTACAAAGCCAGTATAAGTATCTGTTTTTATTTATATTGGGAAAGTAAAACTTCACGATATAATTGTTAGGTAAATACAATAAAGATTGAAATACGAAACACTTGGAGTCCAACGCTCTTTGCAAAGAAAACCAAACCAATTTTTTTAGAGAATAGTTGTTATGAACTGTTACATAGGTTAATGTCATCCAATTTGAAATCTAAATTTAAGAATAGTGAAAGTGAACTATTTGTGTACAAGACTGCCCGTTTGGGCAATGCGGCGTATTATCATTTTGACAGTAACATTGTCGTTGTAAATGTGTGTGGTGCGTTGTTGGTGGTGGTGTTTTGTGACATGTTTGGTAACTAACCCTTTATGTATCAGGTATGTAAAATGTATTGCGGAACTGCAAATTCTTGATCGCAAGATAGCATCGAAGTTACCGGTGTAATGAAGTGATTTCACAACCCAAACAAAACAAATATAAGATAAAAAACAACGGAGTCTTTGGATATATTCATTTATGAATGGTCATAAATGATCGCTGACGGTAGCAGTTTTCGTTAAATTGAAAATAAAGTTTCTCAAATATTATTTGAAGCTTCTTCGTGTTATAATTTATTTTAATATACCATACGTGTTCTCAATCGTTGATGAAAATAATTTTTCTTAAGACTTAATTGACTCAAGTAGCGAAAAAAATAAATAAAAAACAGGATAGTAAATATGGACGGCGTAAATAAATTCCTAAGCTCTTGTGCTCGTAGCTTTCTATGATCAAAGTTTTATGTTTCGATTCTAAGTATATCTGTAAGTAGATTTTTTGTGGGATGCCTAAGAAACAAAAAATACTTTAATGCACTAGGCAGTCTATTTTTAAATACCGGTCAATAAAGGGTAATCATTGTCTATTGCCTATTTACAGTTATGCTTTAATATCTAATGTGGGTAATTCAAAATATTTATATATGTATATGAGCACCACAATAATTTAAACCAAAGTCTCCCAATTTCAATTGTTGCTGCGCTTTATATAATCACCAAACTCCTAGAATTATTTGTCTGTAGAATGTATTAATATTTCTTTAAGATTTACTATTGAAGCGAAATGTATTGTATGCAAGGTTAGCCGTGTGGTATTCGGCTGAATAGAATAGTACTACCCTCATTTCTTACCGAGGTGTCGTAAAAGGCGACTAAGGTAAGTTGACGTCAAGGAGGCGGCCGGTCGTAAAAACGCAGCCAAATCATGTGACAGCATGTTTATAACATGTTGTGCCGACCCCACTTAGAGTGGGATAACGGCAAGAAGATGATGTAGTGTATGTAAGGGAATATTATTCTTCTAGAAAAAAATTATATTAAAGGAGATCGGTACTCATTTATTCGTAGATTAAAGTATCGATAAGATTTCTGTTCCACAAAATTTCTACTAAACAAAATTTATAACAAAAGATACATTTAGCTACGAAGTGCATGAGTTAAGAATAAGTACTTAGTCTTAAGTGCCCATTTATGAGTTTACGTATGTTACGAGTGGATATATGTATTCAACACATAGGAGAAAAAGTATTTCTATTAGACTTTTTGCTTTTATTTATCGCTACAAAATTGAAAGATTTTATATTTAGCATAAATATTTTTGAATTAAGTTCAATTTCGTAGATAATATTTTTTTTATCTACGAAATTGATATTCGATTCGATTTTGATATTGTCGGTCTTTCTGTTGAACGTACCATTGAGCTGTCTTGTGTGGAGTTAGAGCGCTATATTATAGTTTCTGTGTACCGCCCACCCTCCAGTGATTATATATTATTTGAGAGCGTCATGGAGGAAGTTCTTAAGAAGATCTCTAAATCTTCAAAACAAGTTTTAATATGTGGAGACTTTAATGTTGACATCTTAGTGGATACCTGTAATCGTTGTAGGTTACTTAATTTATTTCAATGTTTTGATATGATCAATGTATTTAACGAACCTACCAGGATAACTGCAACTTCGGCTACCGGTATTGATAATATTTTTACTAACTACAGTTGTAATATCTTAGAAAAATCTATAATAAGTCGCTTAAAGTCTGACCATAGTGGGCAAATTATATCTGTACCTAACTATATGCAGGAAAAAAATGATTATATCAAGTACAGGCCTTTCACTTCGAATAAAATAAAGCGATTTCAATCAAAAATATCATCAAAGATATTGCAATTCGACAAAAGTCGCGGTAGCTCAGATGAACTTTTTAATGCCCTCTTTGGAATGATCGGTTGTGAATTTAATAAAACTTTTAATATTATAGATAAAATAAAAACAACCTGGAATGTTATTGAAGATGAAACAGGTAGACGTAAAATGTATAATTCTTCCATAGAGCTTAAAATTGGGAATGAACTTATTAATTCTGATACAGCAGTAGCTAGTGCATTTGAGCATTTCTTTCAGAACATACCTATTTCTATCACTGGCTCAATAAACTCATCCCCAATGGAAGCTTTTAATGTTTTGAAGGACAGCGTCACGAAGTGCAGTGTTAATTTTAAATTTGAACACATTTCCCCATACGATATCGTCAAAACTTTTAAAACATTAAATATTAAAAAAACAACTGATCTGTGGGGAATGTCCGTAAAATTAATTAATAATATTATTGATATTATCGCCCCGATTATGGCCAAGATCTTTAACAAATCTGTAGACACAGGGATATTTCCCAATTTAATGAAACATAGTAAATTGATCCCCCTTTTTAAGTCCGGCGATAAGAGCGACCCTCAGAACTATAGACCCATTTCGGTCTTGCCAACTCTAAGCAAGATTTTTGAGAAAATCATTTTAAAGCAGCTGCTCCAGCATTTTAATTTAAATAATTTACTTCATCCTGAGCAGTATGGGTTTACTAAGGGTCGGTCTACAACGGATGCGGGTGTGAAGTTGTTAAAGCATGTCTACGATGCGTGGGAGAACTCACAAAATGCCATAGGGGTATTTTGTGACTTGTCCAAAGCATTTGATTGCGTTCAACACGAAATTTTATTGCTAAAGCTTGGCTATTATGGCATTAAAGACAATGCACTTCGTCTCGTTGCATCGTATCTTCACAGCCGGATTCAAAGAGTGTGCATTAATGATGTGCAGTCATCCGGAACGGCCTTAGTTATGGGTGTGCCTCAAGGATCAATCCTTGGTCCGTTTCTGTTTTTAGTTTATATAAATGATTTGCCATATTTTATTCATAATATTTGCGATATTGTACTGTTTGCAGATGATACATCATTAATTTTTAAAGTTAATAGAAATGACGATAATTTTGACGAAGTAAACAGGGGTTTATCGCAAGTAGCTCATTGGTTCAGGCTAAATAATTTGGTACTGAACTCAAATAAAACTAAATGTATAGAATTTGCATTACCTAATGCTGCAAAAACAGCAAATAGGCTCACTTTAAATAATGTACCACTAAAAACAGATAATTCAACTGTATTTTTGGGAATATCCCTGGATACAAAACTCCAATGGAGCACACACGTAACAACTCTTGCAGGGAAACTGAGTTCAGCGGCCTACGCTGTTCGAAAGATAAGACAATTCACAGATGTTGAAACAGCAAAACTTGTTTATTTTGCCTACTTCCATAGCATTATGTCCTATGGAATATTGCTATGGGGTAAATGCGCGGATAGTGAAAAAATTTTTGTTTTACAAAAGAGAGCTATACGTGGCATTTATAATTTAAGACCGCGTGATTCCCTGCGAGAGAAGTTTAAGGAAACAGGTATTCTTACATTTGCTTCACAGTATATTTTGAGCAATTTAATTTATGTACATAAAAATATAAAGAATTATAAAACGATAGGTGATGTGTACAATAGACAAAGCAGAAACCGACATAAGCTTGCGGTTCCTGCTTTGCGCCTTGCTAAAGTGCGTAACTCGTTTGTGGGTTTTGGTATAAGATTCTATAATAAAATTCCGCAATCAATTTCAGCACTGCCATTACAGCAGTTTAAAAACACTGTTAAAAAGAGGCTGGTACAGAAAGCCTACTATACTCTTGCAGATTATTTAGAAGATAAGAATGTGTGGATATAGCTCTCTTTGAACCTGTACAAGACAGTAACGACTTAATGTAAATAATATTAAGAATTATTTTTTTAAAAGAGCAACCGCCGAGTTTCTTGCTGGCTCTTCTCGGTAGGAACAGCTTTCCGAACCAGCAGTAAAGTTGACGATTCAAAAGCACTTGTATACAAGTTTATTTGAATAAAGAATATTTTGAATTTGAATTTGAATTTGAATTTATTTATTTAATTTTGTGGTGTAGCTATTAACGTCCTTACTTTAAATAAAAAATCAATAGTTCCTACTCTAGTGAAATTACATAAATCCTTACTTAAAGAATATAATAATCTAATGTAACACACATAATATAAACACCACAAAAAATTGAGTATTTGGAAAATTTCAAATTTATAATTTTGGTTTGAAGATTGGGTGGGAAGAAGGATGGATAATTAATGTCAATCTTATGCTATAATAGAAATTTATTACATCGCATTTTATACAAAACATTTTGATACAAGAAATGCAAATATGGGGAGAATTTTTATATACTTCTATATAAATATAATACTTCTATACGATACTCTTATACTTTGAAATATTATACCGCACTCACGTGTAAGTAGAACTAATTGTTTACTTGAACAGGAGCTACATATAATCAGATTCCGGAGCGTATATACAGTAATGACGAAAGGATATTGAATTACGTTCACAATCTTGTAGCGGTAGGTAAGTAAATAGTTCAGTTAGTGCAGCCAAATTAGATAAACAAGCCAGAAAGCTGTTAGACAGAACACACATAGTATACAAGTGGACAATATTATGTACTAGTTTAAGTTGGGAGGTTTTCCTGGGACTTGGTATTTATATGTTTTCGTGGGGATCTCAGAATATAATATTTCATTTGAAAATGTGAATATTCAGTTAAAAAATTGAGTTTATTCACACTATATTTTACATTTTGTGGTCGCAAAAATTGGAAATATCTTTTGAAGTAAATATGAATAAAGATA
This sequence comes from Morpho achilles, assembly GCA_947086495.1. Classification (NCBI taxonomy): domain Eukaryota; kingdom Metazoa; phylum Arthropoda; class Insecta; order Lepidoptera; family Nymphalidae; genus Morpho; species Morpho achilles. Next base: position 11,611,136 of record CAMTZB010000007.1, on the reverse strand, counting down.
GAAGATCTCTCTCTTTCTCTCTCTGTCTTCTAGAAATGTCCACATTTAGATCCATTAGATTTCTGAGGACTATTTAAGGTAGTTTATGATGCAATGTACACCACAGTCGACCTTTTAGTAGACTGTATACTAACGCTGCAGTTTTTATCGACACTTACTGTCTCCCATTGCCACTTCAGCTTCGGGGTGCAGAGATATTTTATTCTTGTATAGAACTCCTTGTACCTTATACGATACACAGAAATCCTCCAAACTTAGCTCAGCAACCAAGTTTCCGATCCAAATAACTTGTATAACGTTGTGTTCTTTTTACCTTTGGTTTAACTATTATTAAAGTAAACGCAATTATTACTTTAAACTATGTTTATACGTAAACCAAACTATATATAATTGTTTAATAATATTCTTGTAGATAATATAACATATAATTAATAATATTGTATATAATATAATATACTAAAAGAAATATAATCAATGTCGATAGAATAACTATCCAAAATGTTATTAGCAATGTTACATATTATATATACCAAGGGTAAATAAACATCGTTGTTTGTAATAACAGCGATATATCGGGCTTGTTTGAACATTATCAGGAGTAAATTGCTCGTTTTTTTGCTCTTTTACACCGTGATGGCTCTCGATGGATCTAGAGACCTCTTGGTCTCTCCGAGACCCTTTGGAGGTTATCTTTTCACATTATAAGGTGAAAAGATAACCTCCAAAGTGTCGCGTAAAGGGTATTGACTATAGTCAATAAACACTGTGTATTACAGTATGGGTCGTTATTCTATCAGCTTAAAACATCAACGCCCATCGTTTCTTTGTATTAGGTGCCTCGGTCATTGACACTGCTTAATAACGCGATGGGTCTTTATTTGGGAAGTTGTATTATATTTCGGCAAAGTACAACAAACAAATTGTTTTCATCTATTTCTAAAAACGGTAGTTGACTTACACTAGAATAGAGCACCCTCATTTCTTACCGAGGTGTCGTAAAAGGCGGCTAAAGTAAGTCGACTGACCGTATGGTATCCTATTGAGCAGAAGAGACCACTCTCTTTCTTACCGAGGTGTCATAAAAGGCGACTAAGGTAATTTGACGTCAAGCAGGCGGTCAGTCGTATAATACGAAGCCAAATCATGTGACAACATGTTGTGCCGACCCCACTTAGAGGGGTATAAGGGCAGGAGGATGATGGTAGTTGACTTAAACCTACATGACATTAGACACCAACACTACAGACAAAAAAAATCATAAATGCGAAAATAGCTCATGAGTTTTTTTATTTAATTCAGAAAAGAAATACGACGGGCCTTAAAATGCCTAACGTGTTACGCTTAATAAAGCCTGTCAAGATATATCACCAGTACTAAGCGGAAAATAATTTCACATTTTTCATCATGCCAAGGTACAACAATATCATATATTCGAAAAAGAGGTCTTTTCTCACTCGACTACACAATTAAATGAGGTCGTGACCTCGACTGCTCTAAATTCTAGAGCAAAGGTCAACGTTGAGCAATATCAAAAACTACATAGCAAATGACTTATCGTTACTCCTCTATAAGATAGTCGTATCTTAATACCCCCGAGACATTCTGTATCTACGACCAAAGCTCTCACCGTCGAAACCGTCTCGAAGCATTCGCTCTAATTCAATGATGTATCAAAATAAAATCATCAATCAAAAACAATGGCATGAAAATGGAAACACTATAAATTATTAAATGAAAAAATATATACATTATTACACTATAGTATAACGATACATCGTGCGCAGCTTATACAAACAATATATGTTTTTTATCTGTAGTCATAAAATAATTAGTAGTCAGGTAAACCTGAGACGGATCACAAATATATTACATTAAATTCCATTATGATGTTAAAATGTAACTAGCTAAGCTATATTGCTACTTAACTTTCAATTTATTATTATACCTTTAATTATAGGAATACGCGCTCGAAAATTGACTTTACATTTTATACATTTTTAATTTAGAACTTGGGTATTAATTGCAAGTAAAATAAATTGAAATAAACAATGGTTTATTAAATTGCAATTTAATTTCACGTTAGAAAAGAAACATCCATTTGTTTCCACAAATATCTGCCTTATATACCTTGTGTTGTTTAATATTCCAAAACGATTTCATTTAGCATCTTTAATACAGGTATAAGGAAAGGCAAGAGAAAAACTCAACAAACTTTGGGTGCCTAATTACTAACAGCTTGTTCTCTTGTAATATAAAAATACCAAAGAGATAAAAAGACGACGAAGAAGAATGTGACGACCAACTCAGAATCTACTATAATTATATACATAATATTACAATATTGTTATATAGTGACTAATCAGAAAACATTATTTATCATAATTTTTTAGGTCGTAGCTTTTTTTGCGACTGTAATTCATATTTTCCATTCGAGACGAGTAGCGAACAACCATTTAAGGATAGGCTAACGACCCCCTTATTGGACGCCCGAGGCGGATATCTCTACTGGAATTTGAATTCATGTATTATACTTATGACGACAAAAGCTCTAGCTAATATTCCTTCATATTATAGTGCTTTAACGATGTTTAAAAAACTAAATACATCTTTAACATTTAAATGAGTTAATCTTGTATATATATTTATCTATACAATTTGAATATCGGAAACGGCTTCAACGATTTTCAAGAAACAAAAGAAATAATAAAATTATTTTGCTATAATCCGCGATTAAGTAAAATAGAAAATATATATAATGCTAAATGTAGAGTGGGCAATCGGTTATCATACCTGATACATGCAAGATTCGTAAAAAAAACACATGCACAAACCTCCACCACCAAAATCGCAAAGCGATTTTTTGGTCGTGGAGTCTATCTCCTGATGATGCTTCGGTTGCGGGGCGAAACGATTGTTGAGTTTGTGATAGTGAACGTATATAGTGCTTGTATATCGTGGTTTGTGCATGTGTTTTTTACGACTCCTGCATGTATCAGGTATGATAACCGATTGTCCACTCTACATTTAGCATTCTATATATTTTCTATTTTACTTCATCGCAGATTATAGCAAAATATTTATTTTATTACTTTTGTATAATGGATCTCCGTAAAGTAACGTCTAATTCTATAAATGGTTTTCAAGAAACTTAGTATGTAGGTGGTTTCAGGGTCGATAAATCGAACTAGCTAGGTGTCATTAAAAAAATGTTGATCTATCCCTGTTTTCAGGCACTGAAAACCAGCTATAATATTATATGAAAACATAGGCTAACATAGGCTGTAATAGCTCAGCGGGGTAATCGGGCGGTCCAGAGGAGTGAATGAATGAAATGAAATGAATCGAGCCCCACCTGCCTAAGGAGTATTTCCTTTTTTTCTAGTTTCGTCTTTTTTATATCTTCTAATAAATACCCAGCAGAGGTCGGTTACCCCGGTACTAAAATATTAAAGTCTATTATGTACAATTGACTATACAAATGACTTTTTTTCGATATATATCTACAAGTATATCCTTTAACTAAAGCTTTACCAAGTGTATTACTTAGTAAAAATTATGTGGATCAATGTTAAAGTTATAATCTTATGCATAAAAGAAACTCAAGAGCTTGCGACAGATTATTATCAAGAGACTTTTGAAATGAAAAATGGGAACTGCTGCTTGGCGCGTGTAACTTACATCTTGATCAGAGATTACTGACCTCGGAGTTTTATTATACACTGTATCTCGATTATATACTCGTACATATTAATAGTTCGTAATATAAGAACTTACCCATTGCATAGATTTTCTGTATATATCTGTGAATATACATACAGTATATTTTCTGTATATTCTGTATATTTCTGTATATATATAGAGGATATATCTGTACTTAATACAGATAGGTAAATCCTCACTAATTAACTCTTCTTCTTATCCTGCCCTTATCCCACTCTAAGTGGGGTCGGCACAAGATGCTATAAACAGCTTGTCACATGATTTGGCTTTTTTTTACTACCAGCCGCCTGCCAGACATCAACTTAACTTAGTCATATTTTACGACACTTCGGTATGAAAGAGGGTGATCTATTCTACTTAACCGGATAACACACGGTGGTTCAACTTACTTTAGTCGCCTTTTACGACACCTCGGTAAGAAATGAGAGTGGTGTACTCTACTTAGCCAGATACCACACGGTGGGTCGACTTACCTTAGTCGCTTTTTACGACTCCTCGGTAAGAAATGAGGGTGGTTTTATTCTATTCAGTCCCATACCACATTCTAAATAACTCATCACTACGTATTCTAAAAAAAAACATCGTACAGCGTTTGTTTCTTCGCGATGAACTCTTAAATTACTCAACTTATTCTCATTTCAACAGGTTAGGTGTTATTCTACTCTCCTTTTTCCAAAAAAAGGAAAAAGGTGGCCGTTACTCTCACGACAATTTTTTTGGTAAGCTATATAAGTGGCACTGAACAGATAAACACGAACTATAAAAATGACAAATTAGAGTTTTCCAAATAAGCTCGTCAATATTCAGAGATCGTTTCTCAGAATGCCTCTACGTGATCTTTATGTCGATTACTTGGGCACATATATTGGTGACCCGATATTGAGTTATTGTCTCATCTGGAGACCGGCGGACGCTGTGTCGCCAATCTGTCTGGGTTCAGGTGCTCCATAGGATGTAACAATTTAAAATATATTGCATATTACCTATATGATGGATTAATGAGACTGCGGTTTTTTAATCGTGTCTTTATATTGAGCATAATTTTGAACATATTATGCACTTTACTGGCGTTTAAACTAGAAAAAAGATTAAAAAGAAAATATTTTTAACAGAAATATTTAATGTTATTTTAACATGTTTATACATGACTAGTAATATTTCGCGGTTTCACCCGCGTATATACCAATCTCTAAAGTCTACTAACTCGGACGATAGATTTCTTTTTGTATATCATCAATAGTTTCCGCAGCGCATGCGAATACAGATTTTTATGACTAATTTTTTACACCATATTACATTTTTATGACATTCCCTTATTTTTTAATGTACGCCTATGTTGCTCAGTAAAGATGCAACTTTCCAATAATGAAAGAATTTTTAAAATCAGTCCAGCGGTTTTTCTGTGAAACCATTACAAATATACAAACAAATTTTTCCTCTTTATAATAATAGTATAGATACATCGTTTAGCAACACAAATTATGAACGAGAAAGTCTGTCTCTTAATTTGCTCGAAAAATATTGTTGGAATTAGGTACAATTGAGGCTAGTCGGTGCTGATACATAGGATAAAATATTCTCATTTTTTCTTTGCTAACAGTAAAAACCATAGATAACATAATTAAGGTATTTTAAATCATAAGTGGACGCGAACGTAGTCGCGGGTCAGCATCGTTTAACAACACAAAATCTTATCTAAACTAATATTATAAACGAAAATGTCTGTTTGTCAGTCTTCCTATCTATTATATTATTCCTAATCTTTTAGAATAATAGAAATTTGGTACAATTGTATATGTATTTGAAATGTTACGATGTCGCGTACGTGGACACGGGTACAGTTTGTCTTAATATATGTATTGTTGTTAAGTTGTTTGAGAAGCATTGACGAATATTTATCATCATTCTATTCCATTTGATTCATTATTAGGATTGATTTAAATCAGGATTGTACATCCCTTTGTCCGCAAGCCTTACGAGGCAGTCTATATATTAGTGACGAGAATATATTGACGGACTGACAAATTATTGGTTTAGACCTCTATATTTCTATTGTAATAGCATATATAAAAAATCCACCGTTACATATATTGATTTTTACATGTCTATTTATGTCTGTGTGTTTCTATGTCTATTCATAACTGTTATAAATAGAATAAACATCAGTGGCATTTATCTATTAATAAAAAAAATACTTGTCATGTATTAGTCTTCAAATGAATGATGCTGATGTATTTTTTAAGAACAATAAAAAATGAACATAATTGCATAGAACGCCTCGAATATAACAGCTAATAAGATATTGAAAAAAAAATTGTTGAACTTCTAAAGCTAAACTTCTATTTTACCATCGCTTATTTTCCTCTTAATATATTTTGGACCCGTTTTTACATAATAGCACACATTCGTAAAGTCGTAGTGCCAACGGAATACCCTTGTCACTGACATGTCTTGAATTAGTTTTTTATGTACTTGTAAACAAGTTCTATCAAATGAAATTCCAAGCAAATGATGCGAAGTCCTTTGTTAGTAGTAACTTTCGTAATACATCGGAAGAAGTAAAAATTGGATCCGTCCAATCCTGGAAGAATCGATTAGGTTAGAATTTAATAAAACAGCCTTAGAAAATAGAGCGATTTAATTGACTTAGGATAGAGATTTCAGGTTTAATTCTCCGGTCGCCATTCTAGCACCTTGAGTCCCTAAAGTTGGGACCCAATGAATTCTAGGTAAATATGTATTAAATTGTTCATATGGCTAAGGACAAATAGTAGGTACTAAGTTAAAGCGAAGACCCCCTACCAGATGGACAGACGACCTCAAAAGGGTCGCGGGGAGCCGCTGGATACAAGCGGCACAAAATCGTGTGTTCTGGAGATCCCATGAAGAGGCCTATGTCCAGCAGGGGACGTCCGTCGGTTGAAGAAGAAGAAGTTAAAACGAGAATCGGTTTTATAACTGTGAACTTACTGTTTAATTGTAACATATTATAGCGTATTAAGACTAGATTTTAATATTACTAAATAATATAATTTTTACAGACATTATGACACATGATTTCAAATTAATTTGAGTAAGCGAAATTTAAACTTACTTCTCGCAACTGAAGCCACGTGAGATCCATCTTCGATTTTAGATTATTTTATAGAAAATTTTATTAATATTGAGTAAATAACTAAAAAGAATACTTCTAATATACTGCACTTAAAAATATAATCTTAATTATTGTATGTATCTACTATAGCTAGAATAAACCAGATTCAAGTAAAAATTATATAAGCACTGAATATTCTATATTCTATTTTCTTCAAGACATGCTTTGGGTTCGTTCGAAGGCTTAATAAAAAATATTTTAAAAGTTATGACAATAGCAAGTGGAATATTGAAATACATAATAGCATTTCAGGTTTCGACATAATTCCTAATAGCAAGAATGAATCGGCTACTTTTGCATTCTTTTCATGTCGAGTAGGGAATATAGGTTACGCGCAAGCTCGTAAAGAGTAACTACGTACGAATGTTTAAGATTCTTACCTGCTTAGAGTTTAAACAAAGAAATGCTTTCAATTGCATTTATTGTTCACGAGAAAGTCTTTAAGTATAATTTCAGACTAGTAGGAACCACTCGTTTAGCGTACATTGGAATTAATTGTATTAATGGTGTATTCTGTGACGACCTCCGCTTTGCACTTTCAAGACAGTAAGTCTATACCAGACCAATATCGACACTAAACACGACTTAGACGCATAGTCGTATTGAGTCAGCTTTTGGAACGGCGGTAACATCAATACTTCAGGATTGGTTATTTAAAGGAACTGATTCACTCACTTGTGAACCCCAGTTTCGGAGCTATTACAAAAGTATTTTACTTTTTCCGATTCCAACATATACAATCTTGAATTACCTTTCCCAAATCTAGTATAACAAATCATGGTGTATCTAATTTCGTTCATTCAATTAATTTCGTAAATTCATTTTTCAATTAATATCAATATAAAAGAATGTTCAAAAGTTGATAGAAATTGAGGTCACCTGAAATAATGTGTTTGACAAAATCACCCTCAAAAAACGACTTAATTTGATTTCTAATACTAAATTATTTTTACGACGTATATGTTATGTCAAATTGTTCTTGACATTCACTTTAATCGACTAGAAATTCAATTAGATTTTTTTTTCATATTGATATGGATTAAGAATGTTTCGTTCAATGCTTACCAAGATAACATTACGAATAACTGCAGGTAAAAAATCAACAACTCAGTACATTAAGAAATTTCATGATATGCGTTTATTTTATCAATGTGCCCTTGTCTGTCGTTTCTTGTTTTATTCTGTGTATAATAAAGAGTTTCACTACATAATATCTGACGTAAAGTAAAATGATAAGAGACAGGAACGATAAGGCAAACATTAGAGAATATTGTAAAACTTTCGCAAGCAATTACGGATGGTCTCGTTTACAAATTAAGACTGGAATATTTAAATTCTCTTAACTTCAAACTTTATTCAACTAACCATTTAGCTGGTTTGATACTCAACATTGTTTACTGTATTGACCTAGCGTTTGTGGTGTGTGTTTTCCACATATCTTTGTTGTTTATGAAAGTTTTTGAGAATAAGCAATAATGTTGCCAGCAGAGTTGGTAGTATGGTTGCCATTATATCTTTGCTGCTGTATATTGTCGATTAATAATACTTCCTCTCTTATGGGTTATCTCTTGATTTCAAGTCACACACTCTTTTATTAGTTATTTGTTGAGTAGTGTTGAGACTCTTTATGTTTAGAAAATATAATGAACAAATTTGCGGCAATGACAGCTATATGGCTCAGCAAAATATAAGCCATCACTACACAACACTTTAGCTTAGCACGCGACCTAGTTATCAAAGCATAATCACTCGAGTCTCGTCAGGAGACTAGCTCTCTGATAACATTTACAGTTATACCTATTCCATCTCTAAACTCCAAGCCACATCAGTTAATTTATATATTTTGTACTTTATTAAAACTGTTGTACAAAATATTACGTACTACGTGAATATCGATATTTAATCGATGTTAGCAAAGTGTGTTTCAATGTTTTCCTTCACCGTGATGAATTAGCAATATAAAAAAGACATGTTTCTAGACATTGCCCTAGAAGTCAATATAATATAAAATAGGTATTTTAAATATCTACTGTATTTTTTAGATTCAGCTGTAATCATTCATTTATCACACATAAAAAAATCCTTGCTTATAAAGCTGTGTTGTTATTTCCTTTAATAAAAACGCAATTTTTTCTACCAAAATGTTTTATTTAAAGCATATTCTTGTATTTTTTTTCAACCGATTGATGCCCACTATCACCAAGTTAAGTATTTTCTAGACATAAACTATCTGTATCGCTTGGGTTTAGCCCTTTTTAAGGTAGTAAATGCGAGGTTTACCAACGATGGGTTTTCATGTGCGAGATCACGCCATTTAAGCATCTCAACGTTTATAAGGTTTTTCTATCAGCTTCGCCTATAGCCACTTCAAATTCGGCACCATGAGCAATTTCGGTAATTTATTTTATGGATCAAGTCCCTGATTTGATTATAAAAAGATTGCTAGTGATTCTAAATGTTCATATGAGTCAGTTAACAATCAGATCCATTAGCAGTGCAACACGCACTTTTTCAAAAACTGGGACCTTCTGGCATTAAGCCATTTTTAAAACAAAGATACTAAAAGCCTTAATTCCATCAAAATAGTTCTATTTCTTTAGTATTAAAACAGTCCTCTTAACTTCTACAAAGCTGTATATAAAGTACAATAGCTAATTGGAACGGGATTTTGGTGACCTCTTGAATAAATTCAGAATTTTTAAATTATAATGTAAGTGTAAGCTTAAGTGGCACATTGAAATATTACAGCCCTCTTGAAGAACAATACATAAAACGTTTTTGCAGTACTAAGCCGTATTATTCGTAATGCTTTGTACGAAATTGAATTTATGTTTTGTGGTTTTTTAAGTTAAGCACTTGATATTCATAATTTGACGTTTATTTTCAATATGATTTGTATATTTGACTAGCCGACCGGGCCGACATTGTTTTGCTATACAAATTATTCGTAATCTATGATTTTTAATAATTTCCACTGTTTATTTAGCGCACGCAAGGAAAGCTTTAAATTTCGCCACTTTCGCAATATTTTTTATTGCTGCTCCTCTCCTATTAGTCCTAGCGTGATGTTATATAACCTATAGCCTTCCTCGAAAAATGGACTATCTTACTGTCAAAGAATTTTTTAAATCGGTACAGTAGTTCCTGAGATTAGCGCGTTCAAACAATCAAAAACAAACAAACTCTTCAGCTTTATATATTAGTACATACAATATACTATAATTACATATAATTTACGACGATACTTAAGTCATAATACTTTTTACATAAATACCATATCGCCTTCTTATCATCGCACCGCTAGGGACTGGAAGTAGTTCTACCCATACGTTCTTGATATCTCACGAAGACGCACGTAGCGCTTCACCTCGTCATTTCTGTTTCGCACAGCAAGGGAATGGAATTTAATAATAATAAATTTAATTTAAGTTACGTGAACTATCCAAATCAAGATATGTTACATACAAAGACCGCACGATATATTCTCAGGGTACTTACAGCATCTGCTGTGACCCTCGAAGCGTACTCCCGTCACAAAAGGCTATAAGTACGTACATCGCCGTTTCTAATACTGTTTGCTATTTGAACTATTCCTTGGGTAAATTGACCTCCCGCCCGCTAGATAGTATTTTACAAGTATATCGGATTCTAGAAAAGTATGCAAGCGAAGGATGAATTGTCACGATGAATCTCAATAACGAATTCACTAGTGAATTTAACATAACTTTCCGGCGGCGATGTATTAATTATAATAGAAAATGACCATTGTAATTTGTTGTCGGAATATAGTCAAGGTACGAAGTATTTTACTTCATGGCTTTTTTGGTTAATAAAACCAGTGATCAGCTTCGAAAAGTGTAAAGTCGTCATTGTAACATGATGAGCATGATCAATGCTTACCAAAAGCAGATACATAAAGGCTTTTTAAGAATAAATTATTTTGTTGAAGAAAATTACTCCACTTTGCATGAAATCAAATATCTAACTTTAATTGTGGTATCGAGATCAGGATGTCAAGTATTAAGCTATAAATTGCTAATTGAACAAACACCGTAACTAAACATATAAGACGCTAGAGGGGAGGATCAAGCTCTGCCGTCTTCAAATATTTCAGTATGTATCGGTTTCCATGAAATTAGTATTGTAATTGATTGCTATAAACATATATTTTCCAAATAAAATTCAGTAATAATATGCTTTTAATTAATTTAATCTAAAATTATAATGACATTTATTCACATTATGCCATTTTTTATAACATATTCATTTATAACGTTAACACAATTGTAAACATCTTTGTGATCGTATGAATAATGGTTGTTGTTTGTATTATTTGTTTCTTCATTTTTTAACTAAAACAATATATAGGCAAATATATTAAAAGACACAAGTGTGTACCTAAGTAGGTGCTGTTCGTTAATACCCAGAATATTTTCAAGGGGTCCACCATATCCGCGCGTGCAGGGAGCACCCGGCGGCGCTTCACCGCATGGCGCACTTAGTGTCAACAGCTGTTAAATATACGAAGCACTCGCATCACACTTAACAACATTCTCATAAATCACAACACAGATTGTTTACGTTACATTTTCACACGCAATAATATCTCGTATTGCAAAGTAGAAGCTAGCGCGTGCAACCGAGCGACCGTCGAGCGAACGGGAGCCAACTGCCGTTGCCGCGCCGCTTAGCCCGCCCCTGGCCCTACTACCCCTCCTGCCGCCGTTGTGGCAAACGAGAACATTTCCAAGCACAAAAACACGTCGTAATAACCAATTAATGTAACTGAATAATTTAGATTTGAATACAATGCGAAGAAGGAAAAGTTGTCATAAACAAAACAGGTTTGGTACTTTTCCAAACCTTTTCATAATTTTGATAGCCATTGCTCTTTCTGAACCTTCTTTTCCTTCCAATACAAAAAAAACAAAGGTCATATACGATTTTTTAATTTCTTGTCTTCTTTCTTACTCGTCTACGAGATAATAATATGTACTTAAATTTGTCATCATAATTCTTTTTTTCACGAAATCCTTTTAATGTTGTACCAATTTTACCGATTTTTAACGATAACTAGTTAATTTGTGAAAGCATTCATGCCGGAAAACAATAGAACATTAAAAGAAATATCCTGTAAATATAAAGTATTAATTCAACGTACAGAGTATTAAGGAAGACCTAAAAACACGTAAAGAGTACCTGGTAATAAAATTCTAATATTATAGATGCGGAATTTTTGTGTTAAGGGAGCAATAGTTTAGTAGTAGTTTAGTAGCAGCCTGTTACTATCCCACTACTGGGCATAGGCCTCCTCTCTCTATTTTTGGAGAGAAGGATTGGAGCTAAGACCTACCACGCTGCTCCAATGCGGATTGGTAGGTTACACATATCTCCAGAATTCTCTAGAAATATGCAGGTTTCCTCACGATGTTTTCCTTTACCGAAAAGCGTGTGATAAATTAAAATTATAAATTAGACACATAAGTTTTAACAGAAAAACTCATTGGTGTCTGCCCGGGTTTGAACCCGTGACCTCCTCGAAAGAGTCGCACGGTGTTACCGCTTGGCTACCACAGCTTCAAGTTATATGCAATAGTTTTATCTCGCTACTAAAATTTGCGCTGAGAAAGCCGTGTATACAATATTTTTTTATAGATTTTATATTACTATACATATGATCTATAGTGTGAAGTTTTGTTTCTTGTTTTATTCTCGTAAAAGCTATCTTAGTGATTACATTTTGCAGCCACCTAGATATTATCGCTAGATTAGATAACATTTTTTATGTTAACAAATATATATACTGCAAAATCTTTTATTAAAATTATATTTTTGTTAAATATAGTGCTGGTAGTCAAATTTATGTTGGCGTTTGACAATTCTATTTCATTTCTTTTTCTTTAGGTCTCAAATATGTTAACGCATTTGATATTATGTCGTTGTATTGCGCTGTATTTAATATAGTAAAGCAATATATATTTATAACAGTCAAACACAGTAATTAGGTAATGATAAATCAATTCGTAATCAAAATATAAATTGCAACAATACCACAGCACAAAAAGAAAAAATAAAATAAGATAAATAGTTTACGATATATACTCTACTCTTTTTTTTACTTTTATATACTCTACGTAAATTAATAATTACATAAAGTATACTCGTATATCACAAACAATTTGTGCTATAGATTCATTCTATATATTCGATACAATCCAAAATTGTATATAATGTATTAACTTTATATAACGTTTTGGAAAGTATACGAATGAAATAATGATATCTGTCGTTTTCGAGACGTGGCATTGAAAGAAAACTCTCGTTGTAATTCTGGGCAGTCAATTTCGCCAGATAATGAACTAAACAGCAATTCCATATCCAATCTTTGGCGTCTTTGACTGAGAATTTTGATGCGATAATGGCGATATCAAGCAATACATATATAAAACAATATCAATGGCGTATTAAAAGACACATATTCATAGGCGACTTAATGATATGAATTTTATAATCTCCCTTTTAGTATATTAAAGTTAATATATCATTTTACGTTTCAACTTCTAACGCATGTATGTAAGGTTAATATTGTAAATGAATAATATGGGTAATGGTGAAAAGATATCGCTGACGCCTTTCAAAGCAAACAAAGACTCGATTGATTTTTCAACAAAGAGAATAATAAATTAATATTCTTTGCAATCCATCCTATAGACTTAATATTAGAAAAACTATTTTATCATTAACGAAAACAAAACTAATAAAAATATTCTTTTGTATTATGGACCTTCGCGAATTCTATAAATCATTAATGAAATAAGTGTCCCGTATATTTATAAAAGAAAGGAAAGCAATTGCATATTTAACAAAAACAACCACATAAAAGTAAGCGACATTGAGTATCGGGTTTCACTATTGTTTCTAAAACTAACAATTTATGTTTAAAACACAAAGCAACTTTTTGCAGCTATCCAGCGGAATCTTTAATGAAAAGTCTTTAAAGTTATAATTGATTAAGTGAGTTATATCAATAACAATGAAAAAAAGTCAGTTCAGAATGTAAGAATCGTGACATTATTTATTTTGTAATAATCAATCGTACAATGCATCTGAAATTGAACATACCTGCGTAAAAGTTTCGCTTTCGGGATTCTTTAAAATGAAAATGCGCGTGTTTTGCAGGCATCTCTATATGCACGTAAATTGTACACTGTGAAGTCTGAACATACCTAAATGAAAGCGACAAGCTCCACGTTTAGCCTGCTGGCCACAATTATGCCTGCCGTGGCTAAACGCAAGTGATAAATCCGTTTATTTAAACTAAAATATGCCTGAGTCTTAATAGAGAAAGATATAAGGAAGTTTACACAATAGTTCAACGTGTTTGCAACGCTTTATCTACCTTGTCATAGACTGGCTTTCACTTGCGGATGCTACCGTAGAATCGGTAAGTGATAAAACAATTTTAATATTATTATTCGTACCTTAATTTTATATAATATTTAAATGAATTGATCTTGGAAACGGCTTCAACGATTTTCATGAAATTCAGCATGTAAGAGGTATTTAGGCGAGAAAAATCGATCTAGCTAGATTTAAAAAAAAGTAATAATAAAATTATTTTGCTATAATCCGCGATGAAGTAAAATAGAGAATATATATAATGCTAAATGTAGAGTGGACAATCGGTTACCATACCTGATACATGATACATGATAACCGATTGTCCACTCTACATTTAGCATTATATATATTCTCTATTTTACTTCATCGCGGATTATAGCAAAATAATTTTATTATTACTTTTGTATTATGGATCTCCGCAAAGTAACGCCTAAATCTATAAATTATCTAGCTAGATTGCATTAAAATGTTGTTTTATACCAGTTTTCGGGCATAAAAATATGCTAAAATGTAGAATTGAGGTATCAGGCTAATTAGTGGTCTAACATTAACATACATACATGACAACAGTCAAACACGATAGTTAGGTAATGATTAATACAATTCGTAAACAAAATATAAAATTGTAACAATGCCACAGCACAAATAAAAAAAATAAAATAAGATAAATAGTTACGATATAAACTCAACGTAATTTAATAATTGCATAGAGTATACTCGTATATACGCCGTGTGGTATCCGGCTGAATAGAATAGTACCACCCTCATTACTCACCGTGGTATCGTACAAGGCGACTAAGGTTAGTCCACCACCCAGTCCAGTAGACCACCCTCTTCTTCTTTCCGAGGTGTCGTAAAATACGATTAAGGAAAGTTGACGTCAGGCAGCCAAATCATGTGACAACATGTTTCTAACATAGTGCCGACCCTTGGAGTGGGATAAGGGCCGGAGGAGGAATAAGTAGAATTGAATGCAAGTGATAATTGAGCTATCACATGCAAAGCTGTGATAGCTTTATGGTAACGGGCGGAACAAAACAAGTTTAGAGCCTGGGATCGATTCCTATTTTATTTTTTTTTAATTGTATTTTTTATATCTTTAAAAAAATTACCGTGCAAGGCTACTTACTTACGACGTTACTTACTTACTTTTAGTGATACGTTATGATAGGGATAAGACTATGATAGAAATAACAGAAAATTAGAAAACCAATTATGGTTTCACATAAATCACAATTCGAAAACCAACTTCGTCCGTTAATAATAAATAATTATAATTCTGAATTCAGAAAGAGGTTTCATAATTCTGATTTCACGTTTTGAAGCGGAATCTAAATTACAAACTAGTACAATATAAATCATGTTAATGTTAAATAGTACCAGTAATACTAGCGGCTTTTCCGCAGTGTGGTTATGGTTATCGTGATCCTGTGAATTATTAGCGATATTTGATTATCGTTGTTAATTTAATTACATCTATATTTATGATTATTTTGTTACTAATAATGTCACAAATTGTTATATCATAAATACAATATCTGGGTGACCGAGCTTCGCTCGTTCATTTTTTACAAAAAAAAAACTTAAAAAAAAAAAGTTATTTAGTTGGGATCGATCCTTGGCATTCACATTTCTTGAGTCTGCCCGTTACCCGAATAAGCTACGTCGACTTGACAGTTAATGGCGAAAATTTAATTCAATATAAATGTTAGTGTTTTTTAATGCCCAAAAACAGGGATAGAACAAATTTATTTTTACATAAAACCTAGCTAGATCAATTTTTCTCCCCCAAAACCTCCTACATGTTGAATTTCAGGAAAATCGTTGGAGCCGTTTCCGAGATTCGGAAAATATATATATATACAAGATTAACTCATTTAAATATTAAAGATAAAGACCATCAGTTAAAATTTTGTAAGATTTTAAAATCCTTAAATGGAATCATGCGACTTAAAATTGTAAATGAGAGTATGGCTCTATTTTGCACTATATTTTTTTCCTCCATATCTGCTCTTTCTTTACATAGTACTAAATAATGATACAGAATCATCTTCCTGCCCTTATCCCACACTAAATGGGGTCGGCAAAACACGTTATAAACATGCTGTCACATGATTTGTCTGCGTTTTTTCGACCGGCCGCCTGCCTTACTTCAACCTCTGTCGTATTTTACGACACCTCGGTAAGAAGGAGGGTGGTCTATTCTACTAAACCGGATACCACACGGTGGGTCAACTTACCTTAGTCGCCTTTTACGACACCTCGGTAAGAAATAAGGTTGGTCTATTCTACTTAGCCGGATACCACACAGCGGGCCGACTTACCTTAGTCGCCTTTTACGACACCTCAGTAAGAAATGAGAGTGGTACTATTCTATTTAGCTGGATACCACACGGCGTTAAATAATGATACAGAAGTCAGCCAAAAAAAAAACAAGTTCTAAACATTTCATTTTAGCATTTAGAGTACACAATTATTGTTTAATCGAGCAGCAATCGGAAAAAATATAGACGTAAAAAATATCATTGGATTAATTCTACTTGAGCAACATATTTTAAGTACATTATTAAGCAATAACGAGGCCACGAAACGTCGCTGAGAAGTCAAAGGCGCCCAACTACGATTTCATTAGAAAAACCACATTTTCACACAATAGAGGCAAGAGTCAATACACCAATACGATTTATTTGCGGTAGGAAAGAAGAAAAAAGGTTTTGGGTAAACATATGATATTTCCGCCGCTAACGTAGACACATTTTCTACGTTGTTGTGTTATTGGTTTAATAACACAAACTGTTGTATATAAAAACATTTTTTCTCTTTGGAATCAGTGGTTGAATTACTAACTTCACGGGTCACTTATTATGCTTTATAATGTTGGTCTAAGTTTATCTTTTAATGGTGATTTCAACAACACCTAATTATCAGCACTCTGATAAAGGTGATACCATAAAACCATTACAATTCCTTAAAGAAAATAGTAAGACGTATTTTTGACTTATTTTACCCAAATTACCGCGTTTTTATCACAGATCGCTTATAGCTTGCTATGAAACGTCGGTCTTAAGCAGAGGCTAAGCTATTCATCATTAAATGTTTAATTAAAATAGCATGATTTTGAGTATATTCCATATCCTATTGGATCATTTGTGTTGAACTACTAAAAATAGTCTGCTTAAATATGTTTTGCTTGTAATTGGTTACTGATTAACAAATGATAAAACAAATAGTTTCGAAATTGATAGTTTAGCATTTATGTTATAAACGAATGCTTTGAATGGAGAGTTTTTTCATGTATATATCGTATTACTAAGTACAAAATTAGCTAACAAGCTACTAAATTTCCTGTAATCCCGTAAGTGTACAAAAGTAATAATAAAATTATTTTGCTATAATCCTATTATAATAGCAAAAGAATTTTATTATTACTTTTGTATTATGGATCTCCGCAAAGTAACGCCTAATTCTATAAATTACTCGTAAGTGTAGATAAATTCTTCCAACAACAATTACGCCGTTTACAAAAGGCAGTACATATTTTTTTAAGTAATGAAATGTTATCATAACAGGTACATGAGAAATACATAATCATTGCTGGAAAAGTAGTTCTATAAAAATAGTAGTAGCACAAGCACATGTTTCATCAACTACCAGAGTTGAATCTTGAACTTCTTACAACTTTTACTGAACTTCGTCTTCGTAGCTGAAAAATGATCATTTTGAAATAGAAAGGGTGTGAGTAAGAGATTTGCAGCAAGAAAGTTTGAAACTTTACTTAGATTGTTATCTACATTACTTTTTCTATTCGCCATCACAATACAAAAATTGTTTCACGTTCCCGACGATTCGTTTGTTTTTATTTACATAAGATGCGGACGTGTTGTAAAGTTTTATGGAGTGTTCGACTCTTAGTGACGGGGCAATGTCTGAAACAAATTCGAAAAATTTAAATTTAATTGTTTTGATGTCCGCACGTTATAGATTAACGTCTTATGATTGTACTTTTTTTTTCAATTAAATTTTCAATAGTTAAAGATCAGCTTTTTTGTAAGAGTAGAGGTATGTATGTACAGCGAGTAATTAAGAAAAAAACTGCAATCATTTTTTAAATATTAATTTGCTAAATGCTTATATATAATTAAGTGTCCAAAAGCCTAAGAATAAGAATAAATAATAAGAATAAGAAGATAAGTTTCCTTTATTATAGTTTAATTCCACCGCCCATATACAATTTCTAATTATATCAGAAATTTATGCGGATAGCAACTAAAGCAAATAGTTGTAGTGTTATAACAGCTTATTGCTCATTTCATAATAACCAGATGTAAATTTTCAATTTCTTAATTCTATTGTAAATATTGCCTCTACAAACCCTAGATAATCGTGGCCCTAATTGAATGTAAACTAAAATTAACAGTGAAATCACAAGTTCAAGAATATAAGAAAAAGAAATGCGACAATAAAGTCAGGTCCTACTAAATAACTAAAAGATATTTTTTTTCAGTCTTATTTTATCAAAGTCAAGGGAAGTACAGCCACGAATATAAAACGACTAATTACAAAGATCAACAACACTTCCCAAACGCGAAGTAAACAAGAATGACCTAAATTTAGATGTAAAATTTGAGCCTCGAAAAATAAAAAATAAAACTTATAATGTTAAGACAAAATACAATTTTTTCTTTCGTGTTTTAAGTAACTCACTCATATTTTATACAGGCACTGGATAAGTGGGTCTAAATTTTTAAATTTTAAGAAATATTAAAATATTATTTTTTACTTTATATACCAAATAAGTAAAACTATGTATTTATAATCAAGCCATAAAAATCTACTAAAAATATTGCAAATAACGACATTAATCAGCATATAAAATATCTTGACTCTCTGCATCTTTTAGCAATAAAACAAATTACTACTGTATACAATTTGTTTCAAGAAATAAAGTTAATCTTTAGCAGGATGGTATATCAATGTGAGTGCCAAGAGTTAATGTAGGAAAACAGGTTTAAGAGATGTGCTGGCCAACTTTCGAGGCTTTCCGCTCTCAGGCGTCTATTACACAACCCTAAAGTTAGAAATAAGTCCGCCCATCTCTTAACTTCAAGTTAATTAATATGGTTAGACACGGATGCCGTGAAGGTAAGAGTTCAACGTGTTTAGTAAGGCCAATCTTTTGTCTTACAAATACATGAATTCTTATAAATAATACCTTTCAAGAAAAATACGATCAAACGTTGTAAATTGTACATATCGTTGTTTTCGCTGCCTTTCTCGCAAATCAGAAGACATTTAATAAAGTTTTCGACTAATTAAAACTTAAGAATTGCCTATCGTTTTCATGAATCATAGCAATATACTTCGACCTTCACAATCGAAATCGGCAATTCTCTTGGGAAATTATTTAATAACTTAATGGTATGTAAATTGTTATATCCCTCTATCACAAGTTTAAATATATTTTGTCTTAATGTTATGAACTTGAAAAGGAAGCACGTAGGAAAAGTAAATGGAAAATTTAACAGGAGTGGCGTATAAAAGATTTATATTACATTATTAAACACAATTCAAGTATCACGGAGTATCATTTAGATCGCGTGCGTGATTTGAAATTCAGCGAAAGAATATTTTATGATATAGTAAAGTAGATTCGATGCTTAAAATGGAAGTGATTGGATATTTGGCACGGTAGACTGACACTGCTAGCATAATAAAAGCGATGTGCAAAATTGGTTGGAAAGCCTCATTTAAGTCAAAAAACTTTGTTATTTAGTGGATACGTACCCGATTACTGTTTGGGATTGGAAACGTATTTTATAATAGCTGAACTGAAAGTGTAACCAATGGTTGAGAACGGATATGGATGGTGACACTTGGAACAGCTTGCTCTACGCAAGCAAACAACAGCTTCCTAATTTAGCGATAAAAATAATTCTCAAAATAAATCTCGTCCAACATTAACTGATAGAAATATATCTATTTAAAAAGTCTTATAATTTGTCTTTATAAGCAACAATCTATATATCTATATAGCGTATATAGATAAATTAGGAGTATCATATTGTATATAAGTACAATTTACAAATAGAGCCCAAAACTAATACTATAAGTGATCATTGGCATACATTCCAATGAGAAGCCGTGTAAGTAATACGATTTGACATGACATAGATAAAGCAAGCCGTTGCTTATACTATTTACACAAACAGTTTGGTGCCTAAATGCCTATAAAGGTGACTTAATATGACGAATGATAAAAAATATTTGTCATACTCAGTAAAACTTTGGATCAAACTATTGGGATTTGATTGCAATATATTTTTTAAATTTTCTTTGATTAAAATTTAGTTTCATTAAAAAGTTCCATAGAGCATTAGATTAGATTCAATTACTATTTCATGGCAATCGCGCAAAGAAATTTGCGATGCCAACTGAATCCAAAGTATCCACACACCAGAAGATACGAGAAAGATTTTTAGCGGTTAAGGTTCCGTAATTATAGTTTCCCAGTTTTTCTAAGCTTCAGAAAGCAGACTATAACAAAAACTAACAGAAATACTACACGTGGGTTAGTAACACGATACTGCGTGCTAAAAATGTTTGTAATGTGGGTATGTTTGCAGGGGTATAAATTTGGACAGAACCTTTTTTCTGTCTGGCTTGTTCAAATAAATCCATTCTTTTATTGACTCTAGCTTTTACTGCGTGACAATACGATTACAGCCACTAAAATATATTCGGTCGCCTATTCAGAGGAATAACGATGTATTCAATAATAAAAACTCCTTATTATACAGGTTATCCCGATTGCTATAAATATTTATGAATGAAAACGTACTTGTTCTATAAATGTTTGCTTTATTCCTTATCATAAAAAGTAAAATAAATAGCAACTTCATTATTAATCATATCAATTTATAGGGTTTTAAATAAAATTTTTACTTTTATAGATAAACAATAGACTTATAATTTGTCAATTTGTTATTTATTCGAGTCTGGGTGTGTATCTCTTCTTAAGTATAGTATATAATATATATATATATATATATATATATATATATATATATATATATATATATATATATATATATATATATATATATATTTTCTCGTCTCGGAAATGGTTCCAACGATTTCACGAAAATCTTGCCCATAAACAGGGATAAAACGATTTTTTTATTCTCCCCCAAAACCTCCCACATGTTGAATTTCATGACATAAATTTAGAGCCATTTACAAAATTTTGAAAAATATATGTATACAAAATTAAGTCATTTAAATATTTAAGATTTACCAGCTGTCTGTCACCCATAACACAAGTATTATAATAATAATAAAACAATTATATACAACGAAATTAAGATAAAACCGTTGAATACGTCCTAAAGAACTATCTCTCAAAGCTCAAAATACTTCAATGAACAAGTGGAATTATAATCATGTAACGCAAATATACATATGAATGCAATGGCAATGAAAGCTAGTGTAATAATATTAGCTCGACGATCATAATCCACAGACAGTTCTCGATCTAATGGTGATTTATAGCGCATTAATGATCGTATCTATTGATAATGCGTTTAATCATGTTAAGTTTATCGTATCTCGTAATTACTAGTATATATCTATCGCTAATAACTGGCCTGGCCCGTTGGAGCAGTGGGTAGTGACCCTGCCTTCAGCTCCGCGGGTCGCGGGTTCGATTACTTTCCATAGTATACAATGTTTCATCGGTTATGTATTTTTTCCTGTTCTCTAAGGAAAAATTAGTTTTTTTGACATATGTGTAACGCCTTATAAAAGATTCAATTGTAACAAATTTCATCAACATCTCCAACGGATTAGTCCTGACGTCGAAATAGACAGAAAGACAGATTAAAACTCACTATTCCAGAAGAATAATATAATAATATGACAAATAGAAAATTATAGTGTATATCGCGGATTATAGTAAAATTATTTCATTACCTTTTTATATTTTTTCAGTACATAGTACACTAGAGACCGTAATGGCTGAGTTATTTTTAATTTTTAAGGTAAAAATAACCCTAATTCTTATATAGAATGATAATGATAATCCTAATATACTTCATCTTAACTGAAACTTAAACGCAAATTAAACGTATAGTTGTACGTATACGTAACGTAACGTATAGTGACGTGTGTGCACTTTCCTCACTTCATTGTTGCATAACAAATGTCTAAGATCAAAACCACGGAGTTGGCTAGCACGGCTCCTAAACCTGTTTCCTTACTTGGCATTCTCCTTAACATCTTTATAGGGAAATGTAATTTATGCAATATATAGATATTTAACAAGCTAACAATGGCACCGACTAGACTATATTACGATAGTCTTTTCAAGAACACTCGTTCAATTGGTAATAGTATTTAAGAATATAATCGATCTTTTTTGTTATTCGACAACGGATTTTATTATACCTACATGATACATATTAGAACGACAGCTCTGCGTTCAGCTCGAGAGTCGCGGTTTCAAACCTCGTACACCAATGAGCTTTCAGTTAAAAACTTATTACTTATCGATAATCGCAATTTACCTGCATATATCTAGATAATTTTGGGGATACGTTCTCCTACCAATCCGCATTGTAGCAACGTGGTGGGTTTTAACTCAAACCCTTCAAAAAGGAGACAAACCGTTAAAACAGAAATAGGACTCTTTTATAGAGAGAAGGCCTTAACCAAGCAGTGGAATAATAACACGCCGCTTAATTATATATGAACGATTTCACATTCAAAATACATTTTTACAATTGTACTCTGCAATGTGTGTTGTGACTATTGATTTAGTTTGTTTTTTGTTTACAAGAAATAAACAATTTCAAACAAATATGGTTTTTTTTCAATAGAATACTAGGCGCTTATTTGCAATCAATACTGACAGTAAACGCTGGCTGAATCTAGAGTTAGTAAGTTAATAGTAGTTAGTAGTAGTAAGCACGCTTGCCGACAATATACGTCTTCACACTAACTTCAACGATTCTAAAATTTTATGTAGCGGGAAAAATAGATGCTAGGAGAGTATTCATGTCTTAAGCGTGTGCAAGAGAAACAAAGAAGCGAAGCGCTGTATAAACATTCGCGGAATGTTTATTACGCAGGGATGGAATTTCTCTCGGCACCAAGCTGTGCGATGGTATTCGTCAACTGCACCGGCATGATGCACCTGAAAAGACTTCGAACTACATCTACATATATAAAAGAGAAAGTATGTATGTTCCTTTACCATTACCAAATCGACTGGATTGACTTGAATGAAAATTTCAAGCTTTAGATTGAGACCCTGACTTATCCTATAAAGGTTTCTGGTGATAGGAATATTTTTATTACTAAACTATCAGTGACCATTTTGTTCTGAGGGATACACGAAATTTGATTGAGCCACAACAAAACTTGACAGAACCGCTACTATTGTATATAAGCGGTAGATAAGCAACCCTGAGATAACATGTCAAATATATAACATTTCTAACACGGCGCTAAAATCTTATACATAGGTATATGATGTCATAATTGATATAATGATTTCATTAATCATATTAATCATATTGATCCTTGACGATTCAAAAGAGCTTGAAAGAGCTTATTTGAATAAAGATTATTTTGATTTGATTTGATTTAACGAAACCTCTACTTAAAATATATTATATTAAGACGGGTTTTATAAAATAATGTTTTAACCATCTTTAAATTTAATATTAACAAATAACGTTATATTATTAATAATATTTTATATACCAAATTTTGCTTTAAAAAGTTTTGAATGAGAGACAAATTAAAATATAAACTAATATATGAAATTTTTTAAATGACAATATATTTTAGATCGATTTGTGGCAACATGCATTTATTTAAGAGTTTCTTTCTTCAAGAACTTTCAACAAAAATATCTCAAAATAATTTATAGAATCAGTTTTACTTTGCGGAAATACTACGGAAGTATTTATAGTATTTTTTTTAATTTATAGCGGATTATATCTCAATAATATTAACATTAGAAAACATTTAACGTAACATCCCGAAAGCTGTCTAACCGAAAGTAACTTCAAATATAATAAATGAACGCAATAAAGGCTGCGGTACGAATAATTGAAATAGTTCAGTAACACTTTTTATGTAACTATAATTAACGCACACTACATAAATAACTAAAACACTTAGCGTTAAATATCAAAGTTTTAATTGAATTGCTAAGCGTGGTATGTCATATGTGTGTATGTTGTAATTCCAGCTAACCGCCTAATGACTTTGAAATTCAAAACCCTTGTTTTCCCTATTAGTTTTGTGTATTTAGCTTCGAAATATTTTGACATGATTATTTAAATGGACATGGAACAAAATAAATATAAAAGAAATGTCAATCATAAAAACATCGTGACCAGTATGTTCGCGTAGAATATCGCGATTTGAAATTCAAATTCAAAATATTCTTTATTATTCAACTAAATTTGTAAACAAGCGCTTTTAAATCATCAACTACTGGTGCAGAAAACTGCTGCTGCTGGTGGTAAGAAAACTGACTGTTGCTTTTTTCAACACATAATTCGAGAGTCGAAGAGTTGGTATATCCATGCATGTTATCCTCAACAATATAGTAGTAGGCTTTCTATATCAGCTTCTTTTCAATAGTTTTTTAAACTGTTGTTATGGAAAAATTAAAATTGATTCCGGAATTTTATTATACAATCTAATAGTTAGTGAATTCGATTTACCTAGTACCCTGTGGTCTCGAACTGTTTGCAGCGCCGCGTTGTCTTGTATTACATACGTTGTCTTGTGTTCCCGAGTACTACACTCATTAGTTTGTCTTTCTACCCTCAGTTGAACCACACAATCTACAAAAAGTCTCTCACATGTGATGTGACCCGTATATTTATATAATAACAAGTATGAATCGTGAAAGTTTAAAATCTACCAAGAAATATCTAAATGTCAAATAAAAACAATTTTTATTTGTATAATAATCTTGTAAATGGTATGCTAGAGCGAATAATTAAGAATTATATGGGTGTAGTTTAATTTATACCTATAAACTTAGCGAAACGTCTTGGTATCTTTAATTAAGTAAACCAAATTAAACGCGTTTAGTATGAAAATGGGTTGAGCATGGATGTAGTAAATCCTGAGATCTAACCTTAATTCAAGTTGAGGCGCCGTTTGCTTTACTTGAATGGAGCTATATATATCCTTACAGAGATATGCCGTGGTAAGTGCCAGGCACTAAAGTAACGAAGAAGCTTCAGACTGCTTAGTTGACCAAATTCAATATAAAAGCTGATATCAATTAATATAAAAAATCCCTCGTATTAAATTGAATTCTGAAAGTTTAAAAATAATTAGTGAAGCAAATTTTTAATTTGATTAACGTTTAAATAAAGTACGACTCAAATTGTAAAACTCAATGTTAAATTTTAATGTATCATTGAATCAGTTGCCCATTTATTTAAATGATATCCCAGGAGGCAGTCAAAATTAGTGATATCATATGACGCTCGAATAAGGGTTTAACTTTATCGCTTTAACAAAGGAAATTTTGCTAATTTAATGCTACATATATGTGAATTTAGCTGTATTCAATTATATAAAATTGTGAGTCGGATAGTGCTATTAAAAGCTTTTATATTAATAGCTAAGAAATAATGAATGCTGACAAGAGCCAAGAGTGTCCAGTCAAAATATTTTTACACCGTCTGTTTTTAGATTTCCCCTAATGTTTCTGCGAGATTTTACTTTAATTACGCGATAACCACTAAGATATTTATTTAAACCATACGATGTGAGGGATCCAAATGTTAAGCAAATAAAGCTGAAGATTATGTACGCTTTTAAACTGATAAGGTTTAAACTGAATCTAAATAGCTTAATCCCTAAACAACAAATAAAAATGTATATAGTCTAAACATATTTTTACATTCCGCAATGTACGTGACCATTTAAAGAAGAGTCATATTAACAATACATTGTTTGGTTCTAATATATTTATAATTTGTAAGCATTTTCGACAAATGCTCCCGGGTAGCATTAATGAAGTCATAGTTGAACGTAACAGATGTTAACAAATAAAACACTAAAATCTCTTAGTAAAAACCGCAGAAAATCCTTTTAATAGGTTTTGAATTTATTGCAAACAGACAAACGCAGTGAGGTACTTCGTTTATTCTTTGTATTGAAGTAGAAATCTAAATATTTATTATGCATAGACATCAGACGCAAAATAAACCTACACAGACGAAACTTTGTAACTACTGTAAATGTATCGAAACATCGAGGCAAAAGATATATGATTAATGATAGCTGAGTGAACTCATTGAAAAGGATTTAAAAGAGGGTCATAGACCGAAGAAAATTTGGAATGACTACATAAAAATTTCTCTTTGTAGGAATTAAGTGAGAAATATTTTTAGAATAATGCTGAAAACTTTTGTTTACACAAAATCAATAATATAAGCGTAATGGACTATAAAAACTACGTTTCAATTATTTTAAGTTGTAACACAATATAATGATTATATTATATATTACAATAAATATTACAACACAAATGTCTAACACACCTGATAGGAAAAATACACACACACACGACGTCGTCAAAATTTACCTACTCATCTAAGTAAGAACAATAATAACTTGACCTAGACGACAGTCATAACTAGACTAAAAGTCATACTTAACTCGTTAAGAACGAGAATGACTTATAATAGATCCTCAATTATTTAACCTTCTATCATACACAAGTACGAACCCCATTACCACTTTTAAACGACTTTAGAAATAACAAATGACTATAAACGATTCTGACATATTTATTATTATAATCAGAATAGAACTAATTATTAATGTCTGAATTTGGTAAATAAAGACCTGATATCGGTTAGCATATTTTAAGAAATTTAATTTTCATTCAAACAGTCTTAACAGATCACATCATATTATAGTAGTCATCGATAAATATGTAAAGAGAATATGCAATTAAACCATGCAATCGCTTCAAAAGGCAGCAGTCAATAATATCCCATTACTAAATTAAGGCTAAATTAATATTTTTGAACTAATTTTATTTATAAATATAATATTGCCGTATAAACGTGGAGTTACTTGGAGGGAGAGGCAAGTATATATAAGAGGTAAGTATGACCTATTTAACGCTTTCACTAAATTAATCATTGATTTTCTATTTTATTAATAAGTAAATTATTTACGCTCTTCGATTACAATGAAGCCGTCATACGGTTGCCTACTAGGTGGACCTCAAAAGACCTCAAAAAGGTTGCGAGGAGTGGTGTGGCGTGGTGTGGAGATCACGTAAAGAGACCTATGTCCAGCAGTGGACGTCCATTAGTTGAGGAAGAGAGAGAGAGAGAGAGAGAGAAGGAGAGAGAGAGATTCTTATACGGATTAATGTAAGGAACTTTCCAAAAATTATAATCTTTGCATTGTGATTCTTATTTGAGCTATTACTATTTGGTCATTCGACTATTGTTTCCAAAACCGCATACAAGTCAGATCCTCGTAGCCCCTGGATACGACAACTGCGTAACCTTCACATCTTTTCTGTGCTGTTCTTAAAGGAACGGATTTCCTTTTTCACATATCCTCTCATAAAGTTCACGTACGCTCTCGAGATGGAAAAAGTTGTAAATTCAAAAATGCGATTTACACTGACCCCGATTCGTTTACAGGTCAGAAAATAAGACTGTGGTATGTTTCTTCCGCCTGATTTTCGTCTCTACCTATCCTATTTAAGGGCTGTATCTTAGATTTTTCATGACGCTGTAAGACAACAGATATCCATAAAATAATACAAACGATCTTAGTGAAGTAGTAGTCTGTTAATTGTTTTGTTTCTTCAGTGTTTAACTGAGTACGATACAGGTATTTACCCTTAGACCCCACTAAGAGTGGAATAAGGGCAGGATGATGATCTTTTCATGTTCTTATAATCCTCTTCCAGAATAAAAGCAAAATTTATAAAATTATACAGTCCATGTTAATACTATGAATCTGAAAATCCAACCGTGTATTCGTCTGCCTATTGCATTTTCACTGCTAATCCACTGCAACGTTGATGAAATTAGGTACAATTGAATATTTTTCTACGCTTACGGATTAAGCTTTTATTTTTGGATTAGGAAAAACAACAGAGTACATAATTCAGAGTATTTAATTACGAAAATGAACTTGAACGAAGTCAGGGAAACAACCTATTTCTAAAAAAAATCGTTCAAACCAAATAACGGGCATTAAAAGCCTCCATTTTTTCCTAAAGAAAAAATTGAATGTTCTGATACCTTTTAGCTGTTGACCCGCATACGAATTAGGCAATAAATGTTGATCGGCCCGACAAAAACAAATTGTTAGAAAACTATTTCTACAACCCCGAATATACGTACATAAATCTATTTTTGAAATTTATTGCGATGTTGTTTTATTGAAAGGATATAATTTTTATAAAGGGCTGCTATGTATAGTAAAAATACAATATGTATAGAATTATGGCGAAGTTGTTATGATTATGGATATTTCATTCAATTAAAGCAATTAACCACTTAACGTAAAAACTTTTAAAATGCTTTTGTAAAAAATTAATATATGTATTTTCGTTTAAATACAAAATTTTCTGATTTGTCACGTTTACAGTATTTCCACTGAACCTTGCAATATTATTTTAATCACGCTCCTTTCAAAGAAAATCACATTGAGTATATACATTTCTTACATAAATGTTTGTAAGACTATTACTGCGTCAGTGTATATAGTGGTACCCGTGAGTGTTTGTGTAAAGTTAAAATGCTACTCTCAATAATTCAGTTTCGAGTTTTCTCCCTTGTTCGCGAATATTTTTGTCGTGTATATTAACCTGGTATATAAGCTTTAGATGCACCAAATTTCATCGATATAGGTCCAGCGGATTAGCCTTGAAATCGCAGCAGGCAGAGTTTTGCATTTATAATGTATTACTATGTATTTGTTGCAATTACCAGGACTTACTTTCCTTTGTACTGTACTTTCTCAGTTATCAAAATAAAATGATTATTTAATAGAATTTTCAGATTCTCGACATCCATTAATAATAATCATTGTTTAATTATTGTAATTGATGATATACGCTGCCACAGCCGACCCTAATGATATCGGATTTTTAATTTTAGCCATT
Source organism: Morpho achilles (assembly GCA_947086495.1). Classification (NCBI taxonomy): domain Eukaryota; kingdom Metazoa; phylum Arthropoda; class Insecta; order Lepidoptera; family Nymphalidae; genus Morpho; species Morpho achilles. Next base: position 11,581,683 of record CAMTZB010000007.1, on the reverse strand, counting down.
GGTGATTCATATTTATTATTATGCATTCAGATCATACAGCAATCAATGCTAATATTAAAAATGTGTAAGAATTTTTGTTCTTATCTCCTTTCCGAGTAGAGCACATAGAGTTAACACATAGAGAGCCATCGGCCATGTAAGAGAGAGTATCTTAATAAATAATGAGAGGGAAGATAAAACTCGTATTCGTCTTCATCTTGGTCTAATAACACAAAAAAGAGAGTCAGATAGATACATTCTCATTAGCTTTCTCTTCATTGCAATATGGAACATTTTAGGCTGGCGTCCATATTTTAGTATAATAACTCTATACCCAAAAATACATATGTTATTAATTTCTTTAAATTTTTATAGATTAAATCCGTCAAAATTTGTCCAATGTATAGCCATCATTATTTAACAGCAAAGCAAAAGTATTTAATACTTATTTGTTTTATATTGATAAGTACGTAAGAATTACAGTTTCTTCATTTACGGTGTTAAATAGATTTAAAAAACTGAAAAGTTATTTCGACTTAAAAATTGCTAATTTAACTCTCTTTACAATATGACCTAAATGAAAAAAAAAAAATTAAAATTTTCCGTTTTCACAAAGTTTAATATGCTATATATAAGTCTTTGAGATATCCCAAGTAGCTGTAAGTTTTATTACAACTTACAGTTGCATTTTTATGATCTGATCTGATAAAATTCTACAGCAAATATCTGATCTGTTTCTTAAAATGAATTGGCCATTAGTCGATTTACAATTTAATTATTAAATTGAAATGTTAATATTAACACAAATCAATTTTTGTTTTTGTTGATTATTAAATTATTTTACTTTACTTAAAAGAGACAGTTCGTAAAAGGCGACTAAAGTAAGTCGACCCGCCGTGTGGTATCCGGCTGAGTAGAGTAGACCAACCTCATTTCTTAACGAGTTTTCGTAAAAGGCCAATAAGATAAGTTGACCCGCGCGCCGTGTTCTATCCGGTTGAGAAGAATAGGCCACCCGTAAAAAACGACTTAGGTATGTTGACGTTAGGCGGACGGCCGGTCGTATAATACGTAGCTAAATTATGTGACAACATGTTTATAACATGTTGTACCGATCCCACTTAGAGGGATAAGGGCAGAGGATAATTAAAAGCGACAGTTATTTAACAAATTCTTATTGAAAATATCACAATAAATGTTCATCTTTGTTATTTCTTGCGAATTTCGAAGGCCAGAGCACTTGAATAAAAGATTCGTATATTATCCCGAGCTTGGCTTTAGTACAATGGGACAGCGACGGCGCATCCAGTGTAATCCAGTGAGCCCAGAGGCCACATTTATAATAGGTCACACTGTTACCAATGCATTCTTTGACATTTCAAAAATATTATTACATATTTTAAAGTTAAACACATTTCTTTTTAAAAGATATTAAATGATTTTATTTGAAATAATTTTAATATATAATAATTACTGTTTGTCCTTTGTAGTTCTGACTGTGTGTCCTTTATAGACTCCGAAACAGCCTGACCGATTTTAATGAAATTTTCATACAATCTATAATAGATTGTATGAAATAGATAGACTTATTATTATTTAATTATTTATTATATTATTAGCGTTCCTTTGCGTAGATCCATAATATAACAGTAATAATAAAATTATTTTGCTTAATCCGCCGGTACCGTACGATTACGTACGTACGGTATTCATAACTATTTTAGCTTATATTCTGTTACTTTACTATTTTGTTGCTTCACAGGACAAATATTCAGATTGCTCAATTTTTTTTTAAATTATGTTTAAATAGTATGGCATATAAAAAGTCATTATGGCTTATTGGAGGTATACTATATTTTAGTTAAACAAAGATAAATTATAAAGATTCGATCATCCTCCTGGCCTTGCCCCACTCTTAAATACGGTCGGCAACATGTTGTCACATGATTTGGCTATGTATTTTACGACCTGACGTCAACATACCTTAGTCGTATTTTACGATACTTCGGTAAGAAATAAGGGTGTTCTATTCTACTTAGCTGGATAACACACGGCATAAATTGTCAGATATTTTTTATACTAGGATTATAATAAAATTACAACAGCCCAGACAATTGATAACTAATTGTACTTTTTTGTTGACGGAATTGCACAGAATATTTTAAATTATTCTTTGTAATGAGCAATACATTCACTCTTAGGCCAATGTATAGACAAATCGTGATTGTCACGTAAAAGACTAAAGGCACGCATCAGTAACATGACATAATTTGTCACAGTGGATCGAAAAGCCATTTATCTAAACTGGAGGCTATTTGTCACACATAAAACGTGATATATGGAGGACTTCCGGTCATGTATCCAGTAGCCGCAACACTTCCCGACCAACGTCCACGATAGGTAACTAAAGACTCGAGTTTTATGACTAGCTATTAAATACGCAATATCCTCGCTAAACGTTTAAAGCAACTAATCTTTATTTGGTTTAGTAAATTTGCTTAGTGTATCTTATACAGCTTTAAAGATAAATTTTTTAAATTATATAACAAGGGTCAGATAGATTTGTTCATAGTCAAATAAAGTCCCCTGCATTTATCTTTCTGTCTCTTCGGGTTACAATCAGACAATCTGTGTCATGCAGTTTTCGCTAATAGTAATTTATAATTGTTAGATTTGAGTAAATTTGGGACGCAAGTATTATTTTAAAATAGGTAAATCATTTTGCATATATAAGTATTGACTCAGATGTGGACCTTGTTGAGACCGTAGGGTTATTCTTTTTTTTAATTATAAGAAGCTAATCCCAGCTTATAACTGCTCAAAACCAAAATATTTACTCTACACAGTAAAATTTAGTTATATGGTGTGGCCTTAAATATTGAGTATTATGTTATCATTTATAGAATTAGGCGTTACTTTGCGGAGGTCCATAACATAAAAGTAATGAGAATATAAAATAATATTCTCATTACTTTTGCATTCTGTTATACTTTAATTTTTTTTTTAAACATTGTTAAAATTTAAATGATTTATTACTAGAAATCGCTATTCAAATATGAAAGCATATTTATATTTTTATATAAAATAATATCAGAAAGGAAAAATTTCGTGGGTTGAAGTAAACTAAAATAGTATTGGACGGTTTTAAAAATATTTTCACTGTTAGGCAGCTAAAGTAATCCGGATAGATAAAAGCTTTGTTCGACTTCTAAAAAAATACGTAGAATATATTCTAAAACTCCATCCGCTGCAACGTGAGTCAATTGTAATTTTAAGCTTCATTAAGACGTTAAATATATCAGTCCCCAGCTAGGAGGTATGATGTATACAAAATTGATAGCTTGCCCTATAAATTGAGTAAACAGCTGAGGCAATGTCAGCTGATGCCATAATAGATTGGTCGAGACACAATGTTCTACGAAAATGTTCACTAAACCGATCCATAGTTTGATTTAAAGGATTTTCTATCGGCAAATTTTATTTGGGGCAGATTTAGTCCTTAATACTTCTCTAAAAGTTTATAAGGAATATCAAATAATATAGGGCCGCCACAATTAGACGAGACGGTGGGCTAATGATATTTAATTGGATTGCGCCATTCGATGCAACGTCCAGGAGTTCTGAGTGAAAACTTGTTCCGTACTAAAGCTGCAGTCCACTGCGGTTAGTTTTGCGACTGACCGCTAATGTTAAGTTGCTAATTGTGTCGGCAAAATTCGGCTGGCAAATGGTGAAAGTTTAACAAATTCTCAACGAACTATTTTATTTAATAAATTACTAGACAATAAATAATAACAATTCCGAGATTAACAATGAATATAGATTACTTTCAAATTGAAATATAAATCAAGTATTTCCAACACGGAAGAAATAGAATCTCAGAATAACCGCAAGGAATCCTCCGGCTTTCGCAACAAGGACTCACAGGGGATAAAGCGAATGAATGATTACTTACTTTAGATAGCTACTTCTTAAGTTACTGCTTAGTGTCCTAAGTTACTAGTTAGATATCCTTAATAATAATATTAAAATTGTCCTAATGCCTAATTTATTAAATTTGTATACATAAAATTAAATTTTGTTTATAAATGTAAATACTATCCCATTGCTAGGTATAGGCCTCTTCTCCCCATTTTTGAAGAGAAATAAAAATTGCTATATCAATTAGACGCATAGGCTTTAACCCGTAACACTTTCGAACGATTCGCACGGTCGCTCCGTGTTCTATCACAGCTTACTTTTGTATATTATCATTTATTTTATTTTATTAAATTAACTTTATTGCACAACAAAAAATTACTAAACTTATAACTAGAAAACTATACAAATAGGCGGTCTTATCGCTCAACAGTGATTTCGTATTCGATTATTATTTTATTAACATTTAGCATTTATTTTATTAACGTTATTGTGCATTTTTTTTACAGAAATACAATCATTTCTATATTGTTAATTAACATAATCAAAGCCTTACGTATTGTTAAAATTAAAATTTTATTAGATGAAATTACGTTTTGGAGATAATCGAATAAAGGATGCCACCACTTGCGGACAGGCTTTTATATACAATTTCATGTAGCGCCATGTTTCGCATACGTAGTAACCGCAATGGCCAACCGCAGCCATTCTATCGGTATGTTGACACAATACATAGTAGATAGTCGGGAGTACCTACTTCAAGGCTAAGCGTGTTTACAGGGGCCTGGCCATAGCTTCCTGTTGTTTAAATCTCCGAGCACTTTCAGAGCCTTCATTGATCTTTGGTCATATCTAGTACAGTATTTGCCTGACTAGCATGGGTTAACATCACTATTTCTAGCCTACTGTTAATGGTTTTCGAAAATGGCAATAACCACTTTTATAAAGTACTAAAGTTTTCGTCTATATGTGATAATTATTACGATTGGGCTCTTCTTGTTTTCCAGATGTACCTACCCAGAATCATGAATTTTAATCATCCACTAATAACGTGAGTTTCTATAGAAAGGTTTGGCGAAAGGCGATCACAATTTAATTTGATGATATTAAATTATACTGTTGAAACATAACACGGTAGTTTACAAACACTAATCAAGGAAACAAGCTGTTAATACTCAGTTAATAACATTACAGTACCAGCAGGCGAAGAGACCGGATATTACAATATGCGCATCATTGTTCTAGTATAAGAGTTACTATTGCTAAATACGCACTGAAAATAAATTAAATAATTTTTTGCAATTTCTCGCTACTCGTTTTTGTATGGTTTATACGTCCGTTGAGTCGGAAAAGGTAAACTTTTAATTTAAACATCGTGACTAGAATTCATAGGTTTTGTAAATCAGGCTATACTCACGTTTTATTCTAGTTTACAAGTTTCGAGTTTATTCATGCGCTTTTTACAGGGCGTAATTACGGCGACAACTACCTAGACTATCCCGATAGAATAACACGTGAGTATAGCCTGTTTCTATACATAAACCGTGTAATCTTTGACATTTATTTTAATTAGCAATATTTGAAAATTGTAACATTATATTACTTTTTATAGGAAATAATAAAGGCGAAGCATTTAGTAGACTTAATTATTTGAAACCTCTCAAGTCATAAAAATAATTTTACAAGAATATTATACGATGTTATTTCTGGAAAAATCCACAGGCTTTATTTATTTGTGTGGAGTTCAGTGGCGTAACTACCGAAGAGATAGATGGAGTTGTGTCCTATGCCCCAGGTTCAGGCGGCCCCTCCGACTCTTCTAACAAAATATAAATGAAAGTGATGAAAATTTCCGTCAAGGATTTTAAATATAATAATAAAGTTTCGTTGGAGCCCTAATTTATTTTTTCCCCAGGGCCTTTGGTTACCTAGCTACGCCACTGATTTAATTAATACAATGTCGATACTAGTACGAGAAGCTGTGATAGCCCAGCAATGATACCGTGCGAGTCTCTAAAGACGATCGTGGCTTCAAACACTGGGTAGGTTCCAATGAGTTTTTCTATAAAAAATTAAGTTTCTAATTAATACTTGCAATTTATCACACTCTTGTTGATGAAGGAGGATCGTGAGGAAACCTGTATATCTCTAGAGAATTCTGGGCATATGTATAACCGAATCCGCATTGGAGCACCGTGGTAGGTATTAGCTCCAATCCTTCACTCCCTAAACGGAGACAAGGTTACTTTCCCAGCAGTAGAATAGTAACAGGCCATTACTTTACTTGAACGAGTAAATACGGATAGTAATATAATCGTGACCGACATTTAAAATTAGGACTTTTGAAATTAAAATTAGCATATTTTTTTTTGTATTTGTGCTGATGGTCTTTTTTATTAAATGACAATCCATACTTGAACACTATAAATGCTAATCTGTCTTTTGACGTTCAACTTGACCAATTTGAAGTACACGCATTTTTAGTACAGTGGATTAAGTCTAATTTATTATATGAAAATGTATTACTATGCAACTTAATAAAAGACTGGTATACATTTCTCATCCTTAAATATAATAAATGTAAGAGTTATTGGGTAAGAATGAAATTAACTAGTAACGTATTAGTTTGTTGGCTGACAATCGACATTCAGCAGACGGAACTTCAAAGTTTCTATAGAGCCATAATATTAATAAAGTTTTCCAAGTAACTTCAGAGCAGAGTCGTTTTAGTGAGGATATGAGACAATATCTTAAGAATTGAGCACATTTCGTTTTGAATATAAGTTTTAAAACTAAGTAATAAAACTTAACTTGTTTTTTTTACTTCGTGGTTTAAAATTTGTTTATTTACCTGTCATGTAAGATTTATATTAACATCATGATATAAGTCATCAACCGATGGACGTCCATTGTTGCATATTGGTCTGTTCACGAGGTTACAACGCTTGACATGCGGGTTGGTGATCGAAGTGCTGACCATGTTGAACCAACTGTTAGCTACAAAATGGTTATTCCGCCATTTATCGGTCGCAATAACCTCGTCGATTTATCTGCAGGGTACACCGCGAGCAGGTGAGGTTGAGAACTGATTGGAACGAGCCTCTGTCTTATACCCCGAATTTTGTCATCAGTAGCTTATCGAGATACAAGCATTATATTTTGTTGTTGAATTGCCTTTGTGTGAAAAATTTATCAAATAAATCCGTAATGTATGTATGCGGGTTTGCTGGTGCTGGAATATGTCAGCTACAATTCGCCAAAAGTAGAAAAGTGGGTAGGTCATAGTCCATTAAAACTTTATATTAGTATGTATATATATTAGTTTATATTATATTAGCGCTATTTTGATAACTATTTAGATTTACATTGATTTAAATTACATTGTATGCTCAATATGAAATAGACATAACCTAATACCTTTGTCACGTGCTGAACAAGATAATAATAGAGGATATCGAATATTCTCAGTTAGTTTTCACTAGTTTGTTGACCAGTACTGACATTTCTTGTAGAATAGATTGACCCGAATCAAATCCCACACAGTCCGTTCAAGTACTGACCCACTATTAGAATTAATATTATACTTTTATGGTACTTGTATTAACAAAAATAATATTATAAGGCGAAGTCTATAATTACCAGAAATAGTGCATGAATTTAGACTCAATGTTTTAAGCTGTAGTACTTTTGCCGTGTGGCATTCCGCTGAGTAGGAAAGACCATCCTCATTTCTTACCGAGTGTCGTAAAATGTGACTAAGTTATGTCGACCCACCGTGTGGTATCCAGTTGAGTAGAATAGACCACCCTCATTTCTTACCGAGGTGTCGTAAAATACGACTAAGTTAAATTAACGTTATGCACGCGGCCGGTCGTAAAATACGCAGCCAAATTATGTTATAGCATCTTTATAATATGCTGTGCCGACCCCACTTAGAGTGGGATAAGGGCAGGAGAATGATGATATCGCATGCATGTAATTCTCAAAGATGTTTGGTGTCAAGTACTAAAATAGTGTTGTACTCCTACACGAAGATACATTATTATAATTGGTAATATTAATCAGCGACAAAGTTGTAATAAGTACCTATAGAAGAGGATGTTATTCTATTATCTTATTTACGTAACTTGCATTATTGCCTGTCGCTAACTGAAACTACTTTTTTATATTATTTGTCGTAAACGAAATTCACTCTGCAGTTATAACAAAAGTAAAATTTCCTAGAAACTAGTCCGAACGTCTTTTATTCTTACTTCGCGTTCTTGAAAAAGTTGCTAATGCTGAATAAAGAAAAATGAGCAAAAAAGTTTTTCCTTCCAAATCAGTCTACAATGTTTTTAAATTAACGGAATATAAAAATCTTCTTTTAATAACGAATCGAAATTTGCTCTGAATAAAAATATTGTGACAAAGTTCTAACACTAGTGGTACCCGCGATTTTGTTTGCACCGAGTTTAATGTTAAAGTAACATTAACAATTAGCCATAGCGTAATTGATAGAAAGAAAGATACACAAACACACTTTTGCATTTATATTTTTAGTAGGGATAGAATTAGTATTGCTTATATATGTATGTGTATATAGAAATTTGTAAACGTCATATATGTATATAGAATTTTTTTCTTATGCGATTCCCTAATTGCGGTATTTGGCATATCGAAAAATCAATGATTAATATTATATTCAGTATTAATTTTTTTATAGAAAATTTAAGGTCACCATAACTTCAGTTGTGAAAAAATTCTTTTCATATTGTAATACCTACCGAGAAACTTTACAATGATATGTTGTTAGAAGAAATTATTTTTTGGACTTCCCCTGTTAAATGTTAAGGGTTTGTTCTTGAGTCTTCATCATACTACAAACATACATTATCATATCAAATCTAACGGTCTATTTCCACTTGAATCTAGCCGCTCCCAAGCGACCTTTTCTGCGTGGTAGGTTCCACGCAGAAAATGTTAATTTTATTACATCTGTATCATTATTACATCATCGTTAAAGGACTCTGACGCTTGTTTTCAAAGGATTGTTTTATGAATGACTCTCTACTTGTGTAAACCAAAACCAAACGAACTCCCATATGCCAATATGCTCAAACTATGCTACCAAATTTTAAGTATATCTTAATCGACATTACTGCGTTGATAGTATACATAATTATTGAGTAAACGATTTGCGGGGGAGATGTAACGTTCGTAGCAAATGGAACTGAAACCGCGTCGAGGTAAATGCGCCCAGGCTGTGCCTCATTAACGCTAACAGAGCAGCATCAATCACTGTGGAGATTATTCAGCCGCGTTTTACAACTCGATTCGATTCTGTATCATGGATCATCGCCCGACAGTCTGCCATCGTTATAAATCAATCAAAATAATATTCTGCAATCTAACTACGAGTTACGTCACCCAAGAAACAATAACTATAATTCCGAACAGAACTCATTTCATTCTCCACTCAATAACTTTTTTATTTAGTTTGAAGGATTCGGCAGCTAACCCCTAAGCAAGTTCTTTTATGAAAAGGCTCTCTTCAATTAATATTGTAAATTCATGATGTGCTTTATGGTTAATACTATTCAAAATACTCGTATTACGCTAGCCCATTGTTATAGTTCTTATCTTAATGCATAATATTATGGAATACATAAAGCTTTTAGTGCTTGGAAGTAAAAAAAAATTTAAGGTCCATATTCCACTCTGCAAATCGAAGGGTAAGGACTTAACCTAAAGAGGAACATACAAGATGCTTATCATTTACTAAAGATAATTATCAGACGATGTATATCTAAGAAAAGGTCACAAAACAGGTTGCTTCTTTGAAAGTATAGCGAAAAGTGTCATTAACTGAAAAGATATTGGGTTGGGGAATGGGTTCGTAGCGTTTTTACCGAAAACTTTTATTTGAACAAAAGACAATTGTATATATCAATAAGGAAATCTATTATATATTAATTTATGTATTATATATTGCTATTTACAACTTCTTCCCATCTCTGGACAAATTTGTTAATGCTGTTCTGTCAAAAATCACCTCGGCTGGTGTCAAGAAAATTGTTGAGCCAGTTTTTAAGGACCTCTTTGGTATTGAAGGTCATATGGTTTAACAAGGAGCGGAAAAAATGGTAATCGATCGGTGCCAGGTCCGGAGGATACAGCGGATGCTGAAGGACCTCCTATTCTAAAGCCTCTTACTATTCCACTGCTGGATATAGGCCTCCTATCTCCGTTTTTGGACAAAAGGTTTGGAGCTAAGAGCTACCATGCTGCACCAATGGGGATTGATAGTTTACACATATCCCCAGGATTATCTAGAGATATAAAGTTTTTCTCAAATTATGTCCTTCACCGTAAAACATGTGATAAATAGCAATCATTAATTAGTCACATAAGTTTTAACAGAAAACTCATTGGTTTATAAAATAAATAATAATCGTAAAATATTTTACTAACAACTGATTAATGTTCAAGCATCAACAGGATGAAGTGTAAAAGTGCTCTAAACAAGATTGATTAAACGGAAAATGAATAAGACACAAGAAACAATTTAGAATGATTCGCTGCGACTGAATAACATTTGATGTACTTTTCTTTTATCCTTTCTAATAAAAAAGTGCCTTCTTTATAATTTTCACAGCTCTAACGGAAGAAATTTCTTGTCGATACAATGCCGACGCTATAACGATGAAGTGACAAGAAGTCCCAGACGTATTTTTATCGATTTTGGGCTGTTTTGCATACGATATTTATTTATGTTAACTGTCAGGAACAGAATAATGTTGTTTCTTTTTTATTTTGGCGTCACTTTTAATTACTAAGATTTTTTTTATTTAGAATTGATTATTTAGAAAATGAGCTTCTTAATAGCCCTAAAAGTATAACATACAGATAAACAGAGAGACTTATGAGTTTATGTATTTGAACTATGTATATGTAACCGCTATTGCTAAATGTTCCTCTATACCAATTAATAAAATTAGACCTTATTGTTCAATTTTGATTTAAAGCAATCTCACGCTTTGTCGAAAATCCAACCGAAATTATAACAATTTTCAATTTAAAGGTAAACAAGTAAAACTCGTTTAATATTTTAAACAGCTTAAACCCGTTTAAAAACTTCCGTAAAGTAATTTCGCTTAGACTATAAATAAAACAAGCAGTCGTAAATCATTAATTTCCACAACAGCGTTTAGATTAAAACTTAATACATAGACGGTATAAATTAGGTTCTCAGTCTAAAATATTTATTATGCGCACAATATCATTTCTTTACGGAAATGTAAGAATAAGGTTAGTAAATAATAAGGGGAATAAAAATCAACTAAAGAATAGATTTTGTAGTATGTCGATATGTGCGATATTGAAAATTCTATGGTTTCCTTTTAATACTGCGGTGTTTTTCTACATTATTAAGTGGGAAATAGCTGTGCAGTTATTAAACCCTTTGCAACGTTTATAATTCTCTCTATTCTATCTACACTTACTTATACCCAAGATGTCTCTTGCATGCACAAAATAAATAAACGTGTAATAGGTATTTATAATATACCTAAATATAATTCCAACTTCTATCTGAAAATTAAATTCGCTATTTCACACTCCATGTTGATTTTATTAGGGCCAACGCCGTATGATATCTACGGCAAAAGCATTCAAGCTTTTTAAATTTATATTTAATACTCTAAGAATTATCAGTTCATTCTTGATAAAAAAGGAATGTTAAAATGCAATCCCATATATTAGTTATGAATCATTGAAGCTCTTAGGAACCAGGAAACTATTAGGAACTAGTAAAAAATAATCCAACCCGAAAAGAAGGATCTCAAACTAAAAATACTGCATTCTTGATTTTAAATATATCATCAGTAAAATGGTACTAAATAATAATTCATACAATTACACATATTATACTTAGTCAACTCCTTTACTTCTAATATACAAATTATAATATAATATTATAATATCTTTTCTCATTACAAATCAGATTATGAAAACTTGAGTAATTTCATATGATAGAAATAACATTTTCTCGGTTCTGTTTTAGCCTATCCTTGCTTATTGCTGTTTTTGAAATAAATTGCATTTTCATAATACTTGCCAACTTCTTATGTCAAAAGCCAAGTGCAGGCAATAAATAACGAAGAAAAACGTAAACATTTACAACAAGCACACGCGAATAAAATGAGAAAAGTACAGCACAAACAACTTGTGAACAGTGAACTTGTGAACACTTTTTGATTGCAGCTGTTACTAACATTGACGAGCTTGTTGGAAAATTAAATTCGGATTAACAATTACATAGCTTTAGATTTTTTTATAAAAACTGTCCTTAAAGACTGATAAATGAGAAAACTGACGCCACTTAAAATTTAAAGTCATTTTATAAATTAATTTACATGTTTATACAGATAAGCCCACTCAGGTTTTTGTTACGTCGGGGAGGATCAATTATTATAGGATATTCTTTTATGTTATGCTTAACTAAAAAATAAATCATCATATTGTCATATATTAAATTCATTGTGTGAATGTGTAATAACACATTTATATTCCTTGATTAAAAACAGAATTTTAAACTTATGATTTTAAGTTATATATATTTTCGAATTCGACCTTAAATGAACTACGAAACGGTGCAAATGTGAGTTATATAGCAATTTTAAAAATAACTTATCCGTAAGGGTACTTAAAGAGTGGCCTGTCCGCCTATCACGTTTTAGTCATGTACATTATTTAGTCTCAAGACAAATGAGTGACCACATGGTCTAAAAGTAAAACAAATATAAATATATTTAGTACGTTCATTAAGCGATACATCTGAAATACACTTAAAATACTCTATTTTAAAACTATCCGAACTAAAAACAATTTCTTTGCAGTGTTCAGTTTATCAGAAGGCTGATTGTGTTACGCACACAAATCAGAATGAATGTGGCAGTTACAGCTTATATTGGGAGCGCTTGCATTGGAAAATGTATTTACATTCTTACTATTTTCATTGTACAACTGCATTAAGCAATTGATGTTCAAATTTATTATTACTTAACAATCCGTTTCCAATCGACATCAAAAGCTAATATTAGTTTTAGCAAGAGTTTTAACTGAAAAACTTATAGAAATTAACACTTATAATCCTTATTCTGGCCTAGACTACAAATATTTTACGACATGTAGGTTTCCTCACGATATTTCCTTTCTTTAAAAATATAAATATCAATTAAACACAATTTTTAATAGGAAAACTCATCGACGCCTGCCTGGGTTTTGAACGAGTGACCCCCCTGGTAACGATCAAAAGTTATCCCAATCGACTATGACGGATCAAAATGCTAAGCCTCTTAAAGTACAAAACGCTAATAATAATTAAGAAATAGAATATTGTCCACATAATATTTTACAAATCTGCCAAATGGTTCGTCTACACGTCAATAAGTTTATCCGACATCATTTGCCTACAATTGATCTAGCCGTAATCACATATGGGGTAAATTTAAGTGATAATTTAAGCCTAAGTTTGATTAGAGTGGTAGACCTCTGGGTGCCTTTAATGCTCTATTCCGTATGTAATCACGTAAGGTTAATTGTAACGGAAATAGATGTTCACCACACACATGGAATATATTGTGTGGTAAAAAGTAGTTCAAACAATTGATTGAATTTTTTAAAGAAACAGTCTATCTATCACTGGCTCACTATTCGTGATCAGTGGGAGAATGATAGGAGAGGGAAGAGATAAAGGGAGTATAGGCAATATTTGGAGTGAAGTTTCAAACCGCAAATTCAACGCGGTTAAAAAAGTCCTAAAAATTCTTCAGGAATATGCAAGGTCTTTTCATTTGTTAAACCTTTCTTTTGACGTTCCCTTTATAAATTGTATAATTAATATTTAAAAAGTTATTTTTTAAAGCCCTAAACCCCAGCCTAAGGAACTCGAGCTTTCTATAGCTGGCCTTTGATCAGAAGAGGGAGCTTTTCATCTAAATAACAAAATAGAGACAAAAATACACAAAATCATTTTCAAGGACCATAAAGGCGACTACACAAGTACATCATAATATTTCGTAGATAAATACACAAATAAAAGATAAAATAATAAACCGCAAATTAAGTGATAGTAAGTAAAAGGTATCTCATTAACGCTAACAGTAACATCAATCAATCAACCTTTGATGTTCTACGTACCTACCTCGTGTTCAACTCGCTTTAACTTTCACCGAACGACTCAACAAGCGCCCGCTTTCTATCAGCTGATATTCAATGAAAAGCTTCGTGGAATTGGCTTCTAAGTAAATGTTATCATTAACTAAAGCTTTGTCCTTTGACGTTGTTTTAATAGAAATTATATAATCATATTTTTTTTTTTTTTTTAAATAGAACTTACGCCGTGTGGTATCCGGCTGAATAGAATAGTACCACCCTCTTTTCTTACCGAGGTGTCGTAAAAGGCGACTAAGGTAAGTCGACCCGCCGTGTGGTATCCGGCTGAGTAGAATAGACCACCCTCATTTCTTACCGAGGTGTCGTAAAAGGCGACTAAGGTAAGTTGACTCACCGTGTGGTATCCGGTTAAGTAGAATAGACCACCCTCTTTCTTATCGAGGTGTCGTAAAATATGACTAGGATAAGTTGACGTCAGGCAGGCGGCCGGTCGTAAAATACGTAGCCAAATCATGTGATAACATGTTTATAACATGTTGTGCCGACCCCACTTAGAGTGGGATAAGGGCAGGAAGATGATGATTTTTTAAATAGAACTTATTAATTTTAATTTTGATTGTATTTTTCTTATTATTCTATAGATCCAAAACTTATTTTATGATGCTTATCATGCGCTAAAAATAATTTAATAAAATAAAAGGCTTACGTAACTCCTATAATATAAAAGATTTCGAATCACTAAGTTTATTTAATTGTGAAAACGGATGAAGAATATTAGTTATCACATGTATAATGTATTTTACTAACACACCGACTTGTCATAGTTTAGTACTAGTGTAAAGAAAGTATATAGGTACCTTATAAAATGTCAACATCTTTGTATACTACTCATATTTTTACAAATAAATGATTATTATTATTATTATAAAGAATGTCTACTTATTACGTTACTGGTATAATTGAGGAGAAATAGAGTACTGAGTGAATTGCTCTCTTCCATCACCCCAGCAATAAATTGTTCTTTGGAACTGAGTGGCAACATTAAAGTCTGTAAGCAAACGCGACCGCAAACACTTAACGTCATCCTCTCAAGCATTTGTGTCGTTGAAACTTAGTACGGAAGCTGTCAGAGTTTAAAGAAAATGTATAATTCAATTTCCGCATCATTTTCTACTTAATTTCACTGGAGTATTGCTATATACGGAAACGTGCCCAAGTGCGTCTGGATGTCTTCGCATTATTATGAGTATTTGTTGAGTCAAAAAATTGTAAAAGGCCAATACTCAACGTCTCTCAGATGGCAAAGGCGTTAAAAATAAATATTTTTTTCTCTCGTGTTATTCTTTTTTGATCTGATTTTATTAACTGCTATATTATATACGAGTATATAACATGAAATAGAAAACTGTTAACGTTTTCTTAAACTCAGTAGTCAAGAACATCTTTGTCTTTTAGAGATAATTATGTCTTTGTGACCTTTTGGACGATCGATAGATTCTAGTCTATATTTAAATAAATGTATATGGTAATTAAATTTCGGAAAAAAACAACGTTACCTCTTTGTCAGAAATGGTATTGTTGTCAATTAATTAAAATCCAACTTCTCGTAGATTACTTGTAGATTAAATTTTTGATTTAAAAAATCCAATCTAGTGTTGCTCCAAACAACTGTATAACTGTTGGTAAAATTTTCGGAGAGTAAAAAAATGATATTACCCATTAAAATGATAATTTAAAACAAATGTTTATAAAACATCTTAATAGTGAGTTTATAAAAGAAATTTCTTGGATGAAGCGGTATGAATGAGACGTGCGGGTAAAACGACAAACGCGAGGAAATTGCTTGCCCCTGGAGGAAATTGAGGCGCTTCTAATAAAGTCTATCCCCCACTAAAAGTAGTCTATATGCAATGAGTACGAATCTAAATTTAATTTATGGATTATCTGATTTGAAATTTCAACTCTCATGTTTAAAAGTAAAGTCATACATGCGACAAACTAATTTATGAGATATATAAGGATTTATATTATGAAGACGTAAAAATATGTAACTGAAATGTCAGTATGTACCTATCCACCAATCGTGAGAGGTCATTAAAGTAAGTTGACCCGACGTTTGGTATCTGGCTAAGTAGAATAGACCACTATCAATTTTTACCGAGGTGTTGTATAAGGCGACTAAAGTAAGTTGACTCACCGTGTGGTATCCGGCTGAGCAGAATAGATTTTCCTCATTTCTTACCGAGGTGTCGTAAGAGACGAATAAAGTGAGTTGTAATCAGGCACGCGGCCGGTCATAAAGTACCTAGCCAAATCACATCACAACATGGTTAATAGATGTTGTGCCGCCTCACTTAGAGTGGCATAAGAGCATAATAAAGAAGAATAATTAAAAATGGTAGGAGACCAGAAATAAACAAGTTGAAACTTTACCGGGCCTAGAATATTTTTTTTGTAAACTATATACAGCTAATGCTATATACAGCGCGGTTAAAATAAGGAATTCAGCGTGATTTGCGTCATCAGATACCGGGCGAGTTGACTGTAACGGAATTTAAAACTGTCACTGATAAGAACACTAACTCATCATAATTGGTTTAAGCCGGGCGTTCTACGCCACAATGGCCGCTGTCACGTTACGACCGCTTCTTGTAATGTATCTCTAAGGCTGGCCAACGGCAACGCTGACTATATTAAAGTATATTATTAAATGACCGTTGCAGTAATTACTAAATACTAGCACAGACCATATTATTTCTTAATCTACGCGGTTATAGCGCCGTGTAAAGAGCTCATAAATAAGGGCCCCGATTGAATATATTAAAATAGTAAAATTGCACAATACGAAGTACTTTGAGCAAGCCTAATTAACATTTCACCTTAAGTGTTAACAACCTGTTCTCCTCTGTTGGACATAGGTATCTCAGACAGCACGCCACTGAGCTCTGTCTTCAGCTCTACAGATACTAGCACTCAAACACGATTATATCTAAAGGAAAGCGATAATCTAGTTTAAGATAAGAATGCGCTAGCCTAGTTGTGAAAAAAACGATTAAATAGGTGTGGCTTTCTTCACAATGTGAGATTGGAAAGTTTCCCGAATGTAATTAATTTTAATTTACCAAAAAAATATAGCAATATTGAATTATATTAAAAAACATAAAAAAAAATTAATTGTTTCTAAGTTAAATTATTTAAAATTTCTTAAAGACTTATAATTGTTAGGGTATGTACATTAAATTGTATCAATAATAAGCCGTGACGATATTATGACACGAGTCTATCCGTCTGAATTGGTCAGGAACAAATGGAACATTAATTATTCGTGTAAGGGTCAACAGAAAACAACATATTATACATTTTTTCAGAATCAATTTCTGAAATCTTGACTTAATTAAACAATATTCATATTTTCAACCTTATTTTTCCATGTTTTAATAATATATTAAAACGGCGGTAGGATTCTTAGCTACAATTATTAAATAACGTATATACGTTATTCAAAATACATGTACATAAATTGTTTTATAAATATTCAACCAATCCAAAATGGCCAATGGATTTATGTTTAAATGGACACTTTTGAACGTATAACCGAATTTACGGTAGATAAATTCGGATTATATGAAAATTTTATATCCACAGAAGAAGATTCTTTATTGAGGTGATGTGACCTACTTTCGTCTGAATTCATAAAGCGATTGGGAAGTTAAGCAATGTTAATCAAATTTACAAACTTGTCAATATATGAATCGAGGATTATATGAATAATAGTAGTATACTTATACAATTCTGTTTCGCTAGATCATAATAATTAATTTATTGTATGAAATGGTGACTTAAATCATTAACGTATTTAAAAAAAATTATAATTAATGATATTTGATTGCGGTGATTCCATGTGACTCTGACTAGGGATGACTAAGGGTTTAGGCTCTAAAAATCAGTTATACGTTATTGATTTTTATAATTAAACATTTTCTTTTAGGATTTGATCTTGTATATAAATAAACGTTTATAAAATGCTTTGTAAAATAAAATAAAAAATAATTTGTGTTCATTAAAACAATTTCAAAAAAGCATTTAGGAATACTTTTCGCACTTACTTTTACGCACAAAGAATCAGCTTAGCGATTCAGCGCGGAAAGCTGCCAGCATTCTTGGGACCATTTCACGTAAGCATGATTTGTATAGTCCTAGCGTGTAAGTAATTTAAGATAGATATAACTTGTACATTTTTTCTATAAATAAAAAAAAGGTCTTTATAATAATATGATATTTGGGAATATTATACTTTCCATATGGCAACACAAGTATTGCTGGTGTAACCGTAGGCACACATGTCACCAGTTACGGACAAAAGCTTTATTTTTAGCACTTTTACGTGGCTTTACTTTAGCACAAATGACGGCGGTAAGCGGTGAACATGCCGCGGTCGTTCCACACAATGCATTCCTGTAATTATGCGAAAAAAGCCGCAAACGCCGAAATACATTAAATGACGACTACAATTTGCTCTAGCATTGGAACATTCACATTAAAAGCAGTTAGACACATAACCGAGTAAATTTAAGTTTTATACTCAGGGTTACACTCTTTAGAGTTATTATTTCAAGTAATGAAACTTCAATTAAAAATAAACAAAGAAAACCTGTTAAAATGTCGGTGGTAAATCAGTTTTCTATGACACTACATTTTATGACGTACATTTATTTGTACTTTTTTTGAGTGGTAACATACTGTTAAGACCAATATACGTACAATTTGTAAATTAAGCATTAAAGCATTTGCTACATACTGCTCGGTTGAGAGTCGGAAAACAAATTAAACTCGTATTGGTACCCGGCACATGTTGTCTGGGATTGACAATGAAAGTGCTTTCAAAAGCTTCTAAATAGTCTCAACATAGTAAAAGCTAAACACCAGCGGTTGGCAAAACCGACTTCTAAATGTAACGCAATGATACGGCAAGCAGAAAAGCATAGCAATAATTGCAGATATTGATTAATTCTTTCACATATCAATTTTTTTAAATTAAGTAAGTAAGTAGCGGCCTGTTACTATCCCACTCTCCGTTATTGGAGAGAAGGATTGGAGCTAAGACCTACCACGCTGCTCCAATGCGGATTGGTAGGTTACACATATCTCCAGAATTCTCTGAAGAAATGCAGGTTTCCTCACGATGTTTTCCTTCACCGAAAAGCGTGTGATAAATTGCAATTATCAATTAGACACATAAGTTTTTGATAGAAAAACTCATTGGTGTCTGCCCGGATTTGAACCCATGATCGTCTCTAGAGATTTACACGGTCGCACCGCTAGGCCATCACAGCACACAGCACTTTAATTAAGTACTAAATTGTAATTAAAATAAAATGTATGACGTCTAAAATTAAACTTTAGTATTCATTACGTGACGTAAAACAAATAGAAGAAATCAACCGATAACGTTAAATGTTAACAGATATAGAGTAAAATAAAGTCTGCGAGTAGACTATTAACTCTTGAGGCCTTATGATAAATTGTTTTTATGAAGATTTAGACGTTCAAAACAAGATCCGAAGTTCGAGTATATTCGTAAGCTTCGTATTTGTTGCCAAATGATTGATTATTGCGTGGAATTGTAACGCGTATGTTGCAAACACTACGGCTTTTAGGCACATTTTTTATATGATATCATATAAAATCAAGACATATATAAAACTTTTACCCTTTAAATAATGGTATCATATATGTAAATTTTTGTATCAAATATATTTTGCGTTTGCTGGAGTCCTGATGAATACAAGCAAGCTGACATAAAAATTACACCTTAAAAGCAACGACGTAGTTATATATCGTTCGTAACCACTAAAACTAATAAAAAAACTGACGTCAGGCAGACGGCCGGTCGTAAAATAGCCTAGCCAAATTATGTAACAACATGGTTATAACATGTTGTGCCGATCCCACTTAGAGTGGGATAAGGGTAGGAGGATGACTATTGATCTGTGTCTGCGAAAAACCACACGACTGATATAACTGTATTTGAGAAGAAGCAAAACGTCTAATATTTCAAACATACATTAAAGTCCCCAAAGAAAACATGAACTGATTCACCGTATTTCTCAACCGGATATAGTTTTTCCATTTGAAATTCAATGAAAGCGGTCACAATTTCGGATAAAAGTTCCATTCGACTTTGTTTCCCGACAGATCTCTATTTGACATCGCCTGATAGTAAATACAAGAGTCTCGTAAGATTAAATTAATAAGTTCTATGAAAGTCTCAGTTGACATTGTAAACAGCGTAATCGAGTTTAGATTGGTGTGATTTTCTACCCAGATAATGCTTACTATATTTGTAGTCACGTCGGAAAATATTGATTAATTAATTTAACAACAATTATTTTTTTTTTTCGAGAAAACAGTGATACCTGCTTGTGGTAGCGACTTTTTTATTGTTATATGGTAGGTAATGCATTCGCTCTACTTACAATAACCTCGCAGTATTTAACTACATTTTACAATACATTTAATTTTACCTTTCTGTTACAATATCATATATGGAATCGTGTAAAGATTCCTAGCGATATATCTTTTGCTTGTAAACCGAGCGCATAATAAATAATTTCAATAATTATGTATGTTTAAAGAAATGCTAGATGAAAGTGATTATAACTGGCTTTAAGTGCTCCCTGAGGCGAAAAGGTAAACGGACAAATGATTATTGAATCTCGAAATAATAGTAATCCAAACTGATAGGCTGCTGAAACAAGGCTATATATAGTCTTCAAAATATTTTCAGTTATGGTTGAACCCAAAAGAAAATAAGATAACTCGTGAACAGTTCCTATAGGTAATGGTAAAATCTACATTTACACTGTAAAAGTTTACTTTATAATATATGCCACAAATTCTTGCACCAGACTATTCAATATTATTGACTCAAGGCACGTTTTGCTGAGCCATTGAAACTTCCTCAAGAAATAGATTCCATGACCAAATCGCAAAGAAATCCAGCGACACCGAAATGGGATGTTGAAAGTTGTAGTTTGTTTTATAGTGCAAAGTACGAGTGTGTATTCAATTTCAGTATCATAAAATGTTTATACATCTTTAAGGCATTAATATACAGTAATAAACATATTGTAGCCTTTGTAATATAGCTATCACTGCTAATAAGATTTTTAAATCGTTTGTTTTTATTACATTTGTAATCTTTAAAAGCATTTGTAGTATAGAAACTTTGTTTATAAAATAAATTATTCTGTAAAAATCCATTTCCTTTGAGTGGAAAGTGTATAAATGTAGCCCTTAACGCATAATTCAGTGGAACCGCATTTTCAAGTCTTTACGTGAAGGATTTTCACACGTAACTCCTTAACGATCACTGAACGTTTTTAAAATAAAAATGATTCAAAGGAAACGTGTACTAACATTCCAAATGAAATTGCATTAGAATACTTGGCTGCTTTTATATATAGGCATACTTTACGACACTCAGTAGTACTCGGCCTGACTATTATTTATAAAATTATACAAAATCTTTTTGATTCTATAACCACGTTATGTTGATGTTAATAATGACGTTGCATTACTTTTTGTTTTACCAATGTTCATTTAAATATTAAATTGAGTTTTTCTTTAAAAGCTTCAACAATACTAACTTTATTTACGCTTCTTTCATTTACACGGAACTAAGGTTAAATCAAATCAAAGCTCATATTATTAACTTGCAATTATTAACTTGTGTAGAAGGTTTTCTTTTGAATATTTAATTAGAGGAAGACATTTTGTAGAACAGTTTTAGCACGAAGCATTATTTAAAATTCTCCTTTCATTCTTCGTAGCATCAATAATTACTGGGATAAATGTTCGCTAACGATTCGCGGTGTACGCTCGGTGAATGAATACTGAGTATTGAACACGGAAATGGTGGCTGCATCCGGCCACAATCGATAAAGCTCACCGATGCTCAACTTTACCTTTATATTTATTGACATATACAGTATACCTTTTCAGTCGTCCTCTTTGATATAATTTGTTTTTTTGTTCACTAATTTACTGATGTCTGACTTTTAGTTGGTTTTAAATTTGTAAATTAAAATGATAATTTGGATCAAGATAAAGGTTTCAGCTAAGTGAGATGATAGAATGAAACTTTTTATGCATTAACTCGCCACAAGGAGCACGAAGTACGATCTTTTCATACATTTTTTTTTTCATTGAATATTTTTGAGTTATCCGTAAGTGACCTTTTACACTAGAAAGAAGCTGATCTACAGTTGTGTCCCTGGTACATCAGATGTCCTAACTTTGCAAGTAAGAAATTGATTAGATGCCAACTTGGTCAAGTTTACTTAGTAGGTAACCAAACACGAAATTTATAGTAACAGCGCGAACAGAATTTTTTTCCTATAATGTTGTCCCATTCTCACGCACTGAAGTGTTTTGCTCTGTATCTCTCTTTCCCCCCAAACTCCAACAAAAGTAAATCCAAATTCATTTAGAACTTACTATATCAACAGTTTACTTAGCGAAACTATCCGCGCTTTATTCAATTACATGCGCTTAATAATTTACGGTCATAATTCCTGAAACTTGTCTCAACTTAAATTAAAACTAAGTTTATTAGATATTTTCACTTCCATTATGATAGGGTATTTCTTGAAATTGTTTTGCAGATAATTTTAAATTATAGTTCCAAACTTTTAGGAATTAATGACACAAAATAATAAATTATTACTATTGACATGAATTTAAAATAACAAAGTGGTAAACGCATAAAAATATTGGGCACTTTTTATTGATTTCATGTGACTCTCACGTGAGGAAATGAAAATTATTTTCTGATTTATTCTTAATTTAACAGCTACAAATACAAACACATTTCAAGAGACTTTTCTTGATGCCGTTGCGTAACAAATTTCTGCTACATAATAGTAGGTATTTGTCAAATCAAAATCAGCGTGTTTTATTGCAGATGGGACACAATATGTACAAATTAACTTAATGCCCTTATGATAAAGCATAGGATAAAATTTAGATACTTTATTTAAAGTAATATAAGCGATAAATAAGACTTTCTCTACGATGTACAATGATTAAAATCATTTTTAATAAAAGCAATAATCGAAAAGATATCAAATTTTAAGAATTTGTTTTATTCCTATTGGATTATTCAATATAGGGAATTAATTGAAATTATGGGATACAGAAATGAATTTTATTTGTTCTGACTTACCTTTATTGTGATGACACGACTAGTAGATGTTCAGAAATAACCGAAGGGATGAAGGGAAAAGATTTGCTTACCTGAAACAAATAACCATATAAATTGATTGACTTTGCAGACAAGCTTGGAATGAGGAACAAAGGTACCTTACTAGAATAAACCTTTCGAATCTATGCAATGTCTTAAAGGTATTATTATTATAATGAAAGTTTTGATTTGCACTAAATTATCAGAAACGTAATAAAAATTTCGATCATGTTTCCACGATGATTTCACGGTAATGTAAAAATAATATTCTCAAACACTCTTATCTCTTGAAATTGATTGGAGCTGGTACTTTAATTAAAATCGCGTATAATTAAGGACAAAAATCGGAATTACTTCAAAGTGTTAAAAATATTATACACGATAATTAGAGTTCTAGTTACGCCGTGTGGTATCCGGCTGAATAGAATAGTACCACCCTCATTTCTTACCGAGGTTTCGTAAAAGGCAACTAAGGTTAGTCGACCCGCCGTGTGGTATCCGGCTGAGTAGAATAGACAAACTTCATTTCTTACCGAGGTGTCGTAAAAGGCGACTAAGGTAAGTTGACCCGTCGTGTGGTAGGTATCTGGTTTAGTAGAATAGACCACCCTCTTTCTTACCGAGGTGTCGTAAAATACGACAGAGGTAAGTTGACGTCAGGCAGGCGGCCGGTTGTAAAAACGCAGCCAAATCATGTGACAGCGTGTTTATAACATGTTGTGCCAACATGTTTATTAACATATTTTTGATGTTTGAATAAAGTTAACGACGATCTCCTATTATTTTGACACGCGATTGTTATAATTTTACGATAACTTCTAATATATTATTCTAGGTATGGTGTAAAGTATTATAATGTTAAGTTAGAAATGCGAGGTAAGTAATGTATTTAGGTTATTAAGGATTGATAATGAATCCGCCTAAATATCTTTCCCAATACCTCATTATATATGGATGGCTATTTAAAAGAATATACATATATTTGCTGTATCCCTTATTGAGCTGCATTTGTTCTACTGTACAGCAGCAGTAGTCTGTACGAACAAAGAAATTAAAAACCTCAAATACAAAATTGGGTGGCGACATCTTGTAGCAAACTTGTAATTTATTTTAGGGATTTAGGCGCCAGTTTCAGAATATGGAAGACCGAAAGCGCCCGCGTACTGCTTTTGGCGCCATCTATCAGAGGGTTGTAATAAAATCATGTGATGGTTCGACCAATATTTAGATGGCAGCACTGTTTAACTCTGGCATACAAAAGTTTAGCTGTAAAATCTAGATGTCGCTATTTTTGAACATTGATTTTATAAGAAATTATGATTTTGATTATACGACTTTACGGCTTTACAGCGTTACAAAACGGAGGCGAAATTATTGATGTAATAAGACTATAGAATACTCAAACCAAATAAATAGAAATTTAAATCATTTGATTAGCAAAATAGCAAGCATGGCTCCCCTATGGAAGAAGCACTGAAGAGTCCTTAATATTATGAATAACAAAATATGCTTTTATTTTTAGCACTTGCTATTTAACACATACAATGCTGCATAGTAGACGAGACAAAGAACGTAAAGCGTGGAAGCAACTATAGATTCTCTAAGGCAAGTATAATTTTCAATAGTTGAACATAACAATTAAGCAAAAGAATTAACACATAAAATTTATACGTAAAAATAATAACGTAGAGATAAAGTGATCTCTGTACTCTTTCTTATTAATAATGTTTTTTAACGTTTTTTATGGCACATAAATCGAAAATAAATAATTAAAGTCATTCAAGGCAAGTATTGATATAACGTTAAATTACTATGGGATTATTGGCAATTACTAAGTTACAGATTTCTAGTCTTAATACAAATAGTTCCCATAAAATAGCCGCAAATTTACCTTTACAACAAATTTTAAGTACCTACTGTAATTTTAATAAGAATTTTATATTTAATGAAGAAAATTCTAAAAGAAACCTTTTAAATAAGTTGTCTTATTACTATTTGTGTAAATAGAACTTTAATTAAATTTAATGAATTTGTGTTATATAACATACTACTTACAAGTGGCACCCGATTGTTCGCCAAGTTTTATTAAATATATAAGGCCTAGCTGTTTCTGGAAGTAAGACAGCTGTCATGAGATGCCCTTATGTAACCCATTCAAAATACTATATAAGAATTATACGAAGAAAAATACAATAGAAATTTAACATTTCGTCGCCTACAACATATTTTGTTTGCAATTTTCAGTTAATTGTTAAAGTAGACTGGTGCATTAACTTTGTTAAGTCATTGTTGTGAACAAAGTATGTAAAAAGGTATGGGTTAGAATAATAAGTAGATCCTCGTAAAATACCGGGAATATATAAGTGGATGGTTGTACCAACAAGTGTAATGTGGAATGTATTGTGGCTAAGAAAAAGGCTTTATTGAAATAACTTTTCAACTGTTCGTTTAACATAACACACTGTGCAGGCTCAGCGGTAAGACCGTACGACTCTTTCGAGTGGTCACGGGTTCTAATTCCGAGCAGGCACCAAAGAGTTTTCAGTTAGAACTTAAGTGTTTAATAATTGATAAGTGCAATTTATCACATGATTTTTGAAGGAAAAGATAGTAAGGAAACCTGCATATCTCTAGACAATTCTAGGGATATGTGTGTAACCTACCAATTCGCATTAGAGAAGCGTGGTAGATCTTAGCTCAAATCCTCCCCAAAAACGATAAAAGGAGGCTTTTGCCCATCAGTAAGAGCAACAGCAGCCGTTGGTAAAGTAACAGGCCGTTACTTTACTATTTATATATAATATATGATATAGAATATCAAAACGTCCGGAAAAATTCAAGAATAACCATAGTTAACTAATGATTGGAGACTGAACTCTGGTTGTATAACATAACTCCGTATTTTCAGAGGATATAAATTACCTGTAACTTTTTCAGACACCAATATCCAAATATTTCAGACTTAAAGCTATTTAAGCGCAATATAATTATTCTATATAGAACCTACTAGACGCTACAATATTACTTGTGTGTTGTTTACACCTCCTGCCAAAACTTTAGTGTAATGCATACTTAACTTTGCTTCGTTTCAAATAGAAACTGCCTTCAGCGAGAACTGAACTGGCTAAACGGATTAAACTTTCCACATAACTTTGTGGGTTATTTACGATAACGGTCTTGTGTGAATATTAATAACGGTTCAATCTTGATACGGTATAAATATAATAATTATATTGTCCCGGGCTGGAAATATTGAAAGAAGGCTGAGTTTTTTTATCTTATTAGTACAAATGATTTCTTATAATATAATCCTTAAAACTCTTTAAGGAAAGAGATATAATTCAAATTTAAAAGAGAAGACTAACGAAATAAAGTTGATATGGTTAAGTATGTCTTAATGCTTAACTGTAATCCCATCTGACCAATTTATACTATACTTCATGTTAAAAACAAAAAATGTTACTGTAATGGACGGAATTGTGTGAAAATCAATAATTATTAATGACAGTCTCGTATACACATAGTAATGAGAGAGTTAACTATAGGAAATAAAATTTCAGAAACAAGTAATGTCGGACTGTCCCCAATTTGCTAAATGTCTTTGCATTGGTTTGATGATACCAAAATAATTTTCTAGGAGCTTATTCTTTATCATGGTCTAATCACTACATATAATAAGAAAAAGTTCCCATATCTGTGACTCTATCTACTTGGTTGTTCGAGATAAATTTGAAAACTGCTGAATGGATACTCAGTTTATTGTAAAAAGAGTGGTATTATTGTAAGATGTCATCATCCTCCTGCCCTTATCCCACTCTAAGTGGGGTTGGCACAACATGTTATAAACACGCTGTTACATGATTTGGCTGCGTTTTTACGACCGGCCGCCTGCCTGACGTCAACTTACCTCTGTCGTATTTTACGACACCTCGGTAAGAATGAGGGTGGTCTATTCTACTAAACCGGATACCACACGGTGGGTCAACTTACCTTAGTCGCCTTTTACGACACCTCGGTAAGAAAAGAGGGTGGTACTATTCTATTCAGCCGGATACCACACGGCGATAAAATGCTATTTGATCTGGTTCTTAAATTGCGATGTTTTAAATTGCGTATTATTGTAAGATGTATAATACTTAAGTCAGCGGTTTTTTTTGTAACTGTTTAAAATATATTTAAAATATAGACTTAATGGTTAAAAGTATAAAATATAGAGTTAACGGTGGAAATTATCGGAAAAAATTAAGCAATTTAAGAGCTTAATTCGCAACGACTAATTTCTTAAAGATATAAGAAACCTACAAAAAAGTCCGAAATGACATTGCGATTGAGGATAGCTTATTAGGTATAGTGAATTAAACCCTACCTACTCATGACAGCGAACCCATATAAATCTAAGTCCAAGCTTTTCTCTAAAACACCGATTACTGAAACTAAAATAGGCACAATAACAGTTTACTAAATATAACAACCGTAGTTTCATGGAAAAGGTGTGAAAATAAAGCTAAACACGTGAAAAGTCTGAAGCAAAAGCGGAATCCTCTTTAGATAAAAGAGGCTTTTCTTTGGTTGAAAGGTGGAACACACAGAAGGAATTATTGTTTGTTATCCCAAGATTTGTGATGTTTTTCACTATACTGCGCTGACCACCGGTCGTTAAGACCTGCTTGCTTGCAAGAAAGAATATCGCAAAGCAATTTTTTTTAATTTTTATGTAATTCATATAAAGAAATTTAACGATTTTTTTAAGACCTTACAACACAAATTTTCGAAACATTTATATTCACTCTCATTTTAGCATCATTACATTACAATATGCAATAAAGTATAACACCGAAATACATTATTAACTATAATTTTTATAATATCCGACTATTTGTTTACCAGCTTAACCAAGGTACAATACGACAGAATTGAAATGCACACCGTAATATTTCTGTTTATCAATTATATTATATCAACGACATAATTTATAACACTTTGTGTAAAACAAACAGCCGTAATAATATTATGTATCTGAAAGTATGTATGTCTGTTACGCGTTCGCAAAATTTGACATAATTGTATACCGCCTTATATACGGACTATATAAAAGAAAATTCCCTTATTTCTTTTGGGAAGAAAAGAAACAGTATTGAGGGTATTTTAACCCCTAAACTTTACGCGAACAAAAACGCAAGTGCAACTAGTTTTATTATTACTAAGTTAAAAGTAATAGGGTTTATTAGGCAGGTGTAGCTGTATAAAACTATCGATGCAGTAATTGGTCAGGAGTAAGGAAGGCTGGTGCAAACAGGTGGACAGGCCGTGTCCACCGCACGCCGCTCGCCACACGATCGTTGCGGTCTGGCTCGGTGCTCCGAATTGATAATTAATATGAAATATGCTACAAACAAACATTTCAAGCCAACGCTTACGACGGCCTGAACGGTTATTGTCAGTGTATACTTGGATTTAGTACATATACAGAGCTCTAATACTATTAAGCACGTTTTATGAGCAAGTAGGTTTTATATCACCTAATCAGTTAACTTGTCTGATCTTTAAATAAATATTACCACTAATGAAATTCTTGTAGACACCATTTGAAGATCTTCCAACTCGTCACAAGTTATAAAGAATTTAAATTAATTAATTTAGTAAATAGCTTGATATCAATAATGTCTTGTTATTGGGAATTACTGTGAAAATAAAGTACACTTAAAATAAAGCGGAGGTAAAATCGACATAACATGAAGCTCGCAATAAAAAGTTTGCAAATTATTAATTGAATCGTGGAAATAATGTGCTACGACGATAAAATTCAATTTCAAATATATGGAAACTATGGATGAAAATGACAAATAAGTAATATGGACAGAATGGCCATAAATATTAACGATCACATCATAATAATTTGTGTCGACAAAGCTGATTTTAATAATAACGACTAAACTTAATTAATATTTAAATATTCTGAAAAAAGTATTGCATCGTAGTTACGTTAAAAGCGAGAAAGACTCCACAGAAAATCCTTTGAAATTTCAATTTCTTATCTTCCTTGAAAGCACACTGAATTTCTGAAAGACGACAAAATAAAAACGAAACAAACAGTACTTTCCACCGATAAATTTCAAAATCATGTAGACGCTTGACTTCCGCGAGAATAAATAACCGCGAGGGATAAGTTATTCGGACAATATTTTATAGCAGTCGCTCAGGGAGAGCGAAGTTAACTCACAATACAAAAGACCACATCAACATTCTACGAACGGTTTATGTGTCTCGGTTTGTCCTACAAATTATAATATCATTTTTAGAATTTAGATTTCCATGAATGACTTTATCTAATAGATGAACTGTTTATAAGTTAAGTGTAGTTAAGTTTATGAATATGTACTCCGTTGTCCGACTATAGTTGAATAGCACCGTTCCGTAATGAGTATATGTTAAATAATCTTAGATCAGTTATATATTATTAGAACACAATATGTGTCCAGATAAAGTGTCCATATTTGATAAAGTAGTACATATCAATATCTGTATTATTTTGCGAACCAAATACTTAGTAGAAGCAATTACCACCAGTATTATTTGTGAGAATATAATTAATACGAATAACGCCGTGTGGTATCCGGGTGAATAGAATAGTACCACCCTCTTTTCTTACCGAGGTGTCGTAAAAGGCGACTAAGTTAAGTCGACCCGCCGTGTGGTATCCGGCTGAGTAGAATAGACCACCCTCATGTCTTACAGAGGTGTCGTAAAAGGCGAGTAAGGTATGTTGACTCACCGTGTGGTATCCGGTTAAGTAGAATAGACCACCCTCTTTCTTATCGAGGAGTCGTAAAATACGACTAAGATAAGTTGACGTCAGGCAGGCGGCCGGTCGTAAAATACGTAGCAAAATCATGTGACAACATGTTTAGACATGTTGTGCCGACCCCAATTAGAGTGGGATAAGGGCAGGAAGATGATGAATATGTGTCCAGATATGAAGCAGTCTCAATATAGCTGACCTAGTCGTGTTTCGTCTCTTGAAAACTTAAATTCTTATCAAAACATAATATAAAACTATGAGATTACAATTTAGCTCTGGCTTTAGCTCATGCATCATATAATCCATGTAAATATTAAATTTGTTTGTTACGGTTTCATGCCTAAAGCAATGAAATCTGAATTTGAGACTATTTGTATTAAAACTAGAATTAAAGTTCATATCAGGCTACAATAAATGATAAAAAAACACGTTTTTCTGTTAGCAGGAAATTAGTAGGAAAAAACAATGAATACCTATATGCTGTATTAAGGATATTTTAAATCACATGTACATAGCATGTAACAGCGTTAATCGGCGCTCCTAATCAATTCTCTAAATCTACTTCTCTTGTAGATGTACCGAATTCGTAATCAAGAAAGATATTTAGTTTCAATTACTCCCAACATGTACGAATCTCAATATCCCAGAATATCTGATTATTTAAACAATGCAATATCAGCTTTCAACTCCAAAGATCTTGCTCCCTGTAAACGCTTTAGCTATCTATGATAAGTTTTTACGAAAACCTTAGGTCCTTGACTTTGTTACTGAATATAATTTTATCTCAAGACAGGATGAAGTGAAATGAAGTGTCAAAAGAAAGTGTTCTTTTATTTTACCTGCGAAATTGATGTAGGGAATCATACTGTATTAGAGAAAATGTCATTTAGCTTTCGCGATATATGTTGCAGATATAACATGAAGGTAAATAAGGGTCGTTTGGATAAAAAATTCGTGTACAATTAACTCAAACGGAAAATAATGCTTTTAAATTCATAACAGAAGTTTTAATGTTAAGCCTTATTGTATGTGCCATCTTTGTATACTTGATTGATTAAATAATTTGATTTGATTTGATAAATTCGTAATTTATAACTACGCTGGAATTCTGTGATTCACATGTATTTGACTACCATGTAGGTCTATATAAATATACTTTATGGAATTTTTAAATGACAGTAATAAAATACTATAATAACGTTACATTTTATACGTATTATGTATTGTCCATACTGTCATTCAGCTGCTTACCTTAGTGGCCTTTTACGACACCTCGGTAAGAAATGTGGGTGGTACTATTCTATTCAGCCGGATATCTAGCACGGCGTTTTTGATTTCATATAAAATAAAAAGAAACAAAACTTCATTTTAAATCAACCTACTT
The DNA here is from genome assembly GCA_947086495.1 of Morpho achilles. Taxonomy (NCBI): domain Eukaryota; kingdom Metazoa; phylum Arthropoda; class Insecta; order Lepidoptera; family Nymphalidae; genus Morpho; species Morpho achilles. Next base: position 11,550,201 of record CAMTZB010000007.1, on the reverse strand, counting down.
TTACATTACCTTTGCACCAAGACTCCTTGTTTCTATGATTTTTTATTAGTTGAAGTTGTACTTGAAGGAAATATCAATTTGCGTTCAATAATTTTAACTTGTAAACTTGAAATAACTTTTGGTCTCCCAGGGTAACTTAATGAAAGCTGTACGATTTCAAAAAGTTTAAAGTCGGTCTCAGGTGCCGTAGGTCGAGGATGCGTCATAGACCCTTGACCCGCCGCGAGACGCCAGGCTGCTAGTATTGCAACTTTATATGCAATCATTTCTTTTATTTTTTAAATTTAAAAGCTTAAAAGCTCTATATCATCGTCGTGTTACAATTTTAATTATTTTATTTTTGACATATCTGAAGGAAAAACGGTTTAACTAATTAGATTATTAAATAGATTCTTAACAATATCGGTTTCATTGGAGGTTTTATTAAAAGTACAGCTATACATGTTATGCAAAATGAACTATGCTTAGCACCGCTTTACATACGTCGTCTTTACTTAGGAGGAAAGTTTTGGTTAAAATATACATCATACACTAGTAATACTGATACAAATATTATAGAGTCATTGAACCAAAAATGTAAAAAAACTTATTGGAGACGTAAAAAGAAACCTTTATTAATCAAAATTAATGAGAGATTGATAAATTGTGGTATTAGTTCGGCTCAAACTGTAGGAATGTTTAATTTAGATACGTGGGTTAGTAACATTGATTTGTCTTATATAATCAATTGTAATATTAATAACATTGATAAAAGTAAAAAGTGTTATAACAGTCTTGACTTAAAATTAAAGTGCAATATATTTTTGGAAAAAAAATACGAAAGCTACTATAAAATTTATACAGATGCGTCTAAAGATGATAAGATTGGAATAGCATTTTTTGATCCACAGACTGAAAATTGTATGAAATTTAAACCTAATTTAAATATGTCTATTATGTCGGCTGAGCTTATTGCAATTGCAGAGGGGCTTTCATATAGTAATTCATTAGAGCACAAAAAAATTGTAATCCTTACAGATTCAAAAAGTGCCCTCCAATATTTGGTTAAATGTTCAAAAGGGTTTAATGGAGTGCCAATTTCGAATGTCATATTGAATCAATTATATTTGATGCAAAAACGTAAACTTCATATAAAATTACAGTGGATACCATCACATATAGGTATTCTTGGAAATGAAAAAGTTGATAAGCTTGCTAAAGAAGCTACTTTTGATGGATATCCACTGGTCTATTTGCCACATTATTCGGAATTTTTATACCTAGTTAAAGCTCAAGTTGATCAAAATTGGCGTGAATACTTTGACGAAAGATCGCGTACAAAGGGGATTTGGTATAGAACAGTCCAACCTGGCTTATTAAAAAAAGCGTGGTTTGAAGATTCTAATCTTACTAGGAATGATGTAGTTTTAGCATTAAGGCTCCGATCCGGACATATTCCACTTAATAGATTTGCCTATTTGATGAAGAAAGTGCCATCTCCGAATTGTGTTGAATGCGGTGGTATCGAAGATGCATTTCATATTTTGATGGAATGTGTGCGGAACGAGGACTTTAGGAGTGATTTTAGATTTAAGTTAGGATATATATTTGATTTTGCCACTTGTAATAGCATTTTGGCTTCTCCAGATTCGGGAGAAGCGAAATTGCTTTACAATGTGGTTAAAGTAGGCATAAGTCGTAGAAAGTAAGGTAGGCATAAGTCGTAGAAAGTAAGGTAGGCATAAGTCGTAGAAAGTAAGGTTAGTTTGTAGTTACTATGGGGGTGGCATTTTCCTTGAGAAAAAACCCCCAAAAATAAAGATTAAAAAAAAAAAAAAACAATATCGGTTATCGTTTTATTCAATTTTTTTATTAGATGCTTTTGTAATTTAAGTCCCTGGTTAGCAATATTAATAAAGTTAATCACTGCACATTTTAACTTATGACTACATTTTTAGATTGCTTTTTAATGTACATTTAATTTATTATTAACATAAACATTTAGGAGGTTTCATTCATTTTGTGATATATGTTTGTTTTTGTTAAATACGTACAACAACAGCTTAAATTTTAATAAGCACTATTTGTGATTAATTGCTAATGTGTGGTATCCGGTGAAGTAGAATAAACCACCCTCCCCTCCCTTCCTCCTTCTTTCTTACCGAGGTATCGTAAAATACGTAGTCAAATTATGTGACAACATGTTTACAACGTGTTGTACATACCCCACTTAGTGTGGGATAAGGGCAGGAGCATGAGGATAATATTGGGGATTGATTTTATAACTCCTACTCAGAGTAAAATATTATGTTAACTGATAAAGAACTTGTACTCTTTGTTGTACTCTTTGTTGTACTCTTTGTTGTACTCTTTGTTTGTTGTGTTCTTTGTTCTCTTTTTTAAATCTGTTACAGATTTTATATAATAAAAACTGTAACAGATTTAAAAAAGATGTAAAATGTAAAAGATTTAAAATGCAGCACACATGCCTATTTGCACTTGCGCGAAAGTACAAAAATTTAGTAAAAGTTAACAATCTCACAATGAAACATACAAAAACACCTTACCTTATAATATAATACGTTTATTTCATAACAAAAAATATATAAATTAATATTATTTGTGACCATTTTCAATGCATTCAATCAAGCAAGAGAGATCAAGTCGAGAAAAACGTGCAGCTGTCATGAATATTTAACACGCACCCCTAGAGTGTGCGAATATGCTTCGAATCCATTATCTTAAATTCACTCGACAATGGGAAATACATTGACTAATTAAAAATATATAGAACTGTATTGTACATTTTGAAGTTAAAATAACAATAGATAAGTTTGTATATTATTAGTAAGTATAATTCAAATTCATAACTTTTATATTTGCGTACCAACAAAAATTAACTTTACTATAAATTGTCTTATTTCATAGGTTAGGATCTCTGTCATAGTGATAAATTGACCTTAGTACACTTTTTTATTCATAACTAATTTTTTTCTTACGTTTTTTTTAATGGTAATAAATATTTAAATTATTATTATATTAATTAAATTTAAATAATTAATATTTCAATTAATTAATTTTTTTTTTCAGAATCTCGGAAACAGCTCCAACTATTTTTCTGAAATTCAGAATGTACGGGGTTTTGGGGGAGAAAAATCGATCTAGATAAGTTTTATTTTAAAAAAATGTCGTTTTATCTCCGTTTTCGGGCTCAAATTTTTTTTTTTATTTACGTTGAATACAATCACAATTTTTCGCTGTCAATTTATGTTCTGTATTATATGTTCGATATGTCTTTCTTTGATTCTGTATATATGTTTTGTAGTGAACGTTAAGAGCCATTATACTCAGCCGTGTGGTATCCGGCTGAATAGAATAGTACCACCCTCATTTCTTACCGAGGTGTCGTAAAAGGCGACTAAGGTAAGTCGACCCGCCGTGTGGTATCCGGCTGAGTAGAATAGACCACCCTCATTTCTTACCGAGGTGTCGTAAAAGGCGACTAAGGCAAGTTGACCCACCGTGTGGTATCCGGTTGAGTAAAATAGACCACCCTCTTTCTTACCGAGGAGTCGTAAAATACGACTAAGGTATGTTGACGTCAGGCAGGCGGCCGGTCGTAAAATACGTAGCCAAATCATATGACAATATGTTTGTAACATGTTGTGCCGACCCCACTTAGAGTGGGATAAGGGCAGGAGGATGATGTTAAGAGCCTTATTGTAAAAGTCATTTCATACGACATTTTGTCATTGAAGCCATGATGTTACGAGTATCTAATATGTCTCATAGTATGACAGCTAAGTCCTAAGCTAAGGTTATTAATAACGTCCGTAAATGTTTTTGTTCGTTTTGTCGTCTATTAAATGTTAGTTTAGAATATCCAGATGTTCACGTAGTTATATGTCGGTATAAATGTAGTATAACCCTCATGCAACTATTTAGTGTCTCGCAAATTTCTACAGTGAATAAGAGTTTCTACAACTGGTTGTTGAAGTGCTTTACAACTTCTTTAAAAGTAAATACCTAGTTGGCCGAGCTTTGCTAGGTAATTTAAAAAAAAAAACAGAAAAACATAATAGGGTTAGGTGGGGCTCGATCCTAGGTATTTTCATTTCTCGCGACCACCCGTTCCTCGAATAAGCTACGCTGACTTTACTTTCAACAGCAAAAATAGTGTTTTATATATTCAATAAATTAAAAGTAAATTTTAGTATATTTTTAATGCCCAAAAACAGGGATAAAACGCTTTTTTTTTAATCAAATCTAGCTAGCTAGATCGATTTTTCTCCCCCAAAACCTTCTGCGTGCTGAATTTTAGGAAAATCGTCGGAGCCGTTTCCTATATAACTCATTTAAATATTAAAGATTATAATTAATTATTATCATTAACTTAAAAAAAACAATGAAAACTTGTGGGTCCATTTCCTCATCTCCTACATATAAATGTATATTGTCACATAATATAATAAATTGTATGATACAACTTTAGCCATCAAAAGTTATCTTAAGACATTTATTCCGGGATTAATGTTAAATGGCTCGTTCAAATCACCATAATGGTCAATTTAGCGTGAGAGGTAAGTCGAAGAAAGTTATAATATCGAATTTTCGGGAGGTCCCTTGGTATATCCTTGATCAGCTGATTCGTCTGTTTTGTGTGACATAAATGAAACCTTACGCGTATGAAACAATTAAACATAAACAGTGAGAAGTTATATACGAAACAATATAGAAAAATATGATAGTAAATATTATAATTAATAATGGTGATGTACTTTACCGATGTCCCCTCTACATTTAATCATCCTCCTGCCCTTATCCCACTCTAAATGGGGTCGGGACAACATGTTACAAACATGTTGTCATATGATTTGGCTACGTATTTTACGACCGGCCGCCTGCCTGACGTCAATATATATAGTATTATATATATTTTATATTTTACTTCATCGCGGAATTTAGCAAAATAGTGTCATTATTACTTTTGTATTACAAATCTCCTCAAAGTAACGCTTAATTCTATAAATTATTTAAAATATGTTGTTACTTGTTTTGGCTAGTAATTTTACCGGCCACCTGACGTCAACTTACTTTAGTTGCCTTTTTGACACCTCACTAAGAAATGAGGGCGGTCTATTCTACTCAGCCGGATACCACACGGCGGGTCAACTTACAATACTCGTCTTTTACGAAAAATCGGTAAGAAATGAGGGTGGTCTATTCTACTCAGCCGGATAAAATTTATTTGGCAGACACAATGACTAGCCTACAACATCATCATCATCTTCCTGTCCTTATCCCACTCTAAATGCGGTCGGCACAACATGTTATAAACATGCTGTCACATGATTTGGCTACGTTTTTACGAGTGGCCGCCTGCCTGACATCAACTTACCTCAGTCATATTTTACGACACCTCGGTAAGAAAGAGGGTGGTCTATTCTACTTAATCGGATACCACACGACAAATGAATAGCCTACAACATATTTACTGAAAACTTTTAAAGGAAAAAAACGTGACCTACCTACTCTCTCTAACAGACAGCGTTCACACAGCTTTTTTATATTTTCTTACAAACAGCGGCGCAGTGCTGTCACGAGCACGGTACTGATATTAATTATCTGTCAGAGTTGGTAATTAACTCAAAGTTACTAGTTTGCCAAGTTTGGCATATACCAAACATTACTGTATAAACTAGATTTATACCACCAATTATCTAGCGCACGCGGTGGTTCGCAGGTTTCCGGGCGATAAACTACGTTCACAGGAGTACAGCTCGTAAACGGCAGTGATATTTGTTCTAACCAACCCCGCTTTTAGCCGTGGTTCTATAAATAAATTCTTTCCTTGAGAAACAATTTTGCAAAAATAAAATGCATTTCGCCGAATTAGAATTCTTATTTGAAGATAAGGAGCATTTTCTATTTATATTTATGATTAAGAAAGAAAGTATAAGGCAACTGATGATTGATATAATATATATTCACATATTTGTATGTATGTACTATGAGTTTACTCAGATTGGTTGTTTTCTCTTTATTCGTATTGGTAAAACTGAGCTTTCTTCTTATTTGTTTATTAATGAACTAATAAAGGGGTCCAAAATGAGATTTTATGATTTTTTATTGATTAATATAGCGTTATCCTACGATTTAAACTAACTAACTTGTGTGAAAACTTAAAGGCCAAGAGTCTTTGTAGACTTCGATACGGAGATAAGAATAGCTTACGTCGCTTTCCAACTATATCCATGCTAAAATATTAAGACGTAGTTCCATTCGGATATGAAGGAAGGACAAATAAACAAACTTTTTAATGTATTATATTAGTATGGGCACAGATAACAAACAGATTTAGTGTTAATAAAGAGTATAAAAGTAATATCGAACTCGGAAAAACATAATGAAACTAAGGTCCGAATTTATTCCAGTAAATACCCTTATTTAGGCAGAGCTCACTACTTATTGCTATGTAGTTTACAGGTATTACCTCGTGTTGATTAACGAAAGAGAGTAAACGTGGGACCGTAATCTTTGCCTTCTGTGATTAAGTAGTTTCCCGGTATCCAATTATTATTCTAACCCAAACTTGTTAGGCCAATTATGTAAATCTTGATAACGAAAATAAGCAAGTTTAAAAGCTTTTTTTATACAGTAAAGAAGCTCCGAAACGCCGTGTGGTATCCGGATGAATAGAATAGTACCACTCTCATTTCTTACCGAGGTGTCGTAAAAGGTAAGTAGACATCAGGCAGGCGGCCGGTCGTAAAATACGTAGCCAAATCATATGACAACATGTTTGTAACATGTATATAAAAAGACGAGTTGTGTTTATTGAAGTTTACATTCTAAACGTTGAGTAAGTACTTCTATTAGATATCGTGTCGTTCTGATTGTGCCCAATGTTAATATTTGCCTTATTAAGACAACTATGTACAATCTCGTCTGGTCACTAACCTAACCACGAACCTAAAAAGCCTGTATTAACGGTGTGTGTTATTAATCTCGTGTTAGTCGGCTGCGTTGTTTTGCTGATGGTTGGGCAGATCAAGTAGGTAGTGGTTGGAAGGAAAACTGTGATAGCCCAGCAGTAAGACCGTGCGGCTCTTTCGAGGATTCAGAGGTTCAAACCCTGGTCAGGGAGCTATGAGTTTTTCTATTAAAACTTATGTTTAATTGATAATTGTAATTTACCTTTTATTATTAATTTAATAATTTTATTTAGGTGAAGGAAAACATCGTGAGGAAACCTGCATATCTCCAGAGAATTCTGGGGATATGTATAACCTACCAATCCGCATCGGAACAGCATGGTAGGGCTGAACTCCAATCCTTCTCTCCGAATACAGAAAGAGGAGGCCTATGCCCAGCAGTGGGATAGTAACAGGCCATTACTTTACTTTTTGTCTTTGGCCCATTGCTTAATTACATAAAAAGTAATGTATTATTTTCTACAGATTCCTATTTGGTCTCCACAAACAGCGTATAATTTTGTTGTTAAATATATCCGGTAAACAGTAAACCATTTTTAATGAAAATATTTAACAATATATACTTAAATCAGTACTCCGTTAAATTCAAAAATTGGTTTTTGTGGTAGCCAATATTCGCCCGTGTATTTATTTATCAGATTCAGAAAAGTGTTTCATAATTATTTGGTAATGTAATTAAAAAGTGGAGTTTGTCAGTGCACTCCAAAAATTATTATTTTATCAAATAAAAGCTAAGCTTGGCTACGCTACACACTATCTTACTCCCTCTCTTTATATCTCCTAGGTAAGGTTTTACTATTTCCAAACTTTAAAAAAAAAGGTATATTAATAAAAAATCCAATGTTTTATAGTTAAAAATAAGTAAATAAGTTTCTCTGATACAATGTTATAGTTACAAGTTATTTTTATAAAAAAATATTCATAAAGCCTTAGAACTTTTAAGGTGTAAGACAGCTTTCTCTTCTCTCTCATCATCGTATCCATCAGCATAGTAAAACATCGTAGGAGCTATAAAATTGATGTTAAAAGTGTTAAAAATTTAAATAATGTTAAAATCAATTACAAGAAAAGTGTTAGTTTATACAGACGGACAATATTATAATGTTTTTATTGACATAAGCAAATTAAACATAACATTAAACAGCTCAGTTAAGCTCGGCACTGTTATAGAAAGCAAAATAGACGCATTAGGAAGATTAAAACTTGTAAAAGCAAAAAAATTGCTGCCGCTACTGTCTGCAAACGTACCTGCACACACGAGACCCTCGAAAAACATCGGCTTTAGACAAACCAAGCGAAAGCAATGAAAAAAATTGCTATGTCTAGCCAATTTCCTTCAAGGCGATTTTCACAAATTTCATTATATCCAATTCTGCTTTTGATTGTATTGAAAAACACTTAAGAAAAAAATTGTGCAAACGTGTTCTTAGCGAAGCCTAGCATACAGTAGTTTATAAGTTTCCTATATATCTGGTAATCTAAAACGTATTAAGATATCGAATTTATAGGTAGCCTTATAACTGATACCTTATAAGCCTTCATTTAAACATATTACATGTTTAGTTTTTACTTAATCAAATTCCAAGATATAAAATAAATTGTGTAAAAATCTGAAATATATGTCAATAAAATTGTGAATTAGCCAAGTATTGGTTTTAACTTAATGGTAAGATGGTTACCCTTGTCTATGATAAGCGGTGGTTGCATTTCGCATTCTTTTGTTTGGTTTCGTCTTTTGCAGTGGTATACTACAGCTTTTAGGGTCAGCAGTATTTTGATGACCCGGAAAAGTTACTATTTTTTTATGTACCATAAAAAACAGAAAACATTAATAATAAAAAAGTGTACAAAGTTCACTTTATCCCTATTTATATTGAAGCAGATAAATAACAACGCGCCATCTGTTAATCATATTGAGTTCATATGCATAGATAACATGATTTTCACAATACTTATCATAAATTATACATAATTAAGATAATTATTTGCGTTTAGCCATTATAAATTTATAATAATGTTCTTTATTAATAACTAGCGGACCGTTCCGGCTTCGCACGGGTATAAAATATACAGCCTATGCCACTCAGTGAACTCAGTCACTCAATGCCTTCCTCGCGGCATTTTAAATCTGTAATATCTTATAAAATATTCATTTAATTGAAACAAATAAGTAAAGTAAATAATATAAGAGAGACTTACCGATGATGAGCCGGAGAAGGCTAGCAGCAAGCAGACCAACGTCTGGCGAGTTAGCCATGGGTTAATCTCCCGCGAAGCGTACGAACACCGGCCATCACACTAACCGCAAACACCGCGACACTAACTCAACTCCGTCCGTGATGATACACTATAGTTTCTCTCATACCCTTAGTATTGATTCACTCTTCATCTATCAATAAGTAATTACATTATATTTTGATTCCAATTATATTACTAATATGAATGTATGTTATGATGATTGTATTACGAAAAGAGCAACCACCGAGTTTCTTGCAGGCTAAACTCGGTGGGAGCAATTTTCTAAACAATCAGTAGAGTTAAAGATTCAAAAGCGCTTATTTAGCAATTTATTTTAACAAAGAATAAACAGAGAAAAACAATTTAAATACAGTTAAAATTTTTCTCAATACCTCTCCTCATTACTTGTAAAGAAATATGACGTAATAGTTAATATATATATATATCATCAAATAGCTACGTAGATTTATTGAAATAAATTATTCTCCCACGGGTATATTTAAAACTATTTAAAAATTCAAGTGTATTCAAATTCACAAACTATATATGTAACTGTATTTACATGGGATATGTTTATAAAATACTGCCAGGAAAGAAGGAAAAATCGAAATTTTCAGTCTGTAATCAGCGAATGAGTTGAATATTTGAAATAAGGTCATTATTGTCATACCTCTTTAATTTAGCATACAACGTAGACATGGCTACTTTTTTTTCCCACCAATGAAAAAAATATTTCTTGTTATAAATATTAAATTATTAATTAAAAATAATTTAAAACTTCGTGAATAATTTTGTCGTTACTGTGGTATGGAATTTTGCAAACGCGAGCTTTTACAAATTGCTCTTCAGTAATAAAAGTGTCTCTGAGTCGCTATTACTCGTCTGGTGAAACTTTTCTTTTTTTCTTATTTGCGCTTTTGTATCGTGCAGCGTCTAAGCTATATGTACTTGGTAAGCAATTTTCTTACACATTTTACACTTAAATTGCATTCATACATTTTTGAGTCGTAAAGTCATTTTAGCAGGCCATACATCAGATGTATTAATAAATATTTAACAATTGCGATTTTTGATACGTTTTGGTTACTTAATTGGTTTTTTATTTTAATCTTATAAAGTAGTTTATATAAGCCAATGTTTCCCAACCTTTTTTTTGACATTCTCCACCCGTAGCATTTCTAAAAATCTTATCTTTTAATATGAAAAAATTGAATTGTTAACTTACAATTAATTAAATTTAAGGTTTTAGTAAGAAGAATTTGCTTTTTTCTTCAATTTAGAATTGAAATCTAGCATTCCATTTAAATGGCTCAGAGCAAAAGGTTTAAACTCGTGACGAGTCACTTTTGGATTTGAATCATAATTTTATTCATTAATATCATTTAGCCATAAACAAATAGAATAATACGTACGTACATGCATAATTCACGCATATGACAGTTGTGAATTAATTATTATACAGCGATAAGCGATTTAAGCGACGTGAATGATTTTATTATGTAGTAGGTACTTGATCGCCATGTCATGTCACACCTGAAACCTGTTGTCGTTATATTTAGACCCATACTTACCTCATCAATTCGTCAATGACATAGAAAAATAAATTTTAAGTGGTAGTATGGTTTTCCTGATCGAGTGAAGCCACGATGATAGATTAGTTCCTACGTATGTGATGACGACACAGCTGTGACAAGGGAAATCAATCTACTTCGGAACCTGATTTTCCTGGGTAGAATTCCCGATTGAATCAATTTGGAAAAAACAAGAACCTAATTCGCTATAAGAAAATGGAGTAATGGCGCATTAAAATGGCGTTTGAAATCCCTAGGCTCATCTTAAAACTACGTAAAAAGAAATTATAAAGACACAAAAAAGTAATATTAATGATAGTTAGAATTCATGAAGTGTTTTACGATGAAGTCGAACAATAAGAAAACTTTTAATCACCATCACCTAAGATAATCTTATATATAAAAGTGAATGTTTGTCTGTATGTCCCTTGTAGACTCTGAAACGGCTAAAGCAATTTTAATGCAATTGTCAGATAATCTTTACACTGACCCGGCGGATTTTCCTGTAAAGTTTAGTGGCAATAGGAGCATTTGTTTTAAACTGTCAATGACAGTTTTTTTACTACTTACTGATATCTTTAAATTAAGCTCAGCGAAGCGGGCTGGGAATCCTAGTAATCAATAAAATTTAGTACTGACGATTTAGTTTCGTTTTAGATTTAGTAGTATCGCAATACAGAGTAAACGCGTCTAAAACTAACAAAAAATACACTAAATTTTTTATATCAGATCGCATATATATAAAATAGTTTTTTGATTTATTAACACCGCTATCGCTTATTTGTTTTTGCTAAATTTCTTCGTAATTTTGCTAGCATGGACCATAATTAGTTTCATGGAAACGCTTTATTTTATACTAATAAGCGATAATAATAGTAAAGTACCAAAGGGACTAAAAATCTTGATACATTTGATATGGTACCACCTCTTAGTACCACTTCTTAGAGGTTGTTGAACATATTTCGCATTAAATTAATAATTAAATTCATAAGAAATATCATTTTGCTTATTAAACATAATCAAAAGAAACTATTACTTTTGTATTATGGATCTCCGCAAAGTAATGCCTAATTCTATAAATTAATTAAACATAAACTATAAATATTTATAAGCATAAGTCAGCGTAAATGTTTTACATTGAAACCATTCTTTAAACGTATTATCGCGCGTGATAAATAATTTTCTTTTAGAATCATTAATTCTATACTTACAAAAGAACGATTGTTACAATATTAGAAAATCAATCAATCACGCAGTCAAGATCAGAAAAGGTAACAAAATTAAAAATTTCTGTCCATATTATATTTGATTGAATCAATGAACAATATTGAAGAATTCAGTAACTCTGATAGTATTCCCTAGAAAGCAGCCGACAACTGCGCACAATAACTCACCGGAAATTTGTGTAACTTTTTTAATTTACGCTTCGCAATAAATGCAGGCTTTAGCTCGTGATTTATTGTAGATAATAGTTATAATGGTTAAGTTTTAAAAAATAAAAAAAGAACAGGAGTGCTATCATTGCAATTTGCAAAATTGCGGTTATGAATTAAACTTTTTTTTTAAACAGTAAGTAATTAAAACATACAATAAGAACCTGTGATTTAGTATACATATAAAAGTCCATGGTATACATATAACTCTATTCATTCTCTGCGGCTATTATTATTTATTCTTATAAAGCATTTTATTGTACCTATTGTTACTAATCTATGAATCAACGAGATAAAAAATAGAGACTTGGAGGTCTTATCTAGTTTATTAAAGTTGTATAATTTTATAATTGAGTTATACGTACTCGTATGTGTTAAAGCACCAATTATGCTTTCTAAAAAAGTCTTGCCTAATTATCAAATTCTATTGAGCAATAAAACTGTATTTTAGTTCAATAAAAGTAAACGTTTGTTTTTTGACAAAACGCAAAGTAAATTAAATTTACACAGGACTGGTATAATGGAACTCATTAATTATCTTACCTTAGTATGCAGTATTTATTTATCCAGCATGTTAGTACAAAGGTATATGAGAGGATCATACGTGGTGGACTGTAAAAAAGTAAAGTAAAAAACGTTTAGCATATTATCTTATCGAACTGAGAATGAGCTATTATCTCTAACTATTCTAAGTGGAGTCTACTAAGGTCTTTCTTTTGATCCTTAAAATAAAGTCAAACCATAGCTTACTATTATAAGGAACATTTTAACACGTTCTCTGCCGTGTAGGTCACCGGTGACCGAACCCTTACTTTATCAGCACGCCACGTAAGTCACTGGTGATCTTAGAGCCTGTCCTGTGTGTGAGACCTGTCTTCGAAACGAATTTTTGAAATGTAGGTAGGACACCTTTATTGTAGAATTCCTTGTAGTAAGTGAACTGTAGTGGTGTATAGCAATCCTTATAAACGGATCTTATCTATTCGAATAAATATGAAAATTCACTGCTACTTGATGTCACACTAATTGATATCACACTAATTGATATCACACTTGAAGTTTTAACCTAATGCTTCAATTACGACCAAAAAGTTTTTTGTTTTTTTTTATTTGTAATACCGGCAGACAACATTTTAAGGGCGCCTATATTTCCTTTGGGAGGAAAATTTCAGCACAACATCACATTTCCGTATGTTTGAAAGTAATTTTAACATTATAAATAAAAAAATATGACACAGAATAATATTGAAGTTAGCTTGGCTAGGCTAGCCGAGATGATGTCTATTTAAAATGCAAATAGTTTTCTTTTGTTTCGCCAGGCTGATCGACACAACAAAGCGATTCCTCACATAGTGAAACGCATATTTGCAAATCAAGCTAGTTCACGTAGTTAGCATATTCAAAAGTCAACTCATACTACATATTAATTTCTCTCCAAATCATAATTGATCGTATTAAATTTAATATTGTATTTCTTTTTAGACTTCGAAACAGTTGGACCGAATTTGTCACTCAATCTTTAGAATGACCTAACAGATGATTCTGTAAAATTGAGTGGCGATCGGAGCATTTTTTTAGACTGTTGATTTCAAAACTAGACTGAGCCGCAGCAACATGTGACCAGACAGCTAGTTGTGTATAATTTAATTTGCATGTACGTGGATATATTTAGCCATAATTTTTATATATTCTTTGTAAAGCTTCAAAGTCTGAACTGCTGTTTGTAAAATAAAATCACTCGTTATATGCAATGTGCAGTGTGCTTACTGTAAGCACAACCCGAGAAATATTTTTCTGAACAATTTCACTTTTAGTTTGGAAAGTAGGCTGAAATTAACTAACCGAGGAAACTACTACTAACTTTTACCCCTAATAATATTGACAATGTATTTAATAGTTCAACGATAACTTTGCTTTCAGATTATCTACATTACCACCTTTTCTATTATAATTTTTTTTTTAAACCTTTTCTGTTCTGCAATATTTTTGTAGAATTATTATTAATTATTCCTACACTTATTAGTGACTTAGCAAGTTGCTAAGTCACTAATAAATGATATTTAAGCATGAAGATGAAATATCAATTCATAATTTCATATTGTAAAAAAATATTTAAAAATCAAAATTATTTATATTAAAATTATAATTTTATCTCAAAAAAATAATCAAAAAATGTATCGATGAAATGTAGGAAATGATTGTTAGCAAGTATGATCATCATGAATTTCCCAAAGACAAAGAATTTTTTATACAAAATATTCCAACTGCGTGCTTCATCATTTATCGTTAAAAAAATTCGCAGGAGTAAAATATCTACTTCAAAAATATTAAACAGTAACTAGTTTGTAACGTGAGATATGTAAACATTTTTTTAACTGCTTACAAAAACATACACAAAAAATGACACATTTTTTGACTAATAAAAGTTTAATATTTATTTAAGTTTATTACGTCATACCACTTCCATTTTAAAATCATCTAACCCATCTTCTGTCACCTTCTTTTTTATTAAGTTAAACAGGAAATCCATATTCAGGTATACTTATATATAAAGAAGACATAAATTGACAATCAAATCAATCTATTTCTCTGTGATTGTATCATAGAGTTATAGTAGGCTTCCCTACTATAACTCTATGATACAATCACAGCCTAAAATGTGCCCTGTTACTATAATGAGTTTTTAAATCCGTACGTCTTTTATAAGAGTGATTTGACAAAGAAAAGTATACAAATTTACAGTATAGTAGACCTCTTTGTAACAGTGTTTTCAAACTGCTGTAATGGCAAAGCTAAAATTGATTGCGGAGTTTCATTATAGAATCTTATACCCTAACACACAAACGCCGTATGTACTTTTACAAGGCGCAATGCAGGACCCGCGAAATTAGATCACTTAAAATATATTGAGGCATCAGTTTAAATTTCTTAAAATTATGCGTTTTATGTTCCAGCTGATTCTGCCATTAGTTACTTGGTGTCTATTTATCTGGAGACCACTGCAAATCAGCAGTGAGGCTAATGTTTCCAGTCTGAGTGGCCATCCTTTTCGACCTTTCACACAGCTGTACTTGGTGTTTACTTTAATTATTTAGCTTAATACTCAAAATTACATTTATGTATACCTAAATAATAATTTGTAATGTGTATTTATAAGGTGTGTATTTGTAAGATGATAGACGAATAAAGATCTTCTTAAAATAACATGCCAAATCTTCTTAAATTTCATCTTCCATCTCATTATTTATTTTTACAATATTGCATAGACCTGCCTACATATCCCTTACATGAAATAAGATAGATACATTTTAATAATACAAATAAGCTACACAATAAAGTAATGTATGTATGTTATTTCATGAATGTAGGTACATAAACTATTAAATAGGAACGCCTGGACCATACTTTTGCTGATATGTTATGTAATATCATGATAACAATAGCAAGCAAACAATCTACAGCATCTGTACGTATTTCGGGAAAATAATATATTCGAAAAGTTCGTGAACAAAATACATACGCGGTGTGGTCGGTAGTGGCTCTGCGTGGCCCTCCAACAAAGCGGGGACACGTGACATTAAACAGCGGTATGAGTACGTTTAATAACATTTCATCCATTACACGAACCCTCTCGGCCTTTCTTGTTACACGAAACAGGTTGCAAAACTAATACATCCTCCTGCCCTTATCCCACTCTAAGTGGGGTCGGCACATCATGTTATAAACATGCTGTCACATGATTTGGCTGCGTTTTAACGACCGGCCGCCTACTTGACGTCAACTTACCTCAGTCGTATTTTACGACACCCCGGTAAGAAAAAGGGTGGTCTATTCTACTAAACCGGATACCACACGGTGGGTCAACTTACCTTAGTCGCCTTTTACGACACCTCGGTAACAAATGAGGTTGTTCTATTCTACTCAGCCGGATACTACACAGCAGGTCAACTTACCTTAGTCGCCTTTTACGACACCTCGGTAAGAAATGAGGGTGGTACTATTCTTTTCAGCCGGATACCACACGGCGGAGGTATTTTAATTAAATTTATTCAAAAATACACAGTCGATCCCAAGTTACAAGGCGTCTACACATTCAAGTTATATTAATTTACGTTCGGAACGCGAACTGCTTAATGATTTTCATTTAAAACAGTAACTGGAAATTGCGAAGATCCGGCGTAACAGACGACTGCAAAATCTTATTAGAATAATCTAGTTACACAACAAGACGTCTTCTCGTTTAAGTGGTGGTTGCGACAAACTTCGAAAATAAATGTCGAGGCGTTCAACAAAAGTATGAGTAATGAATAAAAACTAATCATTTTCTGAACGTCTCAATTTATGGTAATATTCATGAATATTATAAAAGGCCAACAAATTTAAGCTGAAACCCTTTATTAGGACTGTGGGCGAACGATAACAATCCTCAAAGATGATTTAATTGGCTTTCTAATATGAAGACCCAAGTAATAGCAATGATTTGAGATCTGCAAGCTGTGTCTGCACAATTGGTATCTGAGAAAGTTTTGATACTCGTAATATTATGAAAGTAAAAGGTTTGGGCATTTTTTAATCCGTTAAGGGGTACAACGGTGTAACAGGTCTGTATAATTGTACAATTGGTATATAACCAGACTATTACATATTTTAATTCCCGGATTTCCTTGGGGAACAGGGAATACTAATGTAAATAATTAAGGGTATTTTAACACTTCAGTTGACGCAACCGAAGTTACTGTTACCACTAGTTGCTAATAATAATGGGGTAAAAAAGATAAGTTAAAATTAATATATTTAGATAAAACTTCAAGGACGCATATGTTTACCGTTTTATTTAATTTTGTTAAATTTTGTTCAGTGTTGTGTCCAGGGTGATTTCAATATATAGTAACTACCTCACTACACTACCAAGAAGTAAGCTAAGTGAAACAATTAAGAGTTCTTTGTTTAGTTTTGAAGAAATAGTTACTAAGTTTTTCGTACCAGCAAAGTAACCATCTATCTTCCAAGTGATTGGTTTCTTTTGGTAACTTGACTACTAAACATATAAAATGAATATTTTCGTTTTATTACCATAAAACGAACAAGACATTTATTTTAGGAAACAAAATGGCTAAAACGGTAAAGGGTTAAACACAGATTATTAGTTCATAGTTTCATAGTTATCGCAGGCTTATTCATTTAAATTCCAGTTTCATTTCCAATACTAATGAAATATGGTTTGCCGATAATATTTAATAACCTTAATGGTTGCGACGTTTTAAATGTCAAATTCATTTATGGAATCAAACTAACAGGGAAATTGACAATAATTATATACTGGTACGAAATAACTTACTGCTAACGTAATCTCATAATTTATATGCTAAATAGTATATTGATTTTTTGCAGTTAATTTTTATAGTTATTGGCAGTATACAATTATAAATAGATAACATTTTTTTAATATTCCATATACTATATAAAAAATGTAGAGTAACTTTGTCTTTCAGAAGAAAATTTTGTTTAATTTCAGATATATGCCCCATCCGAAGAATCAAGTTACAAATACCATGTATAAACATAGAATATTTATTTTCTTTCTTATTTATCTTCTTCTTTATTTCTTTTGAAAGACAAAGTTACTCAACTTTTTTTTTATTATGTTTGGGTAATATGGGGAAATATATAAAAAATCTGATTTTCATCAGAAATAACACGCTTTAATATTAAATTATTAATATAGATTAACAGGTAAATATTAGTATGTATTATGATATTTGTCAGTTCAATTATTAGTCATCACGTATAGTAAACTAGCTGTACGGCCACGCATTGCTGTGGCTTAGTCTGCTTTGGATTATTTTCAAAACAGAACGCAGTTCTGAAAACAGGAAAGTTTAAAAACGCTCCAATTACCACCAAACTTACAGGATCATCCGCTGGGTCATTCTAAAGATTGACTGAAATTTTCAGATTTCATTAAAATCGATTTTGCCGTTTCGGAGTCTATTAGGGATATACAGAAAAACAATTATTTTGTATATATTAGATATCTTTTTTAAAAGGTTTATTTAAGGTCCTCGCACAGCTCGTTTACAAGGAAAATTAAACCCTTCACGGTGGCCGTGATATTTTTCGTACTGTTTTAGGTAGAACATTTTGTAACGTTTATTTACAAGACATCAACGACAGCTGTAACACCACGAATAACAGAAAATGTCACACAAATTTTTATTACGAGCTTCGTATCTTTTTCAGAAAACAAAGCGAGGAATGTTTCCTAAAATAAACACGACAATGAAATGAATGAAACTATTGCGATATTAAATTTTTATGCATCTATGTTTTGGAAATAATGATATAACAACTAGTCTATACAAAATAATTCTTTAATATACTACTTACTAAGTAATAATCGAATTACCTAAGAAAATTTTGAACACATATATAGGTACAACGTATAATTTACGGTTTTGTACGGATATAATATTCACACACACATTTTCCTGAAATTCTGGATAACTTTAATACTTCAAAGTTACCTCCTCTTCACCCGATTGACGTCAAATACTGGACACGACTCTTAAATCGGCCTTGAACTATAATAATCCAACTGTGATGAATTTAAGTACGAAACATATATGAAAAATATTCGTCATTCCTGCGAGAGGTATAAACACATAGTTCATATATATCGTGGTTTAACAGTTGACGAAAAGGAAGTCGCGTTTACAGTTTGTAATTAAAAATTTTAACTCCTTAAACTAAATTCTTTAAATAGATATATTTCTATTTATTTATATTTGTTCAAAATGAGGTTTAAAAGAAGAAGAAATGAGAACTTTAAGAAAAGCAATCATACAATTATGAATGAGAAAGAAGAAATTAAAACTTCTAGAGTTTTGAGCGTTTCCATTTCATGTTAATTTTTTATAGGAAACTGCTGGAAATCACAAAGATAATTGTTCAATATTATAAAACAGTTTAATTCACTCGATTTACCTGCAAGGAACAAATTGAAAGTTTTCATCTTTTAATCTGCATAAATAATAAAAGCCTTTATCTCTGTCAGGAAATAATGCGAATTCGAAATAAGCTTTGATCATTGACTTCAATAATAGACTTGTTTTTCAGAAAGTACTATAAACTACCTCGAAATTACCAAAACTCAATATACCGGAAGTCATAATTTAAAACGGTATTAAACTGTTCAAGTAGTTTGTGATAAATCATATCTCAGTTTAATGTTGTTTGTACGGGAATTGAAGTGAAGTGCTGGTGAGTACAAATACGTAGAGAAATATATTCGTATTCACATTTATATAATGATTTTATTGAATTTTTAGACTAGTTTTACATTTTGGGGGCAAAAACTTGGGAGTTTCAATGTGTATTTTATGATGATAAAAGTGATGAAAAATTAGGTATTGAAATTGAAAGATATAAATTAAATTAGTGAATTTTTAATGCATTTATAATTTCACGTTGCTGTGGTAATACCATATAAACGGAAAAACATAAATATCTGTTTTAAGAAGAAAAGGGATAAGGAAAATGTAAGCTTGAAGCGGATTACCTCTACGGTAATAACACTTAAAGGAGCGTGAAAAGAGAAATAATTATTTAACTTATTTTCACATCTTAACGATTTCGAAATTAATTCAAATTCAATTAGAATTAAGATCTCAAATGTCAAAGCTAATCTTCCCTTCATGAACAACATCAAAAACGACATTTAATAGTGGTTCCGTTAAATGTCATATATCTGACACACCATTTAATAAATTTGCATATGTTGAGTAAATGATCAATAGGTCAAACTAACAAAGTGGAAAAGCTGTTGTAGCCCAGCGGTAACACCGTGCAACTCTTTCGAGGAGGTCACGGGTTCAAATCCCAGTAGACACCAATGAGTTTCTCTGTTAAAATGTATATGTCTAATTGATAATTGCAATTTAAAACACGCTCTTCGGTGAAGGAAAACATCGCGAGGAAACCTGCATATCTCTAGAGAATTCTGGAGATATGTATAACCTACCAATCCGCATTGGAGCAGCGTGGTAGCTCCAAAAACGGAGAGAAGAGACCTATTCTCAGCAGTGGAACAGTGGAACAAAGTGGAAGATATTTACCACATCCTAACCACTAAACATTATAGAGTTTTTGATAATTTACGATCACTGAAATGATAACAAGAAGGACCGTTTACATACAGCTGCTGTGTTCAAGCGGTACATGATCAAATATCTTGAAGATTTACCTTTGCCACTTTTTATGAATATATGTCCAACATATAACAATTGAAAAGTTAATCTATCTATAGGTACGACCTATAAGTTTATAAGATCATTGAAGCATGAACAATGTTATAAACTCGTAACTCACAGAGTCCGGAAAGCCAGAAAGATGTACCAAATGCCGCTTGAACGTAGATAAACTTTAAGCTGTATATTGGTGGCTTCATTACAGTTTATGGATAAAACGCAGTATGTACGTTAATTTTAATTGAAATTTTTCAAATCTACGGTACTTAGTTTTTAAACTTATCTTCCTATAAATATTAATTTCACTAATATTAGTCTTAATTAAAAAATATTATACCTATATTTTGACTGAAAACCGAATAATCCCATTTTCCCGTTATAAAATTAAAGTTATTTTCATGAAAACATTTATTCCTATATATTAGTCCTGTACTTGTACACAAGTGTTAATAACGTGTATTTTTTATGTAGTACATAAGTGTGTTTTAATTCTATAAATTATATAAATGAGAAACAGTTTGTTGGCTATCAGTTTCACAAAAAATATAGCAATATCTAACCAACTTAAACTAGTGTCCAATTTATTGCAACAATGTAATGAATGCTAAAGGAATTATGTTTTTGCTGTAACTGCAACAAAGCTTGGCCACAGTTATCACTCGCTTTTGCATATTAAAGACACCAATCACGGCTCAGAGACTACAGCTCATTAGTCCCTTGGCTAATTACTAAGGCATCTGCAAACAAATGACAAGCCAGATTAATTACCACTCAGACCATTCGCGGCGCCGAAACCACAAAAAACATATAATTTGTACGGCATCACTGAATAAATTGCTCTAAATAATAAAAGCTTTGAAAATTTATTTATTGTGACTTTTTGATAAACATTACAAGGTCACAAAGGTTTAAGGTAATATTGCCTACTCCTACAATTGTCACATGATTTATTTTTTTACAATAACTTATATGGCAACATTACAATATTGAGAATATATACCTTTTGATACAGCCTGACAGCCGATAGATTGACGGCCATAAACATATGTATATCCGATTTCAACGTTATTTTATTTAAATAGTGTGTTTGCTCCTAATTAAAGCAAGGATAGTACTATCCCAAATCCTTCTAGTTCCTTCTTAACAATCGAATTTCATGGTCCCGGTATGAAAATTTTATGACGAGTGAAATTACTAGCGTTAACGGAGATGCATTAACTTTTATCTCTCTCACTCATTTAAAATAGAAAGAGATATAAATTATGAATGAACGAATTTGAATTATCCATTGTTTGCCATTGAGAAATAAATGTTTTTTAAGGAAATGTATATTTACCTAAACTATACCTATATATACATCCTGGTTTCGATCGCAGTATAAAAATTAAAAACGACAGCAAGTTTTTAGTTTCTTTGGCAAACTGGATCTATCGGTATAAAAAATATCCATTACGCTATTTCAGGCTTTCATACCTCTGTACGCAGAGTTTCATACAAATAATTTAAAGTTTTAACTTTAGAACGTTACATCCTTTAAATTTTTGTGTTCATAATATTAGTACGTTTTGTTTTTTTACACTTCTGTTGATATCCTACAAAATAAATTCAAATTAAATAATATTTTCATAGAAGAATCTTAATTGAGTATTCCTAGAAATGCTTTCTATACTTAATTAAACGAAAGAAAATTTGTAACATTAAATGAGAAATACCGCATCACATCGAAACTTGCTACTACCACACTTTTTAGTTACATTTCTTTGAAAACTAAATAAAGTCAAACCAAGCTTTGGTTAATGAAGTATCGTAGCCAGAGTCATTAGTAAATCATTAATTATAAAGGCCGAGATTTAGAGCAGTCATTACTACTGCGTAAGACTACTTTAAATATTTATGTCAGTGACGTAAATATCTAGATTACTTGTATGATAAGCAGTAGGTAATGGCTAAAAGGTGAAAGCGCAGGACGCCCACCAGTTGTCGCATACTAAAACTTTAGGCACAGACTTTTCTATATGCATTATGTATGTTTAATTGATATTCACATTAAAATGGTTTTTTTTATTCAGCCAAATCATACCTATGAAATCTGCACATATTCCTACAGAATTTGTTTTACTTGTCAATCTGCTTTGGCGGTATGTAGTACAAACATTTACTCAACAGCAAGGCGATGTGAGACTGTGAGATATTATTACGTAGCTGATTATCTTTCTTTTTGCTTCTATGTTGTAGATGTGTATTTTTAATCGAAAAAATCTACCTAAAAGTCGACCCACCGTGTGGTATCCGGTTGAGTAGAGTAAACTATCCCCTTTCTTACCGAGGTGTCGTAAAATATGACTAAGGTAAGTTGACGTCAGACAGGCTGCCGGTCGTAAAATACGTAGCCAAATCATGTGACAAAATATTATAATATGTTGGGGTATGAGTGGGAAGGGTAGGAAGATGATGATGATAAAAAAATCGACTTTTTTTCATCATCATAATCATCCTTCATTGATTCAAAAGTCAATGGACCACACACTACATTTCTCGGCTCTTACTACGGATAGAAACAATGAAACTTGTTTTTTTCATTACTTCCTTAGCATTATGTAATATGGAATATATTTATGGGGTAGAAGAGCAGATATTAATTTTTGTATTTCGAAAGAGAGCTACAGTGCCTTTAGGGAGAAGCTTACCGCCATATTAAAGTCATATTATGAACAAAATGTAAAAAAAAAATACAGTCTATCCTAGTCCTTATTGACATAAACAAACGGATCATATCTTAATGTTGAAACCAGTCTTAAAATAAGGTTTTTCGTTGCTCTCATATTATCTTAAATCATTTCGTAGTGCCAAAGCTAAATATAAAAATCTCAATTATAGGAGATTGCTATTGTTAAACTAAGAAATATTATTGTTCTACGCAAAATAAAAATGAACGCACGCTCAGCGTAAGACGAATCGTCGACAGAAATGATAAATTAGTCGTTCGCACTTACTAAATAAAGAGCGAAGTATAATACAATGAAATATAAGGGTCGATAGACGCAAAGTGTTTAATGTCACAAGTTGAAATCGAGCACCAATTGTATTGTGGAACCAACCGGATCGTATTCAACTACGCCGGACCCTTTCAATATATTTATCAATAAGAAAAGCACTATGATTAGGCCATTTCTGTTTTCTATTCAAATTCATGCAATCGCGAGACACAAAGAGGAATAAATGTTGTTTTTCCTTTATAACAATAGCTTATTGTTATAAATTCCAGAATATAATATACTCCCAAATTATATTGCAAAACGTTTATGAAATATCTGTTCTCACAATGTTTCATAAGGTATCCTTTGTATATTTTATATCTTTTTGTTTCATATTCTAAGAATAGACCTTACAAATGCCTTTCAATTATATAAATTTGTGATAAAATATATTCTATATAATATGTATATAAAAAATTGATATTAAACCTTTTTTGAAACCATGTATTGATAAGTGTTAGTAATTAAATTCTCACGAAAAGGAATAAATGTTACCAATTAAAGTCTCACTGCAAGGGATTCATTGAAGATGATTACGCGTTTTATAGCCCATAAGAACATTCTTTACTCGTTTTACCTCACTGAAAAACACTAGACAAGAGAATTTATAAGTAATACTTTAGGGGATATCCCACTAAAACATAATGCTAAACGTGAAATTCATGAAAATTCCCAGTAGGTAAAATATAGCGGTGAGAATAATCACCTTTACCTGTGTAGCTCCAATAGTTCGTTGATAAAATGAGCCATATTTAAATGTGCTAGTAGGCAATAGGTAATAAATTTCCTATTGAGGACAAGACGATGAATTGAACAAAAACGGCGCTTGTCGAATTCGAAGCCCAACAAAAGGTAATTTATCGTGACCGGCTCACTCATTTCGAACAAAATACGTTGAAAGATTACCATTTTTGTGAACAGGATTACTTGATATTTAGGCCCAGTCTTATGCTAATTTCAACAAAGAAAATTAATTCGATGTTTACCATACATTTTCTATCCAATATTTTCTTAAAGGTTTTATTTAAAAATACTGCTACTTATTCCAAGAATTAATTCAGGGTTTGCTTATTTATCCAGTATGTACATAGAGTGACAATCGCATGATATAACGATTTCTAATCAACAATATTCTCTTCCAAACAAATAGTTCACCCGTTTCTGTTCTTTATTCAATTATGCTAAAGAGTATTAACTTGATGTTATTGACAAAAGAATCGTTATTATTATTTTTTTAATTCAAATTTAAATTATTCTGTATTTAAATAGACTTTTTTCAGTACTCGACTATCCAAAGGATAGTCAATTTTTTTAAAGAAGCTACCAACTTTAATTTAAACTATAATATATAAGGTAAGTTATATTTACTTCATTATATTCATTTTCAATTATATTCACGCAGTGTTTTAATAATTGTTATTAAAAACATGCATACATTAAATTAACGAGTATTGGAACACATACAAAATATTAATATAAAAACAGTTGAAAATGATTTCGTTTCGACATTTTTCCAAAAGACCTACTTTCGTCCTACTTAATAGAACAAAAGAAGCCACGTTCATACATGTGTATACCTGCACTAATTAGTGCTACGCTATACGCTCACGAATACGAGGAAAAAGAAAAACAAGCTAAGATACCACGTGTATACATTTTCTTTAGTATTTTTCTTATGTAAGCCAACAATGCACATCTTGAGAGACGTGCGGTTAAAATTAAATAAATCGTATACAGAAATATAACTTTACTTGTAAGATCATGATGAATATTTATATATGCGAATAGAACAAATATATCTTTCTCTGTTTCTATACATATTATTAAATAAAGTCTCAAAAAGGTGTCCGTTTGTATGTGATCGATTTTCTCAATATCTAGGTACTTAACGGATTTAGGTACGGTTGCCTTCCGCGTTTTCAATATGACCGGTAAATAATCTTGTGGCAACCTGTTACTTTCCCACTGCTACGAAAAATGTTTCTATATTCTTTAGAGAGAAGAATTGAAGCTTAGATTCAGCACGAACCAATGTCTTTTGGGAGGTGTTCAAATAGTTAATTGAATAACTAAATAGGGATATATGATATCAGGTAATACTAGGTTAAAATTTATTTAAGTGAAAATAAAGCTTTAAACAAATAAAAGATTTTTACTTTGTGTTCTATTTTCTATAAAGACTTATGCTTCTAAAGACCTTTTAATTTCGACATTCACTTTACATTAATAAATTTTAAGAGCAGAGAAAGGAAAGTTATATTGTAGATATTGATTTGTATAATCACTGTCCATAAAATATAAATAAAGATACTGTTCACTTTAACAAAACCATGAATACTTGATCGTTGTATCATATGTATGTTTTATTGGTAAAGATGTAAGAACAAACGAGTAAATGGTTCGATCTACTGCCAATTCATCTTGTGTACTGATAGCGCACTAGATCACTTGCTGTAGTGATCTAGCGCGCTAAGCTGCTAATTGACCGGTTGGCGCGCGCTCAAATGAAAGGACATAGAAATTTTGTTTTGCGGAAAACCAAATAGACACACGATATTTTCTTACACATTAAACGTTTATAACTAACTAGGCGAAACCGTTGTATTGCACTCTCATGGAAATCAGTATGTCGCAATTTTAAGCCTAAAAGTAATTATTGTATGTTAACCATAGGAGATAAAGAAATGCCATCGCCGACTTTACTGTAGTCTTTTTGTAGATCTACAATTCTCTACTACATTACATAAGTCTGTCTCTGCCGGTTTAACGCGCCGTACGCGACTGTAGCTCCCTGCAGGCGATTTTTTTAAAACTGTACAACCTCTTCAACACAATTAACTGAACAATTAACCTGAATCTTCCACTGACTTTAAGTAAAAACCGTACAAAAATCCGTTCAGTAGATTTTAAGAAAATCGATCACATACAGACAGATATTGGGGACTTTTATAATAAGCATAGTTTATAAAATACCAGTCGTATTCGAACTAGCCGGACGTACAGATCAGAACGATCGTAATTTATTTTATAATCCTATCTTAAGGATCGGCTCGAAAGCAAGTCCTTCTTAGAGTTAAGTTAAGTTAGATCTACAAATAGAAAATAAATTCAATCTAAACCCCGAGCAGTGAAGCATTTTCTTGAAATATGAATCGACATATCCAAGACAAACCTTTCAAATTTTATTGTTCTATAAATAAATTGAATAAGCTTTACTCAATTTATTTATAGAACAATAAATAAATTGAGTAAGCCTTACGATGTAAGCTGAAGGATTTATTTTTCTAGTCGAAAAAGAGGAAAGCAAATAGACTGGAACCGACTTCGTAAATACATATAGAGCTAATGCACGTTAAGCGAAATAAAACTTACTCGTACATATATTTAAGTGTTCGACTAAGATATCAGAAGTACGAAACACTTATTTCAATATATAATTATTAATATGATCAGTAACTAATACTATGGGCTTTAAATGCTTGATTAACCACAACGACGTCGTGTTCTTACCATAACAATTTTCCAAGGTATAGATTATGGAAAGTGTGTTCAGGTAATTTGCTTAATCTTTTTCCAGTAACACAGTTGTATCGTTTATACCGATAACTTATGGTTAATTATTTAGTTAGTTAGATAGTTTAGTTAGATAAAATTAAGTGTTTCACTCGTTTCCCATACGCACAGAGATACATAAAGCATAGCTGCCGTATTCTCCGCTACGTTCTAGAAGTATTTAAAATAACATCACGTATTATATAAGCCGCTTTTATAAAACATTTTCTATAGGTCACATTAATGAACTATTTGAGCAGCTCCTACTCCTATGTTCAAGAGATTTCCACGCCACACGATCCCATTCCGCTTGAACCCATATCGTCTCTCAGCGATCCTTTTGCGATCATATATCTATGTACATCCAACATCTTAGGACCGTCCATCGATTCTAAGTACTGTATATACCGCCTTTTGCCATTTCAGATTCGTGTCACGCTGAGTTATTTCGGCAATTTTGTGCCTAAGGAAAGTGGACTCACCGTGTGGTATCCGGTTAAGTAGAATAGACTTCCCTCTTTCTTACTGAGGTGTCGTAAAATACGACTAAGTTAAGTTGATGTCAGGCAGGCGGCCGGTCGTAAAAAATGTACACAAATCATGTGACAACACGTTTACAACATGTTGTGCCGACCCCACTCAGAGTGGTATAAGGGCAGGAAGAAGAAGATATACATATAGAAACTTGGTCCAATAACGAAAAACAATCGCAAAACTCCATTGTCTGTAACATGTAATTGCGATAATTACAATAACACTATCAGTACAGTATCCATACAATTAACAACAACGTCTAATGATAGATGTTAATCATCCGAAACCAATCAACAATCAATTTAATCAATAACTGTTGATTCTATTTATTAACAATGATAAACAAATTTGATACCTGTATTTCAATTTAGTAACTCAGTTTAATACTTGAGGGGTTGGGACTATGTATTATATTATTTTTTAAATATATATTAAAACTTAAGCTGTATTTAGAAATAAATAAATAATTTATTGTGGCCCAGCAGAGACCTAGACTATGTTTCCTTCTTTATCTGTGCTTGACATTCCATAAAATATATTTCAACCAATTGAAGTCATCAACTCAGCTGATAGACGTCAGCATTTGGATATACCATCCGTGGACAAATAGTTGGTCGGGGACAAAAAAATCTTAGTAGGTGTATTTATTAAAGAACCGTTTTCACCACACTGGTTGTGCATGACAAGAAGGTGGTATAGGCTATTTGGTAGGCAAACTGGTACTTACTCCACAAACCACACTTGGTTCAATAAGTATACAATTCAATAAAAACAAAGCGGTTGTGCAATTAAGATACTTAGTTACAGTCTTCGTATTAATCCTTATTGATATCGTTTCATAATTAATTTAAAAACTCATTATTCACTTCCCGTTAATTGGAATTCAAAGTGATAAATAAATCTTTGTTTTATATAAAATTAAAGACCCACTTTCGCAAACGGTTAAAATTATTTTATTTTTCCACTTATTTTTCACAATCCGTTTCGCTAATTTTGTACATATTTTTTAAGAGAAACGTTCTTTTGAGAGCCACTTTCATCGGATATTTCATTTCGTGTCTCCATTCGCATAATATCAAAGGGCTCTTTTGCCAAAATATTAATTTTGGATAACCACAAATTCATCTCTGAATTTCCTCTTAAAACTTCCTTTACAAGGATTGTATGTACAGATCAAATTTATAAAAGGCTTATCTCATTAATGTCATGTCATTACTTTATAATTGCTTTGCAAAGTTCTAAGCAATTTTAAGGGGTATTCTAAGTGGAAATACAAAACACATCGTAAATACATTATTATACTTTTGAAAGCACTGAATAATTTTATCTTTATAGACATATTTTCTTTGTTCTAGAATTGTTATATAGGGTGACTGAGGTATATAGGGTGAGCCATATTTGTTTATTGTTTAAACAAATATGGCTGTATTTTCCAATATCTATATTGGACTTCTTAGATTGCTTTCTTGTAACAAACAAACGTATACGCAAGAACACAGATACATGAATATCTTTATAGCCACAGACTCCATTTTGACCATTCGAGACTCCAAAAGATGTCTCAAAAGTCTCACAATAGGTATTATTCGGACATCTTAGTTTTACTTAGAAGGCTCCTTAGTCTCGACCACATGAATCAGCCCTTTCCGAACACGCTCGACAATCATCATGCATCAGTAAGCATATATACACAACGCTCTACATCCCACGCCGAACACTCTTCCAGCGTCCTAATCTCCTCCAGAAAAGTAACAATCCGACAAAAATACTCAATGAGTCAACTATCCTGTGAATGAATTTATAAAAACAGTTACCATGTCAGCCTGAAGGTTTTTAGCCATTTTCAACCTAGTTCTTCAGTATATGGCTTCAATGGTGACAGAATCATACCAATAGCTGGTGCTTATTTCTCTTTTCTTAGAGTCGAGTTTTTATTCGTGCGCATGACGTCTGAGCAGTGGAATTTCCATCCCGTTGCAATAACGGTATAGTGCCGTTACAAACCCATAGAATATTTAGAGTAAATTGAGCTGAAAGGGTTGCCGTCTCAAAGGATATGGCGGGTTATCCTGGGGTGCTCATACGTCTGTGCACACTGTTAAACTTCACTTGAAGATGTCTAACCCTCGAAACCCTATTGATCATACTAGTGCACTATAACGAGCTATAGATCACAAGACACCGGCATAGAGGCATCCAACTACTTCCTAGTTATCGAAGATTCGGCAGCAATTGATACGTTGCCTTTGCAAGCATTATAGCTCTGGAGACCAACCGATCGATGAGGACATCAAAACTAAAGTTAGCTAATCTAACAAATGATGAGTGGTTTTCATAAAACTTGTTAAATCCTTAATATAGGAGTTTTAACATAAATATAAAAATATGTTTCAGTAATTGTTACATAGAATAATTTTCGTAAATTTGTTTTCTTTGATTCCCTTTTGCTTTGATCCCTCAAAGCCGAAATAATAAATAATTAATTCATTTCAAGTAAAATATTTAGGTCTTATCCATAAACTTTATTATGTTCCAAAGTCAGTTTGTGAGTGAAACAATTGATATTTAAATGACTCAATGTCATGAATTGTTTTGTTTTTGTTTAGCTTCAAACTATATATGTATTTTATGCTATGTTATAAAATTTTCGATATTAATGGTGATGCCGTATTTGTAGAATCGAAGGTTATATAGATTATATTTATAATTTATTACTTTGATTTGATTGATTGCGTCTTAATTCTTATAGAAACCAAAGATTTGTTTATCCTAAGCAATCGTATTTGTTTTTCACTTCTCATAACGGAGGATTTTTTTTAATAGTGAGGTAATATATATAAGCAAATAATTTAATACTTGTGTTATAGGTGACAGGTATAACTGATAAAAATATACTTTTATAGTATTAAATACATATATACACCCACACTCGAAAACCAACAAATTGTTTATAATATTGGTGGCAATTGAACTTGAGGCCTACGAAGCCGAAGGCAGGTTCACTGACAACTGCGCAAAAAGGCTTCTTAATTATAGTTTCATTAGTAGCTACACTTGTAATATCAATGAATGTATAAAATTATGTTTGAATAAAAGATATTTTTGATTTTATTTGTTTAACTTGAGTGCAACAATTTTAATTAACATAAATTACGAGTACAGCAATTATTAAAATTAAAAAGGTTAATTACAACTGTACTCATTCACGAGCAAATATTTGTATTACGCATGGTATAAAGTTAATTATTAAAGCTTTCAATTGATAACACAAATGCGGTTAATAGGTTGAAGTGGAGAAAAGTAGGCAAAATGCACCCGAGCACATGAAAAATTGCTTCGAACGAGGGCACACGCCTGAGAAACAATTGGTGCGCGTCGCAATATGTTGCTGCGATAGAAATGTACGGCCAACGTCAGATTTATCTAAACTGTTGTAACACTTTAGCACTGTACATCTAATTTATAGAAAAGAGGGAAATTTAACCAGATTGTACTAGCAATCCAGAACGCCAGAACGTGTGGTATATAGCTGAGTAGAATAGACCGCCCTCATTTCTTACCGAGGTGTCGTAAAAGGTTACTAACTTAAATTGACTCACCGTGTGGTATCCGGTTGAGTGAAATAGACCACCCTCATTTCTTACCAAGGTATGGTAAAATACGACTAAGGTCAGTTGACGTCTGGCAGGTGGCCAGTCGTAAAATACGTAGCCAAATCATGTGACAACATGTTTGTAACAAATTGTGCCGACCCCACTTAGAGTGCATAAGGAGGAGGATGATGATGACTACTAACAATTCAAACTTGCTAAAGAAAAATATTGAATTCTGAGTGACGTGTTCACGCAGAACGAAGACTTATATTTTATGTTTTGATGTAAAGGTTTGTTCAAGCTTTTTGTCTATCTTTTTATATATGTTAATTTAATCTTACCGAAAATATGCAAAGAAATTAGAAGTCTAAATAACTGAACCATAATATATTACATGTAACATTATGCACAAACGTACATAAAACAAAAGTGGCAATTTAAGAATAAGAATGTGACAAATGTACGAAAATCATATTATTTTAGTGAATTTATGTAAACCATAATAATTATTAGAATAGTAATGAATTCATATAAAGTTTAATGACAATAGCTACAAATATACTGTTCTAATTAACATTTAAAATTGATCTACAATCAGGAGTTTATAAAAGCCTATAGGAAACAGTAACTAACTGGCACTCCATCATTTTAATTAACATTAATGAAGCAATTAGTATAGTGGCCGCACAATACATTACGGTTCAAGAGTCAAATTCTTTTTTAAAACAATAGCTGTAGCACTCAAAATGAATACATTTATTTGGTACTGTTACTGATGGCGAAATGCTATGGGAGATATTTTCCGGCCTGCATTTTCACTCACGAGATGGTTTTCATTTATTTCCCCGTTTTACCAGTCTGACGTCATAATTACGCCTCGGTGGATTGCAAAACCATTAAAAAAAATTTGGTAAATTTAATAATTAATATCACTACGTAGAGATTTTTGGAATGCAAATTAACGATATTAAGAATTGACAGTATAACTAGTCAAACATTTTTAAGCGACTACAATGGCCGTTTTTACCTTGTTGTAGTCGTCTTGGACATCGTATTGTGTTTTTATCAATTTATCAAACTATATGAGTATTTCTACTTAAAAGCGTGTAACTTGTGTGTAATTACATAATTAAAATAAAATCAATTGGTATTAAATAACTAAAAAATAATCAATTGGAAAAGGGTCCGGTATTGTAACAGGATTAGTTAGATTTCACTACATGCATGGAGTATTCCACAAATAAGTTCAAAGTTATTCTTTTTATATATAAAGTTATAAATTTCTTTTAAATGTCAATTTGTCTATTAAGACGCCGTGTGGTATCCGGCTGAATAGAATAGTACCACCCTGATTTCTTACCGAGGTGTAGTAAAAGGTGACTACGGTAAGTCGACCCGCCGTGTAATACCCGGTTTATTACAATAGACCACCCTCTTTCTTACCGAGGGGTCGTAAAATACGGCTGAGGTAAGTTGACGTCAAGCAGGCGGCCGGTCGTAAAAGCGTAGCCAGATCATGTGACAGCATGTTTATAACATGTTGTGCCGACCCCACTTACGAGTGGAATAAGGAGGAGGATAATGATGATAAATTTGTCCCTTAAGCTCCATTTAAAGTTCAATATTTATATGTAAAGTAAAGTAGTATTCTATTCGATTAATTAAAATTTTACAAAATCAAGTACGATAAGTATCACTGACGTCGAATCAAAAATAAAAAATAAATAAAAATATTATTAATACTGCTTTCACTAGTTTTATAAGTACAACAAAAACTTCAGTTCCACATAAGTTAACCAAACGACACATCTTAAATTACTTTTGTTATTTGCTGTCCGATAAAGGGAAAGCACTTAATTCTCAAAAAACAAATGAACTTGTGTACTGTATAGGTAGAAAGAATGACAACAATATAGGAGCGTAGAGAAAGTTTAACATCATTTTACGGTAGAGTTAGCGCGCGCTGAGAGCCTCTGGGATACGAAGCGCCGTTCAATTCTCCCCTCCTATAAAAGAGATTGAACTTACTTCGCCCGTGATAAGTATATCCTACTCAACACATTTCAGACGGGCGCCATTTCAATCAAAAGTATACATATAGGTAGTATATATATAGGTTAAGATAAACAAAATGTACTACGGATATAAGACACCCTATCTAATAACTTGTTGAATAACATACAAACAATAACACGCCTAGTCATTTTTCCGCCGAGATTGAAATATAAAAAGTCTGGCGTCAGCCACCAAACTGACAAATTCTAGGAAATAGGATTCTTTGTATAAAAAGGACTGTTGGAAAAACTGTCCCTTGAAACATCACATTGCGCTATAAACGCGTTTCCATTTACAGAGATACAAAAATAAACAATGCCAACGAAATGCTAACTGTAACAGAAATTATTATTCCAACAACGATCTGTAGCAATTTGAAATTTTAGGAATTGAAACGATTTTAAATATCAAAATGCTTTAAAATGTTTTCAAATAGAAATGAATAACAAATTATTTGAACTATGAAATTACCTTTCAATTCATTTTATATAAAAGTATCTGGGCGACCGAGCCTTACTCGGTAATTTTGAAAAGATTTAAAATAATGCAATAAGAAAAACGCCGGGTGACTTGGGGAATCATCCCAGGTTTTGAACTTTATTGGTTCGCGAGTTACCCTTATTTTAAATTTTCAATCTATCTAAGCATCAATCTCTCTTCTCTCGTACTAATTGTTCAGGGTCTAAGGAAATAATTTCTTAGTAGCCAAGCTAACCCATCTTTATCCGTCATTTAGGGCAAAAACAATGGCCGCCAACTAATAGTCCATTACCGACAACGGCAAGACAGAGGTAGTGATCGATAAAGACCCCATTTAGGGGTTGAGATGTTGGTTGAAATGTTAATGATGATATGAATCTACACAGAAGTTCTATGTATAGTTGACTTGTGAACGACTTTACATGTATTTGCAACTTCTATTTGAACGAATTTGTATCACAACAAACTAACTTCGAATTGTAAGAAACTATACTATATCTATACTTGAAATATAGAGGGAAATTTCAACTAAATGTTTATTCCTAATTACAACTCTCATCTGCCGTAAGTGTACTTAAAATTTTACTATTAACTAATTATTAATGGAAAGAGCATTCTCACTCTTGACCTGAACAATGGTGTTTCAAACAAGTGCTGTAATAATTGCCTTTATTCAATGTTACATTAAACATTAACACAATTAAAAATTATATTTCAAATTTCTAAAATGCCTTATTGCCTTATAGAAAAAACAATTATAATTGTAAAATACTAAAAGTTATCATATAAAAATGGTACAAAAGATTGCTATAATACAATAACATACAACCACTCCAACCCTCCATACATTCTTGAACAGTACATTAGGATTAAAATCTTCTATATCCTTATGTTTCCTTTTGTTTTATAATCTTCAAGATATTTTATGTTAGAATTTACCTACTCCGTCTTTGAAATGTGCTTAACTGTTAGCGGCCTTTAAATGGCTTTTTAAGAAGCACTTTCTCTTTAACCATTTCTAAGTATTCTATAATGGAACCATTCTTTAGCTCTAAGACTACCAATTGAACTAATTATTTTCTAAATGTAGTATATATTTTTTACACTGTACAGTTAAGAAATTTAATTAATAAATACTAGTTGCTGCCGCGACTTTTTTGCCTTGACTTTAAAAAATATGTTTTGAATATAAAGATACATGGTGGGATAACTAGAAGGCGTGGTTGTGAGCAATAGGTAGGACAGAGAAGATTATATTAGCAGATCGACATATATAAATCACATCCCGCCAAAGTCATTATATCACTTGTATCTTTGCAATTGTCTTATACTAGCTGCGCCAGCAGCTTCGCCCACATGGAAATCAGTGTGTTACAAACTTTTTTCTGAATTGAAATTTTGAAAATAAAAGTACTTATAAGAGATTTTTGAATAACTTTCACCGTTCACTTAGCGCAATCAAGGAAAGCCTTAAATTTTGCCGTTTTTCGCAATATTTTTTATAGCTGCTCCTCTCCTATTCATCTTAGCTTATATAAAGCCTTCCTCGATAAATGAACCATCTTACAGTCAAATCGGTCCAGTTTCTTGAGATTAGCGCGTTTAAACAATCAAACAAACAAACTCTTCAGCTTTATATATTAGTATAAATGAGTCAAAGCTTTCATTAGTCCTATATCGCAACATCATATTTGTTGCTTACAATGTTGTAGATTATAGTACACTAAGAAGAACTCATTGAAGTGTGGGTATAACAGAAATTTTATACAAAGTAGGGTAATGTATTCTTTATTACGTAACTACGTACTATCTCGCTCTGAGCGTACATTTTTAGTGTATTAATATACGTACATATACGTTGCATTTATGAAACAGTCCGTGAAACAGAATACGATGTCGTAGCACGAACTGCGCATGTGTGACGTATGGATAGAGACGTGAACCATTTTTGTTAGTTAAAAAAAAATATAGCGTTAGTGCATTGTCGTACATTTTTTATATACACAAAAGCCTTAATAAAAAAGTCTGAAAAATAGTGTCAATAAAGACATGTGCAATATTTGGTAGGTAATATAGTCAATCACCAGCATAGCCAAGTAATTAAAGGCCCTGGGACAAAAAAGAAACTAGGGCCCCAAATATACTACTTAAAAATAATTTGTTTTGTATTCTTCGTATTCCGTATTCGACGTACTCGGAGGGTAAGCTTAAAGGGGCCTCCCGAGCTGAGGGCCTCAGGGCGCTGTCCCGTCTAGAACTCTGATAGCTACGCCATTGTCAATCAGTGAGCTTGAAGGCACAGGCCTCGGTTATAAGTGAATTAGAGAACGACGCACTAGGGTTAGACAATATAAATTCAAATCTGAGGTTTAAAAGCTACCAATTCCAAACTATTTGTTAAACGTCAGTATTATTATTTACTTAGCATCGCCTGTATAATTACTTGCTCAGAAACATATCGTCTATAAAAATACAAACCCTACGACGTATATAGTTATTATCAGTTTCCGCACTCATCCTGCACAAGCAGTTAGGCCGAGCAGTAGTTTACTTATTCCACAAAATAAATACAGTGACTTAACTTACAAGGCAAAAGGTAAAAAATTTGTTATGCTGTCAATCAAAATGAATTAAGTCTGGTTTCACTAGTAAACTAAAATCTATCATTAGTTGAAATAGGGCTCGTCTCCGAATTTATTTAAATAACAATATTTTAATGTATTTTTTTTGCCTTTGGACCAATTTTTTTACTTTAAAATTGCTAGAACTTTACATAGCATTGTTTGAAAAAAGATAATTGATACTGCCAAATAGAAATCAGTTTCGATTGAATTTTATTTTCAAAACCTACATTGGTTACAGAAAAAAATCTAATTCTATAGTTCCATTACACAGCAATAGAAGGAACTATAAATTCAATCGAATTCTTCGCCACTTTGACGGCTATTCCCACATTGAAACATGGCGAAAGTGTGCCGTTCTGCTAAATCTAATTTAGAAAACGCGGTGCTTTCGAGTAATAAATTCGGATTTGGGATTCAAAATGTAGTCCTATCAGTAACAAAATCACGGTTATAGGTATGCTATTCCAATATGCTATTTATTGCCATAGAAATTGAAGAACCAATAGTTTACTGCTATGTTTGGTTATGTATTCTATTGATCATTCCAGATATGTACTTTACACCAAAGAGTACAAGCGATGCTTCTAAAATGCACACGATACTATAGAAATATATAAGGAACGTGTTTGTATTAAAAAAAGTTTTTTTTTAAATTGCCCATTTCATTTGTTCCTTTAAAACAACTATATAAAATGCACATAAATAATTCAAATTGAATTTACCGGGAATCAAATCCTGGCATAATATCATACATCGTATTAATAATGCTCATTTTATAATTTTACTTTACTTCAATAGATAGCAAAGAATTGCGTTACATTGTAATGTAAAGTATTCACAAAATATCATAGTACATGTATGTTAGGTTACAGTACTATGATATTTTGTGAATACTTTCACCAAAGAGCCTTTTATTAGATCAAGGAAGTTTTTAAATCTACTCATAATATTTCTAGGTTTTTAATAAATGAATATATTTTCAGATCCATAAATATGTAAGTCGTTTATTTATGAAATGGGATTTAAAATATATACTGTAATTTTACGTATTTACTTTTCATAAATCCGATATACGCACGCACTCATTACGCGTGTTTACCCAGGGAGAAAGTGTAAGCTCCAAAACGCCACCCGTTCATGCATTATAATTAGAGAGTAATGGTACATTTTAGAAATAAATTATTAATTTTCTACTCGTTTATAAATAAATAATGATGTCTTAAGATCGTTTCTTATATATAAACTAATACAAAAATGTAACAAGGAAAAAGGAACGTTGCCTTACCTACTTTTGAATTTTCTAGATAGTACAGATTTTGTTTAAAGCTGAAAACGTAATAATATTAATCAAACATATTAAATATATTAAAGCATTATTAGGACTCCACGTAGTTGCGAAATATTAATCGAACTTAATGTGAAATAAAGCATTAGGACACTAATGTATGTAATGTATAAAATCCAGTCAAAATATAGTTGAAATAATATTCACCAGAATATTGAAATACATTAACTATGTAGTCATTGCGTATTGCTTCTATGAATTCAGAATTAAATTTTATTTTTTATTATAACACAAAGCGAACGAAAATACAAGTTCGATTGCATTTCATCATATCAAAGTGCTTGGATAACTGGCGAAATATTATACCTAAAGTAACCAGAGGTTTTCATCACCAAGTTTACAATACAGAGTAAAAGGTACAATGCAATCGCTACTACCTATAAAGTTTTCAACTCACGGTTCAATAACTCGGATCGCTGATGCAATCACGGCGATATTGGATAAACCAATTTCGCACAATTCAAATCTATAAAATTGACGACGGAAAAGGTAATCAATTGGGAATTTAAATAAAATACATTACAATTCCAAACATTTGCTAGAGCACATACTGGAAATCACGCATCAGAAAAACTTGAGTGACTTTCACGTAGAAATTTATGTCCTCTTATACGCTCTTGAACTCATGTCTAAGTTTATTGTTAAGAACTTTCATACGACAAAATATAAAAGTATGTAAGTATATAATAACGCTTATAGGGAATAGTCTTCCTTTTAAAATTTAATGTATTTTGAAGTGTAACGTATTAACACACCGCATTCCATATGATTTTTTAAATAAAATGAGTTGTACCCACCACTTCGTTTACGTCAAGTAAAGAGTTTAAATACCCTTAACAATGCAACATGAGTTTTTCCCTGTTCCCGAAAGAAAAATGTTTTTTCTTATATTACACGTTACATATAAACTACGAACATTCCATGTAGCAATCTTTAGCTAATTTTTCTAATTTCTTTTCTTTCTCCGGGTTAGCCATCTTACCCGGAGATTCTTCGCACCCTCTGACCATCTAAGGTCTGCCGGGGACTGAGGGCCGTCGTTTTGTTGTTTCTAGCCATAATGATTTTCCTGGGAAAAAATATACTGCGGTGGTTTTCCCTTGGCCTTCCGCACCAGACATTTTTGAGGATATTTGGTCCTCAAGGCTCGCTGTAGCCTCTTCCAACTAGTTGCCTAACTGGGTTTGCGGTTATCCCGCCGCTACTCGGTCGCCAGAGCCTCGTCCGTTATCCAGCAGGACGTGCCACGGTAGTTCAGGTACCTAAACTACCGCCGTCTGTTATTCATAACGAACCACAAACGCGTGCAGGAGAGGTTGACAGTTGGGGCTACATTTTGATGTTATTTGTGTTCTCCCCCTTACCCCCCCCATTATTTCGGGCAGCGGCGTCAAAAATAAAAATTGCCATAATGGTTGCCAACCTCCGATAGGAGATGGCACAAAAAGAAGAAGAAGACACGTTACATAAGCCGGTGTATAATTTTTGTCAAATTATATAAATGATTAATCAATATTGGTCTAGCGGAATAGAGCATAACATACATGCAGAGTTTAGTATTTAATATATTATAGTCATAATACATATTTATATAATAGTAATTATTTATATTGCACCGTCTACGACCTATTTCGATACGATATTGATGCCGGATTATAATAAGCCTGTACTTGATTTGTATTTCCAAAAAAAAAAAACAATATTCAATTTAAATTATTCATTATTCAAAAATATTCAATTTATATTTCAAAAGCAGTTATTAATATGTATTAATAGTACGCTTTCTACAGTTTTCAAAGCATATATTCACTTCAATCTACATAACAGTTTGGAAATAAATGACAAGTAGTTAGCAAGTCGATCGAGGATGTGGTTAGACATGGAGTTCCGTTTGCAGTAGCTTTAACAGAAGCAGAAAACATGTCGTTTGTATTTATCATATTCATTTGTAAGTTTACAACATCCACTAAATTTGATGTTACGAACTATCCACCTTTATCAAAATACAATTTAAACAGATATACCAACAAAAACATATATAATTTTATTTTGCTATAATTCACGATTAGGGTAAACAACTTTGGGTGTTACCGCTATTTTACACTATCTGCCTATTATTCTAACCCACAAGTATCACCCTATCAGTTTTTATAACAAGAAACTGCATAAAACAATGACACGGGGATGAAATAAATTTCAGGTGGTTGGGTATAATTACCAGATTTCAGTGATTAAGTACGGGACGGACGGCTTAATGTCCTCTTCAAGGCATGAAGGGAAGGTTAATAGCTTATTTACTATTAAATAGGACCTTTAAATTTTCGGTACATATGCAGTTGCTGATTCGGGTCAAAACGATGACAATAAATAAAGACTACTTCAAAAAGTAACTAAAACAAAAGTAAATAAACTAAAACAAAAGTAAATAAACAATTTTTTCTTGTAGACTTTTGACGAAAATTCTACAAGAAAAAATTGTTTATTTACTTCTGATTATACTAATCTGTAACAATATTCAAACAAACAATCGTTAATTAGGGATCACTTCTAAAAAAAATGTGTAGAAAATGAACCTTATACAAAGGTAACTCGAGGTTATCGCGATGTCACCCGTTTGTTTATATAATAACTAGCTGCCTGCCCCTACTTCGCACAAATGATTTAAATCGATCCAGTAGTTTTGATTTATTCATTACTGCCCGTGGCCCGCAAGCGTTAAATTTGGAGAAAAACAATTTCCCTCTCCCTATACCAAGAAGATTTCCTGCTATCTTTGGAATATCTAAATTCATATAGTACATATTTGCTTATTTATTTTTGCATTTTTCCCTATGTATTATATTTTTACAATTAATTACAGAATGTCTTTATAAACAACATTTACAGCTTTCTTGTCATTAAAACAAACTTTTGAAATAACGACATATAGCTGCTAAATACGAAGTGCTATTGGGTGAATATATGGACAAACAAAGAATGCGACTTTGTTTTATACTATGTAGTAATTAAAAATGTGTGATTCCGAATACGCATTTTAATAACACTAAAATTTAAAATTACCACATTAGTATTGAGTATTACGAAATGTAGATTAAAATATGGGTAGTTTTAAAATCATTCATATGGTTTTAAATTCACGATAGGGCTGTGTAAAACGTGCAGTTCCTGAACAAAGTGCCAAGTATCAACTTTCTGCGCTAGTTAACGTGAAACCGTGTAAATACTGAAGCGCTCTCTACAAAAACATATAAAAGTTTAAAAACCAATTTCGCTTTACACAGAGCAAAAACAATATATAAATTACGTTTGTACACAAATATAATTTTTTGACTTTTTAGGAACTGGGTGAAGAATGCAGCAAAAAGGGGAGATTTGGCGAAGAAATTAAAAGAGTTAAATGAAAGACGTGCGCTCGGTGCGTGGCGTAGAAAGGAAGGGGCGTTTTTATTGAGTGTTGCCAACATTGTTTTATGTGTCTTTAACATAACTCCCAACACAAAAGGAATAATGTATTATATATAAAAATTTTATTAAGTGGACTGTAATTTTGTTTCAATAGGTATCAATGGTTCAAGTTATTTGCCAATAACCCTTTGTACTTGTTAGTGGTTATGTTACTGAATTTAATTACAATTAATAAAGTAATGTAATAAATAAAAAAGGTAACACATAAATGCTATTTGAATGTTTATACAATGTTTCTTAAATTCTTATTCACCTATTTTGATAACTAAAATTTCTGACAATATTATAAGAAAATTTTGTAAAATACAAATTTTGTCTTCATATTAGTATCTTATTAATGTACCCTTATATACTATTTCTTATATAAAGATAATAGGTGTTTGAGAAATACTACAATTTAAAGAAAATAGACCGTTTACACTGTTGACACTGCAATTAAGTTTAGCTATATAAACAAATTTACATGTCTGTTTAACAACACATTTTACATACTTTGTTATTTAAGTCTTTATAAAACAACTATGATTTTACTATAATAATATTATAGAAAACATATTTATCTGTAAGCTAATAAAAACCTTTAAATTTGTAAACAAACTTATATAGATCTACTAATCTATTTATAACTACATCTATTTATACATATTATAATACCCCTTAGTATTTAATATAATGCAGTTATAATATTATGTATTCATAATGTATTTTAATAACACTGAAACTTATAGAAACTTACTCATAGAGCAAGCCTTATACCTAGTCTCTTGGCATCTTCCCAGATCATAGATGTCTGAGAAGCATCAAGGCCTACGAGAAATTATAATTAAAGGTAATAATTAATTATCTAATGGCAACAAGATATTTTACTGAAATTCTATGACATTTGCCATTAAAGTTTCGTTACATTTTAAACAAAGTATACAATGCTTAGCTGTTTATTATAATAAGTGGCTTAACATAAGCCTGTAACTAACATGACTTGCTCTGCAAATTATTTGATGCTTTAGAGCATTAGGTAAATCAGCATGTTGCAGCCTACAACCTACTTTCAGTAGATTATTTAAGTCCAAAAATGGATTGAGACCCAACATTTTAACTTTAAATTACCTATTATTTGCAAAGAATAAATATCATAAGAAATATTTATGTTGTTCATGATTAATTAATAAATGCAATGCATTTTTATATTCAGCATATGAAACAAAATTGTTTTTTATTATTTTAGAATATCTTATAGAGAATTCAGTTTTATATTATTACAGAATCCTAACGCATATGCTAATATTTATTGTGCCTTTAAAATATTTGAATATTTGTCAATAAAATTATCAAAAAATGAGTCTTTTGAGCAGTGTTGAGTCACTGTACAAACCCTCTCGTCATACACATTATTTTTAAATTGAAATGAATCTGTGGTTTGCTCGTCAATAACTGAGAGAGAGGCATTATTTGAAGACTTTAATTCAGGCAATTCCCTGGGCACTTTTAAACTATTGTTGATAAATTTATAATCAGATTGATTCATCTCCTTTGGACCTGTCCACCATAAATGATAATTTTGTAAGTTATGAGGTTTTATTCCCCTACTTAAGCAATCTGAAGGATTTTGTTCTGTACATATATATAACCAATTAAATTCTTTAGTATAATCTTTTAATAATTTTACTCTATTAGCTACATATGTATTTAATTTAACTATATCAGTATTTAGCCATGCTAAAACTACTTGTGAGTCACTATAGAGGTGAACTTCATTGATATTTTGTTTTTGCTTCAAATTATTATACACTTTATGCATCAACTTTGCTAATAATAATGCAGCATTTAATTCTAAGCGAGGTACACTTAATTTTTGATTTACTGAATTTATTCGTGACTTTGAACAAAGAAGAGACATGTTAGCCTTTTCATTGTTTTCAGTCCTTATGTAAATTGAACAACCATAAGCTACAGCTGATGCATCTGAAAAACCAATTAGTTGTAATTTTTGTGTATTGCATAGAGTAATATTTCTTTTTATACTAAGAGTTAGCATATTTATCAAACTTTCATAAAAGTTTTGCCATTCTTTTTGTATTTTTGAAGGAGGTACAGAATCCCAATCTGTTTTAGTTCTCCATAAATTTTGCATAATTATTTTGGCTTGTACAAAAATCGGACCTATAAGGCCAAGAGGATCATAAAATTTGCTTATAAAAGACAATATTTCTCTTTTAGTTTTAACAGACTGCCTTGGTGGCGGAAAAAAGATGAATGAATCAGTATTAATATCAAAATTTAAACCTAAAGTTTTGAAATCTTTTTGTAATATTATCTCACCAGAATACCATTGTGTTTTTGGTATATCATTTAGAATTTTGGCATCATTGGCTGACCATTTGTGCAAATTAAAACCTCCTTTAGCTAATAATTTTATAAGTTGCTCTTTTGTTTGTATAATTAAATTTAAATCAGAATGACTATACAAAATATCATCAACATAGGTAGATGAAAGAATTACAGAGCTAGCCAAAGGATACTCGTTGTAATATTTATATGCTAATTCATTTAAACATCTGGTAGCGAGATAAGATGATGACTTCAAGCCATATGTGACAGTTTTTAATTGAAGGCACTTTATAGGCTCATTTTGACTGTCACGCCATAATATAGTTTGTAATGACCTTTGATCTTTTGTCAAATTTATATTTCTGAACATTTTACTAATGTCACAAGTAAATATATTCATTCTGTCTGAATAATAATAATATATCAAACAAATCATTTTGTACAACTGGGCCATTTAATAAAATATCATTTAATGAGACTTTATTTGAAGTTTTCATAGATGCATCAAATACTGTGCGCAAACGCGTCGTTACAGCATTTTCCAGTATAACAGGATGATGAGGCATAAAATAAATCGCATCTTGCGAAAGATCATAACTTGAAATGTCTACATAACTGGCATGGCCTAATTGAATATATTCATGAATAAATTCTTTATATTCCTCATATAATGAAGGATTTTTAGAGAACCGTTTCTCTAAGTTTAAAAATCTTTGAAGCGCTA
Source organism: Morpho achilles (assembly GCA_947086495.1). Taxonomy (NCBI): domain Eukaryota; kingdom Metazoa; phylum Arthropoda; class Insecta; order Lepidoptera; family Nymphalidae; genus Morpho; species Morpho achilles. The sequence goes on along the minus strand of CAMTZB010000007.1, from coordinate 11,506,004 downwards.
AATTGAAAGAGCTTCCTAATACATTATTAACATCATAGATGGGAATTTTTAATGGCATAGATACTTCAAACCTATTATCAATAAGTTGAACTGTGTCTTTAAAGTACTGTTCACAGTATTGTTGTTCAGACGTTTTATGCTCAGTGAATATTTCTGGTACAGCCTCAGATTGCCAAAATTTACCTATAGTGTTCTTTATGTCAGAGTGACATTCTTGACAAAATAAAGAAACAGTAGAATCCTGGAGAGGTTGTGCCGGGATATTGCCTGCAACTATATAGCCGAACTGCGTATGGACGAGACGGGGTTGCAGAGTATCACCAAACTTTTCGTACTGCACATCAGACATGGGCAGCATCGCCTGAAAATAGACATCAGCACCTAGTAAAATATCTATATTATTTGGTTTATTAAATTGGTCATCTGCGAGCAATATATGATCTGGAATGTTCAAGATTGATAAATCTATTTTGTTCTGTGGTAACTTTGAGGTAATTTTATCAACAACTAAGCAATCTACTTTAACTTTATAAGGGTAACAACAGGAATGAACATCTAATAATAATGATTGTTTAATATTTTTCTCTGTATTAGCTATTCCCACTATACTTGTAGAATTTACTTTTAGTTTCTTGCCCAATAATTTTGTTAAATGAGTAGTTATAAATGATGACTGACTGCCAGTATCAAGAAGAGCTCGTGCAATTATTTGTTTACCTGTGTGGGTAAAGAGCTTAACCTTCACAGTGGGCAGTAACACTTGCTTGTTATTATTTAATCCTGACAACAAAGCAACTTCTGCAGAAGGCTCATCATCAGCGTGCAAAAGTGAGTTGTGACCCATTTTACAGAACGAGCATTTAAAATGAAAGTGACACTTGCTTTTGTGAAAGTTTAAGCAAATCTTGCATAGCCTTTTCTTTTTAATATACTCACTGCGCTGCTTCACAGAAGCTAATTTAAATTTTGGACATAAATATAATTTGTGAAATTCCTTACCACAGAAAGAACATTCTTTTTTCTTGTCACTAATAGCTAGATTTGAATTTTTTATTTCCATACATCTCTTTTGTTGTGGGCTGCTGTTTGCCTCTTTGGATCCTGCATTCTCGAGAGCTAATGCTCTTCCTTCCAAATACTTCAAAAAATCTGTAAATGTAGGGGTTTTAGCGGAATCCCTGTCTAAACAATAAGCTCGGTTTGTAAGCGGATCGAGCTTGCGAGACAAGATGCAAACTAATATGCTATCCCACTGCTCAATAGGCTGATTTAAATTTTTTAATGCTGCAACATGCTGCTTAACCTCAGAGATGAAATTTCTTAATAAGAAAACACTAGTTTTATTTAAAGGTTGCAAATCTAGTAAGTGAGAAATATGTTCAAAGACAATTTTATGCATATTATCATAACGCTCGTGCAGAATTTTCAACGCATCCTTATAGCTAGAACCAACCACTGGAAGATTCTTAATTAAATCATAGGCTTCACCTTTAAGAAAGCTTCGCAAATATACAAATTTTTGAATGTCACTGATACCTTTATCGTTGTGCACTAAAGCATTGAACAGTTCAATAAATGGCTTAAATTCTAGGTACTTACCACTAAAATTTGGAATATCAATATCTGGTAACTTAAATTTAGAACAAGTTTGGTTAGAAGCTGTGGATGTCAGATTCTTTTTTAACAATTCCATACATGTGAAGAAGGAATTTTCTACAAGTGTTGGATCTTCGCTGTCATCTATAGTGATTAATACATCATTATAGTCCTTGAATAAGGAAGTTACACGTTCTTGCTTAAGTAAATTCATTTCTGTCGAACACTGAGCAAGAAATTCTGTTGTCAATGAGTTTTTAAGACGTGTTATACTAGCTTTAATGTGACTCCTTTTAGTCAAAAGTGTAGCTACATCTTTACTTTGGCTAGTCATTTTGAGTTTATTAAATTACAAACTTAAAAAGAAAGTAAACAACTATCTGTCAAAATGTTATGTTTGAAGAACAACACTTGTTTATAATATAATACTTATTCCTTAGGACTAAGCCATTAGTATAATAATAATACTGTCTTATAATTTATTGCTGCACTACATATTAATTAAATGTTTTAAAGGTTTGAATTTATTAATTACGTACACTGTAAACTTTTGACACTTCACTTTTAACACTTAAAAGTTTTAGGTTAAATGTCGTCTTTTGTTCGGAAGCAATATGGCGTTGCGTTCCGAATTATTTATTATACTCACAGTGACATTTTTGATTTTAAGTTAGGATACGTTGACTCAGGTTGCCCGTTGAATTATTTCAGTTATAGAACCGAAATAGCTGGCTGGTTATAATTTCAGCTTCCATTATCCCGTAAAACAGGAATTGTATGGCGCGTATAGCACGCCATTGTTGCCGCCGCCTCGCCGCACAGGGATTCGCCGAGACGCACATTATATGTCTCATTTCTTCGACTTTCACTGAATTTAATTTGTGGCAAATAACAAATAGTGCTAGGATCGCAAGGACCATGAAGAAAACAGCAAAAAGGGGGGTCCTTGGCGAAGAAATTAAAAGAGTTAAATGAAAGACGTGCGCTCGGTGCGTGGCGTAGAAAGGAAGGGGCGTTTTTATTGAGTGTTGCCAACATTGTTTTATGTGTCTTTAACACTGGGCTGGAATCAGTGTTGTTGCACATTGCGAGTTTCACCAATCTGTATTTCAATCGAACATTTCAGAACAATGTGAAACAATATATAGTATATATTTTAATATGATGTAATATGTAAATGATTAATTATTGATAATATTTATGTTAATGTATTAATATTTAAAATGTAATATGCTAAGTACAGTCTCACTACGTCAATTCTAAATCTTCCTGCATCATTATTACTTTACTCCGTTAATAAAGTGCAAGCCTATACACAAAATATTTAACCCGATTAGAAACTAACTTTGTAGAACATACTCTTTTAGTTTTTAGAAAATAAAATATAATAGCAAAGTTTATTGGTAATGCGTCGTGAACGAAGATAAAGTACCAATGTGTAGCTCTACCTCACTAGATATACGCGGCGGTAAATAATAGTCTACAGATTCATGTAGAGAGTTTTCACACAAGGAATATGAAAAAAATCTTTGCTGTTTACTGAAAGATTGTTATTACATACACGACAAAAAACTATTGCAGAAAATGGTTACTTGTTCGTTCTCAGATCGGTGTAAAAAATTTACTACATACTGTAGTAATTTTTTTTGAGTGTTATTAATATAATTATCAACACAAGACAAACTAGAAGTAAAGCATTTTAACAAGTAAATTGAATTCGTGCAAAGGAGTTGTAATCTAATCATAGAGTTTTGCTACAGAATCGGTTTAACGTTTTAAACTTGTTACTTTCCTGATTCCTTCATTTCCTGTCGAGCTTAGCTCATATAAAGAAAATAAATCATTTATTTACGAACATAATTATTTTTTTCTATACTAAGGCACTCATTCATATATGGTATAGCGAAACATTAACATGTATGATATTTAAAGTATGGCAACAGAAGTTATTCTTACAACATACAAGAGTTTATGTCATAGGGTGCCGTTCAAAAACGTGTCACAAATACTTGCCAGCGACTATTAACTTATATGAAAGTACGTGATTCCACATGTTTAAAAAATAAAAATTAGCATTTAGGTTTTTCAAATATATGAGCATTTAAAAAAATTGCGATTTCGTTTTTCTGTAGTATCATATCTGTAGCTAAAGTTCGTACCATTTCTTTTTAAAGCTATCACAAACTTTATTATATTATATGGCAGTTTGGATTGCCAACGTAAAACGTTATACATTGTTGCACTATGTGTGTAACAATGTCATTTAAAATTAAAAGTGGGTATATTAAGGACAAAATTCCTTGTAGTTTACAACATTGTGTTCACTTTGATGTTATAAAAATACAAAAATCGTATTTTTAAATAAAATAAAGTAATTTTGTCACTTTAAACTTGTACTGTTGGTATTAAGTTTTACAATGTATTAATATTATAAAAAGATGTTATGTTGGTATTTTGTACATATACATTTGTACAAATAGTAAGATTGAGTTGAATTTTTTTTCTTCATAAATTCTTATAAAAATAGGAAGTAAATTAATGAAATATTAATAATATTGCTGTTATACCATAAACGATATCGTTTATGGTGTAATGGCCTCATGAATATTTCATGTTACTATTTCACTGTATACTGTGTTCACTGTATAGTATGCATATCAAAATTTCAATCTGTTCCTAAAATTTAAAAAATGTTATAAAATATAGCTGCGTCTCGTATCATTGCTAACAAAACAATCTTTGACACGAATAGTTACAGCTAAATAACAATAATATAAAAATAGATAATTAAGTTCAATTCCGTTTATTAACCGAACACAAATCAGACATAGAAAACATTATTATAGAAATGTATTTGTAATTAATGTGAGAAACTGACAAACATAAACTGATAACTACAGATCTTTACTAAGTAATAACAATATCTAACATCCCCTGTGAATAGGAAGAATTTAAAAACTAAAAACTTAATTTGGCACAAATCTAATTTTTGATACAACGATGTCAAGCGGAACGAAACACGGTCAGAATATACATGTTGAATACACATATTGTAATTTTCATTCAATTGTAAAGTCGGTTGGCGTGCTTTCCAGCTTGCTTAAATTTGCCTCTCGGATACAGGCGATTAATAGAGGCACGGAAATTTGTGTGTCGCAAATATTAAGTGTTTTATTTTATGAACTTGTTATCATAAAGAATAAATATTCACATTTAGTCATAGATTGGGATTTTCTTTTTTACTATTATTTTTTTGTACATCGGTATACAAATATATTTTTGTTTAACGCTTATAAGTTTATTTCATGATGATATTTTCAATGCACTTCAGCTTGAATGTAGTAGATTTTAAATTTATTGAATTTGTTGTACAAAATTTGGTTTCGCTTAACAATTTTTCGGACTTTTGGAGGACTTAATGTTTTCTTCTACATGTTACTTTACTTGAATGGATTAAATGAAGGAAAGATTTTCATATATAGCGTGTTGTGACGCATGCCATCTGTGAGTGATTTTGTTTGTATAATACAGTTTAGATAATTATATCTATCCAATAACATTCAGAACACCACTTCTTGTAATCAACACAACGCACATTGCTGTTGAAATAACATTCAAATTCAAAATAAAGTAAATTTAAACTCAAATTGTCTTAGCTGTGTCCTACCAACTAAATAAATCACATGGCGTCCACACGTCGTTCTGTGATCATGAATGCAGAATTGCGTAGGGCCAAACCTTCTTTTACCTTCGAAAAGAATCTCAATTACTCCAAGTTACTCACAAACAAGTTCCATCAACAACTACAATAAAACCCAGCTCAAATTACTAAAAACAACAAAATACTTCAGCAAAAATTTATGTAAAAAGAAATTGGATAGTCTCTATACATTTATGAATAGAAACTTAGATTATTACAGAATCATTGTTTAATGTAAAATTTGGAAATATAATTTTTTTTAGCCCATTTTTGTTGTAAATGTTTTATTTAATAGAATTTAGCAGAAATTTTGGCAGAAAAAGAAATTAGTAATGAGTCTCGCTCAATTAGAATTTCGCATTATTTTTTTATGACCATAAAAAAAGATTAAAAGCCACGAGATTGAACTTTTAGCCACAACTTTCACTAAGTTTACGAGTTACAGTTTTTAATTGGTTTTCTGAATTCCAGAGTGAACAGGGAATATTGTAAGTGAGGTGAAAATTCACAATAAATGGTGGCGTTTTAACCAATATATAACTTTGCTTTCTTGAATGATGCGCCACTTCACGATTTTGTTGAGGAGTCTACCTCCTGAAGAGTATACTATACGTACAGTATAGTATACTCTTTATCAATTATAGCGAAATAATATTATTTTCTTTATATTAAAGATCTTAGAAAAGTAAGGCCTAATTCTATAATTTACTTAGTATTTCCGTTGCATTATCGACGCCGTGTTGTTAAGGCGATTAAGGTAAGCCGACCCACCGTGTGATATCCGGCTGAATAGAATAGTACCACCCTCATTTCTTACCGGGGTGTCATAAAAGGCGACTAAGGTAAGTTGACCCACCGTGTGGTATTCGGTTGAGTAGAATAGATCACTCTTTTTCTTACAGAGGCTTCCTAAAATACGACTTAAGTGAGTTGACGGCAGGCAGGCGGCAGCTCGTAAAATAAGTAGCCAAATCATGTGACAACATGTTTATAACATGTTGTGCCCACCCAAACTGTGGTAAGAGCAGGAAGATGATGATTCAGTTGCATTGTGGGTATGTTATTATATTAGTTATCTTTAAAAAAATGTTTCAACATTAAAAAACATAAAATAATGGCACCGAAAAATGTCATTTGAATGCCTTTATAGATTTAAAACCTGAAACTGGTAGTTTTATCACAGTGTAGCGTTGAAAGCTGCATTAATGTTCTCCAGGCATAAATAATCCTACGCGATGCTATTTTTCCTTGATAAAAATGAATGTACATTTTCCCTCACGCGATGCTAATTATACTGAAAGTAGTGGATGTTTGTTTATCATTTTATTTTATATTTTAAATTTCACATTTTAAATAGCATGCTTTAAAACATATGACTACTTTGGACACTAACGTATAGAACTACATCAATCTGAATTATTAAAAAAGGTATTTGAAATTTACCAATTTTCAGAGCACGACGTCTACTATAAAATGAGGGAAACATTCATTTTTTGAAAAACTAGCATTAGGATTAGAGCGTTACGAATTAGTTAAAAAGCTCCAACGGTTTTCGTGAAATTTAGTATTTGGGGAATTTCGGCGGCAATAAATCAATTTGGCTAGGTTTTATTTTTAGGATGTCATTTTATGCCTGTTTTAAAGCTATGAAAAACTACTACAATACGTAACATTCCGTGGTCCCGAAACTACAATACCCCGGTTCAAGTTCATATCCGATTACTCTCTTTTGGTCTAAGTTCCGTTTTTTATGAGTAAAAATTGATATTGAGAGCTTTATCAATCATCTATTTTATATACATCTTCTAAAAAAAATACCAAGCAAAGCTCGATCATCCGGATATTTAATTTTTAAGCAAGTATATTAACTCCTGATTGTAAAATTTTTGCCCATTCCGACCGCGGATTTAATTACAATCCACAGTCAAAAACGGCAGACAAAAATTTCATCCTGTACAGTACAAGTTGTAAAAAGAAGTTTTTACATCGAAAGACATAAAACATCCCCTCTTTGTAAGAAGACCCAGAAAAGTTTCATCAGCCTTGCCGCCTGTGGACCAATAAAGCATTGTTTTTACACGAAGAATAGAATTTTATTTGTATATAAAGCTTATTTAGAACAACTTTTATACAGAGATTTAACATCTGTAGGAATCCATATTACAGACGTAGGAACGTTTATAATATCAAATGAGATGACTTACAACCTACAGTTTTGTATTGTTTTTCTGAGCCTTAGGCACGTTTCCGTCATTATCTCAGTACCGTGAGTCGACACACATATACTAAAATATCAACTAAAATATTTTTTGCAGTTGAAAATATTATTTCATTTTGTACAGCGTCAAAACAAGAAGTTTTCCAACATATATAATCGAATTTAAAGCGAATTAAATAAGTTAAGTAATATTATTTCAACATTAAAATTTCGTATTCATTTCCATCAAATTATTTGATTTTAATAATATCTTTAAGAAGTAAAAGAAAATATAAAGAGTTTTCAGCATTAGAAAACTAACTTCGAACTGAGAACAACCTATTTAAAACAAATATCTCGTTTTTTCTTTAATACTTCTGAACAAGTTTCAGTCTTATGACAAAAGTAAAATAGTTTCAAAAGTGTGTTACATTATCCTGGTTTTAAATCGGTAAATAACAATACAAAATTTTGTGAAATCATCAAAAACAATCAAAGGTAAGGCCAACTGCATAAAATTTTAGCTTTTTTAACCTTTATGAACTTAAAGATAGGGATCATTGGGTTAGTATGCAAATCATCATAATACTTTAGTAACGTATTATTATTGTATTACCATAAATATATTTAGCTTATAAATTAGATAATTATTATAAATTTAAATAGAACAAGTACTTCCTGATTAAAAAATAATAATATTCAGAATTGTCGATCGTTCTTCGAAATAAAGAATTACTATACTCAATAGTATCAGTAATCCCTAAAAAAAAATATTCGTGCGAGAGTTGATATACAATATAAAATAAATTTAACAGATCAATTAACTGGAAAATTGCTAGATTAGAAAAGCGTATAGAAAACACTCTTTAGTAAACATTGTCACGTAATGTTACCAATAAACATATATTTTGCGCGATGAATGGGAGAGGTGATAACTACAGAAAAAGATTTGATTTAGTCTTAAAGATTTGAAATAAATAAAAATATCTTCCCTTAAATTACGCGTTGAAAGTAATTTTTATTTATAGATTTAAATTTATTAAATAAATTTGTCTTTTATCATTCAAACATCATCGAAACAACGTTAAGACCATCAAGTTATGAAACTCATAACTTCACGGTCTAAATACACGAATAAATTTTGATGGGGCGTTCTTAAAGTGATTTCTTATGTTGATAAATCTCTGGGGTATGTGTGTGTGTTAATGATTCATATAATAAGACGAATTTAAAGTTAAAAAAAGCAATGACTAACAAAAAACTTTCAACCAGTAATTTTAGGTTGGACCCTACTCAACATTGTACTGTATCAACACAACAAACGTCTATTACAGCGATGGTTTGACCCGTTCAGGGCAAAGCGGTGATGCCCTTAAATGTACAAAAAATTTCCTTTCCCATTACACGTTCTTCAATATACCGTTGCGTTCGAGGGGCCATCATTACTTCCAGTACTGCTGTTACATTTTACGATCAAACTTAACTATAAGTCGGAAATCATTGTGATCAAAAGCAGTGATAAGTTTATTTTGGTATATTTAACGAAAAGAAAAGAAAAGTCAATGTTTACGTGTACTTCAAAAATAAAAGATTCTAATTTAATCAGAAAACACTGAGTGTCTTTAACTAACCACCTTATTTAATAACCTGCTTCCTTTTATGACATAGAATTTAGGATCTCATTAAAAGGATATACACAAAAATATTTAATTAAATTATTTATATCAAATCATGATTAAGTATATCAAATCAAATAATTTATAGAATTAGGTGTTACTTTGTGGAGATCCATAATACAAAAGAAATCAATAAAATAAAATTATTTTTCTATAATCCGCAATGAGGTATCCATTAATATCTATCAAATCATTTCAAAGCGATCTTCAATTGTATTTTCTGGATGTAACCAAAGTAGTGGAAAAGCTATTCAAATCTGAAGTGAATTTGAAGTGAATTTAGGTGATGTATCTGTTATCACCACTAGTATTATGGATTCCTAACTTTGTTTTTCCACAAAAAGGTACTTGGCCTCCTAGTTAGTCATAAACTGTATTATGTCGAATGAAAGTAAATTTATAACGTGACGTAGTGCTAGCTACAAAGACTTGCGCACACAAACAATGCTTTGGTTGTTTGCTTGCTTGGCAATTGCTTGTTTTTGCTGGAATTAGTTTAAAGTTGATAACCATTTTGAACATGATAAACAGATCTAGCGCGTATTTGTGGAGAGGCATTGCAGATGCCTATACATTCACACTACATATCTCAAAAGCCTTTGACGAACCTTGATGATTCGAGAAATATATAAATTTGTTTTATTTATTATAAATTATAACTTGCGAATTCTTTTTCATCGTTTGAATTGAAATAAAACCAATAACTAGAAAATTCTACTAGCTTTGCTCAGTAATAAAAATAGTATAAAGTAATCTTATTAAAAATTGTAAAATGAATTTTAAACTCTTTTAGAAAAAACTCTTGGCAGAACTTATTTGACTCTAGCGAGAACAAATAAATTTTTCTTTAAAAGAGGAAACATTATTTTATTAGATCGACAATTTTATTATATGTTTTAGTTACAAGAAAAAGGTCTTCTTCAATATCAATATCATCAAAATTGCCTAAACTTTTTGTTTCTATTTCTATTGAGGATTTTATATATTTTTTATATTTCTATTTATATTATTTCTACAAATTTAGCACAAAGGCTGGGCGAATTATATTAAAGTAATATAAATTTTGCTGTTGAAATATTTTAAGTGATACTTTGTTGAACTTTTACATATCTACTATATGATATATACGGTACGGTTATAAATCGAAATAGACGACTACTCGAACAAAGTCAAAGGCAAACAGTTGAAACTGCTTCACAGAGAGCAATCTATCTCTTATTACCGAACCAATTTCGTCGTAAAATGTCTTATAAAATACAACAAGCGCTTCTGAACATCGCAAAACGTGACAATATACAATTATAGCATACACACAAGTTAATTTTATTTTATCTTTTCAATACTAGTCGGATAAAAGCAACTCACAATAGAGATTGTGATTTTAATTTTATTTTGAAATCAGTTTTTTGACAAACATTTGCTGAAATGGTTCAATCCTTGGAATCCAGTGTGAAACAATTATTGTAAATAAAAGTTCAAAATATCCTTTATACACAAATAAGGACGATAAATGAATTTAGCTCATTTTTTGTTTATAAAAACCGATAAGGAGACCCTTTTATGTCAAAACCCTCTATCCTGAAACGAGATTTCACATTTATGTGGATAACAATGCCTTTTGTTTCCTTTGACTCTGTAATTCAGTCACGCTGTATAGTACGATATAAAATCGTGCTAACAACCTTCTTTTTATATTTGTTATAAAATTTCCAATACACAATTAGGTTTTATAGAAATATACACGAATCCAAACTGTAATTTTCTTTACTTTTTAAAATATCGTTGTTGTTCAGCCGTTTATAACAAATAAAAGGATTTTTCAACGCTCCAAAAAAATATATATAAACAAAAAATTACTTGAAATATAACCTTCAATAGTAGACTAAAATTTTCATTACCACGTATATAAATTTCATGAATGGTTAAAATAAAACTTTTTTTAATACGGTATAAACCCAAATGAATCTATCACCATCATCGGTTGCCAGGGGCGAGTATATAATCATCATTGTGGACACGAAATGAGAAGTAGAGTGCAGAAGCTCTACTACCGTAGGAGAACGTTGTCGTTGTTGTTGTGTGTCTTGAGAAGCCAACAACGGCTAAGGGTGACGTGTTAATGGAAGGCAAGATCTGACGCTGTATTTCATCAAGCTGTAGGAAGACTGACGTGAACCCACGACCAATTCGCAAACTAGGACCTCGTCTTCGCTAACGTTGACACTGTTTGTTTGAATTAAGTGTATGTTTTTGCAATAATTTTTTGATCGTCAGGATTGTATAAGAGGGTTTTGGATATCTGTTTCTCGTAGTTTGACCTAACTGAAATATAGGTGCTAGTCACTGATTTAAGTGGGTTTGTTCTACCTTAGCTTTCTTTAAGTACGACTTTGAAAAGCGTGATAAATATGGTGTGAAAGATCAGGTCCACACAAGCTCACTAGCTTTTGATCGCTATGGCTATCGACATAAATCGATTCTGCAGTCTTTGGACTACGAGCAATCTGATTTCCGAAATGTGCGCGAAGGCGTTTCTTACACAGGATATTGTTGATCAGTTTTATCCAGAGTAACATGCATACTCGTACATAATCTATGAGTAGTAATAACGATGATCTAAATTCAAAAATTCTATCTTGTTTAAAAAAATTGTTCTTTTTAAGGAAACAATAATAAATTCTCTTTTTCTGAAATATATAGTTTTCAATTTAATATTGTTAATAAGAACAGTTTAGGGAAAACAAAAAAAAATCTCTATCTTCTATTTATATAGACAGTAATATTAGTTAAGTTAAGAACAACCTAAATAAGTTACGAGAAAACCTTTTACGTTTTCTCATAACATGTGTAGGTTGTTCTTATACACAAAATTTAAGGGGCAAGTTACGACACCCTAACTCCTACCGTAACTGCCTGCCGAGAAGAACAACGTCGACGCGTTAAAATGGTTTAATAAGATTTTCCACTTGAATGAAACCAATGTTTAAACAAAAGTTCACAAGGATACTTTGTCTTTTCAAGGACATGAAAGAGTCCTAAATAACCATAGAAATGTTTTCCATCGGAAACACTTAAAACGTGAAGGAACAAGTTAATGTTTCGATTGTAGGAAAAATACCCGTCTGGAAGTAATAAATTACGTTCAAGGTGTGCCTTATTTTGTTAGCAACATTTATTCAATTAAATTGAGACAGCATAGTTCTAATAAAATTGGAACTATATCTGTTATTTAAAACTTTTGCGAATAAATTTTATGTTATTGTTTATAATTTTGATTATTTAAAATTGAATTGAAATCCTAACCTTAACTAATTACATAAGTAGCTGTAATCATTTTGAAATAACGAATAATGTAAATAAGAAATTTACGTCTGGTTCTTAAGAATGTAACAATGAAAACTTAAATATGTAGGAATTGCGTTGAATACTACTAATAACACTAATGAATATTATTATAACACCAGAGGTGGAAACTGGGTCATCCGGGAGAAGATAAAGTCCTGGAAAAGTGGAGCTTTTATTGAAGTATAATTTTTGTGTATTCAGACATATTTTCGACATATTTATGACTTATTATTATAGTCATAATGGTAATAATCGTTTTCTCGTAATATGGTACTCTTTGGCATTTGATCTATAGAAATTATATTTCGTCGACGTTATGTTTGTCTTTTAAATTACAGATTATTTCGTGTCTTGCATTGACAGGACAAACGTAAAAAATGTTATTTTATAATAATAATAATAAATAAATATATGGGACACACACACGGTCAAGTAAGTAACTTAATACTTGTGTTATGAGTGACAGACAACTAGTGAATATATATATTGTTTAAATACATACTTAAATACAAATATACACCCAGACTCAAAGACCAACTAATTCATTTATAGAAAATGTTCGGCGGGAATCGAACCCGCGACCCGCGGAGCTGAAGGCAGGTTCACTACCCACTGCGCCAACGGGCTAGTCAAATTCACATATTTCACATCTTTACTAATATTACAAATGCGAAAGTCTGTTTGTGGATTACGCTTTTTAATATCTATCAAAATTAGTAAAATTCAAGATAAAAAAAATCTCACTTTTCCTTCGCGGATTGGAAGTACTTATCATTGTGTGTGGTATGTAGTGCTTGTATGGTGTGTTGTTGGTGGTGGCGTTTTGTGATTGTGGTGACCGGTTCTGCATGTTTAAGGTATGTGAACGTTTTCTGTTTCCTACACTTAGAATTATATAGATTTTCTTAACAAACGCGGAATATAGCAAAATAATTCTATTATAACTTCCACAAAATAACACCATTAGACATAAAACCTATTTTTATGTCATCATTATAATTAATATTGCAATATAAATTATAATATCAATCTTTAAAACCATAACACGCGGCGGCGTAGAATACTGATTAATCCTTAAATGAAAAAAGAGACTATAATATAAAACAGACTATAATAAAATACAGGATTTATAAAAAAAAATATCTGAAAGATTTATATAAGGCCTCATTTTATTTTATCATAAGTCAACGCGAAAGTATAAGCTGGTTCTACTACTATATTATAACGTGAGGTTAAATAAATAACCTACAAATATCTAGGCGCGCAATGTAAAATAAATTAACATTTCAGACATAAAATCAACAACCCGTTTCAATTAACGTACACACATCAAAATGGATTACCAATCAATTCTGCCTTTATAAAACTAACTTGATACATTTTGTCCTGTTGATATACCCAATTACCGTTACTGATTGTCATGGCTTCAGCCTTTTTATAAATCAATTGGGTATATATACCTCGTACCTAAGTCGTGATATCTGACAGACTTTTCGGATTTATAATATTCGTATAGATAACGTAATATGAAACTGAGAGGTCCTCGTATTTATAAAATTACTAGCTTTTACCCGCAACTTTGTTCGCATGGACTGTAGTCTTGGAATAAACCAGTAGCTTCTGTCCTTTTCCAACCCTAAAAATATTTCTCGGTTGACAATAGATGGGGGTTTTCAATGTCATCCTTCGTGTTAATTCCTATGTAATTAACAAGATATCTGTATCCTATATGATGCACCGTTGTATAAAGAATATTTGTGCCAAATTTCATTGATATTGGTTCAGCGGATTCGCCGTCAAAGAGTAACAAACATACATCCATACCCACAAACTTTAGCATTTATAATATTAGCAGTATTTATTTATTTTGTAAATTTATAAAATTATTTCGTAAAAAGCATTAGACACTCTTAAAATATCCTAAAATACCGACCATTCCATTAATATTAAATTTCATCACCATAGTCAGTTGGCTACTTTATCAACAAAAATATCACCAACATTTAAAAACCAAAGAGGTGTATAAGGGGGTATGTTTTATTTAAAATCAAAAATACTTAGGTATTACTTATTTTTTGCCTTTCTCAGGCTATCACGGTGACAACTCGGTTCGTAACGACCGACACAATTTTGCTGACGTGTCTAACTTAAGAACGTTTAAATTTAGACGTTAATAACTACAAAAAAAGACTGAGTTTGTGTACACAAATCACAAAAGTTTCGAATTCAATTTGCTGTCAACCGAAAATATTCGTCTATCAAGACATCATCGCATAATTGACATTAAAAACTCATCATGCGATAAACAGAAGGAAAACATAGCAAGAAAATCTTTACTCGGTAAATTATTTCAGAAAAATATTTTACTCACCAACTCATATATTCAATGAGAATAAAAGCCTGTCCAGGTGCGAGATATAAAGAGCCTGTGACTACTTATTCTCTTTGCATTATTATCTCAGCCCTTTGGTAAGGTATTATTTTCATCATCAGATTAATTTAAAAATATATTTTTGTACTCACTCAATATTCATACATTAAGCTTGTGTAAGATTAAGAAAAAATATAAAACAACTGTTGGGACCCGTGACTTCGTTTGCGTTTAGTTTACTGTTAAAATATCCCTAATTATGTACTATGTAGTTTTTTTCATGCCCCGCATATGAAAAGTGGGATTTTTTTTATTCTATATATTCAATTGTACCATTCATCATTTGAATGAAACAGACAGATAGAATCACCGACATTCACATTTGTACTATGTAGTATGAATATTAATAATGCATAACTTCATTACATTACACATTATATTGTATATTATTCATAAGGGACGGATAAACACTTTTAAACATATGTCATTTGAGATCGTGCACTATGTACGACAGAACTAAGTCCAAAGGTAATGTGCATATATCGATAAACAAGGCGAGTTTTATCTTATGAATATAAGGAACACAAGTGGGGATTGACAGTTTCATTAACCCTCCATATACTCGTATATAATAGGTTCGTTTTGTTTGGCTGACACGTAATCGATACGCGATTGGGACTGGTTTGAAGCCCAAGCACATCGTGGGCGAAGAGGCGGACGGATGAGTTTAATGTTCTTGTTTCTGAACCTTTGCCATATATGGACTTAAATAAACGTCATGGCTAAATATAATATACAATTTAAACCTTAACTTAATTCAACATCATTCACAATCGTATTTGTTACAGGATATGTAAAGTCAATTAGCTGTAAAGTCCAGTTATTTGATATATACCTAACTTCTCGCTATGCTGTATTGAAGAAGCTGAACATCAGTCTCAAATCCTTACCAAGAAGCTTTAAAGTAAGTAACAAGTAACCAAGTAGGGTTCTAGATTTTGGTGTGTAGGAGCTTAGTTGGTAAGAATATCCAACGCCTTACTCCTCTAGGCGCAATGATTGCTGACTGCGACTTAGTGCCATAAATAACAAGTACCAACAATAACAATATAGTAAGAGACATCAAAAAATATCGCTAGATAAAACATAATGCCAAAATTAGGGGTTAAAATTTTGAATTATCGATTCGAAAGATAACAAAAAAAATAACCACAGAATACCTGACTACAAAGTCTAGTAATGTATAACTAATGCATGCAACAAAAACAAAATTTCTGTATTGTTTGAATTTCAGCGTAATTTAAATTCATGTCTCGTGTCATAGGATGAAAGCGTACGAGCTTAACCAATGAATGAGACTGTTAAAGTAATTACGTCATCACACATCAGTCATCAGCTGGCGGTTGACAAATAGCTATTAATGTCTCGTTGCAGATCAACGAGGTGTTACGAGTGAGGCGTATGAATATGCCAATCGGTAGTTGATTACCGGACCAATCCCGTTTCAGTCAAATGCGATATGTTAATTGATATCAATAACTTGACAGTTGAGTGTCATTTCGACCGATGGAATGTCTTTGTTGGATAAAGATTTGTTGTCATAAATCATCTTCCTGCTTAGGGGCAAGTGGGATAAGTCCCACTCTAAGTGGGGTCGGCACAATATGTTATAAACATGCTGTCACATGATTTCGCTGCGTTTTTACGACCGGCCGCCTGCCTGACGTCAACTTACCTCTGTCGTATTTTACGACACCTCGGTAGGAAATGAGGGTGGTACTATTCTACTTAGCTAGATAGCAGTCGGCTAGAATAAAGATTTCTTGTATTTAAGTAAATTTTCTACTACGTACCATATTGTAAAAGTTTCGCTAATATAAACATATAATACTTGTTAAATCCCAGTGAGTGTTCGAATTGGAAGAAAATATGGGTAATTTTCAAGGACAATACGAAAAACAACATTTTTTCCTCCTAAAAACTGCCCATGGATGAAAACTAAAGATGTTTCAAGTGGCTAAGACGTTCAGCATCTTTATAAAGATACACATAGTCACTCACTAACTACGAAGCGTAACATATAGAATGATATGTCAAATAAAACACACATACGTGATATCTAGTGATCGATTCTCTAGATTTCAGAGTATATATTTTTTACTACAAGTTCGGGTTTATAAATTAGAACTGGTATTTTATGTAATCCATAACTGTTTTGAGTTTTTCTAAATTTCTTGGAAAATGAAAATTAAAATATTGGACAATAGAAAAAAGTAACGAATATTGCTAAATGTTTTTCCATGAATAAAACACATATTACAACACCATAAAAAAATTAAGATTTCATAAGAAAAAGTGATTTAGAGCAGCGCACTCTGCACTAACCCATCTTTACACTCGCCATAATCAGTTTACATCGTAACCGCTGCTAACATTCAACAATAGCATTGCACAAGTCCAATAACGCATCAATGCACGTTTCGTCGCACTACCAATATCAGGAAATCGTCAAAATCGCAACGCTTCTATACAATCAGAATATTTTAAATAATATTCGATATGTTTGAGAGATAACAATTTTTAAAGTATCATGATTTTTGAAGATGTAAACTATTTACGTAAGAACATAAAAATATTTTTTTCAAATCATATTATATAATTAAAAAATGTTGAGGGATCTTGCGCCATAGTACAAAACGAATATTCAGATCTCTGTGAAGATTTCTTGTGAAGTGTTTCCAGTGATCATCTTTGGATGTCACGATTCTTTTCATCAGGCAAAACAACATAAAACCTGTTACTCAAATGCTCAAAGCCAGTACCGATCTGAACTGATTTGACTTATTAAATGATAAAACTCATTATGATAAGTAATGTCATGAACAGCACTAAAGATTTTTATAATTTTTTTTAAAATTTGGGTTGTTTCAAGCAGCAGGAAAACTGACCTATTGAAACCAACGTGTAAAGCCACTTTCGTAATACTGTGTTACTGTTCAGTCATTGAAGAGAGTTATACTTTGTAAAAATTAACAAATATCAACAATGAAAAATGAAAATCTAATACAAATAATTTTCCAAATGGTGTTTCCCGATTCATTTGATCAAAGCTAATAATGCTATTTACAAATGTGAGACATCAATTATTTGAATTAATTTCAAATTTATTTTTATCGAAGTTTAAATAGAGAATAAATTAAAGACAAGAATTAGAACATGAAATAATGATTGAATAATAAAATATACTTCAGACACTTTAGTAGATTATAAAACTACCATCCATATCTATAGAACATATGTTTCTCGCCTATAAAAAGTTTATAACTATGTGAAGTATATTGGTTGTATACAAGGTGTATGTAATCTTAACAAAGTTCGTATCGTATAATCTTGCCATTATATCTAGAGCTTAAGATGGAATTCAAGCGTGCATCTGTAACGAGCCGGTTGCATGGAATACAATCCCCTCTCGACTTAATGTAGAAAGCTTTCGAATGCAAGAGCATTATAAAATATTTTTATGTATTTCCAACGAACATGTATGCTACGAGTATGTTACTTTCTTCATCATTCATTATTTACATTTTAACGTTATGGGTCATTAGTTTAGCGAGCAAAGGTCAGTAAATGTTATTATTATTTTATATTCGTCTATTTCTTTGTAGTGTTTTTCTTATTTTGTGGTCTGTTAAATTAGACTTTCATACAATAGCTTACGTTATTGTAGCGTAAATCTTAAGCCGAACATAGTTTAAACAAGTGTCCTGCCTAGTCGAATATGTATGAACAGATGTGTTGCATGTGATGCAGCTACATTGGTATATTGAATGGTTATTACATGAAGGGGAATAATATTAATCGTAATATCTTCGCCTACGATAATATTAATTTCATGATTGAGTTCATTTGGTAGTCTGTCAAAATATCACAAAGTCAGTAAGTTTTCAAATGTAACTGACATAATATATGTGTCCCAAGAATGGTAAATAAGATAATTTATAGAATTAAACGTAACTTTGCGAAGATCCATAATACAAAAGTAATAATTAAATTATTTGGCTATAATCCTCGATATACTTTATCGCAGATTATAGCAATATAATTTTATTATTACTTTGGTGAATAAGATTGCAATTTAATTATACATGAATTAGCATCGTACAGTAGAGCTTTACACATATGAAGATTATTAATTACATATATTCATCGTAATACCAGTTATTTATAATTTTTTGTAAAGATCTTTTTGTTAAATAATCATAATTAATGCAATAACTAATGCATACGATTTGAAAAGTTTATTCCAAAACTTTGAAGTCACGCATCATTCTCTCGTCATACATTTACATGTCGTCTGCACTCAGCTATAAAATATAATGTTAATACGAAAGTACTAGAAAATAGTTTCAATTACACGTTGAGAAACTTTAGAAGCCTTGAACTTAAGAATAATTTCGGATTGAGCTCATTTAACTTCGAGAAAATAGACGTATTTTCATTCAAGCTTTAATAATGAGCAAAAATATCTACTCACTTATTAATGCATTGTATTTGTACAACATAATCTAACTGAAAATAATTGCCAAAAATATTTTTTTAAATACACACTCATCTTTTATTTATACTTAGAATTAACCAACAATTTTTTGTTATTGTTTTAATTCTATTGTAGTCTCATAATCGTTAAATATTGTAATTTATTTGAAAATCGATAGGATTATCTTTTTCCATTTTTTTTGTTTATTATCTGTTGTGCTAAAATAATTATTTATCAAATGTAAAATTGACGGTCTTTCATACATTGTATGAGATGTATATTTATTATATATGTTCTGGATTTCAATGTACTGCTTATAAAACGACTATTTTCTTTAAGGTAAAGCGTAGCAATATTATTGTGAATCAATCTCCTAGATGAAGCTTCGGTAGCGCTAGCAATACGAGCGTTTAAGGTCTTAAACGTCTTAAGTAAATCTATGCCGTGCTATTTAGTAAACGAATGGTACGTTTTATTTACTGATCCTGTATATTTAAAATATGTATAAGAGCGAATAGTTCGATTTTCGTTCGGATATAGATTGACTACGAATTATAGCAAAATAATTTTATCTTGACATTGGTTTTATGAAAATTCCATGCAATAATTATTAATTATTATTTAGTTATATGGGTATTGCAAGTTCATATTTCTTTTATATACCTCTTTGTGTACAGTTTATTATTTATTTAAATAACAATAGTGTTTGAATGTTTTAAGTAACAAGTAAAAAAAATAATTCTGAGATAATTAGAACCGAAAACTCAGTGCGAATATTTAACAATATTTATTGTTTTCAGATCATTGTTTCAACATCAACAGCGTAATAACTGTGACTTCAGTTTTAATTAATATTCCACAAAACATTCACATTATTTAAACACAATGGCAAAATTTGATTTTCACGAAACAATAGTGCGCAACTACCCTATCAAATCTCGGTTTGTCCAGTGAACTCTCGTCTTGAAAGTTGCGGTGCGGTTAAACACGCGTAATCGCGCTGCCGGCCGGCGTGCCACTGGCCGCCCGCCCCTCTCGGCGGCCCGCCCGCCCTCACGCGCAATGACGCCTGACGCACCACATCTCAGCCTATACTATCATTTCCTTCCTAAATGGAATACAGCCAAAAATATTACCAAAAACTTGCACTTTATGGTGACATTAGCAAATTCAAAGTCCATTAAGTCCACTTCTGAGACGATTTTAACATATTGACTTAATATCGTACTTATTGTTTTTAATAAGACAGTTAATAAATTTAAAATTATATATCATCAATTTTATTTAAAGGTAACGGTAGCCTAATTTCGGAAATATAAAAAAAACATGGAAATTGTTTCCGCTGTGGCTCGTTAAATTTATTTAATTTATCTAATAATTCTGTCTCACATTTAACATTTAGTTAATGATTTTAGATAAATCGATTTTGAACTTGTGTTTTTGCTTCCCAGCAATATTGGAAAAAGCAACGGGTACAAAAATATATGAGTTCACGTTTCATTAAACACGAGTTGGCTAAAGCGTCAAGTGTACACATTTTTGGAATTTCCGTCACAAGCAAACGATCTTATAAAAATCCGAGATTTAATATTGTAAAGAATATACATGATTCTGGATCTATTCCAAATTCATCAGTGAGAGAACTGCTTTCATCTAGTTATGGACGTTTTATGTCCTAGAAACGTACTGATGTCAATTTAACGAAAATTTGAGGAAAATTGAAAATTCACATATTTATTTGATTTCAGTATCTGTATCTGAATTACAAGTTGTAATAATTTAAGTCGTACTTGTAAGGGGCGAGGTGAGATACTAATCAATTACTTATATTTCAAAATAATATCAGTTTTTTTCGTTTGATTAAACGTCCATTGTGTCACGCTAAAAATATATAGCGTGAACAAACAAGTTTTCTTTGAGGAAATATATATATAACAACAACAATACAACAACACAATAAATTACAAATACTTCATTACTGAGTAAATAAAAAAACTAAATATATATATTCTATATATATATTTATTATAATATAATATATATATTGAACGTGGGATCCTCTTCTCAGGATTAACGACACGAACAGTGGTTTGCTGCGATACGGAGTGACTATTTAACGACTTGGGACCCTAAAATCCTTTGGTTCATAAAGCTTAGTACCCCGCCCATCGTCACCTCAGCTTCTTAACTCGTTTGGCTATGTTGGTAATCCTATTTTTTCTACAGATGTAGTTATTTCTGACTTGTACACTATATGTTACGGACACGTAAATAAATGAACTGTAAATGAAATTAGTTAAGTGTTTTAAGTTCGTAGAATTTGCACAGTAATAGACGCAGCAGCGGATTTTTCGTAGCTCATACAATACAAAAATGATTAACCTTTATTAATAAGAATATGTTTTTTATTTCATACAAGATAGCGCTTGTAGTCAGCCAAATACTATCAGCTTTAAGATTCCACTGGCCTTGACAGTTATCGGGCCAGAATTGCATACTTTTGCAAAAAACTTTGAAAGATGAATTTTAAGCTCACCGCACATAAACCGCGATAGCAAATATACTTATGATTTTTATAGCTAGCTTATGTCTGCAGAATAGGTTTTATTTTCACGGACAACTATGAATTTAAACTCGTCATAACCGAAAATAGTTAACACCGTGTGGTATCTGGCTGAGTAGAATAGACCACCCTCTTTCCTACAGAGGTGTCGTAAAAGGCGACTAAGGTAAGTTGACCCACCGTGTGGTATCCACATGGCCACCCTCTTACTTACCGAGGTGTCGTTAAATACGACTGAGGCATCAGGCAGGCGGCCAGTCATAAAAAAGCAGCCAAATCACGTGACAACTTGTTTATAACATGTTGTGCCGACCCCCATTAAGAGTGGGATAAGGGCAGGAGAATATTGATAATTGATTAAGGCAGATTTTATATCGAAAATATAAACACCGTTAACAACTGAAGTTGTATGAATTTTTTGGTTCTAATATAACTAATACTGGTAAGCTTCAACAAGACCTCTTATCCAGTCCCGTAGGTCTTACTAAAACTTTAAGGTATTGTTACTAAAACTTTACGGAAGTTTTAGTAAGTATAAGTACTACGGAACTTACAAGCTTTTGAAATATTTATAAATTGACGTAGACTTAATACAACATATTTTTAATGGAATTTGAACACATATACCCTAGGCAAGGCTAAACGTTTAGTATACGCACACTGCACGAGTTACCAGAATGTTAATAAATATAAAAACTCCCTAAAGAATATGAGCAATACTTATAACAAAAGCTGAGATAGCTCCGAACATTTTCTCCTCACATACAAGTACATCATCTCCGCCGTGTGGTATCCGGCTGAGTAGAATAGTACCACCCTCATTTCTTACCGAGGTGTCGTAAAAGGCGACTAAGGTAAGTTGATTCACCGTTTGGTGTCCGGTTAAGTAGAATAGACAACCTTCTTTCTTATCGAAGTGTCGTAAAATATGGCTAAGTTGACGTCAGGCAGGCGGCCGGTCATAAAAACGCAGCCAAGTCATGTGACAGCATGTTTCTAACATGTTGTGCCGACCCCGCTTAGAGTGGTATAAGGGCAGGAAGATGATACGAGTACATTATCTAAGAATTCAAAATTATTATGCTAAGAATAATTAAGTGATTCCCCCAAAAATCTTAAGCTTATGTAACATATAATAAAATAGCTTATCCTTTTTCTCGCTCAAGCGTATTCACAGTATTTCAAGACGCCAAAATTGTTATCTAAACTTCACGTCGTTGACGTTTTATTTGTCAGCAAGTATTTGACTAACCATTCTAACTTAATACATATTTTTGGCCTCTTAACATACCAATGTAAATAATAGATTGCTTGAACGCTTGATTATTAAAATTTAAATAAAAATTTAATTGAAACAAAAAACCTTTGTTGTGAGCTACACACTTTCAATTATAGGTACACCATTTAAGATATTGTGCTTTAGAACTTTTTTAAATCTTGCAAAGGCTCAGCATTAATTTTTTATACCCCCTAGAGTCTAATGTGTAGGTATATTGTGATTTATAGAAGCAGGATTTACTTTGCGGAAGTCCATAGTAGAGAGAAGATACAACAGAATTACTTTGCCATAATCCGCGTTTGTTAGGAGAATCTATGTAATGCCACACCACACACAAAATCGCAATGCCACTTTGCATTGCGATTTTGTCGTGGCGCCTATCCTCCTGATGATGCTCCGGTTTCAGGGCGAAACGATCGTAGAGATTATGGTAGTGAGTGTGTGTAATGCTTGTGTGGAGTGTTGGCGTTGGCGGCGTTTGGTCCTTGTGGTGACGTGTCCTGCATGTATAAGCTATGTGAGTGTTACCTTCTTCATACACTTAGCATTTCATAGAATTTCTTAACAATTGCGGATTACGCCAAAGTAATTCTGTTGTAGCTTCTGTGTATACAGTATTCACTCTTAACATTGTTGTCTAATCACTTCCAATCTAGTTACAAAGGTTTTCCAAATCAAAACGAAGTTCAACAATCCGGTTAAGTTCGTCTTTCAAGATGTTGGATACGGATTGACATAATGTATTTTGTCTATAAACACTTTAGCACCGGGTGTATACAGTCTAGTCTAGATTCTACATCAAATACCACAAACACCAAAGAAAGCGCCACCACTAAATTATCTAACACTTTTAATCAATTTTCTTTTTAAACATGGACACATATATTCACCTAAAACTTAGAGGATCCTTTTTAAACGGCGAAAAACAATCATCATTCATAAATACTGTTTCCATATAAACGCAATTATAGTAATAGAAAACATATGTAAGTTGTACGGTATTACGTTATTCGTCAGGAATATAGTGTACATCAGATATCATAAACGTTAACAATTTGCCGCCTACTGTTGGCAAACTCATTACAACTAGGGATGAGAGTTGGAGTAGAAAAATAAATAAATCATCGATTTTTCTCCTTTCAAAATAAATCGATTTGTAAAAAATCATTTAACTCAAAAAGCAAAATCAATTATTTATCATTTTATCTGACTATTTGAAAAGATGCCTTTTTGAATCGTAACAATTAATTAAAGTACATGAGGACAAATTAAATGTATAGTACGTCATAACATATATAGTAACAGATACGCTGCTTTTGAAATTCGATTAAAATGTGTTTGACTACATTGGTTTTATCCAACAATGCATATTCATATCTTAAAAAACAAGAAAAAAATGAGTAGAAAAAGAGAAAGAGAACATTCGGTTTTTTAAATCGATTAATAATATAAAGAAAAATGAATACCAAAAATGGATTATATTAATAAAATAATCGTTTAATATAAATATCGATTATTTTTTGACATCCCTAATTACAACAATAGAGCTTTCATACATTCCGAAGGAACATCTCAAATAGATATAAGTGGAAGGAAAATTAGTAAAAAAGACATATTTTCTGCTAAATTACAAGGACAACAAATGTCATGTTCGCACAGTAATTTTTATCACGATTATTCTACATGACCAATAATACGCGACGAGTTAGTAATAATAGTACTTTGTCCGATTAATCTATACCATTTGGAATAAAATTTAAATAGGAATTCGTTTGCATAAAATGTAGAATTATCTGTTTTAGACAACAAACGCAAAAGCAGCTTTAAATACAATGTTATTAAATGCTGTCCTATTTCTCTCAAATTATTTACGTAACGTTCACAATTCCGAACAAAGAATATAAGAGTGAAACAAAAAGCCGTTGTCTAACCAAGTATATAATCTATACCTCAGAGATGACCTTTTTAAAACTTAACTTATTACCACGCAAAGTTTTGAGCAACGTTTAAACATATGAAGCTAGCACTATCATCATACTGTTAATTAACTACTTTAGAGTTAATACTTAAGTAGTATTCAATAAAACGTGCAATTTCCCAACGTCGTTATATAAGCCTTGGTTTATCAAGAATTATTGAGAAATAGTTTGTTAGAACTTCAAATTTTTTAGTGTGGGTAGTTTATCTTACATGCTTTCATCATCATCATTCTCTTGCCCTTAACCCATTCTAAGTGGGTTCGTCACAACATGTTATAAAAATGTTGTCACATAATTTGGCTAGGTATTTTAAGACCGATAAGTGTGAGAAAAAACCAAATAAGTGTGTGGATTTCAATTTTAACATACATTGTAATATTAGGAACGTTTTATGAAAGCACGATTGTTTTCAATTATTATGGTTGTCTTACTTAGCTATTCATGCTAAACACAATGTCGACGTATAATACTTCCAAAGCTTTTATTTTTTAGTAACAAAAGTTGCGAAAATTAATTCGTCACAACTGAAAAGTCAGTCAGTCTGTCTATTAAGATTTCAAGATATTGATAGATAGATTATTATCGTTGTGCTACGAAAATTATAATGTCACAATTTTGTATGTCTGTTAATCAATAATTCAAAACCGCTGAGCGGATATTGATTAAAATAAGAGCACAAATTTACACAAAACAACCAGTAATTATATTCCAGTAATAAGGTCCACGCAGTCGACGTCACGGACAGAAACTAATTTATTTTTTTATTAGTACTCCTTATAGTTAATAATTTTGAAATTCTTCGTCAATTACCTAGTTCAATATAATGTAATATAGTCATGGTTTTGATTCACGTTAATTTACTAATATTATGGAAATACAGTAATACATGGTTCTAGTAAGGCGTATAATGATTTATTTCACGAAATTGATATATTCAACGATAATATATTTTCTTTCAAAAATAAAATAAGAAAAATACTGTATTAAATACATTAAATAGTTAAGCTCTTAACTTACTAATATTTGTGTAACATTTTTTAGTGGAAACTTTATTGATGTATGATATATATATATATATATATATATATATATATATATATATATATATATAATGATATATATATGATATATATAATATTTTTTTAGTAATAGAACCATTTTTTGTTTCCCAAATAAATATATAAAAACCCTCTGTATTTCTTTTACTATATTATACTATTTATATTTCACCTAACCTGAGTCACCTGGAAACATTTGTATCTCGCATTGACAAATTGGTTAATATGTATCTATTGTCTTTCAAATATTTAAACTGTATTATAATCATCGAGTTATTATACTGGAGCAGGGAAACCATAGACTGTAAATAAGAGTGCCACAATAAATAATAAGAGGAAAGATAAAACTTGTCTACTTATATTTGTCTTATCACACATAAAAAAAGAGACAGATACAATCTCATTTGCTTATTCTTTATTGTAATAGGGCACATTTACGGCTGACTTTCCAACTCTAGTATAATAACTCGACGATTATAATATTTCTATTGATTCTGATTTGTAGAGGGTAGTGTATTGAATTAATATAGACCTAAAATTTTATATTTATTAAAAAAAAACAGGAAAACAGTTCTCCCTTATAAATTTATATTACGGGAAAACATTGACAGTGTGACGTTATTAGAATTGGTTGCACTAAATTTTTACAACCCCGTTCATATTTCGCTATAGTAACGCGCAATATTGATAGTAATATACATTTAGTTTAAGGTATATTTATTCTTTCTTATTGTTATAAAACTTATCCATGAAATAAATGAAAAGTGAGATATACACAATAAAATTTGTTTTAAATGCAGAGACAATCGTAATTTCGTACGAAACTAAATTAATTATTAATATTATCGTTTTTGGTGGACATCGACACTTAGACATAAAATAAATACGGCATGACACGGCATAAGATTCAAACATCACTATGTTTGAATCTATATATTTCGTGTCGTTTAAATTCTCTTCATCTAGTCGTTTACTAACATTGTACCTTCTTCAAACTGGAAGCTATTTAAAAACTCAACACTTAAAGTACCTACTTGTAAAGCTTTTGATTAATTTTTGGAACTAAAAATACTTTATATCACTTTTAGCCGAGTTATAAAAAAACAAAGAACTTAAACAAGTAACGACCATCCTAACGGTAAAACCGGAAACAGAATATCGTTAAAATTTTATTCATAGTCAGTTCTGCAAAAGTTAATCTAAAAAACACGAGTTAAGATTATTATTTATTTAGCCGCCGCCTACTTAAAGCTCAGTAATATTTTTCGCGAAAATTAATGTTGTACAAACAAAATATTATTCAGAAAGAATCTAACCGAAACCGAAAAATGAAAAGCAACATAAAACAGCGGTAAATGCAAGTCACATTTACGCAATTACTGCTCTGTAGGTAAAGTCTGTTACCCCATTTTACCCCTATTTTCATTACATATATTTTCTATACCTTGTAACAACTTTGTATAGGGAACAACAATATAGTGAACAGAACCTTTAAAAATTTAATTGACCAATTTTTGCCTTGGACGATTGGGTTCAATTAATTTTAGATCTGTTGCATTGTACATCAATATAATATTATTATTATACTTAATTATAAGAATAGATACCGTCAATTATTATGTAGCGCCAGAATTGTTTTAACTTTTGACAAAAAAGAAATTTTAAATTGTCATATTAAATGTTCGACTGTTATTAACAGAAACTGAAGAAATTAAAAGAAACTAAAAGAAACTAAAAGACTGTTATTAAAGATCCAGCTATAAGGTACATGAAAAATCAAGTTTTAGTTTTATTAACTAGTCAAAATGCATCCATTAAGGATTACACACTCATCATCCTCCTGCCCTTATCCCACTCTAAGTGGGGTCGGCACAACATGTTACAAACATATTGTCATATGATTTGGCTCCGTATTTTACGACCGGCCGCCTGCCTGACGTCAACATACCTTAGTCGTATTTTACGACTCCTCGGTAAGAAAGAGGGTGGTCTATTTTACTCAACCGGATACCACACGGTGGGTCAACTTACCTTAGTCGCCTTTTATGACACCTCGGTAAGAAATGAGGGTGGTCTATTCTACTCAGCCGGATACCACACGGTGGGTCGACTTACCTTAGTCGCCTTTTACGACACCTCGGTAAGAAATGAGGGTGGTACTATTCTATTCAGCCGGATACCACACGGCATCCATTAAGGATTACACACTGTATACATATAAAACTATAATAAGTTTTTGCCAAAGTTCAGTATTACATCTAAACGGATATGAATATCATATAGTTCTGTAAGAACTATTCATAAAGTATGAAAATAGTAAAAACTAAACAAACATTTGAAGAGTTAAAGCAATCCATTGAATTAAACGTTGCTATAAGCGGGGTTAATTAACTCCGTCTTGGCCGCTCCTTTATAAATACTTCTAAGATTTGCCCCGTACTTGCTAGCAACGTAAAAGCCCGGTCCAAAGTAAATAGCGTTCCATTAGACCCAACCATCGGCTGTCACAAGCTAAACGTGAAAACAATGCGCTTTACGCTTTTTGCAATGCCACTTCTTGCCTTCAAAGGTAGAATGATACGCACCGATACAAGCCGATGTGATGTTTGCACATTGAGAACAATGACTTTTCAATTCAAAGCAAAATAAATGCTATTACAGAGGATCGGCTTTTATAAAGTGAAAAATCGATGGCTCTGCGTTGACTTTTGCAACCGTCAATATACGATACCCGATTTGTGAACTGACTGTCATTTTACTAGTTCTGACAGAACGTGAGGACAGTATAAGTTGCACGTGCTGCGCACTGAATATTTGATGTTTACGTTATTTCTCAGTCTCGTTTATGCGTTCAAAGTTTTGTCTAATTTTCTAAGATATCTTATTTAAGATTGTTACTTTGTTGTTTGGAATTACCTATAGTACCTATAGTTATAATGACAAAAATTTTCCTGCATTGAAATTTTGAACATAAAAGTAGTTATTGTGAGTTAACCATGAGAGATAGAGACTTGTTGTCGCGGACTCTTGTGTAGTATTTGTGTAGATCTACAGTTCTCTAGTACAATACTTTAGTGTATCTCTGTGATTTACGCGGTGCATGCGAGTGAAGCTCCCAGCAGTCGAGTTTTTTTTTTAAAACGCGCTACCTTATCAACTTAATTAACATAAAAAGGTAATGCAATATTAACCTAAACCTTCTGGAAGAGTTCCACTACATTTTAGTACAAAATTCCGTTTCGTAGACTTGGAGAAAATCGGTCACATACATACAGCTTTTCGAGACTTTGTTTTATATTAAGTATAGATGTTATGCTCGAATCACCAAAATCCGAATAAATTTATTCCAAATATTTGATCAAATTTTGTGTGATTTTCGCTATGTTTAAACGTTCTTAAATATAGTAACTCAAATATTTTAAATATTAGTAATCGATTGGATAATTATTTTCCGCCATTTGAAGAACAGCAGATGTCGTAACGTCTGTCTCAAGAAAATTTTTAATTAGTTTAATTAGTTTTCTTCAACATCGGTGCAAGTGCCGAAATTCTTTAATATTAATGAATTTAGTCTTTGAATTTAAGATAAATTCAATTTATTACTGTTCCTTATAAAGTAGAATAGTACAGTACAATGTTATTTTATTTACATTATTCTCAAAATTATCAAAACTTAGAAAGTTACTGAATTCGTTTATAAATATTAAAATTCTAGATTTTTTTATCAATTTATCAATAAAGAAATTTTAGATAATGATAGTATGCCAAAACTTTCATTTGCCCAATGTCAATTTAACAAATTTCTTTGTTTATTACCATATGTATTGTGTACATTGTATAATTACAATACACTTAAACATTATCATTTTATCAATTTTCTTGAGAGTTCGTTTAAAAATGTAAAAATGAAAATCTAGATGTGAGTGATGTGATGACTATTTAATGTTCTAGATTTTTGAATACCATCGTTTCAATTCAAACTAAAATTTGCATTAGTACTTGAAAGACTAAAGCTCGCGCAACGTCTAAAAAAAAATTGAAAAATATTTTTATTTACTAAAAGTATTTTATTCAACTTTACCTCTCCACTATCACAAATTTCCTCTTTATCTGAACTAACGACCTTAAAAATCATCTATCTTCTTTAGAAGCTTCAATATAATATTCTAGTACGTATAAAACCTAATGAAAAATAAATTATACTTGTTTATTTATGCCGTGGCGTTAAAAAGGTAAACAGCTATTAATAACTGCAAGGCTCGTGAACGCTGGGTCGCCCGATTTCCAAAATTATTAGTATAGGCGCTTTAATAAAACAATAAAATATTTTTGCATAGGAAAAAACGTTTTGAGTGTAAATAGCTCATGAATAAGTGCTTCGGATGGGTTTGAAACTAGTCGGGCTAACCCTTTAGAACATGAGGTGAGTATGATGAAGTTATGAACGACGAAATTGAATATAATTCGTACTTGAAACCAAAAATATGGATAATATAGTATATATAGTATGGTAAACATTCAGTCGAATCGCACCTCCGTTCATAATTTTATGGGTTACATGATATATGAACGCAGAGAAATACAATGTACAAAACATTTTATCTCACCACATTTTAAAACCATAGAACGCAATTTATTAAAAGGTTATAAGAAAATAAAAAAATATCATTTAAAAAGCATCACCGCCGCCCTCCTTAGCAACGTGGATTAACAATGTTGATGCCTTATCTGCGCTGAACAATAGAAACGCTGTCTACACATTTCATTTCTATAAAATATTTTTCTAAAAAAACTTACCTTATAAATCTTAACGTTGCGCTAAAAGCTTTAGTTTTAGCCTTCTTTTATTTCTTACCTGTAACAATGAAAGGAGAGGTTATTTTATTTTCTGTACATAAGGTAAACACTTTTCTTAGTTCAAATATTTTCATTTACCTATTTACAAAAGTAAGAGTAAAATTATTTTGCTATAAGCCGCGATGAAGTAAAATAGAAATAATAAAATGCTAAATGTAGAGTGGAAAATCCATTGTCCATTGGATTACCCACTCTACGTATAGCATTATTTACTCATCGCATATTATAGCAAAATAATTTTATTATTACTTTTGTATTATGGATCTCCGCAAAGGAACGCTTACTTCTATGAATTATACTCGTATACATATTTATTATTTTCACAATACATCACTCTTCCACAACCCTTAGAAGTAAAGTAACGATTTTATGATTTACAGTTAAAAGACATTATTGATTATTACAATAACTATAATTCAAAAATTGATAATTCATCATCACTTATAATTCATTTATCACTCTATTGGCAAGGAAAATCAATAAGTATCAATCACACTGTGCATGTATGTTTTATTTGCTATTATATGTTAAATTGAATGGTCTGGTTACTAGACTTACTAGGCTCTTGTTGAAGTAAGTCTACTAGTTTTATTCTAAACGCGTATAGATAAAACTTTATCTATACGCGTTTAGAAGTAATTTTAGTTTAAAAAAAAGAAAAAATCTGTAATTAATAAAATAGAATTCATTAAGGTTTAGGACTGATAATACATTTATAAATAAAATATCAATGAAAATGGAAAATGCAGAATCATAAATACACCTGAACCTTAACTTTTAATTAAAGTGCCAATCGTCGCGAAACAAGTTAAATCAAAATGTAATAAAATATATTATATTCTAGATATATCCAGATTATATCGAAAGGAGATTACTTGTAAATTCACAAATGTGGTATGTGTGTGGTGGTGGTCGCAAAAAGCACACAAATCATATAACTATCACAAGTAGGTACTTAAAGACAAACGCCAAAACAGGACGAAATACTAAATACTTGAAATATTTACCCACAGGGTAAGTTTCAAATATATCCGACCATCTGAAACGGGTAGGACAAATATATTCCATAGTCTCAAACTTTCAGTAAATTGGTGACCGTTAACTTTAGTACTTGGGAACAAGCTACTTTGAGTTTAAAGTTTTTTGTTTCGACATCTTCGATTTCTGCGTCATTAGTTGTTTAGGATGTATATATGTGTGATATTAATTTACTTCCTTGTATTTGTTTATTTTCTACACTATTTAATAGATATTTGAATTATATCCCTGGTACATGAAAAATGTTAAATGTTAAGCACTTTACAATTGACTATTATTTTAATATATGATATTGGATCATGAAGTATAAAATATAACCGTAACCTGGATGAGGTTAAATCTCAATACATTTTCATAGAAAGATGCGCTATCCAATATCAGTATAAGAGGATATTAGTAAGAAGAAATAAACAATTATATTTTGTTATTTGTCTGTGTATGTTGTCAAGATTCTTACACGTCAATACTATCCTGTAAAATCCTATGCATACACGATTAGCTGCTTTTTCTTTATAAAATCAACATTGCTGCTTAAACTTAAAAAACTTATTTTTTATTATAAAGGTAAATATAAAACGGTTATATCAATCGAGATCGACCAAATTGAAAATAGGTTTCCAACATCACACTGGACAGGCCGTCAGTAACGAAAACTATGTATTGTAAAGTCGACATCTTTTCACTACTTGCTTACCAACCGCATAGCGCGGAATTTACCAAAGCTAACAATTTATCTGCCTTCGTTCCAAACTCGTACAAAAGCGTTTCAATTTTTAAAATGCTTTTTCCTCACTTTTAGAAACAATTTAATGTCAGAGACTAACGTGAACATTGTTTATAGACATGCTGAAAGTGCTATAAGGCCTTTATTTATGAAGTAAATAGTACAATATTATTTTTAATGGTACGTAAAATAACGCAAGAAATAGATATTCTACGAACATTAGGTTGTACCAAATTTTCATAATTAAACAATATATTTACTTAAGCCTAGGCCAATTTTCTTGAAGTGAGTTCGCGATCATATGCGTACTCATATAATAATAATAGATTAATGTTATAGCATATTATTATTCATACATTACAAGCATACATTATTAGCTTTTAATTGATTCGCACGGGTAGGCGGTCGGGAAAACAATTTTCAAAATGAATACACAGAAAAGGTAACTATCGTTAACATATATATAAATATACACATATAAAATACAGGTATATAATATCATAGCGGAGCTTTATGTGGAACTATAAATTAGGAATAATCTCAAGATAGATTGTTTTGGCATAGCTCAAAGGGCCCTTTTGACGTTGCCAACATTTTCAGTAATCATCTTGATATTTAAACTGATTTACACAAAACTGTTACAAATTCCTTAACCTTCCTTACGAATCATTTGGCTTATTGAAGAAATTCGTATGAAAATCCGCTTAGAAGTTTTTCACAGCCCAACAGACTTGGATTGTTACTATGTATTGATATTATGTGAGATATATAAATTTCGTACCTCTTTTTGACGCACTTAAATGTCTTAAATTAATGAAGTTATCACTGCAAATAGCTTAACAATATGCTTATCAAACTGTTTTGTGTATCGGAGTAAAAAGTTAATAATTAAAAAAAAAATCAAATACACCTTCCGGAGATAATACCGGTAGATAAACACGTTCTATTGTAAACGTATTGCAAACTCGTTCGAAAAATATTTATCTACGATCATCAATAAGAAACAAGGCAAAAACCTGACGCTGGCAGCAAAATATATCTACACAATAGCTTGAAACGACTACATCATTATTTGTGCTAACAAAAAAAAGAAGTCAACGTGAAACTATTGACTTGTCTCAGAATTCTTTTAAAATAAAAAGCTGGATCAGTAAAACGAGATACAACGGCAAAACCAAAATTACAGAAAAATCATTAAAGTCAGCGTATTTTTACATACTTTACATAATTACTAGTTTGTGAAAATAAATTTTTGACATGATATAATTAATACCTGTGGCTTAGAAATTTCCATATATATTGAAACTCAATAATAGATATCAAAAATCTTGTGGGCGGCTAATAGAAATATGTTATGAATGACAATATCAAAAACACCACAGTCGAGACTGAGTTAAATGAAATTTAAATTAGAAGGTTAATCGGTACATAAGCTTGATAATAAATACCTCTAATACTTTATATTGGGAATTTTGCTAAGAAACTCGTCTCAAGTACGCATATATACTTACGGACGCACTTGAAAGTTCTAGAGATTTCAAAACTCTTAGATGTCGAGTGAAATAAATCGTATTTAGAGCTTTTAGAATACACAAAAGCATTTTTTTAAAGGTCCAACTTTAATTAAAACTGAATTGACCTATTTGACTTCAGACTTCTCATTTTCTATCTTATTAAAACTAATTAACTAAATAATTTATAGAAGTAGGCGCTACTTTGCGGAGATCCATAATACAAAAGTAATAATAAAATTATTTTGCTATATATTATAGCAAAATAGTTTTTATTATTTTAATAATTTTATTAACTTTTATATCTTATATCTACTTGCTGACTGCAATCAGGGCAAATGCCATGACTACTGAAAAATCATGTGTGTGTTTAATATTCATTAATACTTTCATGAATAAAAAAATCCATCGAAGAGAAGTACGCCCAACAGTGGGTGCCCTAAAATTCCGGTAACCATCACAGTAAAATGAACTCGTGTAATCGCTAAAATCATCAAATCGTGTACTGAAAAATTTTCTACTTTAGAGATAAATATTTTTTGTCTAAGTTTGAATACAACTTCTTAATAAAGAACAGTTGTATGATAAAAATATTACCTCCAAATTTTTAAGGTCAAACGTCAAGGTTTCTAGACTTCTAAATTCAAACTTCCAATTTGTTATTGCGGGTACATACAGATATCTCGTTTTTCAAACAGAAAATAAAAATACAAGTTAACAATACAAGGATTATTCATAGCGATCATGTATGACAGATTTTAGATTACTTATTAATAACTTGTCCAACGTCACGTTAGCTATATAAAACCTTTCATAGTTAAATTACGCAGACCGAATACAGTTTATTTGAGTAAAAATGGTTCAAGATACATTAGTGCCTGAAGATAAAAGTCTTCGATCAGTGCGTGTCGTCAGTGATGACATACGGATCCGAAACGTGATCGCTGATTATGGGCCTCATAAGAAGGCTCAGAGTCGCTCAGCGGGCGATGGAGCGAGCGAGAGTCACCGACATAGCTCAGCGGGTCGCGAAGCTGAAGTGACGTTGGGCGGGGCGCATAGTGCGGAGAACCGATGGACGTTGGAAGCGCAGTGTCGGCAGACCCCCCACGAGATGGACTGACGATCTCAAAAAGGTCGCGGGGAGCCGCTGGGTCCAAGCGGCACAAGATCGTCTATGGTGGAGATCACATGAAGAGACCTATGTCATATGGCATTGGACGTCCATCGGTTGATAAAGAAGAAGAAGAGATTAAAAATGTAGTACTAGATTATGAATATAATATCCATTTCAATTATATTATAACTAAGAATATAAATAATGACAAAAATTATCTCCCAGCTACGTAACTGTGACCCTACCTCGTGGCTATGCTTAAGTGACATGGGTAGCGAAGCCACAATGGTATAACAGTTGTAGCACGCGATATTAAGGGTTTGCGGGTTCGAACATTGTAACCTCTCTTCTTCTTTAAAGTTTATGTAATTCATTAGCTAAATAATCATACATGAAAACGTGACAAAACCAAGCGAATTTCTCGGATATGTATAATCTGCTAAACCGAATCCTTACTCATAAAAATCGATAGCTCTATATTTTTCTATGCATTAAAAGTAAAAAAAAGTAAAGGCGGCCTTTTAGTATCCCAGTGCTGGGCGTAGGCCTCCCCTCTCAGTTTCATGAGGGAAGAGTTTGAGCTAAGACCTATGACGCTGCTCCAATACTGGTTAGTAGGTGACACATATCCCCAGAATTCTTTAGAGATATGCGATGTTTTCTTCCTCACAATGTTTTCTTTCACCAAAAAGCGTGCGATAAATTTCAAATATCAATAAGACACATAAGTTTTAGAAAACATCATTGGTGTCTGCCCGGAATTGAACTGACTTCTTCGAGAGTCGCATGGTCTCACCGCAGGGTTATCACAGCTTTTTGTATGCTTACTATAACCCCTTCTATAAGTGGCTGTCTCTGCTCTTTGCTTACTGGCTCTTTCGTATTTCTTAACTGGTTATTAACAAAGATAAGTGGCCATAACTGATTAAACAATGAATACGTAAGATAAGCAGCTTATTTTATATGAGAAACTAATTTCTACTCCATAAATAATAATGAGACAATATAACGTAAGCTTCCTTTAATTCGAAATGTATTGAATATGTAATAAGTGCGCGAAATTTAATTACAGGGTAAATGAAAACGAAACTCTTTGTCTATAACAACAACGCTATTTTCTTTTATGTCAATGTAGAAGACTGTTATGGCTTGTGTATTTACTATGTATTATAAAAAAATATTTTTTGATTTTTTATATTGAGTGATATACAATACAAAATAATAAATTATATATTTTAACACAATTTTATTGGAAATAAAATGTTATATGTGTGCAATAGAAAATTATTAACAATGATAACAACAACAATAATATAATTAGAATATAACACATAGTACTATAGAATTAGAATAGCACGCACGGTCAATTTCTTTCTTACATATTATAAAAAAAATCCCCGCCGACACCTGTTGTGTCTGACTGGGTATAAACTAAATCTAAAAACTACTAAACATATTAGTTTGCTCCTTTATACAGAGTGATTTATTTGGACGTTTGGGTATATAATTTTTTAAGGTTGTGTGTAAATTGGTTAAAGTATGATGATAATTAATAAAAATGTCAGAAAAATTTAAGCCGCTTGGGAAATTTCATCGAAAATGCTGTCTAATCCCTTTGAGATATAACAAATAAATGTTAATTTATAGAATTGGGCGTTACTTTGTGGAGGTCCATAATACAAATACGATAAAATTTTATCGCGGATTATAGCAAAATAATAGTCTCATTACTTTTGAAATAAATGCTAGGTGTGATTATTCCTCTTTTATTTAAAAAGTCAACGATGGCTGGATGGATGTTTTATTTAGAAGGATAACCCGTAATAACTTCTAATTTAAATTAACTTTTTAGTAGTTATAGGAAAATGTTAATGTTCTACTATCCGTGCTAAGCCAGTTTGGGAAGATCCTGTGGGTAGAGTAGTATACTATTGAAATTTTGATTTTAGATACAATTTACGAAGCATTACAAAGATTATTTTTTTATACTTATCCAGGTCATACTAAACAGCTTAGCAAAAGTCATTTTGCTTCAACATGTTGTAACTTTTAATCTTGACAATATCAGGAACGTGGTAGGATAAAGAAAATAGTTTAACACGGAAAATAGTTGTTAAATGGAAGTCATAATTTTTAAGATATCGACTTCAGTTGACAGAACAAATCGAACTAGCTGACTGACCAATTCAAATAACCTACAATAACCTTATTGGTAACAGCGTTATAGGTATGGTAGAGTTATTACTATTGACTAACAAAACGTTTCTTCTCGTACTTCAAGCCATTTGTAACAATAATCGTATAGTTATAGAATTGCAAATACCTTCGCAGGATCCGGAATACGTCGCTTACTTGAGAGGATACATCTGAAATATCTAAGTTAAATATTTGTGTATCCTTTTGGGATGCCATTTTTCCCTCTTATCTATTAACCAGAGGCTTTAAAATCAGATGTATGGCTTACCCCTAAAGATTCCTTGTAGAAGATATGTAGATCTACATCTAATCGTAGAATTATAGATGTTTAGAGCAAGATAAAATATAACTTAATTTCAAATTAGCTTAATTCCTTAACTTTTACTATAAATTTGTTGAAGTTATTCTCGGATTCGTTATGCCTCATTAACATTAAAACATTCGTATTTTGTGAAACTTGTAAGCATCGTGAGGTCTAAACCCTACCCTCGAGACTTATTTCGCTTATACACCGTTAGTAACAAGGGAAAAACTATTTCGTTTCTCAAACAGTTAGACAATATTTTTACAAAAAAGAACTTTAATATTATAATTAAACTAATAATGAATAGATAACGATGAATTATTTAGAAGATGTTTTCAATTATAATTAGAATTTATATTATTTAACTTAGTTGAAGGGGTTAACAAGTTTACCATTTGTATCCCAAATTGCTAGTAACCTTTTAAAAAAACTGGCATCTTTACAATCATGTTAAGGTACAACATATCTGAATTTACGTATCATAAATGACCTAAGTGATTTCCATTTATATAGGGACAAGGAAATTCTGAAACCGATAAAATTAGAACCCAGACTTTGAACTGTTAGCCATTAACTTCGTTATACAAAGGTCGGTCGTTTGCCGACGCCG
The DNA here is from genome assembly GCA_947086495.1 of Morpho achilles. Lineage (NCBI taxonomy): Eukaryota > Metazoa > Arthropoda > Insecta > Lepidoptera > Nymphalidae > Morpho > Morpho achilles. The sequence goes on along the minus strand of CAMTZB010000007.1, from coordinate 11,467,346 downwards.
TTCGATGTCAAAGTGCGTTTTAATAGTACTAACGCAATCAGCTGCTGGTATTAATTCCAACGTAAAAATTGCCTTTAACGATAAGAACATTTATGACATAATTTTTTAAAGTTATTTACTGAACAAAGTCAAGTTATTTGAAATGCAAATATTCGATTTGATTAAATTAATGGTTTGCTGCAAAAGTTGAAACTGATATAATTTTATTAGTAAGGGTTCGCATGTGTCGATGGTAATCTAAACAAAATCAGACCAATGTATTAGTAGTATAGTTTACATTTTACAGGCTTTATTATTCATGAACATCAACAGTTTTCACTCATAATTGATCAGGCTTATTGAGTATTTAAATAGATTAATGTTAAATTTATGACATTAAAAGTAAATAACTTTAAAATTTTTAAACGATCGCTTGAACCACACCCTTAAATGGTTGCAATATATTTTTTAAATATCCTTAAAACAATTCTCCCGCTATTTATTTAGACTTATTTAGAACATTTATTAAAGTAGGTTTTTACAACACCAAGTAATTGAGTTTTTTTGAATTAAAATGACAAAACCTTTTGCTCGGAATAAAAATTGAAGCTGCAATTCTTAGGGCTTCACGCGGTAATATTAAATAAGAACAATGAAAAATTGCTGCTCCCAGAAAAATAATTTTCGCATTTCACCTCCTGAATTTACTAGCTGTCCCAGTTTTTCAATTATCAATTTGTTAATTAGAAATTGTGGTGAATAAGACGCGTAAAATTTTTGACTTTATGAGGGTGATAAAGATTTAACACGCATCGGCAGCAATGCGGAGTTCGTAACTCGGTTAGGCACCCGTCGAGACAGGAACGAAGTTTTGTGGAAGACTAGAAACCAATGAGAACATATTAGAGAAGTTTCTGACAAGTTTTAGACATGAAGCGTATATAAATGTGATTGACCCAGATTTGCAATATATTATTTTCATATTACATTCAAAGATTGTTTATCATCTCAGACATACATGAAATAGCCGTAGAAGAAATAGAAGAGATATTTTATAGAACTGCGTAAAACTTTTGTCACATTTCCAGCTGCATTTTAAATATAACAAGCAATAAAAATATCAATCTCAACCAATCACATCTTTTTCGCAAAGGTACCTAATTAATCATAACTGGGTGTATCGGGAAAGCTCCGTACGTCATTTCCTTTGGGAAATATTGCTAAAACAAATGGTATGTGTACGCTGAACGTACAATGCGTATTTTACTGCTTTTATCATAGCACTGTGATCTTTTTCTCAAGTTTAAAAAATGTATTCATCAGGTCTGCAAAAGAAAGAATTTAGGGGAAAAGTACTATACACTATAATTGACTTACTGACAACTAACAATCTGCTGCTAGCACACGGTAATAAAAAATAGTATTTTTACCAGCTGGGTCTGTATAGCGTTTAACTAATGAATAGAACTACAGCAATGAACACCAAACCATCTGCCAATTATAGTTATCTTGATTTCTTCTTTCTTTATTCAAGTTAACTTGTAACCAAGTGCTTTCGAATCGTAAATTCTACTGCTAGTTCGGAAAGCTGTTCTTACTGAGAAGAGCCAGCAAGAAACTCGGCGGTTGTTCTTTACAAAATAATACTTATAGCTAGTTACATTAATTCATTACTATCTTGTACAGGGTCAGACAGTAGCTATATCCACGCAATCTTATCATCTAAATAATCCTCAACAGTATAGTAGGCTGTTGAATCAGTCTCCCTTTAACAGTTTTTTTAACCGCTGTAATGGTTAAGCTAAAATTGTTTGTGGAATTTAATTATAGAACCTTATACCCTGTATGTTATAGACTGAAATCATCTAAAGATGCGGCCTATATGTCATCGTCGTTAAGATGCCAGTCTAGCGAACTGATGCCACATAACTCATCATTCCATTTATTTATATAACACTGAATGAAAAAAAAATATTTTTTATACCATCATATATTTCATAAATTAAACACCGCTAAATAGTCTTCTTCCATTAAAGTCCATCTATAACTATTTATAACCAATATTCTTGATATTTCGATACTATGCTAATATCGCATTTAAAGTTGTTGGCTGTTCGGGTCTTCATAAATATTAAAAGAAATCGCTTACGATTCAACGTTGAACGAGAAAATATGCAACAAAAATTAATATGCATGTTATGTAAATTACGTGCTTTTAAAAGTAAATTCGAGATTGAGTCACTTCGATTATAATCAGCTTCATTTAGAAAATTAGCAAAGCAATGAGCGCTACCACATTATCTCACTAAAATACAACCAACAAATATATTGTATAGGACTTACAAAGACTAAGTTATAGATAAAATCACCTTTTTCGCAAATACATTTTTGAGAATGGTAGATTAGTACCACCCTCATTTGTTCCCGAGGTGCCGTAAAAGGTGACTAAGGTAAGGCGAACCGCCGTGTGGTATCCGGCTGAGTAGAATCGACCAACCTCTTTTCTTATCAAGGTGTCGTAAAAGGCGACTAATAAAAGTTGACGCACCGCGTGGTATCCGGTTTAGTACAATAGACCACCTTCTTTCTTACAGAGGTATCGTAAAATAGGACTAAGGTAAAGTGACGTCAAGCAGGCGGCCGGTCGTTAAAACGCAGCCAAATCATGTGACAGCATGTTTATAACATGTTGTGCCGACCCCACTTAGAGTGGGATAAGGGCAGGAGGATGATGACATTTTTGAGAATGGTCGAGTTTTATTGAAGAGCAATTTTTCGATATTATGTTTTCGATGTAAATTCGTATATATAACATAAAATTGATGTAAAAAAATATATTGTATAGCTCAGCTACAAAAGAGTCAAGTCAGTATGAACAATAGAATATTTCAAACTACGGTAACCGATTACTGAAAAGCAGAGTAACAAACGACAACGATATCTAGTTACAACGCCTGAGATATTCCCAGACTCTACGAAGGCCAATTATAGAAGTTAATTAAGTCAAGCGAAGACCCTTGTTCGGACCAAAATCTTAAATGATAACAACGCATGTTCGTCCGGCAGCCGTTTGAACTTGATTAATGGAATCAAAATTATACTGTCACTTCCTATACGAGTAGATAGTCATAGAGATATTTCAAGGTTTTATATTAGTAAATTATTGTAGTAAATTTTCTAAGCTATTTAAGTTTAAACATCACATATTGATCTACTCATTTTATATGCATATTTCTTTTAATAATTTTTATACATGAGACATGATCCTCCTGCCCTTATCGTAACTCTAACGGGGTCGACAGAACATGTTATAAACATGTTGTCACTTAATTCGACTACATATTCTACGACCGGCCGCCTGCCTGACCTCTACTTATCTTAGTCGTATTTAACGGATACCACACGGTGGGTTAACTTGCCTTAGTCGCCTTTTACGAAACCTCGGTAAGAAAAGAGGGTGGTCTATACAACGGTATTAATTATAATATATCAGTATAGTTTACAATATGTATTATGATGATATGAAAATATATATTTTTATTTTTATTATCACCCGTAACAAAACAATATATAGTTTAATGTGATTGGATTTAGTTCAAAAATACCACATCTTTTTAGTACGTAACTCGTTACGACGTTCGAAACCTGATATAGTGAATATTATATGATATAATTTTCAAATATTTATTTAATTATATAACAATACTTATGATATTCGATGAACTTATAAAAATATAGGTTGAAATAATATTTATTCTAATGAATAAATTATATGCTTATTGCATTATTATGGATAATGCTTAGATATATATATAAAGGTAAATATTTATATAATTTGTCGTCGATTAAGGAAAGTGTCACTAGAAATTAAGGATCACCAGGTGGTAGTATCGGGAAATTGTTTGTGCAGCCATGAATTAATTTTTCATTAGTTTTTAATTACTAAAACAAAAGGTGGTACGCCTGGATGCGACAGGGAGGATAAGTACGAGAGTAAGGATTAAAGTTGGTAACCGGAATGGCATAACCGACATTAGATGATAATTTTAGCCGTTTTCTTTCCTCCCAAATGCGGAGAGCCGGATAACGCATCCGTCTCAGTTATTAACACATACACTTGATCTTTACAATATAATCTTTACGATTTGTTTTACCTTCGTGCGACTTTTACCTAGTTGCGCTTGACTGCTGCCCTAAGCTAGCTGCGTTTCAAAATAGTATCATTCCCTTATTCTACTCTAAGTGGGCTAGCACATGTTTTTCGCTTCCATCCTCTCCTATCGTTTATTAACTCTGGTGCTTTTACTCCTTTTGTATGGACGTCATAATTCACACATTCTATCTATATCTTTTTCGGCCTCCTTAGAGTCATACGAGTATATCAATCCACATTCACATTTAACACTTCTTTGGTAGCATGATTTTCATCCTTCCTAATTATAATGATGAATGGCTATATCATCTTAATTTTGCATTTTTCTACTTTTCTAAATTCTTAATTCTGTTATTAAATATTAAATAAGTAAAATTCTGATTTCGATTGTTATTCTAAAATATTTTTATAGATTCGCCAAGGGTCTTTAGTTTCTTAAATTACGGAAATTGCTCCGATGCCGTAACTCAATAGGGGTGATCCTAATTATGCACAGTAAACAGTAGGTGGCGCACGATTCTCTTTACATAACTGGCTGTTTAGGCAATATCACGTTTCATATTTTGCAAATTGCAGTATAAGTTCGGGGGAAAGGGTACGGGAGTGGGGTTGCGGACGAGAAGGCCACGTTCCTTTCCCTTATCGTAGGCACGTCGTGCGGCTTTAATTGATATTGTTCGAACGAAGACGCAGTCATCGTAACAATTTCAATACGCCGAACTACTAACAATATCTCCTAAGAGATTACAGAATCGTTGTCAACAACGATGTCGACTCCGCTGAATTGGATTAAACTTTACAAAATTTTATATTTAAGTCAAGGTAAATCAGAGATATATTAATACTAATAATAATTTGTCAATACTATTTGTATATCTTGTACAATTGTACGTACAAAAATATATTGATTTGCTCTACAAAAGATTATAAAAGATTTGAAGTTGATAAATTTGAAAACTAAAAACAAATAAACAATTAAACACCAAAAATTGATATTTAATTTTGTTAACTGCAAAAGGAATATAAAGTTGAGCGGGTTAAAACACATAGATATAAAAATTATTTACTATTCTCTTGTCTAAAAACTATTTATTTGACTAGCTTACACGCAACTTCGTTTGCATGGGCTGTTTTCGCGTGATAGGTTGATAATAGATGGCGTTTTTCAATGTCATCCCATTCCTATAGAATTAACAGATTTCTATAGTCTTTATGTTACTCCGGTGTATAAGGAATAATTGTGCCAAATTTTATCGATATTGGTTCAGCGGATTCGTCGTGAAAGAGTGAGTAACAAAGATACATCCGTACTCACAAACATTCGCGTTTTTAATATTAGATGGAAAGCCTTGTATCCGGTTTAGTAGAATAGACCACCCTCTTTCTTACCGAAGTGTCATAAAATACGACTAAGGTAAGTTGACGTCAGGCAGGCGGCCGGTCGTAAAAACGCAGCCAAATCATGTGACTGCATGTTTATAACATGTTGCGCCGACACCACTTAGAGTGGGATAAGGGCAGGAAGATGATGAATTTTAGTAGGAAGGATAGGATAATCCATAAATCTATTTCATGTTTGACTACTAATAAGAAACGCGACTGTCACGATCAACAATGAATTTAATTAAAATTAAGCATTGATAGGTAGCTGAATTCCATGTAAGATAGACTTTCTATTTTATTTCTGAAAAGGAGGCGTTTAATAAAAGTCATTCAATTAGATGCATTTGGACATTCCGGGACGTTTTTCTACATTTAATTGTAATCCTTTCTGAATTGTTAAAAAGTAACATTTTTTTTGTAATATTAACTACCAGCTAGCTCACATATAATAGTAAAGTCGGTAAGTAGCGGCCTGTTACTATCGCACTGCTGAAGATAGGCTTTTTTTTTTGGAAGGAAGGTTGGCATACCATTATCGACTACCATGAATGTGTTAATATAACGTCATACAATTGCCGTGTCTACTGGAATTAAAAATAATATTCGTCGCAATTAATTACACATTGTCATAAGGTGCGCGCTTTTATTTGTGAAACAGATTTACCAAAATTATTATCAATTGGGTTCGTTTTTGTATAGAAATATCAATAACACATGTTTGAGATTTGTATATACGATAACGTGTTTACGTGATTTGTATATACCAACTATTGTTAAGGATTACGCGTTTTAACTGTTCTGGGGATAAAAACATATTTAAATATACTTTGATGGGATTTCTGCTAAATATTAACGTTCAAACAGACTAATCACAAAGGAGCAGGTAATCTATTACGTAACATTAATTGCAAGTTCGTAGAGCCTACATTACCTTTCCTAAGTCAACCACAGTACCTAAACAACAAACTTTATAATTATTGCGGTTCGCAGATTCAATACGGTTTTCTTGTCTTATATTCAGTTACTTAGTGCAAAGTTTTGATTGTGGAAAGGAACTTGCATTACAAAACATTTATTAACCATCCATAATACAAAAGTTATATTAAATTTTTTACTTTTAATATAATATATACTCCACTATATCTTCCTGCCCTTATCCCACTCTAAGTGAAGTCGGCACAACATGTTATAAACACGTTGTTACATGATATGGCTGCGTTTTTACGACCGGCCGCCTGCCTGACGTCAACTTACCTCTGTCGTATTTAACGACACCTCGGTAAGAAATCTACTAAACCGTCTATTCTACTAAACCGGATACCACACGGTTGGTCAACTTACCTTAGTCACCTTTTACGACACCTCGGTAAGAAATGAGGTTTGTCTATTCTACTCAGCCGGATACCACACGGCGGGTCGACTTACCTTATTCGCCTTTTACGACACCTCGGTAAGAAATGAGGGTGGTACTATTATATTCAGCCGGATACCACACGGCTTATATACTCCACTATATATTTACATAAAATATATAGCGGAGTATTATTATATTTACTATTAAATCCTAAAGCCTAAAAATAGTTTTATAGATAACCTTTATAGGGTCAGAATTCAATAGGCTAATTTATTTTAATATAATTAAGAAGCTCCTGGCTCTCCCGGGTTCTTTTCTAATTCAACTGATTCCAGTTGAATTCCTTTGAGTTTGGCCTATTTTTATTAGTTAAAGAAAAGAAGATATCGCAACTATATTTTTTGAAAAGTAACATAATATCACTCTTAGTGATAAGACCGGCTTTGTACTTCTGTATGTGTTCCTATTTATTTTTATTTCTTTTGTCTTATATTTCCAGTATTTAATGTGCAATAAAGGGTTTTTCTTATTATTATAACGTAAATTTACAATATAACATAACAGTGAAATGTTACCCAAAAAAGACTTATTCAATGTTCATGTAATTACACCTAAATCAATAAGAATTATAATGCTTTGTTAATTTATCGAATTGCTTATGAGATAATGGAATACTATAATTAGAAATCCAAATACCTGACCTGCATATGATTAATGAACTCCTGGAATATGTGTAAACTGCCAATCTGCCAATTGGAGGAGCGTGGCGGGTCTAAGATTTAATTCTTCTATCAAATTAATGCTTTTAAAAATAAACCTTTTCCTATTAATATAAAGCATAATTATTAAAAAAAAGCATAAGCGTTAGGATGGTAATGGAAGCACCTTTTTCATATTCAGGACAAAATATGATTTTAAAGTAGTTTACCGACCTATTTTGGCGTTTTGTACAGATAGTTGTAGAACATTAATATGTATACTAACATGTAAAACTAAAGAGTTTGTTTGTTTGACCGCGCTAATATCAGGAACTACTGGACCGATATGAAAAATTCTTTGAGTGTTAAATAGTCCATTTATCGAGGAAGGCTATTAACTATATAAAATCACACTAAGGTAAATAGGAGAGGAGCAGCAATAAATAATATTGCGAAGACAGCAAAATTAAACGCTATCTTGGCATGCGCTAATTAAACGGTGAAAGCTATTCAGAAATCATGTATGATTAATAATATATATGGCAAAACAACTTTAATCCGGTCAGCTAGTTTATCTATAAGCTGGTTGCGATGGTGTCACGTAACAATAGTCATGAATACTTCAAAAGCTAAAGGCACTAAACGAGTATCCCTTTTATTCTATATCATGAAAAGTCTAGACGGTCGTCCAGGCGATAAAATACCACTTAAATTTATAAAACAATTGCATTAGGTTCGCCCCACGGTCGTAAACTATTCGTATTTGTCCGTTAAAACGATAGATGACTTTTATTTTCTCTACTATTAAAAAGCTCATTTAATTATATAAAAAACATGAAATAGAATAAAATTTAATTTGTATTTGGTAAATGATAACCACATTATCCGAGAAAATAAACTTCTAAAAAAAAATAGTCATAAAATACACTGTATTTTATGACTATTTTTTTAAAAGATTTACAATATTAAGATGTTAATTGACGCTTGATATTCAACTGTTGAAAAACTCGAAAATCATTATCAAAACCGTATCTCTCAAAAGAGGTTGTTAAACATTAAGCAACGCGAAACGATAATAATGAATATATTTCAAACTAGAGCACTGTTTCAAATTGTTTTTAATATTTAATATTCGCATAACGGCAAATCATATTCAATTTATGATGAAACACTATGGCAACATTTGGCATTTGTTCAGAAACGGGTGCTGTATACTGGCGAAAATAGCGCAGTTTATCTAATATTACTATTACTACGAATAAATAAATAATATTCAGTATAGAGAAACAAATAGGACAATTTTTTCCTACCAGTTTAAAATGCCTAAAAATCTTTAAAATTAAGGTCCAGGTTTAACTACTAGGTAATTTTTGTTTACCTTAAATTCAATTGCGCCACGTCCCTTATTAAATACATTAACATATAAATCACTAAGTTGCATTTTGAATAAATGATCTATATTATAAACTATTATTCCGGATTTATCTTCATAATCCCACGGCGGTCTAAATCCATTAAATCGTATTTCATCTGAACCAAATTGGCGCCCCGAGCGAGAAATACTACATTGTATTATTATCTTTAATATTTGGGTCTTGAATAAATAGACAAGACTTCTCATTTGAATTGATTTAGTTATTTACTTACATTTTGTCGCTACATTGTAGAGTAATAAAGGTTTATAATAGTTGAAACAACAGTATTCTAATTGTTAAAATACACACTGTATTGCTTAATTTCCATTTGTGAAATATTTTAATTTGGCAACATCATGACAGATAACTAAAGTAATATTTTCGGATATCGCAGTCAATTGTTGTCAAGAATTTGCCAAAACACTGGTACACTGTTTACCATTCACATTCGTACTATCTTGTACACGAACACATTCCCAACAATCTAGAGCAATTTACAGATTTTATTGGATTTAAAAGTCGAGCATTACTTAGCTTAACAGAATTAGTACAATCACTCAGAGGATCTCCGAATTTAATTAGTATCACGGTTTTTATTCCTAGCGCCAATAGTTATCTTTATATTTAAATGAGTTAATCTTGTATATATATATATTTTCTGAATCTCGGAAACGGCTCCAACGATTTCCCTGAAATTCAGCATGTAGTAGGTTTTGGGGGAGAAAAATTGGTGTAGCTATGTTTTATGTGAAAAAAATATTGTTTTACCCCTGTTTATGGGCATTAAAAAACGCTAACATTTATATTGAATTTTCGCCATTAGCTGTCAAGTGGACGTAGCTTATTCGGGTGATGGGCAGACTCGAGAAATGAGAATACCAAGGATCGATCCCCAACTAAATAATTGTTTTTTCTTTTTTTTAAGTTTTTTTTTGTAAAAAATTACCGGTCACCCAGATATTACATATTTATTTGAGTTGGATACGTAGTTTTCACAATACGTCATGTATAATTCAGGTTAAAAATGTATCCTGTAAAATTGAAGAGTTCATCTAAGCCTAGTTAACCAGGTTAAGATTACCACGGTCTAAGCAATTGAAGCATTCCAAAATTACTAATAATTCTTAGGAACAATATCAAATTAAGTGTAGTATGTAACTAAAATATTATAGTACATCTTTTTCGTATCTTCATGAAAACTTTTGTCTCCGTGCTATGTAACGAACAAATTCGCCTTGTGATAATATAGCCTCTTAATATTCTTCCTTAATTTTTAAAATATGCAAATTGTATTGCTCCTACAATGCACTCTACTATAATCTTAGAAACGACTTCCAACAAAGTTAAATAAAAATGAAGTTAAACCTGACCATGCAAAATAAATTTGAATTATTTAACATATATATATAGTTTAAGATTAATTTTTATAATTTAATTATTATGATTTGGTTTAAATATTTTCGTTTATTTTATAACTTGATAAAGATAGATTGGGATTGGATTTGGGCCTCCTGACACAGGTGTTTTTTCACTTACCTAAAAGAAGGTCCTTACCTTTCGTTTTGTAGCATGTATGTATTGTATGTATGTAACGAAAAATAAATAAATTATCAATTATTATTATAGAATATTCTATAATAATAATTTCATAATTTATTTAATCTTCTTTAATTGATAAGTCTTTCAATATGAACCGAAATACTGTTTAATAAGTTAGTTTAATAAGTACTGTTTAATAACCGAAGTAACAGCCGGTTAAAAGAATCAAAAAATATAAAATGGCGTCACATTTCAATTATCCACACACATTTCAATTATAGTTATTTTTAAAATTTATTAATTAAGTGGTATTCGCTAAAGAATGCATTAAGGACGCTTTTGGATTTTGATTATTCAGGTTAATTTTGGTTATTGAGGATTATTTTATTTTCAAGACATTTCTTTGTTTCTCAATCTAATTAAAAACAAAAGCCTTTACACAATATGAAAAAAACAGTTAAATATTTAACTAATTAAAGATATCCATATTTAACCAAAACTTTGTTTATTCAATATTGTGTTCAGATGTAGATAATAAGAAACTACGCTTTTGGTATGTATTAATTTTGACAACACGTACCAAATACTTAAAGTATTAATACGTTAAAATTATGTCATATAAAATAACGTCATACTAAGTTTTAAAGTTATGCAATTCCGAATACGGAACGGTTAAAAATTTTCTTCAACTTACTATTCATTTTTCTCTTTTCAACTTTATAAAGGTGAGAGACGTACAAAAAGTCAAACTGTTTTTTATCTTTTTCCCAGTTCTTGAAACTTGGACGTTCGATACCAGAAGTGTTTTAATATTCAATAGAAATATGTTCTATAATTATTTTAGCAAACGATTGTGCCCCGTTTTCTACGCTTACGAATGAAATTTGAAAGTGTATCCTCGTTATCCAGATCTCTTTGGTTGCAAATTAAAATCAAGTGCAAAAACGTGACTCTCAAATAAAAGAGGACAGAAGTAATGACGGGAAAGTAATATCCGCAAATGATAAGCTTCCACAAAAGCATTAAAAAATAAGGCACGTAGTACTAGTACTCCAGCGGCTTAATCAATTTATGGAGTCGCGTGCACAAGTTAATATTATGAACACCGGCGAGTCGGTGCAACGCTAAAAGCTCATTTTGTAAATTTTTCTGCGGCGATCTGTTTCAAAGGCACTTCATTAGCGGACTTATTTTAGTTTATTTTAGTGTCGATAAGGATAAGATACCAAATCTGTAAAAAATTAATAATGTAATCACAATAAAATGATTAACAACTGGACTATTCAAGAGTTTCTTTAATAATAAGTTTTGCATATATACTTTTGCTTCTTATATTCTTTAGAGATTGACGCAAAAACAGAATATTATTAAATTAAATTTATTAATTATCAATAATAGTTATACCTACATTATTTTACATTTGTAGTTATTAAAATGCTTATGTGTTTCGGTATATACAAATATATAGATTTGTACTGCAATGTTATTTTAGTAAAAAAATCCTATAACAAGTTTTACAGTACAGCCGCGGTCGCTCTATGTCACACACATACCAGACAAACCTTTGGGTTCTTTCTTTGGTTTAAATTAAAAAAAAAAAACATAACATATGGACACATAACAGAGCTTAATCGTTAAAAACTGATTGTACTTAATTATTCAAACAAAATGGTGAAATTTTAGCTTACTATGAATAAAATTCTGCCATAGCCACGGCATATATGGAGAACATGAATATGTATGTTGCGTCACTTGTGTCACACCTGCAAATATATAAAACTGCCACTAGAACGCCTACATAAGTTTGGTTTTTTGATGGCATTTTTAGAGACATCACACGAATTGAGTTACTCTTAAGTAGAATCTAACGGTCTTTAATTCCATACAGCTATAAAAACCAATCATGCAGTGTTCTATGCAATACAGATGACGTGTAATCAATTAATTTATTAATTAAGACCAATGTCTAAGAACCTTGTTTCGTTCTGAAACGATATCATATGGTAAACTATTTTTAAACATATGCGTCTTAAATCATATTTTTTTCCGTAGTTTTTTATTATTTTATTATTATAACACTATGGACGCAATGTCTGAAATAAAGTTATTTCAGAAATTGCGTCCATAGTGTTAGTTACAAAATTACTTAGCTTAGGATAGTACTTAAAATAGAAACTTACAATATTTATGTAATTGTAAACCTATATTATTTTTTTAAATGAACATTAAATTGCACACATTTGTAATCATAATCATCACTAAAATATCTTTTTTGGTCAATTAAAAATTTTACTGAATGTTCATGTGTTTTTCTGCTGACCTTAAATTATATAACTTTATATTTGAAAGATATTTTTAAACATATCTTTCAAATATAATGTTATAATAAATAATATATATAATATAATAGAAAAAAAAAAATTGCAACTAATCATCGCTGCATTACTGATGGCTCACTGCAGCCAATCCTTTGTATACTCATTTGAATGCCAGTCGTATAGCCGCAGCAGCCGCTACATATCCAATAACGTAACAACTCTCCATATTAAAGGCCCAAATTACAGTTTAATTTATTCCAAACGTGTCTCGCTCACGGAACTGCAATAACTGGCAAAAACAATACCATCACTTACTAAAAGCAATTTTGTTATATTCGCGATCCTGGAATCCGTTTTCCGCGTGTTTAATATTGTCGATTCTACAATTGACAAAATATAAGTAAGATGCGGAATTATTGTACAGAAGCTACCTACACTTTACAGCAATACTTTAAATAGAGAATATGTGTAGCAATTTAGGAGGCATAGACTGATCAGATTCTGGATACGATATTTCAGACTGGAATGGTTTTAATTTGGCTCAATTTGGGTTAAAAAATTATAATTAATTATGATATTTTCTTACAAAATATTTTCCGATTTATCGGATATACATAAGCCTCACATATTAAAGCTTAATGAAAAGAACAGTGCCATTGAAATTGCGAGAAATAGTTCGAGAGTTTTATGCTCTCACTGCAATCGTAAAAGCAATAAATATCATGAATAAATACATCTGGCTAAATTCAGTGTAATCTACGACGAAAATCGAATTGAATAAATACCTCGGTAATTTATTGTGTATACTGAAGTATTATTTTCAATATTCCTGTATCCAAAAATCAAGTTTCACTAAATAGTTGACAACAACGCAGATACGGTCCACAAATTCAACAATCATCTTTTGCTCGAAATATTACATAATGCTAGTTACATAGCGTCCATTGTATAATCATTTGAATGCAGCTCATAACAATATACCTATTAGCGTAAAAACAGTATAGAAGTTTCATAACAGTACGAGAAAATGTACGTGCTACAGAACTTAAACAAACTTACAAGACTTACAGAACTTAATTAAACTTAAAGAACTTAAATAAATAACGTTTAAGAAAACGGTTTAATACATTTGTTACAGACTATCAACACCAAATAATTATTTAGGACAGCGGTTTTATTAGTCGACAGGAATATTTGCTTTACTGATTCGTGAATGCAGAATCGTGTAAGAAAAGCTGATAGAAAAATTACCAGAAATATAGTCCACATTCATATCCGAATCTTTAATTTCTGTTAGTTAGGTATGCAATAACAAAACGCATTGCTCTATTGACGGTTATAATAAATATAATAATAACATATTTAAAGAAATATTTTAATTTGCATTTCCCTAAAACTGCATGGAAAGTTAAATTAATTGTTTAAAATATTTAGTAGTTGAAGAAATAGCTGAATTATACGTATCTGCTTAGAAATAGAGAATATAAAATCGAAAATCACGTTACAGCTTGGGTTCTAGAAATCCGTTCGCAGATTTTCTCATACCAAAGCTGAATTGGATACAAGGGACATGTGCAGTGGAATTAAATACCAAAATATCTTTAACAGGCCTAGACAATTTTGGCAAAGACAAGTAATCGAATTCACAAAGACTGGTGGCATTCATTTGCTCAGCTGCATTGCCACCTTGCAACATACCGGCCTTTGTGTATTCATTTGGATGGCGTTCACATCGGTACACTAAACGCTGCCTATCCAATTGCGAACACTCCATGTTAAAGGCCCCTAATTGTATTTCAATTTATTCCAAACGTGTCTCACTACCGAAATCCTAATAACTATATGAAACAATATCATCATTTACTAAGAGTAATTTTCAATTCATTCGTAAAAGTTAATTTGTCCTTTTTAGCAAAGTATAAATATTTCACTGCATATTATAAGAGAAATGTGAGAAAGGAAAAGAGAAGAAAAGGTACTTCAATATGAAATATAATAAAAATTTTGCATAAAACAGAATTCACGTCTAAATTCCAAAAAAAAACATACTATAACATCAATAAATTTTATTATCTTTAAGATTGACACGGTTCTTATTCTAATATAGATTTTTAAGTAAATCGAACTATAAATTATATAGAATTTAACGAATATAGTAGAGTACGATCATTTTATTCAATAAATTATACACTAATGTTGAAACAATACATTTTCAAATATTTGTGGAGATTAAAATTGAAATATTGCAATATTGAATCCCTTTATTTTTTTCAATGCCATACAGCCGGCATAATGCCTTTTAGGGGTTGTCATAAACAATGGTCGCAACAATTGAATTGGATTTTATTCATCTATTTTTCGTCATTCAGTAGCAATAACATGTATAGGTATACTGAAATGAAAGCCGCCGCGCCAAAGCTATTTTAACTGGCAAAGTAAAATAGATTGGATACCTTTTCAGTCCCCTGCCTACGTACGCTGCATATTTTCCTGACAAATTCTGGCCTTTAATTATTATTTGTCTCACGCCGTAATTAAGCCTTAATAAACCCTTGGAAATAAATTTAAGTTATACTTTACTTAATAGTATACATACAATATATGTATCTCTAGATGATTTAATAACACTAACACAACAAATTTTTCGAATAAATCTATCAATTCTATTTTCTGTTACAAGGTAAAAACCAAATAATCCATGAAAAGAGTCGAAATTATCCATGTGAATTATACTGCAAAAAAGCAAAACTGAAAACCAAAACGAGTGAAACCATTTTAATCTGCTTGAAAAAGTTCCGATGTGGTGAAAGTTTAAGTTTAAATAAGCTAGGATCATGTAAGGGTTATCCAGAGCGAGTACGAGGGTAATTTGATATCTCACAAATGCTCGTAATAAAAATTATTTTCAAAATTAGACCTCACTGCGAAATTCCATAATATAAAAGTAATAGTAAAACTAGAATGATATTTTCATTACTTTTGTTATTAGTCGAAAATTGGGTATATGTGTGTGTACATGTTTTTAAGTCATGTGATTGTCAAATAATTTTGTCATATTTTCTCACTCTGAGCATCGTTAAGCTTCACAAATAAAAGTACATAAATCCATTATCAGTAAAACCTAAATAAAAATATGTTGACTACTGAAACCTACGACTATACCTACGATTAAGCCAAAATCTGTGCAAGGTGAAAAGGTTCCTATTTTACATATTACACCCGTTTGTTCGTTGCCATATAAGTTTAAAATCTTTTCACGCTACCCTTCCCAAAACATATCTCACAGCGACAGCGGAGACGGAACATGTGAGCCACATAGATCAAAGATAACCGTAAAACAAGAAAAAAATTCTTATATTATTCGTTTCAAAATAAAATATATATATATAACGATAGGTACTATTTTATTTATTTCTTTTTATATGTTTATTTAGAAAAGAAAAAGAAAAATTAAAAAAACACATGTATAAAGGCGGACTTATCCCTAAAATATGGATCTCTTCCAGTCAAACTTTGAGTAATAGAAGGAAAAGGACAACAATTGAAGAAGAAAGAGAGTACGGGTCATACAGGGAAAAAGAAAAAGTTTATAAAAATTGAACTATTTAATCTATTAAATAATTTTGATAAAACGAATAAATGAAAAGATGCTACTAATATATAATTACTTAAGATAAATATTTCCTAATCTGTAACTTAAATAGGGAAATTAGGGAAAACAAGATCTAAGGTATTTATTTTGCATTATATTCAGCTAAACTACAACTTCAATATCATATAAACCATAACAACTTTTAGAGAATTAAACTACTTAACTTCTTCAGTCACAATAGTAACTGGAGTTTATTTAAATGTAACATCAGATAGCAAAAAGAAACAACTGTGCTTCGACCGGGTAAAAATGTTTTTTATTTGAGGTTGGTCCATAAAATTGTGTGCGCTGGTCCTTAATGAACGTTTCGGTAGCTTCGTTTTAGCCGTCCCGCTTAACTAAAACTTTCCTTGCTATTGTTTCTTGCAACTATCTTCCCGTATATTTCGTGCTATGTATACATACTTCGCTGTGTCTCAGCAAGTATTTCACACGGTTTTGAACTTATATTAGAACTGTAAACTTTTAATACTTTAAGGTAATTTTCCCGTGACATTTATTTAAATTACATAAACATTCGCAAGAAATTCAGATATGAAATAAAAACAAAATTAACGTTACTTATAATGATGTTACAATGAATATATAAATATAAATATATGGGACACTTACACACTCGGTCGTCCGTCAAAGTAAGTAACTTAATACTTGTGTTATGGTAGACAGACAACTGGTAAATGTATACTTATATAATTTTTAAATACATACTTAAATACAAATATACACCCAGACTCGAAGACCAACAAATTCATTTACAGAAAATGTTTGCCCTCGGTGGGAATCGAACCCGCGACCCGTGGAGCTGAAGGCAGGGTCTCTACCCACTGCTCCAACGGGCCAGTCATACAAGAAATTGGCAACATTTTGAAATACTAAATGGTTTCAATAATAAGACGTACCAGCAATAACAATATAATTGCTTATCTCCGATCATAATTACATTGGCAGCTAAATAGGCAGTAGAGTCCACATGGATTTTATCCTCCTGCCCTTAAGTAGCCTCCCACTCTTAAGTAGTTACATACATGTTGTCACATGATTTGGCTACGTATTTTACTACCAGCACCTGCCTGACGTCAACTTACCTAAGTCGTATTTTACGGCACCTCTGCAAGAAAGAGTATGATCTATTCTACTCAGCCGTATACTACACGGTGTGTTAACTTACCTTAGTCGCATTTCACGACACCTCGGTAAGAAATGAGGGTGGTCTATTCTACTCAGCCGGATACCACACTAGGATAGAGCTTATATACGAAAATATTATAAACTTTTTCCAGGTATACAATGAAATGCAGAAACAATAAGATAAAAGCTATCCATAACTAGAATAAATGCAGGTTTAAAAGAATTAAGCGATCTTGCGAATACCGCTTTATCTTCTTAACGACTTCCGCAATGTGGCACGTACGGCGAGTCGCGAGGGCTGCGGGAGGGGGGCGCAATCGCTTTGCAACATATCCTATCTATCCACACACACTAACTATCGCGTTGTCGTCATTTTTCATCTCGACATGCATATTCAACGCAACGATAAATCATTCGGAGCCATCCCTGCGCCATACGAAATAACCTACTGTCCACGCGCTAACTGGCGAAAATATCGCGCATAAATGTAGGCAAACAAACGGAGCCCGGAATATCACGTTAATAATTACACACCCTTTCAGGATGGTGATAAATAGCGCCATTATAAACAACGGAGTGTTGAAAAATTATTCTCTTTACATATACTTATTGGTGAAACACCTCGCTAGCGCAATGGTGAATAGCGTCTTCGCTTAAATCAAGTTACAGACTAATTATGAAAACAATGTACAACATATTTTTGCGACATATTGGCAGAATAAATTGTAAGTGTCATTCAACACTTGGGACTAATTAACTCACTGTTCCAACTGAAATATGCATTCCTATTTAATTCCATTCCACAGGGTTGTAATTTTACGGTATACGGCTAAGTAGAATAGACCCTACCTTAATTTCTTACCGAGGTGTCAATAAAGGCAACTAAGGTAAGTTGACCCACCGTATGGTATCCGGTTTAGTAGAATAGACCACCCTCAGTTCTTACTGAGGTGTCAAATACGACAGAGGTGAGTTGACGTCAGGCAGGCGGCCGGTCGTAAAAACGCAGCCAAATCATGTGACAGCATGTTTATAACATGTTGAGCCGACCCCACTTAGAGTGGGATAAGGGCAGGAAGATGATGATTGACAGAATAAATTGTATGTGTCATTCAACACTTGGGACTAATTATTTAACTCACTATTCTAACTGAAATATGCATTCCTATTTAATTCCATTCCACATGGTTATAATTTATGGTATCCGGCTAAATAGAATACACCACCCTCATTTTTTACCGATGAGTCGTAAAAGACGACTAAGGTAAGTTGACTCACCGTATGGTATGTGGTTAAGAAGAATAGAACACCCTCTTGCCGAGGTGTCGTAAAATACGGCTAAGGTAAGTTGTCGTCAGGCGGCCGGTCGTTTAAACGCAGCCAAATCATATGACCTCATGCTTATAACATGTTGTGTCGACCCCACTTATAGTGGGATAAAGGCAGGAGGGTTATAATTTTCAAACGTTTCTGAATACATACTTGGCTCACTGTCATTTTTAACTTTAAATATAGCGCACATATCTACTTATGCATTTCATATAAGCCACAATTTAACCTACCAATTTAACTACTATACATGTTTTTTATGTAAGACAAATAAGATTTTTCAGCTCACCTTACAACTGAGTTCATATTCATTCGGTAAATAGAAATGATTGATCGCGTTTCTATCGACTAGCTAGAAAAGTTTTTTTTATCTTTTCAATGAAATGGTGAAATTTTTATGCATTTACACCTTTTTGCTTATTTTATGTTACGATTTCTTCTTTTTCCAAAGGTTGTCTAGTAAATACTTCTTTCAGAAATAAGACTGCCTTTGCACGTCCTATGTTTCTTTAGTTAAGTTTCTTTCTTATGAACCTTGTGTAATATGTGCAATAATTAAATGTCTCTAGCCCAAAGGTTGCCTGGAATAAATCGCTAGTAAGCGATAAGGCCGCCTTATTATATCTGCATTAAGATTATATCGTTTTCTTTACAATGTATATTGTAATTTTATGTGGTGCAATAAAGAATGTCCTATTCTATTCTATTCTAAAAGATTTCTATCCATCTACTTATCTTTTTTCTTATGTACTTATGTCTAATCAGCCCTTCTCATTGAAACTTCATTATTTAAAACAAAAAGAATCTCAGGAAATTTAAACAAGTATTCTTAAAAAGAAATACTTCAACGCAAATGTTACTTTAAAAAGCTCTTGCCTTTCCGCTTTTATCTCTCAAGATTATACTCCTTCACTTGCAACCCACGGTCATGAAATCCTTTTATTACGTAATCGCTTACCTGGCCACGTAGACTGCTGATTAAGATAAAATATTTTTATGTTCTTTTCTCTTTAAAAACGCTTTACCGAAAATTTAAAAGCTTGGATATAATGGATGTAACTGATTTTATGTTCGGTTAATTTTATCTTTGTAATTAAATGTTTAACGAGGATGTTTTCATTACAAAAGTAATAATAATAATAAGAGGTCATATTTTAAAACGACCCGCCGTAAATTTTTTGTCATAAAAATTTGTCTATCACTTTAGCACGCAAATTTTTATCTTCTTCGTATATATAAAAATGAATGTTTATTGTATATGTCCTTTATGGGCTCCGAAATGGCTATACCGATTTCAGTGGAGTTATCAGACAATCCTTAAAGTTACCTAGCGGATGTTCCTGTACAGTTCTGTGGCTATCGGACTATTTTTTTAACTATTGAGTTGTGTTTCGAGGGGAATTCGAAACCATACCCAGCAACAGCAACGTGTAGCAAGACAGCTAGTAATACAAAAAAACAAAAAATTTCCCCAACTGTATACAATCTACACTTCGCTAGGGCTAGCTGAAATTTCGCGTTGTATTGCTGCAGTGTCTACTACACTATCGTATTATGGAGTACGATACACAGCTCAATCAAATAACCACTTTTCATTTCTATTTTAATATCAGCACTTGCTTCGAAATCCGTACACTGGTCATTAATTATAATAAACTCAAATATTAAAAAGAAACCTTTAAGTTCTTTTCTGTTCAGTATTTGATTCGAGCGACAGTTCGTCAGATATTCGTTAAATTTATACATTTGCAAATATCTCCAAAAATAATATATTATAATAAATTAAATTAATAATTTTACTATTACATATTAAGTTTTATTACGAATTTATTACGAAGATAAGATTATTTTGAATCTTCATCTTTCAATTTTTATGATTTGTGTGTATTTATAATGAATAAATAAAAGCAAAAAGGTTAATGTACATTTTTTATCTACAAATATTATATATCAAATATGTGTATATATGTATAATCTTTCCTATAATAGCAAAATATTTTTTTATTACTTTTACATTAGCGATCTCCCCAAAGTAATGACTAATTCTATAAATTCTTTATGTCATAGTGTTAAAGGATAACAGGTTATTATTTTCATAATCTTAAAGCTAAAGCTATTCTAAGCTACTAAAGCTCAAATAAGAGAAGACTAAAATTAATATGCCAGATGCAAGGAGTTTGCCTCGGGTAATTAATATTAATAGCGTACCTACTGCAGTCATTATATAGCATGTACGACTACATCTTATGGCTTCTATATCATCGTCCTGACAATAACTCACAACTTGTGCCATCTGTGATAAAGTATGTCTCTGAAACAATTATAAATTAGGGGTATAAAAGCAAACCCAAAGAAGATTTCATGAATTTTTCCGACGAATTTAATTAATAGTGTTAAAATTAACTATGGCTATGCTACTACTTGACAAAGACCTCCTCTCACCGTTTTGGAGAGAAGTGTTGGGGCTGAGACCTACAATTGCGGATTGATGGATTAGTCAAATCCCTAGAATTCTCTAGATATATGCAGGTTTCTTCACGATGTTTTCTTTCACCTACACGCCACTATCGCCTACGAAACATAAGTAGAGCAACCCGTTAGTGCATGCCCTGGGTTTGTACCTGTAATTCCCTCGAAAAAATCGCCCGGTATCACCGCTTAATCGTGTACTCTAACGCAAATATAAATAAATTTGAGGGCACAAAAGTGATATTAAATGTGGATTTATATCATTTATACGCCAAGTAAGCTTTGGTACACATAGTAACCCAAACTCCAGTGGATCGAAGGATTCGACCACGATGCGAGGGCTATTAAGATGTGACCATAGACAGAGCGAGCGCTAGATACTCGTAATAGAAGCTGTGCACACTCCTTATAACCATGCCATGGCCTGCAAGGGGATGTAGTGTTAGAGATGATAATGAAACATTATATACTAGGAGATCTACTGAACAGTCTGATTTGCTGTCCTTTTCGACCTTTCACACAGCTGTACTTGGTGTTTGTTACGTTAATTATTAAGTTTTTATACTAAAAATTACTTTTAAGTATAAATAATAATTTGTAATATGTAATGTGAAAGTCGAATAAAGATCGTCTTATTGTTATTCGATCTTATATTTAACATTCTATAGAGGTACACCCGTTTCGTAAAAAGGTCCAACATTATTATCACATTTTTTTGAACAAAAACGAGTGAAATAAGTTTATATGAATAGACAATGCTGCATTTTTTTGTTTAAATTTATGATATTTCAAACACTAGTTAATTCTGTTACTGATAAAAGAATTCGGCAGAGATAGGTTACATTCTAGTTTATAAAGTTCAAAAATGAATGAGTAACAGTCCGTAATGAAAAGATTGACGAAATAGGCTAACACGGTAACCGATATTAAATTAGACAAATCATCTTAGTCCTGAAAGCGCTATTAAATCAGGCAAGAAGATTTATGCATTTCAGAATACTAATTTTTTACATGCAGAGGTTGGCTAACATTGCACCTGATTATACGTCATAATGTTACTAAAAACCTAAAAGAAAAATGATAAACGTCATCATCATCATCCTCCTGTCCTTATCCCACCCTAAGTGGGGTCGACACAACATGTTATAAACATTTCGTCACTTGATTTGGCTACGTATTAACGACAGGCGGCCTCCCTGACGTCAACTTACCTTAGTCGTATTTTACGAAACCTCGGTAAGAAAGAGGGTTAGTCTATTCTACTTAACCGGATAACACACGGCGTGTCGACTTACCTTAGTCGCTTTTTACGACACCTCGGTAAGAAATGAGGGTGGTCTATTCTATTCAACCGGATAGCACACGCCATAAATGATAAACATACCCGCGTAAATCAATTTTGATTTGCCTTCAATTAATTCTAAGTCTTAGTACTCATATTCGCTTAAGTGCAATAATGAATAGGTTTAATCTTTTACATAATATGTAGTATGCGCTACTAAAATCTCTACATTAGAGGAAGGTGACGTTAAATCGACATGTGCATCCCCGAACGAGCTATTTACATAATTATCGTTGGATGCGACCGTAATGTTGGACTACAATCCTGCACCCATTTCACTAATCAATGTTTTAGTCACGACGGCATCGTTGTAATTAATGGTAATTTGTCAACCCATAATTACATGACGTTGCGTTAAATTTGACGCTTACATTTAACTGTATTCCCATAAAGTTATAATAATATCATTTAAACGCGTATACTGTAACACAGCCATTGATTTTTGAATACTTTTGAATATCATCATCATCTTCATCATCTTCCTGCCCTTATCCCACTTTAAGCGGGGTCGGCACAACATGTTACAAACATGCTGTCACATGATTTGGCTGCGTTTTTACGACCGGCCGCCTACCTGACGTCAACTTTTTGCGACACCTCGGTAAGAAATGAGGTTGCTCAATTATACTCAACCGGATACCACACGGCGGTTCGACTTACCTTAGTCGCCTTTTGCGACACCTCAGTAAGAAATGAGGGTGGTACTATTCTATTCAGCCGGATACTACACGGCGTACTCACTAGATTTTAGTATCCTACGTAATAGCAATGACACAACTTGCGTCATTTGGAGTAAAGTAAAGCTTAGTATACAATATATTATTAATTAAAAAAGCAAAGATATTTTGAAAATTTAAATAAGATTCAATATGCTAATAATCTGTTTGTGCCCTTTCAACTTTATACGTGATGATGAGATGTGATGAGAGGTGATGATCTTTCCATGTAGGAAAAATATAATGTTTGAATTGTACATATTTTTAAAATGGTGGCAGTGGAAAGCATATATTAGGTCCTTACATATGAAATTGGCGTTTTCTATGGGAGGAACATGAAGTTTTTTTTTAATGAAATATATTTAATTAATCAAAGTATGTACCATTGCTATGTATGCACTTTTGCCATCTCATAGGTAGTTCATTGATCCCTTTACTAAAAAAAACCATTCGGGCGGGAATCAATAAAATCTTTGAAGGCGGTTAGGACTGCCCCATCGGAGTTGAATTTTTTTCCTTGCAAGTAGTTATCCAAATTGCGAAAAAAATAGTAACCTGTTGGAGCAAGGTCCGGAGAGTACGGTGGATGTCTAAGACATTCTAATTGAAGCTCCTCTGATTTGGTAGCCGTCTGTTGTGCAGTGTGTGGTCTAGCGTTGTCCTGAAGCAGCATTGGCCTAGAGCGATTGACCAGCCTCGGTTGTTTAGCAGCTAGCTTTTCCATCATGGTTTGTAGTTGCTGACAATAGATATCTGCCGTAATCGTCTGGCCAGATTTAAGAAATATGTAGTGAAGGACACCGGCACTAGTCCACCAAACACTTACAAGCGACTTTTTTTTAGTCAATTTTCGCTTAGGGCAGGATTTGGCTGGTTCGCCAGGGTTCAGCCATTGCAATGAGCGCTTCCGATTATCGAAGAGGATTCACTTTTAATCACAGGTAATGATTTGATTTAAAATTCCTTCATTATTGTGCCGGTTCAGTAACGTAACGCAACAGTCGACGCGCGTTTGTCGGTTTGCTTCACTCAATTCATGAGGTACCCACCTTTCAAGCTTTTTCACCTTCCCAATTTGCTTCAAGTGGATTAGAATAGTTTTATCACTAACACCGGAGCCTGCAGCTAACTCGGACGTGGTTTGCGATTGATCCGCTTCCACAATAGCCTTCAATTCTTCATTATCAACTTTGGTCTCCGGCCGTCCACGAGGCTTGTTCTGCAGGTCCAAATTTCCAGAACGAAAACGTTGGAACCATAAACGCACTGTGTTTTCTTTTGCGACACCGTCACCATACACATCATTAATCCTTCGAGCCGTTTCTGCAGCACTGGTGCCACGGTGGAACTCATACTCGTAAATAACGCGATATTTCATGTTTTCCAACATGAAAATTTTTTCAAAATGTTGTTTTTGTAAACAGAGTGACACAAAGAAAAAAACAAAAGAAGAAAAAACAAATGAATTAGGGGTTTTGAAACACAAATGCATGAGTAAATAGCTGTATGAATTTGAATTTGGAATTCCTAACCATAAAGGTATATTTGAGATCAAAGTGGCCAGTACGACAAAACGCCATTTTCATATGTAAGGACCTAATATTAACTTGTTGTATAGCAAAGACACACATGAATAATAAATAACAAAAATAAAGATCCTCTGCTGCTACTTATGTTTACTGCCTTTTGCAGAACTTGCGTATTTGCTGAATAATCGACATGAATAATGAACAGTAAGCACAACAGAGCCGACCCGAGTAATTCAAAAAAAACCTTTTTTATTCCTCACCACTTTACATACTCGTACAATAAAGAATTGTAATGTTGTCGTTACATGTCGCGCATTATAGACCGCATTTTTTAATTCTAAATCAGGATAATTAATTTTAATTTATAAACAAGAATTTGGTTACAATACATAAATATGCGCACTACTTTCTAATACGTTGACTTTTCTTACCAAACTTTTAAAAATATCAATATACACAATATACTTTCCAAATGAAACTAGACTGAAAAATAAAATAAAATGTGGGTGAACGTCACCTAATGACGGCTATACACACTCGGCGGAGGTCAATAGTCATGTCTCGCCCGAGACGTATAAGCTCGGAGTGACCATGTACACTCTCGAGAGTGAGCAGCGACCGGCTCGCCAATTGTGCGAGGCGGCGCGAGACTCTTTGTCTCGGCTACAAAAACCGACACGAGGCCGAAAGCGGGCAAGACACCCCGAGAAACATCTAGTGGAGGCGAGAACAACCCTGTATACTCTCGCACTCGGCATAATTCACAATGTCTCGCAGAAGGTGTACAGCTGGCATAATAAACGCAATTTATGTGTGACAGATATTGCAACTATTTTTTTATTTATTTATTTATTTATTTTAAAACGATGCACGTTTACTATTATTGTGTCTCTGGATCCCAAGCTAGTTTAAACTGTATTTTGGGAACCAGGAAACTACCATCATAGTTTGTGAACCAGGCGGTTACGAGTAATGACTATTATGATCGCAAATTAGGAATAGTATAGTACATGTACGTAGTAGTTGTAAGTGCTACATATTATATACTTCTTTATGGTAGGTATTTATTAATACTACTTTATTGTGTACAAACCATGTTTATGATGGAACTTAAAAATATAAATCGATACAACATTCAAGTTTACGAATTAAACATAAAACGATAACTGTTGATTAAAAGTCAAAATTAAAACTATCCAAAATTGAATAAAGTGAGATCGGATTTGCGAAATTTCATTACAGAGAGAGGAGCAAACAGGTAAAGTTGAATTTAACTTTGACGATAAAGCGTTAGACAAACAAATTCAGAAAATTTGTGCGCACATCAGAACATTCCTTAGTTCTTTTTATCTTATGATAATACGTGCAGACTTGTAGTGTTTTGCAATATCTTGGACCTGTAATTTATACGATGAACGGATTGGTTTATTTTTAGCAAAGTAATTATTTAACTGATTTGTTCACGTTTATTTTACGTGTTAATAATTTGGCTACACAACTTGACCTAATATTCAGAAAACCTACTTTCAGTTTGTCTTGGCAATTACTTATAAATAATCTGCATAAAAATATATTTGTATATTCAATTTGTTATGTGGGCCTAACATAAATGTCTTCGCTAACACGTTGCGAAAAAATACATTATCTAATGTACTGTAGAAAACATACATTACATATATACAATTTACTATATTGAACTTGCATTGAAAGACACAAAAACTAAGCTTTGAATATAAAGCACTGTAAATTTCTGAATTTTGAATAGAATTTAATTTCTAATTAGTAAAATGGTATCAATACTCCTACTGCTCGAAGGCCTTTTCCTTCTCTCTCCATGAAAATTTGATCTAAGACTCGCTGTCTCGTTCCAATGCATATTGCCAGGTCATGCATATGCCAAGAATTCTCTAGGGATATATAGTTTTCATTACAATATTTTCCTTCAACGTGAACCGGATTATATATTCTGAATATCAAATAAGTTCATTATTTTGTTTACAACTAAGAACGAAGCTGTCGCAAGTATCATGCGCTATCACCGTTCGGCCATCAACGCTTTCACCAAACATGACAGATAATAGTATTATCACAGATATCAAATGAAGTTAAATAAGCAGTCACTCTCGTGTCTTTCGCCTCCGTCTTATCAAAGTACAGAAACTTCATTAAAACTTTAAAATTGAATACGGTTACGAGTTAACCGCCACAACGTGTTACTTCTCGAAAACTTCTATGTCATTAATATAAGTGAAAAGCGATTTAGCAAATGTAATCCTAAAATACCTGCCCGTGACGTCACCTAGCTAAAGCGATTTGTTAAAGCGAAATGGGTCATCCTTTACAATCTTCACTCCTTTTGAATGTGATTCGGCTCTCCGATACCCAAATATAATGACTACGATTGTCGATAAAGCTAAGGGTCATTTTCATTGGCATTATGACACGTTGAGTTTTTATTATTATGTTCTTACCATAACATAAGAATATTAATGTAAGATGCTAAACAAATAAAGGATACAAACATGATAGAAATTAATCGAGGTAAAAAATGACGAAATGATTGAACTGTAACTGAAAGTGTAGTACAAATATAAAAATTATAAAACCAAGTCCTTCACCGCATCTACCTGTCATGATAATGACAAAAAGTGCAGAACAGAATTTTAAGCAGTTTTCATCAATAGAAAGAGTTATTCCTGGCGAAAGTGTGAGTGCATAATTTGTTGGAAAAAGTAAACCCGCCGGAGATTTTTCATTGAAAACGCTGACTAATCTATTTGAAATATAACAAAACCATGCGTGGTTGGATCCACGATGACAGATGCTATTATATTGACCCATATCATTTCAAATACTTAAGCTACCTTACATTTGCTGTTTAATATTATTATCATTTATACCATATAATTTAAATTAATTTCTTATAAATTGCAAAATTAAGACGCGTGCTAATAGTTTCGGAGAGAGGCAGTAAGAAAGCAACGTGTAGCCGGATCTGCTAGAATATTATAATTGATTCCCCCTCAGGCTACGACGACGGGTTTTCACGACATAAAAAGGACTCATTATTATAATAACTTTTTTTAATTAATTAATATTACTTTTATTTATAAATTATTACGCTTTAAAAAACTGCATTATGACATTGCCAAGGTCTTAAGTAAACTCGTGAGTTACTATAAACAAGTAAACTCGACTGTAAATAGCTGGGCTAAATTTAAATTTTATTATAATGCGAGTTGTAAAGGTAATCTTTTTTATACATATTAAACGTTTTTAGCATTTGGCAACATTTTTTTAACATTTTTTTAGAATAATTCGAATAAAACAAACAACAAAATGTCTAGGAAAAGGTATATTCAAATTCAAAAATAAATCATAATTATTCTTTACTTAAGTAAATTTGTTTTCAAGTTCGTTTAAATCGTCAACTCTACTACTGGTTTGGAAAGCTGGTACTACCGAGAAGAACCAGAAAGAAACTCGGCAGCTACTCTTTTCAAAATATAATTCTTTTAACTAGTCATATATTGTTATAACATTAAGTCATTACTGTCTTGTACAGGGTCGAAGAGTAACTATGTCTACGCATTCTTATCATCTAAGTAATCTTGAACAGTTTAGTAGGCTTTTTGTATTAGCGTATTTAAAACAGTGTTGTTAACCTGCTGTAATGGCAAAGCTAAAATTGACTAAGGAATTTTATTAAAGAATCTTATTCCTAAACCCACATACGCCTTACGTAGTTTTGCTAGGCGCAAAGCAGGAGTCGAAAGCTTATGTCAATTCCTACTTTTATTATATACGTTGCCAAAATAAAAAGGGAAGTGGCATTTATACAACAAGGATTCATAACCAAAGACCAGAGAGTAATACGTAATACGGTTCTAGAGTTAAGAAAGGCGGATACAAACATTTAAATTAATTTTAATAGTTTTAATTTAACGCGAGGGGCGTTAGAAAGGACGATACTTGGTCTTTCCAAACGGTTACAGTAATACTCTAATCTTGTATATCCTAGCTGAAATAGCCCGAGTTTGTCACTATCTAGCAGATTCATAAAGGGGTCTCTTAACGACCATCGAGTTAGATATCCTTAGGTTGACTGCCGCAGACAATTAGCAAAAGAATTAAAATTAAACCTCATACGGTACTCATGTTCTCGTTTCCGCGCAAATTACATCTTAAGGTCGATTGTTATTACAAAACCACCACCTCTCGTAGAGGTAATAATCTTATAAGTACGTTTCTTACTTGTTTGAATTATTAATGTTTATAGTTCTACTACCCTATTAAAAGTAATTCCAGAAACAATATATTTAACAGTAAGCAAATTCAAATTATTATTTTGATCTATAATGTAGTAATAATATTGTTTACAGATAATGTTTTATATGTAAGAAGAAAGGCTATGTATAACAAAAGATTCGCATAACTCACTAAAGTCACTGAATAAAAAAAGTTATACAGATAAACTCCAAATGCTGGAGGAGTACAAAATATAATCTAAATATTTTATGCATAATTACAGAGTTGTTTAATTCCTTCTTGGTGGCTTAAAGTACGAGCGCTAAAGATGAAGAAGAACATAAAAATTATACAAGTCTGTAATTAGCCCTTAAATTGATGTATACAATAGACAAAGCAGGAACCGACATAAGCTTGCGGCTCCTGCTTTGCGCCTTGCAAAAGTACGTAATTCGTTTGTGGGTTTTGGTATAAGATTCTACAATAAAATTCCGCAATCAATTTCAGCTTTGCCATTACATCAGTTTAAAAACACTGTTAAAAAGAGGCTGATACAGAAAGCCTACTATACTCTTGAAGATTATTTGGAAGATGAGAATGTGTGGATATAGCTCTCTTTGAACATGTACAAGACAGTAACGACTTAATGTAAATAGTATTAAGAATTATATTTTTAAAAGAGCAACCGCCGAGTTTCTTGCTGGCTCTTCCCGGTAGGAACAGCTTTCCGAACCAGCAGTAGAGTTGACGATTCAAAAGCACTTTTTTACAAGTTTATTTGAATAAAGAATATTTAGAATTTTGAATTTTTTGAATTATATACAAAATTTTATAACGTGTCGATGTAAATCCAAAATAAAATTTAAAAAAGTAAGATTTAATATTTTATTAAGATTAATATTTATTTAAAAAAATCATCATCGCTTATGAATTATGTCTATCAGAAGTCCCATTTCGTTTATTTACTAGACTACATTATAATTCGTATGATTGCCATACTTTTTTAAAGGAACAAATATTTGAATATAGGAACAGAGCCATTAATTACTTTATTCTAAAAAAACATATTTGTTCTAATTAGAAGACTGAAGTTAATCGTACCTAGAAAATAATTATAATAATAATATATAAATTAAACTTCAATTCATATAAATTAATATGCAACATCAGAGTTTCACAATTTAGAATTTCAGCAGGTATTAAAAGATTTATACGGAAATATTTCTATTGTGCCAGAGGATGTAACTACGAAGGCCTGTACACATGATATATTATGAGCACTAACTGCGCTGCAGTAATAAATCCTACACCAGATATCAAGATGAATTCACTCATTCATGAATCTCTGGAGCTTATCGTTACTCGGGTTTAAATTTTAAGCAGCAAAAGCATTAAATTTTTTCAGTTACAAATAGTTAATCATTATATTTTACAAATTATTCATTTCCAATTTATAAAATACATAATATAATTTCTAAAAGAAAATTAGGTTGTACATGCTATAAATAACTTTATTTGTAAATGGAAAAACAAAACTTCCCAAAAACAAGCTTGTTATAATCTTACTTTGGCAATAAAAAGGTGGACTCTTATCACTGAAACACCTGTACATTGTTAGAGAAATTTTAAGAAAAATATAGTGAAAAAATCTTGTTTTATAAAATCAGATAAAGAAGGTATCTTTGTTATTAAAGAAATGAAAAAGAAAATAACAAATTTATTATAATTTTCATAGTTTCTTGGATGAATTTTACTTAACCTCGAGAGAAATTTAATCTATTTCAATATTTTGAGAAACTTTATTGAAGGCCCCGCAGGATTAATAATGTAAAATTGATGGGAAGAAGTTTGGTAACTGAGGAAATAAAGCTGTAAATAACTTTATAAACTCATTTTAACATAATATATTTAATTTAATATAGTTAAGAAAAAATAATAAGACTACATTTTATAAACAGACGTGATTACTTAGTAAACTGGGCCCAACCCTCTAGAGTAAGTAATAAACAGCTTGCGATTGTCCAAGTAATTTATTGTTTGAAATCTTACATTACGTCCGTTCTACTTTCCCAGAGGAAAAGGTTATCTTGAATACCGTTTAACTTTAAATAAAGAGTAGAAGATAAATTTTAATTAGAGCACTTAATTGGCAGTTTTTAAGAACACTATTATCAAGCTAAATAAAATTGGAGCCATTTAAAGTATGAAATCATTTGGTGTGCCTTTTACTTAACAAAGCTTTATTTCTCATATTCGGAGTTTTGAGTACAAGTATTTACTTGTTGAACGTACTCAATGTTAAGGAATATCTACATTTACATGAGTTAAATATTTAATAACAACATATAACACAGGTTACGTACCTTAATCAAAAGGACTATGGGAATGAGGTTGTTAAAACTCTTTATTTATAAGAATTTTCACATTATTTGATATTTACAATGTTAGTTTTGTTACACCGTAAGACAAGAATTAAGTAACTTTGGGGAAAAAAGCCATGCGACTTCTCTTTGATAGTGATAGGTCCTAAGCAGTCGCACCACTGTGCATAGTATCTATTTAATTAATCTTAGTTAGTAATTAGTTTTAATCGTAGGAAACTGTTCATGGTTTTAGTTACTTTTTACTGTATTTTACTTATAAAAGCTTATACTATATACTGTATATATGGGGTGCCAAAGTGGTCGGCCTCCTCGTGGCGCACCCTGGGCAAGCTTAGTCTTGGCGAACGGACCACTGAGGGGTGGCCAATCCAGTTGTCCCTCTGATTAGCAGAGGGCAATCTGGACGGGCCGGGGACTTCAGGGGGGTTGGGGTGAAGTCCCTAATGAGCGACGGGTCCAGTTGGGCTTGCTCTAAGTCTGGCTGGACATGGTTACAGCCACCGTCGGCGAAACCCGGAAGCCCAGCAATGGGAACGGGGACCTTCGGGTTGCGAGGAAGAAAACCTCTATAAAAAATTACCCGGTGGGGGCGGAAACGCCCACTAAGGCGTTGGGGCCCCTACTTGGGGCGCGATCTCTCCCTGTCGACCGTGACATAGCAAACACGGTGGGCAGGGAGCGATCGTGGGCAGCGATGGCCTCCCTTTGCTCTGCGGAGGGGGCGGAGGGAGGCAGCGGAGCGGTTCCACGAACTGTTGCTCTGGATCCAATCTGCTGCTGGTTAGGCCAGGTGTTAGTGACTCGCCCAAGCCCATCGTCTGCCGCCCTAACTGGGGACCTTCGGGTGTTCCGAACGGTGTACATCGGACGCCTGGCTTACAGGTCCCCGAGGCGGTCGGTGCATCTGGTGCTCCCGTTGCACCGGTTAGCGGAGGGGGCTTCTCTTTCGAGGGGCCCCTACCTGGAGGTGTTTATTCTCTGGGATCAGAGCTGTAGGCGGGATGGGGGCAATATGTACAATGATACTCTGTCCTTGCCATCGGCAGCGTGGTTGAGCACACAGGTCATTTTAGTCGGTGCGAGTCCGACATAACCGCCGCCTGTCCCCGTCGGGCGGCGGTACCCATAAGGGGTTTTTTCCTGTATAAAAAAAATAAAATATACTGTATATATAATGTTCTCTATATTTATAATGTATATTTCCAAAATATTTAAATAAATAAATTCCATGGCAGCGAAACTCTAATATTATTTTTTATGCATAGTTTTAGTCATTAGCTGTGTAGGGAACACCCTCATTTCTTACCCAGGTGACGTAAAAGGCGACTAATTTAAGTACCAGGCTGAGTAGAATAGGCTACACTCATTTTTGACCGAGGTGTCACAAAAAGAGACTAAGTTAAGTTGACTCGCCATGTGGTATCCGGCTAAGTAGAATAGACCACCCTCTTTCTTACCGAGGTATCGCAAAAGGCGATTAAGGTCAGGCAGGCGGCCGGTCGTAAAATACCTAGCCAAATCATGTGTTCATAACATGTTGTGCCGACCCCACTTAGAGTGGGATAAAGGCCGGAGAATGATGTATAGTTATAGGATTGAGTATATATTATTGATCCTGTACTATGGAGTGATTGGCATATTAAATACCTTTATCAAAATATGTTATTGATTGTCTGATTGTTTGATGAACTGTTGTGTTAAGTGAATTTACTCTACTTAAGATTTACTGTCGACCAAGTTTGTGTTAGGTGTTAAAGAGTTAAAGATTTGTACTGTGTTGCGTAGATCTACAGTTCATCTACCCGTCTGTTATTTTCTTTTATACTTATGCAACAGGAACTGTTAGAGTTAACGAATTATAAGAATTTATAAAGATAAAATTGCAAGAAATTCTATAGGTAAGCTTTTTAATTCAACGTAATCGGTAATTCGAATGACATAAAATATTTAAATATCATTCTACAGGAACAAAACTTTTTTTCTTAATACTAAATAAGGTTGTAAGGTCATTTATTTGCTTGTAGTAAAATTAATACTTCAATAGGAACAAACGTGTTCTAATTTTAAGATCATTCTACATTTGCATACCACAAAACTATTTATATAGTTAGCATGTAGTATAGCACAATACTCTCGTTAAATAGAATAATACGACTGTATAAAGTCTTTACGATCTTGGGTCGGAATGGGAACTATTCATGAATTCTGCCGGCTATCACAGGAATGCCTTCTATATTGAGGTGACCGATCAATACTCTATTGTATACTATATATTGACCAAAATTTACTATACGTTAACATAAAATAATGCCGCCGTGAGGTATCCGGCTGAGTAGAATAGACCACCCTTTTTTCACATTTTCACATTATTTGATATTTACAATGTTAGTTTTGTTACACTATAAGACAAGTATTAAGTAACTTTGGGAAAAAAAGTCATGCGATTTCTTTTAGATAGATAAGGTCCTAAGCAGTCGCACCGTTATGCATAGTATCTATTTAATTAATCGTAGTTAGTAATTAGTTTTAACGCCGTGTGGTATCCGGCTGAATAGAATAGTACCACCCTCATTTCTTACCGAGGTGGCGTAAAAGGCGACTAAGGTAAGTTGACTCACCTTGTCGTATCCGGTAGAGTAGAGTAGACCACCCACTTTTTACCAAGGTGTCGGAAGATACGACTAAAGTAAGTTGACGTCATGCTGGCGGCCAGTCGTACAAAACGTAGCCAAATCATGTAACAACATGTTTACAACATGTTGTGCCGATCTCACTTAGAGTGGGAAACTATCAAGAGGATGATGATGACTTTAACATAAAATAATGCATGTATTATAAAGTAAAGAAGACGAGAAAAAAAAATGACAAAACAAAAAAAAAACATAAATTAAGAATGAAATATCTTTTAATCGGTATTTTATTCTGAATTTAAGATCCGCTTATTTGCAGCTAAAGCTACGTGATAGACTTTATATAATTTTCAGTATTAACTGTAACTCAAAATAGAAAAGAAGAACTCGATTCATCTATCTCCCATGTCCAACACATGTTTCGCGGGAAGCTGAATAAAAAAATTACAAAAGTCGCAAAGGAACTGAGAGTTTACCTGCTTTCAACGTAACACACTAATTTGATCCCATAATACTCGATCAATCATAGAGAAGGTATGAGATCGCGTACGCGTCGAAGCTGCGACACCGCCATTCATCACACTTCGAGCGCTTTAAGTGCTGTAGCGGTACTTCGTCGAAACTGCTTATCCCTTATCCGATACTCAAACAACAGCCCGGAAAATTGATTGTGCAAAGCTCAGTATGCATTAATTTTATCGACAAAACTCCAGCTTATGCATTATTAAAATGATTCAGTACCTATACGATAATATTTAAAAATAACAATATTCTACATTTTATTCTTTTGTTAACTGCATATATATTTATCCTAAAAATATGATTACTTTTGTAATATAGTAGCAATTGCCAGCGGCTCCACCCGCGTGGAATGATTAAAACCGTAATATATTATTTTGATAACCATAAACATGGTTAAAGTGGCTTAACCTTAATAGCTAGACATATGCTGTCGCGGGATTTTTTTACAACTTTAAGAGGGAAACAATCATGTAATAAATGATTTTTTAATAACTTTCACCGTTTGCGCAAGGAAAGCTTTGAATTTTGCCGTTTTTGTAACATTTTTTATTTCTGCTCCTTTCCTATTTATTTTAGCGTGATGTTATATATAGCCTTTAGCCTTCCTCGTTTAATAGACTATCTTACACTGAAAGAATTTTTCAAATAGGCCCAGTAGTTTTTGAGATTAGCACGTTCAAACAATCAAACAAACCAACTCTTCAGGTTTATATATTAGTATAGATATTTAAAATATAAACACACGCAATAAGCGCAGTATAATACAATATATTGGCCGGGACGCACTTAACAGGATTCGGTTAAAGAATTCTCAACAGACCGAGAACTCGTTAGGTAATAATGAATAACGTAATAGTAACGTAATAGCCTTTATGATTCTACCACCAGTTTAAAAGGCCATAATCCACTGAGTACAACTGACAAGACTATAGTTAGTTACCTATTATATTAGACAACTTTATAGTTGCTCTATTATTTTATAGGTAGTATATATCAATAATGGTAATCGGATTTTCCATACGATAAAATGCATAAAACTATATTAAATTACATTTTTAGATTGATGCTATCTGAATATTTATCTTTTTGTTTTTAAGAAAAAAAATATGAGAATAAAGAGCCATAGATACCATGAGTTAGTCTCATCCATTTATTAGTACAGACAATTTCAACGTAACAAATATAATATAATTAATTAATAAATTAATACTTTCACTAGCAATAATGCGCCTCATACTTTTCAAATTCACTCTACAACAGGTCTATTTCAAATATCATTTAGGTACTATATAAGTACGTTTAGTGAACTGGGGTTCTGCGGAGACTATCGTAGGGATGCTTTGTAGTAAGTGAATAAAACCAGCAAGTTGCAAGCCTTCTCAGATGCATATCGCATACTGAGCGTTTAATCATTTATACATTATATTTAATGTCATTGTTAGCCTAATTAATCAGCGTCTTCCCGCGCGGTGGATGCGCGGGAGCGGGGTGCCGCGCCTCGCCCCCCGACCCGCACATTGCGGTCGGCGCGGGGTGCGCACTGCGCACGCGCCGATCGCCGTTGGCAGCGCCGCGCGGCCCGCGCCTCAGTCGGCCGCTGACGCTGGCGGTGGAGACGCGTGTTCAAGACTCCACGCTTCTCTTCTTGTTGTTCATGGAAGATAGTTGACAGTTGATACAAGGCGGTCGGCTTCCTGATGTCTTGCTAATAGTTGGAGAAGATTGTGCGATGTGAACGACTAGTGGGATATAAAATGTGCGATAAATAATTCGCAGTAACCTGAAGATAGAAGGAAGGCTTTTCGCACAGTGAGTACTACGTCACAAAACAAATTATAACCATCGACTATTAAACGTCGCATTAGATCATCAACTCATCACTTTATAATAATAATATTTCTTTATTGTAATAATAATAATAATGACTTTGATGCATCATAATAAACTATAGCCTTGGTGTGATGTTTTATTCTCCCGTAGAATATATATCTGTCGCTATACCAAACTTCTCTGATTATAGATAATAAGCATTGGTATGTCGTTTCATTTACTCCTTTTCCTATTTCCTGGTAATGGTATTTCAGGTACAAGGTATATGGTATTTGCTTTAATAGGTAAACAAAGGTAAAGTATTTGTAGCTCCGTCAGGCAGCTACATTACTCCGCCCCTAGCGAAAGCGTACCAAAGGCTTGACGACACGACCGTAACGAGTAACTTTCTTTGTTGTTAAGTTTGTGGTATTTTGTTTATTCGCTATTGCTGGAGTGACTGTAGTTGAACTCTGACAGCTCGTTAGTGGCGTTTGTTGACTTTTCTCTGTGCTATCGTCGACCGTATAGGCGGGTTTGAGCCGGTCGATTGATATTACGGCCGATCGCCTCTGCGGTAGCTGTATGGTGAAAGTCTTGCTGTCTCGTTTTAGCACGTTGAACGGTCCTTCATACGTCGGTAACAGCCCTCTCTTGAAAGTATCGTTTCTTATAAAGACTTGCTCGCAGGTTTGTAAATCTTTATGAACAAATATGGATCGTTTATTTCCGTGTATAGGAGTTTTAATAGGCTTTGCTGAATCAATTCTTTCTCGCAATTGGCAAACATAATCGTAGTCTACGTCTTGCTCGTTTCGGGGTGTTTTCGTGAAGAAATCACACGGAAGACGTAGGTTATAGCCGTAGGTTAGCTCGGCTGCGCTAACGCCATTGTCGGTGCGAGTTGCGGCGCGAAGACCCAGTAGTACAGTAGGTAGCTCGTCGATCCACTTCGTATGTTGCGATAGACGAGTTTTTAATGATGTTTTAAGCGAGCGATGCCAGCGTTCGACTATTCCGTTTGCTTGAGGATGGTAAGGTGTTGTACGTGTCTTCTCTGTTCCCATAGTACTCAGTAATTTATTGAATAGGCGACTTTCAAAATTTCTTCCTTGGTCTGTTGTTATTAATTTCGGTGAGCCAAATCTAGTTATCCAATTTTCGTAAACTATTTTTGCGATTGTTTCGGCTGATGTGTCGTGCGTCGGTATTGCTTCAGGCCATCTAGTTGCTCGATCTATCATCGTGACTAGGTATCTATGTCCGTCGGGTGAAGTGGGAAGGGGTCCGACGACATCTATGTGAACGTGTTGAAATCTTTCTGACGGGGGAAATGAAGAAATTTCGCTTGACGTGTGGCGTTGAACTTTGCACCGTTGACATTGTAGACATTGTTTTGCCCATTTTTTAGCGTCTATGTTCATTGAAGGCCAAAAAAATCTCTGACTGATAAGCTTGCGCGTTGTTCGGATACCAGGGTGGCTAATGCTGTGGACTGCTTCAAATGCGATTCGTCGGAATTCTTCAGTGAGATAGGGTCGAATGAATGAAGTAGAAGTTTCGCAGTAGACAGGGGAAGTCGAATTAGGTGGAGTTACTTTTTTTAGAGTGATATTACTTTGCTTGGCGAGATGTTCGATGCTATCTCTGTCTCTTTCTTGCGCTTTTGATAGTTCTTCATAGTCGATCGATGTAGGACAGTTTATGACGTCAATGGGTATGCGACTTAGTGCGTCTGCGACTATATTATCTTTTCCGCTGATATGACGAATATCGCTCGTGAATTCGCTGATGAAAATTAGTTGGCGCGTTCGACGTGGTGTTTCTGTTGCTGATGGTGGCTTCTGTAGTACATAGGTTAGCGGCTTGTGGTCGGTGAAAACAATTAGGTTTTTTCCCTCGAATGTTTTTCTGAAGTGTTTGATAGCCATGTAGATAGCGAGTAGCTCTCTGTCGTATGTACTGTAGTTGCGTTGCGCGTCTGAGAATTTCTTCGAAAAATAACCAAGCGGTTGCCATCTTCCGCGGGCGTACTGTTGTAAGACTGCTCCCGCTGAGAGGTCTGATGCGTCGGTGCAGATTGCGAGAGTAGCTTCATGTATAGGGTGAGCAAGTAAAGTAGCGTTTAGGATAGCAACTTTACATGCTTCAAATGACTTTGTTGCTTCGTCTGTCCAGTTGATTGGCGTTTTATCTTTCTTCTTAGAATTGTGGAGATAAGCGTGAAGTGGTGCTTGAATGTCTGCGGCCTTCGGAATATGTTCTCTGTAGAAATTTATCATTCCGAGAAAACGTCTGAGCTCTTCGATCGTTTTCGGTTTGGGGTAATCACGTATTGCTGTGACTTTTTCGACAGGCGGTTTTATGCCTTCTTGACTGACTGTGAAACCGAGGAATTTTACTTCTTGCTTTCCAAAATTACATTTAGCTGGGTTAATTGTTATGCCGTTGTCTTCTAATCTTTGTAGTACAGTTCGTAAATGTTTTTCGTGCGTTTTCTTGTCAGTGCTTGCTACTAGAAGGTCGTCTATGAATGCGTAGACGAAATCTAATCCCTGTAGTGCTTCATGGATGAACCTTTGAAATGTCTGGCCTGCGTTTTTCAGACCTGGCGTCATTCTTGGGAATTCAAATAGTCCCATGGGAGTGATTATGGCCGTCTTGGCTATATCTTCTTCGCGTACTTTAATTTGTTGATATGCTCTATTGAGATCAATTGTTGAAAATATAGTTTTGTTTGCTAGTTGAAAGGTGAAGTCTTTGATTCGTGGAATTGGATAGCGGTCGGGTGTTGTGACGCTATTTAGCCTCCGATAGTCCCCACAGACTCGTAGATCACCATTTTTCTTTGGTACTATGTGCAGTGGCGAAGACCAAGGACTTTTGCTTGGGCGGCATAATCCTTGTTCAATCATGTTTTCAAATTCTTTGCGAACGAATTCATAGCGATGAGGTGCTATTGGTCTAGCGCGACAGTGAAGTGGTGGTCCCGTAGTTTCGATATAATGTTCGACGTTATGCTTCGGTGTCAATTTCATTGAGGTTAATCTTGTAGTTCCGGGAAACTCGGCCAATATGTCGTGGTATGACTGTTGAACATCTATGCTTCTTATTGTCGGTGTGTTCGTTGCTCGGACGAAAGACTGTGACGTGAGACTGGTTTTGCCATCAATTAGTTTTCTGTTCTTGATATCGACGATGAGCTGGTGATATTCGAGAAAATCGGCTCCGATGATTGGTTTGCTGACTTTCGCGACGATGAATCTCCATTTGAACGGTCTTCGTAAGTTAAGGTCTAGTTCCAAGGTTTTCTCTCCGTAGGTTGGGATTACCGTATTGTTTGCGGCGTAAAGTTGGAATTCTAGTGGTTGCTGTGTTTGACCTCTTCTTGGTGGTAAGACGGAGATATTTGCGCCCGTGTCGATTAAAAATGTTGTCTTCGTTTTCTTGTCGGTGACAAATAAGCGGTAAGATGCTTCAGATACGCTAGATCCCGCTTCATCGAGCGTACTTGTTAGTTTTCCGACTTCTTATTTTCATTCTTGAATGAGCATGGTAGTGTGCATCTTCTGGCTTCGCTACCAAATCGGCGGTGGTAATAGCAATAAGGTAACGGTGTTCGGCTTCGAGATCTGTTTTTTCGATTTTCAGGATTGTTTCTTCGGAACGGCGTTCTTCTATGATTTTGATGACGAAAATTTTCCTGTGAGGCTTGCATTTCGGCGACTTCAAACGATAATTTTCGGATTTGTTCAGTGAGGTATTGCGTTTCAGTACTCGGAATGCGTGAGGTAGAAGTTTCGACGGCTGAGACTTGCGAACCGTTGTTTGTTTCCATCATCTTGTCGGCTAGTAGCGCTAATTCGTCGAGTGCATTTTGTGTGCTGAAGGATTCGCTGACTGCTAGTACTGATCGAACATGCGGCGGAAGGTGATTCGTCCACATTATTCTAAGCGTCGAGTCTGGAACTTTGTCGCGAGCGAGAATTTTCATTCGGCGCAATAGCTGTGTCGGTTTTTGATCTCCCAGTTCGATTTCTGATAGTAATTTTTGCAGCTGACGGCTGTCGGACTCTTCATAAGCAGAAATTAGGCGGTTTTTTAGCGCGACGTATGGCTCCTTTTCTGGTGGATTATATAGCAGGTCGGAGATCTGTTCGATGTCTTGTTTCTCTAGCTGAGCGATGACCATCTGGGCTAATTGTTCCTGGCTTCTCTTAAGTTCAGATGTGGCGGCTTCGAAGCTAATAAACCATAGGCGAGGTTTATCTCTCCAGAACGGTGGAACTCGCAGTGATAGAGCGATTCCGGCGACTTCAGGTTGCGCTGGTGTTGTTTTTCTTTGTGCTTGCTCCATAATTTGATTGAGGTTGCTTGAAAGATTTTTCGGTTGTTCTTTGTAGGGTCACCAGTTTTAGTGAACTGGGGTTCTGCGGAGACTATCGTAGGGATGCTTTGTAGTAAGTGAATAAAGCCAGCAAGTTGCAAGCCTTCTCAGATGCATATCGCATACTGAGCGTTTAATCATTTATACATTATATTTAATGTCATTGTTAGCCTAATTAATCAGCGTCTTCCCGCGCGGTGGATGCGCGGGAGCGGGGTGCCGCGCCTCGCCCCCCGACCCGCACATTGCGGTCGGCGCGGGGTGCGCACTGCGCACGCGCCGATCGCCGTTGGCAGCGCCGCGCGGCCCGCGCCTCAGTCGGCCGCTGACGCTGGCGGTGGAGACGCGTGTTCAAGACTCCACGCTTCTCTTCTTGTTGTTCATGGAAGATAGTTGACAGTTGATACAAGGCGGTCGGCTTCCTGATGTCTTGCTAATAGTTGGAGAAGATTGTGCGATGTGAACGACTAGTGGGATATAAAATGTGCGATAAATAATTCGCAGTAACCTGAAGATAGAAGGAAGGCTTTTCGCACAGTGAGTACTACGTCACAAAACAAATTATAACCATCGACTATTAAACGTCGCATTAGATCATCAACTCATCACTTTATAATAATAATATTTCTTTATTGTAATAATAATAATAATGACTTTGATGCATCATAATAAACTATAGCCTTGGTGTGATGTTTTATTCTCCCGTAGAATATATATCTGTCGCTATACCAAACTTCTCTGATTATAGATAATAAGCATTGGTATGTCGTTTCATTTACTCCTTTTCCTATTTCCTGGTAATGGTATTTCAGGTACAAGGTATATGGTATTTGCTTTAATAGGTAAACAAAGGTAAAGTATTTGTAGCTCCGTCAGGCAGCTACATACGTAAGTAGCGGCCTGTTACTATCCCACTGCTGAAAATAGGCCTCTTCTCTCCGTTTTTGGCGAGAAGGTTTGGAGCTAAGACCTACCACGTTGCTCCAGTGCGAATTGGTATGTTACACATATCTCGAGAATTCTCTAAAGATATGCAGATTTCCTTACGATGTTTTCCTTCACCGAATAGCGTGTGATAAATTGCAATTATCAATAAGACACATAAGTTTTAAAAGAAAAACTCATTGCTGTCTGCTCGGGTTTGAACCCGTGACCTCCTCGAAAGAGTCACACGCTGCTACCACTGGTCTACCACAGCTTACTATATGCTTTACTACCGACATAATACCGTAAACAATATGAATATTCGGTATTGAATTGAAATTCATAAGTAAATATTAATATCAAAGGCTGTATTAAGTAAAATCGCATCCTATTAAATAAACTATCATATACTATCCATATGAATAGAGAAATTGCGGTGAGAATATGACGGGTATCCTAACTCCGAGTCGACAGCGGTCGCAGACGAAGGCAAGGAATATTAGAGCCTCGCATTCATCTAACCCGTCTTTAGACGCGTCTTTATTAAAACCTTAATAAATTCGACAGCTGTATGTGAATAAATCCCTACATCTATTTCACTCGTCTCGTTAAGTTTAATAAATTGAAAAGTAAATAACGAATTTATTTACCTCTGAGAGCAAAATAAATTCATTCTTACAATTTATTTTTTTAATTTATACGAAGCGTTTTTTGCTGAATAAGACATAACGCAAAAAAATCTCGTATTAAGATGATGACGAGATAGTGTTTCTCTTGATGATGAACGAAATGATGAGCGAAACGATTGTTTAATCTGTTATAAGTGAATGTGTGTAGGGCGTGTGTAATTAGGTGGTGGAGGATTGTAGTAATCCTGCATGTACGAAGTATGAAAACGTATAGCCATTTAGCATTATATATATTTTTTATTTGCTTTATGGCGGATAGTAGTAAAATAATGTTATTATTTGTTTTGTATATATATTTATAGTGTTTCCTTCTATTTAACTCAAAAGACCTTTATTAATAGGTATTAATGAGTTGAACGATCCTCGTCCACAGAATTTCTATTAACAAAGGATCAACTAACTTCCATTAAAAATACCTAGAAAATAATTACATTAAAAGTTTGGTATACAAATACAATTCAATATTTAAGAACCTAATAATTGAATGAATATTAATTTACCAAGTAACGAACCGTTGCTAAAAATGGAATCATAAATAGATTTAAAAATTAAAGACATTTCCATTCTCACAAAACGCTAGAAATTGCACACACATTTAAACTATGACAAGTTAATAATGAGTTCTATTGAAATTTGTTCAACGTGAAAGATAAAGTGCTCGCTCTTGATGCAAAAGTAATACTTCGCTAGCAAAAGTAATACTCAACGGGGCCAAACGTAGAACGCTATGAAAGCGATAAATTCAATGCGACGAAAAATTGAAAATTTTTGCAAAGCTTCAGTTGGTTGCCGTATGTATGTTGAAATACTTTTAATCCTTAAACTAAATTTCAGCAAGCTTTGAAGTTCAATTGATTGCAATTTAAACTAATCTCAATGACCACCACGTAAGCCGGCGAACAGAGAACCGGAAATTCCATGCGATAAATTAGACACGTCTGACCAGAGAATTCAGTAAGTGTTAAGTATGCAATGGATTCCAGTTAAGAACTAAACACTGCTTTC
Source organism: Morpho achilles (assembly GCA_947086495.1). Classification (NCBI taxonomy): domain Eukaryota; kingdom Metazoa; phylum Arthropoda; class Insecta; order Lepidoptera; family Nymphalidae; genus Morpho; species Morpho achilles. Next base: position 11,423,744 of record CAMTZB010000007.1, on the reverse strand, counting down.
TTTTTATTCTCATTTATTATTTCATAATTGCTAGTAGGCTTAATTTACGCAACTTATTGCTATTAAAATGTTAAAACAATTTACCTACCAGTCCGCATTGGATCAGCATGGTGGGTTTTAGCTCCAACTTTTCTCTCCAAAAAACAAAAAGCGGAAAGCCTATGCCCGCAATGGGATAATAAAAGTCCGTGATTGATTTTACTTTAAAGCAATTCTAACTGAAATCAACACTGTAAATACACCTGATTTCTGTAACTTATATGCTTGATATGTAGATTGTTTAGATATGATTTTGTTTTACTTTAAACCAGTAAGCTCAAAAAAGTCTTTCTATAATAATGCAAATAACACGGAAATTGCAAATAATATATGTATAGCCTAATATATCTTAATATTTAATATCTTAATATTTAAATGAGTTAATCTTGTATATATATATATTTTCCGAATCTCGGAAACGGCTCCAACGATTTTCCTGAAATTCAGCATGTAGGAGGTTTTGGGGGAGAAAAATTGATCTAGCTAGGTTTTATGTAAAAAAAATATTGTTTTATCCCTATTTTTGGGCATTAAAAAACACTAACATTTATATTCAATTGAATTTTCGCCATTAACTGTCAAGTCGACGTAGCTTATTCGGTTAGCGGGCAGTCTCGAGAAATGTGAGTGCCAAGGATCGATCCCAACTAAAGAATTGTTTTTTTTTATTTTAAAGTTTTTTTTTGTAAAAAATTACCGAGCGAAGCTCGGTCACCCAGATATTATTATATATATGTCTAAACAACCACTTATGGCAGTTATAAAACATAACAGTTTACTAATATTTGATATTCATCACTAGCAACAATATATGAAAACAATGTCGGAACAACGAAGATACAAAAATATGTTGTGCCATGTAAAAACACTCAAGCATTAAAATGGAAATATGACATGAATGTTGTAGGACTGGAATTCTGATATTAAATGTTATTCAACGTGCAATGAAAAATAAATAACGCGATCAACGCTTGAGAGTTAACATGAAAAGGCATACTTGATTGTGCAAGTGACAGGTAATGTGGAAATGCATTATGCTATGCTGAATATACCACGGAAATGAACGTTAAAATAAAATACACTAATGAGATCTTTTGTCGCATTACCCGACCGCGTTTGAGCTGATAGATTTTCTTAAAGCTAAAACGTATAAATCAATATATCCCGTGGTATCCGGCTGAATAGAATAGTGCCACCCTCATTTCTTACCAAGGTGTCGTAAAGTACGACTAAGGTAAGTTGATGTCAGGCAGACGTCAAAATACGTAGCCAAATCATGTGACAAAATGTTTATAAAATGTTGTGCCGACCCCACTTAAAGTGGGTTAAGGGCAGGAAGAAGATGTATAAGTCAATATATATTCAAACTCAAAAGAGTAATATAAAAATTAAAGTAAAACAGAATTATTTGCATTATTTTCACATAATCAATACGTGTATATGACACAACTTCACTTATGTTTATTATTTCATAAAAAGAGTTACAAAAAAACAAAAGTCTATATGAAAACAAAATTGAACTTTATGGAGGGTATTGATTTTAAAATCTTTCCTATTTTTCTGGGCAATATACAAATAATCACCGGCTCGTAACAATTTACTACAACCAACCTTTTAGAGGCCGTTGTACTGTAAGCGTTGACGGCCGGTCGTTTTTTGTAACACCAGAGGATAGCTAATACGAATAGTAATAGGAATCCGAAACACCAAACCTTAAACACTGCATTTAAGATTGCAAGTATGAGTTATCACTGGTGATTTTAATGTTCATCAATTAAGTCGCTAGGGAATCGTATATAGCGACCTTCATCTCGCACGTAGAAACCCGCGCCGGGACGAAACGAATCGATCGGCGAGTGGAATTTCCATCGCTGCCGATTATTTGGATGATAAAAAAGCCTGGATTTGAAAATCCTTTCAGCTTCATATAGGACTGCGGTTTAATAATTGAAAAATTTAAAACATTGACCGCCGAGTTTCTTTCTGGTTCTACTCGGTAAGAGCGACATTCCGAAACAGTTGTAGCTCCATTATTAATACTGATCCATGACGATTCAAAAATGCTTGAAAGAGCTTATTTAAGTAAAGATTATTTTTATTGATTGACCCACACATCGGCGAACAAAATGACAGTAGACAGAAAAAAATATATATATACTTTTTAAAATAAATATTTACTATTTTTTGTAACATACAAAATATAGTAAATATATTCGAAAGAATATATTCTTCATATTTTTACGTTTTAATAATCCTAACGGTTTACTGAAAATCGAAAAATGTCGAACGACACCTCGGTAAGAAATGCGGGTGGTCTATTCTACTCAGACGGATACTACACGGCTAATACACCGTAGTTGGTATGGAAAAATAATAAGAAAAAATTCACGAAAAACAATATATCTCACTTTCTATCCTAACATAATACACAGATAACAAAGTTTATATAGACAACCTGTAAGAACGTTGGGACAAGTGCTTGAACAAACGTGCAATCGATTGGAATCTTTGAAAACAGATAAGGTAGATTAGTTTTTAATATTATTTCAACATTTCTATATTTACATTTCCAATCCAATATAATAACAGAAAATCATACTTAGTGGTAGATAGAGAGGTATATATTGGATTAAAGCGTAAATGTGATTATCATGTTTTAGTCCTGATTCACTATAAACTTTCATCTTTAAAGCTTTATAAAGGAATGTTTAAAGACTTATAAGCTTTATAAAGACTACATACTACTTTATAATTTTAAATTGTGAAAAATTGTAAAAATAGATATTTTGTGCACAATAAAGATTTTTTTTTTATTTTAAATTAGGCACAAAATTAGAACTTATATAAAATAGTATGAATTTATAAATATATAAATTAAAAAAAAACACCAATGAAGTTACCACTAATAATTAATCGATAAGACTTCCTAGTCTTATTGACCTAGAAGTATCAATTATATCTATGTATAAAAAATTTTAGTATTATTTTATAACTATATTTCATAATTTATATAGATTTAATTAAGTGAAGTAAAGCACCCATTACTCTGGTCGAAATACGTTGCCAGAAACGTGACAACAAATTTGATACAAAATCTCAATTGAAAATCGAACAGTAAATTTGTTCACAGTGCCGCTCACAAATAAGAATTTTTCCCAAGATACGTTTCTCAATTCCCTTACCAAGTTTGTTCATACATTGTAGAGCTCATGTTTTAAACAAATATAGAGGATTGTACGTGCTCGAAAGATTAATATATTGTATTCTCGTGTCGCGCTCGTATTTATTTATATACGACACATGATATTTATGAGGCAGCAAGATTTACAGGGAATACGTAAAATAGGACTCAACGAGATGAATTATTAAAATATTGCTAATTAAATAGTTAAAGGCTTTTTCTATTGCCGAATATACACTACAGGACATGAATTCCTTTCAAATATTTTCACTCGCTTATAGTATAACCACGTCCCTTTTTAAATCATAAGCACTAGAACGTAATTGTTTTCTTCGACTTGTTTCAATCTGTCGGTCCTATTAAATCACTATCAGCGATTAGACTCTCAATGCTGAGCTTTCTGGAGTCGATTCACCATATCTAGAAGGCTAACTTTTACATATAAGTTTTGACAACCTTGAACAGCATTGTTTGTTATAACAGAAGAAACAATTTTCAACGGTGTCATGATGTTATAGTCACTGGTCCACTCAGATTCTCAGAAACCAGTGAATTTATAATTTTTTGAATAATGTACAACGTTTTATTCTTGATTTAAGGTTGTGTAATGAAACCTATGGCTATGATAACGACAAATAAAAAGGTGTAAATCATCTCTTGATGAAATGGATCTCGTACCAAAATGAAAAGGACTCGTTGAGCAGGTGCTCCAACTTGTGTTAATGTCGCTGCTGCGCGTGCTTGAAGTAATTAAATTCTTCCATTGCGGTCGCTAGTTATAACTGATTCCGCTGCTCCAATTCTGTATTTTCATTTATTTATAGTCTATAATTTTACTTATATTAAGAAACGGCCAACCTGTTTAAATGAGCAACGGTCTAAGGAACTAATTAAAAAATACTCGTCAAAACCTAAATCCAAATCCTATGGTCTACAATGAGTTGAGATAATCTTAAAGTGTCTAAAAGATATTGCATTATTGTACTGTTCGTAAAAAAAATGCGTCCTATCTTTTCAACAGATTAAATTACTGTACATACAACTTAATACATTTTTAATTGCTGCGACAATTACACAAAAGATTAACTAGTCTTACTTAAAGTCCGTGTTCCGCAGACTAAATCCCGAGGTAATGGCTCAGGGAGCCACCTGAGCTGCTGTGGCTCCGCTAATTTCGCAAACCACAATATAAATTACCGCCCCAAACAATGACGCTCTGGCCAAATTATGTAGTCATATGCTAATGTACGCTAAAAGGATTTTATGGAATCTGCGTATCATTTTGACTTAATTTCAAGCAATAAGACATTTAAATAATTGTTGAGAAACAATCATTGGTTTGTTAAATTTTATCATTCGTAATTTCAATTATTTGTCGTCAACTCCTAAACTAATCTCTTTGTTCTCGGCTCTTGTTTCCTTTTGCAATAAAGTTATCTGCCTGCTTCTCTCTTTTTATATTGACGTCTTGTAATGACGACGATATCGCCCTAACATAGTCACCAACGTCATTTTTATCTCAGAACTCAACATTCTCGTGCCCTTATCCCATTCTAAATGGGGTCGGCATAACATGTTATAAACATGCTATCACATGATTTGACTGCGTTTGTATGACCAGCCGCCTGCCTGACGTCAACTTACCTCTGTTGTACTTTACGACACCTCGGTAAGAAAGAGGGTAGTCTATTCTACTCAACTGCATATCACACAGTGGGTTAACTTACCTTAGTCGTCTTTTACGAAACCTCAGTAAGAAATGAGGTTGGTCTATTCTACTCAGCCGGATACCACACGGCGGGTCGACCTACCTTAGTCGCCTCTTAAGAGACCTCGATATGACATAAGGGTGGTCTATTCTACTCAGCCGGATACCACTAATTTTTCTCTCAGAACTATGGACTCGTATGGAATAAATGAATAGTATAATTACTCTTAAGAATTGTTTGTTTGAAACGTTGAAGGAGGTTTTGATCAAAGAGCATTTGCACGAAATAATCCTTACACAATTTAATCAAAAACAGAGACCCCAAACCGGGGTCTATATTAAGAAAATCAAACTCTGTCTAATACATCTCAGAACAATCATAAAGTTTTACCAATCATTTAAAATATAAATAAGAATTTAGCACGTCAAAAGGAAACATATCATTCAGTATCATAAAATGTCTATAGAAGGTGAACATAAAGACTGAAATAGCTTTAGGGCTTAGGCACTGGATATTATGTTGAGTCAGGCGGTTAATTATTTTCAGCAGACAATGAATTGCAAAAACTAAGGCAGCGAACTTGAAAATTTTATGGAGTTTCTTTTTTCATTTACATTAATAAGAAAACTTTCCTCCAGAAAATTACCGTTTATTGCAAACCTTAACTACTCTTGGCAATTTGTGTACTGAAAGGGAAAATAAAATGTTATTACTATCCTAAGTAAATAAGAAATTAATGTCGCTATCATCATTCATTTATATTTAACAAAAGTGACGCTGTACAGAATAGATAGATTGAGATACACTTGTTTTGCTATTCGAATACATCGTAGAATCTTTCCCCGGATAAGACATAACGTAGCTTACGCCATCACAATAAATCTTTATATTTAAATGAGTTAATCTTGTATATATATATATATATATATATATATATATATATATATATATATATATATATATATATATTATATATATATATATATATATATATATATATATATATATATATATAATATATATATATATATTATATTTATATATATATATATATATATATATATATATATATATATATATATATATATATATATATATTCCGAATCTCGGAAACAGCTCCAACGAGTTTCCTGAAATTCAGCATGTAGGAGGTTTTGGGGGAGAAAAATAAATCTTGCTAGGTTTTATGTAAAAAAAAAATTGTTTTATCCCTGTTTTTGGGCATTAAAAAACACTAACATTTATATTGCATTGAATTTTCGCCATTAACTGTCAAGTCGACGTAGCTTATTCGGGTGACGGGCAGACTTGAGAAATGTTTTTTTTTTGTAAAAAAATTTTTTTTTGTAAAAAATTACTGAGCGAAACTAGGTCACCCAGATATTATCTATTATGAAAGTAAGGTTTTTGCTCTATTTACTAAATATAAAGGTGCAGTTTTATTAACAGCGACTTTGGAACCTTTGTCCATGGGCGTCTTTTATTCTAAAGATAGATAATAAGATAAACGAGTTTATATTCGAAGCTGCGTCAGGATCGATGCATTGGTGCGTTTCGCAGGCCAAGGTATCCTCAGGCTACGTATGCTAAGGATACCTTGGACCTCAGCTATTATAACTTTGTAAATGACAGAGAAATTAACCTTTATAGTCTAATAATATTAAAATATTTAATAATATTGTTGAAGTTTTTCCTTGCATGAAAACAGGTACAAAACGATAACTATAAACAAAACCTCGCTAGAAAGCCGCCAGAAATTCAGCTTATATACAAGAACTGCTCGTTTTAATATAATACATTTGTAAATGCACACATAAATCTCATTTAATAAAATGATTGTTTATCTTAATGTCCTTTATAGAATCCGAAAATGCAGGACCGATTTTAATGAAATTATTAGACAATTTTTAGAATGACCCAGATCATTTTAAAATGATCCTGTAAAATTTGGTGGCTATCGGAGCATTTTAATTAGGTAACCGTTAAGTTCTGTTTCGAGAGGACTTCGAAACCAGACTGAGCCACAGCAACGTGTGACTGGACAGCTAGTTTTATTTATAAAGAGTGTTATTAGAACTCATATTTAAAATAGTAACATTATGACATTACGCTAACGTAAGCAAGTTTTCCATTTCGCAAAGTAATATTCCGCGTTTAACATTAAAAGCACATTCCAGAACATGATGCCGCACAGTAATAAAAGAAACTGACGTTAAAATGCAGCGTGCAGTTGTTAGGTATGGTAGGGAAGTAAGCGGGATGTATTTGCATCACCTGTTTTAAATTACTTTAATACTACACTTCATAAGTGCATTTCTACAGTTGTACTAGTTTCAATGAATAATTTTGTTAAGTTTAAAAAAATCTCTAATAATAATTGATTTCCTGAATTCTATCATAGTGAAAGTTTAGAAACTGGCTATATTTACTCAGTTCCCATCGCGATAATGCCCCATAAAGAGCTCATTGCAAGGGCCACGTATGGGCTTGAAACTAATCGGGCTCACTCGGTAGAATAAGCCTTGAGTATAGCCGGTTTCTATACATTGACAATTAACTTTAAAATTCAAACTAGTATAAATTTTGCACATTACACTGAGTATAAAGCAGTCATATATCAAGTTTAACTTATTTGTTACGCATCCGGTCTTTTTGTGGATTTCGATCAAAACAAATTTACTAAACATGTCATACATAAATATAGTGTAATCAAAATATCTATATGAGGTTTGCATTGTATAAACAAAACGTTCGGGATTAAATTTAATTACTTTGCCAGTCCACAGCAGCTGTTATATTTACAATTTGCAGGCAAAATTTAACGTAGTTAAAATTCCTACCTTATTGCAAAACCTCGGGTATAATCAAATCCGTAAAATTGCAACAACAATGCTGTAAATATATCAGAGCAAGTTTATTAAACGCAATAAAAAACCGGAACTATGGTCACTCCAAATTGTATGTGAAATAACGAAAATAATTTCATGTGAATATATATAAAATGATATGCAATTGGAACCGAAATCAGGCTATTTAAATGCGTGACCCGTCATTAGGAACACGGCAAGAGGTCTCTACTCACTCGAGTACGCACTTGATTGCCTCCCAAAATCGATCTGTTAACGATCCTACATACATTCATTTTCTATTATATAATGTGACTGCCCTAACGATTCTATGTCAGCAATTGTAGTAAGGACACAACGTTATTTTTGATAGTAGGTTACTTCAGCGTTATTACATACGTTCAGCCTCTATTACGTGATACTTCTTACGTTTCTTATTTTCTTGAAGATCGCTATTTCTCGTCGACTGTAAGACTAAAGGTCTATTAAAGTAAGTTAAGTAGGCCTATATTGCCTCATACAATTTCATAAAGAAAGGTTTCGATTCTGATAGCAATAGCGATAAAAACTTATTAAAGCACTTTACAATACTATGAAAATCGATACTGAATATATTCAACTTACCCCATAGACTGAGTTCACTTTATTGCTCACTACCAGTAAGTACCTAGAGGCGGTGCTGAGCTATAAAGTGCATTCAAACTTGGACGTCATAAAAGTATAGTATTTAGATATATTGGACTTACCGTTCCGGATCTAGTTTCGTCTTACCTGAAAAGATGAGAAACATTATTAAAGACTACAATGAAATTTATTGAAAGTCATTTCATCTCCATAAATTTTTGGTTTTTATCAATATTGTATAATAATAAATGCTTATAAATATTCTAAATTGTATATGTGATAGTAAAAAAAAAACAGTAATAAATACACACAATACGGCACAGGATAGGTTAGTTAATATTACTCGAATCATCAATGAATTATGATCAATTTTGAAGAATTGATAGAGCTATTTTACCACCAGTAGGGAATGGTGTCATACACTTAAGACCTGTAAAAAAATCCAACAAATCTTTTTTCGTATGAGATTTTTATATATAATTGTTATTATACTCAAAAACATTATTTTGTCTGAATAAAAATCTCCTCAATATTCTGCTTTCGTGGTAATCTTTTAGTTAGGCTTCTACTTTTATTTCTAAGTGAATAGAAACATTTCTACTTGAATTAAATAGAAAGCAATCCATTTCTAGTTATAAATATAGAGTAAATGAAAAATGGTAACATCTTAATGCGCATATATTCTGTGTTAAACCGAAGTTTCGTTTCGAACATCGAATAAGCGTCTGCCATCATATACATGGCAACTGTTTGCGTTAAGTCACAGTGGCACTCGTTTTGTTTGTTTTGAATCTAGTCCGAGGTACGCTGTATTATTACAAAATCCCCTTCTAAAGCGTGCTCGAACAAAACAAGCAATGTTATTCAGTTTAATAGTTTTGCTAGGAAACAGCCTGGTCAGACTACATTTATATTTAAAAAAATAACCTAAGCGCATAAAAAAAAGACTTGTCTTGCACCGTTGATTGCACGACGGTAGCGTAGTTAAGTAAAAATTTAGTGCTACGAGTAATTAGACGGAGATATACTTTCCCACAGAAAAACCATAAGATCCGTTCACGTCTCCCACAACTTAGCGACCTTCCTCTATGCGATAACTATTTTTTTTTACACCATCCAACTTCTGTATGATCTCAACAACCCTTTATCATTAAGCCCTTAACATCTTTAAGATAAAGTAGTGACTCAAGATATTATAAATGTTATTTTGGATTAATGGTTTGTATCTGATACTACTTTTACTAATAAAAATAGGGATCGAGGAGCTGCTCCTCTCGGAGCCACGAAAGAAAGATGAGCGATCAAATTAAAATAAAAAGGGATCACTAAATATGGGTCATCCATTCAGGACCGAATTATTTTCAAGTTTTTAATTATCTGTCATTTCAAAATTCATCTCGCTTTAACTTTTATAACAGCAATTTATTTAGTCATTTAAAAATTTACCGTTGAAGATAATCGGAAATTGTCAAGGGAAAATTTCTAGCGCAATCCAATATTACCGATGCAATTGCGCCAGTTTCTATCGAGCAGGGGATTATGTATAAATTTAAAGCGCTGAATTCTGTAGATTTGATCTATTTTTTACTTCTTTATCTGCAGCTAAGTCGTGATTTGCGATATTAGATAAAACCATACTTGTATCGGTACAAATGTATGACGAATATAGGTCTTTTAATCCTATTGAAAAAAACGTAAGTCCTCAAGATTTACGTTCTCAAAAATCACTGATTTTAAAGCCAGAATTTTGATGCAAGGTATTATTTAGAGATGGACATCAAGAAAAACCGTCTAAAACATGTTATTAAATTATTTCCTAGTTAATGTATAGAAACCGGCTATACTAACGTCTTATTTTATCGGGTGAACCCGATTAGTTTCAAGCCCATACAGCACCATTATTTTTGAGTTCTTTACACATCGTTATCGCGGCGGATAGTTTACAAGTAACAGATCGGGCTAATCCGATAAAGTAAGACGTAAGTATAGCGGGTTGCTATACATTAACTATGAATACCACTACACGATAGTTTGAATTCAAAATTGTATTATTAAAGTTATTTTTGCATTTTACGACTATGTAAAATTCACCGTATCTGAAAAGTAGAATACGAAAGACAAAATACCGCACCATTTAAGATTGTCAAAGAACTGAAGTTGAATTTTAAATTTCGTCAACACTAACAATCATGTACCTAATAATATATGGAACAATTAAACACACGGTCCTTCGTCCCCAAAGTAAGTAACTTAATTCTTGTGTTATAGGTTACAGTGAACTGGTAAATAAATACATACATTTATAATTTTAAATACATACCTGAATACGAAACCCACCCAGGCTCGACCAAACAACAAATTGTTTGAGCATACAGGCCTCACGAAAATAAAAATCCTTATAGAACTTTACCAGCAATATATAAGGCACATCAAATATCAAGATGACAGCTAAAGCGGGAGACGCGACGAAAAATCCGAAGCTTGTGAACTGGCAAAGCTTTAAGTCTTATATAAGACTACAATATTTTCCTAACACCTTACAGGAACTGATTTTGAAGTTGTATTTTGTCATGATAATCCATACTCACATTATAAATGTCAGTCTGTCTAGCGTTCTTTTACATTTTCATTGCTTCGCGCGAGCAATATTATTGAAATTTGTGTCATATCATATCATGTCAATAAAAATTGAGGTCATATATGAGGTTAAAATATAGAGTAAAATTTTCCTAGGTCAAAGAAAAGACTGAGGCTATTTTAACGTTTAAGTTGATGCGGACGAAGTCGCATACAGCCAGAGATAAATAATAAATCACTAACCTGGTCCAATTTTTTATGCTATTGCGTAAACGTTTATTTAGTGACATAAAGGGTAGCAGTAATCAGAACAGACCGCTTTTACTCAGGCGTCTTTAATTATTACTTAATAAGGAATTAATAACGTAAATGAGTAACTAAACGCAAATAATTTCTTTCCTAGTTTATGCATAGAAAACGCTATACTCACGTCTTATTCTATCAGGTAAGCCCGACTAATTTCAAACCCTTCCGAGGCCTTTATATTTCTTATGGTTTCCTACTACATTTCATAAAATTGTTTTCCTACTTTTTACTTCATGTATTTGAATATTCAAGCATAAATTGTATGTTTAATATGTAAACTAAAACAAACAGCGAATAATTGATTGGAAAATTATTTTGATGCCAATCATTTGGAAGATTTTTTTTTTTCATTTATCAGATTATCAAATCAGAGTCAGATGATTCCACACTATTATATGATCACTATATTCCATTGGCATTATTATATTAAAATTAGCTAAAGAATTATCGGATTTAAAAGAAAGGCTTTGAAAGCTTAAGAAGCACGTACAATATACAAGTATTTATGAAAATGAAAGTACATTGTAGTAAAAATACATACATATAAACGTTTGACTCCATATCACAAAGGCGTTATCGAGTGGTTGCTTTTATGTTTTTTACGAAGTAACTGCGATGAGTAGAACCGTAAAAAATATGAAAGACAACATTCAATATGTACGTGTCTACCTTAAGGATAACATTTACATCATGTTGTGTTTATTTTTAAGTAAGTGCACTACAACAATTTCTTTGCCTTAACGATTTGTTGTTATTTAAAATGGTGTGAATAGTTGTGAACTAATTAAATAAATAATTAAAAGCAACATTAGTACGTCCCATTTTTTAAATATGATAGCGAATAGATGAAGGACATCACGTCTGTCTGTATACTAAAAATGTAAGCGAAATGTGAGAAATTAAGCAGTAGCGTTTCCAAAATGATTTACTCGCCAATTATACGGATCGGAAAGAGGTGCTTATACGCTTATATGTTCACTATTTATCCAGCATTTAATTTAAACAAGTTAATTTAAAAAGGTTTTTTAAAAATTTCATGTTCCTACTGTTAACCGTCGAGGAGTTCCCTCGTCTGGAGCCTATCCTGGCAGCACAATCATAAAAATGCATTGTCATCGGTATTGTGCAAATATGTAAAATTTCAGCTCAATCGGACACCAGGAAGCGGGTCAAATTTAACTTGCAAGATTCCACCTTCACATACAAATATTCACACACAAGGCAAGTAAAATAAAAGCTTTTAAAAAGATACTATTTAGCATATCTAATTTGACACAATGCTTTCTGCTGAAGATTAAAATTTATAATTAGGACCAAAGATCACAAAGCGTAATGGTCAACGCTAGCCGTCTTTCAAATATTTCATTTTTCTAAGATTTTCTAACTTGGCAAACCATCAAATATAATAGGTATAACAAATTTACTCATTTTATGTTAACAACAATAAACTCTAGCGCCTATTTTTATGCCAGACTCTTCGGGATAAAACAAATGAAAATAATCAAAAAACAAGACCAATTTTTGTGTAAACTATTCTATAGAATTCATACGGTGAAGTCGACTGGGGTAACACAATAATGTCATATTATTTCTTTCGAGCCATTGTTTCGCAGTCACGTGCACATTGGCGTTGCGCCACACCTGTCGACTGCATTCGCCACAAGGGACCTCCCAAAACTATTGCTTTTGTATTTTAACGCTTGAATAAAATTTTATAACATTTTTCAGTTCATTTGACTATTTTTCTCTATCCGAGCAAAACGCTTTCCAATAGTCAAAACAAAAGGACCTAAATCTATAAGTTAAGTAAACGACAAGTGCAAAGATCCTACACGCGTTTAGCATAATAACTTCATTCGAGATGATTATCTGAAACTGTTATACATTTCAATTCTAATACAGACAGATAACAAGTTATATGCCATATCATAAATGTAACAAATATTATGCATATATTAATTTCCTTTCAGCTGGAACCAAATAAATTAATTTACGTAAAACAAATCCTCAAATCAAAACACATTTTGACCCTAAATAGACTTGAAATGTAATATTATATTATATTTTCGCAATAAATAAAGTTCGACATCATTATTATTTATTAAAAGAATCGTAACATTTTCTTTCGTGTATTCGAGAAGTCATTATTTTCTTACTATTATTCCACTTTAAGAGGGGTCGGCACAATATGTCTTCATCTTCCATTCTCCTCTATCATTTGTCAACTCTGGTGCTACTCCTTTTATACGCATGTCATTTTTTACACAACTCATCTATTTTTTTCGGCCCCCGTCTAGTCATTCATATTTAAATCTCTTTTAATAACATGCTTGTGTATTCGAAAAGTACTCGTTTTAATTTCAATACATTTATTGTTGTCCTTATAATGGGATTCCTTTCCTTTTTTACCTTAGAATATGTTCGCTTATACTTTAGCACATGAGAATTACAATTGTACACGGGAAAATGTGCTTACTAGGCACAGGATTAAGGTAGGCTTAAAGATTTAGAATTGGCAACTTACGAGATACTGAGACGACGCACATACGGCTATTTTATGTAGTTTATTCGTAACAGGATATACGAGGTTTAGCAACCAGAAAATGTACGAGACTCGAATTCAACAATTTCGACGCTTTCATACGTAACTGTATTACCGTGAATGTAAAAGACGTAGAAGCTACGTCTGAATTACGGATTTTTATTCATACGTCCCTTTTGTAAGTTGTAGTTACATATCGTGTTGATATATGAATACGAGTGAGAGCTAGAATATTTTAAGACGGTGTTCATATTTTCGTAAAGCTAAATGTAAATTTATTTTGCTTCTATAACAATTTGCTTATAGATGTGTCACTTAAAACAAAGTACCTGGTTGACCTTGCTCGCAAATTTTTTATAAAATAAAAAAAGAAACCTAAAAAAAAGAAACAATAGTTAGGTAGTTGGTATTTTCGTTTCTCGAGACTGCCCGTTCCCCGAATAAGCTACGCTGACTTGACAGTTTATGGCAAAATAGTGTACTTTAGATTTCGAATTCTTTGGTTAAGAACTTTTGTAAATATGTAACTCAGAATGATGTGATATCTTATAATTGGTACTACATTATTAATTTAAAACTATGTAGGATATTTTTTGGATTATACGTAAAACTGTTGGAGATCCGAATAAATGAATAAAAAGGAGACGACAAACTGGGCCCAAAAAAATTGAAGTCCAAAATTAATTGCAAATAGAGCAAAATGTAGAGTAAATACTATGAAACAATGTTTTACCTCTTTAGTATATTTCACAAAATACCCTATATGCTTCTGTTACTTCAACGACGATTCGTAAAATTTGTAAACTTTAGAAAGCTACGCGTTACTTGGAAAAAATAAGCCAAATCGCGAATATTCAATGCCATATTCACCACAATAAGCAAACGTAATGACGGTTATATAAGTGAAATGCCCTGGTGTTACTATTCGGAAAACGTGAGCTGAAAGAAGCAGCACACTACGTTATTGGAACACCTGCTTCCATGGAACGTTACGGTCAATTTCAAAGGTATAAACGAAAATCCTGTCTGAAAACAACTTTATTTACAAAATAAATGCAATTAGTTTTGCTCACTGCAGCATTTCGTAATAAGCCAATTCAATAACCTATTTTGTATGCCAATTCCCGCCCGTAATAGAAGTGTTGTAATTATGCGAAATTAGATATTCATTTAACATTTTGATAGAGTTGATTTTGGATGTATGTAGCGGACACGTTTACATATAACGGATACTACTATTAATTTCCCAAAAATGAATCGAATAATTTTGGAAGAGATTATCAAACTTTAAAAAAATTAATCAAGATTATTTCTGAGTAGATTGAATTCGCTTACTACTTGAAAGAAGTTATTGTTTATTTTATTTGGATATATTTTACACATTTTTAATACATATACATATTATAAATACTGACAATAAACTCCCAACCCTAAGAAATCTATTTATTATATTATTGTAGATCCATATTTAATTTTACTTATAATCTTTGATGGACCTACATATCACGTAAATTAATTGTTATATTAAAATTTAAATTTTGTAATTCAAGTGTTTAGGTTTATTTGGAAAAACTTAATCTTTCAATTATATAGTGTATTGATGGATAATCGGAAACCAGTAGAAAGACCCAAGACAAAATGGAAAGAAGAAGTGCTAAAAGATAGGAGAGCATGTAAAGTCACTGACTATGAGGTCGAAGATCGAGCGAAGTGGAAACGTAAAATAAGGCAAGCTGACCCCACAACCATGTGGGATGAATATCTGAGAAGAGAGTGAGAGAGAGTGTATAATGATGGATACGGTCCCATCTGATCACTTCTATCATTGTACGTGGCCTTTCATTAATCTCATATATTACTAGCTTTCGCCAGCGGCTCCACCCGCGTGAAAAGATTAAAACCGTAAAATAGAATTTTGATAACCAAAAAAGTGGTTAAATTGGGTTAACCCTAAAT
Organism: Morpho achilles; assembly: GCA_947086495.1. Taxonomy (NCBI): domain Eukaryota; kingdom Metazoa; phylum Arthropoda; class Insecta; order Lepidoptera; family Nymphalidae; genus Morpho; species Morpho achilles. The sequence goes on along the minus strand of CAMTZB010000007.1, from coordinate 11,407,964 downwards.
GCTAGACATATGATGACACGGACTTTTATTTAGAACTTTAAGAGGGGAACAATTTTGTAATACATGATTTTTAATAACTTTCACCGTTTAACAAGCTTCACAAGCTTTTCGTTTTCGTACTATTTTTTATTGCTGCTCCTCTCCTATTCATCTTAGCGTGATGTTATATAGCCTATAGCCTTCCTTATAGATATAATTACAAAAGAGAAGAGAAATAAACAAAATATGATTTACAGTACATATATAAAAAAAGGGTTGAAGTGCTATATTTTAGCACACACTGACGCATATATTTTAACACATCATATGCACTTTATATCCTTAGTTCATGTAACTGTTACCCAAGACTATGCTCTAACAATATCCATTCTCTCAGATTCTTTCAACGGCTTGTATGATCACATTTGAACCCATCAGATACCAATATGACAGGTATTTGAAAACTCTAGCTTATAATATTTAAAACTCATTTATATTTAATAACATATAAAATCTTGTTCTTTATTATCACGTAGAATTTACGTGGGAGTAAGACATTTCGTAGTACTTTGTAGCACTATCTTATGCGTTAGTGATCGTAAATTTCAGACCAATTCTGTCAATGTGCTCTGCACGTTATTACGTAATTCGAACCGCAACCCGATATTTATGAGAAATTTTATACAGCGCGTTACGGAATTAATGTTTACAAATTCACTTTGTTTTTGTATTACGGTAATTAGGGAGAGCTACTCGTTTGTAATTACTAGATAATAGTGTATTCCATTTCATGTTGCAATATTTTGATGGCAGTTTTGTATAAATTTTGTAGAACGACAAATACAGCCCGCTCCGGTAGCTTAAAACATTCGATGTTATGTATATTTTTCTCATATGATATTTTTCCAGAGGATCTTCTAAAAATTCAGATTCAAGTTAGATCTAAATCGCGCTTTGACTGTGAAATTCAATCCTTATTTTAATTTTTGTACTGTCAAAATCATTTATTTGCTTAAAACATGCATATGTAAGCGGCGATGGCAGAATCATGAAAGCGCAGCGATTACCAGCATTACCAGCGAATCGCAGGATTGAATCCCAGGAATGCAGCTTACAGTTTTCTATAATCCCTTCTATTCCTTATTATTATTTACAATAAATGCACCTAATGGTGTGTGAATATGATCGTCAGGAAACAAGCATATTTGTAAAAAAAATGCGATGTATAAACTGCCAATCTGCTGCATATAGAACCTAAGTTTCACTTAATTTAAGTTTCTTTCAAAATGTGACAGAGGACAATGTCCAACAGTGAAATATAAAAGCCGATATTTTAGCACATTAAGTATGTCGTTAGGGACATTTGGTTAACACCTTTTAAATTACCTGTTACTTTTTGGAAAGTAATACTAATAGTATAAGTATTTTTAAATGATAATCGCTGTCTTTTGATTGCAGTATTCTCAGTGTTCGAGCGGCGAGCGACAGTATAGTGATCATATACAAAAGGTGACCGTCGCATACCATACCTACCACCTACCATAGTCCCCATTCTCATCCTACCTCCTCCGCGCCCTTGTACCCCGCAGACGAGGACTGAGTTAAACGATTAGCCTATGAATACAACGTTAAAATATTTATATAAGTACAATGATAATATTTAATAACAGCTTAGCCATATAACTGTTGTTTTTCGAAATTCTATAAAGCTAAAGAAAGTAAAACTATTTTGCTGTAACCACAGAAAGAGAAAGTCTATGTGTATGAAACCAGAGTAAGAGACACTGTTGTGTTGTGTAGACATTTAATATTTATAAAACACCACCACATTCAAAAGTCCAAGACAAAATCCCAAAGTGTATAGAGGATTATAAATAATTTTATCTTCCAAGGTTTCAGTTATATAATTTTGTTGCTACCTTTGTAGCTCAAGAGTAATAAATACGTCACAATAAAAGATTTCAAAGAGAAAACTTTAATTTTTAGATAACATGCTAAGAGCTAGTCAGCTTTTATATTATAATTAAATTCCAAACTTCTAATTAGATTCGTATCTTACATTTGTATACTAATAACAAAAATAATTAAGTTTATGAAACGACAAGTTTATTAATTAATATTATTTGTGGAACCGACAAGAAAACTAGATAAGCAAAGATAAAGCAAAATGCGTTCGCCCATTTTGTTATAACAGAGCTTGTCACGTGTATCTAAAAAACCTACCACGTTTTATTTTTAATTTATTATTAACTTGCTTTACATTTATCTTAATACTAGCTATGCCCGCGGCTTCGCACTGCACGGTTACCATCAACCGCTGAAGTTGATGCGAACCGATACACCGTTCGCATCAACTTCAGGGTTTAATTATCTTGAATTACGCAAAATATTGTTATTCCTATTCCCGTAGAAAAAGCAGAATGCTTTTTATCCTATATTAGTGTATTCCATTAGATAAATTTTAGGCGTTTCAAATTTCCTTAACATTGGTTTAGCTGATTAAACGTGAAAACGTAACAGGCAAACAGAGAGGTAGAGATAATCTCATATGGATTAATTGATAAGTTTTTAATGGAAAAAAGAAACTGACGTGTGTCACTTTCGTCAATACAATGTAAAAGAGACTTATCCGATAATCATCTGGTACTCGGAATCGTCGTTACACCGATGACTGTATTAATAGTACGTTCCCTACATTTCTGTATAATTAGTATATACAATGTTGTTAATTATAACGACCTCAGTTGTAACTGATTATTACGTCACAAATGCACGTTACGACGAATACGGCCAATCAAAAAGTACTTACACCTGTATTTTAATCAAAACGTACTTTTAACACAAATTCTGTTCAGTTTGCTTCAAATCTATTTTGTATAAAAGCGACAAGCGTTACACAATTTTACTTGGCAATTTCCTAGAAATTCCATCCAGATATGACGAGACACAAAATGGTTCACATAAAGAATCATAAGGCATATATTTTGTTAACAAATACAAATAATTAGCGGTGAAAAATGAAAATTACGTTAAGAATGGCTTCACTTTCGTATTTGTACATTTTAAGTTAAGCTACACAATATATTTGTAAAATTAGTCGATTTCCAGATTTAAAGACGAAATTTTAGAAGTAGTTAATCGTAATCCAGTGTTATATTGTTTTAAATTATTTTAAATACCTATATAAATAAAATTGAGGAGGAATTAAACATAATGGAACTTTGTAACAAAAAAGCCAACCTAAGTGATTTTGGCAAAATATTTCTTAATAAAACTGCAATCGAGATGGAAAGACATGTACAGGAAATATCGGCTATTAGAGATACGACAATTGTGATTGATTGAACGCTTCAAAGAAAAAGACTGAAGCGGGTCAAAGATAAGATTAATGGGAAGATTAATACATCCTTACGGTAGTACCAACAAACATATGACATATTTTTAAGTGTAATAAAAAAAATAGTAAAGAGAAAAATACAGAACGTGGAAAAAATATTTCCATTTTCGTAACCAATCGATAAATGCTCAGCTTGTTAATATTAGAGTTGTAAGGCATTTTTCGTATGTCGCATAAGCCTATAATTTGATATTATATTAGATGATACTAATATGATGATGACGATGAAAGTAATACAACAAGACAAAAGTAATATACATATTTTATTACCTACAGACAGTTGCAAAGTACAATAGGCCTCATTGGTATTAAATTTTATCTATCAATAGGAGCAGAGCAGTGAAGGGAAATGTCGGGAAAACGGGAGAAGTTACTCCATTTTTTAAGCTTCCGTCGCGTGTGCAACCTTGATGGTTAAAGCTACACAGAAATTATGTATGACGGAAATGTTTTCCTTAAAATTATATAAAAAATATCCCACGACAGCATATGTCTATCTTTTATGGTTGACTCACAATAACACGTGTAACTCCCGAGAGCTTAGCAGTTCGAAGCTTTCTGGTTATATTTGTCTACTCCTACGTTTATATCACTCTCAGTCATCCCTAAATAAAAAAGTGAATAGTATTAACCATTGTATAAAAAAAAATCATTGAAATCGGTATAGAAACACCAAAGTTATACATGAAATACGCTAATAATAAGCCATCGCGCGTGAATACTGAATCATGCTATAGAGATTATCACTACATAGTATAAAACAAAGTCACATTCTTTGTTTGTCCCTATATCCCTATGACTGCTTAAATCTTTAAAACTACGCAACAGATTTTGATGCGTTTTTTTTAATACATAGAGTGATTCCAGAGAAAGGTTTGTACGTATAATAACATTCAATACGGAGTAGAGAATTACTGTAATTTTTGAGGTTTCTAATGTGATGTCGTAAATAATTAAATTTTTTCCCGCCTACATTGCAAACGCCTGCGTTTGGGTTTAGCCTGCTAAACCCTACGAGATTTATCAAAATGATGTACTTAGTATTTGCACACATTGAAAAGGTCTACAGAAAAGTCCGCGATGTCTGCGATATGTCTATCTTTTATGGATAACCCACAATAGCATTTTTTGTCATTTACTTTTACTATACGAAAAATAATGCCTTATTTTCGAAGCAATTTTTATACAATATAGCATTAATTCTTATCCAATTAAGTACGTTACATACATTATTGATTTAATATTGATCATTATGGACGTTTACAGCATGTAAATTAAATGAAAATTTTCGAAGATATCACAGATTTAAAATCCCGCGAGGAGGCCGCACTTCGCCCTATAGCACTTCGAATTTAGCAGCGATCGGACGCGCAACTAAATGTCGCTCTTTTAAGAGTAACCTCTAAAGAAAACATGTTTGTATTGTCTAATGATAACGAAGCTATGAATGTTGTATATAAAGACATTCTGTAAATAATTTTAAACATAAAATATATAGGGAAAAATGTAAAATGTAAATATGTAGTATATGAATTTAGACATTCCAAAGATAGCAGGAAATCTTCTTGGTATAGGGAGAGGGAATTGTTTTTATCCAAATTTAACGCTTGCGGGCCACGGGCAGTAATGAATAAATCAAAACTACTGGATCGATTTTAATCATTTTTTTCACTGAGTGACATAGGCTATATATTTTATACCTATGCGAAGCAGGGTAGGCCGCTAGTACTTATAATAAATCTGTAGAGAGGTCAATTCTGTAACTGGAATATATTTCCAAAATAACTATCAGGGGGTGATTAGGGATCGATACTGATGCCAAAAATGCAATCAGTAAAATTTTTGTCTGTCTGTCTGTCTGTCTGTCTGTCTGTCTGTCTGTCTGTCTGTCTGTCTGTATAACCGTTATAGAAACACAAACTACTCGACGGATTTTAACGAAACTCAGTACAATTATTTTTCATACCCCTGAGCTGGTTATAGTATACTTTTCATCACGCTACAATCAATAGGAGCAGAGCAGTGAACGGAAATGTCGGGAAAACGGGAGAAGTTACTCCATTTTTTTTGCTTCCGTCGCGTGTGCAACCTTGATGGCTATAGCTACACAGAAATCATGTATGACGGAAATGTTCTCCTTAAAATTATATAAAAAATATCCCATAACAGCATATGTCTATCTTTTATGGTTGACTCACAATAACACGTGTAACTCCCGATAGCTTAGCAGTTCGACGCTATTTGTCTACTCCTACGTTTATATCACTCTCAGTCATCCCTAAATAAAAAAGTGAATAATATTAACCATTGTATAAAAAAAGAATCATTGAAATCGGTATAGAAACACCAAAGTTACACATTAAATACGCTAATAATAAGCCATCGCGCGTGAACACTGAATCATGCTATAAGGATTATCACTACATAGTATAAAACAAAGTCACATTCTTTGTTTGTCCCTATATCCCTATATATTTAAAACTACGCAACAGATTTTGATGTGTTTTTTTTAATAGATAAAGTGATTTAAGAGGAAGGTTTATATGTATTAATAACATTCAATACCGAGTAGAGAAATACTGTAATTTTTGAGGTTTCTAATGTGATGTTGTAAATAATTCCATTTTTATCCGCTTACATTGCAAACACAGGCTCAACCCTACGAGATTTATCAAAATGATGTACTAAGTATTTGTACACATTGAAAAGGTCTACAGAAAAGTCCGCGATGGTATACATATGTCTATCTCTTATGGATAACCCACTATAGCATTTTTTGTCATTTACTTTTTACGAAACATAATGCCTTATTTTCAAAGCAATTTTTATACAATATAGCCATTAATCCTTATCCAATTAAGTACCTTAAATACATTGTTGATTTAATATAGATCAATATGGCCGTTTACAGCATGTAATTTAAATGAACATTTTCGAAGATATCACAGATTGAAATTCCCGCGCGGAGGCCGCGCTTCGCCTTAGAGCACTTTGAATTTAGCAGCGATCGGACGCGCAACTAAATGTCGCTCTTTTAAGAGTAACCTCTAAAGAAAACATGTTTGTATTTTCTAATAATAACAAAGTTATGAATGTTCTATATAAAGACATTCTGTAATTAATTTTAAACATAAAATATATAGGGAAAAATATTAAATGTAATAATATATGAATTTTGATATTAGATATAGCAGGAAATCGTCTTGGTATAGGGAGAGGGGAATTGTTTTTCTTTAAATTTAACGTGTGCGGGCCACGGGCAGTAATGAATACCTAAATTAAAACTACTGGATCGATTTTAATCATTTTTTCACTGAGTGACATAGGCTATATATTTTATACATACCCGTGCGAAGCAGGGTAGGCCGCTAGTTGAAAATATAACTCCTTTATTAAATCTATCTATACTTATAATAAATCTGTAGAAAGGTAAATTCTGTTACTGAAATATATTTCCAAAATAACTATCAGGGGGTGATAAGGGATCGATACTGATGCCAAAAATGCAATCAGTAAAATTTTTGTCTGTCTGTCTGTCTGTCTGTCTGTCTGTCTGTATAACCGTTATAGAAACAAAAACTACTCGACGGATTTTAACGAAACTCGGCACAATTTTTTTTCATACTCCTGGGCTGGTTATAGTTTACTTTTCATCACGCTAGAATCAATAGGAGCAGAGCAGTGAAGGGAAATGTCGGGAAAACGGGAGAAGTTACTCCGTTTTTTAAGCTTCCGTCGCGTGTGCAACCGTGATGGTTAAAGCTACACAGAAATCATGTATGACGGAAATGTTCTCCTTAAAATTATATAAATAATATCCTACGACAGCATATGTCTATCTTTTATGGTTGACTCACAATAACACGTGTAACTCCCGATAGCTTAGCAGTTTGAAGCGCAGCTTTCTGGTTATATTTGTCTACTCCTACGTTTATATCACTCTCAGTCATCCCTAAATAAAAAAGTGAATAGTATTAACCATTGTATAAAAAAAGAATCATTGAAATCGGTATTGAAAACACCAAAGTTATACATGAAATACGCTAATAATAAGCCATCGCGCGTGAATACTGAATCATGCTTTAAGGATTATTATCACTACATACTATAAAACAAAGTCACATTCTTTATTTGTCCCTATATCCCTATGTATGCTTAAATCTTAAAAACTACGCAACAGATTTTGATGCGGTTTTTTTTAAATAGATAGAGTGATTTAAGAGGAAAGTTTATATATACAATAACATTCAATATGGAGTAGAGAAATACTGTTTTTTTTGAGGTTTCTAATGTGATGTCGTAAATAATTACTTTTTTTTCCGCTTACATTGCAAACGCAGGCTAAACCCTACGAGATTTATCAAAATGATGTACTAAGTATCTGCACACCTTGAAAAGGTCTACAGAAAAGTCCGCGATGGTATGCATATGTCTATCTCTTATGGATAACCCACAATAGCATTTTTTGTCATTTACTTTTTACGAAAAATAATGCCTTATTTTCGAAGCAATTTTTATACAATATAGCATTAATCCTTATCCAATTAAGTACCTTAAATACATTGTTGATTTAATATAGATAAATATGGCCGTTTACAGCATGTTATTTAAATGAACATTTTCGAAGATATCACAGATTTAAAATCCCGCGAGGAGGCCGCGCTTCACACTATAGCACTTCGAATTTAGCAGCGATCGGACGCGCAACTAAATGTCGCTTTTTTAAGAGTAAGCTCTAAAGAAAACATGTTCGTATTGTCTAATGATAACAAAGCTATGAATGTTGTATATAATAAAGACATTCTGTAATTAAGTTTAAACATAAAATATATAGGGAAAAATGTAAAATGTAAATATGTAGTATATGAATTTAGATATTAGATATAGCAGGAAATCTTCTTGGTATAGGGAGAGGGGAATCGTTTTTCTTCAAATTTAACGCGTGCGGGCCACGGGCAGTCATGAATAAATTAAAACTACTGGATCGATTTTAATCATTTTTTTCACTGAGTGACATAGGCTATATATTTTATACCCGTGCGAAGCAGGGTAATCCGCTAGTATTTAATAAAGTTATGTACCTTCAAAGTAATTTAAAGTTATAGCTTAGGTAAAATGCCTATTCATCATATTAGATAGTATATAATGTAAATTAGAATTACTGAGGACTTAAGTAGTAGTAATAAATAAAGAATTTGATTTATTTATAAGGAATTAACCATATCTGCCGACAATTTACGGACTAAGTTATATTTGTTTCCAGATCAAAATACACAATATATGTATGTATACAAAAATGAGCTTCTATTTCCCTTTGTAATCGCATCACTCGTGAAGGAATGGAGCAATGTGTTTAATTGTTTTTTGTGGTGTTAATTATTATCAGGAAAAGTTGTGTGCTATCCGGCTTTGTAGAATAAACCACCTTTAATTTTTACCGACGTGTCGTAAAAGGCAACTAAGGTAAGTAGACCTACCGTATGGTATCCTGCTGAGTAGAATAGACCACCGTTATTTCATACCGGATTGTCGTAAAAGGCGACTAAGGTAAGTCGACCCGCCGTGTAATATCCGGTTAGTAGAATAGACTAGCCTTATCTCTTACCGAGGTGTCTAAAAGGCCACTAAGGTTTACCCACCGTGTGGTATCCGGTTAATAGACCAACCTCTTTTTTAGCGAGGTGTCGCGAAATACGACTTAGGTAAGTAGACGTCATGCAGGCGGCTGGTCGTAAATACGTAGTCAAATTATGTGGCATGTTTATGACATGTTGTGCCGACCCCACTTAGAGTGGTTGTGAGGGCAGGAGGATAATGATGGGTTATTATTAGGAGTAGGTGCTTTTGAAAGTAATTTATAGGATTAGGCGTTACTTTGTGGAAGTCCATTTAGCATTACATATATTTTCATTTATTGCGGATTATAGCAAAATAAGATTTTCATTACTTTTCTTATAAAAGAAAAAGCGGAAAATTAGAAAATTTATAAATCTTGATTTTCCTCTTTATATACATATCCGTTTTAGTCTTAGTGCCTATTCTATTTGTCGCAGCTAGTAAAAAATAAGATTGGGCCGTATGAAACTCATTGTCGTCAGTTTATGACTTACGCATCTGTCTGAGCGACTGGCCGGAATCCAAACCCTTCGTATTCATTGTTTAACCCCAATCTTCGAAAACTATGAAATCTCGATTTTCTTGCACAATAATTGCAATATAAGAAACTAATAGGCTCGATAGATTGGGTACAAAATAGAATTTGGTATTTAAACTTGTAATCACATTAGCAATAATATGTACAGACGATATAATTTTGTCCCATTACAAACCTCGATGATACGAAACATTTTCGGCGGCAACGGCGGAATCTATATTATACTGTATATTGCCTTCTTAGCCGTGTGGTATTTGGCTGAGTAGGACAGACCACCCTCATTTCTTACCGAGGTGTTGTAGAGGCGACTTAGGTAAGTTGACCCACCTTGTGGTATCCGGTTGAGTAGAATAGATCACCCTCTTTCTTACCGAGGTGTCGTAAAATACGACTTAAGTAAGTTGACGTCAGGCAGGCAGCCGGTATTAAAATACGAAGCCAAATCATGTGCGAACATGCTTATAACATTTTGTGGCGACCGCACTTAGCGGGATAAGGGCAGGAGAATAATTATGGCTGTATATTGTTTTCTAAAAAGATCCAGCGTCATAAGTTTTTCGTACTGCATTCTGTAATCGCAGAAAATTTCCGATGACTCAAAAAAATGTCGAGAAAGACAACATAGTCAAAAAAAGAACTTTTAGATTAATTCCAAGTTTAAATTATTGTTGATGAAATTAAATGATCTATAAATACTATAATATAAAATATACTATACTATAATATAAATACAATTAAATATATAATTTTACTGGTTATGTCTCAGGTAGGAGTGCCAAGGATATGGCACTCCTAACTGTGGATACATTTACTTCAGGTTAGTAAGGTATGATAAATTAAAAATGAGTTTTTAATAAAGATTTAAAAAATAAGTTGTTTAATAAATTATTGCTATAAATTAAAAGCATATAATGCTCAGGACTTTGATAAATCACGTTATATAAATGACAAACGTGGTTACACGTATACAACTAATTAATACCTTCAACCATGATTAAGAATCATTACCAGCCTCAGCCGACACAAGTAAAAGCTTTTCATAAACTTAATAATTAACCAAACCTTGAACCCTTCATTATTAACTAATAGCAATCATTTCACCTGTATTAGTAACTTTACAAACAAATAAATGAACTTAACAGGCAAATTCAAAATGTAATTACAATGTAATCATTACTTGTGCGTATAGTAAGGTCTATGACATCATCATCTTCCTTATCCCACTATAAGTGGGGTTGGCACAACATGTTATAAACATGTTGTAACATGATTTGGCTACGTATTTTACGATCGGTCGCCTGCCTGACATCATTACTATAGTCGTATTTTACGACACCACGGTAAGAAAGAGGGTAGTCTATTCTACTTAACCGGATACCAGACGGTGGGTCAACTTACCTTAGTCGTATTTTACAACAACTCGGTAAGAAATGAGGGTGGTCTATTCTATTCACCCGGATACCACACGGCGGGTCGACTTAACTTGGTCGCGTTTTACGACACCTCGGTAAGAAATGAGGGTGTTACTATTCTATTCCGCCGGATACCACACGGCGTTAAGTAATGTCAATGACATATGACTATTTATAAAAAAGATCTTTGGGTTAAAAATGTCACCAACACAATCATAAAATTTAATCAAGCCTCTTCATTATATAGAGAACTCTTTCGATAATTGTAACAATTTTCAAAACATCGGTTTCAAATGTATATATGCACAAGATTGAAAACCCCAATATTGCTTGCGAAACAACATTTTTCTTCATTGTGCTCGAGAGGATTTTATTAAATTTTGGAACTTTATACATGACCAGCACTGACCAAAATTAAAAGAACACATGTTTGCTATATTTTCCCAATTTAGCTCACCAATTATGATAAAGCAATTTTTCATAATTTATGAAAATACTTCTGACAGGGATATCAAATTAAATTTGAAGTACCAAATAATTATTACTTGAAAGAAGTTCTCTTAATTTTCTCTTTGTAATTCTAACAGAAAGCTAGAAATGCATACTTAAGTTTTACAGTAAGTAGCTGAAATAAATTAAAACTTATAAAAAAAACTCCTTTTCTAAAAAGCATTTCTATAATAATCTTATAGGATGTTATTAAAGTAAGTTGTTGTATGATTTTAATATTGTTCTATACAAGTTGAAGTCGGCATAAAATATTCTTAATTTGAAAAAATATTGAGTAACAAATGTTCTTTCGACGATAAATAAGTATTTAATATTTAAGTATTGTTAAAATCCTCACAATGGAATTCCAATTACGAGTTTCGTATTATTAGAAGTAATTTTCGATAAAAAAATATAACACAACAAAATGCCAATACCGCTGTTATATAAAAATATTTATATCCAAGGACATCTTTAAAAATAATACATCCCTGCGAACTGTGTTCGCAGTTGTATCCAATATATTTGTTAATGTTACAAAGGGTCACTGTTTTTACTGCGGGAAACGTTATCAATCATACCATTCCGTGACATAAGTGGACCCTCCTCATGTGAGCTCCGAGTTCCATTACTCAAAAAGCCACGCCCAAGACTGATCCGCTCCTTCAGACTCTCGATAATAAAGTAACGATACCGTCGTCTAAGAATATCATTTCATTTTATAGACTTTGTCTTTGATTAATAGGTTTTTTTATGATCTTTCTTTTGCAACGGCTTAACACTAATCTGGGAAGTGTTTCCGTATTTCATTTTACGATATATTATGTACAGATATCCCGAAAACTATTGTATGTATATACGAGTAGATACCCAAATTGAAGACCTGAATTTGCATATTAAAAGTATTAGAAAAGCGATGCTTAATTATCATCGACATATCTAAATAAATATATTTATAATAATTATTAAGAATTGTTCATGTATACATATTATAAAACAAAGTACCCAAAAGCTATCTGTTTGTATGTGATCGATTTTCTCGAAAAGCACTAAACAGATTTTAGTACGGTTTTTACTAAAAGATAGTGTGATTCCTGAGAAAGGTTTAGGTGAATAGTAAATCTCCGCGGTTTCAAGATTTACTTTGGTAAAACTGTGGGACACACTGATTTACACGCGGTTCTCTAATAATTTATATAATAACTAGTATGTCCAGCCCACTTCACCGGGCTTATATTGCAGATATATTAATTAATTACATAAGCAGTAAGACAAAAAAAAATAATTTAATTCTTCGTCGTTTTCACAAATTTTGTTTTTAGCTTTACCAGCTTTTAAGAAATTGTAAGAAAGTTAAAGATGAGAATACATTGCAAAATTATATCACAAAAGAAAAAAATGGCAAATAGAGGAAAATTCGAAAATAAACACTCAGATCATAATTTTAAGTAAAATAAACATTAAGACATCTACCTTATACTGAAAAACTTGGAAGAGAAATAGTAAACTTATAAGATATAGCTATAGAAAGAAGAGTCTCAATGTGATTCCTATTCCTATAGTAAATAATTAATTTTTCTTAGTACTCTATCTTCGTCAAAAGATCATCTACCAAGAGTTTCCCATCAGATTTAGCAATAAAGTGTATATAATGTCACAAAAATGTAATATCGTGTGAGAATGTACTTTACATTCTGTGACAATATTACGTCTGTCAATATAGACGTTTATTGGAATTCTTTAATATTTATTAGGTTTATTTGTGATGTTTATTTTCTGTTTAATCATTTGAACAAACAATGTTATTCTAATACTAATATATTGAAACTAATGTTTTATCTATAAATCAAATAGTGACGCCTAATTCTTAAATACATGTATGCTTAACAGGGATCTATTTACATTAGTGAACTGATAATAAGAGTACATGATAGCATTTCACAAAAAAATTATATAAATTCAGCCTTAATCGCCAATGGAAGGTCCTATAAAGTTTATAAAACGTCTACATAAAGTTTAAAGCAAGGGCTCATAATTTAGCAAATATATACCTATAACAATACTACGAGTAGTTTGCCTAAAGTTTTCTTAAGATACCTCTATTTTAGCGACCCGCTCGTATACTTCCCTTTTCATTGTCAGTGTAAATAATAAAAAAAAAACTGTTTTACTATAATTTCAAAATTTTAAGTTATTTCTTTACTTATTTTACCCATAAAAAAATTATAATATCGATTGAAAAAGTAATTACTTTTTAAAGAGGAAATTTATTAATTATTTATTATTATTAATAGTTTCGGTAATGACACGGCAGAACCCCTTATCCAATCATTATACTCATCACTATTTAACCTTACCAAATTTGATAACAAACATCTGCCAGATTACACACTAATACGAATGCCAAAACCATAAGGTAAGAGCCAAAGAGTCGAACAAATTAAACTGGGTTTTAAAACTCAATTCTCTTTAAGCTAATGAAGATCAAAAGCGAATTAACAAGTTTGTCGAGGAACTGACAGAAGGAGCGAAAACAAGATAATTTTGTCTTTACCAACATTGTAAGAAATTAATTGTTATTAGTCTTTTTAATTAGAGTCCCTTTATTGAACTGTCGACGGACGGGAGGTAAACGATCAAACGATCTATATCGGCAGATTCCGCCAGACTTTGTCCTATTTTAATTAAACCGGCAAGCAGACAGCCTCGTGTTAGTTTTTGACGTTTCATGATTTTCTGTATAAAATTTTGCATTTGAAATTTGAACAAAAATAACCAAAAAAAAATTATGACTTCTTTGTCTAATTAGCTTGCTGTACTACCCAGTTTTTAGATCAGATGAAATTAAGTATAAAATAATTGTATAAAACGTATAAAACGGGTCTTGTTTCGTTAGAATTATTACTATTTCCCAACTATTTCATCATTTTACAAACATATTTAAATATACTAGTAGCAATTATAAGTATAAATTTTATGTCTGGAGTTCGCCTTTTTTCTCTGTATTGATTTATTCAATATCCTGGCTGAAATGTTTGGGAATAATTTTTTTAGTAATAAGATCGTCTTATTGTGCTGTTACTCATTTAATGTGATGTTCAGAAGTTACAATATAATGATTTTTCTATAATCCGCATATGTTAAGAGAATCTATGTAATGGTAAGTGTATGAAGCAGGCAACATTCACATACCTTATATATGCAATAAAAATCACCACACATATCACAAAACACTGCCAACACTAACACTCCACACCCCTGAAACCGAGGCATCATCAGGAGGATAGGCTCCACGACAAAATCGCAATATCCTGATTGATACACTCAGCATTACATATATTCTCAAACGCGGATTACAGTAAAATATTTGTAATGTAACTTCTGTACTTTGGAATTCCGCAAAGTAACGCCTGCTTCTATAAATTATTTAATGTGATGTTCATATTTTTGTACATCATAATTAAAGATACTTGGACCACCTTTAAGCCGAGATTTGAAGACAATGAGATATTGATTGAAGATAATAAGATAATGACAATGATAATCGTTAATGAGACCTTAATTCGTAACGTCTAAAAGACTAAGCAAAACAGGTCTCGTTGGGCTCAAAACGTCATCGCATCGGTTACTAATTTCGGCAAAGCGAGTTGGAGCCCCTCAGGTGCCTGAGGGTTCGATTTCAATTTTTTTAACGTTCCCGATATTTTTTGCATAATTAATCTATAAATTTTCATCGAAATTTCAGTATTCATAATACGCAACTGTTCAGTATTAAACGTAGCACTAACAACTCAAAAAATATTTATTGGTGAAACCGAGCTCAGATAGATATTTCTTTATGCACATTCAGATTTTAGTCATCAATAAAAATATTTTTACCAAACAGTGCAAACTTTTATACAATCAGTCAGAAAATGTTTGTGAAAGCCGACATGACAAAAAAGAGACAAACGAAATACACAATCTAAAATAAATTCCGTCTGGAATAGCAAAAAGAAGTAGAAGTTGAATTTGATTGTTCTATTTTTATTTTATAGTAAAGTCGAAAATTTTGTGTGTAAAGATTTGACAAATTAAAATAGTACAATTTCAAAACGCTCTTTGCATCACCAAATGCAATGCAGACACCAAAGCGCAAGCATATTATTAAACGGGACAAAGCTAGTTGGGCAAACCACCCGACATAAAAACAGTGTGTTTATATATTATACATACTTCCCACTTTTCTGATTTAGCAATGGTTTTTACGTTTTTTGGCAAAGATGAGATCCCTTTTTATGACTACTCTAAATCATGACCTCCCACTGGGTTATGCCTCAATCACTCCCTCTACACAACACAGTGGACTATGCACTTAACTATTAGGTACTACTCACGCCAGTCAAATAACTACTATATCTCACTAACACTCTTGCCAGCACATAGACCTAGGTATCAATAAAGTCTATGAAATGTAAGTAATAAATAAAATGTAGTTTCATTTCTTAGTGGTAAAACTTTTATGTTAAGTTTATATATTGCCCACACTTAAATTACGAGTGCTTCTTACGATTGAATCAAGTGCAAATAAAAGCATCAAAGGCGGGAGTTAGGTGATTTTTATGGCGGACAAGGCGGACGGTCCCTGGTTGTTATAGCACCTATAAAAGCTGTTGTTGAGTTGACATTTTGAGAAAATTCCACCCTCGCTAAAGCTATTTGCCTCCCGTGGGAGTTTTTCCTGGGATGCTTTCAAATTACCAAGATAAATTTACTGAATAGTCGACTTAATGACAAGTAAAATCCTTTGTAAGATATTAAACAATTAATAAAATTATCAATCAAGGTAGAACGGCTCCTTGAGAATACGAAATCAAATCCAAAATGCAACCGTAATGGGTATATTAGTTTTATTTTTGGAATAGTTATCTATCTGTAGGTATCTGTATACCTGGTATTTGTGTGTAATTGGCATCTATAGAAAATATATAAATTGAAGCTTATATGCCGGGGAAAGATATAAAATTTTAAAAAAAACTGTTTTTCTTCGGGAACAGGAAAAAACACATTAGATAATTAGGGTTCTTTGAACAAGTCGACGTGAACAAAGTCGCGCGTACAGCTTGGATACTTATAAGAGCAAAAATATCTTAACATGAAGAAT
Organism: Morpho achilles; assembly: GCA_947086495.1. Classification (NCBI taxonomy): domain Eukaryota; kingdom Metazoa; phylum Arthropoda; class Insecta; order Lepidoptera; family Nymphalidae; genus Morpho; species Morpho achilles. The sequence continues at coordinate 11,391,390 of CAMTZB010000007.1, read as the reverse complement.
ACCTTTTTTAATACTCCTGTGGGAATGGAACGTTAGGTCCATGCATGAGACGGAGTTGAGGTGAGTATGTGAGCAAGACACTATGATAGGAGGAGCAAGGAAGGACGTACGACGTAGGACGCATAGGAAAGTGTTTAGTGGAGATATATAGAATAAATTTCAACAAAAATGGTCAAAAAAGGGCTTAACATCTGCGAACAAATCGAGATTATAAAACATAACAATGGCACCCTCATTAACGATCAGATAATTGTTTCTAGTTAAAGCTTGTTACACTTGTTCGCGGGCAATATAAAAAAAAAATGGTGGGGTTGAACCGATTAGTATATTATTAGTATATAGTATATAACTTATTTGGGTATTGCTTCACTTTGCGATTTTGGTCGTGGAGTTTATCTCCTGATGATGCTTCGTTTGCGGGGCGAAACGATTGTTGAGTTTGTGATAGTGAACGTATATAGTGCTTGTGTATCGTGGTGGCGGTGGTGGAGGTTTGTGCATGTGTTTTTTACGACTTCTGCATGTATGATAATCGATTGTGCACTTCTACATTTAGCATTATATATATTTTCTATTTTACTTCATCGCGGATTATAGCAAAATAATTTTATTATTACTTTAGAATAAATTTCACTAAAGCTACGAGTTTTACTTTACCTTGGAAGCCCGAATACTACACTCCTATTCAGAAAACATGTTAATTACCATTTCCTGTTTATATTTTAAATTCTCTTATTGTGAGAAAAAATTAGACATGAATTTACAAAAAAGTTGTCAAATTGCAAAACTTCGTACACATATCGTAAACTTGGACCAACTAAGTTCGATCATGATCGGGAAAAGTCCTAGTCAAAGGAGAACTTAGTAATTGTAGCTTAGGCAACAAACAGCAATATTTAGTAGTTCGTGACAGTAATCCCCGGCAAGCAGTGCACTCGAGCGCGTCCTCATCACGGATTCTCGAGGGCGCGCTAAATGTAGGCCACGAACTTCCCTCCGCCCGCAGACCGCCGCGAGAATATTGCTATGTCACTTGGCGACATCGTACTTCCGTAAGCCCAAGTAATTGGAAATAGTTGAAATAACTCTCAACAATACAGCTTAATCGTACCTAGAAATTGTATTGTTTGGCCAGCTGGATTTCCGTTCTAGCAAATCGTATGTTTTAGGGTTGCCTGGAAAAGATCACTACTCAGTGATAAGGCCGCCCTGTGTACGTATATATAAGTTTACTTTAAGTCAGTCCGCATGTATTTTTGTGTGTTTGATGTGTTTGTGCAATAAAGTTTTTATCTATCTATCTATTTTAATTTAGGCAATGAAAATTAAAAAAAACATAAAATTATGAGTAAATAAAAAAGTAAAGTGGCAATGAACAATTGGAGAGTCAAAACCAATTTTTAGTATGGTTTTCTCACCGAAAAAACGCATTATGACATATGAATATTTAAATGAGTTAATCGTGTGTGTGTGTGTGTATGTATATATATATATATATATATATATATATATATATATATATATATATCCCGAATCTCGGAAACGGCTCCAACGATTTTCCTGAAATTCAGCATGTAGGAGGTTTTGAGGGAGAAAAATTGATCTAGCTAGGTTTTATGTAAAAAAAAATATTGTTTTATCCCTGTTTTTGGGCATTAAAAAACACCAGCATTTATATTGCATTGAATTTTCGTCGTTAACTGTCAAGTCGGCGTAGCTTATTCGGGTAACGGGCAGCTTCGAAAAATGTGAATTCCAAGGATCGATCCCCAACTAAATAATTGTTTTTACTTTTTTTAAGTTTTTTTTTTTTTTGTAGAAAATAACCGAGCTTCGCTCGGTCACCCAGATATTACAATTTAATCATATAAGTTATTATAGAAAACATGTCTACCGCGATTTAAATTCTTGACTCCCTTTGGAATATAAATAAATCCCACACCTTCAATTTCAGGATCTAAACAGTATTAGCTGATGACGATTCCCTACAAAATCATATGTTGTTCACAAAAGCACAAAACTAAATATACGAACTTATTTACGTATTCTACTTTAATAATTTGAACTTAATACCTGAAATAAAGCCACTATACAAAGAAACATAATGTCTATCAATTATAATAAACGTATCAAAACAAAGTTTACCTTACTTCAACATGAAATGTGAACATATAACAAAGAACTACAAAAAGGTAATTTTTATTCTACAAACCAGAATAATAAACTGGCTAACCAAAATCCATTAAAACATTATTTGTTCTAAATACAAACTGGCTAAGAATAAAGAAATAAAACAGAGTAATACCGAATTTAATAAATTTTTCGGGATTACATACTCGTATTATTGGAAACATAAAGCGTGACATTACTTATAAGCCTAAATATTACGATTAAAACATACGATTTTTTTTTGTTTAATAATGGCAAGTTTCGTATAATATAAAGAATAAAAATTTCTATTTTGTTTTAGTCATATAAATAGATGTGGTTATTGAAAGGGATTGGAGAGTGCAGCAAATTAATGTTATATTAGATAGTTGTGTTTGTGTTTCCGAACGAAGAAAGAGGCGTGAAAACATTTTGACATTTTCGTTTGACCGTTGATTGAAAAACACTGAATATATTATTTTATTATTTCTCGCAAGCTAACATTATGAACTTCTAGCTCAAGATACTAGTAATATTACTACTTTTTTTATGGTAGTGTTGAGTCGTAGTAAATAAAATCAAAAATATTATAAATAAGCGTAAGCTACACCACGTATCATTTGTAGCTAAATAAATTACATGATTAACAAAGGTAAATAAGAATTGAAATTTAATCTTGCCAAAAAAAATATATTAAGAGAAGCTATTAATAAGCAAATCGATATTATTTTCCTTATGCTTAACATGTTATATATTTTTGACTTATATGCATGACTTTGTCTCTAGCCTGTTTTCTTTGCCAATACCAAAAATTACAATGAGTCGTTGCTTCATTTGTAAGTAAAAGAATTATAAAAAAGCAACGCATGTTCGCATTAACAATATTGGTTCGGATGTTGAAATATTGACATGGATTCACTTACGGGACTGGCCGTTTTATCAAGAACTATCACTAGTTAATACAAATACAGAGAAAGAACGTTAAATAATATCTACAGTTGAACAAATAACTTGACCAACGAACCAATTTAAAAAAAGTTGTAGCGACAGTATTGGCGCGCGTGGTTCGAATGAAAATTGGTACCACAAAAGACGTAGAAAAAGGAGCTGACGCATAAAAAAAGGAATGGGAAATTTCGAAGAGCCGCCGTATCTATTAAACGGAGTAAGGAGAAAGAACCGATCTAACGTTTGCTGCTTCATTATTATTAAACTTATTATTTTCTTTAGCATTCTGCTATCCTTATCCGCTTACTGATTGGAAAATTATATAAACATATTATAGATTAGAACAGAAAAAAAACTTTAATGGATTCTAAAGTAATACATAGTAACTGATTTAGTATTTCCACATGATTAAACACTATTAGTTATTTTTTTAATCCTGTTCATGGTGGGATTGTATTGTACCAGAATAAATGCACTCACATAAAGGGATTGTATATGGATCACATCATCATAAAAAAAATTAACTTAAAAATTTAAGTTTATATAAGTACCTAATAAAAGTTAAAGTTAAATTTACTTGTTAAATTTAAAAAACTTAAAAATTTCGGTTGGCCTTAAGGTACTACATACGAAATAACCGTGCCAGAAGAGAGTAAAATCTCGCACTACGTAACCATGGCTAAGTAAAGTAACGTAAGGAATCTTTCAACCACTAAATTATATAGTTAACAGATTCAAAATACCAAAATTGGAGGAGTACGTTATTTTATAGACTTTTTGGTTGTTGTTGTTTCTAGATCACACTTGTATAAAACACTTCAAGTGATGTGTTTGGGCAACGCTTGTATATGTATTTAGATCCATCGTGATGCAAAGCCCAGTGGCTAATAACAGAACATCGTAACTGTATTGCTATGAGATATGCACACATTAAACAAACCTAACGAACTGATTGATTCAATTATATCACATCTGCTTCAACCTAACAATGGCAATAAAACAATTATAAGGACTATATTTAGCCAGATATCAGCCGTATACAAACAAACCGTTCTTATAGTTCGTTTTATAAACAAACCGTTCTTAGTTTAACATTTTATTATGCCGTAAAGTAATGGCATACGTACATAATAGTAATGGGTGGAAACTGAATAAAGCATTAAGCTAATGTAAAGCACGCTATTGTGCACTCGAGACATACAGATATGAGAAGCTTAACTGGATTACGCATCAGACGCCAGTTCATTATGCTCTTGTTTGATTTACGGGGGTGCGATACGGTTAAACGCCGTCAACTTGCCTATAAAGGGCTTACCCAAAATCGGGTAATTTATAGAACCTAACGTTTCAACCGCAATCAATACACAACTGCTGCGAGAGCAGCGAGAAATATTTAAGGACCCTTATCATTCAACATTTGAAAAACGAGTGGCGAAGTTTGAACAAGGTCTCTGAAAAATTCGACATAAAGAAAACCTACGGTTTGAAATTTATGTAAAAGGAAATGAGCGTTTAAATACGGTTTACAGCAGTGATTTGCACCGGATCGATACGCTGTTTACGTACACCACTTAATCCCCTAAAGGGTTTTCATTGAGAACGCTTTCAAAATATTTATTTTCCCTTTATGTTTGGTTCCTTGTCATAAATTATCCTAATTATCACTGTTTACCTTTCGTTCATTGTTCGTAAAAGCTTTTGCCAAAGACTGCACATAAAACTATTACCTACGGAAACTTGTGCTTTTTCACATATTTTTATTATCATTTTATAAAACCAGTTTCTAAAATCAATAATTACTAGAGTTTGTTAAAAATATAACGTAGCTTACTTGTTATAGACAAAATATAAATAACTGTTAATAATTAATGGAAATAAAGAAATAAAGAATAGTTGCCATTTTAATGTATTTCTATAAAAGGATTATTCATAACATGACCGAGAAAACTGTACACTTCTGATTCATAAAATATCATTATTATATTTTATATATAAGTATAGTATAAGTAAATGCTTGTGAAGCATCTCGTCATTTATCATTTTTCTACAAAATAACTATATTTCGTGAAAAATATATGCGAATCTTATATTAAAAAGTCGATATAAACATTATTTCTGTGCGGTCACCTTCTTCTCTTTAATCTTTTTATAGAAATTGAAAAGAAACGATTTAAAAGTAATTTTGTTATATATATTTATTTTTTAATTAAAGCCTTAATTATTCCTATGGATGGATTTATTATATGGATTTTGTGTGCCTTGAAAGTTATGCCTTATCTATTATATTTTAATATCTAAGTAAAAAAAAATTGTAGGTAAAACTTTGAGTAAGCAATGAAATTAAAAAATTTGAATATTACGCATATATTTGGATCACTGATTTTTATTTGAAGCGATCTAATGTAGTTGACTATTTATTCATATAACTTATCTATACAATTTGACTACAGAGGTTTTTATCGATTGGTAAAATAACACTCTAGCCAAGGCTTACAATTTGTTTCAAGTTTCAAGCCCGAAAACTTTAAATTTTGTGAAGTTTTGTAAAATGATACCTTAAGGAATTACAGGCGTTTGAAATGATAGTCTTGAAGATATAATTGCTGTGCTTACCTGAATTAGGCTGGTTGTCGGAATTTGGCCGTGCCGAAGGTGCTCCATCCCTGGCCTCCACCTCCAACGCGTACGCTCCTTGCTTCTCTCGATCGAACACCACTTTGGTGAAGATTTCGCCCGTTTGCATGCTGATCTCGAAGAAATCTTTGCCTTCATTTCGAGGCGAATCCACGATGTAATAATACACCTACACAAAACATATGAAAATGTCAAATTTGAGAATAAAATTAACCATAATACCTACTGTCGCATTTTTTGTGTACAATTTATTATAATTACTTAAAAATTTTTCAAGCCCGGGCAGACACCAATGAGTTTTTCTGTTAAAAGTAATGTGTCTAATTGATAATTGCAATTTATAACATGCTTTTTTGTGAAGGAAAACATCGTGAGGAAACCTGCATATCTCTAGAGAATTCTGCGGATATGTGTAACCTACCAATCCGCATTGGAGCAGCGTGGTAGATCTTAGCTCCAATCCTTCTCTTCAAAAAATGGAGACAAGAGGCCTATTCTTGGCAGTAGGATAGTAACAGGTCGCTGCTTTACTTAATTGTACTTAAATTTGGTAATAAATTGATTCAAATAAAAAAAATAGTAAATTAAGAAATACAATTGACAAATAATAAATATAGCCGTGTGGTATCCGGCTAAGTAGAATAGTACCACCCTCATATCTTACCGAGGTGTCGTAAAAGGCGACTAAGGTAAGTTGACCCACCGTGTGGTTTCCGGTTTAGTAGAATAGACCACTCTCCTTCTTACCGAGGTGTCGTAAAATACGACTAAGGTAAGTTGACGTCAGGCAGGCGGCCGATCGTAAAAACGCAGCCAAATCATGTTACAGCATGTTTATAACATGTTGTGCCGACCCCACTTAGAGTGGGATAAGGGCAGGAGGATATATATATAATTGACAAATAATAAATAATTTAACTATAAATTATTTTTTCATTATATTGTAGTTTAAACCAGCAGGAAAAGAGCTTGAACAAGTGAAAATTAGATAACTGAGTATTATATCTTCTGTTGAAAAATATAAGTATGTAAACCACAAAGAGATGCCATAAATTAATAGTATATTATTTATAAGACAATAATGGTAAAATATATATATTCTTATACGCAATATATCCTTTTTCCATTTACTTTTCACTTACAACTAGGCTTTTATACGAAACGCTTAAATGGTGGTGGTGATGGTGGTAATGATGAAACTAATAAAATCAAACATAAATTAAAGGGGCGTTTTACTTTTAATAGACTAGTTTACTTTAGTAAAATCTGCCATTGGATTTTACATTTGATTTCCATTACCACATCGTTATAATGCGCGATGTTATTCCTATTTTTATGCTAACCACAAACGAGATTTTTGATATACAGGTATTACATACTAATTGATAACTGACCACTATGTTTACAGCGATAGTGGATAAATCGATCTGATTGCCCAATGCAATCACGATAGCAGATAATTGCTAATTTATATTATTAACATAAATTGGTATTGCGGCTTCACTACTGGTTTCGAAAACATAACGATGTGAGGATCAGTGAAATACAAAAAAAAGCATTAATTATATGTTTTACTTATTAATATATAATATTAATATACTATTAATATTTTTTTACTTTCCATATAAACCGGAACCGCAAATTAAAGAACAGATTTTGCAAATTCACAATCATCAACAACAATTTAGGCAATATTAAACGCACGTCTATTTTTGCCAACCTCTAATAAAACATTGATTTCCCAGGGATTAAAAGAAATATCTAGTTTAGTGGTGGATCAGCAATTAGTGGAGGGTAGTATTTTGGTTAAAATCGGCCTTGCTGCTTGCGGAGATTTGGAAATAGTAGAGTAAACCACATTACTGTCAGCATATCGACACTTTCGGCTATTAGCTGATGGGAGTCCATCATCCACGCTTTCCATGATATCTTTAATAAAAAAAACCGAAAGACTCAGTGTTTCAAGAGCAGCTGGTAGATGATGGTGGGACTCTTAGATAGTGGGAGTGGACTTACAGACTAAACTAATATTTAAGATTTTTTTATTACACTTCGCAAGAATGTTTTAATTATTATGATAGTAAATTTACTATGAACCAATCCTTATTTTTCATCCTTTTCCTGTACAATAACACCAGCAGCATTATCTGGAATAATCTACATTGAGTACAATGTCGATATAATTAAAATAATGATACACTTGCCTGGTTATTAGGAAAGGTTCCATCTTTGTCGATAGCGTTGACCTGCGTCACTTTCGTGCCGATGGGTTCCCCTTCAAGTACGGTTTCTTGTTCTCGTTCCGTGAATAGCGGTATTTCGTCATTGACATCTTCCAGCATGATGTAGACAGTTGCTTCTGAAGCTAGTTGCTGAGCTCCGTTATTCTATGGAACATTTACATTATTGAGAAACTTTATCGAGACACGATTTTGTTAGACTATTAAAAAAAGGAGAATATTTATGCAAATTTACTTTCCTAAATTGTATAGCAAGCACTGAATGATACAGAAAATTAATAATATTACCCTAAATTTCTCCTAATTTCATATACTAATTTGTAAATGAAATGAGTATGGAATATCTCGATTTTTGGAACAGTGAACAGCGACGATAACTTTTTAATTCAAAGGAATCTGTTTAAAACTAAGTTGTTATAGATAAAAGTCAGACAGCAGTCCTGAAGAATATATAAGAAAACTATATGATATCTGATCTAATTATCCTGTTACTTTTGACAATGGTCGAGACAAAGGGTGTGTGTGGTCTTGTAAGTATAAGTAATAGTACCTAAGTAATATGTAAGTAAAGAGATATTAATTGCGACCAGAAATATTTCCAACGGAAATAAAAAAAATAACGGGTAGATTAAAAACTAAAGTTGAAGTTAAAAAAATTGAAGAGCCATAAAATTGAACGCCTCACCTCTACTCGAATAGTCAGATTGTACTCTTTGATACTTTCATAATCCAACGGGTGATTGACTTTAATATCAGCCCAAGTAAATCCATTGTCAGCTCTTTGTTGTAAATAGAAAGTGTGGAACTTGTTCGTCTGGGCCGTCGAACCAGGCATCAGGCGGTAAAACACGGTGGGATTGTTCTCAATTCCGGAACTGGAAAAGTCAAAATTAGATATAGATATCGATGGATAAATAAATTAAGCTAAGATATCTACTCGCACATGACGACATCGAATGCAAAGATGCGTAAACTAAAAGTTCAGAATGAATGTTACGTAAACGCAACTAGGAATCATAGAAAATATTTAATGTTAGAAAACAAAAACGTGGTGTTGTTTTCGAATTTTTGATTCGGGAAGAAACGATATTGAAGAGAGTAAAGAAATTAGATTTCTTATAATACCCCCATGAACCCCTATGAAAAGTTTGTTTTTGATTGTTTGTTTGTGTATAGGATGAAAATACTAAACTTTCGGAGAGAACACGAGCTCAAATACCTTTCCCTAGTTACGCTTACGCTTGAATTGGATTGTTCTAATTTATCTATGATCGATCAATCACAATATTAAACGATATCATGAAAAATAAATGGGAATATTTACTACTGAAACATTCAATGAAGTTAATACGTCAAAAAATGATGTGAAAATAAAAGTTTGAGAGATCCCTTTGTTAACATCAGAAACATAAATGTAATAACTAATGAGACAATCTAAATTACGTAAAATTGCTCTATATATTAAGGCAGGTAACTTGAAAAAGTGTTATTAAATTTTTAATGACTTGACTGAGCCTTAATAAATAGACTGTTTCTACGATACACCTCTCATAAAGATAATATAATCATTAAATTAGAAAACTTCGACAGTTCAAAAAATTGTTTCATAATTTTCGTTTAAAAAACTTTTACAAAAGAATTTAACTTTTTCAGTATAACCACCATTTATTTATTTTATTTATTTATTTATATATACATATATGCTACCATTACATAATAAAATAAGATTTATTGTTTAGCTAGGTTACTACCCTAGTAAAAAGACGTATCCTACATTCCGATAGGATACCTTGTAGAAAATCATGATTGTTACTTACCTATAATCAAATAGAATTATGTGTATATAAAATTGACTCTGTGAGGAGTCCTAAATTACTGATGATCTTCTCCGAAAACAGAATTTCGCGAAAAGTGACAGATAGAGTAAGTCCGAATCGAGTTCTAATGACAACCATAGATCACAACCCGCAAACTTGGTGCATCTAATGGAGAATTTTCAACTTTGGAAAATACCACAAAAAAGGGCGCCTTCCAATTTCTACTTGCGGGAATGGAGAAATTATAATCACCATACATTGTCAACTTACCTTATTACTCATAACAATATGATATGAAAGAAAGCGGACAAATAATCTCAGGATATCTTGCCACCCGAAACTGTATATCGTATGTAAGAATAAATTCGAAATGAAGTAATGAGATAAAATTATATTTCTTCTTCGAGAATTGCAGGTTAGACCCACTTCATTTCTTAGATGGGGTTTTGCAGGTTACTAGGATTATCTATATATGCAGGTTTTATAACGATGATTACTTACACCGAAAAGATTAAATACCTAATTGTAAATATTAATTAAGTAAGAAATATTTATGTTATGGCATACATATATTATGAAAAAGTATTAATATTTATATTATATTAATTTCAAAAGATGTTAAAATCAAATATTATGTGAAAATTGATAATTTAATAACACATAGGTTAAAGGTAAAAATAAATCGCTAAACTGTCGAGTTTTTACTAATTTAACAGGTTTAACATAAAAAATGTAGGTTAAATAAAGTGAGTTAGTAAACGTTTTTCTTTTCCATAATCATGTGAGTTTGAAACGTGTGATTTAGGACGAACAGATAGACAATAGAGATGTGAACCATCGACCACAACTCGACGTGACTGATAATGCAACAACATATGGCCCGGTGTACTTTGTGATGCACATACATATAACTTTATTATGATGGTTAATGTTTATACTTACCAATAATTATAGACCCAATTATTAAGTCTTATCTATGTTATGACTATCTTAATAACGCGAGCGATATTTTTTTTAATAACTTAATTATTGATGTGAAGCATCTACTATAAAATTCATCAAATTTACTTTATTAATTCATATTTATATAGTTCGAAAATACTTCTAACTCATATATAAAGTAAAAACCTCATCTTATCTATGACTATCGTAAAGAGTTAAAAGTTATCTGTATTGAGTGATTCTTAAACTTCACCCATAATACCTAAGTGCACCTTGTTGCAGTTTTTTATTCCTTAACTTCAATTACTTTGAAATCATACCATAATAAAATCTCATATTTTGATTTTAATCAATCTATAAGTTTCTCATTTAGAATAAGTAGTTGTATTATTTATAAATTGAACTAAAGGAATACCTCTATTCCTGTTAATTTAATTTAGCTAACTCAAAGGTCACCATATACAATTGATTCACTATTTTATTGTTTTTATGATACTATATATAAAAAAAAACTTTCCAACGCATAAGCTGTAATTAAAAATATTTCATTTACTCTCAGGATCTTTGACTATAATTTACAATAGCCTTAATTGTTGTACTAAATTCTAACGTATGTCAATATCATTCCATGTCACAATTAATCGCAAATATAACGTTTCTATTATATTTCTGCAACTTTATTTTGATTTATAATGAATCGGCTTTAACTATCTTCAAGGTATTATACTATAATTTTTAATTTTCTGTAATTAACACCACAAAACTTTACACTTAACTATCTTTTTAGTTAAACGCATTGCGACATATGTACTACTATTACAGCAACAATACACAAAAATGAAAATTGCAATTTGCTATGATAGTGCCGATATACCACGTCATGATAAGAATATACGCATATTTTCTATTTTCATTTTCATAATAAAAAAATATTAATAAATAGTTTTTGTGCCCTAAGTATAAGTCATAAGACATCTATTCTTATATATTATGACCTTGTAATCATATTCTTTACGAACTTATAATTATGTCATAAACTTTGATAATTTTATATTTTCAAGCAACCAATATTTAAACTATACTGAAACGGTTAGTTACAATAGTGTTAGACGACTTTTCTTTCAAGCGAACATTTTTATTTCCGTTTCTCTCAGAATAATTTGAACAAATAAAATTCAAGCACTAGGAAAATTTAAAATAAAATTAACACCTATAAACTCTACTATACTTTATATCATGCTTACACATAATTTGGTAATCGTATGTACTCTAAAATATTTAATTTGAAAGTATTAGAAATTTAAGAACGATTCATAATGCATTAATGCCTCAGCCTACATGCAAAGTATAATGAACACAAGGCTTCGTCTTTGATAGAACACCTACTGAAACCAATTAAATTTTCTTATTTACTCAAAAATACTTACTTAATTATAAAAGTTATCGTATCAAAATAAACAAAACTTATAAATTATTGATGTAAGCATTTTTGTGTAAATAACTATGAACCCTGTGATCCCATTCCACGTAAGCAGTGTGCGCCCACTAAATGCACGCTTGTGATTCCAAAAGTCCGCGTGTGTGACAATGCTATTACAATTCACGGACATAGACATTACACGTACTGAAATCACCATGTGTGAGGCAAATAATAACGATGGTTGAAGACGCGCGCGGATCTCACATCCTAACCTCGCTTGCAAACTAATTGTCACAATCGAACGCAGTCTATTTTCCGTCAACAATTCATTGGTGTCATGGATTATAATTGAAATTACTCCTGGCGTAGGTAATATATGTATATCTCGTCTCTAAATGTTGACAATCAAATCGATAATGACAAGAAGTATAGCAAGTAGGAGGAAGGAGGCCACGGCGCCGCACACTGCGTGCAGGGGGCTGCGTGCGGTGCCCGTGCGCGAACAGTTACACACGCACCTTGCTTTAACGGACACCACTTTGGCACCCACGGGCAAATTCTCTCGAATGTAGATTGGGCCGTACACCACGTGGTCCCACACGGGGGGATTGTTAGCGCGATCCACTACGTCTATCTGGACCTCCACGGTTCGGGACAAGGGCGGGAAGCCCTTGTCTTGAGCCATAGCCTCCAACTTGTATGTTTCTCGCTAGCGGGGAAAGAGTCGATGGAAAAAGACAAAACCACGTCGTTAGTAGTGCTAAGGATAGGGGCGGCGGACCCGAGAGCCCGCTGCGCCTTATACCAACCTGGCTTTCACACTGGTCACTACGGTACCCACTGTGACATTCTCTTTGATGTGAACGGGGCCATACGTGGTCATGTCCCAGATGGGGGGCTTATTGTTCCTGTCTACCACGTCTAATTCAACGTCCACGTCTGCGGAGGAGGGCGGGTCGCCTCTGTCGGAGGCGCGCACGCGCAGGCGATACCTGTCCCGCTACAGATACACGGGTCAGAGGTCAGCGGGGACAAAAAAAAACATAACAACTCAAATATAAACATATAAGTACTCATTGCTAATAAATAATCAAAAGAATTAAAAAAATAAATTGAATTGTAAACCACTCTCACTATTCTAATATAATCAGTAACTTGAATAATATCCGTGGAATACAGCTCCCATACGTCACTCAGACATTCATTAAGCTAAACTAAAACAAGAGAAGAAAGTTATTGAGAATTAACTAATATATAGAAATCCACTCACGACGTCCGCTTCCAGGCAGAGGCACCATTCGCGCTAACTTACAGTACTTAGCTCGTCGTAGCCGATGTAAGAGAGTGCAAGAAAATAAATTGGAAATAATACGGTTTCGGTATTATACATTTCCGGTCTGTACAATAGGGAAAAAGACAAACTGTACATTATTTATACTTTTTACAATAAATTAACTAAACTAATTTAAAAAATTAAATGAAAATAACAAAAGCAGGCAAATGCATGCAGCTCTGCATACAAGACATGGCGGAAAGGTCAGGTTGTCGTAAGAAGTTTTTAATGACCTCATAATGACTACAAATAAACGACACTCATTTTAATGAATATATTACAAACGATGGACGTTACGGTTTACTGTACAAATTTGGATTTGAGAACGTTGCCCCTTTCACAGAAGGAATAATGTCACAACTGGCTAGATGGCCAAACTGCCTAAACGGCAATCTGACCATCACAGTTATAAACTACTTTTTACAAAATTGAATACAAGTACTGGCACCCTGTAAAAAATTCAAAATTATGACGATTATACTAATAAAATGATATAATGTAGAATGAGTAGTCATCTGCGGCTGCCAAATAAATCATCAGGACGGGTTCGAACCACCCAGATAGAGATCATTCCGCAAACCAACATCACAGATTAGTAACAAAACATGTACATACATATAATACTGATAGGTATGTTTAAAAGCGTAAGCTTCTGAAAATAACCGATTAAATTACAATAAAATAAATTTTAAAAACTAGTTAGTGCGAAATATACAGAAGTGCTATTACGGAAACTGTACATGTTTTAGAACTAAACATAATTATCAACGGTGAAATATTTACAGCAGTATCATTTCAGTCATATGTAATATACACAGGTCGTATTTATCAATAAGATAGTTAATGCAAGACGGTGCTGCGGAAATAAATCTTAACGAGATTATGTGCTGAGCCGGCGCTGGCGGCAACTGAAAGTAATCGTGCTGAAGAAGAACAAGCGCCGGCGCCGCGACGCCATCGCCCGTTCGATGGACAACTACTCCTCATAGCCAGGATTGAGCCCGCCCCTCCACAGCAATTTACAGCAGCGTATAATTTAGAACTATTTACAATAAACAAACTTAAAGTAGGTGCCAATTGAATCCTAAGGCCTGTAGGTAGCATTCATCCACCAAACTTCATAGTATAGATGATCCCATTCACGCATCACTAATGGCATACTTCACTGTAGTGTTCGTGTCTGACGGACATAAAGCATACTTACATCCAGAGGTTTCTTTAAAACGATCCACCCTGATTCCGGTTGGATCTCAAAATATTCTATATCTGCTGGGTTGTATGGAGCGCTTAAAGTATACACTATAGCACCATTATTATCGGCATCTTCATCAGATGCCGACACTCTTAGTATGTTTGTGCCTATACTAGCGTCTTGTTTAACATTCTCCACATATTTCTGTAAGTTACAGGGACGAATTTTATCAACTTTTATATAAAAATATTATTTTCATGCTTTGTATCGGGATCATGCACATACTATACGCTACTCTACTATTTATAAAATCACTTACTTGTCTATCAAATAATGGTGGATTATCATTTACATCGGTGATCTCAACAGTAAACGAACACACACCCTCAAGCGACGGTTCACCTTGATCGGTAGCTTTTACGGTTACAGATACAAATTTTCCATCATCTCCTTCCCTATCGAATACTTTATTGGTTGATACTTCTCCTGTTTCTTCATCTACTGTAAACTTCGTACCTTTTTGATTTGGTTGTTGCACGATAGAATATTTAACCTGTCCGTTTACGCCTTTATCCTCATCAGTAGCATGAACTTTTATTACAGGACTGCCATTTGGAGCTCCTTCTTCAACTTTTGGAAAATATGTTGGGCAATCCTTAAATATTGGTTTGTTGTCATTGACGTCCGTAATAAACACAACAACTACAGCTGTGGAAGTATGTATTGTAGCGTCACCATTAACGCAACAAGCGCCATCGTCCATTGCAGTAACATTTAATTCATATTTATCTCTATCCAGTGATATTGCTTTATTGTGTAGTCGAATCACACCCGTTATTTCTTCGATAACAAATTGTCCCGAACTAGTACCGCCTCCAACAAACCCAAAACGAACATTATCCCCATCTTTATCGGATGCTACTACCGTAGTAACTAATGTGTTTGGGCCAGCATTTTCATCCACATTGGGTGTGTATACTTGCTGAGAAAACTTGGGTTCTTCATCGTTTTTATTTTTGGTGTACACCCTCACAGTGGCCGTTCCAGTTTTAGCTGGTTCTCCTTTATCTTTAGCAGTGACAACAAACTCATAATAGGCGTTGTTATTATCAGCATCTAACTGCTTATTATTCGTGATGATTCCGTTAGAGTCCACACTAAAATGGTCATCTGAAAAATAATAAATTAAAATATTAAATAAGCAAAGTATTTTTTTTAATTTACTTTTTTAGAATATGTTATAACAATAAGTAATCCAAACTATTCGTGTAAGTAATTTGATTTAAACTTTTGCCCATGACATTCGTCATGACATGTTTTAAATATTCGGTAGCAAAAGTATAAATAAAGAAGTTTTGAAAATAGTGTCTAGTGTCTGGCGTTTAGGCTTAATTATCAAATAATTTATATAATTAGGCGTTACTTTGCGGAGGTCCATAATACAAAACTAATGAGAATATTATTTTGCTATAATCCGCTATAAAAGAAAATATATGTAATGCTAAATGTAGAGTGTACTATACGTTCTCATCGCGGATTATAGCAAAATAATATTCTCATTACCTTAATTATCATTTGTTTTGCTTGCTCGAATAGATACAGTTTCGCGGGTTCACTATCGATCTGACAACCGAGTTATGAGTGTACTCGTAACTCCGATTTAACCCGATCCAAATTCTCATATATAGTTTAAGCATGAGAGCTCGCCTTTTGCGCATAAGGAGAGTAAATAAAAATAATTTGAAATGATAGCAGACCTGAAACTAAGTATTCAATTTCAGCATTTTTCCCGGAGTCCGCATCCATTGCCTTAACCTTAAGTATGCTGGTTCCCAGTGGGATGTCCTCATCAACGTTGTGCGCTTGATAATCGGGAAGCTCAAATTTGGGCGCATTGTCATTCACGTCCGTCACGCGGATGGTAAGCTGAAATAAGTGACAAAAGATGAATAATAATATACACACATGAAAAATGAAATAATTTATAGAATGACGTGAAAATTAGTGTGTTCCACAGTTTCACTCCCGTAAATCCTGACCTGCGGAAATTTATGATTAAATTTTCTATGTTCTATTCACCTAAACCTTCCTCACGAATCACACTATCTTTTAGCGAAAACCGTACAAAAATCCGTTCGTTATTTTTTTGAGAAAATAGATCACACACAGACAGACAGATTTTGGGTACTTTGTTTTATAATATGTACAGATTGTTGACATAGTGGTAATCAATGTGTGCAGTGCCTGGGTATCGCTATTGATTGTTGGTAGTGTATGACTTTTTACGAATGGTGGACTTTACATTTACTACAAGATATATATTATTCATTTATCATGGATTATAGCAAAATAATATCTTTATTACTTTTGAACAAATTAGTGTATTGTTTTAATGTTCATTGGCTTGCCTATTGGAAAACATAACATATTGGAAGTTCTAATTTAGTATCTTTGAATCAACTCCGTTTCCTTCTTTACAATTTTGATTCCAATTCCAATTGTAATTGCATATGGTGTTATTATTCCAATATGAATCTCGATTTGAATGCTATGTTACATACATACATTTGGATGCATGAATAGGCATAAACCTACGCTGGTTCAAAGCGGATTATGAGGTTAAACATATCGTAAGAACTCTCTAGAGATATGCAGGTTTTGTTAGGATATTTTTCCTTTATCAGCAGGATAAATTATTAATACCTACAGGATAAATTATAATTAAGGATATGTTTTTTTAAACAAATCAACATATTTCTTGTGTTCTCATTGTTGGGTTTTTAAATGAAGTGTTGTATATTCATTTTTAACTCCCATATGTTGAAAAAATGATTTCTATTCCTTGATAAAAATTTCATAGTAGTCATTTGCCCAGAATGACTACTATGATATTTTTTAACAATTAATATCTCTCTTAATTCCTGTTTTTTACTTATTATTTTTAAGTACCTGGGTGACCGAGCCTTGTTCGGTAATTTTTTTAAAGATATTAAATTATATTATTATACGTTTCAACAATTAACTTACTTCAACAGAAGTGGAGAAGCCACCAGAATCCTCTGTAGCAGTAACGACCAACGAGTAAACGTGTGGTTGGCGCAAGTCCTCAAAATCGAGCTCCTTTGCCAATTTCACTATTCCTGATGTGGGTCCGATGTTGAAGGTGCCGGCTCCTTGGCCTTGAGCTTTCAGAGTGTAACGGATCTCTCGATCCGCAAAAGATTTTGCCTTTACAGAAATTATACTGAAATTAAAAATATATATAAATTTAATACTTTTTTAAACACAAAATGCATGTTTAACAATTACATAACTGAAATCCATAAATATGATATAGATTGTAAAATACTCGTATCATCGCTAAAGACTTCCATTAAGAATGATTAAAACATATAAATATGGAAATCCCAATGTAATTTCTCCGTAAGGATCAATATCAAAGATCTAGGAATTAAAAGAAGAAAAGGAAATTTAATAATACTTGCAAAATACAAATATATATTTACCTATATTATATAAATATCATACGTATGAACATTCATACGTAATGAACACAATGCAACAAAGTTTTTTATTATAACTTATGCGAATGAAGGCGAATATGGCACTGAACGTGCCACATAATATACGTGAACTAAATATACGTGCGTTCGCCAAGTTGGCCGAAATATGTTATGTAGGTATATATTAAAATCTAAAAAAAACTTACTCGGAATCTTTTTTCTGATTTTCAGCAATCTCTGCTTCATAGCTGGGTAAATAGAATTGCGGAGCACGTTTCCCACCGACGATACTAAGCCTTTCTTCAGGTGTTGACTGGAATCTTCTCTCATCTACTCGTCCACTCTGAAATCAAGTACAAAATTTATGATTAATCTTTGCAATTTAGTTTAATTTCAATGTAGTGTTTTGGGATGTACTATTTACTAATTAATAATACTAAGTAGTAGATAGTATTCGTATATTTAATATTGCATCTTTTGATTCCCAATCGGACAATATACGGGTATATTTTTTATTCTAAATATATGCCCACTGTAATATAAATAAATGTAAATAAATGCCCACTATATTATTATCTAATTTATTAATTATGGTATTAATTACAAATTTACTATAGGATACTATAGAATATAGCATCCTATAGTAAATTTGTTGCAACATGACCTAAAGGTTATTGCCTTGTTAAACTAAATGCTGACAGGTTTTGACGACTCCGACGTAGCTTAGTGTTAGTGATACTGCGAAAGAGATTGCTCTAATATGCTATGCATTATAGCATAGGTCTGCTTGTCGGTATTGTAGACTAGGTTTAGACAGTGTTACGGGACATTTTACACTTTTGACCTGTTTGATCTGTGTGTCAAAAAGGATATGGATTAAAACATTCACAGTTTATACGGGTCCTAGCCAATAAGACGAATCAAGTACCAAATGGGTATTAATAAGCATTATTGCTTTCGGCATATTATGTCTATTTTTATTGCAAGCGTGAGCGTGACTGAGCGTTTCAAATTAGAATGGATAGTGATCATTACAATATATCTGAGATTCTAGGGATATGAATTTTTTCTAAAAATATTATCATACAACGTAAAGCACATCAAAATCATAAGTTTTTATCGAAAACTAATAGCCTGTCCGTGATTCAAACCCGCGAACTGTTGCAAACGTGAAACTGCACATTCTCAATGTTACACTATCATTTAATATTATCGATTGCATCATCTCATCTAACGCAAACAGCTGAAATATTGATTAAGCATTACCAGTATCCAAAACGCTAAATTTTTTATCGATAAAAGCCGCATTAATACTTAACAAAAACGGGATTGTACTGTCTTTTCTATACTATAATTGGACTTAATTTTGTCATGAAAAACCTTCACTACGAATGTTTTAAAGATAAAAAGCAAATGGATCGAAATAATTACCTGATCTTCAGCCTTTACGTAAAGCACGTATTCCATGTCCAATTGAAAAGGATCAGTTCCCCTGGTACGGACAACGCCTGACCGCTCGTCTACTTCGAATCTCCCCCCTGTCCTGTCTCTTACGATGAAATAATGTATATTGTGGTCTGTATCGGGGTCTCTAGCTTGCAAGGTGAAGACAGGCGTATTAGGCGCTGCGTTTAGTTGCACCACTGTCTGCATCGGTAGAGGCCGATTGATGAAGTAGGGAGGCTCGTCGTTTACATCTTTCACATGAATTATCACTCGTTGATTGTCCGTATCTGTAAAGTTAAAATGAATAAAATTAAAGTATTTTCCTATGTCGTTATCAAATTTACTAGATTATATAACACATTGTTAAATCATAACGGAGTATAAACTAAAACGCAACACTACTGTGCAAAACTTTCTTAATTTTGCCTCGAAACTTATAAATAAATACGATGTCGCTCAACAGTTTAATTAAATTCTACCGAATTCACTAAAACTTCGTTAATGGTCAGCTCAGATTATTATAATGTATATAAAACATGATAGCATTCAACAATTTTATTAAACAAATCTATTAAAATATAAATATAGAAGTCCGGACTGAGGTAATTTGACAAATGTGATCTAGCAAAAATCTTAATTCTTGTTTAAATACACGAAGGGATTGATTGAGTTTCCGTTCTATTTTATCTTATAAAATGTGAATCAGGATACATTCACATTCATACAAATTTAATAATACATTGGGAACACGATCACGAGCATTTACTATATTCCCCGCTTATCTCGGGACAAATGCCGCCCTCGTATGTCCTACTTTATAATTAAACTCTTACTTTGCCACAAATCCTACCGAGAAGTAGTACTGCTATATGAATAAAAAAACATTTTATATGTTACTCATCTCTCGATTGCGCGATTCTTTTTTATTTTTTTATCTCTCTTGTTTCTTGAAATGTATATAAGTATACCTGGAAACATTTGACATATATTATTACTATAACAAGAGGAATGCCACGTAAAAAAGATCTCTTATCATTCTCCAGGAGTAAACACAAATGAATACTTTCGAATTATTAATAATTAATACATTCCGTTTATATTGCCGGCCTCTATTCATTTAAATTCGTTGTGAAAGGTATCCAATTTCGAACGGAGTTTTCCTTATCTCATTATAGGCCTGACTCCCGTAAACAAAGTTTATTAAGGAAATTCAATATAGATCAAATCATCAGTGAAATAGAATCTGACTAATGGTACTTTAAACAGTATTGACTTTTCTTAAATATATTGATTTAACGCATCTTATTACAAATATATACTTACATTTGAGAGCCACTGTAAGGATAGCATGAAAAAAAATAAAGAATTAGTTTTTATATAAATTTGTCATCTCATACTGTTTTGGTTACGAAAGGAAAAGGAATAAAATTAATTATCTTATTAACTATTTTAGATTTACTATTTCATTGACCATTCGTGTTTCATCGCTATTCCTCGCAACAATCCTTATATATATGCTATAACATTTGGATAATAATATCACAGATCTGAAAAATTGCCAGCCAAGAAACAATAAATAATTAGCTAATAGTGACTAATAGAACAGACACTACCAATCACCAATCACATATCAAAAGTTGACGATAGTAGTAAGGGTAATTCAAGTGATAACGTAATCATGAGAGACAACAATTTTGCCCTATCTTTTCTCCATTTCAACTGATGAACGTCCATTAATAGATACTCTACTAAGGACCAACAGATTATTCAATTTTGTGCGGCTCCCTCAAACCTTTTTAAAAAGTTTTGCTGTCTACCTACTACTATTAAAGCTACATCTTCCGATGCTAGATCAACACCCACTGGTACTTCATATCAGCTTCACCCGTAAATTTGTTACATAGTATTTTTTGGTAATTATCAACTTCTTTCAATGATTATTCTAAATAAAAACTATACGATATCCAAATTTTCTATGGAAAATTTAGTAGGTACATAGTTTATCCGTGGCAAGGATCATAAACGCTTTTAGTACATGCCAGTTTGACAATGTGTAACTATATAAATAATCTTTTGTAAGTTGTGGATTCCATAAGTGAGACAATTTTTGCTAAGGCGTGATCTGACCCTCGTCCTGAGGGCTTACTTTGATCCGTAATAAATCCGAAGTTTGTCGTAATCTTACTCGTTGAATTCAGTTTAAGTTCGTTCCATACCCATATATATACATTTTGGGCTCTTTAAATATTTTCCATCAAGAATATCATTAAATGATCTAGCACAGATGATTATCAATTGCGATCGCAACAAATAAGTATAACAGATTTTTACTCAGTTATTTTAAATTATCAATATATTGTTGTTTAAAATTATAAAAAAAAACGATCCAAATCCAAGTCAAAAATACTATAAAATATTAGTTTGACTCATGACTTCGTGTCAAACTATGAGTTAAATACATCCTCAATTTATTATGTACTGTGTATTTTTCCTGTTCCCAAAGGGATAACGGGAATACGTATTAGAACTGTATATATAATCCGGTAACGGTATTTAAGTATGCCACAATCAATTAATAATGATTCAACGCAAAAGCATAACAGACAGAGAGCCTTTCGTATTAGTATGGATTCCGTTGTTCTTTTTGTTCCAGTATATTTTAATATAGACAGCAAAATTATCCAGTTTTGCTACATTAATCGAATCAGACAACTCTTACAGACTACAACTTGGACATGAGCCAAAACACCAAACATACAAGTAAATCAATTTATGTTAGTTTGTTATTATGATAACATTGTAGAATTATTTTATTATACCTAATTGCCAATAATAATTTCTTTCTCCATTTGATTTATTGAATTTTTTAAATTGAGAACGTTTCAACTTTACACACCTAGCGACACGCCAAACAAATAACGTCAATATATTAATTTTATTTTATTGCCAAATTTTATACATATAGCTTTGACTTAACTTGAATTTGTATTGATATAACTATTCAGTTTTTCTGTAGCAATCTTAGGTTAAGTTAATAATACAAAAAATTACAAACAGTTATTCAAAAACTTAAAAATTTTATTAGTCGATTAGATTAGTTAAAAGGCCGAAATATTAATTACGAAAAGAAAATTTTGTGTATCAGATTAATGAGCCAAACAGGCATCCGAAAAAGCAAGAAGAATCGCCTTAAATTCGTAATTGTATTTGTCTAGAATTCGTAATTTAACTAGTACATACTGCAAATCTAATCAAAATATTCATCATCATCATCTTCCTGCCCTTGTCCCACTCTAAGTGGGGTCGGCACAACATGTTATAAACATGCTGTCACATGATTTGGCTGCGTTTTTACGACCGGCCGCCTTCCTGACGTCAACTTACCTCTGTCGTATTTTACGACACCTCAGTAAGAAAGAGGGTGGTCTATTCTACTAAACCGGATACCACACGGTGGGTCAACTTACCTTAGTCGCCTTTTACGACACCTCGGTAAGAAATGAGGTTGGTCTATTCTACTCAGCCGGATTCCACACGGCGGGTCGACTTACCTTAGTCGCCTTTTACGACACCTCGGTAAGAAATGAGGGTGATACTATTCTATTCAGCCGGATACCACACGGGGAAAATCTAATCAAAATATTATTGAAAAAAAATGTTTTGTGACTTTCCATTCCAGCATGTCATTGTAATAATAAGAATTTCCGCCGTCTGCCTACTAGAAATTATCTGAAGCAGCCTCCAATACTCTCCTTACGTCCTGGCTCTATGCCAGCCCCCATTGATAGTATCTCGCGTATCCGAGATAAAAACCCCTTACTGTATAAACTTCTTGGGACAACTACCAAGTGTTGGCAAATTGCTTCTATTTATAAATGCTTAAAAACAAAGTTCTGTAAGATATTTAAGAGGTAAATTTTGGTAACTAACAGCGGGCGTGGCCTGTTATAACGACCGTGACCCACGCGATTATGTAATCGTTACTTCCATTTGAAGGGATAAATCAAATGGTAAGGATAAGTAAGAAAACAGTACACATGGATTGTATTTCATTGGTATTGGTTTTTTGTTATATTTAACTACTATATCAGTCTTAGTACTTTAAGAAAGGCTCGTATCATAATCGTCTTCCTGCCCTTATCCCACTCTAAGTGGGGTCGGCGCAATATGTTATAAACATGCTGTCACATGATTTGGCTGCGTTTTTGCGACCGGCCGCCTGCTTGACGTCAACTTACCTCAGTCGTATTTTACGACACCTCAGTAAGAAAGAGGGTGATCTATTCTACTCAGCCGGACTCCACACGGCGGGTCGACTTACCTTAGTCGCCTTTTAAGACACCTCGGTAAGAAATGAGGGTGGTACTATTCTATTCAGGCGATACCACACGGCGTAAAGACTCGTATAAATATCGCTTCTTAATATTGAAATCTTTAACTGAGTATAATTTGCTTTAACAAGAACATCTATATTCTCTATTTTTTACAATTTACGACTTGTTGGTACAGTGCGATTGGGTTATACATATATTTCTACAATTCATGGCCAAGTTATCGCCGTTAAATTTAACGTAGTTACGTAAACAATATAAGCTAAAGTCTTTAAATTGTCAAATCGAAATAAAACTCCGAAACGATTCGCTTAAGTTGATGAAGTTGAATTAAAAAGGAAGTTACATTTCTTTTTCATTTTTTATTTCAATTCAATGAATATATTTCGTTTTCGTCGTGATGAATTATAAATTCAGTTTTGATTGTCTTGAAAACAGGGGCATAAATGACACTTGGATTCCATGAAATAAAGAGACGTTTAAAAACGATCCTGCGAGGGGGTAAGTCCTGGATCGGTGTAGATGGGGGTGAACCACCCCATAATCTCCACCCCCTCCCTGTCTGTATTGCGTCTTAGTGCGCATGCGTATACTACTAGCCGCGTGTTCACCTCGTGGCTTACGAGACGGCCATGACGAATGAATTTGAACTTGTGTTCATTTTTAGAGAAGCATCTACGAACATTCGTAGACTTTACTACTTTTTTATGAAGTTTATAGGTAATAAGATTACATATCCCCAAGTTAGTTTTAACTATCAGGATTAAAACGCAATACTTTATTTTACAAGAATCGAAAAGTAATCGTAACTTTATTTTGAAGAATTGTCAATGTTTTCGCTATGCTTGTTGCATGTCTGTCGTTACTACAGAATTTACGAAATATGTACATATCCAAAAATATTAATCCTATTAATATTATAAATGCGAAAGTTTGTGAGTATGGATATATGTTTGTTACTCTTTCACGGCCAATGCGCTGAACCAATATCGATTTAATTTAGCACAATTATTCCTTATAC
The DNA here is from genome assembly GCA_947086495.1 of Morpho achilles. Lineage (NCBI taxonomy): Eukaryota > Metazoa > Arthropoda > Insecta > Lepidoptera > Nymphalidae > Morpho > Morpho achilles. The sequence continues at coordinate 11,366,415 of CAMTZB010000007.1, read as the reverse complement.
ACCGGCTTAAGATATACTCGTAGGCTATATTGCGATAATTCTACAGGAATAGGATGACATTGAAAAGCGTCATCTATTATCAACCTATCACACAACAGTCCACGCGGAGGAAGTCGCGGGTAAAAGCTAGTATAATATACTCCAGGTTCCATTTTTAATTAAACGTGTGCATTCGTAATTGTAAATCCGTCGTCTTATATACTCGTTGAATTCATGATAATAAATGCCTATTAGGAATACGCTGTAGGGCTTCCATATTAATGCATGGTGTCTCAAAATTTGGAAGTAATTTTATTGTCTTAACGGTTTATGATCCTATCAATGAGGTAGAAGATATGATAATAGTAGCTAGAAAGAGCTTTTCAGAAAACTATATCTCTTTATCAATTTTAATTGTCTATGTGCAGTTAAGACTTTTGCAATTCATGTCAATCAAAAATTTCGCTAACTAAAAAAATCTAGCTATAAAAGACAACCAGCAAGAAGTCAACGGCAATCAAAGAATAGATACTCCTACTAGTAAATTAACACACCACCAATGAGTTTATGGAATTAGACGTTACGAATAAGTAAAATAGAAAATGTATATTATGTGGAGTCTATCTCCTGATGATGCTTCGGTTGCGGGGCGAAACGATTGTTGAATTTGTGATAGTGAACGTGTATAGTGCTTGTGTATTGCGGTGGTGGTGGTGGAGGTTTGTGCATGTGTTTTTACGAACATGTATCAGGTATGATAACCGATTGTCCACTCTACATTTAGCATTATATATATTTTCTATTTTACTTCTTCGCGGATTATAGCAAAATAATTTTATTATTACTTTTGTACAACCAAAGAGGTTGAATCTCGCAACACTAGCCTAGACGTGACTCTTTATGATACGGCAATCGACCCCCTCCTTACACCCAACTAATGACTGATAAAGTGGAACGCGTACGATGTCACATACGTTCCTCGACACTAATAAAAATCAAAACTGTTATATACTTTAATAGAATTTGCATAATAACAGTGATAACTAGACCATGAAAAATATTTTAAAAGGTACATACTATATTATTTTCAAACAGTCAACATTGTGAATAGCGTAGAGCAGTAAATTATTCTATAACATCTGAACTTTGAAGGTGGGCCATATTCAACGTTTCCATACGCGACGTGAATAACCTAGTTGTAACACGTTCAATGTGAATGTGTAGTTCTACCGCCGACAATGAAGTAGGGAAACTTTGATCAGCCTGTAATGTAAAATACATGAAGACATGACCTATTTCTGTGTCAGAAAAGTATTTACCATATTATATAGAAATTTCTTCTAAGCGTGAATATAATGAGGGAATTAATAAATTTAACAAATAGTTGAAACTCTTGATAGCAATTTTTCTGAAATTACCAGTTACCCTAAAACCGGGCAAAGGCCTCCTTTCTCCTCGGAAAAAATTGTATAAAGGGCAAGAGGGAGAGAGACAAAAAAAGAGATATAAGAGACGAATTCTTCTTAACCTCATAAGTGCCAAATATTCATGGCTTTATGTAAGGATATACATGTCTCATAACAATATTCTCCTTCACCGTTAAAATCATGTTATATTCCAAATATCATTTAAGCGTATTGGTTTATATTTAAAACTCATCGTTTTATCTTTGTCCAGGCTTTGAACCCACGAACCCTATTTAACTCCACTTGCTTTTACCGATAGGTTATCATAGCCTTAACCTTACTTGAAATCTCGGTAATTATGTAAGCTTGAAATAACGTTTTATTACACTTACAAAGAAAATAATTTATAACCAACTTAACAGTTGTAGCTTTTTAATTGTGATTTAATAGCCGTGTAATATAATTTGGTTTCATTTTTTTAACAACGAACTACTTAATTAAAATAAAAATTTTAACAATTAGAGACCTAAATCAATAACAATAAGACATGGTTAAGATTTGAATAGACTTTATAGTAGAAAGACACGCTTCTTTATTGTGTTTGTGAGTAAAACTAGAAAAGTCTTTCCTTTACTCTCATATCACGAGTCGCAATTTATTTTGAGCTCGAACCACGCAAAATCCTCGTGAAATAGGATTTCGCATTACTCTCTTTAAAGCCTAGTTTTATATTACATATTTTATACCAATGTATGGGGCATGAATACACGTGCAATATGTTCGATATTTAACATGTTTAATATGCTGTTAATTCTCTGCAGCGGACAATGAAAGTTGGAAACTTGGGTTAGTCATAAGCAGAACAAAGTTTGAGCTACAACCATGGCGTTAATGAGATGGCCGAAGATGGATGATTGAAATTATAAATTTTATATCCAGAAGGAGAATATTTAGGTATATATGATGGGTTGAACATTTAGAAGCACAGGCCACATTGAAATAAAATCCATTTACCTACTAAATATTTTAATAAATGTTATATACATATAAATATTTAATACGCTAGCTGTTTGCTGTTTCCAGGCGCACTAATAGCAGAATGTCGTGACTGGATTTTCAACATGAACTCATATGTAGTAATCTAACTAGCTTATCGTATATTATATAACAAATTATCTTTATACGGGTATATTCACATTAATGTTATAAATGCAAACGTGTGCGTGTTTGTCTGTCTGCCACATTTTCACAGTTAATGCGTAGAACAACGTTGATAGTATTTAGTACAATTGTAACTTTTATTTATAGAATTAGGCGTTAATTTGCGGAGGAACTAATGAGAATATTATTGTGCTATAATCCGCGGTAAATCAATATAAAATCCGCGATAATCTTATCGCAATCTCTTATAGCAATCTCTTGATCTTATTATAGCAAGATAAAATTCTCATTATTTTTTTTACAATTGTAATTTATAAACCAGGTTAACATATATGATTAAAGAAAACCATTATTTCTTTGGGAGCTGGAAAAAGCACATATCAAATAAGAGAGGATTTTAATACTAAATTCGACGATAACAAAATGTACTAGTTCTTAATTAAAATCAAAAGTTTACATTCTATTTAAAAAAGGAAAGTATATTCGCACAGGTAAATAACTACTGCTCTGCCATTCATATGTACGGACAAAGTTTTTGCAATTCCCTCAAACTAAGTAGCGGCAACGTCCCTCCAATTCCGAGTATAATAAATCCTGAAAATCTGAATACCTGCAACGTTCGGATAGAATATAATTTGTTACCTAATTCAACAGCATTTGCAAGGACATTTATCACATTTGACGCCGTTTTACAGCACGCTTGAATTATTTTGCCTCAGGTTCACATTTTACGGTTGAAAACTATTTGAACTTTTTTATAGTTCAATCTTTTTTTAATATATAAATAAGTTAATCTTGTATATGTATATATATATTTCTGAATTTTGCAGACGATTCCAACGATTTTTATGAAATTCAGCATGTAGGTAGGCTTTCCGAGAGGGAAAATCGATCTCGCTAGGTTTTAAATAAAAGAATGTTGCCTTATCCCTATTTTTGGACACTGAAAAAACTGTTACTGTTAGCAAAGGTTAATTGCGTCGTAAATTTCAAAATCACGATAGCTTATTCGGGTGACGGGGGGTCCTAAATACAGAATAACAGGATCGATTCCAGATAATATTCTTTTTTTTTCTTTATTGCATTTTTGTTATATAGGTATTTGAAAAAATTACCGAACAAGGGTCGGTCACACAGATACTTGTTTTTAAATACGATCTTAATAAATAAGAAGTGAATATCATGATATATTCAATTATTCCTTGGAAATTAGAAATTCAGATAGTTAAAGTAGATAAAACACAACAATAACAACAGCTAAACTATTCATATTGTAGCCATGCGGTATTTTTCAAAATAGCTAAAATATCACTGTTTTGCTAAGCAATGTTTTTATCAAGTAGAAAACATATTTAAATTGATCTCGTGTAATCATGAGTTGTAATAAAAATAATAAATAATGGGAACTGCTCCCCTGTACTTTTTGCTTTGCTCTAACAAAGTCCATAATTAATTCAAGGCATTATAGATTCCACATAGCAATTTAATTCATTTCAACCTTCGTTTGAAATTTCGCTTACTCTAAGCCCCCAAATCTTAGTAGAAGTTCTGAATGCATCTGCATATTATTAAAATAAATTCCTTTAACGGAATCAAGTTGTAATACCAAGAAATAGCTTAAGATAAATGAGAACATTTCAGCAATTGCAACTTTAGTAATAAATTAACATCAGAGATATTGTGACATTTTGATTATTGCTCTTTTGAAGATTGAATGTTTTATTGTTTTATCAATTGAATTATTCATGGTTATTATGTTTTCTTGAACCAAGGACTCAATGCATCCTTTTTCAGCTCATCTATTCGCCTATTAGAATACATTTACTAATACTCACGATGCAACATTATTTTATAGACTAAAAAGCAATTATCCAATTAATATACTACGCTATATCTTCGGATAATATATTCATATTGAATGTGAATAAGATACAACTTAAAAAATTGGCGTTATAATATATTGCTGATATGTTAGACTAATATTATAAATGCGAAAGTTTGTGAGTATGGATGTGTGTTTGTTACTCTTTCACGTCGAATGCGCTGAACCAATATCGATTTAATTTGGCACAATTATTCCTTAAACACCGGAATAACATATAGGCTATAGAAATACTGTTAATTTTACACGAATAGGATGACATTGAAAAGCGTCTATTTTCAACGTATCACGCGACAACATTCACGCGAACGAAGTCGCGGATAAATGCTAGTGTTAGATATTGAATGAATCTTTTTTTAATAAAAGAATATTTTGCTATTTTCTGAGTATTTTCTATTTCCTTTGCCCTAAAAATGAGGTCAAGCAAATTGTAACAAAAGAAGTTTCTTGGAACTTTTTAAATCTTTTCTCAGTATATAATGAGTAAATTTATTTTTTTATTTTTAATTGCGACAGTTTTGCAAATTCCAGTGGGTGCGCGCGATGGAACTCCAAGTATAAAATTACGGTACTGGTTAGCAGTCGCTGTGAAATTGGCTCGCGGGCGGTCACTGAACGAAAATATTACGTTTAAGTCGATATTTACAGTGCGTTATGGAGCGGGTTTGTACATACATATAAATTAATATAACATGATTATACTGAATAAAGCCATGTGGCATCCGGTTTGGTAGAATAAACCACCCGCATTTCTTATCGAAATGTCGAAAAGGTGACTAAGGCAAGTTGACTCGTCGTGTTGTATACGGCTGAGTAGAATAGATCACCCTCATTTCTTACCGAATTGTCGTAGAAGGCGTTTTAGTTAAGCTGACCCGGCGTGTGGTATCCGTTTGAGTAGAATACACCACCCTCATTTTTACTGAGGTGTCGTAAAAGGTGACTAAGACAAGTTAACCCGTGGTGTGGTATGCGGCTAAGTAGAATAGACAACCCTCATTTCTTACCGAAGTGTCGCAAATAGCGACTAAGGTAAGTTGACGTTAGGCAGGCGGCTGGTCGTTAAATAACTATCCAAATCATGTGACAACATGTTATAACATGTTGTGATAACTCCACTTAGAGTAGGATAAGGGCAGGAGAATGATGATACATTAGGAGATGTAATCAAGCCATAACATGAAACCAAGACCATATATATGACCACACCGTTAATTATAATATTTCAATTTCGGGCTCACCAAAGCTTTTTTATTTATTAATGATTTAAGCCCTCCGGCATACTTATAAGTTTTCTGAACGGAACAATTAACCCTTCGTAAATGGTATTAATTAGAAATCGTAATTCATCGACCTAGATTAAAATTTAAATGCGCACTTGTTTCATATATCGTCCGTCCTAAACAAACATTATTCAAATTGAAATTCAAAATATTCTTTATTCAAATAAACTTGTAAACAAGTGCTTTTGAATCGTCAACTCTACTGCTGGTTCGGAAAGCTGTTCCTACCGAGAAGAGCCAGCAAGAAACTCGGCGGTTGCTCTTTGTGAAGAAGTCCTAAATGAGGCGATTTAGTTACAAATAAACTTTCATTTTAGTCGAAAACATAATTGACGTGAGTTAATTGTAAAATATGTTATAATAATTTAGGTTGAAAATTAACAATTCTCGGCTCAATGTGATGCTGATGCGTTAGTCTCGTTGCTTTCAATTATTTAGGTCATTTTCATAACGACAAATAGCATATGGTAAAATAAACACGTATTCGTTCATTAACCACGCTACTCTATTTCGTGAAATTTAAATGCAAAATTATTATGAGATAAAATAAGCAAAAGTAATACGTAGTAGAATAAAAATTAATAAATTAAATACAAGCTATTTACTATCTGCGGAAACCTGCATAGAGAATTCTAGGGCAAATAGGCGTGTAACCTACCAATCCGCATTGGAGCAGCGTGGCGGAGATCAGCTCCAACACTTCTCTCAAAATTGTAAGAGGAAGCCTATGCCCAGCTGTGGGATAGACCGTTACTTTACTTTTTTTACTATCTGCGTGTTTAATATTATTTTCATCATTCTAACCATTTCACGTAATAAGGTAAAATCAGAACCAAAAATGCACATTTTGATATTTTTATTACCAGAATGCAATGCAATGTAAAAAGTAGTATTTTCTTTATTTCAAACGTATTTAATCAAGTTATAAATAACAGGCTTATACACAGGCTTACACATTTTTTAACAATATATCAATACGCCGTGTGGTGTCCGCCGGAATAGAATAGTACCACCCTCATTTCTTACCGAGGGGTCGTAAAAGGCGACTAAGGTAGGTTGACCCGGCGTGTGATATCCGGCTGAGTAGAACAGACTACCCTCATTTCTTACCGAGGTGTCGTAAAAAGCGACGACTAAGGTAAGTTGACCCACCGTGTGTGTGGTATCCGATTGAGTAAAATAGACCACCCTCTTTCTTACCGAGATGTCGTAAAACACGACTGAGCTAAGTTGAGATCAGGCAGGCGGCCGGTCGTAAAATAAGTAGCCAAATCATGTGACATGTTTGTAACATGTTGAGCCGACCTTAATTAGAGTGGGATAAGGGCAGGAAGATGATGATGATATATTCCATCAATATGCTCTACCGGATTAGCCGTGAAAGCGTTACAGGCATTGCCATTTATAATTTTGATGTGGATTAAACAATCACAACAAATGATTATATATTTAAAGTGAGTATCGCATGTCGCGGTCAATTTGTCGGGTCATTTGACGCTAAGTCTGTGTACGGGTGCGATGAGGCCGGGGGGCAATTAAAACAGGGCTTCATTACCACCGACGCCATCCTCCGTTGTCCTACGACCTTCCTCACACATATTGACACAATATAAAACAAACAGCAATTACATTCATGGGTCTTTTATATACTATCGACCGAACTAACAACAACAACAAAACTAACTATAGATATTATTATTGCAATTATATTTATATAAACTAGTCCATGAAGATAGTAAATTCATCATCATTCTCCTGCCCTTATCCCACTCTTAAGTGGGGTCGGCAAATGTTACGAACATGCTGTCATATGATTTGGTTACGTATTTTACGACCGGCCGCCTGCCTGACTTCAACTTACCTTAGTCGTTTTTTACGACACCTCGGTAAGAAAGAGGGTGCTCTATTTTACTTAACCGGATACCACACGGTGGGTCAACTTACCTTAGTTGCCTTTTACAACACCTCGGTAAGAAATGAGGTTGGTCTATTCTACTCAGCCGGATACCACACGGCGGATCGAATTACCTTAGTCGCCTTTTACGACACCTCAGTAAGAAATGAGGGTTGTACTATTCTATTCTGCCGGATACCATACAGCGTAGTTTGTAGACGGCAACAATTATGTAAATTAAATGACACTTTACTTTAGTTCTAATATTATCTGTGCATATTATTCTCACATATTTAGGATACAAAAATTAATGCGTAATATCCAATCAATGTAAAAAACGACACATTAAAAACTAACACCGGTTCTTCAAAATATTATTATTTGCTTAAATACAACGATTACAAAACAAACATAGTAAGTAGATTAAATAAAACCATAAAAGTTACGGTACATTAACACAGGAGTACATTAATAGGGTGGGGAGGGAATCCTTTTTTCTATAATGAGCGAGATTCAGTCATTCCACTAAGCTGCTCTACTTTAGAATGAAAAATATTATGCCGTGAATATAATACTTGAAGGATTGTTGGAAACATAAAATTACACTGTACGTTTGATGGAAAACATAATTTAAGAATTTAGCTTTAACATCAATAACTTTGACATGGGTATCCAAGTATATGTCATTAATAAAGAGAATAGTCCGTGAATAAGTTGCACATAGTACCACCCTCATTTCTTACCGAGGTGTCGTAAAATGCGACTAAGGTAAGTTGACCCACCGTGTGGTATCCGGTTGAGTAAAATAGACCACCCTCTTTCTTACCGAGGAGTCGTAAAATACGACTAAGGTAAGTTGACGTCAGGCAGGCGGCCGGTCGTTAAATACGTAGCCAAATCATATGACAGTATGTGTGTAACATGTTGTGCCGAACCCACTTAGAGTGGGATATGGGCAGGAGAATGATGAGGTTGCACATATTGTTTACGTGAATTTAATTAATAAAATAGGTTAATTTGTATCAGTAATCAAAGACAACCCCTAATAGTTATTTACACTTAAAACTTATTTACCATTCACTATTATAAATAAGTTTTGGTTATAAATAAGTTGATTAAAACTTCAGCAAGAGTAGGGCTTTTAACATAATGGATGGATTACTTGCTAACTAGATTATATGAAGCAGCTAACTAATGAACAGGAATAGTTAGTTTAACATACCTACGTAATTTAAAGAACCATTACAGAGTGACAGTCCTATTAAATAGGAATGCGAGCAGAATATAGGACCGCTATAAAATGTTTATGCAAATCGCTAATACACCAAAAGAATAACAATTTGTGGTCTAAAGGACTTAATTAATTTAACTCCTTATTCCAGGGAGTAAATTAAGTAATTCAATTCAATTTAAAAGCAAAAACTTTGCGTTAGTATATAAATCGAATACGATAATTTTGTACTGATGGAATTACTTTGTCATTTACAATTTAAAAATTACTCGAAACATTCTAATTCAGATTTTGTTAAATTATATAACGTAAAACCGTTTAAATAACGAGTAAAATAAATAAAATTAGGTAACGAAGTTAATAAAAATGATGCTTAGGGCTCCTTAAATTATTATTATTCCAATAAAGTAGTAGTGTTTACTATTAAACTAATAACTTTTTGTAAAACTCAAATAGCAAACGCTACGATCAATAGCTTTATTGAACAGATAAAATAAGTGTTCCTGAATTCCTGAATATATTCCGTTGACACAGTTAAACTTTAGTCATGATAGTCTATAAACCAGTACGAAGTTAAAATTTTCTACGGAAAATTGGTTTTCATTGTGGAAAATCCGTTTGAAGCTCGATAGGACATTTTCATCACGGTGTTGTCCGACGCTACACGGGTCAATGTCCAGTTCGGTCTATATTTAACACACACTAGCTACGCCAGCCGTAAACTGCATGTGCTTTATGAACAATACTTACGTTAACGATCGGAGACTAGCAGGTGCCCGCAATTTTATAGGTGTAACTTATAATATATTCAATCTATGTTTGTATCACTCAATCAATATTGTTTAAATGCGTACAAAATCGATTACCTAATACTTTAGTTTCTTTTATGTTCGACCGAATACGTAATAATTATATTTTTTGACGTCAGGGATTTAAGAACATCTGTAAGCGCAGAAGATGTACAATCTTTTCTTCTTAAATCTCACATGACTCGACTAAATTTTAAACTGTTTTCTTAACGTTCCTCTCCAACTTGTGAAGGTTTTTAGTCAGCTCCGTATATTCCTTTCTATTCTTAATTCCCTTTAATTCCGAAATATTCCGTAACCAAGTTTTAGTTCTTCAACCATTTATCCTCTTCCCAGCAACTTTTTCTATTATTATCAGTTGCAATAGCCCGTATCGGCTATGAGTACGTGGCTGGGCCACTGTTGCAACTTACATTGTTTAATGGTTGGTAAAAGTTCCGGTTTTCTCCAACTCGCCGTCGAACTTCCTCATTGGATACTTTTTGGGTCCACGATATAGACGTTATACGTCTGTATGCCAACATTTCGAACGCTTCTGTACGTTTCTTAAGATCGTTTTTTACGATCCCAGGCTCACATCCGTATAGAAGCAGAGGCTAGATGTAGCATTATAGAAGACGTAAGTATAAAAGCCATTTTGGTAGATTTTAAACTTTCGCGATTCATACTGATTATAAAATAAACATACGGGTCACATCGCGTTATAATCGATTACCTTTGTATAAGGTTCTACGTTTCCGCAGAGTTGCATCCACCGTGGTCACGAACTGACTGGAGCGCCGCGGCGTCTTCGTTCCCGAGTACTACAGTCATTATTTTGTTCATCTACCCGCACTTGAACCGCACAATCCATATAAAGTCTGTTGCACACCACACTGATATTATCCGCACGCGATATATCGCGTATAATATCAAGTCGTTGACAATCTGAAGCCCTCTTCTCTGTTGAATGTGCGATGCTTTTTGATCTCAACAGCTTCACGCGCCACTCTTGCATAATAGTGGGCATCAGTTGACAGGACTTTGGGATCATGAAGCTCAATCCAGTGATTGCTCCCCAAATTAAGCAGATGGTCTGCGATCGCTGACTTCGTAGGCTGGTTATTTTTAACTGCAGCTATGTGTTCTTTGACCCGCTCAGCAATGGTACGTTTTGTTTGGCCGATATATGCGCTACCACAACTGCAGTTAATCTTATATACCCCTGGGGTCTGGTAGGGGATGACATCTTTCGGCGTACGTAGGAGCCTGGCTACCTTATGTAAAGGCGTGAAAACAGTCTTTATTGAAAGCTTTCTAAGCATGATCCCGATTTTGTCGGTGACGCCTTTAACATACGGTAAAAACACCGGCTGTCTGTTCACCTCAAGATGCCTTTGCTTCCGCGTGCATTGTCTTCTTAATTTTCCGTTAGTGTAGCCGTTCTTCTTAAGGATCTTCTGAATATGTTCTAATTCACCGTCAAGGTGTTCAGGGTCGCACAGGTCATAAGCTCTGTTCGTCAACGAGGCTTTGACGGCTTCTAGGTGTCTAGGATGATGGTGCGATGAGGCATGAAGATATCTATCTGTGTGGGTGGGTTTTCTGTATACAGTATGTGCCAAAGATCTGTCTTACTGTTACCTTCATACCTTCAAGTCCATAAAAGCAAGCGATCTGTCTGATTCCATTTCAACTGTGAACTTAATTTTTGGGTGAATGGAATTTAGATGTGAAAGATATTGTTCTGTTTCCTGTTTTCCATTTTGTTTTGCGTTCTAGTCGGTGTTTAAAAATACGTATACAAAACTTTGCAGAACATCACTTCGTTACCGAGTTGAGATACATAAAATTATTCCTTTTTTTTAGTTACTGTCCAAGAACAATTTTATAAAAGTTACAGACATCTTTCAGTTATATTATCTTTAATATTAATTTATATATTATGTTGTACAAAAAGTATTGAATCAATAAATAAAATATTTTTTCTATGTATACTGGAGATGTCATTTTAATAAATAAAACAAAGGATACAAAACAGTAACGCTGCCATTGATTCCATGAAGCAAGTAATCAAATTAAAAATTGTAGCATATCGTAATTTTCAGCAGAAGGCAAAAGTTCACAGGCCGATCGCTGCGCTGAAATCAATAACTTCGTCTCACTTCCGCTAGACTGCTTTGCAAAAACATTAAAAGTTCGATATCAAATATTTAATATAGAAGATTATCTTTAATATTTAAATGTGTTAATCATATTTGTATGTATGTATGTATGTATGTATGTATTTCGGAAAATCGGAAACGGCAGAGTGAAATTCAGCATGTAGAGGGAGAAACTTCTGACGCACCTAGAAAGTAACGATCTTCTTTCCGATCAGCAGTACGGTTTCAGACGAAATAGGTCTACTGGCGACCTTCTCGCTTACGTCACACATCTTTTGGGTGAGGCCATTGACAAGCACGGTGAGGCTCTTGCAGTCTCGTTGGACATATCGAAGGCCTTGGACAGGGTTTGGCATGACAGCCTTCTTGGTAAGCTGCCTGCTTATGGATTACCTTCTAACCTTTGCTTTTGGATAGCGGATTTCCTGAGGGCACGATCCATACGAGTGGTCGTCGATGGTTGCTCGTCCGATCTAATGGCTATTAATGCCGGAGTACCTCAGGGATCGGTTCTTTCTGCAACGTTGTTTTTGATCCACATAAATGATTTATTTAAGCGAGGTATCATGGGTTATGCCGATGACAGCACCGTTGTAGAGAGATACATATCCAACCCAAAAGCAAATAGTGCCGAAATTGACCAGCAGAGAGAGGCCATGGTTGGTCGATTGAATTCAACTTTAAAGTCAGTATCCGATTGGGGATACGCAAATCTAGTTGAATTTAATCCCAGCAAAACACAGGCGTGTTTATTCACCGCAAAACGGAGTGCTTTTCATCTAACTCCTACTTTCCGAAATATATCCCTGCAATTAACAGACCGTCTAGAGCTTCTGGGCATGCAGCTTACTCCCACACTGAATTTTGGTCGATCCATTGAGAAAAAAGCTAAAACTGCCGCAAAAAAGCTCGGTATCCTAAACAAAGTGAAACAGTACTTCACACCTGAACAAATCTTAACCTTATATAAAGCTCAGGTCCGTTCTTGTATGGAGTACTGTAGTCATCTTTGGGATGGGTCCGCTAAGTACCAACTCCAGGCACTTGACTCTGTGGATCGACGCGCCAGAAGAATTATAGGTGATAGTAAGCTAGCACAAAGTAAGCTCACTACTCTAGAACATAGACGAGCAGTCGCATCGCTTTCTGTATTTTACAGGATATATTTCGGAGAGTGTGCTACAGATCTTTTTGATCTAATCCCTTCCTCGCCATTCTATGACCGAACGACCAGACGCCGCGAGGGGCTCCACCGTTATACTATAAATACCTTGAAAACTCGCACCCAACGGTTCGGCTCTTCGTTCCTTATGCGTACTTCAAAGGCGTGGAATTCCCTTCCTTCATCTATCTTCTTTCCGGATTCGTACGACTTGAAAAACTTTAAAAAAAGAGTGAATAGGCACTACACTGGCAAGCGCAGTCCACCTTAGGCTACATCTTTCGCTTTCCATCAGGCGAGATCGTAGCCAGGCGCTAGCCTTGTGTCATAAATAAAAAAAAAAAATAAAAAAAAAAATAAAAAAAAAAAATCGATCTAGCTAGGTTTTATAAAAAAAAAACACGTTTTATCTTTGTTTTTGGACAATAAAAAAAAAGATATTTGATCTGTCAAATGCAAAGCTGTGCCACCCAGCGCCACCCGCCACTTTTTTTTATTGCATTTTTTCATATATTTAAATAATAGATAATTAATTAACATCATGTAGGGATAAAAGTTTACATTTTGTGTCTTAATTTTTTTGGTATTTTACAATATTTTGAAAGCACCGTTTTAACATACTCCTACACATATGAATACCAATATACAGAATTTATATATTAAATACTCAATACTCGTAAGATAATCTAAACCATACATCCTGTTACAAAACTACTTGTATTAATAAAATAAGTATTCTAAATCAGCTTTATTGTTTTCATAAGAATGCAAAAATTAAATCAAAGCAAACTCTCATTCGCTATTCGCGGGCTAATGACAGCGGCTGTCACATCTCCCACGTCAAAATGGCGCGAAAGGCTGTGGCAAGATGTGACGTCATGGCTTGCTTGCTTGCTTGCAGTAGCGACAAGGCAGCGTTGCTACAATCCTATGCTACTACAAAATAGTGACGTCCACTGAGACGATAACAAAGTTTCTGCATTCAAAACGACAAAGAGAAAACGAGATTCTAATATATTATACTCATTCCATATAATAAATGTTATGTCAACTTTGTGTGTGTTTGCATTTTGCTTGTTACAAGCCAGACATATAAAGGTTTAAATAACTTGACATATTAATCTGAATAGATTATAGAGTTATTATACTTGAACAGTAAAGCTATAAGTAGGCCTGTAAGTGAGAGTGTCACAATAAATATTGAGAGCGATGATGGAACTTGTATACTTATATGTGTATAATCACACATAAAAAAGAGAGACAGATAGAGTCTCATTTTTTCTTTCTTTCTGTTTGTTGTAATAGGGTACATTTTAGGCTAGCTTCCCTACTCTATACCCTATATAATAAATAAACTTAACTGTGTGCATTAATAAGTATTTATTAATTTTTCATTAATATTCGCTATAATTTTGTAGAAATATGTATAATATAATTTATTTTGTTCAATTTAAAGATAAAATAGAAGTTTCGTCAATAATCAGATATGATTACATAGTTTTGCTCATCTCATTGTCGAATCATACAAAATTTTATAATAATAATTATCCTTTGATATATTACGTTACAAAAGTATTGTTGAAAACTGCTAATATATAAGTATTTAAAAAAGCAATATCGAGGATTGTGAGAGATATCAAAGTATATAAAGACTGAGTTTTATAAGTACGTGCTCCTTTTAACAATATAACCACCACAGAAAAGAAAGCAATTTTCACGCGGACGGAACTTCTTAAACCCATCAGTTGTAACTGAAGCACGCCCGTAACAATACTTATGAGTAAAGTTTATAACGACCACCCAATAACGTTGCTAGACAACTATCTAGTAAAAAAATATCAAAGGTAAGTTAATCACAACTAATAAAAAGTAACGGTCTTTTACTTTCCCTTGGCATAGGCCTTGTTTCTTCGTTTTCGAACAAAACCTAGACCTAGCACGCTGCTCGAATGCAGATTGGTAGATTACACATATCCCTAGAACTCTTTTAGAGATATGCTGGTTTCATCGCGATGTTTTTCGAAACCGAAAGGCGTGAGATAAATTGCAATTATCAATGAGATACATAAGTTTTAACAGAAAACTCATTGGTGCCCGGAGTTGAATCCCTTGACCCCTGGAAATATTTACACAAACGCACTGTTTGTTATCACAGCTTATATGTTTTAACAAATACACTATACTTTCTGAGCTATTGCTGAGTTAAGTAGGTTACTTTGCGTAATTTATAACACAAAAGTCTCGATCAAATTAATGCCTATAATATCATTTCCACATCATAAATACGAAATCCTGTTTGTTTATTTATCCTCCTTTTATATCGAAACAGTGCAACGAATCAATATAACTTTCGTTACAGACAAAGATGTAGAGCAGTGGAGTGACTATGTAACCCTAGATGTAGATTGTAGTATCCGTTCTATATCATCATCTTCCTGCCCTTATCACACTCTTAGCGGAGTCGGCACAACATGTTTTAAACATGCTGTCACATGATTTGGCTGCGTTTTTACGACCATCCGTCTGCCTGACGTCAACTTACCTCAGTCGTATTTTACGACACATCGGTAAGAAAGAGGGTGGTCTATTCTACTAAACCGGATACCACACGGTGGGTCAACTTACTTTAGTCGCCTTTTACGACACCTCGGTAAGAAATGAGGCTGGTCTATTCTACTCAGCCGGATACCACACGGCGGTCTATAGCTTATATAATATGCAGGATTAATAAACTGCACACACTTCAACACTACACTAGCACTATATACATTCACTAAAACAATCTTAACGATCATAGTACCCCGTAACCGAAGCATTATCCAGAGATATACTCGCAAAGCTTTACGATTATGTCGTGACTAAATGCTATAACTAATGATATAATAACATTTAACGTAGGCAGCGTAAGCATTTGATAATTTAAAAGTTATGTTATTAACTATCCATTCACATGAAAGTTTGTATCGTTTTTACGTTTAAAGCAAAATCGTCCAATTTAAAACAAGTGAATGAGTCTGATAAACCTATCTAAAACCAATTTCCAAAAATCGAAATCCATCAAGAAGATTGCGGTGCGTGTACTTACCTATAATATGTAATAGGTATTTTATCAAGCAAGCATCCCTCGCAGACATCTCAAAAGGGTGTTTACGTAGACAATGAATGCGCACTAACGCCCGAAGGGTACGATTGCGAAGAACCCTTTTCTACTGAAAAATCTCTCTCTATTCACATATAGCCACGCATATAAAACAAAATTTCCCGCTTTCTAACAAGACTTTTGTTGAAAAATACTCAATGGGGCGCACGATAAACATACAATAATCCTACAGAACAGCCTAAACAAAGTAAATCTATATTGATGTAATTACTATATATTTATCGCCAACATAAATAAGTATATAATCTTTACTTAGTTCACTTTATTTATAATCATTATGTAAGGTAAGGTTTACAAGATCTTAGCAAGATCTTTCTAAGTTCTGCCTGGGTTATACTCGTATAAAACTCTGAAACGGCTTCTCAACATTCCATTGTCATCACCGACAGGTAAAAATTTAGTGTCCTTTAATACAATAGTCTTATTTGACTGTTCTCTTAAAGGACACAAAATTAGCCCGTCTTCTAAATAAAATAATAGATATACAGGGTGTTTGGAAGGTCGATGCAAAGCTGCAAACAGGAGCTAGTATAGACTATTTAGAACCATTTAAACTGAACTTATGTTAGGCGAAGTGCGACTATTTTTTTTTTATAAAATTTTAAAGATTTTTGAAGAAAAATCCGAAGTTATGTCATTATTTGCTAATAATCGGCCATTTTGAAGCCAAAGCCAATTATTTTTTATTTTATTTTATTAAACTAATGTGTAAACAGTGTAATAAAACATGATTAAGGTATCTGTATTAAGAGATATTTTTTTTACAGATATTTGAAGTCAATCATTTCTTTTAAGATCAGAGAAAGCTGATTTTTGATGGCATTTAAAAAAAAATAGATAGTGCTTTTTTAGTTCAAACATTTTATTAAATATGCCTGGTCATTGTTCTTTATTTTGAGGTATCAACTATGCGGATAGCCCGCAAATTATTGAAATTAAGATCTACAAACTAAATTGCGAGAGAAAATTAAAATTTATAGGCGAAGTAATTAAAACAAAATTTTAATGAAAGTCATTTATTTTTCGTGTTCAAAATGTCCGCCGCGGTTTTTCAACATAATAATCCACATTGGAAAACGCAAAAATCATTCCAAAAGAAATTCTCGGTCAATGTGTGGGCCGGAGTTATTGGCAAAATTTTGATTGGGCCTCATTTCTTACCAGATAATTTAAATGGAAATAATTATTTAGAATTCCTGCAAAATGATCAAGCGGAGTCAGGTCAGGTGAACGGGCGGGCCAAGGGATGGGCCCATCTCTGCCGATCCAGCTATTGGGGAAACAATTGTTTAAGTGCTCCCGTACATTTAATGTCCAATGCGCTGGACAACCATCTTGTTGAAAAATGAGCTCTCGGTCGCTAACGAATATCAAGGCCCCAGACTCCTCTACAAGCTCTGGAAGATCATTTTGCAGGAATTCTAAATAATTATTTCCATTTAAATTATCTGGTAAGAAATGAGGCCCAATCAAAATTTTGCCAATAACTCCGGCCCACACATTGACCGAGAATTTCTTTTGGAATGATTTTTGCGTTTTCCAATGTGGATTATTATGTTGAAAAACCGCGGCGGACATTTTGAACACGAAAAATAAATGACTTTCTTTAAAATTTTGTTTTAATTACTTCGCCTATAAATTTTAATTTTCTCTCGCAATTTAGTTTGTAGATCTTAATTTCAATAATTTGCGGGCTATCCGCATAGATGATACCTCAAAATAAAGAACAATGACCAGGCATATTTAATAAAATGTTTGAACTAAAAAAGCACAATCTATTTTTTTTTAAATGCCATCAAAAATCAGCTTTCTCTGATCTTAAAAGAAATGATTGACTTCAAATATCTGTAAAAAAAATATCTCTTAACACAGATACCTTAATCATGTTTTATTACACTGTTTACACATTAGTTTAATAAAATAAAATAAAAAATAATTGACTTTGGCTTCAAAATGGCCGATTATTAGCAAATAATGACATAACTTCGGATTTTTCTTCAAAAATCTTTAAAATTTTATAAAAAAAAAATAGTCGCACTTCGCCTAACATAAGTTCAGTTGAAATGGTTCTAAATAGTCTATACTAGCTCCTGTTTGCAGCTTTGCATCGACCTTCCAAACACCCTGTATTTCAAATGTTCATAAGTTTTAACTATCGATATTAATTATTACTTACACTATTGACTTCTTAAATTTACGTAATTATTACTGTCACTTATAATTTTTCGTTACGTAAAGTTACCTAGTAATAGAGAACTGTTACGTATTACAATTACAAAAGGTATAAAAACTTATTATTTTTACAAGTATAAGAATGATGATTGAAGAAATCATCTAACGACTTTTAAAAACCTTAATTATAAAACATATGGTATATTAATACCATATTTGTCACCATTACCATTACACACAGAAGATGGACATACAAAATGAACATTTTGAATCCTTAAAAGTGATAAAATAATGCATTTTCAAGTAAATTATACGTAAGATGTTGGCAATTTGCTCGGATAGGATTTAACACAGGCCACAGTTCAAGCAGGGACAAAGCGGACGTAATAAAGCTTGTTTCAACTCGCGTAAAATAAACAAGATACAGATCCACGTAAACCCGCAAACACAAATGGAACATTTCAAACTTGGAAGTTTCATGTTTATTACGTAAGAACATATTCTCCAAGTTTATTTAAAAATATAAACTACTGGCTGTTATCCACGTCTTGCTATGTAATTCTTCTTTTCAAAGGTTTGATCGTTTAATAATCAGATTAAGAAGCATCCATAGATTTCTCTTTGAAAAATATGTTCAAAGTCTCTGTTACCATATCTTATTCTGTAACCCAGTATAATGGGGTCTGACAAATGATACTGAATAGGGGTTAAACAAAGTGACAAATGATATAACCCATTTGACGCTTACACTCCCTGATATACACTGATACAATAACTTGTGTTCGTTAAACTTAAAAACTAATGAATGTATTTTGATGCAGTTCTTTTTTTAGTGTCAAACTGATTTATAAAGAGTGTTTAGGTGTCTAATATATTTAATAATATAATAATAGAGTTTGTTGTATGTTTGAAATACGATGATAATTCTTAAAAGTATTGCATAAGTCCAACCGTCTGAGAGCTTTTGATTGTAAATGCAGCTTTTACTCATACTCATGACCATTCATCATCCTCCTGCCCTTATCCCACTTTAAATGGGGTGGCACAACATGTTATAAGCATGTTTTCACATGATTTCGCTACGTATTTTACGACCGACCGCCTGTCTGACGTCAACTTACCTTACTCGTATTTCACGATATCTCGGTAAGAACTGTCTCTTGACCATTATTATTGTATATTCGTAAGAAAATTCATTAATCATAAACAATAAAAAACTATTAAAAAATATTGATTGCCCTTTCAATTCAAGTTACAGCATTTAAAGAAACCAACCTACATAAAAACGTTTATCCAATTATCAAAACAGCGTCTCACGAAATTGAATGACTTTCGCAGCTGCAATTAGGTCATTTCATTTATCTCAAGTTTAAGCTTACTGCCAAATTCAAATTAAGTAATTCATAAAAATGTACCAAGGAAGTAATTAAACTTAAAATTAATTGGTGGAACATGAACGATGAATATTTCAAAGTCCACCTTTATAATATAATAGCAAAATGCCTTCTTTAGTTGTACCTTATTTGTCTTCCTATCAACAACAGTTTTTACATTTAACTAGAAACGCATTATCTAGAGTAGATATGGATAGCATGTTTTCCTGCACCGTTTTGCAATTAAGTTTTTATATGAAACACTTTGTTAGCTGCCCAAGACTTGAACCCTCGGCTCCTTGTGCCACTGCGATGCGATCTTACCGTTAGGTTATCACGGCTTAATCACAAAAACCAAGCGTGAATTTATGTAAGCATAATATTTATATCATGATTAGGTCAAAAGACTATTATATTAACTAAATAATCATCTTGTTCTCGTGTTAAGTATAAATTTCGATGAGCTAAGTAAGACCGCATTTTTTTTGAGTACTTGTTAAAAGTATACAAAAAAAAATGCTGCTGAACTGATTTTTTTTTTTATACAGGAAAAAACCCCTAATGGGTACCGCCGCCCGACGGGGACTCGCACCGACTAAAACGACCTGTGTGCTCCACCACGCTGCCGATGGCAAGGACAGGGTATCATTGTACATATTGCCCCCATCCCGCCGACAGCTCTGATCCCAGAGAACAAACACCTCCGGGTAGGGGCCCCTCGAAAGAGAAGCCCCCCTCCGCTAACCGGTGCATCGGGAGCACCAGACGCACCGACCGCCTCGGGGGCCTGTAAGCCAGACGTCCGATACACCCCGTTCGTAACGTCCGAAGGTCCCCTGACAGGGTGGCAGACGATGGGCTTAGGCAAGTGCTGAACTGATAGGTCGATATTTCGATCTTTCAAGTTTTATAAATATAACTTAAATGTTTAATGCGATTACATTAATCTATTATAATATTTTCTAAAGTCTAGACATTAGGTATAGTAAAAATCGTCCGTGCACAAAAGGCGACAAACAGAGCGAGGGTCGCAGTCCCAAATCATAAAATCGTTATTATTGATTTTAGTGTCGCGAACAATCAATCCAAAAGCCGCGTCGTCACAGCTAAATTAGCGACATCCGCCCGTCTCCCCTTGTGTCTATAGAGATTTTAACGTATCTATCTACTAAAACATAATATTACCAAGAGGGTTGTGCGGTTTTATATATTCAGGTTGAGCGATAGCTTCGGATCCTTAAACCGAGGACGTTTAACATCCTTGTCTTGAGTCACGTGTCAAATGATTTTTTTGGAAAGTAGTGGCGATCATCATCTTCCTGCCCTTATCCCACTTTAAGTGGACCATGTTATAAGCATTCTGTCACATGATTTGGCTGCGTTTTTACGACCGGCCGCCTGCCTGACGTCAACTTACCTCAGTCGTATTTAACGACACATCGGTAAGAAAGAAGGTGGTCTATTCTACTAAACCGGATACCGCACGGTGAGTCAATTTATTTTAGTCGCCTTTTCGACACCTCGGTAAGAAATGAGGTTGGTCTATTCTACTCTGCCGGATATCACACGGCGGGTCGACTTTTGGAAAGTAGTGGCGTTAATAATATAAAAACGGTAAAGATGAAGAGGTCACTAAATACATATTTCAATTTGATAGTTCACCAAAAATAAAACAATCTCAACAACAGAGTAAGAAATTAACCGAAGCAACGTCAGGAGATAGATTAAACGCTATGTGATTTTTGGGGGTCAGCGAATATCAACGACTGAATTCTAAAATTATCTTATTTAAAGCCTGTTCTTAATAATAAAAATGAAGAAATAACAATATCGTAAGATAAAAGAATCAAATACAGAATGAAATTCAAATTACTGCCTATAAAAACATCAATACTCACAAAGGCTGGGATTTTATCGTTTCATAGGTTAACTGAAGCTTTGAAACCACGATAATTGTAATACAAAAAATCGTAATACAATAATATTGTAAATTGCTTTATCTTCCTTGACACAGAGGTATAAATAAAATTAACGATAAAATATATAAAGCTGTAAGCCGAATCGAAGTCTTTGTGACTACTTGTGACTGTACTTCTATAATACAAATTTTTCATAAACATTCCAATTAAAATAACGTTCTAACGTTTGTAAAATAATTGAGGTATGTTATTTAAAAAATGTTATTTAAGTAATGACTTATTATTGTACTTCTTGTCTGAAAAATATCGCGGTGGCTCATACTGCCCCACGGAATACTGCATTGCGGAATTGGAACCTTCAACTTTAACGCAAACAGTATTATGATATACCCATTATAAAGAAATTTTCATAATCAATGAAAATCTTATAACTTGTCGTGTTTAAGATATTAAAAGATTAAATGATGGTGTCGATAAATATGTACGCCAACGGAGGAATATTGTAAAAAGTAAGTATCGGCCTGTTACTATCCCACTGCTGGGCATAGGCCTCCTCTCTCCGTTTTTGGAGAGAAGGGTTGGAGCTAAGACCTACCACGCTGCTCCAATGCGGATTGGATATGCAGGTTTCCTCACGATGTTTTCCTTCACCGAAAAGTGTGTGATAAATTGTTTATCAATTAGACACATAAGTTTGAATAGAAAAACTCATTGGTGTCTGCCCGGGTTAGAACCCATGATCGTCACTAGAGATTCACAAGTCGAACCGCTGGGCTATCACAGCTTATAAAAAAAAATTGTACCTTTTAGTATTTAAATTAAAAGTTTTTAGTTGATTGATACAATTTATTATTTTCATTAGTTTACCAAGTTGCTTCAATTTCGCAAATACAATTGTGCATTACTCGAACAGCGTAATAGGAAAAAATTGCCAACTTACTAGGTCTTTGAGAAAACAAGAATAAAGAAACTTACACTCAAATGCATACAACTTTAATTCTTCACATATTAGTAAAACTGTCCACCCGATAGCATTTTTGGTAGTAGAAAAGTTGTCAGTTTCAAAAATAGCCAATCTTGTGCCATAGCAGCAGAAGTATATGGAATATGTGAGGTTAAATCCAAAGCTTAGTATTCTCTTTAAACCTTTCAGCTCAGCGATAACTGAATGAACTAGCAGATTCTCATTTAAACGCCTATGAAAGAGATACAGCGAACAGTTGAGAGTTGATCCTGTGATCGTTGAAAGAGTTTTTTTTTTTTAACAGAACTGGTATTTATCAATTGGTTATAAGTTCTACATTGCCAGAAACATAAATGTGATAGTAGCATATCTTAACTGCTGTCAGCTACGCACCAAGCAGCAACGATTAACTTGTAACCATCAATCAAATTGTAATTGTTTTTATTGAAAAGATTATACGCCGAAATTCGGCGGTTCTTCTTGGTAGGAGGAAATTGCGAATCAGTGGTAGCTTCTTTAAAAAACATTTGACGATTCAAAAGTACTGAAAACAGTCTACTTGAATAAAGAAGATTTTGAATTTGAATGAATACATTTCTTATGCCCCCAAGTTCAATTTTTACAATAGCATTATACAGTACTGCAATATTATTTAACGTAAAGTTAATAAAATAGCCGGTATTAATGCAAGTCCATATTATAAAAGCGAGTGATTCTAAGCCGATAACGCACACTTAGGGTTGCAGAGTATAAACACATTACTAGTACTGGCGACGCGTCGCGGTGGCTCATACTACCCCATGCACAACTGCATTGCGGAACGTGAACTATAATTCATTTTCAGAATGCGAAACACTCCCATTGTATCACATCTATTGTATAAAAGGTATTTTATAACGCGATTAACGGAGCGTGCCGTGGGATCTCAGATTATGGTAAAATATTATTTTAGAAACAATTTTATGTGACAAATTTGCTAGGACGCTGTCTATCTGTCAAAGTTTCTATAAGATAGAGGAATTTTTTAGTAAATAATAAACATCTCATTATAGAATGCAAGTTTTCGTAATACACTGTATGTACAATCTAGAGTACATATCTATCAGTGGAGAGTAATTAGAAAGAGTCCAAAGATTTGCGTTTATTTTTTCAGGAACAGGAAAAAATCTCACATTGCATTATTGAGGGTATTTAAACGCTTAAGTTGACGCGAAAGAAAGCACCATTAATGTTTAAGATTTTCTAAGAAATAGTAATAAATTATTAGTATAAGACATCTTTAGTAATATACGATCGGTATTTAAAGTGATAAAATCTACAGGAACACGCTAAAAGGATCGTTAAATAAAACCTATTGTTAAAGAAAAGTGAAAATCAATGGCCTCTGCATGACCATAACAAATAACATTTTTCTTATTTATTTGAGTGGATTTCCGTCCCCCGTAGATGAAGCATGTTTTAGGAAAAGCGTGCGTCCGATATTTTTCAAAGAAAACGGCGATTTATCACAGCACCCCTCGATAACATGTTTCCGCATTTCTGCTGACTGAACGGCCGATTACAGAGCTCAAAGTATTAAAACTTACATCCCAGTGGCCGAATAGGAAACTTTTCATGTCATTTATGGTGTCCGCGATTTCATTTTAATCGACTTCAGTGTTAAAATATCCTATATTTAAATTCAAAATCTTTATTTACATGAGTTAATCTAAGTTTTTATTAAAAAAAAAAACATTTTATAGCAGTTCTTGGACATTTAAAAAAATACTAACATAAAAATTTAATATAAAACACTATTTTTGCCGTAAAATTTCAAGCAACTGTAGCATTCTCGGGAACCGGCCGTTTTCGAGAAATGAAAATACCAAGGATCGAGCCTCGCCTGCCCAATTAATTTTTTCTTTTTTTTTAAGTTCATTCTTTTTGTATTTTGTTATTATTTATTCGAGTAAACTTGTAAAAAAGTGCTTTTGAATCATCAACTCTACTGCTGGTTCGGAAAGCTGTTCCTTTAGATAAGAGCCAGCAAAAAACTCGGCTGTGGTTCTTTTTAATAATTACGGTTAATCATTAGTATTTTGTACAGATAAACAAGAAGAAGACGGGTCGAAGAGTAGCTATATCCAAGTATTTTCATCATCCATTTAATGCCATTTATTCGTGCCTTTTAATAAGAGCCTAAAAAAAAAAGCAGAATCAATAAAACTTGTCAAGATACTAACGAAGAAAAAATCAATAATTTCCTTTATTACTTACTTTCATTTAAACTAAATGGCCCCATTTTGCTGTCTAGAAAAAGATTAAAAGAATAACCACTACATAGATATATTAGATTGCAAGAAGCCACTTTATTAAAAAATCCATAAAAGTACATCAATGTTGGAATCCATAGACAAAAACAAAAATTGGACTTTTAGTATTCTTTTCTCTAATACTAATAACTATTACGCCTAAATACAAAAAAAAATTATATTGCCACGATCATTAATAACATAAAAGTTTTTATGTTCAGATGTATAAGAAATGATAATTTTCTTTTTGTTATATTATTATGACTTAATTTAAAAATACAAAATGAACCGTACATTCATCAAGAGATCATAATAAATATCAAATTAGAAACGGTCAGCCAAAACAATCAAACTTCGAAATAAAGTCATCATACGACCTTAATAACAGCACTAGCGTGATAAAGGATATTAAAGTCTTTGTATGTGCCTTAAAGGTCTTAATATCTTATCGGAAGAGAAGCACGGCATAGGGAAGCCAGGCCACCCTATAGATACGTCCCCTGGGGCGGCAGGGGTGAGGGGTGAGGCTCAAGCCCGCGGCCGTTGACACGAATCCCCGGCATTATGTTTATCTCAACGGATTTTTTCCATATGGATGTTGTCTGTGAACAGTGCGCTCACAAATGGTTTTGTTTTAGGATTCGATATATATCAGATACATTTGTGCTATAAATAATTTTGAAGAAGTAGTTCCTTTTCACACGTTATAAATTGAATAAATAACTGTAACTACAGAGATACGAGTGTGCAACAAACATATCAATCCTTACTAATATGTATTATAAATGCTTTGTTTGGATGCTGGAACTCTGGACGCCAATATTGATAAAATTTGGCAAAACTAAAATTAATATAGGATAAAGAATTCCCATTATTCTTCAAAAACAGGGAAAAAGCAAATATATTTTAGTATTATTGAGGGTAATTTAACACTTAAGTCACTGTATCACTAGAATCTGTCATCATCATCTTACTGCCCTTATCCCACTCTAAGAGGTCGGCACAACATGTTATAAAAATGCTGTCACATGATTTGGCTGCGTTTTTACGACCGGCCGCCTGCCTGACGTCAAGGTACCTCTGACGTATTTTACGACACCTCGGTAACAAAAAGGATGGTCTATTCTACTAAACCGGATACCACACGGTGGGTCAACTTACCTTAGTTGCCTTTTACGACACCTCGGTAAGAAATGAGGTTGGTCTATGTTACTCAGCCGGATACCACACGGCGGGTCGACTTACCTTAGTCGCCTTTTACGACACCTCGGTAAGGAATGAGGTTGGTACTATTCTATTCAGCCGGATACCACACGGCGTAATAAAAGAAATAAACATATGAATCTGAATACTATCTATACTTGGAATAATCAAATTGGCTGAATTTCGTTTATGTCTGAATGTCTACTCTGTACGTAAGTGCTGATTGTGAAGAATTAAACCTTCAAATAAACAATACAAACGAATAATAGGACAAACAGTTTCGTCAATCACCGCCTCTACTTCCGGCTATTTCGCAGTAATCATTTATACCAAACATAAATAATATTATTAAGAACTCTCAAAGCTGACGACTATTTGTTTACAAAGCCAATATAAATATTTCGCTAGAGTATTAACGAATGAAGCGAACGAAATTACTCACGCTCAAGATCTAGATCAAATATTTTAGTATACAGTTAATCTCATTAATTATATTAATATAAAATTGCTTGTAATTTGATTAGAAGAGATAGAAAAATTTTATTTTGTATATGATTTAATAAATCACATTATAATACGTTTATCGGAATTCCTTCTCCATAAGAATTCAAATTACAGTTCCTGAAGAGTAATAAGACAAAGAACTTTCCAGTCAAGCACTAGGTTCTTTATCCAATAATTCAAGTTTCGATTTAACGAGGTGTACTAAAGGTCTTTGCATCTCCGCTCTTCACATCTCGAAACACTGATATCATCGACTTGTTACTACCTAAAAATAAAGGCTACGCGGCTCTACTACCGAACTCTATAATATTGACACCTTTACATACATATTCCTAACATCGTTAACACGTAGCTCTTACAAAGAAAGTATGATAAAATTTAATTAATATATAACTCCTAAAATTATCCAAAAATCGCGCCGATATGTCAATCGGTGTACTTAAATACGGTCGATACGAGTAAGTCGTCGGTAAGTCGATACTCGATACCACAAGTACCGAGACACGCCCTAAAGAAAGATAGTCATGTTAACTAGTCACAGCCAAACTACCCTTAGGACAAAATTCCCTGATGCTAGTATAGAACACTGTGTACTTCACATATCCGATTGTTAGTACAATCTCCAGTCCAGTCTATATATACAGGTGACGAATAATATAGGGCCATCTTTTGCCAACTTTAGGGCCAACATTGACAATTGTATTACAAAAGAAAGCCATATGTTTTTAAATATTTTAATGTCGCATACTTTATCTAGGACAATCATTGAGCTTATCGGTTTAGCTATACGATTTATCGACATTACGTTAAAAACAAAGTTATGAAGCAATAAAAATTTAATTTAATTATACCACAGCCTGGCACTAAATAGCACAGTCACAATAAAAATTAAGAAGTAAGAAATATAATTTGTTATAAGCAATCACCAACTTTCTGGCTGAATTTTTTGGTACGCTAAACACTCCAAACTAGCAAATAGTAATAAAATCAAAAGCATTTGTAAAATTATATTCAAATAAGGCATCTAAAATAACATGTATCTTATTACAGCGTATAATCCAGTTTTATGTATTATTAGTATTAAACTGTATATACGTGATGTGTAAAAATTAATGTCATCACGACGCAACCTCATCCCTAGTTATAGTCTGGTATAAAGCATAACTACTATCTGATCATCGAGGCAGTCACGCTCCTTGGTATCGTAGGAACAAAATGATATCATCTTGGTTGAAAAATGACATTAACTCGCATAGATAAATCTTTAACACGATTCAACAGAAAGAGTTCACAAAATAGATCAAATGCGCCGCGTTTCTTTTCTAAGAAAAGCAAATGCCTTGTCTACTTTTTTAATGATTGCAACTTCCTAAAACAAGACTAGAAATAAGAATACCAATGCACAAGCAAATTGAAAAGAGGTAGGAAAAAGAACTTGCAGACCCATAAAGAATTTGTTTGAAGCAAAACTCGTTCCACATAGTAGGTCAACTTCATGAATAAGATAGAGCCAATAAGCTGGGCTTTTGCATAAACAACGCTTCATTTCTCGTAGAATTCTGTACACAGTTTTCAATTAATGTGCTATATTATTCATAAGAATTTCAACTTTCTACGAGGTTTTTATAAATCTCTCAACGCAATAGAAGATTATTCACGGTACAAAAAGTTAGTAATTACCACCTTCTTTACAAAGTAGGGGCTCTAAGCAAGTATTTCAGTTGTTTTAATAATATATATTAAGTAGCAACTTAAAATGGAATCAACACTTAAATTTTTTTATTAGCAACCATTCTAGACAGGGAAGCTTACAATGTAGACTACTCCACAACGCAAGGGGCTCTTGCGTGAAATACTAGCTAATAGGTATCTTACAGAAATCAACCACCATCGTGACGAAATGACATGACATGACGAAAAACGGGATTGGTAACGAAATCAAACCTAAAATAGGAAAGCTAGAGATATTTTGTGCAGTAGAGTTTTGTGTATGGCTAACGTCCACTACTTAGCGGTGGTTGCGGTTTTGTATTTTGGGGATACTGCGTAGATTCGTTTTCACACTTTTACATATTTCCTTTAGTATTATTCAATATTTTAATTGATCAACTAGACTTAAACTGAAAGTTTTTAATAATAAGCAAATAATAAATTTTTATTTAATATCAGAAAGTAGTGTTAAAAAAAATTATAGGACGACATGCATATTCATCAGTGTCACTAGCATCTAGTCTGTGACTTTATACCTAAGAGATTGATAGGGATTTTCCAATTCATTAATATTACAAAAACGTTTATAAAATATTGAAAATGGAACATTGAAACAATCAATTTTCAATACATGTTAGAAACGTTGTAAAGCTCGTAGAGACGTTCCGCAGGCTTAGAGTGCCGCCTTAAGGGATTAGTGAAGACAATAAAATAACCTTCTAAGCGGTGAAATGTCAAAGATAACTCTTAGACATTATAAAAAAAGTAAAGTAGCGGCCAGATATTATCCCACTGCTGGGCATAGGCCTCCTCTGTCCGTTTTTATTACGTCTCTCTATATTTGATAGTCCATGGGTAGTAAGCCCAATTGTTCATTAAAATAAATTGATACATCTTGTCTCAAGGAGCGTATTTATACACAATGTTCATCAGCAGACATAATACATATTACCCGCATCTCAATCAAACATATCCGCTTTGCAAGGTATTAAATGGAAAGTTTAGGTTTACTCAAGTATCAAAGATATTCTGCTGTTCAAAGAAAACATCCGTTATATTTCAAGACATGTTACAGCGGGTATCGCATATCAGTCCGTGCGGGTCGCTTGTCTCGATCGATTCTGACCCAGCAACCGCACTTGCCATTTAATGCCTCTTTATAAGGTCAGGACAGCGTGCGAAATTTCTAAGAAACGTAATTGAAAACTATGTTATAAAATAGCCAACAGATGTGCAAAAATAAAATGCATATCCGTTTAGAATATTGTCGCTTTTCGTCGGTCAATATCCACTTCTGGACAGACTTTTTCTCTGGTTCCTTATAAGTATTAAATTTTTACGAAAGTGTTTAAAAATTCAAACGCACTCTATGGCATGGCTTTACAATACCTCATCCTATAATTTTCAAAATTCACTTTCAAAAATAAAAAAAACCTAGTATTGAATATTTATAAAGGTTTGTTCCCCTTATTTTTTATTTTAAATTTGTTTTTAATAAAGGTAGTTTTATACAACATACTTTTTATAGTATTGCGCAAAACCGTCTCAACAGATTTGAACGTAATTTGGCATTCTGAGTTTATAACGCAAAATAATATACGAGTATATTTAAAACACTACTAGTGTTGTAAATATGCTCTATCTACTATTCTGAAGAAATAGCAATAGTGACGAACTCAAAATATTTTTTTTTCCTAGTCACAAACGGTTACCTTAAAAATTAGGATGTTTGATTCGCTCCGTGAGATCAGTTCATTTGGACTCTTTCTGCTCCAGATTCCAGTATTAGTTGATCATACATATGCCAAAGAGGACTTTTATGACAAAATGATTGCGTTTCATGAACCGTGTGATATCGGCTGAATAGAATAGTACCACCCTCATTTCTTACCGAGGTGTCGTAAAAGGCGACTAAGGTAAGTCGACCCGCCGTGTGGTATCCGGCTGAGTAGAATAGACCAACCTCATTTCTTACCGAGGTGTCGTAAAAGGCGACTAAGGTAAGTTGACCCACCGTGTGGTATCCGGTTGAGTAAAATAGACCACCCTCTTTCTTACCGAGGAGTCGTAAAATATGACTAAGGTAAGTTGACGTCAGGCAGGCGGCCGGTCGTAAAATACATAGCCAAATCATATGACAACATGTTTGTAACATGTTGTGCCGACCCCACTTATAGTGGGATAAGGGCAGGAGGATGATCATTGTGTTTCATGAACTTTCACTTAAATGTAGTAATAAAAGGGGGTAGCCGCGTCAACATAAACATGTTTTATTCCTGTCTCCGAAGGACAAACATTTTAGGGATGTAAATTCTACGCCGTCGATATATTGCCCGTAATTATTTGAATCTTTCAGTTATTTACTTGAATACAGTATTTCACATTCTGTACGACAAGAATTTCTCATTGTCTATAAAATTAACAAATATCTGTACATATTCTACATAATCTGTAATCTGTACATATTTGCTAATGTTTTAATTTAAATTGACGCGTAGTCACAGGTACACCTTGTTTTGAAATATTTACTACGCTTAAAATCGATTTTGATAGAACATATTAGGAACAGCGTGGCTGCCGACAATGAACGCAAAAACTAATAAGAGTAGATTCTTATAACGCAGGTGGTAAAGCGCTTTTAACTGCTTATTTATTGGCTATTCTGCAGTACCGTTAACTCTAAGTGTGGTAGTTAAGAAAGGAATTACGTGACAACTGTCAAAATTGTTTTGCATAGGTCTCTGTAATATGCTGAACTGCGATGATTTTGACGATGATTTCTTATATGTATTGACCAAAGCTACATATTTAAAACCGTGAGATTTTTTAAAATTCCTGCTCTTTATCTGAATAATATCTGCATTAATGTTAAAATATCTGCATTTCTTATTTTATATGTAAAAATAATAAACCAACAATTAACAAGAAATTCATTTTTATATTCAATTATATAAATGTATACAACGCCGTGTGGTATCCGGCAGAATAAAATAGTACCACCCTCATTTCTTACCGAGGTGTCGTAAAAGGCGACTAAGATAAGTTGACCCACCGTGTGGTATCCGGTTTAGTAGAATAGACCACCCTCTTTCTGACCACGGTGTCGTAAAATACGACAGAGGTAAGTTGACGTCGGGCAGGCGGCCGGTCGTAAAAACGCAGCCAAATCATGTGACAGCATGTTTATAACATGTTGTGCCGACCCCACTTAGAGTGGGATAAGGGCAGGAAGATGATGAATGTATACAATAAAATAAACATAACTAAATTGATATTTCCCCTGTTTTGTCACAATGAAAATGTGGACACTGTACGGTAAGTTTCCTAAATTTTATGTTACAAATTATGTCACAACAATTATGTAACAATGAAGTCACGAATGAACAAAAGTACAACAAAATTCCTACAATAGAAAAAAACTGTACCGTGACCATTTTGTTTATTCAGTTCGTCCACTAATCTGCGCAAAGAGCACGTGTGGCGCGCATATGCGCCGGCGTTCCAACGCTACCATTGTTTGAAATTTCACGTTCAATATGGGGCGTAAATATTTCGACAAAGCGAAAGGGAGATCCTATAAAAGAACAACAGTTATCCGTTAATAGACGCCGCGTTCTAAATAAACGAAGATAGCAATCGCATTTCTATTTCATTCGGATCTCAGATATGATCGAATGGTATGGTAAAATAAAAGAGTGCGTTATGGTTGTTTTGTGACGGAGATGTGTGCATTCTGAGCTGTCCGTATAATTGTCGGGCTGCAATAAAAAGCCGACAGAGTTAGGGAGCTGGATTGTCGTACACGTGCATCCGCCTGCCACTTCGCGAAGTTATTTTTAAGACACACATTTCTTAACTATGCCATTACGATCTATAAAAGAGGACATAACCGATTTTTAGTTGCCTTGACATTAATTCAGGATATAGTTTGTTACATTGATCGATTACATTTAAAATCTTTTTTTAAAGTTTATAGTAAAGAATGTAAATTGAAATCTTACATTCCTAAAACGTGTATTCCCTGCTTTAGTACTTTTTGCTTATTATTGGACTAATTATTGTGTATTTTTCGGTTTAATACCATAAAATAAAGTGCAGAAGATGTACGATTTTTACGAAACATATGTAATATATATACTATACTCTTCTACCCTAAATAAATATAAAATTAAAAAACGCAATTAAATACATACGTACCTATATATTGTTTAATTGGTCAAAAATTGAGTCATTTCGTATAACACTCTCGTGCTATAAGTAAAATTAATAGCGCCAATAAGAGAATGAAGCTCCCCACATGTTGTAAATAGTACAAAAGAAAAACTATTAATGCGTTCATTTATAGTCATAACACAAACATTATCCCAACCTTCCTCTCAATATCAAGCTTAATTAAGATATAGATATCAAAAGCTGCAGCGTCACAAACGATCACGTGCTTCTCTTTCTAAATGCAGGATGAACTCTGTTCACATCGCATTGCTACATCGGCTATTAGACACGATTCTATGCACGCTCTCGTATTTTTATTTTTGAAACTATTCTCTCTCATCGGTGGGAACATAATAATGACCCAACTATAATTTCAATTCGTCTATTAACAGCCGCATAAGATGCGATGACATGACGAAAAAAACGAGGTAATATATTAATTTAGTCTTTGTTATATTAACTTTTTTAATAAAGGTACATGAAATTAAGATTTTTGAAATTGTTTTCTCTTTTAAAATTAGAAAACTCAACACGACTTCTTAGACTTGCTTGACCTATAAATACATCTATATTTATAATCTTTATCTAGTAAACCTGGCTACGAATGTTGTATGCCTAAACATTGCTACCAGACAAATTGTTAGAAAACTGTTATCTATAAGAGTATTTCCAAGACAATTAACTGAAGTTTCTATATACCTATAACATACGAACGAACGAAACAAAGCTTAACTTACGAGTACATACAACGTATGTTTGCGCAATCTATTACTATACCCACATGAGAAAAATCAAATTTTAATTCTAATAAAAGGACGCTGCATGAGAATTAATTACGTAGAGAGCTGATTACATTACAATTCCGTAACATGAATCTTAACGAACTAGACAGTTATAGCATATATTTAGAAGCAGTTTAATTATTCGATAAACATTCAAATTACTGAACGTATCAACCAACCTTTTAATCAACAAAGGTCAATGTTGTATCAGCAAACGTCGAAAAACAGTACTGAAACTGCTTGGATAACGAGCATGGGATGATTATTAGTTTAAATATATAGTCAAAGCTTGTATTGGACGCAATTATAATCAATATTCTCAAAT
This sequence comes from Morpho achilles, assembly GCA_947086495.1. Classification (NCBI taxonomy): domain Eukaryota; kingdom Metazoa; phylum Arthropoda; class Insecta; order Lepidoptera; family Nymphalidae; genus Morpho; species Morpho achilles. The sequence continues at coordinate 11,332,849 of CAMTZB010000007.1, read as the reverse complement.
TACAGGATATGTCTTTAATGTTAGTGCATTAAGTTACCTACATATTTGTTTTTACAACCATGTAGTTAAAATTGGCATTTGAGTTTTAAAATTAGAATTGATTGACAATTCTAATTTTAAAACAATAATTTAGGTGCTGATATGCTCTTTGCACACCCAAAGATATTTTACTCTACACTATATATTTTTTCATAAGATTACACGGTATTGATTATATAAAATACAGGTAAACCTCCTATAACACAGTAGTTAGGTTCCAAGAAAAAGCCGTGTTGTGACAAAACGAGTGTATGAGACACATAGCTAGTACAAAAAGAGGGGTTACGTTGCAAAAACAATTAATAGTTTGTTGTTACAAAAGTAATGAGAATATTATTTTACTATAATCCGCGATAAATAATATTGTCATTACTTTTGTATTATGCACTTCCGCAATAACGCCTAATTCTATAAATTAGTTTGTTGTTATTAACAATAAATATTGTGTCTTTAATTCGACGAAAACAACTAATTTTTATTAAAAATATAAATATGTACAATACAAAGTAAAAATATATATACATACATATATTTTAATATAATCACAGAAATAAAAATTAAAATTATAAAACATCCTAAGAAACAAGTGTTGAGTCAAATGTTTGCCAAATATAATGACTTATGAGAAGTGAGAAATAGCAGACTTGTTTGATAACTTTGTTAGGCCAATTAAACATTCCCAAACTTTCAACTAAACAAACAGAAATAAGTTAAGTTGTTTAATACTCACTTCAACATTAGAGATTTCGCTTTGAATATCATAAGAATTCTACTTAAGTTATAAAAATTTAAGACTATCTAGATACTGTCAATTTTAAAGAACTTTAAATTGGAATAGGTATTGCTAACGTAAACTGTGACAGTGTAAATTCAAGAACTGGATCGAGAATTCAAACTGATATCACAATCCCAATATCAGCAGATCAGATTATAAGGTGCGGAGGAAGATCAGAAAAAAAAAACAACAATAGACTATTTTAATCCTCCTTTCATTTTAGACAGACACGTTATATTCTACTAATCTATTACGTGGAATACATAAATATGGATCACAACACACTACAGGATAATCGTTTATAGTCTTATTGTAATTCGATCTTTTTTTATTCTAATAATCCAAAGGATGTCCATTGCCGGACATAGATCTTTTTGAGATATCTGTCTTTATAGTTAGAAGAGAACCAAAGCTGCGTTTTTAAATGTCATTCAAAAATCTTGGGACCCAAAACTCAACAGTATTTCGTACTATATGACACGCCTCTTGTCTTTTCAGCTAATAACAAAAATTGCTGGGGTAACAAGGGTGGTAGAGAAGGGTGCTGTAGTAAAATTATAATGTTCTGTAATTTTGATCACAAATTCAAATTCAAATTCAAAATATTCTTTATTCAAATAAACTTGTAAACAAGTGCTATTGAATCGTCAACTCTACTGCTGGTTCGGAAAGCTGTTCCTACCGAGAAGAGACAGCAAGAAACTCGGCGGTTGCTCTTTTAAAAATATAATTCTTAATACTATTTACATTAAGTCGTGTACAGGTTCAAAGAGAGCTATATCCACACATTCTTATCTTCCAAATAATCTTCAAGAGTATAGTAGGCTTTCAGCAGTATCAGCCTCTTTTTAACAGTGTTTTTAAACTGATGTAATGGCAAAGCTGAAATTGATTGCGGAATTTTATTATAGAATCTAAAGAATCTCACATAAAGAAAGTCCAAACTCATCACCGACTGACTGAGTACCTTAACATAAATCTGTATATAGCTGATTTATACACATATGTAATTATTGCTTGAAATTTTGTTAATTTATCAGAGTAAAAGAAATCCATCTCCATTACACATCTATTCTAATAAAAGATAACTCAATTAGTGCCACTATCAAATCTTTATATTGCGCGGCTTTAAACGAAAAACCCTTCGCAGCTTTATGAATCAGCGTAAAGACCACAAACCGTGACTAGTTCTCATCAGCTTTTCCACTAGAATTGTAAAATAATTACCGAGGCACGAATCGGCCAAATAGTTGAGGCACGACACGAATATTAAATCCCGTTATTATTAAACTCATCAACTAATTTTAAAGATAATGGTTGATAATTTAAGTCAGTAACCTACTTAAGTGATAGACAACCGCATAACTGTAGTACTAAATGCATAGTAATATGTCTAAATAAAAGTTGGGTTTAAAATGAAATCCTTCTCTTTGAGGTGAAGGAAGGTCTTTGCAGTGAAACATTAGGTACGCCGTAATTGTTATTACTTTATACTAATTAACTTTTAAAATGTGACATAGGAAATATAATTATTTATACTTCGTGTTATACTTTTTATATCATTTACACAACACCATATTTCTGCGTCTTATACACTTATGGCACTTGAAGCTTCTAATTTTTAAACTCAATTTATTGGTTTTTTGCTAATCATTTATCATTATTTATGTAACTTAACATTGTATTAACAAAAACCTATACCACTCTAGCGTTGGTTAATTCTATGACAAAGATTTCTCGGGATCGTAATTGGATAGGACAATGTCCATTCAAAACATATACCAATGGTTTTAGAACCTTCAACAAATTTCCCAAGGGTACAACATCTAACAGTTGCACCTTTCCCCAATGTTGCAATAAATCTCAATGAAGCGGCATACATTTCCCTCTTAGTTCTGCATTTTCGTACTAATAAATTATATATACAATCTTTGTTTGATTATATTAAATATACGAAGACGCCGAGGTCTTCTCAGTAAAAAGAATCATCTTTAAATCGTATCTCGTCTAATGTGGCAGAAAGTTACCAATACGAACTAAACGCTCTCTGGTAAAAAAGGCTTGTCACAGAACAAACTATAGTCACTATAAATTCAAATTAGTTCAAAGAATCCCATTTTTAAAGAAACTTAAATATATTAAATAATTTATAGAATTAGGCGTTACTTTACGGAGATCCATAAGAAAAAAGTAATAAACTGATGAATACGATAGGATAGTTTATCCAAAAAAATTACTCTTATTTAAGATATTCCATAATAGCTTGCCACGATTTTAATAGAAATATTTCGGTAAAGATGTTGGTAAAAGGTACTATATTTATTAAAGGTATAATAAGAACCGCCGAATAAAGCCAAGTGGTAACCCTAGTTTTATATACTCGTATTCTACTATTCGCAAAACCTAATATATTATGTTACTTATTTATAAATATCTACTTAAGGAATATCTTGAAATGAAACGAATAAGTAAATCACTTAATATTGCAGTACCTGGGTGACCCAGCCTCGCTCGGTTATTTTTTACAAAATAAAAAAAGAAACTCAAAAAAAAATAATAATTGGTTAGGTGGGGATCGATCCTTGGCATTTTCATTTCTCGAGACCACGCGTTCCCCGAATAACCTACGCTGTCTTGGCAATTTACGGCTAAAATAGTGTTTTATATTAAATTTAATATAAAACACTATAAAGTTAGTATTTTTTTATACCCAAAAACAGGGATAAAACGATTTTATTAAATAAAACCTAGCTAGATCAATTTTTCTCCCCCAAAACCCCCTACATGCTGAATTTCAGGACAATCGTTGGAGCCGTTTGCGAGATTCCGAAAATATATACATATACATACAAGATTAACTCATTTAAATATTAAAGATATTAATGATATAAACCTGTATTTTCCCCTATGACTATGACCCTAGTTACATAATGAATTAAAATAAACTATTGCGTTCCGCTTTACAGAGGTAAGTTTGATTTAATTTAAGCACTTCTAAATTCTAGTCCGGAAAGTGCAGACTATGGTAAATACTGGTAGTGTTGCTGCGTTATGAAAAATCAATTTATTTTTTGGTTATGTTTTTACGGGTTGCTCTAGTGTTTACCAAAGTTAGAAGAACCTTAAGATGTATCGCTATATGATATTAATACAAGATAATGGTTGCTATTTAACGTTGTTAGAGGTGGAAAGTTATAACACAGCTTATTGGATTTAGACGAATTTTGGTGAACATTTAATATGTAATCGGCTAAAATATACTGCAGTTCACATATTTGAAGTTGCGTGGAGAAGCTAGTAAAGCTATAAAAATATAGCAGGTCCTTAAGTTACTCGAATACTTCCAAGGCAATTAGGCAGTCTTGACTCAGCTCTCATTATTCGTAATACTTCTCATGCAGTGAATTCAGACGAAGGGTGAACTTCATGCGTGTACTTTGAATGCCAATCGGGCTACAAGGGCTCTTGAGTAACTTTTCTGAGTGAACAATGCGTTATGAAGTGCAGCGCATGTAAGGAAAACCGCAACACATGGATTGCGGGTTGGAATACTTCATTGGGTACTTCAATGGGTGTAGACCTTAATAATATTGCGAGTCAAGCAGTAGAAATATATTTACGTTTGAAATTTTATAATTTTATTACACATATAGGTTGTAACAAATGAAACATTTTTATATAAAATTTCATTTTCTATAAACTTTTTCAGAAATTGATAAACATAGAATTGAGAAAGAGGTACTATCATAGTAGTCCAAATATCTAAAGAACTATCACCTAAATAAAAAAGCGTGTATGTTGGTCCTTTTTTACGTCCGAGTAGAGCAACAGATCGAGCTAATTTTGGCTAAAAAGATATTTATCTGTCATGTATCAAAATTATTTTTGTAATTACATAATGTTTATATAAAAAAATATATAAGAGTTTCCATTAAGTAAAAATAAGCTTGACAAGGCTCTATTCTCTTTGGCTCGTTGCGAAAAAGAATAGGTAGAATGTAGATTGCCAGGGCTATAAGGATGGATTCCTTATAGCCCTGGCAATCGACTTATTATCGATTATCGGTTTATTCATCTACGTAAAGAGTTCTTATTTTAAAAACAAGAATCTTGTATAACACTTCTACAAATGTCTTTCGCAAAAAAGAGCACACAAAAAAGTAACGATATTTATCATACTTAAATAATCATTATTGTAGCAACATTTATGTAGCTTACTGTAAAATACGTGCATGCTTGTAAACGTTTACTAATCTTGCCTAGCCATTTAGGAAGACGAGCAAATTACCGTAATCAAATCACAATCATAGTGGAAGTCTGATCATTGGTGGCTGGACCGACACTCACTGGTGCGTGTGCTGTTTACATTTCAACCTGTTAGATCTAATTATATAAGATGCGCTTGCTTCACGCGCAAGTCACGACCACCATATTGTTACGCCGCAAGCTTTTATATTAGTGCGTGGAATGCACTTTTTCATTCAGAAACAATTCATTCCCTTGCAAATTATGTCCATAAAGTATTGTAATCGCATGTATTTATTAAAACTTAAGAAAATTTAAAATCTATTTTAACCAAGCTATCTTTAAAGATACAAATACAATTTTTTTAACTTGTTATTTTTTTATTTATTATATGCCTTATTTGTCCATAAATGCCTTTAAATATTATGATTGCAACTTTTTTAAACTCAAACTTTAACCAAAAAATTATTAATGTTCATAAGATTGTTACGTGAGACGTTACGTTAGAGTTATATGGTATTCATTGAAACAAGCACAGGGGTGTCGGTTTAAGGACAGATAGGCGTTCTGTATAAAAACCTACTATGTTACTTTATCGATCGATATGTGAATCGATATTTAAAGTCCATTATACCCATTACGCTTAAGAAATCATATCGAGACAAAACCTACGGTTTCTAAAGAATCCACCCTCATTTGATTAAGTAAGACAAATCTGCGCTCCTTCACTCCAAAAGGTGAGTTTTTACAGCAGTTGCAGCAGAATTAGCAAGCCACTTTATTATTAATTACTTACTTTAACTACGTATTTATAAATGAAGTAGCTTTTAAATTGTTGCAATTTTTTACTAAGAGTTGATCATCAATTTCCCTTTTAAAATATGAAGAAAATAAGAAAAAATATAATTTAATTAATAATACGCAACGTAAACAAATCTCATCTCAATGTTCTTAAAAAAGATGAGACTGTAGTCTTTTCGTTTTTAATAGCTCCATAGTTTCTGAACTTTTGTATTGTCTAATCTATGATTTAATCATATATTCTGATACTTTCAACCATAATAAAAGTATATTATTATTGAATTGCGATATTCTAAAATGATACATAATAGATTGTCTTAATATTTTTTATTGTTATGGACACACAACATGTCATGATTTTTGTTTAAAAACTTACAATACGCGTACTTCAAATATCGAACAAAATACAAGTGTTCTGTAAACATCCCTTGACCTGTGAATAGGGAACCAGTAACGGTTCGACGTTCGTAAGATTTACTATTTGCTTGTAAAGGTAAAATTACCACTTTAAAATACTCTTTGTTTATTTATTAGCAGCTGTTCGCATTTCTCATTTATTAAACAAAACACCGTTAATTATAAATTGTATATAATTTAAGAGATCATATATGTGTGCGTCATCAGTCACATAAATAAAGTCATCATCATCATCATCTTACTTGCCTTAGCCCACTCTAAGTGGGGTTGGCACAACATGCTGTCACATGATTTAGCTGCGTTTTACGACCGGCCGCCTGCCTGACATCAACTTACCTTAGTCGTATTTTACGACACCTAGGTAAGAAAGAGAGTGGACTATTCTACTCAGCCGGGTACCACACGGCGGGTCGACTTACCTTAGTTGCTTTTTACGACACCTCGGTAAGAAATGAGGGTGGTACTATTCTATTCAGTCGGATACCACACGGCGACCAGAAATGTAACACGAAATTAACAGTTTGAATAAAAGTTATACCAACCGAATACACTAGATCGTTAGAAGAATCCACAACAAAGAGAATAGAAAGGTAAATGATTTCATAAAAGGTTCACACAACTTAAACAAACAAAACTGACTTTTTACAATGTTATCGTTACCCTCGAAGATTCTAAGCGTTCTTTTTTAAGAAGTGTAACTAAAATCAACCAAATATGTATGACAAAATTTCCATTTAATTGTTGTAGAAAATGTATTACTAAGTTAACATTTTTTTGAAAATAGACTACACCGAATTTTGCCTACAAACACGTGTAAAATGGTGGTGGTTGAACTAATTCATATAAAACTATTATGCTTTTTGGTGATGCGTCGCTTTGCGATTTAGTCGTGGAGTCTGTCTCCCAAGTATGCTTTGGTTGCGGGGCGAATCGATTGTTGAGTTTGTGTAGTGAGTTTGTGTAGTGAATGTGTGTAGTGCTTGTGTATTGTGATGGCGGGGTTGAAGGTTTGTGCATGTGTTTTTACGAATTCTAATGTATCAGGTTCGAAAACTGTAGTCTACTCTACATTTAGTTTTATATATGTTATCCAATTAATTAATCGAATTATAACAAAACAATTTTATTCATCATCTTCCTGCCCTTATCCCAGTCTAAGTGGGGTCGGTACAACATGTTATGAACATGCTGTCACATGATTTGGCTGCGTTTTTACGACCGGCCGCCTGGCTGACGTCAACTTACCTCTGTCGTACTTTACGACACCTCGGTACGAACAAAACAATTTCATTATTACTTTTTTATAAATACATTAACAATTAGATAAATTATAAAAAAACGTACGCATTGTGCGTAACGATATGATTACCCATCTGAAAGAAACTGCAAATGCTTTAACAAAATGACGCTTATTCGTATAAAAATAAAAAATAGACTAGCAGATGTGCTCAGATCATGAATGACGTGTGGGGTCGGTCATAGGAAGTATGCGTATGTAATTGTGGCGAGTGGACACAATGAGGGGAATTGGCCAGTGCGCCGATTGTTGTGCGACCAACGCCCGCACCCACTGCCATTGATTGAATGAATGCGTGACTTTAACAAACGCTGACCAAATGGACCGTAAATGTTTCGCGAGACACGTCTCATTCACTTTTATCACATAATAATCAATGGATATTTATGCAGAAACCTAACCGCTTGGTATCTGGCTGAGTAGAATAGACCAACCTCATTTTTTACCGAGGTGTCGTAAAAGGCGACTAAGGTAAGTCGACCCGCCGTGCGGTATCTGGCTGAGTAAAATACACCAACCTCATTTCTTACCGAGGTGGCGTAAAAGGCGACTAAGACTAGACTTCAGAAAAGTATAAATTCAGTGTACGAACTATGCTTACGTAAAGCATACTACAAAATTTAAGATTATTAAAATGATAAAAATGCTTGGATTTGAAAATCCTTTCAGCTTCAAACAAAACTACGATAAATTATTACAATTTGACTGGCCCGTTGGCGCAGTGAGTAGTGACTCTGCCTTTAGCTCCGCGGGTCGCAGGTTCGATTCCCACCGAGGGCCAACATTTTCTATAAATCAATTTGTTGGTCTTCGAGTCTGGGTGTATATTTGTATTTAAGTATGTATTTAAAAAATATATAAGTATATATCCACCAGTTTTCTGTCTACCATAACACAAGTATTAAGTTACTTTGGAGACGGATGACCGTGTGTGTTTAATATGGTTGAAAATGTAAAGAAGTACGTTGTATATAAATATAAATATAAGTAATGTAAATTTAAAATATTGGTCGCCGAGTATTTAGCTGGTACTTCTCGGTAAGAGCAACATTCCCAACCAGTTGTAGCTTCATTCAATCTAATTGATTGACGATTCAAAAGTGCAAGTAAAAAGCTTATGAATAAATTAGTTTATTTTGATTTGATTTGAAGAGACACCAAAATATATAAAATCATCGCACTCTTGTCAAGAATTTAGTACAAGTACTTAGAGTTCTTATTTGTATATAATTTGTACGTAATTGAAAGAATAAATTTGATGAATTTAGGACACCGTCTCAAACGCAAAGATTTTTTTTGCCATCAATACACAAGTTCAACTTAAGAAATTTTGAAATCTATCCATAAGAAACCTGTAGAATATTATTTATTTAAATACATACTGGATAAGAATATAATAAATAACTATAGATACTTTATTTTAATATTATTTTTATCTTAGGACCCAATGTTACCTTTATGTGTAAAAGCTGGAATTTCATCATTTTTTATGAATTTGATAAATATAATTTTTTGTTTTTATAATTGAATTCTTCTTTCTTTCTTCACTACAATGTTACGTACAGAACGCGTAAAATTTGTAACCCAACCAAGAAGTTAGAACCGGATATTTCAATTCCAATCTAACGACATGACGCTGTTGCAGGCAATTTACTCAATAATCGATTTAGCTAGGGTACGTGAGTTTGAAAATAATAAATAACAGTTCTCACTATTTTATTTTGAACTATACATTAATTCTAGGATTTAATTTTAGCTTTGCCATTACATCAGTTTAAAAACACTATTAAAAAGAGGCTGATCCGGAAAGCCTACTTTACTGTTGAGGATTACTGGGAAGATAAGAATGTGTGGATATAGCTCGCTTAGACCCTGTACTAAAGAGTAATGACTAAATGTAACTAGTCATAAGAATTATATTTTTAAAAGAGCAACCGCCGATTTTCTTGCTGGCTCTTCTCGGTAGAAACAGCTTTCCGAACCAGCAGTAGAGTTGACGAGTCAAAGGCACTTGTTTACAAGTTTATTTGATTAAAGAATATTTTGTAATTGAATTTTAATTTGGATGACTCATTTCTAATACTAGCGACAGGGACTCGCGCGACTTCCCACGAGTGAAATTTATTAAGTGACAGTATTTTTATAACTCTATTGATAACTCCATATTTACATAAAAATGCATTTTAAGGAGGATTTTGGTTAATAGTCCATTATAGTTTTATGTAAACTGCGTTGAACAGGAGGCGCAGTTGTAACAAAACTCGCCTGCTCAGAGCTTTAGTCGCGTGCGCCGCGTAATCCAACAGAGATACCTACACTAAAGTAATGTACTAGAGAATTGTAGATCTATAAAAATACTACAAAAAAGTCTAGGACAGTATGTCTCTATCTCTTATGGTTTACTCACTATAAACACGTTTGTTTAAAATTTGAATTACGAAAAAAAATTGTGGCGAAGCCGCTGCTACAGCTAGTTCTATTATAAAAAACGTCACTGAGGAGGGAGAGAAAAATTAGTGTCGTAGGTTGATTATCACAGCGTAAAAAATTGAAAAGATAGCGAGGGCCGTGCGACAGGTCCGCGATTATCAACGCATTCTGCACGGTAGAAGCAGGCTGTCACATCTTTCATGCATCATGTTTTTTGCCTTATAGTGGGAATTCCTCGCGCATCTGTTTTGTCTCGTGCCACGTTAGCAAGCTTATAATGTAACGCATATTATAAGATTTCATATTAGGATTATATAATCAGACAGCTGCAGGTAGTGTATAGAAATATGCGTACGCAATTGACTATGTTTATGGCTCTTGAACTTGGATGATACATAAATTGTAGATGCTATAATTTATTTTACGGGAATTTCAAACTCATTTGTTTTGGCTTATAGACTTATAGTATAATTGAACACACTTTAAGATAACTACGATTTTAAAATTATTTTTTGTTATGTCAACATTCTTGCATATTTAATTACTATACTGTACAACTTACTAATAGTAATTATGCATATGCAGTTTTGCAATATGTATTTCGATAGAAGTAAGTACACTAATAATTTCTACATCAAAATGTAGAAATTAATAGAATAATATTTGGCAATCTAAAAAACGAGTGAATGTTCATCATAATATATTAATATAACTGAATTATTTTTATTATCATGTTAGCTTCAATCGTAATCGGAAGTATAGAATCAAATAAATGACCCTTGTTGATACGATGTTACGCATGACTGCGACATTCAGTTCGACAGGTGTGACCCATACATATGCTATATTTGTTCCAATATAACAGTACAAACGGTAATGCCCTTTTAGAGACATTAATAACCTACCTTTCGATTTCTACACTATGATAGGGATCGAATAGAAGCGAAAATATCGTATTTTTCTGTACAAATACAAATTTAAATCTTAAATAGAATAAAATTATAAAATAATAAAAGCAGAATACTCCTTAATAATATTTAACTTAATAAAACTTACCTCCGTTTCCAGCGTTTGTAATGGTAACCCAGAAGTCGATGGTCTTCTCAGGCCCTAATTCCTCATAGTCCCACTTCTTTTTAACTTTCACAACACCACTTGGTTCAACTGTAACCCACGGATTATCGTCCCGAATTTTAAAGGTTTCTCGGTCAGTCTCTTTTTCGAGCGTAAACACAGCGCGACCTTCTACTTCACCGTCGGCTTCAGTGAATTCAATGCGTTTTGTAGGCCGGACCGCACGAGTCACTCTCCTTTTTTCACGATGTAGCGAAGGCAATTCCTTTGTTTCACGAATGATGAATTCGATAAATACTTGTGCAAAACGGCTTTTTCGCGGAGGAATTCCTGTATCGTGAGCTAGGACTTGTAATTCTGCTTCGTGATTGTCTGGCTCTCCAGCTAGTATGAGTTCTCCAGTTTGTGGCACAATCACGGCAAGATTGGTAGGAGTTTTAATAGAATAATAAATACGATCGCCATCAGCATCAAAGGCATGAACTTTTCCAATACTTGAAAACCGTTGCCAATGCGCTGAACCATTACGGCAATTATTATCACAAGTACCATTCACAGCAAAATAATATGTTTCCTGTTCAAATCTAGGTTCATGGTCGTTCTCATTGGTGACAGTGACTCTAATTGGAAGGCTAGCTTTACTTGCTCCATGTAAATCGGTCGCTTGAATCACCAAATCGTAAGTACTTTTTGTTTCAGTATCTAAAGGATGCGTTGCGATAATTTCAACATCACCATCTGTTATCACTGATCTTAGATTAGAAATGCTATTTCGAGCCTTTTCACGAAGTGCAAAAACAGAATTTTCATTGCCTTTCACAATTTTATAGGCTATCGGGCCAAGATTGGTCAGGGCAGTAGCTCGTATAGGCGGATAGTCTACGACAGAACCAGCTGGAGCGTTTTCTGAAATCTCTCCATGTAAACTATTTGTTTCAACAAAGTGAAGCATTTTTCTGCGATCCATAACCAAAAGATGTAATGAATGAGCAGAGCTGCTAAATGGTGTTTGTTCTAGTATAGCCAAATTGAGGGGCTGGTTTAGCAGCGGAGCCAGATCAGATGTGGTCATAAGAAGTCCATCGTCGAGGAGCGTAAAATAAGGGGCATATTCGGGATCAAGTAGGGTGTACCGCGAGTGATTGCCGATGAAATGGCGGACGGCGTGACCAGGGCGGACGTCGTGCGGCAAGAGGATAAGTGCGCTCGTATCAAGCGCCATAGTGAGGAGTAAGAGCAATGCTCCTCCCGCCAACACAATGCGCGCCATAGCTCTCAAATAATATTTTCGATTATCCCGACATTTCCATCTGAAAATAAGTTTGATAAATATAAAAGACGAATGGCCCATCGATTTTATATCATTATATACATTACAACCTGAAATTTACTGAAATAGCAAAAATATTTATATTCATACTAAATTTTAAAAAATATGAGCACCGTTTGGCTGTGTATATTTTATTTGTAATATTATAAGGTGCACTCGACTAAATTTAAACTAATTAGGATTAATTAGTTAGTTTCCTTTCCAAAATATTCAAAATAAAGAAAGAATACAGTGTAGTTATAATATATACTCAATTTTACTATTAAATTAACTACCTAAGAGTTCCTAACAGTCGAGTTTATTTGACATTTGCTAAACTAGAAACAAATTTTACATGTGAAATAATTACAAATAAGAATAACTTGTCTTAATCTTTTGCTGTATGATATCAGTGAGTTCAATCATACAGCAATGATGCATACGCATTCAACACATCCATTAATAAGAAAGTGCATGAAAATTTAAGGCGCGCGGTACCGTCAGCGACAGCATCGACTTAGGGCGGCGGAGCAGTTAGCACACATGCAGAGCTTTATTTAGGCGGCAGGCGGCAACGCCGGCGTCTCGCGACCCGTCACCGCCGATCAATACCCTCTTTGCGCCGCCGCGCGATGTTTTGCGAGCAAATCTAGACTGTATGCGCTTCAGTTCACGACACACCATCAAATATTCACACACTTATTAAACTGAATAGAAACCCACGCTATTTCAGTAAACTTCACAAATACACACGGGCTTTAGTATTTGCAGACAACAAACGTAGCGTACTATTTTATACTTTAACATTGACGCATTAGATTTTTTCAAAACATTATGCACTAGTCACTGGATTATTCAATACGCATACCCTTCCTTTTTCAATTATCGTTTCATCTGCTCTTCATTACTTAACAAATAATATTTAAATACTAACAATTGTGACATTTATATCAAACACGTGAAAAAAATGTAAACAAATTTACGATTCTAATAAACACAGGTCACCCGTTAAATTCTACACAGTTTTTTTAAAGGACAGTTATACAATATGATACATACATATTCTAGATGCGGACAAAATAACGAAATCGTGCGTTTTCCGAATGCCTTCTATCGTACGTTAAAACCGTACTGAAGCGGCGTCAAAACGCGACTGATGACTTAAATTCTGCAGCGCGCGCGCGTATCGAACCACGGGCGAGCGTAGTCCGTAGATGGCCGACCCCGCCACCCCCGTTTATACCGTCCCTCCCCTGCCTGTGCTACGTACGATACGGTAGCATCGGCCTCCCCCGATTTTGATGCATAAACTTCATAAGACATGTCCTCGCAGACATTTAAGAAAAGGAAATCATGTTTTGTGCGATGTTTATGGTCTTTAAATTTATAGCAGACTGCATTATTTCTGTCATTATTTGTTCATTATTCGGGGACTTAAAATAATTTGATTTATCCGTTGTTCAATAGTTTAAGTCGAGTAAATTTGATAAGCGCTTCGGTTATATTATGTGTCTATTGACATATAAGTTACTCAATTAAGTTAATATATATACGTAGAAATATAAAAGTAATAATTACATTAAAGTTATTTCCGCAGCTATTATAATAAGGTATATCTATATATTATGTCCATTAAGAATCCTACCCGAAATTTGTTACAGAATATCGTCAAATCAAAATCTATTACTATTTGACGGTTCCCAGCCTTTTAATATAGGGTAAAATAAACATATTTTTAACAAAAATAAGCGCGCTTGTACCTTAATTATTAAAAGAGAAAAATATACTAATAATTTTACCCTTTTTTTTTATACAGGAAAAACCCCCTTATGGGTACCGCCGCCCGACGGGGACAGGCGACGGTTATGTCGGACTCGCACCGACTAAAATAACCTGTGTGCTCCACTACGCTGCTGGTGGCGGGGATAGGGGGGTACCCATGATAGGGGCCTCTCTGAAAGTGGCCCCTCCCTCCGCTGAACGATGCATCGGGAGCACCAGATGCATCGAATGCCTCGGGGACCTAACTCCAGCGAGCGTCCGATAAACCCTGTTCGGATCGCTCGGAGGTCCCCGTTAGGGCGGCATGCGACGGACTTCGGCGAGTCGCCTGCGCCCCGCTCGCCTGTGGCGGATTGGATCCAAGGACTCGACTTCCCGGATCCGCCCCGCCGCCTCCTTCAATAATTTTACCCTGCTTGAATATCTAAAAACCCCTAGAAACATTATCTTATTTATACTTACTACTACGTTGAAAGAAAACAACTTGAGGAAACCTTTATAGCTCTGGAGAATTCCTGGGATATTTGGCGGCCTTTAGTCCAACCATTCTCTCCAAATTCCTACCATTATTCACCTCTTTAAACGTTTTTCGAAGTCTTACTTCGAGAAATCTGAGGTACACCCGAACCCTCTCATTTCAGTTGCTTCCGCCTACATCCCAGTTAGGTCTGACCACCGAAAATATAGGCGTCAAAAAAGGTTCCTATATGACCCTGACCATGGAATAATGATCGCAAACACAGAAACACGTAATACACACTCACCGTCTTTGCCGGCAAAGACGATATCCTAGATTTCTGATGTCGGTTGGCCGTATCTTCTTGCCACCCTTCAGACGTCGTAATGACTAATCAGTCATACCATTAGCCCTCCACTACACGTGGCCCTAAGCCGTGGTCCGGCCTCATAGGAGCCCCTTAGGACGACGTTCCCCTATGATAGTAGAGCTTCTGCGCTCTACTCTCCGCCTTTCGCAACCTCGATGATGCTACTGCGCTCGCCCGTTGACGCTGAAAAGGCCGTTAGGGCTAACAGCATACTGACTGTATGCTGTTAGCCTAACCTAACGGCTTTTTCAATTTCATGAAAATCGTTGGAGCTGTTATATATATAATTTAAGTTTAAATAAAATGCAAAATTGTATAAACAATTTATTACAACAATAATTTTTATAGACTAGTATAAGAATAGCCAAAGCTAAACAACTGAGCATATATTTGATTGTGACTTTTAAAAGTAAATAAATAAGAAAGAATATATACTTAAGTATATATTCATTAAAATTTATAGTTGCTGTGAATAATATAACAAGAAGCTCTTATGTATAAATACACTGTCATAATTTTAAATAATATAGTATGTATTCCAAATTAGATATGTAGCAGATAAGAATATATGAACTATCCTGCACTTGTTTTCTTTCTAATGTATTAATTCTAATTTAATATATAGGTTATATAATCGATGAACTTTGCCACCTTATGTCAGTCATATGAAAAGTCAATCAAAATGCTGAATATTCACCAAACTAGTATCTGGACAGATTCCTTCAAATGTATAAAAATACAGTTACATTTATGTATATAAGTATATAATTAGTGCTGCCATGACTTTGTCATTATACTGAACACATCACAAAAATATAGTTGGACAATAAAGCTACAACAGAGCTTTTCTATCACATATGCTGACCTTTGGAGCATAGATTCACAGCTCTATTCCAAATTCAGTTTCAAAGGCACATTAGACATATTCAGATTTTTTAATGAAGTTTTATGCTTTACTAAAATTATAAATATAAGTCTATATAATAAAATTACAGGATCTTCTAGGTAGAGGTTTATAAAAATTTAAGAGGGTCATCACAGGAAATAAACTTAAGTTTTTAACAGCTAGAACAGAAACAGAATTTTTACACTGCTGATTCATATGGTCTGTGATTTTTACATTACAATATATAGTTTGCACTATGTGCCTCTAATTTTTGAAATCCATAACTTTTGTCTAAATATTATGAGTAAATTGTTTGGGTATTACACTGTCACTATTGTTCTTATAACGAATCTCCTTTATAGTTAACTGTTTCCCTTGATGGATCCTTTGTAAATGGCTTCTCATGTCATAAGAGCGTGAAAATGACCTATGACATACTGGACACTGTGTTTTCCCTGCATGAGAATCTTTGTGCAATGTTAAGGATGTCGGATGTTTAAATCCTTTAGGACATAATTGACATCTGAATTTTGCAAGATCTGATTCTGTAAACAAAAATTTATATTGTAAAACTTAAAAACAGCGAACACTATTGTATGAAGATATACATATATGAATTTGACATATGTTATTACAAGTGCATAATAAAAATTATTTGGATATATAATTACTTATAAAATATACAAATATGTTACATATAAATTTATCAGTTTAACAATAAATTATTAATAAATAAATTGAAATAAATTAATTTAGAAATTATTAATATATCAAGAGTAAAATGGCAGACACACAACTTAAAATGGGTTTCTATTGTATAGAAAATTATTGTGAATTTAATAAGAAGTGAATACAAAGCCGTGTTGTATCCGGCGGAGTAGAATAGTACCACCCTCTTTTCTTACCGAGGTGTCGTAAAAGGCGACTAAGGTAAGTCGACCCGCCGTGTGGTATCCGGCTGAGTAGAATAGACCAACCTCATTTCTTACCGAGGTGTCGTAAAAGGCGACTAAGGTTAGTTGACCCACCGTGTGGTATCCGGTTTAGTAGAATAGACCACCCTCTTTCTTACCGAGGTGTCGCAAAATACGACAGAGGTAAGTTGACGTCAGGCAGGCGGCCGGTCGTAGAAACGCAGCCAAATCATGTGACAGCATGTTTGTAACATGTTGTGCCGACCCCACTTAGAGTGGGATAAGGGCAGGAAGATGATGAATAAGAAGTGAATACAGCAAAAAGTAACTAAAGCAATTTCTTTTTTTGGTTGCACACATCAACGGTTTGATATTTGCAATATGGATACTTTAAATTTGTATGTCTCATCTCATCTCGCATACTCCCCAGGTGGGGGGATTGGCAGGGTACAGGCCTCGAGGATAAACTCCTTGCCTGGGCTGGTCCTCGCAGGCATTAGTGCCTGGGCTATTGTGATATGTAATGTAATGTAAGAGACCTACTAACCTGTATTGCTTTTATCAGATAAATCTTCTGCTGATGTAGATTGTATATCAATTTGCATATCTTCAGTTGCTGATGTAGTTAGTTTCTGTTTGCCATTAGTATTATCTGTCTTTGATGTTTCAGGCTGGGGATCTTTGACTTCAGTCTCATTATCTTGGGGTGCCACTGAATTATCTAGTGGAATGTTTTCGGTTCTACTCCAAGGCAAGGTTGTTAAATTTACAGGTTCTTCAATAGTAGGGACAGGGATATCGTTAGCTTTAATTAATTTTGAACTTAAGTCAAGTGAAGTATTGTCACTGATTCTTAACTGACTATTTGACGATTCCTCCTCCACATTATCAGTCAAACCTTTAACCTCTAGGAGCTCTGCAGTTATCAAAAAAGACTCCAACTGCTCTTGAAATATATTCACCTCGCCATGGTACATAAAATTTATAATTGCATTGAGGTCGTCAAACTTGACGTTTCTAAATATTATCACAGGATGCTGACAGGGATTTTCCTTAAAAATTTGTCTAAAGTAACTGCTGCAGGCAGATAGTAACATTTTATGAGCCCTAATTTTGCCACCATCACAACATAAGGTCACGTCCACCAAATCATTTTCAAATCTCAATGCATTAAAAGCTTCTGTAACGTGAGTGACATAATTATTCCAGCGTAAAGAAAACTGCGGTGCGTTGTTCATTTTTACATTGAGATGATATAAATTAGTAAAAGTAAATTTTTAACTGCAAAGAGATAACAACATTATTTTTAATCTATTTATTGTCACAGACACAAAATAAAATGAATAAAATCATAGACAAATAATTATTTAATATAACGACCATCCTGAAATAATATATTGGACATCTCAACTAAAATTAACATACCTACAATTAACAACAACATTCGAACGAATAACGAATTTAAGACAATTAAGTTATTGAGTTAATAGTATTTTAACAGTTATGATTGGATATCAAAACTTAAATGTGAAAAAGAACACCGCTCACATTTAAAACAATAGAATATGTCATGCTTTCTTCTTAGTTTTAGCATCTTTTCAAATATTTTCATATCTTACCAGTTACACACAACTTATTTCAAAAATCGATTATTTTAATAAAATCATCTATTTTTGATTAAATAAAAATCAATTATTTTTCTCATCCTTACTCCCTAATCAATACTCAATTGTAGGGATGTGACTTGGAGTAGAAAAAAGCGATTAATAAATAATCGATTTTTTATAATTAATTACAATAAAAGCTAATTAAAGTGAGCAACTACCAAGAAGTAATATCAAATGCACTGTTTATGAAATTGTTTTCATCCAACTATGCATATCAAATCTTAAAAATCTAGAAAAAGAGTAAAAAAGAAAATGGGATACCTAAAATAATCGATTTTTGATGAAAAAATAATATTTATTTCAAAAATCGATTGTTTTTTTCACATCGCTAATCAATTGTCAATATATATATATTTTTTTATAATTTATAGACATTTTTCGATATAAAACTATTATGTTATTATAACTCTATGATTTAACATAATATTAATTTTAAGATGGAAAAAGAATTTTGTTTCATACACGAATATTTTCATTCCATTTTGATGTTTCAATAATATACTAGTTCGTCTTTTTAAGGTTTCTTGTGTCATCTTAAAGGTTATCCTGGTTCTAGCATATAATTTTAATATACATTGAAATAGCCAAAAACAATCATTTCGGGTATTTGTGAGTAATAAACATCACAACTTGTATTTAAATAAAATACTACTAATACTACTCCTGTAAAATGGTAATTGGTTTTACTTACCGAGATATTAATTTATTATATTAATTTATAACCAATATTTCTGTAATAAATTCTTTGTAGCATGGCAGACTTAAAGTTAGGACTACTGAGGAAGAGAAGGCTCGAAAAGAAAAGGAAAGGCAAGAGAAACTAAAAATCTTTAAACATGCTATGCACAAGATTATTAGTAAAGTGAGATAATTATTGATCTAATTGCTAATTTTTATATTATTCTATATAATATGTAAATTTTTGTATATATTAAATATCGAAAAAGCTCTTGTTCCTTTAATGTTTCAATAAAGTAAAAGAAAAGAAAAGGAATAAAGTAAAGTAAAAGAAGAAACATCCTTAAATATCCTTATAGTTTCAATCAAAGTGTGTGTAGATCGTGCAATTTCTCTATTGCAAAAGTAAACAAATAATATTTAATACTTGTATTATATTTAATACTTGTATTAAAATAAGTCTTGACTCATTTTAAGATAATTTTTTTTAAACTCAATTAAGTTTAAGAATTGAAAATCAAATGTATAAAAATACTTTAAAAATATATTATATTTTTTAATATTTTTGAAAATCTAAAACTAAAATATCTGAGAATACTTTATAATATAGAATTTCAATTTTTTTGAAAATAATGTCATGGAAAATCTATTATGCTAAATAACTTGAATAAAAAGTGAGGAAAGATGTTTTTTATTCAAGTTATAGTATTCATAACTTAAAAAAGGATAATACTAAGCTGATGTGTTTTATTAAAATTAAGTAAATGTAAAAACAATTCTTTTAAAATGCATAGCTATGACAGCAGATTTAGTTCAATTATTAATGATACTGAAACTTAAACTTCATGAAGTTGAGTTTTGAGATATATGAATAAGTTTGAATAGTTGAAAATTTAAACATTCAGTTGTAGTACTAATTGTTCTACATTTATTGAATGTTTAAGTAATTTCAAATATATTTCTTTTATCATGATTTCAGAGAAAAGAAGGTGAACAAGATGATGAACAATTACAAATTACTGAAAAAGTTTTGTCATCTAATCCGGATATTTATACATTGTGGAATATCAGAAGAGAAATAATAATATTTTACAGGTGTGTATATATCAATAAAAGATTGTTTATATGAGGTGAGTGAAAATATTAGGGTATCAGTTAATTTTAAATGAAGTTACCAGGTGATAGAAAAGTTTTAAAGTTTCTACTTAGTACCACCCTCATTTCTTACCGAGGTGTCGTAAAAGACGACTAAGGTAAGTTGACCCAATGTGTGGTATCTGTTTTAGTAGAATAGACCACCCTCCTTCTTACCGAGGTGTCTTAAAATATGACTAAGGTAAGTTGACGTCAGGCAGGCAGCCGGTCGTAAAAACACAGCCAAATCATGTTACAACATGTTATAACATGTTGTGCCGACCCCACTTAGAGTGGGATAAGGGCAGGAGGATATATATATGTGATGTTTAATGATGGTTTCTTCTACATAATAGCTTCTTCATAACATTAAAAGTGAATTTCACTTTAAAAAAGTGGCTTATACATGTATATAATGTATATAATAATAAATGTTCTGTTTCTTTTCTAAGACATGTGTTGATATATTAAAAAAATATTATGTGAATAAATAAAATATTTGTAATATTTTGTTTATATCGTCTTAATAAAATCTAGGTATGATATCAACTTAAGTGTTGCTGTATGATAGTTCTGTTAATACATTTTCAATTTCACTTATTCTGCTTTAATTTAATTATCTTGTTTATTATTATAGTAAAATAAAAAATGAGGAGGAAATCACAAAACTATATGACTCAGAACTGAACTTAACTGAATATTGTCTAAAAATAAATCCAAAGTCATACTGTGCATGGCATCAAAGAGAATGGGTGCTAATGTCAAGACCTGACCCAGATTGGAAGAAGGAACTTGAGTTGTGTAACATATATCTCAAGTATGATGAAAGAAATTGTATGTACTATAAATTTTTTATTTGTTTATAAGATTCTAGCTGTTAGCGCACACACTATACAATAACACAATATAATAGGAATACCACAATTCCCGTTCCAAGATGCACTTCTCTTGAATGACGAACAAAGACTGAATGTCACAGAGACGTTTTATCAATAGAAAGACTCCACCGGAAACAACAAGGGCACAGTGTTGCCACCATTTTAATCAAAAAGGGTGCGATACTCTTGTTTCATGACTGTGTTGCTATAAAATACAAAGCCAAAGTCATTGGCGACAACATAGCCGTGTGGTGTCCGGCTGAATAGAATGGTACCACCCTCATTTCTTACCGAGGTGTCGTAAAATACGACTAAGGTAAATCGACCCGCCGTGTGGTATCCCTCTGAGTAGAATAGACCAACCTCATTTCTAACCAAGGTGTCGTAAAAGGCGACTAAGGTAAGTTGACCCACAGTATGGTATCCAGTTTAGTAGAATAGACCACCCTCTTTCTTACCGAGGTGTCGTAAAATACAGAGGTAAGTTGACGTCAGGCAGGCGGCCGGTCGTAAAAACGCGGCCAAATCATGTGACATCATGTTTATAACATGTTGTGCCGACCCCACTTAGAGTGTGATAAGGGTAGGAAGATGATGATTTGTTTATAAGATTCATGTGTGTTGAGTATGTATTATTAACATTTAATATTTCCTACTGTAACTTTGTTTCCATCATGAGAAATCACTTTTAAATTGTTGAATGAATGGTCCAAAAAGATTCTCTTATCATGAAAAAACAGCTTAAAACTTGGTGTTCACTGTATTCAAAAATTATTTTTCATAAATTTTAATGTTTCATATAGAAAATGGGTACCTATTGAAAGTTTTATGACTATTTATTTATTAATGTCGCTTGATTTTAGTCCATACTTGGGATTATCGTCGATTTGTGGTGAGTCAGTGCAAATCATCACTGCGGAAAGAATTTGATTTCACAACTGAAAAATTGTATGATAATTTTTCAAATTATTCAGCTTGGCATTACAGAAGCAAAATGCTAGTTGAATTACATCCTGATTTAGAAGGTCGAGTTTTTTTTAAATTTTATTATATTAAATTATGTATGGTATATAGTAATTATAGAATATTAAGCAGTGTGGCATCCGGCTGAATAGAACGGTACCACTCTCATGTCGTAAAAAGCGACTAAGGTAAGTTGACCCGCCGTGTGGCATCCGGCTGTGTAGAATAAACTACCCTCATTTCTTAATGAGGTGTCGTAAAAGGCGACTAAGGTAAGTTGACTTGCCGTGTGTTATCCGGCTGAGTAAAATAGACCATCCTCTTTCTTACCAAGGTGTCGTAAAAGGCTACTACGGTAAGTTGACGTCAGGCAGGTGGCCGGTCGTAAAATACATAGCCAAATCTTGTGACAAGATGTTTATAACATGTTGTGCCGACCCCACTTAGAGTTGGATAAGATGATGAATAATTATACAATATTATACAGGAGGGAGACCAATTCAAGATAATCATCACAAACATGAATTGAAAATGGTTCAAAGTGCTGCCTTTACTGATCCCGATGACACAAGTGCCTGGTTTTATCAAAGGTGGTTACTGGGTATGTAACATAATATAAGGGAGTTATGATCAAAAATAGCTAAATTCTAAAGTCACAATAAAATTTAGCTAATTTTAAATATTTGTATTACAGTAAAAATTGATATTAGTCAAATTCACAGTGATTAAATGTGTTTCATATTTTTTATTTGTCGAATATCCAAGAATTAAACATAAAACAAAATTTCATTTTACTCAATTTTAATTATTTTGGATATAGCTAGGTTTGATTCTAACTATCTCATATATAGATTTCTTATACTTCAGTAGAGAAGCCAGCCTATAATGTATCTATCAGAAATAAAAAACCATGTGAGGTTTAAACTCTTTATCTCTTTTCATGTGTGTGCATAGTAAGCAGCAGTGTGTAGTGTGTAGTAAAATTTTTATGTATAAAATCAAAGTTTAAGTAAAAATTGATTAAATTTTATATTGTTTAATTTAAAATATACTCATTTGTGCTAATAAAATGACGTGTATTGTGTGTAAAAAATGCATAAACATTTGTTCTAACAAATTCTTAGTACATATATACTTCTTATTATATGGCAACTCTACACTTTTGTTATATTTAGCAACACTATCATTTGCATACCTGCCTATGGCTTCCTTACTCTAGTATTATAATTCTGTAAAGAAACATCGCAATTTAAGAACCAGATCAAATAGCATTTTATCGCCGTGTGGTATCCGGCTGAATAGAATAGTAATACCCTCATTTCTTACCGATGTTTCGTAAAAGGCGACTAGAGTAAGTCGACCCGCCGTGTCGTATCCGCCTGAGTAGAATAGACCACCCTCATTTCTTACCGAAATGTCGTAAAAGGCGACTAAGGTAAGTTAACCCACCGTGTGGTATCCGGTTTAGTAGAATAGACCACCCTCTTTCTTACCGAGGTGTCGTAAAATTCGACAAAGGTAAGTTAAAGGATGTCAGCCAAATCATGTGACAACATGTTTATAACATGTTGTGCCGACCCGACTTAGAGTGGGATAAGGGCAGGAATATGATGATGATCAAATAGCATTTTAGTCATAAATTGCATTTAGGATAGATTTCACTTTTCAAAAAATTTGGTTTCCTAAATTTTTAGTAAGGTTGGTTGGTTGATTTTTTAGTAATTTTTGGTAAATATAAAAAATACGTTATCTTTTGCCAGGTGCCGTAAAAGTCACATTTGAAATCGTTTCGTGCACGGTTACTCCATCGAAAATTACACTTGCATGGAATAAAAGCGTTTCCAATGATTATATCAATCGAACGGTTAAAATTTATTTTGACAATCAGCATATCAGTGGTAAATGGGTGTCTTGCACGGAACTAGAGTATGATGATTTGTGGATTTTAATACATGACCAAGCAGTCACCGACGATTTGAACATCAAGGTAAATAATATAATTAGATTTCAAAATCGTTAAAATGTGTTTAAATAATACGTGCCATTGTGGATTTTTAAATACCTGTAAATCATACTAATTATTCGCAGTTCAAAACACATACTTATTGTCTTGTGGTTTAAAAAAATATTCAACTTATATCCTAATTTAAGATCGATATCCTGGTCACCCTAGTGCAATAGTCTTGAGATTTTTTAAATATTGTTTTTAGCACTGAAATCCTGCAAACAAAACCCTATATAAATTGTAAAATAATTTTTGCCGTTATATATATACATTACGATAATTTTTATATAAAAAAAAAATTAAAAGAAAAATAAACAATTGCCGTATCTAAAACGATATATTACCTAAATAAGAAAAAAAAATAGCCGCTAATATCATTGCCGCCTAATATAATTTTATTTTATTAGGTGGAGCACACATTGGGTGAAGAAAAGCAAGTTATTAATTGTGAAAAATATCAACCGTTTACGTATGTGGGAAAAAGTGATATATGTTTTAAAAATCAATACTCCCAACCTGTAGTGGAGGAATTGAACGAGCAGCTGAATGCATGTCGCCAATTACTGGCCTTGGAACCAGATAATAAATGTACGTATTCTGTTTCGACCACAAGTATCAATAAAATTTATATATATATATATATATATATATATATATATATATATATATATATATATATATATATATATATACCATTCTGTAAATGTATGTATATATATATATATATATATATACATTTACAGAATGGTAGCAACGATACGACATTAAATTGAACTAATCATTTAAACGTACAAAATAACTTTGACAGGATTCAATCTTCTTAAATAAAAAAAAATCCGAACAAAATAAACGTAATTTAATTGAGATCTGACTTTCATAGTAATGGTTGAACGAACTAGTGCGGCGAGCTTGTTAAAAAACAGGTTGTCTCCTTCGCACTTGTTGTCCACACTCTTTGATCTTTTGGTCAAGGTAAGGTATTACATGCGAAATGGATGGAATTGGGAACGGTCATTCACCCTTCTGTTAGCGCACACTATATACAATAACACGATATAATAGGAATACCACTATTCCAGTTCCGAGATGCACTTCTCTTGAATGACGAACAAAGACTGAATGTCACTGAAACGTTTTATCAATAGGAAGACTAAACCGGAAACAACTCTTGTTTCATGACTTTGTTGCTATAAAATACAAAGCGGAAGTCATTGGCGACAACACTTCTATATCATATATCTTTCATTCGAGACGTATACTAATTTATATTTTTTAATATATATAAAATTACTGAGCAAGGCTCGTTCACTCACGTACTTATTATAAAATTACATGCCTCGATCGACATTACTACATGTAGTTATTGTATGTAGACCATACACTACCTAAATGTGGTAGGAACTGCTACGCTCATACATTTGAAAACAAGTACCGCTAAATAATCGGAATAAACTTATTTCCTCAGCTTGCACATATTTATTAGAAAATGGACATATAGAGCTTAAAATATTAATATATATGTCCAAAATTTGACTCTCGACAGCTTAGTTTTCTATGCTTCTTTTATAGATAATAGTAAAGAAATCCGTTTTGTGTATAAATTTAGCTAAAACCTTCCATTAAAATGCAATGAGCAATATTTTTTTAGATTTTACCCTAATTATTATATTAACTTTGTTACAGGGACTTTACTCACCACTACATTCTTCTTACACTGTATCGACGCAAATTTATATCACAACGAAATAATAGCGAACCTTCGTAGATTAAAAGAAATTGACTACCTACGCGCTGGATACTATTCTGATTTAATGACAAATTGGAGTATCGAAAAACAATTGCCGAAAGATTATAAAGATAACAAGTTACATTTAAAATTAAATGTTGATGAAAAAATAACAAGGCTACCATATATGCAGTATTATAATTTTTGTCAAGTTGTCGATTTGTCTAGTCAAGCTCTTACTTCCAAAGTATTACCAACTCTAGTCAAGTTGCAACATTGCAAGGTAAAAATCTTTTCATATATATAATGTATACATAATCCTCCCTTTATCCCACTCCTAGTGGAGTCGGCACAATGTTATAAATATGTTGTAATATGATTTGGCTACGTATTTTACGACTAGCCGCCTTCCTGACGGTAACTTACCTTAGTTGTATTTTACGACACCTCGGTAAGGAGGGTGGTCTATTCTACTCCACCGGATACCTCACGGCGGGTCAACTTACCAAAGTCGCCTATTAAGACACTTCGGTAAGAAATGAGGGTGGTTTATTCTATAACGGCTTTTTAAAATTGGATACTTTAAAAAAAATTGTGCCCTAATGTATTTTCCCATATTACATTTTTTTACACGTTAAATGATTAATAGAGGTAAACGTTACTTTGCAAAATTCTATGGTACAAAAGTTGTGATAGAATTATTTTGCTATTATGCGTTTTTAAAAATCTTAAAATCTATGTAATACTAAGTGTAGGAAGCAAAACCGTTCTCATTCCTGATACATGCAGGAAAAGATACTGCGAGTATCATAAAACACCAACAACACACTACACAAGCACTACATATATACACTACGACAATCTCAACAAACGTTTCGCCCCATAACCGAAGCATCATCATGAGATACGGTCCACGACAAAATCGCCGCGCCGCATAACACAATTGATTTTAAAATCAATTCATTAATTTTACATTTTAGAAAAATTAAAAAAAAATGTAATAGTATTTTAGGTTCTCTATTGGCAAAAGGAATTATTTAGTTCTTTTAAATTTAATATAATAATTTTAAATTAAACTATTCTTACTGAAATTAAATTTTTATGTAGCCATTGTTGCTTTGGATGCCACGCCCAAGAGCAGAAAATTAAAATATGTACAATTTTTTTTTAAACAGGTACTGAATCTCTCAAACAACCAATTAAACAATTTAGAAGGATTCCCTGGTATAGAACTGTGTGAATTAAATTTGAAGAATAATTCTGCACTAACTGTGGAGCACATTGAAGCTTTTAAAGAAAAACACAAAACTATAAAAATATTATTTTAGTGTAGTTTTATTTATCTGAATACATGTACATATATGAACTATTGTTAATTATTTTTTGTCCAGTTGTCTATGCACAATTATTTGCTGTGGTGCTTAGGACATACAGGGTTTTTTAATAACTATATCTTATTTTTATCAGATTATTATATTTAATAATTTTTGCATATTATTTTAATTAGTCATTACAGAAACTAAGTTAGGTGGCCAATTTTTGTTTACTTTTTTTTTTGTGAATTTGAGGTACAGAGGTGAGGAAATATATAACCTTTACTAATGTTATAAAGATAATTTTTCCGGTTTTACAAATTCACAACTACCTATACAATTATCATATTTGCTTGAATTGTTTTACACATGAATTTATAAATTGTAATAAGGAATAAGTATAGAAAATCAATATAAAAATATGCTAAAAGTATTTTCCATATTTTCAATACTTAAAAAACAATTTGCTTTTGAATAACATTTTAGTCTGCATAATACTTGATTATATAAGAAAAATATTCATAAAAACAATTAAGTACTATGGACCAATTATGATATTAATAAATGATTATAATTACCAGTGTTTATATTTTCGTAATAAATAAACACCATAATTCAATTATTACTTTATTGCTAAATTTTACTTTGTACCTTGCAATATTTTAATTCTTAAAACTATTTACTTAAGTTTAATAAGGGTGAGATTAGATCCAAAGCGGACTTTAATAAGGGATCTTCATCCCAATGTAAATGTCCACAAAGTTCACAAAGTGTGGCTGGCTTACATGATGCTGAAAGTCTACAAACATCATTTATATAAATTGTCGCTCCCTTGCTTGTCACACACACTTTATCTTTACTTTTATTTGTCAATTGTTTTGCTGCCGATTGGCACACATACAAATCATCTCCATCTGAATCACTTAAAAAATTATCATAATATGCATCATCTTCATCATTATCACTTCTACAACTTTCACTATTTTTAAAAAATTCATATTTAATGCACAGGTCTTTAACTTCATTTGGACTCATTTTTGACAAGTTTTGACCATTACAATATAAACACCTTTTTAAAAAGTCACTTTCATCAATTACAATATTAAAATTTGATAATATTTGCTGTAATTGGTCTTTAATATTAACATATTTACAGATGTCTAAAATAAAAGTTTGAGATAATCTAGGAGTAGGAGTTAATTTTAATTTAGCTGTTAAAATGAGTCGATTTTCAGATATAGCTAAATTTACAATGTCATGCCATAACATTGGTGGTGTGGAAACAATTGTATCAATATCACAGTATCTTAAGTAAGCAGTTATATATGCTAATTCAGGCTCAACAATAATTCGCACATCTTTACTATATTTTTGGAAGTTCATAGTAGACTCTTGCAGTCTATCTACAACTTTAGTCTTTTTTATTTTCATTTTTTTTTCAATCATCACATAATTACATATTTCCTCAAAATTTATTTGCTGTTCATTACACAATTTTTTGAGATACCTATAAATATCTAAAAGTACATAAGCGTCAATAGCTGCATAATTAATCTGTGTACTCCTCAATGGTCTTAACTCCCAATTAGAGCACTGCTCAGCTTTTTCTAAAGGGACACCAAAGCAAGCTTGTACCAAAGAACTTAAACTGTTTCCGCCACTATCACTATTACTAGGCAACAATAATCCAAAATTAATAAGACTTTTCCACAATAAACATAAGTCTAATAAACCTTCACCTTTAACTTTTATATTACTTAGACCATTAATTGAAGCCTTTATTTCTTTTAAATCCTGTTCAAGACCAAAACCTACTTTAATTATTTCGGCATTATCTAATAAAGATCTATTAAAACCATACCAGAAACTGGTATATTGCTTACTATTCAAAATGAGTGTATCTATCAAATAAATATAATCATAGGTAGCAATTTGAATCAATGCAACTTGGGACTGCATAGCGCCAAAAGATGGTTTCCATTCACAATCAATACTAACTATGCTGCAATTTACTAAATTTGTAACAATGTCATATAGTTTTTCTGCACTGTTAATAATTATAATGCTACTGTCTGGAAGAGAAAGCTTATAGAAATTCTGTGGGTTGTCTAAATCCTCATCCCACTTTTCATCTGTATCAGGTACTTCTTTCAAAGACAAGTTTTTTAATGCAAGGGGTAAACTGTCCTCAGGCAACTGAAAATGTGATGCCCATCTTAGAGCCTCGTTTGTATCATATTCGATTAACATATCTATAAATTCTTTGGCACATCCACTTTTATGAAGAGAATCTTTGACTAAATCATCCCACACTAAGGAACTAACATTATGTTCAACATATTTTTGATAAATTAAATATCTCAACCCGCCTGTAGTACGATTTTTGCTTAGGTTTTTACATGTTTCTATTGGAATGTTAAACTTATTACATAATCGAGCAACTAATTTTCCAAGTGGTTTATAATGAATTTTATCATACTTCACATGACACACTTTATTATCTTCAATATACTTATGTGCAAAATCTTTAATACTGAAAGTCTTATCCAATAATCTATCCAAAAATAGTAAGAGTGGCCTCACTTGATTGGGACACTCTGACAAATATTCATCAATTATGTTGGGTTTATCTTGAAGAATTAATGGGAACAATAAGTTTTCTACTGGTATCTCATCAAATAACTCCATAGCTATCACAACTTGTGAGGCTAGCTTACAGTTATCATTTCTTACCATGTCCTTGACTATTGGTAATATAGTATCCTTAATAGTATTAACATGGTAAGTTTTAATAACTAAATTAAGAAACTGTTGACTTCTTTGACTTATTCCAATTTGAAAGGCTGGAAGTTTTAATGAGTCAGCTGGGGTCTTGCCATTTGTTTGAGCCCATACATTTATGGATTCTATAATGTAGTAGGGCAAAGTTTTAGTTTTGCAATCTTTAAATTCCTCACATTTGACACTACAAACCAAAGCTACGGTATATGGATCTTCTGTAATCTGAAATAAACATTCAAAGTGACTGTCTGTTGCCGGACTTTTTTTCCATGTTTTCCATGTATATCTCAAATTGTAAAACCACAACTGCGTAGTTTCTTCAAGTTCTGTGTTTACATTTAACTCTCTAAGAGATTCTTCAACTGTTGGAACAATTTTGATATTTTGATCTCTGCGGACAAGACTGTTTAAGTCTGCTTCCATTATGTATGCGAAACTTAGTATTTATTATGCATAAATGACGTAACTTGAACCCATACCTTTCCTAAGTTTAACAACAAAAATAAGTGTTTTGGGATGATGTGAAATACAAGTAAAAAATAAAACAAAATATGTAGGTAATTAGGGTTGTAAAATATCAATTTTTTCAGATAATCGATTATTATTACAAAAAAAGATAATTCCAAATATTTAAATAATAAATTTTAAAAATCGATTATTTTAGTAACGCTCTTTTTCTTTTTACTTTTTTTTCTTGTTTCGTAAAGATCAGGAATCATTGTTGGATGAAATTAATGAAGCCAAACTAAGGATTTACGTCGATTTTTAAAAAAAAAGTGCATCTGCTATTATTTATTGGTAGTTGTCCACTTTAATTAGCCATTACTTTAACTAATTATGTATATTAAAATATGCCATAATTGATATACAAGATAAATGATTTTCTAAAAATCGATTTTTGATGAAAAATCATCGATTATTTTACATCCCTATTGAATACGGACAAGAATCATTTACAGTGTTGCCATCTTAGTGGATTTTCCACTAAAACTGGTGGTTTTAACTACCCACTTAGTGGCCAAATATTGCTTTTAGTGGCTAGTGGTTTTTTTTGGTGGTCTTGGTAAAATATATTGGCAGTTAAAAAGTTCGATTTACTTCCATTTTACGATGATTTTTATATATCTCTTCGTTTTCCTTTTTGAATATGCATATATACATGGGTGTACAATCTTAAATCCGCTGTTTGATCATGGTTGGTGTTAAATGTTCATGAACATATGAATCGGATATGACCATGCCATATTTTTATTTTTAAGAGTACGACCTCGGTCAATAATATTGAGTCAACATTATTTGTCATTTCATACAAAATCCTAATTCATGAGAATCCTAAACAAAAAAAACGTGGTTTCATTCCGGCCGACCTCCAACATCCACTCCAAGACGGAATCACTTCGGGTGGAGGACGATGCTGCGCGTATGGTGCCATCAGCGGGGCATAATTATCTATTATTAAGTGCTGAAATCTGTTGAAACTATCGAAGTGCACCGTTACCACCGAAAGATAATAAAATTGTGATGTGCTATGAAGGAAAAAAGGCCACACTTTAAGCTAATTTCCTCCATGACAATGCTCCGTCACACACATCAAAAAAGGTTCAAAATTACTTTGAGACGCTCAACTGTTAGATGCTTCTCCATACCGCTTATTCACCAGAACTGGCCCCATCCGACTATCATCTGTTTTCGTCGGTGTGCCATTTGCTCGCTGAGCAGCAGTTCGATTCTTACGGGAGACGTCCAAAATTGGCTCGAAAAGTGGTTTGCCTAGTAAAACGAACAATTTTTTTTGGTATGTTATCCATATATTACCTGAGAGATGACAAAAATGTATATTTTGAATGGAGTTATCTTTTTTCCTTCCTATGAAAAAAATGGTATTTTTAGAAAAAAAAGCGGATTTTAGCTTGTATAACTGGTAGATACTTACTTTGCTTGAGTAGGCATAACTGATCGGCAAGAATTAGTCGTCTACGTTTCTCTACACGCGAGGATTTTCCACCTAATATTTTTCTAAACTTATACTTTATACGCGGGGATTACTCACTTCATATTTTTTTCTGAATACTTATACTTAGAAGTTAAAAGGATTCATCGTTCAGTAACGCTCAAGGGCTCATAATTATTAATTTTGGTTTGTATTAACTGAGCGAATTTATTAACGCGTAACTATGCAAAAATCACAATATACCCAACGGGATTCTTCGCTCGTAGGTATCTGAAATACTATGAGGTCGAGTAGCGAAATGTAAATTTTGTGATATTAATTTGTTAATTTTTTTATAAGTAATAATATAGGAAACTAATTATTTGTATATTTATTGTCTTTCATAAAACAAAAATTGTTCTAGTGGAAAATTTAGCGGTGAGCGGTCATTTAGAGTGTAAAATTTCTGTTTGTTAGTGGTTTCTGGTGGTTTTGAAAGTTAAATCTAGTGGGAAGCTTATTGAACTGTTGGCAACACTGATCATTTATCATAAACAAAATCTTTGGTCATTGTTGAAAGTTGTCGTATCATTCATTCTTTTTTAAACAAATTTACTATAAATAATTCTATAAAATTATCATCCTCATCTTCAAATTTAATTATTTCGTTTCTTGAAAATCTGGAAAATGGAACTTTCAGCAGAAGGAAAAACTCCAGAATACATGGCATTAGCTGGTATAAAGTTTAAGTTATCACTTCCTCAATTTAAAAATAATCTTCAACTCAAAGAGCAGTTACTGCAAGGAATAAAGGCTGGTAATATGGCTCCGTATTATAAAGAAGTCTGTACTGATTTTGGGTGGAACTTCGATCAGGAGCTATATGATGGAATGGTTAAAGAGAATCAAGATCGGCTTTCCAAGTTCGAAGATGATGACTCAGAGACACCAGTCTGGCAAGATAGGTAAGAATATCTGAATAACAGTATCTATTAAACTAATAGTACCTGGGTGACCGAGCCTTGCTTGGTAATTTCTCAAATGATGTAAAAATAATTAAAAATAAAATTGCAAAGAAAAATTAAAAAATTATAGGGCAGGTGGGGCTCGATCCTAGGTATTTTCACCTCTTTAGACCGCACGTTCCCCAAATGAACCACCATGACTTTACGTTTGACAGCAAAAGATATTGAATGGTTTCAAAGTACATTTTAAAAAAATTCAAAAAGAGTCCGAAATCAGGGATAAAACGAACTTTTTTTTTAAATAAAACTTATCTAGATCGATTTTCCTCCCCCAAAATCCCTACATGCTGAATTTCAGGACAATCGTTGGAGCCGTTTCCAAGATTCCGAAAAAATAAATATACATGATTAACTCATTTAAATATTAAAGATATTACAATTTATTTAATATCTATTGATATAGAATTGAAGTTTATTAATTATTATAAATTTAAACAATAGCATTGATTAATAATTAACTTAATTCTAAAAAAGATGAATGTTCATGAAATAATCTTAATTTTTATATGAATTGTAGTTTCTTAAATTCATTTCTTGATCACTTGCAGATTGGACTATTTATGTTCTATTGGCGATAAAGATGCTGCTACCACCCTGGCTACAACAAAATATGAAGATTCAACATTGACTACAAATAGACGTCTGGATGCAGTATTTGCCTTATTCAGAATTGCATATTTCCATGGATGTAATGTTAAAGATATGGGAAAGACAATTAATAAGGTAAAAAGGTATTACTCACAGTTGCTCCGTTCTTCTCAGACCCCTAAAACCTCTATAACTTAAAATACACACCTCTACAAATTTAAGTTACGTAAATTAGTCATTTCAATGTTGAGTCTCAATAACTTATAGAAATGTGTTGAACACACTTTATAACTTAAACTATCTGCCATACTAATCTTGAGGTCAATGCTTATACCATACATTTAGTAACTAAAAGAAAAAAATATATTATATTATTATTCTATCGGGTTACCCTGACTAGTTTTGAACCCATCTGGGTCACTTGTTCATGAGCTCTCTACAGTACGTTATCGCGACGGGAACTGTGTACAGCAGCTCTCTGGGCATGATTTGTGCCATAAAGAAATGGCATAAAAAGTCAGTTTCTCCAATTATATTTTTTATATTTATAATCATCATCACATCCTACTGCCCTTATCCCCTTCTAAGTGTGATCTGCACAACATGTTATGAACATGCCAACAAATGATTTAACTGTGTTTCTACGAGCAGCCGCCTGCCTGACATCAACTTATCTTAGTCATATTTTACAACACCTCCGTAACAAATGAGGGTGGTCTATTCTACTCAGCCAGATCTCACATGGCTAATTTTTATGATATATTATAAATATTATTTGATGATTCAATATTCTATACTGTTCTTTCATATGTGTTTTGAAAATGTAGAAACAGTTAATTTGTATTTATAATATATATTATATACATTTTCATATAATTATAATATATATATATTTTCAGGCTCATGAACTTGTCGACAAAGGTGGTGATTGGAGATCCAGAAATAAACTAAAGGCTTATGAGGCGATATATTGTCTTGCAGTACGAGACTACAATCATGCTGCTGAACTTTTTATTGATTGTGTTTCAACTTTTGAATCCTATGAGCTTGTTGATTTTGGTAAGATGATTTTCATATCCATTATACTCAGCAGTGTGGTATCCGGCTGAATAGAATAGTACCACCCTCATTTCTTACCGAGGTGTCGTAAAAGGCGACTAAGATAAGTGACCCACCGTGTGGTATCCGGTTTAGTAGAATAGACCACCCTCTTTCTGACCACGGTGTCGTAAAATACGACTGAGGTAAGTTGACGTCAGGCAGGCGGTCGGTCGTAAAAACGCAGCCAAATCATGTGACAGCATGTTTATAACATGTTGTGCCAACCCCGCTTAGAGTGGGATAAGGGCAGGAAGATTATGATGATTTTCATATCCATTATAAGGCTTCATTACAAGTTTATTACAGTCTGCGACTTTGTTATCTGTTTTGTATGAAGTCTGTAATTGTAATCATTAGTCTCTTGTCATTGTCATTATATGACACAAAGAGTTTTAATTATGAATGTGAATGAATGTATGACTAGAGGGATGTCAAAAAAAGATATAAGAATGGTGTGCAGAATGTTATATATAAAAGAATTATCCTCACTTAGAGTGGTATAAGGGCAAGAGAATGATGATGATTCCCTTGTATTAATCCCATTCTAAGGGTGTTTTTTTCTTCCATTCTCTCCTATCATTCGTCCACTCTGGTGGAACTGCTTTCATATGCATGTAATACTTCACACAATCCAATCATCTCTTTTTAGTCCTTCCTCTAGTACCATATATTTCTAGTAATATTCTATACCATTTAAAATGCAGTTAAAACTGATAAATTTGTTAATTTTCAGGTACAATCATACAATATTGTGTATTAGCATGTGCTCTAGCTTTGGAGCGTCATGCATTACAAGCTGCATTGCGCAGACAGGGTGCAGCTGTCCAGGCATTGCGCTCACGCTTCCCGGAACTCAGGGAGTTGGTGGAATCCCTACATGAATGCAGATATGCCGACTTTATGAAGAGTCTTGCATGGGTAAGATTTCTTTAGAGCTGATACGAATAAGGTAATTTGTTGTCGGGCAGGACGCCGGTCGTAAAATACGTAGCCAAATCATGTGACAACAGGTTTATAACATGTTGTGCCGACCCCACTTAGAGTGGGATAAGGACATGAGGCTGATGAGGATGAGCCTGGATCTACGTTGGTTTCGCATAAGATGTGTTTCGTGTTATAAGAACCCTTATTATGCAACGGTATCATAATCTAGTAATATAATATTGATCATTTAAATCTTAGAGTAATTTTTTTAACAAGTGTTAATTTGGAAATACTCAGGTGGAAACACAAATCTGCGTGGATCCAGTGTTTCGGCCGCACTACCAACACTATGTACGCGAGGCGCGTATAAAGGCATATGTCCAGTTGCTTCGCGCCTATCGATCACTGAGTCTCGACAACATAGCTGACACATTCGGCGTCACCCGTGAGTTCGTCGAGGAGGAGATCTCTTCGTAAGTTCGCATAAATTATTATTAACAATTATTACTTTACATAAAAGTAACGGCCTGTTACGTTACGAAGGGTTGGAGCTAAGACCTACCACACTGCCAATACGGATAGATAGATTACACATATCCTCAGGTTTCTCTAGTGATATGCAGGTTTCCTAACGATGTTTTCCTTCACCGAAAAGCGTGTGATAAATTGCAATTATCAATTAAACACATACGTTTTAATAGAAAAACTCATTGGGGCCTTGGGTTTGAACTCCTGACCCTCTCGAATGAGTCGCACGGTCACACCGCTGGGCTATCACAGCTTATATAAAAAGGTAATCATCATTATATAATTTATAGAATTAGCCATTACTTTGCGGAGATTCATAATACAAATGTAATAGTAAAATTAATTTGCTATAATCCGCAATAAAGTAAAAAAGGAAAATATATATAATGTATTATAAATAGTATCTGGGTGACCGAGTCTAGCTCGGCAATTTTTTAAAAGATATAAAAAAAGGAAGAAGTCGCCGATACCAATGAGTTTTTCTGTTAAAACTTATGTCTAATTGATAATTACAATTTATCACACGCTTTTCGGTGAAGGCAAACATCGTGAGTAAACCTGCATATCTCTAGAGAATTCTAGAGATATGTGTAACCTACCACTTACCTGCTTACTTATTTACCTTTTTATATAATCTGTTATAGATTTACTGCAGCGGGTAGGTTGCAGTGTCGTATAGATGCAGTTGCGGGCTGTGTGGTGACCGGCGCGGGCAGAGGCGCCGACGCGGACCGTTCCCAGCTGTACCAGGCTACCATACGCGAAGGTGACTTACTCCTCAACCGTGTTAAGAAACTTGCTAGCGTTATCAACTTCTGAGATTTCATGATATCCTAGTACTCGATATTGTAACTTGTTTGATTAAAGATAGTAAAAAAATATGTTTCGATTATTTTCATTAATTATATTTATTATATAATTATATATTATTAAAGTGCTTAAAGCCTATTTTGATTTTTTTTACTACAATAATTACATAACAACATCTGGAGGAAAAATCTTAGCCTTATTCTGGTTTTGATAGGAAAGTTCAACAGTTTGTTACAGCATTTAATCTGCAATTAAGGTAATTATAAGCTGTGCTAGCCCACCGTGCGACTCTTACGAGGAGGTCACGGGTTCAAACTCGGGCAGACACCAATGAGTTTTTCTGTAAAACTTATATGTATAATTGATCATTTCAATTTATCACACGCTTTACGGTGAAGAAAAATATCGTGAGGAAACCTGCATATCTCTAGAGAATTTTGGAGATATGTGTAACCTACCAATCCGCACTGGAGCAGCGTGGTAGGTTTTAGCTCCAAACCTCTCAAAAAACGGAGATAAGAGGCCTATTCAGCAGTGGGTAACAACATAGTAACAGGCCGCTACTTACTAAGGTAATTAGGCATGTGCTATATAAATATACTAGCTGTGCGTGCGGCATTTCCAGCTTGGAAATCAGTGTCACAAAGTTTTTCCCGCGTAAATCCCAATCCAGTATAAATTTTATCATAATTTACTATTATATTATTAACTAAACCTTCCTCAACAATTACACTATTTTTTAGAAAAAACGGTAGAACAATACGTTCAGTAGATTTTGAGAAAATCGATCACATACAGACAGACAGTTTTAGGGGACTTTGTTTTATAATAATGTATAGATGTCTAATAATTTGGTTTAATTATTTAGTACTAGCTTTTACCTGCGACTTCGTTCGCGTAGACTGTTGTGTGATAGGTCGATAATAATGGCGCTTTTCAATGTCATCCTCTTCCTGTAGAATTAACCTGGTTTCTATAGCCTATATGTTATTCCGGTATATAAGGAATAATTGTGCCACATTTCATCGATATTGGTTCAGCGGATTCGCCGTGAAAGAGTAACAAACATACATCCATACTCACAAACTTTCACGTTTATAATATTAATAGGAAAGGATTTCTAGTAATATTGTTAATTTATTTAGTATTTCATTAAAATAATTCAATGATTTAAATTTATTTATTATTAAATTTAAATGTTTGTCATATAGGTACTTTAATCGGATCTTATCTTTTTGGAATAAAGTTGACTGTTTCTTTATTTGCTCATTGATATGGTCAAAAAAGTATAAACAAAAAAAAAGGAAACAGGTGACGGATAACAAAAAAGAAAAGAATTATTAGTATAATTGTTTTTTTTTTAAATAATTTGAATACTTTTTGGACATTTACATAAACATTTAATAATTTACAATGAATATTTATACTGACATGGACATGACACATCATATTCATGGCTAAGACTACTCTAGAACTATTTGCAACTTCAAAATTATAACTTGTAGGTGCTATGAGAATTTACTCTAAACAACTAAACTGATTCGGAGACCTAACGCCTCGCAAGCGTCACGTAATACTAAGAGTGTATGCATGATTTATAATTTTATAAATAATTTAGCAGGACATTTATACACAACTACAGTGATATAGAAAATATTCATCGTTCTTTAATAGCTAACAAAATTGTGTTTTCAATACAATTTACATCGCAAGCATCGTAAAATGCATATTTGGAAAGAAAAGTTTCACTGGAAACGGTTTATGGCTCAGTCTGTTCAGTAGTACTGACAAATCTAAATTATTTCGTCGTTTCAAATATCAAACAGTCGTTCATGCTTTACAACGATATGTCGAAGTATTCTAAAGCAATATAATAGCTATGACTCTAAACACTTACATCTATATAGACCTCAAATGCAAATACTTTTTTAATTTACATGATATGAATATGTCATTAACCCCTATTACAATAATATAAATGTAGAGATTAGAGTATACCTAGAGTGGCAATTGTTGATTGGATTCCTTTTTTAAATTTCAGTAAGTTCTTTTACATGGAAAATTTCGTTGTATAAGGAGACTCGAAACCGATTTCAATTAAAAAAAAATAATGATTTTACCGGTGCATAGGTAATATCGGATACCTAAATATAACCTACGTATAATAGATAAAACTATGTACTTCCTAAAGAATCTCCTCATGTTGGAATGTGATTTGAGAAAAAATCATGCATGTCGCACTCCAGTTACTGATATAATATAAATACAATACAATTAATTTAATATCTATGTCATATGATTAACTATTCGTTCATTACAATATATAATACAATTTTATATACAATTAAAGATATATAGATTTATGAATTTAATTAATTTTTGGGATAATTTATAATAATTTTTGATGTCATAGCACATTAGGCCGCGCCCCCGATAGATGTAAATCTATAGCTACTTCCGAATGGCATTCCGGTATAAGGGCGCGGCTCACAATCGTGCACTATCACAGAGTAATGACATAAACGCGGGACTCACGAGTTCCCGATTGCCCCAGCCCCGTACTCTACGTATATAAGTTACCTACATAATACTAGGCGTTATAATAACTCGATACACAGCGCTACATTCAACACGAAATTACACGATATCGAAATACGCAACTTTCTTTTCGAAAATTGTATTCAGTCCGTTGCACATAAATTATGATGATGACTTTTCAACAAAGTTCACAACGACCATAACTTGCACAAAATCAGCCGCTTCTGGCTCACCACTAAAAAGTTGATTATTTTGGAATGTGTCTGGGTGCCTGTAATTTTACTGGTTTCCTATTGATCTATACGGTGAGGCCTTCAGTTCTCGCTGGTGGTGGTAAAGAGGCAAGCGGATGTGGATGTGGTAGGGTCGCGGGTGGCGACGCCTGCGCCGGGTTGGGCGCATGCGCGGGAAGGCCGCTTGCAGCTCTATAATGCTCCCTTTCACTCTCCTCACGCATTTGCCGACTCCTTTCCGCTAATTCCCGCCCTCTCTCAGCCAGTTCACGCATCGCAGCCTGACGTTCATCACCCCCTTCGAGCGATGGCGGCCTTTCCAGAGGAGATGCAGCACCCGGTCTTCCTGCACCAAATGCTCCAAAGCCGAGTAAACCGGGAAATTTGCTGGCTACCCCGTTCTGTCCGGCATTTTGTTGTATAACAGATATCTCGTTCAGCTGTTGGAAGAAAAATAATTCTTTCATAATTGAACATATAGTGGTAGAAATAATGTAGCACAAGGTATACGAGAAAATGGCGATGTGTGCAGCGGGTTGGGTATAATTGAAATATCTTGCAGAAAGGTTGTTGTAGCTGTTAATTCAATTTTAATGAACGAAACAGCACGCGTGCAAGTAACTCAATAGTTTATTGTAAAGTAAAAGTATTTTCACCTTTTGTTGCATGCCGTTGAGGAAAGGTGCTGGTAGGTATGGATAGAAGAGATCCGGGCGCCGCAGCAGTTCGTGCGGTTCGTGCAAAGGTCGAGGTGGCAACTCTAAAGACATTCGACGACCGCGCCGAGACGCTCCTCCGCTCCACATGTGTGTGCCCATATGAACCTGTTAATCGATTTAGATACATATCTTTTATGTTGAAATTTAAATCAAAAAGTTCTTGTCTCTGTGTGATTATGGTTAGATTGGTTTAGATGATTATTCTACCTTATACGGTACACTCGTTTTTACTCAAAGCGTCTATCGATATACATCTAATCCGTACAACAGGGTATTTATATTTTTGGTAATAATTTATTATTACTGCTCAAATGTATTTTTCAACATCATGAAAGTACATCATTAGTCGCTTGGAACAATGGATAAAGCAGATGATTTGTACCAGAAATTTGCAGGTTAAAAGGCAATATGTATCACTCTTTTAAACAGAGAGAACTTTTCACATCAATAATATATTAATCACATCAATCACATCAATAGAATATTAATAGGTTGTTATTTTACCTTATATCAAATAAACTAGTACTTTCATATTATATACCAAGGTTATTATTACCTTAAGGTTGCCTTTGGTGGTAAATGCCTTTTGACACACGGCACATCGGAACGGCTTGTCTCCCGTATGTGTACGCATATGTATCTGTAAGGCGGACGACGAGGAGAAGTTCTTCCGGCAAACACCACACAAGTGTTTCGAAGATGCAGACGGTGGCGGATGACTTGGGATATTCGGCACTGTAAGATATAAAAAAAATGTTTGAATTATGATAACATTCATTTACCTATTCATTAAACTTTGAAGGATAATGTGACTTAGGTCCGCTTTGATAAAAGCTTTAGGTTTTTGCTCTCTTTGTGCCTTGTGTTATTTATAGGTATATCAAGTTATACATTGTTTTCTATGTTTCTATTAATTAGAAAGGCTATTTTAATTGTACTATAAATTGATAATTTCTTCTTAATAGTTACTTAAATTTTTTATTTACAACAAAAATGTACCAGTTATATCTATCTTAAATTACTAACACGCTAGGACTATACAAATATTTGAAGTATGTATAATAGTTACTTAATATTCGTTCGTAAATATTTCATTCAATAATTTTATTTCTCTTCTTCTTTTTGTCTCTGGGCAATTTTCATATTTTTATTCTATGTCAAGTAGTTATGAACGATATGTAGGTAGTTTTGAAAACGCTACTCGCCGATCGGTTCGTTTGTCGCCGTGCGAGTGTCTACGTGAGCGCGGAACGTTCGCTAATGGCGCTTGATCGCTATACATAATTCGTATCAAATTATAGTTAATGTATCGTATCAAATTCATTGTAAAATATTAAACAATTCGTCTGGGACTTGTAATATTAAGTGCAGTGCTTAACTTTAAAGTGTCGTGTCGAGTTTCGAACTCGTAATAGTGTTAGTGTTCGTTCGAGTAACATTCCCCTGGCGTCACTAGGAACGGCCGGCCGCCGGCGCATATTGTGGACTTTGAACTTTCTAGTGCATGCTAGCAGCACAACGGCATCGAAAGGTAGGTGGTGTTAAGTTGTTACTTCTTATCGGTGATAATTGCCCAGAAAGAAATAGTCAAAGCCCTGAAGTCCCGTATACAGTCCACTAAACTATCAATCAGCGATCTATGGTCCAGAGGCCTCCTTTTAATTAGGGAACATTTCGCACCAATATTCCTTACCCACCCAGCGGATTTTTTTTTGTACAGTACAAATTTACTTAGAATAGGATAAATTAAAGAAAAAGAGGTAAAAAGGAGCCACATCTCACCAGTAGGTCTTTTGGGCAACGGTGGCATGTCGATGGGGCTTGGGTGTGACATTTGTGGCGGAGGGTGCGCTTGTGGTGATCTTTTGAGATCCAATTTTTCAGGGGATGACCGTCTATCAGGACTGGGGTCCCGACCTTCCTCACTGGGCGGTCCAGATGGTCCACTAGGCCCCTTGTCGAAACCAGGCGGCATATCCCGGATCTTGTGCGTTAGCATATGTTGTTTCATGTTACCCTGGTAATTGAAGAAAGAGATTAGTGTATTTATATGCTACCTATTTTAATATAAAGCGCAGAATAACGACCCTTTTTCACAAAAGTTACAAATAAAAGCAAAAAGTTTTATCTACCCGTTGGATAGTATTTTGTTCTAAATAGAAATGAAGTTTTTGAGTTTTTAGCGAGTAAGGTAGTTATTAAAAAAATAAGTTAATTTGTTAGTACGTAAGTACTTTTGACTGCAAATTAAAAAGAAAATACAACGCGGAGTTGAAATTAAACAAGCATAATTAGTAAATATTGTACTGCGGCAATTTTATTAAATTAAATGTACTCAATCTACTAAGGCAATTAAGTTAAGACAAGCAATTATAAGATTTATTTTGACACTTTGCAACATTTTGTTTCGAAAATCCGTTTTAGACGCTCCAACAACGTTTTGTTGTAAGTACGACAAAGGTCCGACATATGTAAGTTATACGGGTGTATAAAAAAAGTTGTGGTCGAAACAAAAGGTCATAGAGGGTCGTTAAGGTAGAGTCCACGCTCAGGCGTCGCTCTCGCATACCGGATAGACGAAGGCGTTCCAGAGGTCCAAAGCAGTGGCGTGCGGCGGGCGGGGTGCGCGCGCGCGCCTTCCGCACCGGCAACCGCCGCCACTGCTCTGGAACCACAAATACACACACATTTACGCACACGCTTACACAATATAAGGGATTAATGGGGAACAATGTATGAAACAATATTACAGGGTAAAAAAGTAATAATAAAATTATTTCGCTATAATCGTCATTTCATTTTGTCGTGGATTCTTATCTCGTAATGATGCTTCGGTTGCGGGTAGGGATGTGTCATGAAGTAGAAAAATCGATTAATAAATAATAGATTTTTTTAAATCTATTTTTGTTGAAACTGTTGCCTTTTTTAATATTAATAATTAATTACAATAAAGGCTAATTAAAGTGGACATTTACCAAGAAATAATAGATTGCTGTTTGTGAAATTCGAATAAAATGTGTAGTTTGGCTACATTGGTTTCATCCAACAATGAATAGCTAATATTAAAAAATAAGAAAAAAAGTTATAAAAAAGGGGATAATTAAAATAATCGATTATTAAAAATCGATTATTTAAAAAAATAATCAATTATTTTTAAAATCGATTCTTTTTTATCATACTTAGTTGCGGGGCGAAACGATTGCTGAGTTTGTGATAGTGAATGTGTGTAGCGCTTGTGTATTGTGACGATGGTGGGGGTTTGTGCATGTGTTGTTACGAATTCGTAGGATTCGTAGATTGTCGAATCTCCACTTAGCATTATAGTTCCAGTTAGCAGTCGTCGGAGATTGTCGAATCTCCAGTTAGCATTATATATATTTTCTATTTTAGTATATCGCCGATTATAGCAAAATAATTTTATTATTACTTTTGTATTGTGGATCTCCGCAAAGTAACTCCTAATTCTATAAATTATTATAGGGTAACAAAAGTTTATGGAAAGTATTAAAATGTGGCACTTATATGTGATTTTTATTACATTAAATGGGTAAACTTGAGTACTAACTAACCGAGTAAGTCGAGCGCACCAGTTATTCATAGGCGTTATAAGTTTAACTTCTGAGTTATATCATTTTATTTATTCTAAAGTAACTAATCTAAACTAAATTCGTATTGTATTTTAAATAAAATTAATATTTTTGTCTCTTCTGTCAAATAGCTTAAAAAGATTAGTTTATTGTTATTTTGGAACTAGATAGCTATTTGCGTGATACTCATAGCTAGAATGTTTGAATTTGACGATATCCCTTTTTATACTGAGTCTGACATGATATGACTGAATAACAACATTTTATTATAATGCGTGCTTATTGGTATTAAGGCTTATTAAGGATATTCCATATCCTATCCTGCTAATATTATAAATGCGAAAGTTTGTGAGTATGGATGTATGTTTGTTACTCTTTCACGGCGAATCTTATGAACCAATAATGATGCACTTAGGCACAATTATTACTTATACACCGGAATAACATAAAGGTTATAGAAATCCTGTTAATGGTACAGGAATAGGATGACATTGAAAAGCGCCATCTATTATCGAGCTATCACGCGACATACAGTCCACGCGAAC
Source organism: Morpho achilles (assembly GCA_947086495.1). Classification (NCBI taxonomy): domain Eukaryota; kingdom Metazoa; phylum Arthropoda; class Insecta; order Lepidoptera; family Nymphalidae; genus Morpho; species Morpho achilles. The sequence continues at coordinate 11,288,380 of CAMTZB010000007.1, read as the reverse complement.
GAAGTCGCGAGTAAAATCAAGTTTTCTATATTTGTCTCCACTTTAGACATGGCCTATTTTTTCTATTTTCTCCAATTCAGTATGTATAAGGTACGAGAACACTTTTTGGACATGGATTTTCTTAACAAACGCGCATTATAGCAAAATAATTCTATCATAATTTTTGGACTATGAAATTCCGTGAAGTAACGCCTAATTCTATAAATTATGTAACCATATTGCGTTTATGTATATCGGATATTTAATACTTAACGATGACCTTCAAATAAATAAGTCAATCAAAAATTGATTTAAACTTGTTTTAACAATTAAATATTATTCATTAAGAGTATCTGTAAGCACATAAATAAATGATAAGAGACATAAAGTACAATAAAAAGATGAGAAACAAATTTTTATACATTGTACCCATAATATTAGTAAGTATAATTGATACTTATTTAATATTCTTATATCGTCATATATTATTAAAAATATGTACATATACTTATGTTAATTTCCTATTTAAATTTAGTCGAGGTCAATATTCAAATTACTTATTTTTTACAAAATATTTAGTCTGTAGATATGACATCCACAATGGTTGATTATAATTTCAAAAGCGTTAGTTCGTTCATAATAGTGCCATTTCATGTTGCTTTTTGTATTTAGTTTATCATAAAATCAATTGAATTTTCTTACAAGTTTTTTTTAATTACTTGCTTTTCTACGTAGTTATTGAACCGTAAAGAGTAGTGCATCGTTTCCCAAAAAATGAGCTCTATACAAAATTGCTAGGCATCTTATAAATGTAAAAACTGAAGGCACTATTTTTCTGGTAGCAATTATCGTCGTATCATTTACTTATAAACCTTACCTAACGGATTTCAATAAGTCCGTGCTTTCGTATTATACAATAACCGTCATTATAAAAATAGTTACTGGGTGCTGGAGCGAGGCACAGTTCGACGCCTCTGCGAGATCAAAACAGTAACAAGGAGACTTTAATAATAATCACGACATATTATAAAACAAAATCGCATTCTTTGTTTGTTCATATATCCCTATGTATGCATAAAACTTTAAAACTACGCAACAGATTTTGATACGGTTTTTGTAGTATATAGAGTGATTCCAGAGGAAGGTTTGTATGTATGATAACATTCAATACGGAGTAGAGAAATACTGTAATTTTTGAGGTTTCTGTAAATAATTACATTTTTTTCCGCTTACATTGCAAACGCAGGCTAAACCCTACGAGATTTATCAAATTGATGTACTAAGTATTTGTACACCTTGAAAAGGTCCACAGAAAAGTCCGTGATGGTATATGTCTATCTCTTATGGATAACCCACTATAGCATTTTTGACATTTACATTTTACGAAAAATAATGCCTTATTTTTGAAGCAATTTTTATACAATACAGCATTAATCCTTGTCCAATTAAGTACCTTAAATAAATATTTGATTTAATATAGATCAATATGGCCGTTTATAGCATGTAATTTAAGTGAACATTTTCGGAGATATTACAGATTTAAAATGCCGCGAGGACGCCGCGCTTCGCCCTATAACACCTCGACTTTAGCAGCTATGTCGCTCTTTCAAGAGTTTGTTTAAAGACATTCTGTAATTAATTGTAAAGATAAAATACATAGGGAAAATTTAAAAGTAAATAAGTAAAAATGTACTATATGAATTTAGATATTCCAAAGAGATCAGGAAATCTTGGTATAGGGAAAGGAAATTGTTTTTCTCCAAATTTAACGCGTGCGGGCCACGGGCAGTAATGAGTAAATCAAAACTACTGGATCGATTACCAGTGCGAAGCAGGGGCAGGCCGCTATATATGGGACAATTTCTAGAAGCGGCGGTAACGGTTAAAGTAAAGGACTTGCGGTCGAGAGGTCGTGGTTTCGAATCCCGGCCATTGTACTACTATATGACTACTTCGAAAACAATTCGACTTTAAATTATAAATTTATTAATTAGTTTTTGCAATACATTATTTCTATTTTCTATTCAACTCGTATACATGACACAGCATGAAACTACTTTTGATTATATTATGTGGTCGTATTCAGTTTAGAGCTTTTATAATTAATTGAATTTTGTGATATATATTACGTTCTATTATTAACGGTTCTTATGTAAATAAGGTAAATACCGTGTATTCGTGATTGATTTTGAAAATTATGTTAAAATATATTTTTTCACACTCTTCTTCCAAAAATACGATCGATGGACATTTGGTATATGAATTTTTAATGAATATAAATCTATTGTATATAAATAGAGTCAGTAGGTTGTTTTGTTTGTAATTTACAAATATTTGCAGTCATTACTAAGAAACGGTGTTTGTAAATATTTAACAAATTTTATTTATATTCGGTTCGTTTTGTCGCCGTGCTTGTGTCTACGTGGGTAAACAACGTTCGCCAAAAGCGGCTCCATCATTATACATACATAATTTATATCAAATTATTTTAAACATTAAAAATCATCCGGGACTTGCAATATTATGTGTCTGGCTTTTAAAGTTTCGTTTACGTAGTGTTACTATTCGTTCGAGTAACGTACACCCTTGGCGTCACAAGAAACGGCTGGGCGCTGGCGTATAGCATGGACATCGGACCTTCCATTACATTCAATGCATGGTGGCAGTATAACGGGATTGAAAGGTGGATGGTACTAAGCTACCAATCAGTGATATTTTGTGAATTGCCCTGAAAATAGTTTAAAACCTGAACCCCCCATACAGTTACTACCAACCAGTGATCTAGGTCCACGGACCAGGTTTCCTATAATAAAAAAACCTTTCGCTCCAACGGGATTACATACAGTAGATAACAATTTATTCCGCCTTGGTACGTTTTGGGATAATAAAAAAACCATGGAGCTGTTTTTGCAAAGAAATTAACTGTTTTATAGTTTCCAAAAACTCATTAATCAGTCAAGATATAGTATTACGCGAGTGCTGAGAGGCTTTTTCATTAGTTGATTTATTATACTCGCAAGGATACGATACCGACTTACTCGACAAGTTTTTACGAATGCTTCGATCTTGCTTACAATTAATATAATAATTTATTTAAATGTTTACTGTTATATTTTATATCTTAGGTTAATCATCATCCTCCTGCCCTTATCCCACTCTAAGTGGGGTCAGCACAACATGTTACAAACATATTGTCATATGATTTGGCTACGTATTTTACGACCGGCCGCCTGCCTGACGTCAACATACCTTAGTCGTATTTTACGACTCCTCGGTAAGAAAGAGGGTGGTCTATTTCACTCAACCGGATACCACACGGTGGGTCAACTTACCTTAGTCGCCTTTTACGACACCTCGGTAAGAAATGAGGGTGGTCTATTCTACTCAGCCGGATACCACACGGCGGGTCGACTTACCTTAGTCGCCTTTTACGACACCTCGGTAAGAAATGAGGGTGGTACTATTCTATTCAGCCGGATACCACACGGCTTATTTTATATCTTAGGTTAATCATAGTATCGAAACAGAATTATACTCCGAACTTGCCAAAAATAGACAATCTCAAATAAGTTAGCCAACTATTTTTTTTTTAAACCAATTTTCAAACCAGTAGTTCTGTTGACAATTCAAAAGAACTCGAAAAGGTCTTTTTGAATAAATCAATTTTTTAATGAGTTTTTTTTTAACCAATGAGCGAATGTTATTTAAGCTTCGTAACTCATAAAAGATAGCATAAACTATAGAATATTATATTGGTATATACAAGATATATAACATCGTGTCAAATATATATTACAATAAGGTCAAAGAAGTATTAATATGAATAAAAAAGCAACAAAAATAATATTTAAATAAATTATAAAATGAACAATGATAAATCAATATTTAGGAATTTCAAATTTAATGTGTAAATTTTAATATTAAAGATTGCAGGTAAAATTCCGATATTTAGATTCAATAAAACGCTGAGGAAGATCTGAATAATTGATACAGTTCAGTGTGAGCATTCGGCGCAGGCGAGCAGCGACACTTATTGTAATTTCAAATGCTCTTGTAAGGTTCTATTAGATAAGCCCGCGCTACCTTGTTCTATGGTACGCGCTACAACTGATTTGCAAGGCATTGGGAGCTTAGTAATACACCATAATTCGCTAGTCAACACGATTTGTTATTGTTGTGTTTTAAAGATTTCTTTGTTTTTATTCTGCTTTTATTATAAATAAGCTGTGATAGCCCAGCGGTGAGACCATACGACTTTCGAGGGCTACGAGATCAAACCCCGGCACCATAAATAAATTAATATAAATATAAAAGTTAGCTTACAAAGATCTCTGTCGAAAGGTTAACCGTTGTACTCCTTTTAACAATAGTTTTCTAATTTTTTTCACATAAATAATGATAAATGAATATAATTATAAAAGGAAAACTTAATCCCAATGCCCGAATAGTAAGAGTAAAGTAAGTAGCGGCCTGTTACTATCCCTCTGCTGGGAATAGTCCTCTTTTCTCCGTTTTAACAAAATTGGTGTCTGCCCGGGTTCGAACCCGTGACCTCCTCGAAAGAATCGCACGGTGTTACCGCTGGGATATCGCAGCTTTTTTAGCCCGAATAGTGATAGCCCGTAACTCTTTATGGGTAGATTCTAACCCCAGAGTGGCACAATTTTACATATCTCTTGAGATGTAATTATAAATGTTATTGAAAACCCGATTATAGAAATATAATATATCTTAGCTAAATGAAATTCCAAAGAAAAAGTTGCTCCATTTCTAGAAATTACGTATCCTTTCTATAAATACATTAGAAGTCACAATTTACGACTACACAGGATGTATAAATCACTAGACTATCATAGTTTATCTTTTAACTCGTATTAATTGCAACTGCAAGTTAAGGTTGCATACACTAACTTAGTCTTCAATCTATGGGATGGCTTATCACTGATTTAACTTCTTCTAAAACAGGGGTGTCTTATGTTTTAAATTGGAATTTGAGTGGAATGTAAATAGGTCAGGCTATCGCAGTGGAGTAGCTAGGGAATGAAAGACCCAAAAAGAAAATAGGACCCCATCTAAACTATCTAATTGTTAGGTCAAACTCAGAAGGGCCTAGGGCCTCCGGTGCTAGGGGGCCTCGGAGTATTGCCCCCTCTAGCCCTCCAATAGCTACGCCACTGGGCCACCGTCTGTTCTTGGCAGGTGCATTTTTTAATGTTTATACATGTAACTTCCCAACCAAAGGTAAGTAATGAGATATGTAAAACCGGATAAATCGAAAATTATGTTATAACCTAAAAATTATGTTATAACCTACCAATCCGCATTGGAGCAGCGTGGTAGGTCTTAGCTCCAATCCTTCTCTCCCACAACGGAGAGAAGAGGCCTATTCTCAGCAATTATGTTAGCAAATTAAAACAATTATGAAAAATCCCATTTCACATATGTAACCGCGTTTGGTTGGATTAAAAAATCCTATTACTTAGACCTACCATGCTTTTTATACGGATGGGTAAGTTAGACACGATCCAATACCTACATGCAAGTTTCCTTGTTATATTTTTCCTCAACGAAAAAACAGTCATAATTTGTAACTATCAATATTAAAAGTTTTAGAAGACATAGTACTACGCATTCTTTCGAGGGTAAAGCAATCTGCCTATATTTGGTTACAACGGCTTTATCTATAGTCAAATTTTATTATAAAGAAGTATAGACCTCAACCAAAGCTTAATCACTATTGTTATAGAAGAAGACATGCTATATTTACATTTGGTAAATATAGCATGTCTTCTTCGTAATTCATTCTAGAATATTCCCAGTTTTAACAGTGACAATAACAATTTTATTACCGCGTATATATACTGTTTAGGTCGCTAGTTCAATTAGGTGTACAACTAGAAACCGCAATCTACTACTAATTGTAAGAACCCAATTCTTAGCAACTAATTCGTAAAGGATTTAGTTACGCAAATTTTATCAATAACTAATCAACAAAAATATGCTACATTTTTTAACTATTGTATAAATGTGAAGCTCTATAAAATTTAAAAAAGAATTATATAATTTCGATGCATAATAAAACCTATTACTTATTTTGGAAAAAACTTCGTTAAGTTTTGCTGAACGTGTTCTAAACTTCATCAATTAACATCATCTTTCAACCCACGTTAAAAGCAAATAAATAATTTTGATTTGATTGGTTTATATACTCTACATATATGCTAATAGGAGTTTTATTCAAATATTATAATTAGTAACGTACAGGTAGGTCCCAAGATAGCATTTTATTTCTTCGTATCGATTGATAATGGTATAAAGCATGGCTTTCAAACTTTAATTGTTACCTAATTGAAAATGATAGAATCATAAATTAAATTCTGTTGTGGACGAACAAAAAACTGATAGGTAGGTACTTAATGTTACTCGTGTCTGGGTACCTATTAATAGGTTTGAAGTATACTGAGCGTGAAAAAAGGTTGATCGTTGTAATGCTTTAGAATAAGAACTGGTTTATGAATAAAATTATTTATGGCATTATAGCTGAAGATAATGATTGTTTATGGGAGTTTTCTTTTTAGACCTTTTTCAATTTGAACTTTTTTTATCTTACTGACTTTACATCAGTTGGCGAGTATAGTAGCTTTGTCACAGAAACAGTACAGTTGTGAGGCGAAGAGCTCGACGAATTTATTGAGTACTACAGCAAGAGCGAATCTGACGTTGAATTGGAAAAACTAATATTTATATATGCATATATAAAATATACATAGTTTTTTAGGCTGTATTCATAAAATTATGACAATAATTCAAATTAGATTTCTTCTGACTACGCCGTGTGGTATCCGGCTGAACAGAATAGTACCACCCTCATTTCTTACCGAGGTGTCGTAAAAGGCGACTAAGGTAAGTTGACTCTCCATGTAGTATCCAGTTAAGTAGAATAGACCACCCTCTTTGTAGCCGAGGTTTCGTAAAATACTACTAAGGTAAGTTGATGTCAGGCAGGCGGCCGGTCGTAAAATACGTAGCCAAATCATGTGACAACATGTTGTGCCGACCCCACTTAGAATGGGATAAGGGCAGGAAGATGATGATGATTTATTCTGAGTCTCCTCTTTCCTCTGAGTCCATATGACTCCGGGCTTGAGCCTCGCTTGCATTAAAATAAAATAGTATTCTAAATAGCTTTTAGTCCGGTTATCTTTTGACTCTGTAGATTTTTTCTATGAATTCTAATTTATTTAATCGGTTTTTCAGCACAATTATATGAATATCGTTTATGTTTATGGATACACCGAAAAACAAGGGTTTTTTATTGGTAGATAGATCAAAAAGTGCCTATCCTAGTTTAACTCAAGTTATACCAAATAATAAAATAAGTTTTGAGTATCTATAATATAAATTATGAATTACAGTGAATATATTTATTCCAACTAAGAACTTAATTGATGTCAAAGCAGTGTGCAATAGACCATTTAAATATTGCCCCGGCGCCGCTATAAATAACTTATATTTTATTGATAAGAGCTCCGCGTGGTCACTTTCAGAAACTTACGAAAAATGTTATTTTGTCACGCATAAATAATCTTTTTATGACGAGAAGCGTAGGTAAAGGCTCAAGGATTTATAAGCAATAAATATTTTACGACATGAATTAATATTCCAATCGTTTTCAATGACGTTGTTTTTATGAGTTATCATTTTTGTGGCGACGATATGCACCGGTCGGCAGTTGAGATGTGACTGCGGCTCTAGATACTGGAAATAAGGCTGCCCTGACTTGCTTTTATAATTAAATATAAAAAAACATCTTTAAAAAACCTTACGTATTGTATAAAATATTGAATTAATTATTTTAAGTAGACCCCAAGTTGCTTTATTATTTAAATATTTGATCATAAGTAGACGGGAGCTTTGTTGTTCGGATTTCTTTTATACCGCCCGCAGTTTGATTTGAAAGGATTTGGGGACTCTTTAAGATCAGCTGTCATCAACGAAATGTCGCAATGGCATAATTATGGCGGATTGAATTTTTATTTAGTTATCTATATGAAAACTTTTGCTTCTTTATTTCTATAGGCTCTGTAGATTTAATATAAACCACGAAATTGCAAATTGTTCAACTAACAGTATGTAATGCACGAGATGTGAGATTCAATAAATATATATTTATTGTTTTATGATGATTTTTTATTGTTAATGAAGCAGCTTTTAAAATAGATCTTTTCAGTAATAAAAAAGATTTATAAAAAAACCTGTTGTGACTTGTAAGAAAATAAATAAGTCCAATTTATTTTCTAAATGACAACAACATTCACGACTCAGTGTTAATGACAAATTATTATCTTAATGCAAATTACGTTGTATACAAAGTTTGCTTTGCTTGTAAATATTATAAGTGATAAAAAATACTTGATTTCCTTTTCAAGTTTGGTTTAAGCAGAATTAGAAAAAAATTCAATTAAGTACATATCTAGGAAGAATTCGGAACTGATAAAATGATTAACATCCCAAGAGATCTGATTTTTTTAAAAAGTAGGAATAACTATGGCTTACAGCTGCTGTTGAGGAAGATTTAGAGAGGAATATTGAAAATATATACGTTGCTTGATGTCAGATTTCTTCATTCGATAAAGTATAACCGCCCTATTTAGTAATATCATCATCCTCCTGCCCTTATCCCACTCTAAGTGGGGTCGGCACAACATGTTACAAACATGTTGTCATATGATTTGGCTACGTATTTTATGACCGGCCGCCTGCCTGACGTCAACATACCTTAGTCGTATTTTTCGACTCCTCGGTAAGAAAGAGGGTGGTCTATTTTACTCAACCGGATACCACACGGTGGGTCAACTTACCTTAGTCGCCTTTTACGACACCTCGGTAAGAAATGAGGGTGGTACTATTCTGTTCAGCCGGATACCACACGGCGTACTCCCTATTTAGTAATATCGTATTTCATAATATTTAAATCAAGATCAAGAAATTGGTAATTCTAAGAATAAACCGTACTTCAAAACTTTAAGGATCTAAAGTCATCTTAATAAAATATCTATATTCGACGTAATTACAGAAACAAGCAAAGTCCAAGACAATGGCTCATACGTAAATAAGAATTGAATTTCTAATCGCGTCAAACTAACATGCCACGACGGTAAATCAGCGAAAGCGCGGAGTGGCCGGCAAGTAGTATGTTACCTAAGACTTAAATAGACATTAAAGAAAGTCGCTTAAAGGACATATCGGCCATAGAAGGCTAATACAAGGAATATGTATGCAGTGACAGAGACGGCATGTGAACATAAACATTTGTATAAAAAGTTTTCGTACGTCACCTTTGTTATATTAGTTGCATTTTTTCTGTGATTATATTCATGGATAATGGGCATAATAGGTAACGTTAACGACCTTTTATAATATATAAATAATAATTATTGAATTATTTATAGCAAATTTATATCAAAATCTGAGTTTATAATTATGTTATTTTATTTTAGTACAGAGTAAAAATGAAAGAAATTAAGATATTTCAAATGTAAACTATTACTATAAGTACGACTTTTGAATTTGTAGGAAATAATTTGTAAGAAATATTATAGAGTTCAAAAGGGGGAAAGAAATTAAATCATGAAAGCATCGCTTATTTTGACGTATGTACTAGTGCTAAAAGCATATAGTCATTGAGAAAAAAAAATATCCAAATGCAGGTGTTTGAAATGGTGAAATGGTGAAAAATAATGTAAACGATAAATATAAGCCTGTGTTAAACAAAAAGTACTTTAGAGGAGTTTGAGATTTCCTCGTAACAAAGCGGCCACAGTTTGCGGACTTGATCGTCATTTAGTTGCCAAGTCGACGGGCGACTTGGGTGCACGGTAAGACAACGGCTAAAACTAATGTGAACTAGAGGCGTCAGCTAGGGACTTGTAATTACTGCTTGCAAAATTAATGCACAGAAACTTAGATGAAATGAAACCGGAGCATAAAGTTTGTCGCAGCGCACGAGTAACTTGCTTTCCGATTCGCGGACAAACTTGTGAGTAGAGCTTTAAAGCTTTAATTTGGAGCTACCTACTGTTTTTACTAAATTATGTAACGTCCATGTGTACTTAAGGTTTTTTACAAAATTTCTACGTTTCACTTTGAAGTTTTACTGGTATCGAAAATGTATATATTTGATATGTGGATAAATTAGAGGAAACCGTGTAAAAGCGCAGATATGTGTCGCTATTTGTGTTCTCGTAACAATAAAGTATAAGCTGGCTCAGAGCCAGGTGTATTCAATCGGAGCTCATACTTAGAAACGTGACTGCTACACGCTTATCATTTACTGGTTGTACACATTTTGTATATTAAAGAAATATAAATGTTACGTTTTGACTTTGTTACATTGAATTCAAAACAATAAAGTATGAAAAATATCAAACCTTCGTAGAGAAGCCTCTATCGCAGACGGTGCATTTGAATGGACGCTCTTTAGTGTGGCTCCGGTAGTGGATCTCCAAGGCAGAATTGCATGCAAACGTTTTGTAGCAGATGGTACACGTCGTGTTGCCGCGCACTGTATACAAATAAATGGAATGCTCACTGTCACGATTAAACTTCGAATACTAATACGTATTTATTGTATAGTTGAATTCTAGAAAAAGATTATTTTAAGGATTAATGAAGCGCCCGGTAGTAATGGATATTATTAAGTACTATTATATTAGGATATACATAAGGGAATGGATGGACGACCGGGGCGGACTTATAATAAAGATCCCGCTATCGCATACCTGCCGGAGGAAAGGCAAGTCCGAGCGGGCTGAAGGGTGATCCACCGAGAGCGCCGAGTGCGGCGAGTGGCGTCGGTGGTGATGGCAGCGGCGAATGATGTGGCAGCCGTGGCGGCGTCGACAGCGCCGATGGCGACGGTGACGGTGATGGCGGCGATGCCCGTGCGCTCCGCCCGCTCTCAGAACCTGTCGCCGATGGGAGGGAAGCCGTTGTTGTGATGGTTTTTACTTCGCATTCGGACGCCGAGGCGCAGACGGAGAGCGGCGAAGTTCGACGATCTTTTATATCTTGTTCGTCGTCGAACTCCCGAGTAGCGGGCTCGCGCTCGTCCCGGCCGCTCTCATCGTCGGTCCCGCGGGAGTCCGCCCTTCGGTCGCCTGGAGTGGATGGAGTTGGAAATATAGGCGGTGGGATAGGATGGAAAGGATTATATTCAGTAATAACTGATTCGTTATTGAAAGACTGACAATTGTTAAGTTCAGTATCGCGACATCGAACTTGATCGAAGGACATACTACATCGCTCGCCAGTGTGAAGACGTATATGTTGATGTAACATCGTCGGGTCGGAAAATTTCTTATGACATACTGGACACTGATGCAAGATTTGCGAAGGAGGTTTTATACGGTGTACGCCCATATGTGTTTTCAAATTCCCTTTAGTGGTAAATGCACGGCCACATAGTTTGCATCGAAACGGTCGTTCACCCGTATGAGTTCGGTAGTGCATCTGTAAAGCACTTTTACAAGACAAAACGCGGTGACATACAATACATTCGTTTGGATCAGATACTTTGTTATCAATATTATCTACTAACTGTTGCAACTTTGAAGTTTCCGACGTTTTTGTAATTTCAATCAGACTCTCCCAAGAGTTATCGTTGCTACCTGGGCGCGGTAAAATTGCATTATAAAACAGAGGGTCGCGAGTGATATCACTATCCATTGTGCTATTAGGATAAGTATGGAATGGTGTAAGGCTACCAGAGGAAACACTGCTAGGTGGAGAATGTGGAAATAGTGGAAATGACGGGAAAGTACGAAGTCCCGTTGCTATTGAAATTGGCCCAGATATCGATGAATTCTTACTTGAAAGATTTTCCGGTTGATCTGGGTCGGGCTTCACGTGTGGACTTTCTCTGCCAATTTGATCTTCATTGCTGTATTTTGAATCCATGCTGCAGTCGTCATAAGGTGATGTCGATGGATATCGGTCTTGGTCTACATCTTGCCCTATGTCATTATCTTCAATTTCTCGCTTAGGTGATATACGGTCAGTCTCTTCAAAACTGGAGTCTCGTTGACTTTCTTCATCATGGGGTTCAGACTTAAATAGATCAGATGCAGGTCGAGGAGGACTCGGCGCTGAAGGTTTGCTGAGATCGGCTGGCACATCTTGTTCTTCTCGCATGGCAAACAGTGGGTGATGTGAGAGTGGTTTATCACCAAGTGGTCGCGGTGGTAGCAGGTCATGATGTGGTGGCCTGTACAATGGCAAGCTTGGCGGAAAAGGAGCTGGTGCACCCGGAGGAAACTGAAGCGGGTGAGGTGGCATTCCAGGAATTGGCCCCGGTGACAATTGTGCTAATAACGGTGGGTGATATTTGTCCAAATGTTCCGGAACAGGATTAGGATTCATCTTAACATGTGGGAATTTTGCAGTATGCCTTTGGAAATGAACTTTGAGATTCCCTTTGGTTGTAAATCGAGATCCACATACATTACATTTAAACGGCCTCTCTCCCGTGTGGGAACGGATATGAATTTGGAGGGCGGAGTCGCTACCGAAAACTTTTCCACAATATCTGCAGCGATGTTTAAAGAATGGTTCGTTACGTCCACCACTTTTTCCATCGTAGGGTGACATTTTTCCAGATTTTCGAAAAGCAAGTTCATCGGCAAGATTATTTGCTAGAAGACCTTGTGATGCATTATCGAGTACTTCCTGTGCCCGTTTCTGAAGCATTTCTAGTGTATTTGGTTCGTTTAGGGACGGTGGAGGATCGTTATTTGTTATAATTGAAGACGCTAATGACGAAGATATGGAACTATAAGGTGGGTGGGACATCATAGGAGGTGATGAGGTCGGAAGCTTCGGGATTGAAATGGGCTCTGTTTTAGGTGTGAGGTGTGTGTGAGTCGACGGCAAGCTTTGGCTAGTAGGAGGAGAGGGTATAACAGGAGTTGGCTCCCGTGGCGGACGTGGCGGCGACGGTGATCGAGCCGGCGTCGACGGGGCGTTTTGTTCCGGTTCACTTGGCGGTGGGCTTTGGTGATCGTCTTCTTTCCGTCGAGTCAAAGATAACTGATTTTGCAGTTGACGTATTAACTGGAGTTGAAATACTTGTTGAGATTGTAGAGTATATAGCGTATTGTGTAATACTTGTAGTTCTTGTAAAGCAGCCTCATTGTTGGCATTGTTTGCCATTGCAGTTGCGGCAAACTGTGCAACGGCTACTCTCGTGTTTTGTAGGGCTTCAAGAGTAACGTGACCCGCCAAAGGGAAGGGAAGTCCCACAGGGGGCACGTCAGCTTCTGGTATTTCAGCCTCTCCATCTTCGAGACTATTGTTGTTTTCTGCATCTTGTCGATGCCTCCTAACTTGTTCTAATCGTTTATTAGGTCCATCCATTTCTTCATCTCCTGATACGACCATATCCTCAGGATCAGAATGCATTCTTTCTTCACCCATTTGCATAGCTTTTTCATCGCAAAGTCGCTTATGATATAAGAAATCGTGAAGATTTTCGAATTGTTCCTGACAGCGTGGACACATGTGCGCCTCAGGTCGATCCCTTGGTTCATCTGGCAAGGCATTATTTATATCTTCCTCCGAACACGATCCCGAGCTTTCACCTGGAACAAGAAAATTTAATTAATTCCCAATGTTTCTAATTGATCTAAACTAAAATATAGCGTATATGAATTATGTATGTGTTTTCGAATATTTTTGTCGTTATTTCCTCCGCTGTCACAACATTTGCTTATAATACTTTTCACCTCGGACTGAAGTACACATATAAGATAGTTCGCGGACAAAACCTAATAATATTACGCATAATATCGCCACACTCACTTATTAATTAATTTTAAATAATCTTGTCTTTAGTAATGAAAGTAAGAAATAAACTTGTTTTATTTTAATCTTTCAGATTCACCTGATGACTAAAACCTTTAATTTTGCGTGTAAAATTAAGCCAACTAATTTTTTTATATCGCTACACTGAAGGTTAAATTCATGTTAACTAAAGCGCTACTTGTAGACTCGTCTATGTCTGTACTGTACGTACTGTAGACACCTCTTTGTTTGGGTATCACCACGCTTATCACTAACAAATAGTTCAATTTCAGCATAACAAAGAATTCGGTAAAATGCCAACATAATCTTTTGCAATTTAGATAAAATTCTATTTAGATCTTATGAGCTTACTTGTTATTCAGCTTTGATAATTTTCTTAAAAGTAAGATATCGCCTTTTTGATTCTAAATTATAGACTTTAAAAATTCACAGCTAACCATTAACGTCAAGCTAAAATTAAAATATACATTAAAATAGTAAATAAGCTTAGTAATTCTATTTGCATCATAAGCGGTTATAATTTGACGTATAAAATTTACCTAAAATAGTAGTAAAACGGTAAAGATATTTTTTTGTATTTAAAATTAAATGTTTCATTATAAAAAAATGTTACCTACATTACATACATAATTCTGACAACATTGTTATAAAAAGCACAGTAAAAGCATAAGAAAGGTAGTTTCCGAACTTAGACTACTCATCGCTAGATGGCAGTAGCTGTGGCGTGTTTAATTTCAAAGTAAATTAAATTTGTGATCTTCGGAATGCCAAAGAATTGAAATTATTTATTTTAACCTACTTTATTTTATCAACTTTGCTGTCTGTTTTTTTTGTTGAGAGCATCCTTCAAAGAAATCTGCTTCTTTAAATAATTTATAGAATTAGGCGTTACTTTGCTGAGATCCATAATACAGAAAGTAATAATATAATATTTTGCTATAATACACGTTGAAGTAAAATAGAAAATATATATAATGCTAAATGTAAATATACTAAATAGGATGTGTTTTTACGAATCCTGCATGCATCAAGTATGAAAACTGATTGTCCACTCTACATTAGCACATATTATTATTACATATATTATTATTATAGCATTATATATATTTTCTATTTTACTTCATCGCGGATTACAACAAAATAATTTTATTATTACTTTCTGCTTCTTTAAATTATCTTTTATATCAAAGTGTTTTTAGGATTACGTGTTTTTCAGAATAATTCCTTTTTCTTTGAGAAGATTCTAAACTAATTTTAGAAAATTCTAATAATTCTATCGCGGAATACTAAGTATCTAATAAGATATGAAGCACAGCTGAGTTTATTAAATTTACCTATATATTAATCAAATAAAACACAGTCTCATCGAGCACTATATCCGTCAAGGTGAAAACATCAATCCAATTATATAATTAGCTATTTGAGTTTCCAACAGTTAATATTTTATCCGGTTCCAATTAAAGTTTAAAATAAGGACAAATTAATTTCCAAGTAACGAGTAATGAAAATTTGGAATTAAGTTTATTATTAGAAAATATAGTTATGTCACAGATCAAAAGGTTATATATATTAGTAGGTATTGTAAATTTTATGAAATTCTTCCATTCCTTACTTGAACGACCTTGTCCGCTATTTTTAGAAGTATAAATGAAAACATCATAAGTTGAAATCTACGACGGTCTTAGAATATTACGGGTTGTTCATTCTGATTTGATTTACAAGTATGTAACTACCTATTATAATTCATCATCCTCTTGCCCTTATCCTACTCTAAGTGGGGTCGGCAGGACCTGTTATAAACATATCTCAAACCAGTACATGTGTTGGCTGCGTTTTTATGACCGGCAACTTCCTTAGTTGTATTTTAGGACACCTCGGTAAGAAATGAGGTTGGTCTATTCTACTAAGCCAGATACCACACAGCTAAAGTATATACTACTATAATTATTGCATTTTTAATTGATTTCGTTTTCCATGAGAACGGAAAGTAGAAAATATTTATGATATATAATTAATTAATACGTAACCATAAA
Source organism: Morpho achilles (assembly GCA_947086495.1). NCBI lineage: Eukaryota > Metazoa > Arthropoda > Insecta > Lepidoptera > Nymphalidae > Morpho > Morpho achilles. The sequence continues at coordinate 11,272,508 of CAMTZB010000007.1, read as the reverse complement.
CACTCTGTGTTTTACATTTCTATTTACCTATGTAAATGTATATTTTAACGGTCTAAAATAAAATTAAATTTATGCGAAATATACCATGAAACGTAAAAAAAGTATTATACCATTACTCAGCATCGAACCTAAACAGTTTTTTTTTGTATTATGCAAGAATGTAGGGAATTCGGCAAATTAGGAACGTGCCGTCCCATTAGCGTATCAAGTATTCGTTATATGAAGTGCAAATGTAAGAGTTCTAAATGAAAATCAGTTGTATTAAATTTTAATTTATGATTTCATGAAGGCCTGTAATTGTGCAACCCACTTCCTGCTTGAAATATATAAAATAAGTAGTCGAATGATGTTTTTATCGCATTATTCTAATATACATATATTAAGTCGAGAGCATTTTAAACTGTTAGATTCTATATTAACTTTTAAGTTAGCGAACTAAAAACATTTGCTTTAAACAGTTGAATATAGTTTTACTAGTATCTAAGTAGTGAAGAAATTATCAAAACCTTCTTCTGCGGTATTTACAATGTTTTATGTAGATTTACAATATCATAGAATACCAATTATTATTTATAGTATGGAATGTAGCCTAAAATATTGTTAAAGACCTTCAAAACGCCTACGATTAACATGTACTTGAGTGGTGCGTTTGTTGTAGAAAGAATAAATTCGTCATTCGCGAACTGTAATAGGACTGACATTGTCCAATTTTCGTTACTTGTTGTTCCTTCAGAAAATAGCGTTAAAAGATTAAAACTTGCGAAAACATACCGTTGAGTATTAATAACTCCGAATTGGCTTTAAATAAACTTAACAGCAAAAGACACTTCATCATTGATTAGAAGATAGTATGCCAACGTACAATAATTAAATTAGTTATATTAACTTGTCGATATGAATTTTATACAAAAAAGCACCACTTTTTCTCATGCCAACTGTTTAAATTGTCGATTACAACAAATTTTCATAGATATATTCCTAATTACCTACCTATTTACTAACTTAAAACCTCCTATATACTATGTTGGGGATTACAAAGATAATAAGAAAGAAGAAATGTACTACTGTTCGACCCTGCAATAAATAATAATGATAAAATTAAAAATTCAAATCAAAATATTATTATTATTATAAAAAGCGGCGAATTTCTTGCTGGTTTTTCTCGGTAGGAACAGTGTTCAGAATCAGCAGCAGAGTTGACGATTCAAAAGCACTTGTTTACAAGTTAACTAGAATAAAGAAGAACTTCTATTTTGAATTGATAAGTACGACTTGTAAGGTTTATATCTATAATCTTTAGCGAATGTGGTAATTTATGCTTAGGCCAAATATAAATTGAATTATATGAAATCAATATTATATATTGATTACGCCATGGCCGACCATATACATGTAGACTTGCAGAACGCAATTAATTTAGTTAAAACCTTTTATAGCGCGCAGTTTATGCAAAAAAGTTGTATCTTGTCTTATGTAAATTACTGGTAAGTAAATACATCGGACTCAATTTTTTTTATTCATCCTTATTTATAATCTTGCATTTACATATTAGTATTTTCTGGTGCATACCTCGTAAGCTTGTTATGAAAATGCGAGGACATTTAAGTCATCACGTGCATATTTGTTTGCATTTATTATAAAGTGAAATCTTTACTCATTAGGTATTTTATTTCTATTTATATCGCATTTACATAGCCGTGTAGTATCCGGCTGAGTAGAGTAGACCACCCCCTTTCTTGGTGTGGCAAAGTGGTCGACCTCCTCGTGGCGCACCCTGAGCAGGCCTTTGAAATATTCTAATAAGTATTCCTTAATTTTGGCGAACGGACCACTGGGGAGTCAACTGAACGCGCTAATCTCAGGAACTACTGGATCAATTTAAAAAAATCTTGCAGTGTAATATAGTCCTATTTATTGAGGAAGGCTATAGGCTATATAACATCACGCTCAGATGAATAGGAGAGGGTCAGCAATAAAAAATAGTACGTGAAACGGCAAAATTTAAAGCTTTCCATGCGTGCGCTGAGTAAACGGTAATAGTTATTAAAAAACGATGTATTACAAAATTATTCCCCTCGAAAAAATCTAAATAAAAGTCCACGGCAGCATATGTCTAGCTTTTAAGGTTGACCCACTTTAACCATTTTTATTATTATCAAAAGAATATATTACGGTTTCAATCTTTCCACGCGGGCGGTTCCGCTGGCAAGTGCTAGTAATATAATAAGTTAGAAGCGTAATACATTTTATAGCGTTATTTTAGCGATTGTGAAAAATAACTTGTTACGCAATTATTGTGAAGCAGTTACAGCGTGAGATGAGATTCGGGTAAGTACTGATCGGGCATATAAAATATATGGATAATTCCATTTATTTTGTTCTCAGTGAACAAAATGTAGGCCAAGGGAAAGTTATTTGAAACAATCAAAGTAGAGCGGTACCGTAGTATTCAGAATTGGACGAACTAAGTGCGCTTTGTAAATCAGCTTTAAGTTTATGAATTTACAAAGGCGACTTTAATTATGTATGCATTGAAATGTATTCAACAATTAAATCATCATCATCATTTTCTTACCCTCATCCCACTCTAAGTGGGGTCGGCACAATATGTCTTCTTCTTCCATTCTCCTCTATCATTCGTCAACTCTGGAGCTACTCCTTTAACATGCATATCATTTTTCACACAATTCATCCATCTTTTTTCGGTCTCCCCCTAGTCATACATCCATCCACAAACAATATTAAACAATTAAATAACGCCAGTAAACTTAATACTATATGTCATAATTGAGTTATCATTTATTCTCCTGCCCTTATCCCATTCTGAGTAGATTCGGAACAACATGTTATACTCATGTTGTTATATGATTTGGCCAAGTATTTTACGACCGTCCACCTGCCTGACGTCAACTTAACTTATTCACCTTTTACGACATATTGGAAAGGAATGAGGGTAGTTTATTCTACTCAGAAGGACTGATAAATTATTGTAAATTTGAATGAAATTTGAAATTTCATTCGCCATGAAGACAGTGGTAGGTCTGAATGTCTCGTTTTAGCGTTCGATTAAAAAATGCATAACAGTGGAACATTTACGGACAACAATTAACATTACAGTTAAATTAATTATAGTTATGTGTGCTAAGCTATGTCAATGATTAACATATGAATGAAACCGCAGTACAAGCCACCTGCGTTACAATGTGCGATACGTTGCAGCCTTGAATTTAGCATAGAGTTAGTACTTTTAGTGTACCTCACGCCAAATGAGATGAAAAGCATTGAAATATTATATTCAAGAGAAGAATAGAGAATGGTTTGAATCTTTCTTGAGTTTAAAAGAGCAAATATTCGTTTATATATTTTTTAAATTTGGAGAGTTGACTATATTCGTGGTCGCTAGAAATATTAATTGTAAACATGTATTACTGACTAAAATCTTTTAGCATAGAGTTTGTAGCTAACGCTAAATGAGATGAAAAGAAATAAAATATATTCATGAGAATTTTCTTTTGAATGTGAAATGGTTTGGATCTTTCTCGAGTTTGAAAGAGCTTTGAGTATTTGTTTATATGTATATTTTAAAAAAAATTAAGAGTTGACTGTATTTTTGTTGCTAGAAATATTAATAGTAAACATCTGCTACTGATTGAAATCTTAAGCAATATAAATAAATAGTAAAGTTAGTTAGTTTAAGTTTGAAATTTAAAATCTGCTGATCTTTTACTAGACCTTTTATATACCTACTCTTTGTTAAAATGCTTTGATTCGAGATGAAGAAAATATATTTTCATAGAAGCAACGTGATACTCGTAGGTAAATTTCTCTAGATCTTTTACTAGACCGTTTTTAATACTTTTTTACGTTAGAGTTGTTAGTTGTTTAGAGTTGAGATGGAGACAAATTATTTTCATAGGAGCAACGTGATAGGTTTAAGCTCTAATCCTTGTATTTTAAGAGAGAGTATTATTCTCTGCTGTGAATTCGTTATAAGCTACTTTTCAACTATTAAGCAGTAAAAGCAATTTCAAGGTTAGTATTTTTACATTGCAGCAAATATTATCATATAGACCGGATAATAGGTTAACGCTTGACCTAGTCAAAAAATTCAGTATAATTTATGCTACTTACTCTTATATCCAAGTGCCGTGGCGTCGCATCGGGACATTAAACACTTTGAGGCGCCCGATAGTTTGCTCTCAAGGTAAATCGATACTAATATTAAAAATCCGTAAGTCTGTCTGTCTTTTGCGTGTTCACTGCTAATCCGCTGGGACAATATTGATGAAATTTGTTACAGTTAAAGCTTATATATTGGGAAAACATGGAAAAAATTCTCGTCTTTCCTTCGGGAACATGTAAAAAAAATATAGTAAGCAATTGAGGGTATTTTAACACTAAAACAAGCCCGAAGGTAGTCACGGGTACTATTTTTATAACATGAAAGTATGGCTTTTAAGCTGGTTATTCTTTGGTAACGAACACGCGCTCTAATGGATTATGTTAGGTGGGAAATGGGCTATATTCATATCGTATTTATGTAAAACATTGCTAATATTACTTCGAGAATAGATTTCTCTATTCTTTACAGTATATTATGAAACACTAGCAAATTGCTAAACGTCAATATTGTCGTCAGTATTATAAACAAATCCCAGCAAAAGTACATAAATCTTTATTCACTTCATAAATAATTCCAGTTGATTTGCCGTGTGGTATCCAGCTGAGTAGAATAGGCCACCCTCATTTCTTACCGAGGTGTCGTAAAAGGCGACTAAGGTATGTCGACCGACCGGTTGGTATCCGGTTAAGTAGAATAGACCAACCTCATTTCTAACCGAGGTGTCGTAAAATACGACTATGGTTAGTTGACATCAGACAGGAGTAAAATAAGTCAAGTCAGTCGTAAAATACATAGCCAAATCATGTGACAACATGTTTATAAAATGTTATGCCGACTCCACTTAAAGTGGGATAAGGGTAGGAGGATGATCACATGATTCTAGTCGATAAAAGTCGGGTAGTAGTTTATATACGTACCTATTGCTAAATTAGTTATAGCACTACGTTATTGGTTACTGAAATATATATTTAGGTACTCATTGAATAGATATCTTATTGACAGGTACATATTAAAAATTCACGTCACCTATTATCAAGTATATATTCAATGTAAGTGAAATCTATTTAACCTTTGATATTGGGCCATCACTAATCGTCCATTGTTATAATTCATATGTGGGTACGTGAAAAATATCGTTATCAGTTTTTATTTTATCTACTTACTAGCTTTTACTTACCCGCAACTTCGTTCGTAGACTGTTGTTGTATGAAAGATTGATAATAGATGGCGATTTTCAATGTCATTTTATTCCTGTAGAATTAACAGGATTTCTATAGCGTATTGCCTTGGTGTATAAAAAATAATTGCGCCGTATTTCATCGATTTTGGATCAACGTATTCGCCGTTAAAGTGTACTAAAAATACGTTCATACTCACAAACTTTCGCATTTATAATATTAGTAGAATAGGATAGGATAAAATTTAGGTGTATCAAAAACACGTGACGCTGTATGAAGTCTTACGATTATATTACAGGTTTTAGTAACTTTTATGTAAGCTTGATCAATGGACTTATTTGATAATTTTCAAGGAGGGATGTAGTCAATAAGTTTTTACATAACATATACATAATAAAGATCAAATAATATTTTAATTATGTATAAAATAAAGGTATATATAAAGGTTTTAATAAAAATTTTAGTAATAAATAAATAAAATATTATTGTGATATATAACAATTTAAAATCGAATATCTTTTATCTTATTGTGAAATAAATAATTATATGGAAATGAAGATATTATTAAATTTATCGGATAGAATTAAGTTCACTTTTAATTGTATTGTACATATAAAAAATACTTTTGTTACTGAGCGTCACTTAATTTTAAATTTAGGCCATACGATAGCTATGTACCACATTGCAATGTATATCTAATTAAAATCGTCCATGTTTGTAAGTCCTAATGTTTTTCGATTTATTCTTCTTAAAATACCAAAATTTAAACGAATTTCTCAACTTCTTATAATTTTTTTAATATGTATATATTCCGGATTACTATTTATTTAGGAGTCATTGCAGCTATTTATAAAAGATTTATTCCATATCTATTAATAGAACTACATTCCATGTAACTCACAATAAAGAGATATAACACAGATAAAGAGTATATTTTTTATTACTCTGAACTACTACGGAATATTTAAATATACCAACATAAATTTAAGAATTTCTCTAGATTTATACGTTACTGCGATTGCAAGTTAATTTCTTATTGTGATTGCAAGTTAATAGAAAATATCTCAAAGAAATAGAAATATCTCAAAGAATAGAAAAAACTTTATGCTTCAGGTCTGTATTTGCGATTGATGAGAAGGCGAATCTTAACCGAGTTAATAAAGCAAAATTAAAGGAGTGAAGCTTCCAAAATATATTTCTTATGTTTCATAAAACTTTGAATCAGGTTATAGCGCGGTATTTTATATATTAATATTATACTTATTGGTTGCGGAGAGACAGAAGTTAATGACAAGTTATGCCACTAGTAAGTGATATTCGCAAAAATATTAGTCATTTACGTTTTTTTGTTACTTAGAATTGACGGGAATCCATTGCTGCTTGCTTTTTAAGAAATTTTCGTACCACACGTTCTTATGTCGGAAAGCATTAGTTTTCTGGGACGTTAGTTTTCTATTTAGGAGTTTACCAACACTGTTCTGGTGTGGGTTTGCTTTTTCAGACCCTTGGGATCCCAGAGTTTATCGGTTTTTCGAACTATGTACCTTGAACATTCAGCAGTACTAGTTCCTATTTAGTCTCGGATAGTCCATTTAAAATACATATACGACATTCGTCTTAAACTAGAATAAATGTTCAGTATGTTGTAATTAACACAACTTATTTATGATATTTATATAAGAATTATATGTATATTTACACATATCTGTAATATATTTAGTAGTGTAATATAAAAAACAAAGAATTTTATTTTATCACCTATTTATTACGTTGACTACTTCATAAATATTACCATATTTTGTCATGTTCGGAAGCCATTAACTTCTTCTAACATTTCATAATGGTATCAAGGTATTTCTTATTATTAAAAGCATCTACATGTATATGAATAAATTTGCTTATCTCATTGATTTTTCAACTTTCACCATAAAATTTTTAATGACATAGCGTCTCTATCTTTATACGATACACGAAAAAACATTCGGACGTCGCATTTAAAAGTAAGATTTCATGATCGGTCCGAAGATGGTCGCCGGCGCACCGGCCACTAATCGGAATGTTTACATTGAAATGCAAGCTAAAAGTGAGCACCGACACAAAACATTCATAATAATCCCGGATAATCTTGCGGTAAGGGCTTAAATGTCTCATTTGTAGCGAGATACCGGTGCGGTTAATGCTCAGTTTGTAAGGAGGTGGATTAGAGGTGTCTGTTTGTCGCAATTTGGCTTGAGCTTTGTGTTTGTAAACGCGGCGCGGCACGTTCAAAGTCGCTGTGGGCCGCACGCTGCCCGACGCGCATGTTACGCAGAAATACACAAAAAACGCTATTGCATCCATTCTCGGCGGACGGGCTCTTTCTCGTTTCAATGACAGAGATTATTACTATTTTCAAAGCGATATTATTTAATACAGAATTGACGCCTATTACATACATAATCGTAACTACATTTGTAAGATACTTTCCGGATGAGCACGACAATAATATTTTTGTCATATTCGAATGGAGTATATCAATTTATTTCGCTGCCAACATTCTTGGAACTATTCCACGTGGGCATAATTTGTATAGTACTGGCGTGTAAGTAATTTAAGATAGACATAACTTGTACTTTTTGTTGTAGGTAATAACAAAAAATAATTCTATATTATCGCCAAGATTAACTAAGCTATAATTAAAATCAGTTCTTTGTGAAATGTTGACAGTTATGTAATAACTGGGTAAATAAACTATAGATTGGTTATTAAATAAAAGCAACCGCAGAGAATCACAGTATCAATTCAAATTCAATTCAAAATATTCTTTATTCAAATAAACTTGTAAACAAGTGCTTTTGAATCGTCAACTTTACTGCTGGTTCGGAAAGCTGTTCCTACCGAGAAGAGCCAGCAAGAAACTCGGCGGTTGCTCTTTTAAAAATATAATTCTTAATACTATTTACATTATGTCGTTACTGTCTTGTACAGGTTCAAAGAGAGCTATATCCACACATTCTTATCTTCTAAAAAATCATCAAGAGTATAGTAGGCTTTCTGTATCAGCCTCTTTTTAACAGTGTTTTTAAACTGCTGTAATGGCATATCGGTTGTCTAGGTAGAAAATGCGAAATATTTGACGTTCTGGACAATTGGCAAGAAATACAAATTGTTCATACTGCGATAACAACTCGCATTTTCGAATCAAAGATTAATTTAAATTTTTATTTACTGATTATTAAATATGCCATCATTTGGTAAGAGTTAATAATTAATGACTTTGCTGGGAGCGGGTTAACTTGGAAAATATGGCTAACTTGGATTATATACCACTTCAAGATTTTTATATTTTAGTGTACTAGAACTTTGAATCCCTTCTAGATACGAATTTGTCTGTTTACCTTTGACCTAATAGCCGATTTGCGTCAGTTCCTGAATACTAACAAAAATCGCTCTTCTTATAATACCTATCTACTATATCTGAAGCGGGAAACTCTCACATTAAATGTGTAACCTATTATTAGAAAATTGTACCTACATAACTAGTACAACCAGTTTACAAACCAGACTGAAAATTCCAAAAAAAATCGGACTCGAGCAAATGAGAATTCAAATTGGAAGCTAATTAATCCACTAACAAAAATTTTATTATTTATGTTATTCGTACATACATAATCATTTATCATTATTCGTTATTCAAGGTAAATGGACGCAAGTATATATAAACTTCGATAATTCATTAAATGGAACCGGCTTTCGAACGAGTTCACATTTTATAGACATACAGACATTTGACTACATATATATAAAAGTGGGAATAGTGTCTGTCACAACGGCTTTTCATCCCTTGGGCGGATTGCATGCTCTATCATTAGAAAAAAAGGTTTTCATATAGAAATCACTGGAAAATTACGTCCAAAGCTGATTTTAAGCCCTTTAAGAAAATTATCATACAATTTATAATAACCAGCAAAGTATCTTAAGAAAAAGGCTTTAAAATTCACATGGGCAACAAGACTTAGATCATTGGTATTCAATTTAGATGGCAACCTTTGACCAATTATAAGTCATTTTATCAAAAATCATTACTTTATCCGAACACTTAATTTGGCTTACAATGTAAGTTATCATGTAAAAAATTTGTTGACATATAAATTCAAATCACTGATTGGGCGAGTAAAAGAAGTTTATTTAAAAATACGGATGTATATGAAATTTTTTCAATAACTAAAGTTATCGATTCAGCTCAAAGAAAAAACTCTTTTTCTTGGTTACACGCTGTTTTCTCTTACTTTTTATCCGTACTCGTCCACTGCGGAAAATAGATCTCTTCAATATTTTCCGTCAAATCATACGATCCTGTGCCTCTTGCATCCAATGTGCTCAGTGCCAGTTTTTTAACCTACTCGATCGCGTTAGCGTAACGCCAATTCGTATGACATTGCTACGGCGCCATTTGGTGATCGCTTTTCATCGTCATACAAATTGCGTTACACTGACGCAATCAAATTGGTTAAAAAACTCGCACTAAGCACACAGCTGCTCCCCGCGACCTTTTTTAAGTCGTTTTTCCACCTCGTAGAGAGTCAACCCCACACTGCGTTTTCCAGCGCGACGTCGCAATTTATCCCAATTTTGGGGATTCTAAATTATTATATTGTACAATTTGCTAATTTAAAAGCTCTTCAGTTACTCTGTAAGTGCAAAGTTAAAGTGGAGCTGAGATAGGCACTTAGCTCGAAGCTGGTAAACGTTAGAGCGCCAATACGTTTAAAGCTGCGGCGGTGTATTATAAGACATAGTGGTCCGACAAACCTAAAACACCAGAGTAGCAAGGTAACGCTGGGTGTAAATAGCCTAATATATTTTGGCGAGGAAATCTTCCAACTTCATGAATATATATATCTTTCAGTGGACATAGATTATTTCAGACGCCAAATTTATCTGATTGTAAGTAATACAATCGACTATGGAAATCTGAAAAGATAACTATTATCTATTTATATAATGTTGATACAAAAATAATACGGGAGAGTTTATATTATTATACCTTTGTGAAGCAAAGCCTATTATTGTTGAAGTTATCGGTCAAATCCAAATGAAAAAGCTAGTGTCGTGTATGATTAGAGAGCACCTCTCAATCGTTAATACATAAAACTTTTCAAAATAATTTATAGAACGGTCATAAAACAGTATAGCGGTTAGATTAATAAAATTTGACGGCCCGTCATTCTACTAATATAGAGCCACTTAAAGCTTTTATAAAATGTATTACTTAAACGTCACCGACAGAAAATTATGAGCTTTATTTATATACAGTTTGAGCTAATTATCGTTAAGTCGTTCGTCTACGAGCCAAATGTCGCTTTGATATTTATAATAAATGTTAAGTAAATATGAGATATTTACGATGTGGTCTTTAGTCTGTGCTATTCACAACCTATTATAGTTTTGATTTAAGAAACTTGGCGAAATATATATCGCTTTAATGGGAATTAATTCTATACTGTCAGCGACTTTTCTATACAAGAAGGAATAATAATTGGAGTGTTGTTCATGTTAAGATTAAAGTGACAAGTTCAAACAGATCAAAATGTCTCTTTTTCAAGAAAGGCTTTACAAGTTTTTTGTCAGTTTCTCTTTCGTGACGTATTAATCGATTTTACATAAGTATTCTTGGTTTGTAATATTGATGAAAAGTATTTCTTCAATTTATAACAACTATTCACAAGTTTCTAGACTATCAGCCTTCATAATGTTGATCAAGTCAAGACAGCTGTATCAATGTATGTCGGGGCTAAAAAGTTAATTTTGAAAATTGTACTTAATTTTTGCTATTTCCCTTAGAAAAATGTATTGTCTTATATATTTGTATTCTTGTATAATATAAGCTATATTTTAATTTTCCATATACTTAATGTTTTCATTCAAAGTTCAGATTATCCTATGATAGTCGAATCTACAAGTTAAATGTAACAGCGGATCGCAAGCGAAGACCGGTCCAGCATTAACGAGTACTAAATAAACTTATGTGCCTAATTGTTTCCATTTTGGCAAACATCATCATTCATGATCCTCCTACCCTTCTCCTATTCTAAATAGGATCGGCACATGTTATAAATATGTTGTTATTTGATTTGGCTAGTTATTTAACCAGCCGCCTGCCTGACTTCAACTTACCTTTATCGCTTTTTACGACACCCCGGTAAGAAATGAGGGTGGTCTATACCACTCCGTCGGATATCACATGGCGGCTCAACTTTACTATAGTTGCCTTTTACGACGATGCTCCGTTCGGACTTGAGAGACGAACAGCCAAATCAACGCACTTTCACTTTTATAATATTAGACGACTTGACTATGATCGTAATTATTATTTAGCTCATGTGTTTATGGAATGTCTTAGATGCTTGCGGAAGGAACTCTTAAGTCCTAAGAATGACATGCTTGAGTCATGTCACCATCACGGTTTTCCAATACGAATAAAACAAAACTATTCCATATTTAGTATTTGCGAATAAGAATCAAGTTAAGCGAATAAGAATCAAGAGTCAAGTTAAGTCTTGTTGGTATATTACCAAGACAATGGCTGTTATAATAAAAATGTGATGTTTTACACCACTGCTATAGTAAGTAGCGGCCTGTTACTCTCCAACTGCTGGGAATAGGCCTCTTCTCTCCGTTTTTGGAGAGAAGATTTGGAGCTAAGACCTACCATGCTGCTCCAGTGCGGATTCGTAGGATACACATATCTCCAGAATTCTCTAGAGATATGCAGGTTTCCTAACGATGTTTGATGAAGCGTGTGATAAATTGCAATTATCAATTAGATATAAGTTTTAACAGAAAAACTCATTGGTGTCTGCCCGGGTTTGTACCCGTGACCTTCTCGAAAGAGTCGCACGGTGTTACTGCTGGGCTATCATAGCTCATAGGGTTGAACTAATGTCTCTTAAACTGCACTAAAACTTAAGGTTATTAAGGTTATTTATTAACTATGAAAAGTTTATATCGATAACAGTCACCGGGTTTTTTAAAGTTTTAGCAAACGAAGTTAAAATGTGTCGAGTTCAGGTAGAGTTAATGGTAGAGTATTGGATGACTGATATTAACCGCGAAAGCCTGTTAGAGAAAGTAAATGATTAGATAAGAGATACAATTTATAATGAAATATTATTTTCGCTTTTTTATTAATTAAGAATTAATTACCCTATTTCAGTTCGATTTTGATAAAACATTTAGCACATCACCTATTGTAAAGAAAATCGAAAAATAAGTAAAGTCCCCAAAGTAACTTATACTTGTGTTATGGGTGACAGACAACTGGTGAATATATACATTTATAATTTTCAATAAATACGTAAATACAAATATACACCCAGTCGCGAAGAACCTGCAAATTGTTTATACAAAATATTTGCGCTCAGCGGGAATAAAACCCGCGACCCGAGGATATAAAGGCAGTGTCACTATCAAAATGTTAGGCTAGTAAAATATTTAGCTAGCCGACATATATACGCTCATACATACGCACGCACACTCACTCACACACACACACACACACACACACACTAATTTTTTCCTAGTTTAGGGGTCTAGGACAAGAAGTGTATTGTAAATATTATTCCTGTATTGAAACTTAAATAAATAAATACATGCTTGTATACATCCATACTCTCAAACTTTCGCATTTATAATATTACAAGTAGGATAGGATCAATTTAAATCTTTAATTTCCATTTTTTCCGTTTCCTTCAGTTACCAAACAACGCATTTTACATTATTAAACACGTTTGCATGTTCATATTATAATGCTGTACTAATGAAACAAATGAATATCGACTTTAAACTGGGAAACTTGTTTACGGTTTTTTGATAACACTTTATTAACGTGCGTATCTAAAGACCTCGAGGTTAATATTTCTTAATTTTGAAGGCTTCAATATATATCGGCTTACATACATAATGAATTATGGTTAGGAATTCCAACGTTGAGTGCATTCTTTTATATCTATACCGTAGAAAAATGAATTATTTACTTTAGATAAATTATGTATTTCATCATTGTCAAATCCTCTTAGTAATTAGTGCGTTAAAGAATTTGAAATATTGAAATATAGAAACGTTTTTATATGAAAGCATCTAAGTGGGGTCGGCACAACATGTTATAAACATGTTTTCATATGATTTGGCAACCGGACGCTTGCCCGACATAAACTGAACACTTGAAGTAAATAAGGCACTAAGTACCTAAAAATTAAAATTCGAACTAAGTATGCAATTTGGTTCTGAAAGGATTTAAAAATCAAATTGAATACTTAGTACGAGTATCCGGTTTAGTAAAATAGACCACCTTCTTTCTTACGTAGGTGTCGTAAAATACGACTAAGGTAAGTTGACGTCGGCAGGCGGCCGGTCGTATAAACGCAGTCAAATTATGTGACAGCATGTTTATAACATGTTGTGCCGACCCCGCTTAGAGTGGGATAAGTGCAGGAAGATGATAATAATTAGTCGCAAAGATTAATCACGCTTGCTCTACTCAAAGAAAAGTGTCAAAAAAGCGTAAAAAAAAACGTTACGTACCGGAAATATGCTGATAACAAAATAATAACGTGTTGTAATTAATGACATACTATTTGCAGTCGATAACAATCTCACCTGCTGGTAGGTGAGTCTGTAATATTAAAAAAAAATGCTTCGATTGCCACAAAATTTTATAAGGATTATCTACTGAGTCCATCTTAAGATTGACGAAAAATTTCTTTTAAATCGGTCCAGCCGTTTCGGAGTCTATAAGGAACATACATAAATACTTGTAAGTATCGGCCTGTTACTATCCCACTGCTGGGCATAGGCCTCTTCTCTCCGTTTTTTTGTTGGAGAGAAGGATTGGAGCTAAGACCTACCACGCTGCTCCAATGCGGATTGGTAGGTTGGTGGTACATAAATACTTGCTCTTTTTATATGTATACATTTTACAAATATTAAAACCATTACCTAAAAGGGTAAGCAATTTTGGCGAATATAAAATAAAATAAAAGGTAAATATAAATTTAATTTTCTCTTTTTAAGACTATTAATGTTTACGAGTAAGTCTAACTATTGAAAAATAATTTGCTATGGTAATTAAAAAAAATTAAGTAACAATTAGGTACACAGTTGTCCCAGACGCCTGTTGAATATAGAACTTTTATTAAATCAAATTCTTCTTTATTCAAGTAAACTTGCTTTAAAGTATGCAATATAATTATTACATTTAAAATAAAATATATATTTTTTTAAAATATTTCTACAAATTATAAAATATAAATACTATTTTTATTTTAAATAAAACATTTTTGAAAAGAGTTATAACCGAGTCCTTAGCTGTTCGTTTCGGCAAAAGTACTCTTTCTAACCGGTGTGAAAGCTTCATCATAATTTGACTATTCGGAAATACTTGACTATTTAAATTAAATTATATTCTTAGTCTAATTAATTAAAATATTTGTTATTTGATCTGATTTTGAATCTGATGTAATAAGGAATATTTGTAATTTAACAAATATATAATTAAACAACGTCAAAAAAGCTGGAAAAGCTCGATTTGTGTTTACCGCTGGACTAAACATAAAAATGTAATTAAGATTCTAATTGATGATTGGTGAAACCTTAACCAAAACTTATTAATAATGTTCTATAAAATTAATTAAAATATATAATAATTACGAAAAATTATTGAATTGTATTTCTGGAACATAGTTCCTATCCCAGTGATAATTATGTAAGTTTTACTTTAAGTATATTAATTATTATCACACAAAGTAATGCTGATGTTATTTTGCTATTCCCAAAGTTTCGGCTAATTTACATAAATTATTTTTATCACGTGATAATATAATAAATTATTTTTATCAGACCAAGTTAAGCCGTCGGTCACGGTTATACTTGCTCTGCAAGGCATAGTTAGAAGTAAATGTACAAATATTTAGGGTAATAGAGCCTTCAAATGATATGATATCCATCCAGTAAACATGGTCAGTTTAAAAATTGACGCAACAATATCTTAGGACTGTAAATCCATTGATTTTTACTCATAATAATTTATTGTAATTGCACGTATTATGAAACTTAGCTAAAGCACAGTTTAAATACGTTATTCCGGTACCTACTACATATTATATTTATAAGTTACTCGTGAGACTAGTCATTGTTTAGACTAGTTATTACTGTAAGCCTAGTAATAACCAGTCTAAACAATGGTGGTACAATTTGTATTTTTAAATATACCTAGTAAGCCTAAGACATTTTCAGCAACAAATCATTTTGAAGAGAGTACTCATACTAGTTTTCACCAGCAAATTTACCGGACCGATGGTAAATATATTAGCGATGATTTAAATAAATAATCTGAATCGGAATAAATGTATAAATGTATTTACATTTATAAAGAAATGAAATCACGACAATCTACATACTTAAAATAGAAATAAACAAAACGATAAAAACAAGGAATTTGGTAAATAAGTGGTCTATCCGCGAAATTAATTATCATTTTTAAATGCAATTTCATATTTCACTCAACTCAGTCATCTAAAGAAAAAATAAGTTGTAAAATAGCAGCAACAGACGTAAAAAATAGTTAATTTTACTTTTAATATTCTTATAAATTTTCAATCACACTTTTTAATGTTAAAAAACCCGAAACCAGATAATAATAAAACCGATTTTTAGTTACCGTTTATATGCAAATATTTAAGTTTTCTATCTCAAATAACATTTTTGTGCAAAAGATTTATGTTTTCAATTGTTTTATCATCAATATAAAGTCAGTAAATCCAAAATAATCGATATCAGTCCTTAAATCTAGAGCTTTTTTACAAATGTTTCATTAAGTTTTTTTGTTTACACTATTACGAAAAATATTATTGTACGGGCAAAATTTTACGCTTAAGTAAAAATACATTTCGTTCGAATCAATTTTTCATTTGTAATGCCAGAAAACTTTTCATAGCACTTATATACATAATTCACATATTGTATGGATAATACCAACTTTTAGTTATCTTATTAACGACAAGCCAAAAATTTGAAACAATTTTCAAAATTTTTCTATTATAAGTTTCTTACATTTGGCAGAAATTCCTCTTTATTTTGATTTTAGGAGATAATATATTACATTTAAAATGTCTTTTATGTTCATTGCAAAATTGATCAAATACATTTTTGAAATATATACAACCTCAATGAAGTTACAAGTTGAATCTAAATATGTAGAGAAATTTGATTTAGACTAAATATCAATTGAAAACATCGATTTAAAATCACTGTTCATGATAACTGAATTATTTAAATCAGGTGCAATACTCAAGTGTAAAGATTTGTTTATAAAAGCTTACCGACTTTTCTTATACTGTCGCCTGCATCTACGGGTACGTAGATGCGCGCAGGCAATTCGATTTATTCGCAACCGGTCACCACAAAACGTTAAACCCTAATCGGAACTCACTACACCTACCTACCGCACAAGCATTCCTAAAGCTCAGGCTCGTGGAATATCACTGCACTCTAAACCTTAAGTGCTCACTGTACGCTAAACGACGTTTTCGCAATTTCCGCGGTTTTCTTCCTAATAGTAAACACGAGTGGTCGTGGAGTTTTCACAATTTTCGTCGTGTAGTGTGATGTGCTGTGTTGTCGTTGAATACGGGTAAGTACCGATGGAGACGCGTCGGACGCAGGCGGGCTTGACTCGCGGCATGGTGGGTCGCAGGTCGGGTCACAGCCGGCGCATGGCAGGGCGGCGTCGCGGGCGCGAGCGCGGTCAGTCGCGGGGGCCTCGCTCGGCGCGGGCGGCGTGCGGACGCGGAGTGAGCGTTGGCGCGCGGCCGGGCGCAGCACTCGCCATCCGAAGCGGGACTGAGCGCTCGGCGGGCGGCGGGCGGCGGCGCGGCGGGCGGCGAGCGGCGGGCGGCGGTGTCGCGCGCGCGCACCAGGTATACAGTTATGACAGGGAGGCGGGGCCGCGCCCGGCTCATAAATCAAACTTCGCCCATTCGCACGCGCCGCACTCGACTCCCTCCTCCATATTCCATATTCGGGGCGGGGCATATTTTCATAATCATAACGCCTCATATTCATAAGTGACATGTGTCCGAGCCGCGGTGGGCGGCGCCGGCGCCCGCTAGATGGCGGTGGCCGCGCGCCCCGCGAAGCCTCCCACGTACGCTAATTGAAGCTACAACACTGTAAGTTATAATCCTTTGTTTGTCAATTGCTATATTGGTTTCGAGGACTCATAGGTCCTTATATTATACAACCTCAATGAAGTTACAAGTTGAATCTAAATATGTAAGGAATTTGATTTAGGCTAAATATCAATTTAAAAAATTCAAAATCACTGTTCATGATAACTGAATTATTTAAATCAGGTGCAATATTCAAGTGTAAAGATTTGTTTTTAAAAGCTTACCGACTTTTCTTATTCTGTCTCCTGCATCAACGGGTACGAAGATGCGCACAATAATTAATAAATTATTGTCTTATATGTTTGTACGTACTGTAGACGGTCGTCGTTTTATCGTTTAACGACTGAATTAAATTGAATCTGGTCTTGTTTCAAAAACGTTCGTGATGGCGTAACGGTTAGAGCGCGTGGATTCTTACTATCGAGTAATGGTTTCAAGGACAGAAAAAGATTTAATTTTCTTTCAAATACTGACTTTTTATTTTTCATCAAGAAAATAATAAATTTTTTTCATCAATAGAATCACATTTGTTTCATATTTTTGGCTAGTAATTCTACCACTGCCTATGTACATTAAAAACTTTTATCTCTCATACGTAAAGAAAAGTTTAATTCGATATACTCATCAAGCGTAATGGCTGAATGGTGAGACCGTATGCACCTCAACGATCGGTTGCACGTTCAAATCCTTACATGTATTTAATCCAACAATGGCTATATCATTTCAAACTTATCAATTTCCTGTAAATAATATAATTAATAAGCCATATAAATAATTAATTTCGATCAATCGCCGACACCCCCGCGATAATAAAAAGCGCTGTATCGAATCCTGTGACATTGACATCCGTAACTAGATGCGTCCGAGCTGCCGGTTCAATATTTAAAAGTGAAGCGTTAGCGAACAGCGGGCCGGGAGTCGGGAGTCGTGTCGAGTGCTTTGTGTGTTTAAATTAAACACTACCTGGGCCGTACTAGACGACTGTTAATAATGTATAAAAGTAATAATAAATAAATATATTGGACACTTACACACACGGTCTTCCGTCCCCAAAGTGAGTAACTTAATACTTGTGTTATGGGTGACAGACAATTGGTAAATATATAGTAATATAATTTTTAAATACATATATATATCCAGGCTCAAAGACCAACAAATTCATTTATAGAAAATGTCGTTTTTTTTTTAAATTTGTAGAAAAACCCACTGCGCCAACGGGCCAGTCAAAAAGTAATAATAAAATTATCTTGCTACAATCCGCGATGAAGTAAAATAGAAATATATAATGCTAAATGTAGAGTGGACAATCCGTTATCATACCTGAAACATGCAGGATTCGTCATCAGGAGATGATACTTGGGTGTGTACCATAAAAAATGTTGGAAAAACATTATTAAGAAAAAGAGGTCAAATTATCCTTAACACAGAGAAGTGAGATAATATGATAATTTTTTTTTAGTTAATTATGTGGAATCTAGTCCTTTACGGCTGTACATAAAAAAGGACAATAATATTAATATGATAATTGTATGATATTTATACGCCGTATGGTATCCGGCTGAATAGAATAGTACCACCCTCATTTCTTACCAAGGTGTCGTAAATGACGACTGAGATAAGCCGACCCGCCGTGTGATATCCAGTTGAGTAGTATATACAACCCTCATTTCTTACCGAGGTGTCTCAAAATACGACAAAGGTAAGTTGACGTCAGGCAGGCGGCCGGTCGTAAAATACGTAGCCAAATCATGTGACAGCATGTTTATAACATGTTGTGCCGACCCCACTTAGAGTGGGATAAGGGCAGGATGTCACTGTTTAATAATACGCTCTGGCTACGTCCGTCGTTACAGGGAGCGCAGATGAGGCCGATATGTATGTGATTGAATGTATCTAATTAAGATTTAGCCAGTCACCGCCTCCTGCAGACTCCCCGGCGAGAGGTGGTCGCGCTTTTTAACCATGTTGCTCTTAAAAACATTTGTAAAAGAAAAACGCCGCGAGTCTCAGAACTAAATATTAGCACAGTTTCACCTCAACAACAGAACACCCTCAGACATGTTGTAATACTCCCTTAAATAGACTTATGCGTCGATATAATAAATTATCTAAAGGTAATATGTAAGATATAATGTACGATTCCGAAACAATGTTTAAAAAATCCCCTCTTAAACTTTTAACCGAAACTTCATCATCATCCTCCTGCCCTTATCCCACTCTAAGTGAGGTCGGCACAACATGTTATAAACATGCTGTCACATGATTTGGCTGCGTTTTTACGACCGGCCGCCTGCCTGACGTCAACTTACCTCAGTCGTATTTTACGACACCTCGGTAAGAAAGAGGGTGGTCTATTCTACTAAACCGGATACCACACGGTAGGTCAACTTACCTTAGTCGCCTTTTACGACACCTCGGTAAGAAATGAGGTTGGTCTATTCTACTCAGCCGGATACCACACGACGGGTCGACTTACCTTAGTCGCCTTTTACGACACCTCGGTAAGAAATGAGGGTGGTACTATTCTATTCAGCCGGATACCACACGGCGTTTTTAACCGAAACTTAGTTTACATAATTTTTCTACCTTAATATGGACGTTTGTTGTTATTGTAAATGTTGTAGCCATCTTTAATTTATATAGCATTTAGTTTCTATTTTTAATGTATCATGTATCTTTTGAACACGTATTTAATGTATATAGTGTTGATGGCCTGACAAAATATAATAAAAATAAAATAAAATAAAACTCGATCTGAACACGTGGGTGTTCAATTATGGTACATGTTTATGGCATGTTGTACCGACCCCACTTAGAGTGGAATAAGTGCAGAAGAATGATGACTTAAATAATATCAGAATGTTCAGAGTTGATTAAAAGTTCACAAGTGCTTGCATAGGACTAGAACTGGGTATGTGAAAAATAATAGTTTTTTATATTTATCGATTATTTTATTGTTATAATTGACTTTATAAACATTATAAATCAATTTTTAAAATCAAATTAAGTTAATTAAAATTAAATTAAAAATAAATCAATATTAAGCACCCTTACTTCTAATTTATTTGGTTTGATAAATGAATGAATGAATTTTATCGATTATGCACAAATCGATTTATTTAAAAGAGAGTATCGTATATTTAGTAATCGATTTTTAAACTAGAACATGCAACCTGCTAATACGCAGGTCTAATTATTAGGCTATCCCGACTTTATTTGAAATAGTCCCGACTTTATTTGAATATTTTGGGACTTTTCTTATATTAAGTGATCATACGTGTAATAAATAAATATATTAAAGTATATATATAAATCTTAATATTTAAATGAGTTAATCTTGTATATATATATATTTTCCGAATCTCGGAAACGGCTCCAACGATTTTCCTGAAATTCAGCATGTAGGAGGTTTTGGGCGAGAAAAATTGATCTAGCTAGATTTTATGTAAAAAAAATATTGTTTTATCCCTATTTTTGGGCATTAAAAAACACTAACATTTATATTAAATTGAATTTTCGCCATTAACTGTCAAGTCGACGTAGCTTATTCGGTTAGCGGGCAGCCTCGAGAAATGTGAGTGCCAAGGATCGATTCCAAGTAAATAATTGTTTTTTTCTTTTTTTAAAAGTTTTTTATTGTAAAAAATTACCGAGCGAAGCTCGGTCACCCAGATAAGTATAAGTAAAGTAGTAACTTAATACTTGTCGTTATGAGTGACAGACAACTGGTGAATACATACTTATATATTTTTTAAATACATACTTAAATACAAATATACACCCAGGCTCAAAGACCAACAAATTCATTTATAGAGAATGTTGGCCCTCGGCGGGAATCGAACCCGCGACCCGCGGAGCTGAAGGCTGGGTAACTACCCACTGCTCCAATGGGCCAGTCTATAATAATATTCAATATATCATTTTAGCGATATCTAGCTAATAGCTAAACCTGTGTCATAACACGGGTTTACAATCAAAGTCTACATTGTCCTTAGTACAATATCCTGATCGTATTATCACATTTGTCATAAGCAATTTATTTAATCCAACAACATTTAAACAAAGTAGGGTTATCTGCTTATTGCGGTGTTTAAAGCTCTTTCATTACAATGAAGTCAAAATCTTGTTGATAAGGTCGGGCGTCCATTGCTGGCGGTATATTATCGGGATAAAATTCTGACATTTCAACTTTTAGTTCTGAAAGCTTAATTCCGATAGAGTTACTTTTGCCTTTCATTTATTTTTGGTACTTGATTTTGCTTTTTTGGTGTCTTGGCTGTTGCTTATTTTGGATGACATGAAGGGGAGTCTAGATGATGATTACGTCATCGCTAGTTATTTACTAAAAAAAAACTAAAAAAACTTAGAATTATCGATTCGGGATTATTTGCATTTAATATGTGTACCAATAATTTAAAATTGTTTGTTATGCTAGTAGTAGTAGGTATTGGTAAGATCATATTTTTCAAATTATAATATTAAAATAAAACAATACATTGATTGACAAATGTTTACGTAAGCATGGGAGGAGAGGGTAAGAGCTTTGCTTACTTTTGCTGGGAATTGGGAAATAACTATAATAAATCTGCTTAAGTAATACTTAAACGGCCCCTTATTAGTAATTTCAAGTTTTCGTTACTATTTATGGACTAAAATTGAAGTACCAAAAATTATTACGAGTTCATACTACTAAGCAATATTACCCATTTCGTGTAATTAGGCAGCGTCATGTTGTTTTTAACCTCAGTTGACTAAATAATTCCTGTTTATGATGACACCTAATCCCATATGAATTAATGTGAGTTCCCTGAACGGCAGTATTGGGAGGTGTTATTTCAGATCCATCAGTGCGGCTGTTAAACGGAAATAGCCCAGTAACACAAGTCACATTCGATTTAAATACACAAAATTTTTGAAAACGTCTGTTTATTTAAGCTAAAGCACGCGTCGCTCGTCGGCTCCTGTTCAATGTGAACGATCTGGTATCTAATAATTTATTTTGACTAGCAGTTGCCTATAGCCTCGCTTGCCTGATTAATTTAATATCCTACTCTTATACTTATATTATAAAGAGTAAAAATATGTATGTATGTTTGTTATGTTTTCACACAAAAACTACTGGACCGATTTCAAAAATTCTTTCACCATTGGAAAGCTGCATCTTTACTGAGTAACATAGGCTATATTCAATGAAAATAAAGATCCATAATAAAAATGTAATAAGGTGTAAAAAATTTGTCATAAAAATCTGTGTATTCATTAGATTATGAATGTTAGTGTAATGAAATAAGAAATAAAACTTTTATGTTAACAAAAATAAATCTTTAGTCCGACTTAGTAGATAGACTTTGCACTGTCATGAGATCGGTATGTACGCGGGTGAAACCGCGTGATATTACTAGTATATTATTAATGCGAAATGTATGTGAGTATGGATGTATGTTTGTTAAATTTGCTACAATTATTCCTTATACACCGGGGTAATATATAGGCTATAGAAATCCTGTTAATTCTACAGGAATAGGATGACATTGAAACATCTATTATACAACAGTCCACGCGAACGAAGTCGCGGGTAAAAGCTACTGATATTATAAATGCGAAAGTTTGTGAGTATGGATGTATGTTTGTTACTGCTGAACCAATATCGATTAAATTTGGCACAATTATTACTTATACATCAGAATAACATATAGGCTATAGAAATCCTGTTAATTCTACAGGAACAGGATGACATTGAAAAGCGCCATTTATAATTAACCTATCACGCGACAACAGTCCACGCAAACGAAGTTGCGGGTAAAAGCTAGTACTACATATTTGAATTCAAATATGCCACTCAAATCATCATCATCCCCTGCCCTTATCCCACTTTAAGTGGGGTTGGCACAACATGTTATAAATATGTTGACACATGATTTGGCTACGTATTTTACGACTGGCCGCCTGCCTAACGGCAACTTACTTTAGCCGTCTTTTACGACACCTGAGTGAGAAAGAGGGTAGTCTATTCTACTCAGCCGGAAACCATACGACAGGTGAATTTACCTTAGTCGCCTTATAGAACACGTCGGTTAGAAATGAGTGTGGTTTATTCCACTCATCCGGATAACACAAGGTAGGTCAACTTACCTAAATCACCTTTTACGACACCTCAGTCAAGAGGGAGTCTATTCTACTCAGCCGGATAAATATGCTACTCAAATATTGTCAGTAGCAATCTCCCCTAAGTAGATGTTACTCATTACACCGATGACACGAGAGATAATGGTGATGTCATCGCATCATTTTTCTTTTTTTTACTGATTACAGGTTTGCGCTTGACTTTTATCTTACATAATAGTAATTAAGATAGAGTATCTGAAGCTAAGTAGTGGAAGAGGTTAGCTTGAATCTTTTTATGGTGCATGTAATTAGGTAATTTGGAATATATTAATTTTGTTTCGTTCCGTGAATTGAACCCGGTAGTTCCAGTAAATTAGCAGATTAATCACTGTGCCGCGGAGGACGTCTTAATTCTTTATTATCGTCTTGTTGGTCGAGAGTCCATTGCCGATTTTCCCCATTTCCGTTAATTTTATTATTATTTACAATTAGTTTATTTATTATATTTATTTACAATACAATTGAAGTTGTCACTGCGTCTAGCGGATCTTTTGGTCACCTTACGAAGAATTATATTTCTTCTATGTATGTTAGTTTCTCTTTATTTCTCATTTATAAAGAGAAATTACGAGTATCCTTCCACGGTCAAATCCAAAGTCTGAGTGACTTTGAGCTTTTAACATTCGTAGTTTAAAACTTTGAATAGATGTTGGACGTGATTAGAATTAAGGCATCAAGAAAATAAAAATAAAGAATGTAGTTACTTAGTTGGATTTTACATTCATTCATACTTGTCACTAT
The DNA here is from genome assembly GCA_947086495.1 of Morpho achilles. Taxonomy (NCBI): domain Eukaryota; kingdom Metazoa; phylum Arthropoda; class Insecta; order Lepidoptera; family Nymphalidae; genus Morpho; species Morpho achilles. Next base: position 11,248,095 of record CAMTZB010000007.1, on the reverse strand, counting down.
TTCGAGTGCCCTGTTCCACACAATGCCTGAATTGAACTAGAGGTCAGCAAATTGGGTGATAATAGCGATTGAGATAATTTTTGCCGTCCTTTGTCCACTGGATCCACCTGTTGAGATCCGCTGGGTCCAACCTTTATTTAAATATCCGTTATATTATATAATATTGGAGATTGGGATTGTTTCCTACACAAAAATAGAATTGCAATAGACATAAATTAAATTATGTATATGTAATTATGTACATAATTTATAGAATTAGGTGTTACTTTGCGGAGTTTTGCAAAAGAAATAATAAAATAATTTTGATATGATCCGCGATGAAGTAAAATAGAAAATATATATAATGCTAAATGTAGAGTGGACAATCCGTTATCATACCTGATACATGCGGGATTCGTAAAAATACATGAACAAACCTCCACCACCGCCACCACGATACACAAGCAATATATACGTTCACTATCACAAACTCAACAATCGTTTCGCCCCGCAACCGGAGCAACATCAGGAGATAGACTCGACGAGAAAATCGTAAAGCCTATATATTATATTATATGCTTATATATTATATTATATGCTTATATTATTATGTATATATCCCATAAACAGAATAATGTAAAAATCATGTCCTAACTAATTCTTCAATGTGTAAACCAACGCTGAATAATAATGCGTAATATAAACATCATCGAGGAACTTAACATATTGCTTATGAATAGATAAGAAAATTAATTTATCACCGATCAGTTGGTAGAACAGTTAAACATTTTGCGTATAATCAAATGGAAAATCCAAACGATTAACAGATTGTGTGTATGGGGAAGCAAGGGTAGTATTTTTTTTAAATTGATCGTCACATTTATTATGGCGTTTGCATGAAATGACCGGTGGGCCGGCGAGCGGCGTTGACCAGCCGAGCAGAGTGCGGACGCGTTCATAAATTTGAATATGGAAGTGAGTTCTAATGGCGTCGCTGTTTATTTTTACTGCACCCCCAGAGCTGTACGGGCGAATGCGACGCCGAATTTATTTCCATGCATTTTAATATCTCCCTCTGAATAGCTATTGCCGTTTTCGCGCCGTTTTATTGTGGCTTCTATAGGTACGTATCACCCTTGTTCGTATTGTTGTAGACGCACGATCGCGATGAACAATATTGGTAGACGAAGCCTCGTAAGGTCGGTCGAGTGTAATTAGTGCCGACGAAGACGGGCCGATTATCGTCGCAATAATGAAAGGGTTAGTGCGTACGGTAATCATGTAATTTTTCTGCTTTATGAAGCGGTTTTGTTAAGGAATGCGAGGGTGAAGGATGTCAAAATTAAGTCATTAAATGTGGACGTTGATCGACGTCCAAGAAGGTTGCAAAGGGCACGCAGGAGTATCGTTCGCACGCAAGCGATCTGTAGCGCGTCGGGACGCAGGTTAGTGAACGTGTTGGCTTGAAGGCTTCCGTACAGGTACATCATACTCAAAGAGTATGTTGACCCCCAAAATATTTTTACGATAATTTCAACAAATACTCACTTTTGTTAGTTTTTTAGCCGTGTGGTATCTGGCGAAGTAGAATAGTACCACCCTCATTTCTTACCGAGGTGTCGTAAAAGGTGACTAAGGTAAGTCGACCCGTCGTGTGGTATCCGGCTGAATAAAATAGACCAGCCTCTTTCTTACTGAGGAGTCATAAAATACGACTAAGGTAAGTTTACGTCAGGCACGCGGCCGGTTATACGTAGCCAAATCATATGACAACATGTTTGTAGCATGTTGTGCCGACCCCACTTAGGGTGGGATAAGGGCAGGAGGATGATGATACATCAAATTAATTTTATTGAAATAATCAATAATCGCGATTATCATAAGCGCGAATTTTTTAAAATAATTTTATTAATCCCTTTGTAGAGTAAGGTATTAAGGTAAGGTAGGTTAGGTGTTTAAGTTAAACAAACTAAAATGTATGATATTATTTTGTCAAATGAAGATATTAATAATGGCGGCCGGTAAGAGTAGAGTCGTGAGGCTGTTCAAATATAAAAGTGTCCGGGGGCACTCAGCGGCCGGACTCTCATATTTTGTTATTTTATTTTTATTAAAAGTAATGGTTCGCGCGCAGTATAATGCTCTAGACGGTTTTTGCACATTTCTCTCTTTCCCTGTGCCGTATATTTTCACTTAAATGATAAAGTAACGTGACCCTCCGTTACATTGTTACTCACATATACAACTAGACGATATAAAGATTTCAATGTTTTTGCAGCAAGTAAATATAATATCTTTTAGTTACATTTAAAAACATCTGCAATTTTTTCGGGTTGTCCGACGTCAACAGTGCCTGTGGATTCAATTCCCCGATGAATCGTTTAGCAAAGGGAGAGCCCACTCTTAGAGGGCATCCAACCCAGAGGTGATGTACTCTGGGGTTCAGAGCTGCTGCTGGCGGTGATGAGGGCAATGTGTTCAACGGTACCTTATCTCCGCCACCAGCAGCGTGGTGGAGCACTTAGGTTGTTTCAGTCAGTGCGAGTCCAACATACACCCCTGTGTGTATGTTGTTTTCTTCTGAATTAAAAATAAAACCTTTGAGCTCTTAATCCATCGAGGGTGTTAAATGCAGACACAGAACACAAAAGCTCTTCTTCTAGCTTCAGGAGGCGTCGTCCTGATGGTGACTGTCTGACAGCGCCGTAGTACGTAACGTGCAGTGATAAGTTTGCGTAGAAAATTGGAACTTTCTTTACTTATGTCGGTATCTAAAGATGTATCGATCTGAGACTTGTTCTTAGTCTAAGACTTAATATTGCAGTGTACGACAAAACGTTCATTGTTTTATTAATTTAAACAAAAGAAATAAAATTATGTTAAAAAAATACAAATTAAAAATCGCTGTATTCGTACAGAGAGCGAATAAAGCAAGATTTAAGTAGATATAAGAAGAAATAAAATTGTTGCCAATTTTAGCATCGTTACACGAAGCTGAAGTTGCGATTGGTGATGGGACTAGATCAATTGATGTGGCATTTGGCTTCCAGAGACTTATGTTCAGCTATGGAAGTACATCAGTTGAAAAGAACTCTCTTTAGTTCACTGTTTCAATGCAACGTTCTGTTAATATTCTAGATTTTATCTCCCTAAATATATGGATAGGTTATAAATTCAAATTCAAAATATTCTTTATTCAAATAAACTTGTAAACAAGTGCTTTTTGAATCGTCAACTCTTCTGCTGGTTCAGAAAGCTATTACCGAAAAGAGCCAGCAAGAAACTCGGCGGTTGATCATTTAAAAATATAATTCTTATTACTAGTTACATTAGGGGTGTCGTAAAATACGACTGAGGTAAGTTGACGTCAGGCAGGCGGCCGCTCGTAAAAACGCAGCCAAATCATGTGACAGCATGTTTATAGCATGCTGTGCCGACCCCATTTAGAGTGGGATAAGGGCAGGAGGATGAATGTTTACTAGTTACATTAGTTATTACTGTCTTGTACAGGATCGAAGAGTAGCTACGTCCACGCATTTTTACCAACCAAGTATTCCTCAATAGTAGTAGGCTTTCTGTATTACCATTTTATTAATAGTGTTTTAAACTGCTGTAATGGCAAAGCCAAAAATATTTTCCCGTGTAAATTGCACGCAATGTGTAGTGTTGCGGTGGCCAGGCATGTAGGACAGTGTGTAGTGCGACCGCTGTAGGCCAGAATAGGACGCGGCGGACAGAGGCTCGGGGCTCTTCCGGGGAAGGCGCTATCTCGGGGGGCGCGCAGCCACCCCCTCATAAATATAGCGCGCTGGCGAGCCGGCGAAGCGCCCGTGCCAGATTCTACAGCTAGAAACAGTTAAACGCTCATAATTTCGTGCTGGTTAAGCTTATCTTTGTCTCGAGCCTCGCTCCCGCTCCCTTGCCGCGGACATATTTTATTTGTTCCAGTGGAACGTACAGTCGCGTCCGGGGACAAAGTTATAATTGTCGTTCGACATACCTACCGCTGCAGCTTCAGCATAAACTTACCCGACGACGTTACATCGTTGGAATAACTTCGTTTGGTTAATGTATCAAGTTCCTGTATATCCTCATGCGAATTTTAATACGTGCTTTTTAGAATTAAATCTTTCGTGGTTAAAACTTATTTTCATTTTGGTCATAATTAGGAAACAGGTTTACGGATTCAAATATAAGCAACTCAGAGTCAGCGATAGGTACCTTATGAAAGCTTGTGTGCATATCGTAGCGTATCGTATATCGCAGACAAGAACCTAGTAGGGGTAGGGGACTCACATATTACAATATGGCCTAAATGAGTTTATAATCTGCATTTATATAGTTTTCGTTTTTTTTTGTTAGATACTAACTAACTAAGGGTTAGATCTAGCTTCAATAAGAACACGCTAGGACCCTTATTAATTTAGGTTTATTTGTTTTCAAACAAACAATCCATTATCCATTAAAAATATTTAGTCTTTTGGGTTTTAAGATTAATTTTTAATTACACCGAATGAGGTAAGGTTTAATATATAATTTTTTCAAATCAAATATAAATAGTTATGATACGTCTATAAGTCTAATATTTTATTTATACTAATATATAAAGCTGAAGAGTTTGTTTGTTGGTTTGTTTGAGCCAAACAAAAGAGTTGTTAGTTTATAAGTCTAAGTCAGTTGTCTATTTGTATTTGTATACAAATAGACAAATAAACTAAATCTACTCATGCAAAAATCGAAATGGGCATTTGTTATCCTTGTAATGGAACCACAATATCACTGAGCATGATTTGGTCAATGAGCATTATTTACAAATGATCAGAGGCATCACGGTATGTTGAAATATACAAAATGATTATTATATAATAATCATTTTATTCTAATACATTGCTAATGCTATATATATATCTTACATCTTAGTATAATATATTTTACCATTTTCAATTGTCATAAGAAAATGCGCAATATTGAATAAGTGACAAGGTTATGGTGTAAATATAAACAAATATATACAACAAACTTGTCCATAAACCTCGGAAGCAACTTTTCATGTACCTAGATACACGCTGGTAAGGCATTCGAGTGTCGTGCGCTAGTGGGGGTGGATGGGGGGTGTTAAGCCGGTATCATCCCGCCTTATCGCAGTACCGCGGTTTCATAATAATTTTAATACCCGCCGGGTTCCGTATAAAATTTATAAGCGAGTTTTCGTATCTCGACGAAGCGCCGTCGCCCTCGCGTCAATCCGAGGTTTGCTTGAAGACGCCCTCGAGACTGCGGATTTATTTGAAACTTTTATTCACTTTTATAGATACGTTTACCTACGAACTATTCACTATACGCTGAGGTTTGTGTTTTTATAGCTGTTTTCCATTTCAGTATTATTTGCAATTTATCCATAGAGTTAGGGCTGTCACTTTATAAAGTCAGATGTACAATGATTGACTTAAGAGACAGTGTGTAGAAGCTGGAAAATTCATACTAATAGACCTTCTAAGACGCCGTGTGGTATCCGGCTGAATAGAATGGTACCACCCTCTTTTCTTACCGAGGTGTCGTAAAAGGCGACTAAGTAAGTCGACCCGCCATGTAATATCCGGCTGAGTAGAATAGACCAACCGCATTTACCTTACCGAGGTGTCGTAAAAGGCGACTAAGGTAAGTTGACTCGCCGTGTTGTATCCAGTTAAGTAGAATAGACCACCCTCTTTCTTATCGAGGTGTCGTAAAATACGACAGATAAGTTGACGTCAGGCAGGCGGCCGGTCGTAAAATATGTAGACAAATCATATGACAACATCTTTGTAACATGTTGAGCCGACCCCATTCAGAGTGGGATAAGGGCAGGAGGATGATGATGTATCATGATAGACTTGTGTAGAAACTGGGAAATTCATTGAAGTATTTGACTATGATACATATAGACCTTCTAAGCTTACTCAGTGACGCTATAAAATTTTAAAGAGGTTTGTTTGCGTAGGCTTCAGTATTAAAATAAAAAGTTACTTATATTAAAATACTTAGAAAAGATTTCTAAAATATATCCAAACAATTCTTAAAATATCTTATTACTCTTAATTACTTTAATAACAATTATTTATAGTCAGAACAGAATGCCGCCAAAATGAATTCCAACTTCTATTTTTAAATATTCTCTTAAGTTGAGATTACAATATTGAGACTAATGCCAATATTTATAGTTCCTAATACACTGTACTGAATAAAATAATTATTATCTTATTATGCAAATGTTAAAATTGCTAACACTTATATCACGTTCCAGCGCAATTTCCATACTAACAATCAAATAGATCCATTGCTCCGCTCGGTCGTGAAAAAACCACAAATAGCACACATTCGTATATAACATGAATATATTATACGATTACCAATGTATTTCTCTTAAAATAATGTCTTGATATTACCTTTATAACAATTACTTTAAGGTCTAGCTTCTTTGAAATTCGTGGAGTTCGTTCTTTTTTATGTGTTATTATTAAGTATAGAGAATTGTTATTGTTTTATTACGGTCATTATAATCATTAGCCACTAATGAAGAACATTGTATGAGATCAGGTAATTCGCGAAAATGGATATAATAAATGACAGGCGTAATAGAGGCACTTGAGTAGAACATTAATAGAGCAGGTGGGGGTAGGGGCGGAGGGCAGGGGGAGGGTGGCTAACGAGCGTTTTTATCCAGGGCGGGCGGATGATGGATGGACTCACTTCCGCTGCGGCCGCAATACCTCCGTCCTTATATTTATGAATGGCGATTTCAATGGTACTAAATTTATGTTTGTTAATTATTTGTTCTTACGTTATAGATTTGGGAAATCGTGTGGTATTCGGCATAGTAGAATAGACCACCCTCATTTCTTACTGAGGTGTCGTAAAATGCGACTAAAGTAAGTTGATGTCAGGCAGTCGGCCGGTCGTAAAATACTTAGCCAAATCATGTGACAACATGAAATGAAAATGAAATGAAATGAAACACAAAACATGTTTATAACATGTTGCGCCGACCCCACTTAGAGTGGGATAATAATGATGGCTGATGTCGTTGTTCATAAAGATTTTAATGGGACTATGGTATCTGAAAACTCTGAAAACCACTCTTTGTATGTAAAATATTTCTTGCAGCTTTAATTCATTGATGCATAGTAACAATGTAATCTTTAAAATTGTAGTCATACTAGTTTTAAATTCATTATATTATATCAGACATACCGTTTCCTTGAAAAACCATTTGAGGATAATTTTACTATGAGGTAAAAAAAAACTGCCTAAATATACGGACATGAATTATAAAGTCGCTGATTGTTTAATCCATCGTCCAATCTTTGTACTTCACACATCTACTTGTCACGTAGGTATTCCAATTATACAAAAATGCAAATAGATGCTTTCCCTATGACAGCACATAAATATTGTGCTAGGGTATATGCAAATAGGAATTCGCTCACGACTGGAAGGAGCGAGTACTTAGCAGTAGGTGCGTAGTACGTGAGGCAAAACGGCTAATTACAACATATATTAAACCCGTTATCGCCAATTTGATCGCTAATATATTAAGATACGCCGGACATTCCCTTGTAATATTCTGACGGACGGCATATCTAAGGTAGCTTAGTACGAAACGCTTAATTGAATTTATACTCACGTCTTGAAATGAATATGAGTAGAACGCTCACTGTTTCGTGCTTAATGATTGCCCATTAAGTATTCATTGCGCCTCTGTCGAACGGTGAGAACCTCGTAACATAAATTTTGCGTATTATTTACGTTGACAAGCGTGCATTATGAAATTATAATGCCTCGATTGATATGCGGCGAGCGCGTCCGCGACTCGGGGACGTGGTCAGTGCGGTCGACACGTAAAATGACATTGTAAACACGACTCGAGAACTATAAGCGGAGACACGGTTCCCATGGCTGAAGTAGGTTGCGGGAAGGCTGACATTCCGCCTACACGGATACAAGGGGAATTGTTACCCGCAATCTTGTAAGTTCTCAGTTTAATCTTTGATGTGATTATTACTCCCGTATTTACTAGATTAATGTATTAAAATTTTAGTTTAAGTCTTTGGCTTAATTGTGATTTACTCTATAGTTACTCTATATTTGACAGTTAAGATAAAGAGTATTAGTTTTTTAATTAATCTCAACAATTTGATTCTAAAAGGTAAGTCAACCCGCCGTGTGGTATCCGGTTGAGTAGAATAGACCACCCTCATTTCTTACCGAGGTATCGTCAAATACGATTAAGATACCAAAATTCTTTGACGTCAGTAAGGCAGACGATCGTAAAATACGTAGCCAAATCATGTGACAGCATTTTATAATATTTTTTGTGCCGACCCCACTTAGAGTGGTGTAAAAGATGGGGAAGATGTAAGGGCAGGTTGATAAGTTTATATGATAATAAAATAATGAATCATACACAATTAAAGCTGTAGAATGCAAGATTAAGCTTAAAGCTAATTGACTGCTTAAATTATTGAACTAAAACGGTTAAGGATAAAACAACTATATGGAATGTATCATTAATTTTTTTAAATTTACTTTCCACAACCCTAATCATATTTAATGAAAAAAATGTCTATAAGCCATCCAATTACCAATTCCAAGTACTTTTTTTTATCTTAAAGAAATTTACAGAAATTTTAACTACAAAGTTTGAACTGCAATTTTAAATCTTTGAGAATTCTCTGCTTAGCTAATACAACAAACATAATTTCATTTGGGTGAAATTGACCATTATGGTCAAGAGAGACCTAATTAATTGTCAATGTATCATCTATGGTTGTATTAAATATACACTGCACAAATCTAAACAGTTCTAAAGCAGACCAGCAGACGATGTAATTTGGATAAAATTTAATAGCAGTACACAGTTGCATCGTTAAAGTTAATTAATACCTAAACGATACCGATAATCAGGTGAATCGATAGATTTATTTGACATTGTTTTTATTAGATTAGAAATAATGTGACGGTTGTTATTTTTACAATGTCGCGTGATGAGCTAGTTTAGCGGATAGATTCGCGCTAGTCGAAATAAAGCGAGCCAATCAATATTAACACGCCGCAAACAGCGTAAATTGTTGCCTAATGCCGTGCACGCACACATGTTAAAATATACGTCCATGAACACGTTCAATGTCCAGGGTGCTCCTATTTTGTTTCAATATCAGTACAATACTTTTCTAACTGGAACTCGAAATTGTGGAATACAAAATAATAATACAAAAAGGGTTAGTGTTAAAGTTAAGTTAAATTAAATTTAATTTTATTGTCTGTTAAATTTTCAGCTCTATTTTTTTATGAGAATCTGTGATATAAAGGAACTTAAATCACTCTGTATGTCTTTCTATTAGACTACAAGAAGTAGGCCCACATAAACACGCATCCCTGTATACACGCACGCACACAAACCGCCGCGCCCGGCCTGTAATAACTCGGAACCACAATAAATCAATGTGATTAATGTCATTAAGCACTGTGTGCCGGCCTCTCTATATTCCGTCAATATGCACTGTTTTACGACACGCCGCGCCACGATAATTAGTCAGCTTTGTTAGGACGTACCATGGATATGGTTTAAATCGAAAGTTATATACACGAAAATTGGAGCGATAACATTATAACATCAACTAGCGATCGGCGAACGTCTTTATTTCTAGTCGTAAAAAGTCGAATAAAAAGCGATCGTGACAAGTTAGATACGATCAAAGAGATATAACGGAGCGTTCATAAACACGTCAATTGTGCAAAAATGATCTCTGCTAATTCTCAAACTATATTTTCATAGATTGCGGCCGGCGTACTGAAGTAAGAGATTTGTTGATATTTTATTTGAATATAAGTTAGGTATATAAGTTTATTGATACATCTCATCATTATCCTCCTGCCCTAATCCCACTCTAAGTGGGGTCGGCACAACTTGTTATAAACATGTTGTCACATGATTTAGTAACGTATTTTATACCGGCCGCCTGCCTGACGTTAACTTACTTTAGTCGTATTTTACGTCACCTCGGTAAGAAAGAGGGTCTTCTATTCCTCTCAATCGCATACCACACGGTGGGTCGATTTACCTAGTCGCCTTTTACGATACCTCGGTAAGAAATGAGGGTGGTCTATTCTATTCAGACGTATACCACACGGTGGGTCAATTTACCTAGTCGCCTTTTACGACACCTCGAGAAGTAAGAAATGTGGGTGCTCTATTCTACTCAGCTGGATACCACACGGCGCAAGTTTACCAGTAAATAATAATAATAATAAATATATGGGACACTTACACACACGGTCGTCCGTCCCCAAAGTAAGTAACTTAATACTTGTGTTATGGCAGACAGACAACTGGTGAATATATACTTATATATTTTTTAAATACATACTTAAATACAAATATACACCCAGGCTCAAAGACCAACAAATTTATATATAGAAAATGTTGGCCCTCGGCGGGAATCGAACCCGCGACCCGCGGAGCTGAAGGCAGGGTCACTACCCACTGCTCCAACGGGCCAGTATATCTGACGGATGGAAAGTAAATACTTAATAATATATACAAAAACACCTTTGTTTATCAAAACAAACAATGAATTCAGATTCAGCTAAAATATAACACTACTTTCTTGTCGAGTCAGCAAAAATTAATTCAGCCCTTTCTCAATATAAGTTTTCCTAGATTATAGTTATGCGTTAGTTAGATATTTCTCTGTATACGGCGAATAATATACGAAACACACACAGGTAATTGCAAATTTTTAGACGAATTAACAATATAAAAATTGTAACGAATAAAATATCTACATAAACGTAATAAAATGTTTATAAACACGTGAAATTGCGCAACTATGAGTTTACCTCTTTTTTTAAAGCATTTTTTTGCGTAGGTAGATGTAAATACAAATCGTAATAAATAAAATATCTACATAAACGTAATAAAATGTTTATAAACACGTGAAATTGCGCAACTATGAGATTACCTCAATTTTTTAAAGTATATTTTTGCGTAGATGCCGAACGTCGGACGAAGTTTCTACTTGTAACACTGGAATCGTAAATCTACCACGCAGTGATGATGTGTTCGAAATATAACAGAATGTTCAAATGTTCAAAACAGAATGCCAAAACGATCTCTGTTATTGTTGGGTAAATATATCAAACTATATTTCTTTGGGATGTATACACAGCGATAAACTAGTCTGTTCAATTGGTATAGATAGCCGTAACTCGAGGTAGAGGAATGGTGATATCTTTTTTATTAAGTAAATCTCATTTATAGAAGGAAGACGTGACTTTATTGAATTCTATAGTCAAAAATAATGATCGATTTTTTAGCTGTAATTTGCGTTTTTTAAGATAACATAAAACCTGACATCTATACTAATATATAAAACTGAAGAGTTTGTTTGTTTGATTTTTTGATGCTTTGAACGCGCTAATCTCAGGAACTACCGGACTGATTTGAAAAAATATTTCAGTTTCAGATAGTCCATTTATCGGGGAAGGCTATAGGCTATATAACATAACGCTAAGATGAATAGGAAAGGAGCAGCAATATAAAATAGTACGAAACCGTCAAAATTTAAAGCTATCCTTGTGTGCGCTGAGTAAACGGTAATACTTAATCAAAAATCATGTATTACAAAATTGTTCCTCTGTAAAAGTTCTAAATAAAAGTCTGCGACAGCATATTCAAATTCAAAATTTTCTTTATTAAAATAAACTTGTAAACAAGTGCTTTTCATCTGTCTAGCTTTTAAGGTTTACCCACATTTAACATTTTTATGGTTATCAAAAGACTACATTACGGTTTTAATCTTTTCACGCGGGCGGAGCCGCTGGCGATTGCTAGTTAGAAAAAAAATTCTGTCATTTCATTTGATCATATCTCTAAGTAATTTACTCAATAATGCATTATATGTTTTTTTCCCTGTTAATCAAAGAAAAATGAGATTTGTTTCATCTACATTTTAGCTCAGTATATCTGGTTTTATCGGGAGGTCCAGTAGAGTAGCCTTGAAAAAGTAACAGACACAAATAGATTTTCGAATTTTAATATTAATTATGGGTATGTGCGTATATGCAAATATTTTGGTATTATTCGCGTTCATCATACGTCTGTTTGATCGATAGGGGGTAATTATAACGATTAGAACAGCATCGCAAATCATGGGAACGGCGAGGATAGGCTGCGCTAGTTGACATCGTTATCGTCACTTCGCATCTCGATTGTTGGCCCTGGGCTCGGGCGCCATACAGCTGTGTCCGCAGCGAGCCGACCGTTTCATACTTTATTTCATCTCTCACGGTGAATGCTTCATGCACGAGGCGTAGTTACAGCGTTACGAATGTATTGAGTATTGATTCCGTGGCCCATTTAGATCGGCGATACGACAACGGTTTGATGGACAAGGCTCACGCGTCGTTGTGTTCTATTTTAACTATGGTTACTATATTCAATGATTAAAAAAACAGGATATTATAATAAAAAAGAGAATATATTTGTTAGTGGTGACGTAATTAAGGTTCACTTTTTCCACTACTTATAATGATCGACAAGGAATTTAATAACAGACGTGTTTCATGGTTCAATGTTTAATTGCGACTGACTTAATATATGAACTGACTTAACACAACATACCGTCCACCAAAGGACAATAGGGGTCCTTTAAAACATGTTTGTATTTCTTATCTTCTTATGTATAAAAATGAATAATTTTCTACATGTCCTATATAGAAGCCACAACGGCTGAACCGATTTAATTGAAATTTTCAGACAATCCTGTGAAGTTTAGTGTCGATCGCAGCATTTTTTAACCGTTGAGTTCTGTTTTCAAGGGGAATTCAACCCAGACTGAGCTACAGCAACGTGCGGCCGGACAGCTAGTATTTTCTAAATTCACACGATAAATAAAATGCAAAAGAATTCCTATTAGTAAATTTTATTATTACTTTTGTATTATGGATCTCCGCAAAGTATCGCCTAATTCTATAAATTACTTTACTATATCATAAAATGTTTTATCTCTGATGGCTTTGCAAATCATTATCATCTCAGGAAACAAATAACTAACATAAGTGAAATGTTATAGCTGAGTGATTATCGTCTTTATTTTAATTTTTTGCTTTTATGCATTATTTAATAAATCATCATCTTCCTGCCCTTATCCCACTCTAAGTGAGGTCGGCACAACATGTTCTCAACATGCTGTCACATGATTTGGCTGCGTTTTTACGACCAGCCGCCTGCCTGACGTCAACTTACAGTCGTATTTTACGACACCTCGGTAAGAAAGAGGGTGGTCTATTTTACTAAATCGGATACCACACGGTGGGTCAACTTACCTTAGTCGCCTTTTACGACACCTCGGTAAGAAAGGAGGTTGGTCTATTCTACTCAGCCGCATACCACACGGCGGGTCGACTTACCTTAGTCGCCTTTTACGACACCTCGGTAAGAAATAAGGGTGGTACTATTCTATTCAGCCGGATACCACACGGCGTGCATTATTTAATAAATATTTGCGGTAAAAACAAGAAGTCCTAGCAAGCTCGGCAATCTGCTAAAAATTGCTTCTGTCTTATGTATATAATGTTTGAAAAAGTAATTGTATGAGAAAAATCAAATACATAAGAAGAATATATATATATATATATATATATATATATATATATATATATATATATATATATATTTCATATTGTATAATATTTAAAACGGAGGTCACATAAACTTTTTTAATACATTTTGTACACAGATAAAACAATTTAATATATTGCATTCCATTCAGTTTTTCAAAACCAGGACGTGTCCCAAATAAATTTAAAACAATCTTGGCAATCTCAATTTAAACGAATGTTCCTTGTGAAGGATACTAAACATTGTAATATATGCCAGTTCGCTTACATTGACAATTAATAGTTCGTTAGTTTAAGTTTTTTATATAAATGTTTTTTCAACTGACGTGCATTACAATAAAAAGTTAATGTAATAAAAAAAAATTTAACAAAAGCTTTTAACATAATTTCATGTCCCTACTGTTAACCGTTGAAATGTTTTCTAGTCTAGAGCTGATCTTGGCACCAGGTCATGCTTCACTATCACTACATATTATAAAATAAAGTCGCATATATCCTATGTACGCATAAAACTTTAAAACTACGCAACAGATTTTGATGCGGTTTTTTTAATAGATAGAGTGATTCCAGAGGAAGGTTTGTACGTATAATAACATTCAATACGGAGTAGAGAAATACTGTAATTTTTGAGGTTTCTGTAAATAATTACATTTTTTTCCGCTTACATTGCAAACGCAGGCTAAACCCTAAGAGATTTATCAAAATGATGTACTAAGTATTTGTACACCTTGAAAAGGTCTACAGAAAGGTCCGCGATGATATATGTCTATCTCTTATGGATAGCCCACAATAGCATTTTTTGTCATTTACTTTTTACGAAAAATAATGCCTTATGTTCAAAGCAATTTTTATACAATACATCATTAATCCTTATCCAATTAAGTAACTTAAATAAATTGTTGATTTAATATAGATCAATATGACGGTTTACAGCATGTAATTTAAGTGAATATTTTCGGAGATATTACAGATTTAAAATGCCGTGAGGACGCCGCGCTTCACCCTATAGCACTTCGAATCTTTTAAGAGTTTGTTTAAAGACATTCAGTAATTAATTGTAAAAATAAAATACATAGGTAAAATGTAAAAGTAAATAAGTAAAAATGTACTATATGAGTTTAGATATTCCAAAGATAGCAGGAAATCGTCTTGGTATAGGGAGAGGAAATTGTTTTTCCCCAAATTTAACGCTTGCGGGCCACGGGCAGTAATGAATAAATCAAAACTACTGGATCAATTTTAACCCTTAATAGGGCAAGGGACAATTGTTTACCACCTAAGTTTTTTTACCATAGATCATAAGCCGTTCTATGTACTATTAAAAACATTAAATATTTCTAATGTATGAAGACCCCTTAAACTTTTTTTAGTACTGGCAATTACGGTATTTGTAAAGGTTTACTAACTACTGACATTCAAAAAACAATAACGACCTTTTTTCGTAATCGGGAGTGTTCGTCGCGAAAAAAATGAAATTTTGTTCTACTAAGATTCCGGTAAATGCTTTTGTGATATTTGGTAGGATAATTGATTATTATGATCGTGCATGACTCGTAAAATAATTTTTGAAATGAAACTCGTACTAATTGAAAAATTTTCACAAACTTGGTGGTAAAACTGTTACCATTGCTCAGCTACAACAAGATAGTAGCATTTGGTGGTAATATAGTTACCTCTACTCGTTCATGTACTTGATACTTTAGGAGCATGTCAAAGAAAAAAATACTCTATCTGAAAGTTATACAGCCTGTATTCTTGAAGATGAGCTTTCCGCTATTGAAACTAGCGACGAAAGAGTCTCAGGCGAACTACTTTTGGACTATAGCGTACTCCTGCCAAAAAATCTAGCAAAGCGATTTGCAAAAAGTTCATGTATAAAACTAAAGCCGTTGTTTCTTCACTCAACTTGTAAAAGTTTTAACAACAGCTCTAAACCCAAAATCTGTATATATGGTCAAACGAACACACGCTCCAAAGACTGCAGATCGATTCTGCGAACAGCTACTGGTTGTCCAAGGTTCATACGGAATGTTGACCTCCATAGATACCTCGACCACCCCACCATTGCTCATCTCTTTAAGCGCTTTTCGAAGTCTTACTTTGAGAAAGTCGAGGTTCACGAGAACCCACTTATAACAGTGGCTTCCACTTACATCCCTGTTAGGCCGACTCACCGAAAATATGGACTTCCAAAATGCGTCCTGCATAACCCTGAACAATCGCAAGCACAGACATAATACACGCAAACAGCGTCTTCGCCGCCAAAGATGAGGTCCTAGTTTTCTGACATCGGTCGGTTGTGGCTAGTCGCCATACTCCCGATGCCATAATGACTAATCGTCATACTATGAGCCTTCCACTACACGTCGCCCTAAGCCACGATCCGGCCTCACAGGAGGCACCTTTAGGACAACGTTCCCCGACGCCAGTAGAGCTTCTGCGCTCTATTCTACGCATTTCACAACTTCGACGATGTTTCTGCGCTCGCCCGTCCCGGCCGGTGACGCTGTAAAAGCCACCAAAACGACTAACAGCATAGTCAATTCGAAAAAAAATCAACGAACACAGAAAGACGATTCTTGGAGAGAGATGACTATCCCTAATATATACTGTGAACATGTGGAGGTCGATTTTGCAGTACGAAAGATAGTCAAAAACGATCTAGGATTATTTGCAATGTCTGCACCGTAGTTTTATGTCCTACTCCGTGCTTCAAAAGCTTTTACTTTGCTCCAGAAGAAGGAGAGACTTTATACGGTAGCAGCTTTAGTCATTAGCATAACGGGCTAAGGTCAAATAATTACCACCAAGACCATAACATAAACGGGCAATGGTAAAATGGTTACCACCGAATTTTCGCGTACTTCTGATTATATATTTTTATTTTTTTATGATAAATGTTAAAACGACGCCTATTAGAAGTATAAATAAAGATATAAAAATAAAAATTTCAGTAAATTTTACCTCTGCCCTATTAAGGGTTAATCATTTTTTTTACACTGATTGACATGGGATATATATTTTATACCCGTGCGAGGCAGGGGCATAAAATATATTATTTTTATTATTGTCATCAATACTGAAGCAGCATGTAAAATTTCAACTCAATAAGACACCTTCACATACATTCAATGCAAGTTAAAATAAAAACTTTTAAAAAATATCGTCAGCGCGTATATTAGGTCGACGTTGATGTCATACGAAATTTTGAAGCATTAATATTAGCTTCAACTAACGTTTGTGTTTTGGTTTCACTGACCTGCATTTGAATTTAATATTGAAGTCATACTTCGTGATAGTCTTGGTTAGTGGGTACGTTAGGTGTTTGCTCAGTTTGCATTTTATTGCGAGTGTATTTTTACATCGCCTTTTCCGACACCTCGGTAAGAAATGAGGGTGATCTATTCTACTCAACCGAACACCATAATATGCTATTACAGTGGAAATGCTAAATGTTTGTTTTGAGAATTGATTGAGTTTTAAGAGGTGATTAATTATTGTGTTCACTTTTATCGCTTGTAGGCCGCAAAGGTGGCACAACTCAAAAACCATGTTTTGAGACAATCGGGTTTAATTTTTCCATTGCTAAGGAAAATTCATAAGAATGCTTTAGTTTGCTTAAACGAACAGTCTAATATTGAATCACGAGTTCAGTTGTATTTGAACATTTCTAGTCCAAGACATGTGTTCTTTGAATTTTGCCACTATGGCAGCCCATGAGCGATATATTATTTGTATTCAATAATATTTACCGAGATATAAAACATTCTCACTACTATGTATTACACATTATTTATCAAATTTGGATCATCATATTATTTATCAAATTCCGCGGCAAATCCACAGTGCATTTAACCACAGTGCATTAATCCACAGTCAATTAAGCTTGAAGTTGTATGTCACTGAATTTTTGTTGATTTTATTTAACAATTATTTGTTTAATAATAATCTGTGGAGATAAGAACAATGGATTTCTCAAAAATAAATGAAATTATCGTCTTTGCTTCGTAAAATGATTCGATTGGCCTTTATACGGCACTTTCACTGGCAAGGTTGTTGCCAAGGTTAATCAGAACCAGATTGAGCGATACACTTTATTTCACTGAGTGATTAACGACACAGTTATCTGGTACATGTCAAATTCAGAATGTCTTCCTATCCGCATTGGAACAGCTTGGTGGTTAAGTTTCACCCCTTTTTCGAAAATGATTTCTGCATTTGCTTAGCTGTGCATACTAACAGGTAAAAAACTTAAAGTTGTATAAAAAGTTAAATATAAAGGTTATAAAATGTAATTTGAGTTTATACCATAATTATATACATTAGGCTCCTAGCGATGTTTATGTTACCGTAAAGTGCAGAAGTGCAAAAGCTTCATAATAGATTATTAATGTTCTTAATAAAAAATGGTATATTAGCATGTCAAAGTATTACATTCTCATCTTGTTCAGAACGAACAGGTCGGTCAGAACAGTTTTCGGCTACTCGATCTAGCTAGTTTTTTTAAAATATCGTTTTATCCGTTTTCGGAAAAAATGCAAAAATGTAGAATGCAAATGGTAGGCATGTCAATTAAAATAGCTATACTATATATATGTATATATGCTCCTGCCCTTATCCCACGCTAAGTGGAGTCGGCACAACATGTTACAAATACATATTTGTAACATGATTTGGCTACGTATTTTACGACCAGCTGCCTGCCTGAGGTCAATTTACCTTAATATTTTACGACACCTCGGTAAGAAATGAGGGTGGTCTATTCTACTCAGCCGGATACCACACGGCGTTTTTATACTACTACGAGTACTACTACTTTTTAATATGAAAAATTAATATTAACACTAAGGAAGTGGCCAATTCTAAGAATTCGCAAAGTGCGCGACGCCTTTGAGACTCCGTGTCACTGGTTAAAGGATAACTTTGTGGCCTAAATAAACCGTAGCTGTACCAGCAGTATAAAGGGTCATTTCATTTATTCCGTCTTACGTCTGGAAATATAAATGATATTGCAGATATAAATAGCGCAGGTGTCTAAGTCGCAGCAGAAAACAAGCCAGTGGCCATTGTGGCGGTCGCGGGGATGCCGATGACCATTTCGGTTGCACGGCAGCGCCGCAAAGTTCGCAATCAAATAAATATTTCGGCACAATTAAGAAAACGCCACAGAGTGTAGCACTCGTGACACTGCGACAATAGTCTACCGTGGAGTGGCCGTGTATTAGAAAGTTTAGAGGACTACATATTTTTATTGAAAAAATCTTGTTTGTCAATTATGTGATAAAAAAGTGAAGCTCATAAAACACAAAGAGGATACGAAAAAATAAAATACTAAAAAAAAACTTTTTTAATAATACAAAAATAAACGTAATGATATTGAACAATTCAATGCATTCCGGTAAATACAAGATAAAACAATTTCCCGATGATCTTTATCTTTAACTATCCCGATGGTTTAACAAAATTATATAATATTCTCCACATGAGACTGGTTGACTGGAAGAGATTCTGATTCCGGAATGAGCCCGCCAACGAGATTTTTATATTAATTGATGCAATAAAAAGATGACAAAATGCCATGCCATTTCGTAAACTTAACTATAATTAACTCTAATTAATTTAATTATTAAATAACAGGACTAAACTTCCCATTTTAACTTGGTAGCATGACTTAAATCACTATTAAGTTGCCGGTACGGATTGTTTGAAATAAAAATCTGTGCTTTTTCTCTCTACTTTATATGTGGTTACACTATTATTTTTTTATCTCTCTCTGTCATAATAATTTAAATCGTATATATTTAATTGAGTGAAAAAAAAAACAATATTATATGTAGTGCTGCAATATTGCTAAAGAATAATTTTAATAATTGTTGAACACGACACCACCTCTCCATGTATGCCAGTGTGCGCCGCCTTGCGCTCAGCCCACATCCGCTGAAGTATTTTGTTTATTGCTAATGCGATTTTATTTTTTATTGCTTTTTATTTATCTTTATTCAGCGATTGCGGTTTATTGTATTAAAATAAATAAGAATTCTTGACTTTTTAATTTTATTCGAGCCGATGTACAAGACAGCGCCGCGAGGAGAGAAAGAAATAAATTTTAATAAGCGTTTCTTTTTTAAGGCGTGATTCTTCAGTTAAAAGCGATTTATTTTTTATATAAACTTGAAAGATAAACCGTATTCATTAGAGATCGGTTGGAAGGGGACGGAAATAAAAATAAACGTTCCCGAGTTAGTGTCGTCGAGTTACGAGTATTGCTTGATCGGTCGCACTGCGATCAGCCTTTCTTCGGACAGACAAGTAATGTTTTATAATTAATTTAATAACTTACAATCTGTAACAGCTTTTAAAAAACTATGTATATTTTGTAAGTTGCTGATGTATATTAGATTTATTTAACCGTCGGATCGGATGTTTAGGATTTTTGTCATATTTCCCTACCAAGCTTACTGAGCAGACCACTTTTGAACTAGTGTGATAATATAATCCTACTTATAAAGGCTTAATAAGTAGGTACATATTAAGACACGTTTACTTTACAATTTTTTTCTGGTAAATTTACAATAACGGTAATATTGTTTTTTATGGATATCCATAATATATAATAGCTATCTAGCTATTCAGATATTTTCATAATTAAGCATTTATTCAGTAGTTACCTTCTCGTATACTTTTCTGTAAGCACTTAGACTGTTGTTTAAAATTCTCGTTACGTGTGATTTTATTAACAAAGTTTTGATTTCAATTGCATTACATTAGATTCCAAGATTTTTTTAAATTGGATAATTCTATATTATTTATGTAATTATGTTTAAAAAGAATTACCGCCAAATTTCTTGGTGATTCTTCTTGGTAAGCGCATATTTACGTACCAGTGCGTAGCTTCATGATAACTTGACGTTAATAAAAGCCAATTTGAATAAAGAATAATTTAAATTTGAATTAGGAAATATTTCAGGTCAGAGACAATTACTTATTTTCTGCATGATCGTGGAAAGTAGCCATAGATACAGGCCTCCTCACATCAGAATGTTAATAATATGTGTCATAAGCGTGAGTGGTGTCTATTTGTGTTGGCATGTGGGTCGCACTCGCACTGGTTCATTTGAATTCAATGAGCGATCACAGGTAGGTTATTACTTGGGACGCGTACCAACGTGCGTATGGTGGAACTTCATTTTCCCATATTAGGAGAGCGGCGAGGTTGTACTAATGGGAATTTTGTTTGTATTGATATTGCGAATTTGAGGACGTGGAATTAAGAATGTAATACAGAGCATCGGTGAATTTTGTACGGATTTCTCTTCTATGTTTTGAAACCTTAATGGATTTTTTTTATGTCAAACTGTGCGATGTAAAACTGCTAAGAGTTTTTTTATTTATACAAATTTGATATAATAAGTTTGATGTTTTATCTAGTATGATTTATTATCTTATTGGCGATGAATGATATTTGGTACAATTGATGATGATTGATGGTCAGCTAATTTTAAATATTTGTATTACAGTTTGCAGGAAGCGCAAAGATTGATATAACTTATATTCACAGTGATTAAATGTGTTTAATATTTTTTATTTGTCGAAACTCCAAGAATTAAAAACATAAAACAAAATTTTCATTTTACTCAATTTTAATTATTTTGGATATAGCTAAGTTTGTTTGTAACCCCCTCAATTGATGCTTACATACCGGCTTTTCCTCCAGAAGCAGGAAAAAGACACTATATAATTGATAGTTTAGTAACACAAAAGTTAACGCAAATGAACCACCAGTTTATGATAATTATTAACATCGAACATATTTCTTTTAGATAGTTAATTTAATAGTGAGCCAAGTGCTGCCACTGAACGTGATATAAGTACCAAAATTATCGCATTACCATTATAACGTCGCCTACACATTTCATATACATATGATTGGCCTGTCGGCGCAGTGGCAGGTGACAGTGTCCGCGGGTCACGGGTTCTATTTCCGACGAGGCAAAACTTTCCGTAAATAATTTGTTAGTAGTGTCGAGATACTCGTATATATGTATTTAAATATTTATTTAAAAAAACTTATAGTAACCAGTTGTCTGTACCCATAACAGAAGTATTAAGTTATGGATTTATGAGTGTAGAAATATTATTTTTTATACTAACTTCTGCACGCCACTCTTCTTTTGATAAAAATCAAGAATTAGCTTTTCTTCATTTTAAGAGCTCAAGAGTGAAAGAAGTATCAATAAACGTGTAAACAAATATTCACATTTATATTAATATTAGTCATTATCCTCTTGTCCTTATCCTACTCTAAGTGGGGTCAGCACAACATGTTATTAACATGTTGTCACATGATTTGGCTAGATATATTACGACCGGCCGCCTGCCTGACTTAACTTAGTCGTACGACACCTCGGTAAGAAAAAGGGTGGTCTATTCTACTCAGCCGGATACCACACCACGGGTCGACTTACCTAAGTCGCCTTTTACGACATCTCGGTAAAAAATTAGGGTGGTCTGTTCTACTCAGCCAGATACCACATCACGGGTCGACCTTAGTCGCCTTTTACGACACCTCGGTAAGATATGAAGGTGGTATATTCTACTCAGCCGGTCATATTAGTATGAATTATAAATCCAATGAATCACTATATTTTTTAGTCATAGTTTAATTTTATGAATTCACTCACGTCAAAAGCATCCAATCGGGCCGAGTCCAACGGAAGTGCATAAATAATGTTTATCGATCGATCATCGCTGAGGGACATTGACGCAGACGTTAGATTTATACTACCTTCATTGTCAGCCGTAAACTAGATCTCCATAAAAAGGAACATTTCCTATTTAAAATTTATATCAAAGACAATGGTTGACAAAAACTCGGCGCCCGCTCGCGAAGCGGCCGGCGAGCTCGGCGCCAACTGCCAAATCTCTATCGGGCGCGCGTAAATTACGCCTTTTTACCTGGATTCCTGTTTTGACATATTTAAGGCATTAGTAATAATTATGAGTGCTCCGGCCGGTAAGTGAGCGCCAGTGAGTTTTGACACTATCTTAATGACGAACGTCGAGTGACAATAAATATTGAATCGTTATCGGTTGGTACCTACCTATCCATTGCGTCACACCAGTACGCTATAATAGACCCCCCAAATTGATGTTTCTTAAATACTGCTGTGAATTTATAATTTAATTCGTATATTTTTTACTGTTTCTACTAATGTTTTACAGTCAAAAGTTTTTGTGTATGAAAAAATAAAATAAAATCTTTGTGATAACAACATATTGGAAGACACACAAGAACACAATCAGGTCAATTCAAACCAAAACTTATCATCATAATCCTTCCTTATTCCACTCTAACTGGGGTCGGCACAAAATATTATAAACATGTTGTCACATGATTTGGTTTCGTATTTTACCAGCCGCCTGCTTGACATCAATTTACCTTAATCGAATTCTACGACACATCGGTAAGAAATAAGAGTGGCCTATTCTACTCAGCTGGATACCACACGGCTTTGTAACTGTAACTAAGAATGATTTCATCTATAATTAGTACTACATAATTAATTTAAATATTGGATATTGGATTATTTAATATGTAATACTGTTGGAGATCCGTATTAATAAAAACAATAAAGTCAAGTCAATCGAAAACTTATCATCGATTTAAAAAATGCATACAGTTAAGTATAGCTATAGGTTTGTGGATATTGGGGTGAGCGCGAAGGTCGGAAGGGTCGGACATCTGCTGCAGTTGTCCACCCACACACAGTTTAGTTAACAAGTCGCAATAGTTTTAATTGCAACCCGATATTTGTACCTATACATCATTGTCACAGTTTATGTATCGCTGTCGAAAAATGTTGACGACTTATTGTTCGTATCTACATATAAATCACTTTAATTAATTACAAATACGAGATTCACTAGATTTAATCCCGTAAGCAATTGTAACAGATTTTATGCAGTTAATTAATATTTATAACTAATTCATCATTTGCGTTTACGATGAAGGAAAGATACTGATGAAGGGAAGATACTGATGCGTATGGAATTTTAGCTGTATATGATTTTAATATCCATATATGTACAAGGAAAAGGCAGGCTTCGAGGAGTAGCTGCCCGCTTAACCCTACAGCTTTGTCTTACAGTAAAGCATTGTAGCTAATACCAATCCCACTCCTAGGCATTTTTTATAGGTTACTCATATCCCAGAAATTCTCAAATTCTCAAAAAATATTAAGTATGTTGCAAAAATTTTTTCCTTCACCGAAAACCGCGTAGTATATTGTAAATATTATATAATTGGGAAAAACAGTCCTGTATATTTAGAAAGAAGGAATTAGAGCTGCAATTATTGCGTAGATACATGCTGATTTTGTATTTTTTCCCTGTATTGAGCATTGGTATATTATCTACATATAAAAGATAAACCCATAAAACTATAAAAAATAACAAACTTACTTAAAAATTTAAAAAGTATTCAATATAAAAGCATTAAAACAAAACATAGTTGCATTCAATTTTATCATAAAGTAAACGATTCCAATCAAGCTTTATTAAAAATGTAGCGTTTCGTTCCGTACAGAATTAATATGCGCGTCAATTAAACATTGCGGCAGTAGCAGAGGAATAAAATAAAAAAAATAACAAAATACCCGATATCCGAAAAACCGATCATGTGTTTCGGGTGGTATGAATAAATCAGATATAGCGACGCGACTGGCGTAGGCGCCTGGGGAGCGGGGGGAGCTTCCCGGCCGAGGAATAAAACCTTTTGAAAGAGTCAACTGAAAGAGTCGCACGTAAATATTAGGTCTACCGGTAGGGTTGCCACCTTTTATTTGAATAAAAATACTATATTTTTTTTAATTGGAAAAAATATATAGTACTTTGAGAAATTCAGGAAAAAAATAGTACACATCTATTTTAAATCATTATTTATTTTTCCATGAGCTTTTTTGAAGTTTTTTTCTGTCTTTCTTTCTTCTTGGGAGGCGTGCAAGAAGCATCTTTACTCTCCATGTTTTGTTGTAATTTTAATCCGATAATAAAAAGTCGAAAATAACCTCAATGTTCGTTTGCGTAACATTAATTGAGAAAGTGACGTTGACATTTGACAATGACAAAGGATTTGGTAAGTGTTACCAACTAACTAAGCCCCGTACGTACATGAATGAGTTTCGTTCAAAAATTCCCTACGCAGCGCTGCGGGTGCGTTCCATTCACAGTTAATTAAAAAAAAGCGCGACAGTAGAATTAGCGATAAAATATATTATTTTTCGTCCTACATTGTTTTTCTATAATATATAGTACAATTGACAAAAATATAGTACGATACTATATAATATAGTACGGGTGGCAACCCTATCTACCGGAAAGTTCTGCCCGTTTTTAATATCAAACACTACAATAAATTTTTCATACTTTTAACAATAATTATTAGAAAATGTAATTTCCATTATTATTTATGACCTCTTGCCAGCGTTGTGGCAATTTATAAATTCCATTTTTGGAAAAGGTTTTGTCCGTAGAGGCATAAAACTCATGCTTCAACTAACATCTGCATCATTTTTGACACTCAATACTTAACTCATGTGGCACACATCTCGCATATTACCATCATCATCTTCCTGCCTTTATCCCACTCTAAGTGGGGTTGGCACAACATGTTATATACATGCTGTCACATGATTTGGCTGCGTTTTTGCGACCGGCCGCCTACCTGACGTTAACTTACCTCTGTCGTATTTCATGACACCTCAGTAAGAAAGAGGGTGGTCTATTCTACTAAACCGGGTACCACACGGTGGGTCAACTTACCTTAGTCGCCTTTTACGACACCTCGGTAAGAAATCAGGGTGATACTATTCTATTCAGCTTGATACCACACGGCGTATATTTCCATATTGCGATATATATTAATTTTAACGTGCCGTCTTCATTTTAGTTATTATAAAAGTAACATATGTATACACACTGTGACAAACATAAACAGTCGTATATTTCTCAAATAAATATGCACATACGTGTTGAAACTTAACGTTGCATTATAGGACAGAACTTTCCGGTAGACCTATTATTATAGGGTTTTACGATGTCTCATTCAGTCATTAGAGTGCGTCTTTTGTTTATAACCGTTCGTTCGTAGAGTTGTCACGAGTTCGCGATAACATCTCGCCTGGCGTCTTCTCATTATTTATGTGAATTTTGACAGAGCACAGTATTGGGTTGCAGCAAAACTAGTATAATTTATGGCAAGTGCACAACGCATACACATAAATAACGGGCCATCAAATTAAGACAAAAGCTACAGTCGATAAGCCGTGCGATTAGGGCACGCCTCACGTTGCCAGTGCATTTCTGACGTGGATAATAATTTTCCAACTTTTACGACTTAATTTTGTGATTGCTTTTCCTTTAATCAATAAGTTTTATATGTCGTTGAATGCGATGCTTTTTGCTTACTAAATGTTTATAATTTAATAAATAAATACAAAAAATGGTGTAACATCTTGTTAAAAATCTTGGTATTATAAATAAGCCTTAATTGATAAAAGAAATAACTGCTTATATTCGTAACGACCTGAGAAAACCCTACTACTACCTACTTTAATACTAATAATAATACGCGTCTAAATACAATTTATGCGAAAAAAACTACAAAATTAAGTTCTCTTCGTTACTATAAATTTAAAATTACAAATTTTGTCTATTTTAAACGCAGAGAGAGCTTATAATTATAATATCTAAGTTTAAAATTTATAAGTATTTTATTCTGGTACTTACTCATTTTTTAACCTCTGATCTGTCAATATTATATAAGCGAATAAGTAATTTTCAAACAAAATAAATGACTATAATTCATTTATTTTTCGTTTGTTTTTGAGATTTATGAGATAGCTCTGGGGTCATTCATTAACGTCTTATTGTATCTCTATATCTTTTGTACATGTACATATTGTATCTCTATATCTTTTGTACATGTACATATTGTATCTCTATATCTTTTGTACATGTACATATTGTATCTCTATATCTTTTGTATAGTACATACAATAGATTTTAAATTAAAGTTATTTCGAAACATTTTTCATTTATTAAGCTAAAATATTTTCTATTAATAATTGAATTCAAATTCAAATTCAAAATATTCTTTGTTCAAATAAACTTGCAAACAAGTGCTTTTGAATCGTCAACTCTACTGCTGGTTCGGAAAGCTGTTCCTACCGAGAAGAGCCAGCAAGAAACTCGGCGGTTGCTGTTTTAAAAATATAATTCTTATGACTAGTTACATTTAGTCATTACTGTCTTGTATAGGGTCTAAGCGAATATCACAATAATTAAAACTCAGTTTTTTTTGTTTACCTGAATTTTAACAAACGAGTATAATGTTAATTATTTAAGGTCGGTATTGTAAATATTACTTTAACTGAAAATGAAATAGAAATAATGTTGTACGACGCTCCTATCGAGGATATAAGCAAACAACCGTAAGATATTAGGAACGGCGGAAATAAAATTTATACCGCTTAATAGGCTTCGGACGGGTGAATGAAATACGGTTAATGATAAATCCACAAATGAGATTTGCGGACGCCAGGCCACTCAAAACCAATACTCTATTGTCACTGGACACTCACCTTATATTAACACGGATCATCGGAATATCGGATTATACAGGCTGATTCGACTTATATAACATTAAATATATATTACATATAATATAATTTATAGAAGTAGGCGTTACTTTGAGGAGATCCATAACACAAAAATAATACAATTATTTTGCTATAATTCGCGATGAAGTAAAATAGAAAATATATATAATGCTAAATGTAGAGTGGAGCATGTATCAGGTATGAAAACGGATTGTCCACTCTACATATAGCGTTATATATATTTTCTATTTTACAGTTTATAGCAAAATAATTTAATTATTACTTTTGTATTTATATAAATATTTACTTAATATTTTCATGCTTCTGCACCATTAATATTTAACATCACATGTGTGTAGGTGTAAGGTGTGTACCGATACTTGCAGATGTAGGACAATTTAATTCTTTTCGATACAGCAACTTGGGATCAAGAGTCTTATTTAACATTAAAGGTGACTTCCGGTATTGACTAAGTATTAGTTTTAAAACGACTGTTATTACTTTAAATTACTGTCATTTAGTAATGATTGTGTTTTCTCATGACTTCTTGTACCTCAGAAGAAGCATAAGTCGATGTTTACTTTTTATTCTTGCCATCCATATACATGTTTATAAAAACCGATCGTCGCGCTATCATTTTTACATTGGTTCAGTTTTGCAATATCTGCGCTTTCTAGAATATTTTATTAACCAATTTGATTTATAATCAATATAACAATGGCGTAGCCGTAACGGGAAATATATTCTATCTAATATTATATTCTAAATAATTCTTAATATTATATTCTATAGTAATAGCACTCGCGACATTCGCCATGGACCTAGGAAGTCATTATTTTGATATAGCAAGAGCATAATAAGCGAAACGCCGTGTGGTATCCGGCTGAATAGAATAGTACCACCCTCATTTCTTACCGAGGTGTCGTAAAAGGTGACTAAGGTAAGTGGACCCGCCGTGTGGTATCCGGTTTAGTAAAATAAACCACTCTCTTTTTTATCGAGGTGTCGTAAAATACGCCAGAGGTAAGTTGACGTAAGGCAGGCGGCCGGTCGTAAAAACGCAGCCAAATCATGTGACAGCATGTTTATAACATGTTGTGCCGACCCCACTTAGAGTGGGATAAGTGGAGGAAGATATATAAGAGAATAATAAGCGAAATAATACTTATGAGTATAAAATCGTCTTCGATGATGTTGGATCTAACATTTGTTGTATGCCAATATACTTTCGCTTTTTAAGGTTATAAGACCAAGCACCCTGTAGATGGTATGGTGTAGGTGGTGATGCTCCAGATGGACGTGGGTCAGCAGCTGCGTAGTAATTAAGAGGTGGCTGAGAGTGGCATGCGCCGGCGCACAATGCAGTTCAATTGAATGAGAATAATCTTTGCACCCACGTCGGTTGCCGCGTGCGTGGGTGGACCACTGACCAGTGCTGCACAACTGCAATATACTCTACTTCTATTATTGTTGTTAAATTTTTAAATGTTAGTACTCGTTGGTGAATCCATAAGTATTAAAAAAATACTATATTAATATGAATCAGTTTCATTTTTGCTATCAACATATATTATACATAACATATATATTGTTTTATAAGTTTTTTATCAATTACTAGCTGGCTCAGTCTGGTTTCGAATTCCCCTTAAAACAGAACTCAGTAGTTAAAAAATTCTCCGACACCCACCGAACTTTACATGAGCATTCGCTGAGTCATTCCAGAGATTGTCTAAAAATTTTATTAAGAACGGTTTAACAGTTTCGAAGTCTATAAAGAACATAAAACACACATAAATCACTACATAGTATATAACAAAGTCACTTTCTCTGTCTGTCCCTATGTCCCTATGTATGCTTATATCTTTAAAACTACGCAACAGATTTTGATGCGGTTTTTTTATTTGTTTACATGTATAATATTCAATAACATTCAATATGGAGTAGAGAAATACTGTAATTTCTCATTGACGTCGTAAATAATTAAATTTTTTCAATAAATATTCCAAAGCAAGAAATCTTCATAGTATAGGGAAAGGGGAATTGATTTACTCCAAATTTAATGCGGGCCACGGGCAGTATGAATAACTCAAAACTACTGGATCGATTTAATCATTTTTTTACTGAGTGACATAGGGTATATATTTTACACCCGTGTGAAGCCGGAGCGGGCCGTTAGTTTTTATATATAAGATTGTGGCTAATCAATAGTAGAGCATATCTCAGTTGATATCGTCAATACAATGGCAAACAATCATTGTAAAAATTGCCTTAATGATAAATTGGTGACCGTTTCTAATGGCTACTGGGGCAAGAGTGATCCAACCCAGAATGCCCGCGTAGTCATAACGTCCTCCAAACACAATGCCGCTCTTTCTATGATTTATGTCTTAATTGTGCGATTCTTCTTACCTTTAAGGGTTTTTGTATTTATTGTCGTCATAATTCTTTTATATTTCAACCAATATCGTGATGGTTATCATCTGCTCTATATTTAGGTATTATTATGTTCATTGGAAGCTGTGGTAGCCCAGCGGTAGCACCGTGCGACTTTTTCGAGGAGGTGACGGGTTCAAACCCGGGCTGACACCAATGAGTTTTCTGTTAAAACTCTGTTATTTTATAACTTTGAATTTTTAAATTTTACTTCTAGTAAGATAGTGAGTATCAAGAAGGACGGTCTTAGTCAAAATAAACCAGACAACATTGAAAACGATTTCTGTTGTTCTGAAAACAAGCCCGTATAAACAATGAAGCAGCATAATAAAACGAAATGTATAATTTTTTATTCTTCAAAGAGTCAATACGATATTCTCATCTTCCTGCTCTTATCTAAGTGGAGTCGGCACAACATGTTGTCACATAATTTGGCTGCGTATTTTACGATAGGCCACCTGCCTGACATCAACTTACCTAAGTCGTATTTAGACACCACGGTAAGAAAGAGGGTGGTACTATTCTATTCAGTCGATACCACACGGCGGGTCAACTTACCTTAGTCGCTTTTACGACACCACGGTAAGAAAGAGGGTGGTCTATTCTACTTAACCGGATACTACACGGTGGGTCAACTTACCTTAGTCGCCTTTTACGATACCTCGGTAAGAAATGAGGGTGGTACTATTCAGCGGGATACCACACGGCGTAGAATACGATATTCTATATCTGTCTAAATATCCGTACACCTGTTGTGTACTTCAAAAGTAAACAACTCGGAGAAAGCAGGTAGCCGCGTAGCGGGACCGTGTCTTAGACGACAAGAAGATGCGACTATCGTCAATACTTGCAAAGAAAACTAACAGAGGTTTCCTTGTCGAAATGACTGTTTTACTGTTTTTATGAGATCACATAGATCGAAAACATTTGGCTCAGATTTTGAAAAATTATACTTTTTATTTACTATATAAGTTCGTGACCACGGTGGATGCAACTCTGCCGAAACGTCGAACCTTATACAAAGGTAACGAGATTATCGCGATGTGACCCGGTTGTTTATATTTTAATTAGTATGAATCGCGAAAGTTTCAAATCTACTATACTTTTTGATTTAGCTTATCATGTTTATATAGATATCCGTCTTTTAAAAATTCTATCGAATAAAATAATTTGTATAAGAGATCTAAAGATTTGCAGGTTGCTGTTTCTCAAATAAAATAGAAAATCATTTTTTAAAGCCTAATTGTGAAATCAAATACTAAAATTAAATTGTCTAAATAAAATTTTTGTATTTAGAATATAAAAATATAGACACTTTTGCCGATCGAGTTATATTTACAATTTTTCCTGTATTTTGAAGAACGTACTTATGAAAATTGAATATAATTTTTAGCATATTTAATACTTTTATTGACGTTAAAATAAAGAAAAAGAAAGAGGTGAAAGTTTTGTGAAGGTTGCTAATTAGGCTTAAGATATTTCTAATATAAGATATATGTAATAAGCCGTGTGGTATCCGGCTGAATATAATAGTACCACCCTCATTTCTTACCGAGGTGTCGTAAAAGGCGACTAAGGTAAGTTGACCCACCGTGTGGTATCCGGTTTAGCAGAATAGACCACCCCCTTCCTTACCGAGGTGTCGTAAAATACGACTAAGGTAAGTTGACGTCAGGCAGGCGGTCGGTCGTAAAAACACAGCCAAATCATGTGACAGCATGTTAGTAACATGTTGTGTCGACCCCACTTAGAGTGGGATAAGGGCGGGAGGATGATAAGATATATGTGATCTCTAGTATAATAAGTATTAATCAAAATGTAATTATTTACATCTTTCTGTTGTTTTCTTTATAATAAAAAGGTATGATTTGTGTACGTTATTAAAATAGATGAAATGTGCGAGATATCTGAAACTGCCGCGGGCATATAGATTTGTCGTAGCTCCATTGATATCAATATGGGGGAGGACTTTAATATTGGAGTTATTTATTGTAAATCGCTTCCTTGCCCTTTTGTAATAAAATAATGTTATCTTGTTTTTTACGTTTGTTTGGTATTGCGCGGTGAGAGCAATAACTATTCTATGAATCTTGTTGCATTAGTTATGATTTTTATGATCATGGCTTTTTATGATAATGGCATGAAAATTATACTTTATGCATATATAACAACTTTTTAAGATATATTTTCTTAGAAGTTAGAATTATTTTGTGGATTAGTGAATTAATTTTTGAATTACGAACAATTCGAAGTCAGTAAATAAAAGTTCTAATGTGAATAAGATTTCATTTACAAGCTTTTTAGAGTTGGACCTAGTAAAACTGTTTTTTTATTATTAATAAAATATAAAAATATATAATTTTAGCACATTTTGTTAAAATTATTGACGTCTATCATATTCAGATCGAAACTAATGAAATTTGTGCTATAATTTAATAAAAAAATACTAATGCCTTGTTTATTAAAAAAAAGTTACCTAATAACGACTATGGGATCTATATAAATAAATCACAATGAAGTTTACTATGCAAATTATTTTACTCATATATTATAAGTACAAATGTGACAACGTACAGCGTAATATAAGCACAGAGACCACAAACAGATGTGAGTCGGTACGATCACCTTATACACTATGAAATTTATTATATAGCAAATTGTTAGTACAAACATGATAGTATACAGGGTAATATAAGTATAGAGACAGCAAGCAGACGTTATGCGCGTTGACAATGCAAACGCGAGGGGATCCTGTTTGCAGGATCCTGTATGAATAAAGATATTCCCGTTATTTGTGCTACAGATGTCATGTAATTTCATTGTGTCGCGAAATATTTAGAGTAAACAAAACGGGGAGATGCGACGAGCTCGATAAGATCTGACTGCTTTTCATACTCCGGCTTATACTAAATTTCCGTGTCATAACAAAAAAATGTATCCGACGCTGAGAGATTTGTAATTTTTTGCGGTCGTTTAATAAGAGATTAGCCCCTGTTAGTATAAATACGTTAATGTAACAGTTTATTAGGGTAAGGAGAATATAAATATTATTTATTATAATTATAGTAATTATAGTATAGTAATTATAACGTGCAATATCTACCCGCCGTGTGGTTCCCGGCTGAATAGAATAGACCACCCTCATTTCTTACCGAGGTGTCGTAAAAGGCGACTAAGGTAAGTCGACTCGCCGTGTGGTATCCGGCTGAGTAGAATAGACCAACCTCATTTCTTACCGAGGTGTCGTAAAAGGCGAGTAAGGTAAGTTGATCCACCGTGTGATATCCAGTTTAGTAGAATCACCACCACCCTCTTTCTTACCGAGGTGTTTTAAAATTCGACTAAGGTTACGTCAGGCAGGCGGCCGGTCATAAATTACATAGCCAAATCATGTGACATGTTTATAACTTGTTGTGCCGACCTCACTTAGAGTGGGATAAGGGCAGAGGGTAATGACATAAAATAAGTTAAGATTTAACACCTAATAGATACTCGTCCTTTAAAATTTACAGAGACCACAGGGCAAAATTTACTTACTACTAATCAATATCTTACTTGAAGGATGATAAACGCTTTTTAAATAAAATAAAAAGCCAATTGCAAAAGCATCATTTGTTTACCCATCAATAATTTTTTCTCCGTAAAAATATTAAATCCGCATCAATACATCTATATTGTGTTTAATAAAATCACGCCAGTCGTAGGGAATCGGGACAAGCCCAACGAACATGAGCCCTCCATTAAATGATAATCCCTCCAATTTATCGGCAAAGCAAAAAAATATGCGGCATTGTGTCGTGAGTTGTCGAACATGAAAATTATTTTATATAAACACATTGAATATTCTCGGGTCGCGACCTCCCCGGCGGATTCGCTCGCAGATTATATCCGCTCTTCCCCAGTCGTCATCGGTTGACATATTTTTTAAAATGGGGTGACGGCTAATGGAATAATAATAAACTGGAATTTACTTTTTGGTCATAAGAGTGGATCGAAAACAGAAAGGGGTGTGAACATATTGGTTTTTGTTATACGTTTCTCATTGTCAGCCAACGGACCAATACTATATAATCAACGTTCGGACTATAGTGCGGAGTTCAGACTATAGCTATTTATCGCATGCTTGACAGCAGTAACAGGGTTCGCCGCGCATTAAAGCCACCATATGTCGGTCATATCAAATTTATTTCTATTATTTTATTGGATTGCCCGCCGATGATTGCCTTCATTACCTTTATAGATTGTCACAGAGAGAATTCAAATTTATTGCCGCCGATAGCCTGATGTGTATAACGAAGTGAATAAAGTAATAATGGTAATAAATTGTTGCACGCTATCGACCACAACCTATCATTGTTAATATCAATTGTGCTTTAAGTATTTCTAGTGTTGAGGCACTTCTCTTGATTAATTCTGTTGAAGTAATAACATTGTAGCAATACGCAAAGGAATAAATAACGTTGAAGAAATGCTAAACGTTTAATGTTGCGACATTTGTATACGCATTAGACGAGTACAATAGCTGCATGAGCCCGACGGGCTTAAAATCATCCATTTAAATAAAGTTTTTAAATAAATACCGTATTATCTATACGAACAATGCAATATTTTGTCAACTGCCTACTCCGGCCGCGGAGAGTGCAGGACTGCGTGAAGCGGAAAATCCTCGGGACATTCGAGGACATTTTTTGTGGCTTAATATCCGCACGACATTGTCAACCGGCTATTTAATACACCATGTAACACAATACTTTAAATACGACTAGATTTGTGCAAAAATTGAAATTTTAACGCTCACTGAACTTCTATAAATTGGATTAATCTGTTCTGTTATTATCAATATATGTAAGTGTATGTTAAGAATGTTGTCACGTCTTTTCGGCAACTTAAATACATATTAATATTATAAATGCGAACCTCTGTCTCTCTGTCTGACTGTTACGCTTTCACAGTTAATCCGATGGGCCAATATTGACGAAATAGTTTTTTTAATTTTTTCTACTTTCTACTCCCGGCCGTATTATATCGCACATTTAACTTACATAAGTTTTAAATAATTATTTCAAGATATCCCAGTTCATTGTTATACCAATAAAAAACAAAGTTCAAACACAAAGCGGAATAAGAAGGAAACGCCTGCGCGCCGACTTGCTCTGCCTTCCTCTTATATAAATATGATTATTTTTTTATAATTACGTGGGGCATTTCATTTCAACTAAGAAATTTCCAGTCTACCCTCTTGTGTTGGTCGTATGACATTGAATAGCTTTTCTGAACACCGACGCCCGTAATTCTCTATTCAATAGCAATAAAACAAGATATGACAAAAATATCGGGTTTCATAAAGCTTTGGTTTCACGATATATAATATTATATTTAAAGGACATTATTATGTTTTTTGTCTGTCATTTTAAGTATTGTGCCGTTAATGTCGTCGAGGGTTGAGCCACGTTTCTCAGCTTACAAGTAATTATGAAATTTTTTGAATTCATTTTGATTGAAGAGTAATATTTATACATATTTTGATTTCACACTTTTATTGTCAACGATTGTAATGATTTTAATAAAATATATCTTATTTTAATGAAATTATATCTATAGAAATAGCATTTTTTCAATAATAGTAGTGGGTTCGTTTCCAATAACTCAGACGTTAGTAAAAGCTTTTGATTTAAAATTGGTTTTTACTATGATGACGTATTTTGAGGAAAACATCTTCTTTTTTAAATTTACTTAATTTACTTTTTCATTAATCCAAAGCGTAAAAAAAGCAATGATGATTAAATGCTTAGAGTGCGAGATCCCTAGATCCTAGATAAGTAAGAAGGCATTTGATTTATTTGATAATGAAAACATGTGGTCAATTGATATATAAAATTTATAACGATACAAGAATACTTCGTTGGGACATCAGCATCTTTAATAAAAAAACTTTTTTATTTGGAAAAAAAAAGGTCTTTTCGAGAACAGAAAACCTACAGAAGAAATACTACATATCGTTGGAAAAAGCGTGAAATAACATAAAAAAACTAAATTGGAGCAGCGTTGGGGGTCTATACTATGGATGAAGTACCATAGACCTCAGACATACCATACCATAGACATGCTGCTCTCAGAGAAGAAGGAGCTTAAGCTTTAGATTTAGCTTTAGATTGTTATAAAACGCAACTTTTTAAACACGCGTATTTACGATTAAAATATTGGTCACGGAATAAAAATAAGTAACTTTATCAGTTGTATTAAAGAAGTTCGCATAGTAATAATGCCTACTTCTACTACTAACACAATGCATATTCGGGTAAGTTAACTTTTATTACGACAATAAGATTATCGCTAATTCACTAACTCATTTGGATTTTTTATTGTTCTCGCTTTTATATCTACTGTTTATACGAGGCTCATCCGGAATCAATTTAGGAAAACTTTATTATTACGGCAAACACGAAATCGGCTGAATTGAATGTTTTCAATTCTTATATTGCGTGTTTTAATGAATTTTGTTACGTAAGTAAAAAGGTACTTATCTACTACTGTCTTCATACCAAAAGAGCTATTGTCTTTTATTTTGGAATCCTATTATTATAATCCAAACATGATTAATTAACAGTGCATAGTGTTGTTTGAAATTCAAAATTAGTTTATACTAAACCATTAGCATGAGAATGTATTAAATTCGACCTCAAGTAATTTTATTAAAAACCGCGACCGACGGCTTACCATGTCCTCTAAGACTTCATTCGCGTCAACTTATGTGTTTTATTATCCTCTATTGTATTTTTATCACTTATGAGTTCTCTGAAGACAAACGGACATCATTATATTCTATAGGTATACCTATGCCTGACATATAAGCTTAAATTGTACCAAACTTCACAATTACTTCAGCGGCTTAGTTATGAATGCAACAGACAGACAGATGGAGAGACCGACTTTCGCATTTAAAATATTAGTATTGAATTATACTGAACAAAACAAACATAAATGCATTGCAAGATCGTTCGTATGAAGCAAATTAATCATCTCTCAAATTACCAGACACGTAGCCAATAATATAATTGAAATCAATTAATATTCTTGATTGATTGATGTTTTTTTCACATGCCAATGGTTTAATAGTTGTGGATGCTACAATCTACACTACAATGGCATGCAAATTATTGGTCTAATAGATTGGCAGTTGGCAAAATACATTATTGGAATGATTACACTTATTCAAATCATTACACAATATATCTATAGTATATATACATAATTATTCTGGCTGATACTGAAATTTAGTTATTATATAAATGTGCCTACGTTACCAAAGAAAAAAACAAGCTTATTTTGATATGCTTTGGCCGAGCGATAAAATAACTCGCCTTTTACATAAGCAGTTATGCAATAATAAATTAAATTTTTTCTAGAAAATTCTGTTACTGTGGTTACCTAGGTTAAAGGACCAACGTGAGTTGTTATGGGATTCGCTCGGTTTATTTTCATGATAAGTATTAACTAATAAGAAACTATTAAATAGAAAGTTAACATTTACCATCAACACTTACCATCAGATGAAACAGTTATTAATGCAAACATATCGTCAATATGTTTTAATGGTATGGAGGTTTTTTTTTCTCTTTTACATATCATTACCAGATAACAATTAATTAAAATGATTATATCACATTATAAAATAATATCTATAGTATCTGATATCATTAAAGTTTTACGCCGCAGACTCTTTATTGAAGTAAACTTGTTAACGAATACTTGTGATCGTCAACTCTACAGTTGGTTCGGAAAATTGCTTCCACCGCGAAGAGCGACTAAAAAACTCGGCGGTTGCTCTTTTTAAAATATAATTCTTATAACTAGTAAATTTTCGTCATTTCTATCTCAAGGTTAAATAATAACTAAATTCGCGTATTCTTACCAGTACCTAGGTGGGTAATGGGTAACAAAAAATAGTTGGGCAGGTGGGGCTCAAGGTATTTTCACCTCTCTAGACCGCCCGTTTCCCAAATGGTCTACCATGACCTTACATTTGACAGCGAAAATTGTCTTTAAATTCAACGTAAATTTTAGTATTTTCCTGAAAACAGGGATAAAAAGACATTTTGTTTAATAAAACCTAGCTACGTCGAATTTTTCCCCGCAAAACCAAAACATGCCGAAGTTCAAGAAAATCGTTGAAGCCGTTTCTGAGATTCGGAAAATATATTTATATATACATACAAGATTAACTCATATTATATATGCAATCCTCAATAGCTATAGTAAGCTTCCTGTATCAGCCTTTTCGTAATAGTCATTTTAAACTAATGGCTAAGCTAAAATAAAGAACGGCCTATTTCGGCGTATAATAAAATTCTTGCATGCTACGTACACTAACGTTGGAGGCGAGATATTGCAGTTGGCTTGTTAGTTGGCTTACAACTTGTTATAAGGTTGTTGTAAACACGCGTGACGGCGCGATATCACGTCATCGGGCACGCGAGCTCCGATGAGCTCCCTACCTGTAATAATAAATCTGCCATCGGACACTCACTCGGACAACTTTTAAGCGTGGATGCCAATTTATAAACGATCTTTGACATCTCAATTTAGCGAATTTTTGATGCGGTCTCCTCGTGTTTTTACGTGAGTATTAGGAGACCTTCACGTTCCTTCTGCGCAAATTACTTGCTAAATAACCATTTAACAGACTCTATCGAGTAAATTTAAGACGATAAAAATTTAGAAAAAGTATTTGATATATTTTCTATTATATGTATTAATATAAACTATAACAGATTATATACTTCTTAATGTCGTCATAGCTTAAAGTATTATTATTTTACCTTAACTATGAGGACCTTAATTTTTTTTTAAAAAGATTGAGGTAATATATTTTTGGATTTAAGTAAACAAACACCGACGGTAGCAACATAAATTATAGTACATTATTGGTTATATAGAAATAAATAATTCAGCAGAAGCCTAATCTTATCTAAGAAGATCTAATTTCTGAAAAAATGTTTTATTGTATATGTTGATTTGAAAGAGAACATTTTTATATTGCAGTAATTAGCAACGTTTGTAATAAACCGATAACATTTCCAAAAGCAATTTGGAAAAAAAATGAAGTAGATATGTTAAAAGCCCCACCAATAGTAACTTGAGACAGTCATATCTTCTGCAGGGCATGGAACCATCGATCAATGCATTATCACCTCATATAAAACATATAAAAATTTATTAACAATATATTTAGCAAGTATGTTGCGTGCGGAGGCTGCGTGCGGCGGGCACATTCGCCTCTCCCCACATTGCACCCTAATTAATATAAGATCTCAATTAAATTGCGACACATAACGACCGGGAATTTTCATATTGAATGCAAATAAATATACCTCGCGGGATACGAGTATGTCTAATTATTCAACGACGAATCTGTGTTTTTTGAAACTGGATATATTCCAATATGCTTCTATCATAATATTTAATGGTTTTATACACTTGTACTGAACTATTCAATTTGCAGGAGACATTCACTAGCTTCTAAAGTAGCAAGAGATGCCGCCATTATAGGCAACTTTATGATGACAGCGTGGTAGGTCTTAGCTCCAACCCTTCTCTCCAAAAACGGAAAGAAGAGGCCTATTCTCAGCAGTGGGAGAGTAACAGGCCGCTACTTACTTATGATGACACTAGCAATCGCCAGCGGCTACGCCCGCGTGCAACCGTCATATAGTCTTTTGATAACCATAAAAATGGTTAAAGTGGGTTAACCTTAAAAGCTAGACATATGCTGTCGCGGAAAAATATTTAGAACTTTTACAGATGAACAACTTTGTACTACATATTTTTGATTTTTTTAATTACCGTTTGTTTACTCAGCGCACGCAAGGAAAGATTTAAATTTTGCCGTTTTCTTTCTATTTTTTATTGCTTCTCCTCTCCTATTTATCTTACCTTACCGTGATATAGCCTTCCTCGATAAATGGACTATCTTTTTAGCTTTATATATTAGTATGGAAGTATAGGTTTTAGTTTTGGTAGAATAGTAACAAAAATATACACCACGTTATCTCCGAGACAAAACGCACAATAATACATGTAATATATCTTAATACTTCATACTATCTCATCGTCTATTACTGCTGGGGGTTCTTGTTAATGGTTGATGTCTTTTTTATTCTCTTAATTGGCGATATACAAAGTTTTCCAATTCTAGAAAGTACGCGGTATTAAGTAAGGTTTTCGATGTTTAAGATATGCGGGAGAGGCTAGAGTAAGTTCATTAAATATCCTAGACCCTTAGTTTGTTTACCTAAAAAAAATTAATAGGTAGAAACCCTTTATGATATATCTACAAAGTATCTGCATCCCAAAATCAAATTAACGTGTAGTAGTTTAAACGCATACAATTATTTATAGTCTTGAGTATATATAAAAACAAAATAATTAGTATGATATAACTTACGTTTTCAACGATAAACAAGTAAATCTCGCTACAATAAACTTGCGACGTTTATCAACCGTCGATAAATCAATACTGCATTCAAAATGTTCGGCCACAAAACTCCGGTTCTTAGATTATGATACCTCGTCCGATACAAAAAAGAAACATTAATTTCCAACTCGCTTAATTGACATCGGTTTATTATGACTAAACAAATAAAGTATTCCGGAGCCAGGGTTATAAATGGCCACTTTTCCCTTTAATGGTGCCCAAAGTTACTATATTCTGGATATAAGCTCTTGACCAAGTTTTGAATCGTAATATTTTGGGTTCTGATTACCAGCGCCGATAACGTTTCATCTCACCTTTTGTCAGGGCTGGACGCATTACAAAATTAAAATATTGCTTCTCATTAAACAAAATACAGAGAATTGACCTTTATACGCCAATGTTCGTAAAATTAAACGGCTATAATAATGACACTATATTCATATCTAAATTAGTTTTTTATGTATCTAAAATTTATTTTGCAAAATCATTCTCAGACTATACAATGTATAAATACTTAAATTAACATTAAAAATATGTTAATTTAATTTCCTAATTATGTTTCTGATTTATATGGAATACCGTAAAGTTATCATTAAACAATTCATTATTTGTCTCATAAATAAATGATACTAATTGATATATATATATATATATATATATATATATATATATATATATATATATATATATATAATATTTTTTTATTCATGGAACCCGTTCAAAGGTTTCATAACGCGAAAAGTAGGATATACTTTTCTTACTTACTACTTGGAAATAGAGAGTAGGGTGGGTAGTGGTGGCTTGACAATTCAAAAGTGCTTGAAGTGTTTTTTGAATGAAGATTATTTTAATTTGATTTGGTAAATAGAGTAGGAGCAGCATCTAGTTTGGACTATACGAAGATCTAGATCGAATCTATGTAAAGAGATTGAAAAGATAATATAGATCATAAAGTGTGGGCTTACATTATGTTTGATTTTTCAATTACAAAATAATCTGCTCTCTATTAATTTTAATGGCCTGTCGACGAATTTGCAACACAATTATTTCATTTGGTTGATGACTGAGGAAACAAATTTTGTTCAAAAATTTAAAAAATAATTTTGTGTGTTTGCATTGATTGGTCTAAATTAGATTATCCTGTCACCAGTCCGGCTCTGTCGAGGCAATTGTAAGGCCACACGCGGTCGGGACAGCGAGCGGGGCGCGGGGCGCGGGACGAGGTTTCATTCATGTTAGATCGGACCGCTCATAACTTAACTTTTAATTTATTCCTTTTAACTTAAAATCCAGTTTCCTTGTAGCCTTCCCTAACACCTTGAATATCGTAATTATACAGAATTTAAGAAGAATATATTCAAATTTATCTTTATTCGGCTCATAATCTAGCCAGTGCCGACGCCGTGTGGTATCCGGCTGAATAGAATAGTACCATCCTCATTTCTTACCGAGGTGTCGTAAAAGGCGACTAAGGTAAGTCGACCCGCCGTGTGGTATCCGGCTGAGTAGAATAGACCAACCTCATTTCTTACCGAGGTGTCTTAAAAGGCGACTAAGGTAGGTTGACCCACCGAGTGGTATCCGGTTTAGAAGAATAGACCACCCTCTTTCTTACCGAGGCGTCGTAAAATATGACTGAGGTAAGTTGATGTCAGGCAGGCGGCCGGTCGTAAAAACGCAGCCAAATCATATGACAGCATGTTTATAACATGTTGTGCCGACCCCACTTATAGTGGGATAAGGGCAGGAAGATGATGATGAATCTAGCCAGTGCCGAGATATACTCGCAATAATAGATAATTTGAAGATTATTTTGTTTTAACTGGCTCATAAAGATGATGATAGCCTTTAATAGCAAAAAAAATAGGTCTATGGTTTAA
Source organism: Morpho achilles (assembly GCA_947086495.1). Lineage (NCBI taxonomy): Eukaryota > Metazoa > Arthropoda > Insecta > Lepidoptera > Nymphalidae > Morpho > Morpho achilles. The sequence goes on along the minus strand of CAMTZB010000007.1, from coordinate 11,206,012 downwards.
AATTAAGTACAATCGAAATGATTTTTTTTAATTTTTCTGCAACATGTTAAAGTACATTAAATTTAGACTAAATATTAGTTACGCCCATTATAGAAAATAAAAAAAAGAATAAGGTGGTATGGAAATATAGTAAGGGGTGAAAATCATGTAACTAAACGAGTGTTAAATGTGAATGATGACGGATATGCGACTAGAGGAAGGCCTAAAAAGAGATTGTGTGTGAGAAAGAGGGATTGTGAAGCATGACATGCATATAAAAAAATAGCGCCAGATTCGACGAAATAATAAGAGAGAATAGAGGAGAAAAAAATGTTGTGCTGTCCCCACTTAGAGTGGGATAAGTACAAGAGAATGATGAATGATGATATTTTATATAAATTCCAGATGTAGAAAAGGAATACTATTTTTTAAACTCCGCTTCGTATATAATTCTAATAAAGCAATAGCAAGTCTACCTAGGTTTCGCATTCTATCAGGTGTAATTGTAGGAATGCTGTTACTAAAGTGGTGAATCATAACGAAGATATTCTTAGAATGGCGTGTTCGATGCGTTTATTTTAAAACAGATGAAATACTCAGGAAAACGAACGGCGCTATCTTTTCGATCTTCGTACAAACTTTATAATATTTATATATCAATAACTAGATATATTTTTAATCATGGTTGTCATTAATTAAAAATTATTTATAATTTTAGAAAAAAAAAACCACAAATGATTTAAGCAATATGTTATTCACCACCGTTTAATGATAAAAATTTAAAATGCCAGAGGTGAATTTTTTTTAGACCAGAAACGAAAATATACACTATCGTTCAACTGTAATTTATTTCAAAATTATTTCACTGTAAATATAACTTACTTTCGGTTTTCTAATATACGAAAATCGGATAAGCCACTAAGTCGTAACAGTCAGACACACATAGTCGTTTGCATTTATAATATTATTGATGTATTTATACACAAATTGGCAATTAATAGTATGTAATAATAAATAACTTCATCATCATCATCATCCTCCCTTTATCCCACTCACAACCTGTTATATACCTACATGTTGTCACATGATTTGGCTATTTATATTACAACCGGCCGTCTGCCTGACGTCAACTTATCTTAGTCGTTATTTACGACACCTCGGTAAGAAATAGGGCGGTCTATTTTACTTAACCGGATACCACACCGTGGGCAACTTACCTAAGTCGCCTTTTACGACATCTCGGTAAGAAATAAGGGTGGTCTATTCCACTTACGGCACATAATAATAAATAACTTAGCAGTAATTATAATGCCCCAAAAATTGGTCTATTTCCGCTTGCGTTCTTAATAGAATCGGTAACGTGAAAGTTCATGTATCCAACTTGCTATTGGACATATATGGTTTTCATTCATGTTTTTTAGCTATAAAACCATTGTACGGTGCCTATAATGTGACAAAGCGACGCGACGCCTACGTTTCATTAAAAAATATCGAATTTCATTCCGACCGTCAATCGAACTAGTGTGAAAGGGTTAACGTTGAATCAAATCGTTTTTGTCTTTTATGTATTTATGTTTATAGCCGTGACAGACTGATAGTTGACGATTTTTTTATTAGATACGGTAAAGTGTGAGGAAATTAATGTTCGAACTGCCAAGAAAGTGTTAACTGAACGGTCTTGAAAATTATTGTTATTAAAACCCAAATTTCCCTGGCATTGTAAATGATCAAGGGCATTCTTAATTCTTAGACTTTTGACGTAGTTTAAGTAAAGAACTAGCAACTTCATATTGGCTTCTTAATTTAATTATCACTATGAAGATTTGCTGCGATATTCTAAGTCCAAAGTTTGGAATTGATTCTGTTTTAGAAAATTATTTCTACAGGTTAGATCGGACTTAGATCGGATTAATTATATCCCTCTTGTCAAAACTTTATTCCAATACATTTTATAGTGAGCAATACAGTGATATGTCTCTGTGAATTTTTTTTATCGATAACAGGTTTGGTTAGTTCCAGGATAAATATTATTTATGACGGGTGCAACCATTATTCTCCTTCGCGTATTCCACTTTAAGTGGGGTCGGCAAAACCTATTATAAACGTGTTGTCACATGATTTGGCTACGTTTTTTTATTTTACAACCGCCTGCCTGCCTGACGTCAACTTAGTGTAGTCGCCTTTTTCGACACCTCGGTAAGAGATGAGGGTGGTGTTTTCTGCTCAGCCGGATACCACACGACGGTTATGAGAGGTTGCAACAATAGCCTTTAATATGAAGTACAGTTGACAATTATTTTTTTTTCGAATTCGACTAATGCTGTTAGCCCTAATGGCTTTGACAGCGTCACCGATAAGACGGGCGAGCGCAGAAGCATCGCCGGGAATCTTGACAATTTTTATATTGACGCCAATATATAAGTTCATGTTATATGCAGGTAAGTAAGTAACAGCCTGTTACTATCCCACTGCTGGGCATAGGCCTCCACTCTCCATTTTTGGAGAGAAGGATTGGAGCTAAGACCTACCACGCTGCTCCAATGCGGGTTGGTAGGTTACACATATCCTTAGGATTCTCTAGAGATATGCAAGTTTCCTCACGATGTTTTCCTTCACCGAAAAGCGTGTGATAAATTGCAATTATCAATTAGACACATAAGTTTTAATAGAAAAACTCATTGGTGTCTGCCGTGGTTTGAACCCATGATCGTCTCTAGAGATTCACACGGTCGCACCGCTAGGCCATCACAGCTCGTTATATGTAGATTCATTGGAAAAAAAACCCATCAGCAATCAAGTACGACGTTGATCATGAACTATTAACCTGTCATTAAAACTAATGCTTAATATATGTATCTCCTTTATGAATACTAACTTTCGAATTTCTTTCACTTTCATCACTGCAATGTGGGTAATGTGTGTTTTGACATAGTTTTATGGCGATAGTAGGCAATTTTTATTACGATGACGTATGACAGTATATTTTGGTAGTTATTTAAATAAGCATATTTGCTATTTCAACGGCCTTTTCCATAATAATTTATAAGCAATTTAGCATATTCTAGATAATTTAATAATAAAAAACGAACTACATTAGTTTCATATTTTAAAAGCTTATTTTATTAACTTAACACCGTAATTAAATATTAAAAGCAGTTAACCCCGGTGTATAGGGAATAATTGTGTCATATTTCAATGACATTTGTTCAGCGGATTCGCAATGAAAGAGTAACAAACATACATCCAAACTCACAAACTTTCGCATTTATAGTATTAGCAGGATTTTAAAGATATTGTACATACATTATATTGAGTATCTCCGCCGTGTGGTATCCGGCTGAATAGAATAGTACCACCCTCATTTCTTACCGAGGTGTCGTAAAAGGCGACTAAGGTAAGTCGACCCGCCGTGTGGTATCCGGCTGAGTAGAATAGACCAGCCTCATTTTTTACCGAGGTGTCGTACAAGGCGACTAAGGTAAGTTGACCCACCGTGTGGTATCCGGTTTAGTAGAATAGACCACCCTCTTTCTTACCGAGGTGTCGTAAAATACGACAGAGGTAAGTTGACGTCAGGCAGGCGGCCGGTCGTAAAAACGCAGCCAAATCATGTGACAGCATGTTTATTACATGTTGTGCCGACCCCACCTAAAGTGGGATAAGGGCAGGAAGATGATGAAGATGATGATTATATTGAGTATCTGTTACTTTTATACTAATACTTAATTTGAAGGGAGTCCATGGTAGGTGTGTACATTTAAAAAAATACTATTCGCCCTAACAGCTTTTATAGAGGGACGAGGTAGTGCGAAATGGGTTAAGTCTTAACAACTTATTAAACCGGTATTGTCGGCTAAATTTCAGCTGCAACCAAAATTCAAACAGTACAGCGTAATGACGTAGTTACTAGAAGTGCGAAAAAACATAAATATATTAGTTTAATTATAAAGCGAATGCAGACGAAACAATATTATAGTGTCACTCGCATAAAAAGGTTTCAGGATCTGATAGTCTTATTATTCGTAGATCTGGTGGGAAAGGGTCAACGTTAAATAACTCTATCCTCTCCTATATTTTATGTTTCTCTTTAATTTTTACTCCATCGCCGCTTGTCCATTTAATATTGAACACGGGTCGCGTTAACGATCACTATATAAAATTTTATTTCAACGCATCTTGTGCTTCTTTTTTTTGTATTCAACACATCGTTGGTTTTACTTTTTATTAATCACGACTTTTGATGTAAAATATCGTATGTGGGTTTACTTTTAATTATGTGAATGTTTTTCTTTAACTTTCATAGACTATTGTGTTTAACTAAGTGCCTTTAATATTTTGATCGTAAAACAAACGCAACATTCAATTATATTAAAGTTTTTGACGTGGTAAAAACAATGTGTACTGTTTATATTTTAGAATCATCATCTTCCTGCCCTTATCTCACTCTACACAGTGGGGTCGGCACAACATGTTATATACATGCTGTCACATGATTTGGCTGCGTTTTTAAAACCGGCCGCCTGCCTGAAATCAACTTACCTCAGTCGTATTTTACGACACCTCGGTAAGAAAGAGGGTAGTGTATTCTAATAAACCAGATACCACACGGTGGGTCAACTTACCTTGGTTGCCTTTTACAAAACCTCGGTAAGAAATGAGGTTGGTCTATTCTACTCAGTCGGATACCACACGGCGGGTCGACTTACCTTAGTCGCCTTTTACGACACCTCGGTAAGAAATGAGGATGGTACTATTTTTGTCAGCCGGATACCACACGGCCTTGCTGTTTTTATTTTAGAATATATGTTATATTTTGTTGAAAGCTAGGGATATAGTCTCCTTTGTTCTATTTTGGTCTAAAATAACTACCATTATAATGGCTACATTAGTTTTTACATTCAATAGTTAAATTTATATAATCTTTTTCTTTATATTATTACCTTATTTTACTTCTTGTCCTTTTCCTTCTTTTACTCAAAATCCTTTTTAGGGTTAAGACCACCTTTATACATATGCTTTTTTAATTTTGTCTTTTCTAACTATATGTTTAAAAAGAAATAAATAAATGGCTTCAAACACTGGTAACAATCGTCTAACACTAAAACTTGACCACTCACACCTTTTTGTCTTACATTTCCGTAAATTATGGATTTCGTGTACCATTAGGGGCAAGTCACTATTATCCATATTTTATACCTATTAATTCAATTTGATAATTTACTGTAATGTTTTGTAGGAAAACATTATGATACAATCTGCATATATTTAGTTTCACTTTCTAAAATAAGTTTTTACTTTTAAACCACTTTGGTCTGGTCTCAGCAGGCTCCTTAAGACCGTTCTCCGACTATAGTAAAGCTTCTGTGCTCTAAGCATTTAGTAATCTTGACGATGCTTCTGCGCTCGCCCGTCACATCCGTTGACGCTGTAAAACCTGTCAGCGCTAAAAGAATAAGGTCAGTCCAAAAAAACCGGTTGGAATGGTATTGTGGGTGCAAACTCTATTTTATTATCTACAAGTATGGAAGAGGAATTTATCAGCACTTGGAGGCTATAATATCTTTTTAATGTTATTTTAATCATATGCAAAATATGCAGAGAATAAAAAAAATATAAGGCACTTTTAATAAATTTGAAAGCTGCCTGCATACATGTTACTTCACAACGTATTTGTTGTTTAAGTCAAAAATAAATTTAATCAAGGAATGTGATTGAAATGCTTAACTTTATCAGCGTACAGAATAAACCAGTTCTGTAGCCGATGCAAAGTTCGGTTTGATAAACTAAATATCAATGGAAAAGAGATAAATAATTGAATTTTACTGAGTTTTTTTTTGAATAATATGTCAACGTATAAGTAATATTTTAATTTTTTTTATAAAGTATAATTTTTTTTTAATTTTCAAAATTTAAAAACTTTTATTGACTATTTTCTGCCCGCAACTACTTAATTACCTAGAATCATGATGTAAAATAAAAAGTAAAATAATGGCCTATGACTATCCCACTGCTGGGCATAGACCTCCTCTATCCGTTTTATGAGAGAAGGATTGGAGCTTAGATCCACCACGCTGTTCCAATGCGGATTGGTAGGTTACACATATCTCGAGTGTTCTCCACGCTCCCTTACAATGATTTCCATCAACAAAAAGCGTGTGATAAATTGTTAATATCAATTTGGCACAAGTTTTATCGAAAAACTCATTGGTGCTTGCCCGGGGTTTGAACCTGTTACCTCCTGGAAATATTCCCACCGTTGCAAGGCTATGACAGCTTTTTTGAATCATGAAGGAAACCCTGCATACCTCAAATAAAAAAAGATTAAAGACAACTTTAAAATAACATTTTTATACTTTAACTATTTTATTTGGTATCAAATGTAAGCTTGGGTTTTCCTTTATATAGTAAAGGCTTTTAAAAAAAGTAGAAAAATCTAAGATTGTGGGTTATATTCTATATCCGATTCACGTGATTTAACTGAAACGATTGTCATTTCAGTATTTTAGAATTTGAAAAGATATGCATTACTAAAAAGATAATAAATAACACTGTTAAGTTTGGATACCTATAATTCATAAAATGCAAGCAATTGTTGCACGTTATATCATTGCAAAACGAAGTGGCGACAAAGGTCGAAAGATTTGCGCGCTATCTCTGGGGAGCAGGCATTCATGTAGGCCGAGATAGGCCGCGGCCGGTCGACCACCGCCGCCATCGCGCCGAGCCACGGTCCACCTTTACACACATTAAATATATCCTTTTAATGATTACAATTTCTCGTTATAATTTATTTAGGACGAAGCATAACAAGTTTTCGAATCAAATGTGTCGCCCATAAAGATGCTGTCTCGAGGGTTGGATCCCGATCCCTTAATTCGATATATGGCCTTTGTACCGACCCGTCTCGACCGCTAAATGGTCCCTCGCAACAAAGCCATAAGAATTAAAACTGGTTGCTATTACTAAGTCTACACGATCGTTTCGAAACTAGTCAATGGCGGCCCGCGAGAACCTAAAGGGTTTCATGAACGGATCAAGACGAAAAATGAAATATTTCTTCTACGGAATAAATTAAAGTCTATTATCCAATTTCTTTAGGTCGCCGCGAAAGTCTATCTCATTTGCGTCTTAGAAGGGAACGGATAGATCGAAATCTGCTGAAGAGTGTGAATGAGAGCATTACAATCTAAGGGGGTGAGGGGTCGGGGAGGGGGAAGCAGTTGTCGTTGGATAATTCTTTATTCTTTATGAATATGTGAGCTCGTTATCTCTGGGCTGACGTGGCTCGAGACATTCGCGCGTGTGCTCGTGTGAGTGCGTGTGTACGAGCGGACACACACGCTCGTGGCCGTGTCGCGCCGCACTCACTCTATGGCGGTACTAAATAATACATAGGAATCGACAGGCTCGTCTGCAAAGAGCGGCGGGTACACGACCGGATCAACATACGGCATCGACGGCAGATTGAACGATAGTTCCCGAGGAACTGGTTATCGTTATGGGGCGACTGGATGAAATTTATTGGCAGCGCGTTGGAGAAATGTTGCGAGCGGAAGGGGCTTGCGATTTTAATTAGGTAATGAATGTCGATGTTGATCTGCATATCGCTTGAACGGCTAGATTTATCAATTCGCCCGCAGACTCAGTTAGGAATATTAGTTGAATTTCTGGTTTATTGATATTGGGCACGCAGGGGTTGAAGCAGAAATAGCACCGACGCTTACATATAGATAATTAATGTACAACAAATTATTATTTAAAACTAGAAAGTAACAGGGGCTGAACGGTATTTATTATGAATGAATAAATAACTTCTTATTCCACAACAAGTAAACAATGAACAAAAACAAGAGCCAAAAGTAATTAAATAAAATTAGTAATAAGATTATTTTGCTATAATTCGATAAAATAGTATAATATAACAATAAGGTATAGCAAAACAATTTTATTATTACTTTTATATTATGGATCTCTGCAAAGTAACGCTTTATTCTATAAATTATTTAGAAACAAGAGAAATAAGAACATAGAGAAGTGCAAGGGCGGTCTTATCTCTTATCACTAAAAGTGACCTCTTACAGACAACCTCTACGTTAGAGTTACAGACTTGTAAACTAAAACTTATTATCAATGTAAGTCTCTGAAATCAGAAAGTTTTATTAAAAACAGATAATATATTTGAATTACAGAACAGAATGTTATACAATCATTAGTGTATACTTAAGGTATAAGAATAATATGAATAGGGATCCTTTAGGCGGCACATATCTCTTCAAAATTGACGTTTTTCAGAAGCGGTCGGTTTTTAACATTTTAATTAGGGGCGCACATTACGACACCGCACGCCGGCACGTTCGCCCCTCGCTCTTTGCGCTCACATTTTTGTATATTTCCGTCTATTTGGGGAAATTTTTATTTTTCGACAAATGTGTGCTATTTTTGAGTCGCGTGCAGCCGGCACCGTCTCGATGCTAAATCTCTGTGGGAAACACGTTTTACCACAGTCTCTACAGCGTCTATTTATATTATTTAGTTTGCGATTTATTGAATGGACAAATATAAACCACCGACTTGTCACAGTTTCTATAAGATAGTTCGGCGTTGATATATGAGCTGTTTCCGATAAAAAAGTTTGTGGTGTTCGGTTGTACTGTTTTAAAACGTAATTTATATGTCACGAGCAAAAGGAAACGAATAGCTTGATGGATGTTGGCGAAGATTGACACTTTCCTTCTGTTTCGTAAAAAATATGCCTCGTTCTTTCAATACTTACACACCTGTCATCGGGTTTAAGTGTGGTATGACTTGTGGCTACTTACTGCTTTAAATCATCGTTTAACAATTTGAATATTTAACTATTTTTAAATATTTAACTTTAAATTACATTTTCACAAAAATTTAAATATTACACATTAATTTAAATATTAAACATTACAAAAATTTAAATATTTAACTCGTTTGGTCCAAGCCGTGTGGTACCCGGCTGAGTAGAATAGACCACTCACATTTTTTAGCGAGGTGTCGTAAAAGGCGACTGAGGTAAGTCGACCCGCTGTGTGGTACCCTGCTGAGTAGAATAGATCATCCTCATTTTTTACCGAGGTGTAGTAAAAGGCGACTAAGGTAAGTTGACTCGCCGTGTGGTACCCGACTGAGTAGAATAGACAACCCTCTTTCTTACCTAGGTGTCGTAAAGGGCGAATAAGGTAAGGTGACGTCAGATAGGCAAATGCTGGGATAACAGCAGGAGAATGTATGTTAACTTGTTTGGTCCCAGGGAAGGTTAGAAAACTAGGACATTGATTTTTTTGCAAAGAAAAATTTACTGTAATGATATTTATTAATTATTAATTTTGACATAAAAATATTTTGACATTAATATTTGACATAAATATATGTTGTATTGTACATAGATAACTTATAGAAGCAGGCGTTACTTTGCAGAATCCAATAGTACCTAAATAAGTTATTACTGAGTTATTTTGTTATTATCTACGTTTGTTAAGAAAATCTATGTAATGCTAAGTATAGGAAGCAGACAACGTTCACATACCTTATACATGCAGGACCAGTTGACTCAAACGCCGCCACGAACAACACGCCTCACAATCACTACACACATTCACTACAACAATCTCTACGATCAAGGCGCATTAAGCATATGCGTTACGATTATGGCAGAATATAATACTATTAATAAATATAATAAATCATAACTGTATTTTACATTCTTATTATAATACTTTACAATTTTTCTAACGTAAATACCATACTATGAAAAAACCGCATTATCTATTTAAGATGCACATATAATAATAGATATTTAAAAACATTGATAACAATTTATTTGTAGTCAATTAATTAGAATACAAATGTGAAACGTAGAGAAACGATAAAAAATATATATATTTTTATTGGTATTTCTAATTTTAGAGCTCTAGAAATATTTAATATTTAGTAGTATTATAAGGTCAAGTTAGTTTAAATAGAATCGTATATAGAATTTCCTTATTGTGTGTAATATTTATATACTAAAGTAGTAAGTAACGGCCTGTTACTATCCCACTGCTGGGCATAGGTCTCCTCTCTCCGTTTTGGATATAGGATTGGAGCTAAGACCTACCACGCTGCTCTAATGCGGATTATTAAGTTACACATAGGCGAAAATTCTTTAGAAATATGCAGGTTTCCTCGCGATGTTTTCCTTCACCGAATAGCGTGTGATAAATTTTAATTGTCAATCAGACAAGTTTAGACAAAAAACTCATTGGTTTGGTTTAGTGATTCGGGGTTTGAACCCGTGTCCCCCTAGAAAGAGTCGCACGGACATCAACAGACTCACTGATTGTACTAAGACTATCGCTTCTGACTGCTGAATAGTTGTACGAGTATATGGTTCAACTGTTATGAATTGTATATCACCAAGTGTCGAATACCACTATTAATCAGTCGCCAAAGCATTGTCAGTTCTTTGACAACACATCTAAATTTGTCAAATTTGGCCAAAATGTCTTACTACTTTTGACTTTTTTGCTATAAGATGCTGATATCTAATTTGAAATGGAAATTTAAAAATCTAAATGTAATTTAATTTTAAAGTTTATCAGTACTTTAGTTTAGGCTCTGGAATCATGGACTTGTCCAGCTTGAAATTTATGTATGTATGTATCATTTCAGATTTAGAAGAACTACATAGAAAACTTTTGGAGCGCACACACACAATCACAAAATTCGTCCTTTATGTAAATACGATTTAAAAACTCAATTAATCCTATTTGAATACAAATGACAATTTATTAAAACAATAGGGTATTCGATATAAATAAAACAGACAATTTGTGGCTGAGAGCAGTGACGCGGCCCTATTCTGAGTCGCGTCACGTCACGTCATTTGTCGTCGTTAGCGATGACGCATGGCGGCGCTGACCCCGGTTCTGACCCGCTCCATCGCTCTTCGATCAACACCGTACTTCTGTTTCCTCCTATATCAATTGGGAATAGTTAATATGTCCATCTGTACTAAAATATAATTATAGCTAAATATTGCGACCTCCTGATTGTATTTGAGAGTTTAAGAATTAATAAATAACTACATATATAGGACAGTTACAGACATGGTCGTCCGTCCTCAAAGTTAATAACTTAATACTTTTGTTATGGTTGATAGACAAATGGTAAATATATACTCATATAATTTTATAATACTCATCATCTTCCTGCTCTTATCCCACTCTAAGCGGGATCGGCACAACATGTTATAAACATGCTATCACATGATTTGGCTGCGTTTTTACGACCGGCCGCCTTCCTGATATCAACTTACCTCAGACGATTTTACGACACCTCGGTAAGAAAGAGGGTGGTCTATTTTACTAAACCGGATACAATACGGTGGGTCGACTTACCTTAGTCGCCTTTTACGACACCTCGGTAAGAAATGAGGTTGGTCTATTCTACTCAGCCGGATAACACACGGCGGGTCGATTTACCTTAGTCGCCTTTTACGACACCTCGGTAAGAAATTTAGGGTGGTACTATTCTATTCAGCCGGATACCACACGGCGTATAATTTTATAATACTATACCTATTTAAATACATATAGGTATACATACAAACTCGAAGAACGAACAAATTGTTTATAGAAAATGTTGGCACTCGAACTCATAAATTATATTTGAGAGATACAAAATAACAATATATCAAAAGCAGGTGACGTCATGGAGTCATTTCTTTAAGAATGAACTTTCTTTTCGTAGAAATATGCCCTGCGAATTTTAGCAAATAAAAGAGCACAGTTTTTTCGCACCACCCACAATGGATTGTGGTACGTGCACAAATATCTGAAATCTATATTTGTGTAATGATCTTGTATTAAGGCTACGGCTTCTATTCACTTGCTATTTTTGTAAGGGTGATTTATAACGATATGCAACCTAACAATGGGCCCGTTTTGACTTATGATGGGCACGGAGCTAAGTTCCACCATCTACCCTTTGAGCGTCTTAACAAACCCTTTGGAACGGGGTAATAAAATTTTATTATTATATTTGCAAAGGCAACACGACAATTATGTCCTGCACCCCGGAGAGGCATCGCCATAGCAGCATCAATTAGTCATGACTGTTCAGTTAACTAAAAAAATGGATTTATTGGAAATAATATAGAAACAAAAATGCCACTTTAAGAAATGCAGATTTATGACTCTACCGAAGGCCAATAATATATTTTTTGTCTGCCAACGTTAATAAAGTTTTAACACGTTTTTGCGCACGTTTTCTGTTACAGTGAGTTTAAAGCCAATGTTTAATTAAAAAAAAATATAATAAAATAATTTTATGCCGTGTGGTACCCGGAGTGGAATACAGAACCCCCATTTCTTATCGAGGTGTCCTAAAAGGCGACTAAGGCAAGTCGACCTGCCGTGTGATATCCGGCTGAGTAGAAGAGACCACCTTCATTTCTTACCGAGGTGTCGTAAAAGGCCACTAAATGAAGTTGACCCGCCGTGTGGTATCCGGAGTACAATAGACTACCCTTTTTTACCGAGGTGTCGTAAAATACGACTAAGGTAAGTTGACGTCAGGCAGGCGGCCGGTCATAAAAACGCAGCCAAATCATGTGACAGCATGTTTATAACATGTTGTGCCGACCCCACTTAGAGTGGGATAAGGGCAGGAGGACGGTGATTTCTTAACTAAGATAATTTAATTTGTGCTGTCATCATCCTGTCCTGATGGACTGGAGCAGTATATAAAATTTCAGCTCAAAAGGACCCCGGGAAATAAAACTTCAAATTCAAATTTAACCTGCAAGATTCCACCTTCACATTACAGGGCAAGTTGAATAAAAGCTTTTAATAATAAATTTGAGATCTTCAAACCAATTCGTTGCAACATTGTTGGTATATGACACTTGCCACGGCACAGCCGGTATTGATGCGTAGGGGGAGCGACACAACACGGCACGCGTCTTCAGACATCTGATATGACATTATACTATTTCTGTTGTCGAGATGCGGTGGGATGCGGCGGGATGCGACGCGATGCGCTCGGGTGCATGCAAATGGTGCGTGGAGATGTGTGACGTACAGCTCGCTCGTCTACCGCCCTTGTTACCGTCACAACGTCACGCGTAGAGTCGAACAATTTTTAATTTTGCGGTAACATAAAAATATGTTTACATATGCCGTGTGGTATCTGGCTGAGTAGAATAGTCCACCCGGATTTTTGCCGAGGTGTTTTAAAATGCGACTAAGGTAAATGTACCTGCCGCGTGGTATCCGGTTGAGTAGAATAAACCATCCTTTTTTTTCTTACTACGGTGGGCAGGGAGCGATCGCGGGCAGCGGTGTCCTCCTTCTGCTCTATGTAGGGGGGCGGTGGAGCGGTTCCGGGAACTTTTGTTCTGGATCCAATCTACCGCTGGCGAGTCCAGGTGGTAGCGACTTGCCTAAGGCCATCGTCTGCCGCCCTGTCAGGGGACCTTCGGACATTCCGAACGGGGTATATCGGACGTCTGGCTTACAGGTCCCCGAGGCGGTCGGTGCATCTGGTGCACCCGATGCACCGGTTAGTGGAGGGGGGCTTCTCTTTCAAGGGGTCCCTACCCGGAGGAGGTGTTCTCTGGGATCAGAGCTGTCGGCGGGGATGAGGGCATCGGTACAACGATACCCTGTCCTTGCCATCGGCAGCGTGGTGGAGAACACAGGTCGTTTTAGTCGGTGCGAGTCCGACATAACCACCGCCTGTCCCCGTCGGGCGGCGGTACCCATAAGGGGTTTTTTCGCGTATAAAAAAAATCGACTCGCCGCGTGGTGTCCGGCTGAATAGAATGGATCACCTTCATTTCTTACCGGGGTGCCGTAAAAAGCGACTGAGGTAAGTTAACCCGTCATGTGGTATCCGGTTGAGTAGAATAGATATTCTTATCTTTAGGCGTCTTTATCGTTAATAACTTAAAAAGATTAAAAACAATTTCGAAATAAAATATAAAGTAACAGCAAGAGAAATATAAATAATTTATCGCGTGAAAGCCACTCCACAGAGTTTCAATCCACCCGTTTAGTAAAACTAAAAATCTTTTAATTTTCCGCCGCATGCAAACTACGACATTCCTTCCATTATTCTCCGGTTTCGATTTCATGTCCGAGAGAAATAAGTTTTTGCTGCGTCACGACGTGCTTCGGTGGCTCTTGCCGATAATACTCGTACGTATGGCGGACTGCGGTTTCGAACGGATACCATATTGTCTTGTAAGCGTTTACTATACTATTAAAAAACTAAACATTATAACGGAACGCCTTTCGTGAGACCTGTTTATTATCACGAAATATTTTTACTTTTTCTCTATATTACCCGTATTCTCTGTCTTCTTCAATTCTTGTCCTTTTCCTTCTGTTACTCAAAGGTTGACTGGAAGAGATCCCTTTTAGGGATAAGTCTATTATACATGTGCTTTTTCCTTTTTCTTTCTCTTTTCTAACTTTATGTATAAAAATAAATAAATAAATCCAAACGGTATTACAACATAGTAAAATAAACAGATTGACTTTTAACCCCTTTGAATATTCTTTAACATAGGTAAAGTATTTTTTACAAATCATAACGATATTCAAGGGACAACCAGACGATTACAATCTAGATGGATACAAGATTACTTCTATAATTCCGATATTTAAAAATCAATATAAACGAAACACATAAATACAATTGCATGAAGAAATATTGTAGTTTTAATTAAAAATTTCATTTGATTCAGTGATTTTTTCTATGGTTATACCTTGTTGATTGTTATGTTTATCGTAAACACAGAAAAACAACTTAATTGATTTCATTGGGGTTTTCACTATCTGAAAGTACAGTGAGATATAAAACATCGATTCATTGTTGACAGAGTTATGCACCGCTAATTTCGTGATATTTACAGAAAAGTAACAAATATCTTATATCAGTTACAAACAAGATGGGGTGCACGGAATTTATAAAAAATATAGTTAAAAGAAACGTTTTTCAAGCAAAATTAAAAGTGAAAAATAATTCTTTATATAGAATAAAAATAATCAAATGATACCGCAAAACGCTATGAGATTTTATACATACATGTGACACTAATATAAAAATTACTAGTATAAAGTAAAGAAGGATTTTTGACTTAATATTTGACACATGACGTATAAGGAGCATTTGTGCTCATCGTTTTAAATTGGATTTTTTTATATATTTACGTCTTTAAGTATGCTTGATACTCGTTATCATATGTGAATTGGGTTTTACTTAATCATCTTGCTGCCCTTATCCCACTCTAAGTGGGCTTGGCACATGTTATAAACATGCTGTTATATGATTTGGCTGCGTTTTTACGACCAGCCGCTTGCCTGACGTCAACTTACCTCTGTCGTATTTTACGACACCTCGGTAAGAAAGAGGGTGGTCTATTCTACTCAGTCGGATACCACACGACGGGTTGACTTACCTTAGTCGCCTTTTACGAAACCTCGGTAAAAAATGAGGGTGGTACTAGTCTATTCAGCCGGATACCACACGGCGTTGGGTTTTACTTAATGTGTATTATTATATATTCGAAAAGAAACTTAAAAAGATATGTCTATTATAGGTTTAACACTGCATAGTTATTTCCTGTACCTAATCCAAATCACGTCGTCGTGGCATATACCTAGATATTTATGTATTAGGAACACCACTTTGACCTTTATACTGATAAAAAATGGTCAAGTTCAATTCACTTCCAAAAATTATATTAACTAATTCAATCTGCTATTTTTTGTTATACACACAAGTTATCAGGCACTGTGTTATATACTACGGCATAGTTAGACCTTATAAGTGAAAGTGACAATTTGTAAGGCACAACCGCTTTGTCATTCTAAATCACCATCTTTGTTATGGTAATGTGAGTCGTTTTTACAGCTTTTCTGCAAAGGGCTGTTTAGGAATCTGTTCAATAGGCATAATAATAAAATTTTGCATTTATTTACGTATCTGTATAATTCTTAGAAGCATTTTTTGTGAAGATGTGATGATGGCCATAATGTACCAAAAGTAGAAATTACGTTTTATAAAGTTTTTATACAAAAAGAGGATATTCTTGAAAAAAATGTTTATGCAAGCAATTTACGAATCCATAATATTTCGCAGTATAGCTGTTTATGTATAGGTATAATTGTATTTAAATATGTATTTAAAAATCATATAAGTATATATTAACCAGTTGTCTGTCTACCATAACACAAGTATTATGTTACTTACTTTGGGGACGGACGACCGTGTGTGTAAGTGTCCCATATATTTATAATTATTATTATGAATATAGAAAACCTATTTAATCTACTAGAAGCTTTTGCTAAACTGTTTTTTAGGAAAGATGATTATAAGACGGAAGTTTAGGTCGGATAAAAAAATTGTAACAGTTTATTTGGTTTGTTTATATTTTAATTGATTGATTTTGACGATTGATGAAAACGTTATTGACACAGACAGACAGAGATTCCTACATGAAATGTGACATAATTTGGCCAATTATAAATACGTTCAGGGTAGGTATTGTACGTGCGGCGAGCGCGGGCAGTGCGGGCCCTCGTCGCCCTTCTAATGAGCACCCGTGTTCTTCTCAATTGCACACAGCACTCTTATTCACCGGCAATTTATTTCATTTTTGCCTGTGATCGCGCCTTATTGAGCGTCTTTTTATCTTATTGCCTTCGTGGGTCTATAATACCCGTCCTGTTACTTGCAAATGAGACGCACGGGAACGTGTTGGGAACGTTCGGTCATGACATACATAGGAATAATTAAAATTTTTGTCTCGATCGATGTTGTTTTTGTATTTAGTTTTTAATTAAAACAATTTTGTAAGGCCAATAAGAAAGAAATAACTTGGCAAACTGATACGAACATCGACGTTTTAAGTCTAATTAAAATTATAATTTAACGATTGTTTTCATACAAAAATAGTAATAGAATTATGTTTCAACAATCTGCGTTTAAAACGCAATGTAAATCTCTCACTAATAGATTGCACCTATTTAGATTTCTAGTAATTATAATTTCAAATTGACCTCATATTTCTGCACTGTTTTAATATTACATGTTATCATTTCTGCTTCTGAAATGAGTTAGAATTAAAAGTGAAATATGTATTGAAGTTATTTTAGGCAAAGTTTTGTTGAGAATTTAAAGAATAAATAAATAAATATATCGCACACTTACACGGTCTTCCGTCTAAGTAAGCATAGATAATAATAATCTTATCTATCTTATAGTATCTTATACCTAGTTATTTTTTCGTCGACAATTTTTTTTTATGTTGTACGACTATTGTATATGCGATAGATGGTTGTATTTCCTTCGTCTGTAACTATAAATCAAAAAATCATTTGGTTCTATGTTGAATCGGACCTGACATTAATGTTCTAAGGAATTATAGCTTATCGAGGATATAAAGACATTTGCCAAGGCAATATTGTTATGAGTAGGAGAGTCATTATAATAACAATCTTTGGTTTCTTGCCAAGCTGCCGTCACGGAGATAAGACGCAGTGGGCATTTCCCCAGACGATCAGGAATAATAATCGCACTAAATATATTATGATGGCATTTTACGCATATTTTTCAAGTGTATAATAATTTTAACGACAGATTTAGATATCGTAATGCGTATTATAAAAACGTATTATAATAGATTTAAAGATCTTTATCGACGCTTTGAGGATTTAAATCTCGAAAATCCCGATGAATAAATTTGTTACAGATGCCTGTATCAACTTTGCTGTATAAACTAAAACTGCTCATTGTTTCTTAATACAAAAGTAATAATAAAATTATTTTGCTAGAATCCGCGATGTAGTAAAATAGAAAATATATATAATGCTAATTGTAGAGTGGACAATCCACTCATATCCACATCCACAATAGGATTGTCCACTCTACATTTAGCATTATATTTATATTCTATGAATTGTTTTTTACTAATTATTATGGGCTAAAAATTTTTGCATTGTGTGTCAATCTGATCTGCATTTAAGAATTTTGGTGAGTCTACGCTCCAATCCTTCTCTCCACGAACCACCCAGCTAATCGTTGAATAGTAAAATGCTTCCCCTTTTTTGTAAGGCATAAACATTATAAATTGTTGTTTAAAAGTTTTAGGCCACATTTATAATTATAATATTCCTTTTATTTCCAAACCATTGGTGGATAATCAATATTATGATCGATTCTATGAAACATTATAAGCTTTGATCAAAAAGCTCTGCCTTATTTTTTTTAGATATAATTAAATAATTAAATTAAACGTTAGTTGCTTTGAGCACTTCGTGCTTAATATAATGATCATCATATTACATCACATAAGTAAGCGAATATGATATAAGTTATCGCCTACAAAAATATTAAGAGAGGGGACGTCAATACAGTCTCAGCAACAACGATTCTTGACCGGGTCTGCTAAAACTGTAGATATATGAATAAATAGAAAAATCAAAATTTAGCTTGTGTCTTGACGAGATATGTAAGATTCTATGTGTATATAATTTATAGAATTAGGCGTTACTTTGCGTAGATCCATAATACAAAAGTAATAATAAAATTAATGAAGGAAAGTAAAATAGAAAATATATATAATGCTAAATGTAGAGTGGACAATCCGTTATCATACCTGAAACATGCGGGATTCATTAAAACACATGCACAAACCTCCACCACCGCCACCATAATACACAAGTAATACATACGTTCACTATCACAAACTCAATAATCGTATCGCCCCCCTAACCGAAGCATCATCAGGAGATAGACTCCACGTCAAAATCGCGAAGCAACGGATTATCCACTCTACATTTAGTATTTTGTATATTTTCTATTTTACTTCATCGCGGACTATAGCAAAATAATTTTATTGTTACTTTTGTTCTATGTCTATGTTAAATTTAATTTATTATTTCTAAACTAAGATAATTTAATTTGTGCTGTCATCATCACAAATAGATAAGAAATAAAGTCTCTCATACGTTGTAATCATTTTTGCTTGTTTTTGTCAGATTTTATTACGTTCAGAACACTAGGGTAGAATCGTAAATTAAATGAAAGATCCATCAGTTCGGGAAGGAGTAAATCAAGGCGGACGGATTGCCCCTAATAAAAATTATAAGAGGCACAATGGCTCGAATGTGCGCCGAGACCGGGAGGAGTTGTAAACCCTCGCTATGTTTGTTTATGATGCACTAAAATATGTTATAAACTTATAAACTAGATAAGTATAATCCAAATAAAGTAACGCATAATTACCGACCTAATATTTGTCGTTCAGTTCTTTGATGTTAGCTGAATATTTTTATTTGATAATCTCACGTGTAATTAATTATTGCGATAGTGAAGACCCTTTCGTTTATATTTATTGCTGAACGATATAAGCGCATTATATCATTTATAATGCGTTTTTAAATTTGGAAGAGGTTAGGATGACTTAATCACATACTTATAGTCGCAAAACATTCCATTACCTTCTAAATTTGAAATATGCTTTGTATTTCTGTAACGTATATTTATTTAGATGAGTTAGAAAGATAATGATAAAATATATTTTATTTTGTTCTAGCCTAATTATTAAGTAAAAACAGGTTATAGTCTTAATTACAACACGCTTGCATTTTAGAATTAATATATGAAACCAATTTCAATTGTTTGCAAATCTTGTCAGAATCAGATAAAGAGAATTTATATTAGGTCTCGTTCTGAACGTTGATTCATAACGGTCGTTAGATGCTCACGTGTCAAGGTCGCATTAAAGTTTATATCGTTTATAAATGTGGGTATAATCTAATAAGTTAGTCACGCGAAGAGGTTTTGCTGTGCTATCTTTGTTGGTTGAGTGTCGCGTGGTAACCGACTGAGTAGTATAGACCACCCTGTTTTCTTACCGAGGTGTCGTAAAAGGCGACTAAGGTAAGTTGATGTCAGGCAGGCGGCCGGTCGGTCGGAGGGTGGTCTATTCTACTTAACCGGATACCACACAGTGGGTGAACTTACCTTAGTTGCCTCTTACGACACCTCGGTAAGAAATGAGGGTGGTCTATTCTACTCAGCCGGATGCCACACGGCGGGCTGACTTACCTTAATCGCCTTTTACGACACCTCGGTAAGAAATGAGAGTGGTACTATTCTATTCTAAATCATAAAATAAGTATATGATGTGTGAAAACATTTTAACACAATAGTTAAATTTTTATTCGAAAAAACTATATTAATTCAATAATAACAATAAAATGAGCAAATATTTAATTGTTTGTACCACAAGAAAGTTAAATAATTGTTAATTTTGGCGAGCGGTTATAATGTGCGGCGATATTCCTTTGTCCGCGCAGCCAATGGAGCGAAGCCGACGTTGACGTGTCTTGCTGAGCTTTTTGTGTTTCTCTTATTATATTTTTTGGAGGCATTTTTTGGATGATCTTATTTGTTGGTTCAATACCTGGTCGTAAATCTGTTGAGAGGGGTATGAGAACGAATATATGCAGGTGTGTCAACCCTTTATTTCCTTGGATACATATCTTTGTGCATTCTGATATATAAAACGTAATAGCGTTTCTTAATAAGAATTATTTGATGCCGCTTCGCAAGTTTAGTTTAATTAAATTTTGTTGGAAATACTTTTGTAATAATCCGTTATAAAGAACCTTTAAGAAATATAAAAGTAAAGTAACGTGCTATTACTATCCCATAGCTAGGCATATACCTATTTTCACGTCGATAACCTTCGTTGAGTTAAGACCTACAATGCTGCTCTAATGCGAATTGGTAGGTTACACATATCTCCAGAATTCTCTAGAGATATGCAGGTTTTCTCAGGATGTTTTCCTTCACCGAAAAGCGTGTAATAAATTGCAAATATCAATTAGACACATAAGTTAGAAACATTGTGTAAATAGGGACAATTAGATATACTCGTATGGCAAGATATGTACCTAATATCTAAGATATATGTATGCATAATTAAAATACCTATATGTTTAAGTGTAACTCATAGTAAGAAATATCAATGATCTTTTAAAAAATATGTAAAAATTATATCAATATTTTGAATTTGCGTTGTTTCACTGTTGAGGTATTTAAATATGTCCAATATTCATTTCGTATTTTACAAACTCGGCTATAACATGTTCCGATTTGTATGTGTTACACGTGATTTGTAAAAACTGTTACAAAATAAGTGTCAATAAAATAGATAGTTAACATTGAACAGGCAATAGCCATTGCTAGTACGCACGTAATAAACTCTACTTATACTACTTTGTAATATGTGTAGATGACGAATTTATTTATTCATAAACTATTCACAGATCTGTTTCTGTTCTAAATGAATCAGTTCGGATAGGCCCAAGCGAAACGGCGATCTATTTTCACCTCAAATTAATTTTGTATTTGGAGTATGCCCCATTTATTACATTCACAAATGTAAATGAACGCTTTCGAGTTACTCGTTTACGTGAGAATATTTGTATTTATCTTATTTATGGAGAGAAGAGAGCCGCGCGAGGGCGATGTGTTTAAATATCTTTAGATTTAAATGTGAGTTCATTTCGAGTAGCTCAGAATCCATTAAGTTGATATAGGTTATCTTTTGTACGTCGTATATCGATGGATCTAAAATTTGCTTAATTAGGTAATTTGTTAGGTTCTATTTCTAACGCTTATTTATATGAAGTCAATTCAGATTTATAAGGTTGCTGTGTGATATCCGGCTGAGTAGAATAGACAGGATGGTCTATTCTACTTAGCCATTTCTTGCCGAGGTGTCGTAAAAGCGCGACTAAGGTAAGTTGACCCACTATGTGGTATCCGGTTTAGTAGAATAGACCACCCTCTTTCTTACCAAGGTGTCGTAAAATACGACTAAGGTAAGTTGACGGTAGACCGGTGGCCGGCCGTAAAAACGCAGCCAAATCATGTGACAGCATATTTATAAGATGTTGCGCTGACCCCACTTAGAGTGGGATAAGGGCAGGAGGATGATAATGAATTCAGATTTATATGGTTATACAGGTTTAATATTTAAGTTGACGTCAGAAAGGCGGCCTGTCGTAAAATACCTAGCCAAATCGCGTGACAACATGCTTATAACATGTTGTGTGGTACAATACAATAGGACAGGAGAATGATGTTGGTCATATAGGTTTATAAGATCAGTTTGCACAACTGTCGCACGGACATAAAATATATCTAAGGTCTACTAATGTTACTGCGGCCTTAATAAAGTTTATTTGTACATATTATAAGGCCATCGATACCTACATTTAAATAAAATTGAAGTTTCAATTGAAAGAAAATTTAAAATAATGCGTCTAAACAATGAAGAGATCACCAAGATTAATTTTTTGTCGATTTAATAAAGCATTAATTAAATAAATATATCATCATCCTCCTGCCCTTATCCCACTCTAAGTGGGGTCGGCACAACATGTTATAAACATGCTGTTACATGATTTGGCTGCGTTTTTACGACCGGCCGCCTGCCTGATGTCAACTTACCTTAGTCGTATTTTACGACACCGGTAAGAAAGAGGGTGGTCTATTTTACTAAACCGGATACCATAACCGGACACATAACACGGTGGGTCAACTTACCTTAGTCACCTTCTACGACACCACTGTAAGAAATGATGGTGGAACTATTCAGTTCAGCCGGATACCACACATCATCTTCCTGCCCTTATCCCACTCTAAGTGGGGTCGGCACAACATGTTATAAACATGCTGTAACATGATTTGGCTGCGTTTTTACGACCGGCCGCCTGCCTGACGTCAACTTACCTCTGTTGTATTTCACGACACCTCGGTAAGAAAGAGGGTGGTCTATTCTACTAAACCGGATACCACACGGTGGGTCATCTTACCTTAGTCGCCTTTTACGACACCTCGGTAAGAAATGAGGTTGGTCTATTCTACTCAGCCGGATACCACACGGCGGGTCGACTTACCTTAGTCGCCTTTTACGACACCTCGGTAAGAAAAGAGGATGGCACTATTCTACTCAGCCGGATATCACACGACGTAATTAAAGAAATATATATCTATTCTAAATTCTAATATTTAATTAGTTTTAAATAAATTCCATATTACAATTTGTTTTTATATGTACATTGATTATACAAATGAGTACAGGCGGACATCTGGCTGCATAATATATCTGCATCATCAAATTATTTACGCGACTAAAATGTAGTATGGAAACTACACAAAGTTTATATATACGATAAGAACCATTATGTTTGTTGGCCTGGGCGTTTTGTATAAGTTAAAAACTTTCATAAGGGAATCTATATGCAATATACATCACATAAAGCGAACTACCAGTTAAAACACTGAACACAAGGAAAAGAATACTGGGCCCGAAAATTTTGATGTTTGGGAATTATCGCTATTAATTTAACGGTAGGTACACTTGTGCTTAATAAATACGTAAAAGCTTGTACATATGACACATTCCTAAGAAGGGAGTCATTTAAAATGAAGTTGAATTATTGCTTCATAAGATGTTCTTTCTGATGTCAACTTTAAAATTTAATGCGGTAAATGATCGTCGGTATATTCGTGACGATTACATACGCGCAAACGAATTTATGTCTCACTTGTCTTTGGCGTACTTTGTGAGGATCATAATGTCTGAAGATCGTATTTTTGTATCTTTATTGGATTTGTAAAGAACTGTGAACACTGTTAAAGAGGATTTGGTGAGGTTTATAAAGTGTAATCTCTGAAGAATTACTTTATGTCAGAGATTTTTACCTTTATCTCTCGTGACATAAGAGGTTACTGGAACAGAATATTTATTTTATTCCCAAGTACTATTTTGGAACGCACAAAAATGTTACCTTGAACTATTAGGAGAAAACTTATTTACCTATTCGTTCTGAATGTTGTAATTATTTAAGAAAAATGATTCTTTCTGAACGTTAGAAGTAAATAAATTTGAATGTAAGTGAAGTTTCTGATGTGCGTACGTCAACAGATGAGTCTGACTCGTCTGCCACTTCGTAAAACATAAATATTATCGTTTAGAAGGCCGTTCTCGATCGAACTTATTTTTCCGACTGCCGACAGTTATTTCATATAAATTAATGGCGCGAGTCGTCACGGCGCAGACGCCGACTTCTATTTATAAACTGACGAATGAGACGCGCGGAGCGCACGCGCACGCGTCCCGTCATATTCCAATTACAAATAGCTGTCATCGTCTCTACGTACCCGTGCATGCTCTGTTTCTCGTGTTTCGGGTAAACATTATCTCAATTCTGTTATTTCAACAATACAACACTAGATTAAATAGTGAGTACATCATGTGTTTACAGCGTAACGAGGCTACTGTCAGGGAGAGCGAGCGAAACAGAAATTTTCCAACGTAGGTATGATGAGTAGCGTTTTAAGATACGAAATTATGAATTATGACCGAGTGGGTGTCGGCGAACGTCTCTGTTCCACTTAGGAAGACAACTGGCGAGCGAACGAGACGCAGGGCGGCGCGCCGCGTCGCGCCGTCTTCGGAAGGGTTATTATATATGAATTATGATGACGCCGCAGCACCGCCGGCGGTAATATCGTTATGAATATGCTGAGCTCTACTCGCTCATTGGTGGAAAGCACATCCGCCTCGACTGCGCGGGAACGCCTCCGGTGGCTTTTTTATTCCTTTATTGACATTCAGATATGCACGTTCTGAGTGGTGGTGTACAAAATGTAATATTTCGCCTGCTGGAGAGGTAAGTCGGACCAACGAGCGGTCGCATCGAACATTTGGGATGCAAATACTGCAGACTGTCGTATGTAAACTAACTTATGCTACTCATGTGGTACAGGCGCCCGCTATGAGACCTACTCAGACGTTTCCTGCATTATATTGATTTGCATTTCAGTTGGGATGCCTACTCAATAATTAAAACTACATATATAATGAAATGAACGGTTATGTTGTCCTCTACGCTACTCAAATAGTTTGTAATGTAAACTGTCATCATCATTTAACATCAATTGGGATTTAATCATGTCCTCGACATCATTTATTTCAATAAAAAAATGCAAATCAGCTATCGTAATTATCTTATAACAGTAAAATGGATCTGATATACTTGGATAAAATTCATATTAGTCGTTTATGTTTTTTTTATAATTTGAATATAAGTATACTTATATAATTTTTAAATACATACTTAAATACAAATATACTCCTAGAATCGAATACTGACAAATTCATTAATAGAATATGTTGGACTTCTGCGGGAATCAAACCCGCGACCCGCGGAGATGAAGGCAGGGTCACTGCCCACTGCGCCAACGGGCCAGTCAACACATTCTGTAGATACAAAAGAATTTATCGTTACATAGTTATTGCATGTAACATTTCTATAAAATCCCATTAAACAAAATATGTGAAAAAATGACAACCAAAAATACAAACAAATACATTTTCAACTGTTTTTTACACCAAACTCATAAGAATAATCGAAACTCTATGGTAATTAACAATCACAACTCGCTCTCAGTTTCTTATAAAAAACTTATTTTTCCAATAAGAGTTGATAGTTACTTCAATTTCTAATAAGACTGTATAGGATATTATATTATAATCTTTTTCTTCTTCTCTCATACAGTAGAAGCATCAGTAAGTAACTTTAATACCTGTTAAAAACACGTGTTGCGCAATAATTTACAAAATCAGCCACTGACGGTTTTTTAACGTATATTTTTTACTTTCAACGTAAAACCACAATGTTAGCGGTGTTCAATGCGATCGACGCGTCACATAGAATAGGTCAAATATATGAGCTCATGGAATATAAAATTATGGGCAACGATTAATTAATATTGCATCTACAAAGGATACATCAGTACAATATACCGCCCTCATTTCTTACCGAGGTGTCGTAAAAGGCAACTAAGGTAAGTTGAACCGCCGCGTGGTATTCCGACTTATCAGAATAGATCATCCTCATTTCTTATTGAGGAGTCGTAAAAGGCTACTTACTTAAGTTGACGTTAGGCAGGCGGTCGGTCGTAAAATAACTAGACAAAACATGAAACAACATAATTAAAACATGTTGTCCCGACCCCACTTCATGATGATGAAGGGATATCTCAGTACTCAATCAAATAATATTGCTTCAATTCTATCTACAAACCCCCACTTAGAGTGGTATACGGGCAGAAGAATGATGAATGGTGATAAAGGGATATCTCAGTACCCGATTTATTAATATTGCTTCAATTCTATCTACAAACCCCGTCTTAGAGTGCTATACAGGCAGATGAATGATAACTGATGATGAAGGGATATCTCAGTACCCGATTAATTAATATAGCTTCACTTCTATCTACAAGGGATATGAAAATTTGTCTGTACCCTGCCTCATATTAGATTGTTATAATTTTAATACACACTGCTCCAGTAAGTCTGTATTTTGGTCCAGGATTCAACGTAACAGCTCGTTCTTCCTAATGCTAAGTAAACCGGGTACGTAGGTCTAGTGGTATTCACCTTGTTGGATCTTAGCCAGTCTATAATAGTTGTGTAAAATCTACTGTTTACTCATTTCATATACAACATAATTTGATAGATATAAATACTTATGAGCCTCAAAATAAATTGCAGATTGCAAATAAAATACCTTCCGGAACTGCAAGTAAAGTAAAACCTACCGGGAAATCTTTAACCGACGCTCCACTTACGGATGAAGTTTTGTTATACTCTTGTTAAAGATAGTAATGATGAAATACGACTAGTTATAAGAAATACACTATAAGAAGAGCAATCGAGTTTCTTGCTAGCCTAATAGACGCTATATTACAAATAACTTGTAGAGTTGATGCCTTATTTAAACTTTACATATTCATTTTCATCCATTTGAAATTTAAATTCACTGCCGTAATACTAAAATCGGTGTGTATAATTTTGTTCGTAAATAGTATCAAATATGAGACAAGTATGTCTTTCCTTGTATTGGGTAAAGTGGACCGCGATCGGTGCGTGACTCTCGTGGCATTCACCTTGTTGGCACCACGCCAACCCTAGCGGGTTGCGTCAAACTAAAACCCCTAAGGTCCTTCCTCCATCAACAGACAAAGCAAATTTTATTATAGATTAATAAGAAGGAAACTACTTTGTTTTATCTTGGACTATCGTTATTGGTATTTATAGTTAACTAGATGTGCCTGCGCCTACGCCTGTGTGGAAATCAAAAGTGTGTCACAAAATTAGTTATTGTGAGTTAACTATAAAAGACGGACACAAGATGTTGAGTACTTTTTTGTGGTATTTATTTAGATCTCAATTATCTAGTCTATTACTTTTATGTATCTCTGTTGGCTTACGCGGCGCACGCGACTATACATCCCAGCAGTTTTGTTTTATACAACTACGCGACCTTTCCAACAAAATATGGATAAAACCGTAATACACTATTAATTTAAACCTTTTAAAGAAAATGCAAGGCCTTTTAGTAAAAACCGTACAAAAGTTCATTCAGTAAAAGATTTAAAAAAAGTCGATCACATACAGACTGGTATTGGGGACTTTTATAATATGTATAGATGTACCAAAACCGCTTATGCTCAAGTCTTATTTTATCAATTGAGCCGTGCGGACTACTGGCCGGTTAGCTACTGCCCTTGTTACTCCTCTATTTAAACGATTCCCTATTCAGAGAGAGTCAAGTGTGGCAAGTTATCAAATTTTATACAAATTTTGGGACTATTAAATTATTGAATATTGACGATTCAAAAGTGCAATAAAAGCTTAAAGTATAAAGATTATTTTTTATTGATTTGATTTGATATTTTGATGTATCTTGGCGTCTCTAACAAATAAATCTCTTTCGAGCCCTGCCTTAGTAAATCGCAAAGAGATCTAGGTATGTAAATTTAGTTTTTCAAAATTGTATGTACATTAAATAAAAAGGTACTAATAATTTATTATTTGGGTATAAATCCGATCCTAATTGATGGAGATATTGCCATGGTGTCCATCAAACCTTTAATTGTTGTATTTATTCTCATTAGGGTAAGACATTTTTTGACGTTAAGTCGAAAACAATAATCTTTAATCTTTAATAAATTAATAAGTACTTATTGTAAGAAATTAAACACAGAAAAAAGATAAACAACACGGAAAATGATGAACAATTTAGCTTTTTTTAGCAAAGCTTCGCCATGCAAATGGTGATTCGCCCTTATTTGCAACGTATTATATGCGGACATTCTTTCACAATTTATCAAAATTACGATGCTATTGTATTTATGTAAATGGAACACTGCTTTATATCGCTGCTAAATTTACTGTTGATGTTTCTGCAGATAGCTTGGCTTATGTATTAAATGTCTGCAACTTTGAATGACTTGTTGTAAAATCGTTTATACATTTGTTTAATAAACCAGTTACAGAGAAGAGAGTTTTGTACTACAAGAAGAATACCTTCTTATAGTACAAAAGTAAGTCCATTTTATTGTTATTATATTTAAATTATTCAATTTTTAGATCATGGATTGTATAAATATTATGAAAAGTGCGACGATACAGAATTGATCGATACAAACATGGATGGTTCTATCATTTATTGAAAAAAGTCTATCGTTTCTTTCCTGGATGTGGTAATAGTCGTTTAATATGAGACATAGACAAAGAAATATTTCATAAATATACATATTACACTTCTTAAGTTGCGAGCGTCAAATCATATTGTTCCTCTTTCTTTTCTTCATTCCATTTTGTTGATGTAAAAGTATGAGCCTTATAAAAGATGCTCAGAGTCAGTGACTAAGTTTCCAACTTATTTTCATGACATAGAATGAATTAAGATGGACTTAAAGTTATGAATTATCATAAAAATAAAAATTGTATAATTAAGAACAAAGATAGCTAATATAGGTAGCGTGTTGAGGTACTTTGCAATTCATCATCCTCCTGCCCTTCTCCCACTCTAAGTGAGGTCGGCACAAAATGTTATAAACATGTTATCACATGATTTGGCTACGTATTTACGCCCGGCCGCCTGCCTGACGTAATCTTACCTTCGTCGTTTTTTACGACACCTCGGTGAATCAGAAGAAACTTGCATATAAGAATTATATTTCATTATTGATTATTGTCTCAGGTCAAGGTCATGTTTAACTGCATCTTATCGAGGTTAAGTTTATCATAAAGCGATGTTCATTTGTTCATTAATCCTGCTTTTATCCTTCTCAAAGTAGGGCCGGCACACTCTGTTATATACATGTTATCACCTGCCTCACGTCAACTTACCTTTAAGTAGTATTTTACGATACCTCGGTAAGAAATGAGAGTGGTCTATTCTACTCAGCCGGATTCCACACCGCGGGTAAACTTACCTTAGTCGCCTTTTACGTGTTGAAGTACTTTGCAATTATCTACATGATATGTGATAAAAAGAAACGATTACAAGGCTGTCCGCGCAATCGTCGTTACCAATGCAATGCTCAGTTGACTCCATCTTAATTTGATAACCACCATTGCCGATACGGCTATTTGCTCGCGTAAAACATTTACAAAAACGCTTTTATTACCGCTCACATATTCATTACTGTATCAGTATTCGTAACATACAAGACGATAAAGTGGTTTTGCGGTTGTTTTCCTCTTTTTATTTTATTTATCTATAGTTTACTACTATCACAAGAAAAGTACTTGAAGACAGCAAGACATTTTTGTCATACTGCTGCATCTTTCTTTAGACAAAATAATTTAGAACTTGTCAAGTTTTGACTATTTTTATCACTATTGTGAGATGAATTGTACGCCGTGTGGTGTCTGACTGAATAGAATAGTAACACCCTCATTTCTTCCTGAGGTGTCGTAAAAGGTGACTAAGGTAAGTCGACCCGCCGTGTGGTATCCGACTGAGTAGAATAGACCAACCTCATTTCTTACCGAGGTGTCGTAAACGGCGACTAAAGTAAGTTGACCCACCGAGTGGTATCCGGTTTAGTAAAATAGAGCACCCTCTTTCTTACCGAGTTGTCGTAAAAGGCGACTAAGGTAAATCGACACGCTGTGTGGTATCCAGCTGAGTAGAATAGACTAACCTCATTTTTTACCGAGGTGTGGTAAAATACGACTAAGGTAAGTTGACGTCAGGCAGGCGGCCGGTCATAAAAACGCAGCCTAATCATGTGACAGCATGTTTATAACATATTGTGCTGACCCCACTTAGAGTGGTATAAGGGCAGGAGGATGATGATGTGAGATGAATTGTAAAGTTAGTAAAGTGAGATTATTGTAAAGTTGTAAGGTATTGTAAGGTAAGATATTAGTTACCTGCTCTATTTTAAATCTCGAATTTTAATAAGTGGCAGGCGTTTCTCGCATGCCCCTTCAAACTTGAAAGTCACATTTGGAAAATAAGTGTATGTATTTTACTGTATTTTTCAGCACAGAGCTTGACTTAATTAGGAAATGATTTGTGTTGGAAAAATAAGCAACAATCTTACTCAGATATGTAGGTAGAGGATTTTTTTATAAATATATAGGACACTTACACACACGGTCGTCCGTCCCCAAAGTAAGTAACCTAATACTTGTATTATGGTAGACAGACAACTGGTTAATATATGTATACTTATATAATTTTTAAATACAAATATACACCCAGACTCGAAAAGCAACAAATTTATATATAATTTATAGAAAATGATGGCCCTCGGCGGGAATCGAACCCGCAACCCGCGGAGCTGATGGCAGGATCACTACCCACTGCGCCAACGGGCCAGTCCAGATTGTGACTATTTCAAACTTTTATTCAGTTGTATTTTCTCTCGTCACAACAGTAACACGTCTTACTATTTCCTGTCTGTTAGAAAGCTGTGAATTTATCAGAATTAAAATACAAAGGCCTCGAAAACCCGAGAAATGTAATTAATAAAAAGCATTCAGGGATATAATTGTGCATTTGGCAATGTACCAGCGGAATTGCGAGCCTCTTTCATGTATCTAGCTTTGTGTATGTAAATTATATTATTTGGTAACCATATTAATGAATGCAAGATAAGACAAAAGACTGAATATATAATATGCGTATATTCATTCAGTTGTAAATGTGTAGAACAGTACCTATCGCGATAAAAAGTATACAAAATGACATCGATTGATGAACAAACAAATAAAAATACCTCCTTCATTTAATTTTAAACGATCATGAGTTGTGTTCATAGTTAACTTATATTACCTTTTTGCATATAGCCGTTTTCTATACATTAACTAAAAATATTTTGTGTTTATCATATTTTTATACAGGCAAATTTTAATCGACACAGTATCTAGAATTATTGGAAATTAAAAACGTTTCAATTCTAATCAGAAAATACAATGTTTCCGACTACAAAAATGTATAAGGTTTTGTATTTTTGTGCTGATTCAGGAATATATCTTAATAAAACGTAGTTTAGTATAGTTTTTTACATATACAAGTGATCGTCCAAATTCATTATTTTGTATACTATTTATGAGTATAAATTTAGAATTAGGTCAACGCGAAAAATAATCCTCTTTTCTCCATTCTTGTTATAAATCACCTGTAAATATTAAATTCATAATTTATATGTTAAATATTTAAATGAGAAACAAAAACAATAAAGATTTAATTTAATTTTATTTACATATTATAAACACATGTTATGAATAAATGTTATTTTTGCACTTCTATATTATAGCTAACATTACAAAATGCGCGCAATTGGCTTAAAAACAGATTAATTTTAACTTATTAATATATGTTTAAATTAATAGTTAGTAATATTCTAATTTTAATTCATAATTTTCTAGACATATATAATCTGATTTATTCTTAAAGCTTTATAGTATTGAGTTTCTCTTTGTACCTGTAAAAGAAGTACTATTCCTCGTTTATAGATCTTACTGAAATAAACATAAAGGTTATAATCCGATGATTTTCTCCGACATAACAAGATGCTTGGAGGCGGCCTTGCAAAGCACCTATGGTAAGCTCAAGCTCACAAATCTGTCGTGTTTTACACTGTACCGTGCTTTGAACTTGTAAGGGGTCCAGCTCCATGTACTGCCTACCCATAGTTTATTGAAGATTGCACTTACATTAATTCGTATTTATAACAGACATAAACTTCACAGCTGAATTCGTTGAAACTGTACCGACTTTTTAATTTTTTTTAATCCTAATTAATATAAAAAAAATTATCTTACTAAAATGATTAAAGTATTGAAATTGGAATAGTTATTCCAATTTATAATAATCAAATTGTTACAATCCAGTAGTTTGTCAATCATTTTAATTTTTCCTTATCCTCAGGTGTGCCTTATCGTTAACGAACATTCTTGGCATTAGTTTCATCTATCCGATTCGACTATTGTCAAAAATAACTAGATAATACCGAAATAAAAAAAAATCCGTTTAAGCTATTTAGAGGAGATAAATTATAGGGAGGCCTCAAATCAAAATTTTATTTAAAAATATAATATTAATTGTAATATTACAATTATTTCAACTAAAGTATTTCTTTAGTTCAAGTGCTGGATAATTCGGTAAGGATCGTAGCCAACATACCAAAAAAGCGACAGATTTGTCGGTTGATTCAATTCACAGATAATTTATAGAATTAGGCGTTACTTTGCGGAGATCCATAATACAAAAGTAATAATAAAATTATTTTGCTATAATCCGCGATGAAGTAAAATAGAAAATATATATAATGCTAAATGTAGAGTCGACAATCCGTTTTCATACCTGATACATGCAGGATTCGTAAAAACTCATGCATATACCTCCACCACCACCACCATAATACACAAGCACTACACACGTTCACTATCACAAACTCAACAATTATTTTGCCCCGCTACCGAAGCATCATCAGGAGATAGACTCCACGAGAAAATCGCAATTAATTCATAAAATTAAATCAGGTAACCATAGGAGATACGGTTATAATTGAAGACATGTTTATCTTTTCAATCATTTTAATTTCATTGTATATTAGTTGATGATAATCAACTAAAATTTGTATTATTATCAGTGTTAAAACAATAAAAAAAAGAATAATATGTATATAATGTTAGTTAATTTTTTTTAATATTTAAGAGGAGCCCTTAGTTAATAAACAACATAACCACAAATGAGTTACTTATTAGTTCGTCCAACTCTGGATTGGTATCTGTTGAGGTTCAAAACAAAAAAGGATATGGCTTTCATCCGGTTATGCATGAAACAACGGATCGGAAAAACTAAAATGTTACACAAAAAGCGGAAAGATATTATGTAGCTCAAAAAGCGCATTCGTTCGACCACCATTGTGTTAAAGAAGCCGCCAAAATTCAATTCATGTCGTGTGAGTGATTACAAATTCCTGTAGTTCAGTTTGGGGAACGAAATGATGCTTTCTGAGCAGCAAGAGCAACTGTAATCGATATTATAAAAACGACGATAGTATTAATAAGACTACGTAGCTCCTGATTCGAATTGGAAATGCATATTAACAAAATAAAACACAATTAATAATTTATTTTATTTTTATACAAATTAATTATCTTATATTATTTACCTATGTACGTTCTAACAGCAGGCTATTTATACGTACACTTTCATTTCGTGCGTTATGTATATGAGACAATAATTTTAATACAAAAGAACAACTAAAATTACTCGTATATTAATTTCTGTATTCGTATATTATACAATAATTACCATATTCATGTAAAATTGGATACACGTATATTGGCAGAAATTCATTTAACTTTAACGCATACTCGAAAATTCTTATTAGAATGAATTTTGGTTTTTTATATAACATTTCGTATATACATTTTTTAGTCCCTAGACAAAATATTATATATTGTTGGAGTAATTTTTATTCTTGTTATAATGTTAATGTTTAAAAAAAGGTTACATCGTACATATTATATTAACTAATATGATTAAGCTATGACTTTTAATTTAATTTTTTTTTATTTATATATCAAAGAGAAATTGCAATGAAATGGACTTAAAAATGGATGTCTTTAGCATTGCATTTCTACTAGTTTTTTTCATATAACTTTAATTTTGGTTTAATATAGGTTTGTATAATAATAGCTTTCTCTGAATTTTTTCATATGCTATATGTTTCATATAAAATTTAAATCTCATTTTCAAATTGAAGCTAATGTTTTCTAATTTAGACCAAACCCTTAATACGCGGATTTGGTTATTAACTAAGACAAACTTTTTATTACACATAACCGTTCAAAGAAATGTGTGAATTACAAATTGTTTTGTATGTAGATACTTTTAAAGATAATTAGGATTTTCCTTTGTGAATAGGCACGTGAATAATTTTATGTGGCAAGTGTTCGGAACGCCTTCAACTAGGGCGATGTTCTGTCGGAAGTTAGCAAATTATCACTGGCTCGTAAAATTAACGCTTCTTATCGATCCAGAAATAATTTCAGTGTGAGAACTCGCGTTCCAATTTGTACATTTCGATTCGAGAACAGAGATCAAAGTTGTTTGACGAGCGTGGCCGACAGCGCGAAACTTATTTAAAACCTAACAAAATGTTTTCAATTTTATTGCTGATTTTATGTGGAATTCTTTAAACATGTACGGGGGAGTGCGTGTATATTTGACGTTTGTGTTCATGCACACACTAATATTCCGTAGTTGGTATCAGTCGGCAACGGTTCATGGGTCGAAGGCGGTAAAGTGCAAAATTGGAAACGTTGTGCGGAGAATCTGAAATTTGCCTGCTGGAAGTGGCAGTTCGAAGATAAGATCTCATGATGCCGCAATAAAAAGCGCTCGTAGCTCGTCCGTTGTGTAATGTGCATTCAAATTGCATTGTGCGAGAACTAATTCGCTTTAGGCCGATTCGGATGTTACGATAAACACATGTTTCGATTAGCGCCCAGTAACGCCTCGTTCGTTTTGTATTCTGTTATTAGTTTGGCAAATTGGGTACTTTAAGTCCTATTTCTATCTTTAATCTTTAGATTAAAAATTGTTTCTATTAATCGATCACAGTTTTTGTCCTTGTATTGTCTGGTGCCTTGGCTTATTCATATAAACAAAGGGCAGCTGTTTTTAAATTTTATTTCAAGATAAATATATTACTAATTACCAGTTTTAAAAAATATGCAGAAATCTATGATCCTATATAATTGGTAACGTCCTACTAATGAACAAATAAGGAAATATCCTAACTATGCGTTATGATAATTTCATAGAACAACTTTCCACTATTAGAAAGTATTTGTTCTACACAATGTTCCATTGAACATTTTTCTAGAACAAAAGTTTATTTCGAGCACTGTCGTGATCTGAGATTAAATTTCACAACTATGGCCTAAGTAGTATCTACAGTTTAGCTGCAATAACTTCACACGAGCACTGAATAGTAAACGTTTAACGGTCGTTGGAAAATGTGTAGATAGAACTCAAAATTAATTTCATGCGAATCTTCCGAAGACGGCCTTTAAAGAGAGACAATCGTTTCATACAAGATAAGGATATGACAAAAGCTATTGTTCTATAGACCAATTACTCGTGGCTCGCGAATTACCTAAGCCTCATAATATAAATTAACCGACGGCAAACAGCGGAAAGATTTCTCTAGTTATACGCCAACACAACAATTATTCGTAAATCACTTTACTATATGTTGAAATTTACGATACCTCGCTCGTCGAGGCGCCGACTGCCGCTCTATAGTTCTTTTGGCTGCAAGCGATTTCTAACTGATGGTTCCACATTATAAGGTCTATATTTTTACTGTATCCCAAGTGTTTGTAGGGAACACCAAATTTCGTAGCAAAACAGAATATGCATGGCGATTTCGTGATGAATATTCATTTCCTACGGGGCATGAAATTTATTGTGTTTTACATTTATATTCAACTCAGCTGTCTTATGTAACGGTAGCGGTACGGGATTAGCGAATTGTGAACGTTCATATTACGTCTGACTCGAAGGTAGTCGCTCTTTGATCGTCTTCTTTTGTTGTTAATATATTTAAATATTGCTAATTTTAAAACTGGTAGTAGTATATTTGTCGATGCTACACAACTAGTTAACTATTAATCGATAACAAGACGATGGGGTCCAAAAATAAAACGCATTCACTTAGGTATTAGGTAGAGAAGAAACGTATATGTGTGGAAAGAATAAGAATAAATAAATAAAGAAGTTTGCGAATGGCTGTTCGATCATAGCAATTCCGTAACGAATTAATTGTAGAACTTTAAAAATTACGTGTGATAAATCTCATGGTGGCAGTACAATGTATCAAAAACTTGAACAAATCGGTCAAAATTTGTACATTGCTAAGATATATAGGAATTAATTTGAAACCCAAAACCCTTACAGTCCGTTTTCACTAGTGACCTAGGTACCCCGGACCTAGTTTTTATGATTAAGGAACATTAGTCTCCACCTATAATCTGCGATTAGAAATTTCAAGATTGTCATATCTAATCACAGATTAAAGCAAAGTTATCGTTACTTATGTTTGTTTAGAAGTTAAAAGTTATGTTCATTTTAGAACTTCATGGTCGCTAGCTTATAGTTTCTGTAAACGATTGAGTTTGACGCACTGAGGTATTGCATGCAATTGTATATTAGCTGCCAAGCGTGAAGCGCTGGGCGCAGGGTAGAGGCTCAAATTATTTGACATTTGAATATCATTCGGGGCATTGTTAGTCATCGAACTCTGCGATCGACACACTTGGCACCTGTCGAATATTAAACGTATAAATCCATAGCGCCGGTTCGATCAGGCTTGATGGAATCTGAGCTATATTTAATTAACGAAAGACGCGACGCCGCATTGTCAGTTGATTGCTTTGTTGACTGATGGATAAACATAGTGTATCAAACATTGTGTGTGTTTTATAAACATTGGTCACATTAAATAAAATTGCTATGCCCAAAAATATATTATAATGATAATTATAGTCGTTTTGGAAAATATATGAGGCTAACATTAGTCGTGAAGTTCTTGGGTGTACCCGACTAGTTTTAAG
This sequence comes from Morpho achilles, assembly GCA_947086495.1. NCBI lineage: Eukaryota > Metazoa > Arthropoda > Insecta > Lepidoptera > Nymphalidae > Morpho > Morpho achilles. Next base: position 11,168,991 of record CAMTZB010000007.1, on the reverse strand, counting down.
CCCATATGGAGGGACAGTTTCTGGTTTTGACATTAATGTGTAACAAGGTCATGTATGACAATACCCATTATTTTTTAAACAAATATAGTTAGCAAAGTTTAAAAGTTTTTAGTTTCAATAAATATTTACCATTTGGTAACGGATTCTAAGCCCGACCAGGCATGTATTAGTTTTTCCATTAATATTTACAATTTATCACACGTTATCGTGAGGGAATACATCATGAGGAAATTTACATATCTCTTGAGAATTTCTAGGAATTCTATGTCTGACTAACTATCTAAATTGGACCATGATGGTTCATCATTAGTTCTCTCCATAACGAGAGAGAGAGCTCTATGCCCGTGAATTATACATAAAATGCTTCAATTGATTGTTCGAGAACACTCAATTTTTCTTTGTTATGTGGTTAGGGGTCTATGCTAGTATACTCATAATTTAAGTAGCTAACGAAAAGCACTGCTAACTTAATTCAGGTGCACTAATTTATCATTTAAATGCAGTTTAGATGATCAGCGAATTTCAGCACAATGTTTGGGCGGGCGGGCGCGAACTGCGGGCGGCAGAGTGCGGCGTGTGATTGCAGCGGCCGCGTCAAACAATTGATTAGTCGCATAAACTCGGTTTGGCGCGCTCTAACGATGTATCATCCCAACTGATAATTAAATTGTAAATTAGCTAAGCCGATGCTAGCTCCCTGCCGCTCGCCGTATTCATAGTAGCTATTTCTGATTGTTGCGGTTTTATGACAGATAAATTAACTAGTGACACTATATTATACGTTCCAAGTCGTGTGGTATCCAGCTGTGTAGAATGGAATACCATCATTTCTTACCGCATGTCGTAAAAGACGACTATGGTAAGTTGACCTGTCGTGTGGTATCAGGTTGAGTAGAATAGACTACCCTTTTTCTTACCAAGGTGTCGGCAAATACGACTAAGGTAAGTTGGCGTCAGGCAGGCGGCCGTTCGTAAAATACGTAGCTAAATCATGTGACAACATGTTTATAACAAGTTTGAGCCGACCCCATTTAGAATGGGATAAGGGCAGGAGGAAAATGACTATATTATACGTTCCAACATACGAGTTCTTATGAAATATTTGTGTCTAATGATGAACTACAATATAGTAAAAATCATAAATTTGTAAAACGCAAATTTCTCGTTTCTTCGTTCTTTTATTTCTTTTCGGAATATTACTACACGCATATTGTGAGAAATATAATTGTTCTTAGATTTTAATCCCTTGATGAATGTCTGAGTAAGGAGGAAAAGGGGCGCAGGTAATCAATACACGCCTTATATTTTAGGGTTGATTCGGATTTGGGATAAATAAATTGATAATCTATGAAGTACTGGAAGACGGTGGCCGTAACCACGCTGCTCCAATGCGGATTGGTAGGTTACACATATCCCTAGGATTCTCTAGAGATATGCAGATTTCCTCACGATGTTTTCCTTCACCGAAAACCGTGTGATAAATTGCAATTATCAATTAGACACATAAGTTTTAACAGAAAAACTCATTGGTGTCTGCCCGGGTTTGAACCCATGATCGTCTCCAGAGATTCACACGGTCGCACCGCTAGGCCATCACAGCTTATTTTCAGTGATACATGAGGGTGGTTTATTCTACTCAGCTGGATACCACATAAAATCTGATAGTTTTTTTTAAACTACTTATTTCTACGTTGTGTGTGTACAGGACGATTTGCAGTTTTTCCTATCCATTCACGTGTATGTGAAGAATAAAATTGCATAAATTCGTTCCGTCAAATCCCGCCTGTGCTGATTGCGAAAAATTCAATCTTGTTTCATGGAAATTTAATTTAACATACAAAATGAAAAGCTGCCCGTCGTTCGATATGAATCAACGTTGGGACTGACTGCTCGCCTGTTTGTGGACGATAGCTTTGTGTGCATATTGTAATCAATTGTCGAATTGTATCAATTTGTACTTTCAGTTTGCAATTTTGACGTGAATTCATTAATTTGTTAGGACTGTTAATGCAATCATGCTCTTTATACTGTGTAGGTATTGGCATTTCGCTCGTTAGCGCTTACTTTTGTTTTATATAGATTGCAGTGGAGTGAATATTTTTTTGTAATTAAGGCTACACGTATCTATCTGCAATCTAACACTGAACGCAATATATGATCATCATCTTCCTGACCTAAACCCACTCTAAGTGGGGTCGGCACAACATGTTATAAACATGTTGTCACATGATTTAGCTACGTATTTTATGACCGGCCGCCTGTCTGACGTCAATTTATCTTAGTCGTCTTTTACGACGCCTCGATAAGAAACGAGGGTGGTCTATTCTACTCAGCCGGATACCACACGGTGGGTCGACTTACCTTAGTCGCCTTTACGACACCTCGCTAAGAAAAGAGGGTGGTACTATTCTATTCAGCCGGATACCACACGCCGTGGACGCAATTTATGATATTCTACGCATATGAGTAATTAATGAGTATAAGTTTTCATATATAGATTACACAATCACTTGTTATTTATTCAATATATCGCATGCGTAGTATTAAAGTGACCTAATTCAAGATTGAGTTAGATACATTGTGATCCTTATTTCAATGCCATCTATGTTTTAAAGCAACTAGTGTTTTCTTGCTTATCCGAGTAATAGATCTCTTTAACACTCACGAGTTTCGTAATAAATAAATGAAATATAAATAAAGATATGGGACACTTACCCATACGGTCGTCCATCCTGAAAGTAAGTAACTTAATACTTGCATTATGGGTGAGAGACAACAGTGAATATATACATATATAATTTTTTAATGGATACTTAAATACAAATATAAAACCTGTCTCGAAGAACCAATAAATTGTTTTTATTTTTTATTTTATTTATTTTTAAGGGAAACAAACAATAATGAAAATACATAAATATCTAACTTATGTTGTAAACAGAAAACAGTTTTCGCTGATACAAAACATTTACATCTATATTCAATGAAAAAAAAATAGTTATGATTAAAAATAAAGCACAAAATGAATCTTAAATTAAATTAAAACTAAAAATAAAGTACAAAATAAATATCGGCTATTGATCACTAAAATTAAAATTAAAAAATTGAAATTTTTTCTTGAATGTAAACATTTTATCGTGCAATGTCTAAATTTGTTGTAGAAAATGTTGGCCGTCGGCGGGAATCGAACCTGCAACCCGCGGAGCTAAAGGCAGTATCACTACGCACTACGTCAACGCGCCAGTCAAGTGAGTCAGAATCGCTACGTTTTATTTGCAATTTTCTACTAAGCGTGCAATAGGTAGCAAGTCCAATATGGGTAACAATATGAACAGGGAATACTTTTGGAAGAAATTCCAACGAATTTAATATATTTATTTACAGCAAAAATGTACAAGTTATATCTATCTTAAATTACCTACACGCTAGGACTATACAAATCATGCCCACGTGGTATGGTCCCAAGATTGCTGGCAGCGTTTCCGCGCGGAATCGCTTAGCTGATTCTTTGTGCGAAAAAGGAGCCAGCCCTCTTGTCACCTGCAGAGGCAATCAACCGAGGTGTTAAAACGGGTAAAATTTTTTTTGCACTTTGACTTCATGGCCCTAGGGTCTCGACTGCAAACGGCACAAATATATAACTCTCGATGAGAGATGCATACTTCCGCCATTTGCCGGATTCAGCCATTCCAACGCATTAAAAGATACAAAACATATTCCTCCAAAATACAGTTCCGCGGAACATAATCGTTTGTCACACTCTACTCCGCCTACCGCGACATATTCGCACATAAAATATATTTATAGCAGTTCGTCGCACCCGCACCTACCGTGAGGAGAATTCGCGTGCCGATGCCTTGTCAATAATCGTTAATAGATATTTCAGAAGACAATGCAATCGGCTAAGTATAGACGGTCGTGACTAACGCTCCGTCTGTCGCGGCGGGCTGCGTCTACGCATGCCCAATGCCTGTTGATTTTATTATATTCCAGAGATTTATCTGCGATGAACCCTGTTTGACGTGTCGTTGCTAGTAATTTTCAATCGTATTTATAAATAAAGCCCCTTGCCAATCGGTTAAACCTTGAGTATATTATTTTATTTTATTCATTCGACAATCGACGACTATATCTGCAGAGCAGTGGTGAGATTATTTAAACACTAATTTAGAGGATTTGATAGAAGTGGGTAAGTATTTTGTTTGACACTAGTTAAGTTTTATACTTCATGGAAGTTCGTTTTATTTTATCTTTATTTTAATACATTAGTCTTTATTTCCATTAGAAGAGCATAAAGCGCTAATGGAAATCCGTGAAATAGTAACTAATCTCAAGACAGTTTTAAATTTTAATTTAGTAGTACCATAACATGTTAAATTAATAAATATTTTCCATAGGTCTTAAGGGAATGCGGTCAAAAACCAAATAAATGTATACAAGATTTTGTAACACTATTTTATCTTCTAATAAATGCAAAAGCAAATATTTTTCTTAGTACCAACAATAATCGTTTAATAGATGCAAAAATATTGTGTCTTCACTATAAAATTCCATGAAAGACTATTTGTTCTTGATTGATTTGTGTATATCATGGAGTATATGAAATAAAACAAAAGTATAGTAAAAGGTCTAGACGCTAATCTTTGTTAACTGCAAAGTCTTACATATTATTTGTGATTCTGTCGTATACAAAGTAAGGGCAATATCATCATCCTCCTGCCCTTATACCACTCTAAGTGGGGTCATGGGTCATATTATAAACATGTTGTCACATGATTTGGCTACGTATTTTACCTGTCGTTAACTTAACTTATCTTAGTCCTATTTTACGACGGTAATATAGAGGATGGTCTCTTCTACTCAAGCGGATACAACTCGGTGGGTCAACTTACCTTAGTCGTCTTTTATGACGCCTCGGTAAAAAATGAAGGTGGTCTATTCTGCTCTGATACCACACGGCGGTAACGGCAATATATTTGGTATAATACATAAATTGTTGGGCTATAAGAATTTTAATGCGGTATGTCAATTAACATAATTTTAGGCCCTGAGCCGATAAAAATACGAACTTTATGATAATGTACCCGAGCTAAAGATAAGGATGGGTACGTAAGGGAATACGATTGCAGTATTAGAAAAAATTGCCACTCCATATGTTGGCATGCGTCGGAAGTCGTAACTCACTGTTATGAAGCGGACGACACCAGTTTCATAAACATTGTTTTTCTTCGTTTCGCCCCTAATATTTATATTTATCAATCCATCTACACATTTATTTATAGTTCAAAATAGCGAGTATCCGAGGGTGCCCCAGGGGCGCGTTGTCATTAGGATTTATTGTTTTCTTTGGACATAGTTTGGCCCCCTGAAACAGCTCTCTTAAGTAAGATATTGGCTCTTAAATTTATTGACCACATCCTTTTTAGTTCGGAAGTATTTTACACATTAAAAAATAAGTGACACATTCACGGAGAAATATCGGTGTTTCTCAAAATTAAAAAGTCCTTATGTATTTGTTAATTTCAAGTTAAAAACACATTTTAAATATTACTTTTGACAGCTTTTTTATTTTTTTCATCTCGAAACCACTAGCACTAAACATCAAATGGGTGTCTTATTCTACTCTTAAAATTCTCATTTTAAACATAACAATCTGGTTAAATTAGTCAAATAAAATAAATGAAAGATCAGCTATTTATTTATTTATTTTTTTATTTTTATTTATTTATTTGTTAACAAAATATGTAAGATATAAATACAATTTCCTTATTCTAATAATATAATTATTTATCACAGAGTAATTCGGAAAAGGGTTTGTCAACACTTGTGCTAGGGAATACCTGTGTTACAAGTGCTGACACCTTCCCAATCATCACATATTAAATTCTGATAAGGAGTTATTTAAAAGTAATAATTAAAGTTAAGAGTTATAGATTAGGCAAAAAATAAAAAATACAAAACAAAACAAGCAGACAAAATTTATCGCAATTCCATACAAGTATATGTGTCCGTAAGATAATATGTTAGTAAGTGTGAAGTGTGTGTTTGGGTGTGTTGTGTGTATTTGGGTGTGTTGTGTGTGTTTAGGTGTGTTGTGTGTGTGTGGATGTGTGTGTGTGTGTGTGTGTGTGTGTGTGTGTGTGTGTGTGTTATTTATTTTTTTATTATTAATAGGTCTTCACTAGCAGTATAGCCAAGCGTTAGCAGGTATTTCCTAAGTGACTTTTTTGACTTTTCCCGAGTCTGACTGTAGATGTTTATTATCTTGTTTATTTTATTATAAAGTATAGGTCCTAAAAAACATAAAAATCTTTGGGCAAAAGCTGTATTAAATTTTCCCACTGATATTGGTCGTACTATTCTTTTATTTCTAACTATGCTTTCATTTAAATTAATATTATTGGAATGCATATAAAGGATAGCTTTAAATATAAAAAGCCTTCTCAAAGATAGCACCTCAAGCTCAGAATAAAGGTTATCAGTTCCAAAAGTATAGGGTTTTCTCAACATAACTTTTAATAAAATTCTTTGCGACCTTTCTACCTGTAACATATGAGTCTTAAATGTTCCCCCCCAGGCAATTATGCAATAACCTATTAATGACTCACATAAAGCAAAATATACCGTCTTAAGTAATTTTTTATCAGTTAGATGTCTAATTTTTTTGAATATAACTGTTAGGCTCCTAACCTTAGACGCCAATGAAGTTATGTGCGATTTCCAGCTCAATTGAGAATCAATCAATATGCCAAGATGTTTAACAACTGACACTCTTTCTATTTCGGTGTATAAAGTTTTTTGTGTTACAGACTCTCTTATGTCATTATCAAGTACTTTTATGTTCACAACTGATGGTTGATCATTTTTAAGTTTAGAAAATGAAATGTATTTTGTTTTTTTTTAGATTTAATGTCAACTGATTCTCTTTTAAAAATTGCATTATTTTATTTATACCAATTTCAGCGTGGTTTACTACTTCTGTCCAGTTATTCCCGTAAAACAATAAAGCAGTATCATCTGCGTAAGCCACTAATTTACCATAAGCAAAATTTAGATTACATAGGTCATTCACGTAAATTAAAAATAGGGTCGGACCAAGTATGCTGCCTTGCGGGATTCCGCAAGTTAAAGTAACAGGACTGCTCATTGCTTCACCTACTTTAACTTGTTGAGTCCTATTAGTCAAATAGTCTACAAATATATTTAGTGGACCACCTCTAACTCCTATATTCTCCAGTTTATGTGTAAACTATGTAAAGCTATGTGAACGTTGCCTGCATCCTACATTTAGCATTATATAGATTCTCTTAACAAACGCGGATTATAGAAAAATAATTTTATCATAATTTCTGCAGAGTATTCTAACTGTTAGTGTATTTAAATCTAAGATAGTGAAGTTCGTCACAGCTTAAAATTTTACGGGCTTATATTATGTAAAGATCTTAGTAGACATGCGACTCATCAACTACCATTAGACTATAGATTATTAGTAAGTCATATAGGTAATAAATTGCGACCTTTCTTTTTTATGATTCCTGTAATACAATAGAACCTATATATTCAACAATACGGCGTTTCTCAGTGAATATTAAATTAAAGATATAGTCGAATTGATTTGATTAAATTTGATTGTATACTTTTATTGGATATAAATAGGTGAATACTCCACAAATCGATACTAAATCGTTCTAAATTAATTATTTAAAAACGAATATAAAATTAATCAGTCGGAAGTTTTACGAGCTTTAATTTTGGTGAGGTGGTGAGTAGATGTTATTTATAGAAGTTAGCGCACATGGCGGTACTCGCGCTTGTTTCAAGGCTTATTGTGATGCTATTTTATTATCTGTGTCATATTAGAACAAGTAGTCGTAGTAAATTTATCATACAGTTCCTATACTAGAGTAGGAAAGCCATAGCTAGGTAAGTGATTTATTTTAATTATTTATTTTTTATTTTATTTAGGCCAGCTTCCTACTGTAAGTATAATTAAGTAAGACTATGAATTGTATTCATTCTCAACATTTTGCACAACTTTCTTTATTTCCACTGTGTATTTTTCTTGTGCTTTAATTGGTACTTTATCGGGTAAAAAAATCATCATCCTCTTGCCCTTATCCCACTCTAAGTGGGTTCGAGCTGAGTAGAATAGACCACCCTCAGTGCTTACCGAGGTGTCGTAAAAGGCGACTAAGGTAAGTTGACCCACCGTGTGGTATCCAGTTAAGTAGAAATAGACCACCCTCTTTCTTATCGAAGTGTCGTAAAATACGACTAAGTTAAGTTGACGTCAGGCAGGCGGCTGGTCGTAAAATACGTAGCCAAATCATGTGACAACATGTTTATAACATGTGCCGACCCCCACTTAGAGTGGGATAGGGGCAGGAAGATGATGAATTATAACGATAATAAGCACGAAATAATCTTAAATATTAATAATTGTTTGAAACGCCACTAATACTTGACATATTTATGTACGCAGTAGGTGCAACGCACGGGGACATATGGCGAGGCAATTTATGAACCCCGGTGCCCATTACCATTTTAAATATTATTTTTAGGGAATTTCGTGTCAGATCTCACTCGTCGGCGGACCGTATATTAAGAGATGTGATCCTCTGATTAAGTCGCCCCCGATATTTGTGACTGCTTTAAGTTGTTCTGTTAATTAAATTTTGTCTCAGGGTGAAACATAGCTCCATTTATTTTTTATACCATCCGTGACGTTATACCTAAATTTCATTAACTAGCAGGCGAATAGCACTGCTAAGGAAATTTATAAATGAAAGAATTAATTTATGATAGAAACTTGCTAACCTGAAATAGATACGGTATTAAGTCCTCTTGAAAGTTTCAAGTAAATCAAATCAATCATCATCCTCCTGCCCTTATCCCACTCTAAGTGGGGTCGGCACAACATGTTATAAACATGCTGTTACATGATTTAGCTGCGTTTTTACGACCGGCCGCCTGCCTGACGTCAACTTACCTTAGTCGTATTTTACGACACCTCGGTAAGAAAGAGGGTGGTCTATTCTATTTAACCGGATACCACACGGGGGTTCGACTTACCTTAGTCGTATTTTACGACACCTCGGTAAGAAAAAGGGTGGTCTATTCTACTAAACCGGATACCACACGGGGGTTCGACTTACCTTAGTTGCCTTTTACGACACCTCGGTAAGAAAGAGGTTGGTCTATTCTACTCAGCCGTTTACCACACGGCGGGTCGACTTACCTTAGTTGCATATATCGTAATATTAAGTGTACTTATACACTTAAGTTCGCGCGAAAGAAGTCGCGGATATCACTAGTAATATATAAACGAAAAAGATTAAAACTACATCGTATCAGCAATGTAACATAATTATCAGCTTTAATTGTTCTCAATACGTCGCTTCTTTAAACAACGGACGAGCAGTAATTGCTATGCAATTAATAGTTAACCAGAACGGCTATGAATGGTGCAGTTGTGAACTCGACTAAAGCAAACAAAGCTGGGTCAACCACGCCATTAAAGTTTATTAAACGGAAGCCGTCAACTCTGCCATGTGCGGCCTGTGCTTCGATTTGTCAATAACACCCGATCTGTGCCACTACCGGCGCGTGCGCAGACCCGCCGTCTCACTTGCGCCTGCTTTAACCAATTTAACCCTTATGAGGCATATACCAAAAATTAGTTTTTGGGTTTTGCTTACTTTGGGGCGCTAACGATTGTTTGATTTGACACATGGCACAATTCTACAATTTGTTTGAAGGGTGTTAATTTACTAGCATATTTTCTTCCCTTTCGTATTAAATTATAAATATAAATATAAATATATGGGACACTTAAACGGTCGTCCGTCTACAAAGTAAGTAACTTAATACTTGTATTATGGGTGACAGACAACTGGTGAATATATACTTACCTATATATTTTTAAATACATACTTAAATACAAATATACACCCAGGCTCAAAGATCATCAAATTCATTTATAGAAAATGATGGCCCTCGGCGGGAATCGAACCCGCGACCCGCGGAGCTGAAGGCAGGGTCACTACCCACTGCGCCACGGGTCAGTCAAAAAATTCGTTAATTACATTAACCACTGTACTACCAAAGCTTACTTCACTTCATTCATAATTCACTCTAAAAAAATAAAAAATTGGAACAACTTTTGAGATATGGTCTTAACTATGAAACATTATTTAAAAAAAAATTATAATCAAATAAATATATTGGTGACACCATATATTGGTATAATAAAAAACTTGTTTTTGAAAAACTCGTATGTAATACGTGAAATGATGAAGTTCACTGTATAGAATGAAAAATTATTCTCATTTCTAGATTGTGCAACGTTTGCACTCCTATTTTTTATCATTATGTGAAATTTGTATGCACACTATGTCTCGCCTAATTGCTTTTCGGGTGATAAGAAAGATTCGTTTTTTACATAGAAATTACTCAGCGATTCAACACGGAAATGCATCTACTACGAGTACGTACCTACCCAGTGTACTGTGGCAATACTTGTATAAAGTTACAATACATTGTACAAATATTACAATATTTGTATATAGTATATATTGGAATTTAAGTTTAAATTAATTATATTTAAAAGATGGTGGATATTTCATGATATCAATTCTACAATATCACGTAACTCGCGCTTATATAATAGCTGTATAAAGGACACGTTATTTGGCTTCCATCAATCAGGAAAAAAAATAGTAAAATCCTAATGTCAAAGTCGTAATATTTGAGGCCTAATGATGTTTTATTTTATGTTTTCGTTATTGTTTTCTGTTTTTTCTTAAATCTAACATTGTAATTACTTATAATTGTAGCACTGTAATTATGAATTATGTGATCTATAATTGCTACTACATAATAAATTTAATAATATATATGATTGTTCGTAAATATGTCATAATTTTATTAAGTTTGTATTATTTTTTGTCTCTGGGCAATTGACATTTTTTTATTCACTAATATGTGGGTAGCAATTAAAACGCCACTCGCCGATAGGTTCGTCTGTCGCCGTGCGAGTGTCTACGTGAGCGTGGAACCTTCGCTAATGGCCGCTCGATCGCTATAAATAATTCGCAACAAATTCATTATAAAACATTAAACAATTATTCTGGAACTTGCAATATAAGGTGCAGTGCCTAATATTTTAGTGTCGTGTCGAGTTTTGGACTCGTAATAGTGTAAGTGTTCGTTCGAGTAATAACCTCCTGGCGTCACAAGAAAAGGCCGGCCGCCTGCGCATATCGAGGACTTCGAACCTCCAGTGTATGGTGGCAGTACAAAGGCATCGAAAGGTGGGTGGTGCTAAGTTGTTACTTCTTATCGGTGATAATTATGCATTGCCCAGAAACATAGAAAATGAACCCCCCTATACAGTCCACTTAAATTACCCACCAGCGAACTAGGGTCCAGGGACCAGGTTCCCTTTAATTGAGCAAATAATATCATTGTAGGGAAATGTTCCCTATTATTTGTTGTTAGAGATCTGAATAAATAATAATAAAAAAAATCGAAAATTTTGGAGACAGTGATCTGATTACCTGCTTTATAAACCAGGGTGTTTGGTTCTATTTTCTGTTTGGTTATTGCATTAAATTATTGGTTCAAATTGGTTCTCTCTGGGGATAAATTTAGGTCACGGGTTTTACAGCCAAATAAAAGCTATTGTTTAAAAATTGATGAGAGGTAAAGTTGTATCTCACTTAGGTTAATATGTTCCTTTTATGTACCCTCAATTTCTGTAAAGTATGAAGATAATGGTCATGTCACAGTAAAGATTTTAAAATTATATAAAGTTTGATTATAATCCAGTATAATAAGACATTGTGGTTTGTTAAAGTGTAGTAGATCGTGACGGAAGCCACCGGACATTGTGGTAGGTGTTGATACCTGGTTCATCGACGTACACTCGTCGACAGTGCGCTAAGTGCCCACTAATATCAGTCAGTCAGTCAGTGGAAATAATATCAGCTCCCTCGGTTGCCCTCTCTTTCTTCGATTCTGTGTATAACCTCTTTGTCTTTAATCACTTCTGTAACTGTCTGTCACTGTCGTTTTTACTGTTGTTTAGATTTAAGTTTTAGTTTTAAGTAAAAATGGTCGCCATTGAATATCAGCGTTGAGGTACTCCTCAACTTAAGCTGAATGGTGGTCCAATTTATAACGTCACATTTCTGTATATCTTGTATGTATTAATTTTATTCTATAATACTTCTTCATTCTATAATTTACTGTTATTTACTTTGTTGTTAATTTACTGTGATGTTATAAATAAAAGGTTTTGATTTGATTTGATTTGACTAATATATCGCCTTTTAGATAATTTGAGTTGCAGATATGTATATTATAAATGCGAAAATACGTTTGTATGTCTGTCTAAAACGCTTTCACCGTTTCACTAATCCGTTGGACGAAATAAAATTAAGTACAAATAAAGCTTTTACATCGGGATAACATACAGCTCTTTCGACAACAGTGAAAACATAAATTGCATTATTAAGAATGCTTAAATGCTTAAGTTAGCGTGAACAAAGTCGCGGGTACCATTAGTATATAATAATAAACGTTTTTTTAATATACAATACTAAGAGTAGATAGCGTGGTTGTAAACACATATACAATTATGATTAAAAAGCTTTCACTCTTATCGATATTTTAGATACACATCGATTACAATATATAAATTATATCGAAAATAGGTGATTTTAAGGTGAAGTTTATAATTTAAATAATTGCTTAAACTTATTGATTATTTACTTTCTTTATTCGTGATTTTGATGTAATAATACAAGCATATACACGTTGATTAAAAACGTACTCATAACTTGGAGGCTGTTTTGTTGAAGTATATTTTTATAAGATGTTTTCAAATGTATCTAAAAGTTTTACTTAAAGAATAAAAAATTAAAACATAAAAAATAAATGAAATTTTATTTATTTTATATATAAGCCACTGTGAAAAATTGTAGCCTAATTATAGGTGTGTCTTAAAACAATACCATTAAAATACAAGCAATAAGAAGATAGTGTCATTTTACGACGCATACAGTCGTAATCTAGGTTAATTGAATCTAAATAAGCACCTTACACGCCACACAGTCCTATCAAAATTAGTAAATTACAGCGGCTTGCCTACGAATGTATTACGCGTTACAATAGCGTACGACTGACTGTGAATTAAACAATAGCCATGAAATTTGGTGATAAGAAAATTTGTTTCAAAACTAGTTTTTAAAATCTTACTAGAATATCAACTGTTCATGATATTGTTTAACCCAAAAGTTTGCTGAGTGTGAGAAATATATTATCAAAAACTAATATTGCAACTAGGAACAAAAAGTAAAGTTGCAACTGGTTACCATTCCGCTAGTTGGTGAAACTATGTTATTTTATCGTCGTATAGAGATTTGTGTACTTAGTGCGAAATTTTGCAATCTGTATGGCGTATTTTTGTGTGTGTATAGCTGTATCTGTATTTTTCGCAAATTTGTATGGCGCTACAAATATGATGGTAATTTTACTATTAAATAGTAGATCAACGGTTTTGTTGCCGATTGTACTTAACGAATAATAAACAGCTAATATCAAACGGAAATATCGAGTTCGTCAACGCTATTATATTCATATAACAAAGGTCACATGGATTATATTATTCAAGGAAGTTTGATAAATTCGAAAGCCAGTATTAAGGGTAATGTTTTAACCTTACAGATAGTACCTAGAGGTATATCACAGGGATACAAAAAAGATGGGTTCCAAGGTTAGTTTAATTTAGTTTGACAAGGAAGGAATTCCGACAACATTAAAAAAAAAATATTTTTTTTAGATTGATAATGCTAAATATCTTCAGTTGCTAAATACCTTGCGTTGCTGAGGCTCAGACTGGTTTCGAATTCCCCTCGAAACAGAACTCAACAGTAAACAAAAAATGTTCCGATAGTTACCACATTTTACAGGATTATTTGCTGGCTCATTCTAAAGATTGTCTGAAAAATTCTATAAGGGACATACAGATAAACATTAATTTTTATCTATTACATTTACCTTAAAGCTTTATTTAAAGTTCTTGTAACAAAAGTAAGTGATTTGAAAATCATCTAGGTACTCATGTATCGAACCTTTGCTAATAGAAAACTTTTAAGATATTAAAAAATCTCATTACATACTAAAAACTCATCACAATAAATTGTATTGGTTTTTATTTATTACTCAATTTATAGAATTAGGCGTTACTTTGCGGAGTTCCATAATACAAAAGTAATAATAAAATTATTTTATCTTTTATCTTTTTATTTCTTCTTTCTTTTCTTTTTATTTCTATTATCTTCTTCGCGGATTATAGCAAAATAATTTTATTATTACTTTTGAATTACTCAAATGTCGTTTTCGTTTCTTAAATGTAATTTAAAATAAACATTTACCTTAATTTATATACTTTTACACAAATTGCGGGCATAATGAGTCACATTGTTAATTAATTCCTGTAGTAAATAAAAATCTTGCTCCAAAGTATGATACGAGTAAATACTGTGTATAGCTGTCATCAATAACGCAAGAAAATTAAAGTAGTTGAAAGGTTTCCGATTAATTAGTTGAAATAATAGTTGGGACTTTGGGAGTCTTTTGATTTGCTAAAGTTTTGGGAAAGTTTACTTTAATTTAATTTATTCCCTTTTATTCCAGCGGACATAGTCTAGGGGTGAGTATATTTTTCGACTTGAAACTTTTATTTATTTTCCGTATTGATCCATATTTTCCTATTACATATCTATTTATACAGTTTCATTAAATTTTGATTTGATTAATTTTCTCTATTGCATATTGATTGTTTTTTTTATTTATTTACTAAATTGATGCATACTGGATACGTTATATCTTATAATAATTCATTAGAACAAAGATTTAAAAATTTTACAGTATTAGGTATAACTTAATAGTTATGGTAGCCCAGCGGTAACACCGTGCGACTCTTTCGAGGAGGTAACGGATTCAAACCCGGGCAAACACCAATGAGTTTTTCTGTTAAAAACTTATACTTATCACACGCTTTTCGGTTAAGAAAAACGTCGAGAGGAAACCTGCATATCTCTAGAGAATTCTGGAGATATGTGAATCCTACCAATCCTCACTGGAGCAGCGTGGTAGGTTTTAGCTCCAAACCTTCTCTCCAAAAATGGAGAGAAAAGGCCTATTCTCAGCAGTGGGATAGTAACAGGCCGCTACTTACTACTTTACTTACTACTTAGGCATAACTTTGCTGAGGACAACAATTCAAAAGTCGCTTTTATTAAGACTTGGTTTCACTTGGTCGATGCCAAATGAAGTTAAATTCTAAAAAATCCCCCTCGATAAGAGCCGTCTAAATCAAAGGAAATATAAATGGTGTCCAAAGGTGAGTATGCGGCAATCCCTCACACAAGTGGGTAAGACGGTTTGAATGTTTAATGTTACACTCAGACCGTTGCAAACCGTAACAGTTTTCTTGTCATTGGTAGAGTGGAGATGTGAGATAAATTTTGCAGAGTGGCCCCATCTTTTCGTTTGACATTAATATTTTATGCGAGCACGTTGTAAAAGTACATCATATATGGCGAGTTTAAAACAGTTTCTGTATTATTTATTACAAAACTGAATTTTTAAAACACTTTTATTCAACTATATTTTTTACTACTTATTCAAAATAGAAAAAAAATAAAAGCTGTGATAACCCAGCTAGATTGGGTGACTCTCAAGAGGGTCACAGGTTCAATTCACGATTCACGAATTCACGAGTTCTTCTGTTAAAACTTATGTCTAGTTATTAATTGCTATTTATTACACGCTTTTCGGTAAAGAAAAACATCGCTATGAAAGCTGCATGTTTCTAGAGAATCATCATCCTGCCCCTATCCCACTCTAAGTGGGGTCGGCACAATATGTTATAAAATGCTGTCACATGATTTGGCTACGTATTTTACGACCTTATAACTTACCTTAGTGGTATTTTACAACACCTCGGTAAGAAAGAGGGTGGTCTATTCTACTCAACCGGATAACCACACAGCGAGTCAACTTACCTTATTCGCCTTTTCGATATCTCCGGTTCTTAATTCAAATCCTTCTCTCCAAAAATGGAGTTAGGAGACCTACGCCCACCAGTGGGATTGTAACAGTCAGTTACTTATTCAAAATAGTATATATTATTGAGTGACGGAATTCCTATAACAATTATCATCATCTTCCTGCCCTTTTTCCACTCTAGTGGGGTCGGCACAACATGTAATAAACATGCTGTCATATGATTTGGCTGCGTTTTTACGACCGGCCGCCTGCCTGACGTCAACTTACCAATGTCGTACTTTACGACACCTTGGTAAGAAAGAGGGTGGTCTATTGTACTAAACCGGATACCACACGGTGCGTCAACTTACCTTAGTCGCCTTTTACGACACCTCGGTAAGAAATGAGGTTGGTCTATTCTACTCAGCCGGATACCACACGGCGGGTCGACTTACCTTAGTCGCCTCTTACGACACCTCGGTAAGAAATGAGGGTGGTACTATTCTATTCAGCCGGATACCACACGGCATGGAATTCCTATAACAATATCACATATTTATAAAGGTGTATATAACTTTGCCTATGTTCATTGTTCTGGCCGTCAGGTTAGCATTTGTTATCTACACAATGTACACCCGCGGGTACTTTAAAAACTCATTAATGTTGAAACTCGTATTTACATAAACATATTAAACGCATATTTAAACTTTAATTATAGGTATAAAGTAGCTAATAGTTAAGAAACACAAATTAAGTTTTGTTCAACCTTGAAGCTGAACTGACTTCCTCATAGTCATTGATAATAATGACGAGTTTAAGACAATAATGTTTTAGCTATTAGTTTTTATTTTTCGCTGCAATCGAAGGCCGCTTAACAATACACAAAACAAAGTTGACGCGATTCGCTTCGCCATATAATTTCTGTTAATCAAACGCAGCGTCATCGCGAGGCCCGGAATCGATTAAAGCGTTCCATTTCCGATGTTTTTGTTGGCAATAATATTATTGATATATAAAAAAATGCGATGGATATAGATACGGTGTCCTACATTTTCGTATCAACGAGGACAAATTTAACAATGAATATGTTTTTGGAAATACATTATCACATAACATGAAGTTAATTTCTCACACTCGAATAAAATTCAATGATTTGCGTGTTTAAATACGTATAGAATAAGTACCGTTTCAGGGCTGTTCTTAAATACTACAGGTGTGTAGTACAAAATTATTGGAAAACAAACTACCTTGAGATTACTATTATTATAAGCAGAATCACCATTCTGCTTATAATACTGCGAAAGATTTCTTCTTTACAATAATTGAGGAGGTGTTTGGCCTAGGAGAATTAGCATTCAGTTATTAAAAGCCTCGAGTACCAATGAAACGCAACTAATAATGAATTTAATTGCGGTTGGAACGAGATGAAATCAATAATAAAAAAAATAATTTTTAAACTATAAATGTACAAATCTATTTCTTTTAAAAAAATAATTTCGAACCTAAAATCTTTTAAGTAATAATCATCTTCCTGCCCTTATACCACTCTAAGTGGGGTCGGCACAACATGTTATAAAAATGCTGTCACATGATTTGGCTGCGCTTTAACGACCGGCCGCCTGCCTGACGTCAACTTACCTCAGTCGTATTTTACAACACCTCGGTAAGAAAGAGGGTCGTCTATTCTACTCAGCTAGATACCACACGGCGGGTCGACTTGCCTTAGTCGCCTTTTACGACACCTCTGTAAGAAATTCAGCCGGTTACCACATGGCGTATAATCTTTTTAGTAATATCTAGACAAATTTTGTACATAATTTTACATTTAGAATGTTTTTTCCAACATTTTCTAATCTTAAAGTACGTTTGTTATTTTGTGGCCAAGCTGCCATAATTTTCGATAATACAAATTGTTCTGTCGGTATTGACAATTTTTGTTGCTATCTTTTTTTTTATAGTAGTAAAGTTCTTTCTTTATGCTTTAAATGCCCTACAAAGTAATGTACCAAAAAAGTAAAATCATTGGACTCGTATTTCTTATGAACTCCTCGATACTGTAGATGATCTGTATAAACAGCCAACTGTAACTTCCGTGATAAATCTTTATTTCTTATCCGATAATTTGTTTTTACGATACAATGTGACTATTCTGTTAATTTTTTCGTGGTCGGCCGACGTCATGCTCTTGTTGTCGTATGCGGTGCTGCAGCTGTGCGCGGCCGATGAAAGCGATGACGGTTGCCTAAAATTATTAACTATCTTTCATTATTTTTTAGAGTACCGTATCGCGATCGCCATAGACGCTTGAATCTAATAGTCATGTTGACTCTATTTTCTAAACAGGACAAACTTGACTGAAACTTTCTCTATTTCAACTACAACCTTAAGCTAAAAATTAAAGTCTCCTTTTCATATTTTGTTTATAAATATAAAATAAATAATATCATAATACAAGTATTTCTGAGAATAAATATAAATAATGTTTCAAATTTCACTTTTGAATCATCAAATTACAACGAGCTAAGACATAACAAATCAGAATATTATTATTAATATCCGCGATAAAATCGCGAAGATTTATTGCGGATTATATCATCATCCTCCTGCCCTTATCCCACCCTAAGTGGGGTCGGCACAACATGTTATAAACATGCTGTAACATGATTTGGCTGCGTTTTTACGACCGGCCGCCTGCCTGACGTCAACTTACCTAAGTCATATTTTACGACACCTCGGTAAGAAAGAGGGTGGTCTATTTTACTCAACCGGATACCACACGGTGGGCCAACTTACCTTAGTAGCCTTTTACGACACCTCGGTAAGAAATGAGGTTGGTCAATTCTACTCAGCCGGATACCACACGGCGGGTCGACTTACCTTAGTCGCCTTTTACGACACCTCGGTAAGAAAAGAGGGTGGTACTATTCTATTCAGCCGGATACCACACGGCGGTTATTGCGGATTATAGTAAAATAATATTCTCATTAGTTTTGTATTATGGACCTCCGCAAAGTAACGCTTAATTCTATAAATTAACGAGCTAAGGGTTCAGATAGGTAATAATAATAATAAATAATAAATAAATAATAAATATATGGGACACTTACACACACGGTCGTCCGTCCCCAAAGTGAGTAACTTAATACTTGTGTTATAGGTGACAGACAACTGGTGAATATATACTTATATATTTTTTAAATACATACTTAAATACAAATATACACCCAGGCTCAAAGACCAACAAATTAATTTACAGAAAATGTTGGCCCTCGGCGGGAATCGAACCCGCGACCCACGGAGCTGAAGGCAGGGTCACTACCCACTGCTCCAACGGGCCAGTCAGGTGCTCTTACGAAGCCAATCTTTTCGAAAATAATAATTTAAATAATGTATAATTGTTCGACAAATCAAAAATTACAATATAATCTAGTGCTAACTGGTTGGAAAATCATTCCAAGCTTTCTTTAGTTTATACGTGTCATTTTAACTGCTTTTTTGAACTTTTGTAAAAGCACCTTCAAAACATATTAAGTGCAGAACAATATTTAGCGAGGTCCCAACTCAATCTTGGTCGGTATTATTTTCTCAATTGGGAAGTAGATCACCTCTTTGATTACGACTATCTTTTTATTATACTTTTTAAGCGTTAGGTATGCAGTGAAGCGCAGCGACATTTTTTAAATCCATTATTTATGTCAGTCCTCAATACAATACTGTATGCTTTGTGAAACATCACTGTTCCAATTTTGTCGTTTTTCGATATTTTGACAAAATATTTACATAATGATTACATATTTCTGTTAAAATATTTACATAATGATCATAAAAATTTACCGCCATAGTAATTGAAGTTACAGCAGCGGTTCGTTAAGCTACTCGCGTTTAGCGACAAGACTCACGCCGTGTGGTATCCGGATGAGAAGAATAGTACCACCCTCTTTTCTTACCGAGGTGTCGTAAAAAGCGAATAAGGTCAGTCGACCCGCCGTGTGGTATCCAGCTGAGTAGAATAGACCAACTTCATGTCTTACCGAGGTGTCGTAAAAGGCGACTAAGGTAAGTTGACTCACCGTGTGGCATCCGGTTAAGTAGAATAGATTCTTTCTTATCGAGGTGTCGTAAAATACGACTAAGATAAGTTGACCCCAGGCAGGCGGCCGGTCGTAAAATGCGTAGCCAAATCATGTGACAGCATGTTTATAAAACGTTGTGCCGACCCCACTTAGAGTGGGATAAGGGCAGAAAGATGATGTTTAGCGACAAGACTCGTGTAATAAGACATCTTCGCGTTCGAGGCCTAGTTAGTTTTCTATAATCAGGAAACGTTCTGCCAATAGCAGATAGTGAGCTACTTTAGGTTTACACACATTAGGAGCTAAAAGATAAAATAGATAACTGAAGCGATAATGGCCGGTAAAAGAAAGTATGACGAGAATTCGCGGTAACCTAAGACTTTTCTTTAAAATTCCTGTTTCCTAAACTGATGCTCATTATTTGTTGTATGTTTTACGGTGAAATTATCAAATGCTAAAACCTGTATATCGTTTTTAGGATATGTGTAGTCCTTCAGTCCATATTGAAGAAGTATAATCTACTCTGAGTCCAGTCCAGCTCCTCTCTGCAAGTCGAATTATCGTCTTTTTAATATGTAGTTATAAACCGAGCTCTGATATCATATGTCACTAAATATTTCAGTTTTATGGTGCTTATTTATAAGCAATATATGTATAATAGTTGTTAATGGTCTCACGTCCCTAAAATATTTCCCTATAAATGGTTAATATTAGATTTAGAACATCATTCTCCTATCCTTATCCCACTCTAAGTAAGGTCGGCACAATACGTCTTCTTTTTCCATTCTCCTCTATCATTCGTCAACTCTGGTGCCACTCCTCTAACTTGCATATCATTTTTCACACAATTATATTAGATTTAGAACAAAAAAGACAAATATCAGGAAAATGAAATCATTAATGATATAAAAATTTAAATAATTTTGTTTTTTAATCATTTTTACATTTAATATTTTTGTTATAATGTCAGTGTAGCGGATATTTTGGGTACAGCGGAGAAATAAAACTTGCGGATTGATCTTGATGTGTAGGCGTGCGCGCGCTATCGTGCCGGCGGACGAAGTGGCCGATCGGGCCCGGAGGGGGCGGTTTTATGCGCGCCTAGCGCATTTTTTTTTTTTTTTTTTTCGAATATGACTAATGCTGTTAGCCCTAATGGCTTTGACAGCGTCACCGATAAGACGGGCGAGCGCGGAAGCATCGCCGAGAAGAGATGGTTAATACAAGCGGGTGCATTACAAGCACCCGCCCTACAGGGGGCGTCGCCTTAAGGGTGTCTCCTGCGAGACCGAACCTCGGCTTAAGGCGGCGCGTTTTTGGAGGGCTGCATCTAATAATTGACTTGGAAGAAGTCTGCGTCACGGCGGCCGCGGCAGAGGGCTGCGGCCGCTTGACACAAGCAAGCGGGGACCTCGTCTTCGCCGGCGAAGACGCTGTTTGTGTGCGTGTTGTGTGTATAACTTGTTGGATGCTGTTATAGCATCGTCGGGGTCGTTAAGGACGCTCTTCGGGCGCCTGTGAATCTTGTTGGGGTGCCTGAACGCCTTATAGTTGGACGCGGCCACTATAAGGGGGTTTGGGTGGATGGACGCTTTCTCGAAGTAAGTCGTCGAGAATCGTCTGAAAAGATCGGCTATCGTGGGTAGGTCGAGATCTCTATGGAGGTTCACGTTGCGCACGAACCACGGACAGCCAGTGGCTGTACGCATGAATCGATTTTGAAGTGTCTGCAACGGACACAGTCGTGATTTCGGAACGTGCGCGAACGCGACGCTCGCATAGGTCATAATGGGTCTGATGCAAGTTTTGTAAAGTGTCACTTTGTTGCGAAGTGACAGTTTACTTGTCTTGCACAGTATTGGATAGAGGCGTCCCATGGCGAACGCTGCCCGGTTACGGACAACGCGGATGTGTCGGATAAAGGATAGGGTCGGTTGGAGGATGACACCTAAGTATTTGACTTCCTTTTGCCAATCTATGTATTTGTTGTAAATAGAGACTCTAGGAGGCGTCCGGATGAAGTCCATGGCTCTCCTAGATCTCGCAAAGAACATTGCTGCGCTTTTATCGGGGTTAATTTCGATTCTCCACCGGCGGAACCAGCTTCCGAGCTGGTTGGTTGCTCTTTGGAGCCTATCATTTATGGTTATGGGATCTCTACAGGTGGTATAGATTGCGGTATCGTCCGCGAACATGGCTAAGTGGGTGACTGCACTAGTTTTAGTGGAGAATCGTGGGATGTCACTCGTATAGAGCGAGTAGAGGAACGGTGCGAGTACCGAACCTTGGGGGACTCCGGCGCGTAAGGTACGTCTTGAGGAGAGCGCACCATCAATACGATATCTAAATGAGCGATTAGTAAGGTAATCGCGAATGATAAGAACGAGTCTATCGGGGATTCCTAGGTTCGCGAGTTTGTATATTAGACCCGCATGCCAAACCTTGTCGAAGGCTTTGGCGACATCGAAGAAGACAGTACCAGTGTACCGTTTTTTGCCGAAGCCATTTAGGACGGCTTCGGTAAGTCGATGTACTTGTTGTACCGCGGTGTGTTTGGTGCGGAAGCCGAATTGCTCATCCGGTATGAGCTTCATCGACTCCATGAACGTTATGAGTCTAGCGAGGATTACTCGCTCGTAGACTTTTCCTAAACTGTTGAGCAGACTGATGGGTCGATAGCTGCTCGGGAGATTACTGGGTTTTCCCGGTTTACGAATACCTATTACTATTACTTCCTTCCATTCGTCGGGGAAGGAGCAACCTAACAGGAGGGCATTGAAAATCAATACTAATAGGTTTATCAGTTGGTCGGGGAGGCACTTGAGTGCTTTGTTGGATATGGAGTCGGGGCCTGGGGACTTGCGGGTCTTCAGGTTTTGGATAATGGAACGGACTTCCTCTCCGGTGGTGGGAGTGAGCGGCTCGCTTTCGGGAGCCTTCGCGGATATCCTAGCCGCCGCCGTTTCCACTTCCGAGTGGAATTCGGCGTGTTCGGGATGACTGGGGTTATTTGAACATTGTCCCTCAAGACTGTCAGCCAAGCATTCGGCCTTATCGATGTCGTCAAAAGCGACCGGACGGTTTAAACGTATCAATGGAGGTGTAGCTGCACACTGGTCTCCTCTCAGGGATTTCGCCAGTTTCCAGAAAGCCTGGTGACTCGGCGAGATCTCTGAGAGTTTGATGTCCCAGGTGGACTGACGGTTGAGGCTGAGTTTTTCTCTAACCTCTCTTTGAAGTCGCCGGAGTGTTCTCCGGTTATCGTCTGTCGGGTAGCCTAGCGCAGGCACCCGTACAACCTTTATTGCGTTAACAGTTATTGTTCTTACAAGTAATACTTATTCTTAATAATAATAATAGGCGCTTAGTTCGTAAAGACTTTAGAAATATCGCTTATTTTGTTAATTATCTTAAATCTAAAGGTTAGTTAAAGACTACGGATTGTATATTTTATTTACAACTAATCTTATCCTATAGCGGTTAACACATTAATTATTAAAACTAATAAATCGTCGTCAACATTCCCCCCTCCGTGCGAGAGTATTCACGAGCACTGACTCGATTCCGCTGACGGCGATTTGGTTATCACTACCAGTTTTGAAGTAGGTCTCTTGAGGTCTTTTGATGTTCCGATTCCATCAACAAGTGTGAAGTATTTCTTCGCGTGGGTGTCCGCCGTAAGAGTGGCAGAGAGCGCGACTTTCATAGATCGTACCAAACGTTCCCATGCTCCTCCCATGTTTGGTGCTACAGGAGGAATGACTTTCCACTTAACGCCTCGCTTGGTGAGAAACAATTTGAGTACGTCCACGCACTGTATTACACGTCCAGTTTCGCGTAAAAGTCGTATCCATGACCTGTTCGCGTCGGGTGTTTCAATCGGGTCGTGGAATGCTTTGTGGGTTGTCAGGCATCTTTCTTCGCCAGTGGGTGTTGGTGGTGGCGGCGAGTCGCTGCTGTCAGGAGGCCACTGGCTTGGTTGGTTTCTGGTAACGTCGTCTGCGACGTTTAAAGCGGAAGGTATATACCTCCATTCGGTAACCTTTGTAGAATCCTCAATCTCAGCTAATCGGTGGGTGACAAAGGTTTTGGAAGAACGAGGTTTTGCTTTTATCCATGCCAGTACTGTTCTCGAATCTGACCAGAAGAATCGATGGATCACAGTCGCTTCTAATCCCTTTTGTATGTTGGCGGCAAGTCGACTGCCTAACAGGGCGGTTTGAAGGTCCAATTGTGGTATTGCAGTTGGCTTCAAAGCTGCATATATAGATTTGCTGGCGTCTACGAATGTATGTAGTTCACCGTCGCCGCATGAATATGTGCAATGTGGTATTCCTAGGTCTTGTAATTTATCGTGTGCGTCTTCTTCAGGTATATGAATGCGTAAAAACATTTCCTTAGTGTCTGCTGTTACGGCTATGGGGCCCTGTCGGAATCTTATTAATATGCAGAAAGAAGATTGCAGTAGATCGGGTCCAGATAACAAGGCATCGATCAAGCTTTTCCCATTCGTGCACTCAGCTGCGTCGAATTCTAACCTTATTTTTAGTTGTTGAAGGTGTACGACGGCAAAATGCGGCAGGTACCATGTTTTAGTGGAGGTGGGATATATGTTCGTCAATTCAGCATAGCCGCTCTTCAATAAATTTTCTATTTGTTCAGTGTATTTTGCTTTAAGACTTTCTTTCTTCGTGATTTTGTTTAAAATGCGACTAATTGCACTGTTACTGTTTGGTGGGAGAGTTTCTGCGTCGTTTGGCCACAATAAGCCGCATCCGAATTTCCCGTCGGGGAGTCTTCTTGTGGTGTTCTCCAACAACGTCAGCGCTTCCTGCTCGGGGTCGTTCAATGGCTTTTTTGGTGCTACTCCCAATGAGTCTAATTCAAAATGTGATTTAATCAGGTTTTCTTTTTCACTTTCTTTGCTTTGAACTAAGTGGTTTATAAACAACACAGGTTTAGTTGCTTCACCCTTGTAACCGTGCAGTATCCAGCCAAGCTGGGTAAATGAGGCCACAGGTCGGTTTGGTTCGCCGACTTTCAGTTCTCTCGAGACAATCAGATGCCAATTATCTTGGCCTATGAGGAGGGAGGGTCGTGTCTCCTCATATAAAATCTGATCTTGAATGTCGTCGAGGTGAGGGCAGTTTTCGATGTCTTCCATCTTGATCGATTGCGACGCCAAATTTAAATTCTGGATTGTGTACGCTTTCATGTGGGCGAATTCCCTTTCAAACATACCTCTAATTTGCAACTTCAAGAATCTTGATTGTTCAGTTATTTTCTGGCCGCTAACGCCCTCTATCGAAAGATTGTGTCGTGATCCTGTGGCGCCTAATTGATCGGCTACCTCTTCTAGTAGTAGCGTGACAGTCGAGCCCTCGTCCAACAAGGCCGAGACGGTTGTTGTGCCGTTCGGGCCGCGCACTTCGACAGGTACGATCTTCAGGTAGGCTCTCGTCGTGCCTACGTGGTTTACCGACACTATTTTATTGTGTTCGGTATTCTCTTCGGTGGTCGCGTGGAGTAAGGCGTGGTGATTTCTGGCACAGCCGTCTTTACCGCAACGCTTAGATTTACATACTTGGTTGCGGTGATTCTCTTTGAGGCACTTAAAACACACTTTTAACTTTTTCACTGTCGTCCACCTCTGTTCCACAGATTCTTTCGTAAACTGCGCACAACTATCTAGTTCGTGATCACTTTGGCACAATGGACACTTTTTTCGTTCTTTTCGTATGATGATGAGCGCGAAATTCCTTTCCGTTTCGAATTCGTCGTTGTCACTATCTTCTGAACACGATTCGGCGCGGCTATTTTTGTGTTTAGCGGCGTGTACTTTCGCGTTTCGCGACGACCTTCCTAATGCTTCTGTCTTTGCACGTGTGGAGGGTTGTGCGTCGTATGCCCCAAACTGATCCGCGATCATGTTTAGAAACTTGGAGAGGGTGATCAGCACGGGTTCCTCTTCGCGTGTGGCTCGGTACTCGTACCATCTAAATTTCACAAGCATGTTCATTTTGTCGATGATCTTCTCAGCTATGTCGTTAGAGTACAGGTAATCAACTCTATTCATGTGCCGAATAGCGTTCACGCTGTTGCTAACGGTCGTTGCGAAGGCACCTATGCCCTTTATATCATGTGACATAGGTGGTATTTTTTCTAACAAGGCCACCTCACTTTTCACTAGGTGGGTGGGTCTTCCAAATCTTCTTCCCAGTGTTTCCAATATTTCGTCGGTATTAGTGTTTGTGTATAGCAACGACTTGACGGCTTCTCTAGCTTGTCCCTGCAGAGATCTTCTCAAACGAGCCACATTCTCGTTTTCGCTGAAATAAGCCTTAGTGTCCTTGTACGTTGCGGTAAACGCGATCCATTCTCTTGGATTACCGTCGAAATACGGCAACTCGCTTATGAATCTCGGAGGAGGTTTAGGCGTGTTCTCTCTTGAACCATTAATGGCGGCTATCAAGGCTGACGTAAGTTTGCCCAGTTCACTGTCTTGTTGCGGCCCGTGGCTTTGCGTCTGTGGTGGCGTTGATTTGTCGACCCATTCGGATACCGTGTCGTTGTCTTCGTCGCTCGAGTCCGAATGGTCCGATTCTAGGCGCAGTAATTCGATTTTTGTTTGCGCAAAGGCGGCGGCAGCGGCTATTCTTTCCTTTTCTAAACGTTGGGATTCCAAACGCGCCAGCAATTCTGCGCGCCGGCTCTTCGACGAACGTGACCCCCCAGTCTTCCTCCCTTTTGCTATTTTCGTACTTGCGGACGGTTCGGTGCTCGCCGTGTCTTCGAGGCACGTGGTGTTTTCTATACACGGCGTGCTTTCTATACACGTGGTGTTTTCTGGACACGTGGTGTTTTCTGGACACGTGGTGTTTTCTGGACACGTGCCTGCGTTATCTTCATTTGCATGCAACCTCTTGCTTGATCTCGTGGTCATCATCTTGAGGCTTCCTTTCTTCTTACCCTAACGTCCCTAACAATCTCGTTCGAGGGTCCCGAGAGACACGCTCTCCCGAGGATGGATATGGTTGGGATAATGAAGGTGGGAGTCGCCCGCCAGAGGACGCCGAGTGAAATTAGCGTGCTCGGGTATCGAGAGGAACGCTCGACACCTTCGGCTTGCCTACCAGGAGGCCACTAATTCACACGAGCCTTATCGGCGCGACCGGACTGATACAGACTAACAGCCTCGAAAAAGGCTGGCTGGCAGTGTCGTCCGTTACACCACTTCCGCCACAAGAGGACGTTTAATCACTGTCCACCGTTTGGCACCGTTAGGTGGTGGAGCGAGTGAGTCGGACTGGTACAGACTAACAGCCTCGAAAAAGGCTAGCTGGTAGTGTCGTCCGATACACTACTTCCGCCGCGAGGAGGGCGTTTAATCACTGTCCACCGTTTGACACCGTTAGGTGGTGGAGCGAGTGAGTCGGACTGGTACAGACTAACAGCCTCGAAAAAGGCTAGCTGGTAGTGTCGTCCGATACACTACTTCCGCCGCAGGAGGGCGTTTACTCACTGTCCACCGTTTGACACCGTTAGGTGGTGGAGCGAGTGAGTTGGTGTGCCTTCGGGCACGGTGCGACTCCGTTGCCGGCAGGTTCTTGAAGCGATCTTCGGTAGTGCCTTCACGGTCCGATTCGTCGGCGCCCTGCTGCGTGAACGATTCGTCGATCAATGCTTCTCAGGGCTTCCCGTCGCACTTGTGAGATTCCTCTTCTTATCTTCAATAGCTTGCTTGTTCAACGCCGGTTTCTTGTTAATCCGTATCGAAGGACCATACACTGTAGCGGATATTTTGGGTACAGCGGAGAAATAAAACTTGCGGATTGATCTTGATGTGTAGGCGTGCGCGCGCTATCGTGCCGGCGGACGAAGTGGCCGATCGGGTTTTTTTTTTTTTTTTCGAATATGACTAATGCTGTTAGCCCTAGTGGCTTTGACAGCGTCACCGATAAGACGGGCGAGCGCGGAAGCATCGCCGAGAAGAAATGGTTAATACAAGCGGGTGCATTACAAGCACCCGCCCTACAGGGGGCGTCGCCTTAAGGGTGTCTCCTGCGAGACCGAACCTCGGCTTAAGGCAGCGCGTTTTTGGAGGGCTGCATCTAATAAATGACTTGGAAGAAGTCTGCGTCACGGCGGCCGCGGCAGAGGGCTGCGGCCGCTTGACACAAGCAAGCGGGGACCTCGTCTTCGCCGGCGAAGACGCTGTTTGTGTGCGTGTTGTGTGTATATCTTGTTGGATGCTGTTATAGCATCGTCGGGGTCGTTAAGGACGCTCTTCGGGCGCCTGTGAATCTTGTTGGGGTGCCTGAACGCCTTATAGTTGGACGCGGCCACTATAAGGGGGTTTGGGTGGATGGACGCTTTCTCGAAGTAAGTCGTCGAGAATCGTCTGAAAAGATCGGCTATCGTGGGTAGGTCGAGGTCTCTATGGAGGTTCACGTTGCGCACGAACCACGGACAGCCAGTGGCTGTACGCATGAATCGATTTTGAAGTGTCTGCAACGGACACAGTCGTGATTTCGGAACGTGCGCGAACGCGACGCTCGCATAGGTCATAATGGGTCTGATGCAAGTTTTGTAAAGTGTCACTTTGTTGCGAAGTGACAGTTTACTTGTCTTGCACAGTATCGGATAGAGGCGTCCCATGGCGAACGCTGCCCGGTTACGGACAACGCGGATGTGTCGGATAAAGGATAGGGTCGGTTGGAGAATGACACCTAAGTATTTGACTTCCTTTTGCCAATCTATGTATTTGTTGTAAATAGAGACTCTAGGAGGCGTCCGGATGAAGTCCATGGCTCTCCTAGATCTCGCAAAGAACATTGCTGCGCTTTTATCGGGATTAATTTCGATTCTCCACCGGCGGAACCAGCTTCCGAGCTGGTTGGTTGCTCTTTGGAGCCTATCATTTATGGTTATGGGATCTCTACAGGTGGTATAGATTGCGGTATCGTCCGCGAACATGGCTAAGTGGGTGACTGCACTAGTTTTAGTGGAGAATCGTGGGATGTCACTCGTATAGAGCGAGTAGAGGAACGGTGCGAGTACCGAACCTTTGGGGACTCCGGCGCGTAAGGTACGTCTTGAGGAGAGCGCACCATCAATACGATATCTAAATGAGCGATTAGTAAGGTAATCGCGAATGATAAGAACGAGTCTATCGGGGATTCCTAGGTTCGCGAGTTTGTATATTAGACCCGCATGCCAAACCTTGTCGAAGGCTTTGGCGACATCGAAGAAGACAGTACCGGTGTACCGTTTTTTGCCGAAGCCATTGAGGACGGCTTCGGTAAGTCGATGTATTTGTTGTACCGCGGTGTGTTTGGCGCGGAAGCCGAATTGCTCATCCGGTATGAGCTTCATCGACTCCATGAACGTTATGAGTCTAGCGAGGATTACTCGCTCGTAGACTTTCCCTAAGCTGTTGAGCAGACTGATGGGTCGATAGCTGCTCGGGAGATTACTGGGTTTTCCCGGTTTACGAATACCTATTACTATTGCTTCCTTCCATTCGTCGGGGAAGGAGCAACCTAACAGGAGGGCATTGAAAATCAATACTAATAGGTTTATGAGTTGGTCGAGGAGGCACTTGAGTGCTTTGTTGGATATGGAGTCGGGTCCTGGGGACTTGCGGGTCTTGAGGTTTTGGATAATGGAACGGATTTCCTCTCCGGTAGTGGGAGTGAGCGGCTCGCTTTCGGGAGCCTTCGCGGATATCCTAGCCGCCGCCATTTCCACTTCCGAGTGGAATTCGGCGTGTTCGGGGTGACTGGGATTGTTTGTACATTGTCCCTCAAGACTCTCAGCCAAGCATTCGGCCTTATCGATGTCGTCAAAAGCGACCGGACGGTTTAAACGTAACAATGGAGGTGTAGCTGCACACTGGTCTCCTCTCAGGGATTTCGCCAGTTTCCAGAAAGCCAGGTGACTCGGCGAGATCTTTGAGAGTTTGTTGTCCCAGGCGGACTGACGGTTGAGGCTGAGTTTTTCTCTAACCTCTCTTTGAAGTCGCCGGAGTGTTCTCCGGTTATCGTCTGTCGGGTATGCGTCATGGGCCCTAGTGGCGGCACGTTTACGTCTAAGTAGGTCGCGCAGGTCGTCCGGCAGTCTCCCACGACCGCGGTCGTCGGGGACTTCCTTGGAGCAACGCTCGAGTGAGTCTGTTATATGTTTCGTAAGGTGGGTAACAGCGAACTTGGCACTATCCACGGAGTCTATCTTGTCAGGAATTTGATCTAGGTGGTCTGAGTTTAGGGACTGGAGTTTCCCGCCTAATTTACTCCAGTCGATTATCGTTTTCGTGGGAGGGGTCGTGGAGGTAGATTGCCCTAACTGAATTAGAACCGGACGGTGGTCCGAGTCTAATTCATGCAGGACTTCTATAGAATGTAACTGGAGAGCTACATTTTTGAAAATGTATATATCTAACACATCTGCTTTGTTTGGATCCCCGTTAGGCGGGTATCTGGTGGGCTCGTTAGGGGCTATCACCTCAAAAGCGAGGTTTGGAAGGCCATTGAGGCCTTGGAGTATTGTGCCGTTCTGGTTAGTTCGGCGAGAGTTCCATTGGCCATGTTTGGAGTTGAAGTCTCCGGCCAGTATTACAGAGTCGCCTAATGCGAGAAGAGTGCGGACGTCTCTTTCGAGTACCCGTTTGGTCGGACTGAGGTATACTGATGCTAGTATGATCGGCTGATGGCCGGTCATACCCACCTGACAGACTGAAGCCTCCATGTTAGTGAGCTTTGGGGAAACAAGGGGGGAGCATAGGAGGGCTCTTTTGTAGTAAATGAGCGTGCCGCCTTTTTTGGATGACAGACGGTCATTTCTAATCAAACTGTAATTCGCAATATTGGGATTGCGAAATTGGGGTTTTAAGAAGGATTCTTGTATTAGAAGAATATCTATGTCGTGTGCAACTACGAAATCGCGGACTTCGTCCATGTGTCTGATAAGCCCGTCTGCGTTGTACGTGACGAGCTTGAGGGAGTGGGGCTTGGCCCTACCCAGTGATGGTTTGAGCTTAAAGCCTAGAGATGGCCTGCACCAAACTAGAGTGTTCGAGCAAGGCCATTAATCTGTTTTGAGGATTACTCCTCAGCTTGTTTGCCAAAATTGACAGCTCCGCAGTGTCAATTTTGGTCACTATATCGCAAACGAGTTTCATGTCGTCCATGAAACTCGTTGCTGGAGGGGCGGCTGTCGCTTTAGGAGCGGCAGCTCTTATATTGGAGCTCAAGATGGCGGTAGCGGGTTTCGCTACCGTCTCTTGAGCCGGTTTTGCTGGCACAGCCGGCTCGGATGCCGGTTTCCTGTGCCAGGGGTTTGAGGTGGGGAGAGGCGCGGGGACGAACCTCTCAGCTGGTTTGGGGGCGGTACGGTCCGCCTTTTTACGGGTGGCCCTTCTGCCCCCTCGTTTTGCCCTAAGTGGGACTTTCGGGCAGCCGCGATAGCTCGCGGGGTGCCCTTGGGTCCTGCAGAGGACACAGCTGGGAGGTTCCTCGGACGGAACCGTTCTGGGGCAATCGGCAGTGCCGTGATCGCCCAGGCACTTAACGCACCTAGGTCGTGCGGTGCAGTTGCGCTGCGAGTGGCCGTAAAGCTGGCAGCGATGGCACTGCCCCATTACCCCACGCGTACGCGGCGTTTCTATGCGCAGACCCGACAGTCTGCATATTGTTTTTACGTTGAAGACACGTTTGCCTTCAGGACTAAGATCGAGGACCGCGAGACAAAGTTCATAAGGAACTTTGGTCCTGTGGTGGTACATTCGGTGTACCTGCCTGATTGGGAGACCCTGATTGAGGAGGTCGTTTTTGATAAGCTCGCAATCGAGCTCTACTGGTAGTCCGCGGATGACGACGCGAAGTTCGCGCTCTTCTTCTAAGGCGTACGTGTGATAGCCGATCTTTTCGGCATCCAGGAGCGTCGTGAGGCGACGGTGGTCCGCTGAGGACGGACATTGGACCATTATGCCCTGGCTTGTGGACCGGGCAGATGTAAAAGGAATGGACGAGCTGTCCATGCGCGGGATTAAGCGATTCCACGCGTCTTTTTCCCTAACAAATAGGGGCGGCACCTTCTCCCTCCTCTCCGTCATTGGCGAGCCCTGTATGGAGTCGGTCTGTTTCGTCGTTTTGGCCTGTGAGGCAGGCTGGGGTTTGGGGATGGGGCGCGGGGCAGGTGCACCTGCGTCGTTGGTGGCCCTTTTGGGCGGGACGGTCTTAGGAGCCTTCAGCTTTCGCTTCTGGCTCTTTGATAGGACGGCGGTGAAGCCGTCGTCCTCGTCTGAGGCGGATGAAGTCGAGGGGGACGGGGACTGCGAAGCATCGGATGCTTCGGCTTCCTCACCGGACTCGGATTCCGAGTCAGTCTGTTCCTCCACTTCCATGTCAGGAGACACGGAGCGGGAACGGTCTTTGGCCTTCTCCGCAGAGGAGGGAGAAGGTACCACCGGGATGCCACTCTGGCCCTGAGAGGGCGGGAGGGCTTTGGCGAGTTCCTGCAAAATGGCGGGGTGGTGCGCCTGGAGGAACGCGAAAATGGCGTCCAGTAACGGTTGCCCCGTGGGGCGCAGGGTTGGGGCCATATTGGCCCGCTAGTGTGGGGGTGGCCTCCCTGCCGGAGGGCAGGGAGGTGTGTACCTAAGAAAAAATCTAGGTCTTAGTCTCGCTCCCTTCGGGGGAAAGAGGTGAGTACCTAAATTAAAAATTAGTGTACTTACGCACGGACGGAACCACCTACGGCAAGTGTTATGCGTGAAGCACCACACTACCTAATCGAATCACAGTAGCACTAACACAATCCACTTGCACAGGAACGACGACACTAACAGTCCAGAGTCCTTGGGCACTTTCACTATCTAACGCGGCAGAGGCTTGAGTCAGGCGAGGGGAGCGGCAACCGGATTGCGCTCGACCGAGACATCCGCACGCTACGGCGGCGATCGATGGAATGGGGCCGATCGGGCCCGGAGGGGGCGGTTTTATGCGCGCCTAGCGCAGGCACCCGTACAACCTTTATTGCGTTAACAGTTATTGTTCTTACAAGTAATACTTATTCTTAATAATAATAATAGGCGCTTAGTTCGTAAAGACTTTAGAAATATCGCTTATTTTGTTAATTATCTTAAATCTAAAGGTTAGTTAAAAGACTACGGATTGTATATTTTATTTACAACTAATCTTATCCTATAGCGGTTAACACATTAATTATTAAAACTAATAAATCGTCGTCAACAGTCAGGTTTCAAATAAAATTATCTAGTACGACTAATTTTAATATGAATGGGAGATACAAAGATAGACAATGTCAAAAAAATGTATAGGAGATTTGTCTAATGGACAGTGTAGATAATAGTTTTCTTTTGGTTACACGTGTCACAATCTTTAAGAGGAATGTATGACGTGACAAGTTATTAATATTTTTATGATCCAATACAATCCAGTTTAACGACCACTTTCCGGTTATGCATAAATAGCTCATTCTTTTAGTATTTTTAATTGATGATCAACAGTCTTATTGACCTTTGTCATAATATAAAGTTACGATATTAATATATTCGTATTATATTTCAACAAGATTTCAATCAGATAAGAGATATTATATTTTTAAGGCCTATATACACTTATTAGATATATAAAAATAATCTAGACAACCTGGAAACGTTGAATCTGTTACAATTGTGATAAGAATGGAAAAGCATTAATTCCTTTAGACAATCAACAGAAATAATCTAAATTCATCCTCCTGCCCTCATCTCACTCTAAGTGGGGTCGGCACAACATGTTATAAACATGTAAGTGACGTAGGCTATTTTAAATTTATTTATTCGTATTCCTTACCATGCTGATATTTAAACTTGTAAAAACTTTTCCCGACACGTTTCCTACAGTTAAACTTAATTATTTCGTTCATGCATCAAGTATTTATGACCTCGTATCACATTTTTATTATTGTGCAATATTAGACTTTGCTTCTTCTGCTTTCTGATTTTTTGTTTTGCTTGCCGAATTTGTTTCGATGGTCTACGAGCTTTATAAATTTCGTCAGAGCTTGTGTATATTTTCCAAAATAAACCGGTCCATGGTTTAAATAATTATTTGTTTTTATGTATTTGTTTTTATGTATTTGTTTGACGACTGCCACTCGTTATATCGTAAATTATAATATTATGGACTCATAATAAGGATCGTATATTTGTATATAAAAGTTTAATGTATCATAAATTATTAAAAATTTCAATTTTTATAGTTATTATCTGGTTTTATTATTTCTATGTTTAGCTGATATTTACAATTCATCAGGTGCGGTTAAATAAAACGCTATAAAAGCTTAGTGATATTGGACATGTGAATCCGTATCTGTGGAGCGTGGTGGAATAAGCTTCAATGTCTCTCGAAAATTGTGCAGATTTTATTTAACAGCAGGATAGTAAAATGCCTTTACTTACTTCTTTATCTATACTAATATATAAAGCTGAAGAGTTTGTTTGATTGATTGATTGTTTAACGTGCAAATGACAGGAACTACTGGACTGGTTTGGAAAATTCTTTCAGTGTAAGATATTCCATTTATCGAGAAAGGCTAAAAATCACGCTAAGATAAATTGGAGAGGTGCGGCAATAAAAAATAGTACGAAAACGGCAGGGCAAAATTTAAAGCTTTGCGTGCGCTGAGTAAACGGTGATAGTTATTCAAAAATAATGTATTTCATATTTCCCCTCTAAAAGTTCAAAAAAAAAAACCCCCAACAGCATATGTTAAAGGTTAATTCACTTTCAGGTTGATTCACTTTAACCATTTTTATGGTTAGCAAAATACCATATTACTAATCATTCAACGCGGGCGGAGCCGCTGGCGATTGTTATTTGTATATAATACGGATGAGATTCATAAACGTTTATAATTTTCACCTGATTTAAAACCCTTTTCATTCCCGCTTCAATCTCCTGGGCTACAACACCGATACAAATATCTTAATCTGGTTTCACGCTACTGTTACACGATTTAACACTTGCTCATTTTCATACATGATCTGTCAAAGTTATCCCTACGTCAAGGGTTGACAACGGTTCGTGCCATCCGCTTTACCTGAGTATGAACCATTTATAATCACATCAATCATAGTTTGCACGGAAAAATAACTTTAAACAGCTAAGCCATTTTGTACTTTATTAAACAAATTTTCAACTCGGACTTGTTACATTTTCGAAATCAAATTATCTCCTCTCGAATCTTTTACAGTTATGTTTATAAACAAATTTGATTCTTAACAGTTTACGTTATGGTTTATATTCGTCTAAATAGATTCTTAAAATTTCTAAAACGGAAGGAATAGCTTAGTGTGTGGCTGCACATTTGTGTTATTAAATGATTTATGGAGGAGGATCAGTGGAAGTGTTAGAGGTCTTTCAAAATTGAAGGCTTTTATCATAGCCGTTAGGATCATTTTACTTTGTGTCAATCAGATGTTAACTCATGCACGGTAGTTGTGTGTTGATCTCGGTGTAATTGAGTTAACTGACGCACTGATGACTTATTTGACATCTGTTTTACTATTCCATATCAACGTTGATGTCTTCCGTTATGGGTGGTGTCAAAATATTTGTAGAGTGTTAATGCTCTATAATTTAATATTCAGTTCGGTCTATTTTGTATACGTTCCACATTGAACGGTTTATAAAATGTCTGTTATAAACAGGTTTTTTTATTTATCGTTCATCATCACGATATCAAATTATCATTCATCAATTTTTAAGATTTGCGGACATTAAAATGTGTTTAACTTTGAAAACGTTTTTTTTACCTATGATCATAATCTCAGTCCATAAAATCTGTTTTAAACATCTAAAATCAAATTAGCATGACGATAGTATTCAATAAGTATCTGTATCTGGTTGACCGATAATTTTTTACAAAATAAAAAAAAAGCTTAAAAAAGAAAATAATATTGGGCTCAGTCCCATCGGTCGATCGGTAATTGATGGGGCTGGATCCTAGATATTTTCATTTCGAGTTACCCCACCCGTTCCCCGAATAAGCTACGTTGACTTAACAGTTTTCGGCGAAAATAGTGTTTTATATATTTTCAACGTAAATTTTTGTATTTTTTTAATGCCCAAAAACTGGGAAAACACGATTTTTTTAATGAATCCTAGCTAGATCAATTTTTTCCCCCCAAAACCTCCTGTACGCTGAATTTCAGGAAAATCGATGGAGCCGTTTCCGAGATTCCGAAAATATACATACATACATACAACAGTAACTCATTTAAATATTAAAGATCCTTGACCCTTTTACCTCTTCCGTGTAAAACATGTAGCAACATAGTTGCTATATGTTGCGTCAAATCAAAACAGAAGCGTAACCCAAAGTCAGCAATTCATCGATCGCACATTCATCGTCGGCGCATTATTTTCCCAGATCGAGATATCAAATTGATAAGTGAGGCACATTCGAGCCGGGCGGCGGGCGAGGCGAGGCATTATGAAATTGGCCGTACGTTAGACGCCGTTACTTTCGATAAAATATAACCGCCGGCTCCGCTCATATCTGTCGAACTAACATCCGAGCTTTTCCAAGTAACCGACTCACGTCCCCGCCTGAACCCATCATTTTATTTATATGGCAATCAATAACATGTATTAATGGACTATTAGCGTCCGTCAATGTGTTGTATAAAAATACAACTCAAATAGAATTAATGGAATATAAAATTATACATGCAAATGACAAGCATTTGGTTGTAGGCCTCATTTGGCTTTATGGTAATATTATGAAAATAAAATAATTTATAATAATCCTATGCGATATACAAGTAGCGATACACAATATATACAAATACGCACATGCGAGAAAACCTGGATTTAATTTTAATTTGACCGATGTATGCTGCCAGTATTTTCAAAGATTTACATCTATATCTCATCTCGCATTTATATCTCATCATTCTCCTGCCCTTATCCAACTCTAAGTGGGGTCGACACAACATGCTTAACCATCTTGTAATGTGATTTGGGTAGGTATTTTACGTCCGGCCTGACGTCAACTTACCCTAGTTGCCTTTTTCGACACCTCGGTAAGAAATGATGGTGGTCCATTCTACTCAGCCGGATACCGCACGTTGGGTCGACTTACCTATGTCGATTTTACGAAAGCTCTGGAAGAAATGATGGTGGTCTATTCTACTCAGCAGGATACCACACGACATACTTAACTTTTTCTCTAACTTCGATCCATTAAAAATATTCACATTACCTTAATGGATTAAGATTAAGGTAAAACGTTTAAACATGCGCTTCTGTGTCAAAGCAAGTTAAGTACATGATAATTGTCTTCTAACAATGACACCTCATCACTTATATGCAAAATAACTGATAAGAAAGTATAACAACATTACTTAAATCGATAACTTAGTTAAAAAACCATATGATTTTATTTATTTAAGACTAAAATCAGTACCAATAAATATAATTGACTTCAATAATAGTATATCAAAAAATTGTTAATAATTTGGACCTGACTTAATTTTTATGACATTAGTATTGTCATCCATACTGACGGGTCCGTTGGCGCAGTTGGTAATGACAATGCCTTCAGCTCCGCGGGTCGTGAGTTCAATCCCACTGAGAGCCAACATTTTGTAAAAAAATTGTTGGTTCTTCGAGTCTGGATTTATATATGTATTTAAGTATGTATTTAAAAAATTATATAAGTATATATTTACCAGCTGTCTGCCACCCACAACACAAGTATTAAGTCACTGGGGACGGGCGACCGTGTGTGTAAGTGTCCCATATATTTATATTTATATTAATATTTTATATTTATACTAAAATTATATTATATTATAAAATTATAATTGATACGTTTTCACCGCTAGATCAATGTTAATTCGATTTTGCCTAATTAAAGTTGATATTACCGAGTAGCATAGCAAAAACAAGAACAAGGTAATAAAACATTGCATTATTGAGGGTACTTAAACGGTTAAGTCAGCGTCAAATTTTGCTAATAAATAGCAAAATTTGACCCTAAGCCAAATAAAGAAATATAGATATTTTCTACGAAACTATGAATAGATAAGGAAGTTGTTACAAGAACATCAAGCCAGTATGTTTCTTCGTGAAACACTCCATAGGTAATGGAGTTTAAATGTAATGAATAAGCTTCAAGTGTATGGCCGGCGCCGTATATCAGAGCATTTGATGTGCTATACTTCGGGGTAGCGATACTGGGCGGGTAGTGGGTAGAGGCGGCGGTAACTTCAGAGATTTATGTTCACATAACGTTCGCTCAGCCCGCTATGCCATCAACTTATTGATTTCATTTCCACATTCATTTTTAAATAGCCACTGAACATGATTACTAAACGGTTTAGTTTCCAGAAACTAACTGAAGTAACGTCATGTTATATAGTACTGCTAGCAAAAGGTTTCACTTTTCTGTTCAAGAAAAGGATTTAAGTTAGTTAAGTTATACCTACTTGTACGCATCCTAAGAATTTTCCAGAGATATGACTGCACTCGCATTATTCCTTTCAGCGAAAAGCGCGCGATAAATTTTAAATATAAATTTGGCAAACAAGTTTTTATAGAAATCTTATTGGTGCTAAAGTAAATGATGTATTTATCTTGAACTCGTGACCCCCTGGTAACAGTAACCCGCACTCACCTTTCCAATACTACGGCTTTAATCTCGAATCAAGAGGTTAGTAGTCATTAAAGATCAATGATTTTGGATCTTTCTGTTTAGATAAATCATTAAAATTCTTTTTTCTTTTCTATGTGCACAAATGATGAATTCTCCTCACCATTAATTTTTACACTTTACAAATTTTACAGTTATTTCAAATAGGTATAGTTCAATGTTTCCAATATTTAACTGAGTTTGAAATAACTGAGAATCGAACCCTAAAGTTTCAGACAAACATAACTAACAGTTAATCTAGAGAGTACGCTAAAACTAATTAATACTATACATTCCACATACGTAGCGTATGTTCGTTTCGCGTAGTTTGTACTGAATATGCTCCATGAATAATTAATTATGGTAATGGATAGCTAAACAACTTATTGGTACATGATTTATTCAAGTCGTTACCAATACGCACTGACAACCTTCCATTAAATTTCATTACCCTGCGAAAATAAGAAAGCCTACTGTTAGGTAATTTTATTCGACTTACAGTGTAAGAGCTAGTGTTTAAAAGTTACTTACAAGTTGTACCACTACCTGTAGTATTTACTGTAGTACACAAATAACCAACAGTTTTTATTTATTGGTTAAAATATTAGGACTCGTACTAAAAGAAAGAGAGATACTAGAGACTTGATGATTTTATTTTATTTCACTCATGTTTTAATCAAATTTCACTTACATAACGATACATCTTAGATAAAGAACTAAATAAATACATCTATAATTTTGGTTACATTACCAGCATAATGGTCGTTAAGAAGGTGTGAGTAATGAAGCAAGCTTTGTTTTTAATCCGATAGCTCTTACACGCGTTCGAAACGTTTTGTCCCGGACTGGGCCAGTTATCGCAAGTAACTAAAAAGGTGTCGTTAGTAATGGTTTTTGAAACATCATAAAGATGTCACGTAGGCTGTTACCTGATTGTAGCTATCTAGCCATGATACAGCCCGAGTAAGGCCGCCCATACACCTATTTGTTCACATAATGCGAAGTCAAAAGTGGAAGAGGTAGAGTATTCATAACTCGTGATGATTGTCTAATGTGTCATTTCGGCTTGATACTACTATAATTTAGAATATGAAAGTTGATGAAATTTTTTATTCAAAAAGCTATAAGTAAAGGTATTTTACTTTACACTTTCATATACCATATATCATATGCACATTTAGTGCAGCCGACACTTCTCACAAGAAAAAAAAAATTACAGTAAATATATTTATACTGGTCAAAGACTTGTCTTCTTTTTCATTATGAAATAAAAGATTAGATTTGGATTAGATTTCATTTCATTATGAAATAAAAGATTAGAGTCAAGATTCACCACGTCAATGCGGTTAAGAAGGTAACATACCCTAGGAAATTTCATATGACCATTCCTCCTGATGTCTTCGTTTACTGTAAAGATGTATTTATTTATTTAAAAGATTTACTTACAACTACATACATTGATGCATTTACAATTTCTTATTTACTAGATTTTTTTTATAAATGTATTAGTTATTTAAAAGTAAACACCACATTTATCATAAAAGAAGCTTACATATTAAAAAAAAAGTTTAAAGCGAAAAAAGTAAAAAATAATATAAATGTTATATCTAATTATATAAAATATATAGAAAAATATAAATAAAGCGTGTTCCCAAAAGTCACCAAGATTTCAAAGATTTTAATATTTTTTTTCTAAATTCATTCAAAGTGTCTGAGTAAATTTCAACTATAGTGTAAAGAAATTATGGATTTTAAATAGATAATTTCAAACAAACTTAGAGAGGGCTCTAGGGTTTAAAACTGTGAACCCTTGAAACACATCACACAGTACAATCGTAAGTTCACAACCGTAAAATTTGGGCATGCGAGGTTTTAAATTTATACAATGTTATTTTCTTGCTATTTTTGCTGACAGTACGAAAGTTCCTTAACTAGAACAAACAGTTCCTTATTTACTGACCTTACCTTCTTTTAATCACTTCATAAGT
Organism: Morpho achilles; assembly: GCA_947086495.1. Taxonomy (NCBI): domain Eukaryota; kingdom Metazoa; phylum Arthropoda; class Insecta; order Lepidoptera; family Nymphalidae; genus Morpho; species Morpho achilles. The sequence goes on along the minus strand of CAMTZB010000007.1, from coordinate 11,128,175 downwards.
CACTAGAGCAGCATTGTCAGCGCTTATCAAGTAATTTTTGATAACCAATGGTCACTTAACACTTTAAATTGTTTGGAATGGTTACTTATTTATTTTAATGGCACCTTTACCTTTAATTTACCTTAAAAGAGCATTCCACTAATCAGCCAAGTGCACCACCCAATGAATATGACGATATAAATAATGTAATTGAAGATAGGTCAACTATTTTCAAAAGCCTTTTGATTTTTTCTATACTTAATTATATACTTATATACATATTAAATAAATGTATTTAGCTCAGCAAAATGGTGTAATTACTACTTTCACGGGTTAGAGGGTAGAGCTTCGACTCTAAGTTGGCTATGTCAATATACTGGCTAAGTGACAAGTGGCAAATGGATGGGTGACCGATACTTGAAGTCCTATTTATCTTTAATATTTTTAATTTAAATGACTTAATCTTGTATGTATATATATATTTCCGAAATCTCGGAAACGGCTCCAACGATCTTCCTGAAAGTTAGCATGTAGGGGGTTTTTGGGGAAATAAATCTAGCTAAGTTTTATGTAAAAAAAAATCGTTTTATACCTGTATTTGGGCATTAAAAAAATATTAAAACTTATATTTTATTTATTTCATTTGCCATTAACTGTCAAGTAAGCGTAGTTTATTCGGGGAACGAGCAGTCTCGAGAAATGTAAATACCTAAGATTGATACCCAACTTTTTTTTTAAGTTTCTTTATTTTTTTTTGTAAAAAATTACCGAGCATGGCTGGGTCTACTAGGTACGAATATATTATGTATAATAATATTATATGTATAATATTATGTTCATAAGTATTTACCATTTATATTTTTACTCTGTTGCGTAGTTTTCGTTGTAATCACTAATCCCAGACATTAATCTTTAACCTAATTTTACGGTAACTGTTACTAACAGTAGTTAGTTACTACGGATATTACAATAACTTATTTCCTATTTCGATAATTTATTACCATTGAATGTGTACCCAGCCCATCAATATGATAATAAAATAACTTTTTGGCGACAGATAACGTTATTTATAGATATGTTTTTATGTAATTGTTAAACAGACAGCTGTAAAGTTAATTATTTATAACGAGATTTTATATCTTCCAGGAAATCCATTGCGATAAGAACCAAAAAAACTTGTTACGATTATGTATTTAATTGCGAGGAAGTCGTTTTATGAAAAATCACAGTTGTCCATATTTTTAAGTGAAGCGGCCTCTTACATCATATTTTTATCGTTTTAAAGCAATTAGATGATAATGACAACTATTTATTAACAGGAAACTTACGAGAATTTTATTTCATTATTGATTATTGTCAAGGTTAAGTCATGTGAGACGTTTAACTGCAGCTTTGTCGAGGTTAAGCTTACCGTAAAGCGATGTTCATTTATTCATAATCCTGCCTTTATCCCACTCAAAGTGGGATCGGCACAACATGTTCTAAACATGTTGTCACATGATTGAGCTACGTATTTTACGCCCGACCTGACGTCAACTTACCTTTAACTAGTATTTTACGACACCTCGGTAAGGAGGATGGTCTATTTTACTCAAACGGATATCACACGATGGGTCACCTTACCTTTTACCTTTTACGACACCTCGATAAGAAATGACGGTGGTCTATTCTTCTCAGCCTGAAACCACACGGCAACGATCTTCATTGGTCTATATTTAACTGATATCCTCAACGAGACCATAGATTTGTTTAAGAATTTTTACGCTTTTTTTTACAATCTTGTGCTTGCTATCTTTACACTCTTTACAAGACACATATATGTAATACATACATGAATATACTAGCACCAACTCACACTAATACTAATGTACAAAGCAATCATTACACTGTCTCAGAATGCACCACATCAGTAACACGAGAGCCCTTGGTGACAGCGGACGTGTAGTGACATGGTGTTAGGTACTAGTTAGAGCGTGTGTGTCGAGCCAATGTTATATTCATACAACATTAGTTTACATACACTACAAGTGAACACATACTACACTGCATATTATAAAATCAAAGTGAACTCAGAATTTATTGGTGGTTCTTCTCGGTAACATCCCGATGCCTAACAAATGGTAGCTCTTTTCAATTTGACAATTCAAAATTGCTTGTAACGCAGTACCAAGTTTGTGTGAATGATATTTTTACTACGGGTATAAGGTGTACAACAAGTATAGAACAATTTTTTTACATTTAACGTAAATTAATACTGGAAAACTGGACGGGATTTTGTCGTTCCCCCAATAACATTTCTGCTTCATTTGCCACCGCCATCGGCAAGCGGAAATTTTAATTTATGCGCTTGAAATTGTTTGTTTTTATGAGAACATTGTTTTTGTATCGCTATGGAAAAAAGTTGATTTCACTCAATCGAGGAAGTTCACAACAAATATTTTTTCGCGTTAATATTTTATATTGTAATTGACCTCCATGAAATGTTGTTGTGGGGTACATCTTAATCTCTTAACAATTTGTTAATTATTTCATTTAATTATTATTTTATGTATCTAACTAAATAATTAAAATAAAATTAAGATTTCTTTTTTTTAAGTTATTCAATATGTTTCAAATATGATAAAATACAATGACTTTGCGAAATTGTGGTGTTTTTGTATTTAAAATATCGTGAGTAGTATTCATAGTTTATGTATAGAAACCAACTATACTCACGTCTTAATCTATCGGGTTAACTCGACTAGTTTCGGGTCCATCCGAGGCACTTATTCATAAGCTCTTTATACAGCGTTTATGCTTATAACCGGTATAATATAATAAATTATAAATTGTGGTATATTTTGTACGCACTATAAAAATAATAATAATTATTTTTAACAATTAGTTATACAAAAATAACTACACACACAATCACAAGGCAGTAATTTATAGATGTGTCTTGACTACAGAATTCTACTATTTTAAAACAACGATATTATTCCTTTAGACTTATGAAATAATATAAAAAGCAATTTCCTCAAAAGTCAAGCCATTTATTCTTTTTCAATAACTCAATGCGACATTGCCGGCAACAATGTTTTTTTTAATATTATTTACCAACTATATGAAGAATGTTGTATTTAAAACATGTTGTCACAATTTATTTCATATAATGCGATAGTACTTTTCTTTTATTCAATGTCAGGTTACAATATGCAAATTTATTCTTTTTATTTATAAGGTCGTCCGATTTGATGTAGATAATAGATTTAATAGCGATTTTAAATACAAATCGTTCAATATGAGATGCTAATAGCCGTTTAGTACACAATTCAAATGTATCGTGATGAAAAGTTTCTCCGTTATAAGTTTGCGATGGAACTACAGAATATTTATTTCGTTTATTATGACTATGAATTATTAAGTATGACTAATTATGAGAAGTTTTTTCTTCTGGACATGTCAATTTGAACATGTTAAAGTCGATAAATTGACCAAAATAGTCTCAAAACTAATTCAGTGTTCTTATTATAAGTGATTTTATTTGTATGTTAATTCGAACACTATATGTAAATTAACTGGCCATAGAAGGCTATTTTTAATTATAGCATCAAACATTTAGTATCAGGATTAAAAGCTTTCTCTAAATAATTTAGATAGTAAACCATCTGTATTTAAATTTCGTCCATAACCTTTTCGGATACATTTTCGTAACATACAAACTATTTTTTTCTATATTATATCGTAAAATCATGTTAACAGTCAATGTAGTAATAAATCTTCGCGCAGAACAACAATTCAGTTATAAATTAAAAACTAAATAACATTGAAATCGGTGCCAGAAAAAGGTGCGGAAACGAAAATTATTATAAAAGATACGCATAAAAAGTTGAAAATGTTAATCACAGAGTTATATAATATCGGTAGTTATAACAAAACTCCATTAATTGAACCAATATCTGGAACCGATAATGCCCATAACAATTGGTTACGCTTCAACAGTCCTAATCTACGAACAGTGACATGGCAAAAACTATGAATCCGTCGCAAGCCGGCTGGTTTCATCCAATTAACTAAAATCATTTATCTTTCGCATTATTATTGATACCTTTTAATACTTGTCAATTTGCTACCATTGTCACGTTGAAGTTTTAATTATATCACTCGTAAAGTAGCTAATTGTTAAATTAATTATTTAAGGTGAATATTACCTTTTATAATAACATAACCTTTAAAAGTAACTGGATTTTATGAATACTAATTTAAATTTTTAAATGTTCTAATATCCTTTTGTAGTCTACACCAGCGACGACGAGACCAATATACCACCTAAATAAATTTTCCTCAACGAACAATATAACAATATTCAATATACAAATATGAAATATGAACTAGCTATGTATATTATATTTTTGTTAAAACACTTGTTTAGCGCGATTCAAATCGGTACAGCGCCATCTAGTTTCGAATAGCGCAAACGGCGCGACAGTAACGAAGCTACCCCTGATTCGGAAGTTTGCAGTACCGAAGACAAAAAGATAGAAACGTAACAGAAAGTCTTTAAAAAAATAATGATAGGGTCTATTATCTATGTCTAGTGCTTAGTTATACCTTAAATGGAAGGATGTATAGTGAGCTTTATGTAGAGATTTTAAATATTACAGAGAAATAATTAATACAGATTATCTTCATTTCTACTCGATTGACTTCTTTTTACGAATTTACATGTTTTTTATGAATGTTTTTAACTTTAAAGTCAATAAATACCATTACAAGGCGTTAGACTTTTACGACCTATACTGATAAGTTTTCGAAATGAAACTTGAAAATGAATGCTATTTGGAACAACTGCTTCGGAAGATTGTTCTTTATTGGTCAGTCACCAAAGCCAGCGGCATTTTCCGGATTTTATTAAGAAAGATTTTTATAATAGAGCTTTAGTTGTTTGTTTTTATATAGAATTGAGTGGACTAACAATTGTTCTTGGTTCAGACGGAAATGGAACTTGATCTGGGATGGTTAGACCCCGAGCATGACCGTAACCACAAGTAGTTCACAGTGCATATAAGTAACAGCTAGTAATTGTGCCCTATAGTGCAAAGCCCTTCTGGCAGGAGGCCTTTGCCCTATGGAATAGGATAACATGAACTCTTTAGGACGAACTTAACGTAGTCTCTATTACCACTTCAGTATTTTGTTTACTTATCGTATATTTTATTTCCATGAAATGCAATGACAAAACGCCGTGTGGTATCCGGCTGAGTAGAATAAACTATGCGAGACAGTAACATACGAATAAGGTAAGTTGACGTTAGGCGGGCGGCCGGTCGAAAAATACTTGGACAAATCATGTGACAACATGTTTGTAACATGTTTGTCGACCGCACCTACAGTAGAAAGTTAGTGATAGTGAACTTGTGTTGTTCTTTTTCAATGTGGTGGTGGTGGTGAAGGTTTGTGCATGTGTTTTTACGAATCCGCATCTATTATGTATGAAAACGGATAGGCCACTTTAGCATTATATATATTTTCTATTTACTTAACCACGGCGTATAGCAAAATAATTTTATTATTACTTTTGATATATATTTTCGTAATAGACATCTTTTATTTGAGATTTAACTAAAAACAAAAGAAATATTTGATTAAAAGCTATTTAAAAAACGAAAGAATACTATTAATTAAAAAGTAATAGTATACTATTAAATATATTAGTGCTGTCTACAATACATCTCGATACGTAGGGAAATAAGAAGAGACCAGGCGTGTCGTACACCACTTATCTACATCTGAACATTCTGAGAACAGAGGGCTCTGGTACCAAATATCATGACTACCGTCTTACAAATGAGAAAATTTCGCTCTAATTATTTATGAATGTGTTATCGTCATATCTTGGGTGCTCACGACCCGGCCTCTGTGTGCACGACACGAGCAAAACTGTAGGTAATTAGCAAATGTGGCTTTCTTTGTTCTCCTCGCACGTTTTGCATTGGTTTCCCATCTATTACTATATGCAAATGAATGGGTACGCGCAAGAAGAGTTGTCGATGTATCGTTAATAAACCTCCATTACTTTCATTAAGGCTATCTGCAGACAGTGGCCGTATCGCGACGTCGGCCGTCATGCCATCGACACATAATAAAATTAAGCCCGATGACGTCAGCCAACGCTGAGCAAACTCGCAAAGTCGCTCTCCGCAACTCACGAATACGTATTGATAAATAAGTAAATTAAAGTAATAGTTACTATTGTACTATTGCATATAACATACTTGTATATTATATACGATAGACTGTAGACCTAATGGCAAGAGCGCTTGACTTGCACCAATTTTGTGCCAATTACATTGGATTAGCATAGTGTATTTAGGTTTATTCCTACTCTGTTCTCTTCTTCCTCTAAATTTACAATTTCATTGATTACATGCAGTAGTATATCCAATAATAATATGCAAATGAATAACTATATGCAAATGAATGGGTACGCGCAAGAAGAGTTGTCGATGTATCGTTAATAAACCTCCATTACTTTCATTAAGGCTATCTGCAGACAGTGGCCGTATCGCGACGTCGGCCGTCATGCCATCGACACATAATAAAATTAAGCCCGATGACGTCAGCCAACGCTGAGCAAACTCGCAAAGTCGCTCTCTGCAACTTTAAATATGTAGTTGATAAATGATTAAAGTAATAGTTACTATTGTACCATCGCATATAATATAGGTGAGAGATCTCGACTTTGCACCAATTTTGTTCTAATTGTATTGGAGTAGCATTATGTAGCTTGATACCTACTCTTCAAAGAACACAGATGAACAGTATTGTCCTTACATATTTCAGTTCCAAAGTAATTGCTCTAACAGACGTGGTCTGATATTTTACAATTTAGCAAAATTTCTTTATTTTCCTTCTTAAGTTAATAACCTAGTTTGTTGTTATTGTATTAATAATTAGTTGAGCATTGATTTATATATTTCCCCCTGCTATTATGGCTTAGTAGATAAATCTTTTCAAATGGATTCAAACCTATACGTGTACCTATAATTTGATATTTGCGATACTTAACCCTTCTATGTTTATTTAAAACCTGTTCATTATATTCAAAATAAAAAGAAAAAAAACATTATTCTACTGGAAGTTTGCTCCTAACGAGAATAACCAGAAAGTAATTCGGTGGATAAAATTAAATATGTGGGTAATACAATTTAATTGATTACATGTTAATCGTTGAAGCCTGATGTTTATATTCATGCATGTGGTGGAATATCCATTAGCATGAAGAAAACTGCACATCTTGAAATTCTTCGCTAACCATAAGCTTGATGAGTTCTTCATATACTTATAATCAAGAAGAAGGTGTATCTCCGAAGTAGTCTATTAACAGTCTTTTACATCTACAACTACTAAACAAAAGTACAACTAGGAATATCACTCAAGATTGAAGATATGACGAAATTGCTTAAAAGGACTCTTTTTTCAACTCTTAGATAGCGTTTTTCCTCGTATAGATTCTAAACTGTAACAATCTTCCAATGAAACTCAGATATCTGTCCTACAGTATTTCCATAATCCAATATAATACTAATCCAAGTACCATAATACGTTTAGTACTACATAACAGGTTTAGTTAGGTAACCGCGGTTCATTTGAAACTTGACTAAGATTCAGTTGACTATCCAGTCGTAACAAAATCAGTCCATCCTTCATCATCATCCTGCCCTTATCCCGCTTTAAGTGGGGTTGGCACGACATGTAACAAACATGTTGTCACATGATTTGACTACGTGTTTTATGACCGGCCTGACGTCAACTTACCTAAGTAAAAGAGGGTGGTCTATTTTCCCCAACAACATACCACACGGTGGGTCAACTTACCTTAGTCGCCTTTTACGACATCTCGGTAAGAAATTAGGATGGTCTATTCTATTCATCCGGATACCACACGGCGTCAGTCCATCCTTCATCGTAATCCTAAATCTCGTTATGGAAATGTATGGAATACTTAAGTATCTATAATAAATTATGTTGCCGATTATCGTATGATCCAATCGTAAATTAAGACAAGATACATAATTAAGGCGAATAAATAAAATGGTTGGCATTTCGACGGGAGCACGTTCGATTCTGCCGAGTGATACGAATACTTCCCATTTTGAGCTATCAGGCCCCTTTAATAAAGTGTAGTTTGATTCGTTACATTTAATTGCGATTCAATCGCAAACAATATTGAAGGAGGCAGAAGAGTGCGGAGGTGGGACGGGGCCCTGAATGTCACGACAAGATTTTTAATTACGGCAAAGATATCATCTAAGGAGTGCACTCCCGCCTATAAGTTCGCGACACATTGTACAATTCAATAATTATTTCTTGAAAGGTTTATAATGAACTAAGACTGTAACTCCATTCAACGATTGTTTTTATTTGATTGATTTTATTGTTTAATTAAAATGATAAAAAACCTTTATGGCCCAACTGTTAGCTTATGAGATCCTTACTTTTTAGCTTATGAGATGTGATATTGTAGGTTCACATCACAAGCAGGCTGTGGTTTTAAATTCTCTTTAAAGACTTTTAGTAAAATGAAATTTAAATTTTTATATGGACTATAAAGAATTTTTTTTGTAGTAAAATAATGTATTTATTAAAAAAACTGACATATTCGATCACAATTCAAAAATCGTAAAAGTTACAAGTTTTTATAAAAGACGCCGCATAAAGTATATATTCAGTAAAAATTATTTAAAGTTGTTCACTCCATTTCTGAAAGATACTTTAAAAACAAGCTCAATTATTTCATTCATTTATACGTTGTTTTAATTATTCGGAATAAGTTATTTTAATTAATTGGAAACAATACAAAAAGAAACGGATCGCACAACTAAGTAAGCTATCCCACTGCTGGCATAGGCTTGCTCGCTCCGAGTTTTGTTCTGAGAAGAGTTAGAACTAAAACCCACCACGCCACGCCAATGGGGATTGGTAGGTTACCGATATCCCAAGAATTTTTTACAGATATGCACCTTTCCTTACGATGATTTCTTTCACCGAAAAACGTTTGATAATTTGCAAATATCAATTAGACATAGAAGTTTGAAAAACTCATTGGTTGCCCTGGGATTAACCCCTGACCCTGTCGAAAGAGTCACATGGTTGCAACCCGCTATCAATCACATCTTTTATTGTAGTAATTAATATGTAATATGTGTATTGTTGTGTTGGTGGAGGTTTGTAGTACATGCCTTTTCACGAATCCTTTTTTTTACCTCACTGCATGATGTTAGCCTTAACGGTTTTTATAGCGTCACCTATAAAGACGGGCGAGCGCAGAAGAATCGGCAACGTTGAGAAATGTGAAGAGTAGAGCTCTATAAGCGTCGGGGAACGTCATCCTACATGTGCCTCCTGTGAGGTCGGACTGCGGCTTAGGACGACGTGTAGTGGAGGGCTGGTGGCATGATTTTATTAGTCATGACGAAGAGATTACGAATCCTGCATTCATTAGTCCGCTCTACATTAAGCATTAAATGTAGCTTTTCTTTTTACTTTATCGCCGATTATAGCATAATAATTTTATTATTACTTTAATATTATGGATCTCCGCAAAGTAACGTCTAATTCTATAAATTATATATACTAATAAGGTGATAATAATGCAGCGCAATGGGACTGGGGCGGCGTGCGGCGTACGTCGAATATGATCCAGTTTATTTTAGTTCTTCTAATGCGTCTTCGCTGTCCGGACGACAATTAAAAATACAAAAAGTGAAACGTTTGTTTCAGACGTTCATTGTCTCCGTTATTAATAAATTCATTTTACTGAGTTGAAGTGGACGTGCATTTTATTCGCTTTAAGTGGTTTCACATTGTTTTATATTTATGTGCGGTTATTTTCGGCGGAGACATTATAATACAGTTTGTGGGGGACGATGAAGATGTGAAACGGCTCACTCTTGCTCCATTAGAGATATTTGAAACCTCGGGAGTGCACTCATAAATTCACTTTTGTAGTAATAATACACATTCTAAGAATATCCATTGTTGAATTGTTACTTTTCAGGCATGTGTCACTCTATCCGTTCCTTCATAAATTCGTTTCGTTATAATTTCAGTTGCGTATTTATGAATATTATATTACATTATTTTTTATTGAGATATAACGACTGTAAATACATAAATAACAGAACATAAAATCTCAATTTTAAAGATTTAATTAGGTGCCACCAAATTAAAATTGATTAACTAAATAATTTTTTAATTAAGACTCGACAAAAAGAGGTTGAAATTCTAGATAAAAAATTTATCATTTTTGGTGTGGATATTTATGTTCCTTGAATTAATATGTTGTCTTTAACTTTATTATTACTATGTAAAGTACTAAATTTTAATAGAAAGTATGGTACTTAAGTATTTATTTTGACAAAATCTTATATTTATATGTTAAAAATAAAGATATTCTTGTCATTAAACCGTATTTAACTGAAAAAGTATTCAATATTTGATTAATTCCCAATACGATGACGTCTAAAAAATCAATTAAAAAGTAGTTGCTTTTAATTAATTAATCTGTGGTTTTTGTAGGAACTGTTGAAAGTCGTAAGAAAGCTTATTTTGTCGTTGAAATTAGTAAAGTACAAACTAGGTACAGAGTTATGAGGCAGTATTCTCGGCTTGTTAGTAATGGCTCGCGGCGGCACGTCCTCGCAGCTACACTACTGCATTTACTTTACTGCTCTGATATTTCACAGGTAGAGCTTTTAACTTCCATATGTCCGCTTTTATAGTCTGCTTCACTCGTTATGGCCTGATGTCACGTGATACTCAGATTTCAGGCGCTTTAGTCCATGATAGTAGAAGTCGTATTAAAAAAGATTCTTTGTGTCTTTTTGTTTTGGTAAGGATTTCTGTAAAGTCTATAGGAAGGAGTAAGCACTTATGTATGTTATGAATAAAAACCTACTTATTATATTGCCAACGGAAAGGGAAATGCAAATTATCGATGTGCGAAAGGTTTAAACGCGTTGTTATACTTACCAAGGATTTCTGGATTCAATTATCTTGGGCAAGAATAACCTAAGAGCTTTGTTTACTATTATTATGATTATTCGCTCATTTATTTAATTACAAATTTCATTATGGTTTTTCAAATAGAAAACATTTAAAAATATTAAAAAAATTGCCATCCATAGAAAGCGAAGAAAGGGCGCAAGCTCCCGGCAGTTAGAATCACAGAGTGAACCTTCAGAGCCTCCTCACACCTACGTGCTGTCTTAAGCACCAATACCTTCTGTATTCTGCCCTTAACCCTACAACTAAGCGAGAGCCTCTTAAGATGTTATTATTGTTACGAGTAATTAGTAGCTATAGAAAGCGACATTTCAAATTTCATACCAAATCTTCAAAGGTACATCAATCAAGGTCCTATTCGCAAAGTACGAATTAAAAATAACTAACGCAAACAAAAAAGGAAAACATTAATTTCCGTTTTATAAAAAGATAGAAGAGGCTCTGCAACAAAGTGAAACAAGATCCACTCTACTAATCCGACAAAAGCGAGCCTTGTTACCCTTCAAATTTATTTATAAGAAAACTCTCGGACAAGTCGTTAATACCTATAAAGTAGGGGCGAGAGAGGCGCGAGCGAGTTTATAACTCACGTACCGAACTTTACTCGCCGACACATAAAATAATAGGTGTAAAAACTTACACGGGAATGTACTCAGTGAGCGAGACGCCGCGAGATGGACGGCGAGTGGCGCCTCTGCCCGCGATGGTGCCGCCTTGCTCGTTCTGCCTAGAACATCCCTGCACTGGTCATCTCGCCTGACTTATGTGTGCCTGGCAAGTGAGCGAGCGCGAGTAGGTACTAGGTACTTTCGGCTAATACTATCATATTCATATGTATATCCCACGCTTAGTATTAAAGTGACCGAATTCAAAATAATGTTTAATTTTGTTTCAAAATATTCTTTATTCTGGTGCTTTTTACTCTAGTTTAAGTGTAAAATGTACTTGAATAACTTTTTAATAAATAAATAGAAAAAAAATAAACAAAAAGTATACTTGTTATTGAGTGCTTTTGAATTATCAACTCTACTGCTGGTTCAAAAAACTGTTCCTATCGAGAAGAGCCAGCAAGAATCTCGTCGGTTGCTCTATTAAATTTTTATTTATAACTAGTTACATTTAGTCATCACTATCTTGTACAGGGTCAAACAGTAGCTATATCCACGCAATCTAATCACTTTTTGCCTTGTGATGAACAATTTTTTGTATTTTCTAAAAACTTAAATTTCAAACTTTCTTCAAATATGACAACGACAAATGAGCAGGAGGTTACCGAGATTTCATTGTGTATATTTTTTTGTGTACACCTCAAAAAAAATATCAGAAGAGACACAAAGGGAGCAACTCAAAAAAATGTTATCTTGCATAAATCATGGTAATGAACACCTTTTCAATAGTATATCGTTTAATTCAGATATCACTGCGGAAACAAGCGTCGGTTTATCCCGCCATCTGTGGCGAAGCGCGCACCGGTAATCGTTAACCCCGAGGTGATATTATTTTGAATATCAATTTATTTTATCATTATTATTCAAAGATCCTTACGCGAGGGTCCTAGAGTTCATTTAACACTAATTCCAACTTAAATGTTAAGATGTATGACACAAATTCGAATTCGGAAACGATACGTAGGTGCCCCGGGCGAAGGGCACGTGCGCGGGCGCACCTTGCTGCACATTGTGTTCCGAGCACAAAATTAATGTCTATTTTATTTTAAGTGCACTGTCCGTTTGTTACAAATCTGTTATACAATAGCAAAACTCCAACGTATTTAAAGGAACGACAATGTTAAGACACACATTCAGTACCTGTTTATTGTTATTTTTTACGTTTGTTGCTTTATCGGAATTGGGATTTAAAGTTTATTAGCCTATGAAGCCTAGACCACCCTTATTTCTTACCGAAGTGTCGTAAGAGGCTACTAAAGTAGTCGACCCACCGTATGGTATCCGGTTGAGTAGAATAGACCACCCTCTTTCTAACCGAGGTGTCGTAAAATACGACAAATCATGTTTAATTTTCAAGCATTAATAAGATCTATTTTTTAGATAAAGTTTGCATCGAAGGTAAAACCGACTAGTCGTCTATAAAGGAAATGAAATAAAAGCTCCTATGTATGCAGTCCCGATTTCTGACGTCAGTTTGTCGTGGCTTCTTGCCACCCTTCCATCGTCGTAATGACTAATCAAAGTCATACCATCAGTCCTCCACTACACTTCGCCCTAAGTCGTGGTCCGGTCTCACAGTAGGCACCCTTAGGATGACGTTCCCCGACGCTAGTAGAGCTTCAGCGCCCTACTCTCCACATTTCGCAACCTCGGCGAAACTTCTGCGCTCGCCTGTCCCACCCGGTGACGCTGTAAAAGCCGTTAGGGCTAACAGCATACAGTCAATTCGAAAAAAAATGTGTATAGCCACGTCAAACAATAAAAACCCTTAGCGGATATTTCGACGAAACAATTCGATCGGTCCCGAAGTCCCGCGGTCCCGCGCAGTGCACAACACAGGGACGATTTGATACCGGCTCATATTTGCATGCTGGCAGCCTGTTATCCTTCCAGTGACCGAGGTCAATCAGCCTCTATGCTCCAACTATAAATTTCTTTTAATAAGACACAAATACAACTTTGTGCTCGTTTTTGGTACGCGAGCCAACGGAATTTAAATAAAACACTTTTATCAGATTCGACAGGTGGAGCAGTTGTTCATGTTCGTTTTTGCTTCGCTGTAGGTTACGGATTAGCAGCAACTAATCGATTCCCGATACGGAAGGGGAAGAGCTTTATTAGTTCCATAGTTCTACTCTGTCTACGGCTGCATATAAATTAAGCTACATTTATTGTATCGATATAATACCTTCGCTTAAATATTGTGGTAGGAACCGAACTGTTGTGGAGTAGATACTATTGAAACTGTTATCGTCTAGAAATAAATAATTGAGAATAATAATTATATTTTTCATTTATTTTTATTTAAGCCATGTAAAGAGTTTTCAATATATAAGGTAACAATCTCATTATATAGATAAGTGAACGTGGTCTTTAAATTTTATCAAAAGTAAACAATTTATTCGGTCAGTAAACAAGCATTGGTATAGACTTAGAGATATCTTTTTAACAAATTGAAACTTTAGATTTGCTTAAACAGTAAAGAATCAAACTATAATTGAATTAAGCATCAAAACTTATTTTTGTACTTTAAACTGTCGTGAGTGGTATTCATAGTTAATGTATAGAACCGGCGATAACGCCGTGTAAAGAGCTCATGAATAAGAGCCCATATGGGCTTGAAACTAGCTGGGCTCATCCGGTAAAGTATGATGTGAGTATAGCCGGTTCTATACTTTAACTAAGACTTACATTTACTGAGAAGACAAGAGTAGTCCACAATGCACTAGAAATTAAGTTCATTTATTACCAATAAACTTAGTCACACCATCATTCTCCTGCCCTTAACCCACTCTAAGTGGGATAGGCATAACATGTTATAAACATGTTGTAACATGATTTGGCTACGTATTTTACGACCGGCCGCTTGCCTAACATCAACTTACCTTAGTCGCCTTTTGCGACACCTCAGTATTCTACTTACCCGGACACCACACCGCGGGTCAACTTACCTTTTTCGCCTTCTACAACACGTCGGTAAGAAGTGAGGGTGGTCTTTTCTTGGTGTTCTTTTATACCACACGGCATAAAGTTATTCACACAATGTATGAAATTATTATTTTTTGTTAAGTGTTCTTCAATATCCAAGCAAACTTTCTTTAGTATCAATTTCCTAGTTTTAATAATAATATTTTAGTTTCCTTATTTTGATTTGTTCATATAATTTTTAATACGTATATGAAACTGAGTTAACGTTCAAAAAAACATTGCCATGCATTTAATGTATATACTACTATATCAGGTTTGAAATTAACGACCGTGTGAAATGAAGGGAAAGTACCAAGTTTCTATTATAATTAAACATAAGAAAGCAGTGTTAGATCAATATTCAACAAGTAGTTAATCAGTCGTTGCAGCCCACCCACGTCCGGAGGGTACTTACCGTTTTCTTCACCATCAGTGTAGTCATCGTCATACTAATTTAGTTCAGCTCCGTCTACCAATAGACTATGTGCAATAAATATTTAAGATTAATCTGATTGGGACCCGCAGCTAGTTAGTTTGCAGAATACTAACGATCACTAAAGACTCGATTCTGTTCGGTTATAAAACAGGTAGCGGGGTATTTGTTTTGTTTTGCAATTCTAGTTTTGTTTTATGTTTATTTAACTTGGCCAAATTAATGGAGAATTGGCTCAAACGAAAACATAATTTATTTCATTGTCTAACTGAATTTGCAAAATATTACCGGTAAACAGAATACAAAATGATGTTGATCATCACTAACGTGATGTTGACGTGATGAAATGTGTAAAAATTCCTTTTATAAATCCGACAGGACTTTTACATTTATGTAAAGTTTGTTTCCTTTACTCGACTCTTTTTGTTTATTGTAATTTTAAAACACATAACCTAGCACAGGCTGAATAATGTAAGTTTGAAATATCTTGAAAACATATCTATGTAAATTTCCGTGACTACATTAACCAATGCGGGCTTCGCTTATATTCAACACCATCCATGCACCTATAAGATATCATTTCAAATAATATTTTACGTTTTGGATCTACTTCTGCTTGATATTCTAATAATATGTGACAATATTACTTTTAAAAAATATTTTCCTGTGTGGTCAAAGTCGCGCATGAAAATATCGAAGTTATTAATGCAAATGATTAAAGGAAATATGACCGCATTTTCTCATTGCTTAATAAACACCTATTTCATTTTGCTACTCAATAATACACAGTATACTAGAAGAAACAAGAAACACAATGTCATCTAAAGCTGTATTTCACAGAGTTGGTGAATCAAGATTACATCCTTAGGTTACCGCGATCGTTGCAATAACCCTTGAGGAACTATAGAGGATTAGCTCTTGAGAGGAGTTTGAGTCGTTCGAGAAACCTTTAGGTGTAGCCTTTCACCATTCCACATAGTGGTCACCGGCGTCTAAGTGCGGGAAATGTTTTATAAAGAAGCAGAAGATAAGAAGCGTCCTGTGCGTGTTATTATAAATATACTCCACTAATATTGTAACGATAAAACGGAGCTTCAGAATTTTAAACAGTAGATAGTCAGTTGTTAGTAGCATCTGATTTGTTAGGCTTTGGATACCTATCAAGTTACAAATTGTATATCTAAGATCGATATGGGCGTAATGAAGAGGGCTCAGCATTTAAATACATTTGCATATTAGAATGCGTTCTATCGCCAAGGGGTTGAGCGACTATGCCATTGCCCGTTTGATACTAGCCGTTCAAGTGGACCGGTGAGTCGTAAGCAAATATCTAACTAGTTTAACTTACGTGATTGCGCTATGATAATTTAGTTCAGGCGTGGATATAATTTCATTGTACAAATTTATACGTTATCTATTGAGATATTGGCGCTTGTATTTAGCTTCAATGTGATTATATGATGTACGCCGTGTGGTATCCGGCTGAATAGAATAGTACCACTCTCATTTCTTACCGAGGTGTCGTAAAAGGCGACTAAGGTACGTCGACCCGCCGTGTGGTATCCAGCTGAGTAGAATAGACCAACCTCATTTCTTACCGAGGTATCATATGACAACATGTTTGTAACTTGTTGTGCCGTCCTTATTTAGAGTGGGATAAGGCCAGGAGGAGGATGATGATGTGATTATATGATGTCTTCTTCTTCGTCAACCGATGGACGTCTACTGCTGCACATAGGTCTCTTCACGGGATCTCCACACCACACGATCTTCTGCAGCTTGGATCCAGCGGATCCCCGCGAACTTTTTGAGGTCGTCAGTCATCTCCTAGGGGGTCTACCAATATTGCGGTTTCCGGTGCGGGGTCGCCATTCCAACACTCTTCTCTGCACTATGTGCGTCGCCCATCGCCACTTCAGCTTCGCAACACACCGATCTATGTCGGTGACTTTGATTCTTCTACAGATTTCTTATTTTGATTGGATCACGTAGACATACTCGAGCATAGCTTGCCCCATCGCCCGCAGAGTGGCTGAGCTTTCTTATGAGGTCCATAGTCAGCGACCTCATTTTGGATAAGTGATGTTTTAGTTGAGACCGCCGTGTGGTATCGGGCTGAATAGAATAGACCACCCTTATTTCTTACCGAAGTGTCGTAAAAGGTGACTAAGGTCAGTTGACCCAACGTGTGGTAACAGGTTGAGTAGAATAGACCACCTTTATTCTTACCGAGGTGTCGTAAAATACGACTAATGTAAGTTCACGTCAGGCCAGTCATAAAATACGAAGCCAAATCATGTGACAACATTTTTATAACATGTTGTGCCGACCCCTCTTAGAGTGGAATAAAGGTAGGAGGATAAGGCGTTCAATAAAGTTTAAGTAAGTTTCACCTTCTAATATAATAAAATTTAAACGCAAATGATTATTCACCTACAAAAACGTTATAAGATTTAAAGAGCTTTACTTACAAATCGTGAATTCAATTTGAATACAATAACAAATATTGTTATTTATAATTCTAAGTAAAACAATTTATAAATAAAAAATCTAATCTAATCAAAGAGAACAATTTAAAATTTATCGCACGCTAGTTATAAACGTTGGTACGAAGCAAAACGACGATTATAATAATTGCATTAAATTACATTAAATATACTATGAACACTTCAGGTAAGTGATACGAAGCCCCATTAATATTATAAATCATCGATCTGTTTATTATAATTATGCCAAGTATGATCGTATCGTATCATATGGCACACTGGCTTCATTATGTCTGCGACATGGACGCGAAGCCGATGAAGTTATTTACTTCATTGCGTGCATTTGCATTTTATGTTGCGATATTAACACGATTACCGACATATTGAATAGAACTTAATTAACTTATGTCTTATCAGTTTGTAATTGTCATTTATATTTTCTAAGTGTTTAAATCAATGTATCGAGCACTCTATTGAGCTTATTTATAGCTTTATTAGTATACTGGTTAAAAGTAAAAGTAAGTAAGTAACGGCCTGTTACTATCCCACTGCTGAGCATAGGCCTCTTCTCTCCGTTTTTGGAGAGAAGGATTGGAGCTGTGACCTACCACGCTGCTCCAAAGCGGATTGGTAGGTTACACATATCCCTAGAATTCTCCAGAGATATGCAGGTTTCCTCACGATGTTTTCCTTCACCGAAAAGCGTGTGATAAATTGCAATTATCAATTAGACACATAAGTTTTTTACTAGAAAACTCATTGGTGCCTGCCCGGGGTTTGAACCATAGACCTCCTCTAAAGAGGCGCACGGTGCTACCGCTGGGCTACCACAGCTTTATACTGGTTAACTTTGGTATAAATAGTAATAAAGAAAATCTATATACTGAGAAAATCTATAAGAAAATTTATATACAATAGCTGTTTATTGTCATTATTTATATGTTTGTTACTTTATGAGAATTTTGATATAACATTTATAAGCCGATGTAGTATCCGGCTGAGTGGAATAGACCAACCTCATTTCTTACCGAGGTGTCATAAAAGGCGGCTAAGGTAAGTTGACTCGCCGTGTGGTATCCGGTTTAGTAGAATAATAATAATAAATAATAAATATATGGGACACTTACACACACGGTCGTCCGTCCCCAAAGTAAGTAACTTAATACTTGTGTTATGGTAGACAGACAACTGGTGAATATATACTTATATATTTTTTAAATACATACTTAAATACAAATATACACCCAGGCTCAAAGATCAACACATTCATTTATAGAAAATGTTGGCCCTCGGCGGGAATCGAACCCGCGACCCGCGGAGCTGAAGGCAGGGTCACTACCCACTGCTCCAATGGACCACTCTTTCTTATCGAGGTACTCGTAAAATACGACTAAGGTAAGTTGACGTCAGGCAGGCGGCTGGTCGTAAAAACGCAGCCAAATCATGTGACAGCATGCTTATAAAATTTTGTGCCGACCCCACTTAGAGTGCGATAAGTGCAGGAGAATTTTGCTGATCGGCTGATATAGGATAAAACATTCAGTTTCTCCTTTGCATATAGGAACAAGCTATATATCACATTGTTGAGGGTATTTTATACTTAAGTCGAGCGCAAGCAATAAATATCTAATAAGGAAGACTTTTGCATTGTAAAGTTGCAAAAACGCAGCTAAATCATGTGACAGCATGTTTATAGAATGTGCCGACCCCACTTAGAGTGGGATAAGGGCAGTAGGATGAAGCATATGTTAGGTCCCCGAGGCGGTCGATGCGTCTGGTGCTCCCGATGCATGGATTAGCGGAGGGAGGGGCCACTGTTAGGAAGGCCTCGACCCGGAAATGGCGCTCTCCGGGGTAAAGAGCGGCTGCTGGCGGGGATGGGGGCAATGTGTTCTTTCTGTCCCCGCCACCAGCAGCGTGGTGGAGCACTGCCATATGTGCGAGTCCGACATACGCCTTACCGTCGGGCGTGATGACCCATAATGGGTTTTCCTGACATTAAAAAGTAGGATGAAGCATAATATTGTTGTACCATACGTATATTAGGGTTAGCAGTGAATATAGGTATCAGTATACAAGCTGGCGCTCGATAGGGACACCAATTAATATGCAATGTCCCGGCACTCGTAAACTAGTCACGAACATATGCCAATATGTTGGTGCCGTTACTGAGGCTATTTGGATGAATTGGTGAACGGAGATGTACTTGTACTTCTTATGTAAATACTGATACAATTTTATTAATTAACTGCTTAGTGAATAATTATTATTGTATATACGAGTATACACTTGTAAGTCGACTAAGTTCAGTTGACCCACCGTGAGGTGTTCGGTTGAGTAGAATAGTCCACCCTTTTTCTTTCAACAGTGTCGTAAAATGCGACTAAGCTAAATTGACGTCAGGCAGGCGGCCGGTCGTAAAATAAGCCAAATCTTGTGACAGCATGTTAATAACATGTTGTTCTGAACCTCCTTAGAGTGGGATAAGAACAGGAGCATGATGACGTATTAATACACTTGTATAAATGCAGTGTAGTCATGATTTTATTTCATGTATAAATTAAATTATTATTAGGAATATTTTTTATGCATTTATCCACACAATATGGATAATGCACAACACCGCCTGTGATATCCGGTTGAGTAGAATAGACCACCGATATTTCTTATTGAGGTGTCGTAAAAGGCGGATTAGGTAAGTTGACGTCAGGCTGCCTACCTAAATTGTGCCCTTATCCCACTTAGAGTGGGATAAGGGCATGAGAGTGTTGATGACCGCTGTAAGATATAGCATAAAACATTCCGTTTCTCCTTTGAGGGTATTTTACACTAAAGTCCACGGTGCGAGAGAGCAAGAAATATCTAATAGGTAGACTGTTGCATTGTAAAGTTGTACCACACAATCTCTTCAGTAATAAGCGACAGCGTGGAACACTGGTAATACTTAATCAGAGATAATGAGAGCGGTGCGAACAATATGGTAATGCAGTGGTATCGACCATCGGCGGGCGTCGGCGACCTCTATCGGCGACATCGGCCCGGCGCCAACATTGTCTTGTGCTGCTTCTTTATGCTATGCAGCGTAAAATTATATAATCATGATACTTTTTAATAAGCAATCGTACTTAGTGTAGGTGCCGACTGTTGTGAACGAACGACGAATGTTTAATGTTTAGTAGGACTTTGTTAGGACTTGGAGACGCCGTCTTACTAGGCGGTGACTTCAATTCAAAACATAGTCAATGGAATCGATCGTCTCCAAATGCCAATGGCAATCTTTTACATAGGCTCAGCAACTCTGCGTTCCTGAACTTTGATATTCTGGCTCCAGACGAGCCCACGCGATACTCTCGGCCTACCCATCCCATTCCGACTGCCAGTACCATCGACATGGCACTAATCCAAAATATTACCCTTCAGCTACATAGCATACAAGTCATTCATGACCTAGACTCGGACCACCGCCCAGTCTTACTTCAGCTAGGACCCCCTCCAACCGCGGTTTCTCGAAACAAAACCATTATCGAATGGAAAAAACTTAGCGAGCGTTTCCAATTTCTTGATTCAGACCACCTCAAAAAGATTCCTGACCGTATAGATTCAGTGGAAACTGCAAAAACAGCGACCACTCATCTCACAGCTCACTTATGTGATACTCTCAAGGATTGCTCTAGGGAAATTCCCGATAACTTTCGTTGTCGAGAACTACCAGATGATCTGCGAGAATTAATTGCTAAAAAACGTGCTGCCACTAGGGCACGCGACAGATACCCGACCCGAGAAAACCGGAGTGCGCTCAATAGACTACAGAAAGAGGTTAAAGAAAAATTAACCTCTTTCCACAACGATTCCTGGAATAAAAAGCTCTCGGAGATCAAACCAGGACACCAGGCCTACTGGTGCTTGGCAAAATCTCTAAAAGCCGATGGGTATGCAGCCACCCCACCACTACTTCGCCCGAATCTCCAACCTGCGTTTGACGACGCTGAAAAGGCCGAATGCTTGGCAGACAGCCTGGAAAACCAATGCTCTCCCAACCCTAGTGTACCCGAATTCACCGAATTCCACTCCAGAGTGGAAAAGGTGGCAGACAATCTTTCCGCAACGACTCCCGAAAGTGAGCCGTTACTTCCCACTACCGGAGAAGAAGTCCGAACCATAATTAAAAACCTCCACTCCAAAAAAGCTCCCGGTCCTGATTCCATCTCTAACAGGGCACTGAAGTGCCTTCCCGACCAAATCATCCACCTACTGGTACTGATTTTTAATGCCCTCCTTGCCGGATGCTCCTTTCCTGACGAGTGGAAAGAAGCTACAGTGATAGGTATCCCCAAACCGGGAAAGCCTCGAAATCTCCCGACTAGCTATCGTCCCATTAGTTTGTTAAACAGCCTAGGAAAAATATACGAGCGAATTATCCTTGCCCGATTAAAATCCGTAGTCGATACTTATAATCTCCTTCCCAACGAACAGTTCGGATTTCGTCCAAAACACACCTGTGTTCAACAAGTGCACCGCCTCACGGAGCACATATTGCAAGGTTTGCAAACCAAGCAGTTTACAGGTGTCATATTCTTCGATGTCGCCAAAGCCTTCGATAAGGTCTGGCATGCAGGCTTAATCCACAAGTTGCTCCTATTAAATATACCTGACAGACTCGTACTTATCATACGAAACTACCTCACTAATCGTACTTTTCGGTACCGCGTAGACGGCACTCTGTCGTCTCGCCGCCCTATCCGTGCCGGTGTCCCTCAAGGATCTGTGCTGGCACCCCTATTGTACTCGCTCTACACGAGTGACATTCCACGGGCGCCTATTAAAGAGCGCACTCATCTTGCTCTTTTCGCGGATGACACCGCTGTATTTACCACATCTCGCCAACCTCAAGTTATCACTAGACGTCTCCAGAAAGCGGTAAACAGCCTCGGACGCTGGTTCCGCCGATGGAGAATCGAAATAAACCCTGATAAAAGTGCAGCTATGCACTTTATCGGTAATCGTTTCCGATCTCACATAGACACACCTACGGAAATTTCCCTTTACGATACACCAATTCACTGGCAACAGAAAGTCAAGTACCTAGGTGTCACCTTCCAACCTTCCATGACCTTCCACGAGCACATACGAACAGTCTGCAATAAGGCTGCGTATGTCATGGGACGACTTTATCCGATGTTATGCAAGAAAAGTAAAATGTCACTCCGCAACAAAGTGACACTCTACAAAACTTGCATAAGACCAATAATGTCCTATGCGAGCGTTGCGTTCGCGCACGTTTCAAAGGTCAGATTGCTCACGCTCCAAAGAATGCAGAACCGATTTATGCGTACAGCCACTGGTTGTCCGTGGTTCATGCGGAACGTTGACCTCCATAGAGACCTCGACCTCCCTACCATTACTCACCTCTTTAAACGTTTTTCGAAGTCTTACTTCGAGAAATCCGAGGTACACCCGAACCCTCTAATTTCAGTTGCTTCCACCTACATCCCAGTTAGGTCTGACCATCGAAAATATAGGCGTCCAAAAAGCGTCCTATATGACCCTGACGATCAAATAACGATCGCAAACACAAAAACACGTAATACACACACACAGCGTCTTCGCCGGCGAAGACGAGGTCCCAGATTTCTGATATCGGTTGGTCGTGGCTTCTTGCCACCCTTCCAAAAAAAAAAAAAAAAAAAAAAAAAAAAAAAAAAAAAAAAAAAAAAAAAAAAAAAAAAAAAAAAAAAAAAAAAAAAAAAAAAAAAAAAAAAAAAAAAAAAAAAAAAAAAAAAAAAAAAAAAAAAAAAAGAAAATAATGTTTAGTGAATATTTCTCGAAGGATTCTAAGAACTGATTCGCGCTGATATTTGTATCATACAACAATATCTGGGTGACCGAGCATTGCTCGGTATTTTGTTATAAAATAAAAAAAAGAAACTTAAAAAAAAGGTTAAGTGAGGCTCGATCCTAAGTATTTTCATTTCTAGAGACTACCCGTTGCCCGAATAAGCTACGCTGACTTGACAGTTGATGGCAAAATTCTTAAAAACTAAAAAGTTAAAAACTTTAGCATTTTTAATGCCCAAAAATAGGGATAAAACGGTTTTTTAAAAATAAAACCTAGCTAGATCGATTTTTCTCCCCCAAAACCCCTACATGCTGAATTTCAGGAAAATCGTTGGAGCCGTTTTCAAGTTTCCGAATATTTAACTCATTTAAATATTAAAGATAGGGTCAAGTTTCGGAACTTAATACACTGTATTATTCTTTTTTGTGTAAATTAAAATATCTTATACATGCAGGACAAGTCACCACACGCATTTAAAAAAAATGCTGTCACCAGCAACTCTCCATACAAGCACTACACACACTAACTAACACGATCTTTACGCCCAGAAACTGAAGAACCATTAGGAGGGTAGGCTCCACGACAAAATCGTAATGGGATGTTGTGGTAGTGAGTGTATGTAGTGCTTGTGTGGAGTGTTGCTGGTAATGGCGTTTTGTGATACGTGTGGTGACTTGTCCTGCATGTATAAGGTACGCGAATGAACATTCACATACCACATTCACAATTACGTTAATGTATTTACCATTACATAAATTCTCATTACAAACGCGGATTGTAGGAAAATAATTCTATTTTAATTTCTATACTATGGAATTCTGCAAATTAGCGTCTGCCATAAATCATTTAAATCGCTGTAATTTGTGTTCACAATAAACATATACAGTACAAATGTACTTTTCTTTAAGACGCTTAACTTAGTTAAGGATTACCGATAAAGAAAACCAGTCATGTTACGGAGTAGATTGATGACCTACCGCAAAGTCGAGGCAAGAACACGCGGATAGGTATAGGCTGACGTAAAGGCTCGCAACGCACAGCATAATAATTAGTCATTAGAAAGTAGGCAGCGGGGGAGGCAGGTTGTAGGGGGGTGGTAGGGGGCGGTGCTCGTCTGTTTCAGCTTATCTGAAATTACATCTTTTATGGGTATCCGCGATTATTCCGCGCTGCAGCGGCTTGTGGCACGTTAGTGCGGAAAATAACTTGACGTTACCATCCCTGTTCTACATAAGCCTTACTATTGCTTTTTATGTGATTGTTTCTGTTATTCGCTCCTTGCTTGACACCATAGATGCCTATAGCATTTTCTATATCTACGAGTGTACTTATATATAAAGCTGAAGAGTTTGTTTCTTTGCTTGCTTGAACTCGCTTATCTCAGGATCTACTAGATTGATTTTAAAAATTCTTTAAGTGTAAGATATAAATGTTATCGACGAAGGCTATAGGCTATATAACATCACGCTAAGATAAATAGGAAAAGACCAGCAATAAAAAATATTGCGAAAACGGCAATATTTAAAGCTTTCCTTCCGTGCGCTAAGTAAACGGTGAAAGTTATTCAAAAATAATTAATTAACTCACGATAACTACTTTTATGTCCAAAATTTCAATTCGAGAAAAATATTGTGACATACTGTAAAGCTGTTAGTTATATATAACTATAGGATTTAATGTTTAATTTGTCTGTTTTGTATTTGTGTTTAAAACAATTACTTGTGTTTGTGGGCTAGCACACTTGCCGTATGGTACCCGGCTAAGTAGAATAGACCAGCCTCATTTCTTACTGAGGTGTCGTAAAAGGCGACTAAGGTAAGTATATCCACCATGTGGTATCTGGTTGAGTAAAATACACCACCCTCTTTCTTAACGAGGTGTCGTACAATACGGCTAAGGTGAGTTGACGTCAGACAAACAGCCGGCCGTAAAATACATAGCCTAATGTCTAATATAATAGCCTAATACATGTTTATGTCATGTTGTGTCGACCCCACTTCGAGTGGGATAAGGACAGAAGGATGATGGTCTTGTATCTAAATTTGCTCAGCTTGTATGCGTAAGCATTTAAATTGTCGGTCGGTAGAGCCTCGTCGGTTTGAAGATAGAGTGTACCACACGAGGTCAGTAGTTAAGACTTCACACACTCGGACAATTTCTCCCTTTAGACGTAAAGGCCTCTAAATATGTCTTAAAGTTTAATTACAAAAGTAGGTCCGAATATATAAAGAGCTGCCTAATGGCCCTGGGAAGATGAACTGGATAAAATCAAATATCTTTGTTTTGTTACACAAAAGCGTTGTCTACAACAACAAACGAATAATTCAGCGGAGTTGAATTCATAATCAAGTAATTTATGTGCACGGCGAATAAATTAGCTCCAGCCCGCGCGCCGCCCATAACTTACCCCAATAAATTGCCCAAAGCGGGCCAACTTCATTTTATCTCCAAATACTAATAAGTACTGATACCTACGTACACGGTGTATCGCCTTTTATTTCCATTTCATTTTAGTGGTTTCGTAAATTTCCACCATGATATTACCGCTTTATGATGGCGTTACGCGATAAGTGACTGATAAGAATTTCCTGATTGTGAACGAGTGTAAGCGCTGCGGGGCCCCTAACGAAAATGTGACATATTAACAGACCATAAATTTATTAATGCAATGCCGCTAGACTTTATACACAAATTTATTCATTTTGGAACGAAATGATTGGTTATTGTATTATATCTGGATTAGTCGACTCTATTAACACAAGCTTAAAGGTGCATTATGTTCCGATTTCGTTTAACAAGTAGGAATGAACTTACTACCTTTCAAATTATCTAGATAGTCGAGTATCAGGTAGCACCTGCTTTGCATAAGGCGTCATGTCGAGAACCCCACGTTCAAAGTGTAAATTTTGCGATTAAATGCATAAAATCGAGCATAAATACAGGAAACAAAACGCTGTTGATAAGAATAATAAGTCGGTGTGCTACATAATAAGTCGAAGGAAGGTCGACCGAAGGTGTCCTTATTAATGATTAGAATTTTAAATAAACGTTCAATACTTAACGAGAAATAATTACGAAAACGTACGTACGTCCGTAAAAAGATAGCACCAAAAGTGATACGATTCGTATTGTTACAATTATTTTTTCATTTTTTCATTCACTCCATTTATTTTATATAGTACGAGTATAGCTGCTGTTTTATTCTAGAACTTAATAGTATTTATGAATGTTTTATAATAAACTAAAATTAATTTATATATGAAGAAGTAGCTTTTAAACGTAGTGACAATATGTATGAGCAGGTTCCTAAATTTTATAAAGTCCATAGAATTATATTCACTATGTTCAAAAAAGTTCTTTTTGTCATTGCTATACTCAGATAAGACAAAGCAGTTCTGTAATGGCACAAAGCTATTTATTTTACTTGTTTTAAGTTTTTGCTATGCCGTATCGAATTTTGTATTATCATTTAAGATTTTATGTAATAAATAAAAAAAAAACAAAAATTGGCGAACGTACATGCGAGAACAAATAAAGTATCTGCTAATTTATAAATACTTTAAATTATCATATATTCATTCTTATTCCTTGAAAAAAATCGTTTACATATAAAGGCAACAGTTGTGTAGCCGTTTCCATCAACAAAAGAAGAGAATAGCTACGGAAGGCGTTTTTCATGTATGCCAACTAAAAAAAATTTGAATGTAATTTGAAGACAACAAAGGGCTATTTAGCGGGTAAAATATACAATTTGTGTATATACAACCCTTATAAAAGTTGTCGGTGCCCAAATTGTCCAATCTAGGCACCTATAAAATTACCATATCGGCGTCACTGCACAGGAAGTGTGGAGTAATTTGTAAGCTTTGTGATTAATAAAGTGTACTAAGTGTGACCCGAATAGGACAGATTAGCGGCCACTTTATCACTTCAATACAGAGTTAACGTCGCGTGACGGATCTCGTTTGAAAGCCATAAAGAGTCCAAAGCAAAATACGCTCGTAGATAACACTTGCTTTACGTCTTTGGGCCTTCCACTTGCCAAGTTTAGATCGAGTCACGCCGAGGGTTCACCTTAACAAGTTTATTTAAGTCGGACATTATTTATAATTAAAATCTTACTTTAATTGGGTTAACGGAAAAGGTAAAAGGGTCAAGGACTGAGAAAAGAAAAATGTCATTACATAGAATTGGATACTATCGTCATGGCAATTTGATTTTTGATGTTTTAAACAGATTTTATGGACAGAGATTATGATCATAGGTAAAACGTTTTTAAAGTTAAACACCTTTTAATGTCCGCAAATGTCAGAAATTGATGAATGATAATTTGATATCGTGATGATTATGATGTCGTGGAGTCTATCTCCTGATAATGCTTCGATTACGGAGCGAAACAATTGTTGAGATTGTGGTAGTGATTGTGTGCAGTGCTTGTGTATTATGTTATTGGTAGTTGGTAGTGCATGATTTTTTTACAAATTACACACACACAAAGTAAGTACACTCTACATTTAGAATTTTTTTAATTCGCGGATTATAGCAATATATAATAATATTTACGTTACTTTTGATTTTTATTAAAAAAAATTATTTCAAGATTAGAAGGATATCTAATTTTCGGAATAGAATTTAATGCTCTACTAAATAAATATATCAATTGTATTTGCTCTGTTTTAGTTAAACTTATAATCACAAAATCACTTATATGTTATTTAATTTAAACGCGCCAGTGTCTTATCTGCGCGGATAACTCACGCTTCTACCATTATCCCGCCGCAGGCTCATATTATAAAGGTGTTCGCCCAGGATTATAGGCACTTTGAATTTACATAACATTTTCTGTCATTTGCTTATCTCTCAGTTGACAAGACTCGCGCATTATACATGAATATATTTGACAAATTTTAGTGGGAGCGTCATGCAAAGTGTTCAGGAATGTCTACGCGAAAGCCGGGTATAAGCTGGGCTCGGTGCGGGGCTATGAGCATTTGAATAATCGCAGTGCGCTTAAAGCCGGGTATTATATGATAATAATTTCACGCGCGAGCGCTTCCTGGTGGCGGGCGGGGCGGCGCCCCTCGACTCGCCGCATCGCCTTCGAGGAATGTGTGAAAAAATTTTACCGCATTCGTGATAATAACTGAGCATTATTCATCCCCCATTCGACTCGCTGCCGGTTTGATGCAACGCGCTTCACGCTGCTATCGACATCGTGCTTTATCTACCTGCAGCTATTCAGTTGCTCCCCCATAATTTTCCTTAATTAATTGATACTACAAAGTCAAACGTTCGAAATCATTGACGTGTAAAATACACCAAAGAGGGCTCTAAAAGCGTTAAGCAACAATGAAATATAATAGTTCTTTATCATTTTAATTTCCGGTGACGATTTACGTAACACGTCATCATCCCCCTGCCATTATTCCACTTTAAGTCGGGTAGACACAAACACGATTTAGACATGTTGTCACATAACTACAAGTTTTACGACCGGTCGCCTTCCCGACGTCAACTTACCTTAGTCATATTTTAAGACACCTCAGTAAGAAAGAGAGTGGTCTATTCTACTCAGCCGGATAGCACACGGTTGGTCAACTTACCTTAGTCGCCTTTTACAACACCTCAGTAAGAAGTGAGGGTGGTTTATGCTACTCAGCCAGATACCACACGGCATGATTTACGTAACACGTAACGAAGTTTTTTTTGTATGCGTTGTTTGCGTAATTCATAAAACATGATTTTTGTATAAGCTCTACCCGTAAGACGGAAAAGCGGATTTTTTTATAATCTATCACGACTTCGTTTTGTAATATGTAGTGAAATGGTTAAGGAAATTAATAAAATGATGTGTAACAATTGACTAGCACCATTTCATTTTCCCTTCTTTATATAAAACTCAACCCTAAGTATAACCAATTGTTTATATTAGTAGTTAATGTGTGAAGCAGTTAAATTAGCATATCATAAAGTTACACCGTATAATCGCTGTTATAAACTTGTATCATAAAATTAATAATTAATAGCTCTGTTGTTTTTAGATGGCATATCTATAATAGTAGCTTTGTAAAGTGTTGGTTGTAATTATTAATTTGTTCATAAAGTAAACTGATACCACGGTGTGTGAACACGCATG
Source organism: Morpho achilles (assembly GCA_947086495.1). Classification (NCBI taxonomy): domain Eukaryota; kingdom Metazoa; phylum Arthropoda; class Insecta; order Lepidoptera; family Nymphalidae; genus Morpho; species Morpho achilles. Next base: position 11,098,624 of record CAMTZB010000007.1, on the reverse strand, counting down.
CCTTTCCGTAATAATTAGTTGCTAACACGAGTTACGGCTTATCATATTACAAATTATTCTGAGTAACTTGTTGGAGGTGACAACAGCTATAAATTAATTTTTTCAGCTTTTTTTTAATTTTAAACTATCAGTAGTAGTCATAGTTAATATATAGAACCGGCGATACTCACGTCTTATTCTACCCGATAGAATACGTGAGTATAGCCGGTTCTGTAACTATGAATATCATTAATCATAATCATATCATTTCATATTATCATATGTACTAGAAAAGAAAACTTTGCTACGTTTTTTATAATTCGCGATTTCCGACTTGTACTGTTGCTTCTATTTGTTTAAGTTAAGTTTTAAAAGACGGAAATGTATGGTCTACAGTGATTTTTCTACTGTTTGATTGTTTTAATGACAAAATAAGCCATGTCTTCGCCAGCTCAATCCATAAAATTCTATCGCTTGACATGTTTTTTCATATTTTTTTTATTAAAAGCTGATGATAGCTACGATTGATAAATGAATTGTTAAAGCAGTTCCATCTTTGCCGTTACATTTAGGGTAAGGGCGGGCAAGATGGAAGTAGTAGGCAAGATGGAAACTATCTACCAAAACCTAACCTTGCAACTTAGCGCCCGAGGCCACACATACACGGATGCACAGGACCATCTTGCATTTACGAACGGGAGATCAATTCGGCCCGTACCACCTAACGGAGTTAATTCGTGTTTCTTTTTTCACAGCAAAATATTACGAATTTGTTCGATTTTTGTGCTACGCAGCAGCATACTATTATTACCTTACGATTGAAACTACTTAGATCAGCTACTATAAACGATTGTAGCGCCAGTATTCGGTACCTAGAGCTTCATGTTTGAGTAGTAGTTTGCATAACGCTGAGGTACGAAATCAAAGAGATAGGACAGAGATGAGGAATTCACAAACGAATACGTTTAACAGCATTTTCTCTTTCTATCATTTGATTTCGTGGTTAATGACGCCCCTGTTTTATTTGTTAGCAAGAACTGTCGAAACTCGTAACTGTGATCGGTGAAACTTTGTTACTCTCACAAAGATGTGGTATGTTCAAACCCTGCACAGGCATCAATAAGTTAACTATAAAAAATTATAAGCTCAATTGATTTACAATTTAAAAATTAAGTTGCGTGAACCTAGTGAATTCCAAGTGAAGTGTCACCTACCAATCTGCATTGATACGGTGTGGTGGATCTCCTCCTACATTCCTTCATCTCCATCCATCCATCTGCTTCTTTCAAAAAAGAGAAAGGAGACTTTGAACAGCTGTGGAATATTGCCGAATAAAGAACATATCCGTTCCAGGCGTGAATAACTTAACAAGTCCAAAATACACACTTTAATGAGGCGATAAATAGTTTTACGTTTAGTATAAGAGAGTTATTTTGATATTCACATGTTTGTATATGCAATATAAAAGACATCATCATGTAAGTTATTCACCATATAAATTTGGCACTCCTATGTCTATTATGATTAAACATCAATATCAATATATTCACGCCTGGTAGAGATAATATGAAGATTACAAGGAATATATGCCACAAATAAAAATACAGATTAAAAGCCACTGTCACGTAATGCTCGCACAAATACAATTATTTATAGCAAATTGTATTTGTACGAGATTAAATATTTTACGTTGCAGAAAGTGTAATGTAAAATTATGTTACTCTAATGCGCTTAACGTGTGTAGGGTTTCGTGATTGTCATACTTTGAATCGCAAGGTCTTTTATTTTATTATCATAGTAATGCAGTAATTTTATGTCAGTAGTGCGTTTAACTAATTTTAATACTTGGATCAATATTGATTAGTTTTATTTTGGTTAGTTTTAGAGTCAGGGTGCATATACGATTGATTGATGCATGTATTTGAAATTATCAATGTATATATTTACTACTTGTTAATACTCGTGTTGTGGGTGAAAAAATATCTGCCTACTTTGGTGACCAATGGTGACCAAGCTATGGGTGGAATAGTCCGGAATAGGAGCTGATCACCCGTCCTGCACTGACAGGCGTCCCCAAAATTAGATAGATAGATTGGTGACCAAAGTCGTATACATTACCATCCATTATATACATTATCATCCTCCTCCTGCCCCTCTAAGTGGGGTAGGCACAACATGTTATAAACATGTCACATGATTTGGCTGCGTATTTTACGAACGGCCGCCTGCCGACGTCAACTTACCTTAGTCGTATTTTACGACACCTCGGTAACAAAAAGGGTGGTCTATTCTACTCAACCGGATACCACACGGTGGGTCTACTTACCTTAGCCGCCTTTTACGACACCTCGGTAAGAAATGAGTGTGGTCTATTTTACTAAGCCGGGTACCACACGGCGGGTGTACTTACCTTAGTCGCCTTTTACGATACTCGGTAAGAAATGATTGTGGTCTATTCTACCCAGCCGTATACCATACAGCTATATTTATTATATATAAACATGATATAATAGTTTCACCTGGTGAGACTAAAAACCCGAGATATTTATTCTTAATATTTTTTATTTAGAATAAATGCTAAATCAAATGAAAAACCGCTAAATCAAACAATTTTAACATTAGAAGAATATCAGGTTTGTAGGTTCATCCACGTCTTATTTGTTTATGGATTCATTTTGTAAGCTTTATTGAGCATATAAGCTATAAAATTTATAACGTTCGTAAAATAAAATTTGGTTTCGTAAATAAAATTATCTACAAATAAATTATACGCTTGATAGATATGCAAACCCATTTAAACAATGATAAATGTTCTGATACGTCTCCTGATATGACCGAACAGAGTATAAATAAAATAAATGCACTTCCTTCCAAACTGATAATGGTTACCCTTTGTACTACTAATACTCTTTTAAAAATTCGAATAGCTATAAACATATAATTAACTATAAACTTCATGCACCAGTAAATGTAGACATTAATTTTCACACTAGTTTATCTATTTGGGCGCACAAACCGCCTTTATCTGTCATCGTTCTCTACTTTTCTTACGATAAAGGAGACTATGATTAGAATATGTACGTTTTAATTGAGACTCTAAAAACGTATTCTTAAATTATGTTTTCGTTTGTCCCGAATTATGCATATCTTATTTTTCAAATTGCCTTCATGCGGGTAGAAGGCGACTCCAAGTATTGCCTTCACTTGAAATTATTTTAATATGCAAATAAGAATGTGAAGGAGCATTGTGTTTTGGGAGACGTTGGTAGAATCAGTTACGCAGACGTATTCTTTAAATTAATAGCTGAGCGAGATTAGTGTACTGTTAACTGCTTTACATGGAGCTGGCTTACGGAGGTTGGCTCGTTTGTACCGAGAAACAGACAAATGAAAGCACATAATTACTGGGGCCCGTTCTAAATGCAACAAGGATTAGAATTTACATGGCAGCGTTAACAAGCACGCGTATGGCATTTATGACTATTATTTAAATATCTTTCCCTTTTATACAGGCAACAGGATGTTCGTTGTGCACGAACTGAAATAGCAACTTGCCTAAGGTATATACCTACCTTAAGTAAGGGCAATATGCTATGTGAACAGTACTTTCTCATTAATGATTTCTTAGGGTATTATTCTGATATGATACACAGACATTTATGTCAAGTAAATATTAATACATGAATACTTCTAAAGCAAATTTTTTGCATCTTGACTCCCTCGTGGCGTTAAGATATCAACTGCAAACGGCACAAATATGTAACTCCCAATGAAATATTTTTACCGCCTGCCAGATTCAGCCATTTCATTAATTTCATTCGCTGCCCGCTTCAGGTCTTGACGCGAAGTCCTTGGGATGTGACATATGTTGTGCACCATATGAGGGCTCCTTCTTACCATTGCTTTATTACTGAAAGCTCAAGAAGATCAGACATATCGTGACAAAAGCTCTTTTTATCTTTAAAACCCATAAGTATATATTTTTACTCTTGGAGTTGCATACAATATTTTACTCTTTACCAGATTAACAACACAGATGTATTTTTTCAAATGTTTAAGATGTGTGAACAGACCTGATGGAAGAACCTCAAACAAATTACCATACAATGGGCCAAATAATAAATTGTACACCAAATGCCATGTTTTCATGTTAATTAAAACTGCTACGGTTTACGTTGTGTAAAGTGTTAATTTATGCGGGAAGTGCTTAGAAATAGCACCAGCATTATTTATATGACTAAATTTCGAAATTCCCAAAACAACATAAATATTAATTAACAAGTTTATTAATGTTCCATATATATGAATAAAACAGTCTCTTTTGACTATCCCATGATTACAAGGCACAGTTCTCTTTTCGCCTTTTTGATTCAATGCCGATCGGGATGCTTTACATACCATAAGAAACATATGCGGTTTTTTTTTAAGATTAGCCGCCGAGTTTCTTGCTGTTTGACGATTTGACGATTCAAAAGTATTGTAAACAGTCCACTTAAATAAAGAATATTTTGAATTTGAATTTCAATATCGAGGGAATGGTCTAGAAATGTGAAGATTTTCTTATCCGTAAAGCAAATAATGCATATAAAAAAATACAGGTGCCTGCCCGGAATAGGAAATCCTAAGGGTCGAGCTTACAGTATTTGGCCATCGCCGTTTGAATATTATTATAAATTTGAAAGTCAGTCAGTACTTCCCTCTGTCTGTTAGGCTTTTACAGAGTATCCACTGGACCAATATTGATGTAATGTAGCACAATTACCTAAAGCTTGTACAAACTTTTAAAAGGTGATTAAACGTTTATATTGGCGTGAATAAAGTCGCAGGTATCACAAATAGCATACTCAAAGTAAAAATACCGCTTATTAAACGCTGCAAGGTATCGCAATGCATAAAAACATTCATTGCAACATTATAAGCGTTATGCGAACCTCCACAAAATTGTGCGCGCTTAAGCGTTTTTCTCGTCAGATATCGAAGCGTAATTATAGGCAGATCACCGATTAACATCTGTCGACTATTAAATAAACTCAGATTATAAGGGTTCAATTGTGAGTAATTATTCTTATCCGTCGGATGTTCTCAAAGAGCTGCCTGCCTCGTTCTCGACGTGTGCTCCGGCATAATTTTCTCATGATTCGCAAGCAAATCAAACCATCCCTACCCTTTTATTAAGCAGTCACATTGACTTGACTGCCTAATGTTACCATCTATCTACTTGTTCGCATTGCATAATTGTTTAATCGCTGTAGGTACAGTATAGGCTGTCCAAATAAACATATAAACTATTTATAATCTGTATACAACAGGAAAAACCTAGATAGTTACAATAGTTTTTTTTTACAATATAACATGTTATTGCCGCATCTATGAAATATTTTATCATTATAAATATTGTGTTTTTAAATAAAAGTTTGCTGCTGTTAGTCTAGTTACCCACTAGTAGAATAAGGGTTTATATATTAACCTACAATCAATAAAGATACGTGTTTTTTGCCTTTTTCAGTTAATGTTTGAACTATAAATGTAGTGGTCTACGATAATATTTTTTTAATACAAACTTTTATGTAACTACTAATTTCTAAGTACTGAAGTAATATGAGAAGTATGAAGAAGTAATGTGAGAAATGATTGCTTCGAAAATCAAAAATGTCAGTTAATAGAACAAATATATATTTGTTATATATATACATAGTTCGTATAGTGATTATATAGTCACTATCAATTCCCTTAGCCAGTCTATGTCATTTTTTTAGTTGAAACGTCTTTTTTTGTAGTAATTATACATAATAATTTATAGTGATTATACATATAATGCTTTAACCACTAGATGCTTTATCACGTTGCGATGTAGTTATGAATTCTTTACGAATTCGCTGATAGTCGCACAGTGAAATGTATAAAGTAAAGAGCTGTCTCTACAAGACTGGGAAAGATGTACAATATGATTAATTAATCCTCTGCACTAACTAGGATATATTAAATAAAGTTTATACCTAAATCCGCCTTAAGTGTAATCGGGTGTTACAGCACAGCCGCGGCCGCGATCAAAACGCGCCGCGTCGGCTCCAGACTCTCTTGTAAAAACACTGTTACTAACAGAACGATTATAATATATTAGTTGCTCTTTAATTGCGTCGATATAATTACGCCGGTAGCCGCGCATACGTGACGATATCCCGGCCGTTCTGCCCACGCCGCGCTCTCTGCAGATATTAAGAGAAATAACTCGAGCCAACCGATCGAATGTATTGCGATAATGAGCGGCGGCTAAGATCGAAGTGTCATTAGGAAGTCGTAACTGACGATACGCACCTTAAGTAATCTTGCTCGTCGCTCGGAAATTTATCCGATTATAGTACATGCCCGTTGATTGACAGCGTGCGGATAAAGTTTGTAATACGCAGGCAACCAATATTTGGAGGCTAAACTTTTTTGGGTTATGCTCAATGGTCGAAGTAAAATCTAATCTATTGTCGCTTACTACGTCTTTCGCTTCAAAGATTTTAAATTTGTATTATTTTCAAGTGAATTTTTAATAAAGAGGTTCTTTTATTTCTTTTCGGAAAAAAAAACTGGTTCTCAACTGGTGATAAACGTTAACGTCATTCATATGATATCATACAAACTTTTATCTCCAATACTAACCTCCTTGTTGTTTATTTATAGATGCTGGCGCTACTTTGCAGTGGCGGCGTGTGGTGACTTGTTCTGCATGTATAAGGTATATGAATGTTGTCTGCTTCATACACTTAGTATAACGTAGATTCTCGGATTACAGCAAATAATTCTATTGTAATTTCTCCTCGCTGTAATTATAAATTATAATTGACCTATTTAATAATTGTAATTAAGTATGTATTTTAAAAATATATAGGTAAGTATATTCATATATATTCACCAGCTGTCTGTCACCCATAACACAAGTATTCAGTTACTTACTTTGGGGTCGGACGACCGTGTGTGTAAGTGTCCCATATATTTATTATATTTTTATTATTATTATGTAAACAAAAAATATTTATAATTATAGTTTATTATAATTTCTTATCATAATCTGAAACTATAGTTGTTATGATTTTTAAACTATCTTTTTTAACTTGATTATTAAAATAACAGCTTATTAGAAAAGATCCAATAATTTAATTTCCAGTAATTTATTTGTTGAAAAACCTAATATTGTCTATGAACGCGCATGTGTATGAAATAGTTTATAAAAGAAATATCCCGGCTGTAATTGTGTGTGGAGCCCGCTTTTGAGACATTTATGTCGAAGTTCCCGACGTTAAAGGCGATCAGTCGCTGAGGCGAGGAAACGGGGTAATTTCCTAATGGTTCAATGAGGTGATAGTTAACCATCGTGGGAATCAAGCCAATACTTCTGACGGTTTGTGTTAAATTGTAACTGTTTTCCAGCCCAACGCCTTCTCCAGTTCTCAGGATTATAAACATATATTGTGTTAGAAATGAACCTCTTTTAATATCACAATTTCTTATACGCTCTATTTATTAGAATACTATCGAAGATTTTATTTGTAATATTTTTTAATTTAAAATACGCCGTGTGGTATGCGGCCGAATAGAATAGTACCGCCCTCATTTCTTACCGTGGTTTTGTAAAAGGCGATTAAGGTAAGTTGACGTCAGGCAGTCGTAAAATACGTAGCCAAATCATGTGACAACATGATTGTAGCATGTTGTGCCGACGCTACTTAGAGTGGGATAAGGGCAGGAGGATGATGATTTTTTAAATTTAAAATACGCATAAAATTTTACCCCTACCCTTAATCCACTCTAAGTAGGGTCAGCAAATAAGGTTTTCTATACCATAGTCGCCTATCATTTGTCGATTCTGGGACTACTTTATATGGATGTCCATACTTCACACAATCCATATATCATCTATAAATCAATTTAAAATACAAATAATATGTTTTTGAAATAAGTATATTATTTTACTGTTTGTCTTTCTGCCTGTTGATTCGCATGAAAACTTCCTCATTAATTTTCCAGTTTAATTCAAGTACAATTCCTTTACCAACTTCCATCGTCAAAACTGGTGTAATTTGTTAAAATTAACTTTTAGCAACTTGTCGAAATAAATAAATCATTATCTACCAAATCATATTTTTAATATATTGCTATTTACTTCTTATAACTTATGTGACCGAACACCGAAGTACCTAACCGACAAGGATAAAAATTATGAATTAATTCTGATAGGGCGGCACCTCTCAGTCGCGCGACATACTTCGTCCAGATAAGGGAAAAGCGTCGCTGGCTTATAAATGACTCTTTATTAAACGTGAAAGCAGCGACGTCGGCTAATGGGCCGATCATGCGCTCCCATTAAAGATTATTTAATATTCAAAAGCGGCCGACTATAAATCACGATCGCCCGCCATGCTTCTTTGACTACACTGCACTTTTGTCCAAATAATACAACTTGTTTTGAAAAGGCGATGATCCTCCTATGGGGTAGAACGGACTGAGTTAAGAAATTACACGTTACTATTTTTATCTGCCGATTCGTTTGCAATTTTGACTCCATAGAATATTATTAATTAAATATGATTTAGACACAAAAAAGTCATTTCGTTGCAAATATATATAAAGTAGTACCTAAGTAGCGGCCTGTTACTATCCCACTGCTGAGAATAGGCCTCTTTTATCCCTTTTTGGAGAGAAGGATTGGAGCGAAGACCTACCACGCTGCTCCAATGCGGATTGGTAGGTTACACATATCTCCAGAATTCTCTTGAGATATGCAGGTTTCCTCACGATGTTTTCCTTCACCGAAAAGCGTGTTATGAATTGTAATTATCAATTAGACACATAAGTTTTAACAGAATAACTCATTGGTGCCTGCCCGGGTTGGAGCCCGTGACCTCAAATATATTTACGTATTGTTATATCGTAGGAATGTTGGTGGAAGTGCCGCGTTACAACTGCATCAGCATTGTATGAGGCTATGAGCTCATTTGAGCCAACGATAGGGAACTGTTTCTATGACCACTATGAACTATGGCTGTTACATGATCCGTTCTTTAGTGGCAAAACTTTATCATTTCCAGTAATTCAATAATCTATTTTCAAATAAATATTGCAATTAATATATTTTTTTATTGATCGTGGGACACAACTGAAGATAAAAATATATGACTTATAAGTGAGGTTGCTGATGTTTTTTGGTTGTGAGTGTCCACCTTACAAAAGAGCATAATAGCAGTCACACAGCTGTGCTGTCCATTTTACTACCCATTGTCCATAGCATGGTCTCAGTAGACATGTTTAGGAAGACGTTTTGCGACCGTTATTTAGCTTCTGGGATCTAATCTCCGCATTTCACCCTCCTGACGATGCTGTTGCGCTCACACGTCCTACTGGTTGACGCTGTGTATAATACTATAATTACAAATTTTAGAAGTACAGGACATAAACTGCGCAAGTCTGATTTTTACAACAAATGGCAAAACAATAACTCGTACCCTTACGCGACTGAACTAATAACAATAAAATAGAAAGGCGATCACGGGCAGGGCGGCGACTGGTTCAATCAACGCCGAGCCAGATTTATTTTTATGAAAATTGGCATAAAATCGGGCGGGTCAGCGCAGTGGCCCCGCGAGACCGCACGCCCGACCATTTACTGCATATCGTTTCTTCGCCGAGATCAAGCCGCCTCTCGGAAATATTGCCAGAGGTCATAACTTTTTATATGCAGCGATGACATTGCAGAAAGTGCCGGTTACCTTGTGGATTTCTTAGAGTGGTTACAAGCTCTCCAGTTAAAATTTAAATAATCCACGATGAAATAAAATAGAAAATATATATATAATGCTAAATGTAAAGTGGACAATCCGTTTTCATACCTGATACATGCAGGATTCGTAAAAACACAACTACATATGTTCACTATCACAAACTCAACAATCGTTTCGTCCCGCAACCAAAGCATCATCAGGAGATAGAGGTTTATTACTTTTGTATTATGGATCTTCGCAAAGTAACGCCTAATTCTATAAATTAATTAAACATCACAGTTTCGCAAAAGAAACCCCTTCCTTTGTATTTGAAATTAATTTTAGGGTTTAATAGGATCTCATTTTTTACATAAAATTTCAAAAAAAGTATATGTATCAAGAAGATTTACCAAAATCTTTGGTAAATCTTGAAATATAAGCAGAAATATTTTTCATATACGTAACTGAAAATATTCTACGTTGACATCGACGTATCGTAAACACCAAATAAAAATTTAAAATGTTTCATGATTTACTTTTTTTTTAATTTTCCCTCTGTACGGTTTACGTCAGCTTTTTGATTCAGTCCTCGTAATTCGATCTTGATTATCTTTCATATTGTCACACATCGATTATAATTTGTCACACTCAAACATCTCTAGTAACGCTCAATCGCTAGGACGCCCAATCTGTTGTTGTGTTGATGTGTTAGCTGTGAGTGGTTGGCATCACACTCGTAAAGACGTTCGTCTATTATTGTCCAGCCTTCGCTTTACCTTAGTCCCCTGAGACTTGTGTTTCTCCTACTTTACATTTTTTTCATTTCTGCTACCTAGTTTATACGCAATAACTTTTTCCAGTATAAAAATATGCGATTTATTGTAGATTAATAAAAAAAGGATGTGTATTTTACACTTTTACGGTTCACTGTATATTAAATTTAATGCTAAAGCTTTTATACTGGAAAATAGGAAAAGCACATACTTTCTAACTGAGGCTACTTTAACGCTTCAGTTGACGCGAATATAATCGCGGGAAAATAATTCGATCCAGTATAATGACCAACGATATAAACTTTTTGGATCACTCTGTTAATAGGTGGAAAAATCAATGTTGGAAGTGTACCTGCGTGACCAAATCAGAAATTAGGATGTCCATTGAAGACCCAGAGGCACCAAATTTAGCACTGATACTCGAAAGGATCCTTAAAATTTACAATCACATTTTGTCTAAACTTTTCAAATTTTAAAATTTTGCCTAATAGTTTCAAAATCAAACTGATTGATGATATGGTAAATTAAACGAAGTAAAAAAACGTCGTACTTGAGTTAAATTTGAGATTTCTTAAATGGAGTTTTAAACATAAAAACAACAGTAAATAAAGTGTAAATTACTTTTATTCAAAACCACGGATACACAAAAACGTTGTATTCATATGTTGAAAAGAGGGAAGCGGAGAACGACATAAAGTTTTACGTGTAACATAAATCTGTGAGTTATTCTCGTGGGATGATAAGATGGGGTAGCGGGGTAAACCTTTTGCCTACCAAATGCTTATCATATCGCATTCAATACTTTTGTATTTAATGCTATTGAGGTCATGTAGGGACGCACTCTACGACAATAGAGTCCACTAATCCTTGCTGCAACTGGGCCTCCTCTCTCCATTCTGAAGAACGGTTAGAAGCTTAGACCCATCCCATCCCGATGCTCGAATGCAGAAGTATAGGTAACAGATATCCCCAGAATTCCCTAAAGATATTCAGGTTTCTTCACTATTTTTTCCTTCAGCAAAAAGCTTGTGTTGTGATTATAAGTTGTATAACAGAAGAACTTATTTATAGCAGCACCGAGGTTTGACTACAGGTTTGGATTTTGGGTAGCATAGGTCGTGAACGTAACTATTAATATTCCGTGTTGCGGGCATGTTCTGGGCAGGGAGCGATCACGGATAGTAATGGCCTCCTTTTGCTCTGCGGAGGGAGGTGGCGGAACGGTTCCGGGAACTCTTGTTCTGGATCCAATCTGCTGTTGGTGAGTATAGGTGTTACTGACTTGCCCAAGCTATCGGCGGGGATGGGGGCAATGTATACTACGCTACCCGTTCTTGCCATCATCAGCGTGGTGGAGCACACAGGTCGTTTTTTCGGTGCGAGTCCGATATAGCCACCGCCTATCCCCGTGGAGTGGCACGGTATCCATAAAGTGCTTTTTCCTGTATAAAAAAGATGACATAGATTTTCTATCCATGAAATACTACTGAAAGAAAAAGCCTGGTTAGTGAGAGTTTTAGATTCTTTAACCTCTGATTTTCGATGACATACATTGCCTGAAAAATTTTAATATGAGGCTACATATATGATGATTTATCTCTAGGCTAGAGGTCTTTTTTTTTGACTCCGAGAAATCACAATTCCCAACGCAATAATAAACCATCGCGTTACGTCTCATAAAAATACAGACAGCAGTATTGAATAACAAATAAATATGCCTAAACATTCAATAACACTATTTCGTCCCCGGGCTAAACCCAAATTTTCCATCTTGGCGGTTATCATTTTACCAAAGCAAGCTCCCATAATATTTACCCGCTCGAGAAGTCTTCGAATTTCATATTTATTCGCGGGAGCAAACAGCGCGCGCCCACGCCGGAACTGATATTATTGTGCATTCCGTATAATATTGTTTGCTATTTGGCAAAACTGGTGTAATTTGTTAAAATTAACTTTTAGCAACTTGTCGAAATAAATAAATCATTATCTACCAAATCATATTTTTAATATATTGCTATTTACTTCTTATAACTTATGTGACCGAACACCGAAGTACCTAACCGACAAGGATAAAAATTATGAATTAATTCTGATAGGGCGGCACCTCTCAGTCGCGCGACATACTTCGTCCAGATAAGGGAAAAGCGTCGCTGGTTTATAAATGACTCTTTATTAAACGTGAAAGCAGCGACGTCGGCTAATGGGCCGATCATGCGCTCCCATTAAAGATTATTTAATATTCAAAAGCGGCCGACTATAAATCACGATCGCCCGCCATGCTTCTTTGACTACACTGCACTTTTGTCCAAATAATACAACTTGTTTTGAAAAGGCGATGATCCTCCTATGGGGTAGAACGGACTGAGTTAAGAAATTACACGTTACTATTTTTATCTGCCGATTCGTTTGCAATTTTGACTCCATAGAATATTATTAATTAAATATGATTTAGACACAAAAAAGTCATTTCGTTGCAAATATATATAAAGTAGTACCTAAGTAGCGGCCTGTTACTATCCCACTGCTGAGAATAGGCCTCTTTTATCCCTTTTTGGAGAGAAGGATTGGAGCGAAGACCTACCACGCTGCTCCAATGCGGATTGGTAGGTTACACATATCTCCAGAATTCTCTTGAGATATGCAGGTTTCCTCACGATGTTTTCCTTCACCGAAAAGCGTGTTATGAATTGTAATTATCAATTAGACACATAAGTTTTAACAGAATAACTCATTGGTGCCTGCCCGGGTTGGAGCCCGTGACCTCAAATATATTTACGTATTGTTATATCGTAGGAATGTTGGTGGAAGTGCCGCGTTACAACTGCATCAGCATTGTATGAGGCTATGAGCTCATTTGAGCCAACGATAGGGAACTGTTTCTATGACCACTATGAACTATGGCTGTTACATGATCCGTTCTTTAGTGGCAAAACTTTATCATTTCCAGTAATTCAATAATCTATTTTCAAATAAATATTGCAATTAATATATTTTTTTATTGATCGTGGGACACAACTGAAGATAAAAATATATGACTTATAAGTGAGGTTGCTGATGTTTTTTGGTTGTGAGTGTCCACCTTACAAAAGAGCATAATAGCAGTCACACAGCTGTGCTGTCCATTTTACTACCCATTGTCCATAGCATGGTCTCAGTAGACATGTTTAGGAAGACGTTTTGCGACCGTTATTTAGCTTCTGGGATCTAATCTCCGCATTTCACCCTCCTGACGATGCTGTTGCGCTCACACGTCCTACTGGTTGACGCTGTGTATAATACTATAATTACAAATTTTAGAAGTACAGGACATAAACTGCGCAAGTCTGATTTTTACAACAAATGGCAAAACAATAACTCGTACCCTTACGCGACTGAACTAATAACAATAAAATAGAAAGGCGATCACGGGCAGGGCGGCGACTGGTTCAATCAACGCCGAGCCAGATTTATTTTTATGAAAATTGGCATAAAATCGGGCGGGTCAGCGCAGTGGCCCCGCGAGACCGCACGCCCGACCATTTACTGCATATCGTTTCTTCGCCGAGATCAAGCCGCCTCTCGGAAATATTGCCAGAGGTCATAACTTTTTATATGCAGCGATGACATTGCAGAAAGTGCCGGTTACCTTGTGGATTTCTTAGAGTGGTTACAAGCTCTCCAGTTAAAATTTAAATAATCCACGATGAAATAAAATAGAAAATATATATATAATGCTAAATGTAAAGTGGACAATCCGTTTTCATACCTGATACATGCAGGATTCGTAAAAACACAACTACATATGTTCACTATCACAAACTCAACAATCGTTTCGTCCCGCAACCAAAGCATCATCAGGAGATAGAGGTTTATTACTTTTGTATTATGGATCTTCGCAAAGTAACGCCTAATTCTATAAATTAATTAAACATCACAGTTTCGCAAAAGAAACCCCTTCCTTTGTATTTGAAATTAATTTTAGGGTTTAATAGAATCTCATTTTTTACATAAAATTTCAAAAAAAGTATATGTATCAAGAAGATTTACCAAAATCTTTGGTAAATCTTGAAATATAAGCAGAAATATTTTTCATATACGTAACTGAAAATATTCTACGTTGACATCGACGTATCGTAAACACCAAATAAAAATTTAAAATGTTTCATGATTTACTTTTTTTTTAATTTTCCCTCTGTACGGTTTACGTCAGCTTTTTGATTCAGTCCTCGTAATTCGATCTTGATTATCTTTCATATTGTCACACATCGATTATAATTTGTCACACTCAAACATCTCTAGTAACGCTCAATCGCTAGGACGCCCAATCTGTTGTTGTGTTGATGTGTTAGCTGTGAGTGGTTGGCATCACACTCGTAAATACGTTCGTCTATTATTGTCCAGCCTTCGCTTTACCTTAGTCCCCTGAGACTTGTGTTTCTCCTACTTTACATTTTTTTCATTTCTGCTACCTAGTTTATACGCAATAACTTTTTCCAGTATAAAAATATGCGATTTATTGTAGATTAATAAAAAAAGGATGTGTATTTTACACTTTTACGGTTCACTGTATATTAAATTTAATGCTAAAGCTTTTATACTGGAAAATAGGAAAAGCACATACTTTCTAACTGAGGCTACTTTAACGCTTCAGTTGACGCGAATATAATCGCGGGAAAATAATTCGATCCAGTATAATGACCAACGATATAAACTTTTTGGATCACTCTGTTAATAGGTGGAAAAATCAATGTTGGAAGTGTACCTGCGTGACCAAATCAGAAATTAGGATGTCCATTGAAGACCCAGAGGCACCAAATTTAGCACTGATACTCGAAAGGATCCTTAAAATTTACAATCACATTTTGTCTAAACTTTTCAAATTTTAAAATTTTGCCTAATAGTTTCAAAATCAAACTGATTGATGATATGGTAAATTAAACGAAGTAAAAAAACGTCGTACTTGAGTTAAATTTGAGATTTCTTAAATGGAGTTTTAAACATAAAAACAACAGTAAATAAAGTGTAAATTACTTTTATTCAAAACCACGGATACACAAAAACGTTGTATTCATATGTTGAAAAGAGGGAAGCGGAGAACGACATAAAGTTTTACGTGTAACATAAATCTGTGAGTTATTCTCGTGGGATGATAAGATGGGGTAGCGGGGTAAACCTTTTGCCTACCAAATGCTTATCATATCGCATTCAATACTTTTGTATTTAATGCTATTGAGGTCATGTAGGGACGCACTCTACGACAATAGAGTCCACTAATCCTTGCTGCAACTGGGCCTCCTCTCTCCATTCTGAAGAACGGTTAGAAGCTTAGACCCATCCCATCCCGATGCTCGAATGCAGAAGTATAGGTAACAGATATCCCCAGAATTCCCTAAAGATATTCAGGTTTCTTCACTATTTTTTCCTTCAGCAAAAAGCTTGTGTTGTGATTATAAGTTGTATAACAGAAGAACTTATTTATAGCAGCACCGAGGTTTGACTACAGGTTTGGATTTTGGGTAGCATAGGTCGTGAACGTAACTATTAATATTCCGTGTTGCGGGCATGTTCTGGGCAGGGAGCGATCACGGATAGTAATGGCCTCCTTTTGCTCTGCGGAGGGAGGTGGCGGAACGGTTCCGGGAACTCTTGTTCTGGATCCAATCTGCTGTTGGTGAGTATAGGTGTTACTGACTTGCCCAAGCTATCGGCGGGGATGGGGGCAATGTATACTACGCTACCCGTTCTTGCCATCATCAGCGTGGTGGAGCACACAGGTCGTTTTTTCGGTGCGAGTCCGATATAGCCACCGCCTATCCCCGTGGAGTGGCACGGTATCCATAAAGTGCTTTTTCCTGTATAAAAAAGATGACATAGATTTTCTATCCATGAAATACTACTGAAAGAAAAAGCCTGGTTAGTGAGAGTTTTAGATTCTTTAACCTCTGATTTTCGATGACATACATTGCCTGAAAAATTTTAATATGAGGCTACATATATGATGATTTATCTCTAGGCTAGAGGTCTTTTTTTTTGACTCCGAGAAATCACAATTCCCAACGCAATAATAAACCATCGCGTTACGTCTCATAAAAATACAGACAGCAGTATTGAATAACAAATAAATATGCCTAAACATTCAATAACACTATTTCGTCCCCGGGCTAAACCCAAATTTTCCATCTTGGCGGTTATCATTTTACCAAAGCAAGCTCCCATAATATTTACCCGCTCGAGAAGTCTTCGAATTTCATATTTATTCGCGGGAGCAAACAGCGCGCGCCCACGCCGGAACTGATATTATTGTGCATTCCGTATAATATTGTTTGCTATTTGGCACATTCTCTGTTTGTTTTCGTCTTTCATATGAAAGGGGAGCTATAGACGCGCAAACAGATGGGTGTGAAGTTTCGTACTCGAGTTTGTATCGGAAAATGCTATTAGCTTATATCGGGTGCAAATTTTATTCATACACATTTGTCGTGACATATTGGTATTGAAATACAGTGTATTAATATTGGGTTACCCTTCCCTCTTACCATGAATGCGACATCTATTACTCTGTAATAAATAACGTACAAATTCGCAAGACAGATAAAGGCGGCCGCGGATTCAAATTTTGGACAGTCAACAATAAGTTTTATATAAAAGGTGCTTACTTAATACGCGCTTTGGAATTTATCGTGTGGTTTATAGTGACAAAAAACGTGCCGTAAAGAGACTAGCATAATATCTTTAGAAAATTCCTGGGATATTAAGACTGCTAGGCTTCAACCGCTTCCTCTAAAAGCAGGGAGAAAGCTAGTGCTCAGCGAAGGTCCAAAAAAAATTACATATTGACGATATTTCAAGCCTCTGAACATATCTAGTTAGGAACCACAAAATCTCATTATGCGCTTCTTGAAGTCTTACTTCGAAAAAGCGGAGGTTCACCAAAACACAAGTATAGTAGCGGTTTCCAACTACATTTAGTCACAGACATACTAATTGAGAGTAGTGCTCTCAATTATACGTCACCCTAACCATCGTTAAGCCTCAGAGGCCCCTTTTTCGTACGATGTTTTTCAACGCTAGTAGTTTCTGCACTCTACTCCGCAATTCACAACCTCGACGATACTTCTGCATCTGTCCCGCCTGATGACCCTTTAAGAGCCAAACAGCAAATTAAAAAAAACAAAATGAAAGGATTGAGCACTATGTATGATCATAAAAGCTTACACATTGTTGAAAAATGACAAAGCAATCCATTAGATGTGAATGGAAAGTGAATGTGGCTGAAGTCGGAGCCGGTCTCCGGACGACTCCGCTTCTGATAAACCATAATACGCGGATATTTTTGCGTTGCTCATATGTCGGAAGTAATGGTTCGTGTGATCCTACGTTGAAAACTTAAGGACATATACATTTGTGACAATTTAATGTTAAATTGTTTATAATAATAATAATAGAATTAAGCCTTACTTTGCGGAGTTTCTAATACAAAAAACAATAATAAATGATTTTTAAGTGTTACTTTAAGTGCACAAATTCACTACCACAATCTCAACAATCCGTAACCGAACTGTCATCAGGAGATAGACTACACGACCAAAAGGCAATGCTTTTTGTAGTGTTGAGTGCGGTGCAGTGTGCATAAATTTCACGAATTCTGCATGAATATGGTATAAACACCTAAACAGGGATTATAGCCAAATTCATTTTTAGTTTTGTTAAATATTTTTTTTTTTTATATGGCGTGTAAGTGTTACTGTTATCTGTTTTTTTTGTATTTACCCAATAATGTTTTTTTTGTGTCCCATAATATCCGATTTCATTGTTCTTAGATTATTTGTCTAAATCAAACTTTGATTATGAAAAGACTAATATTGAATTAAATAATGATTTAAGAAAGTCATCGACCGATACGATATAAAAACAACATCATTCATTTTACTTTGTTTCAGGCGTGTCCACATAAAACTGTCGTAAGAAATATAAACCATAATATATTATATTTGGCATATAAAAGGCTCGCTTATCTAAGGGGTTTGACTGGAAACGAACATAAAGGGTGATCCTCTGTGACAAATACCGTGATATACAGAGCGACAGTCGTAAGGAAAATATTTTTATAAGATGAAACATTATTATTTTTGGGGGCGACGGGATCAGACGGTCGTGTTATGAGTTTTGTGATATCATTCTTTAACGTTTTTTAGCTGACTATAAGCAATAAATACTGAGTTGGATGTATTTATATTTATTCATCCTTACATTTTTATACAGCAGGTACACTACAAAGATAAATTAGTGCTATATTCAGACAATCGTAACGAAAATAGCAGACAATAGGAATGGCACGGAGAGCTGTTTCAGGGCAGGAAACGGCTTAACGATAAACTGTTAATAAAACAAATTAATGTGCGTTAACCCTAAAATTGGACAAGTTCAATGCAGCGGTCGTTACCACTATAGGAAATAACCCGTTCGTGTATTAACATTGAAATCTGTTCGTTGTATTCGGTGTCATTAAATTGGGACGGCAATAGAAAGGGATAGTCGATTTTATTGTTAGACGCAATAGGACGGTTTTGTGTTGCGCTCAGTAGTGGCAACCAATCAAAACATACAAGGAGCATATTGATTCCGAGAAGTGTCGCTGTTAACGTGGAGGCTGAAGTTGAATACATTAGCCAGCGGCGTAATGAAGTCTCGCTGCTTGTAAACAAACATCGGGGAGCGGGCGGTGGCGCGGCGGCGAGGCGTGGTGGTTCCAAGTCGGCAGGCGACATGGCCCGGGGCGCGCGCGCACCCTCGCTTACAGGAATTCTATTTTCACGACAAGCGTCATGTGTTAATTAACTCGCACCTACGATATTGAGATATCTCCGGAGATGCTACTGTTGTTATTAGCTGACGAGAAGGCTTATTGCTCACTGTTCCACGCTGCATACGCTCCGTCTATGTTTACATATACAGTGTTTCAAATAAACACTAGTTTACATCACAAGTAAGATACAGACTGTTCTATAGAAACTTGGAAGTTGTGGGCGTATTTTAAAATGACACTGATTCGATAATAATTGTGATAAATAATAAAACATGGATTCATAATGAACGATACAGGCACTGACTATAGCGCAATTTTGAATTTTGTATTAAAAATTTATAATAATCGAAAATGATCCTTATTGACATGAGTTAAGGCCTAATTTTACCCTGTCAATTATATAAACAATTTTAAGGTAACTACTTACTACTATAGGTTACTACTTACTTTACTTCCTTTAAATAAAAGTATTAAATAAAATTATGAAAGCTAGGAAATCTAAACAGAAGTCACAATTTTCAATTATTTACTACTTATTATACTACTACTAATATGGTTTTGGCCCGCGATTATTTTTGCAAAGACCAGTCCCAAAATAAAAAAGCCTACGTCAATATTCAGCGCCTTATTAATTCATAAAAAAAATTACAGTAACAAATTTGTTCCGCTTGAGCGTCAAAAAAAGCATTAATTATAGTACCTAAAATACAATCTATATTTACAATAATTCAAGTTATTTCTTCAAATATACCAAAAGGGAATCAAACGCCAGACAATAACTTCTAAAGAAGCGAGCATTATTCAACCAAGTTAATTATAAATCATGTGAATTTTCAGTAAATAAACGCTAAAAATAGTAACATCAGTAAACGCAATTTAATAGATTCTGATAGGCGTTACTTAAAAGCCGAGAAGGAAGACAGTAAAACAAATGAACACGTATCACTTATAAAAGACTTTTCGGACGCATTTAGAACTGTTAACGCTTCCATATAATAAAGGAGTCTCAACAAAAGCCCATCAAAAACTGAAGTCATAACAGGAAACGTGATACAGTGGCCGGCGGGGTTTTAAAAATCACCTCTTTCATCATAAAGGCGCGGTGTACAGCAGCTGGCGTACACTTTATGTGGTTTCCGAACGTTCTCTTTAATAATCTTGTTTATTTTCTAAAGTGGAACACCCATCATATAAAGATGCCTCTTAGCGTGTGTCATTCACTCGGCGCCCGCTGTATTGTTATTTTTAATCCCTTGAGCGTATTTTAAATAAATTCCGGCAAAGAAACGTACTAGTATATCTAAACATGTATTATAGATGAGTTTGCACTACTTTTACGTTTTTACTTTCACGAAATTTGATAGCCCGGCGGTGAAACCGTGCGACTCTTTCGTGGAGGTTACGAGTTCAAACCCGGGCAGACACCAAATTAATGTCTAATTGATAATTTCAATTTATCCTACCTTTTCAGTGAAGGAAAACGTCTTTAGGAAACCTGCATATATCTAGAGAATTCTAGGGATATTTGTAACCTGCCAGTCAGGTTTGCAGCGGTATGGTAGGTCTTAGCTCCAATCCTTCTCTCCGAAAACGATGAGAGGAGGTCTATGCCTTGCAGTGGGATCACAGAGCGTTATTTTTGCACTACTTTCAATTTTTCCTATCACATTGTCAAATTATTCATCATATCATCATCATTCATTCAATTCATTGACAAAATTATTTTTCTTATTACATTGTTATAATTATTGTCATTCCAGTTACCTAAGGAAAATAGGGAATCATAATACTCCTATCATTATCCTACATTTTTGGTGGCTATATTAGCCCTAACTTCTTAAATATTGTTCCTGCGGATTAGCCGTGGAAGCATAACAGATAGAACTGATAGAAAGACAGACAGACTTTTGTATTAGTATAAGTATGGATGCATTAATATTACTTTTGCAAATTAATTTTCCTCTAAGATAAACCGAGCAAAAGATATATTACCATTAAATATCCTATGACACTCGTATCATGCAAATGGAATACTGCGACGAATGGCCCATAAAATTTGCCATTTCTTCTGTTTACGATAACCATGGTTTTATAAAATTTTATTACCTGCTGCGGAATGCTGCTTTAGTATTTGTTTTATTGTGTTATTAAAATTTCTATATCAATATCCCAATCTTTTCAAAACCATAATTTGAGTAATTAATATAAATGAAAATTAATAAAAAATATTTAATTTATAGATGACTTTGATATTTTCAAATGTCTAAGTAATGCTCATTTTTTAAAGCCATATGTGTGTAGAAACAAAGATGCAACGAAAGAAATCTCTGTTCTCAATGTACTTAGGAAGAAATAATAAAATAATGATTTGTAGTTTTTAATTGTACCAATAACAAAGAACTCTATACGTCATTGAAAGTTTTTTCTGTTTACTGAACTTTATAGCAATAATCATAATCACAATTTAAAGTATAACTGTTATAAAATAATTATAAGATTTGCATGTAGCATTTTAATTCTAAATCTAAAATGATAAAACCTTCCCCTTAAGGTTAGACTTTTATGAACGTATTAGCTGTGCCAGCACCTTGGCCCGTATGGAAATCAGTGTGTCACAATTTTTAAACATAAAAGTAGTTATCTTGAGCTAATTATAAGAGATTTTTGAATAACTTTCACCGTTTACTTAGCACACACAAGGAAAGCTTTAAATTTTGCCGTTTTCGCAATATTTTTATTGTTGCTCCTCTCCTATCTATCTTAACGTGATGTTATATAGCCTATATATAGCCTTCCTTGATAAAGAGCCTATCTTACCCTTAAATAATTTTTCAAATCTGATTGTAGCCAATCTTAAGATTTTAATGTGCATGTTCTAGAATAAAATAAACACAACCACAGAAATTTGTAATTAATGTTAGCAATATTTTGCAGCGATCTCATTAATTACAATAATAGTACGACCTTCCTGAACTGTAATCTAACATTAAGAAGAAATGTGATAAAAAGAGAATGACGGGCTGTTACCGCGAATTAGTCATTTTGGCAGCGAGTCAAACGAGTCAAATTAAATTATAGCTTTTGCTAAAAATTTTTAGCTATTGTATTGTTGTATCATCAGAAATTAATATGTTTAAACGAAATTTACATTTCTATGTAACTATATATAAGTACTTTATGTCGTGTGGTCTGGCTGAGTAGAATAGACTACCCTCATTTCTTACCGAGGTATCGTAAAAGGCGACTAATGTAGGCCTACCCTCCATCTGGTATCCGACTGTGTAGAATACCACCCTCTTTCTTACCGAGGTATCTTAAAATACGACTTGGGTAAGTTAGTAATAAGACTTGTGCCGGTCGTAAACTTCGAAGCAAAATCATGTGATAACATGTTTATAACTGGCTTTCGACTGGCCCGTTGGCGCAGTGGGTAGTGATCCTGCCTTCAGCTCTGCGGGTCGCGGGTTCGATTCCCGCCGAGGGCCAACATTTCTATAAAAAGAATTTGTTGGCCTTTGAGCCTGGGTGTATATTTGTATTTATGTATGTATTTAAAAAATATATAAGTATATTCACCAGTTGTCTGTCTACCATAACACAAGTATTAAGTTACTTACTTTGGGGACGGACGACCGTGTGTGTAAGTGTCCCATATATTTATTATTTATATTTATTTATTATTATAACACTTAGAGTGGGATAAGGGCAGGAAGATGATGATGATGATATGGGTACATTATATAAAGGGCCAGTTTACTCCTTATTACATTAATTTTGTGATTCATGCGATAACTTTAGGCAAAGTTTTTTTAAACTAAGAAACTCTAAGTCATAGCTATCTTGTGAGTTCTCAAATTAAATAAAAAGAATATAGAGTGCAAGTTAGGTCCGAATGAGTAACTTAGTCCAAAATTTTGATTTTCAAATTTAGGTCATCATTAGGCTATAAGAGTATTTTTTAGCACTGAAAGATTGGCAGTAAGATATTATTTATATTATTCGTTTAAACTAAAATTTTTAAATTTTTACTAGTTCGTGTATAGCCTTGACCTATATTTGTTTAAGCATTGATAAAACTAAAACGTAGAATATAGAATTTAAAACAATTTTTTACTGTAAATTACAAAACAGAACTGGTTTTACCTTAAGTTTTGCATATCAGTGTTAAATAAGGAAGTGCAAATACTATAATACGTCCAAAAACAACAGTCTCGCCAATTTATCGCAATTGGACAGTTGTAATATGTTACTTATTTGGTTTGGTATTACTACTATGCTTCTTTGTATGCTAAATTTTGTTTGACAAAGAAGTTTTTTTCTTAACATTACTGAAATATTATCGCAGTTTCATAATTTAATTGCCTTTCTTATCTAAAACGACGTGAAGCAAACAATCAAATATAATTGAATTTACAATTTTTTAAACTAAATTGATTCAATTGTTTAATGCTTAAAAGAAGGCTGAAGCCTTCTTACTTCAACAAATGTAACGATGTTAATGAAAATAAAAGATTTTTTTTATTTTTTTTTTATTGTTTATTGCATATTTAATATCATCATCTTCCTGCTCTTATCTCACTCTAAGTGAGGTCGGCACAACATGTTATAAACATGCTGTCACATGATTTGGCTGCGTTTTTACGACCGGCCGCCTGCCTGACGTCAACTAACCTCTGTCATATTTTACGACACCTTGGTAAGAAAGAGGGTGGTCTATTCTACTAATCCGGATACCACACGGTAGGTCAACTTATCTTAGTCGCCTTTTACGACACCTCGGTAAGCAATGAGGGTGGTACTATTCTATTCAGCTGGATACTACACGGCGTTGTTAATTGCATATTTAATATGCCAAGTACAATTTAAAAATATGCCAAGGTCTCTTCCTTCGTCAGAAAGAAAGATTATAACTTAGATTCGACAAGCTATTCCAAGCGGATTGACGTGTATTTTTTTAAATATATCTCATTATAATATTAGTTTATTGGAGTCCTAGTGAAAGTTTTAATAAGCAAGCGAAGACAGGAAACATATTCAAGTCTTCTAATTTTCTATAATTACATTTTTTAATCATTATATTCATTTTCACCAATTTGTTGAGATTAACATCGCGTTGAAAAATATTGTGTTGTTAACATTCTCGTCGAGATGAGGTCGAATTTTGGCACTGAAAAAAATATAAAGTGGGGCAATTTTATAGTCGTCAAGACAAAAGTTGTATGACAGCGAATAATTGATTAGGATGGCAGCTGTCGTGGGCAGAACTGCGATCGCTGAGACAGATTCTCAACAATCAGTACTAAAATCATTAGTCATGATTAATTGAAACATTATTTAAATTATATATTTGAAGTTAACCCACCGTGTGGTATCCGGCTGAGTAGAATAGACCAACCTCATTTCTTACCCAGGTGTTGTAAAAGGCAACTAAGGTAAGTCGACCCGCGGTGTGGTATCTGGCTGAGTAGAATAGACCAACCTCATTTCTTACCCAGGTGTAGTAAAAGGCAACTAAGGTAAGTCGACCCGCGGTGTGGTATCCGGCTGAGTAGAATAGACCAACCTCATTTCTTACCCAGGTGTCGCAAAAGGCAACTAAAGTAAGTCGACCCACCGTAAGGTATCCAGTTTAGTAGAATAGACCACCCTCTTTCTTACCAAGGTGTCGTAAAATACGACAAAGGTAAGTTGACGTCAAGTAGGCGGCCAATCGTAAAATGCCTAGCCAAATCATGTGACAACATGTTTATAACATGTTGTGCCGACCGACTTAGAGTGGGATAAGGGCAGAAGAATATTGATATTTTAAGGTACGAGTATCACCTCAACTGTTGATTCAGCTTAATAGAACTAACTGACGCACCAAGAAATCAAGTACAATCTGAAATTGTAATTCCGAATTTAATTTAAATTTAAATTGGAAATACTTATGCTTATAGATAGATAGATAGGTAGGTAGGTAAATAAAAATTCTTTATTGCACACACATTACATAACACAAGGTACAAGAAGAAAGAAACAACTAAAGAAGCATAAGGCGTGCAAAGGCGGTCTTATTGCTAAAAGCAATATATACGCTCAAAAATCTAACAGATATCTTAAGTAATAATAATAAACTAGTTTAAACATATAAAGAATATTGAAGATTTGTGACTAATCTCATATAGAGGCAATAACTGAAAGAAAATAAAGCAAATAAGCTTTTCGCTTTTGTTTCATTTCGCAAAAAAGGATGAAGGATAATTACAATTTTGACGTAAACTTTGCCCATTTGCTTTTTCCGCAACATTTATTCGATACGACGGAGATTATTATTTGTATCACTATCAGTTTTTTGCGACTTGTTACAATTTTGCAGATAAATTATACATAACTTTGAATATAACATTTTTTTTCTTTTAACTTTATAAATAGGTATGATATATCTAAACTTATAATATAATGAGAATATTATTTTGCTATAAAAAAATTATATATTGCTATTCGCGATAAAAGAAAATATATGTAATGCTAAATGTGGAGTGTACTATTCGTTCTCATACCTGATACATGCAGAATTTGTAAGAACTCATGCACTACCCGACACCGGTAACACAATAATACACAAGCACTGCACACATTCACCAGCACAATCTCAACAATTGTTTCGCCCCGTAACCGAAGCAAAGCAATAAATTCTTATTATAAAAGTTATCTTCTTAATTTCGGATGCTTTGATGACCAAGAAGTTGAGACGCGTAAATTATAAAGATGTTTTTGATTCTCCAACTCTGTTACACGTCCTACTTCCTACTTAATATTATAAATGCAAAAATTTGTGAGTATGCATGTTTCTTTCTCTTTTACGGCGAATCCTCTGCACCAATATCGACGGAATTTGGCACAATAATTACTTACACTGCAATAACATATAGGCTATAGAAATTCTGTTAATTGTATAGGAATAGTATGTCATTGAAATGAAATGAAATGACATTGAAAAGTGCCGTCTATTTTCAAACTATCACACGACAACTGTCCACGCAATCGAAGTTGCGGGTAAAAGCTAGTATGTCATATGTGATGAGTTACTGAACAGGGACTATATGTACAGACAAACAGGAGCGCCATTATAAGTTCTTTTTTACAGCTTCAAACAAGCATGATACCATTGACTTCTGTGACGATCAGAACACAAGCAATAGACATATCAAGGAATGACTTGTACGAATGAGTGTTCAGATAATAAACACGTACTAATTCCTCGTTGAATAGTGGGGCTATTAAAATAAAGATTTAAATTATGGTACGTCAGATTTTATTTATGTCGCAACAATTTATAGTGCATGGATGCGTGACGTCGCGGCACTGGGCGGGCTGCTCGGTGCGCGGGCGCATCGCCGACACGCATATGACACTGCGTTGATAGTTATATTTTCCAGACGATTTATTATATTATAAGAACGCCGGGCGTGCTGTTAATACTCTTCCAGATTCATAAATAGTAGTCATTTTATTTTGATGTCATACAAGACATGTGACGACATGTATAATTGTTCAAAGGTGCCCCTAACATCATAAGCTATTTCAGTCAAAACATTTCAATGTTTTATTAATTTGTTAGTAGAAAGGGCAACGATGTTAATATCAATTTAATATGTTACAAACTTTAAAGTTCAGGGTAAGGCATGTTTGTTTTTGTGGTACAATATGTTTAAGCCTAGCAACCTCTTTTATTGGAAAAGAGTTATACTGAACTAAAATACTAGTTTTTCGATGCAGTTATATGTTTGGGATTGATTTACTCGCGGTGACAGAGATTTATATGTCGTAGTTGGGAAATATATAATATTTCTTAATTATGTGTTTGTTATTACGTTAATTTGCAGTCGCAATACGATTACATAAGAAAGTTCTAGATTTCTAGAGAAAGAAATTCTTATAACTTGGTCTACAACATCGCTTTTCTGGCTTCCACCGTGGTGTATTATCAGTCTATCATTAAGCTGTACTAATAATTCTTATAAAAATCTGTCAATTCATCATTAATTACCACCATATGGACCACCACTAAATAAGCATCAAAAATATTTATTATATTTTTTGTATGTTAGTGAGAACACAAAAAGGATTATATTCGAGAGCAACATGCTATTGATAAGCGGAAAATTTATGTTAAAAATAGCTAGTTCCATTTTCAAATTTCCAATACTATTTGCTATACTTATATTTACTAAGTATCGCCAGTATAATTATTTGGTGGTAGAAATTTATTACAATTCAAATCCGTTGTATCCTCTATACGTATGTACATCTCATAACAGCAAACCAGTTCGTTCAATAAACATAATTCTTTTCAGTTTTCCGACGCGCAAATCAGAATCTTAACTGATGTAACGTCACTTCAGCGGTCGCATAAAGACAATAAAGCGATTCATGAAACAAAAGGCAAACGCTCTGTTGAAAACAGAATTAATGATAATGAAAGAAACATTAAAACACTTACTTTATGATATCTCTGATGTTTTTATATGTAACGAGGTCATTGATTTTCTCATGAATCCAATATTGAATACAAGAAACATCTGGACATTTTAACTGTTTTAATATTCACAAGCGTATATCTACAATAATATTTAAATCACCTTAACTTGTATTTCCAATCTATTAAGTTATCTTGTATGTCCAATTTAATCAATAGAACATAATTTGCAACTTCGACAGGTTACTGCATAATTTCCCTTAACATAAAAATAATCAGGATAGGTTTGATAAAGCTTTTCATAAAATTCACAATTAATAGATGACGTTCTGGCTTATCACTGCATATCGCTCGGTATAGCTCGGTATAGACCGAACACATTGAGTACTTAAAACACATTTTGTATGACATGCATATATACATTTATCATACAAAATGTGATCATAGTCGGATCGCGACTGACATCGCAACATTCGGTAACATACAAAATATAATTAAGATAATATCTACAAAATTAAAGGAATTCGCTGAAAAAGCTTGTGGACTGGCCAGAGAGGGGATAGTATGTAGAGGGAATTGCAGGTAGATCTTGATGTGAAATCTTGATCTGCAACTAAATATAAACTGTCTTTCGAAAAAATATAGAGAAAATAGTAGTGCGCGAGTTAAATCGTGCAACGACTCTGTCGCATGTGCTTCATTTCAGAAGCTATTATTTAACTTTATTTGTATGTATGTTTGTATGTGAAGGATATTTGCAAATTAAATTTGATTCACTCCCCGATGGTGTCCGATTGAGCTGTAATTTTACATACTCCAGTCCCAATAATGCATGTTCATTTATTTATTTATTTGGATCACTAATATAAGAAACAGTAACAATATTAATAATATAATAGCGGAAAAAAATGTATTTACAAAAATTACAGTATTTCTCTACTCCGTATTGAATGTTATTATACTTACAAACCTTCCTCTGGAATCACTCTATCTATTCAAAAAAATCGCATCAAAATCTGTTGCGTAGTTTTAAAGTTTTATGCATACATAGGGCTAAGGCTATATGGACAAAGAATGCGACTTCACTACATATTATAAAACAAAGTCCATATTTCCGTATGTACGCATAAAACTTTAAAACTACGCAACAGATTTTGATGCGATTTTTTTGAATAGATAGAGTGATTCCAGAGGAAGGTTTGTAAGTATAATAACATTCAATACGGAGTAGAGAAATACTGTAATTTTTGTAAATACATTTTTTTCCGCTTACATTGCAAACGCTGGCTAAACCCTACGAGATTTATCAAAATAATGTACTAAGTATTTGTACACCTTGAAAAGGTCTACAGAAAAGTCCGCGATAGTATATGTCTATCTCTTGTGGATAACCCACTATAGCATTTTTTGTCATTTACTTTTTACGAAAAATAATGTCTTATTTTTGAAGCAATTTTTATACAATACAGCATTAATCCTTATCCAATTAAGTACCTTAAATAAATTGTTGATTTAATATAGACCAATATGGCCGTTTACAGCATGTAATTTAAGTGAACATTTTCGGAGATATTACAGATTTAAAATGCCGTGAGGACGTCGCGCTTCGCCCTATAACACTTCGACTTTAGCAGCGATGTCGCTCTTTCAAGAGTTTGTTTGAAGACATTCTGTAATTAATTGTAAAAATAAAATACATAGGGAAAATGTAAAAGTAAATTAGTAAAAATGTACTATATGAATTTAGATATTCCAAAGATAGCAGGAAATCTTCTTGGTATAGGGAAAGGAAATTGTTTTTCTCCTAATTTAACGCTTGCGGGCCACGGGCAGTAATGAATAAATCAAACTACTGGATCAATTTTAATCACTTTTTTTACACTGACTGACATGAGATATATATTTTATACCCGTGCGAAGCAGGGGCAGGCCGCTAGTTAAATATAAAATATAATATCGAAGTAGTAGAAAAGAACCTGTGTATAGGACAGTGTGGCATATTTCATATCGCGTAATGGAGAATTTACAAGCTGTCGGAGCGAAATGACTCCCAGAGGTGGCCGCGACTCCTCGCCGCGTACAGTTCAACAGAAAAATGTTAAACGTGTAAAATAATGTTACAAATCAATATACGAAAGAACAAGTGAGTGAAAATTTTGGGAAGTTGTTTTGTAATTGTCGCAACGATGGTTACAAAGAAGCTTTTCTATAATTTTACTTAATAAATACATTACAACTTTTATTACATTTTTTAACAATTTACAGCTGGTAATTATAAATGGAGTTCTTAGTACACGTGACTGTACTAGAGCAGTGACGTAGTTTTACCTTTACAAAGTGTCTATTTAGTCAAGGCCCAAAATATATTGTTTACTAACAAACTTACTATTTTTTCACTATAATTCTATAGTTTGTATATTTTTTGTGTTAATATGAAATATTTTTTTAACTACTAATTTAAATCGAAATAACAAGAATCTATAAAACGAATATAAATATAGTATTCATCATTATTTAGTTTAATACTGCTATATAAGATGTATAAAAACATTTAAGTTTGTTAGCTAGTCTACTCAATGAAAATAATTATAATATGGTTTTACTTAAAATTTTCTATTCTTGAAACATCCCTTTTATAAGTGTAAAAATAAAGTAGTTTGACTACAAAACAGTATCTGTATCAGGAAGTTATATATAAAATAGAGTGCAAAGAACAGATAATTAATTAAATAAAAAACCAAACGCTAATTTTCAGTTGCACATTTATACGAGCGGGTCGTGTAACGCAAAATGTTCCCCGAGCGTCCAGCGCGTAGCCAACATTATTATTTATGTGCTGGAGAAAGTACATTTATAACAATATTACGGCTGACCGCGCCCGCCCTCCAAAATGATTTTCCTATTTCCCGAAGATTGCAGGTGTATTATATTTCATGATCGTTATTTATGGCAAGACTTTTATTACAAATGCGTGCGATGTCTCTATTCCTTCTTCTTTTATTGGCATTGAAATATTTGATTCATTGTCGCCATTTTTTATTTATTCTGCTTTATTAATAATACAAGAAGTTTTTCCCAATAAAGCATATAATGACTTTGGGATCCGATTATGATGGATTTGTTGCTTACTATGGGCCTATTATGGACCTTCCATCTTAACCCCGAATAGTCTCAGTTTGCCAATCCCCACTTACCACCTAATAACAGATGACGATAAGCATTTTACAGGAAGTCTGTGCATCTATGCTGCATAAAATCATATGACATGGAAATGCCTTGAAATGATGTTCGTTGAGCAGTGAACGTAGTGTTTTTTTATAAATGCATCATTTATACTCTTTGATAATTGATGAAATTAATAAGAAAAATGGTTTATTTAATACAAGCACTACACACATTCACTACGACAATATCAATGATCCTTTCGCCCTGTAACCGAAACATCGTCAAGAGGTCGATGAATCTTTATCCAAGGATATCATCTTAAGGGAAATACAGTTGACTATCATAGATCTTATTGTTATTACGTGAGACTTTGTAAGCGTTTATTGCGATATTTTTTATTCAAATATACCTGAATCTAACCTTCTAAGTTTATTAAAAATCTCGTGTGACTTTTAGCTTCTCAATGATGTCGACTGACTTGATAGAAGAAAATTGCAAAGCTTTGCGCTTTTGTCGTGGAGTCTATCTCCTGAAGATGCTTCGGTTACGGGGCGAAACAATTGTTGAGATTGGGGTGGTGAATATGTGCAGTGCTTGTTTATTGTTGTGTTATCGGTGTCAGGTAGTGCATGGGTTCTTACATATTCTGCATTTATCAGGTATGAGAACGAATAGTACACACTTCATTTGACTGGCATACATTTTTGACTGGCCCGTTGGCGCAGTGGGGAACATTTTCTATAAATGAATTTGTTGGTCTTTGAGCCTGGGTGTATATTTGTATTTAAGTATATATTTAAAAATATATAAGTATACTAGCGGCCTGCCCTTGCTTCGCACGGGTATAAAATATATATCCCATGTCAGTCACTGTAAAAAAATGATTAAAATCGATCAGGTAGTTTTGATTTATTCATTACTGCCCGTGGCCCGCAAGCGTTAAATTTGGAGAAAAACAATTTCCTATCCCTATACCGAGACGACTTCCTGCTATCTTTGGAATATGTATTTTATTTTTACAATTAATTACAGAATGTCTTTAAACAAACTCTAAAAGATTCAAAGTGCTATAGGGTGAAGCGCGGCGTCCTCACGGCATTTTAAATCTGTAATATCTCCGAAAATGTTCACTTAAATTGCATGCTGTAAACGGCCATATTGATCTATATTAAATCAACAATTTATTTAAGGTACTCAATTGGATAAGGATTAATGCTGTATTGTATAAAAATTGCTTTAAACATAAGGCATCATTTTTCGTAAAAAGTAAATGAAAAAAACTGCTATTGTGGGTTATCCATAAGAGATAGATATATACCATCGCGGACTTTTCTGTAGACCTTTTTAAGGTGTACAAATACTTAGTACATCATTTTGATAAATCTCGTAGGGTTTAGCCTGCGTTTGCAATGTAAGCGGAAAAAAATGTAATTATTTACAGAAACCTCAAAAATTACAGTATTTCTCTACTTCGTATTGAATTTTATTATACGTACAAACCTTCCTCTGGAATCACTCTATCTATTAAAAAAAACCGCATCAAAATCTGTTGCGTAGTTTAAAGTTTTATGCGTACATACGGAAATATGGACTTTGTTTTATAATATGTAGTGATTCTGCTCTATCAAAAAGGGCTGTCTTCAAAACAGTTCCTTGAACGATTCTCAGGATGTTTTACCATACCGATATCAAAACATATTTCGCGCGAATTAACAATTTAGTTTCATTGGAATAGAATTGTATCCTATTTAATTTATTCTTATATTAGGTATATATTTTGTATAAAAAATATATATAAAATGATATTCAATTGCTAATATTGCTAAGATAAATTGCTTGCATCATTTATATCATTTCAATGACTATTTGCTGTTTAGTCACAAAGTGATATATGTGTTTTTAAAAAAAATTACTGGGATACTTGTTATTTATAAGATACAATGTATCAAAGATAGCTCACCGATATATTATTTGGTAGCGGTGTATTCCCCGATGATAGATATATCTTTCAGTTGGGCGAGAGTCCGTCTTACGAGGCTCGCGGGATCGGCCGTCGCTCAACTCCATAACCAATAACCATAAATTATTCTATCAAAGGACACAATAATAAAACGATACCTATGTTTCATTCATTGTAGAATTCGGCTGTATCCAAATATTATAACACTGTAAAAGTGTTTTATTATCTGCCGTTGGTTGTATAAAATATAAAAGTATATTGCAATCGCTTTTGAAATGATTCCATGTTATTTTATGCAACCACATGACTTATTCATTTATTATACTACAGTTTCTAGTTTTTTTTATATTAATTGTATTTATACCAATAATTTCATATAAAAGTAGGATATAGGATTCTATAAAGTATTCAACCAAATTAATACGGACCATTATTTAAACCAAGATGTGATATCCTAGCGGTCAGACCGTGCGACTCTTTCGAGAGGGTTACGAGTTCAAACCCCGGGCGGGGTTTTGTGATACGTGTTATGACTTGCCCTACATGTATTAGGTATGTGAATATTGCCTGCTTCATGCACTTAGCATTACATAGATTCTCTTAACAAACGCGGATTATAGCAAAATAATTGTAAAAATAACTTCTGAACAAATTATGATCACAAATTATTGTCACTGAAAAGTGGTAAATAAATTATCTGGAATCAATCGCTGTATCAGTGGGTAGAGAATATTTAAAATTCATGGAATTATGTTTATTATCTTAACTGACTCAGCAAAATACTTTCTTAAAGCAAAATATTTCAAAACATCGCGCGGCTATCGTTTATTTTTACCTGAAGCCCGCGATCCCGCACATCTCTCCCTATTAAATTTTGTTTGCATTTATTTTAAAGGTGCGACGTTCGAGGAGATGTGGTATGTGAAAAATTACACCTCAGTCCAATATTTATGGGTGATATTCGGCAGCGGTTCCTTTGTGAGATGAGGGTGTATAAATAACATCTCTTATCGCGTGGGAGCTAACCCTTAAATTGGATTTATTTTAATTATTTATTGACACAATTATATATTTGTCATTTTAGGCAATTTAATATTGTTTTTTTATTCTGTTTATAAACTGTATATGTTCGATGTAGGTTTGGTGATTTTATCTAATTCCAATGAAGTATAAATTATTGTTTATAAATTTTGTTGCATAGTAAAACTAATGTAGACCAACCCTCATTTCTTACCGAGGTATCGTAAAGATAATAAAAGGTAGCGGGCTGAGTAGAATAGACCACCCTCTTTCGTGCCGAGGTGTCGTAAAAGGCGACTTAGGTAAGTTGAACCACCGTGTGGTATCTAGCTGAGTAGAATTGACCACCTTTATTTCTTACCGAGGTGTTGCAAAAGGCGACTAAGTTAAGTTGACGTTAGGCTGGCGGCTGGTCGTAAAATACGTATTCAAATCATATTACAACATGTTTATAACACGTGCTGATCACACTTATGGACAGGATAAGGACAGGAGAATTATGAATAAAACTAATGTGTCGTATACATAACTAGCGGCCTGCCCTTGCTTCGCACGGGTATAAAATATATATCCCATGTCAGTCAGTGTAAAAAAAATGATTAAAATCGATCCAGTAGTTTTGATTTATTCATTACTGCCCGTGGCCCGCAAGCGTTAAATTTGGAGAAAAACAATTTCCTCTCCCTATACCAACACGATTTCCTGCTATCTTTGGAATATCTAAACTCATATAGTACATTTTTACTTATTTACTTTTACAATTTACCTATGTATTTTATTTTTACAATTAATTACATAATGTCTGTAAACAAACTCTAAAAGATTCGAAGTGCTATAGAGCGCGGCGTCCTCACGGCAATTTAAATCTGTAATATCTCCGAAAATGTTCACTTAAATTACATGCTGTAAACGGTCATATTGATCTATATTAAATCAAAAATTTATTTAAGGTACTCAATTGGATAAGGATTAATGCTGTATTGTATAAAAATTGCTTTGAACATAAGGCATCATTTTTCGTAAAAAGTAAATGAAAAAAACTGCTATTGTGGGTTATGCATAAGAGATAGATATATACCATCGCGGACTTTTCTGTAGACCTTTTTAAGGTGTACAAATACTTAGTACATCATTTTGATAAATCTCGTAGGGCTTAGCCTGCGTTTGCAATGTAAGCGGAAAAAAATGTAATTATTTACAGAAACCTCAAAAATTACAGTATTTCTCTACTTCGTATTGAATGTTATTATACGTACAAACCTTCCTCTGGAATCACTCTATCTATTAAAAAACCGCATCAAAATCGGTTGCGTAGTTTTAAAGTTTTATGCGTACATACGGAAATATGGACTTTGTTTTATAATATGTAGTGATTATGAACGTATTTATTATGAATTTTATTTTGTATGAATATTAACAATTACTAAGTGAAGACCTTATGACCAGACGTTACATAAGCAGTTATTTAAGCCGAATCGAAGATCTTTAAATTCATAGTAACTCACGTCCCAGTTTTATTTAAGTTACTACGCATTTAAATCTTTCTAGCAATGATATCAAAATGTTAGGTAATTAACATTAAAATTGGTCGGTACCTGTGGTAATAGATAGGGAGTAAATCCCAAATAAGTTTAAGACTTAAGTTTTTTAAGAGTTTAATTATGTGCGCGTATCCTGTACATTCCAATGATCTACATAGTATTCCAACAGCTTCATAACATCGCTGACCGTAAAGCAAGTGGTGGTGTGTGTTATCTAACAGCAGTGTTTGGGGCACGAACAGTTAGTTTAGTTTAAAACGTCTAGTTACTAAGTGGCCATTTTTAAGCCCCTAGAACTCCGTTAAACCTCATAATTCATTTTTTTAGAAATTAGATCAGTTTAATGTTAAGATTGTTCAAAACTGCATAACAAGAGAGTTGTCACTATCACACAAATTTAAATTCAAATATAAATTTTCCTTATTAATCAAAACTTGTAAACAAGTGCTTCTAAATGGTCAACTCTACTGTTGTTACGGAAAGCTGTATAACCAACAATAAAATCTTTTCAAAATACAATTCCTATAGCTAGTTACATTTTGTCATTGCTATCGTGCATAAGGTCAAAGAGTAGTTATCTCCCATACATTCCCATCATTTATGTAATTATTAACAGTCAGCTATCTGTATCGGATTCTTTGTAACAGTTTCTTCAAACTGCTGTAACGGCAAAGCCAATACACTATACTGTATCAGCTATACATAAATTCTATTCATCTACTATAAATAAATCTGTTACAGGTACTTCAAATAAATTAAATAAAACCAATTTACAAGTCACGGCTCCCTTTAATGAGAGCATACGTTATAAACAGTTTTTTTATTTATCCGTGTACCCTTTGCTACGTCCGTAATCTCTATTTCGTCGACCTACCATCATAAACACTTCAGGTTTATCTGCGCGTTTACCTTTACGTTTAAATAAATAAATGATGGTCGGTAAAGTTGTTTATTTTTATCTATAATCGCAGAGTATGACTATAAATTAGTTCTATATTTAAAGGCGCGTTGTTTTGCATACAGCCATGCCGTCTGCACATGCGTGCGACATCAATCTCAATTCTGAAATATTTTTCCGTCTGCGACAAGCCGTGGCGCGCTTGTTCTCTTATCCGATTTTTTATCCCTAACAAAAATAAAGAAACTATAACATTTTTTTATTAGCCGTATAGTTTCTGTTACTCTTATATATGGCCCCGCTGTGCTTTAATTGCCCGCTTTGTGTCAAATTTCGTCAATATTGGTCCAGCGGATTAGCCGTGAAAGCGTAACAGGCATAAAGACAGACCGACTTTCGCATTCATAATATTAGAATGTATTGCCTATATTTGGTATTCTATACTATAGATGTACTATTTTTTGGAGATCCATAATACAAAAGTAATATTTTATTTTTCTGCTACAATCCACGAAAAATTAAACAGAAAATAACTAGTGGGGTTTGAACCCAATAACTACGTGCCTAGATTGGCTGATGTGACGCTTTGCGATTATGTCGAGGTCTATCTCCTGATGAATGCTTCGGTTGTGGGGCGAAACCATTGTTGAGTTTGTGTTGGAGGTGGTGGTGGAGGTTTGTAATGCACTTATGTTTAGGAACCCTGCATGTATCAGGTATGAAAACAGATGATCCACTCTACTCTAAGCATTATATATATTTTTTCTATTTACTTTATCTTATAACAATAATTTTATTTTTACTTTTGTATATTTATTATGTTCCACTTTTGATTATTAGACTATCCATGGGAGGCATTATCGAGGGGAACATGATTGACGGCCTCAAGAAATTTCATTTTGCGGCTCGTTGAAGTCGAGGACATGTCGATAACGCGTCGTGGTTCTAGAATGGTCCTCGATGGAATCCTCAATGACGCTGTATTGTTACACTTATGATACGGTTCATTTAACGTGTTTTTGACTATAGTTCACTAAATATTGAAGAGTCACTTTATATCGGTATATTACCAAAATACAGAAATATCATAAGAAGTATTCTATTTAATTAATAGTATAATTGGGTTTAAATTTACACTTAGCTGTCCCGCCTCGCATTGCTGTGGCTCAGTCTGCTTTCGAATTAAAAAGATCTCAACAGTTAAAAAGTGCTCCAATCACCGCGAAACTTTACAGAGTCCTCCGCTAGGTCATTCTAAAGATTTCCTGAATTTCATTAAAATAGGTCTTCCCTTTTTGGAGTCTACACAGTGTATACAGACAAACATTCATTTTTATATTATTTTTTAATTAGTTATTACGGTGAAATATGCATCTGTCAAATATTTATTATTGATAGTAAATCTAAATGTATTAATTTTTTTATTTATATATTTTTCTTTTTTTAACACTTTATAAAAGACCAGTATGTAACCGACTTTAAACTCCAATTTGACCCACTTTGAAGGGACAGATTTGATTCATATATTTTACACTTGTCAAGAACTAATGACAAAAAAAAGTAACTTACGACCTGTTGCTATCCCACCGCTAGGTATAGGTAGGTCTCTCCTCTCCGTTTTTGAAGAGAAGGATTGGAGCTAAGACCTACCACGCACCTCCAATGTGGACTGGCAGGTTTCACATATCCCTTTACCGAAAAGCGTGTGATAAATTGCAATGATTAATTAGACGCATAAATTTTAATAGAAAAACTCATTGGTGTCTGCCCGGGCTTGAACCCATGTTCGTCTCTAGAGATTCACAAGGTCGCACCGCTGGGCTATCACAGCTTATTGTCAATGACAAAACAATAAGACAAAAATATTACTTTTAAAAAAATTTAAAAATGTGAATTTTTAAACAACAGTGCTCTCCAAATTAGACTGCAGCATCGAATTCCTAGACATGATAGGAATGTTCTTAGAGTCACGTGTATGCCTTTTATATAAAAAAAATATATATTAGATATATTTTAAGTTTTAAGAGCTGCAAGTATGACGGAATAACTTTATCGGAATTTTAACTCAGCCCGCCACTAATGCTCAACTAAACATATCGATTTAATAATTTTAACTAACACATATTAAGATATTGTAAACATACATCTTTGATAGATTGTATAGCTTTTCAGCTCTAACCAACATACTGATGACAGTATGATTTCGCTACCTAGATTATCGAACAATGTTACATCCACAGTTTTATTACACTTAACAACAAAACAGACCTACATCAAGTAAGGACAAATCGTAATACGACATTTTTGTGCTTATTCAAGTGTCATATAATTTTGCATACAATATTTTGTTGGGAGAAATAACAGTCGGTGACAGTGGAATTTAATAATGACAAAATAATACAAGGCAAGTTTAAGGGCAGCCCTTTCTGCTGTCCGTCATACGGAGCTCTATTCATGCACGTAATATTTCTGATATTTGCCGACCGCCTAACAACTGACTAATTTATTCGAGAGTAGTGGACAAAAATATTTACATGCAAAAAATTCTTATATCTATATATATGTATATATATCCTCCTGCCCATATCCCACTCTAAGTGGGGTCGGAACAACATGTTTAAAACATGCTGTAACATGATTTGACTGCGTTTTTACGACTGGCCGCCTGCCTGACGTCAACTTAACTTAGTCGCCTTTTGCAACACCTCGGTAAGAAATAAAGGTGGTCAATTCTACTCAGCTAGATACCACACGGTGGTTCAACTTACCTAAGTCGCCATTTACGACACCTCGGCACGAAAGAGGGTGATCTATTCTACTCAACCGGATACTACACGGTGGGTCAACTTACCTTTGTCGCCTCTTACGACACCTCGGTAAGAAATGAGGGTGGTCTATTCTAATCAGCGGGATACCACACGGCGGGTTGACTTACCATAGTCGCCTTTTACGACACCTCGGTTAGAAATGAAGGTGTTTTAGTTAGCCATATACCTACACATGGCTAAACAAAAATTCTTATATTTATAACGAACAAAAATATACTCATAATTTTTAGGATTAGTTTTAAAACTGTATTTTTACACTCTACAAAACATATACGTTCCTATTATATCATCACTAGCGTAATTTATGATTAGTTGTTATGAAGTGTCGTCACTTGTAACAGACATAGGACAAGTTTTTATTTTCTTAATATCACTGTAATATTTATTTATTGATCTTGCATAAATTTGAAATTGTACTTGAATCCTAATAAGGTAAATTAAATACATAAAATAAATTATCCATCATACTTTACTCGAACTCGCAGGTGTTAACTAAAATCAAAATAATAATATTCGTATATTTTTGTTTCCTTTCAAAACTCCCCAGAGTTATATTCTTTATCGTGTCCTTATTCTTCAGCAATATTGAAAGGGCTAATTTCAATTACACAAAGTTTAAA
Source organism: Morpho achilles (assembly GCA_947086495.1). Lineage (NCBI taxonomy): Eukaryota > Metazoa > Arthropoda > Insecta > Lepidoptera > Nymphalidae > Morpho > Morpho achilles. The sequence continues at coordinate 11,058,851 of CAMTZB010000007.1, read as the reverse complement.
GATCAGATATGATCCAGTCACATTGCACTGGAATTAGAACGTTTATTTTTGCAGAACTCCATCAAAGTTAAAACTTCACACAATTATTATAACATTACCTTTTTCTAATCAAGTTTCGTTCATTTTTCGTCTAAAATCCATCGTTGTTCGTTGTCCAATATGTTAATATGAAAATATTTGAAAAATAAAACACTGTTAGCTACCAATATAATTACCAATATTAACTTATTTATAATTTCTGCGGCGTTTTTAATGTTCAATTTTCTTCACGCTTTCTAAAATTAGATTAAAAAAAAACCAATCGCCTACAGTATTATATGACAATCGCGGCACTTAATGAAGTCATCAAAATTTTATTCAATTGGTTATATACAATACAATGTTCCGAGGGTAATCGTCGTCATGATGATAAATGCATATCGCTTCATCTCGAGTGCAGAGATTAATGTGCGAGAGCCGACGTGTAGACAAAACCGCCTGCGCGTACTAACTAACGAATAACGATACACTGATTCGATCCGTGACTTGGACGTAAACGTTCAAGCGACATTCATACTTCTCTCTTACCAGTGCTTATTATTTATCACATGTAATCTCTATTAATTTCAACATATGAATTAAACTAGCTAATTCAAAATAGTCTCTGTTGCATTTAAATAACATTCAATTTCCCACATCGTCAATCATTTCTTAAGACATTTATTAATGTTCTGATAGAAAGCAGAGACAATGATGTGATCTAAATGTAAGAACTATAGTTTGATCTAAAATTAAATGGGATGAAAGAGAATATTTCTCAGTTACAAAAAATATTACAGAAGTATAAGCATTGTTCGATGGCGGCGCTTTGTGTGGACACAATCACTAAGTTAACACGAAAGCATTCCGCTCATTTAGCCTCATAAATGAGAGAATGTCGGATCAAAAGAATAACAGGTGTGTCTATTATTATAATCTGTCATTTGCTTTCATTCCGCTGTGCCCTTTTGTCATATTAATCCCGCCAAAGGCTTAGAATATGATGTTATAGTATAATGCTCACTCAACACAATTGATTAGCTTTAGCTCATTTATTTATAAGCGTCATTTACATAAAGTTAAAACTGAATATTTTCCATTGATATAATAGCTTCAGTTACTTACATAACAAAATATTTTCTTCCAAGAAGTAAAGTGTGGTTAGTGCGTGTTTTTTTAACTTTTCGGATCGCGTAAGCGAAAGAGCAATTTCTATGACGTGTCGTAAAAGGCGACTATGGTAAGTTGAACCGTCGTGTTGTATCCGGCTTAGTAGAATATACCACCCTCTTTCTTAATGTCGCGTCATAAAAAACGACTAAGGTAAGTTGAAGTTAGGCAGGCGGCCGGTCGTAAAATACCTAGCCAAATCATGTGAGAATATGTTAATAGCATGTTTTTGTGACTCCACTTAGAGTGGGATAAGTGCAGGACAATAATTACTTATCAACATTGTACATCCTATCCTATCCAACTAATATTCCTATTCCTACTAATATTATAAATGTGAAAGTTTGTGAATTTGTATGTATGTTTGTTACTCTTTCACAGCGAATCCGCTGAAACAATATCGATGAAATTTGGCACAATTATTCCTTATACACCGGGATAACAAATAGGCTATAGAAATCCTGTTAGTTCTACAGGAATAGGATGACACTAAAAAGCGCCATCTATCATCAACCGCGACAACAGTTCACTTCACTTCACTTCATAAACAATATGCGTTCAGTTAATAAATTGTTTCATGATTGTATCCCAATTGATACAAACATTATATGTCGTTAGGTGAATAACAATCACCGAGCATAATCCAAATCTAAACGCTAACAAACTTGACGGAATATAAATGCCTTGATCCTGGTGCCTTGTGAACCGTGGACGTGATGCGTCGTTATTAACAGGCCTGCATTAATGATACATAAATATTTAACCGCATTCAAAATTGTACGTATTAACGTGAAATGTGGTGTATGTCTTAGGCAGTACTATACACTATATTCAAAATTATTAATTAAATTTTTGTTTAAATAAAAAGAATACTTTTACCTACTGTAGCTGTGATAACCTAGCGGTGAGAGCGTGCGATGCTCTCGAGTGGGTGACGGGTTCAAACCCCAGACAGGCACCAATGAGGTTTATCTGTTAAAACTTACGTGTTTAATTAAAAATTGCAATTGATCACACGCTTTTCGGTGAATAAAAACTGTGTATCTCTAGAAAATTGCGTTGGGGCATGTGTAAGCTAACAATCCGCGTTGGACTAGCGTGGTGGGTCTGAACTCGAACTCTTCGATCCATAGATGGAGAGAGGAGGCCTATGCCCAATTGTGGGATAGTAATAGGCCGTATAACTTATACCTACGTGAATATTAGATATATCGTGAAACTAGATCTAAAGTTTGAACGCAAGGATAATTAATACTACCTAGTGAGTCACAAGTACAAATCACATTTGTCATATGCACAGTTATATTTGTTATTTATTAATTAATTATTAATTTTGTAATATTGTTTTTGTAAGTTAAAGAAAATATCATATAATAATGTAAAACAATTTGAAGCCTTATTTAATTATGCTTGTATATACATTCTTAGCATTTCGTAAATAATATATAACTTAGTAGCTGACCCGACTCACGTTGTTTTGCCATATTAATTAATTCTAGGGAAATTCTAGTGTATATTCTAAAAAAATAAACAATTTTGTCCCAAAAAATAAATAAATTGTTAGGGGTGCAGAACTTATCATTTAGAGGTTAGACTTATTGAATATGCATATAAAATTTTATTAAATTGGTCAAGTCGTTTCGGAGGAGTATCGTTAAGTAACATTGTGACACGAGAATTTTATATATAAGATAAAAATATATAAGTTTTGAAGTATAAGCTGTGATGGCCTAGCGGTGCGACCGTGTGAATCTCTAGAGACGATTATGGGTTCAAACCCGGGCAGACACCAATGAGTTTTTCTATTAAAACTTATGTGTCTAATTGATAATTGCAATTTATCACACGCTTTTCGGTGAAGGAAAACATCGTGAGGAAACCTGCATATCTCTAGAGAATTCTAGGGATATGTGTAACCTACCAATCCGCATTGGAGCAGCGTGGTAGGTCTTAGCTCCAACCCTTCTCTCCAAAAATGGAGAGAGGAGGCCTATGCCCAGCAGTGGGATAGTAACAGGCCGTTACTTAAGTTGTGAAGAGGTTTAAGATGAACAGAATTTATTGAAAAAATATCGGTAAAGTGCTTTTAACTAAACTGTATTCTACATTGTCCTCAAATTCGCATACTGTTGTAATATCGAGTGCATGATGCAGTTCATTAGTAGGTATTATAGGTAGGTAGCATACAAGCGTTCTGGTCCATTTGGTATTCTGCGTCTGAATATCCGAACACATAATTCGTTTACAACTTTAACATTTTTATGGACGCGCGCAAGTATTCAAGAGACTCAGCGGTGGTTATGCCTTATTAGTAACGAGCATCGACTAAAATTATACGATTTCATCTGTATGGCGTACATTTATTGAAGCTGAGATAATTAATCGACAATTACGATGCTGGACGTTATAATACGAGGTATACCTAAAGTGACCACACGTCCGATTTTTATGAGACAGTTCCGTTTTCTCGGTAGACTATCCCGCGTCACGCCGATTTTTAAAAGTCCCGCATTTTTTATACATAATCTAACAAAATAACAAACAAAAGACAAACAGAATATTTATTTTGAATTAAAATCATGATGTTCAAATTATTATAGTTCAAACATTTTTACAGAAATAATTTATGGTTACCAATAATTTAAAACAAATACATTGTGATGCAAGTATATAGTAAAATATTATAATAATCATTCTTCTCCTGCCCTTGTCTTACTCTAAGTGAGGACGGCACAAGACGTTTTAAACATGTATCATATTTTGGCTAATTATTTTGCGACCGGCCGCCTACTGGTCGTCAAAGTATCGTAGTCGCCTTTTTTCTGCAAACGAGGTCCTAGTTTTCTGATGTCGGTCGGCTTTGGCTTCTCGCCATACTCCCGACGTCATGATGACCAAGGTGTCGTAAAACACCTCGGTAAGAAATGAGGGTGGTCTATGTGGTGTTCTACACAGCCGGATACCACGCGGTGGATAATAAAATATATATAACAAAAGTGTAATTCTCATTTCATCTCATTGGTCCCGCTTTGTCTCAATGGAAATATGGTTACTTTTGGTATACCGCTGTGAGCGGCGGACCTCGCCGCTGCTTAGGACCCAAATGTCGCTTATAAAACGAGGGGCGAGCAACGAGCTCCCCGCGGCCGCGACTCGCCAGATAAATATTGACGTTTATGCACATATTGCTCCATATAGGTTTTTTATCGTTGTAAAATATGAAGCTAGAGCGGAACGTTCGTTTGGCTTTTTAAGTCAATACCATTCGTAAGTAGCCATAAAAATTAGCATAATTGAATGTTTCTCGTTGTAAATACACATAATTTGGTCATATAAGTCCAAAATGCCTTTGTTTATGCTTCTTAATCAATAGCGTGTACGAAAAAGGTGTTCGAATGAAATTTCAATTTAAATAGTGTGTAGGTGACGTCGTGAGCATAGCATGGCCTCGCTGTGGCGGCAAATATCAAGCAATTGAGGTGCTTAGTCAGTTGATGTTAGGCTGTATGTCATGGTAATAATAATTTCTAGGTACGGATTAGAAATTGTTCTAACCCCAAGAATTATGACATAAATTGCGAACGGCTGACGAAGATTAGATAGCACACAAATTTAATGGGATACCATATACGGATTAGAATATAAGCAGAAAGAACAAAAGAGCAATATCGGAAATTACAGATGCCATACTTACACACTTTATCGAAAATAGAACTGAATTCTTATAATGATTTGATAAGGGTCTAAGGCGTGATAATCATCCGTGTACCTATTGAATAAGAGTAGTTGCACTGATATTACCGTTTCTTGATCTGAACAACCTAGGTCCAGACATAGAGCCTAGCCTATATTCATCGCCTATATTCTAGTAACAAAGTGGGCGGTTTGTGGCGACGGCGACACGTTGATCTGATAACATGAGCTAACAACATCCAGCAGTTATCTTAGGACGTGAAATCAATTGATCTTGTGGAATTATCGCATTAAAATGCCCGAGCATTGCCTAATTGGACACTTCCATGTTCGTTTTCGAATACAATATATTCATGTTAGCTCATCCGCATACTACAACTGCACTCCAATCGTCCAAAGTATATTTATAACTATCCTAAAATATGCCTAATGTCAACCGTATGGAAACATTTTTGTGTCGCGCCTATAAAATGACGCGACAGAGAATAACAACAGAAATAAAGGTCTTTATAACACAATTAATCACCGCTTTGCTGAAGCTGAAATTTTTATACATTCGTCATCTATTCTAAACTTAATTTTAAGGGTGATAAGACACTATTTTGTTTTATTGCTAACGTTACACTTACAGTAGCAGGAAATGCCGCTGGGCCATCGTGTCAACAAAAAGTCTAAAACACGCATTATGTTGTTAACTGCGATTTAACTCATTTCATATTTGAACGGCTCTTGTTGTCAGATGTCACTTAATTTTATTATGTTATTTATGGTATATAATTTAACGACATAAAGCTTTTCTCAAGTTAATAAATATTATATTTAATGTCTGTATTACTTCTATTTAATATATTTTCGTCAAATATGTTTGTGTTCCATAGTAAAAAACTTCTTTATGCGGCCTAATGTACAAAGTTATAGTTATTAAATAAGAATTTAAAATATTATTTCATTGAACAAATTATAAATCATCCGATGACAGTTTAAGGTTAAGTGCTATTGTCATTAAGAGAGCGGAAGCTGACGCCCTCGTCCTTGCACTTTTTATGTTACTCATTCATTTATTTGGTAATTTTTATCAACTAAATTTAGTTGTTTACTAAATTATACTATTCATACGTAACTTAAATAATCTGTTATAGTCGGCCTGGGTTAGTTTCGTGGACATGTGATATATTTAAATAATGTCGTGTGGTATATGGATGAGAAGAATAGACCACCCTAATAATATCTTACCAAGGTGTCGTAATAGGCGACCAAGGTAAGTTGACCCACCGTGTGGTATTCGGTTAAGTAGAATAGACCACCCTCTTTTTTACTGATGTGTCGTAAAATTATGAGTAAGGTAAGTTGACGTCAGGCAGGCGACCGGTGGTAATATACGTAGCCAAATCACAAATTATAACATGTTGTGCCAACCCCACTTAGAATGGGGCAGGAGGTAGGCAAATTGTTTTTTCTTTAATAAACGAGTATGATATATTAGGCTGCGATAGCCTAGCGGTGAGACCATACGACTTTTTTTCAAGGGACCACGGATTCAAAACCCGGGCAGGCACCAACGAGTTTTTCTATTTAAACTTATATCTTTTGATAATGAAATTGAAAACATCGCGACGACACCTGCATATCTGCATGAATACGTGTAACCTACCAATTCGCATTGGAGCAGCGTAGTAGGTATGTTTTTTGGAGAGAACGCTTGAAGCTAACTAGTTCTCTCCAAAAAACAGAGAGCGAATGACTATGCCCAGCAGTGGGCTAGTAAAAGGCCATTACTTAGCTCTTATGATATATTTAGTTTTAAATTATTTATATTGCTTTAATATAAGTCAAATATAATAAGCAAATCGGGATTATTCGTCACAAAAGATTTTACGTCGTCGGCTTTGAGTCAATAAATCTAACAAGTCAATCTAAGGTAAGTAAGGTAAGGTAACAGATGTTTCTAGCAGAGTATTAACCCTGTTTCATTGACAATTCCATAAAATATTAAAGAGGTTTAAAAAAAGCAATACATTTTTAATGCATTCAGCAAACACAGTTGTGACATTATTCATTCATATAGGCATTATGAAATCACCTCATCATATCGAAACTTTCAGTCAACGCTTTACATAAGAGGTCACATCTGACCAAAATTAAAATTCATAAATGTCAGTCGAAATCATTGTTTTTAGGGTTCCAATGTTCAAAAAGATAAACAGCATATTCTCTAAGCAACGCCAAGAGTTTCTTGTTACAGTTATATTTTTTATAATATTGTTACCTGATTTCTGCGTCTTTTATGAAACAAAAACAAAACGATTTTTGAATTATTTAATAAGAGTAATATTTTGGTTCAATTTAAAAAAATATATAGTTTTGATGGAGGCATATATGAGGACTTTAGAGAATTCCTTAAATAGAATAAGAACACATATGTATATAGATAGCAGTTTTTACGACACCTCGGTAAGAAATGAGGGTGGTCTATTTTACTCAGCCGGATGTCACACGGCACTAGCCTTAGTTGCCTTTTACGACACCGCGGTAAGAAATGAGGGTGGTCTATTCTGCTCAGCTGGATACCATACGGCAGATCAACTTACCTTAGTCGCTTTTTACGACACCTCGGTAAGAAATGAGGGTGGTCTATTTTACTCAGCCGGATGTCACACGGCACTTGCCTTAGTTGCCTTTTACGACACCTCAGTAAGAGATGAGGGTGGTCTATTCTGCTCAGCCGGATACCATACAGCGAGTCAACTTACCTGAGTCGCTTTTTACGACACCTCAGTAATAAATGAGAGTTGTATTTTTTACTCAGCCGGATGCCACACGGCACTTGCCTTAGTTGCCTCTTACGACACCTCGGTAATAATATTACTCGGTAATAATTTGAATTTCCAAAGTGCAATTCGCGAAACAAACTAGTTTATCCCTAATGACGATAAATTATAATGTATTAAAACTGAGCAATTCCGAGTGTCTCTATAAATTGTTGGCCACGTCAGAATATAGTGAAACGGCAATTAAATGGTCGAACAAAATTACCACACAATGCGCCGTGTATATCATCAGATGACATCTGTCTGCCACTCCGAAAACTCCAGCCTAACCACCCATCATACATTGCTTATAATAACATACAAAGCGGCTACCCTTTTATTTATTTGACACTACTGAACGCCCGTGACTTGGCTGGGGAATTTAACGTAATAAAGCGCTAGACAAAATAATACCTTGGCGATAAAATAACCAAATATTAATCTTTTAACCAGTAGTCGTGTGGAATCCGGCTGAGTAGAGAATAGTGCCACCCTCATTTCTTAGCGAGGTGTCGTAAAAGGCGAATAAGGTAAGTCGACTCGCTATGTGGTATCCGGTTTAGTAGAATGGACCACCCTCTTTCTTACCGAGGTGTCGTAAAATACGACTATGGTAAGTTGAGGTCAGGCAGGCGGCCGGTCGTTGAAACGCAGCCAAATCATGTGACAGCATGTTTATAACATGTTGAGCCGACCCCGCTTAGAGTAGGATAAGGGCAGGAGATGATGATTAATCTTTTAACCAAATAGACCTTAGTTTGAAATTAAATATAAAAATTATTATACATGAGAATGTATTCTTGAACATCATTTTGTATTTAATATGCACTTCTTTGTATCGTTATGCTATTTAAATAAATAGTACCAAGTGACCGAGTAACCAAGTGACTTGGTAATTTTTTTAAATATTTAAAAAAATTAAAAAGAAAGAAGGCACCGATGACATGTGGGAATTGAACCCGGGTTTGAACATTTTCGGTCAGCCCGTTACCCATCGGCTATCGTAACATTACGTTTGACAAATAAAAAAAACCGTTTGGTTTCAATTGTACCATTTTTAATGCCTAATAACAGGGATAAAACGATTTAAAAGAACCTAGCTAGATTTTTCTTCCTCAAAACCCACTACATGCGTATTTCAGGAAAATCGTTGGAGCCATTTTCGAGAAAATATATTTATATATATACATATAAGATTAACTGATTTAAATATTAAAGATACGCATTAATATTTTAAACTAAAATTATTTATTATTAATAATACTACTATTTAATAATAATATTTGCCATTATACAATTATAAACGAGTATATGTTCAATAAAGTAAAAGATAATGATTTAGTAATAAGGCTTAAAGTTTTGAGTTTAGTTCGTGATAAACGCCTGTTCCAAAAATGACATGATCCGTAAAAAATTTACATATCGTACCCTACGAAAAAATTATACGAAAGCATAATATCAAGAAAAATATCATTCAATATGAAATACTCACAAGCTTCAACTAAGGGATTTCGATTTAGAAAAAAAATATTTTCTTCTCTAAATTGAAAAAAAAAACAGATAATTTAACATAAATAACATATAAGCTCAATTACTCGTGGTGGTGCATGACCCTATGAAGCCGTAAAATGACGCAGATATCTAAAGTTGCAGCTTATTAAATGAAATGTATCTAATAAGCTCTGCGACAATTTATAATACACTACACGTTCCTTTACACTTTTTGGAATTTCATTCACTCCCTTAGTGGCTACAAAAAAGAAAGCATCAAAATTAATTAGCAGGAAAATGTAACCAGTGATATACAGCGCAAGAAAGATTTACGGCACCTGAGAAGATTTTGATGTATGGAACTTGTCCATATTTTATTAACCTATCTAGAAATAAAGATGTTACTGTCAGGGTTGGCATATTTAAACCTAGATATGAACAAATTGATTTATTGTAGCAACTGCCATAATTTGGTACTGCTTGCATAAGATTATGTCATGTTAGGTATTCTTTGAAATATGTACTTGTCAAAGTGTTATAAATTAAAATTAAAAGTAGTCGTAGATAGCAATGAATAAATTTTATTGAAAATTAAATATAAAAAGAAATAAAACTTAATATTCAATCTAAAGATACTATTAAGATCTATCTAGAATCTAAAGATACTATTATTATATTATTAAAATTTTTTGAATTACAGTTATTTGTAATTCAAAAAATGAGGTTGCGTGGAAAATGCGAAATAAAACAAGATTTTGACGAAATCGACGCGACTCCTTTAATATAAACCATTTCTACAAAGACCCCAAAATACATATTACAAACTAATCAAATTCATAAATTATACTGTACATTTAAGAAAGATGCCATGAGACACTTAAAAATCAAATATTAATATTAATAAACATGCGAAGAATAATTCAAAAACTCACTTTGACGTATTCAAACCTTGTTCTGACTTGGAAATGAAGCCAGTTATTTTTAAAAATAATGCAAATATTTATGGTAATATCGAACGCTTACAGATTCATAATAAAATAATGTCCATTCATTTGTAAAATAATGGAGTGATATTATTTTCAAGATTTCACGTGGCTAGCAACGTGGCTTGGAGACTCGTTGGAAATTCATATTAATGCTACTTCAAATTCATTAGTCTATGCCCAAATATATTCATGGAGGTGTATTTCATGCGTTCAATATTTAAAGGGGCATATTGGAATTCTTTATCAGATCAAATTCCTATTCATTGTTCATCATTATGAAATTTATGCATCAAATGCACGAGTTAAATTTTTTTTCTGATTTATTAGATTCTACCACAGTTGGTTATTTTAGTGTGATAGCTGCGCAAGGCAGTAATTAGATATCTAAATATCTTATGACTTAGCGCTTACTATTATGTTTTTACCGAACAGTCTGCATCCAAAACATCTGGTTTCCAAATTTTTGTCTTAGTTAAATTTCAGTTAGAGATTAATAAATATAACGAAGACTCATAAATCCGAGACTCTAGACTGTCATACCTTCGTAGTAATTAGCTAGTGTCATTCAATAGCTAGTGTCATAATAATCAATCACATTTCCTATTAAAATCCTATATCAGAAACATAATAGAAATACTAAGTAAGGTATAAACTTTAATATGCTAGACATCCTTTTACACAAAAAAAAAAATTGTTTCATTGGTATGCATTTGGTTGTCTACAACCAGATTTTTTTTATTAAAGCAGGCATTTCAAATACAAATTTGTATGTCATGGTGACATACAAATTTGATATGTCATGGTATATATAGGCAAGACAAATCTGCTGTAATCATTGTAATTGATTTTTTTTAATAAGTGAGAATTCAAGTTACTTTAGATATATTTTTGGAGTACATTTTAAATGATCATTTTCATTTAAAATTATATTTTTCTTCACAGTATATACATAAATAGAAGCATTCAATACCAAAATACATACTTTATCATATCACGTAATAGCAAATTATTGCGAAACTGGTTTTGGCCAACACGTATTCTATCCATTAAGCATATAACATTATCGAGACACTCAATTTGTGTTGTTTTAGTTAAAATCAAGTTATAAAGTTAACATATTTACAGCTATATTGTAGTAAAATTTATTTTAAAATATTCAAAGAGCTTTCTATATGCGCGTTATTCGGGGCAATGTAGTTTCCATAGGAGAGAATAAATTTTCAAGATGATATAATGAGGTGCTTACCATTCATCAGACATAGAAAGAATGGGTAAATTGCGACATTTTTACGCTAGTTGATATCAAAACATCGATTTCATCAAGTACACTTACGGTACCAAACGCTGCCCGCAGCGCACGTACGTCCATCTACGTTTAGAATGTTAATTTCATATGTAGCTACGTTACGCATGGCTTACCGATATCAACAAATGATTCCAACGAAGTATTATAACCCATAAGTTGACCTCCCCTGCCTCTCTCCCGCTTTCTTCCGTGACTAGTGAACGAGATTAATGCAGGGACAATTGGAGGTCTTTCCAAACTGGATACGCTATTCGTAGGCCTGCGACCGAGTTTACCCGACACGCACTAGTTTTATTACCCTCATGTTTCTAAATGGCCCTCATTTCGTTTCAACCAAATTATTTATACTTTACAACATGGACAGATCGTTTCCTAATCGTATGTTGGCCTAAAAACGTTTAATACACTTGTTTTGACATACTAATCCCGATGGTACCACCCATTCAAATTTTCCATAACTGTTCATAAGTGTACAACAGTTTTCCACAAAGTGCCTTACAAAAGTACCTACGTAGTCGTTTGTGGGTTTGGGAATAACATTCTATAATAAAATTGCGCTATCAATTTCAGCTTGCACATTGTCATTGCAGTTTAAAAACACTTTTAAAAAGAGGCTGATACAGAAATTCTACTATACTCTTGAAGATTACTTAGAAGATAAAAATGTGTCGATATAGCCTTCTTTGAACCTGTAACGACAGTAACGACTTAATGTAAATAGTATTAAGAATTATATTTTTGACCCGCCGAGTTTCTTGCTGGCTCTTCTCGGTAGGAGCAGCTTTCCGAACCGGCAGTAGAGTTGACGATTTAAAAGCACTTGTTTACAAGTTTATTTGAATAAAGAATATTTTTAATTTGAATCGGAAAATATTCTACGTTATATCGTATTCTACTATGTAAGGACAAAAAACACCTACACATTTATACTATGGATAAACGCAGTACAAAAAATACTTGTATTATATTCATCAGATAGGTACTACAATTTTTCATTAATCCAATTATACTAATATTACATAGAACACTACATTTTCATTAAACAAAATAATTTTTAATAGAAAAATTGGCCATAAATTACATGATGACGATTCCTAAACATATCTGGCTTGAAAAACCGCCGGCGCAGTCGACAAGCTAAGTGCCTCATTCATATCAATTAAATAAGTGAAATGGTTATAAAATTCCAATGACAATAAATATCCACTATTACGGATCGTACCGTAATTTAAACCTAATTGATTGTTTACTTTAAACCGAACTAAGACTTACAACAATAAAGTGAATCATCTATGGCTCAGGGTGTCTATGATTCAACCATAATCAGCTTTTTAATATAGACAATAGTAATTTTATTCACTCGCCGTGTGGTTTCCGGCTGAATAGAATAGTACCACCCTCAATTCTTCCTGAGGTGTCGTAAAAAGCGACTAAGGTAAGTCGACCCGCCGTGTGTTTACTGGCTGAGTAGAATTGACGTCCCTCATTTCTTACCGAGGTGTAGTAAAATACGATTAAAGTAAGTTGACGTCAGGCAGGCGGCCGGTCGTAAAAACGCAGCCATAACATGTTACAACATGTTAATAACATGTTGTGCCGACCCCACTTAGAGTGGGATAAGGGCAGGAGGATGATGAGTAATTTTATTAACGTTTGTTTTTATTTTATAAGATGTACATTTAATGCAAATGCAATATTTTTCATGGATAGCATTACAGCTTTATTGGATATCCCTGCTATCATAAGTTTTGAAAATATTTAAATAGTCCCTGTCCATTGTCGCTTGCGTCGCTTAGTAGTACCGAATACTTTTTGAATACTTAATCGAGTGGCTACCAGGATATCATTAAAGAGTAGCAGACAAACTTTGTATTCAAGTGACTGGCCCGTTGGCGCAGTGAGTAGTGATCCTGCCTTCAGCGCCGCGGGTCGCGGTTCGATTCCAGCCGAGGGCCAACATTTTCTATAAAATAATTTGTTGGCTCTTCGAGCCTGGGTGTATATTTGTATTTAAGTATTTATTTAAAAATTATATAAGTATATATTCACCAGTTGTCTGTCACCCATAACACAAGTATTAAGTTACTTACTTTGGGGACAGACGACCGTGCGTGTAAGTGTCCCATATATATGTTTTAGTAAATTTTATGTTAGTTAAAGTATACTAATACTTATAGTTCAAAACAAGTCCCAATCACATACTCTTTTACTTATGCAACGTACTTTTTTCAGGGAATAAAAAATACTTAGCTATAATATCATACAGTATTGATGGTTACCTCCTTACTGTTTTATTGTAGTCATGTGAAAATAATTCTTAATAGAAACAATGCAACTTCGATTAATTTCAACTATTTCACGCATGATGAGTTTTGCTCTTGCCGCAGCTGTTTAGATGTTGATTTACGTCCGTATAAGCGCGGTCAATTATCTTATTAGTAGCCGATTCATCGTTCGTCACATTAGCATATGGATAGTTTTATTCCACACAACTTTTTCTGTACTTTCGAGAAAAAGTTTATACTATCAAAAGCGAATAGTAAGCTTGTATATATTTTTGGTGTAGATTTTTGACACCCCTAACTAAGGTTCCAAAGTATGAGAGTGCGGAACCAAGTTCGCATATTCAATATTATTCGTTCATCTCGAACAGGTTCCTAAGAGTAAAAAACACATGTGCACAATTGATATTCTATTTATTAAGTCGTTCAAAGTAAAGATCGCGATGAATACCTGAATAACGATATCGAATTTAGTGAGGTATCTGCAACCTGCTAATGCACATTGGGAACCACGAGGAAAAATAGACTCGCTATGTTACACATTACAAACATATTTCAATATTCAACACTACAATACATTAGCGCCGCACTTCATCGTCCAAATCCATACTTGACTGTCTATCTGTATGTGATTGATTATCTCAAAATATACTGGACGGATTTGTGTAAGGTCTTTAATAAAGGGTAGTGAAATTCCTCCAAAAGGTTTCAGTTAATAGTACATTACGTTTTTATGTAAATTGTGCTGAGGTATTCGCGCAGTTGTAAAAAAATTCGGCTGCTGGTAACTTTAGCCGCGTTGGACGCATAAACCAATAGAGATACGCCATAGTAACGTACTAGAGAATTGTAGATATACAAAAATATGACAAAAAAGTCCATGGCAGCATGTCTCTATCTCTTATAGTTATCACACAATAACTGCTGTTATGTTCAAAATTAAAAAAGTACGTTCGTTTCGAGACTATTTTCTTCTGTTTAGTATCAATTGTTATCTAAATAAATCCATTCTTTATGCGGGCGAAACCGCGAGCACAGATAGTATGGTAAATATCCCAAAAAAAAAAACCACAAAGTTATATCATTTAAAAACGTTTACAATATGAGACTATAGTATGATCACATAAAATAGAGCGTATACTAAACGTTTTTTTTTCATAAGAAATTTTAATTTATTTTGCTGGCTCAGTCTCGCTTGAGCCGTCACTAATAATTCGCTTATTCCACTATCTGCGGGTCAATATTTTCTCATGAAGCTCGACGTTTTGTCACACAAAATAACGTGTTTTATCGCCGTACGCTGCTCGCTAAATGTTTTACGGCAATAACAATAAAGAAAAACAAAAGCATATTGTCTTCTCTTCCCGTGCTTATTTTCTCACGAAAAAGAAAGGCGATTGCGCCGTTTTATTAATATTTATCACTGATGGCCAAAATTACCCGGTGACCTCGCGTATTTAGGTGGCAACTTTGACGGGATGACTATAAGTCCGTGATGTTTCTTGGCAGTATATAAGATCAATATGAATGTATTAATTTAGTGCGAGTTTTTTTTAACCTACTTGATCGCGTTAGCGTAGCGTCAATTTATAAGACGCTATAACACCGACATCTAGTGACCGTGGTTCCGCGCCATACAAATTGCGTTACACCAACGCAATCGAGTACAAAAACTCGCATTAAGCACACTACACACAGTACGACCTTTTCTATGCTATAACTTCAGGTGTTGTTTAGCGATTTGGGGTGCAAGGACCCTTTTGAGTCCTATTTTAATCTATTAGGGACAAACAGTTTTATGAATCATGAATGTCTGGGTATTTATTTAAAAACTTAAATATTTAATGTTAACAACAATAATGTACAATTTAGTTAGAGTAAATATTTTAAGTCAAACTGTAGGTATATCACGGGAGTTTAAAATATAAGCAAGGTTCATCGCGTTCTTGAGTCAGAAAGGAAATATGCAACACAATTTTAATAAATAAATACATCATCCTCCTGCCCTTATCCCACTCTAAGTGGGGTCGGCACAACATGTTACAAACATGTTGTTATATGATTTGGTTACGTATTTTACGACCGGCTGCCTGCCTGACGTCAACTCACCTTAGTCGTATTTGACGACTCCTCGGTAAGAAAGAGGGTGGTCTTTTTTACTCAACCGGATACCACACGGTGGGTCATCTTACCTTAGTCGCCTTTTACGACACCTCGGTAAGAAATGAGGTTGGTCTATTCTATTCAGCCGGTTACCACACGGCGTAAAATAAATATATCTTTTATAATAATAAATATATTTTTATAATATTCGTACGCAAATCTATGTTCTCACAGCTATTATCATACCTATCAGTTGAATCATTCGAAGAGTATAACATGTGTTTTAAATAATATTTTCATAAAAGCAGCTGCGATGCGCCCAACGTCCGTGACTTCACGAACAAATAGCTCTCTGTGCAATTCTGTGAACTTAACGATGGCATCGCGACTACAGGCCGCTAACGTTGTGTTCTCATAAATCAACAAACGATAACATATTCAACAATCTTGCGTTAATTTTACGCTTAAGATAAAAGCAAACATTACATTTTATATGCATAGCATAAATATCGAAGATTTATTAAGACGTGTGGTATTAAAAATTATACAGCCGCAAACCAGAAATATTACTTATAAAGCGCATTGTTCCTTTTATAAACAAAGATACAAATCTCAAAAATCCCCGACTCATACCAATTAACGTATTTATGTTAGCATACAATACACGTCCGCGCAATAAAATGTAAAGGAAGAATATCATAACTGTTCCGATGAAATATTACCTAAATATGTTTGATATTCAAATAGCAGAGGGGACTTCCGCTGGGAACGCAGTCGCATCATCGAATCTCTCAGGCACAAACATTCGTATTTTACTGCTGCAGCCGATCTGAATAATAACACGCTACATTAGTTTCCCATTATGCCTTCGAGACAATAAAATTTACCCAATTTTACGATCACATTAATAATTTTATGAATGGAAGCAATCGTTTTCAATCTTTGGATGCGTCAAAATGAATAAAAAGTGTATTCGCAGGGCGATTGGGGTCATTCGGAGGTAAAGGCGAGATGTTAAAGTAATGAGATGCGTTTTCATCGGGCGTGTGTCCGCTACGGCGATGCAGTGAGTGCGTCGCCAGTGCAACGGAAGACACTTGATTCCCAGGGTATCACTTGCCGCGACGCCGGATGCATACAACCTCAGATGTAATTAATGGTTTATTTTGAACAACATCGATAAGTGCACACGTTGCTTAATAATTGCATTAATTAATAGCCCGATTAAGCTTGAAACATTGGAATAAAAACGGCATCTTACTTGAAATAATACTTAGTCATAATTATTCATAATTAGTCGTAATAACAGAAAATCTTTTGTTTATTTCATCATCATCATTATCCTCCTACCCTTATACCACTCTAAGTGGGGTCGGCACAACATGTTAAATACATGTTGTCATATGATTTGGCTACGTATTTTACGACCGGCCGTCTGCCTGATGTCAACTTACCTTAGTCATATTTCACGAATCCTCTGTAAGAAAGAAGGCGGTCTATTTTACTCAACCGATTACCACACGGTGGGTCAACTTACCTTAGTCGCCTTTTACGACACCTCGGTAAGAAATGAGGGTGGTACTATTCTATTCAGCCGGATATCACACGGCGTCTTTTGTTTATTTTATATAGGTATAAATTTAGCTAATTATGTATTATTCGTTAGTTAACATTTTTAGAAACAGTCAACGTAATTTCTCTGAATTAATAGTTGCGCTACACACAAACACTGTTACTGCACACTGCAGTGCAAGTATATGTTTGCATAAACCGAAAGATTTTTTTTTCACAAACATTAAAATATTTAAAGCGTATGTTTTAATATTTATTATCCATTCTTCCATCTAAGAATTTAATACGAATATTATATTCTCAAAATCTCTAACCTAAACATACGTTGAGCTTTTGAAGTTTTTTTATTGCATTTAACTGATAAATAAAGCAGACAGAATCAGGAATTTTTGAATTTAAACAATCGAATATGCCGATAGTATGGACATGTTAATGTAAAGATTTATTTTAAAGTACAAGACACGAAATACTGTAGCCACACCGCAAATTTGAATAAAAATTCTATTGGCAGTCTTATGTCATCTTAGGTGATTGTTATTTCCTTGCATTTAACATAACCACTAAACAATGATCTAATTGAAAAACTATTTTTGTCGGCTGCATTAGTTAGAATACTAAATTAGACAATAGTTCTTGTCTTTGAAACGAGATGGTCATAATTATAATTCTTTGCATCTCCACTCAACTTTGTTAGGAGATTCGGTCAAAATTGATTGAATACTCCATAAATATTCATAGTGTGGTCAGATAAAATTCCAACTACCAAAACAGTTAAGTTTTTTTATGTCTATCGAACATTGTTACAAGGGTGGAATAGTCCAGAATAGGAGGTGATCGCCCGCCCAGCACTAGATAGTTACAGATGCTATCTGTAACTTTAACTGATAATGATTGATGTGTAAATAGGAATTATAATAAGTATTATATAATTAAGATATATCTTCCCTGAAAGATATAAATAATACCATTATCCCAATAACAATAAATTACCTTCCAGAATTACATTATACAAAAATAACTAAAATTGTTTTGTCATAATCTGTGGTTAAAATTAATATAATCACAGATAATAAAAAATATTGTTGTTGAATTACGTTGTTAAATCTGATCTGAATAGTACTAAGAAGAAGAATCAGAGAACAGAGTAACAGAAGAAAAAGAATAAGTATTGAAGAAGAAAGAGAATACGGGTAATATAGAGAAAAAGAAAAAGTTTATATAAATTTAACTATTTAATCTATTAATTAATTTTGGTATAAATAGATAATAGATAATGTCTTAATACCTATATACAAAAGATGAATACAATACAAGCAATTAAAATCATTGGTAAATGAAAAATCAATAACGCATTCTAACTTTGATTTAGTGTGTCATCATAAGCAATCTGTCGATAAAAAAGTCCCATCACTGGCTTATTGTTATTAAAATCAAGGATGTACAAGTAGGTCTATGTCTATCAGGTTACGCAAAATAAAACCACCGTATCCCGCCAACCGCAAAACAACGGAAGCCATGGTTGTGGCTCCCACGGGCGTGACATATTGTAACATGGAGATAAATATTATCGTTTAGTTTAATATTTTTTATGGAACTCTTTCTTTCCAGACGCCACAATTTCTTTTTTTTAAAGAATTTTTCAGCGTCGGTGTTTGCCAACCCCGCCTTTTCTCGCAATAAAAGCCATTAAGACTTAGCTTAGCATCTGAATACATCGTCTTACCATCCCACAGCTAGGCAAAAGCTTCTTCCTTTCCTTTTACAGAAGGACTGGAGCTTAGACCAAACACGTTGCTCAAATGAAGATTGACAAGTTATACATATACCAGAAATTTTCCTGGCAAATCATCAGTATTTCCTTCACCATAAAAAACAATAAAAATTAAAACGCCAATAAAACACATTTTTTGGAGATAGCTCATACACACAGCTTTGAACCTCTGGACCTCTTCGGTAAGAGTCTTTAAGCTTGATCATTCCTCTATCTCCTGTAATATAATAGCCTATTGTATATATAATAAAATACATGACTTCTTCGTGCTTGCGAAAATATTTCAAATGAATTATAATGTATACTTTCAAAATCAATTCTTGCATAAAACAAATACTTAATTCAATGTCTGGAGCCAAATTGCAGTCATAAAACTGAAAACCATTTATGGCATTATTCAGTGGCATATCGAATTTGATGCTTTCTATGTTGAGTACACTGCAGTGCAAATAAATTTGCCATAATACGTATTCTAAATATAAATTTACTGTTCTGTAATATAAGTTTCTTAATCCATGTACACGATAAGCTTGTTAATAAAACTCAAAATAATATTATTTTTCTATAATCTAAATGTAGAGTTCACTATCCGTTTTCATACCCGATGTATGCAGGACTCATAAAAATGCATACATAGTACATGATAGATATTTATGGCAATGATATATCATTATCATAATGGTGTTAATATAATTTTTATGTCTTTAAACTTCACATACTCTACCTATTATTATGCAACGTTCGTATCTCTATTATTTATTGAATAGCAATGCCTCGCTTATGGAGACAGTAAGCCCCGACATCCTAATTGAAGTTGTTTGCTATAGTAGTACCATTTATAAATTAATATCAAAGCTTATGTTATTACTATAAGTTGCTTGCTAACTGAGCAAAGTAACACCTAGTTCAAAGCAGTATATTAAATAACTCTTATTTGTCTCAGTAAAGTATAAAGTAATAGATAATTACACGACAGCATAGTATATATTGTAAATATCTCCCTATTGGTAATACTTTAATATTTTAAAACTATATGTATGAAAGTAATAAAATTATTTTATTATTACTTTTGGATATTGATATTATGGATCTTCGCAAAGTAACGCCTAATTCTATAAATTAAATAATCAATCCTTACATTGTTCACTTTATTTGGTAGTCAGTGTATATGAGAAGTTATAGGTTTCATTTGCGGGCGATAGACGACAATTTTCAATTTTCTTGCGCGTGCGTCCCATTTGAATATTTTAATTTGGGGGGCGGCGAGACTATTTCAATTTATTTTATGAGTCCGGGCACAGAAGGGGTTCACGCGACACTCTCGGTGTTCGAGATTAGTAAATATTTGATTGCTTTATTGCTCAATAGGTACTATACACGGCTTTGCAATGATTGAAATTTCGTCGCTAATAGAGAAGTACGAATATTAAAAATTAATCTAAAATTTAGTAATTATGTTGAACTTTGATAATTTTAAGCTCTATATAATTTTAATTTAGTAAGCTTCTATGTAATTATTTTCTTTGTTTATGTACTATAACTAAGGATTTGGTCTTATATTTAAATTTTTACTTATTTTCTACTAACTTATTATTTTTAATTCGGTATTCAACTCATTTTAGAGAAAAAAAATATAGAATCCATCCTAGACTCCATATTTATATTTGCTGTCATATAAATTTTGTTTACAACCTGCATAGCAGCAGATAATGAGTCTGGAAACTCGACAATGTGATATTAAGGGGATATGGTGCTTGGCATTTAGTATGCTCTTAATTTGTCAATGCCTTGTAAGATAATGAATTAACTGTTAGCAATACGGCGTCATTATTAACCATAATGCAGCAGCTAGTAGTAGTTACCGTTCCAATACCTAGGGCCCCGCATTTTATCAGTTTCATAATTATATCAAAGAAGAAGCGATTGTCAATTTTGAAAAATGAAATGCGCGAGAGAGAGGGCGGTGCAACGAGCCCCACCAATAAGTGTTTAACCTCACATAGCTGTTTCATCTAATAGAATTGCGATCTCGTTATCTGCTCAGATTAAAATATTCAGTATTTGAGTGATTTCACGAGCGAGTGAGCGGCAAAGGGTTGACTAGTCGTTTCGCCCGCTTTGAACACTTGTGGGGAGGCGAGCTTTGAGTTAGGCGCTTCCCTATCTACTTCACATACACGGAATCGATGGTAGAAATCAATGACGCTATTACAATTACCGTTCTTTCATATCTGTTTAATTTAACTTAAGAATGAAATTTAACAAAATCGTGTTTACAATATAATAGTCTAATGTAGTAGTAGTGTCTAGAACAGTGATTCTCAACCTTTTTTGTTGCGGCACATATTTAACGATTTCAAAATTTGGCGGCACACAAAGAAAAAGGTAAAAATTATTTACTTACTACAGCACACTGCATAAATAGTTAATGATAAAAATTTTAAATATACGAAATAAACTAATATATACTACAATAATAACTAAAAGTTTATTAAGGGATTAATTACAAGCTAATTATAAATTTTTTTTCTTTTTAAATGATATAAATTAATAATATTAACATTATTATATATTTGCTAAATTTGGCGGCACACAAAAGTACCGCGGCACAGTGGTTGAGAATCACTGGTCTAGAATATAGAATATTTTTTTGTTTTGCATAGAGTAGTTAAGGGTAGTTGAGTCATCGTGCCGATGTCACGGTGAGGCGTCTACAAGGTAGAATTCCTTGCTTGTCCTTTATCCTTGAAAATTTTATGCTATACTATAAAGCTGGATTTAGTTCGAATAAAATTAAGCGAATACCCAAAAAAACAAATAAAATCAACATTCAGTACCTACTATTACTATATTAACGACAATATTTTATCATATAATAAAAAGGAGTAATAATATTTTTAATGTGATTCCAAATGGCATTGTGATTT
Organism: Morpho achilles; assembly: GCA_947086495.1. Lineage (NCBI taxonomy): Eukaryota > Metazoa > Arthropoda > Insecta > Lepidoptera > Nymphalidae > Morpho > Morpho achilles. Next base: position 11,036,725 of record CAMTZB010000007.1, on the reverse strand, counting down.
AGTACGAGATTGTCACAAACTTATCAGCACTAACAATTTCTACAATGTGAGTTATAGATATTATGATTTATGTCATATATGTATCATTTTACACACCCAAATAATAAAATCATATGCTGATACCGAAAGCCACATCGTTCGCAAAAGTAAATGAATTGTCGAATTTCACAGCATTTTTCCGACATCTGGCTCCATGAATAATTCCATTTATATAATGGCGTCGACCGCATCAAATATTTTATTCCGAGTTCTGCATATTTAAGAGTGACAAAAACAATGTTCGAGAATATTTAACTGCCGGTTGGTTCCAATATTGTAGTCAATTATTTTCATAATTAATCGGGTCTGAATATTTTTTTTGAAGCTTCTTTATGAAATGTCTTTTTGCCATTTCTTTACACATTCTACAATTTATATTAATTTCGCTTACAGTATAAATCATCATTCTCTTGCCCTTATCTCATTCTAAGTGGGGTTGGCACAACATATTATAAACATGTTGTTACAAGATTTGGCTACGTATTTTAGGACCTACCTTACAGCAACTTAGTCGCCTCTTACGGCGTCCCGGTAAGAAGTGAGGGTGGTGTATTCTAGTCAACTGGGTACCGCACGGCAGGTCAACTTACCTAAGTAACATTTTACGACACCTCGATAAGAAATAAGGTAGGTCTGTTTTAGTCAGCCGGATACCACACGGCGGATATATAAATATAATGATGTAGTATCGAATACAAATTCATCATCATGCTTATTGTACCTGCAATAAATGAATTTTACAGAATTAGTCTCGACTACAATAGCCCGCAATGCGAGTTCAGCGCTTATTCAATATGATGTGAAGTAATCCGTCACGGCAATATTGTACATAAATAGACGGATGTTGTCGACGGATAAATATTGCACTCCACCCATGGAGAGCTAATTTTACGAGTGAAATTAGTTATTCACCTGTTGTTGCCATTTATTTATAGTGAGTACAATGAGGCTGGCAGCGAAGCGCTCAGCCGCACCCACCTATTATTTGCGGGCGCATCAAAACCAATTTGTTGATTTCATATTTAGTGCGAATCGTGTAACAGCACTCTATTAATCGTATTTATAATGTCCTCGCTAATTACAACCACTGCAAATCAACGATTCGGTACTCTTCTTAATATAGTGGCACCTACAGAGATTAGCTATATTCAGAGTTCTATTCGTTCCAAAACTACTGCTTATGCGATTTCTGGCTAGTGAAAACATTATAATAAATCCACATTCAAGTAGTGTGGTGAGTCTAAACTCCAGTTTTACTCTCCACAGAAGACAAGAGGCCCAGAAGAGATAGGAACAGGCCGCTACTTTATAAAAGTGCAGAATGATTGTAGTGTTCTCCATAGACTAATTTGTTTGTTTATTTGAGTTGACAGTGTTTTTTATTTGAGGTAAGTAATCAAGGGATTTAATTTTTTTACTAGCTCGTTGGCACAGGTGGCAAAGACCTTGCCTTTAGTTTCGGCGGTCGTGGTTTTGATTCCCGCCGAACATTTAACAAAAACAAACATAATATATTGTTACGTGTTTCAAATACAACCTCCTTCAGATAATTGGTCTATAAAAAATATGTGTGTTTATCTTTACTAATATATAAAGCAGTAGCGTTTGTTTTGTTTGATTGTTTAAACGCGTTAATCGCAGGAATCACTGGATCCATTTGAACAATTCTTTCAGTGTAAGATAGTCCATTGACTGAGGAAGGCTATAGGCCATATAACAACACGCTTGATTCGGGGATTTGATATAAGATTAAATCATTTAAATATTAAAGACATGGCACATTTTAAACTGGCTTCCCGTTTTTAGTTAATAACTCTGTGGGACTAACAAAATAATAACAACATTAGTTTCATTATTGTTCATCAATTTCCTGCCCTTATCCCACTCTAAGTGGGTTCGGCACAACATGTTATAAACGTGCTGTCATATGATTTGGCTGTGTTTTTACGACCAGCCGCCTGCCTGACGTCAACTTACCTTAGTCATATTTTACGACACCTCGGTAAGAAATGAGGTTGGTCTATTCTACTCAGCCGGATACCACACGGCGGGTCGACTTATCTTAGTTGTCTTTTACGACACCTCGGTAAGAAATGAGGGTGGTACTATTCTATTCAGCCGGACACCACACGGCGTTAGTTTCATTATTGTTATAGATACTAAAAAGGTCTTTATTTCAACTGTCTCATCGATACACTTCGTTTATAATATTGTCTAAAAAGCAGCCATCACGTTTTCGGCTACGGGCATTCGTTTTACCGTAGATGGATCACTTTGTACAATTCTTAGTGATCGCCCGTCCGGTCCATATAATTCGTGAAGTACGAGAGCATGATTTTTTTGGTCTAAAATGAAGCGGTACGAGCGGAGCGTGATGATATTCTCATTTAACAGGTGCAGTATTCCAAGCGATCCGAATAAACGTCACGTGCTGCGACATTAGATAAAAAGAAATTTAAACAATCTATTCGTATAATAAATTGTGCAGCCGTGTTTATATAATGATTGAAAAAGTGTTAAATTAAATAAAACATGACATCAACTTTAAATACTTTTAGGGTTATCGTCAACAATCTAAACTAACTCATCACAATAACACTTTTTTAATGTTCTAATATAATACACATTAAAAAATTTAAGTCGAATATCCGGTTGGCGCAATGTTATAATAACCCTGCCTACAGTTCAGCGAGTCGCGGGTTGGAATCCCACCGAAAGCCAAAATAGCGTTAAAAATTGACAAAAGTAAACTTAAACGCAAAGTAAACTTGGAAACCTAATTAATTAACGTGAATAATAAGCTTTAACTATTTAATGCTTTTTTTCTACTAATTAATAAACTTATAAAGTTAAAAAATATGCCACAAATATAAGACTCTAGAACAGATTGATAAATAAATATACAATATTCTTTATTGTACACCAAAAAGAATAAAAAACAGAATATAAAGAAGTTTGGCACAATAGGCGATTTATGACTATAAAAGTAAAGTAACGTAACGGAGTAAGTAAAGTTACGGCCTGTGACTATCCCACAGGTGGCATAGGCCTCCTCTCTCCGTTTTGGATAGAAGGATTGGAGCTAAAACCTACCACGCTGCTGCAATGCGGATCGCTAGGTTACACATATCCCTAGAATTCTCAAAAGAGATATGCAGGTTTCCTCACGATGTTTTCCTTCACTGAAAAGGGTGTTATAAATTTCAAGTATCTATTAAACACATAAGTCTCAACAGAAACACTCATTGGTGTCTGCCCGGGATTTGAACCCGTGACCCCTCAGTCACGTGGTCTTACCGCTGGGCTGTCACAGCTTATTAATATACGATAGATATTGGTATGCACTAATTAGAATAATTGCAGTATTTAAAAATGTATTTTTTAAAATGTCTTGCTAGATACCTCTGTAGGCACCTTAACGGGCAATCACGTAAGAACTGCAGAATGTACATTAGTTATTACTAACTATATTCCATATACGTTGAATGTCAATAAAATTACTCCACAATAACGGGCATTTCATAATCAATCAATTATATTAAATAGCGCATATTCATGACAAAGATCGTATCTAGTACGGCAAGGTTTTTGAACTCTGATCCGTGGAATTCCAATAATTATTGACATTTAGATCAGACGACAAGAATGGAACTGGATAGTTAGTTTACTCGGGGACCCGGTATGCAAAACAAGCGCTTGAATGCAAACTAGAAAAGGAACCGAGTAATCCCAAGTAGATCCAGCTGCGTTTAAAAAAATTTAAAGGCCTCCTGTTGTGTCGAAAGATCACAGGAGCCAAAGTGGTTCGCGAGTTCAATATCTCTCATCATTGGCATCAGTGGCATTTCGACACTAGCCAAAACCGTAGTGAAAATATAAATCTCTACTTATTATAAAACATAGTCCCCAAAAGCTGTCTGTATGTGATCGAATTTATGTAGGGTTTTTACTTAAATGTAGCGCAATTCTTCTGGAAGGTTTAGGTTAACAGTACATTACAGTTTTATGTAAATTGTTTTGTAAAGGTTGCTGGGTTGTAAAAATAACTTACCTGCTTTGACCCTGGGAGCTTTACTAAAGTAATGTACTAAAGAATTGTAGATCTACAAAAAAGTCTTTTATGGTGCTATCTCTTATGGTTAACTCACAATAACCACTTTTATGTTCAAAATTTAAATTAAAAATATTACGTCATTTATGCGGGAAATAGTTTATGACACAGATATCCACGCATGCAAAGCCGCAAGCACAAGTAGTTTTAAATATTTAAGTCACATGAAGTAAGTATTATCATTAATTATTGGAATAAAATTTGATAGACAATTAAGTTAGTCTGTTAATTGAAAAACAACTATAACCCTCATAATTATTTAGAAAACACATAGCGATAAAAACCATCTACTAGCGATATTCATCCGAACCAAATCGATTATAGCGCGCTACCGGCGAATTTATCTTTAAAGCATATTAGACAAACAATTTTAGATCTTACTGATCGAGTATTAAATCTTATAATCGATTGTGTCTTTGATAATAGGGAATATTTAAGGGCATAATGATTAAGCAATTTCGTTGAATTATCATCATAACATGCAATGGAATCTTTTCATTAACGCATGGGTTTATTACATTGTCTTCAGAAAATTTCTGATTATATAAAAATGTAATACAAGTTATCACTCGTTTAGTATTAAACTAAACTATTACATTGTAATCATTACTTCAATGACATCACGTTACGAACTATAAAAAAGCTAGTGTTTTCATGCTCTTCCATGTTATGGGTTTCTTTAATACGCACGAATTTTGTAGGCGCTACGCTTTATTGCAATTCGCCACAAACTTTTTTAAATTAGGTCACATTGATACTAAGCGTGCGATATGTAATAATAATACGTTTTCTTTACTCGCACAATATTAACTTCTATACAATTTTACATACGATCCTAATAAAGTGTTTTATAAAATCAATGATTAACGATATTATCTTAAGTTAATTATAATGTATGATATACATGCACTAATCAACTGCTTCAATGTTGTTAAGACAATGAAGATCTTGATGTTAAAATCTGACCCTTATAAACTTTAAATATTTCAGAAAACTGTAGTGAAACAATTAATTGTTATTTAGCAATGAAACGAAACAAATCTTTGATGTTAAAAGTGTATTTTTTTAAGATTATAATTATATTTTACACGCTTCTTTGCATTGTATATAAGTATGGCAAACATTAATTGAATTGTAAATAATTAAAGAATGCAATTTAAATTTAATATTTCTTTACAGACTATGAGTTTAATGTTATTAATATTCTATGAGTTTACAAAATATTGATAATTATTATGACGCACTGAGAGATATAATATTTATTAATATGCAATAAAAAGTACAACAATTAGTTACGGTTGAAAGTAAAGGGCTTATGCAGCATCTTGCTGAGTCATCTTATCGACACGGATCAAACGCTGTTAATCAAAAATTTTAATGACCATAGTTCAGAAAATAATAACTTTTCTTTGGCTTCCGATATGAAGTTCGTTTGGCCAGTTTTGATATTAGTCACCGGTAATTTTAAAGAAACCATTTTATTGACTGTATTAATGCATTTGAATAGCCGCCAAAAATTCAACAGAAAAAACAAAATTGTTAGGTTGAATAATTATATTCGGAGAACACACTTATTAATGGATTGAATGTTATTAATTACAATAATAATTTTACTCGCCAATTAGTAAACGAATAAAAAACGAATTAAAAAAACAAGAATAATATTTTTAAGACGTAAAATATTCAAATGTATGTATGACTATTATTATACTAATAATTACTAAGTGACTCCCACTATTTTTTATATATAATCTCCCTAATGCCAATTGATACAAATTTGTGGTTATCAATAAATCTTATCACAATCGTATATACATGAAAACTTTTTATTTAATGTACATAAAAATATTATATAAAAAGGTCTTATAAATAATAGTTCCCTCTTATTAGTTTTAGTATAAACAAAACCGGAAAGAACATTACAACAATATAGTGAGGAATTAATACATAACATTAAAAAATGCGGGCATCTTTAATGCAACTAGATACAGTTAAAGGATAAACCAAATAAAGAAAAAATGCCTAATAAAAATACGAAACTAATTTTTTTAAATAAAATTACAATGCTTAAATTTACCATGAGATTACTATATTTGTGGTATCCGCAGTAAGTCTGGCCTGGAAAGATAAAGCATAAAATTTGTCAGTCTGATATACTGTTAATGTCTTACTTATCGTCAAGTACCAAAACTAGTTGTTCTGCTGTAATTGAACACGGTGTAGCGCGAGACAGTTTGGCATTTAGGCTCATTGTGATGATGTTATTGACTCCTTTCGATCCGTCCATCATCGCTACGTGCTTCTGTTTGTCACGAGGTGATAATTATCATTATCTTTTCCATTAAGTACAAGTTTTCGATTAATATTATCTTATTTTCTATCCTCAGCTTGTTTTGTTTTACGTTATGTACAATGTGCATTTTCGAATATTGTAAGTATATAACAGGGTTAATATAATTAAACCGTGTGATACCCGGCTGAAAAGAAAGACCACCATCATTTCTTACCGAGCTGTCGTTAAAGGCAACTAAGGTAAGTCGACCCGCTGTGTTGTATCCGGCTGAATTGAATAGACCACCCTCATTTCTTACCAAGGTGTCGTAAAAGGCGACTAAGGTAAGTTGACCATCCGAGTGGTATTCGGTCGAGTAAAATAATCGAGTAAAATAAAAAGGAATATAGCATCGATATACTTTTGGGGCTAAAAATTTCAGCGTGTGTTAAAACAATCCAATAATCTGATATTTATCTTCGCAACTAAACCAATGTCAAAAAAAAATGTAAAAAAAACGCAAAGTCCAATGTTTTCTATCAACTGTAAACCTATAGATTGAAATAAATAAATAATTTTAAAATATCCGTTCGAATAAAGAAATTCAAATGTAGAGCAACGATATCACGAGGACACAAAACCGGCATCAATACACAAACTCTTTGTCTTCCGGTACACAATTGCAGCCCCACCTAGATTGCAGTTCGGTACAGAAACTAATCATTCGTCATCCATTATTCACGGCTTAAATTGCGCAACTTTACAGCGCCATTTCTAAATGACATCTAAATCTGTTAGTGTATTAACATTGTGAATAAAATTCATACAATCAATCTACATAAATGTCCGTGAGCGTCCGTCCATTAGTCAGCTGGAGCACAAAGGGCACACGCTCATCTCGTAAATCAATCGTATGTACTTGTATTGAGTTCGCTTGCCCAAATCGTGCTCAATAACCAACGTGCGTCGACGCCCGCGCCTGCGTCCGCACCAACTATACAGTTTCCAGCCATTAACGACCCCCTTATAATAAACTTCACTATTGAGAGAACGAAAGTAATTCTTGAGATATCAATAGAGAAATACATTGTCTTCTGCGAAGTTTTCTGGTTAAATTACAACTATTGGTCAAGTATCTAAGCTCTCCAAATCGCTGTGCATCGGTTTTGAATCTACAGCATCTCTTTCGCCTTCTTTAACTTATTTTATTATTTTGCTACTTAATAACTTTCGGTACCTTCTAATAAATTAGGTAATAATAAACGAGGTTGTATTAGAATAGTAAACCTTACAAAAAATCTATATCACAGCGATATAATTCCGTCCCATTTATGTCGATATTTAGTAAGAACGGAAGGAATTATTTGTTTGTCATAAAATGGAAATCATTGTACCCTCCTTAATCTTTGGAGCTCTATGTTTGACTTCAGGGCATTATGGGTTAAATCATCCAAGGTAGGGACTAACCAAGGCGAGATTCTTTAATATATCGCTTTTTTTAATTAATTCAAAGCTACTTAATACTAAGGTAAAACAATAGCTCAGAATAAAATTTTGTTTTTGGGCTATAGTGTGATTTATTAAGAAATACGTCTCTTTTAACATTACTGCGCATCTTTTTGTAGTTGAAGGCTCCATTTGGGGCCATCTTTTTTAAAGAAACAGATATTTATTCATCATGTAACCTTTTACTTACTACGTATCTTACCTACTACCCTGTTAAGCACAAGTTAGCTACAATGAAATTGTCATGTATATGGGGCAATTTCAGAAAATTGGTAAGTATAAATTTAAGTATAATTTTTTTATCATATATTACGGTTAAAATTCAATTGTGTGTGTGAGAGCGTGCCGTAACTGTGTCTGCAATGTACGTAATGAAATAACTAATCTAAAGTTTTTATACTACTAGTTTCAACACAAACGATAGATGACATTATTGGTAGCTTCTGTTGAATGGACTTACAAATTATTATAAAATTTCTATTATCTTTTAACAACATAATTGTAGTTACATCATTTCGAACATTAAACAACATGTCTACATACAAATTAGATAATCAGTGAGTCATTTTGTCAGACATAAATTGGATAATTATTCAAAGTGTTGCCTAAACACACCCTAAACGGTTATTAAGATATTAAAATATGAGCTGGTGGCGTGGAGCGGCGTCGACATTGCAGGAGGCGCCCGGCGGGGCGCCCAGCGGGCGGCGCTACCGGCTTCCGACACTGAAGGCCCCTACCACGCGAAAAGCTTTACTTAATGTGCGATTTTTATACGACACTAATTGTTAATACGTTCTTATTAAACACTATTTTGACACTAGAAAAAACAAAATAATTTTATCCTCATTCTTGTGTTAGTTATCAAAAACTAAACACAGGTATATAAAGCATTATATGATTCATTTGATAAATTTTTTCTATTAAGCAAGAAAACTAAATCACATTCACAAAGATTTATCCAATATGAAAATGACAACATATATCTATTGCTTTAATATTCATTACAATTATCACTCATGTGTTTTATTTAATTATGCGTAAAATATCTTGTGAAAATTCGCATATCTCTAGAGGGATATGTGTAACCTACCAATCCGCTTTGGAGCAACGCGGTGGGGGGTAATCTCTAACAATATCTTTCAAAAGGAGAGAGCATGGATATAATTTTTTTTTCTTTTTTTTTCGAATTGACAATATGCTGTTAGCCCTAACAGCTTTTACAGCGTCACCGGGCGGGACAGGCGAGCGCAGAAGCATCGCCGAGGTTGCGAAATGCGTAGAGTAGAGCGCAGAAGCTCTACTAGCGTTGGGGAACGTCGTCCTAAGGGTGCCTCCTGTGAGGCCGGACCACGGCTTGGGGCGACGTGCAGTGGAGGGATTGATATACGCAGTAGTGATATAGTAACAGTAACAGGCCCATACTGTACTTTTTGAATTTCCAACATATGCGCAGTAGTGGCATAGTAACAAACCCATAATGTAATTTTTAAAATTTTCAACATTCCATTTCTCACGACATATGTTCTTACCTTAGTTTATGAAGTTGGTGTTGCATGTCGTTACTGTGGTTCAGTCCTTATAATGGGCATCATTAGTTGCCAAAAGTAAATAATTTCCAAGAGCAACATTATAGGTAATGTGAGTTAGAAATTTATTTACAGAGATGCAATTACAGGCTAAAATTAACATTTCGAAATATTATCACTACATATTATAAAATAAAGTCGCATTCTTTGTTTGTCCATATATCCCTATGTATGCATAAAACTTTAAAACTACGCAACAGATTTTGATGCGGTTTTTTTAATAGATAGAGTGATTCAAGAGGAAGGTGTGTATGTATAATAACATTCAATACGGAGTAGAGAAATACTGTAATTTTTGAGATGTCAGTAGCTTTATATTCGTAGAAAGAGGTTCCCAAAAGCTGTAAGGGTCAGTCAGGGAAAAAATAATTGTTGATTTTGTGTGATTTAAGTTAAAGTTGTGTCTGATGACATATGCGTTTGTATGAATTTATAACTGTTTGTAACATTTAGTACCTTTTGAAGTGTGACTAGTGACGGGACTAGAGAATAAATATCTTTTTATAGGCATGTATGATTTATCTGTAAAAAATTTAAGGCATTCTGGAGCCTTTTAGATATTATACCAATTCAGGAAATTAAGATCGGTACAGTTTTAAAGATTTCATGGTCCCACATATGTTTATTTTAACTTGTGTGAAGGTATGTATAATTGAATTTTTCCAGCGTGTTATTGGATTATTACTTCTATTATAATAATAGTAGAAGTAATTATGCAATAATACATACAGTTATAATAATAACTACATAATTTACAACGTTCCAAAAACCCAAGGTTTTTTGGGACCCCAAACCTAATATATTGAAATTCCGAACCAACCAAGAAGACGCAGTATTAAAAGACGACCTCCCTAGTAGGCAAATTATATCAAAATATAATACGAAGGTGCTACGGACAGACAGTAAACTGGGAACAAAAGATCGTATGGAGCAAGAGAAATATGTCTGGCTGTAAGAAAAGGTATTGGAAGTATATATGGTAACTAAACGATGTAGCAGGAATGATGACACGAGAGTTATTTTCTAACGGTTTTTATGGAACTTCAATGAATAACAATCCTATTAAAGGATCGTGATTAATCATGAATACCAAAAACTCAAAAGAGGTCGAAATAAGTAAAAACCAGTTGTCTAAACATTTTATTTATTTTGTAAGGTAATGGCTCATAAACCATATTCACATTATACATATTAATGTTTAATTACCAATTCAATGAACCATTATAAAATACCATTATGACGAAATTAATAACTATGAATCCTCATATAAATGTTGATTTAATAACTCGCCTTATCTGCTGAGTACGGACATAAAAAAAATAAGATTTATCGCGTCCCAAAACAACGTACTTCAGAACATTCGATGTCATAAATATAACAGATTCAGTAAAGAATCGAGTTACATCAAACAGCTTTAAAGAGACCTTATCTTTCTATCTCTTAAGAATCGTCGCGACATCTCAAAGCGGTTAACACGCAGGTATAAGATAGGTGACGAAGTTAACTTCGGACCCGAACATATTAAAATAACGACACGAATAATATAAATGAATACTTAAATAAACGTAATAATGATTTTTAGTTGATAAATATGAGGGGATCGCTATGAATATCGAAATAAAAGATTCAAAAACATCGTAAGCCTGACCGGCTCGGCCTCGCGGGATAGTATTAGATGCCGCGACAAGATTATGCCCACTGGGACCCTGCTATCATTTATATCGTTTCATTGCGGCTGTTTACATTTCATTCATAAGACCAAGTGCAATATATATATAATTTTAATCGTACTATTTATTAATAATATATTTCGCATACCTACATATTCGCTTACAATATGTATTTGCATTTTGGATACTTACTTCAATAAAGGATCTTCAGACAGGTTCATATTTAATCATTATCTCACTTGATTATATGCCAGGATAGAGACTTCTAAAAAAAGGTCGCTTATTTAATATGTACTTAATATAAAATACCTATCTTATACCTTTGAAATTCTAACTGAACTGATACTGTTTTCTGCTGATATTTATGTATGTTGATTATAGTTATGCAATAGAATAATCCTATTTCTGTTGTAAATGCGAATTTTCATTCCGAAATTTTTGTTACCTCTAATTAAAAACGGTTATTCATCATAATATAAAAAATTACGTTTGGTCTAACATGTATGAAACTTTTTATCAAAATACTGATATCCAAACTTACTAAATCGCTGGTTAAGTAATTGACGACATAATGCAAAAGAATTTATTCTACGTCTGCGTTATGCTTTAAAGAGTCTAGAATACCATATTCTCATCTTCCTGCCCTTATCCCACTCTAAGTGGAGTCGGAACAACATGTTGTTACATGATTTGGCTACGTATTTTACCACCGGCCGCCTTGCCTGACATCAAATTACCTTAGTTGTATTTTCCGACACCTCGGTAAGATAGAGAGTGGTCTATTCTACTGAACCAGATACCACGCGACGGGTCGCCTTTTACGACACCTCGGTAAGAAATCAGGGCCCTCTATTCTATTTAGCCGGATGCCACACGGCAGTCTGAACTAAAGTCTACGTTGATGTCCAAATCATAGCGACATGCCTTGTTTAGTAAAAAGTACAATAAAATTTATGCTATAAAGCTTTTTCAATGACAAATAAAATTATATTTGTTACTCAGAAACAGTATGAATAAAACTAACCGGAGGTAATATTATAAACAGCGATCGTATTCATTTTGTTTTAATAAGCCCTCGGCATGTATGTGTCGCCGAAGCTCGCACGTTGCTCCTTATTTATTGACCTATTAGAGATAACATTAAGATCAAGATGCACGGCCAAGGACCTTTGTTATAAAAATGTCTACCTCATTATTCTTAAAAAATTAAAGGCAGCTTAATATGGACGTAACAGGGTCGGCCTGTCCTTTATAAAAGTATAACCTGTTTATCATAGGTTCGTCATATAATCGATAAACTAACGATTATTGATAGTTAGCGTTTTACGAGGAATTAAAATTAGTTTTTATCACACTTAGAATGGTTTTATGGGTGTTAATATTGCATTCTTGCTGTTTATGTGAAAACACATGCGTAATGTAATTGTGGATACCGTGAAAAAAACTTAGGTTCGTTTAGGAAATATCGGTTTCCGAAAAATTTTTTTTTAAATTATTTAATATTCTATACTCTTTATTATGGAATGTTTAATCATGGTTAAATTTCAATTTAAGAAAAATGTATTTTATCGGAAATGACTGGTATGATTGTATATAATTTAAGAAATAACAGTTTTGTAACCATAACTTTCCAAAAGTAATAATAAAATTATTTTGCTATAATCCGCGAAGAAGTAAAATAGAAAATATATATAATGCTAAATGTAAGTGGACAATCGGTTACCATACCATACAATACACAAGCACTTAGTGCTTGTGTATTGTGGTGTATCAGGTATGATAACCGATTGTCCACTTACATTTAGCATTATATATATTTTCTATTTTACTTCTTCGCGGATTATAGCAAAATAATTTTATTATTACTTTTGTATTATGGATCTCCGCAAAGTAACGCCTACTTCTACAAATCATCATAACTTTCCACATAAAATATTGAATAAGCTCAGTATCTGTACATTAAAAAAAATACTGATCTTGCAAATAATAGTAGTAAACTAATATTCAATCACTTCCAAATTTTTAGAATTTTAAGTCGGTCCATTAAGGATAAACGCAAAGCGATTACTTGATATCACTAATTCGTGATAACATACTAAGTTTTATAGTTATGTTGTGTATAACTTAAATGTAAGAAATTAAATTTAACCCAAATTATAACTGGCGTAGGAGCTTATCCACACAATACTGACTCGGTCAATTCAATGGCGGCATCCTGTCGTTATAATTTTTCCCAGATTTTTAATCTAACCAATTTAAATCAATACTCATTATAGGTTTCAAGGGACACTCATCTCGAATTTTTAACACGACGACAGAAACTTGTTTTATGATTATTATTAAAGGCATTTTAAGTTTATGACTCCTGATTGTTGATAAATGATGCAACATTGCGATAGGATTTTAGTTGATCCGTTTGAAATAGTTAGTCTTAAAGGTTTTTTTTAATAGATTTGCAAGTAGCATTCATGTGTTCCAATATAATTCAATACTTTATCTAGGAAAGATATTTTTTAATTATTAATTAGGGTGTTGACGTTGGACGAAAGGACCTACCATAGAGTAAATAGAAATTAAAATGCAGCAGTTAACTTCCCTCTCATCCCGGGACTGGAACCCAGGACTTCTAATAACAAGAGTACACTGTACACTAACCAAAGAGCCACAGACGTGGTTAGAAGACCACCACCTCCCACAGATATGTTTGAAAAAATTATGCTTTCACGGCTATTTACGAGTATTTACACAGCTTGTACATATGGTATAAAAATGCGTGTTTCTTTCACGAACCACCCTCTTTTTTACCGAGGTGTTGTAAATACGACAAAGGTAAGTTGACGTCAGACAGGCGGCCGGTAGTAAAATACGAAGCCAACGGTTCAAAAAAAGTAAAATACGGTCGTAAAGTACGACGTACTTTACGATCGTATTTTACTTTAAAAAAATGTAGGTAGTTAGCAAATAAACAACCTTTTAAACTAAATACAATTAATTTCTCAGCCTTTTATAAGCATTGCCCGTTTTCAATTAGCAATTCCAATTATGTACGATTTTTTTAGTAATTGTAATAAATTATCTCGGATATAGTGTATATTAAATGTAATTACGCGAGTTCAAATGGCGGTAAATATTTTAGTCATACAATGACTACTGGACAATGATCAGCAATGCTCATAACTGATATATCCCTTACAACTCACCTTACAGGGATGGTGAAATAATGGCACTCGTGCTTTTGATAACACGGGACACAATATTTTGGGAACGTCAAAGTTCACGAAACTTATAAACTCATGGTTTTAAAAATAGTTTAGTTTAGTAAATAGTTGATATTGTGTATATTATATAGCAGTATCTGGTTGACCGAGCCTTGTTCGGTAATTTTTTTACAAAAAAAAGAAACTTAATAAAAAAAAAAAAATAATTAGGTAGTTGGGATCGATCCTAGGTTCATTTCTCGCGACCACCCGTTCCCCGTAAGCTACGCTGACTAGACAATGAATGGCTAAAATAGTGTTTAATTTGTTCAATGTAAATTTTAGTTTTTTTTTATGCCCAAAAAAACCGGGATAAAACATATTTTTTAAATAAAACCTAGCTAGATCGATTTTTCTCCCCCAAAACCAAAAATTTTAGGAAAATCGTTGGAGCCGTTTATGAGCTTCCAAAAATATATATATGTATATATATACATACATACAAGATTAACTTATTTAAATATTAAAGATTAAGATTACTGTCAAAAAAGTAATTAACAATTTGAGAGGATACGATTCGTTGTTTATAATTTTTGACATTTGTGTGTGCGGAGTGAATGACCTTTTTGGGGTCTTATGGCGTTAATCTAGGGCCAGTGGTGTTCACAAGGTCAAGGCCGTGTCCCATCGATACAGCGTTTCGCAATCTATTTAGGGCACCATTCATCGCAATGGTTTATTTTTGAATTGAAAATCCACGCCAACATGTGTTTTTATATAAAAACACTAGTAACATCCCCAACTTCGTTCGCGCTAACTTTAGTGTTTAAATACTCTCAATAATGCAGTAAGTAATTCTTTTCCTGTTGCCGAAAAAATAATGTGATTTATTATCCTATATGTTAAGCCGTTTTAATTGAGCGAAATATCATTTATATTGCTCTAGCGCCTTAGCTGTCAAAAGTATAACGAAGAAGTATCATTCTTTATTTAAGTTAACTTGTAAACAAGTGCTTTTGAATCGTCATCTCTATCTGAAAGCTGCTCTTACCGAGAAGAAAGAAACTACGCAGGTGTTATTTTAAAAACATAATTTTTAAAACGAGTAAGTTTACTTATTACTATCTTTTACAGGGTCGAAGAGTGGCTATATCCACACATTCTCATAATTTTACATAAATTATAATTTATGTAATCCTCAATAGTATAGTAGTAGGCTTTCTGTATCAGCCTTCTTTTACTAGATTTCAAAAGTAATGAGAATATTATTTTGCTATAATCCGCGATAAAAGGAAATATATGTAATGCTAAATGTAGAGTGTACTATTGTGTAGTGTACTCCACGACAAAATCGCTTTCCGATTTTGTCGTGGAGTCTATCTCCTGACGATGCTTCGGTTACGGGGCGAAACAATTGTTGAAATTGTGGTGGTGAATGTGTACAGTGCTTGTGTATTGTTGTGCCATCGGTGTCGGGTAGTGCATGAGTTCTTACAAATTCTGCATTTATCAGGTATGAGAACGAATAGTACACTCTACATTTAGCATTACATATATTTCCTTTTATCGCGGATTACATCAAAATAATATTCTCATTACTTTTATATTATGGACCTCCGCAAAGTAACGTCTAATTCTATCAATTTACTAGATTTCTTAAACGGCAAAGCTAAAATTCAAATACTTATAATATTACAAAGTTTTAAAAGAAAACCCACGTATTTGTAAATAATAAAAAAATCTCAAAACAAATAATTCATGAAATCTTTACAAGTGTAATCAGTTTACGAGTCCTTTCTTCTTTTAAATTCACTCCCGTGCTATAAGTAACCTAATAAATATTCCAGAAAGTTGTTTTAATTTCTTCGTTACACAGCGTAGATTACCAGACGCGATCGGAAAAACTTCCTTGTTTTTAATTTTCTTAAAAACATTAATTTTGTTCCTTTTCTACATTTTATTTCAGCGAATAGTCTGAAGGCTTTCTTAACTTCAAAACGCTTATCTCTGTAGCAGTATATATACAGTTAATTGTTTCAATTATTTTGGACTTTAACACCATCCCGTAAGATCTATTATTTGATAATTAACTTCTTTTATTTTAAACTTTTTTAATTGCTTCGTAGAGACCTAACTTTATCGGAAATTTTATTTTCCTTTTTCGTTATTTGAGAAAACGAATTCCCCGTTACCTATATGAAGTCAGATTGATTTTGTAAAATAAATCGAAGGATCTTAATTATTAATATATCATCATTCTCCCTTTGTGCCCCTCTAAGTGGAGTCGACACAAAAGGTTATAATCACGTTGTTACATGTTTTGGCTAGTTATTTTATGACTCGCCGCCTGCGCCTGACCTTAACTTACCTTAGTCTCCTTTTATGACGTCAACTTACCTTAGTCGCCTTTTACATTCCCTCGCTAAGAAACAAGGGTGATCAATTCTATGAGTAGATGACACGCGGTGGGTTAACTTACCTTAGTAGTCTTTTACGACACCTCGGTAAGAAATAAGCGTGATCTATTCTACGCAGTCGGATATCACACGGTGGTTAAACTTTTTTTTTATGTCAGGAAAACCCATTTTTCCATCTATTCCGGTTTTCCACGGCGGTTCAACTTACCTTAATAGCCTTTTATGATACCTGGGTAATGAGAGTGATCTATTCTACTTAGCCAGATATTACACAGCGAGATCTTTAATAATTATGTATTATAACATAATTTATAGAATAAGGTAAGCATTACTTTGCGGCTATACGTTATAATACAAAAGGTAATAGTAAAATTATTTTGCTATAATCCGCGATGCATTATTTTATCATTTTTATTATTTCATCGTGGATTATAGCAAAATAATTTTACTATTACCTTTATATTATAACGTATAAAATAAATTTTAGACTGATATTTCAATGGCAATTCATTTCATATCACATATTCAATGAAGATATACGTTAGGAGACTACGATATTGTACAGCGAGGTACAACAATAGTGATAAAATTGAATGATCGCTGCAGCATGAGACAATACATTCATATCGAATGCAAGCCCATTGCGATCATGGGAAAATTACAGATCCACCAACAATCACGGGGACGTACGGAGCACTGCGGGCGCACCTTATCACTGCGGGCCATTGTACCGACGATGCACAGTAATATTCTCCACATTTGAAATATTCCACAGCATGCAACAAATACTTGGCAGATTATAACCGTGATTAGAATGTTTAATACTTCGCCGACTCGTTATTCGCATGCAGGCCATACTTTTGCTTGAACGTCGGCGCTGTCAGTCGATTTTTCGTAAAACACTTTTTGGAAGAATACTTCCAAATTACAAATCACAAGTTTCCAAATTACAACACATTCATACCGAGGTGTTGTAAAAGGCGACTAAGGTAAGTCAACCCGCTGTGTGGTATCCGGTTGAGTAGAATAGACAACCCTTATTTCTTACTGAGATGTCGTAAGAGACGACTAAGGTAAGTCGACCCGCTGTGTGGTATCTGGCTGAGTAGAATAGACAACCCTCATTTCTTAAGTTGACATGCCGTTTGGTATCCGGCTGAATAGAATAGATTACCCTCATTTCTTACCGAGGTGTTATAAAAAGCGACTAAGGTATGTTGACACGCCGTTTGGTATGCGGCTGAGTAGAATTGACCACCCTCATTTGTTACTTAGGTGTCGTAAAAGGCGACTGCGGTAAGTTGGCACGCCATGTGGTATCCTGCTGAGTAGAATAGAACACCCTCATTTCTTACCGAGGTGTTGTAAAATAAAACTAAGTTAAGCTGATGCCAAGCAGGCGGCCGGTCGTAAAATACGTAGCCAAATCATGTGACAACTTGTTTATAACATGTTGTGCTGACCCCACTTAGAGTGTAAGGGCAGGAAGATGATGACTTCCAAATCCCAAATACATTTCAGTCGGCGCCACAAAGGGGAATTTATACGAATGGAGACGACGGGCAATTTATCATCTCGGCGAGTTATGACGTAAAAATAAAAAATAATCATAAACGTCCGTTCAGATTCTCCGGAGCGCATCATCTGTGTGTTATAAAAAATGATACCGATACAGTTTGCAAAGGCAATTAAGTTATAAAACTCAGACATCCAGTCTTAATAAAATATACCATTGCATGTTATTAATGTTGATATTTTATTATAGATATTTTAAATAAGTATGAATAATTAAAAATATATTTTAATTATTCATAGTTGTTTTTATTATACCGAAAAAGAGCTTGTATTTCGAATGATTAACTTACCATCTGTAAAAATGCAGAAGGAGACTTAATTTGTTTAAGAAACACTCCCATCATTTTCCTGTCTTTATCCTACTCTAAGTGGGGTTGGCAGTACATGTTACATATCAAATATGTTATAATGTAATTTGGCTACGTCTTTGAGGACCGGCCGCCTGGCTAAAGTCAACTTACCTTAGTCGCCTTTTGCGACAACTCGGTAAGAAATGAGGGTGGTCTAATCTACTCAGCCGGCTACCACACGGTGGGTAAGTTACACTATTCGCCTTTTACGACACCTCGGTAAGAAATGTGGTGGGTCTATTCTAATCAGCCGGATACTATACGGTATTTAAGTAACACTCCCAGTAAATGGACAAAAGGTCTTAAACAAGTTGGAAGAAGGCAGTAGATGGAACCTGTGTTGCGTTGGCCGAAAATAGATCTGTCCAACAGCGTCCAACGACTGGTATATTGTAATTTAACTCTAATTTACTTATTTAGCAGTCTAGCATTTACCTTGTGTAGTAGAAAATCATATCAAAAATATCGTTATTTATTTTCCCATATAATTTTTTTTATAACGATACCCAAAATTAATAACACATATTGCAGGCTCTGTAAGCATTATATTATGTAAAATTGATACAATAATGTGTTATTAAATAATAAGATAATTATGAAGTTTAGGGCCATCCTCAATTTGATCCCAATATAATCTTAGGTTCAAATTATGGATTGTAAAGTCATAACCAAGTTCATAATAAATTCCAAGAGAACAACTCAACTCCACTATTGACGCAATAAAATAATAAGCACTAATTAAAAACCTTCAGAGCAAATTATACACAAAAAGTCAACAGGGTGGTCCGCTGTCATTATTTAATAATAAAAGAAATCAGACGTTTAATCGATTTAAGTGCTTTACGTCTAGAACCGATGCTGCTTTCAACTCGCAATAAGTATAAAAGAACATGATTTCTACTAATTAATGTAAGCACCGAGAAGTTAATTAATTGTCGGCTACTCATGTTGAAGGAATGAAATATTTATAAAATTCATAACAGAGCTAATTATGAAACGACGACGCGCCTCGGCCGCGCCACCCGCAGGCTTCTCTGATCCGTCTGTAGAAAAACACAATAATTCTCTGCCGGCTTCACTTGCAAAGGTTTTTGTCTCATACTCGGTAGGACGACAGCGCACCGCAATCATAAACTGTTTTTGTCTAAATGACCAAACGCGGCGAAAACTATGTAGTCGGTAATTGTAGTGGATTGTAGAACAGACACAAGTTGCCACTAATAGGAAATACCTGCGATATAGTAGCAATAAATCTTGTTATCTCCGATCAAAGGCTGCGTAAGTCTATCTTCATTCACGGGGAAAACTTGCGAATGAAAGAAAATAAGCGGCCGTATAAACTACATAGGCGGGATCGCAGGAACCATAAAATTTTGTTATTGTAAAACAAGAAGCAACGTGCCATCTGCAGTGGCGGAACGTATATGGCGGCCGCTAAATATTTATCAGTTAATTAGTATGCCTAAACTAACAAAATCAATTAACTTTGCTTTTTGCTGATAACAGGTTTCGTACAACGACATTCCGGTATTTCGCAACATGGATGATGTCGAACAATCTCATCGCCATGACATAGTAATGTTTTACGTACATATCTGGTCAACGTCCAACTTTTTGTAGTATCGATAGCTTCAGGTTCTTAATTCCCGGCAAATTTGTGTTGGACGGCTTGTTGGTATATGTAAACGGCATGAAACTTTTTTAATTGACAATCATAAAAGTTTCCTTCGTAGGATGTAACATAACCTACTATCGAATAAAGTTAAAGTACAAAAATATTTTAATCTACATAAATAACGCGTTATATTTAAAATATTCTTTAGTCAAATAAACTTTCAAACCTGAACTTTTCAAGCGTCAACTCTACTGCTGTTTTAGAAAATTAGTCCTACCGAGACAACCCAAAAGCTCAGCAGTTAAAAACAACTTATAACTAGCTAAATTTATTTATTGCTAGCCAGTTCGAAGAATGGTCAATTTTACGCATACTTACCATCAATATTTTCTTTCTAGCTTTCTGTATTAGTCTCCATTTAATAGTTTTTTAAAGACTTGTAAGGGAAAGATAAAACTGAGTATGAAATTTTGGTATAGAATCGTATACCAAAACGCATAACTGTTAAACGTACTTTTCCGAAATCAGGAGCTATAAGCTTATGTCGGTTTATCGGTCGGTACTTTTGACATCGACAATATTTTGAACTAATATTTTTGTATATTTTAATTGTGGAAATGTGAAACGAATACACTAACTTTTACATTATAAGGATAATAGTATTCAATCAATTAATTGTATTCAATAATTTAAATAATTACTCGGAAGTTAAATTATGACTCATAGCGGTGTACTTGAGAAATGAGCTATATCGACAATTATAAATTTATTTATTTATATGACCTATCTACGAATAATAAAATATTATTTGAAAATATATGATACGAAGTTTTATAATTAAATTACAAGAATTATACTTCAAATATAAATTTTGTTTAACCGACAATTGACTCCCAAGTAACCCAAACACAGAAATGGTAATATGGTATTAGTGATATCCGAAGAACTCAAAACAAGTCACGTTAAATCCTACCTGTAGAATCGTTGGAGATTTCAAACTTATACGTCCGAACTTGCGACCCTCGCAGTGTTATATCGAAGGAACAAGACAAGTTTTGCATAGAGCGTAGCCGTACATCAAAACAAGTGGTGTCGTGGCGATGAGGCAGGTGGCGGGACACGGGGTGGGGTTCCGTGGGGCGGATCGGGGCGGGCATGCAGCCTGCAGCCACGGCGCCTCCCGACTGCACTCCGAACTAACGCATTGAACGATGCACTCCGTCCGACGCCCGCCACCCGCCGGCCGGTTCCTCTCATCTTAAGCAATTCACAATTTAATATATGTGTATTAAATTTTCATCCTTTAGACAACAAAAATAAACCTGCTTATTTCTTAATACTAACTTTATAATAAACGTTAGATATTTATCAACATTTAAAGCAACATGTTGAATAGTAGTGTGCCGTACGCATAAATTGTTATGATTCATCTAACGCCATCTTTCGGCCGATAGCAGAACTATATACTAATACATAAAACCACCTTTGTAAGACATTATAACTCATACCAATTGACTCTTAATCCTTTTTAATTTTGAAATTAGATTAGTATGTACTATGTACATATTATAAATTAATTAATATTATTTAATAATAAGATGTATGTAGTGCGATGTACAAAGCTAAATCGAAACAATTACGACATTTAAATGTCAGTTAAATTTATTCGACTTTTAAAAACTTATCGAACCCTTAAATGTATTGATGTGACCTTATCGATAACAAATATAAAAAGGCAATTTTATCGAAAACTGGAACGATGTTATGGGCCCATCAAACGTCCTGCATTTTATAACTGTGACGATGCACATTACAATTTGTAATGGTTACATCCGTGGATACGGACTTAATTTACATGCAAATACATCGGCATTATTACTAAAATGAACATCCTGTCGCATTGCGATCGATTTGCATATTTTTTAATAATATATCAGGAAAAATAACAAAGGTATTCGTGTATAAAATGGACGGAATACAATAGTTGGCGTTTCCGGTGAATTATTCATAAAATTAAATCAAAGCGTCATAATCTGTGTTAGATAATTAACTGTTTATTACGACATGATGAGCGATCTGCGGAAGCTATGTGCGCATAAATTAAATTATGAATTAGTAATAAATTATACTACCAAGTTTTGTGGGGCTGCGATCATTAAATAGAAATAAAATAAGATCTTGTAGCGTGCAAATCTCTTGATCTGTTTCAAATATCTATTAGGTATCCAACGCTTTTGTATAACAGTTTTGTAACCTTTGTAGCTCGTGATCCCATAAGTCCCCGAAATTTAATATCTAGGATCATCTATACTTTTTATAAACAGATTTAAACATTGCTCCAGTATCATTAAGTTTTCTGTACGCGGGACAAACTTCAAACCTTACCACGTTTAACTTTTTAATAGACAGAGTAAAATTTACTAGCCGTTTCATTTGCTTTTATAGTCACGAAAAAGATTGAACTAATGTACTTGAACTATTGAACTAACGTAGAATAACTCTTATTTATGCCGGCACGATATGTTCATAAACTGTAGTAATATTATGCGAATAGATTATGATTATGAAGGTTAATGTACACTTGTTACAAAAAAGCAATTTAAATCAATTATTTTTAAGCAAGCATAACCTAAATAATCGCATTTTTTTACAGACAGGTAATGACTATTTGTAAGTAACGAAGCTTGGTAATTTTTCAGGACTTGTTTTTGTAGTATTTGTTTCAATTATATTATTTAAGTAATAATGCCTAGCTAGCTAGCTAGTTAGCCATGTTATATATTTATAATGTGTTAACTTATATCTTTTTTTAAATTATATTCCTCAAAGTTCATTCTAATGTCAAGTTGGTCGCATTGGTCAAGCAGCGACTATTTCAAGGTCGTCTGTCCCCCATATTGGAGAATTTACTGTTTAGTAATCTATAGGCGCCAATATCATGAAATTTAGCACAACTTATTATAATTTATGAAACCGAAGAAAATAGATTTTAAGATGAAATATTAACAAACAGTTATTACTTACTGATTATTAAACTGGCGTTTACCATGCAAACGTAAAAGGCCCTTTAAATTATTTTTTTTCGGCACGATGCACGCATTTTGTTGTCATTTACATGAGAATACGACAACGCAGACCTGTTTTTGTTAATTCAATGAAATTATTGTCATTAGCTTATCATAGAATGTGAAGTCATATATATTTTTTTTATTGCATTTATAGGTAATATACACCTTTAATTATGGACAAAATTAGTATACAGTTCATAAAGTCAAAAGAAAACAATTATTGCATTTTTAAAATAATATTCATACATGATTTTGTTATGTTCATTAATGAGGAAAAATTAAAATACCTATATATGCATGTGATACATAATGAACCAGAACTTATTAATTGTAGGATTATCGAATCTGAATTTACTGATTAGGTAATTTTTTTACCTATGAACTTCGGCGCAACATGTTTTAACCATGTGATGTTATTTTACGACCGGCTGCCTACCTGAACGTCAACTTACGTCAAATTACCTTAGTCGCTTTTTACGACAACTCGGTGAGAAATGAGTCTAACATAAGTGGAGCTAACATTTTATTATATTTAGTATACATTTCAATAACTAAAAAATTGTAGTATAAATTTTTGATATGATATCTATTTCTCTCTTTCTATCTATTTGATGAATGTGATACACATTTAATATTTTAACCGCCGTGTGGTATCCGGCTGAATAGAATAGTACCACCCTTTTTTCTTACCGAAGTGTCGTAAAAGGCAATTAAGGTAAGTCGACTCACCGTGTGGTATCCGGTTAAGTACAATAGATCACCCTCTTACTTATCAAGGTGTCGTAAAATACGACTAAGATAAGTTGACGTCAGGCAGGTGGCCGGTCGTAAAATACGTAGCCAAATCATGTAACAACATGTTTATAACATGTTGTGTCGACCCCACTTACAGTGGAATAAGGGCAGGGAGATGATGACACATTTAATATTTTAAATTTGAAAAATAATCAAAATGTAATAAAAAATTAACTTTTTCTACTACAAAGCTGCAGTTTTCCCGCCATGCGTTTACACCCGGCGAATAGATTATTACAAGTTCACTTTAACACGTAAATTAGGCAAGTGACAAATAGTTGGAACGACCAGATACTATCACTCGTCACCTGAACGGAAGCGCGACACAAAAACTGCATTAGCTTGAGTAAACTTAATTATGATTATGGTGTACACCGAACGTCTATAACTTCTAAAATAACAAAATAAACTATGATAAGAATCAACACATTAAACATGTTGTATATCATTAAGGACTTTATTGACTTAACATGTATGAGGTAACTTCCGATCTGATCCAATTATTAATTTGGAAGTAATCGGATAATTCGGTAGATAGAAATGTCGTTGTAATTTCTGAATAAAATTGTTGAGTTTTCTTCTCTTATTTGTTGATATCTGTTGCCTACTAAGCTGTTACCGCTAATAATTTTTTTTTGTTATAATAGTTTGAAAGGATTTTATCATCATTCTCCTGGCCTTATTCAATTTAAGTGGAGTCGGCACAACAATGTTGCCACATGATTTGGCTGCGGAAGAGACAGAAGTTAACATCTGCTCTTCGATAAATTAAGGAGTATTGAAGCAATATTACTTCGCCGTGTGGTATCCGGCTGAATAGAATAGTACCACCCTCATTTCTTACCGAGGTGTCGTAAAAGGCGACTAAGGTAAGTCGACCCGCCGTGTGGTACCCGCTGAGTAGAATAGACCACCCTCATTTCTTACCGAGGTGTCGTAAAAGGCGACTAAAGTAAGTTGACCCACCGTGTGGTATCCGGTTAAGTAGAATAGACAACCCTCTTTCTTACCGAGGAGTCGTAAAATACGACTAAGGTATGTTGACGTCAGGCAGGCGGCCGGTCCTAAAATACGTAGCCAAATCATATGACAACATGTTTGTAACATGTTGTGCCGACCCCACTTAGAGTGGGATAAGGGCAGGAGGAAGATGTTGCCCGTTGTCCCTTATTCGTATATATTTTGATATCGTTTTCTGATATTTTTCAACCAACTCGCATATATGCTGGTCATAGTTTTCTTAGAGAGACTAAGCCGTCACGAGTAAATATTGTAATAAATTAACGCGTTAAAATATAAGAATCTATACTCGGCATAAAATTCATCGAATTGGTTACGGATTTTTTTTAATCATTGTTGAATTATTTGTGATGGACCCTATCAATAAATTAATTTGAGACTAGTGTGTTATTTGTAGTACAGTAATTATTGTATGTTATGGTTATTTGCAAAATAATGAAATAACTGAAAAATTTATTTGTTCATGTTTTTAGGTTTTGAGTTTTGTGATTGTTATCGTTCTGTGTATGAATCGCAAAATATATCTGTGATGATCTAATCTAGATTAATTTATTAGATTGATTTTACATTTAGTGCAATCCAAATCAAAATATGTATTTACTTTACGATTAGAAAAAGTAATATTTCATAGTCTCTATTCTATATCGCCTCAGTAAAGAGTGGAATGCTTTTAATAAATAAATAATTTTTCATATTCACTATCCTCCTGTCCTTATCCCACTCTAAGTGGGGTATGCACAACATGTTATAAATATGTTGTTACATGAATTGGCTGCGTTTTTACGACCGGCCAACTGCCTGCCTAAATAATTTTTCATATTCTCCGCAATATAAGAACCTATGAATGGTAACTATAATACACGGTCTATTATGTTTAAATACATTAGTAATAATATCACCATCACATCCACAAACACTAAATCCCAGTAGAAATACCGAGCCATTAAACATTACTACACATCGTCTATCGGTGACGAATTTCGTTCTTCCGTAAATGCAATGTCGCTAATGGACGGGCGTAAGCAATTACAAGTACAAAAACGTGACTTTTAGTGCCACATAACAAGGATTTGGAGCTTCGTAATGTGGCAGCGTAAAGTGCCATCATTTTACTGTATACGTTACGTTACTCCGATTAGACGGTATAAAAATGTAGCAAAAAAAATATTTACTAAAAAGTTTTGGTATCATAATGTAATAATAGTATTTTGTACTGCTAAACCTACAGCTTCTTTTCTTAATCTCTTAGTTTCTAACTGTTCTCGTTAGGAACAGCGAGCCAGCAGTAGAGTTGACGATTCAAAAGCATTTGTTTACAAGTTAATTTAATTAAAAATCATTTGACTGGCCCGTTGGAGCAGTGGGTAGTGACCCTGACTTCAGTTCCGCGGGTCGCGGGTTCGATCCCCGCCGAGGGCCAACATTTTCTTTAAATGAATTTGTTGGTCTTTGAGCCTGGGTGTATATTTGTATTTAAGTATGTATTTAAAAAATATATAAGTATATATTCACCAGTTGTCTGTCTAACATAACACAAGTATTAAGCTACTTACTTTGGGGACGGGCGACCGTGTGTGTAAGTGTCCCATATATTTATTTATTTATTTATTTTATTTATTTGAATTTGAATTCACATCATATTTAAAATTTAACGTGTAGTATGTAGATTATCTAGAAACTAATAATGCCTATATCTATAAATATTATTAAATTAAAAATACAAGAATGTTGTGGATTACTGTAATTCATACGTAATCTTTAAAAAAACAGGTAACGATTAAGATTAATGACTAAGCAGGCCTCAACCAGATGTTTTAACGGAAAATTATCTCTTCAGCATTAAATCTTATTTAAAATAACGTATACATGTATTACAAACATCTGAAACCGAATAAACATACAGTCAGGTAAATCAGAATGTTGAATGAGTAAGTGTAATATAAATATCAGAAATAGTAAAACTAGCAACACATTCTGGAATCAAACAGTCTTTCAGCCGATTCTACAACCTTAGCATTTTAAAATTAATCCAGTGAAGATCGTAAAATATTCGATAAACAGGGCGGGTATGTTTGCATTTGCCAAGTTTAACATTGCTATTAAACAGTCATGAAATGGACAGAAATAATCGGGTCGATCCGTTATATCGCGTCATTCGTATTATGCCGGCGTCCGCATACATTATGTTCGCACTCACGGTGTATTGCCGTGCTGGTCTGCTTGCCGCATTTTCCTTTCCTACATCACCATTTGTTTTATCATTAATTCATTTAACTTAATTAGATATTTCATAGAAAATACATCATTACCTGACGACCAAACTCTTTGAGTAGTGCATTTTGCCAGCGATTACGCGTGGATCGAAGCGAAATTTTGTCGCAGACTATGACGTGCTAGATGAACGATGTAGCGAGCTGTGTCTAGACTACCCCATCAGAAAGAAACAGATCTGTGAAGAACAAAAGTTACTCAAATTCAGAAGATTCTTTATTTCAGTAAATTTTTAAACAAGTGCTTTGGATTCGTCAAGTCTCCTACCTCCTCGAATTACGTCGAGTTGGTAAAAAGTCGGCGGTAGCTCTTTACTAAATAAAAGTTCTTATAATTGGTTATATTTTGTCATTGCTATCTTGTGCACGTTCAAAAAGTAGCTAAACTAACATCATCCATAATGGTAGGTAGTCTTCATAAGTATAGCTTCTGAATCATAAAGTTATAGTTACAGTACAAACTCTATATAACGACCCTCAAGGGACTGTGTGTATTTTGACGTTATAGAGAGGTGTCGTTAAATGGAGAAAAGAAAAATCTATAGAGACACTACATAGCGACTAAATCCAAAGCGTCAGCCAACATGACTTATCTTCTCTCCCGCCTCTTTTGCGCGTATCAGTAAAAATTTTTCGTCAATACACAAAGATTTTCTCTTACTTGCCATGTTTACAGTTTGAAAGTTTGAGAGCAACGAAGAATATGACAACGTATAGATAATCCATGACTCCTACTAACACAGTCAACACGTGCAAGCAATCCCAATTTCTAAACAATGTAATAATCGACAGTCGAGTTCATTACGGGCCAGGATAAGAAAACGACAAAAGAACGTACACAACGGCACAGTTTTTACTTATTTTGAAAACAAAAGTACTTAATATTATTAAATTGCTGTTGTTATTGAGAGTTGGTGTAATGCTATATAGAATGTATCATTGTATGAGAAACAAGCTAAACCAACCAAAGCCAAGTGATATGTACGCTTTAGAGAGTTTGTCGTTAAATCTAGAGACGTTATATGGAGTTTACACTGTATTTTAAATTGCTGTAATGGTAAAGCTCCAAGAGTAGCATGATCAAGCACTATTAGGATTTTCAGTCAGTGCGAGCCCGATATACCCGCAGCCTGTCCGGACGGCGGTAGCTATAAGGGGTTTTCCTAATAAATAAAGATAATAAAATTGATTAATATATCGTTGAATAGGGTCGCGTTTATCATGCAGAGCGCACACAGCGTTGCAGGCGGCGTGACGGCACGGAGCACCGCTCAAGGGACTGGACTCTCTCGACGTCTCGGACGCAGGACGGTGCGGCACACACGCACACTTCGCCCAAGAACCAGACGAACGTTTTTGCGAGTCGCGTCGCGAGCCGCGTCTCTTCGCCGCCAGTTCCTCAAAACAGCTAAAACAATACTCGGAACTAAACCTTTTACTCTGCATCACATTACATTAACCACATTGTTAATTTTAATATTTTTTATATATGACGAAAACTTTTAATGTATCACGAAGTTTAGATACATGGCCGACACGGTAAAATTGTATGAAGCAGGTAACCTATATGATAAAGTGATTAATGCCATAAATATTTCTGGCACGAATAGTATACTGTACTAAATAAGCTGGTCCAGAAAATAATATAATGTTTCTTTTCTAATAGAATAATATTTTTGCCTTACAGAATATTAATCAATTTTTGATTTGATCGTCATAAATTTTTGATCGCAAAACTGACAATAAGTTTTAATTTTCTTTAAAATATATCCTAGATACATTACATATAAACATAACGTATATTTCAAATGAAATTTATCATTCAAATTTTCTAGAATTACGTTAATTTCATCATCATTCTCGTACCCTTATCCCACTCTGAGTGGGGTCGGCACAATATGTCTTCTTCTTCCATTCTCCTCTATCATTCGTCAACTCTGGTGCTAATATCTAATTTCGTCATAATGATTAAGCAAAAATTTTAATTATACATAGGTCGTAGGAATCACGTGTTCCAACAGCTATTTTGTTAAATTATAAAAAATACGACGTTTCTTCGTTATTTATTTGATCGCATTCGTAAATATTGCATGACGTGTTTACTTAATCAGATTAGCATCGATTCAAGTAATCCAAACGTAGCTTAACGCGAGCGGAAGCGGCCCGGGCAGGCGGCGGGCGGCTGTGGACGCGAGCCGAGCAGCCTCCCGCGGAGTAGCACCGGCCTCGCCAGTTTTTACCCTCGCGTGCTCGACTCGTGTCTTTTTCGCTCTTCGCAATCGGAATTCGTTGAGAGATCGCCGCGGCCGGTGGCAGACGTCTTGTGACATGTCAACGACGGTACGTGCGCTGCTTACGCGCTAATTAACCAGTCATCTCCGGCGCACCACCCGCCCGGAATCTCCCATTTACGATCATACGATTCTGGGGAGCTTTGTCCTTATTCAAGGAAGATCCGTGAAAATACTTCTGTACGGAACATGTAAACTGCGCTCATTATTCCCATGTTCAGAACTGATGCGATCGTTAAGTGTTGGAATAGTTTTTTATCTTTTAAAATGGTCTTACATTACAGAATTTATTGGGTTGTTGTATTAGGAAGGTAGAAAAATATTTTGCTTTATATCATCACTGAGAGGTTAATTAAGTGTAAAAATAAAATTCCATTTTCAAATCTTGTTTAATTCTTGCAGTGATATTTTTTTACAAAATACAACCTATGAACTACTGTATAAAGAAACAATACGTACTGAATTTCAACGTTTCAAAAATAGCGACATATGGCTTTGAAAACGAACGCCGTGGAACGATTTTAATTACAACCAGCAATTTGATGAATTATTAAATTAATTCAAAATCCTTAGCTTGTTCATTACATCACTTTTATAAACGATTTTGCGACGTTTTGTAACCTTTTAATTTGGATAAAAAATAAAAGTGACATTCTATTTATAACATGTGATTTGGGAGTTCCCGCCGTTTGGTATCCGGCTGAGTAGAATACACAACCCTCATTTCTTACTAAAGTGTCGTAAAAGGCTACTAAGGTTAGTTCACATCAGGCAGGCGGTCGGTCATAAAATACGCTGCGAAACCATGTGACAACATGTTTATAACATGTGGTCCCACTTAGAGTGGGATAAGGGCAGGAGAATGATGACTTCCATTAATAATTAAAAGGCGGGTGGAGTGTTGTTAGATGAATCCTATCGTGGAAATCATCCTGATTTTGAACCCCAAAAGAATCAAAATAGAAAAAAAATACACAATTCACAATTCTAATTACACAATTCTTCTTTTAAAGTTCATCATCCTCCTGCCCTTATCCCACTATAAGTGGGGTCGGCACAACATGTTATAAACATGCTGTCTCATGATTTGGCACCGTTTTTACGACCGGCCGCCTGCCTGACGTCAACTTACCTCTGGTGTCGTAAAATACGATTACGACACCTCGGTAAGAAAGAGGGTGGTCTATTCTACTTAACCGGATGCCACACGGTGGGTCAACTTACCTTAGTCGCCTTTTACGACACCTCGGTAAGAAATGAGTTTGGTCTATTCTACTCAGCCGGATACCACACAGCGGGTCGACTTACCTTAGTCGCCTTTTACGACACCTCGGTAAGAAATGAGGGTGGTACTATTCTATTCAGCCGGATACCACACGGCGAACAATTCTTCTTTTAAAGTTATGGCCCCTTAATCCACTAATTTATAAGAAAAATATTTGTGTTGTAAATAAGCAGTTCCCAAATAAATTGCAGACCCTGAAAGTTAAATAAGTCATTATGTAAAACAAGTAGGCACTACAGAGCTACTTTATCACGGAGCGTGATTTAATGTAGCCTACCCGAATTTTCTCACGTAGGATACCAAAATAAGTATGGAAATGGACTAAGATGGTGTAAAGCGAGTAGTACATTGTGGCAATTATGGGAACGGCGAAGGCGTCGTGATGCCGACTACACGTGTTAGCGACCAGTTGCATAATTTATTTGTAGGGCTATGCTCTCCAATAAAAGTGAAAATTTAGCGCTAAATTGATACTATCAAACTGTATAGAATACTAAAAATTGCATTAAAGATCGTAATGTGACAAGAAGCGCAATTATGCATCTCTTAACGGCGAATATGGTGATCACCGAATGTGTTCAATCCCAGGTATGTCAAATGACTCAGTTCTTGAATAACAAAATCTTAGAGCAATTGTTGTTATTGTACAGTTGTTGTCGCAATTTTCGATCCGAAACTTTAAAATTGAATATGGTCTTATGGGAAGCCCAGAGTGACTCAATGGGAAGAATGAAAACGAAATAAATAGTAGAAGCAAATGACCAAATTCACAAACTGGGTTCAGTGAGTAGTGAAGGTAATGTATCATAGGGGGGAACCTATAAAAGAAAAATGATGGGAGAATACATCGATCTCTCAGTTCCATCCATTACGTTGTTGATACATGATCTAGAGAAACTGATAAATCCAAGAGATACAAGATCCTATAGCGAGGAAATCGCGTGACGTCAGGTTATGTAAGCAATAAACTATTTGGAAACATAAGACCGCCAAGTCTAGCATATTTTTTTATGTGTTTAAGCACCTCAATTATTCCATCTTCAGGTGATTAAAGGCGTGTCTCAGGTATTTTATTAATCAACTTGGAGTTATTCAATAAATGATGCTAACTAATTGTATTTGCAACTTTTAAAAACTAATATCTGGGTTACATGTTTCACACTTTATCATTAACTGTAAGGATAAACAAGTTTCGCCCACCACTTCAAGAAAATTTTATAATGTTTAATATATAAAAAAAATGGAACTTGTCATTAAGTTTGCACTTGTAAAAGGGCAATAGTACCACGTCGAACAGTTTTGTTGATATTCGCAATTATCTTTAATATAGCTCTCTTATACCTCGATAATATGCTAACGTACAATTTAAATAGTTATAATCTTTACTTGGGTACAGACTAAGCCTACATTTGCCAACCAGTGAGTAGCTTTTTCTCTTCATTTTATTACCCAAAATCAAATAAATAACATTTATCTATAAGGCTACTATTTTTAATGAAAACCTTGAGCAAAACTACACACTACACTGAAAAATCATGTTTATCGAATACATGTTAAGATTTCATGAATCTACATTTCCTGAATCTCAAGTTTAGACGATTTGAGTAGCTTTTTCTCTTCATAATTTACCCAAAATCAAATAATTAACAATTATATATAAGGCTAATATTTTTAATGAAAACCTTGAGCAAAACTACACACTACACTGAAAAATCATGTTTATCGAATACATGTTAAGGTTTCATGAACCTACATTTCCTGAATATCAAGTTTAGACGATCTTATCGCTAAGCTCGATACCGATCAGATAAGAAAGATCAACGACATCCTAAGAAAGTGTGAAAGGGTTCCCTCACTTTAAACTCAGTGGTGATAGTCAGTCACTTATATCTTAATATGTTTTAATTTTTTTATTTAATTGACAACCAACAATAGATACATTTAATTTACTTAAATAAAACTATCTGATCTCACTATAAATGTTCTATTAATAAGAGCTATTCAAAAAATTAAATAATTAAAATTACTGTAAAATAAAAATGTAAAAAATAATGTCGGTACGAAGTCATAAGTTAGTTATGAGAAGTCATAAGAATAGTCGCCCTAAGTTACTACATACCAGACAAATATCTTTGATTTTTGGTTCATATTTTCTGTTATAATTTCATTTAAATAAGTTAAAAATTTAAATAAATAATTCTTAGTAAAAAAATTTTACTATTTTTTTACCATTCAAATTTGTAAAATTTCTATAATTTAATATTATATTCAAGTCATTAAACTTTTTAAATTAATTTTATTAAATCTACTTATGAAATAAAATACATTAAATTATTGAACATCTTATTAGTTGAAATATTTAAATAAACACATTTATGTTTTGTACAAATGTGTTTACTATATTACTGAAGAATAAAAAAGAATTTATTATTCTTCATTAATACAGTTATTTTAACCTTCTCTTCATAACCATTCAGTAACCATTCAGTAACCAAAATATATAATCTAACAATGTGCTGTTAAAACCGCAAAATATGAGGGAATGTGTTTGACAATCCACGTATAATATGGCCTTAAATATTAAAAATAAACAAGTGTGGCTGCGAATGCCCCGGTGGCAGCCCTTCGCAATCACAGAAAGAGGAGCCGCTTGCCCTTCCATTGAATCAAATTCATATATTTTGAGATTCAGTCGCCAATTTTATTTGTACCGTCAGCATATACGGGAATAAATCTTAAAATGTTAGAAAAAAGGCTTTCAGATTTTTGAACTCCATCTGAAAAAGTACAACTGTACTTGTTTTGTGTTAGTGTTAGTACTGTAAAAGTTAAATTAATTAGTTTTACTAAAGCACAACTTATTTTCAATTTGTAAAACTTATACCAAGAATTTATTATCATTTATATTAGCGTTCGAAACGTTCAAACATTTTTTGGTATATATCCAAGTTGTTTTAATTTATAAATTTTATATTTCACATGTTTAAAAAAATAAGTTATGTCATCAAAATTAGGAGATGTTTTGAAAATCCTCAAGCCATATTAGTTCTTCAACGGATCTCTTTATTTCCGTGTTGTTTCGTGTGTCCGTGTCTTTATTTATCGTGTTAAAACAATTTAAGCCTTCTGAGTAATCTACAAACATTAATTTGTTACTTACTTATTGAGTACTAATAAAGATTTAGAAAATGTTGGTTGTTTATGCAAATAAATTACTTTTTGTTTACCTTAGATTTTGCCATCACATGATCTAATAGGCTTAAGTATATATTACCAGCCTGTTCGTAGCATTCTTGGATATTTTTATATCGTATTCTTGAACATAACTGATGCATCATAGTTATGGTATCTTTGATAGATCTGAAGCGACAAATGTATACTGCATATTAATGGGTAAAATTAATTACCTCACGTACATATATGGGCATAGTCGCGTATAAAATATCCCGTGTTTAATGTTTAATGTTGTTTTTACATGCATTAAATTAACTCTGCAGAATACAAATGGTGATTTAAGAAAAGTTCCATAGCTTCAATACTTGTAAATAATACTGTGAAATTTAATCAATATATCATTGATTAATATTAATAATTGTTTTTTAACTTTTATCGATTATATTACAGTATTTATTATCTTTGTAAAAGACCATAAGGGTGAGTGTAAACATAAATTGACTTCATATATTATACATATAACATATATAATCAAGTAATATCAAAAATCTATACTAATATTATAAAGAGGAAAAATTTCTATCTATGTTGGTAATGTTTTCACACAAAAACTTCATGCATCTGATGAGCTGCATCTTTACCGAGCAACATAGGTATAGGTAGGTATACTTTAAAAAAAATAGGGATCCGTATTAAAAATGTAATAAGGTGTAAAAAAAATAAAAATTACGCAGAATATTACTAGTTAATAATAAGTTTGGAAAAAAGATCTAGATACATAAATGAATCACCAAAATCACACGTTTATACGCGTAGAACTTCCAATCGGCTGCACCAAATTGGGTAAATCTTTCTTTTTGTGATCGTTATTGTCAGGAGAAGGTTGTATCAAAAAAATTGCGAAATATTAGAAAAAAAAGCTTTTTTTCATGTTATACATGAACTTCCTATTCGCTTGCGGGTAGTACTGCAAAGCGCAGCTAGTTTATTATAATAACAGCTGCTGTAATATTGATTTACTAATAATCTGGATTTGAATAGCATTATTGAATTTAAAGTAAGCTTTTTCCACGTTGTCTATGAAATCGGGTCCTAAATATTGAATGTCATGTATAAACATTACTGGACATTTAATTAAAAACAGTGGTACATACTTCTAATAGAAAAGCAATATCATCCTAACCGTACCAACATTCCGAGAATTGTTTTATTGGATTATGCGGTGAGGACGCGAAGCAGCTATAACTATTCAGTGTCGTCTTTTGTGTTATGGAAAAACTTGTTTTTGAACCCATGTAGTGTGAAAGTGTCGTTTATTTTTGCAGTTTAATGTTACATATGTACACATATTATCGCCTGCGCAGCGCGAATGTCATCGCATCGCACGCCGCGCTCTTGTTAGCGGCACAATGAGGCCCGTTTACTTCAATATTTGCTATTTTGTTATCGACTTGTTCTTATTTTTGCTATTGTTTTATTTTAGCAACGATTTATTGAGAGACGAATTTTATCCTCAATATCTGTATGGAAGGTAATTAAATAAAAATCCAAGAAGCTATTTTTAATAATGTCTTTTTGTATTTAAACTATCATGAGTGGTATTCATAATTAATGTATAGAAACCAGCTATACTTAAGTCTTATTTTATCGGATGAGCCCGCCTAGTTTCAAACCCATACGGGTTCTTATTCACTAGTTGGGCTCATCCGATAAAATAAGACATGAGTATATCCGGTTTCTATACATTAATTAATAAATTTTTTTTTATCATTTAATCATAAAAAATTAGTTCCACCCCATAAAAGTAGTAGTAAGGTTCTTCATAGCATCACTTGTAACAAAATAATAAATTGAAAAAAAAAATTCTGAACGAAGATCAAAAAATTATGTGTAAAAGTAAATAACACTAATCTTGCCATCGTCAAATGAATGATTAAAATTTTATCTGAGATAGTAAATTAGCAGTAATGTATTCGGTATATCAGCGATAGATCGCTTCTTCTAATAGCTTATACGCATGTTATGTGATTCATTGAGATTTATATATTTATTGCTTGTAATTAGTTTTACTATAAATTGTAGATTCCAATTTTCTTTCCGAGATTCTATGCGTACTGCAATTCACAGTAATTGCTAACAATCATCAGACATTACTAATGGATAAACTGATTTACGTCCGCGACTTCTCTTCTCCGTTAATTTCAGGAAATATAAATCACTTGCCAACCCTTAAAATAAATACAATTATATTAATAACAAACAAATAACTGTTCGCAATTATGATAATGTAGGTTTATTTATTATTATAATAACCAACAGTAGACATGTATTTATTATATGACTAACTATATACGAACAATATATCATTACTATGGCGCTTGGCTGCTTTAATATACTGAAAACTATATGAAAACTATATTATATATATAGCTTTTACCCGTGACTTCGTTCGCGCGGACTGTTGTCGTGTCGTGATAGGTCGATAATAGATGGCGCTTTTCAATGTCATCTTATTTCTGTAGAATTAACAGGATTTCTATAGCCTATATGTTATTTCGGTGTATAAGGAATAATTGTGCTAAATTGCATCGATATTGGTTCAGCGGATTCGCCGTGAAAGAGTAACAAACATACATCCATACTCACAAACTTTCGATCATCAATAAAATTACAATTATTATTACTAATAATTAGCTTCTGATAATTTAGGAATTATATTATTTTTTGTATATTTACGGCGTGTGGTATCCGGCTGAGTAGAATAGACCACCCTCATGTCTTACCGAGGTGTCGTAAAAGGCGACTAAGGTAAGTTGACTCATCGTGTGGTATCCGGTTAAGTAGAATAGACCACCCTCTTTCTTATCGAGGTGTCGTAAAATACGACTAAGATAAATTGACGTCAGGCAGGCGGCCGGTTGTAAAATACGTAGCCAAATCATGTGACATCATGTTTATAACATGTTAGAGTGGGATAACAGCAGGAAGATGATTATTTTTGTATTTTTAATTTCTGTAGATATATTATTTAAGATGTTTAAGAAATAACAGTGGGAGTTCAATACTCAAAGGTAACAAAATGCATAAAAATCAAAATATTTAAACTTTAAATAATAACGTCAAGTTAAAAATAGACTTCTGAATAACTCAATTGAATGGAATTCTGTTTATTAAAAATTACATATTATATTTGCAATCAATCTCATTACTTATTTGTAACGCCTCTTGGTTTATAATATAATATAATCGTGAGACTATTTAGCAAAACCCTACTGAGGTTTACACAGCCCGTTGGAGACTAATGTTTATTTGGACATATTTATGGCTATAGTTCCGCTTTTTGTGCGGATGGAAATATGTGTGGCGGATCGCACGTCTGCGTGAGATTTCGGACACCTCTCCGCTTACTAAATTTAATATCGTCGGCCTTTACGGCGAGGAAGAAACGAGAGAAAAAAAACAAAATCGCCATTGTGTCGGCGACGAGAACGGCACTTCGCGCCTACCGCCACTCATGAAAATCATTTTGTTTTTATATCAAAATGTATGTTTATGATAACACCTGTTTCGCTGATGCCTCCGCGATCGGTGTCAGTGGAAGCTTGTCGTTATTTTTTGCCAATTTGAGGACTATAAAGGTGCCCGCATCGCGCGCTAATTTAACCAGTGTTCACCGAATTACGCATTCGTTCATTCTTGCTCTCTTCTCAGACGTGTATAAATCCTACTGGCCCTTATTTTAATTGTATCGGAGCAACTTAGGTATTAGTTTCATTTTTCTTATAATTTTACAACTTTTTATATTTAAAAATATATAGAACTCATTTCTTACCGAGGTGTCGTAAAAGGCGACTAAAGAAAGTTGACAGGCGGTCAGTTGTAAAATACGTACCCAATTCATGTGACAACATGTTTATAACCTTTGAATGGAATAAGGGCCAGAGGATAATGATTTATAAGTTTTTACGTTAACTAACAAAACTCTTGATAACATTGTATATAAATTCTCTCCTAAGTCATTTTATCAATAATAATCCTGAGCAGTATCTATAGAGAATTCCACAGATGACTTAACCGCATACGAACAGCAGGGTCGGGGGTTATCATAAAAAATATTACAACCAAGTATAAAGAAATTTAGACTCTGTTCTATATCTCATCTCTATAAGTTCTTCCTTCTGAAAAGCCGAGCAGTCAATGAACCAATCCTTCACTAAATGTCTTCGTGGAACATTGTATCGGTTAATATTATGTTTTCCGACGCTACTAGTCTCTGTGCTCTAGTCGCCGCATTTTGCACAATCAACTATTCTTCTGCGCTTTTCTGCCACAGCCGATGACACTGTAAAAATATAGGGCTAAGCGGCATTTAATGAAAATTTAATAAAATATATATTAATAATAAAATTTGAAAAATATTCGGTAAGCGTGTAAAATATTTTGAAACATCCAACTTAGTTGCTCATGAAATTGTATTACGAAATATAATTAGTTTTTTACTTGCAAAAGTATTAACTATGCTAATAACAACTAATGTATATGTCAATAACTAAATTTATAGTTTGAAGTTTATTAACTTTGACGTCTCAAAACCGAAGATAGATTTTCCGGCCCTTTCGTCCTTTTTAATTTTTTTATTGCATTTTTTAAATATTTAAAAAAATTATGATCAAGTCTCGGTCACCTACTGTTATTGAATTCTGTTGAACCAGCAATGGCATTTAAGTAAATCCAATGTTCAGTATTATAATTCTGAGCCATTTACCTGATCGTGTGTTGATTTATTACTTCAACGGTTACTTTAATATCAAGGTAAATGGTATATTTCATATTTACCTTCTAATAAATCAATCGTATAAATCTTAGCTTATGTCAACTATAATGATGCGGTTGTCAAAGGAGGCCCGCCGCGACCACGGTCCAGCTTTTTGCATAATTACGCCAATGGAATGTCGTCCCTTCAATATGATAACAAAGAAAGATGACCGACTGTATTATTGTTAAAATTTATAGCCGTCTGAAGACGAAGACTAAGTCCAAGGGCTATAAGAATCTCAGGACTTCCAGAATTTAAACAAATATTTACATCGAAAGTTGATGTTGCCCGCTTTCTTCTTTGTAACCGAATTATATGACTTTTAACCACGTTTTAAATAAGATAATGGACTACAATCTGCTTAATGCCCCATGCGATGACTTAGATTAAGATCATATTGCCGTTCTTAAGATAAACCAAAAAGTGAATCATTTTTTGTCCATTCAAATTTTCATAGCATCTATAAATTAAGTTAAGAGATCTTTTACCTACTTTAAACGTAAAGATATAAACTCAACTTAAACTCTTATAAACTCTAACTTTTTGATACTAATAAAAGCAATAATTGATTGATACAATCAATTATTTTAGAATAGTAAAACTAAAATAAGCTTATAAATTTTTATTTTACACTATTATAGAAATATAAGTCGTCATTCTCCTGCCCTTTCCTACTTCAAATGGGGTCGCAACAACTTGTTTTAAAAATGTTTTTTCACGTTTTGGCTAGTTATTTTACGACCGGCCACTTGCCTGACTTCAACTTACCTTAGTCGCCTTTTGAGGCACCTCGGTATTAAATAAGGGTGATCTATTCTACTCAGCCGTATACCACACGGCGGGTCAATTTATCTTAGTCGCCTTTTAGGAGACCTCGGTATTAAATAAGGGTGGTCTATTCTACTCAGCCGGATACCGCACGGCTCATTTAAAAATATAGAAAAAGTCGCTATTTAAATGTATCAAATCTTATTTAACGATCATCAAATATCATTAATTCCATCGTCCTTGTAATTTAACGAGAATGAGAAATCACAATCTATCTCGTAAAACAGCGCAAACACAGACTACGGCTAAACAAATATGTCTATGGAGGTGTTCAAATTGATAAACCACATGAAATCGCAGATAGTGAAGCCCTCCTTAGCGAATCCACGAGTTATATATTATCGTAACACAATCCATAAGAAAGCGCTACAATAATCGTACATTTCTCTTGACAATGTTCCTTTGAATATAGAGTTAAGGCGAACAGATACAATGTCGAAGATTTGTTTACTCAGCACTATAAGCCAAGTATTGCACGATTGTTGGCTAGTGGAATTTGAAAAAGAAACCTTCCCACTAAAATGTATAAGGCGTAATTTCCTTTTATGTACAGTTTTACCATATCTACTTATTGATAGCGAAATGAGTCGCAGACGCTCTGGCATCACTAAATTAGTACGTACACAAATGTCATCGCTCACTATAATATCGCAATCAAAATTGACGTGGGAAATATACTCGTTTGTAACTGAAGCCGTGCAACCTGTGCCAATAAATTTTACAATGAATTATAGAACATGTTGGTTAGGTTTCGACATTGCATAATTCAATCATATTATCCTGTATGCATGCATGATAGACGCAGCGGTATTATTCATTTATAAACTTGCATATCAACGTAATGTCAATCGAATAAGGCCATCATTTAAAGCATTTATTTATACAAATATTATAAGTGGAAAAGTCTGTCTGTCTTTCTATCATGGCTTATCCGCTGGAGCAATATCGATGAAATTTAGTATAATTATCAGCTTATATTACGGCTGAGTAGTATAGACCAACCTCATTTCTTACCGAGGTATCGTAAAAGGCGACTAAGCTAAGTCGACCCGCCGTGTGGTATCCGGGTGAAATACCGAAATCTGAAATATGTTATAACAAAATTATGCGAATATATATATTGTAGACAGCGACATTTTTAATCAGTGTTGTAATTTATTGTTGCTAGCAACACTTCATAATTACTTCTTCATCTAGAGTATAAAAATAGTCAGGTCAAGAACAGAGGTCTCTTTTACGATCGGTACTTGCGTGCGAAAGCTCTGTTATTTAATGTGTTCACGTCGGTCATCTTGTTTGTTTGGTTACAAATGTATTAATTTAGTTCTCTTTTCTTAAATCCTACTTTGGATCCTAACATCCGAAGCGGGATAAAGAACTCCCAGCTCACTGCTTAAATTAAATGAAAAGTGTGGTAGAATTTGGTAGATTTCATTTTATTCATTTATGACATACCCACTTTTTGTTTTCGATTGAATTGCACGTATTTGTGAAAAAGTATTTGTGTATTTCATTGCAATTGCACGTATTTTACGTAATTTTGTGAAATAGTGCGTTCTAAGTTCAATGGTCGTGAATGGCTTCTCGTTTGGAATACGTAGCGAGATCGAAATTTGTGTTTTGTGTTTATCGCGAGAAAAACTGAATAAAGAGGGTTGGTTTTAAATGCGTAATAACGTCTTGCACCGTGTTGCGAGCGGCGAGGCGGCAGAATTCCTTAAATGACTCACGTAATCAGTCTAATTCGGCTGACTGAAAACGACGACGTTCGGTTGAGACTTACGGAGTGACAGCTGTAATAGGTTACAATCGCCCTCTCTTTATACTCCTGCGATCATGCTCGCGTAGTTGTTTGTGTTCCCGCTCGTGTGAAAGGAGGATCCCACTTGTATTATAGTTCACGGTCTGATATATAAAGAAGAAACCGTTCCACTTTACATCAATAATTTCGATGATAGGTACCATCCCGACGTCGCAAGACTTGCGATTGCTTTCATTTTAAGCGATCTTATTCTCCTAACTGCGTCGGTACTTCTGACTTGAGTGGACCGCATGTACCTACATCACTCCTTAGAATCAACTTGTCCAGAGGCATCTAATCTTGCGCATGCTTTTCATAAATCCGTTAATAATATTTGGGATAGTGTGAATAAGTTGACCGTGCCAGACCGGTAAATGGGTAAACTGACGAGGATTGTAATCTCGTGTAGTTTCATGTCAAAGGGGCTATGCAAAAATATGGTTTGTCGTGGTCAGGTAAGGCCGAGCCCAGTAAAATAGAAGCTCCGTGAGGCACGGGACACAGTTTCTCGGTCTTGGAGGTTATTTCAAGGTGTTTTTAAATCTGTCTAAAGCTCGATGCTCGTGTAATTTAACATCGACATCCACAACGCTAATTTAATATTTATGACTATGAGGTTGTAATAAAGTTTTCTCAGTCTGCAGGAAACTTGATGCCGGCATTCGCGGTGGTAATCCCGGCATGTGTGGTCAGTACGTGGCGGTAAAGGTGTTACCCCATGACCGCTGTACACTTCGCTTGCTTAGTGGAGGCTGCGGCGAGGCTACGCAGACTGCGTACGTGGAGCCGTGGAGAGGCGAGTGGTGTGCCATGCGCCGCCTTCATTGGGTGATTCAACTCTGGCGGCGTGCACCACTGACATGTAGGGTGAGGGGAAGCTAGTCACCCCGAGCATTTTGCTACACCCTGGCGCTTGGTGGGTCCCAAGTTGCTGAATAGGCTGATCGAACGATCAGTCTATGGCCTGTTTATCAGGTGGCCTGTGACGTGTTACGTCTGGCGAAGCGCGCGTGTCGCGTGACCGAGTCATGTTTATCCATGGCGATGGTTGGGTAAAAGTCCTAGGCATATGGTTTGAAATTTAAAGAGACGTCTCGATTATTATTTAGAGAAGAATGTTAGATGAGATCGATTGCTCAGTAAAAAAGCTGAAGTATGAATTAATTGAATGACGAGTTAGTGGAAAAGAGGATGTTAATTTTATTTGGTTTAATTGAAAATTTTCTGATTCCTTTTTTAAATACAGATGAGGACTATGACACTGCCTATGCGTCATCAGTCAGTGCATCTGACTCATCCACGCTTCCATCAGTCATTCATGAAGCTACACCTGCCGCTGCCAACAATGCTGGTCCGGTGGTACGGAGACAGTTTTGGTCGAGGACGACATGCGGTCAGGAGAGGCCGTGTAGACAGCGACATTTTTAATCAGTGTTGTAATTTATTGTTGCTAGCAACACTTCATAATTACTTCTTCATCTAGAGTATAAAAATAGTCAGGTCAAGAACAGAGGTCTCTTTTACGATCGGTACTTGCGTGCGAAAGCTCTGTTATTTAATGTGTTCACGTCGGTCATCTTGTTTGTTTGGTTACAAATGTATTAATTTAGTTCTCTTTTCTTAAATCCTACTTTGGATCCTAACAATATTAACACAATAAAACAAAAGCAAGCTGTGTCTTTTCACATACTAAGTGCAGGATATAAAGGGTACGGCCAAGTAGCCAATATTTTTTCAACCATTCTTAATCAGTTCTAATTCCCACTTCTTGAGAAACAGTTGGAGTCAGATTTAACATACACACATAGTATTCATTTGGGAGCATACTCGATTATCGCCTTACAATACGCCTTAAAATATTCCACGTTTCCAAAT
Organism: Morpho achilles; assembly: GCA_947086495.1. Taxonomy (NCBI): domain Eukaryota; kingdom Metazoa; phylum Arthropoda; class Insecta; order Lepidoptera; family Nymphalidae; genus Morpho; species Morpho achilles. The sequence continues at coordinate 10,993,161 of CAMTZB010000007.1, read as the reverse complement.
ATTTAAAATAACACCGGTAATCCTCTTAACTGGCTACTACTTTTCTTTTCGTGATATCTTGTGGAAAAACTTTAAAATATGGAATACTAGCTTTTAGCGGTGTATAAGACATAATTGTGCCAAATTTCATCGATATTGGTTTAGCGTATTCGCCGTGATAGAGGAACAAACATACATCCATACCCACAAATTTTTCGCATTTATAATATTAGTAGGATTCTCATGTTAATTATTAAGCACTAAGCTTACTATTGTGAATAATAAAGAGTTAACTGCTTTAATAGTGGGTATGTAGATTTTTCTGGAAATAAATTCCTATACAATAAAAAATAACAACTGCCTATCAATAAATAATAAGATTATTCAAATTACATAATCCTTTTGACATTCAACAAGAGTAAGCTCGATTGTCAGCCTCAAAATGTAAATTCTGCTCCCGAAATCAAATGAAAAAACAAAACTATCATTTTTAATAAGACAAAATGATGAACGTATAAATCTTCATCGTCTCCTTAATGATTGTATCAGAAAAGAAAAGGGAGATATATTTCGCGTCGCTCTCTGCTAAGCAAATATACGCATCGATAGTATAATACATTCGTTATTATGCGCCAGAGCAGACTATATAAAAGTCAGAGGAATCATGATTGTATTTTCTTATAAAGTCCCTGCACATTGCTTGCAAAATTGACATCCAAATCAGATTAATCCAATCAATGGAAATTTATGAAGCACCCGGGAGCGGGCACTGCGTACCATTGAGAGAGACTTTGCTAATCAGCTCTTAGCATGTAGATCGTATCCTGTTTGGCTCTACTAAGTTTTTTCTACTTATTTAATAAATTAACATTACCTAATGTATCAAAAGAGAAACAAACAAACAACATCATTAGAAAACAGCCATTCAAGATTGAAAACTTCATTACATTCGTTAAGAATGAATGGTACAATTTTCAAACCAAGTCGATAGTCGAATTATAAATATCATCCATAATCCAATTCTATCAGTACTATATAACATTGAGAGAACTAAAAACTTTACGATGAACTCTTACAAACCAGCAGCAATAAACCATCCACCAAATTTACAAACCATTTCCACGGTAATCAAATTATGTTTTCTACCCACTTAAACCACCTTGAACAGGTTCAAATGTGTGTCTAAGAGACCTTGTAATTGTATAACACTCATTCTGCAATAATAATTTTTATCGACATCATATGAGTGCGTAAAATTTGCTTTGCTTCTTACTTTTTTAAAGCAAGAGTAGGCATTCACTATTAACTATGTTATATTTACATTGTAATTTCGCTTTCTATCAGACGTTACCAAGAAGAAGCACTGTTGGATAAAAACAGAGATACTTTAAGCTTTCTTCTTGCCTATCTTGTTTATAACGTTATACCCTATAGGGTATATGGCAAATATGTTCAATCTTTTTTAAATTATTTACTGTGGACTCGATTAAGTTTTTGATATAGATAATATAAGAAAACAAAACATAAGTAAATACACATTTGTTTTAAAATAATTGTAATAATAAATGTGATATGACTACTATGACTGATATATAATACTGTCATTATGTCATGAAAATAAGAAACAGTAACAAAACCTAATTTCGATTTTTCATAAACATGACTAAACGAAGTAAACAGTAGTAATAAGTAGAATTACCTCAAAACACCAGTTAAAATGTCAGACGAACGAAAACTAAATATCCTGAACGGTTGAGATGAAAAAATCTTACCAAACATGTAAGCACAAGACAGTAATTAATGATGTAAAAGCTGATCTTGAGAGACCACAAGAGGTGTTCTTTTAGTACTCATTGAAGGCTACAATTCGTATTCAAGAGGCAAAGCATTGTAACACCAGAGGTACGAGTCGCTGGAATTATTCCAAAATTTGCCAATGTCTTTAAAAATCGCACAAGACAGGTTTTTGCGGCAATTATAGTGACGCGCGGAGCGGTCGCCTTCCGCTTAAACATTCTTTGATTTATACGTCTGCCTTTAACTCAAGCGATGAGTAAAATATGAGCCTACACATCAAATATGCAGGCTTTTTAGGAGACAGAAGCAACTCTTCATGTTCATTATAATAAAAATACGATAGTTCAAGTTGGGACGTGGGTATATAGCAACATGTTACCTCTAAACGTGTATCACTCTAATTTTGAATTTATACATTCAGATTTACGATGCTGACTGAGTCTTGATAATATTAAATCTGTGTAACAAATTGTTTACATTTTCTTTTCTCATCTTTAATATATTAACTTATGAGATGGTGCTTAACATTAGTTGTAGTGATTTTATATCAGAGGCCTTTAACTTTATTAAACCCTTTTTACTTTATTAAAATTTAAAATTCTTTTCCATGTTGTTTTAATTATTTTTGACACACATGAAGGTTTGTTTTAATCCATAAAAAGGTATCTTGATTATAAGCCGTTACATTCTGACCCTCAGCGGTAATTTAAATAAATTTAAATGTATTTAAGGAAATATATTTGCAATAAGTCTTCCCTTTTAAAAATATGTTTTTAAAATTATCAGTTGTTGTAAATAAAAATTAAACCTCTATATGTTTGAAATCGCAAAATTCAGTTTTTACTCACTGATTTGAAATTTTCACATAATGTATGCAACATTCTACAGAATGAAAATTCTAGGAAAATTGACTAAAATTGTTGATCTAAAATTTTCATACGAACTTTTACATTTGCAATTGAGCTACGGCTAAAAGCAGTTATTTATGAATCTAAACTTTTTATTTTGCTAACATGGTTTTTTCCTTTTTCTTTACCAATCTGTTCTAAGCCCAATTCTAAGCAAAAGCCGCTTCTCTCCGTTTTTAGAGAAGTGTTTGAGCTTAGGCCCACCACGCTGTACCAATACCGATTAGTAGCTTACACGTATCCCAATTGTTCGTGTAATATTTGACTTTAGTATTTGGGTATTTTACCCTTAATTTATTTAATTGCTATTCTCAAAAACAACAATTATTGTTTATTCTTTTTGTTGATAAAATAATAAAATTCAATTGTACCAAATTTCATATGTTTTGCTCTAGCAGATAAGCCGTAAAAGCGTATGAGACAGAAAGACAGACTTTCGCATTTATAATATTATGCATAAGTATGGATTAACTAGTATGGATAGGTCGAACTATTTAAAAAGCAAAAAGCTAGAAATATAAATATTTTTTTTAAATATATTCAAAATATTGTAAGTATCAAGATGTTTCAAATCTCACATTATAAGGTCTGCTATAATTCATCGTGGCATGTTGTCACATGATCTGCACGAAGATACATAAATTATTTAATTGGATAAATAAGGTTAAAGAGCTCCTTCTTTGGAGGCTTTATTACGATAAATTTTAAAGATAAAAATATTACCTTCTTACATATGGATTATTAATAATCGACAACTTTAATTACCTAGTTTTGTAGCTATTATTGTTTCCTTTAATCCTGATGTGAACCTGTCCACAGTCTATATGTTCAATTGCCTTCCTCACTTGGTCGCGGTTACACCCTATTGATAAATGAGGCTCTGGTGACTGACTTAAGGTTGCTAATTTTAGAAGTATTATTTTATATCATTTCTAATTGTTTTCGAGGACAGTATTGATTAACAGGTATTATACAATCTATTAAATACTTATTGGTAAAAGAACTATCCCCTCAACCCGCTAGCTTCAACACTTCCAGTTCAAAGTGTTAGTGCATCTTTTGTTATTTCATTGTCTCATATTTTAATAAGTTGTAAATTTCATATTTGGTTAGGGACAAGTGCTCCAATAATAATACCTTTTAGACATGTTCGGCACACCAAAAAAAACATTTAGTTATCAAATCGCTAAATAATACCCTCATGTTACCGCTAAAAGCCAGTTCAACCCAAAAACGGCGACTTAAGATATTAATAAAATAAACGGCCTACATATCATTAACACGTAAAAACAATTTCGTACTGCCTTTAATGATCTGTTAACAATTTAAAAGGGTATAAAAAGTGCGAGATATTATATAATTTATATAAATGAAATCGCGGCCATATTTGTGTTGGATTAAGGCCAATGGCCACCGGTTGATACGCGTCAATCCGCGGCCATTTACGCGACTGTCATTGGGACTCCGACGCGTAATTAAAATCAATATTTATGGCCTTATTAGAAGACATAAATAAGAAACGCTGGACATTCTCCGACTGATGTGTGGTGACACTCCCTTACTGACGTATATGTGATCATAAACTTAAGCTCGATAGACTTTTGATGTTGTTTCAGGCCTTAAATCAACTGCTCACTCACAATAAAGTGAATATAAAAAATTGAAATAATATATCCGGAAAAAAATTGTATGAAACTTGTTCATACGTTCTTCTGGCCCGCATAGTTTTCTACCAAATATATCCCTATTAGCATTAATGCTGCTATTTATTACCAAAGCGCCAAAGGTCAGTGAAATTGGTACACCAGTTCTACTACGGTGTCTAACTTAAATAAGTATTACCTCGTATCAGTTAAAATAATAATACTATTTGTTAAAGTTTATAAAACAAACAGTTTTTGTCTATGTCGGCACTTGTCTCTGCTTATATGTGTAACAGCCCTCTATGGTTCCTTTTTGTCTGTATCGTATTATCTACTCAGGTTATAAAAAACTTATCAAATTAAATCTCGATTTAGGATATACAAATGTTACATTTTACCTCCTAATCCATCACTATTCAAAAAAGATTTGTCTCAACAAGCTTTTAACCAAATTTTATGTCCCTACTGCTAACTGTTGAGGAGTTCCCTCGTGTGGAGCCAATCCCGACACCAAAATCAGGTTATGCTTATCATAAATTATCATGTATTGTCATTGGAATTAGTCTAGTATGTAAAATTTCAACTCAATCAGGCACCAGGAAATGGGTTAAATTTAACATGCAAGTTCTTACCGTCACATACATACACGGCAAGTTAAATAAAAGCATTTAATAAATAGTAAAAGTAAGATACTTTTTATGTTATTTCGTCTTAAGTTATTGTCTCGAATAAATTACATTTCGTGCAATGGCAATATTACTACTATTGAAAGGGTATTTTATATCATGAACAGCTGCAAGAAGCTTTATATTTATTCAATTTGCAGTCGATTCCAGGTTTGTAATTTCTAATATCTTTCGATTGGAAAAGACTCAGAAAACAAAGAATTTCTAGAATAATTGCAACCTGATGATGTCCTGATAGCGTGTCCAGTATAAAATGAATACCGGAAAATTGTATGGCACAAGAAGAAAACAATATACAAACAATAATAAATAAAACGATGTTAGACAATTTTTATAACTGTTATCCTGCGTTTTTAATTTTTAACAACATGAGATATTTAAGTTGACCCGCCGTGTGATATCCTGAGTAAAATAGACCTCCCTCATTTCCTACCGAGGTGTCGAATGAGGCGATTAAGGTAAGTTGACCGCAGGCAGGCGGCCAGTCGTAAATACTTACCCAAATCATGTGACAACATGTTTATAACATGTTGTGCCGACCCCACTTAAAGTGGTATAAGGGCAGGAGAAGAAAGGAGATGAAGAAGAAAGCAATATACAAACATTATATTAAATATATATTAAATAAAACATAATTTTTATAATTGTTATCCTGCGTTATATATTTTTAATAACATAAATACGAGAACTTGACGAGATATTTTCAATGAATAACACACGCGCTTTATAGGTTTTGCTATCACTCACGGTTAGTGTTAGATGAATATATTAATTTATAATACGTGTATGCAGTAATTTATGTCATGAATAAGTACGTAACATCAAAGATAACTAGAAGACTTTAAACTTATGTCAGTTGTAAATTTCGTGTCACTTATTCAATTAAAGTTTAAGATTGAATGATATAAAACCTTTGAGACAGTGCTATAAAATGCTTGGCAATTACAGGTCAATCGCACATTACGAGTCTACTGCAAGCTACTATCCTCTTTAAACATATGCCATATAAAGCAGTGACGGAGGCAATAGTTTTACACACATTTAAATCGAAGGTTTATTTTCTAAACCTACTAATATTATAAACGCGAGAGTATGTGAGTATGGATGTATATCTGTTACTCTTTTACGGCGAATCCGTTGAAACAATATCGATGGAATTTGGCACAATTAGTACTTATACACTGGAATAACATATAGGCAATATTTAATTTAATTTTTTTTTAATTTAAAATATTCTTTATTCAAATAAACTTGTAAACAAGTGCTTTTGAATCGTCAACTCTACGGCTGGTTCGGAAAGCCGTTCCCACCGAGAAGAGCCAGCATGAAACTCGGTGGTTGCTCTTTTAAAAATATAATTCTTATGACAGTAATGCCATTTAGTCATTACTGTCTTGTGCAGGGTCTAAGCGAGCTATATCCACACATTCTTATCTTCGAAGTAATCCTCAACAGTATAGTAGGTTTTCTGGATCAGCCTCCGTTTAACAGTGTTTTTAAACTGATGTAATGGCAAAGCTAAAATTGATTGTGGAATTTTATTATAGAATCTTATACCCAGACCCACAAACGATTTACGTACTTTTGCAAGGCGCAAAGCAGGAGCCGCAAGCTTATGTCGGTTCCTACTTTGCCTCTTATACACATATATGATCCTGACAATATAAATAAATAAATATAAATAATAAATAAATATAAATAATAAATAAATATAAATATATGGGACACTTACACACACGGTCGTCCGTCCCCAAGGTAAGTAACTTAATACTTGTGATATGGTAGACAGACAACTGGTTAATATATACTTATATATTTTTTAAATACATACTTAAATACAAATATACACCCAGGCTCAAAGAGCGACAAATTCATTTCAAAGAAAATGTTGGTCCTCGTTTGGAATCGAACCCGCGACCCGTGGAGCCGAAGGCAGGATCACTACCCACTGCTCCAACGAGCCAGTCCATATAGAAATCCTGTTAATTCTAAAGGAATAGGATAATACTAAAAAGCGCCATCTATTATCAACCTATCACGCGACAACAGTTACGCGAACGTAGTCGCGGATAAAAGCTAGTTTAAACTGAATAATTCTTAAAATATTCCCGCTGAATAGAATAGATCACTCTCGTTTCTTACCGAATTGTCGTGAAAGGCGACTAAGTTAAGTTGACCCACTGTGTGGTATCCGATTGAGTAGAAAATACCTTATTTCTTACTGACGTGTCATAAAAGGCGACTAAGGTAGGTTAGCGTAAAGCACGTGGCCGGTCGTAAAATAACTAGAGAAATCATGTAACAACATGTTTAAAACATGTCGTATTTTCCCCACATAGAGTGGGAATGATGGCAGGAGAATGATGAGTTCTTAAAATATTCGAAAAAACATCAAGTTCATCCTTAAAAGGTTTATTATATACTAATAAAGTAAATGTCGTGGGTCTTTAATTTAGGTTTAAGCATAACTTAGCAGTAATTAATCCACAACATTGTAGACAAATATTTTTACATCACCTGCTAGATACTAATTGGAGTAAACCTTTTTATATTAGAACTGTAACAGCCATTTTTTTTAAACTGTAACTCATATTATCATTGAATAAGGCCTGCGTGGGCTGGTCATACTAATACTTCTTAACTATTAGTTGATGTTATAATAGTTACGAAGAAAGGTGTTTAATGCAAAAGTACTACAGCACAAATAAATTCCTACACGTCCTACAAGTTCAGGTTGTAGATGTAACGTCGTTAAAATTAGATGTAACTATATATAGTGTTTTACTTATTTGGAAATGGTTTTTTTTTTATTATTTCGTTATATTTCGTTAGATTTACCTATTGCTTGAGTCCTTTTCTGTGAGAGATTTTCTTATAATAAATTTACTAACGGTAAATAATAATAGTTCTTTTAGAATTGTTTATTTTCCCTCATTTCTTACCGAAGTTTCGTAAAAGGCAACAAAGGTAAGTTGACACACTTCGTGGTATCTGGTTGAGTAGAATAGACCATCCTCTTTTTACTGAGGCGTAAAATACGACTAAAACTAAACTAAAGGCAACTAAGATAAGTCAACCCGCTGAGTGGTATCCGGCTGAATAGAAGACCAACCTCTTTCTAAGGTAAGGGAAGTTAACAACTAAGGTAAGTTGACGTCAGGCAGACGGCCGGCCGGTAGGGGCAGGAGGACGATGATTGTTAAAAAGGGAATTGTAGTTACTTTAATAATACTTAGTGGTTCAAATATATTGACGTTTTATTAATGAAATAGAGAATAAAGAATCACTTTTTGGTATAGTCAACATTGTTCGTTTTCTTCAAAAAGTATTCGGGTTTATATACAAAAAAATGTTTTTTTCCTCCTTTTTTAATTAAGGGCCAATCAATTATAGCAACTCATATGAAGGTCTCGGTATTCGTTTCTGTAATAAAATTCCGCAACTCTTACTAGACCAGTCTACAGAAAGGTTTAAATTAAGTGTAAGAGATATGCTTATACGTAAAGCATATTACAAAATTGAAAATTTGGTTGATAAAAATGCCTGGATTTGAAAATCCTTTCAGATTCATACAAGACTGCGGTTTAATAAAGTAAAAATGTTTAAAAGATTGATCGCCGAGTTTCTTTCAGGTTCTTCTCAGTAAGAGTAACATTCCGAACCAGTTGTAGCTTCATTAATCATATTGATCCTTGACGATTCAAAGTTCTCGAAAGAGCTTAATTGAATAAAGTTTATTTTTATTTGATGTTTTGTATACGAACCTTAGATCCGCCATATGAGCGCGGTTCGGATTAATTTAGTAACTTCATAATATAAACAAATACTTAGCATTAAATTATGACAATTCCTGGTAACAGTAAAAAGTATCGAACGATACTCGTTATTATCTTTAATTATGACAGTTTACCATATATGAATGCGTTACTCGATTGCGACCGAACAAGTGGCAAAAAGCAGCCAACTCCTGTAACGGCTCGTCTATACAAAGCAACTTGATATTTGACGACAAAAACCATCATCTTAGATGTTACATCAGATGTATATTATTAACATAAATTATCTTATCGTTATCGATCTACCAACACCATATAATTATCACCCCAAATATGGTGTGTAAAAAGATAACTTTGAATGTGTTGTCAGAAAGGGTAAATTGCCGACTCTTAAATGGTAATACAAAGGCATAACGTTGCATACTTACGTCCTTATGTCGCCAAAATTTTACTTCAACTTTCTTACAGTGTGCTTAGTGAGAGTTTTTTCAGTTTACTCGGCCGCGTTAGCGTAACGCCAATATGTACAACGCTGCAACAGCGACATCTAGTGACGGCTGTTCCAATGCCATAAAAGTCCGCGCTACGCTAACTCGATCGGGCAGGTTAAAAAAATTCGCACTAAGCACACTGTTGACGCCTCACTGACTTCAAAACTAAACAGCTTACATAAGACTGATGACTGATGATGATCATCATTCTCCTGTCCTTAGCCCTCTCTTAGTGGGGTCGGTTACTGGTACGTGTTTAAAACGTGTTGTTACATGTTTTGGTGAGATATTTCACAACCGGCTGGCTGCCTGTCATCAAGTTACCTTAGTCGCCTTTTATGACATCTCGGTAAGAAATAAGGGTAGTCTATTCCACTTAGGCGGATACCTCGCGGCGAGTCAACTTACCTTAGTCGCTTTTACGACACCTCGGTAAGAAATGAGGGTAGTATATTTACTCAGCCGGATACAGCACAAAGGTTAAGACCATGCTTTACTTTCTTAAAAAAACATAAATCTTCCAGCTTCTATCAACTAAATTACCGACTATGAAAGCTTTAGTTCGATCTATAATAGCTTCCAAAAAAGGTTTAACATGCAGGTGCGCGTTATACTTTTTGCAATCAACACTACCTTACGTAGTACGAACGTACGTACCTTAGTACAGTACTTTACTTAGTACCTTAGTAGTACGTACCTTACTTACTTTGCTTCAGTACCTACGACCATGAAACATGAAAAATAAATAAAAATTTTCCATACGATATCGATTCTTTAAGCAAATGTACTAAGAGGGCCAGTGCCGGACGACCATGTTTAATTGTGGCTATTAGAACAGATGGCTTATTCATTTGTAGAGCAGTCGGTCGTTGTGCTCATGTCGTAAACTGGCAATTCGTTCCCGTTCTGATGTTATTGTAGCATTTTGTCTATGCTCCGCTATTTTATTGAGCCGTTTAGTTGTCTTTGCTACAAAGCTTATAGATATATCTGTGATTATTTCTTTGACAAACCCTGTACAGCGAATCTGAAATGCAAATTAAGATAAATTAGTTCATATATGTAATTCAATTGCATTCTTATTCATCATAATATTTATATATATTCTAATAATATGTATATTAATCACTAAACGTATTCAAGCAAATAATAAATAATATTTATAGATAAAAACTATGACTCCTTGCTTCTATTAGCCACAATTAGTTATTAACAACTATATAAATATATTTCATTTTAATATTTAAATAATTTATAGAAGTAGTTGTTGCTTTGCGGAGATCCATAATACAAAAGCAATGAAATTATTTTGCTATGATCCGCGATGAAGTAAAATAGAAAATATATATTGCTAAATGGAGATTGAACAATCCGTTTTCATACCAAATACACGCAGGATTCAAAAACACATACACAAATCTCCACCACCGCCACCACTATACACAAGCACTACACACATCACATGCAACAATCGTTTCGCCCCGCAACCAAAGCATCATCAGGAGGATAGACTCCATAAATGCTCTGCTTTTACGATTTTGTCGTGTTTTTTTTGTATTGTTACTTTTGCGTAATATTTAAATGTGAATATTTTTCTGCGAATGTTTTAATATTTTTAAAACACATGCTTCTTTAAGTAATAAATGAGGTATTGGGATTATAGAGCGCATTAAGGTAATAATACTTTTTGTTTTTATTTAGCCGCTGAGTAAGTCTTCTACTAATTCCAACTAGATGGTATTCAAGCGTGATTCAAGTGTCGTTGTTTGTCTATTTTTAATGAAACTAGCGGCCTGCCCCTGCTTCGCACGGGTATAAAATATATATCCCATGTCAGTCAGTGTAAAAAAAATGATTAAAATCGATCCAGTAGTTTTGATTTATTCATTACTGCCCGTGGCCCGCAAGCGTTAAATTTGGAGAAAAAAAAATTCCTTTCCCTATACCAACAAGATTTCCTGCTATCTTTGGAATGTCTAAATTCATATAGTACATTTTTACTTATTTACTTTTACATTTTCCCTATGTCTTTTATTTTTACAATTAATTACAGAATGTCTTTAAACAAACTCTTGAAAGAGCGACATCGCTGCTAAAGTCGAAGTGTTATAGGGCGAAGCGCGGCGTCCTCACGGCATTTTAAATCTGTAATATCTCCGAAAATGTTCACTTAAATTACATGCTGTAAACGACCATATTGATCTATATTAAATCAATTATTAATTTAAGGTACTTAATTGGATAAGCATTAATGATTTATTGTATAAAAATTGCTTCAAAAATATGGCATTATTTTCCGTAAAAAGTAAATGACAAAAAATGCTATAGTGGGTTATCCATAAGAGATAGACACATACCATCGCGGACTTTTCTATAGACCTTTTCAAGGTGTACAAATACTTAGTACATTATTTTGATAAATCTCGTAGGGCTTAGCCTGCGTTTGCAATGTAAGCGGAAAAAAAATGACATTATTTACAGAAACCTCAAAAATTACAGTATTTCTCTACTCAGTATTGAATGTTATTATACGTACAAACCTTCCTCTGGAATCAGTCTATCTATTAAAAAAACCGCATCAAAATCTGTTGCGTAGTTTTAAAGTTTTATGCGTACATAGGGAAATATGGACTTTGTTTTATAATATGTAGATGGACTTAGTTTTATAATATATAGTGATAAAGTACTGGTAGAGACGAAAACGTCATTAACAAACGAATAAAAGATTATATAAAACTATTGTTTGATTATACAGCCATTAACTGTGACAACGTCTATCGGTTTGAATTCAATTTTGCTCACGTGAGTGGTAAAAATAAATAAAAAGAACGAAGCTATGATACGGGGCGGGTTGCGAGTTATAGGTCCCCTGCGCCATGGTCGCTCAATTTCTCTAATTAATTAACGATCCCATAGATAAGGCCCGCTGACAACCTTATTTGTGGCAAACAAATCTTTGAGGCATAAATTTTAACGTACATGCTCTAAAGTTGTAAACTATGCACGATTACCGGTAGAACGATAAATATGGCCCGCTCTACGCCCTTTAATAACATCGACTAAACCACTATGAGATAGAATTACGTATTAGAAATATTATTCTATATTTTTGCAAATTCATAATCTTATATATAAAAATTAATGTTTGTTTGTTTATCCCCTAACTACGAAATGGATGAGCAGATTTGAATGAAATTTTCAGATAATCTTTAGATTGACCCAACATATGTTTCTGTAAAGTTTGGGTGGCAGTTGGAGCATTTCTTTTGACTGTTGAATTTGGTTTTGAGAGGAATTCGAACCAGACAGAGCAACAACAACGCGTGGACAGACAGACGGTTTAAAAAAAATGATGTTATTTATTGACGTGTCATTCCTAAAAGTCTTGTCGCATATACAATTTATCACAAAAAAAAACAAAGACTGACTGACAAGATTTAAAAATTTATAGATAATATTTAGTTATAATGAGGTCACTTTATGAGGTCATCTGTAAATAATAGTTACAGTTGACCTCATTCAGCGACACCATCTTCTCCTCTTCCGTATCTTTACCACCAGGGACATATATTTGTCAGAAAAATGTACAGAAATTACAAAAGTTCACAATGTTTATATTACAGACGTGTATTAAACTCTCGCTGGAAGCTCCAATTGGAAGATCTGTACCAGCAGTCTGGCAATTTAAAATGTCGGTTAAAGAGACCAAAAAACAAATTTCTATCAAATAGATCTCAAATAGATAAATTTAAAATTTTCGTCATATTTGTCTGTTAAAAGTTTGTACATTGTTCTGTTTGCAAATGCTATAAATTAGCAGTGGCAGACGTCACAAATCTTTAATATTTAAATGAGTTAATCTTGTATGTATATTTATATTTTCGGAATCTCGGAAACGGCTCCAACGATTTTCCTGAAATTCAGCATGTAGAGGGTTTTAGGGGAGAAAAATCGATCTAGTTAGGTTTTATTAAAAAAAAAATCTTTTTATCCATGTTTTTGGGCATAAAAAAATTATTAACATTTAAATTTAATATAAAACGCTATTTTTACCAAAAAAAAAAAGTCTAGAAAAATGAAAATACCTAGGAAAATACCCCACCTACCCAAAAAAAAAACTTTTTTTTAAGTTTCTTTTTTTTTATTTTGCAAAATTAACGAGCAAGGCACGGTCAACCAGGTACAATTATTTATTGACACAAAGGTTATACAGGTAAAATTTTGTTTTCTAAAATTTAGCCAAAATATTTTAATTACATACCATCTAGATGTTAAGCCATGAACACTCTTATAGAATGATGAAACATTTTTTCTGCAGTACGTTATCTTTAATGTATTTGGGCAAGTCGAGGTCGGAATTTTAAGGGATATTAGTGTTTAATTTATTGATGGAGTATTATCTATTGAGAACGAATGGGTCGGCGCCGATGGCTTAGTGTATCAAGTGGCCAGGATCGGCCACCATCGAGCGTTAACAAATATTCAGTCAATTTGTCGGGGACTGTCCATCCACCTATCCTTTATTAACATTTTTGTCATCCTGTTTTGAGTGAGCGTAGTTTTAGTATAGCAATTAAGATACAGGTAAATCGTGATTTTAAAGTTAGGGTGGTAAAATATAAATGAATCAAATTTTACGACGTTTATTATGATTGTCAATTATAATTAAACACTCAATGTACAGACAAAGCGATAAAAAATAAAGCCCAACTGAAAGTTAGAAACATTATAATTCATAGCAATGTGTAAATATGAAATAACCATAAAATTGTAAACTATGGCAGTTATTTTAGTCAATATTTCTATCTGAGAGAAAGACATTTACTATCCGACAAATCGTTTCAAAGGATCTTCACACGATACGATATTGTATGGGTACAGGCAAACCCCTAATTCACAATATTTATTTTTAATTTAAATTAAATTAAGTCACTTCTTTCCTCATAGTAAGATAGGGCTGCCCATTTGTAAATCAACTTATATTCATATATGTTCATATGTGAACCATCGATTAATCTACTTATTTGCTTGCGTGCAATAAACGTATATCAATGTAGTTTATAAAACAATGTCCTTAATGCAGTTAATACTATCAACATATAATCAGTCATGCAATGACTACCAGCTTTCAATTGCACATTTAAATTACAATACAGGAATTACTAAACAGTTATACATTCTAATATGATACACACAAAGTCACGACTTCTGTATGATTTGTGTAACGATGCAATATGGTTACAAATTTAATACTCCTAGTTTAGTTCTCATGGTTATTATGGTGGACAAATAAAAATATCGACGTGCCGGCGCAATAGGCGAAGTGGACAGGTCATTGCTTAAATAAATCAAGATGGTAACGACTAATAAAATATTCTTCATACACGGTAACAGTCGTGCAATACAGACGCCGGCCACCGATTCTGTGAAGTCGTTTGGAAAGCAGGCTGTGATTTGCAAGGTCACGCGTATAACACGGATGTTCCCGATATTGAAATGTACAGACGTGCTTTATTCACCTACATATCAACATATGTAATTTTAAAAGATCCGAGCCAAGTGACTGGCACGTAATAAAATTCGACCTTACACGTGAGCTAGAAGCCATCATTTCATTTGGAGAAAACACCGCGTCTCAACGTTGCCCAATGCGACAGCAGTATGAGAAACAAATACTCATATTGAATACGAATCAGATGAACGGTACGACACATCGTATGGTAAATTCCGTATTGCGAATTATTAAATTATTTATGCCGCATATCGCCGTGTGCCGCCGATCCCTGAACCACAATATCGGGAATCCCTGTTCGCTACTAATGCAATAATTTGGCGTATTTTGCAATCGCGTATTGAATATTGAATAGTTGGTAAATAGTTTATGTTCTCGACGTGGATTTCAGAGTACGTGATCCGGCGCGTTGCTCAGTTCGTTGTGAAATTGTGTGACATACAGATAACACGACCCAACAAGTGGTCGTTACAAATAAAACTTTATGTTCTAGCTGTGCTTAGATTTTTATCAAATAAATGCGTGGCACATGATACATATATACGCATTGTTCATACTTATTTATAGCTTCTGATTTCCCCAAATAATAACTAAGAAGGAATCGTGACATGTGACTATTTATCGTCCTAATATTATATCCTACTGTTTTTCTCATATTATTGTGAAAAATTTTCTTTTTACATTTTGTATTCAAACACATGAAAATGAATGATTTTAAAATTTACAGACTGAGTTAAAATATTAAGAAGAATACACACATAATTAAAGTTTTTATAAAAAAAGGAGTCTACATATGTCAGTAGATATTGTTGTTATCACGTCCTAATTTTATTTTAATATTATGATGTTAAAAAAATAGTAGTTAACGAAAGAAAAAGAAATTTGCATCTTCTGTTCATCATCAAGATACGAGTATATAGTTTTACATTTTCTTGAACTGGCTTACTACATTATTGGTATTCAGTTCGTGTAAAAAGTTAATTATTAGTCTTTATGACATAAAGAATAATCATATGTTCAATCATTGTCATCAAATCGAGCAGGTAGCAGTGCTTAGCAAATAGCCGATGATTTATCTGAAATCATAATTACAAACAAATTAATGTTTTTCCACAATGGATCAAATGAGTGATTCAATCAGGAGGATTTTATATCAAATTCGAATTTAAATTCAAAATATTCTTTTTAAAATAAGCTTGTAAACAAGTGCTTTTGAAACCTTTATTGAATTTTTTATTTCCTTTTTTATCTTAGTTACAAAAGATTTTTTTTTGGATATTCGTTATATGAGAAATACCTGTAACCCATTGAAATGATCGTGCCGTATACGATATAAACAAACTGACTCAACATAATACGAGTTGAATTTAATAGTGCTATTACGCCTGGTATTTGACAAGTTATTGCTAAAAGCATCAATGTCGTTTACAACGTTTATTGCGAACTCGCACGATACGGTTCGATAGTCTTTGCAAAGTATATTCATTATATTTGATTTCAAATGCACTTGCAATCATTGAAATATTGTGGATACGTCAATTATAACAATATAATAAAAATAGCACAATTTTGTACATGCATGATATAGCTTTATGTATAATCCTCTTTACTGCGAACTCTACACAAGTTGTAAGACGTTAAGTTCAGTATATATTTATATTTAATTTTTTTGACTATGTTATGAATTTTTTACCTTAATAAGAATATTCTTTAAAAAAAAATAAAGATATTGCCTATCAAAAATCTCACTTCTGCACAAAAATGTCGTCCCACGTAGAAAGAAGGTTGAAGCTTACACTGCTCTTAAGCAGATAAGCAGATGTTATATACCGGATATTAACCAGAAGTGAATTAGTTTTTTGACAATATTTTACTTTACCTTGAAGAATAATTTGTCACTAATAATTGGCATCGATTTTATAAAAATATACGGTGCCTTCTAAACGATTGGTAAGGATCACATTTAATAAGTATTAATTATTTATTGATCTATTCTCCGCGTCCATCATTCCATTAACTGGCTCGTTGGCACAAGTAACATGGCCTGTCTTCAGCTCCGCAGTCGGCGGGTTCGATTCAAGCCAAGGGCCAAAATTTTGTCTCTAAACAATTAGTTGGTTCTTCGAGTCTGGGTGTATAAATGTATATATATATATTTGCATTATTTAAATTATATTTGTATATATATATATATATATATATATATATATATATATATATATATATATATATATATATATATATATATAAATATATATATATATATATATATATATATATATATATATATATATATATATGTGTGTGTGTGTGTGTGTGTGTATGTATAAATAATAATAAATAAATAAATAATTACCAGTTGTCTTTCACCACTTAATTATTTGTATTAGTGAAGGACGTGTAACTGTGACCCATGTGTATTAGTAACGAGTATATTTACCCAATTTTTAGGAACAATTTTTAATTGACAGCTATTATTGCTTTACTTCAAGCCAACTTTCCGCATATCGTACCAAGGAATTCTACTTACAGCTTTACTTCCGAAAATTAAACGACATCTGCCTTTTTCACAAGAATTATGTTCCAAATTCCAATGCTACGTATGTAACCAAGCATTCTTGTAAATTATTTTATATGCTCTGTTTAATTTAAACAATTCCTTGTAATTGTGATTCCACAAAAGAGGATTCTTCATCTGTCGTGATCGTGACGTGCTTATTAATTGTATTTATATTGATTGACAAGCGATTACAATAAATAAAATTTTACGTCTTGTAGTTCAGATGTATAAAATCCATCTCTATCGACAAAAAATGATATTAACGTTCGATGTATTTTATAAGACAAATAAGAGAAGGATGCAATCACTTTTATGAAATAGATCTAATTACTGTAAACATACATCGCAGATACAACGCACCTTTTTTTAAACATAAGGTCTATAGCTAATATGCCTAATGCGAATATGTTGCAAATGCGACGATTTATTTGTTTTTCCTTCTTTCATGTCCGAATGAAGTAATATATCGATGCTATTTTTGATATAGAGTTAGTATAGGTAGTATGGACTTAGGTATATTGGTAACATTTTGCCTAGAGAATGACAACTGTATTTATTTGTCTTTTCAAATATTATAAGTGCCGACATGTAACATGTTAGTACCTATAAATGTCATTGACAAATCACCAGTTTTTTTGCTTTCTCTAGGACTGGATCCATCGAAGATAATAAACATGCATAGACCTATCTTTACACAAAATGTAAACCCACTGCTGGAGAGTTAGTTCTGCCCATGGTACGTGCGAAACTATGACCTCCATAGAGACCTAGGTCTCCCCACAGTCGCCAGTTTATTTAAGCGATTTTCGAAAAATTATTTCGACAAAGCGGAGGTACACGCCAACCCTCTGATAGCAGGGATGGCCGATTACCGCTGCTTTGACAAATCGTTCAAAGCCCGTATTCACAGACGCCCAAGAAGCGTCCTTACTGACCCTGACGATCAAATCACGATCGACATCGCCAGAACACTAAACAAACAAACACACACACAGCGTCTTCGCCGGCGAAGACGAGGTCCTCGTTTTCTTACGTCTAGCGGAAGGGGCATCCAGCCCCGACCGATATGACACTTAGACTTTCCATAAGTCCGTTTATAGTCCTCAACGACACGTCATCTTAAGCCGAGGCTCGGCCTCACAGGAGGCACCCTTAAGGCGACGTTCCCAAGATGTCACGAGCCTCTCCCGAGGCTCGCTCCACTCCACCTCCGGCGATGCTTCTGCGCTCGCCCCAATCTCCCGGTGACGCTGTAAAAGCCGCTCTGGCTAACAGCAAGAAGTCATTTTTCGAATAATTTTCGAATAATGGAGAGTTAGTACTCAATTAAATACTCAGTTATTACAAAATCATATGAAATAGAATAGAATATTTTTATTTATTATATTTAGTTATTTACTTATCCATACAGGTTACATTAAGTCAACAAAATAATAAGTTTATATTTTAATTATACTTAAAACACCCATTATATCTACTTCGTTGTTGATTCTTAAGTTATTACATTAGAATAACTATGGAAGGAGACTGACGCCTAAACAAGGATTCCCTGCTTTTCAGATCGCCAGAGACTTCCCCCCTTCTTGAATTGATCATGGAATTGAAGTACACACAGACGAATTTGCAGGTAAAGGTCAGTATAAAATATTTATTATTATAGGTTGCAATTTAATATGTTTATTGCCATTGTATCGAATTTTATAAAGGTGTCTTCAGTCTGTTCGTGTAGTATTAGACACTGCTAAACATTTGCATCTTTAATGCAGCAGTTATTTTAGCAAAAACCAAGGTAAACCATTCAATAATATATTAAGGATAATATAAACAGAGCCTTATTAAAACTAATTAAAAAAACGACTTACAAAAGCTTAAGCTAAAGTCAAATATAAGCTAAAGTTTATTACTATTTTTTGTTTTAAAATTGCAAATAGTATTAATAATCATTGGCTACATGCAAATACTAGAACTTAATTTGAAAAAAAAATGTATTTACAAAAGCTTATAAAGTTTTCTTTATCTACCGTAGTATCCATGTCTTGTAATGACAACGCGTGTATTGCGTGTCTAGTCAATCGCGGACAAAATAGAAATGATTTAATTTGGCCGCTGAGTGGCTCCGAGGGACGACTTACGTGCGGTTTCCACAGCGTAAATATATACGTATAGATAATTTGCACATTTTACAATAGCTACAGAAATGTTCATCATCTTCCTGCCCTTATCCCACTCTAAGTGGGGTCGGCACAACATGTTTATGCTGTCACATGATTTGGCTGATTTTCACGACCGGCCTGCCTGACGTCAACTTACCTCTGTCGTATTTTACGTCACCTCGGTAAGAAAGAGGGTGGTCTTTTCTACTAAAACGGATACCACAAGGTGAGTCAACTTACCTTAGTCGCCTTTTACGACACTTCGGTAAGAAATGAGGATGGTACTATTCTATTCAGCCGGATAGCGCACGGCTTCATTTTGTACATAATAAATAATTCCTCGAAAATTTGCAACATGGAACAGGAATAAAACACTAAATATTGTAATAGTTCATAGCTTGATGTACAGATGGCATTGGGATTAAGATTACAATGTATGTAACTCATTTAAGACTAACTTTAATTGGGTCACTCGAAGCGTGCGATATATTCTTATTAATATGTTTATTGTCAATACAATCCAGTTGATAGACTGTAAAAGCTATACTGTGTTTGCGCCATGGCTCGGGTATCGTTCGTCATCAAGCCGTCGCGTGACCTGCTAGTGTTGACTTTATGGAGTGCTCGGGAACAAATTCAAACACACCTCGTTATAGGGTTCCTTTTTATGAGTTATTTCACGATTCAAACAAAACAATATGTTCACATTAAAGTTATGATTTGACAATGAAATATTACAATGATATTAACAAGTATGTTTCATTGCATTGTGGTATTCCGCTGAGTAGAGTAGACCACGCTAATTTCTCACCGATGTATGGTAACAGGCGACTAAGGTAAGTCGACCCGCTGTGTGGCAACCGCCTGAGTGAAATAGACCATACGCATTTCTTACCGAGGTGTCAGAAAAGGCGGCTAAGGTAAGTCGACCCGCTAAGTTGTATCCGGATTAGTAGAATAGACCAACCTCATTTCTTACCGAGGTGTCGTAAAAGGCGACTAAGGTAAGTCAACCCTTGTGTAGTATCCGGCTGAGTGGAATAGACCACCCTCCTTCTTACCGAGGTCTCGTAAAAGGTGACTAAGGTAAGTTGACTTTATAGTTAACTAGTTTACTAGTAATTTGTAACCCAAATTGCTAGTAAACTTAATAAAAAAAATCAAAATGCGCGATAGAGCGCGGGTTATACCAAAATATTTTTTTTATATTACTTTTGGAATATTGTAGCAACTTAATATCATATGTGATTAAACAAAATTAAAACTATTATTTCTCATAAATTAGAATGTAATTAATGTTTAAATTTAATATTATATTTTAGTACCCAATCCTCTGCTCGAAACCAACTCAAAAAGATATCGCCTTAAATAATTATTGTAACTTCAAAAATGTATGTGTAAATACAAAAGGAAAAGAAAATTGCACAAATTGTATATACATAAGTTGAGTTAAAAAACTTAACATCGTAGGGTCTTGCAAAGTTAACCCCCGGGCGCCCACTGAGACTGGGGGCTCGTAATTGAAAAATAAAAGGCCGTAATAATAGAATTTACATTACGTGCTTTTCAATGACAAATTTTGCCGTCTGTGTTTTTGTCAGGAGATTGAAAGCGACTTACCTATAATAATGATTATCTGCTGTATGCAAGACTCAAAACGTACAAATATTTTATATATAACCGTATGTTTTGTAAGGTAACACCTTTACAATTTTATACTATTACTTCAGAAGGACTTCGCTTGCGTTGGCTTTGGTCGACACACGTGGCGCGGATAATTTTTGTTGTTTATTTACGAAATAGTCAGTTTTTGTGTGTTTTATTGTTTTTTAATTGGTGGTGGTAAGTTAGTTTAGTGTTTGTTGTTGTAGAGCTTATGATGGAGGTTGATAAACCCCCTGATCCCGGTGGAACGACGCGTAAACGTCACGTAGATGTTACTAATATTGATTCTGGTACTAAAAAGACTATAATTGATCCGACTCAGGCGTCTCCGTCTGTCCAAACTATTTACACCCATCCTTCTTTTTCCGATGGTCCTATAGCATACTCCGAAAACGATAAGGGTCCCTTTATAATTCATGTGTCTAGGGAAATATCCGATCCATCTGCTGGAACTACCATCCGTGCTATCACGTTTGGTCAGTTTCTGCATAAAAACAAGGTAAGTAATATTGCTAATGATGGTATCAAAAATTTAGGACGCAATAAGATCAGCGTAGAATTCACAACAGTACAGGATGCAAATAACTTTTTAAATTGTCAGCTTTTAGAACTCTGTAAGTATAAAGCGGTTATCCCCACTTACAATATTACTCGGATGGGATTAATTAAGGGTGTCCCTGTGGATTGGTCTATGGCGGAATTGGTGGAGTCCCTGGAGCTCCCTGCTGGTTGTGGCCAGGTTTTAAAAGCCAGACGACTTAATCGAAAAACTTTTAAAGAGGATATTGTCACCTGGGTTCCTACCCAATCAGTAGTTTTGACCTTTAGAGGTCAAATGCTCCCTTCAAAAGTTTACTCATTTTACACCTCACTTCCTGTAGAAACCTACAAATTCCCTACAATACAATGCCTCAACTGCTGTAGATTTGGACACATTAAAGCACAATGTAGATCCAAGCCCAGGTGCTTTAAGTGCACCCAATCTCACACTGGTGATTCTTGCGAAGTGAGTAAAGAAAAATCTACATGCCTACATTGCTCTGGCTCTCATTTTGCTTCTGATAAGAGTTGCCCAGAATTTTCGCGACAACACTCAATAAAATTAGCGATGTCCGACGAAAATATACCTTACTTAGAGGCATCATTGCGTTATCCCCCTGTTCGCAGATCTTATGCAGAGATTGCCAAGGAAATGTTTAGTCCTCCTGCTTACAATCATTCAACACCTTTAAATACCTCCTCTTCCTCCAAATCTTATCGCAAAACTATTTTCCACACTCCCCGTCCGCGTGTTCCAGTGGCAAAGGGTTATAACAGTGCTACACATCAAGACATTATTTCTACTCCGTCTTCCTCTCTCTCTAATGGGTATGCCATCAGTCTAGTTCAAAATGACTCCTCCCCTCCACAAAACAAGCTTCTAGAATCCCTTTCGGAATTCCTGTTGAATATTGTCCGTCCATGTAGTGAAATTCCCTTACCGACCAACGTTGCACATAACTTATCCCAACTTTTCCAGATCCTAAATAATGGACCCAATAGTGTTACTTCAATGGAACTGTCAGAGTCTTCAACATAAAAAACAAAATCTTATGTCACTTATTAACCTGCATAATCCCATTATTTTGGCCATCTCGGAGACTTGGCTTAAGCCTGGTTCCCGATTTCGGATTCCAGGTTTTTCCTGTTTGCGGGATGACAGAAGTGATGGGTATGCAGGATGTGCCATTTTTATTCGGCACTCTCTTCCATTTTCTTCTTTATCTCTCCCTCCTCACAGTCAACAGATTAATGCTGTGGCTGTGAGAGCTTTAAACATTTCTTTTCTTTCTTTATATGTTCCTCACCCTTCCTTGTCCCTTATTCCAGATCTACATTCTATTTTATCTTCCGTTCCCACTCCTATAGTAATTATGGGGGATTTTAATACCCATCACACTATGTGGGGGTGTTATTACTGTGACGGATTTGCTTCTCCGTTGGTTGACATTTTTGAGGATGTAAATTTATGCATCCTCAATGATGGCTCTCCAACTCGTAGAGTTTATCCCTCTCAGAATCCGAAATCCGCGGTAGACCTTTCCCTTTCGTCCCCTTCCTTAGCCTCTCAATTATCCTGGAAAGTCTTGTCTAGTACTCATGGAAGTGACCACTTTCCCATTGTACTTGCGTTTAACAACAGATCCGCACCAAAATTAAGTCACAGTCCTTTATTAAGGTATAAATTACAAAAGGCAAATTGGTCAGGATATGCGCAAACCGTTGATGATTTGATGGATACTCTTCCTGATTTTGAAACTGATGGGGATATTTTGTTATACTATGATCAATTTGTTAATTCTCTGTTACTTTCGGCCGATTCTAACATTCCTTTAAGATCCTTTAAACAAAATCAGTTGCCTCCCTCTCCCTGGTGGGATGAGGAATGCAATGATTTATTTAAACAAAGAGCTGCAGCAGAGAAAGCTTATTCAGAATGCATGTCCTTTGAAAATTTTGCTAACTACCAAAAGATCAGTGCTAAAATAAAAAGATCTGTCTCAAAAAAGAAAAAAACTTGCTGGACCAATTTTTGTGAGTCCCTTAATCCTAGATCTCCTTCATCAAGTGTCTGGACAAAAATCAAAAGATTCAGACGCTCTCTTGAATATGTTGATCCTGCTGCCAATAATCCATCCGAATGGCTTGAAGATTTTGCCGACAAGCTTGCCCCTCCAACTGTTCCTTATGTGGACTCTTTTACTCACCCTTCACCAGCAGCCATGGTAGACGAAATGGATGCCCCTTTTTCATTTTGCGAGCTTCAGACTGCTCTCAACGGCTTGAAGGATTCTACGCCAGGTGAAGACGGTGTACCTTACTCGTTCCTTATGAATTTGAATAATAAAGCTAAATACTGCCTTCTTAGTTTGTATAATAATCTTTTTGAAACAGGCCACATTCCTGATCCATGGAAATCTCAAATTATTATTCCTATTATTAAACCAGGCAAAAATCCTTTAAATCCAAATTCATATAGACCCATAGCTCTATCGTCCACGTTACTAAAAGTTTTTGAAATCCTTCTAAAAAATCGTCTGGAATGGGTATTAGAGAGTAAAGGTAGTTTAGCTTCTTTTCAATTCGGATTTCGTAAGGGTTTGAGTACCACAGACAGTCTCAGCGTTCTTACTACAGACATTCGATTAGCCTTTAGCAAGAGGGAGTTCCTTGTGGGTATCTTTCTTGATATTGCTTCAGCATATGATAATGTTCTTCTTCCGTTGCTCAGGCATAAAATGCATCAGCTGAGTTTACCTCCGAGGATTGTGCATTACATATGTAACTTGTTATCAAGCAGGTCTGTACTGGTCAAACATCAGTCACTCTCTATTTCCCCCAGAACTGTCTGGAAAGGCCTCCCTCAGGGCTCTATCCTCAGTCCTTTGCTTTACAGCATATATACTCACGACCTCGAATTGTCTGTAAACAGCTTTTGTAACATCCTACAGTACGCTGACGATATTGCTCTCTATTATAGCTCAAGTTCCATAGAGGAGATATCGAATCATCTTAATTCTGCTCTCTACTACTTAGGTCAGTGGCTTTGTAATCACGGTTTGACGTTGTCAGTAGACAAATGCAAAGCAGTGATCTTTAGCAGAAAAAGAGTTCACCCTCCCATCAACCTTTTGTATGAGGGTCAACAAATTCATTTTGTGGATACAGCTAAATTCCTTGGTATTTTACTTGACAACCGACTTAACGGACTTGCCCATACCGAATTTCTGATTAAAAAGTGTGAAAAGGGAATAAATGTTTTACGTGCTGTTGCGGGAGTTTGGTGGGGTGCTCATCCTTACTCCTTAAAATTACTATACAATGCTTTAGTCCGCAGTCACATTGATTTCTCTACCTACGTTTTAGATCCCATGATTAAATCTGCCTCAGATAAACTTAATAAAATACAGCATAGATGTCTCAGAATAATTCTGGGCGCTATGAAGTCAACCCCAACAAATGCTCTACAGGTAGAATGCGTTGACCCTCCATTGCACATCCGTCGCCAATTCCTATCTGATCGTTTTGTTGGCAAAATGTTACAACTCTCATCCCATCCTCTTTGGCCACGATTGACTCAATTAGCTCAAGTTATCCGACCTCGTAACCCACCTTCCTATTTGTTAAACAGTTTTTGTAAATTTACAAACCTACCTTACCCCTTGTATTCGTTTCATATTAATCCTCTCTACTCTATCCCCTTCAAAGCTCTAGTGTTTACTCCTCCAGTAATCACAGATATTGGTTTGGTCAAAGGAGCCCCTGATACAAAACAAAAATTTAATAGTATAATTTTTAGAAACTGGCAAAATTTTTTACAAATCTATACAGATGCATCAAAGTTAACTCCAGAAAGCTTTGTTGGAGCAGCCTGTTGGATTCCTAAATATAAAATGTCATTACAGTTCAAATGTCCTCCACAAACATCAGTATTTACAGGAGAGGCCATCGCTTTGTTGGAAGCGATCCTGTTTGCTGATTCCCATAACTTAGAACAAACTGTTATTTTTACTGACTCCCTTAGTTGTTTATTCGCCATTAAGGAAAATCCTTTCAGAAGTAAAACACGATACCCTATTATTTTGAAAATTAGAGAGTCGTTGTTCTCTTGTCATCAAAAAGGCATTGCTGTGTGGTTAGTCTGGATCCCAGGCCACTCAGGTATTCCGGGTAATGAGACAGCCGATTCATGCGCCAAGGCAGCTGCTAGTTTTGGGTCAACAGACTATTTAAAAAATTCAGCTCATGATGTGACTGCCCTAGCGAAAACTTTTATGTTAGAATCGTGGAACACATTTTGGGATTCATCAAAATTAGTTAAGGGCAAATATTACGCTGCAATCCAAACTGATATTCCAAGACGACCATGGTTTTTTTTCCTGAGATATGCCGATAGGTGGGTCACATCCACAATATCTCGCCTACGTCTTGGCCATGCTTGTACCCCCGTTCATTTAGCAAAACTCAGGATTAGGGATCACTCCATATGTGAATGTGGCTTAGATGAAGGCACCGTTACTCATCTACTACTCTCATGTCCCAAACTTCTTTTCCCGCTGTATAATGTCATCCCTAATAAAATCCCTCGTCCCATAAATGTAGAGTTTTTACTAACCCTTGTGTTTAGTCCGTATTGTAAATATTTATGTAAATTTATTAAAAAAAACAATATCAAGTTATAATAGTTTATATAATAAGTAATATATTTTATTTTTATATGTGTAGTATAATATATTGTGTTGTCTGTTTTGTTTTAGGTGAAGGATTAACTTGAAATTCTGCCTATTTCTACTGTGTCAAATTAAACCGATCAATAAAAATTTTAACCGATCAGTCAATAAACGTGATTCTTCCATCCCTACGTGACATTGGCGAAGTAAATAGTGTCATTTGACACTACTGGAAGCCATAAATTGAAGAATTGAACTATTACTTCAAAGGTAAAAAGTATAAATTTTATAGAAAATTTTTGAGAATAATTGTTTTATGCTTTCATTTTAAATACGTATTTAAACCTTTTAAGGTTTTCTTTAAACTTATTATAATAATTTTAATAGAATAAGGTAATTAAAATCTATCTTCTTATTCTTAATTTTTTTTAATCCATTTAAACTAAACATCATCATGCTATAAACATGTCAAATGATTTGGCTATGTATTTTGCGACCGGCCGCCTGCCTGACGTCAACTTACCTGAGTCGTATTTCACGACACCTCGGTAAGAACCATTAAAACCATTTCAACCATTTAATTTTTTTTTATATATGAATAAAATACACTTGACTTTTTAACAGTTATCAAATAACGAAGTTTTTTGAAAAAATGTGTTTGGGACAACAAAAGAATAAAAATAATTCGTAATGAGATATACTTCTTTCGCTTATTATATATTTTTTAATTTAATAATGGATTACGCTACAACTAGTAATATTGATAACAAGATAGCTGAAAAGGAAGAGATCAAAAATGTATTAAAAATAGCTATAAATTAAAAAAATAATGGTATACAATTGTTTATTTATTTGTGATAAATATAACGCCTCTAATAGAATTAAGTAACAGGTGTAAATCTGTAACAATGTCCCAAAGCGGTATACATAGTAGGAGAGCCAAATATAGCATAAACACATGCAATGAAATACCGAAGCGGAGCGTCTAACATTTGTATGCAGATATTACGGTATACAGTAGAATTGTTTCGCACTGCGTTCAACATTTCCGTACAATACAAGAACACTGATCGAGGCGTGGCTTGGCTTGTTAGCGCGGATGTAAATATGCGCCGGCGCAGGACCAGAGGTCGCTTAGTGTGTCTGCCGCATTGTGCAGAGTACGTGCTTATATTGTATTTATGATCTTAATTGTAGATATTATTGCAATAAAAAGTAGCTTAAAAACAGATAAAATATCATACCTACAAGAGTAATAATAAAATTATTTTGCTATAATCCGCGATGAAGTAAAATAGAAAATATATTTAATTCTAAATGTAGAGTGCACAATCCGTTTTCATAGGTACCTGATACATGCCTCTACCGGCACCACCACAATACGTACACAAGCAAATACTTTTATTATTACTTTTGTATTACGGATCTCCGCAAAGAAACGCCTAATTCTATAAATTATATCATACCTAAATAGAAACGTTATTTAACTGGAAATAAACAACTTTACGACCATTATTTTAAATACTCAGTGAGTTGCCTAAGTTTCATTTTTTTTTTAGAACTCCTCATGCATAGCGCAAATAAAATTTCATTATTGAAATAATAAGTTTCAATAGTGTTGTGCACTAAACTCTCAAAATTATCTTAAGATAATTTTGTCCATAACTCCATAACGAACACTAATGTGTTTAGCCGTTTATTTAGCTTTTACCCGCAACTTCGTTCCCGTGGATTGTTGTAGCGTGATAGGTTGAAAATAGATGGAGCTTTTTAATGTCATTCTATTCCTGTAGAATTAACAGGATTGATGTAGCCTATATGTTACCCTGGTATATCAGGAATAATTGTACCAAATTTCAGCGAATCCGCCGTGAAAGAGTACAACCATCCATACTTACAAACATTCTCATTTATAATATTAGTAGGATATAACTAATTACTATAACGCCGTGTGTTATCCGGCTGAATAGAATAGTACCACCCTCATTTCTTTCCGAGGTGTCGTAAAAGGCGACTAAGGTAAGTCGACCCGCCGTGTGGTATCCGGTTGAGTAAAATAGACCACCCTCTTTCTTACCGAGGAGTCGTAAAATACGTCTAAGGTATGTTGACGTCAGACAGGCGGCCGGTCGTAAAATACGTAAAGTACGGTCGTAAATCATGTGCCGACCCCACTTAGAATGGGATAAAGGGCAGGAGGATGATGATAACTAATTACTATAATAAATACTATAATAAATTAATATAATATTTTGTACTCATATCAAAGTAGCACATAAATCTTAA
Organism: Morpho achilles; assembly: GCA_947086495.1. Taxonomy (NCBI): domain Eukaryota; kingdom Metazoa; phylum Arthropoda; class Insecta; order Lepidoptera; family Nymphalidae; genus Morpho; species Morpho achilles. The sequence continues at coordinate 10,964,495 of CAMTZB010000007.1, read as the reverse complement.
CAAAATTCAACAAATCAATTACCAATACATGTGGTTGTGAGTAATCCTACATGTAAGTACAATATACGATAGTCTGTATGATATCTTACTGCTATTTTATTAGTTAAGGTGCCTCATGAATAACTGAATGTATATATGGCGGGCCTAGGATATAAATTTAATTTTACCATATAAATTTGGTGAAGAAAATGTCGCATAACATTTAAAAATGAAGTAGGTTTAATTATTTTTGATAAAAAATATTTTTGGTAGATAATAAACAAAACATAAACTTGTCCCGTTTTATTTATTTCTTTGTTCTCTTTATATTACAACATATCTATACTATTATGTAAAGCTGATACATACAAACAAACAAAATTGTTTGTTTGTATGTATGATTGTTTGATTGTCTGGACGCGCTAATCTCAGGAACTACTGGACCGATTTGAAAAATTCTTTGAGTGTAAGGGTCCATTTATCGAGGTGGGCTATAGACTATATAATATCGCTAAGATGAATAGATAGCGTGTGCTAAATAAACGGTAAAAGTTATTCAAAAATCTACTACAAAATTGTTCCCCTTTAAAAGTTCAAAATAAATAGCATGTTTCTAGCTTTTAAGGTTAAGCCACTTTAACCATTTTATACTTATCATAATATACTATATTACGGTTTTAATCTTTCCACGCGGGCAAAGCCGCTTGCGATTAATATTATATGTTAAAAAAGGAAAAAAAATAACAAAAATAGCAAATAAAAAATTAAACTTTTGATTACTTTCGAAAACGACAAACAAATATATCGTATACGTACTATCTTTCTGTTTATAATATATTATAATATACTTATATGTTTCAAAAGACAAAGTTGTTAGATTTACACATTAATTATTAATTATATTATGTTTTTATTACACAGATAACAGATTTTTTCTAGTTTTAAGTGTGATCAAGAAGCAAAACCTATCGCCTAAAATACCTTTATTTCTCAGGCACAATTTTTCAGTTATTTTACGGTTGTAACAAGTACAATTTCACACCATAAATGTTATCGTTATTTCATTGTAAATAGCTTTGCCCATTTAATATTACATCGGGTAATTGCTCATTAACATATTTTCTGTTTATTAATAGTAGCAGAAGTGTTAGGGTTAGCGACGATCCATAAATAGATTTTGCTACCAGATGTCCGAAATGAAATTTTCATTTATACATAATCTTCAATTTAGTGCGGCAATATTATGTATTAATCTTAAAATTGTAAAATTAATTTTTGTCTTTATTTTTGGCTGCACACAACTATCTTCTCAAGCTGTACTTCTTGGGTTTCTTGATTGAACTAGATCTAAATAGTGCTAAATTATACTATCAGTGTTAATGGGACGTTATAGGTATAATAGTTTTATTGTTTCTTCACGTCATCTTTTGCAAAGATCAATTAGTGATATTGTTATTTTTTAAACTGTATTAGTTATTGATTTTTTTACTAAAATTAGAAGTTGTAAAAGTAAAAAATAAATACAAAACCCCAAATTGCGTTATATATAAATATATGGGTGACCGAGCATTGCTCGGTAATTTTTTACATAATAAAAAAAAGAAACATCAAAATAAAAAGAAAATAATAGGATAAGTAATAGGGTAGGTGGGGCTAGATCCTAGGTATTTTCATTTCTCGCGACCATCCGTTCCCCGAAAAAGCTACGCTAACTTGACAGTTAATGGCAAAATTCAATTCAATTTAAATTTTAGTATTTGTTTATGCCCAAAACAGGAATAAAGGATTTTTTTAAATAAATCCTAGCTAGATCGATTTTTCTCCCCAAAAACCTGAAATTTTCTGAAAAATCATTGGAGCCGTTACCGAGATAACGAAAAAAAAAAAATTATATACATACAAACAAGATTAACTCATTTAAATATTAAAGATATGCTACGGATGACAACCCTGGTAAATATAGATAACAAAGGTTAAAGACGCATACCTTTCTCGGTGCACCAATGCCTTACCTTATTAAAGCGGAGCGTGAAATAACATCTTTATAAATTTTTAACCTGTTTTTAACTACTATTTTTAAGGATACTAGATTTTTATAAGAATTAAATTTAATTTAACAAACGCTACAATTAAATTTAATTTTGTTTATAAAAAATATTTCTTGTTGTCTCTAATTGCATTTTAAAATTAAGCTTATTTTAATTTTTCCTGCGAAAAATTAATGTAAATAAGAGTTTAATACAATAAAGACGAGTTTGAACGGCTTTCGCAGAACTTGCATACCGCTAAAGCTTCCAAGGAACAGATATTTAATTTTTTTTAATGCTAGAGACATATTTTAACTTTTTCTCGGACGATGATCACTGTACTTTATTTAAAATACTAAGAATTATTTTTATAAGTAAAACCTTTTTTAACAAACTTTTTAAATAAATAAAATCGCGTTATTTTTCCTTCGAATACAACGTCTTCCAGTAGATTTACAGCAAAAGTTTAGTTGATCTTTTATAAAATGCCTTTGCATTTTAAACAATGTTATTTATATTTTAGAAACATAATTAGAAAACAATGCAATATTTCAATATTTAACATCTTCAAAGTTCAATTAGTGCTGTTATTTCTCTAGACAAGAAATTAAACACACCATTATAAGTGGGAAAGGTTATTTCGTTGAACTTAAAATTATAACAGAAATCTTTTTAGTACACATAACATTTTTTAGAAATGATACAAACAAATACAAATCATTGAATACAATACGAACGTTTAATACTATATATAACGATATTATACGTTTGCGAAGAAGTACAAAGAAGCTGCCGATCATCGTACAAAATATAAATCGACACGTTATCGCCTTGGAAAATCACCAAAGATGAATGCCTCGGACGAGATGCTGAATAAATATCCATTTCCATACTCAAATGTGAGAAGTGTTAACCAAACGGCAAGCAGCTACGCTCGTCCTCCGAGGTACTGCCACCGTTGATCTATAACTCCTTATTATTATTTGAATGAGATCTATTGATCAGAGAGGTGTGGAACTCGCGATCCGATCCAGCGGAGATCATTTTGTTCGTCCGGAACGCCCGCTTTTGAACTAACTTGACGTTACAATGGGAACCAGTGACGGCAATGATTTAAAATCTGTTAACAGGACGCTTCTCTTTTTAACGATTGGTATACGATTTCCATAAATGGACTCTCCAGATGATCTTAGTATTCGGAATGCATTACATATAATATGGAATAACACGGTCAAGGCGCTAAATAAAATGGCACTGGACGGTCTATAGGAATACTCCCGCTGTGGTCTGAAAGCGAACAATGTTGTGAGGGATTATACGTGATGAAACTGAAATCCCCACCCTAATGAGGTTCCTGTTCATTGCTTTCCGTATTATCTCAAGTAATTATCTGATACTCTCGTTCTATTGTGGATGGCCAAGCATCAAAATGTCAATTAATGTCCAATACTGCTATTAAAACATCTTGATACTTAGCGTTAGTCGAAAATGAACACTATTTGCTATATATCTGTACCATAGTAACTAAAATAAAATATTAAACTTATAAATAAAAATATTAAACTTCATGAAACATAATAATCATCTTAAAAATATTGAAATAAATAATCATATTATCCAGATTATACAAAAAATTGTAGCACTTTTTATAATTATTATTGATATCAAAAAAATTTTCTGTTGTAAAAATTTGGTCTTTTATTAAGTTTAAGAAAACTAAATTTATTTCGTTACGACAAAATAAATCTTAAATCCATCTAGTGGAACAAATATGATGAGAGACTGACTACTTCACTAGAAGAGTATTCTTACAAACAACCTAGCTCCCAACCTCAAAAACTAAAACACAAGATGCATCATATATTGTTTCTTAGTTATATATAAGAAAAAACCATAAAAATAATAGAAAATTTCCATAGTCAACATTCTGTACTTGAATAAAGGAGCTATAGGCAGGAATGTAACTAAGTGTCACAATAAAAATGAGAGGGAAGATGAAACTCGTATGCTTATCTTTATCTAATTATACATAAAAAAGAGAGATAGATAGATACAGTCTCATTTCTCCTTATTTCTCTTTATTGTAATAGGGCACATTTAAGGCTAGCTTCCCTACTTTAGACTAATGTACTGTAAACCATAATAAGATTTAGCTTAAAGTATCATCATCCTCCTGCCTTTATCCCACTCTAAGTGGGGTCGGCACAACATGTAATAAACATGTTGTCAAGTGATTTGGCTGCGTATTTTACGGCCGGCCGCCTGCCATACGTCAACTTCCCTTTGTCCTATTTTATGACACCTTAGCAAGAAAGATACCACACACCAAGATAAGGCAAATATCTAAAAATACTAACTATTGGCTTAAAGCATCTTGTCTAAATGATCGCACGATTCAGACCTTTTGAAATATTGTTAACATAGGTTAGATTGATTCTGGAGTTAGGTCCCCTAGGTGGATGATGCATCTGGTGCTCCCGATGCATCGATTAGAGGAGGGAGTGGCCACTGTTAGAGAGGCCCCGACCCGGAGGTGGCGCTTTCCGGGGTAAAGAGCGACTGCTGGCGGGGATGGGGGCAATGTGTACAACGGTACCCTGTCCCCGCCACCAGCAGCGTGGTGGAGCACTGTCAGGTTTTAATTCGGTGCGAGTCCGACATACCCGCCGCTCGTCCCCGTCGTTGATGACCCATAATGGGTTTTCCTGACATAAAAAAAAGGTTAGATTGATTTGTTGAAGATTTGTAGCTCTCAAGACTACAACGATCGTTACCAATCATCGGTGATAAAATAATGACTCCTCCGCAGGAAGTGCAGTTATTCGCAATCGTAACACCGCGCCACTCGCTACCCGCGCATAGGGGCTTTTAATCAACACTTTATTGTTTAATGACCCCTCGTCCGACTCGTAAATTAAAAGGGTGACGGCTCAAACCCTATTGACGATAGCGTAATATGTGAACGGATTTGCACTGAATATTTTATGATATATAATATTTGTAAGTATTTTTCCAGGCAGGCGGTTTACCTGATAGTGAGAATCCACTATAGGGGACCTATGCAGAGTCGTAGTAATTGTAGCTAAGTCGTAGTAACTGTATTCAGAATGCTAGTTATATACATATATTTAGTGAAATGGGAACACTCAAAAATACTGGTAAGTTGACTGTCCTCGTGCCTTTATTCCACTCTAAGAGGGGTCGGCACAACAGGTTAGAAACATTTTATTTTAAGCTATCATGAGTAGTATTTACGACGTTATCGCGGTCGTGTAAAGAGCTCATGAATAATACCCCGGATGGGTTCAAAACTAGTCGGGCTAACCCGATAAAATAAGACTTGAGTATAGCAGGTTCTATACATTAACTATGTTAGAAACATGTCCATGATTTGGCTTCTTATTTAGGTACGGTCACCTGCCTGACGTCAATTTCAGTCGTATTTTACGACACCTCGGTAAGAAAGAGGGTGGTATATTCTACTGAGCCGGATACCACACGGTGGCTCAACTTACCTTAGTCGCCTCTTACGACACCTCAGCAAAAAGTGAAGGTGATCTATTCTACTCAGCCGGATACCACACCGCAGATCGACTTATCTCAGTCGCCTTTTCGACACCTCGGTAACAAAAGAGGGTGGTCTATGCTACTCAGCCGGATACCACACCGTTGCCGTAAATGTCATTTATCTTTAAAAATATTTATTATCGAAGGCCGAGTCTAAAATATATTTTTAATTTTATTTCCTACCTCCACGAAATGTACATAATAAATTATGAACATAATAATAGCTTGCAGTATTTATTTTTAAATATACATACTTAATTAATATAAATATTTGTAAACTTATTCATTAGCGTTCCTTCGAGGTAATACAGATGAAAAAACTTTAAACTATGGATAAAATAGTTTAATCGACTCCCTATAAATACGTTGAAATCATTTCAAAGTAAAGCGAACGTTTTACAAGTAATAAAATATATAAAAAACTAAAAGTAGTACTTTAAGAAACATTTAACTCGACGTTAATTTTATATATTTAACAATCTTAAATGGTTTTCTCAGCACCTGACGCCCAAATTAAGAAGATCTGAGAAATATTTTTATATATATTTAAAATTTGTTGTTTAAAGTGCTTAAGTTAGTATAATGTGCACAGTAACTCTGTGATAGCATCTCTCTATCTCTTATGGTTAACTCGCAATAACTACTTTTATGTTCATAATTTGAAGTCGGGAGATAATTTGTGACTAATTTCTACGTGGGCAAATGAAATTATATGTGTGTATGTATGTACATCTATCAATTTATAGCTTTGTATTATTTCTTCGAAGCTGTGATAACCCAGCGGTAGAGCACCGTGCGACTCTTTCGAGGAGGTCATGGATTCAAACCCGGGCAGACACCAATGAGTTTTTATGTTAAGAACTTATGTGTCTAATTGATATTTGCAATTTATCACACGCTTTTCGGTGAAGGAAAACATCGTGAGGAAACCTGCATATCTCTACAGAATTCAGGAGATATGTATAACCTACCAATCTGCATTGGAGCAGCGAGGTAGGTCTTAGCTCTGATCCTTCTATCCAAAAACGGAGAGAAGTGGCCTATTCTCAGCAGTGGGATAGTAACAGGCCGCTACTTACTATTATGTCTTTAACATAGTATCAATTTTTTTTATTTAAGGACTATTGTATTGTCTAATTTTTGCTACATTCATTCGTTCATGCATAAAATAAAGGGTGGAGTTGAACCGATTAGTATATAACTAAGCTTATTTTGGTATTGCTTCGCTTTGCGATTTTGGTCGTAGAGTCTATCTCCTAATGATGCTTCGGTTGCGGGGCAAAACGATTGTTGAGTTTGTGATAGTGAACGTATATAGTGCTTTTGTATTGTGGTGGCAGTGGTGGAGGTTTGTGCATGTGTTTTTACGAATCCTGCATGTATCAGGTATGATAACCGATTGTCCACTCTACATTAAGCATTATACATATATATTTTCTATATGACTTCATCGCGGATTATGGAAAAATAATTTTATTATTACTTTTGCTACATTCATTAAGTCAAAACTCTTAGGTAACTTAACTGCAAGTTATTCATTAAAAGTTTAACATACTTCTTTAATACACCGTTCAATAAATTGTTCCTTACTTTGTAACGCACTTGTTAGTAAGTGTTAATAGCAAATATGATTGGAGATTAGAGTAAGTCAAGTGCGGACGGCGCAGGTAAGCCGTGAGCGTCGCGTGCGCCCCGCTGTGTAAACGCCTTACACTTTGTTATCAAAAAGCAATAGAGCCTCCTTGATATAGACTGTACAATGTTTTTTCTTCTTGTGGTGCCTCTCCGATCATCGAAGGTTGGCAGTCCGCAGTGTATATTTCCGTATATTTATCGCGAGGTGAAAAAGTTCGGCAGCAATGGCGATTCTTGTCCACTCCCGGATGTTGCGTAGCTAGGATTTCTTCCTGCGACCGACACCTCTTCTTCCTGCTACTTTTCCAATCATGATCAGTTGAAGAAGTTCATACCTCTCGTGCCTAAGTACATGCCCCAGATATGACACTTTTCTGACCGTGACGGTATTCAAATGTTCGCATTTTTAGTTAACACGTCGCACGTCGCAGACGTACAATGTTTACATGAATATATTATCGTTAGTTTTTATTTGTTATAACAAGAAACGATAGAACAACTATTGGCGAGAGAGGTAATGCAATAGTATATACTGTGCTGTGAATTAAAATTCAAATCCAAATTCAAATTGAAACTTCTTTATAATTATACGATTGCTTTAAAATTTGATGCATATAACGCGCTTGTTGTATTATTTAGAAGCCTTTTACGAGCCTTTAACGTTTGGAAATTTTGACATCGGCTTTATCCAAATGCTTGACTTATCAAGAAATATTTGTTTCTGAGGTCCATATTCATTAATAGTAAAGGAGATATAGTTATTACTATACTAATATTAATTTATCCTATTTTTGCAGTATGACGAACCTGAAGCTACTAACTTTTAAAACAGAAGAACCACTCTGATAAGCACTTTTTAGACGCCAGAATATATCTAGTTATTCAAACCAGTGCATTACAAAACGGCTTATATGAATGCATGAATGAAAATTAATGAAGTATAAAAACAACCGTAATACTTGTCTATCAAAAAAAAAATCGTCAGCAATTTGTACACGAAATTATATGGTAATTGTAACGGTATTATATGAGCGACTCTATGGTTTTTACAGATAGTATTAAAGGCATTTGATCCCTGACTTTTAATGCTTCACCCCCGGCATTAAAATTATGTGTATATTTGTATCACGCTAGCGATTGTAGGGCCTCGAAGCAACACACGGTGAAACGAACACCGCGCGTCAAGGTCTTCGTCACCGATACTCATTATTTGTATTACATTTATGCCTACTTAGGGTAATGAGGCAAACTAAATTACCTTCAGTTTGTATTTGTGTACAGTTAAAATTACATCACATTGCAGGATTCTAATTTGTGTCTATCGCATATAAAAATATAGTACCTAGTTGACCGAGCCTTGCACGGTAATTTAAAAAAAAACAGAAAATTTAAAAAAAATAGTTGGATAGGTGGGGCGCTCGATCCTAGGTTTCTACATTTCTCAAGACCGCCTGTTCCCCGAATAAGCTACACTGACTTGACAATTTACGGGAAAAATACGGTTTATATACAAATGTTAGTATTAATTTAATTGCCAAAAACAAGTATAAAATAGATTTTTTTTAATAAAACCTAGCTAGATCGATTTTTCTTCTACACAACCCCCTACATGGTGAATTTCAGGAAAATCATTGGAGCCGTTTCCGAGATTCCGAAAATATATATACATACAAGATTAACTCATTTAAATATTAAAAATTGTATATACTACATTATATTCTAGTAAGCGTAAAGTATATGAAACTATAACCATCACTCTTATATTTCTAGCTCATATGTGACAAGTACCATGAAGCGAATGTAGACTGTCCTGATCTTATTAGGTGTGAATTAACAGTAAACTCCTGTATAAAACCCAAATCGTAAATTTAAAGTTATATCAATCTAAATTGCGTTATTTGTGTGGATGTGAGTTTGCGTTTGAGTGGGTGTTTGTGATATCTATCGTATGTATATGGTACTTGTAATTAAAAAATATAGTTTGATTCCGCAATGCCTGAAAACCAAAGTCTTCGACCAATGCGTCCTGCCTGTGTCAACTTATGGCGTCGAGACGTGGACACTGACGGCGAGACTAGTCCACAAGTTTAAAGTCGCTCAGCGTGCTTGGAGCGAGCTATGTTTGGAGTGTCTCTCAAGGATAAAATCAGAAATGAGATTATCCGCGGGAGAACCAGAGTAACCGACATAGCTAGCAGAATAAGCAAGCTGAAATGGCAGTGTGCCGCTTACGTCTGTCACAGGGCTGATAGCCGTTGGAGCAAAAGAGTCCTGGAGTAGAGACCGCGTCTTGTCAAACGCAGTGTCCACCGTCTCGCTGGACTGACGACATCAGGCAAGTTGTTGGGGCCACGTGGATGCGCATTGCGGAGAACCGGGATGTCTGGCGCAGACATGGGGAGGCCTATGTCCACCAGTGAACTGCGATAAGCTGATGGATGTAGATAGTTCTTGAAAATCTAAATGTAATCAATCTAAGATCTAAATATAATATACAAAAAAAATTAGGTATTAATATAAGATCAACATTATAAACAGCAGCAACATTAGCATATTTATATTTGACATCGAAAATACCAATGTGCCCCCTGGCAATAATTACGCGGAACCTGATATCATTCATTAGGAGATCCCTAAATTATTGCGCCAAACAAAATTCTTAATTATATATCTTAAATTTCTAAGTAAAATATAGCCTCAAGCGCCGCCCGAGAAACGAAATAATATGTTTGTAAACAACGAAATTTTACCGTTAGCGTTAATTATACTTTTTGATAACATTCTGACTAAATTCTGATAAGGGCTTGATCATTTAATTCGATATTATGTCAAATATGAAATACAAAATAAAAATCGAAACGTTGTTCGAAACTTTAATAGGCACCTCCTTTCTTATGTTACTTACATGAAATAACCAAATTACACACTTCATAAAGCTCGAATTAAACGTTTAGGTAACGCGTTAAAAGAGGAGCTCATCGCCCTCCCAATTAGGCGGATAATGACGGTGTTCAGTTGGAGTTATTAATTTAATAAATGGGGGAGGTCGTATAACGTGTCAGGTGCAAAGCGCGTGGCAGTGATGACACCAGCCGCTCTACTGTGCTATCCTAGTTAATCGGTATTTCTATGTATCTGTTACTAGTGTTAGACGGCGTGTGGTATCTGGCTGATTAGAATAGACCAACCACATTTCTTACCGAGGTATCATAAAAGTCGACTAAGGTTAGCCAAATAATCTAACAACATGTTTAAAACATGTACCGACCCCACTTAGAGTAGTATAAAGGCAGGTAGGATAAAGGAGAATGATATAATTTAAAGTATACTCGTACCTTACTGAAACTCCAGTACTCCATCAGTAAAAACAGTTCATTGGGTTAGTTGCATTCAGTAAATTAATAAAATAAATGTAGATTACCTCGTAAAAATGAACAAAAAATAATAAAGCTTTGATATAAACAGTCTTTTACAAACTAACATACTAATAGACAGCTACAGCAATCCTATCGCCCTAACACTTTCCTCGTTAAAAGAAAAGGTTGTAAATTTCAAAAGGACCACATTTAGATCCAGTAAGGCACAAAGAGTTTCACGCTTCAATATATACGTCTGGCATGCTTCAGTGAAATTAATGTGGATTTGTAAGAAACAACCAAGACTTCTTTCATAAAAATTTAATTCTCTAATTCATTCCTACTGCTTGCTCTCAGCGTAATTACAGTAAAAGGTCTTAAGCACGAATGTTATGACGGCGTTTATGAAAAGTATTCCAGAGTAGGTATAACGAACCATTCACGCTTCCTTTTTCGGCATCTGAATGCTTACCACACAATAAATTTTGTGTCGAAAAGATCTTTTATGAATTTTCTGACGCACCGCCGCCTTTGAAAAAGTTAATGTTGTTTTTCTCACACAATTAACATTAATTAATAGCCGTGTATCATCAGAGGCTCCGATATAAATTAAACGGTTTAATGTTAAATTATTAGTAGACTGAAGTTGGATTCTTTCACCAATATACTTCGCAGTCTGCAATTGTTTCTTACTTTTGCAAGATTAATGTAACAGTAAAAAGTAAAGTACCGACTCGTTACTATCCCACTTATTCTTTTTAGAAAGAAGAGAGAGACCCAGCACGCTACTCCAATGTGGATTGGTGGGTCACATATATTCTCTGGAGATATGTAGTTTTCTGATGTTTTCCTTCGCCAAAAAGCGTGTGACAAATTGCAAATATCAATTAGACACGTAAGTTTTAACAGAAAACCTTATTGCTGCCTAATCGGGGTTTGAACCCGCAACTTCGTGAAAAGAGTAGTACGGTCTTATCACAAAATCCAGTAGTTAAATACTAGTAAGTTAATGTAATAACTTTTAAGTAATGACTTTGCTTTATTTTGATTTAGCCGTGCGGTAACCGACTAAGGTAACTAAGGTAAGTCGACCCGCCGTGTGGTATCCGGCTGAGTGGAATAGACCACCCTCGTTTCTTACCGAGGTGACGTAAAAGGCGACTAAGGTAAGTTGACTCGCCGTGTGGTATCTGGCTGAGTAGAATAGACCAATCTCATTTCTTACCGAGGTGTCGTAAAAGGCGACTAAGGTAAGTTGACTCACCGAGTGGTATCCGGTTTATTAGTTAGAATAGACCACCCTTTTTCTTACCGATGTGTCGTAAAATATTACAGAGGTAAGTTGACGTCAGGTAGGCGGCCGGTCGTAAAAACACAGCCAAATCATGTGACATCATATTTATAACATGTTGTGCCAACATCACTTAGAGTGGGATAAGGCAGGCAGGTATGTTATTGTTGCTATTTTTATATGTATAAAGCAAGACTTATTTTTCGGACCAAATAAGTTGTTAATTTAATTTTATAGCTATCCCTAAATAAAACTGATCCATATACGAGGAGTCCATAACGTTTGACATAATGATTCGAAAAGAAAAAGTCGAATTTAATAGCGAGTTAAATGATACGTGCCCTGATTGGAAAATGTATGCGTATTCAGGTCGACGAAACCTCACCCTCCCAGCCTCCGCACGGCTGATTTGAAATGAATGGTAATAATGCCCGAGAATCCCGCTCGCATCGTTTTGTATGATTATTCCAGATTAATTATTTGTCGGAATTTCGTTGGCTAATTTTTCGGAACGGGATTTTTCCGCTTTGACTGACGTTTTAATTCCAAATAGTCATGGGGTGATTGGAATATCTTTTGTGTAAATTAAACCCCTTTTTTCTGTTTATGATTTGTATATTATGAGAATTTTGTATTCATTTTTAAGATGCATGTATCTGAATAAAAACCAGACACTTAAATGATAGTTGTACGTCTTCATTAAAGTTTAAGGGAAATTTTAAGTACAAAAAACAATTGTTATTGAAACAACTAAAATCTTTTCATTCTTTATTGCACGATTGACCTGTAGTAGTAATGATAAAATATATCTTAATTGAACTATCTCTTAGTGCCATAAATATCGGAAATAATTTCACCATTGGAAAGTAATAATAAAATTACTTAGCTACAATCTGCGATAAACGAAAATATATAATGCTAAATGTAGAGAGAGCTACCCGTTTGCATACTTGATACATGCAGGATTTACCGATAAAATCACATTTGCGATTATATATCAAATCATTATGATATATTTCACATGTTATATATGATAATTGTCATGTCATTCATCGATTTTGTAACGGAGTCCACCTCATATTGATACTTCGGTTGCAGAGCGAAACGATTGGTGAGTTTGTAATAGTGTACAGTGCTTGTGTCTTACGGTGGTGGAGGTTTGTAGTGCATGCGTTTTTACGAATCATGTATATATCAGTTATGCAAACGCAGTATATGATTTTTTTTGCTTTATAGCGGATAACAGCCAAACACTTTTTATTACTTTCATATCATGGATCTCTGCAAAGTAACGCCTAATGTTATAAATTAATATCACCATTCTTTAAAATAATAAATGATGTACATTGGAAACCAATATATATTATTAATTTTATTATATAAGTGATGCTATAGATTTCAATCTAAATAACAAATCTTGAGTTACATTTCTTTAAGGCAGTGCCGCACCCCTCACACTGCACCGACCATCAAAGTAAGGCGTATGATCAATTCACCAAAGCACTTTTCCCATAACTGAATGCTTATAAAAAGTCGATAGTAGTTTTGCTCACGTCACAGAGGTCCCGAGGGCCTGCTGATGCGAATATCAAATCACAGCCACCCTCGCACTCAATAATACTCATCCATTAGGCGGGCGGGAAATCGACACCTATGTCCATCAAGTTATATAAACTTACTGTCAATACTTATGATATCCTAATGTATAACACTCATAGATTACAATTGAAAAAATCATTGACTCATTACTATATTAGTACTCGTGGTACCCGTGACTTCGTTTGCGCCAACTTAAACGCTTAACTACCTCCAATACTGCAATATTTTTTCTCCCTTTTTTCTACATTTTTTGAATAAACCTGCTGTGGATATTAATTCGGTAAAGCTTTCCTTGAAAAGAGAAGTTTAACTTACCCTTTACTCTCAGACGAAGTGGTATACACACTAGCCTGGAACTCTCTAACCATTTCTACAGCTTCTTCTATATAGTAAAGCATATGATTAATTGGAAATATCAATGAAGCTCAAATTTTTTTTTAATAAACTAGCCTTAGCCGCTTCGGCCGCTATATACTATACATCAAAATATAACTACTATAAACATACAACTACTATAAATGCAACTATAAATCAAAATCACAACCTCCTTTGTTCAACAAAAATCACACTACTGTGCGACGACTCTGTCAAATTATGTATGTTTTCATATTAACTGAAATTGTGCTATGTATTGTTTCTTAGCTAAAGTAACTGTTAGGTGTGACCAAGTCATAGAAATTACTTGCAAATGAATAAAAATAATATTCTTCATTAACCTTACTATTTTGTTCATTAGCACAGCTTTATGCTTTGTACCATTATAACATGCAAAAATCATTTGTAACATAAGTAAGAAAAGCTGTTTTTCGTTCAGCAAGTGATCAGTGTTTGAAGCCGTACTGGACTCTCCCAAGGGGCCTGAGCTGGCATTCTGACGACTGAACTAAGTAGAAAGATAGAACAGAATTAAGCGGCCCAATTATCCCGTATTGGATTTATTGGTAATCTCTGCACGAATAGGCGCGAGGGTGCGAACCGAACCAACTTTTGATGATGCCTCCATCGGTATTATGAACAAAGTTGTTGCAATTTTTATGTTCGAGGATTTATTGTTTGCTTTCCTTTAGTTTCGCCCCCGATTGTGCGTAGACAGATAAAAGACCGTCCAGTATTTCATTACAAATTAATCAATCTTCCATCAAAGTATATATTGCAGATTAGCTTTCCCGTTTTATTAGCGTTATAAGTTAATATCGATCTTCTATCACGTTTTCAGTTTGCTTTGAAGAATAAAACTTATAGTAAGCATTCGTTCCGAAATATGTGAATCTATAGTTCAACCAACGCCTGAAGTTATATTGGAGTATTTTCCGTTATTATAACATACTAGCTTTTAACCCGCGACTTTGTTCGTGTGGACTGTTGTCGTGTAATAGGTCGATAATTGATAGCGCTAATGTCATCCTATTCCTGTAGAATTAACAGGATTTCTATAGCTTATATGTTATATAAATTATATGTTAAGGAATAATTGTGCCAAATTTCATCGATAGTTATTCACCGGATTCGCCGTGAAATAGTAACAAACATACATCCATACTCCCAAACTTTCGCATTAATAATATTAGTAGAATATATGGCAATCTATCACCATTAGATTAAATCAGGCAAAATAGTAATGCTGTAAAGAAACACACGTAATATGATATTACACGATAAAAATAAAATCTGCTCACGTAAGATCAAAGGGATAAGTTTTTCCCTACAGCGATAAATATTTTAGAAAAACGAGGGGTCAATCTTTAATAAATATCGACAATCGAAATTTTATTGCGTCCATCCCGTCCCCGCTGACCTACTATCTTTGTATCACTGGCTGCCATAAGGGAGGGTCATCACAAGATTTATGGTCCAAGCCCCTGGTGACAAACAACCAAAACTATGAAATGCGACATTCGGCTCAATCCCAAATATTCCTTTTTATATCGAACAAACGATTCATCTAGCTCATACTCTTTTTAAGACAAAAGTAATAAGAATATTATTTTGCTATAATCCGCGATAAAAGAATATATGTAATGCTAAATGTAGAGTGTACTATTCGATCTCATACTTGATACATACAGAATTTGTAAGAGCTCATGCATTTTTGTGTATTTTTGTGTCATCAGTCTCTACCCGACACCGATGACACAAAAATACACAAGCACTGGACACATTCAACACCACAATCTCAACAATTGTTTCGCCCCGTAACCGAAGCATCGTCAGGAGATGGACTCCACGACAAAATCGCAGTTTTAAGTTTTAAGAGTTGATTTCGTTTAATTAAAAATTGAGTCATGGGCTCAAACTACGGGAAGGCATCATCAGTTTTTTCTATTAAAACTTGTGTCAAATCGATATTTGCAATTTATCTTATGCTTATAAGTGAAAAAAAAACACATCATGAGGAAACATGCATATCTCAGAATTCCTAGGATTTGAAACCCAACACTTCTCTCTAAAAGTAAAGAAGACACCTATCCCTATAGGATATATAATTGAGGTCAACAGTGGGAAAGTAGAGGCCGATGCTTATAATTAATTTTTGTTAGTTGGGCGTCCGGATATTTTTCTTTATGCAGCGTACATATAAAATTATTGATACATAAGCTTTGGAACTGTAGCTACTTAATAAAGTAGTAACTAAAACAAACCACCAAATTAAATTTACTTGTTTATCCTACATTTTCACATGTTCTTGTCAAAAAATATTTATATATACTAATGAATAAACTAATGTTAATTGTGCCTGTCCGTTAGGTTTCATGTCTAATCCGCTGGACCAAAGTTGATGGTTAATCAGTTTGGTATAATTGTGTAATTTTATATAGAATAAAAAATTCCCAATTTATCTCCGGGACAGGAAAATACCTCTATTACACAATATTGAGGGTATTTTAACACTAAAGTCGACGCGTACAATATCGTGGGTACCACCAGTTGATTATAGATTCGTGACCGAAGCATTAGAAGAATCTATGAAAACAAAATTTCATATTATTTATGTTCAAACATAAACCTTCTTATAAAAATTTCCTATAATGGCCTATAGAAAAATAGTGTGTTAAATGTCGAACGTGACAAAAGAAATTGATATATTGATATAAAAGCATATTTATGTTCACGATGTTTTGGTAAAAAAATCTTAGTGATACGTCATAGCCGTCAGTCTTACATTTCGCCTCGTGGGTATTGCATAAAAAGTTTTCTCTTAAAGCAGGGACCACGATAAACTAAGGGAAAAAGAAATAATTTCTGCGTCATAATAAATCTACTTCATAAATATATTTTTGGAACTGACCGACTTTAAAAGACAATGATTATCATCATAATGGATACTGATCGAAATGAGAATAATTATTATATTATATATCCGCTTGCCCTTATCCCACTCTAAGTGGGGTCGGCACAACATGTTATAATCATGTAACATGATTTGGCTGCGTTTTTACGACCGGCCGCCTGCCTGACGTCAACTTACCTTAGTCGATTTTACGACACCTCGGTAAGGAGGGAGGTCTATTCTATAAACCGGATACCACACAGTGGTTCAACTTACCTTAGTCGCATTTTACGACACCTCGGTAAGTAATGAGGGTGGTCTATTCTACTCAGCCGGATACCACACGGCGGTTCGACTTACCTTAGTCGCTTTTTACGACACCTCGGTAAGAAATGAGGGTGGTACTATTCTACTTAGCCGGATACCACACGACTAAAATGAGGATAATTATTGTTGTTAGTTTTTGGATAATATTCATTTAATTTCAAAACTTATATCACTCCATAACATTACTAACTTAGATTTTTAAAATTGTATTTATTGAACGAAAAAAATGTCAAAAACCTAACCTTGATTATACCCGATCCATATCGTCGTATTACCGAAAAATTTGCCAAATCCATCACTCTATGAAAAAAAGGCAATAGCATTATGTAAATAGTTAGAACATTAATTAATGTTTATTATCTTACAGAAAATATAGTTAATAAGTAGTGACCGCACTACTTATTAGGTATTTGTTTTTTTATCTTTGATTTTTTCCCAATCTATCATAATGTTCAATACTTATAGAATCAGGTCCGTTATTATATTTTACGGGTACTTTTAGGAGATAGGATTTCAATATTTTATGAGAAGAAAGACGATGTTTCCCTAATGTTGCCATTAAGCAAGATATACCGATAATTATTTTATTGATTCGTCGTAAATATTCTACTCACGGTTTATTGTGAGTATTGAAGCCATTACAAAATGTTTCTTTACTTGAACAATTAAGTTACTATGGACGACTGTAAAGTTTAATAAATTAATTAATTTATTATAGACTGTATAGTTAGAGGGTAGGGAAATCCTAGTTTCTTCCGGACATATAGTCTCATCAAGACAAGATTAAAATGCAGATATATGATCGATATATGAAGGTTCCACGATAAAATCATAGAAATATTAAAACTCCTGTACATTATATAATTCATTTTATATAAAATTTATTCTCAAACCGTGTATTTAATTCAACCTTTAAAGGCTGTACTTTTTTAGGCCTAACTTAACTTTTTTTTTCTTCAATTTAATTGGCGATGATGATGACATAATAAACAAAGCAGAAATCGACATAAGCTTGCTTTCGGCTTATACAGAGAGCTTAAAGATAACATTAATTATAAAAATGCATGGATTTAGCCACTCTTTGACTTAGAATAAGATACGGAGATAAGCACTAACGAAATATAACTAGTCATAAGAATTATATTTTGAAAAGAGCATTCGCCGAGGTTCTCTCTGACTTTTAGTGGAAGCAGCAATTTTCCGAACTAACAGTGGAGTTGACAATTAAAAAGCACTTGTTTACAAGTTTGCTTTAATACGGAATATTTGAAATTAATTGAATAATATATAATTACAAGTGCCTTTGAAAGAATAACTTATGATACCATTATAAACGCCGTGTGGTATCCGGCTGAATAGAAAAGTACCACCCTCATTTCTTACCGAGGTGTCGTAAGAGGCGACTAAGGTAAGTCGACCCGCCGTGTGGTATCCGGCTGAGTAGAATAGACCAACCTCATTTCTTACCGAGGTGTCGTAAAAGGCGACTAAGGTAAATTGACCCACCGTGTGGTATCCGGTTTAGTAGAATAGACCACCCTCTTTCTTACCGAGGTGTAGTAAAGTACGACATTGGTAAGTTGACGTCAGGCAGGCGGCCGGTCGTAAAAACGCAGCCAAATCATATGACAGCATGTTTATTACATGTTGTGCCGACCCCACTAGAGTGGGAAAAGGGCAGGAAGATGATGATGACCATTATAAAGAACGAGAATCAAGAACGAGGCGTTTTTTATAACTTTACTATGCTGACAAAACTTTATAAGCAACAATTTTGTGGTTAAGTCTGAGTATTGTTGGTGTTTGTTATATTTATAGTGTCGTTGCCAGTCACATTGGTTGTATTACTTTCTTTTTGAACATCTGTTTGGTTTGCCACGTTGATATTTTCGGTTTTATTTGAACCACTACTTAATTTTTCATTAGCTGTTGCATTTTTATTACCAGCTAAATCTTCTTCTGCACCAACTGTTGCATTTGCTACACTTGTTAAATTTTGAATATCCGTTAATATCGTAGAATTGCCCATAATATCACTAGCTGTTGTATTTTTCGAGTCATTTTGGATGATATTTACATCAGTTTCACTTGAGTTACTGGTTTTGTTTTTACTGTCATTAACAATATTTTCGGTTATATTTGTTGCACCTAGAATATTTATAGTATTGCCTTTTTTCTTCTTAGAAACTATCACATATTCTAAAGTCTTTGATTGGTTTGCCAGTTTTTGTATCCACGCTGGCTTTGTTGTTTTTGGTGTTCCTAATTTCCATCTGGTCCTATTAGATTGACGGGCAGGAGTATATTTAGCCTTTTCTTTCTTTAAATAGCAAGTGCAAAAACAATATTTATCTGAATACGCTAGGTTGTAGCCTTTGTCTATGCATTTTTGTACGCATAAAAATGCTTTTTCATAATTATTACATTCTGAAGTTTGATGGAAGCCATAACGCAACGCTAATTTTTCGGAATCTGTATCAAGATAGTAAATTATCAGCAATTAGTATAATTATTTTTTAAATTGACATCTTATAAGAGTAGTTACACAGTACAATAAAATATTTTATTACATAGAAATATCATCGACTTACTATTTGTTATATTATTTGCATTGACTAATTCTGATGGTGTAAATACTGAAACATAAATAATATTTATGGGAGCTTATAATATATGATATAAATAGTCGTAAATTATAACACAATTACAACAAAATATGCAAAAGGAATTGTACAAAGCTTTTTATTACACCTATCACATTTTGTTGGGAATTGCAAAGAAAAGTAAGTCGCTCCAGTAGTGCTTTGGTGCTTGTAAAGCGACTGATGCCTTAATGTTTTGTGCAAGGCCTGGAGGAAATG
Organism: Morpho achilles; assembly: GCA_947086495.1. Taxonomy (NCBI): domain Eukaryota; kingdom Metazoa; phylum Arthropoda; class Insecta; order Lepidoptera; family Nymphalidae; genus Morpho; species Morpho achilles. Next base: position 10,944,585 of record CAMTZB010000007.1, on the reverse strand, counting down.
AGAGTCGAGTCACAACGAACAATGATTTTACAATTCGGCCGCAGATTCGGTGAGTAAACTGTTACATTATTTTATTACAGTTCGCTTTGCACTATAATATTTCTTCTGGTATTAATCTTTACATCCAAAACTCAACAATTCTATTTTACAAGAAAATGCTTCATTATCGCCATATATATCGTGTGGTATCCGGCTGAGTAGAATAGACTACCCTCTTTCTTATCGAAGTGTCGTAAAAAGCGACTAACGTAAGTTGACCCACCGTGTGGTATCCGGTTGAGAAGAATTGACCACCCGCTTTTTTATCGAAGTGTCGTAAAATACGACTAAGATAAGTTGAGGTCAGGTAAGCGGCCGGTCATAAAATAAGTACCACACTTAAAGTGGGATAATGGTAGGAGCATGACACTTTATTGTAGCCATATGTTCGCCATTTCTTTAATGTCCATCTTCCAATATGTTTCAATTAGAATCTTATGCAAGCATAAAATAGAAAATAGGAAAAAAACCCTGTACTTGACAAATGCTGTTTACAAACTTACCGTTACTTAAATTCACGAGCTGCCCATTAGCTATATAAAACGACAGTAAAATGAGTGGTCCTAGTACAACGATATCCATTACTGTAAATGTTGAATTTTATCGTTATCGAAAAACAAATTGATATTTTAATTGTGTATTAAGAAATTAATAATGAGTTTAATTCTGATAACAGATTTATAATTAAAGTATGAATATTTAAGAATATTCAAATGTTATGTTGCCATAGAATTACGACTCCTCTACTAACTTCATGCTAACTTAACTATTATCTTACAAATTAGACAGATAAACTGATTACTAACTTTAATATTGAACAGTTTTGCATCTGGGTCATAATAGATTATATCTGGATCTAAATACATACAAGTCCATAACTAATACACCGCTAACATTAAAATGAACTATAAATGTTGTCGAAAGAATCGGCAGTGAACATTTGATAGGTTGCTAAGTAGTTAATTGTAAAAAAAAATGTTACTTAAATAAAAGCTTTGTATTTTATCAATTAATAAAAGTCTCTATTATTCTTGCATAAAATAAAAAAAATTCAAGAATATAACCATTCTACTCAACCATTATACTCAAAAAGCTGTATTTTCCAGAACATATTAAATATCAGTCTCCATTAAAAACTACTTGTGCCATTACAACTAAAACTTAAATTTTAGTAACACAAACAACTAGAAGTTTCAGAAGTTTAATTACTTAATTAGTACTATTTTTTGGTTGCGTTATATTAGAATTACTGTCAGTAATATTTGTAATATTGGTTCCATTAACATGTGTGTTATTTACGCTTGTCGTATTTGTGTCCGCAGGAGTTGTCACATTTTCTACGGTTGTTCTGTTAGCTAAAATATGTGGTCCATATTCAGTTGTTTCAGTCATAACAACACTACGATGTGTTTTGCAATAAGTATGATTTGCTTTAGGTAAAGTAATATCTGTTGAGATGGTTGATGGCGGTGAAAGAGTTCCTACAACGTGGTAGAGTCGTGGACTAAACGTTTTTGGCGGCGTTCTTGTAGTACCGTTTGTTCTCCATTGGAAATAAGGTAAAATAGAGGATGTCTTCAAATCGTGGCAGGTACATTTGCAAAAGCTGTCCAATCTAAACACTTGATAGCCAATGCTCTTGCATACACTCATACATTTAAAAGTCTTAACGTAACTGTGGCATCTGTTATAAAAACTTAATCCATAATGTTTCCTGTATTCTGTAACTATTTAAAATAATGTTAATAATGAGCGGAAAATACACAAATATATATTTAATCTACCTCTACAAACCATCTAGAGAATTTATCGTCGAGCATATTACGCATAGCAAAAAATAATTCATTTTCCTTCATAAACTTCTTAAATGTGAGTTACTCTTCAATGTATGCATGTTATTACACGATTAATTAGATATTTTATAGGAGTAATAAAATTTAGGTGCCGCATTCAAATACGTGTACGGTTCTGAGCGTAAAATTGAATAAAGGCCTATTTATACCACTTTATTCATTTATAACAAATTTAAAAATTTTATCGTATTTTACAGAATGCCAAATATATTTCCCTTTCCATGGATTTCTTGCCCAAATTAATAAGGTGCATTCAATTCTGGACCTTTCCAAAAAGTTGTGCACTGTCGTTTTCGGATCTGTAGCTATCTAAGTTCTAATTAATAATACAGGAATGTGATAATGGCCGTGCACATTGGAGTCCGTCTAAATTTCTCAGAAGCGTCCACTCTATGGCCACCCAAATGATGATTTCATTATGTGTATGATTTTGATTGATGCATCAAAAGAAGTTTGCTGGCAGCCGAATTCTTTCCATAACGGACATATTTGCTTTGTTTATTACTTGGAACTAATTGATCTGCGGCGCCATAGTTTTTGAGCGCTTTCAAATCCTATTGGGGCATTCAAGGCATAATATTTAGGAATGTGCAACAGAAAATAAAAAGAAGAAAAGAATAAAACGTTTTACATAATATATAACATATTAAATTTTCAATAATTTTTTATAGAGAGAATCCACCAATCTTCTTGCTAGTTTTTTTTTGTGAAAGTAACCTTTCACATGAGCAGTAAAATTATCAAGTGTAAGTACTAATTTTTTTTTAAATTTACCTTTTGATTTTGAACAATTATCTAAAACATTTTTTTGTGTATTTTTATTTATGCTTGGCATCAAAGTAGAAGCCCAGATTACACCTATAAATAATAACATTTAGTATTCAGTAATAAACGACGACATAAACTCGATACTAGAATTTTAATTAAAAAAAAGGAAAGAGTAAGTCAAAATTTATTTCTTGCTACTAAAAATTTATAATTTCAACTTTTGATTCATAAAGCAAGTAGCAATCAATAATACTATGTACTATTTTATAGAAAGTTAACTAACGAGACTAACTTAAGTGAATTAGGACTAAAAACAAGTAAAGTACGACCAATAAAAAGTGCAATGGTCGACAATATTGTAATTTTTTATAAAAGTATAAAAAATAAGTTACGAAAATGAGTCAGATATTTAATAAAATATTATTAAAACGTTAGAGTAATAGAAGAAAAACATTGACGCCATTTTAGTAAGCAGGTGCTTGTAGTAATTTAATAATAGTTCAAATAATAAAAGAAAATTCGATTACGCAAAGAGGATCAAATTCGGACTTTTTATGATGCTATTTTGAACTTTTAAATGACCTGAAATAGTAACAAAGTAACGATACCTTAGAAAGACGGAAGACCTGAGAGTAAAGTGACAAGTCTTCACGGTTTACGCCAGCTACGACACAAATTGCGATATTAAGCACAGGGCGTGATGAAAAAACCCCCGCTGAATATAAATAAGGCAGGAGCGCTATAATCAATATAAACGATGCTAAAGAAGATTAGAAAAATCCTGAACGAAAACAAATTTCACGAGATTGAAATAAGTATCCCGAGAAGCAACAGTTGTTTTATTAATGTGATGACCAGCGGATGTCTGATAAACAAATGTTAAAAATATAGCAATATAATAAAAGTAACGGCCTGTTACTTTCCCACTACTGGTCATAGACCTCCTCTCTCCGTTTTTGGAAAACGAATTGGAGCTAAGAGCCACGCTGCTCCAATGCGAATTGGTAGGTTACACATATCCCTAGAATTCTCAAGAGATATGCAGGTTTCCTCACGATGTTTGCATTCATGGAAAAGGAAATTATGTGATAAATTGCAATTAACAATTAGACACATTTTTAACAGGAAACCTCATTGGTGCCTGCCCAATTGGGTTTGAACCCGTGACCCCTCGAAAGAGGGTCATACCGGTCATACCGCTAGGCTATCACAGCTCTAGCAACACAATATTTTTTATAACATAATATTTTTAAAGGAACAGAATGAAAGAAAAGTGCAAATAATTGAGATGAGAATAGAAGTTACAATAAAATTATTTTGCTGTAATCCGTGTTTGTTAAGAGATTATATGTAATTACCACCACACGTATCACAACAAAATGATACGTGTGGTGCCTTGTCCTACATGTATAAGGTAAGTGAATGTTGCCTGCTTCATACACTTATTCTCTTATAACAAACGTGGATTACAGCAAAATAGTTTTATAGTGACTTCTGTACTATGGAATTCCGAATTTGAGATGAGAATATAAGGGTGAATGTGTGATTTACAATAGGTTGATAGAATACGAAATTAGTATATCAGGGGAAGTCTGAAAGTTGCGCTCATTATAGAAAAGATGAAAAGTACCAGATTAAGTAGGTGTGATCATGTAATGAGGGATGACTAATCAAGTGTCTAAAGAGTTTTAAATATGATTGTGGATGGATTTATTCGGCCTCTGTCTAATCATATGATAGGAGAAAGGCTCATATGATTAAATATATGCTATATGATAAAAAAGATAGGTGGATTGTGTGAAGATTGATATGAATATATTTGGAATTGCCCCTGAGTTGACGAATAATGGAATAAAATGAAGACATATTGTGCCGAGTCCCATTTAGAAGGGAAACACTTTATAAGAGTAAGAAAATAATGATGATGAGATATTTTTAAAAACATTTTATAAATCGTAGTCAAATGCTTTAGTAGTATTTTCTACAGTAAAAAATAATTCCAATTAAGGGCCATTGTTAACGTTGCCCTATCAACAGTAAGCGCAGACATTGAAAGTTACGGTCCTAAAATCAAATAAAAATGCAAAGGCGAAATTGAATTTGATTCCGATACATAAATTTTACTTAGACTATTTGTCTCTCTTGGATCAAGCGGAGAAAATAAGCCATGTTAATTTAATTTGCTCGTCTCAAACAAAATCAATGATTGCCTTTTAATTGTCTTTTTAATTTTGTCCATTTAGAGTGCTATCGCATAAGGGATTTTACTTAAAGCATCAGTCTATTATTACGTTAATGGTCTCTTTTCTCCTTATCTCAAAACTCTTAGGGTGTCCTTCTCCTGCCATTATCCCGCTCTAAGTGGGGTCGGCACAACATGATATTATCATGTTGTCACTAATTTGGCTTCGTTTTTTACGACCGGTCGCCTGCCAAACATCAACTTACTCAGTGAGAAAGAGGGTGGTCTATTGTACTCAACCGGATACCACACGGTGAGTCAACTTCCCTTGGTCGCCTTTTAAGACATCTCGGTAAGGAATGAAGATGATCTATTTTACTCAGCCGGATAACACACGGCGGGTCGACTTACCTTAGTCGCCTCTGACGAGACCTCGGTAATAAATGAGAGTGGTCTATTTTACTCAGCTGGATACCACACGGCTAAACCAAAAAGCGCATGATAAACTGTAAATATAACATAAGCGTATAAGTTTTCATAGAAAACTACGCCAAAGATAGGTTGCAACTTGTTCCCTTTTAATAATCAAAGTATGTATGTAACAACATGCTTGCTGAGTTTTGTTAGTCCTAATTAAGAATGATTGTGTATATTTGATTTCACTCGCATCAGAGAGCACATAATTCTTCACTTGTATGTGTAGCAAAAAGTTTTGTTTAAAAATTATTATTTTTTTCCACTTATATAGCTGTGAATAACTAAATGGTAATAAAACAGAACTATAATAAGTTAGCCCAACACCATCTGGTAACATGTTAATAAATAGACAAAACCATTCTATGAAAGGGGAAAATAGTTTATTTATCTAAAATTTCAGTACTACAGCTTAGCATTTGCAATTTTGCTCATTATATCTCATATCGTATATCGATTGTGTGAGTACCCTTTAAAGGTCGAATGCAACGTCTATGTACTTTGTAATAAAATCTAATCATGGGTACCGGCTGCCTCAAATACAATACAAACAATGCTTCTGATTAATGACTTTCGAAATGACTTAAAACAACAGATATAACGCTTTTTATGTATGTTATGTTTACATAAAGATTCTTTGTGTGGGGTGTTTTATGGTTTTCTGTTCAACCGATTTGTATATGCATGAAAATAGATTATAGCCAGTTTTTCTTGTTATTAGTGGTCATAAATCATTGCACATCCGTGATTCTCGATCCTTAAATAAGATCTGAAGGAAATAATAGATACTCCATCGGGGCGATATCGGCTTCTATATTTTCCAGTGCTCATTGTGGTCTCCGATGCACGAATTTCGTAAATTATAAAATAAAACTAGGTTATTTTGCATATCTGTTCAATAAAAAACTTTAATCATTATACATACTTAACATAACCTTGTTAACAATCATTTGACTATTCGAAAATGCTTGAAACAATTTTGTTGAATTAAAAATAATTAGAATTTGAATTATCTTGTTACTATTAAACGTTGTTATATAATAAATAAATATAAAGACTATCAATTTATGTACCAAAGCACTTACAGCACTTTTTAAGATTTTAACAAGCAGTAATTTATAAGCTATTGAGTGTTATTTTTCACCAGGGTATTTATATTCTATATACAATGCTTTGATTTGTTTGCTGCGCAAATTATCACTGGAGTCAGATCCTCAACAAATACTAAATTTAATAAATACTGGAACAAGCATAGAACACATTTGCTCTAAAGTCTTAACAGTGAGCGCGGATGTTTAACTTTAATGATATAGACAATGCCTTCAATGCCAGTTTCTTGTCTTTATCTAAGCCTTAACTAAACAACTGATCAAGCCTTATAGACTATATACTCATTTTTAAGTAGGTACCTAAGAAAATGACAATATTTTAATCTTTTAAACTTCCGTAAAAATCCGGTAAAACAAGAAAAAACTAACTAACTTAGGGTAGTTTAAAACTAAAATTAATGAGAACAAATCTGTGGGTATAACTAGTAATAAGATGAATTAAATAGCTTAGTCATCATAAAATACTACTTCCTTAATAGTTTAATTTTAGCAGCCACTGAAGGCAGTGTACAAACATATGGACATCGGGCTTCAATTTTCCTTTATTTTTCATCACATTTTTTTAAATCATATATCATAAAGATATTCAATATATTTCAAAATACAATCCTTTAAATAGTTAGGTCAATAATATATAAAATCATTATCGCCGTCAATGTGTGGCAAGTAGATGAAAGAGAATAAATTTTTGAATTAAAAAAAAAGGATAAAGGTTGACTTTTCAGAAAATTGCTTCTTATTTTATTGAATAAGTGTAAAGGAAGAATATTGTTGTTATACATTATTAAATTAGCACTTTCAAAAAATAGCTTATATTGATTTCAAAGTTCTCACTAACCTTAAACTCACGCATAGGCAGCTGTGTAGGTTTAAATATGAAACATTCATCACTATGACAGGTTGACTGCTAACACTACTTAATACCTCCCTCCTGAATCTACCAATCCAAGTGAATGCTCTGAATTCAAATCTTCCGTATCACATTAATCGGGCCGAGGGTTGTGCCGTAATAAATTCCGTATTATACGCACGACACGCGTATTAAAATAAACATATAAACATGTTACACCCCCGCGATGTACAGCCGCAGGAGATACTCGCACCACAGTGAAAATTATCAAACATAAACAATATATTTCTTACATTTCAATTGTAGGTGATGTCAAAAAAAGAGAACGTCTTTTTTATATCTCACTGAAGCGCAAAGGTTTAACTCGCAAGTCAAAGAATCAATTAAGTTTATTTTGTAGATACGAATTCTGTAGATTATATAATACTATATATATAATAGATATTACTATATAATATACAATAGATACTGTTTGATCTTTGAGTGGTGAGATGGTTAATATCCATCATGATAGTTAATATCCATTATAACGTTACACTGAGTCTTGGTTATTTATTTATTTTTGGTACTAATTGTATTTATTTCTTTTTATTAACACTATATAGAGTTAGATATAAAAAATATATAATTTTATAAATACATAATTTTATTACATTTTGACTTTAACTTAACTTCTTTGTAATGTCAAAAAAATGAGTATTCACGGATTATGTTCGAAGTATAATTATGATGCAAATCGAAAATAAATATAAGAAATACAATTGGGGTTTTTAAGATCTTAGTACATAGATTTCGCATCTAGGTCATGCCACGTTTAATGTGATCCTTCCAATAGTCCCCTCCAAAATATAGCCAAAAGTTTTTTGTACCACAAAGCATATGTAAAGAATATACATAAATACTTTTTGTTTATCAAAAGTTAAAATTAATAACAGAGCTCAGTTTACTCCGTCAGAAGGAAAATGGTTTGAAAAGCAAAAACAATTTCAATATATTAACAAGATTGATTTATGATGTATTAAGGGTAGCGGCAAGTAAAATCTAAATTTTCATTGTCGTTTCTTTGGTTTACAGAGCAACACTGTGCTCTTAATCTATATATTTAAGAAAAATTAACTTAAAAATAAAGATGGTAACTAACCTAGAATTTAATTTATGTATTTTGTAATAATTTACGTGTGGTACCCCTTGTAAGCATGCTAGGTTTACATCAAGAAGACAACAATTATTGTAAGCGAATTGTTATGTTGAATTTTGATATCCTTAATTGTATGTTAGTTTTGTGATCTAAATAAAAAAAAAACCCTTTTTTCCGTTCCCAAAATTTACTTCTGTCTTATAAAACGATAATGAAAGTTTATATTTTACTTTTATTAATTTCTCTCTTATTTCAATCTCCTGTCGCTGTACGTTAATACTGTGAGATGGCGTTTTATTATAACAATGGTGTGTCCCAGCGGTATTGGTTCTGAGCGCAAGTGTATAATTTACATGACACATTGTCACAGACTGCACTCATTGGCACACGCTACATCAATTATTTTTAGTGAATTAACAAGATTCGCTAGTTAAGGTGAATTGATTCTGCATATAAAAAACAGCTGAATGCGTTAAAATTAGAAGAATAATTTACAGCCACTGGAATTAAATTGAATTGAATTAAATTCTTAAGAATTATTTGAATATTATTTGATTTTGTATGTATTTAACTGTATAATGTGTTTAACTGAATAGGTAGCAGAAAAGAGCTGTCAATATAAGCAGTGCAAATTAATATTGTAATTTTAAATGCTCATGCATTGTGTATATATTTTTTTGTGAATAGGTCGTGTTAATGACGTACGAAAGTTTTACTTAACAACGCAAATACTCTACAAGTTTTTTTTTACGTAAATTCATGAAAGTGAATCTTTGAGAGTTATCTTATTCTATAGTAACATATATATAGTGAAATATATATTAACTAAGCTTCTATTATTTGTAAATGACGCATTTTTAATGAAATATAAGCTTATCTAAACAACATATTTCAGAGTCAATGTTTAACTAAGAACCGTTTAATTGCTCTAAATCCTAAATCGCGCTTATAATTTATGATAACAGAGTCGTCCCTTAACGAACGATCGTTTTGTAGATAGGTATCTATCAAATTACGCGCCTACCCTCACCCTGCCAACGCTCATTGTTGTCTAACACGGAAAATATTCATTTGAATATTTACTTAACATGGATAATATTTTAATCTTCCCCTTTGAATTATACATTTTCCAACGGAGACAATTTCACGCCCATTACACTAAAATGACGTAAGTCTTCTTATTATTGCAATCGGTTATAGAAATTTCTGCATGCAAATATGAGTATCTAGAGTTGAAATTCGCATGAACCAAGGGACAATATCAATTTAACAAGATATTCCTTTTGTTAATATTCGCACACGCTTTATCAAATTCTCCAGCGGGGGTGACAATAAGCCGCTGTAAGTACTCTCTCTGACATATGGATAAAAGCTTTCATTTCACTCTTAGCTCTTTTGAGTGCGATATAGAATTAGATAATGGATACGAGTAAATGAAGTAAGTGAATATAATAATTTATTGTTTGTGTGTTAAACCTAAAAAAGTTGCAACATTCACAAAATAAGTGTTATTACGATACAAAATGCGATCAAGAAGACTGGCAACATCAAAACTGCGTTAAAAATAATTACTTGTCATGCTTTTTAAGACATCTTGATTGGTTTGAATTCTCCGCTATTTAATAATACGTACATTAATTTGTTAATCCACAATCAGATTGATTTTATTTTTACTCGTCTTTATATGGTACATTATTTATGTAGCTATTGAATGAAACCAAATTAAATTAATAACAAAATTTATTTTAAATTATAGTATTCATTAAAATTAAAATTACTTTTAAATTTCTGCCCTAAAGCAATAAGTGAAGATCTTTTATATACAAAAAAATTAAACAATTTTTTCATATCATAGTTTTACTAAAGAAATTCATAGTTGAGGCATTAGAAACACACTTAAAAACTTTCGTTTTTGTATTACTAGAATTTCATGCGTAAATCTCATGTAAATGAACTGTTTCCTAAATAATTAAATTAATACTATTTATATATCATTGGAACATAGTCTTATTTAATTAATAAATAACTATAATAAACTGCAATGAAAAAAATCAATATTTATACAATATTAGCACTGCATGTAATTATACACTGTCCATTATATTAACCATCTTTTGACAGATTGACGATTTACATATTTAGTGATGTCCTAAAGATTCTCGTATGCGATACCATTCCGATTATAGTACCTACTATCATTAATCGAATTACGTACCTAAGTAATTCGATTAATGATAACCTACGTAAACTAATAACAGATATAGAAATCAACATTTTGATTTAATATTGCCTTAGTTTTTTGAAAATAAATGTTAATCCGTGTGTATTTATTATAATCATAAAAAAATATATTATACATCAACTGGCAACATCAACAGACCTTCCGCTCGGCCGCCATTTTGACGTGATCTGTCACTCTCAACGAAACGCCCGTGATAGTCACACGCATTTACGTTCGCTGAGTGTTCTCTCGCATCTGTTACACCTTGAGTTAAGTAGCTTTATTCCTCGGAAAAACTTTTGTGAAACTTATATTAATTGATCGTGAAAATGCCGAAAGGACGTGTGTTGAAAGCACAATCGAGACAGTTAGTGTTAAAACTTCATGAGTATTTTGAGCAAGAAAATCAAAATGGCGGACCTCTTATACCTATCACGCAAGTCCGAAACCGTGTTGCAGCCGCGTTGGGGATCAGTCTATCAACTGTGACTAAAATCACTACTGATGCCTACGGCAGGAGCGGCTTGGAGCAAAACAAACCATCTACACCAAAAAGAAAGCGCCGGGCTCATAAGGTGACAGCTGTTGATGACTTTGACGCTGACGCTATTCGTCGTCATGTATATGATTACTACTTGAGAAAAGAAATTCCAACTTTGAGAAAACTTATTGTTTCTTTGAAAAGAAGTGGTCTATTTCATGGTGAAAAATCTTCTTTGGTCAAAGTTTTGAACACAATTGGCTTTTCATATAAAAAGTTAAATAAAAGAAAATTATTAATGGAACGCACAGATATAGCTAAAGCACGTTGTGATTTTTTAAGAGAGGCAAAGAAAATACAAGATTGGGCAAATATTGTTTTCATGGATGAAACATGGCTCAACGCTAACCACACACTATCTCGTTTCTGGACTGATGATACTGCTGATTCCACTTCCTCAGTACCAATGGGAAAAGGTGAGCGCCTAATCATTTGCCATGCAGGTACAGCAAAAGGATTTGTACAAGACGCACTGTTGGCATTTAAATCGAAGAAATCAAATGACTACCACGAAGAGATGAATGCAAATGTGTATGAAGAGTGGTTCAAAAAAATGCTCATTTCATTGGAAGAACCATCAATAATTTTTATTGATAATGCGCCCTACCACTCCCGTCAAATTGACAAAATGCCAACACAGGCTAATAAAAAGCATGAAATAATTAATTGGCTTCGGGACAATGGAGAAAATGTGGACGACTCAATGTTAAAAGTTGAATTAATAAAAATATTAAAAACCAAAAAGAGAGCAAAACGCTATGTAATCAATGAAATGGCAGCAGAATATGGCCATACTGTTCTTCGGATTCCTCCATACCACTGCCAGTACAACGCAATAGAACTTATATGGGCACAAGTAAAAGGGCATGCTGCGAGATGCAATACAAGCCCCCCATTCACAGCGAATAAAATGTTGCAATTGCTAAAAAATGCTTGCACCCACGTAACGGCCGAGAACTGGGCAAGTGTGGTGGAAAGAACTAAAAGAGTAATATTCTCTGATTGGGAACGTGATATTGCGTTTGATAATATATTATCTACACAAGAGCTAATAATAACTGCTACTGAAGACTCCTCATCGGAGGAGTCTAGTGTTGATTATCATTCCGACGACTCGTGCTAATAAAATAAATTAAAATATCCTGATTGTTTTATTTGTATTCATGTATTAACTAAGAAGAAAGTAAAACTTTATATAATGTTATTAAATGTCTTTTAATACTCGTAACATCGATTTCTACCGATTATTTTTAATCTGTGGCATAATCGTAGTAACCATTATGTGTGACATCACTAAGTGGGCGGTACCCATCCATAAAGTACAAATATTATTTGTATGATATTTGTACGTAAGCAATACAAAACTTAATGAGCGTGAGCTGTCAAAAGACTGATAATATGATGGACGCAGTATAAGTAGATGAATTAACACCCGCCATAGACTTCATGCCAACATTCCTTTTGTTGTCTCAAATTATATCATAATTCTATTGTGAAAACTGTTAACTGTCTCCTCGCCGCCCTCCGGATAAAAAATAACTTGAACGGGGTCCTGCCCTCCGCTGCTTAATAACATAATAGCACAATTCCCTCGCCGCATGATTCAATTTGGATTTCCTCCAGCCTCCCTCGTGCCTAAAAAATGACAACTTCATTATATTCTTCGCACTCCCGAGGGTTGCTTGTTTGTCGCTAGGATTATAATGATTAATTCTCTAAAATATTAATACTCTTACACCCGCGACGCACACTTGCTAGCTCATCAAGCTTAGTGGAGTTACAGGCGTTTATTTGTAGCCACTTATATCTAAGCAATATCAACCTTACAGTTGGCAAGTTTTTTTCTCATAGATCAAATAATGAAATAACAAAACTGTAATATGAATTTATGTCATGTCTGCAACTTAATACGTGCGAAATATTTATAATAACCATTCATCATTTGGCGATAAAGAAAATATTATGAGATCCAACCCCGAGATAAGATCACATCAGATCAATAGATCTCGGAAGTAATTCTGGAGTTTGTGCTTTCCGCTCACGCCACGTGTACTGCTTGGTTTATATATCTATTTAGGTATTTAATGTATTTATTCATACTAAAAATTTAATTACCTCGTCAATGGTCGAGAATAATTAAAGGATAAAAAATCTAGTCTATTTTGGATATTATGTAATAGTATATCGATAAGTTATTAGATATTTAAAGATCACTAAACAGTTAACAGCCACGTTTGAAGACTCGGTGAAAAAATTGTACTAAATAGTACAATAGTCTGATAGAAGAAAAAAAACTAACTGTCACTTAATTTTTTGTCATAAGAATTCAGAAAGCTTTATTGTTTGAGACCGCACATTTAATAACAGAGCTTCACATTCTAATACCAACCGGAAAGCTCGATCTTTCTTCGCTTCTGGCTAATAACTTTTTTTTATCTTTAAATATCTTTAATTTTTTCTTGTTAATGTAAAAAATATTTCAAATATTCAATTATATATACGTTTTATGTACTTATATTTTGCATGATATACTTATTAATTGAAAAAAAAGTACACCCGTAAGGTTGAATACTGTATAAAAATACAACATGGCCAGTTTCTTCCGGGCCTTTGTCTGAGTTGAATAAAAACTTCATTTCTATCCCCGAGGAATTTAATTTGGAGTAATGGAAGTGTTATATTGACTTAACAGGCCAGAAGCTCCCCTACACAGTTACAGTTATTAAAATGGTGAAATTTATTATTAGCATTTCACCGTTCCACTATTTACATTTTGAATTTATTTGTTCTGTGATTCCATTAGTCACAATCTGGTGCATTAATACAATAAAGCTCTAGGACGAACTTTGAGTATGAACTTTAAGACGAAAGTTGGGTAACAAATCAGTTTGCATCGTTACTTTTTGAATAAGAAAATTAATTGTTTTCTTTTATGCGGTTGACAGGGATGCGAAATAATTGTAGGTCGAACATTTTTATGCAGATTTAAGCTTATTTGAAATTACAGAATATTTTATAAAAGACGCTCGCCAATCGGCTAGAGATACGGCAATCATTCGACCATAATAAATAAATATTAATTTTTATTTTTTAAACTTTTGTTCATATGTTTTCTAAAATTATAATTAATTGCACAATAGTTTTATTATATAAATATCACTTAAAAAATTGTAAGTACTTAAAAATTGTAAGTACTTTGAGTCTTAGCTTAAGGCCCCATCATAGTAGTGTTTTTGTTATATGACGTCATAGCAAATCAACAAACATATTACAGTATTATTATTTAATCGTACATATTAGGTAGTTCCCTGCTGTCAATGTAGCAAGGGGATAAAATTTAAATTCGTATAACAAGAAATGTGACACGCACTTGCACTGCGACCCTGAGTATATCATTTATAGTCCTTTTGTCGCCGAAATTATATTTACAGAAGTGAGCAGACAATTTCACGCTCTCTTCCCCGCACCCCATGCTCTGGACTCTAATCAACCAGATGAAATATTAATATGGATACGCCAAAAAGATGGTAATCACAAATTATAACTTTAATTTGAAGTGTTTTATGGATAAAGAATAAAATCTCTTCTATGATTATTTGTGACGTCATAGCTCTATACTAAAAAGACATTTAATATTTAAAAGATACAAATCACATATTTATATCATATATTTTATATTGCAAACTCAATTTATGAATATTAGCCACATTATGTAATCACCAGTGAAATGTTAATACATTTAATTTTTTTTTTGTTTAGGTTAAGACAATTTATGTCTTCATTTTAAGTTTAGGTAAGTAAATAGTACCATTTATAATATACCAAATTGCTAAATTGTTTTTACGCAATTTTCGAACTTGTAAATGTAATTTTATTTTCCAAATAAACTATACTAATAGTATAGCACATAATATACCAAGAATTAAATATGTATACGCGAATGAAAAACTTGCTTAATCAAACTGCATAAGTTCATGCCACATGGTTAGGTTTGTTCAGCGAAAAACTGACAATTTGAAAAGCAAATGTTAAACGAAGAGAAAAATTAAGAGATTGTATGTATTTTAAAGCATATACTTTATTTATTTACAGCGAATATATACAGGTATTATGAAGTAATAACAAATTATGCAAACGTGAAAAATCATAGTTATATTTCAATTTAACATTTAGAATGTTCAGTTATTGTGAATTTTCAATTAATTTTTCATTGCTATTCGCTAGGATAATTCCAACATTTGAACCCAATAAGTAATAATTTTGCCTCTGAAGTATTTTAAACCGAAAATATATTTAAGAATTTTCAGTTATTGTGAATTTTCAATTAATTTTTTCAGTGTTATACGCTTGGATAATTCTAACATTAGAACCTAATGTACAGCAGTAATAATTTTGGCTCTGAAGTATTTTAAACCAAACATATATTTAAGAATTTTCTGTTATTGTGGATTTCCAATTTATTTTTTCATTGCTATACGCTAGGATAATTCCAACATTAGAACAATTTTGCCTCTGAAGTATTTTAATTCGTAAATATATTTAATAAATTCAACATATCCTATACTCATCCACGCTACTGCAACAGTTAAGGGTGGATCAATAAAAGGGTGAGCGTACAGATGAGCGTGAAAGATTGTCCACATGTTCGCCGGACCCTCGCGATCGGCCGCCGTCTTAGCGGCTATCTGCCTGATGCATCAAATTAATAATATCCTTGTCCATTCCGCTACATTATCTCATATGTCAACAGTTTTCACGCCTCGAAGTTATCACGTATATTGATCTCAAGTAGTAATTTCTACTACTATATTAAAGCTTCACTTCGTCACTTTGCGAAGGTCCGTAATATAAAAGTAATAGTACTATTATTTTTCTTTAATCTATGCTACTTTTAGCATTTTAGTTTGCACTCATTATTCTTCTGACCTTTTCCCCATTTCAATGGGGTCGGGACAACATGTTTTAGATAATTTGGCTAGTTACAATCGTTTCGCCGCAAGCAAGCATGGATAAGCATAGGTAAGCATCTTAAGGAGATTGATTCCACGAAAAAATTGCAAAACATTTTTTCTGTTAACTTCTAACATTATTTTTTTTTATTTCTTCTGGGCGTTTACAAAAAAAGTTTTGTGATTTTATTAGTTTGTCCTGTGATAAATTAAAAAATATCCCTGATCCAAATGAAAGCTGAAAAACATATATTTTATATAATTACCTAATATATAATTATTTGCATAATCTTCATATTTACAGACGTCTCTATGAGCTATTCACGGAAGTACACAGATAATTTCAGCGCACCCTGCTGAGTTAAGTGAAGGCAACGCGCACCCAGGAAGTGGGCTCGTATGCTGCGATGCTTCGCTTCCTCTACTCCTACTTCCGTTTCCGCGCGATCATCTCCCAATACATGACATACGACCCGCCCCTCTCGATACGATGTTTTTCTAGTACTGAACTTTGATCTCGCAATTTATTTGCTTGTCAACTCCAGGAAGAGGACACGCGCGCTCCTGGTGCCGTCGTATCGCCTCAATAAATCTCAACAACCATATTGGAACTGTAAATAATATTAACATGATTTGGCAATATTATATCTTTAGTGAAATGGGGTGGAGAAAAACATTTCTATTCTAGCTTAATTAGTATTTACACTATTTAACTTTTAATGTCTAATTTTGATAAATAAGTTGCATCGCTTTTGTTATTTGTTAGGTAAGTGTAACAACAATAGATGTTTAAATTGTATTAAATTGTACATGTTGTATTTATTGCTCTATTAGAAGTAGAAATATAAGTCAATATAAAAATATATATAGATTCAAATGAAAAAAAAACTCGATAAAGTTTATGACGCTATCACAAATTTACATGTCTCCCATACAAATTATTGAGAGTCAAATAAATTATCGGCTCGGTCAGATTCAGTAATAATTTCATCTTAAATTCAAGTGTAATCTGATAAAACACCTCAGATGTAACAATTAATTTTTGGTATGTATATAAAACATATGATATAATAAGTTAGCATATAATGTGTTTTCTCGAATTTCTCCACGGCAATTCCTACTTGACACCTATTTAAAAGGATGTAATTCTAATTTTGTTTATGAACCATTCCTTAAGCACAGCACAGCGGCAGTACTGGGAAAAGATTTTATTTCATATCATCCCAAATCTCAAATATCATCGCTCCAAATGCCACAACATAAATTAGAATGAAATGGAAAAACCTTTTACGAATTACAGACACAAATAATAAATGAAAAATGTAGGAACAATAGCTAATCGAAATTAAATTCAAACCACTAAGCAAACAATACTAATAAATCGATAACAATCTACATAAGATATTCGGTTAACGAAAACCGACGTAAAACCGCAGAAACCGGTACCATTATAAGTGAGACCGTTCAGGAAATACACCTCATTTTTGAAGTTAATAGTGCTGTAACACAAACACGCAAGTGCTTAGAAAATTAATTTGTTTTCGTTTGAAGTAGTTATTATTAGGATTCTCTAAAATAATTTAAAGACCCGCTAATATCAGGTCGGCAGAAATTTGAAAATCGAACATCTCTTTAAACTTGATTATTTAATTTGATAATATTTACATAACTAAAAAACTTAAAAATATAGATTAAAAAAGTAAATTGAAACAATAATATTATGAATATTTGAATTTTATTGGAAATGTAATAATAAAACTAAAAACGATGCAGTCACATTTCACTTACAGTTCAAACAGGTAATGTTTCCAAGGTTGATTTTTAAATTAAATTTTGTATTGAAAATGGAATGTTAGGTACACTTATATTTTAAAATTTTCAAAAATAAAGGATAATACGGTTACTATAGTCCTTATTAAATGTGGCTAGTTATAGACCACAGTTTATTTATTTATTTTTAATTGTACTCACACCTTAACAGAAAAGAGGAAAATAAATACATGTACAAAGGCGGACTATCCCTAAAAGGGATCATTTCCAGTCAACCTTTGAGTAACAGAAAGAATAAGACAAGAAGTGAAATACGAGAAATATAAAAAGAAAGAAAAAGAAAAATAACGAAACGTTATTAGTAAAATTTTTATACCATACCGAAATACAGAATATAAAATTGAATAATAGTGAAAATACTTAATGACTTATAAAAAATATACCCATAATGTTCATTTAACTCTACAAGTTCATAAAGTACCTATTCGAAAGTTTCTCTACGATCTGAAGAGATTAAGGCTGGATTCATACTATGATGCCATTCTCGGTACGATCTCGCTTCGTTCTCGGTCCGGTCAAATCTCACTGTGTCTACACTACTCGATGCCGTTCTCGGTTCGATCTCGATTCATGGTCGACATACGATGTTTAAAAAAAGAATCATATTAATTTTATTCGCCAGAAAATGGAATTCAATTTTTCTATTGAAGAATTAGCAACAATAGCATTTTGGATAAACAAGATATAAATTAAAAAAAATTATAACAAAAAGAAAAGAAAAAAAGGGGACAAGAAAATATGGGTTTTAGTAAAAGTAAAAGTTTATTACCGAGAAAAGAGGAAGACGAATATTATACTTTATTTCCTCATTTGGTAAATAATGAAGAATAATGTTCATTATATTGATTTAGGATTATATTCAGGAATATTTAAAATGATTTTAAAAATAATTGAGCGCAAATTTTAAAAAGAAACACCTCTTTTCGTCAGGTTACTAATGGTTTGGATAAGGTAAGTAATAAAATATCATATTCTATAAAATTTGTATATTTAAAATATAACAATCATTTACATGCATGAATTACATAATATGTATATAGCGGTGATGGTGTTGGTTGATAATGCATTTTCCTGTTGAGGTCCTGTTTTTTTCTGTTTATATTTTTTTGTTTATTCCAGTGGTACATTACTAGCGAACGTATTGACGGAATAAATTTCTAATTAAGCTCCTTCATTGACATCAATTTATCTTATCATAGTTGTTGGTTCATCTGTCTCTTCAATATCCATATCACGAATATTGTAATTGTTAACTTCATCATCAGCAATAATGGATATTCGTAGTCTATTACAGTTATGTACTCATTAATAAATTACATTTGGTCGTGATATCGCCATTTGCAAACTTTGTAAGCTGCTTGGCCACTTTTGGCCACTTTTTAATTTAGAGAGGTATTTTCGATATTGAGCTCTTAGTCGCTCCCATCGATTCCTTGCTCCTATAATAGAAATATAACGTTTATAAATAAGGATATGTAACAACATGCATTCTGCATAATATTATTAGAAATTCTGGAATTCGATGAATTTCGAGGGTAATTTGTATTACATTAATAATAATCACGTGCAAAATCTAAAAAGACAAAGAGGAAATGCATAGGCCTATAGGCATAAGTGAAATAAAAATCAACTCTCCTGAAGTATCAGTGCCATGGCAAGAAAAACTTGCGATATAATTACAATAAAGCAATTAAATGAATATCACTTTGTTACGTTTGTGTTTTACTCACCAGGTAATCCTATTGCGTCTTCAATCTCGTTCCATATTTTCCTTTTGTTAATATTGTCACTGTAGTAGTGTGACTGCAAATCATACAGGCTGCGTCTACTTTTCACAAATTCAATATGTCTTACATCTGCAAATAATAAATATTCAATTTATTTTTTATTTTTTGTAAAACAGTCGACCATTTATTTATTAATTTAACTCTATTCACTTTTCTCAAAAAAAAGGCACATAGAAAGACTGGTAAAATAATTATAGAAGAATTATTCTTTATCTATAACAAATGTTATAAACCACATAAGAAATAGTTAACTTTTTCTGAACTCTACGATTTATTACCAGACATATCATCATCTTCCTGCCCTTATCCCACTCTAAGTGGGGTTGGCACAACATGTTATAAACTTGTTGTCACATGATATGGCTACGTATTTTACGACCGGCCGCCTGCCTGACGTCAACTTATCTTAGTCGTATTTAACGACACCTCGATAAGAAATGAGGGTGGTCTATTCTACTCAGCCGGATACTACTCGGCGGATTTATTACCAGACATAATTATTTAATTAATTTTATTTAACATAAATTCTAAACACATGCGGCGCGACTGATGAAAGACTGCAGTTGAAACAAAAGAAGCGAGTTCAGGTCGAGACAGGTCCGATCTCACTTCAGTCAAATTTTCTTGTCGACGAACCGACGCTCGAGCGATATCGGATCGGTACTGGCCCGATACTATAGTGTGAATACTCTGATTCTTTTTTATTTAAGAATATTTTACCGGACCGAGAGCGGAGCGAGATCGAACCGAGAACGGCATCATAGTCTGAATCATGCCAAAAGTTCAATTCAGACTATGATGTCGTTCGCGGTTCGTTCTCGCTTTGTAGTTGACATAAGACGTTTTGGAAAATCACTACATATTATAAAACAAAGTCCATATTTCCGTATGTACGCATAAATTTTTAAAACTTTTTTTAATAGATAGAGTGATTCAAAAGGAAGGTTTGTACGTATAATAACATTCAATACGAAGTAGAGAAATACTGTAATTTTTGAGGTTTCTGTAAATAATTACATTTTTTTCCGCTTACATTGCAAACGCAGGCTAAACCCTACGAGATTCATCAAAATGATGTACTAAGTATTTGTACACCTTAAAAATTTCTACAGAAAAGTCCGCGATGGTATATGTCTATCTCTTATGGATAACCCACAATAGCAGTTTTTTTCATTTACTTTTTACGAAAAATGATGCCTTATGTTCAAAGCAATTTTTATACAATACAGCATAAATCCTTATCCAATTGAGTACCTTAAATAAATTGTTGATTTAATATAGATCAATATTGCCGTTTACAGCATGTAATTTAAGTAAACATTTTCGGAGATATTACAGATTTAAAATCGCGCGAGGAGGGCGCGCTTCGACGTATAAGCACTTCGACTTTAGCAGCTATGTCCCTCTTTCAAGAGTTTGTTTGAAGACATTCTGTAATTAATTGTAAAAATAAAATACATAGGGAAAATGTAAAAGTAAATAATTAAAAATGTACTATATGAATTTAGATATTCAAAAAATAGCAGGAAATCTTCTTGGTATAGGGAAAGGAAATTGTTTTTCTCCAAATTTAACGCGTGCGGGTCACGGGTAGTAATGAATAAATCAAAACTACTCGATCGATTTTAATCATTTTTTTACACTGACTGACATGGGATATATATTTTATACCCGTGCGAAGCAGGGGCAGGCCGCTAGTAACTATATAAATTTAATTCAACAGCATTTAGTATTTCAATATAAAAATCAGAAAAGAAAAGCAAGAAAAAATAAAAAGAAAGAATAACCGAATAATAAAAAAGGCTAAAAGAAAATTAAAAGAAAAGTCAAGAAAAATCAAAAGAATAGCACAAAAAGAAAAAGAATGACAGAAAAGAAGATTCCAAAGAATAGAAGAAAAGGAATAAGAAAGAAAGAAAAGCTGATAAAAAATTATAATAATACAATCACTTATAACAAATTTTATAAAGTACATGATAAATACTTACCTAATTCAGATTCCCACTATTTATTACCTTTAACTTAATTTGATTTAATTAAAACACACTCGCGGCACGACTGATGAAAGTCTGGAGTTAAAACAGAAGCGTGTTCATATTGTCGATGTCGGTACAACGCCGAGACCGGTTCGATCTCGCTCCAGTCAAAATATTCTTTTTGACGAACCGGTGCTGGAGCGATATCGGACCGGGACCGGAGCGATACGATAGTGTGAACACTCTGACTGTTTGTTGTTTAACAATATTTTACCGGACCGAGAACGGAGCGAGATCGTACCGAGAACGGCATCATAGTCTGAATCCAGCCTTATAGTATAGTATGGAAATAATACTAAATCTGTAAAAGAAAAAGTCATTTATTTATTTCTTTATTTTATTTATTTAATAAACTTTTTGGAACTACATTACTATTTAATGAATGATTGATTTCACACAATAATATTATGCAGAACCCTTAGTAAATTAGTGAACGTTGCTTGATTGCTGCGTTTATTACAGGGTGCACGATCCTGAGTGCCGACTTATGTTGAATAAACTACTTCTGTAATGAGTTCACCTAACTACTAGCGACATAGCTAACCAATTTACAAACTCATTATACTTGAATTTCGATACCATCGTTTCTCGTGATGGAATAAGTTATCGGTTACTTTGAAAAACACTAAAATTATATAAATTTTATAATTAAGTACTTACAAAGCTGTGGTAGAAGTAGTTGTGGTACCCAGCAGTAACACCGTACGACTCTTTCGAGGAGGTCACGGGTTCGAACCCGGGCAGACACCAATGAGTTTTTCAGTAAAAACTTACGTGTCTAATTGCTGAAGAAAAACATCGTGAGAAAACCTGTACATCTCTACAGATTTCTGGTGCTATGTGTAACCTACCAATCCGCATTGGAGCAGCGTGGTAGGTCTTAGCTCCAATCCTTCTCTCCAAAAACGGAGAGAAGAGGCCTATTCCCAGCAGTGGGAGAGTAATAGGCCACTACTTTTACTTATCAAAAAGTATATAGGTAATCTTATTTTTGTTATAGCGATACACAGAGAACCTACTAATACTATTATTTACATTTTTTTATGAGGTTCATAATGTATAATGCTAAAATTTATAATTAACCTGCAATCATTAACCATATATAGTTCCAAAATAAAATTTATGTGAGTCAAATTTCGTAATAACATACAATAGTCCCCTAGAATAGTAACATAAATTACAGTTCTTAGGGACAATTGCTTCAGAACAATGAATTAATATTACTATACAATAGACTCAGCATGTAATCGAATAGGTAGACAATACAAATTATTTCGAAATAAAACGCAAGACGTGTCGATCCCTGAGGCTATAATAACAACGATTGGTGGATGCCTAGGTCGAGATTGGAGGGAAGGTACAAATTGTGCAATGAGTGCAATGAGCAGAACTGATGGACGTGTGACGGTCGGACGCTGTCTGTCCAGACGTCCGTCGCTAGCGGGCTGCATTTATTGCTATTAATGTTTATCAATCACAATCGTTACATCACTCGAGTATATCTTATTGTATCACATTACTATAAAAACTTGAATGAGCTTGTTAACTCATACAGAGAATGAATAACGACTAACATACATCTATACTAATATTATTAATGCAAAAGTCTGTTTGTTACGGTTTCATGACTTTTTTCTGCTGGACTAGTATTGATTGACAAACATTGAGAATTTGACAAAATTTTATCAATTTACATGCTATTTAAAGTAAGAATTTATGATCTTATAAGTATACTATACTTTAACAATTGTACAGAAGTTACAAGTAAACTTAATTAAACGTAAGTTTTAATATAGTAGGGAAAAGTTAATGCGTCAAGTATTTTTTATGGATACTAAAATTTTTTTTAATAAAGATGTAAAAAAAATGTAACAATAATAATATCGGTTTGAGTATACATCTAGGTTTTCAATTATATATTATGTCGATGTCTATTGGTTCATCCATCCATTACATAACTTTTGGTTCTCGTACGCTTCAATCCGATGCTGTATGCATATTTAGTTTTAAGGATAAAAACAATTATCAAGAACAACCGGTATAACAATACCAGTCACAGATAACTTATTAATAGACCTGCCATTTCCATACACACTCTATGGGAACTACCAGCATGATATGTCTCTAATAATATTCACATTCTAAGCGCCATTTACAGCTGATGCATCGGGGTGGCAGATACTTATTATGGAGAAGTTTAACGATAAGAATCATTTATGGAAAGTATTTGTACATAATAAAAACGGCCAATTAATATAAATAATATTTAAGAAAATATAAAAAAGTAAAAGATTACAAAGACGATGATTTAATAAACATACAGCTAAAAAAAGAAAAAATGGAAGCACAATGAGCAATTATAGGTCCAAATAAAAATAAAAAAACAATGACGATTAATTAACAAAACTAAAAATTTTATTATATTAACGTAAAAAGTAATAAATATAGAAATTGTAAGTAAAGACAGTAAAAGAAATATTAACTATAAAAAATTATTTATTTTTGTTGGAATAAATGGCTGATTATTATAAAATTTCAGATAAGTCAGTTAAATATATTACTGATATCGCATAGGATAAGATGTTAAATAATAAGTACGTACTTAGTTTAGATTTGTTGAGTAATAAGTATTTGTGGTCCCCTCATGGTTTTAACATAATCAAACATGATAGTGCTTTTTTTCAGCAAAAGTAACTTAAATAAATCACTTCACTTCAATCACTTATCCAAAAATCATAACTACTGAAAATTGTAGGAATTATTTCAAAAGTAATAATAAAATTATTTTGCTATAATCCGCGATGAACTCTAGGAATTATTTCAGTTTTCTTTTAGTGGTACAAAATCCGTACAAAAATTAGGATTGTGTTTTTATTCACATGTTTTAAATTAATGTCATCTTTTACGTCACATTTATCATATTTGTTCGTTCTTCGTATCACTTTGAGTTGAGTATTCTAACAATAGATGAAAAATCAATAAGTAAAAAAAAAATCAAAACATGCAAATAAAGGTTGATTGTATATGGTATAGATATACCTATGGCAGGATATTTATTATTTTAATGTTCGATTTAATTTTTAATTTGTTTAAATTAAATATATATAATCAGTACATGAACAGGTAAAGTACTAAGTAAGAGGGTTAATGTACCGAATATAATTAATGATATATAAAACAATATAAAGGAAATATTTTTTTAGAAGCAATCACCATTACGTGATAGAAATTTTAATTAAAAATAACGAGACGATAAATTCACTTTAACATGAAAATACATTATTGAAAATAACATAATCAGTTGCAAACACTTGTATCTAACGATCGCAAAGCCACGAATAATATATAAATATAATTAACCGTCGTGACTAAAGAAAGAGTTCGCAGCAAACTGCTCGGGAATTGTTTAAAGGAAACTATCCTTTGCCGCGATTTAAATTCCATTACACTGAAAATAAAAAGCCAATTTGAACTTTATATTGCTGTTGCTCGCGACTGGTAGGTACTGATAATTTCTTAGAAACTATTAAAGTAATCTAGATCATTTGCGAGTTAATTTTGTTTCGCCTTTATACTTTTACTTCTCGGAAGTTTTATAATACTAATTGATAAAGCTGTGTATGATATTTAAGGTACAGTCAAATTGGGTAACTTTGAATGACTTTTTCAGATTTTTCAAAATATAAAAAAATAGGATGACCTTATTTAAGTTTTTGATGAATAATGAGTGTTTTTTTATACCGAGTTTTAGAATAACTAACTGTATTACTAAGTAACTAGAAAGGAAATGGAAAAAAAATATGCTTTTGTGCGTGTTCAAAGTTACCTTGAGTTTTGGGTAACTTTGAACCGAATTATTTCGAAAAATAAAAATCATTAAATTCACAGAATTTTCGTATCATGGGTAAAATTATACTTATGTTCTGAATGAATGAAAGATAGATCTGTCAAATAAAGTCAACTTGTCATACTTAACAGCCAACCGTTTACTAAAAATTGCCATTTACTAAATATTAGCAACATATGGGTAGATTTTTTTTTTGTAACGAATACATATTTATTTGTAATTGTAAATATTAATTTAAAATAAAACCTACATAACAAATTCTATAATCAATTACCATTCAAATGAGATCAAAACATTAATGGTTGGCAAGAGAATTTGAAAAATAATTCACCCCATTCCATGAACGAGATGTCATCTTCAATGTACATTTTATCATTTTAAAATGGAAACATATTTAACTAAAAATACGGGTGGTCCACAAATTCACCGGTCAATGGATATAAAACGATGCAAAATCGGGAAATTATATGAAAAAGTATCATTTCAATGTACAATTGATCATTAGAAACCCAAAAATATGTGTTTTACACACCCTTCTGTAATAAAATCGGAAATGTAACTAATGTACTTTTCACTCCAAAAAGACCGCGAACAGAAAATTTTGAAAAAGTGTCAGAATTTGTCTAAAAACTATAAATTTTAAATGACATTTGGCAACTAGAACATTTAGTATTTCCATTTCACTCAGTTATCAGTTTTAAATCAGGTTACAAATATAAAAAAAAAAAATAAGAATTAGTTTCGTCGTTTTATTCAATGTTACCCGAAAATTCAAAGTTACCCAATTTGACTGTACTTAATTCATAATTATTAATACAATATCGGTTCTTCGAATTTATCTTTCGTATGGGGCTTTAATGGATGTGATTTCTAATCAACGTAATATATAATTTCGTTATCTGTGCCCCCATTGAAATTATTGTTTTGTATACATCCTCGGTTAGAAAATTATTTATTTATTTCTTTATTTTCGTATTTCTCGTCTCACACATTTAATGAAATAATAGATTAAGTGTGATACTTTCCAAAATATTCATTAAATAAGCTAAAAGAATAACGTAATTTAAAAAAGACATCCAAAAAACTGATATTTGTAATCAACGCCAATGTCATGAGAAAAGAACTTTAAATTATAAGATACTTGCTGTGCCAGCGGCTTTGCCCGCGTGGAAATCAGTTTGTACAAAATTTTTCGCGAATTAAAATTTTCAGCATGAAATTAATTATTGTGTGTTAACCATAAGAGATAGAGACATGCTATTCCAGACTTTTATGTAATGTTTTTGTAGGGATAAAATTCTCTAATACTTACTTCAGTGTATCGTTGCTTTTATAAGCGGCGCACGCGAGTAAGCCTCGCAGCAAGGTTGTTTTTATAACAACCGCGATCTCCTCAAAACAATGTACAGGTTGATGTACAATTACCTTAAACCTTTCGTACGAATTGCACGATATTTTAGTAAAAACTGTACAAAAATTCGTACAGTAGATTTTGAAAAAATCGACCACAAAGAGACAGAGAGATTTTGGTGTCCTTGTTATAATAATAAATATAGATTATTAAATCATCCTTATATATAATTATATCAAGTACACAGTACATACAACAATAATATCAAGTTTTATAATACTAGCGTGTAAGTAATTTAAGATAGATATATTTGTATTTGTGCAAAGACAATCTTTGTAAATAAATTAATATAGTTCACACGATTTGTAATTTGAAGTAGGAAAATACTTCAATTTGATTTAGTGAAGTACGTTAATAGTTGTGGTGCATTATCACATAAAACAACGACGGTGGCTATAGAGGTGGCAGTAGCGAGGTGGCAAGGCAGTCAAGTTAAGGTTGTAACACACAATAACTTATAAACGCACGATTTCGCCGCTGTGCCATCTTATCGCTGTCACTAATGGCTTGGCTTTTTTGGCATGGATATATATAAAAGTTTCATCTCAATCTAATATTACTAAAAAATATATTTATACAAAATGTAACATAACTTAATATTGTTGTCCATGAATAAAAAAATAAAGATCGATTTTGGTCATTTTCTGATTATTAAAATGTTTATTATTTATTAACATTTTATTGTTATCTTTATTGAATACTCAAAAGCAGAACTAGAATTATCCTGCATATTTATGCTTCAAAAATCTTTAGAAAAATAATAAAAGGAAGACAGAAAACACGTTCGGTCTTTGCTTTGTATTTTGGATTTGGTGACTTTGCAAATTATCGAAGTAATACCAACGCAGTATCGCGATGCTTTATAACTTTTGAGAATATCTCGCAACAGTCAAGTTGTACAATAAGTATAAAAGTCGTCGTGAGTGTGATACGACCGTAACGCGGTGCACGCGCCTCGCAACCCAATGAGTCTGAAACGGGCGAAACATTCAAATTGCACCGCCCGCGCCTGCCCCTATCAAATGTTGTTTTATAGCTAATTCCCAAATTCGGTTATGGCCTATAAACGATCCGCTGGAATAATTTAAATGCGAACCAGCCAGTATAATGTTCGTACTTTACTTGAAATAAGGTATTTGTATGTGAAATGCGTTTTGAAATAGGATTATCCGTCGACTTTTATTTCTCGCAAGTATTCCTGTAGGATTGAGAATTTGTACTAACTTGTAAGCTGTAGTAACACCGTGCGACTCTTTCGAGGAGGTCACGGGTTCAAACCCAGGCAGACACCAATGAGTTTTTCTTTTAAAACTTATGTGTCTAATTGATAATTGCAATTTGTCACACGCTTTTCGGTGAAGGAAAACATCGTGAGGAAACCTGCATATCTCTAGAAAATTCTGGAGGTATGTGTAACCTACCAATCCGTATTTTTATTTCAGTTTCAATACATTAATAAGTATATAAATAATATACTTATTAATGTATTAATGTATTAATGTATTATACAATAATTAACGTATGGAGCAGCGTGGTAGGTCTTAGTTCCAATCTTTCTCTCCAAAAATACGGAAAGAAGAGGCCTATTCCCAGCAGTGGGAGAGTAACAGGCCGCTTCTTACTTACTATTTTTACTAACTTGTACTAACTTTGTAAATAAAAAAGTATTATAACGAATTCAAAGTGATAATTTAACTATAAGGGGATTTAGAGAAACCATTTATGGATAAAGACTATAGAGTGAAAAATAAGACGGCAAGTTTACTGAAAGATTTCGAAATAGTTATATAAAAAAATATTTATTTAAGATTTATAAACTGTCTGCTTTCATGTTTATCAATATTATATTAATATTTCTTACTGAGTATTATTCAGATTGTATTAATAATTACCTAAATATGATGTAATTTTTTTGTGTTGACATAAAATTTTAACGTTAATTTTGCACTCACTGACGCAATTTACAGATTGATTTATAAGTCTTGATAAATGTTCGTAAACGTTCGACGTCCATGCTAAATTAGTTAAGTGTAGAATTCTACGTGACTAACTCTTGTTTAGAAAAACCAACATATGAAACTAATTTTTAACAACAAATGATACGTATATTTGCAGGTTTATTGGTTAAAGTTATTAACTTTTGGCCAATAAAAAATGTAAAACTAGAAAATTGATCTAAGGGATATTTAATTGCAACGGTTAAAGAATGAAACTAAGTTGAACAGTACTCCAAATACGGCGTACACGTCAATCGAAAATATTAAATGACACAAACATAGAAAATTTATCTGATGTAACTTATAATACCGGAACAATCGTATAATGTGGTCTCCAAGACATACAAAATAGGTATATTAAGCAGTGTTTATGTATCGAAGCAACCATCCAACTTGATTTAGATATTTTCTTTCTAAATTAGAATAAAATTTTAATTTCTAAATTAAAATAGCACACTTATTATATGAGTATATTTGGTTATGAATACTTTGGTATTTATACAATGAATAAATACAAAGACATTATAAAACTAAAAATGTACTTTTAACTTAGAATTAAGTTACAAGGTAAATACATTACCAGCTTACGAGCGCTTTTTACAATTTGAACCGTTCAAATATAATAAATGGCGTGCTGCTAAAGGTTTTCTCTTGTAACTGACTAATTTCCAGACGGACATTTCCTTTCATTCAATATGAACGATTGTTTATTGGCGGGCCCAAGACAATTGAACAAAATTACTTAAGTTAACGGGACCTCGTGGCGGTTCAATGGGAATTACCTAGGTTTTCTTTTACGCTTGCTTTGCTCAAAGAATACAAATTTTAGATTTTTAAACAACCATTCAGATATAAGAATAAATTGGCAAATTTACCTAGGTGTGGTATTTTTTGCTAGTTTTTCTCAGTGGATCCTGTCATCGATATTGCAAGCTAATAATAAAATATTTCTGGCAATTCTATTCAATAAAATTAGTAACAACACCACTACATCTGAGTCCCTTGACAATAAATATAACTTATTAATAACGGACAACCTAAAAAGTGAGTCTCTCAAAATATATTTACCCTGTGCGTATTTATACATAATAGTCACATCTATTAAAGCTTAAGAATTTTTAATCCTTACGTTATTTCCTTCCTTAATTTTAATAATGTTTATTTAACAACTTATAATTTCGCTATAATAATATTATTTATTTATGCACCATAAAAAACATTAGAAAAATATTATCAATAAAAAAGTGTACAAAGGTCACCTATTATTATACTTCTCGTTACTTTAAAATCTTTTAATTAATATATAAGTTTGTATATAATTTTGCCTAGAAATAGAGTTAGTGTTGTACCTGTAGACGACGTTGTTATTTTATTATTCGATGATATTTTATTATTATTCGAGTTACATTCTTATGTATTATAAGATTTTAGACAATTATAAATTGTAATCAAAAGATTACGCTTACAAATCACAACAAGGGTTTTGCCGATTAAAACTTGCCTGGTACCAATCTGATAAATACCTATGAAGTGAGCTTAAGTTTGCATGACCACAAAGCATGGTATTAACAAATATGTTGCAGGCTTAATTAAAATAACTAGTTTCCATATATGCATGCAATTTTTCTATCAAGTAGACCGTATCACAATATGAATAAAAAATAGGTAATTAAGAAGCTTATTGGTCTTTTTGTTTTTTTTTTCAATGGCAACAAAACGTAGTATAATATTCATAACACTATTGTTATGTCTATATAACGTAGTTATAAATCAAAATTTAAAAATTAATTTAAAGTATCTTTATATAAAACAAAGTTCCACGCGGCGTCTATCTGTCTCTCTTTCCGTGGTTAACTCAAAATCAACTCAACGGATTTACATGTTTTCATTTTGACTACCCTGTTGGCGCGTTGGCAGTGTACCCAGTGGCCAACATTTGCTATATGTAAATATGTATATACATATTTTATTATATGTATTTAAAATTATATATGTATATATTTACCAGTTGTCATAACACAAGTAATAAGTTAATTTGGAGGCGAACGATTGTGTGTGTAATTGTCTCATATACTTGTTTATTATTTTATTTATGTTGTTTCCACCAATAGGCATGATTGCAGATAAAGGTTTAGGTGTATTATTTATGAAGGTATTGTATAAATTACTAGAAATAAGACGATAAACCATATTCACTCCAAATCATCTACCGTTACCTCGCATACTTTTAATTCAGTTAACAAATACAGAATACTGTTTTAATAAGCAACTTTACACATAACCGAGAGTAATTTCGCAACCAAAATTCTATTTATCGGATTATTGTTGGTGCTCATTATCCGGTTATATCTATCGATAGCAGTAACGGTGCCCTAATGGTCCAAATTTAATCACGACAAACCGAATGCTACCCGTTTATGAAGTCGAATGACTAAACACCTTTTTAATACGATTCACACGTTATAGTTAGTTAAGTTTTTGTATCGATACATTTCACGGTGCGATGTGTTGAAGTTTTATTATATGAAATGTGATGCCACATACCCGCTACTGATACGATCTATTATTATTGATCCACGGATGAATATTCAATCATCGGTCCGCTCCGACGTGAATTTAGTATGTATAAAAAAAGACGTTCTAAGACAATTTTCGTCACGCTATTTAGTTCGTGTAGAATGTTAAACGAGATTTACTAATAGAGTAGGTACATTATTGGGTCTATTTTAAAATTATATTTACTTATTAATGATGCGTAACAAGACATTGTAGTATTTCCGACCATTTATTTACCTCATCGGTATACGAAAAAGCTGGAGTTTTATCGATGCGAAAACTATTTATATACACTTATAAACAGAGATATCATAGAAAAGTCGTACCATTACTACCTTTTTTTCGCAAAAGGAGAGATTATTTTCTTAAGCCAAACAAAAACAAAAAGCAATTTTACACATGAGCAATATAATTAACCTTACACCAAAATTATATAAAATAATAAATACCTCAACTAAAACTGAAAGAACTTACGTGTTATAAAATAAAAGCAATCTTAAAACAAAGTTAAAAAATCTGAACTACATTATAGTTCAGATTTTTTAACCTTTCTAGTTTATTAATACATACACAATAGCAACTTTATTTTTACACAATTGTGCATATGTAGGTCCTATTATTCTAATTGTATAATCTGTGCATTGATTAAAAAAATCCAATGCATCTCACGAAGTAAGGGAACATAAGGAAAAAAAGTAGTGGGAGCACCTTAATTATAAGCCACCTTTGAATAATCTGAGAGGACAAAAGTAGAGAAGCCCGTACCTGCATGAGATCGAGTGAGTGCAAAGTGCATATAAAATCGTGATGTGGCTGTTTAATCGGTTTCACGTTCATTCCCGCGCTAGTTTTTGTATCCGAGCTTCGCCCGGACCGCCAATTTGTGTTCACTGGACGATCAGGGTTCCTAGGCCTTGCCGCATATAAAATTGTGCTATAAAACTGCTGGATAGAGGCTATATTGTGTGTTGAGAGAAGCCTTTTGGAGTTGCCTAGCTAGCAACCAATACTGTGGTAATAAGATAAAGAGGCGGACGCATTTTGTTTTGCAGCAGGCTCACTCCAATTTACGCGGCCTGGGCCCATTAGCATAAGTCGGGAGGTAGCGGCGCGTGATGTGCGCGCGATTCGCCGGCGCCCGCCGCTCGGCGTGACGCCCGCCGCGCCCGTCGCCCGCGCACCTTCCATCGGTGTAATTGCGGTCTCGCGACACATTTGTTTACTATTGTAAGCCGTGAAGATGCCATCGTACACTGACACTCTGGCTGTCTCAAATTAGCGCGGTAAACGCTTTCAATATATACCATTATAACGACGTCCTTGCGCAATCACAAGGCCACAAGTTCTGGAATCGTTTCTACATTTAATGTAATAAGTGTTCAATTTAAAATCAATAATCGAGAATATATTATTCATATGGTACGAAAATGTATTCAACCACATACTACTAATAAGGACTACGAATAGGAATGTATAATATAATAATTTAACAAAAACGAGTAAAGATCATATTTTATATAAAACAAGTTTTTATTTAGTCATGGAGTTAAGTAGGAGCGCCATACTTATGAGAACACAAAAAACTAGGGTTGTCATCTTGTTCGATTTTGTATATTATATTTTTTTTAAACTCCTAAAGGCGTTATTAAAAAGCTTTACATTAACTATATTTTGTCATGTCTATATCAAAAATATTTTGTCATTAGTATTACACGTATAATTCTACATTAAGCGTAAATTTAATATTATTACAGTCACTAAATTCAAAATGTTGCCAGTACTAGAACGAAAGCCGAAAAATTAATGTATGAAATCATAATGTACAATTTTATACGTAACGCTTAAACTAAGCAAATTGATATTTGATAAAATTAGGTAAAAATAACTGCCAAGTTAAGTGTAAAATAAGAATCATGCTTTCAAAAATTGCACATATTGAAACTTACACATTTTTGTTAATCGAAGAACAAAAATAAAATTACTTCATTGTCGAATAAATTGAAAGTTGTTTTCTTTTATGGACTTTGTAATCAGCAGCCTAAACACACACCAACTGAATCATTCTATACTCTGTTACCAAGTAAATGTCGCAACAACTGCATTTGATTTTAGGGAACTGTCACAAAGTCTCAAAGTTGAGCCTTCTTTATTTTCCATTCCATTTATATTACTTTGACACCTTTGAATTATTTTTTATTGCTTTATTATAAAGAATAACCAAAAGGGAGTAGTTTATTGATGTTGCGATCTAGCCAAGAGGCTAATAAACAACTTAAAGATTATCTAAACTTATAAATTAACTTATATCTAAGAATGGGTCCAGTGACTTATCTTAATCTTTCTTGCTATGCGAGAAAAATATGAAATTTTTGAAAAATGAGAATAAGAAAATGGCAGCCCTATAACACCTGTGTAGCGGCGCACGCGCGGGCTCGCTAGCCGCCATTAGAATGTAGCATCTCGAACGATTTTCCTACTTTAGATAAGGCAATGACAGTAAAAACGCGGAGGAAAAACGAACCGCATAAAAATATTGTATCCTTACTGCCTACTACCTATATGCCACAGCCATTTCTGAAAATCATACGGAGCGAATAGCAAAAGCAAGTCGGCGCACATATTTTGCCATACAGAGAGTCTGCTAACGAATGCAGAGAGGATTTTAATGTCACTAATGTGATTCTCGCAATACATACATTAATGTATCGCGTTGGTTTTTGCATAAGTGAATACGGTATTTTAATAGCAATGCCAATTTAATTTTCGATATGGCTGGTTCCATAAATGATTCTTTGCTTAATATGCTGGTGCCACATTTGGTAACGAGTATCGGTATTTTTTGAGAGTTTATGAAGAACAAACGTGTATATACTGATTTGCATCTCAATATTAAATGAATACATTAACTTATACCTTTTTCCGTCAGTTGGCATTTGTATGTTGTTTTCTTTTTACTTTGAATTTTCAACAAGTTTTAATGTATTTTTTTCCGTGATTTTAAAAATAATAGACAAGTAAATATTTACATTTTATCACACGATCATCCGTCCGAAAAGTAGGTAACTTAATATTGTTGACAGACAACTGGTAAATATATACATACATATTTTTAATAAATATTTAAATATATATAACCCAGATCAAAGAACCTACAAATGATTTTAGAAAATGTTGGCCCCCGACGGTAATCGGTAGGCGCCGCAGGTATTAGATTCAGAGAGGTACATCTGCACCTACTATGTGTGGATTCAGATACACTTCATGAACTATAGAACTATATTGTATTTCATATATAAATACATATATGTACACTCGAATATACACACTCGAAAATCATAACTT
The DNA here is from genome assembly GCA_947086495.1 of Morpho achilles. Lineage (NCBI taxonomy): Eukaryota > Metazoa > Arthropoda > Insecta > Lepidoptera > Nymphalidae > Morpho > Morpho achilles. Next base: position 10,909,655 of record CAMTZB010000007.1, on the reverse strand, counting down.
GCTCGCTAGTTTAATCTAGTAAAAATCGAGATTTTGTATGATTGGTGCCCCTACCCTGTGTTATATCCAGTGTTATATCTTAATTGTTACAAGGAGAAGATCTAAACCGACTATAAGATTTCTATGTGCAATACCGGTAACAATTTTTCGAGAGCTAATGTAAACTTGTATCGACAGTCTTAACCGATTTTCTATACTAGACATTACTCACTTCTTCATCTTAAATAAACCATCGATCACACGCAATACAATATTGTGCCGCTTGACTCCCTACTATCTTTTTGAGATCTGATGTCCTTTTCGTGTAAATCTAACAATTCCATTTGGGTCTTCACACCCGTGTGCTCCATATTTCGCCCAACGCTTTGTGAAGTATTTGTAGTCAAAGTACAAAAATATATCACGAAAACTTAGTACCATAAACATAGATGCGAGTATTTATAACAGTTCTGAAACTTCTAATTTTGAAACTGACAGATTAATATTGAGTTGGTGTTAACAGTATTTTGAAGTAAAGTAAAAGAGATTTTTATAAATTAATCATTCCTGGCATATGTATTCTCAACCCAAGTAAAATGGAAAACAACTCATCATCCTTGGGCCCTTATCCTACTATAAGTGGGGTCGGCACATATTATAAATTGGTATCATATGATTTGGCTACGTATTTTAGGACCGGCCGCCTGCCTGTCACCTTAGTCATATTTTACGACACCTCAATAAGGAAGAGGGTGGTCTATTATACTCAGCCGAGTACCACACAGTGAGCCAACTTACCTTAGTCGCCTTTTACGACACCCCGGTAAGAAATCAGACTGGTTGGATTCAATACATCCGGATACCACGCAGCGCAGGAAAACAAAATCACAGTTAATAGAGAAATGAAAGTATGAAATCAGAAATATCTTTTGATAAATCCTATAGACCATAGTGACCATATATAATTTTAATTAAATAAAGCCATTTAAGCACACGTAATCAAGTGCAAAATGGGAGTACGGAATGCAATCAAGTTGCTAGCGGGAATTATAAAATCGCGTCACATTATTTCATGTTCGTCCTCGGGTTCGTGTGACGTGAATCATATTAATCTATGCCTACGATGAATCATAAGAAGTATAAATTTCCTGTCACCGTTACGTGCCCGTACTGGGTGAAGTAAGAGGAGCAAGAACATCAGTAAAAAGTGGTATTCCGATGTAGCGGCTAAGCGGGATGCGATCATTAGAGGCAAGCCATAACTGCATCCTGAATAGGTAGGTGGCGAAGTGTGCGCTCCGGGTTCCTTGTTCGTAGGAAAATCGTTCATTCATCCATCCGTACACAATGACCGTAACATGTTAGATAATAGTTGCAACATCAATTATTTACTCTATCTATACTATTACAAAACGCGTATACATATTGTGAACTCATTTAAAGTTTAGTACCTAGTATAAAATTACCGAGCCTTGCATTTGTAATTTTTTTATATATATATATAAAAAAATACTATTCAAAAATGCAATTAAAAAGAAAGTTTACGTTACTTGGAATCGATCCTGGTATTCTGAATTTGAGACCGCCCGTTACTCAAATGAGCTATCATGAGTTTGTAATTGGCAGCAAAATCAACGTCTGCTTCTCATAAAATAGTATAATAAAGCGACGATATTTCTCCTTTATTCTTATTCAATAAATAAAAAACAGTTTTCCCAGAGTCAACCCATTTGCTCTCTCGCTACAACTCAATGAATGACACATAAAAATATGACAGCCACAATGCTTTTTCATATTGATCGCCAACTCTATGAAGGAGGTTGTATTAAAAACATGTTGTAACAATAGATCGATTTACCCAAAAATTCATTCAAAAATACATGCTGAAGTTCATGAAAATCGTTGAAGCCCTTTCCAGAATTTAGAAAAATGTAAAAAAACAAGATTAACTTATTTAAATATTAAAGATTTATAGGATTTTCTTTGCGGAGATTCAGTATACAAAAGTATTGATAATATTATTTTGCTATAATCTGCGATAAAGAAAATAGAAAATATATAACGCTTAATGTAGAGTAAGTGTATGAAAACGGATAGTCCACTCTACATTTAGCATGTTATATATTATCTTTTTACTGTATCACGGATTATAGCTAAATAATTTAAGTATTCATTTTTGTGTCATTTAAGTGTTCATTAAACAAAAATAACAGACAAGTTATAATGATTTAGATTGAAGGAATATAACTTTATTGTTTAAGAGTTAATTTAAAAAACTAAATTTATCGAATACGGTATTAAGTAAACCATTTCAGATAAAGTCGCGTTTGACAAGCGGCTAGATCCAGGGGTACATGATCGTGTGGTGTAAAAATCTACTGAACCTATTATCCAGCAATATTTAAAAAAACATAACTTTTATTTTTAAAACAATCATGTAGATAATTCGGTTAGTGACTTTTACAACATTCTTGCGGAACGGTTAGACAAAGATATAGTACCTTAGCAATGATCATGATTGGTGGGTCAAAATTCAGGTATCAATAAGTAAAAAAAACTAACTAAGCAAATAGAATATAACTTAATTTTATTTATTATCCTCGCACAGCATATTCAAAATTTTCACGCCACGAAATGTTATATTTCATCATCATTTTCCTGCCCTTATCCCTCTCTAAGTGGGGTCGGCACAACATGTTATAAACATGTCGTCACATGATTTGGCTACGTATTTTACGATTGGCCGCCTGCCTGACATCAACTGACCATAGTCGCTTTTTACGACACCTTGGTAAGAAATGAGGGTGGTCTATTCTACTCAGCCGGACACCACACGGCGGGTCGACTTACCTTAGTCGCCTTTTACGACACCTCGGTAAGAAATGAGGGTGGTACTATTCTATTCCGCCGGATACCACATGGCGTACGAAATGTTATATTTATACTGTTTAAAATTTTTATATTAAATTTGATAATTCCATTTCACAAACAAACAACATTCGATTGCGGTAAACTTTTTTCATATCCGCAGGAAATAGACAGATATCTATCGCTGCTTATTAAAGATATGAACAAAAACTTATCAACTTTAAAATACAGTCACGATGTTATACCATTCTAACATGTGTTAGTTTGTTAAAGAGAAATAATAATTAGGTAAAACGTAAAAGTGGCGTGAGAACGTGCGGGGTGGGCTGCGGTGGCCGGCATACAAATTGAAATTGTCAGATCGACCGATCGGCTAGACACTCTCACGGAAGCATTTACCTTAAGACAATAGACTACAAGACATGCATCTATTACCCTTTTTCAAGTAACTGACTGCCCTTTAAATAGCGGCCCGACGTAAATGATATGGTCTGATTGCGATGCTTTCCCTATAATTTCAATCGGTTCTGTTGTAAATTGAGGTTACGTAAATCTTTGTTGGGGATATTGTTCTAATGTTAAATACGCCGTGTGGTATCCGGCTGAATAGAATAGTGCCACCCTCATTTCTTACTGAGGTGTCGCAAAAGGCGACTAAGGTAAGTCGACCCGCTGTGTGGTATTCAGCTGAGTAGAATAGACCAACCTCATTTCTTACCGAGGTGTCGTAAAAGGTGACTAAGGTAAGTTGAAACACCGTGTGGTATCCGGTTGAGTAAAATAGACTACCTTCTTTCTTACCGAGGTGTCGTAAAATACGACTAAGGTAAGTTGACGTCAGGCTGGCAGCCGGTCGTAAAAATGCAGCTAAATCATGTGACAGCATGCTTATAACATGTTGTGCCGACCCAACTTAGAGTGGAATAAGGGCAAGAGGATTTTCTATGTACATTACAATTATAGTAATATTAAAAATTATTATCCGCGATAAAGCAAATAGAAAATATATATCTGTAAATATAAACTGTGTCATCCATTTTCTTTCGCTTTCGTTCCTTCGTTCGTTCGTGGAGTCTATCTGTAGATGATGTTTCGGCTACGGGGCTAAACGATTGTTGAGTTTGTGATAGCGAATGTGTGCAGTGCTTCTGTAGTGTTGGAGATGGAGGAGGTTTTAGTACGTTATCATGAATATTGCACGTATCAGCACATTTAGCATTACACATATTAATTTATAGAATTAGGCGTTACTTTACAGAGACCCATAATACAAAAGTAATACTAGGTAAAATTATTTTGCTGTAATCCGCGATAAATTAAATAGAAAATATATACAATGCTAAATGTAGGAGAGGACTATTCGTTTACATGCAGGATTCCTAAAAACACATGCACAAAACCTCCACGACTGCCACCACAAAACATATGCACTACACACGTGTGTCTGTATGAAACAGAATATTTGTTGAATCTCAGTATTCTATTATATCAAAACTGAACCATTTATCACCCTTCAGAGGTTATTAAGGGCAATGTGTACACAATTAAAATATCATTTGATATACTGTCAGAAATAAGTGCAGTCACGATGCAAGCGAGAGCGAGGGTGTTTCAGACAAACAAATGACGTACAGCGAAATATACTCGCGCACCCCTTGCCTAAGCCCTATGCAAAATAAAACACGCGATTGACATCTCTTTGAAATTTATTAAAAATTCACTCGGCTTACACTTTAAATGGGGGGTTAAACGCTTAAGTGAAAGGATTACCTCAGATCCGAAATGTCGCTTACTTTATCCTCGTTATTTATAAGTGCTAAGATCTTTAATATATTTTCAGTATCGATTGTTTTGTTTTATACCAGTATTTGATGCGAGATTTTTTTACTCTCATGCATAATCGTATTGACTCTTGTTACAGGACAAGATTAATACAAAGTTATTCTAGTATCATTTTTATTAGGATACTTACGGTTGTTAAGAAAATCTTTGTACTGCTAAATATAGCAGAAACCGTTTAAATACATGTATTAGTTATCACACGTATCTCAAAATGCTTCCACCAACAACACACTATATGAACACTACACACATTCACTACGACAATTTCTACGAACGTTTCGCTTCGTAACCGAAGCATCATCAGGAGATAGGCTCTACCCCAAAATCGTAATGCATAGTAGTACAGAATACTATGGAATTCCGCAAAGTAACACAAACTTTTATAAATTATTCTGTAATTATTTAGAATAATAAAAACGTTCGAACTTTTATACGATCGATACTAATGGTTATAATCTCAAAACTTATTTGACAAATTTTTAAACAACTCTTTATTCATAAAAGAATGCGTTTTCAATGAATGTACAAAATTTTCGAGAAGGAAGAAACTAACTTACTACATTAAACGTTACACTTTATTTTTTTCCTTTTACGATACTGATAGATCGTTTTAATTGTTAATATTTTTTTACTTGCAACATATTAGTTACTAAGAAATCCACATTAATATAAAATAGGCTTAAGTTTTTCATCTTTCATGCTCACTTTTGTAAACATATACGGGCTATCTGTTTATGATGATTAGGCGGCGGACGGTTGCCGGGCAACGGGGGGGTAGTGGTCAAACGGGAGGGGTCGTTCTTCATACTAGAGCCACCCTTTCCGACCCTGGTAATTATTCTCGTAGACCACGCTAAGTTTAATGTAACTTTATTTTAATATATGTGTACATAAATTGCTTATATTATAATAGACTGGCCATTTGACGCAGATTTCCGGAAAAGACCAATATTTTTTTTTTTAAATATGGCGCTTATTTAATTACGTGTATTTAAGTATTTATTTGAAAATAATATATTTATATAGATTTACCAATTATCTTACAGGCATAACAAAGGTATTAAATTACTTATTTTGGAGACGGAAATTAAATTACTTATTTTGGGTGTGTAATTGTTCCATAACTTACTTAGCATAACTTACTAGCACTTAATATCTTTACAAAACCGACAAACCTTATATGCAAGTTTTATTGTCTTTTTACAAAAGTGACATTTATTCAACTTGTATGTAGATGCAACGCCACTAAAGAGCATTGCAAATTGACGTAAAGTGAAAATGGCGACGTTATCATATGAATTACTAGCTTTTACCCGCAACATCGTTCGCGTGATTTGTTGTCACGTGGTAGGTTGATAATAGATGGCGCTTTTAAGTGTCATCCTATTCCTGTAGAATTAACAGGATTTGTATAGACTATATGTTATTCCGGTGTATATGGAATAATTGTGCCAAATTTCATAGATATAAGTTCAACGGATTCGCCGTGAAAGAGTAACAAACTTACAAACTTTCGCATTTATAATATTAGTAGGAAGAGTGACGACAATATTCAGTAGAGATAATATATTTTATTACTTATTAAGTTGTAAATGTAATTAATTATCTATCAAAATTTCAGTTATCTGGCGCTAAAAAATAATAAAACTTAATGAATAACTTTTTTCCCCACTTTCTCGTAAAAAAGAAAATACATGACCGTGAGTTCCGAGTGCTTTAGACTATTCTCATTGAGTTTTTCGTTGGTTTTTACCTCATTTTATACTTTAAACGAACAAATTCACTGAGTAGATCTTAATCAGATGCCACAGTTAGGGGTTCATTCGATTCTATTCGGAAGCTAAATAGCTATGGTTTATTTTGTGGTAAGGAACGTTTTTAAAACAGTCCTAGTAAATGTGACTTCGGATTATAGGAGATGTAAAATAAGAGCATAAGATTTTTAACGGTTGAATCGTATAAAGCTAATGAAGATATTTCTTTATGGTACTTTTATTTACCAAAATACCTGACTAAAATCCAGTGTTATGATGTATTTAATTTATCATCATCATTATCATTCTCTTACCCTTAGCCCACTCTAAGTAGGGTCGGGAATCCATCCATCTTTTTTCGGCCTCCCCTAGTCATACATCCATCCACGTTAATATTTGAAACTTTGCTTAAGATTGGTCGATGATGATTTTTAGGCTATAATTAGTAAAAGACTGTACATAACAAAATGTAAAAAATTAGAAATGTGCTATTTTAAATTTTAACCGTATCCTATGAACATCGATGTAAAATACACTCTATTCAGATAGTTAATAAACAATTATTTCATAAGTTGGAACGAAACAGAATTTTAAGGAAGTGAAGAAAAAAAATATAGGTATATGTATTAGGCAAACCACGTTACGCAAAATTATACCTCTTTTTCTTCTTTTTAATTTTTTCTGTTTTTTTACTTTCTTTATCTATACCCTTTTTCCAGACATTATTTAAAAAATGAATATCAATCAGAATCAAATCACCAAAGAATCAAAGAAATCATATATTAATATAGCCTTAAAATATACCAACGTTGTATAAGAATATAATGTAAACTGTCAATTAATTACACAAAAATATATTTATTTTAGAAACAAAAGCATTACAAAAATAATCCAAAAGAACCAAGAGTGCCACAATCTTTATTAACATTACATAATTTTATTTATATAAACGAACAAGAACCTGAATGGCGCACGTTAAATATGTTAAGATACTATGTTCAAATTAGATCCACGTCTATTGTCATAATTTTGTTTATTGACAAGAAAGCATTCCAATATAATATCAATGTCTACAATACAATAAACTATCGTACTATCAAGAGTGCGTTCAACTCTAACGATACTATTATTAAACGGAATTCGATTTAAACCGAACCCTCCTCGTCGTTTGTGAAATTGACATTTATTCTTCGTGTTTCATTGTTGCTGAATTCGGATTCGATCTATTGTTAATTAGCTTAAACGGCCCATGAGCTATGCCGTGCCATACAACTAGTTAATATTTACATTTACTCTGCTGATGTTTTACGACGATCGCTGAGAGCTATATTTTTCAAATTCATACAATCACCTAATTTCATTTATATGTCAATAAAGTATATCCTATAGCGACGACAGCTCGTGGCAGTTTTGCGAAATTATAAAAGAACCAGTGCCTTAAAATACGTACTTTGAGCGCCATCTATCGTCGAGTAGTAAAACAAATTACAATGTTAAGTTGAAAAATATATTTTATATGTAAAAGAGCATATATGTACCAAAGAGCAAATAATTTTATTTATGTAATAAAAATTTATCATTTTATTAAATAAAGAAAATTGGATTCTAATTTGTTATTTATTTGATTTAATGTTTCAGTCCAGTGTATAAAAAAACTTTCAAGTTAATAAAATAAATATGTAATAGTTGTATGTAGTGTATCCAAAAAAAAAATTATTTGACAGTCAGAAAAATAAATCTTTATGTCATTATCATCAATCAGCAAAGTCAATGGGAAAATTAATATTATATTAAAATTTTATATAATGTAGCAGTTGAGATAAATGTAATATTTATAAATGTATGCGTCTTTCTAGTGTTACTATATTAGAAATATACGAAATTAAGAGTACAAAATATATAAAAGAAAATTGGAAACATACACGATCAAAAAAAAATATACGAACTAAGTTTATAAGAAGAATCTTCATTATTACTTAAGCTGCTTAATCAAAGTTGAGTTTTAAAACATTTTCTTTTTATCTCGTATGTAGGTTTACTGTTAGTAAAGCATAGACTGTAGAATAAAGGAGATTGGAACATTTGTTTTCCGATATTAGTGATGAATTTTTATTCTCTAGATTGTACTATATTAAATAATGACAATATTTTACAGGTTGAAGTATCAATATCGGCTGTGCTATTGAATTCTTTCACTACTGAGTAACGATGTCATATATTAAAGTGATATCGCATATTCGCCGCACCACACAAAAGTATCACACAGTCAGATGCGACGTTATTACGTACGAGAGTTATTTCCCCATGGGGCGGCAATGCCTCGATTAAAGCCGTAAATACTTTGAGATTAATTATCTCGTAAACAGTCGCAGCTCCGCTACGCGACTAAAATCGCTCACCTACGCCGTGAGCGCGATACAAATTCAACTTTTCCAATTAAATTTCGTGAGGCATTAATAATTATTTGGGTACATCAATTTGTTTCGTCGCCGAGCTACCGCCTTCCGAGGATTCGACGCACATGAGACAATGTTCCTGGATTTGTTCTAAAGATAAATATATTGATTAGGTATTATTTTAAAATAAAAATCACGTTTAATAAGAGCAACGTAATAGTGAAGTATTGTTGCTATACTACATTTCTACAATTTATTTATATTAATTTTCATTTACAGTTTAATCATAATAATCATTTTTTGATAATTATATAATCAAACTCAAAATAATATATTTGTAAGTTTTGTTTTTTTATTAATCTAAAGTTCTTATCTTAATATATGTCAAAGCAAGTTATACCGCTTGCACTCAGAAGATTCCCAACTTTGGAATTAATTAAATTAAACTTGGAAATGAAATATTAACACTTTACCGTATAAAATTTAATACCGTTAAGTTATAACGTGATTATTCAACTCCTCGGCAATTTTCAAAAACATCTCGGAAATTAGATTGGTAGAGCGACGTTAGGCGCCACCTTTGAGCGCTTTCCGCTTTGCCGGCGTCGCTCGCCACTTGCTACTGTGAAATTAATTTTCTTCGTCTTTATGTAATTTAATTATAAACATTTCAATATGGCGCTCCGGGAATTTGTGCCAGGGAGAAGTTAAATAGAAATGTTTGATACTTATCTCTTGATACACTTCAGAGATGATCGCGTGAAAATTTAATTTTAGAATGCAATTTAACTTGTGATAAAAACGATTAACTTTTCTATTAATCTTCTATTTTAGTCAGATACCTTTAAAAATAATTATCTAGAATATGAGCACGTAATTAGGAGTAAATTATTGTTACAAATTTTACTAGCTATGTATTTATAACAATAATAAAATTTACAGATATCTTGCTTAAACAGAAATTAATATTTACTTATAATTTCAGAAGAGATTTTATCTCCTTTTAATTATATCTCTAATTTTAATTAAATATCCATTGTATATTCGCATTTAGAAAAGAGAATATGTATCCCTTTTATATTTTTAATTAATTCTAGACGTTTGCAATTTTATTTTGATGGTTAATTTAATTCCATATTTATATCAGTTGCCAATTTTTCCAACTGCAATCAGCAATTACGCGTTAGCTGCGTTGACCAAAAATACGCTGGCTTGCTAGCATAAATGCGAAGATCAAGAAGAATTATATAATTAGTCATTAAAATATACAAGAATAATTATAACTGTATATAAGGAAATTAGTATTTCGTAATAAACAATTAATTACTAATTAATTAAAGAAAATATCGACAACATACTACTTAATATATATTTTTTAAATTCTAAAACTTGAATGACTTAATTACTTATCGTCGAAAAGTTTTCTATAAATGTTACAGTATGACATTCCATCTACGAAATTAAAACTGTTATTTGTATGGAGTTCACATTTAACAGATGCCACTAGAGTTGTCAATTTGGCTCTAAAACGTTCACGCTCCGCCGACGAGAGGCGACATCAAACATAGCGTTCTGCTTGCGAACCTTTTGCCAGCTTATCTCCAATTCACTATCTGGATCTTCCCAAAATCCATCGACAACCCGCTTTATTGTTCGATGTTTATTAAATTTCATTTTACGTTTATACAACAACACTTTTGTCGGTTACTTTTTTGTAGTGATTTGGGACATTTTACGGGTGGATTAGCTCGTGACGTGCACTTTTGATGTCTTGATGTCTTTTTGAACGAGTCCGGAATTATTCTTAGGGTTGCCAACTTCGGTTGTTCGATTCAATCAATTATTGTTGTTATATTGAAGAATATAGCTGTTGACATAAACTTATTTTAAGTATTCCATACAAGACATAAATAGAAATGTAAAAGAAGTTTATAATGAAAATAAATTACTTTCGTTAGCTGAAGTTGCTGTGTAGTATCCGGCTGAATAGAATAGACCACCCTCATTTTTTATTGAGGTATCGTAAAAAAGCGACTAAGGTATGTTGACGTCAGGCAGATTGTAGGTCTAAAAATACCTAGCCAAATCATGTGATGACATATTGCGCGACCCCACTTAGAGTGGGATAAGGGCGGGAAAATCATGAGTTACGTTAGCTAAAAGATGTGTTACATACGCATATTAAAGCATCACGGAACACATCTTCAGCTAACGTCCAATATACCTCTTTCCCATAAATGAAATGAGAACGCTAAGTTATGTCTACATTTTACAAAAATAGAGGTTGCAATTCAAAAGCTTGTTTGTTGTGTTTTTACAAGTTTACTTTAATAATGAATATTATAATAGTGAATTTAATTTGTATTGTTATAAGTTTACTATAGTAGCCAATATTTTGAATTAGAATATAAATAGTTTAGTTACCTAATTTAAATTTTGTTCAACATCAGAAATTTCGCAGCCCTAATTACGGGCCGCTATTGCGCGTATTATGTCATAACAGACGCACGCGGAGCACTCGTTTGCGTTTTTGTCACGCTATTTCATTCCAAATTGAATTCAGTTTGGACAATGTTGAAAACATCCTGTCTTTTTGTACACCACTAGTATTTTTAATAGAGTATTATCTAAAATGAGAACCATGTATATATTGTAAGCCGGATCAGCGTGCAGGTAGGATGTACGTACTTCACTTTATTAAGAACGAAGTATTGATACATGAATGTAGTTGTAATTGCAATCAGTGAAAATCAGCGTAGAGCTCACCGTCCTTATTTGTCTGAGTGGTTATCCTATTTCTTCACACTGCCACACAACGTAATATAGGTAAAAGTTTTTTTAACTCTTTTTTTATGTTAATTTCTATTTTTAATTTTCTATTGTTTTAACTCTGTAATGTGTGTAGAAAAGAAATAAAGAAATTCTATTCTATTCAAATTGAACATATTTTGTGGAGATAATAATTAGTGGTTTTTATTTTTCTACTGGTGAAAAAATTCCTCCTGTCTTCTGTAAGGTAGGGATTCCAGAATTTTCGCACCAATCCGCATTTGAGAAGCGTTATGGTTATAAGCGTCAACTCTACTCTCCAAAGAAGGGAAAGAGGAGGCCTTTACCCGTCACTACAATATTATCAGGCCGATTTTATTATTGATTGCATATAAGTAATAGCCGTGCCTTTGTACGCGCCAACTTGAGCGTTCAAGTGTCCTGTAACATGTTTATCCTTGTTCCCGAAAAAAACGAATTTGAAATGGAACGAAAGTGAATAACAGGAATTGATTGTCCTATATGGTAACTTAGTATATAGGCTTTAATTTTACAATGTCATCTATATTGGCCCAAGGGGTTCCCCAAAAGCGTAACTGACAAATAGGCAAAATTAGTAATAATAATTGAGAAAAATCAGAACAAAGTCCAAAATGTGGGATCGATACAATTTATTATAATATTTTAACTTAGTGGTTCTTAATTATTATTTATAAATACTTTTACTACTATGCAATATAGAATAAGCGCCTGCAATAATCTTTGATGCAAATCATTGACTATATTGTGTGTTTTCTGCGCAGGAGTTTTACATTATTGTATAGACTTATTTTTCTTTGGGCCGTGTGGTATCCGGCTGAGTAGAATAGCCCACCCTCATTTCTTACCGACATGTTGTAAAAGATTTACCTTTTTAAAAGGTAAATCTTTTACTTACTTTTTACTTTACTTTACTTTTTTATAAGTAATTTTTTGTGCTTTAAAAGTTACTTTAGATAAAATATTGTGTTATAAATTCCATTAGGAGATGGACTCTACTATAAGTTTAATGCTATTTACAAATTCAAATAGGTCAAATAATCCTTACTTTCACTAGAATCAGGCAATGTGGGGTACATTACTTCGCCTGAACCATGGATCATGGTATCCGGCTATGTACAATAGATCACCATCATTTCTTACCGATATGTTGTAAAAGGCGACTAAGGTAAGTTGACCCGCCGTGTGGTATCCGGCTAAATGGAATAAATCACACTCATTTCTTACCGATATGTTGTAAAAAGAGAGTAAGGTAAGTCGACGCCAGGCAGGCGGCCGTTCGTAAAACACCTAGCCAATCATGGTACCTAACCTACCTAACACCGTATACTTTATCTAATTATGAGAAAGCCGCATGTCATTGACGACTAGCACTTATCATATAAACTAATGGAATTCATAAAATACAAACTTTCGTCGCTGTATTCGAGCGTGTAGTTTGAATTATGTTTATTATTAGAAAACAACACTCAAAGATAAGATAATCTTAATAAGTAGAGCGGAAATGGAAAAAATAATGAACACGCATAACGCTGACGATATACAAAAATTAACTCATTAACGTAACTAACAGGACATTAAAGACACATAACTATAATTTTCACCATATCAAAATGGTACACATACTTAAGCCAATACAATTTTATTTTTTTAATATTTTCTTACTTACATTAGCATTAAAAATTCGCCAGGTTTTTAGAAAGCTGCAACTAATCGGCATAATTATTTATTTGTGTAGATTATTTTTGTTTTTTTATTTATTTATTTTCACGTAATAATTATTTATTTTTTAAATCCTAAATTACTTACATAATTCATTGATTATGTTAGTAATTTAGGATAGATATTACTACAAATTATTTTCGTTATAATAAAAAAAATAATAATAATAATTCGACCAAGCTGCTTAAATCGATTGTTTAATTCTCTTATCCTAGTAAAAAAATATTAAAATTATTTCATATTTACCAATATTTTTGCGTCAAAACTATGTGTAAGCTGCACTTTCACCAACTTGCAATTTAAGTGTGTGTGGATATTTAATAATCCCGTGTTTGACTCATATTTTTTTGTATTAATAACAAGATATTTTTTTATTTGATTTGCATATACGAGGGCGTTAATGATTTAACCAACATCTGCAACATCATTTTCTTCTTACTTTGGAAATTTTATATAATAAATAATGTTTTTTTTATAATAAGATTACAAAAGATGTTTCATTCTATTTTTTAAATTCCATACTTTTTATGTATTTTATGGGGTCGATCACTATTGGCTCTTAAATAAGTGACAAATAATCATAATTAAGTTAAAGAAAGTTAACAATTTTTTAATCAAAGATCTATAAATATAAAATCTATCAGCTTTTTCATAACAAGTATAACAATTAATATTATATATGTTTATACAAGTTTTTATATACAACACAGCTGGTTATCATATAAAAAAATTGGTCTAGATATGTTACTGTGATAAATCATTGTTGGTTTTTCGTGTAATTAGGTAATTATTCCACTATGATGAAATGACCTCTATCGAAAAATAATACTTTCGTTATAATCGACAACGCTCTGACCAAGCAAGCAGTTAGTAATCTTATTTTAACAAAACAAACAGCCCGTGAATAAGTATTGGATGAAATTAATCGAAGTCCGGATTAAGGGAGCCATGGCTTAATCTGGCGAGAGTATCAGCGCGGAGTTGTTATCTGCTTAATGTCTGGTAAACAACGGGATCAAGGGATAAGGAGAGTCCTTCCAGGCTGGCCCTCAGGCGTGGATTACCGACCTTCGGAGCAAGATTGCAACTCACATTCTAAATTATGCTCGACGTTCTGTATGCTTTAGGTGACTTACAAGTTTGTGGATATATGCAAATGTAGATCTTATGGTTTTAAGTAAAAAATATTCTTCTTGAAAACTAAATGGCTGTATAAAAAACGTAGTAAATTATTTAGACAGAATGTATTTTTAAATGAATTTTCTATACATATAAAATTGACAAGATTTCTGTTACTGTATTTAAAATATACTCGCGTAGAAACGCGAGTATAATTCTTTATTACTTAAATAAAAACATCAGAATATGGTAAGAATATATTTATTTTATAACTCACTTGTAAATTTATACAATAAGATATCTAACCAATCTAAAAAAAAATTCTCACATCTATACTTAATATAAAGCTACTAAACTATAAAGCTGAAGAGATTGTTTGTTTGTTTGTTTGTTTGTTTGTTTGTTTGTTTGTTTGTTTGTTTGTTTGTTGGAACGCGCCAATCTCAGGAACTACTGGACCGATATGAAAAATTCTTGGAGTTTAAGATAGCCCTTTTTATGGAATGATAGATATATAGACTATATAATATCAAGCTAAGATGAATAGGTGAGGAGCAGCAATAGTTTATATGACAAAATGTGTGCCGGTTCATTAAGTTAATACAATTTTGATAAATAGTGTTTTTAAAGCAGGTTAGTCAATATCTAAACGTACTTATAGATTTATATATCTTGTTTCGCTTAATTATACTGTTATTTATACGCGTTAAGTAGAAAATTTTGAAGGTCTATTTCTTTTACTTTGGTTACGCTGTAAATTTTATGACTAATGTGTAATGTAAACTCGTTACTCATGTACAATATAAATATTTTTGTTAGGTGTCCTTATGATGACGATATATAAAAAGCGACGATATTGTACTTTATTCTGATTCAATAAATAAAAAGCAGTTTTCCCAGAGTCAACCCATTTACTCTTTCGCTACAACACCTCAATAAATGACACATAAAAATATGACAGCCACAATGCTTTTTCATATTAATGACCAACTCTATGAAGGAGGTTGTATTAAAAACATGTTGTAACAGATATAATGTTCTTATTCATCGTTGTGCAAAACATTAATATATATTTGGTAAGAATTCCTATATAGATATTTGTGGTGTTTTTTTTATTACATTTTCTCTGCAATAAAATTGGACGCTTTTACACAAAGGTCTATAACTTTTAAGGAACACCATCATCATTTTCCTGCCCTTATCCCACTCTAGGTGGGATCGGCACAACATGTTATAAACATGTTGTCACATGATTTGGCTTGGTATTTTACGACGAATCGACTGCCTGGCGTCAGCTTACCTTAGTCGTCTTTTACAACACCTCGTTAAGAAATGTGGTTGGTCTATTATACTCAGCCGGAAACTATACAGCCCGACACAGCCGGTGGTCAAACTTATACGGTACACCAAAAAGTAAATATCGGTTACGATTGACTGATTATTTGAGACCTGACGAAACATTAAGTGAATAAGGATAGTTATATAATTAAATGTGAATAATCGAAGTGTTGGCCCAACTGCTATAGGTCCGGGATGGCTCAACAAGCTCAACCATAATCGCCGACTAACTGTTGTGGTGCGGTAATAGTCCGCCGAGACAGTTGAACGCGCAATCGGTGTCGACTTAAGACTCCATGCAAATTCAATTTCGTGCCCAAGAGATCCTCCACGTAAGGCCCAACATATTATTGCTGGATTTATCTTTATTGCAGCCGTAGAACACTCCAACTAACTTCGACTGTCGAACTTACGCCATTAGTGAAGACACAGATACAGAATTGTTTTGGTAGGGGACTTGTAAGTCTTATTGCTTTTAGTACTGCGGGACGAATTCGGTTAATCTACGATCTATTTCTATACTTAAATTATCGCCGAGATTAATGTAGTTATGGAATATATATAATATAATAGTCTATTTAACAAAATAATATTTCGATTGGGATATAGTACTACAAACCATATAAATATCCTTTATACGATACTCTTATATTCTGGGACGAGTATCGCTTTTCTCTTTTAAGATTTCCACCTCCATCTTATTTTACAATATTACAACAAGTTAGTCGTTGTGACCTTTCGTATGTAAAGGTATAATAAATTATGCGGTACCCGGCTGAGTAGAATAGACCACCCTCATTTCTTACCGAGATGTCGTAAAAGGCGACTAAGGTAAGTTGACCCGCCGTGTGGTATCCAGCTGAGTAGAATAGACCACCTCATTTCTTTCCGAGATTCATAAAAGTCGACTAAAGTATGTAGACCCGAAGTGTGGTATATGGCTAAGCAGACTAGACCACCCTCTTTATTATCGAGGTGTCGTAAAATATGATTAAGGTAAGTAGACGTCAGGCAGGCGGCCGTAAAATACGTACCCAAATCATCGACAATATGTTGCGAACGTCCCCACTTAGAGTGGGATAAGGGCAGGAGGATGATGAATGATACTTAAGCAATAAATAGAACTGAGAAAAATTCGGTATTATTTACTCAGTTAGCATGTCGATAAACAAAAAATGAAATACTCATATTACTCAACCTCAAGTGTACAAAAAGTTTTAAATCTCTCCTTTTATTCCTTATATTTTTTTAAACACAATTTTACTAAAATAATATTATAGTAATATTATAGACTAGAATAAATATAGAACAACAAAATAATTTACTCTTCCTTTTTCAAGTATTTTATATTTCGAACTATTGTTTATCTTTGAACTTTGACCTCATTATTCATTCATTTATGAACATTCACACTGGTCATATTTATTTAAAATAATTAACTTTAGATAATTATTAATCGGTGAAATGTTATTGCTTTACTGATTTCCATTTGACTGGTGCATTCAAGTTATATCCCACAGATGTTAACATTAATAAGTTGAAAATCCAAACCGGTCATTGACATAAAATATGTATTAATGTGACATTTTCCTTTATTTACATGCCTTATCTTAACGATTTTATAAATATTTGAAGCACACGCGGAACAGGTCAAATTTTATACTACTTTTAATATATAACTTATAAACCTGCTATACTAGATAAATATAAATCCTACTATACTATAGGATACTAAGATAATAAAGATACGTGAAGATATAGAGAAGAAGAAGAAGTAGAGAAATTACTCTTCGACCCTGTACAAGACAGTAATGACTAAATGCACCTAATAATAAGAATTATATTTTTAAAATAGTTGGAATGTTGTTGGAATGGCGACCCAGTGTTGGAATGGCGACCCCGCACCGGAAAGCGCAGTGTCGGAGGACCCCCTGCTAGATGGACAGACGACCTCAAAAGGGTCGCGGGGAGCCGCTGGATACAAGCGGCACAAAATCGTGTGTTCTGGAGATCCCATGAAGAGACCTATGTCCAGCAGTGGACGTCCATCGGTTGAAGAAGAAGAAGAAGATATTTTTAAAAGAGCAACCGCCGAGTTTCTTGCTGGCTCTTCTCGGTAGGAACAGCTTTCCAAACCAGCAGTAGAGTTGAAGATTCAAAAGCACTTGTTTATAAGTTTATTTAAATGAAGAATATTTTGGATTTGCTAATATTCCATGGGCAAATGTATGATGGATATAGGAATTTTATCATAAAATTATTATATGGAATCTCCCAATAATAAAATAATACCAACTGGAAACCAATAATAAAATTGATACATAACATAAACATCATTTACTTAAAAACACCATTAAAACAATTTTCGATTCAAGTTTTAAACTAATATAGATTCTCGTAATATATTTGTTAATAATAATAACTGCTATTTGATATAATATTTATATTTAAAACATTAAAAATTAGTTCAATTCAAGACTATAAATGATTCGATTACCCTACTGTTACATTAATTAATAATGTTATCACCCATCTGTCTACGATACGTCTCCATTACAATTTGTCATAGTCGACAGAGCGATGGTAAAGCAAACAGTTCGTTCCATACTCTATGGTAAACAAGGACGAGCAAATAAAGTGACAAGGATTTTTTCCCGACCAAATAATTGTGGTGTTAAATATAAATATCTGAGATTGAAAAAGTAGAAAATTATTCTATTGCTTTATGTAATATTTAACTGCAAACATTACGAAAAATATAATATTTGTTTTGGCATGGGGGAACAGTCACATGTTTTCTTGCAAATTGGTCTTTAAATTAGTAAAGGATTTATCAATATTGATCTAAATTAACCATAGTATAAGTGTATATGAATATAATTTACCAATTTTTGTGTAAATTAATATAAAGCCATTTTATATCATAAAATCAGTTAAAATAACTACAAATAATTATATAATTTTGCAGAGTTCTAGATATTTACCGTCGATAAATAATACAATTAAAGTATTGTTTTATAAATTAATTTATGCTTTCTCATACATTGGTAGCAGTTTTTGTTTTAGTGCCTGAAACCAGGGATAAAACGACCTTTTTAATGAAACCTAGCTAGATCGAATAAGACAAAATCGACATTGCATAGGAATTCAACCGTTCACAAAATCCAAATAGATTCATTGCTATTCGGTTTAAATATAGACCAGCCTATCTAATTGGTGCCCCAGAACGACCAACAACGTCTTGTTGGTCTCCAATATTTGAGTACGTCTTAAATCACATTACCCAATGTAACAAGCGGCCAGGTATGTTTGTGAACTGATAAAATTTAGTTTGGCCTGATTATATTCAAGTCATGTGTCTCCTACGAACAACGGTAGACACATATAAACAAAATAGGAGTGTGGCTGTAGAGTCAAGTCTACTTACCTACCCAATATAGTCTCATGTCTAACTTCCATAGCCGTTACAGACTAATATTATATTATTATAAATGACGATATTTCTCCTTTATACTTATTCAATAAATAAAAAACAGTTTTCCAAGAGTCAACCCATTTACTCTTTCTCAAAAACTCAATGAATGACACATAAAAATATAACAGCCACAATGCTTTTTCATATTAATGACCAACTCTATGAAGAAGGTTGTATTAAAAACATTGTAACAGTCGACCATCCTGACAACATTTGCGACCCCGCAAATCTCATAAACTGACTCCTGGGAATGAATCTACCACCGATTCGGAATGCTGATTGTACTGAGAAGAATCGGCAAGAAACTCAATACATGCTCTTTTGATCTGTAAAAGAAAACCGCACATGCCATGACATGACAACCTTTGAGATATCTATAGCTTTATATTTTAATTTTATCGTTAATAGGAGCAAAATAAATGATATATGAAAAGTGAGCTTGAAGAACAGTTGCAATTACAAATATTTTTTCATTTCAAATATAAGTGTTTTAAAAACTTCATTGATTTCCCTAAAAGGACATAAAGATGTTATTAATAATAACTTCTTAACCTCAACCATCTTAATGATAAACTGAGAGACGAAGTCTCAATCTGCAAACACAAATATAAAGCTAATTAAAAAGTTTCAAACTGAATTATGAGAGGGGACTCGATAGACTTCGTACCAAGATTGTAGCGAAAATTTAATCAAAGTGGGTGTCATCGTCAAACCCGGAATGTTATACCGGGAAGCTAAGCAAAGTGACTCGCTTTGCTACCAGCGAGCGTTAGTATAACGTGACAAAGTTTCGTGGTAGGAAGGCAAATGTTTACTTGAAACAGTTGCGGCAAACATCGCTCGCACTTGGAGAATTCCAAATTTAAATTACATATTCATAACAGGCGCCGAGGATCTGTTCATTTCGTAAATCCCAGCGGAGACCGTTAGTATTTGGTACCAGGATGTAGCAATGTTTCGGTTGTACATTACTATGACTTTACGTTTTACGTTACTTTACTTTACTTTACGTTTGACAGCGAAAAATGGTGATTGTATTCAAAGTAAATTAAAAAAAAATTTTAGAGCCCGAAAACAGGGATAAAACGACATTTTTTTAAAATAAAACTTATCTAGAATGTCAGGAAAATCGTTGGAGCCGATTCCGAGATTCCGAAAATATATATATATATATATATATATATATATATATATATATATATATATATATATATATATATATATATATATATATATACAAGATTAACTTACTTAATCAAAGTTATCAAACTTAATTTTAAACAAAGCTAGTTCGTCGGCATTAAATGAGTTCTGATTTAGTTCTACAACAAGTAAGTAGTAAGTAGAGTAAAATGAAATAAACAACTAGGTACTAGTTTCAAAAATTTATATGTCAGTTATATTATAAGACAGAAATAAAACAAAGTAAAAAACAAAAACACTATTCTATAAACAACGCACAAATATAAAAGCATTTTAGAGATATTTACACTGAAGTCAAAGATAGGAACAGTAATATTTATATACAATAATAACATAATAAAGCTGATCTAACATGCGAGTTACTGATATGTTTAAAATATATATAAGAAAGTAATAAATATTTGGATCGCACGGGACTATTAATCCAAGTCAAAGCTTGGGCGACAAAGGCAAGTCAGCTCATAAAATTTATAGGCGATCGAATAAGATAATATGGTCGACGTTAAGAGCAGCTTAGACAGTTTGAAAATTTAAATGTGAAGTAAGTTTTGCGAGATTGTGCAGTATAAATCAGTGTGAGACGCGGATGGCGGGCGCGGGCGCGGCCTCTACGTCAGCTCACGGCAATAAATCGGAGATTCCCTCGGGCTTCTTCACCTCTCTTCATCTTCATGTATACGCCTCTGTGTACTCAAGTACGGAGCTCATTCCTGACATTTAGTTTTCTTATTGATTATATTCATCTATGAATATTGCATTCTATTGTAATTTACTCTTAGCAACACGCATCAATAGCATTACAAATTATTGTACCTAAATAATTGTTTTTTTGGAGATAATAAGCATGCTTAATAAATCTTTGAAATAAATATTAAATAATTGTAATAATAAAATTGTTTTTCTATTACCTTAAATCTTTTCTTAAATAATTTATAGAAGCAGGCGTTACCTTGCGAAATTCCATAGCACAAAAGTTACAATAAAATTATTTTGTGTAATCCTCGTTTGTGAATCTATGTATAAAGCAGGCAATATTCACATACCTTATACATGCAGGACAAGTCACGACACGTATCACAGAACGCTGCCACCACCAACACTTCACACAAGCTCTACACACACTCACTACCACAATTTCTAAGATCGTTTCGCCACGAAACCGTAGTATCATTAGGAGGATAGGTTCCACAACAAAATCATATTGCGATTCATACTCTAGTTTTGTATCACTTAAAACCATGTATAGTATTCCATGAAAACCAACCTTCTCATCCAACGGTCAGGTTAAACCATTAAGGTTCTTATTAGATTAATAGTTAATTCTTATAAATACGAAAGACGTACTAAAATTTGATAATAAATTTTTAAGTGGCTCTCGTCCATCTGTCAGTTCGTAGCATTCAAGGTATTTTCCGCCCACTTCGCCTAATTCTTTTTCACGCTACATTTCAAGAATCTTATTTTTGTAATTACAAAAATGTCTAGTACGCCGACGTTATCCTTAATTGCTGGACATAAAAATTCCATTTAAATTTCCCTTTTAACGATCAAGGAGTCTGTCTAATTGTTATAATACACTCGTTTACGTTTTTTTATTGCCGGTACAATAATTAGAACATAACGGTACGTCGCCTTTTTAAGAAAGGCCGTAATTAAACTTTAGTTGCAGAAAGTAATACAATATTGTAAGATAAGGGGGTATCCTTGCCGACGGGGTGAGAGGCGTGGGACGATTATTTAAGAAATCGAAAGAAAAGCAATTTACTGCTTATAAAGTAAAAAATCGAGCCGTAACCTGGGGTCAAGAGAAATAAAAATGTTCATGAATATTCAACATAGTACTATAAAAATTTTGAAAATTTCATTATTTTTAAATTCTAATGTTCTAAATTAAGATAACAAACGCTGGCTTGTATAATCCAACTCGGATGGGCAGCGTTTGGGAAGCTACGCGAGATCTTTTCGTCCAAAATACCTCAGTGCTTGAAGACCAAAATCTTCGAACAGTGCGTGTTGCCAGTGATGACCTACGGATCTGAAACGTGGTCGCTGACTATGGGCCTCATAAGAAGGCTCAGAGTCGCACAGCGGGCGATGGAGCGAGCTATCTCTACGTGATCAAATCAGAAATGAGGAGATCCGTAGAAGAACCAGAGTTACCGACATAGCTCAGCGTGTCGCGAAGCTGAAGTGGCGATGGGTGGGGCACATAGTGCGTAGAACCGATGGACGTTGGGGTCTCAAGGTGTTGGAATGTAGACCCCGCACCGGAAAACGCAGTGTCGGTAGACCCCCCACGAGATGGACTGACGACCTGAAAAAGGTCATGGGGAGCCGCTGGGTCCAAGCGGCACAAGATCGTGTGGTATGGAGATCCCGTGAAGAGACCTATGTCCAGCAGTGGACGTCCATCGGTTGACAAAGAAGAAGAAGAAGATGGCCTCAGGCAAGGCAAAGTTTTTAAGATGGTGAGTGTCATCTGTTGAAAGTAAACATTATTATTTACTTAAATTTTGGCATAATCCTACGGCACATCGGTAAGAAAGAGGGTGGTCTATTATAGTCCACCGAATACAACACGACGAGTCAACTTACTTTAGTCGCCTTTTACGACATGTCGATAAGAAATGAGGTTGGTCTATTCTACTCAGCCGGACACCACACGGCGGATCAACTTACCTTAGTCACCTTTTACGACACCTCGGTAAGATATTAGAGTGATCTATTTTACTCAGACAGATACTACACGGAAACTCATATTAGTTAATTCACAAATTAGTCACAAATTAGCACTTTATGACGTTTATAAATAATAGTTATAAAATAAAAATTACAGTCTTGACATCATTTTGACCTTATATTAACAGTATTAAATAACAACAATAAGGAACTAATTATTTCTTGCTCAAAATATGTCTATCAGAACGCACCTAATTAAAGCTAAATTGTTTCAAAACAAAATCTTCTCGTACTCAGGATGTTGCTTATTTGAGGTGTTCAACCCAAAAATAGATTAATCTACAAAGTTACTCTATTATAAGTTGTTAGGCGAGTTAAAGTGAAATTGGTTTAAGTCGACAAATTCCGCTCGTAGTTCGACGACGCGAGCTTTAGCTAACTTCAGTAAGACAGTTTCCCATGACAGCTACGAGACTGTTCTTAAATAATACATTAGATTTGTATTCGTGTACTTTAATGTACGAAATAAGATATTTCTGATTTAAATATTAACTATGTTGTCTGGACAAGGCCGCTTATGAAATTTTTCATAAGCGGTGAAATTTTTCAAATTTTATCTTATTTTAATAGAGCACCGTTGATCTCAAGTCTCGTACCTTTATTTATAAGCTAACTAACTGGACAAGCAAAACAGTAATAAAATCACGACTGAAGTAAAGAAATTAATTTCTTTTAATTTTTTATGCATTTCGTATGAGAAATTACAAATACATTTTATATTCAAATTCGATGAGTATTTTTGTTAGTTATTCTTTCATCCGTCAGATATTTAAGTGATTTTTATTAAAGAGGCTGGAGAGTGATATTTTCTTCTCGGCAATGAAGTCCGCACAGACTTAGTAAATATTTTAAATACCAAACTAAAGATTTTTGTAAGAGGAATTATTTACAATTACATTTACCAACTTGACTAGCCTATTAGCTCTCATATCTCGATGGCCAACATTTTCTATAAACAATTTATTAGTTCTTCCTGTTTACGAGTGTTTATGTATTTGAGAATATATTTAAAATTATATATGTATATATTTTTCAGTTGTCAATCACCCATGACACAAGTATTAAGTTACTTTCTTTTGGGACAGACGATCTTGTGTGTTTTTTTCATATAGTATTTATATATGTATTCTACTTACAAGTACAAAAGTAATAATAAAATTATTTTGCTATAATCCGCGATGAAGTAAAATAGAAAATATATGTAGAGCTAAATGTAGAGTGGAATAGAGAGAGTCCACTCTACATTTAGCATTTTATGTATTTAATATTTTACTTCATCGCGGATTATAGCAAAATAATTTTATTATTATTTCCTTTTTTTTATTATGGATCTCCGCAAGTAATGCTTAAATCTATAAATTACTTACTGACAAGTAGGTATAATTAATTATCTTTTTGTTTTATACAAAACTAATTTTAAAAGTTGGACCACGTGTTCTTTACCGTTTTTAAATATCACTGTGACTAAGTGTTCCAAATTGAACAAAATAGCGCATATGAGCTTATTATCTTCACACATTATTCCACACTTGTATTGACGTCGAAAATAAACTGCGTAGCGAAAAATTGCAATGATGAGATAGGGTGCATTCTGTCACAGTTGGGGTGTTAGGGTCGTGACCCAGAGTCAAATATTTGGGTGTCTGCCCCACTATCTATTCACATACGAAACGCATCCCTTCGAATTATAACAAAAAATTAAAACATTAAATATTGCACACACTATTTTGAATTGGCTTACTTTTACAGTACAGGTATTTGGACATCATTTCCAACGGTCTTACAAAAAAACTTTTTAGATTTTCTTCGACGTAAGAAAAACCATACTGCTTAACATTTTAGACTCAATCGCCAACTCAATCACAAGTTGTATTGAAACGGTTACCAAAAAGTTCAAACTTGGGTGCATTACATATTATACGTTAGGTACGAGTAAAATCAAATACACTACGTAATCGAAAGGAAAACAACTATTATAAGTAATTAAATATAATCAATCTATAATATATGAAAAAAGAAGTCTATATAATGATGAATGATGTAAGATTTCGGAACACATACGGAATTAGTAAAAGCTCGTCTAACATCTTTTTATGGTATTCCAAGTTTCCGCTTTTCAACCATAATAGAAGCATTATGAGGAATATAATCTTTTAAACAATATTGCGAAGGTGTGATTTATAAGAAACCAGGGTAAATACCATTATGTGTGGTACCTATAGGTTTTTTTTCGTTACAATTCAACAATGTAATTTAGTCATTACCTTTATAATCAGGAAAAACCGAACATGACGAATTTCTACTATATTTATTGTTTATGAATGTATACACGTATCCTCAAGAAATTGCAGTTTAGTAAAGCTTAACCTCAACGGCTTGTTATTTCCGTTTTAGGCCGTGTGTTCACTCGCGATTTAGTTAAAGAATAATATATTACTCCTGTACGCATTCTGATACAAAGCTGTGTGAACTGTCTTTTGCAATAGTGTTAATGTCCGTTTTAACACCTTGGTTGATTGCCTCTTCAGGTGACAAGAGGGCTGGCTCCTTTTTCGCACAAAGAATCAGCTTAGCGATTCAGCGCGGAACGCTGCCAGCATTCTTGGTACCATTCCACGCGGGCATGATTTGTATAGTCCTAGCGTGTAAGTAATTTAAGATAGATATAATTTTTGCTGTAAATAAATATTTATAACTATAAGTCGGTTGAGAAAGATTGTTTGTTACAAAATTAGAACCAACTGTTTATCTGAAACATCATACAAATCAATCAAACAGCCATAAGCAACACCATAAAATGAAAGTTTCCCATGACGGTAAATCATTAATTTATTTGATTTCTCCATTAAAAATTCCATCATCTTAGAATATACATTTACATATAACATCTATAACGATAAGTGCAGAAGCAAATAAAAGAACCGGATAGAGATGCAGTATTTATCGTGACGACACCGTTTTCAATTATGCAGCAAAATATACATTTTTGATTACCTAGCCTATCCAACCCGGCTTCTCACGGGTAATTTATAGATATTATAAAACAAAGTCCCCAAAATCTGTCTGTATGTGATCGATTTTCTTAAAATCAACTGAAAGGATTTTTGAGCGGTTTTTACTTAAAGATAGTGCATTTCAATAGGAAAGTTTTAAACTATTAACTTTAAACAGAAACTATTAACTTAATAGTAAATTACATTAGAACCTTATACATATAATGTCAATAATATATATAGTAAAGTCGAGTATAATGTCAATAAAGAATCATAAATTAGTAATTACTAATAACTCTTATATTATACTAATTTCAATAATTGGAATCTAAGACAATTTTAATTCAGTAATATTATATTATATTTAAAAGTAATTTTAAAAAAATTACTTTGACTGAACTCACTGACTTTTATTTGTTACAGATTTGCACTTACTGCTATAACACCGGATCATAAGTGTCGCCACACCCGAGCTTTCAAAATCAAAAATTTATATATTCAAGGAAACCCTAAGTACAGGATACGTTATTGATGGCTAAGATATAATGAACTTGATCGCAGTAACCAAATGTTCACAAAAACTAAATTCACTAACGTACCGTATAAATTTTCAATATAATAAAATCAATAAAACCTAAGGGATTAACTCCGGATCAGGCCCTAATGTTTATGAATTGTATAAATTACCGTTTAAAATTTCCGCTCAATCATTTGTAGCTAATAAAAATTCCGCCAGTGTTCCTCGTAACGCTGCGTCAACCTATCAATCAGTTTAAAAATTCCCTGTTGATCCCCTTAATTTAATCAAAAGGTCGCTTTAGCTGGTCATGGGTAAGAAAAAACAAGATGACGTCACTTGCGATCTGGTAATATAAAATTTTCAACGGCACGATGAACGGGCGGAAGGCGGGGCGCTTCGTAATATCCTAGTCGAGCTAGTAGGCAATAAATTACAATTTCACGTATACAAAACTCCTCTAAATCATGAAGCGAATAATCACAAACTTGATATACCTACCTACTTTTTGTAAAAACTGAGATATTATAACAAGTAAAAAAGGAAATTTGGTAGGAATTTTGGTGGACAACTATTTTGGTAAAAACAATTTACATACGCCAAAATTATAATGGGTATATTTATCGGAGATATGTACAGAACTAAATATTTCTCAACCTAGTCAATTAGTTCAATTAGTCATATAGATCTGAATCTTGGTCGCTAACTACAGGGCTCATAAGAAAGCTTAGTCTCTATGAGAGATGGAAAGTGAGAAATGAGGAGTTTCGTAGAACCAAAATGGCTGAGATAGCTTAAGGAGTTACGAAGCCGAAATAGTGACGGACGAGATACATATTCGTAGTTCGAAGGACCGATGTACGTCTTTAGAGTCTCGAGAAGTTGCGATCCTGCATTGGAAAACATAGTGTTAGTTGTTCACCCATTATGAGAAAGGACGACTAGAGATACCTGGTTCCAAAACCGAAAATCTATCCTATATAAACTTTTATCCTCAGGCTATTTTTAGTCGAACTTAAATACTCATGTATACATAAACAGACGCTTATGAATACAGTAATTCTTGTAGTAAAATAATTTTTATAAATTAAAAATATTTGTGAACTATGTCGCCGTAATCTATATACATATATATATATATATATATATATATATATATATATATATATATATATATATATATATATATTATTATATATATAATATATATATATATATATATATTTTCGAATTGACTATATGCTGTTAGCCCTAACGGCTTATACAGCATCACCAAGTGGGACGGGCGAGCGCAGAAGCATCGCCGAAATTGCGAAATGCGGAGAGTAAAGCGCGGAAGCTGTACTGGCGTCGGGAAACGTCGCCTAAGGGTGCCTCCTGTGAGACATGTATGTATGGTCCTTGTAGACTGCTGGACCGATATTAATGTAATTTTCAGACAATCTTTGCAGTTTGGTGGAGATCGAGCATTTTTTAACTGTCAATGACAGTTTTGTTTCAAAAGCCGTGTGATATCCGGCTAAGTATTATAGACCACCCTCATATATTACCGAGGTGTCGTAAAAGGTGACTAAGGTAAGTTGACCCACCGTGTGGTATCCGGCTGGGTAGAATAGATCAACCTTATTTCTTACCGAGGTGTCGTAAAAGGTGACTAAAGTAAATTGACGCACCGTTTTGTATCCGGTTTAGTAGAATAAACCACCCTCTTTCTTACCAAGGTGTTGTAAAATACGACAAAGGTAAGTTGACGTCAGGTAGGCGGCCGGTCGTAAAAACGCAGCCAAATCATGTGACAGAATGTTTATAACATGTCGTGCCGACCCCACTTGGAGTGGAATAAGGGCAGGAGAATGATGATGACAGTTTTGTGTCGAGAGGTATTCGAAACCAGACTGAGTCATAGCAACGCGTTGTCGTATCGCTAATAATATATATAGAGATAATCTTGGCTACATAACTAATCTGTTTTCGTTTAAAGCACAGAATGTGTTAAATAAGAAAAGATTGATACTAATTATATTACAGATACGAGTTCAATTGACCCCAATCGGGTGTACGTTGCCCCCTAGGTCCGCACCCCGTGGGATGTAATAAAATTTGCATACTTTTAATCAAGGACCGTGTCGCGGAGAAGTTTGCCAATAACGGACCGCCGTGATCGATCTCGTGCCAGCTTGTCGTCGCATTACAATGCTGTTTGTTGTGCAAACGCCGCGACACGATGATAATGTTCTATCATAAAACAACTGACACGTTAAAAAAGCCTAGTAATTTGGTACTAAGTTGAGAATTGTCTTATGTTCAGATATTGTTGAAAATTGTGTCCGCCGTGTGGTATCCGGCTGAATAGAATAGACCACCCCCATTTCTTACCGAGGTGTCGTATAAGGCGGCTAAGGTAAGTGCACTGCATTTCGAGTATCAACAACCTTTCAAAAACAGGACAATAAAGTAAATAAAAAATAATTCTTCGAAAAATAACTTTTTTGCAAATGCTAATTATTTATTAATCTGAAATAACAATAACGAAAATTGATTATGATATGTCTGATATCAGATGCCATTATAACAGAATCATGAAAAAATATTTTTTACATGTGGGCGTGCGTGTGTTTGCGTTGTGTGCGTGGTTGTATGTGTGGTTAAGTGTTTGTGGGTTTGGGTGTACGCTAATTGTTTAACAGCTTTACGATTAAATCGCATAGACGTCTTGCAGCTTTGATTATCTTGAATTTACAGTAGAGAATACGTGTGCTGCTTGTATACTGTGTTAGTGGTGGTGATGATCGTGGTACGTGCGGTTTCCAAACCTACTTGTACCTACTAGTATGAGAAAGGATTGTGGTTCCTACGCTTAGCATTTCAGTTTAACGCGGATTATAGCAAAATAATTCTATAACTATTTTGGACTATCTAACACATTAATCGATCGAGTCACATTTCTATAGCTATAAAATTAGATATATACAGTCTATGTTTATGAATGAAATTAATTAGAATGTTATCTATCATCCTCTTTTTTAATATAGCAGTATTTTAATTCTTATAGATGAATACTTTAGCAAAATTAACAGCATAAACAATAAAAAGGCTATAATTTATACACTCTGCGAATAAAGTGGCAGAAAAGTAAAACATAAATATTGCAAAAGGAATCCTGCGGCGCTATAAATTAGCCGGCATCTAATATAAAACGACAAAACGGCTAGAGAGCAGCATCAAGCCCCCCGTCCGCCACCCGCCTGTCCATCTCCGCTCCGCATTAATCGTGTTTAGTAAGCGGATATTGGCGGCGGAAATTCAAATGCAATCAAATGAAAATAGAATTTGTAAAAAAGCAAAGACAACAAACCGACAGGCGTCAGTCTAGCGAGCGCTCCCCGCCCGCCCCTCCGCCCGCCGTGCTGACCGTACTTACACGATTTTAAATTGTACATATCTGAAATTCCGATCTGTCGCGCACCCACCCCGCTCTATGAAATGAAACGAAATAAAACTAGGACGACACGGCGCGCCCGGAAAAAATCAAAATCGAAATTAAAAATAAAAGGATTTCCAGTCGCGAGCGAGGGAGGCGGATATTGCAATGTTTGTGGCCGTCATTCAATGCAGTCCGCAATAAAAACATGCACTGAGCGTCTACATATAAATATGTACGATACGATTGATTGGAATTGAATTTGTGGGGGCGGAGGGTGGTGCAGATATCGAAGGTGAACGCTAAGACTGTAATCGGTTTTGCCCGGGGCCGTACCGCACCGGTCACAATTAAACTTTGTTTGTACATGTGTCGCTGGAGATTAGCCACAATGCTCTTTTTAAGTAGACCGGCAACAGTCCCACATGCAATTTAAGATACTGAAACACAAATTTAGAACTACACTCTTTATTATTGTGAACGCCGTG
Source organism: Morpho achilles (assembly GCA_947086495.1). Lineage (NCBI taxonomy): Eukaryota > Metazoa > Arthropoda > Insecta > Lepidoptera > Nymphalidae > Morpho > Morpho achilles. The sequence goes on along the minus strand of CAMTZB010000007.1, from coordinate 10,878,993 downwards.
AGGTATCCGGCTGAATAGAATAGTACCACCCTCATTTCTTACCGAGGTGTCGTAAAAGGCGACTAAGGTAAGTCGACCCGCCGTGTGGTATCCGGCTGAGTAGAATAGACCACCCTCATTTCTTACCGAGGTGTCGTAAAAGGCGACTAAGGTAAGTTGACCCGCCGTGTGGTATCCGGTTGAGTAAAATAGACCACCCTCTTTCTTACCGAGGAGTCGTAAAATACGACTTAGGTATGTTGACGTCAGGCAGGCGGCCGGTCGTAAAATACGTAGCCAAATCATATGACAACATGTTTGTAACATGTTGTGCCGACCCCACTTAGAGTGGGATAAGGGCAGGAGGATGATGACTCTCTATATTTGTGAACATAATTTGAGAACTATAAGCTAACCATTTCGGTATATATTTGCAAAAAATGTTATCAGATTTATAAATTAAACAATTTGAAATAACGTTATAAAAAAAGAAGTTAAATTAGCGACAATTTTAAATAAGCTTATATGGAACAACATATTTAAAACATGTTGTGCCGACCCCACTTGGAGTGGGATAAGGGCGGGAAAACGATGATCATAAATATATTTATATATAATATTTGCATAAACAAAATAGACTAGAAAGAAGAAACTAAAAGAATTAAGTTTCCAATGAAGTTACGTTAATTAAATTTTAAGATGAATTGTTCAAGCTATGACAATGAAATCTTCTTTAATGTTACTTACATTAAATGTAGAATTTGTCTTAAGAAGCTATTATTTAAATAGGTTTTTATATAAATCTTATTATACGTATGTTGTCTATAAATTGAACTGTCACAAACATTTTCATCAGTCCTTTATTGCAACATAAATGTCGTTATAGATAACTAACAATAAGATATTATGATTGTCATAAAAATTAAAATGTATAAAAGTTTTTCGAATTCTATGTAATCCGGTAACTGTATGAGTAAATAACTTAATGCTGCATAACTGTAGTGCAGCAAATCCATCCATCCATAAATAAAATGAATAATCCCCAAAATCCACAAATCTGTACAGATAGCGATAGGAGGTACGCTTAAAGATGTAAATGTAAGCAGCAGGGTAGCATCGCACGTCCATAAATCATCGGGAGGGGGCGCTGATTGCCTGCAATTATGGCATTAGCTTCGATGCCTAATTTTATATTGCAGTTACTTCCCCTAAGTAAGACTGTGTGTGGTCAAACGAACAGAAAATTTAATGTCTCATGTATCCACGTCCAAATAAGTATTAGAATTCAAATTGTGTAAAAATATTTGTATTTTAGTGTGAGATTATTCTTGTAAGTTTTAAGAAAAATTTTGCAATCACTATTGATAATCAAAATTCTACATATTTTTATTTTTTAGTAATACTACAAAAGTAACGACAAAATTATTTTGCTGTAATCCGCGATTTAAGAAAATTTATGCACAGAGCGTTCTCATACCTTATACATGCAAGGTAAGTAACCGTACATACCATCACCAGAACCACAATTATGCTAACTCAGACATTCTCAACGACCAGTTCGTCCCGCAATCGAAGCAACAACAGTAGACTATAGTCTTGAAACACAAGTTTTTTGCTGGCTCTTTTCGGGAAGTAACATTTACCAAACTAGCTATAGAGCTGACGATTCAAAAGCATTCTTTACGAGTTTAAATAAATATGTATTATTTAATGTGTATTGAATTAAAATTATAGCAAAATAATTATATAATTACTTTTGTACTATAGGATTGCGCTAACAATCGCCTACATCTACAAATGATTATAAGGATGTAACCGATCCATCACTCTTGGCATAACAACTACAAGCATGAAATCTTCGAGGGCAAGGAACAAAGATAAGTCCCGTTTAACTTCCGTTTCCAACTTATCGAATAATTTAACTGAACATTTATTTTTGCGCGCTCATCAATCAAGCGAACTCGCTCCACCGATAAGCCTCGCCTCGACGCCGAGAAATGACTAGGCATTACATAAATCCCCTCGGATGATGAAAAGTGAAGTCTAACAGATAAGAACCGACAAAAAGTTACGATGAGAAATGAATCGCGATTTATATTCGCGGGTAAGGCAGTCGTTCACGACGCTCGCTACTCAGCGAAGCAGACTCGCTACGAGTAGCATAGGTCTTATATCTCAAATTAAATTTCCTTTAACATCTCTCGTCGTAACTTTAAAGATTTACTATTCAACAACTTCAATACTTATGTGTTTGAAAAGGTTTCAATGTGTGTTGTTGTCCAACAATATTTAGTTGAAGGTTTGTAAATATCAAATGGTGGTGGTAACTTAAGTTAGTTAAGAAGGTGGTAACTTAAGGTGCTGGAATGGTTACTGGAAACGCGGTCTGTAGACCCCCTACGAGATGGACTGACGACCTCAAAAAGGTCGCGGGGAGCCTCTGGATCCAAACGGCACAACATCGTATTTTATATAGATTATGGGAAGAGACCTAAGTTCAACAGTGGACGTCTGTAAGTTGAGAAGAAGAAGAATAAATATCAAATCTAGAAATGTGATATTTACAAATCTACTTGTCATGGATACCACGATCTGTGCTAAGTTGGCGGTGGAGAGCCATTGTTTATAAAAACTAAAAATATTAGTCAATAAATGTTTCAGAAATGTAATTTTTTTTAAATTGATGTTTAGGAACATCATGTGAGAATAAGCTTTAGACATGATCAAATTTCACCGGAATTATCCTAAACGGTACTAACGGATTGCTTCGTGCTTATATTAAAAAAAGTGTACAAAAACCTTGGTTTAATCGAAACTTTTCTCCCGGCGCCCATTATTAAGATAAACAGTACAATACATAAGCCTATCTCGACGTTTATTTTATCACGGGTTCACATCACGCGCCGCTATTCCCTGTTATGATACGGCCCGTACCTGAAGCTGAAAGAAAAGCCATAAACCTGTTCGAAGCGTTTCTTCCGGCGCGCCGGAGCGTCGCGTACGCGCGCCGACTGGCAAGCAGCTCCTCGTCCCGCGCACCCCTCGTTCTTTCCCCCGTGCACCCCACATCTGCCGACCATATTTTCCACTTTATGTGTGACAGTTGAGGTAATATCGAGACTCTCTCCGGTCTCTGATTGGACGAAAAATACACATTAAAGGAACCTACCGGTCGTGTGCGAGCGATTCGAAACTGTATTCCCGTGGAAAATGTCGGAAAATATTGTATTATGGGGGTGGAAAATTGCCACCCACCCTCCCGCTCGCTCGACTCGGCAAAAACTGTCGAGTATTTGTTTTTGATGAAAACGATTTATTATTCTACGTGGGTTGGAGGCAATAAAGATAAGCCAGCGAGGTGGCGGAGCCTTATTACGGCTAACCCTCGCCTTTGTTTCCTTATAAAGAATAATAAATGAGGCCGCCACGCTTATATACAAGTTTCTTAATTATTTATTTATGTGAAAGCATTGTTAATATTTGTTATACAAGTTTAATAATGTTAATTTTCAAATTGCTACGCTCAGTCACGATGTTTCTTTGTTCTCAAATTAAATTCTAGGTAAGTTGTGAGGTATTGCACAAACTTTAATAAAAGCTAGATTTAAGAATAACTATATTATATATATGTAATTGTTTTATAACTCAACTGCTGTAAAAAGTATCCATTCTGCGTTCTAATAACCATACGTGTAAAACGACATATAATGGGTGAAGTGTCTATATATAGATTTAAAATCAAAAAAATTGTATTTCACTAATACTTAAAGAAAACTGGTAAAGTTATAGCTTTATTTTTATCTTCTATAGATGTTTTTGTATCATAATTAGCACAATTGGGAGCTAAGCCCATTACATCCTTACAATCAAGAATGACTAATCTTCGCTCAATCGGTTCGCTCAATTTAATGTTCATGCATCATAGTGTGTTTGCTATATTTATTTGATTACCATCACACTCACCCGAAAGAGATATAGAATTTCCTCTCAAGGAACTTGAAATTGTATGATTGTTCGATCTTATCAATAAAAAGTAATCAACCAAATTTGGTACAATTAATAACTTATTAGTAAGAACAGCGAATATTTATAAATCAAAGTACCTCAGAACCTCAAAGTTAGTTAAAAATCATCTAACTAAGTTTATTTTCAAAATTATTGTGATCAAAATAACTTGCTACCATAGTATCTTCTATTTCAAAACAACGATGTACGCAAAGTACTTGTTAACAAAATATTAAGGTATAATTCTACAATATCAATAACCTCATTTCTTAACCGAGGTGTCGTAAAAGGCGACTAAGGTTAATTGACCCACCGTGTGGTATCCGGCTTAGTAGAATAGACCATCCTTTTCTTACCGAGGTGTCGTAAAATACGACTGAGGTAACATAACTTCAGGCAGGCGGCCGGTCGTAAAACTCAACCAAATCATGTGACAGCATGTTTATAACATGTTGTGCCGACCCCACTTAGAGTGGGATAAGAGCAGGAAGATGGTAATTCTACAATGTCAATATAAATATATATATCAGTTATTTGTATAATTATAGACCCCATGAGGCGACAAATCAAGGCCCCCTGCGGGTCGCACGCGTCGCTTATTGCGCCTCATAATATTTAAGACACGGTCGTTGTTGACAGATTTTTTGGACATTTTTATCATCTGCCGCGGTTGATTATGGGTCTGTCACAATAAAAGTCATAATTGATTGCTATATGATTTTTATTTTTGACATTTTATCCCAGAACTGCTACCCCATTAATTAAATACTTTATAATATTAATAAATAAAACTTTTTTTTAATATTCAGCATTTTTTGTAATATTATACTTAATTATCTAAGTACGTAAGTAAGATTTAAGTACTATACTTAAATCTTACTTACGTACTTAATCTTAGTGCTTAATACTTACTTGGTACTTAATGTTATAGTAGTACTATAGTAGTAGTATTACATATATAAGTATAAATTAATGGTTACTAAGTAAATTTACGGAGTTCATTAAAATGAAATATTAATTATATCCTGAACATTATAGTTATTTCACTTAACCTAATATTTGGTAGAATTAATGAAAAATTTATATCCCAGATTCGAGACTCCATAACAACCTTTTTAATCAATTTGTCGAGATAAAGTCGATTTCGCTGTCGCTCACAAAACTAATTAAAATTTTCAATTTGATAAATAATACGTTGCAATCCATTAATGTAATACAAATTTGTAGAAACAAATTGGTTGCAACGCGCTCGTGTGCGTGTCTCGGCGACGTTTAAAAATTTAAATATCGGTAGTCAACCCCTCCTGACTTAATTGAACGCACTTTTGAAAAATGTTTTTTTACAAAATTACATTTTTATTAACCACTTGCTGCATTAACTTTCTTAACTTTGGAGCCACACCGGGAAACGCACGTAAATTTAAGGAAATTTAAAAATGTGCTTGCCAAACATTTGATCGAGCCAAAATAAAAATGACTTATTCCTTAATGGAACTACTTGGCTATCACGGCTGCAAACTACCTTAATAAACACAATTAGTTTTCTTTACATAGCAGTATTAGTAATATCTACTATTATAAAATTAATTTTACCATGATCTTTCGTACCCGTAAATAAGCGAACGCGGCAAAGTTAACTCGTACTATTCAACCATACATTCATTGAGCCACGACGGAACAGCACCCTCGCCATAGACAGAGAGGGACACCAAACCGCTAACAATACAGTGCAAAAGGGTGGCAAGATACTTAACAGGGCATAACTCATAAATAAAATACAATATGGTGAGCAAAACATTGAATTATGCTGGTATTATGTCACATTTGGCCTTTGTGAATTAGTCAAAGCATATCGAGGGGAGAAATTTGGGTGTTTGTCACTGTTGTTAGTGAGCGATACTGAGAACTGATTTATCACTTCTGTATTAGTTGCAATAAATGTATTCATAAATAAATTTTTTGCTATTGCTATGCTATTGTCTTTGGTCAAAACTAAGTACGTAGTCTGAACAGAAAGCAAATTGCGCTCGATCTGAATCTACCGATATATATTACAGTATGAAATTACTTGAGTATATCGAAAACACTTCAATTTACAAACAAAATGCTCACTCCGCTTTGCGATAAAGGGGAAGCTGAGGCTCCCGATTCAGCGAAATCATAGAAAAGCACATAAATTGGCGCGCATTAACATTTCCTTTATCCTACGTGTCGGCATATGACGGGGGCGCAGGCTGCTGCCGCCCGGGGCCGCCCAAGACAATAAATTTACATATTTCACCCCTCAAACAGACCTTTTTTGCCATTCCACAGAATTACGCACATATGGGAATATTCTGTTGAATATATCAGCAGTAAGGAGATATACTCTCAGAATAAAATTATCGCAACCGACACATTTACGGATGAGATGCGGCAATAAAACGGAATGGAAAAGTGAAATTATTTTTTTGTAACATTTTTAACAAATATTAAGTATGTCGTTTTAATATTCCTACCTTCATTGGTTCTATATTTACATATAACAAAAATTTAATATATTATACTCATATTGTATACTACACAGAGTTCGCAAACAATTTTTTGACCTTAATACTGGCGCCGGAAGTTTCTGAATCCAAAGAGCACAAAAAAGTATAGCTCAAAAAGTAATTGAAGAAACATGTGCAACAGTTAAAGAAGGAGTATTCTACATATAAAGACATTTAAAAAAACATTACGTACATGTACAATTTAATACTGCTACGTACAAATATGAACCTGTTATATCTAATACCGCTTCAATGTTTAACGGTGTAGCCTAGAATTTAACATAATAACCTCGACTTGTTGTTAGTTCATTCACTAGATCGTGCAAACCCAACCTTTTATTAAATAACTTAAGAAAAATATATTTAGTCATAGAACGTTCCAAATGGAAGCGATGAATGAATTATTGGACCTTAGAGATGCCAAATTTAAAGATATAAAAGCGCAAAGCAATTCGAACGTTTAACCAATATAGTCATGAATTCACAAGCGTGACAAACATTTGAAATCCTTGTGTAATATTTAATGTATTTAACTTTATGAACGACGATTAAGAATACCAAGGTTTGAAAAGTTAAAAAAAAAAGAATTTTTAAAGGTTTTTTGACATCTATTTTAATAGAAATTTCAATAAATGCTTAATAACTTAATATGATATGAAGTAATTAACTATCTTTAGTGTAATATAAATGAACAAATACACACGGAATGTAATTTTGCGGTAGAAGCGAGGGTGCTTCAAAGGGTCAAATCAAAATCATTTTCACAGCCCAGTGGAGCGGTGTATGTACAGTCAAACGAACAGTACCTTATAGGGAATGAGTCCCGTATAAGCTCCGTGGTCGCTTGTATGATCGTTTATTTGGCACAATAATTTATGTAGGAAATTTATCTGCGTATTCTCAACAATTATCGTGATTTAAGTATAAATTTACTACGGATATGTCTACTACGAATAAAAGATAAAGCACGTTTTCCCAGTCTGTCTCAAGTATTAATCTCAGACGCTCACATTACACTAATGACACCGAACCAGTAAGTCTCTGATAACCGACTAATCATGATATAAACATCTTTTGAGCCGCTGACTGGTACTGTTGCAGGAACTAATTCAATGTACAAGGTGTCCTTTTTTCTGGAAATGTTATCGCTACTCCTAAGTTAACGTTTAATAAAGCCCGGTTCAACCATATTACAAACATACACCTTTGATCAAGAAAGGTTTGTGAAGGGATTATAATGATCATCGGATTTTGAACGCATCCTTCTTGTTTAACCATGCCAACCCATTTATTTTGGGTAAAAATAAAATCATTACCAAAATCTTCAGCCATGACAAAATATTCACTCAGACTAGATTAAAGTGTAATATTACCAAAAATTATGATCATGATCATTATAATAACTTTGATCATGAAGTATTTCTACCAGTTCTGGGATGATTGCAAATTTCTTAAATACAGGATAAATTTGTGCACTTTAAACTGAATAGATTAAGTAGCATTTTATCGGCTCCATCAATATTAACACCAATGCAAAATACTAGCGCATTATTTATGATACGTATAGCCAAAACAGAGAATTATATATATTACAATCATTAATTATTAATGTAATTTTGTTCGTTCGTTATAATTACGCTAAATACATTTCTTTTATCTATGGTTCCGCCACGTGGTTTCACCTGTCCTGTTATTAAATGAGTACAATTTAGTGAACCTAAAAGACCCTATTCTTTATTTATGATCACCAACAATTTTAGAGTGACGTCTATGTGGTTTGGATTTCATTAATCCTATGTTAATTATACGATTTTTGTTTCTAGTCGTGGCAATACCTGCGGCCGAAAAACTTGCTGGTTGACTGACCAATTAGCAGCAGTTCAGCTCCGTGGGTTGCGAGTTTGATTTCCGCCGAGGGCTAACATTTTCTTGGTTTCATTTTACATACAATTTGTTGGTTCTTCGAGTGTGTATTTAAACTTATATTAGTATGTATTTACTACTTGTTTGTCACCCATAACACAAGTATTACCTAAGATACTGTGAGTATGGACGGCGTATGTTATTGTAGGTGTATGTTATTGTCTTTAAAAAAAGACGTGCAACTTGCTTGAAGTAGTATAAGGGTTCGCTACACCAAAACATAAATACTCTTAGACCCCAACGCCCGTTGGTTCATATTATGACACATCTATTTTCATTTCTTCTTCGCAGCATAAACTATATCAGTGAATATTATGCTTCTCGAAATATATACTCTTAGAATAGCCCGCATTATCTTTTTTAATTAACTTTATTGTGTTAAGCATGTGGATTGAATAGTCCCGTCAATCTTTGGAAAGAGAAGAAGATAAGCAAAGAAAATAGGAAGAACGTGAAAACGTAATCAGAGCATTCTTATGAGGCCCATAGTCAATGGCAAAACTTTTAATAGATAACTCAATAGAGGCAATTAAAAGTATAAGTAAAATGAATTCTCATTTGAAACACAATATGTGAATGGAATCAGCACTAGAGAGCCCAACGGCCGACACTAATACTCATTAGAATTACAAGCTGAAACGAAGCGGTCACCGTCGACCATACCGTGCGTCCAGCATGTACTGAGGATTTACTAGAATTCTAATAGGACTGTGCATTTCTGTCTCGAAATTTTAAAATACATACACATGATTGATACACATGATGAAATTATTGAATGAAATTACAAATACATATAAACTATGTCTTTGTAATTTAAAAATCATCATCTCCCTACCCTTATCCCACTCTAAGTGGAGTCGGCACAACATGTTGTCACATGATTTGGCTGCGTATTTTACGACCGGCCGCCTGCCTGCTATTAACTTACCTTAGTCGTATTTTACTACACCTCGGTAAGAAAGAGGGTAGTCTACTTTACTTAACCGGATACGTCACGGTGGGTCAACTTACCTTAGACGCTTTTTACGACACCTCGGTAAGAAATGAGGGTGGTCTATTCTATTCAGCCGGATACCACACGGCGTGTCTTTGTAATTTAAAAATATCCACTGAATATTGTACAACTGTGTTCAGCCATGCCATTAAAACAGTTGAATAAAACAAACAGGCACTGGTAAATTAACCTTCTTAAATAACATTCTTAGTAGATTATTGAAGATCAATCATAACATCATAAATGGTAATGATATGATCATAAACCTAAAAAAGAAGTAATATTCAATTAAATTCTGTTACTAAATTACTAATTCTTTCAAATTTGTAACATTTCAAAATAAATAGCATTGCAAAGCGTAGAAGATGATCAATGATGACGATTGCAATGATCTAATATTGCAAATTTATTTGGCTGGAATCTCTGTCCAGATATAACTACGATCTATAGGGCCTATAAGGCTTAAGCTGCATCAATATTATGAAAGCTTCATTAACGGGTTACCCTTACTATCTTCGGAAACGTGTAAAAAATATATTATATTATTATGCAAATAAAGTCGTGGGTACATACACCTTGTAATAAAAAAAACCTAAGTAAAAAAATAAACTCGTATCCTGATTCTTAGCGAGACAACTGAAGCCAATTTATTGCAACATTGCCAATATTATACACAATTTTTTAGTGTAAAATAATATTGTTATGTTTATTCAACTATTATGTGTCGAATGTACTTTTATGTTATAGAGTGCACTTCTAAAGCGCCTGATGTCGGCTCAATGGCTGCGGTTAGAGGCGATGTAGATGAGTTTACGGTAGGCGCTCGATACTATGGCGATAATCTTTCAGCAGCTCTGTGTAGATACTAGGCATAGTATCCGCTTCTAATTCTCTTTATATTCCTATATCGCATAACGCCCTTTTCTAAATACATTGGGATATCATTAATATGTAATATAATACGAGGCCAAAGCACTGTTAGAGTTAGCCAGTGTAATTGTAAAATAATATTTAATAGTCGTCGTACGGTGCGACATAATCTATAAAGATAAAGCTCCTTAATATTAGAAATAAAACAAAAAAAAACATTAATATGTGTATTATAAGTACATGTGCCTGGTTTAAGTTGTGTGAAATATTTTTAATATAAACAATAAGTAGTAGCTTTTATCAAAATTTTCTGTAAGTACTACTATAATTTATCTCCTTTAATAATATTAATAATTTTGTATTCGCCTTGAAAAGTGTTTTACCTAGAACTTGCCTTATGAAAACATGTATTAATAAGTATAAAACTGACTTGTCATAAGAAATAAAGAAATGTGGCTTCTTGCTGTGCGGTAAAAGTAAAGTCAAGTAGCCTTTTACTTTTCTAGTGCTCTGAAATGGCCATTCTTCTTCTTGGAGAGAAGAATTGAAATACCATATTGCCCTTCCCTTATTTTAAGTAACGTAGTGTATATTAACGGCCTATAACAGAATCGTCATATTGCTTTACCAGACTAGGTCTTTATATAAGTTTCACTTCTTGTGCAATAAAGTAGACAAAAAAAAAACATTCTAATAATTCCAATGCAATTACCAATTGTTTACAATTAAATAAAAGCACCACAAAATATCGTCGTCCATTTTCGAATTCAAAGGAACGCTCGGACATAAAGCGAAAAGAATGTCTAATATTATTTCCTCCGATTGTATCTTGGCGTGTAGCGAATGCTGGGAAATATCGCATTCTCTGCACGAATTCCACCACAATCGATAAGAGAGATGACCACTAGCCGCGGGAGGGGGGGGCCGAGCGGACGATAGGGAGACTGTTATTTGATTAGTCTTACTGAGAATGAGCTCGCCTTCACTTAATGGGGTGAGGGCTTGTAACTGGACCATGTGTAATTTTCTAAATACACTAAATATACACCAGGAAACAAAAGACTACAATTATCTCAACAGGAATTAGGGATTCTTTTTTTACCTATTCCCATTATTAGCCAAAATATACCCAATAATCGCCATCTAAAACAAAAGAAACATTTTCTCATCTAGAAACCTTAGAAAATAATCTTTATAAAACCAATTTTGGTATAAGATACAAATTTTCAATTCACGATACGATGTACAAGTCGTAAAATACGACTAAGGTAAGTTGACGTCAGTCAGGCGGCCGGTCGTAAAATACGTAGCCAAATCATATGACAACATGTTTGTAACATGTTGTGCCGAACCCACTTAGAGTGGAATAAGGGCAGGAGGATGATACAAAGATGTACAAAATTAAATACTTTGTTATACATTATTGAATATCCTTAGAAATTATTAATATATACATAATTAAAAAGTAATAGTGAAACTACGCGCGTACCGATCACGTAAATCAATTACTATGAATTGTAATTTAATACCGAAACACATCCGCATTTTGAACAGTATTGTAAATATATGTCACTATTGCCATCATTAAGTAATGTGTGTTACAATTGTGACGTAGAAATTGAACGGTTCTCGAATTATTAACATCTTGCATCATTATTATTTTAAATTTAATGTAATACATTTGATTTCCGTCTGAGCAACGCAAATATAAGCTATTAAAAACACTACTTAATTTTATACTATTTACTAGGGAGCGGAAATTCAAATTTTCTTGAATTTTTGAATTTAGTAAAGACCATAGTTTTTGACTGGTCCGTTGGCGCAGTGGGTAGTGACCCTGCCTTCAGCTCCACGGGTCGCGGGTTCGATTCCCGCCGAGGGCTAAGATTTTCTGTAAATGAATGTTGGTCTTTGAGCCTGGGTGTATATTTGTATTTAAGTATATATTAAAAAAATATATAAGTATATGTATATTCACCAGTTGTCTGTCTACCATAACACAAGTATTAAGTTATATATATATATATTTATTATTTATTTGTTATCATATAATATCATCATCTTTGTATAACTACCATGGCATTCAAGTATATACTATTTATAGCGGGAATTTTCAGGGAATTAAATTAACTAACGCAACAACTTACAAGCTTACTTGAGTCAGCTTTTTTATATAAGTAAAAAAACGCTATTCTTAATATTATTAATATAATGACCTATACTTATCAATTCTTAGTATTAACTCAGTATTTACTCGTATATTTATAACTATTACTAGCAATTATCTGAAATCTGTATATACATACGTCAATCCGGGCCAAGCAGTTATTTGTTTTGACTGCCAGGAACCTCAGAGGGTCGCTCGCCAAATCAACTCGCCAGTTTCGTATTAATCCTGTGAATAGTGTTTAAGAAAAAATACAAAAAACAAACATCATTTTATATGCATAATGAAAAACCTATTTGGCTCTAATCATCACTTAACATAGTCGCATTCCAATATAAACGAAAATGAGTTTCGCTTAGTAAATTAATTAGTTGCACGTTTCCATTATAAGGACAAATGTAAAAGCGACCGCTTAATAGTGCGGTGGAAAACTCGCTAGTTTTAGCTCGCGAGAATAGGGCCGACGAGAAATTGCGGATAGACATAATCAGTCTTCTGGCTTTGAGGCCGCCGCCGCCCTAATGTGGCGCACGCCTCTTCACCTGATGAACACATACATTACGACTCGCTGATAGAATTCAATATCAACGTTTCATTTACGCGTAATTGAAATGTTCAATTTTCCGCGTTTGTTTTCCTTGTGTAGCGTAAAGGGATTTTAATTTTAATGATACCGCTGATTAGTGTTTACAAGAAATATTCTTTTAGGGCAGGGGTCGGCAATTTGCTTACATTAAAGAGCAATAATAGATAATTTGAAGAAAATCTAGGTCTTAAGTGCTACTTAATTTTTTTTAATGATGTAGTATTTATACGATTTCTTATATAGAACAAATGATTTTAAGAAATAATATTTATTCTTATGAAAGACCAACCTCAGTTCTTACCGAGGTGTCGTAAAAGGCGACTAAGGTAACTTGAACCACCTCCACTAGAATAGACCACCCTCTTTCTTACCGAGGTGTCGTAAAATACGACAGAGGTAAGTTGTCGTCAGGCAGGCGGCCGGTCGTAAAAATGCAGCCAAATCATATGACAGCATGTTTATAACATGTTGTGCCGACTCCACTTACAGTGGGATAAGGGCAGGAAGATGATGATTTATTCCTATGAAAATATGAACATATTTTATCAATATTCTAGCTTTCTTAACTCAATGGGCCCATTATATAGGTTACGGAACTGTAGAGCCGCATACATCCGCTTCACATCCAAAGAGCCGCATGTTGGCGATCCCTGTATTAGAGCAATTAAATTGTTATATTTTTAGTTTATTTTACTTTAAAATGAGTTTCTATACTGTAAACTGTGCTCACAAAACTTGAGTACTTATAAAGAATCATAGGCTGTATTCTGAATTTATATAAAAATTTCAGTATAATAAAAGGCCAAGGCTCGAGGGTGGCCCGTAATGACTTCGCCCCGATCTTACAAAAGGCAATTACAATAAAGTTCCATTCGCACACGCTCGTTAACTGGACAATATATCTCTGAGTTCTCAGTTAGCTTGCTATTTGCGAGCCTCCAGACTCGACGTCTGGATTTGCATATATTTATATACTAGTCTAGATGTGTATGAAATACTATCAAACTTAAAACTTAAATAATATATCTATTATGAGTAAGTAAAAAATAGTACTAAGTTCGTATCTTGTTCATCTTTGTTAGATGGACGTTCACTGTTTACATAAGTCAATATATTATCAGTATCACATATATTTGTTGAATAATTCACTTCCTTTATGTTGTGTAAGTATGTAAGTTCTTTACAATATATAAATTTTAATAACCTTAAAAAAACAAAAAATCATTTTACTTTCATTTATAGTTCGGCCTATTTTCATGTATAGTCACATATTAGAACAATATTGTCATTATTGTAAGTAGAAACATTACAAATAATAGGTACAGACACAATCACCTGTATTAAAATTCATTCGTGTATTGGGTTTAGCTTTCGTAAAAGGCGACTAAGATAAGTCGACTCGCCGTGTGGTATCCGGCTGAGTAAATAGACCACCCTCATTTCTTACCGAGGTGTCGTAAAAAGCGACTAAGGTAAGTTGACTCACCGTGCTGTATCCGGTTGAGTAGAATAGACCACCCTCATTTCTTACCGAGGTGTCGTAAAAAGCGACTAAAGTAAGTTGACTCGCCGTGTGGTATCCGGTTGAGTAGAATAGACCACCCTCTTTCTTACATAGGTGTCGTAAAATACGACTAAGGTAAGTTGGCATCAGGCAGACGGCCGGTCGTAAAAACGCAGCCAAATCATGTGACAGCATGTTTATAACATTTTCATATTTGTTGTGCCGACCCCACTTAGAGTAGAATAAGGGCGGGAGGATGATGATATTGGGTTTAGCTTTATGTTAAATTTCAATTACAATCAATATAATGAATTACTATGTGTGAAATAAGGCATCACGTGAATAGGTAGAGTTATCGCAGGGGCCACCCCGCGCACCTTAACTACCTCCAAGCGCACGCTTTACGACCGGGGGATTAACCCATGTAACGAGATTCATTAATTCTTGTCGTTAAAATTTGTCGTTCTCGATTAATAAGGAAGTCCTGGGCGGTAGAGCATTATTATCACTCGACCGCAGCGAGCGTTCCCGGAGTCCTGGGACCAAGAAACTTCCCAATCCAGCTGCTTTATTTACACTATCGAGTAAATTAAACTCGCGCTCGAGTGTTAGAGAAAACTTTAACAGAACTTTGTGTGTAATAAGTGGTTCAACAACACGAGTACAAGAGCAAACGTCGGACGCGGTCTACGCTTCGCACTTCTCTCCCACTTAACTCTTTGGGACATATTTATTCGACCCTCCGGCGACCGCTGCGACACTCGCCCGTACAGAATTAACCTAACGAGTCGAAGACAATATTATATGTTCTATGTTACACTTACTTAATAATTATTATATATTCAAACGGGTCACATCGCGATAACCTCGACTTACCTTTGTATAAGGTTCGACCTTTCGGCAGAGTTGCATCCACAGTGCCGAAACGTCGAACCTTATACCTTTTATTTATATAATAATTAGTATGAATCGCGAAAGTTTAAAATTTACCACTTACGTAATAAATCCATACTTACTAATATTATAATTGTGAAAGTCTGACTGCCTGTGACGTTTTCACTGCCAATTCGCAGAATCAATATCGATGAAATTTATTACACGTACACCAAAGTAACTATATGTTACCTTGGTGTATGCTATAGAAATCACCCAAATTCAACAGGAATAGCATAATATTTAAAAACGCCGTCTATTAACAATGTGAAGGTTTTTTCTTCACGATATGTCAAATCTGTATTTTAAGAAGTTATATGTATATCACATTGTTTGGTTTCACCTTACTAGATAAATTTTCACCTTACTAGATAAATTTAACTGAGCCATTATAGGCATTTCTCAATGACATCATATTCCTGTTGAATTAACAGGATTTCTATTATATACCTATATTATACCCTGATGTACAAGTAAAAGCATTAATTGTACCTAATCTCGTCGATATTAGTTCAAAAAAAATATTTTTTATAAAAAGTTATGACAATACTAAAAAGGTATTAAACGAACGCGGGTAAAAGCTAGTAAAATAATAACACATGCGCTTACTATACAAGTCCATTGATTGAGTAATCTATAAATTTTTTATTTGTCCTGAATACGAATAGAACAAAGGAGGTACGTACTTCGTTCCGTAATCCACCTTTCCTCTATCTATTTCTATGTAATTTTTAATGCGGGGTCAATCAGGGAGCTATATCGTATATCTCCCTCGGCCGTAACGATAATGAATCGGCGGTGTAAGTGCTCCGGGCCGCACTTACGAATTATTAACCGTTGTATTTCCGTAATAACACCTTTCTTGCTTATTACATCAAGTTTGTACAAAAATGTATTCTTATAGGAGTAATTTATTAACAGACTCTTGCCATAATGATCCTTGGACTACTAAATACTAGCTTTTACCCGCTACTTCGTTTCGCAAATTCCATCGCGTGATAGGTTGATAATAGATGGCGCTTTTCAATGTCATCCTATTTCTGTAAAATTTACAGGATTTCTATAGCTTATATGGTATTCCGGTGTATAAGGAATAATTGTGCAAAATTTCATCGATATTAGTTCAGCGAATTCGCCGTGAAAGAGTAAAAAACATACATCCATACTCACAAACTTTCGCATTTATAATAGTAGTGGGATAGGAGGATATCAGCCTCCAACTCGATAAACTTATAAACATCGCACAAGTACTAAATACTCCCAAAGCGAAATTTGCTCTGCATTCGAAACATCATCATAAAATAAATAGCATGATAAACTGATAAAGCTACTGCGACTTATACAAAAATAAATTTCCTTTTTTTGTAGATAGGTACGTAAAAAATAGAAGGACCTCGCAACTATATATTTGTATACAATTTACTAAAAACCAAAAGTAATTACTTCATTCATCATTATCCTCCAGCCCTTATCCCACTCTAAGTGGGGTCGGCACAACATGTTATAAATATGCTGTCACATGATTTGGCTGCGTTTTTACGACCGGCTGCCCACCTGATGTCAACTTACCTCTGTTGTATTTTACGAAACGTCGGTAAGAAATGAGGTTGGTCAATTCTACTCAGCCGGATACCATACGACGGGTAAACTTACCTTAGTCGCCTTTTACGACACCTCTGTAAGAAATGAGGGTGGTACTATTCTATTCAACCGGATACCACACGGCGGAAAAGTAATTACTTCATTATTTTTATTATTATTTATAATATGATTTTTAAACCGACGATTTTATGATGTTCAATTGGCTTGAAAACGAATTCGCGTGATAGAGATTAATTTATAGTTCCATTCGTGACCCCAGCTTTGAATATAAAATTAGAGACAATCACTTTGAATGTATAATCAGGCAATGGTCATCTTCTTACTTTAGTTTCAATTAGATTGCATTAGTAATGCATAAAGAACACCTTGTGTTGACCGCAGTCGTGGATTTCCTTGTCCTTTAAGATGACCCTCCCTCGCAGAGCCCAGTGGAGGCGCAGCGGTCTTGTCTTCTATTTGTTTTACCTACCTGTGACCCTCGTACAATTGTCTACTAAGTGTTGATTGCTTGTAAATACTTGTTCCTCTTAAAATATTTACTTTTGACGAAATTGTATTAGGTAACGCTATTGAGCACTTGACTGGAAAGTTGTTGTCAAGTTTTTATTTTTATATAACTCAATTTGAATCTATCCTTACTAATATTATAAATATGAGGGTAACTCTATCTGTATCTGTCTATTTATGCTTTATATTATGCTTTCAAGACGAAGCCGCTGAAAGTTTTTTATATTTTTGTATGAAGATTGACAATAACATAACATTAAATTTAGGTAATTTATTTACTACACACTTTACTCAAAACTTAACTTTTCAATTCAAAACTTTCGATCTGTGATGTGGCTCTTTTCGATAAGTAAGATTAAAAAGTAAGTCAACAGCCTACTGATATCCCAATGTTGGGCATAGGTGTCCTCTCGTCTTTTTGGAGAGCAGAGTTGGAGCTTAGAGCCGCCACGCTGTTCCAAAGCTGCTCCGCTGTTCCATTGATCGGTATGTAACACGTACTCCCAGAGTTCTTTAGTGATAGGCAGGTTTCTTCACGAGTTTTGTTATGAAAAAGTGTATGATAAATTGAAAATATGCGTTCATAAGTTTAAACAGAAAAACTCATTTGTGCCTGTCCTACTAATCGGCATTGGAACAGCGCGTTGGGTCTTAGCACCAACCCTTGTCTCCAAAAACGGCGAGAGGAGACCTGTGCCTAGTGGATAGTAACAGGCCGTTATTTTTACTTTACTTGTAAGGATATGCTATCTATTTGAAAATATATATTTGCTTTTAAAACCCTAAATAAAAAGTTGCGTCGGCAGTTTATTGTCAGACTTAACGCCTTATGCGTGGTAGGAATTGATAAGACACACTTGAACCTTTTCGTCTATTGCACGAAATTTATTACTGTTTTGGGTTTTTATTGTTCCGCTTTACGACCTCCCCGTGTATAAATTGTATAGATAAAAGATGAATTTCGCGACCACTATCGTTTTATATTTATCTTACTAGGTTCAATGTGAGCTGTATTTTATTAAAACAAATGAATGGGAATTTTTTCTAATAAAGTACTTATATGCTTCGCTTTTTTGTGTAGTAATAAAAAAGAAAATTATTTTAAATAGAATATTGTCGTATATATATTAAAAATTATTAACTAATTTACTTTTACTTCTGCGTATGGGTGTCTGACAGTCTGACCAACATTGCTAACTATAGAGGTACCTCTATTACTTCTATGTGGGTCGATGATAATAAAACGTACCTATGGCAAATAGTTAACTAATATTTAAAATCCCTACTACCTATTTTTACACAGCAATATTTTAACAAAAATATTAAAAATTAATATAATAGAATAATAAATGAAAACTGTAACTTTACATACATAGGTATTGTTTGTAACATGTGATATTAGCTATCTAAGAGAAATTAAAAAGTCTAAAAGTTTTTATACAGATCTAAAACATCCATGTGATTAATTCGAAATAATACATACGCAAAACTCAAATTACTTTATGCATCTACACAGATGAAAAATTTACGAACGTAAAATATTTCTCATACGATTCGGACACAGCGACCCTCTCACGATACATCACGCAAAATTATTGTTGGCTAAGGTTGCACAAGCGCGACAGAGATAGCGCGAGGCGCTGACCCTTAGCTCATAATGTACAGTCCGGTTAGGTACACGACTTACGGAAAATGGTACCTACGTAACACCCGCGCCCGCACCCCGTGCATGAAATGCTTATTATACGCGGCACGTACACCGCCACCCCGCGTTTTCCGCCACCATATCTCACCTCACTCGCACCCACTTGCTGACCGATAGAACGGACAGGGACGCAATGCTGATATTATAGCAAATCGAGGATTGTTATGTCCGGTCCGGCAGAGGTCGGCGTAATATATGACCACGGTATTCCGGGCACATATATTAACACAGAACTCGCCTCATGCGAAAAGATCTTGCGCGATGGTAACAAATGGCAAGGAAAATTTTGTCGGTGGAATTCATTGAGATGGAAGAAACAAAAATGGGACGAAAAATGACTGCCATTTTTCTAGTTCATCCCGTTTATAAGTAGTTATAGTTATGTCTGCTACCAGTTAAAGTAAAATTTTACAGCACTTAATAGTAACACAACTTTGAGACGGAAAATGGGCTTCATAATGATTTAATCTATAAGAACATTTTTTGGGACAAACGTTGACTCATGAGTTTCATAGGAACGTTAAAGTTACAATGCAAGCTGCACATGATCTCCGAACACATACATGTTTTTACAGAGTTCATCCATTAATTTAGATGAATTGACAAACAAGATTGGTAAATGTATACATATATCCGCCCAGCGTGGGGGATCTTTGATATTAACTCATTCCAAAGTACATTGTAAAGAACGAAATGATATTGTCGGTCTTTCTGTTGAACGTACCATTGAACTGTCTTGTGTGGAGTTGGAGCGCTATATTATAGTTTCTGTGTACCGCCCACCCTCCAGTGATTATATATTATTTGAGAGCGTCATGGAGGAAGTTCTTAAGAAGATCTCTAAATCTTCGAAACAAGTTTTAATATGTGGAGACTTTAATGTTGACATCTTAGTGGATACCTGTAATCGTTGTAGGTTACTTAATTTATTTCAATGTTTTGATATGATCAATGTATTTAACGAACCTACCAGGATAAATGCAACCTCGGCTACCGGTATTGATAATATTTTTACTAACTACAGTTGTAATATCTTAGAAAAATCTATAATAAGTCGCTTAAAGTCTGACCATAGTGGGCAAATTATATCTGTCCCTAACTATATGCAGGAAAAAAATGATTATATCAAGTACAGGCCTTTCACTTCGAATAAAATAAAGCGATTTCAATCAAAAATATCATCAAAGATATTGCAATTCGACAAAAGTCGCGGTAGCTCAGATGAACTTTTTAATGCCCTCTTTGGAATGATCGGTTGTGAATTTAATAAGACTTTTAATATTATAGAAAAAAAAGTGTTCAAAAATCTTAGGTTTAGTGAATGGGCCACTAATGGCATCTATAAGAGTAGGAATAAGTTATTTGATCTGTATGCAGAAAAACAATATAATCAGTCCCCCACTTTTCTTGAATATGTAAAAAAATATTCAAAAACGTTTAGAAGTGTCTGCACACAGGCCAAATCTCTTCATATTAAAAGTAAAATAATTAATTCCAAAAATAAAATAAAAACAACCTGGAATGTTATTGGAGATGAAACAGGTAGACGTAAAATGTATAATTCTTCCATAGAGCTTAAAATTGGGAATGAACTTATTAATTCTGATACAGCAGTAGCTAGTGCATTTGAGCATTTCTTTCAGAACATACCCATTTCTATCACTAGCTCAATAAACTCATCCCCAATGGAAGCTTTTAATGTTTTGAAGGACAGCGTCACGAAGTGCAGTGTTAATTTTAAATTTGAACACATTTCCCCATACGATGTCGTCAAAACTTTTAAAACATTAAATATTAAAAACACAACTGATCTGTGGGGAATGTCCGTAAAATTAATTAATAATATTATTGATATTATCGCCCCGATTATGGCCAAGATCTTTAACAAATCTGTAGACACAGGGATATTTCCCAATTTAATGAAACATAGTAAATTGATCCCCCTTTTTAAGTCCGGTGATAAGAGCGACCCTCAGAACTATAGACCCATTTCGGTCTTGCCAACTCTAAGCAAGATTTTTGAGAAAATCATTTTAAAGCAGCTGCTCCAGCATTTTAATTTAAATAATTTACTTCATCCTGAGCAGTATGGGTTTACTAAGGGTCGGTCTACAACGGATGCGGGTGTGAAGTTGTTAAAGCATGTCTACGATGCGTGGGAGAACTCACAAAATGCCATAGGGGTATTTTGTGACTTGTCCAAAGCATTTGATTGCGTTCAACACGAAATTTTATTGCTAAAGCTTGGCTATTATGGCATTAAAGACAATGCACTTCGTCTCGTTGCATCGTATCTTCACAGCCGGATTCAAAGAGTGTGCATTAATGATGTGCAGTCATCCGGAACGGCCTTAGTTATGGGTGTGCCTCAAGGATCAATCCTTGGTCCGTTTCTGTTTTTAGTTTATATAAATGATTTGCCATATTTTATTCATAATATTTGCGATATTGTACTGTTTGCAGATGATACATCATTAATTTTTAAAGTTAATAGAAATGACGATAATTTTGACGAAGTAAACAGGGGTTTATCGCAAGTAGCTCATTGGTTCAGGCTAAATAATTTGGTACTGAACTCAAATAAAACTAAATGTATAGAATTTGTATTGCCTAATGCTGCAAAAACAGCAAATAGGCTCTCTTTAAATAATGTGCCACTAAAAACAGATAATTCAACGGTATTTTTGGGAGTATCCTTGGATACAAAACTCCAATGGAGCACACACATAACAACTCTTGCAGGGAAACTGAGTTCAGCGGCCTACGCTGTTCGAAAGATAAGACAATTCACAGATGTTGAAACAGCAAAACTTGTTTATTTTGCCTACTTCCATAGCATTATGTCCTATGGAATATTGCTATGGGGTAAATGCGCGGATAGTGAAAAAATTTTTGTTTTACAAAAGAGAGCCATACGTGGCATTTATAATTTAAGACCGCGTGATTCCCTGCGAGAGAAATTTAAGGAAATAGGTATTCTTACATTTGCTTCACAGTATATTTTAAGCAATTTAATTTATGTACATAAAAATATAAAGAATTATAAAACGATAGGTGATGTGTACAATAGACAAAGCAGGAACCGACATAAGCTTGCGGTTCCTGCTTTGCGCCTTGCAAAAGTGCGTAACTCGTTTGTGGGTTTTGGTATAAGATTTTATAATAAAATTCCGCAATCAATTTCAGCACTGCCATTACATCAGTTTAAAAACACTGTTAAAAAGAGGCTGATACAGAAAGCCTACTATACTCTTGATGATTTTTTAGAAGATAAGAATGTGTGGATATAGCTCTCTTTGAACCTGTACAAGACAGTAACGATATAATGTAAATAGTATTAAGAATTATATTTTTAAAAGAGCAACCGCCGAGTTTCTTGCTGGCTCTTCTCGGTAGGAACAGCTTTCCGAACCAGCAGTAAAGTTGACGATTCAAAAGCACTTGTTTACAAGTTTATTTGAATAAAGAATATTTTGAATTTGAATTTGAATTTGAATATAATTTTAAATAAATTTTAAATTCATATATACAACTAAACTAGTAGAACCAAAAATTGTTTATAGAAAATGTCGGCCCTCGGTAGGAATCGAACCCGCTATCCGTGGCGATAAAAGCTGAGTCACTGCCCACATGCGCCAATGGGCCAGTCTAAATATTATGTCAGCACGGCTTAAATTAAAACCCTAAGTAAGATATTATAGAAAAAGGCGGCAATTCAAATATTTAACAGAATCTAACAAGTTCTTGAAGGCGAAAGCGCTTTACATGAAGCTAGAGTGAATAATGGTCACTTGACCATTTGCTGTACCACCTTAACAATATATAAGTATAAAAATGTTTAAACTAAAGTAATTTAGTAGGAATATCATCACTGGTCAGGCGACTCCCGCAGCGCTTACAAATGAAGAATGATTACCGCGGTGCAAGGCGATTTTCGGAAGGGGAGGTAGCGCTTGTATGACACGTCGAGCTAAGTGAATGATGAGTTTGAATAGCTAGGAATCGATCGGACAGTTTATTTCAAACCATCAATCTTGAGAAAACCATTCCTTGTTGGCATCAGCAAGAGTCGATATATTACCGGCAACTTAAGTAAAAAAAGTATGATATTAAAACAAATTTGAATACTTAATTAACAAATAAAGTAACATGAAAAACTAATAGTTTCTTAATTAACATACATATATAAAACATTTTCATAACTTTCTGAAGGACCTCAAAATGACTGATAATTAATATTGTATTCCAGTTTCTTGTTATTTCTGTTAATAACCAGTGTTTCTGAAGCCTGCTAATGAAGTAAACATTAAAGAAATAATCGGTCATAAAGATAGGTATATTCTGAAACGTTTTCTATATTTCTTATGTTCTGTGCTGTACTGATGACAACAGTAGGACTATGGAGGGCTGATTAGGTGCTTTCCTTCATACAGATTAAATAACTTGTTTCATCATCATTATAATCCTCCTGCCCTTATCCCAATCTAAATGGGATCGACACAATGGGTATTTTACTGGCCGCCTGCCTGACGTCAACTTACCTTTGTCGTATTTTACGAAACCTCGGTAAGACAGAGGGTGGTCTGTTCTACTCAAGCGGAAACCACACGGCGGGTCAACTTACCTTAGTCGCTTTTTACGACACCTCGGTAAAAAATGAGGGTGGTCTATTCTACTCAACCGGAAACCACACGGCGGGTCAACTTACCTTAGTCGCCTATTACGACACCTCTGTAAGAAATGAGGGTGGTCTATTCTACTCCACCGGATACCACACGATATATTTTATTTATTAAAGCATCGTTAATATACAAACTGTTAAACCTATAATATGCCATTTTTTTCAAATCTATATGTACCTTATACTTTGTGTTGGTGTTTATGTTCAAACACGATGACGTCACAAAGTCTGAACATAAATTCAAACTAGTGCATAAACTCTCCTGCTTAAAAATACAATCACGCCCCCACGATAAATGTCTGAGGCGCAGTCACCCGCGCCACCTAAACGAATTTAAATAAAATCGGGTATTAAAATCTCCAGGCGATCTTGCAAAAATATACCTATGTCAGAAGAGATTTCAACGAAATAAAAATTCCTCCGGCTCGTCGCATTATCGAGGGGCGGGGCCGCTGTTTTTCTTTATAGCTGTCGTACGGTATAATCTTTGAGAAAAATGCGATATTTAAATGAAGTGAATTTCTCGATGGGGATTTGCTTCTTACCCAAATTTTCGGTTGCCATTCCATTTATTAATTCAATTTGGCATGGATAATCCCACCGAGGGTATCACAGACGCGTCTTGTTCAAACAATACAAGCATTTTTATGAGTTAAAACATGAAGATGTTAAACACACAAAACGGATACGAAGGAAAATAATGACTAAGGTGTTTAAATTACTTCTTCTTTCATTTATATTTATCAATCTTTTATAACATACAAAACAAATCCCACACTGCGTCTATCTGCTTGTTCGCAATACACTTAAAAATACCGAACAAATTTTCATGTGGTTTTCGCCGATAGACAGTTCACAAGGTGGTTATTAGTGATTATTAAATAAACATACGGGTCACATCGCGTTATAATTGATTACCTTTGTATAAGGTTCTACGTTTCGGCAGAGTTGCATCCACCGTGGTCACGAACTGACTGGAGCGCCGCGGCGTCTTCGTTCCCGAGTACTACAGTCATTGTCATTGAGCTTCATGATCCCAAAGTCCTGTCAACTGATGCCCACTATTATGCAAGAGTGGCGCGTGAAGCTGTTGAGATCAAAAAGCATCGCACATTCAACAGAGAAGAGGGCTTCAGATTGTCAACGACTTGGGATCCAGTGATCAATAAATATAACTCGCGAAAGAAATCGTTGCAAGCTATATCGCGTGCGGATAATATCAGTGTGTTGTGCAACAGACTTTATATGGATTGTGCGGTTCAAGTGCGGGTAGATGAACAAAATAATGACTGTAGTACTCGGGAACGAAGACGCCGCGGCGCTCCAGTCAGTTCGTGACCACGGTGGATGCAACTCTGCCGAAACGTAGAACCTTATACAAAGGTAATCAATTATAACGCGATGTGACCCGTATGTTTATTTAATAATCAGTATGAATCGCGAAAGTTTAAAATCTACTGTGGTTATTAGTATATACATAAACTATTACGATTTTGTTTAAATTAGTTGACTCATGACGATTTGTTTTTATTTATAGCCCTATAAATAAAAACAAATCGTGATTGTTAAAATTTCGAAAAAAAGCTAGCCATCTAGGAGCTTTCAAAGAAGACGATGCCTAATTAGATATAACAAAACAAAGTATCTTACGGATATTTATTTTTAATGATGATGATAATATGTATATTGCAATAACCAATGGAACTTAAATAAAATAGTCAGATGCAATGCGGTATTTCGAGATTTTTTTAGATAAATACGGTATCAATCTATATAAATTTAAATACGTTAGTTCTCTGAAGTATTTAATGCTTTACATTATGTCCTTTTACACAATCTAACTTACATGAATATCTTAGAAATTATCGCTAAAGTAATGTGCGCCAACATATTACCTATGTTCTATCTATATGGGATCTGATAGTATTATATAAACAATAATTCGTAAACATTTCAATATTCTATGATTTTTCTAAAGAAATAACATAAAATGAATATCCTATACACTAAGTAAACTCAAAACTACATTGTACATGTGAATAGTTACTAAGAATGGTTTTTAATTTTCAGATTTAAATTATCTCACACAGCGAGGGATTATTTAAAATTGCGTAGTACATTTATTTAACGTTCATTTACTTATATTTATTTATATTGCATTTATTTAACGTTCATTTACTTATATTTATTTATATTACATTTATTTAACGTTCATTTGTTAGATACAGCTGCACGGATCTTTTGTTTAAGCATATCGCTATCAGAGCGTCACCTCGTGTTACGCACAGTATAAACATTGGCCGTAATGAGGGTAGTATGGCAGCACGGTCTACGCTCCGGGATCTACGGCACGCGACCGCCACGCGCAACACGTCTCTAATTGCCCTTCCATAGGGATTGTGACAATATTGTACAATCCACTGAAAATAACACCGGACAATTTTGTGTACATTTGAGCCAACAATAATCTCTCATTTTAATAGATAAGTGTAGGCGGAGTTGGGTGATTTGTTACGGAGGGCTAACTCATATCACCGTATCATTGTTACTGGAATAACATTTTCATAAATACGCTACCCTAAGCACCTCGAGTATTTAACGTTTATGCAAAAAAAAAGCTTTTATTTTACAAAGAAATTAAGGCCGAAACAAACTGCCGCCAAGAGAAATAAAAAAACGAAACAAATGAGAAGAACTCATTTAGGCGACCGCAGAATTGTGTTCGGGAGGATAATAAAAAGGGAAGTCATCAGTGACACGCACAATAAGCATCAACCTCAAGAATATCATAGATAACGGCCCGAAGCCGCCTCCACAGAGACCTCATTAGGAGGCCGTAGGGAAATTAAAAAGAAAGCAAGATCTCGGACTCAATTGCGAGCGGAGAAAAACGACGGCCTTCCTCTCATAACATTACATACAGCTTCGGCCGATTTTCCGGACAATTATTATTTTGTGGTGCGTAAGACAAACCGGGAATAGTAGTTAATGGCAGAAATTGGAGCATTGTCTGAGAGACATTATTCTGCCTCAAGCACGTTGAAAAAAATCATAGTAACGGTTTCAAAAATATTGAGTGAATACTATAAAACAATTCAAAATAAGTATATAGTCATCCGTTATTCGAAAAGTTTATTCTTTCGTACGTTTTAACCAAAGGACTTCTATTGTTAGACTTAAGTCTCTTCCAAGGATCCCGAGAACACTTGTATTTAGCTATCTAATACAACGTTCAATCTAGGATACGTGGAGTCAATAATAAACCGGAAAAGGGTCTAAAACACTGCGCCTCCGTTATGTTTATCAGTAAAAAATTAAACCACAAAAATATACTATGATAGGCATCTACATCAATAAAATGAGCTTTATAAGATAAAAATATTTTTTTAAATTAAATGTAAAATACAACGTCCATCATTATGACATATTTCTTTTACAAACTATGACCATCTAATTCATTAATAAAGCTATCGTAAACAGTTAAAATGCAAACAAGACGAAAATAAATTCTTGACTCTTTAAACCATTAAAATATTACATCGAAGACATTCTAAAATAAACTTCGAGATATGAAAATATTTTTAATGACAATTTTTGTCCAACATAAAATCGATGATAATAGTACTTATATAAAAACTATATTTCTAGTACTTAATATTTTGTCTTTAGTTTGGAAATTTTATAAGCTAAAAGACTTAAAACTTACAAAGACACAATTAATTGCCTTA
This sequence comes from Morpho achilles, assembly GCA_947086495.1. Classification (NCBI taxonomy): domain Eukaryota; kingdom Metazoa; phylum Arthropoda; class Insecta; order Lepidoptera; family Nymphalidae; genus Morpho; species Morpho achilles. The sequence goes on along the minus strand of CAMTZB010000007.1, from coordinate 10,851,278 downwards.
TTCAAGAACAAATTTCGAGACTTCGAACTTACTCGATTTGCTAGAAAGAACCTATAGAAATCTTGCATTTATGCAAAACAAAGGCAATCAAGGCCCGGACGAACAGAAGAAATGAGCTTCATTAAGCTACGGAATGAAAACTTTAATAATGTAAGATGCAAAAAAGTCTACAAAAAATGCTCAAGAAAATCTGACAACATAAAGGCTGTTGTAACCGGGGACTCGCCGTAAAATCATTAAGATGCTAATAAAAACTTCCTTTTGTCGCACAGGAACGAAATCGGGGGACGTCGAAAAAAATATTCAAATAAAAACTCAATCGAGAGAGTGGAATAGGAAACGGCGTCCATGATTATTCTTCAAAACATAATGAAGAGAATTAATGTAAATATTCTTTTTACTCGGTACGTTCCGCCCTTCGAAAAGTTTTATTTTACAGCGTGTCGTTTAACAACCGACCCCACTTATTGACATTCAATTCGGGGGGGAAATTGATTTATGAAGATTGTTGCCTTAATTGAGAATAGATTTTTATGGGACGAATATAAATATTCACCAAGCCGTCAACTTCATTAGTTTCAGTATATGTTTTTTACGTTCAACATCACTATATGGACATAGGCCACTCCTGGACATAGCTTTTCAAAAGAGCGCCACCACACTCGGTCTTACTGATACAACCGTTTCTCGCCACTATCCTTAAGTTGTCGATTAAAAACTTGGAGACACACTCGGTAAAATTAGCCAATTACATAACATTGTAGATATAAACTTTGTCATGTTCTACATAAACAGCTTAAAAAAGCGTTTTGTTGATTATATTTCTTCTTTCTGTATTGTCCCATGCTGTCACTTTCTTTTCGTTCTCGCACAATGGCAGCCACTGAAAATCAGTGCTAGGGTTCTCACCCTAGCTTAAAGCTGAGTGGTCTGACCATTTTGTGACCTATTATATTTATTTATGTCTTTCTTAAGTATCTTGTTGCTTATTTTAAATTCTTCGTATTGTTTTTTAAGTTTTATGTACGTTATGGTCACAGATAAAGCGTTTTGCATTTGAATTTGAATTTGGATAAATTATCACTAAGACAAAAATTCACTCAATAAGTAGACCAGCATGTTGACATCCAAACTTTGAGAAATATCAATAGGCTATTTTAGAATACTATATCGTACGCTTAGTACTAAATGACCCAAGTCCAAAAAGTTTTATAGCAAATTGCAATAAAACGTAGCGTTGCGCCTACAAAACTTACGTCAGAAAACACTAGTTTTTTAATTACTTCGTAGCCTATTACAGATGGCATTGAAAAAAAGGATTACAATGTATTTAATTAAATTAAAAAAAAACTAGGTTTTTTTTGAATTCGATCACTTTAAAGCGTGCGACATACTACTACTGATATGTCCGCATCTATACTAATATAAAAAACTGAAGAGTTTGTTTGTTTGTTTGCTTGTTCAAACGCGCTAATCTAAGTAAGTACTGGACCGATTTGAAAAATTCTTCGAGTGTAAGATAGTCCATTTATCAAGAAAGGCTATAACATAATATATATATAATATCACGCTAAGATGAATAGGAGAGGAGCAGCAATAAAAAATATTACGAAAACGGCAAAATTTAAAGCTTTCCTTGCGTGCGCTGAATAAACGGCAATAGTAATTAAAAAATCATGTATTATAAAATTGTTTCCCTGTTCTAAATAAAAGTCCGCGATAGCATATGTCTAGCTTTTAAGGTTCACCCACTTTAACCATTTTTATGGTAATCAAATTACTATATTACGGTATTAACCTTTCCACGCGGGCGGAGCCGCTGGCGATTGCTAGTATATTTGTACATTTACCTTACATATTCGAGCCAAGTAGCTTAGAACAATCGCTTGCATTATTGATCAACTGACGTGCAGCTGCATGTCATGTTACCTAGTGGAACAAATCACGAGTGCATTTGACAATTTAAGTTGAGGGGCTTAAAATTATTTTTTTAATTCACATAATCAATGTTTTTAGCCTAATACCGCCGTGTGATATCTGGCTGAATGGAATAGACCTCCTTCATTTCTTACCGAGGTGTCGCAAAAGGCGACTAAGGTGAGTTCACATCAAGGAGGCGACTGGTCATAAAATACCTATGCAAATCATAACATGATTAAAACATATAGCGCCGAACCGACTTACAGTGGGATTAAGACTATTATATATATTATTATATTTATATATACCTATAAGGAGATATTTTTTTCGTAATAATAATGATTATTCCTATTTTTAATATTAAAGAATATTTTCGACACAAGATTAGGATTTTATTACATAACGGTTAAACTTGTAAAAGGAAATCTTTCAATAAGTTCTACCTATTTCTGAGATTTTATTTTCTCATTATCAATGTCCACTTTTATTAATTTAAAAAAAATGAGTTTTACAAAAAATCCTTAACGATTTGTTTATATTTGTAATTTTCTTGCTTTTGTACTCCCAATCGTGAAATATGTACCTAATTTATTATAAAGGTTTTATTTATATAGTAGTTTTATGTATGTAAAAAAACTATATACAAAATAGCCCGAAAATTCCGTAGATTGTCTATATTAAACGTAATAATAATTGTGTAGTCGAAGAATTTTTATGCTTTCAAATAACAAACCCACAAATACTCCACATTAATATAGACTAAATACCGTTCAAGGTAAAAATATTTAAACTTTTGCAGTTAATTCAAGGGCTTATAATAAAATGACCGTAAATAATTAAAGTATTTTTATAAGTATCGGAAAACGGTTCAACGCGGTCCAGGACCTTTTTTACGGGCTATAAAAATAATCGATCCAAGTTAACTTATTTAACAGATCTTTAAATAATTTGTATCTAGTGGATCTGGCCATGCATTGCTGTGGCTCATTTTTTTGACTGTCACTTTTATAAATTTTTTCTTGTCTGTGGCATAAAAAAATAGAAGGGGCATAGTTAGTTATTCCTAAAAAATAGTTACATTACTTTATTGACTCTTACTATGAAAGACGAATCCACAGTACATTATTTTGTTATATATCAAACGGATTTGAAAGCATTTTTCATAAAAGCTTTTAGGTGGCTTAGGTTAACTCTTTCCAAAAATCATGAAAATTTGCTTAGTAGTTTCTAAGTTAAGTTTGTAAGTATCGCAAACAGTTATGCGCGGTGATGGACTTCATGCTATGATGCGTATTATATACATAAAATAAAAAATAAGATATACACATATAATAATATACATATAATAAATAATAAATAATTATTATTATATTACTGTTAAGTAGGAACCAATTCGACACATCTTCGTAAATTACATTGGCTGCATATATTAAATAATTTCTATAGTTTTAAGACAAACAGAAGTTTTTACACAAATATTTCGTGTCCCTATTCTTACAGCAGGATAAGGTCAAGTTTATTATAAATATGCATTGTTATCGAGACTGGAGCAGTATGATAGCAGCTCAATCGGAGACAGGGAAAGTAGGTAATATTTAACTGGTAAAATTCCACCTTCATTTACATACATCGCAAGTTAAATAAAAGCTTTTAATAAACAAACATTCTATAAATTCTACCCATAAATAAACAAAGACTTTTAAAAAGCCAGTGCACATATATATCGATACAAATCTGAATTAACGGAGACAACACAAACAGACATTAGGCCAAATTATACACATTAAGAGGCCCCGAATCGACTCCTAATATGCAATCACATACTTTATAGAAAATTTATCGTACCTATTACAAGATTCGCATTAAACTACCCAGAAAATCTTTAACCTAAGCTTTAAGCTTATAAAAGCTCGGCGCTAATGGCCGGATACCGGAAATTGCGCTCTCATATATCTCCCGACAGATTTATGAAAGTACTCACACATGTGGACTATCTTACTCACACACTCTGTATTAACTCACACAAACAATACTGTCCCGAATGTAGCTAAACTTTGACACTTATTAATTTAAAGGGTCATTAATTTTAGAGTATCGACTGCCGATAAATTTTACCGAGCACTATTACAGCAGTTAGAGGATACGTGCTAGCCACATTCATTACCTGAGAGGTTTAACGGTTGTTATTATAAAGTCAAGAACCGTGTTAAATTTATCCACCATATGTTTTTACCCGTACAGATTTTATTTATAATTTTTTAAATTTAATGGAATTCTTTACACTAAGATACCATATCTATATTTATTGTAAAACAAAGTCCCCACAAGCTGTCTGTCTATATGTGATCGATTTTCTCAAAATGTAATTAACTGGTTTTAGTACGGTTTTTACTAAAAGATAAAATAATATAAAAAGATAAAATCTTGAGGTAGGTTAAGATTACTAGCAGATTTTTTTGGGATGATTTTGATGAGACAATCATTGATTTAAAGAGGAGTTCATGGAGCAATATATAGGATACTTTTATCCCGCACGGACGGGGTTTAAGATTGAAGAACTATTTGACATACTAATTTCAACGCGGGCAAAGCCGCGGGCACAGCTAATTATATATAATTTCAATACTAAATTCAATTTGTGGACAACCCCTTGGAGTTATTGGTCTACTTTTTTTGACTACTTTTCAAGCATCTAGGATAAATATTTATATATTATATTTTACTATTTATGACTTTCAATTTTATTAGTAATCTAATCTTAATTATCATTTACAAATAAAATATATTACTCGGCGTTTTAATTGGAAGAACCAAATTTGTTTGATCTAAGATGACGATATGATAATTTTATTGTAATAAAAATCCCAGTTAAGATTAGAATCAGAGTATAAATGCTACGCGCGTCACGGCTCAAAGGGCTACGGTGTAGCCGCGTAGCTGATAATCCGCTAGCGGCGCACTCTCACGCCTCCCGTAGCCGCGATATGACTCTGATGGTCTTTCCCTGTCATGTTTAATGCAACTGTCAGCTCTGCATACAATAATGATGCAGATTTGCACCCCTATCCTACTTTGTTTTGTTTTGATCGTCCAATACGTATATACACTTAAAATGCTTTTCTTGCTTAACACATGTCATTTATATTTGAATAGTATTGTCGTTATTACAATTTAAACAGTTTTATATGTTGTTTGCTACATCTTCGGCAAAATGAAAATTTAGAGTGGCGTATACTTGAGTGGACGATGTTTTTTTAGGATCGTAATCTTTCTCAGCTATCCCGTCTTGGCCCCGGCCGACACGTAGCGGCCATTGTGACGTCGAATACGCCTTCAGTGGCGCTTCTTATATGAGCGTTACAAGTGCTTTCTAAATAATCTAAGTCCAGCTGAAGAGAGCGTATTGTATTGACACAGTGGAGTGGTGGCCGGCCGTATAATGCCGTGTGTAAGTGTGCGCTCGTCGCTGCAAGGGTAGATGTGTGTGTCCACGCTTGATAGAATAAGCAAGTCGTCCGGCGCCGTGGGGGAGAGAGGGTGGGGGACACCTCGCAAGTATCTTCAAGACTGGACCTCCAACCCCCCCAGCCCACTACACGTCTTCTATGTCACTTCCGTAGCCACACTGCTTCTTAAAGGTCCTTTGCATTGTTTCCTAACGTAGTTTTACTATTGTGTTATTTTAAAATCAGTATTTTGGGAGATGAAATATATATTTAATTAGCCTTATTTTAATTAAAATTCAAATAATTTCATTTTTAATCTTAATAATTTGAGAGTTTACCAGCATTGAGTGAAATGACCGCAGCTGAGTAGAATAAGCAAAGCATATAACTAAGTCAACCAGCTGCGCACTAGATATGATTGTAGAATTTTTTTTTATTGTTGACCCGTTGAATAATTATTTATTATTGAAATAATAAGTTTTGAAAAAAAAAGTTACTGCAGATATTTTTCCTGGCTTCATTAATATTTGAAGATTCGGAAACGCTTGTAAAAGCTAACTTTAATAAAGAACTTAGTTAACAATAATTTTATTGGTTGATTAAAAATCACAAAAAAAAGTGATCAAAAAAGTTATTCTAAATCATCCATTGACTAGACACTGCGACAACCTTTACGTCTTTTCACACATTTAAAGCTAAAGTTCGTGTATTGGATGTCTTTTAATACGCTGAAAAGATACGACCAGTCTGAAGCGAATCATATTAACGAGAACATTCCGCCTCGTATCCAATCCTGCATCGGTAATTTACTGACGACCATCATGATCCGCTCTCTTTAAAGCAAATTGCTGACATATCCATACTAATATTATTGATGTGAAAGTCTGACTGTCTGTTACGCTTTCATGGATAATCCTCCGGAGCGATATCGAAAACATTTGGTTAAACTGAAGCTTATATACCGAGCTGTTATTAAATAAGTAAAATTGAAATTTTTCCTACAGAAATAGGAAATATTAAATAATTGTTATTCTTAGTAATAGCAGTAAATAAAGACTGTTAATTCACTGCATAAGATAAAATTAAAATTAACTTTATATTGTTGTTATTTTTTTAATAAAAATGTGCTGTATTGTAATCACTAAAATTCATAATTACTTTGAATAACCGCTAAAGACTATTTAATATGTGAAAAAAGGGAATGTATCAAATGATAGTAAAATTAAGCCCTCAAATATAGTCCACACACATGGTTACAGATTTTGATAACTGTCCACACTACAACAATCATTCGAAATTCGCTCATATATCTATATTAGGTATACGCGACTTATTTCGCGTCAACTTAAGTGTTAAAATTATCATTTATATACTATATGTAATTTATATACTATATTCTTTTATCCTTTTTCCGAAGAAAGTAGGTTAATTTTATTGTGTTCTAGTTAATATTATATTTTTACGAATATACAGCCGCTGTGTGGTATCCGTCTAAGTAGTATTCTACCAAAGAAATGAGACGGTCGGTGAGGTGATGATGAGGTGTCGTTAAAAGGAGATTAAGGTCAGTTGACGTCAGACAGCCGGCCGGTTGTATGGCCAAATCATGTGACAACATGTTTGTAACTTGTTGTGTTGACCCCACTTAGGAGTGGGATAAGGGCAAGAGGATGATTTTATAGCGTATTAGTCGGAAAAGTGTTACAGACAGACAGATAAGCTTTCGCATTTAAAATATTAGTATCGATACGTAGCGTCCTAATTCCAATCTATCTCCATTAAAAGAAATAGGGATTTTCTAAAGATAGAATAAAACTTTTTCCTACTCCGGAACGTCACTATTTGATATGTAGGAGCAAATCATATTACGAGAACATCGTGCTCGCATCTAAACCCAACTCGCTATTTCAGTGTAGTTTTCCTCCGTTAGTAAAAGCGTACATAGAAATAGAGCAAAAGACATATGGACTGCAAGCTATATATGGACAAAGTGAATCATTTTATTAGCTGCCTATTACGTCAAAAAAATGACGTCAAAAGTTCACTTAAATTACTACTATAGAGACTTTATTTTGTTCTCTAAATGTTTAAAAACCTGTATATTAAATACACATAATTATATATGATTAAGAAATGTATAGTTAATTTCCCTATTTACTGTTTTACAAGTACTTGTAATTAGGTGAATAGGCCATTACAGCTTATACAAATATCTACGTATACTTCTAACCATAAAAAAATCTTACTTTGCTACTTTCTTAGTATTACATTAGCTTGGCTTGTATTAATTATGTAGAAAATTATATGAATATTTACCTACATGTTTAAACTGAGAATAAAAATATTTTGTTAAACCTCAAGCGCCTACTATGATCTATCACATTTCTTTTAACCGTTAAACAAAAGTAAACATCTGGTTACACAATGAAAGAATCACTTTATATAAAAGATAATATAATTTAACTATTCCTAGCAAAAATATACAATGCCGATTTTTGAAGGAAAAATAAATGAAAATGGTGTCACGTACCGAACAGTCGGGAGCAAATCATATTAACGACAACGTCGCGCTGGCAGCTAAACTTGCTTCACTATTGCACTGACAATTTTGCACTTCCCACTTATTAACGTGTACAGATATCAGTTAACTGTATTTTTTTAATATGGAAGATTTCTCAATTTATTTGAAATATAAGATTTGTAACTATCAATGATCAAAATCATGTGACCAAAAGAGTTTTAAATATTAATGTGGATGGATATGAATATGAGGAGGCCGAAAAATAGGTGGATGAATTGTGTGGTAAAAATGATATGCATGTTAAAGGAGTGGCACCAGACTTGACGAATGATAGAGGAGAAAGCAAGAAGAAGACATTTTGTGCCGACCCTACTTAGAGTGGGATCAGTGTAAGAGAATGATGACAAGATTTGTCTATCTAATCTTATGAAATAACATCGATTATTTCTGTCTAAATATGATTAAAAAGTAAAGCAACGACCTGTTACTAGTCTAGCGCTGGGCTTAGGCCTCTCTCCGATTTTGGAGAGAAGGATTGGAGCTAAGACTTTGCTCCAATTTGTTGCTCCAATGCAGATTGGTAAGTGACATACCTATATCCCAAGAATTCTCTTGAGATAGAGATAGAGATTTCCTCCCGCTGTTTTCCTTCACCGAAAAGCGTGTGATAAATTACAATTATCAATTAGACACATAAGTTTTAACAGAAAAACTCATTGGTGCCTGACGGAGTTTGACGCCGTGACCCTCCGAAAGAGACGCACGGCAGCAAATGATGGAAGTTGGGTGTCTTGAAATGCTGGTATGACAGCAACCCCCCCACTATAAAACTCAATGTTCGTAGAACATCAAGGGGAACTTGATGTTTATCTTTAAAAAAAGCTGTAATGTTATTCTCAAAAAACAATGCGGAATAAGCATAAACGTTTCTTTGAAAAAATTATGCACTTTATTAATATCTCTTTATTTTTAAAATACTCTTACTTCTTTTCATTGTTCATTTTGATAAAAATAGAACAATATCATAAATCTATGCTAAAGGCACTAAATGCACTTAAACCTAGTTCACATAACTGTTGTACATAAAATCGCATTAATTTTAACAATGCAAAGCCGCAGACGGTACATGGTGCTTGGAGTACAAGTTATGTTCGAATACTTTTAACGGGAGGGCGCAGGCGGTATGAGTAGATTTACTATAAATACACCAAACAAAGAAAAGAAATCGCTGCGGGAAAAGTTTCGGTTTGAACGCTTTTACACTGCTTCTTAGTTTGTGTGTTATCAAAGTTTCTTTAACAAATATTTTATGTCTTTAATAGATTATTTATGTAACAAAACTGGATAAAATACGAAATAAGTACATATAGTGGGCATTATGAAAGTTTCGTCTATTATAAAAAAGACTAGAAATACAAGATTAAGATGATGCGGACTTAGGTATAATCAGGGGGGATGAAAATTATGTTACCAGACAAATGTTTAATATTAATGTGTTTATTGTATTCAATATTATGTATATAATATTAATGTTCCTTCTAAGACCATATAAGCTACAGTCAGATATGGTCATATACATAGTTCTCTTTAATATAATAACCTGCCTTTAGCTGTGGGGGTCCCGGGTTAGATTTCCGCCGAAAGCCACTATTTCTGAATACAATTGTTGGTTCTTCAAGTCCAGGTTTATTTAAGTATTTATTTAAATTTATATATGTATATAGTAACCGATTGTCTGTCTCCCATAAAACGATTTTTAAGTTATTTTGAAGAAATAAGACCATGTGTATCCCATAATGATATTTATTTTAGCAGGATTAGCCGCGCAAATTAAAAATTCGATTTCATTAAAATCGGTCCAGCTATTTTAGAGTCTATAATGAACATACATACATCTGCCGTGTGGTATCCGGCTGAGTAGAATAGACCACCCTCATTTGTTACCGAGGTGTCGTAAAAGGCGACTAAGGTGAGTTGACCCACCGTGTGGTATCCGGTTCAGTAAAATAGACAACTCTCTTTTTTATCGAGGTGTCAACAATTACTTTAGTCATACTAAGGTAAATTGACGTCAGGCAGGCGACCGATCGTAAAAACGCAGCCAAATCACGTGACAACATGTTCATAACATGTCGTGCCGACCCCACTTAGAGTGGGATAAGGGCAGGAGGATGATGATGATGAATGAACATACATACATACTTTCCCTAAACTAAAGGAGATAAAATATAATTGAACCGTACATTACAAGTACTGATGTGAAAAAATCAAAATAACCGATTTTTTAAAAATCGATGTTTTAAAATCGATTATTAATTAATCGATTTTTTCTACTCCAAGTTCCATCCCTAATTACAAGTATGTTCGCTCAAACAAAACGTCACCGACAGTAGTGTACAAGGCAGACACGCAGACGGGTGTCGCCCCGGGCTCACCTGCCGAGCTGAGCCACCTGATATAATTGAACTTCAAAACTGCGCTCGAAGATCCCCAATCCTTCCGCCTCGCTTCGCAATCCGCCCTACTATTTATTTTGTCTGCCGTGTCTTCCATTGCTGCTGTCAGTCTGCCTTTTGAACGCTTTTCTATCCGCGAGACGCACTATAGCCGATATCAATTCCTTTAAGTTATATCGATTTGTGAGCGCTTTTATGCAGCTAGCTTGAACGTTATACAAACGTAAGCTTTAATAAAACTTTGTTTGACATAGATCATCTATTTTTGGTTTAAAATCATTTGAGATAAAATATTTTAAGCTATAAAAGGGTTGAAGGGTCAAACCGTAAACAGGCACAAATTATACTTGTATCCACAATTCATTATGTAATTCATAAGAAAAGATAATCATCATGATAAAAATTATGAAATTTACTGCTACCACTAAAAATTCTGGGATAACTTCTGGCTAATAAAAAAGTAGTAAGTAGCGGCCTGTTACTATCCCACTGCTAAGAATAGGCCTCTTCTCTCCATTTTTGGAGAGAAGGATTGGAACTAAGACATACCACGGTGCTCCAATGCGGATAGTTAGGTTACACATATCTTCAGAATTCTCTAGAGATATGCAGGTTTCCTCACGATGTTTTCCTTCACCGAAAAGCGTGTGATAAATTGCAATTATCAATTAGACACATAAGCTTTAACAGAAAAACTTATTTGTGTCTGCCCGAGTTTGAAGCCGTGTCCTCCTCGAAAGAGTCGCACGGTGTTACCACTGGGCTACCAAAGCTAGAACTTCTGGGTGTAACCTGCCAATCCACATTAAAGTACCATAATGGATTTTTTTATCAGGAAAACACATTATGGTTCGTCATCCATGGAACGTCGTCTCTGTCGTCTTCATGGAACATAATGGATAATAGACAGCTCTAATTCTGACGAATGATGAGATCTTTACCCAGTAAGCTGAGATTTTACTCTTTGAACTTAAATTTCCAAAGCATATATTCTTTTTACAATAACTAGTAAATAAAAGCTAGCAAAAAAGAGCTCTATTAAACAAAAAAATGTCATTGGAAAATTATTCAGAAAAAGATATCAATTTAGATTACAAGGGCAATGAATGCTCTTTATCAAAGCTTATAGTGACGTATCCACTTACTTAAGTACATTTTACTTTTCAATGAAATGTCAGACATAAACAATACTAAATGTAAAAAGTCTTCAGAGATTACCCAAATACAGTTCATGTAAATAGAAGTGTCTTTTTCGGCCACTCGAGAAGCAAATCAAGAAAGAAACTCCGGGCCGCGGTCGGGCGTCGTTCACGCCTCAATCAACTGCCAGTTACGTTCCTTTGTACGCCGAGTGCCTTCACTAGCCACGAATCTTAAACGTTTTCGGTACTTCGACGTTTTGCATATTACAACGAGACAAACCTTATTTGTCTCAGAGACGACTGTAAGAAATCCCTGAGGTCAGTAACATTTCTCCTAATATTTAGTTGAGTTGGGGCCAATATCTAAAATCCATATTTTTCGTTATACAAAGTATATAATTAATTGTAATTTACGTTAAAAAATATATTAACTATACATTATTTTAATTATTGGTCAATTCTTTTAGCACCTGGAATTTTTAAGGTTCACCAATTATTAACAATAAACCATTGCTTTAACAATAAACTTTGACTGTGTTAGAATTTTTTTACTTACTTCAAGTAATGTTAAATAATCATGTAACGATAATCATTTAATAGAATTGATTAAAATCACTAACATTAATTAAAATCAATCAACATAAAAGTTGTAGGGCATATTTTACAAATCCTGCATACTTTTAGCATTAAGTAGATTTGCTCTAATCGCGGATTATAGAAAATACTTTATTATTTTTTTTAATTATGGAAAGTAACGCCTAATTCTATAGATTATCTAGAAACAGTACAAAAGTAAAAATAAAATTATTTTGTTATAATCCACAATAAAGTAGTACTTATAAAGTATACGATAAAGTATTACTTTATCGCGGAAAACTTATATTAACTTTTTATTTAGAAAACTTAGTTTTACTAAAACAAGTGCATACATAAGGATTTTAAATAAAACGAAATCCTTTTAGCATTTCGTACCCATAATAAAAGAGTGATATGAACTTGACCCACGATTATTATAACTGTCTCCCGGACTATTTATAAAGGCTGACATCTTTTCATAAGATAAAAGCTATATAAATAAGCCAAGGTGAACGACTTAAGGGTCATATTGCAAATATGAAAATAAAGAAAATAAGCTCGACGTGACCGCTCCTCCAATCGCGCAACTCGCTTTTATTACATCCATAAATTCATCATATCGCAGCAGCACCGCGGATCTCCATTGGTCGCGGGAGGGAGAAAGCCAAGGTTTCTCACTCGCACCTCCTTCATATTAATATTGAATTTTTCTCGACCCCCGCCCGCCACCCTCGCGGGAGGCTCTACACTCACTCGCCCCCGTATTGTTGTTATCTTTAATGTTGTGGAAAACGCGTTTTCTTGTGTCGTTAACTTTTATATTGCACGAGTGATACTTTTACGAGTTTGATACATAACTTATGTTAACTCAAAATGGATAGTAATACTTTAATGCTTTACTCACTTCAATATCTTTTCTACAATTTTTTTTTTTGTAAATCCTACATTTTATTATTACATGACTTCTAGCACTTTCATTTTCCTACAACTTATGATATGTCTTATCTTTATGATGATGACAAATATTGCGGTGTTTGTAACACCGCAATATTTGTCATCATCATAAATATCTTTATAATTACTCTGTATAAATATAACTATATCTATACAGAGTATAAATAAAGCTGCGAATAAAAATAAACATAAATCTATCATTATTCTTCGCTGTCATATTTGGTGTTAACTGTTAACACCAAATATGGGAATAATGCAACACGACCTTGTTAATGGCCATGAATTAACAAGCTGTTGTTACTCTTTATAACCCTGTCAACAAAGTTGTAATCTAATTCATCTATCTTCTCAATGTTCAAACATAATAAAACAATTATTTAAAACAAAAATTTTACTTCTACTACGTACTTAAATTACTTACATGATAGAACAATAATAATTATGTCCACCTGAAATCTTGAATCCCAATCCTGGCAGCGTTTTCGAATCACTAAGCTGATTCTTTGTGCGAAGTAAAAACACTACATTTTTAGTAGCATTTTTCGTTTCACTCGTAAAAACATAACATAAAGTAGTACTTCAACTCAATTAAATGTTAATTCCTAACACACAAACACTCTTAACTACATTATTTAGTCCTAAATTATATTCAACCATTATTGTTTCCGTGAAGCCAAATCAAAATAGAAACAAAGAACATAATAAATTAATCACTCGCAAAAGGGGTCTGTGTTCTCCCCTTTAATGTTTTCCTTGACGTTTTCCTTTAATGCATTGTCTGCTGCCGAAATTAAAAAGAGAGGAAATAACCCGTCTCCGGCTCAAAACGACATTGACCTTTCGCGAGCTTCAACATTTCTTATTATTACATGTAAACAGTTATTGTTAAAGTTTTTAGAATAGTTATAATATTTTTTATCACAACACACACACCAAAAAAAGGATTACTAAACAAATTATCATAGTAATGTGTATCACATTGAAAAAGATATCCATCGACATTTACAATGACTGTTGTATTGTATTTCTTTTAGTTTTTATACTTCATACTGACTGTTTGTGATACACGATTAATAATTTTATTTCATTACATTAATTTACATATATTTTTCTTATATTGAAAGTATTATTAAATTATTTATATAACCACTATATTTTTTAACTGTCTAGTAAACTCCAAAAAAATTAATGAGTAACAATAAGAAAATACTGTGTCATAACTTAAATAAACCAAATATTAACTTTAACCTTAAATTTAATCGTCCATATTCTTAATCCAACCAAAATCATAAATTGACAGTTCTCTATTCTTTATAATTTACTTTTCATATTCAATATCGTTGTGAAACGTTAAAAAGTTACCCAAAAATATATATTTAATATTACATCTGTAATAAATAACATTCCTTATGATTATCATAACTGTTCATACTCAGAAATTGCACTACGCAATATTTTTATAGACCATACTAATTTCTACCCGCAACTTCGTTCGCATGGACTGTTGTCGCGTGATAGGTTAATACTAGATAACGCTTTTCAATGTCATCCTATTCCTGTAGAATTAAGAGGATTTCTATAGCCTATATGATACCCCGGTATATAAAGAATAATTGTGCCAAATTTCATCGATATTGGTTCAGTGGATTCTCCGTGAAAGAGTAATTAATAAACATACATCTATAGTATAATATTAGTAGGATTATAAGTAAGTTCTTCAACATAATGAAATACAAACGTATCATGTTATAAAGGATATACAAGAAATTCTGAAGATTTCCACCCCTATATTTCAAAGCTCAAAAGAAATCGCTAGCAATATCTGTCTGAAAAATATATCGGATTGCTTTGTCGCAGCTTTCGAAATCGAAATCTATTTTCCTTCAAATCTAAGTGAATCCCGTGCGGATTGGAAATGTACCCTTTACCTACCGCCGGGCGAGGCAATTGATATTCCAACAATACAATGTATGAATAAAATATAAACTGAGTTCCTATCAGGCGTGTTCGGTGCAATCGCCGCTTGGATTTAGGAAATCTCTTGTTATTTCGGGCTTACGTGTAATGTAATGCTTTAAATAACAATTCTCATTAAAAACACTTGACGTTTGAATTGGTCATGTATACTCATTGTGTAATCATTTACACCATAAAAACCGTACAAATTGTAGTTGTACAAAATGTTGATTTTATAAAATGAGAGTTTTGTTGTCATAATTCTTAGAGGAATGGCATTACCAACTATTACAATTTATATAAAAGTTTAAACAATCGTTACCAATAATGTTTAATGCTACCAATTGCATTGTAAATGCATTCTTAATGCTAAAGTCCAGTCAAACGTCACCAATAACAACACATTATAAAAGCATTACACACATTCACAACGACAATCTCTATCGTCGTTGTGAATGTGTTCGATCATTTGGCCCCGCAACCGAATAATGAGGATAGGCTTCACGACGTAATCGTCATGCATTATGATTTTGATAAGATTGTCGTAGTGAATATATGTAGTGCTTGTGTGGTGTGCTCGTTGGTGGTGGCATTTTGTGATACGTGCGATGACTGGTTCTGCATTTATAAAGTATGTGAACGTTGTCTGTTTCCTACACTTAGCATTACATAGACTTTCTTAAGAAACGTAAATTATATCAAAATAATTAAGTATATCATAAGTTCTCAGTTATCATAGTTAGTTTAGTCTATTAACATTCATGTACATAAATATTCAATATAGAAATGTAATCATATTTCTTCTGAAAATAAATTCTCCGTAAAAGTCCATAGCGCTAAGTTCCTCGTAAAAGTGCTCACGTATAATATAATTGAGAAAAGCCACGTTGTCCGCGTCCCCTACTCATTTAGCTGTCGGAGAGTTATTTAATACTGCGTGTGACCCCGGTTTTCTGCAAATGTATTGAACACATCTGCCGGACATTCGAGGTATAATTTTGCCGTAATAAATTTCACAATTTAAATGAAATGTCAGTGATAGTCGTGTTATATTTTAAGGTATCATTAAGTAAATGTTTTAAGTCAATTTTGGATCTTTTTGGTACATGATGCGGGCGTTTGGTCTCATCTTCATTTTTTATTTAATTTATTGTTTATTGCTATAATATTAAGCAAAATGAGATTCAATTATTGTAATTGTATTTCTATTTTGAACTGTAGTTTATTTTCGGCTCTCAATTGCATTTAGAAACTTTAAGCAATTTTATTTATTTTTTGAACATAAATTTTACCTTATAGTTTTGCATCATATAGCTTACTATATATTAATTCAAATGTATATTTTATTATTCCTTTTCTTAAGGATAGGTCCATTACAATATCGAAACGCACCGTTCCTAATCTTCTACGTCTTAAATAAAATAGCGTAGCGTAAGTACTATATGGCCGGTATCTTATGAATTAAATATGAGCGCTTTATTTGATTCTGTAGTCCCTCGATATCTGATAATAAAAAAGAAATTTATCGCACACATCCAAACGGGAAGGAGCTGCGAGTCTCATAGTCCGCTATTTTTTACGGCCGTCCGTCGACAATCACTTCATAGCGACCCCTGTCCGAGCGTTCGATGACAGAATTATTTATCAGTTTGAAAAATGACGGGAAATTGAATGTAGTCGCAATGTTTACAACGCATTTTCTGTCCGGTGTCCTCAGGGGCTCCTTCCCCCGCGTTCCGATGTCCACTTTTCAAAGAGGCCGCTCGGACGAGGGTCGAAAAAGTGTCCCCAGAGAAAAAATAAAAAATAAGTATTCGTATTGTATCTACGTTCGGCGATGTAACGCGTACGGTGAACGACAAAGAAAAAGCAGCGTCCAACGAGTCAGGCAGCGCGCCGTGGCGGGTGATGCTTTATTCATTTAGCCAGTATAATTGTTTTGTGCTCTGGGTTGGCATTTCGATATGACGCAATCTATTTGAGTGACCGGAGCCATGTGTCCACCCCGCGTCTGCGAGCGCCGGGGGACATATATCTACCGCTTCCGACTTCAGATCTATATTGAATTATCTAACTCTGATAAAGGAAACTTTGAAGGATAACTTCGATAATGGTGCGCTTTACGATCCCGATACTTTTGATAAATAATATAAAGAGTACCTTATAAATAAATTCAACTATTGCTGACGTTTCAATAATACTCAATAAACTTTGTATATTATATAAAAATATAAAGAACTAATTTTGATACAATTATAGTTGTGGACATAAGCGTACCACTTATGTAAAATTTTTGAGACAAACACCATGGAGTTACTATTCCACTGGAGCCTGTTACTATTCCACTGCATAGGAGTCCTCTCTCAGTTTTTAAGACAGGAGGGTTAGAGCTAAGACCCACCACGCTGCCCCAATGTGGGTTTGTAAGTTACATACATCCCCAGAATTCTTTAGAGATATGCACGTATTTTTCTTCATAATGTTTTCCTTAATCGAAAAACGTGTGACAAACTGCAATTATCAAGTAAACACATTTATTAACAGAACACCCATTTTATTTATTAATTTTTAATGAATTTAGTTCTAACAGAAAACCCATTGGTGCGTGCAAGGGGTTTTAACCCGTGACCACCACGAAAGAGTTGTATGGTCTCACCGCTGAGCTTTTACAGTTTACCAACTCCAAAAAAAGATTACTCGATGAAGTAGCAGACATTTTAAAGAACTATTTATATATTTTAAATATAGAGACACCTTTAAATTTTGGTTTTATTTGTTAGTAAGATGCGGTCCAGCATAGACATTTCTGAATTCAGCTGAAATAGAACAAGCAGAATGTACCACAGTCCATCAATCATGCTCGAATAATTCAACTTGAAACACGAGCATGAAACTAAATAACTAATAATTAAAACCTGTAAATAAATATTACAATGACTTTCGCTTGGCCACAATAAACGCAAAAACTGTTAGGCGTATAACTTTATTCTGTTTTTGCAACATGAATATTGCATATATATAGAGGACTCGACATCATAATTATTGGCATGATGACTTTGGTAGAATAATCATTTGGTCATTATATTGCTTGAAACGGCACGTATTAGATCCGGTGTTTATACCAATAGCTACATATTTACATCAATTTAAAATATTTAAAAATTATACATATTTAGTTATTTTGTAATCAGATATAGTTAATATTGTTAATTTGTTTTAGGAACGATAAAAATTATAATAAGAACATAACCCTCACAATATATCAAGAATACGGTATTTTAAAGGCAAAGGTAGAGACTGATAAGATACTGGAACTTTGAAAAAAAAGATAATTGAACTTTTAAAGTTTTAAACGCCGTTTAAAAACTTTCTTACTTCTAGGTGATTCAATACAGGACAGTACATATTAACACATACCTGTGGTACATGGCTATCTATATACATGTGCCCTATTATAACAGCCATGGCCGATCGTAAAAATGTTTTATTCACCCCATACGGCGTCGTAAAAGGCGTAATAACGCGAGGAGGCATCGTGGAAGCAATTACCGATCTGTTATAGTTTGTTACAAAGGCGCTGTTTATTATCCTTTTATTATCAACTCATTTGCCGTACAAGGATATCGTTTAATTCTGTACGCTTTAATGTCGCCCAAGAACGTTATTTTTAAGAAGTAATTACACAGTATCGATCACTGTTCTGTAATTTACTTTCGGTCGATTAATTTTCCAGAGATGGAGTAAGGACATCATTAAGTTTCGTTTAACCATTGATTTCCCAGTAAGCATACGGATAATATATTACGAATGGCTATTAAACAAGGTAATTCAATATAGCTTAATTATAAAGAATTTGAATTTTTAATGTAATGTTTTTAACTAAATGTAATGTAAATTTTTAATGTTAAATTATTTATAGAAGTAGGCGTTGCTTTGTGGAATTCCATAGCAGAAGTTAAAAAAGAATTATTTTGCTACAATCCGCGTTTATTTAGAGAATGTTATATGTAGGGAAATTCAAAATATTCTTTATTTAAGTGGACTGTTTGCAATACTTTTGAATCGTCAAATATTTTAAAGAAGCTACCACTGATTCGGAAGTTTGCTCCTACCGAGAAGAACCAGCAAGAAACTCGGCGGCTAATCTTTTAAAAAATTAAATTGTTACAATTTGATGGTTACAAGCTAATTGTTGCAGCTGGATGCGTAGCTGACTACAGTTATGATATGCTATCACTCATCAACCGTCAGTTAACGACGAGATGGAGACCCTGGACGTCGGGTGATGGGAGACCTGGCGCCCAACTTTGGGTCGAGACTGGGGTGCATCTAGTGTCCTGGGTGCATACCAGAGGTGGTGGGAGACTTGTTGGTTTCCCTGTCCGATGGAGGACCGCTAGGGCGGCAATGCTGCGGGGTTGCGGATAACATGTACAATAATACCGTAGCCCCCGCATAAAGCTTGTGTTTGGACACCGGGGGGTTTTAGTGGGTGCGAACCCCACATAACCACGTCGCTGCCTCCCTTGGCGGCGTGTGTACTCGTAAGGAGTTTCCCCTCGAAAAGAAAAAAAAAAATGCTATCACTCAAATATTCCTCAATAGTATAGTAAGCAACATCGCTTTGAGATAATTTCTAAACTTGTGTAAAGGCAAGTCTGGATAATGTCTAGTCTAGGTAATGCTAAGTGTATGAAGCAGGCAACATTAACATAACTTATACATGCAAGACAAGTCACCACACGAATCACAAAACGCCTATCAGGAAGATAGGCTCCACGATAAAATAGTAATGTTTATGATGCTTCGATTCCGGCGCGAAGCGAACGTAGAGATTGTGGTAGTGAGTGAGTGTAGAGTTTATGTGGAGTGTTGCTGGTGGTGGCATTTTGTGATACGTGTGGTGACTTGCCCTGCATGTATAAGGTATGTGATTTACTAATTTTGCATGTATACATGTAAGACCAGTAAATAGTTAATGTATACCATAACAATGACGATAATTCTGTAAGAAAATTTCAATAATTAATCCCGCAATCATCATCAGGCGGAAAGATACGTCAGCTAATAAGGCCAGTTTATATAACAAGGTTCTGTCTGCAACTTCGTCTATTTGGATTTTACTATCAAGCTAAAATGCAATCTGCCACTCTCCAGTCCTTTAAAAATCACTGTATTAAGATTCTCATCACTCATATAAATAAATATATAGTAGTCTAAATAACTTAGAGACACGTTTTATAGCATATCGAACTAAAAAATGAAAAATAATTCTTAATGTAGGTAGAATAAAAATAATAAACGTCTTATAAAATGAAGAATCGCTCTTTGCCTTATTCCAAAAACCATTCAAAAATAGTTTACATCAGTAAAGGTTCTCAACTTGAAACTCAGATATCCAATTGTTAAAGTTAGCTACATAAAATATCGTGACTCAGTACGACTTTTTAGTTATAATTTGACACCATTTGAACATTAAACAAACAGAAAAATATTTATAGAAAATATTATATGTCCGTATTATTTGCTGTCTTAAATTCCTTCATATTCGTTTTAATTATAACAACACGTACATTCTTATATTTGTGTATACTTATGTAGCCTTTAAGGCTTCAAATATTTCTCAACATATTAATAATCCAATGAAATATCTTACGCGAAACGGCCGTTGATTGGAGAAGATAACTCAAACAAAACTTCGCACCCTATTATAATCATAACGTAATATCATAAGCCCGCCCGCCCTACGAGGAAAAACTGAAGCTTGCATTCGCCATCGCCCGCCTACAATATCATAACAGGATGCTATTGGCCGTTATAAGTTGATATAATATCATAACGAGCCAGGATTGGGCGAGAGCTCAGGACAGTTCCCCGCACCCGTCTCATTAAAGGTTAGTGCACGGAAAAGTGGCCGGTTTTGTGAGAGCACACACATTCCAAACACAAAGAGGTATAACTCAAATACATATGAAAAACATTAAATTTGGCTTTCGTAAGGTAGATAGTCTTTATTTAATAATACAACGTTAAACTGTATTCAAAGATAACATATTAAACGTAGGCGCATGTGATCTTAATTAATAGATTTTTATATGTAGTTCTTTTATCAACGCTACTTTTACGCTAAATATTACAATTTATTGACTGTAAAGATCTAAAAGAATATATTTTTACGATTATATTAGTAAGTGTAGAAATCACTTGAAATTGGAACTTTCTTAACTAATCGCAATCGACTATTTCGAGAGATTCTTATTAGTTACAAAAACAAAATAAACAGCAACGATGTTTAATAGAGATTTCATACACAACATGACTATTCCTTTTGAATCCTACAATAAATTGTATAGTACTAGAGTTATAAGAAAAAAATTGGTTCTTTATGAGTTGTTACAGTTTTTAATATGTCGACGATAACTTGTCCGGCCGTACGTTCCCGCATGATTCCCTTCCCGCGCGCCTCAATAAATATGTCGGGAGCGAGCCCGCGCCCCCGCCCGCCCGAGTATGAGCGGTAGGAAATGCCGACCGCCGACCGCCCGAGCCGGATCAATAATAATACTCGCCCATATCTGCAGTGGACTGGATCTGCTTGAGAAAGCGACCGGCCGCGCCACCCGCGCCTCCCACCGCCGCCGCTACACAAACAATATAAATCATTTTCCCCATCCTGAGGCCGCGACCACATCGTCAACCGACTCGTTACGATTAACTCGCAACATGCACAATGTATAAGCTGTGGTAGCCCAGCGGTAACACCGTGCGACTCTTTCGAGGAGGTCACGGGTTCAAACCCGGGCAGACACCATTGAGTTTTTCTGTTAAAACTTATGTGTCTAATTGATAATTGCAATTTATCACACGCTTTTCGGTGAAGGAAAGCATCGTGAGGAAACCTGCATATCTCGAGAGAATTCTGGAGATATGTGTAACCTACCAATCCACATTGGAGCAGCGTGGTAGGTCTAAGCTCCAAACCTTCTCTCCAAAAACGGAGAGAAGAGGCCTATTCTCAGCAGTGGGATAGTAACAGGCCGCTACTTACTTTACTTATGCACAACGTACAAAAAGCACACCAATCTGTAAATAAATAAGTCTCTACATTACGTAGTGCAAAAGCATAGAGACATGGCCTATAGTCATGACCATTCGTAATGCCACACTTACATTAGAGTAATTTTAAAAACCAAGAGGAAATAAAAATTGATAACGTCGTCAAAACGTGTCGCGTTTAATGCGTTAAAGCTTTTATTTTAAAAGTCATAAGGTTTTCTTAAAATACCATAATAATCAACTTCCTTACCGTACGTACCTATGTGTAACAAAATTATCATTAATTACATTATACCAATATTATATCTAATTTGTAATTTAACATATTATTTCTTAACGAGATGTCATAGAATACGACTAAGGTAAGTTGACGTCAGGCAGGCGTCATAAAATAAGTAGCCAAATTATATGACATGTTTGTAACTTGTTGTACCGACCCCACTTAGAGTGGGATAAGGGCAGAATGACAATGATGTAATTTAACATATTATAATATACTCGTTATTTTATAGAAACATTTACAATTTTAATCATGTTTAATCATAACGAAATGCTACTAAACAAACGCCAGTATTCATTTATTTTTAATTAATTATAAAAGAAACATGATATACACACAAAAATATAGAGAATATAAATAATTTATAAAAAAAGCCATTACTTTGCGGAATACTATACTACAAAATTAATTATAGATGAGTTATTTTGCCATAAACGAGGATTATAGCAATAAATTTCTATCATTATGTGGAATGGAAATCCTTAAGAAAAACTTCAGTAAAAAGATGGCACTGTGGCGTCGCCCTTAGCTCGTTTGTTTTATTCGTACTACAACTATATCAAACATGTGAATAAAGATGATAAAAATTTTCACATTCGAACAACAAAAGCAGCTCAAAAATGAATATATTGCTAAATACGTTTAACATAAATAGTACATGACTTTAACTGTACCTACTCGCTCACGTTTTCAATTTAAATAAAAAATCTGTATGAAGCCTAAAATATATCCCAGGCTCTAGTAGTGTCTTATCTGTTATACACTAGCAGTATACTGCCGATTACAAAAATTGATAGTTTTAGACAAGCTTTGTCAATCTTTGTAAAACAGCTTATCGTGACTTGTCGGTTATCGTCAAGGTTTGATAATCTTCTCTTAAAGGTTCCCAAAGAATATCTATATCTTAAAACTGACCACGAATCCTACCCAAAAAATTACAAAATCAACAAAGCAAAGATACAATAAAAACAGAAAAATTGTTAAAAAAAAGGAAGCATTAAATTAATTAGAGATACATTATTGAATAGTAAAAAGTTATTGAAAACTACGAGAAAAATTAATTATTCAGATTTCAAACGAAAGATCCCATCATAATGAGATTCTTAAATAATCAATATGTTTTACTGAGCAAATATATATTTTTTATATTTATATATTTTTCCTTAGGCCTCTTCTCTCGTATTCGGAGAAAAGGGTAAGAGCTTAGACCCCCCATGCCGCTCGTACTGATTGGTCTCATGAATGTGGCTTCCCAGGAATTCTTATATAAACCTATATTATAGAGATATAATACAGGTTTTCTCATGATAATTTCCTTCGCCGAAAACCGTGTGAAAAAAGACATAAGTTTAAATAGAAAAACTCAATTTGAACCCATGAACCCCTTGAGGACAGCACACGGTCTAACCGTTCGGCCATCACAGCTGTTTGAAAATTGGTACAATTTAATCTTATATAGTGGACTAATTTAGAGGATGAAAATATTCCCGTCATTCCTTCGGGTACAGGAAAAATTCAAAATAGCTCATTGGTGATATAATAACACTAAAGATGACGCAAACGAACTTGCCGACACCACTATTTGTTTATTGGCACGCTGAGTAGACCTAACCAAAACAAGCCCCTTAAAAGTCAATTCAAATTCTTTGAAGTACAATGTACGTTTTACGTTGAAGAAAGTAAAGAAAGTTGAATATTTCTGGAGAACTTTTGGAGTGCATATAACATTACGTTTCGAGCTTTCGCGCCAAAAAGAAGAGAAGGATTATTCTCTCTTTTTCGTTGCCCTTAATGTAATAGACAAACCATTACTTATAGCAAAATAATTTATAACACATCTACAAATGCTACTATCCTACGAATACTACTAATACTTTTTTTTTTCTTGTAACTTTTTAAAATATAAATTTAAATATGTAGTTTTTGTTCAAATTGTTTAGCGCGTATAGCACCATAAGTACGCATGCTGTGTACACCTGTAAGTAAGGATGTACTTGTAACATGACACAATACTGTTTATGTTTAAGTTTAGTTTAAGTGCATTCTTGTGGGTGTTCCAATAAATAAATAAATAAATATTATAAATGCGAAAGTTTGTGAGTATGGATGTATGTTTGTTACTCTTTCACGGCGATTCTGCTGAATCAATATCGATGAAATTTGGCACAAAAGTAATGAGAATATTATTTTTCTATAATCTGCGATAATTTTATCACGTATACTTTTTTATTATGGACCTCCGAAGAGTAACGCCTAATTCTAGAAATTTGTCACAATTATTCCTTATACACCGGTAACATATAGGCTATAGAAATCCTGTTAGTTCTACAGGTACAGGATGATATTGGAAAGCACCATCTCTTATCAACCTGTCACGCGACAACAGTCCGAACAAAGTTTCGGGTAAAAGCCAGTATTTCTATAAACAATATTTTTTTTATTATATTATTATATTATTAAACATATGGGTCACATCGCGTTATAATCCAGTCGTAAAGAGTCAGTTCGTGACCACGGTGGATGCAACTCTGCCGAAACGTAGAACCTTATACAAAGGTAATCGATTATAACGCAATGTGACCCGTATGTTTATATAATAATCAATATGAATCGCGAAAGTTTAAAAACATTTTTTTTTCATATTGGTCGTTATACGATTTATTTTGTAAAATATGCACAATAGTAGTTAACCGCCGAATCAGAAAGTAAATGTAGTGCGTGATGCGGAAATTATCGTTAACATCGCATGTGTCAGATAGTATGACATCGCATGCATAATTAAAAACAATATAAATAAAAACTATTTGTCACTTCTGTTGTTCAGTAATATTATTATTCGAACCTAATAATAGGTTGCAGATTCTATTCTTTTCAAAATTAATTGAAAATTTTAGCCTTCATCTTAGGGATAAGAATTCTCCTAATGCAGAGTGTCACTCTATTATAAACTGATAGATAACTTATCACGCAGAAAATGAATTATTGTGCGTAGTTGGTTATCCAATGTTATATAGCATATCCTTTTTATAGATTAGTGAGTAGATCACCAATAGATGAATTGAAGAGGTCAAACTGACAACTCTCTGATTCGACCGGTTTGTCGTAGTGTACATTGTATATACTCAACTGTGGATCTCCGCAAAGTAAAGCCTTATTCTATAAATTATTTATTAGTTATTTATGACTGGCCCGTTGGCGCAATAGGTAGTGACCCTACCTGCAGCTCCGCGGGTCGCGAGTGCGATCTCACCGAGGGCCAACATTTTCTATAAATGAATCATCATCCTCCTGCCCATATCCCACTCTATTGGGGTCGGCACAACATGTTATAAACATGTTGTCACATGATTTGGCTACTTATTTATGACCGGCCGCCTGCCTGACGTCAACTTACCTTAGTCGTATTTTACGACTCCTCGGTAAGAATGAGGGTGGTCTATTTTACTCAACCGGATACCACACTGTGGGTCAACTTACCTTAGTCTCCTTTTACGACACCTCGGTAAGAAATGAGGGTGGTCTATTCTACTCAGCCGTATGCCACACGGCGGGTCGTCTTACCTTAGTCGCCTTACGAGTAAGTATGAGTAAGAATAGTTAAATATGTTAAAAATAAAAAAAAATACATTAGAACTCTATCAAGTAATTCCATATCAATCGGACTAATATGATATTTTAAACGCAAATCACAAATATAAGAGATTCACTTTCGTTTTAAATGTTAACATGCATTTGTTAGCAGACACGCAATTGTTTCCTTATTAACATTCAATATTATAAATACTTGAAAAATATGCCTACATAACATGAATTCGTTTTGTAAATTAAAACATTAGAGAATCATTCATTAATTTTTAGTGAAGGCTCATTGCTATTACAGATTTAGAACATTACAAAACGTAGATGTAGTTATATGTCGATTGACTTTATGGCAATACAGAGCCGGGGAACTTTGCACAATTTATCAAATTGAGTTACTGAGGGGCAATATCGTAGAGCGGACGCAATATTGCAGCGCGTGACCGCGTCTGCAATACGCGCTCAATACATCGGCCGGCGCCGGGCCCGGCACGTCCGCCGCCCCGCCCGGCGCCCGTCTTCGGCCGCCCGACCCCCGCCCGCCCAACTGACCACCTAGATATTTAGCTAACAATGCCTCGCCGCGAACGCTGGCCACCTAGCCTGCTCCGTCCCGCTCCCGCCGCCGCAGCACACCACCATCCGACAGGGAGCGCCGCGCTCGCCTCCGGTCATTGCTATATTTATTGGCGACGCTCATAAGTACGCGGGTCAGGTTATAAGTTTCATGAAATGAATGTCCGAGCCACGTAGGAGGCGAGTACCCGTCGCGCTCACCAAGAAAGAATCTCCACAGAACATGGCGGGGGGTGCCACCCCACCCTCGGCAGCGTTATAATTAAAAAACAAAAGAATACACAGGCACTCAGCCTCTTGGCTCGTTCGATTTTCATGCTAAAGCTGCAGTCACTAAAGAAATGGATATCGATTTTTATCTTCTTATATTAAGAAAACGTTTCATGGAAACCTTTTAAGATTTATTTGAAGATGTATTCCTACCTTTGGAGATTTATTTTGCATATATGAGTATGCTACCTTAACATAGCACTAAAAATTTATCAGCATATCTGTACTTTATCTTATATAGAAACGGACTAATGTAGCTATTTCATTAATGACTAGTGCTACATTTTAACGGAATTCTTTTTTACCCGATGAAAGAATTACCCGAAAAAGTTTTCATTTTTATGATTCAATAGAAACTTTATTGTCAACCGCTCCCACTTCCTAAGTTGTTTTGGATTCCGATCTGTAAACGAGATAAATCGAAATTACGATTCACCTCGTTTTTCATTAGTTATAAGATGTTCAATATAAAGAAATTTATATTTTTCGTAACCATTGCTAACAGATGACACGAGTGTGCGGCCAAATAATCTACCTAATTATTGAATATTTGATTAATAAAAGGATTTTCTATACGGGGACATCAGGTTAAAAGTAAACTATTAACAATCGCTATAAACAAAATTTAATTTTTGAGAACTGCCACAATTTTAGGATTATTTTTTTCATTGATTGGACCTTTATTAATAAAAATCCATGCAATTGTACATTTTATATTAAATTGTATTGAAAATTGAATTTTTTACGGAACTAAAGATTAGAAAACTGTTATACTTTTGTGTGAAATCTTTTCAATAATTGAAATTTTCCAAGTAATAAAACAAATCTCGACACGGGACCATGTGTGGGCCGCTTACAATTCATCCGAGCGGTTCCTATTACGAACACAATTACGGACTTTGCAGATGACCGCACGGTTTTATAATGCGAAGGCACCGTCGTCCAGCCGCCCACCATCCCTCACCGCTCCCTTGACCATCGACCGACAATTGTAAATGGCACATAAAATAAATGAATGTGCAGCGGGACTCGCCTCTGCAACAGACAATATAAATTACAAACGGACGATTATATTCCGGCGGGAATGAAGCGTTTTCCTTCGGATACACTTTGCATTATACCCTGATCCGGTTGGACTGCCCAAGTCCATTCTAACAACCGGACAATAAATGGGACTGCTAGAGTTGAATAAACATTGTGACTTAACAAATGTACTTAATCTAAATTTATTTGACAACCATAAATAATGATTTTTAATATACATTCTTATTTTACAACTTGTTTTATTAATTCTCAAAGGTATGCCCCATATTAATAATTTATTGAAGTCGGCGTTAATTTGTGGAACTCTATAGTACAAGGATTATTTTTCTTTATCAATAGATTCTAGCAAAATAATTCTATTAAAACCTTATTATTATTTATACCTTATCTGTCTTCAACACTCACAAGAAACAATGAATCTATTCTTAATTGATTTCATTATTAGGTACCATTTAAAGGTATCCTAAAACGCGTTATGGCATCTTTCCAATATCGTGTCACTTATATTACTGAGTGTAATTTACGAGATAATTAGGAAGGGAGACGGCTCGCCATACACACAAGACTCTGCCATAAATTTGTCTGCCTCCACCAAATACCCACCTTGCAATAGGTACTCGTTACTTCATTGGTTATATAAAGAATTTATAAAGGTACTTCGTATTAATTGTTAATTCTGATTCATTTTCTTCTTTGCTTATCTCTGCGTACTATAATAATATTAGTACAAAGTACTGTTTATTGAATGAATGGACTTAGAAAGTTATTTTTAATTTTGTTATAAACAATCAATTTCATTAATAAATTATTTACCTGAAAATCATTGATCTGTTTGATACAAAGTTTTTATCTTCAAGTTAATTCACATATTATAGACTAGACAACTATTTTCAATTTCATTTGTAAGTCAGAAAAACATGTCAATACCTTATACTAATTAAGGCCACTCTTAATTCTTGAGCTTAGGACGTTAGATATAAAAAATCATTACCGAATATGCTTAAAAGACATCGTTCTACCATTTTTACGTAAACCATATTTAAAAAATTAAAAAAATAAAAATAAAAATCTATCTAAATCTAAATATTAGAGTTGAAGAATTTCCTGCATTAACTAGATATAATTGCAACATCAATTGGTCGAACTGAGTAGAATAGACCACCCTCGTTTCTTACCGAGGTGTCGTAAAAGGCTACTAAGGTAAGTTGACCCACCGTGTGGTATCCGGTTTAGTAGAATACCAATAGTAGAATACTACCCTCTTTTTACCGAGGTGTAAAATACGACTAAGGTAAGTTGACGTCAAGCAGGCGCCCGGTCGTAAAATACGTAATGTTTCAAGACTTTTACGACTTAGGTATAACTTTGTTTGGTTTTAAAGACAGATTTTTTTAATAAATTTTGAAATTCTTAAGTCGTAAGTCGGTGACCGCAAATTATCTTAAATTATTACAACGACAACACTAATGCAAATTCATATCATAGTAAAACGTGTAGTCGATTAAAAATAAGTTTTATTTATTTAGTAATAATAAAGCGAAAACCGAATTCCTAAACCGAATTCGGATCTCGCTAATTTCGGTTTTCGAAATATTAATCAGTCCGAAAGACAATTATTTCTTTCAGTAAATGTAATATTATAAATAATGTTACGTATATGTATATATTTATAATTATTTAACTTAATTATTTTTGAAAATAGAGCACCTGTTTCCTTTAACCCATGTCACTGTAGTTTAGTCAGAATTTACTTTTGTGCATTTAGAAAATCACAGAGACTAATCACGAACGGAATGAGTCATTCGATATCACAGACCAGTCATTTGGTCAGCGTCGCAAAACTAATGACACATAATGACGGCCGTACTAACGTTCAGAGGGTGGTGGCCAACCAAAATTACTTTGTACTCAAGCTGGACAACTTTAAACCTTAATATATACATGTAAGGCCTTAAGATAGATCATGCATCAGTCAAGGTCTGTTAGCTAACCTCCCAGGGAGGTCTTCGGGGTCCAGTCGCGACCGACGACGGCCACCTGAACACCCTAGCCACAGCTAATTGAAGCTCCCCACGGTAATCCGACAAAACATTCTGAACCGCGGTATAAAATTAATGTTAATGTTTGATCAAATAATTATTAATTAATCAAATAATACGTACTTATTAATACTAATCATCCTCCTGCCCTTATTCCACTCTAAGTGGGGTCGGCACAACATGTCACAAACATTTTGTCATATGATTTGGCTACGTATTTTACGACCGGCCGCCAGCCTGACGTCAACTTACCTTAGGCGTATTTTACGACTCCTCAGTAAGAAAGAGGGTGATCTATTGTACTCAACCGGATACCACACGGTGGGTCAACTTACCTTAGTCGCATTTTAAGACACCTCGGTAAGAAATGAGGGTGGTCTATTCTACTCAGCCGGATACCACACGGCGGGTCGTCTTACCTTAGTCGCCTTACGAGTAAGTATGAGTAAGAATAGTAAAATATGTTAAAAATAAAAAAAATACATTAGAACTCTATCAAGTAATTCCATATCAATCGGACTAATATGATATTTTAAACGCAAATCACAAATATAAGAGATTCACTTTCGTTTTAAATGTTAACATGCATTTGTTAGCAGACACGCAATTGTTTCCTTATTAACATTCAATATTATAAATACTTGTAAAATATGCCTACATAACATGAATTCGTTTTGTAAATTAAAACATTAGAGAATCATTCATTAATTTTTAAAGAAGGCTCATTGCTATTACAGATTTCGCACAAAGAAGGGCGTTGTAAACCACCTTGTTCGGTTTTGTTGTTTTGTATTACCAGATTTTTTCCTTCATTTGTGCACCCATTTGAAGATTATTTTTTATTTAAAACTACGTACTTACAGATTGTTCCAATTTTAATTAAATATAGTTCTGATGATTGGAATAAGTAAATAAATTTATGGGACACTTACACATACAGTCGTCCGTCTCATTATAAGTAACTTATTACTTGTGTTGTGGGTGACAGACAACTGGTGAATATATACATACCTATATAATTTTAATAACTAACGGCCTGTTTACTATCCTTTGTTGGGCATAGGTCTACTCCCTCCGTTTTTGGAGAGAAGGATTAGAGCTAAAACCGACCACGCTGCTCCAATGCGGATTGGTAGGTTTCACATATTCCTAGGATTATCTACAGATATGCAGGTTTCCTCACGATGTTTTCCTTCACCGAAAAGCGTGTGATAAATTGCAATTATCAACAAGACACATAAGTTTTTAATTGAAAAACTCATTGGTGTCTGCCCGGGTTTGAAGCCATGATCGTCTCTAGAGATTCACACGATCGCACCGCTGGGCTATCACAGCTTGCATAATTTGTATAATTTTGATATCTATGTGGAATCGCGAGTACTCTCCTCATACAGTACGCTGCTCAAATATTATAGGCAAACATAGTATATTTTAGTATATTCTAATAAGTACAGATATTTGTATTCAAAATATATCAATAGGTGAGTGAAAGTGATGGAGAACACCTCAAACGGCCACCAGAATGCCTTGAATGAATTTAAAAAATATTTTTATTTGCTTCCTACTTGCAGATAGGAACTTTTCAAATATATATTATACAAATAAGAAATTTCGGTATTTTTGATAAGAAACGATGTATTGTATTCGGAGAGTACCATTCAGATGAATTTCTCAATAAAAACCTCAATCTGTCTGCAAATGCCATAACGATAATTTTTTTAACAAAACAAAATTGATTGATTAACGAATTGATTAACGAATTTAAACGGCTTTAATTTAGATACCTGAACTCTATAACAAAACTTATGTATTCTAGCTAATTGAGTCCTTTGGAAATGTCATAAGATCCAATTAGGCAAAATTATATTAAATGATATCATTAATGTATACGGCTTTCACACTACCTGTCATCCGGTACTTCCTGCCCTCGTTTTGTTATCTTCTTCCAATTCTTTTACAATGAAAATCTTACGGATCAAAATCACTCAATTTAAACCAAACGTGATAAAGGTGTTTTGTGATGAGGAATAAAATCCAGATTTTAAAAACGTAGCTACTCATTCATATACATATATCTATATAGTTACGTGATAACATTTCAAAACTTTTTGATTATTGTTGCCTAAAATCTTTTTTTGAACCAAAATTGCTTTTAAAAGTTTTTGATGTAGATTTCCTTTGTGATAGGCGCTTTTTTTTCTATTGTCTATACATAAGAAAAGCTTACCTATAAATCAGTTATGTTATCAACTCCCTAATAATAATAACCTTAATCGTGTATCATCCTAAGAGTTCCTAAACGCATGATCGCGTATCGACCATTGATCGCTTGCCCCAGTGATCTTGTTACAGTGCGCCCGCGCCGTGCGTGCACTTGAGAAAATTACATACGTACACTGCCAACCACGCGACCGAGACCGTTAGGGAAATGAGTACTACACCTAATAATCACCACTTATGTTCACTACACGTCAAACATTCGTTTAAGTTTGTAATATAATTGTTTTTCCAATTGCCAATAGGAAGTAATGAGAACTGTACTTAAAAGATTTTCACGCAGTTTTCTCAATTAGAAAGAGTAATTCGTAATAAAAGATTTAGGTATATTTGTGTAAATTTGTTCAATTTAAATTACTCAGTATCTTTAATATTTAAATGAGTTAATATTGTATGTATATATATTTTTTCGGAATCTCGAAAACCGCCACAACGATTTTCCTGAAATTCAGCATGTAGGGGATTTTGGGGAGAAAAATCGATCTAGGTAGGTTTTATGTAAAAAAAAATTTTTAATTCCTGTTTTTGGGCATTAAAAAACACTAACATTTATATTGAATTGATTTTCGCCATTAACTGTGAAGTCAGCGTAGCTTTTTCGGGGATCGGGCAGCCTCGAGAAATGTAGATACCTAGGTTCGATCCCCATCTAAATTTTTTTTAAAGTTATTTTTTGTAAAAAATTACCGAGCAAGGCATGGTCACCCAGATAATAATATATTAAAGGCTCTCAGGCAATGACGTCTTATCTTATTTAAGAAAGTTGCTAGAAACTGGTCTAAGAAGCGGTTAGTAAGTTAAGAATATCCTATAATTTCTCTGGCTATACGTTCGTAATAGAAACTTAAAGTTATTTTTCCGTTCACATTAGAAGTAAGCGACTCTACAATTGAATATATTAATACTCAAGCCGCAAAAATACACCCTCATTATCTAATCTGACAATCAACTAGTTGGACCACGTTTTACCTGCAACCTAATTTTGGTACACAAACCGCAGTGCCTCCACTGAAAATCAGCACAAATTGTATGATTAGTCTATTTACGCTTTACCTTTGACAAGTCGCTTGTTTTGCGCGATATTCATTATCATTTGGTAGTGGTGTAAATACTTCGGAAATTCGTGCTCTTATAAATTCCGATTATTGTCCAATTAAAAATATCCAATTAAAAATATTGATATAGTTTATAAACACAAAAAAATGCGAATTATGTCGCCCCTAAAAATATATTTTATGATACTATTCTAAATAGCATATAATTCGTTTTTGAAATTGAAAGGTATTCAATTGATACATTTCATTCCGATTTTTCTCTTATGTGAAAATAAGAAAGTTATCACACATTCGATTTGTTTCACTTTTCAGTTATCCCATTTCCATATACTAGCGTGTTCAGTTACTTTCACGGCGTTCTTTTCTAGCAAAAAAACTTGAATTAACAAGATATTATTAGATGATGACATTTTTCAATAAATTTCATGTAATTATGGATTATTAGTATTATGTATTATCAAATCTGTTTTTAGATGCATCGATACGAGTATATCTTTATATAATGAAAATACCTACTTCGTCAAGAATAATGAAAATATGTCACTACATAATCAACATTTAGTCATGAGGTATTGGTATATCCCTTTAGGCACATATAACAGATTTTGTATCGGATCTAACTTAATACCTATAAGGGCTCAAATTTAATTTATTATTCGAAACATCTATACTTATATTATACTGTGCTTGCGGCTTCGTCATTGTAATTCAAATTCGAGCAAATTTTAGTTAGGAAACAATGTACCTGAAAGGCGTATGTCTATCAAGTTAGTGATATGTATTACGGGGAGAAAGCGCTGGACGTGTACGGAGATAGAAATGAAATTGATGAACTTTTCTCGCAGCAATAATGGCTTTGGCACGTACCAACATAATTCCCAACAAAACTTCCTCACGGCCCGCCCAAACATAGGGTTGAACATACATCATATATTTCCTGTCATAAAGTGCATATAACTATACTAATATTACACTTACGACAGCCTTTCTGTTTGTTTTTCAGGCTTTCACGCTTTAACACCAAATTCGCTGCAGTAAAATTGATAAAATTTCGTACAACTGAAGCTTACACACCGGAGTAATATAGAAGACAAAAAATACCGTATTTGTTACGAATGTAGCAAAATAAACAATATAGTACATAATTGAGGGTAGTTTAACACTGAAGTCGAACAAAGTCGCGGGTACTAACGGTAATTAATACTGTTGTATACGAAAAAAAATTACACCACTACGAACGAGGGTAAATGATTTGTTTTGTTTGATTTTATATGCCAAAATCATTTATATTTTTAATATTATCTCTATATTTATAAAACAAAAATAACTGGTTGACTTAGGATATGATCATCATCAATCATATGAACGAGGGCAAAAGACTTCAGTTAATAATAAATTTTACGGAATTGACGATTCCATGTTATAATATTTATTGTAAAGTTATTTCTAGTTTGAAAATTCTATATATTTTAGTTATAATATATATATATATATCTATTTAGTGAGAAAACTGTAGACTAAATCTGTCCGTGCGTACTTGACTATATGATTACTATAATAATATTATATTTCTTAACTTATACTTTCTTCATAACACGAGAAGTAAGGTTTCACTTTGTAAATATAGGCTTTATCTCGTTTAACTTTCTTTTTTGTAACGGACTTGTAATACGAAAGTAATAAAAGTCTTCACTTACCGACTTAAAACAAAAAAAAACAAAATATTGTTGTACAACAATACTATGATAAAACTCCTAGTTCTAAATGTTGATATTAGCAATTTCATAAATTACAAAAAGAATATTGTTTTAAGCCTGACCCTAAGTACGGAATGTGCATATAAAAATTAATTAATTAATCCAAGAAAATAATATTTAAATTAGCATTTCTCTAAGTTTCTCACTAACATAAACAAAGCATTTTTTTTTGTTTTTTAACGAATTTCACTTTATATGATAAATAATAATGTTTATGATAAATGTAGTTGTATCTTTCTAATATAGATTAGAAAAGAAATATAATAATTAAATATGCAGTATATTAAAAAATATACTTATAAAATAATAAATACGAATTTTATCATTATTTTGCTAGCCTCTATTCATTTATTTGAATACAAATAAGAATGCTAATACTTGTCTTCGATATGTAGGTAATACCTTGTACCGAAGTACTCATATAATATATGACATAAAAGCGAGAAACAATTGCTTTTACAAAATTTCTGTACATTTTGTTATATTTGGAAACTTTACCGACTACCCCGCGACTTATTTTACGTCAACATTCAAAATTCTATCGTGTACCCGAAGGAAAAACTTTTTTTATATGTAAAGTTACGTATAAGCTTAAATTGTATTAATATTGCTCAATCGGATTAGCCGTGAAAGTGTCACAGATAGACTTCTGAATTTATAATGAGTATGAATATATCAGTGTTGTTAATATTTTTTTTAATCAACGATGATCTTTTTATTTCAGACAACCCTGTGTCGAAGAACAACGGTCGGCGGCGCGGCGGCTGAAGAAGGGAGCGCACATCCAATATAAGAAGAGAACAAAATAGGTTTATGTCGGATACTTTGACCATTCGCCCGTAAAGTAACTTCGCTCTACGACTGACGCCCGTTGCCACATATGTTATGTCCATATATGTACCTTTACGGTAAAATATATTACATCTTCGACGCTCTTCCGAGTAACATTGTTAGCCCGTTCTTTTGAGATCAAAAATAAATATTTCAGGCGGCTTATAGCTCAAATTCTTTATTGCGATCTGCGTTTTCACTGTCTGATTTTTTAGCTATCAAGACATTTACATACTACTCAAACAGACGTAAAGCTGTTACAGCCCAGCGGTGATACTGTGCGACTCTCCAGAGACGTTCATTGATCCAAACCCCGGGCAGGCACCAATGGGTTTTTCGAATAAAACTTATGTGTCTAATTGACAATTGCAATTCACACGCTTTTCAGTGAAGGAAAACATCATGAGAAAACCTGAAAATCTCTTGAGTATTCTAGGCATATGAGTAACCTACTAATCCGCATTGCAGCAGCATGGTAGATCTTAGTTCCAATACTACTCTCCAAAAACAAAGAGTTCCTCTCTTCGTTTTATCGCCTATGCCCAGCAGTGGGATAGTAACAGGCCATTACTTTACTTTAATACAAACAGACATTTCTCTTTAATCTAATTAAGTTGTATATTGTCCTTTAAATGTATATACCTGTATGGATATTATAGTGATCTAATTCAAGGCACGTGACATCAAATATTGAATATAAAGGTAAATGGACACCTAAACAGATTTAGCAGGTAATATTAGCAGCTAATGCACCAGTCGCACGGAGGACCCAAGGGACACAACGCCTACATAGCATACACTACATATATACTAAGCCAGACCTGTTAAATACCAGTGTAGATGCAAAAATGAGTACATATAGCCTGATTGCGTTATATAGCCAGGATTCCGCCCGCGTTTGAAGATTTTGATAAGGCCGAATGCTTGGCGGACAGCTTTGAAGCCCAATGCACACCTAATTCCAATTCCGCGTATGCTGAGTTCCACGCCGGGGTGGAATCCACCATCGCCAACATATCAGGGTTGGATCCCAAAAGGGAACCACTCCACCCCACTTCCGGAGACGAGATAAGAGCTATCCTTGAAAAGCTCAAACCCAGAAAATCCCCTGGCCCCGATAGCATATCGAACAAGGCACTTAAGCGTCTTCCCGACCGCCTCGTTCACCTCCTGGTGTTGATCTTCAATGCCCTCTTGTCGTGTTTCTCTTTTCCAGACGAATGGAAAGAAGCAACAATTATAGGTATCCACAAACCGGGCAAACCCCGGAACCGCCCCGACAGCTATCGCCCCATCAGCCTCCTCAACGGCTTGGGGAAGGTCTACGAGAGAGTGATCCTCTCGAGACTTAAAACTTTCATAGATGCCAGGAACCTGCTACCGGACGAACAGTTCGGGTTCAGGTCCGAACACACGGCCGTCCATCAGGCTCATCGCCTGGTGGAACACGTCCTCCAACGACTCTCCAGATACGGAGAGCAGACAGGTGCCGTCTTCTTTGATGTGTCAAAGGCCTTTGACAAGGTCTGGCACGCAGGCTTGCTTTACAAGCTCATACTCCTCGACCTCCCGGATAGTTTCGTAATCTTCATACGAAATTACCTCGCGAATCGTACTTTCAGATACCGCTTGGACGGTACGCTCTCATCCAGACGTCCGATACGTGCTGGAGTCCCCCAAGGTTCGGTGTTAGCACCGTACCTCTACTCGCTCTACACGAGTGACATCCCCCGCAGCAGGGGGGGGTCGTCGTTAGCTCTATACGCTGACGACACCGCCATTTTCGCGTCCTCTCGTAAAAGAGAGAACATTATTCATCGTCTACAATACGAGGTAGACAAGTTAGAATTGTGGTTCGCCAAATGGAGAATCGCAATCAACCCCGATAAGAGTGCGGCCATGTATTTCACTAGGCCAGGCGCTACAGTCTACTTCCCTCCGGAGTGTACATCCATACACGACCGGGATATACCATGGCAGCAGGAGGTCAAATACCTGGGGGTTACTCTCCAACCCTCTCTCTCTTTCTTCAGACACATACGCACTGTCCGGAATAGGGCAGCGTATGCACTGGGTCGTCTCTATCCGATGATATGCAAGAAGAGTAAAATGTCACTTCGTAACAAAGTGACACTTTACAAAACTTGCATAAGACCTATAATGTCATATGCGAGCGTCGCGTTCGCACATGTCCATCCGACCAGACTTAATGTTTTGCAGCGATTGCAAAACAAGTTCATGAGACAAGCCACCGGCTGTCCCTGGTTCGTGCGCAACGTCGACCTACATAGAGACTTACGTCTTCCCTCAATAGCTCAGTTATTCCAATGTCTCTCCAAGAGATACTTTGAAAAGGCTGAGGTGCATCCAAACCCGCTCATCGCGGGGATGGTTAAGTACACCTGCTTTGACAGGAAGTTTAAGTCCAAGACCCACAGACGCCCTAGGAGCGTACCCTATGACCTTGACGAAAATATCACGATCGCCAACGCCCTATACACTCACGCACACGCACACACACAGCGTCTTCGCCGGCGAAGACGAGGTCCCCGCTTCCTCACGTCTAGCGGCCGGGGTGTCCAGCCCCGCCCGTTATGACATTAGGACTTTTCCACACGTCCGATACAGTCCTCCACAACGCGTCGTTTTAAGCCGAGGTCCGGCCTCACAGGAGGCACCCTTAAGGCGACGCTCCCAGGATGTTGCGGGCCTCTCTCGAGACCCGCTCTCCCAGCACCTCAACCCCCGGCGATGCTTCCGCGCTCGCCCACTCTCTCGGTGACGCTGTCAAAGCCTTCACGGCTAACAGCCTTAGTTAGTGTCCGAAAAAAAAAAAAAAATATATATATAGCCAGGACTTTTTTTTATGTCAGGAAATGCCATTATTGGTCACCACTGCCGACTGGGACGAGCGGCGGATATGTCGGACTCGCACCGAGTAAAAACCTGACAGTGCTCCACCACGCTGCTGATGGCAGAGATAGGGTACCGTTGTACACATTGCCCCCTTCATTTTCTTCTTAAGGCGGGGTGTTTACCGCACTTAGTTGCATGTTTGGCGACCATTGTGCGTGAGGGAGTAAAGGCTGGTTACTACAACCAGCCTAGCTCGTTCCAGAAGCCGAGGACCCTATGCGGGTATTTCAATGCTTCTTGTAATATCGTTGGTGAGCCAAGGATATTCGCCCTATGTTCTGCCACCTCCGTGCAATGCAACATGACGTGAGATGTTGTTTCCTATACGTTTCTATGAAAAACATTTATTTCGTAAATGTTAATATGGTTGATTCAAAACTTCTAGTGAAAGCCATGTCACAATTAAAATTTACTTACAGAAAATTACTCTAAACAGATTTTTTGTTTAAATCATAACTTCAAACCTTGACCGTTTCTTATAACTATTATTAACCTTTTTTATTGACCCTTTTTTTATTTTTAACACACTCAAAATAAATGTATCGCTTAATTTAGTCTGAAACCTCGTGAAAGTAATCAAAGTGTAACGTAGCTCCTAAAACAGAAATGAAGCCAACATCACCGCCAGCGTACCGCTTAATCAGAGCTGGACCGCCCGCCCTATATTTGCGTATGCAAAGAGACTCGAGCCGCATTAACTATGCCATATAGCCAACGTACCGTGCAGCGATTGGGCAAACACATATCTGCATTATAAACAGCGTTCGGGCGCACAAACGTGCAATGTGGTCGGCCTTTACCGGTACCCGACTAATCAACCGGCTGACCTTCCGAAGCCTAACACATGCCATGGCACACTACGCTGCAATATTACTACCCTCCTCGATGCAGATGGGTCGTTAACTATATGTTTACAATCACATGCTGTTATATTCATATTTCAACATGGTATACATATTACCAAATGATAATAATCGCTGTCACGAAGAAACTATTCATATATAGATCTGCCTTACTGTGATCCGAATGACTTGAAATGTATAAATGTTCTTCTTATACTTGAAAGAAATAAATGAATTCATTAGATGTCTATAACTTCTTGAAAGTTTGTAAGGTATATAAATAACTAAATAACCCTGCGTCTCTTTTTAAAATAAAATAATTGGATTAATCACAACCAATGGATTTTTTAAATATAAAACGTCATTAAGAAATTGTCGTTTCCCCAAAAATCTATCAATTTTATAAATATCGGTTCTTCATTTTTTTATATGCAGCAAATACTGATAAAAAATAGACATTTTAGAAGTAGTTATTTGTGCATGCATGTGCAGTGAATCGATTATAACTTTCTACTTTCCACGTTCATAGCCACTGAACATTAATGGAAAATCTAAACATATTTCTTTACTGTTCTCCACTAGAGCATGTCGGGAAAGCGGTTATGTGCAGTTAATAAATTTTTCTCATTAACACTGCTAAGACCACTTAATATAAATAAATTAAACAAGTAATTTATAATATACAAACACCTAAATGTAATTGATTTACAAATATTAGCAATACTTTCACATAACCCATTACTTATTTCAATGAGGCATGCGTCTTTAGAATAATGAAAACCATTATTTTAATAGAAACCGCGTCATACAATAATTGTATTGGGATTTCATAATAAATTATATCAAAACATTTTCACTTTTCATTCTGTAATACTATTTAAATCCGATGTAAAAATAATACAGCACTGTTTATAATTATGTTTATTTCTCCTTAAATAAATTATTTTACAATTACAATAAACCTACAACCGTAGTCACGAATAAATAAATTACATTAAATTATTGAGTGACGTAGAGTCGAATATGAAGGTGGACATCGGGTTGTTTTAAATAATGTCCATTAGGTGGACGGTACTTTGGTTTGAGGTCATTTTGTATGGATTTCAGCGCAGGGTCGATTGGAGCAGCGAGGGTTTGCGTGTGAGGTAGGCAGGAGACACTGGCTACGCAATTGAACCTGCTCGATCCTCATAGTAGCGATATGGACCCACCGCGCCAAACCTCGCTGGTTTCACCACGTATAAGTCTCGCCTTCGAATTAAAGACTAGAATTAAAAAATAGTAGTTAAAAACTGTGGATCAGTTGAATATATGAAAATAACAGGTTTCAACAGCCGTTGTGGTTATGCATAAAACTATTTATAAATTTATTATTACCTTCCAAAAATCAATTGTTATAATTTATATCGCCTTTCTATATTATACATACTGATTGTCGATTTTTAAATGATTTCGATATCGTAAAATACAAATTGTCTTAAATATTTTAAATAAACTAAGTCGGCATACATATTTTTTCCTTAAAGGTACATAATACAGAAGATTTTTCAAACGACGAATAGGTCAATTTTTATTTATTTATCAATTTATCGATCCAAGATTGGATAAATGAATATATTGATTCTTATCAATATAGCTTAAAAATATGCCAAAAATGACTGTATCAAGCTAAGTCGATTGACAAAGTACAACGTATATATTTTACTTTCGATCGTAGAATAAAATCGATCGTAGAAATCAGTAGTCCGTAGAAACCTGCGACTACAATATTCAAATTCAAATTCAAAATATTCTTTATTCAAATAAACTTGTAAACAAGTGCTTTTGAATCGTCAACTCTACTGCTGGTTCGGAAAGCTGTTCCTACCGAGAAGAGCCAGCAAGAAACTCGGACTGCAATATAACAAGTTATTAATCAAATTCGGAAAAAAAATTGTCCAAAACCAATTATTGTTTTATATTTACTCGTACTATTTATATTTGTTACAGATACACACACATATGATATATGATACACATTTCTAAATGTGTATTTTAATCATTAGAATTTTTTATTATACATATATAAAAAAAATATACAAATTAATTTGTTAGGAAATTGCTTTACCTATGGTGGCCATCTGCATGAACTTGGAAGGTAGTTTCGCCTGTTGATCCATCATGACTAAAAATTTTCTTTAGAGCGATGATACCCGCAATTGTCAATGCAACCTTACTTGCAATGAGAGCTTTGCCAGCAATAGCAGCTAAAGTCTTCAGAGCCATCCCTCCAAAGATGCTTACAGTAGTGAAAATACCAAGTAGCAGGTACGGCATAACCTTTTTCCCTGTACGATATTATTATATTAATGAAAATATTTCTAATATGTCAAATTACCAATTATGCTTTAGTGAAATATATACACACCTCTACCTCTACCTTCAGTGAGGTCAACAGAAACTGTATGTGTACTCAGTAGTTGCTCGAATCGCGTTCGTAGCATTGTGTCGAGCTTATCTTCAGTTGACATACCAGGGAAAAAACGTGGCTCTGCTACAGCACTTGGCGAGTCGGCTTGTTTGACTAAGTTCAGACCATCGGCAAGCGGTACGCTCTCCTGTGCAACAACAAAAGATTAAATTACACGATACTATTTCACTTAAACACTCATGAGTCCACTATAAACACTTATTTCACCTGTTCCACTGCTTTCGTTAACGCCGACAATACTTTACTTTTAAGACACATTACTAATTGTTTTTGAGAACTGCAATCGTCGTAAACTTTCTGTAAAATGGAAAACTCTGCTGAAGGCCACCAAGAGCTTTCGTCTGATCTACCATTATCGATTTCATTTCGTGAGTAATCTTCGACATCCATTCTACGGGATCTCCGAGGACCGTGAACATTAGCTGAGGTGACAACAATACAGATAACCGATGCAATGGCTATCCGAAATGAGGCACACATGTTGCTGATAATTCTAACCCACTTCACAATATATCAAATTAACGTTTGTAAGGATGGCCAAGCGTCGACTGTCGGTCGAGGGAACCGATTCAAGCTTATAACGGCGAGCCGCTTCACCGCTGAGCACCACCAAACATCCGCCATTCCGCACCAATTCTCATGCACGCGTACTTACGTAACTGAACTTGAAATGATTCAGAAAATGTTTACAATTTCTCCGATATATGTCCAATAAAAAGAGAGACGCTTGCTTCTCCACAATTTTTACTGTCTTTCGTCCTAGGTCGTTGGGTATATGAGATTTTGGAAATCCGTTGAAAAGTACCTCATTCCTACGAGGTACCGAGAAATAGAAAAACTGGGTAGTTTTTATATAAGGCAATATATTGGATTTGCAGGGCTTCGTATGGTTTGGAGCCCTAGGACCGGACCCTTAGGATAAAGATGGTACAACGCCTAAGCATTGAAAATTATATCGTGAATGACTTTGCGTGAGGGCATTATAATCCCACTTTTCACTCACGGACGACCGGTTTCGGTCTATAATTCATAATAACACCAACTGTTGCAAATGTGCTAATTTTGTCTCTAACAACACTTGTACAGAGTGCAAGGTTGATTTACAACCAAGCTATTTATGAACCACACAAACGCGTGGCTTGGTTGAGGATGCACAACATAAGGAACTACGGATATTTACGATTGAAGGAAAGTAAGAGTTGTAACCAACCATATCGAAAGCGTCAGTAACTGTTTAATATTATTAAGTAGTATAATAATATGATAAATCAGATATTTGTTTTCTTCCGACCTAATAATACATATACTGTATACAGAACGAAACATATTATAAAGAATGAAAGTAATTTGTAGAAGACGTGGATCGAGCTTATGAATTTTATTTTTTATTACTTTTGTATTATGGATCTCCGCAAAGTAACGCCTTATTCTATAAATTATTTATTAGTTATTTATGACTGGATCGTTGGCGCAGTGGGTAGAGACCCTGCCTTTAGCTCCGCGGATCGCGAGTTCGACTCGCCGAGGGCCAACATTTTGTAAAAATGAATATGTTTGTGTATATTCATATTTAAGTATGTATTTAAATAAATTAAGTTATATATGTTTATATTTACCAGGTGTCTGTCACCCATGACACAAGTATTAAATTACTTACTTTGGGACGGACGACCGTGTATGCAAGTGTCCCATATATTTATTTATTTATAGAATACTTCAAGCACTCCATAATTTATCGTTAATTTTTTAATTGCAAATTCAAATCAGCCTACACTCATTACTTATTTTTTCAAAGTTTCTTGTACATTCATCATTTTCATTTAAATAAACTTAATAATAAGCATTATTTTTTAAATAAATGTCCACTCATTTGCGTGTATAGCTGTATCATAGCTTCCATAACATGAACAGATGTGAATAAAGTTATTTGGTCAAGATCCTTATTTGTCTAGATGGTTTCTATGTTTGGTGAAAATAAAAACATTTATCTCCAAGATATTCAATGATACTAGTGGCGGGATCTCACGCAATTTTGAACGTAACAGTTTTGGGATTTTTTTTAATTTTAGATAATTTAGATTCCTTTCTTGAAATTTTTCTTGAATGTGGTGAAAAATTCAACAGGAACTTTTGCAGATTTCCACCTGACACTATTGTATGGAAATTGTCTTCTCAATTCTCATTAAAAAAAACAATTACCTATATTTTAAAAAATAATTAATAGAAATGAATGCTTCTGTATAACGTCTCTGTACTTTTTTTGTTCGTTTTCTGTACGACTACATATTTTAGTTAGTAATCTATGGGCTACACTAACCAGTAACCTAGCCTCCACAAAAGCTATGTTATCCGATAACCTGTCTCCATTCCAACTCCTTGAGGTGGGGTATCTTTAACTGTTTATCTAATGTACAAAAAGTAATTATTATTCGTGAAATATATTCCTATTTTAATTAGGTGTTATGTTAATATATACGTTAACAGTAAAGAACTCAATTTTGGCTTTAAGTATAGAAATTGTTTTGATTTGTCCCTAGCCCTTAAACTGCTCAAATAACATTCGGTCATTTTAGAATTCTATATATTTAGAACATAGCTAAAACTAACTAAAAAATAATTGTTTTAATTCTAACATTGTTAATTATAAATACTACTTTAACAATAAAATGCTCAAAAATTAATACACACTTAAAACTTATTTATCTGTACTAGCTTATGTCATTATGAAATATGACATTTCAAGTACTATTTGCTATGGTTACATACATATTTGTATTATTGTATTACTTTATAAAGTGTACATTTTAACCAATTTAATTTCTGTATGTGGATTAATATTAACACATATTCATTACGACGTTTTACAATTACAAGCTAGAATAATCATATTGCATACTAA
Organism: Morpho achilles; assembly: GCA_947086495.1. NCBI lineage: Eukaryota > Metazoa > Arthropoda > Insecta > Lepidoptera > Nymphalidae > Morpho > Morpho achilles. The sequence goes on along the minus strand of CAMTZB010000007.1, from coordinate 10,806,416 downwards.
TATTTTTAAACGTTAACTCTGTTATGTCGTTAGAACTTTCATTTCTTGCCAACAATCCTGGCGCAGTTAAGTTTGGTAATTTTATAAACTATTACTCGTTTCACAGTTCCAAAGAAAGAACAAATAACTTAGATCCAAAAATGTTTCCACCAACAGAAAATGACACAATTATTGCGTTAGATATAGGTTGTAATACAGGAGAACTAACCAAGGATTTATATTTATACTTAAAAACTATATACCCTAAATGTAAAATTAAACTGCTGGGTATCGATATTGATCCAATTTTAATACAAAGAGCCAAAGAAGGAAATGACTTTAGTGATTTATCTTTTAAGACTTGTGATGTAGTGACAGATAAAGGGCGCCAACTCATACAGGACTATAAAGAAGCTGAAAAGAAACTAATGTTTGATATAATATTTTGCTTTTCTGTTACAATGTGGATACATATAAATAATGGAGATGAAAAACTAATTGGACTTTTAAACTTCCTTAAACATAATGCTAGAGCTTTGGTTATAGAACCACAACCATGGAAATGTTATAAAAACGCTCAGAGAAGAATGAAAAAATCAGGTAAAGGCTTCGAACTATATGAATCATTAAGTATTAGAGACAATGTAGACACACAAATAGAAGAAGTGTTATGTAAAAACACTCATAAAAAAGTTTATGAATCACCATTATCCTCATGGAATAGAAAAATACAGAGTTATCACTTAATAATAAAATAAAACTAACTATTTATTACAAAGCATTTTGTTTGAGATTTTTATAGAATTTCGGAATTAAACAACAGACACATAAATAAATGCTTTTATTGCATCAAACCAATAATTATGTACTATTACATCAACCAATATTGTCAGAACTGTATTATTATTATTATAAATTATTTATTTCATTTACATTTAAATTTAAAAAAAAAAAGAATATACATATGTAAGTAATAAATTAAGAAAAAACAATTTTATAAAGATTCCAATAACCAAAATTTGTCACTACCACTGCTTTATTCAATTTAGTGTTAAAATCACCCCAATTATGTAGTACATGTTATTTTCCGTTGCCAAAAAAAAGAATTTTATATTTTATCCCCATATACAATTTCAATAGAAATGCAAATTAGCAGTGAAAGCATGAAAGACAACCAGACTAAAATATTAGTAGAGATATATCTTAGTTTGAAAGTATTTTCCTAATAGCAGCAGATACTGAATACTGCAAATTATATAAATATAAATAATCTCTTTGTTATACCTCTTTTTAACAAATTTTCATGACTTATTAGTTCAGTGATAAATCAGTTCATAATATAGAAAATTATAATTCAAATTAATACTTAAGATTGTTTACATGTGATTTAGAACTAAGCTTACTCATAATAATAAAAATAGGAACAAATGAGTCTTGACTTATGTTATTCTTAATTAACTAAACTTAAATATAAGTTTTACCACAAAATAATGAATCCTTATGTTGTAACTTCCTCAGCGCTTGATTCAAATTCAAGCTTAACATCACTTCCAAGTCCTTCGACATCCATTTCAGACTCTGAAGCATTTAACATGTTAAGTGTCACCTGAAAAAATAAAGTAATAGTTTTGCAGTTCACAATTTCACATCACCATTGTAAAAACCAAAACAGTCGCATAAGTGTCTTTGTATCTCGCCACAAAGCTAGACATCTATTTCTAATGCAATTTAATTTCAACATGCTTAAACTTTTTAACTACATGTGCTAACAACCTTACACTATTTAAATTGTAAATTTTTCAGTTAAAAATTTATGATTGATAATAAAATTTTATTAAATTTTAGTATTCCTGTAATAATACTAAATATGTATGTTATTTAGAATACCAAAATATATTTCTATTATTATAAAAATATAATTATAGAAATAATGAATACTGTGATTATAAAAACAAATTTCAAATTGTAAATTACTAAATATTCCTACTAAAACATGTAGTGTATCTTTTGAGTATTTTTAAAATATTGTTTTAATCAATGTACTGACTGACTGAAAGTAGATTTTACTTCTTTTTTTTTTGTAATGTTGCAATATAACATAGTGTAACTTTTCTATAAATATTGTCATATAGGAGTCAAAATATATCATATATAATAATGTAGAATAATTTATTACACCTCTCACACCAAAGCTATTATACCTGGCCTGAACCACCACTGTTATTAATTGTTCCTACACGTTCCTCTTGGACCTTCTTCTTAATTGGTGTTTTTGACTGGGTACTGAAATATTTTACAATTACATACATACATTATTTTCATAATATTAGTTATTTATAAACTAGTTGGAGTAAGCATTTCTTAGTACTGAATACTTACTGAATACTCTCATAAGCACAAAAAATTTAAGAAGTAGGGTTGCAATAAAGCAACCAAAAAATTGTAAAAAGAATATAAGGATTCTTCATACAAAATTCAAAAAATTCAATGGTCAGAAATCAATTTGAATACTTAAGTATTTTAAAATATTACAAAATACAACAAATAAGTTTGTAGTTACTTGATAGCCAAAGGACAATATTGTATATAAAATATTCTTAGAATACCTTGGTTGAGGTTCAGGCATTGGGTGTAGCATCATGGTCATTTCCGCTAATTTATTGAAAGCTGCCCCTGCTTCAGTAAATATCTCTCCCACCTAAAATTAATATATTATATTACATTATCGTTAACAATCTTGTAATATCTTGTAACTTGTAATATTTCCTCAACATAATATTAACAATAATATATATAGACCTTTGCGGCAGAATTATTCATTTTTGTGCGGGAGTCACACATTAAAATTACTTTGTATTTAATATTTAATTTATATTTAAATGTAAAATTATAATTCTATATGAGTATGATATGATTATAAATTTAAATTTGTGTGGCCATGGTCTGTAACATAGAACACTATATAGGATAGTCTGTAATCTGCAGTAGGTATAAAATTATCGATTTTTTTAATAATCGGTTTTAACAATCGATTTTTTTAATCCATTATTTTAGTTATTCTCGTTTTCTTTTTTACTCTTTATTTTTGCATTTTAAGGTCACATATGCATTTTTGAATGAAACCACTGTAACCAAGCGCATCTGTTATTATTTATTGGTAGTGGCCCACTTTAATTAACCTTTATCCTAATTAATTATTAATATTAAACTAGTAAATTTAAAAATAAAACTTTTAACAAAATTTCATGTCCCTACTTATAACTGTCGAAGAGTTCTCTCGTCAATACTTTTTTAAAATCGATTTCTTTTAAAGGGGAAAATATCGATTATTCATTAATCGATTTTTTCTTCTCTAAGTTACATAGTTTTTATAGTTAGTAATCTATGGTTACATACATGGACGTAGTATATACTGGACGGCGCCAAAAGACGTTGCCGATCTTGCGTCTGTGTGTAAGCGATTTATCGTTTGTCTCTGTTCTTATCGCGGACTATACATAAGAGTGAAAGAGATTGTGATGAAGTTTGGCAACGTCGCTAAAAATGTGTCCAGTTGGTGACACCAAATGAGGCAATAACATTGAGTTTGTTGAAGATTATTTCTTGAAATCTAAAGCAAATACGAGTGTTACTGATATATTTTTTCAAAAAAGGTGGAACATGTCATGTGCTGCCTTAACGTGACCATCAAGAACAACGAAAGGAGGAGTTAAAAACACGGAATTACCATTTCATAAGTAAATCTTTGACTCTCATTTGCGTGCTAAATTAAAGCGTTTTATTCAGTTAAAGCGTTTCAAATTATAATGTATCAGTACAGTTTGATATTCTCTAGCCGGCACCAGTGTGGGATACTGATAAAACATAGAAATTAATCATTAAATATTCGATTGAATTGTGTTACCTACGTAGTGATGTACACACTAACGAATTATTATGTATCGATAAATATCAGTCAAAGTTATATTTACTAGCCAAGTAAATGCGAATTCTCTTATTTTAGATTATTTTCTTAGGTTTCCTAAATGTCCATATATAAGAGAACAGTGGATAAAAGCTGTCACCGGTCTCACGGATATGTAAATGTTGGGAATAATGTGGATCATGATATTGTGCAATTGGCCACTGAAGCACTAACATTTATGTTAACATTTCACCTATACATAAAGCACCGAGTATGGGCTGCACCTTCGACTTTATTTTTAACGCTTCAAAGGATTCTTTGGAAAATCTAGGCTCACAGTCAATTGACTGATACCATTTTTGAGAAGTCACCATCACAGTAAGATATTCAGTAAAGATGTGCATCGGATAATTCATGACATTATACTGCAGACTGTACACTTAGGAAATTATGTCAATCTATTCAAATGTTTACATCTATTCTAAACAGTAAACCAACTAGGTTGGTTACATCTGTATATTAACTTTACCTGAGCTAGGCTTCGATAATTATCGACGCCTAGTTTAGCTTATCGATAAGCTAAGTACTTCCCTAATCACGCACACTAATGCAGTTCTAAAAGTTCACACAAGCATAAAACGGACACACAAATATAGCTAAGGCGGCATCCAGTGTATTCTTTATCCAAGGTTACATATCTATTCTACAGGTAAAAATAATCGATTATTTTTTCTTATAATCGATTTTCATTCATCGTTTTTTAAACATAAAAAACCGATGTTTAAAATCTTTGACGATTCAAAAGTGCTAGAAAAGCTAAAAAAAGATTATTTTCAATATTTTGATTTGATATGAAAAAATCGATTAGGTAAATTAATTAATTACTTTATATAAAAAATATTGGAATTACTTTAAAAAATATTAAATTATTGCATTAAACCAATGTAGCCAAACAACACATTTTAAATTACTTACACGCTAGGACTATAAAAGTCATGCCCACGTGGAATGTTTCCAAAAAATCCTGGCAGCGTTTCCGCGCTGAATCGCTAAGCTGATTCTTCGTGCAAAAAAGGAGCCAGTCCTCTTGTCACCTAAAGAAGCAATTGACCGAGGTGTTAAAACAAAAAAAAAATTGCACTTTGACTCCATAGCCCTATGGTCCTGGGTCCTCAACTGCAAACGGCAAAAATATATAACTCTCGATGAGATATGCATACTTCCGCTGTTTGCTTGATTCGGCCATCTCCGCCGCAGCTCCAGGTCTTGACGCTGTTTCCCTGATATGGTACGAGGCTAATGTATCATCGCATGTTGCGTCCTACAATTAGGGCCCGTCCCCGTTCCCCCAAGAAACCAGACATATCTCCGAAGGTTCGAAAAGAATATCAATGGTGACAAGAGCTCTTTTGATGATATCATTAAGAGAACCAGTACGGAAAAGCCCACCAGAGCTCCTTTGGCATAAAAGCCCGTGTATGCCAAAATTGTCTACCTGTTTTCCACATGGACATCGGTGCTTAAGGCACATTGTGGTTCCCAATCTGAGACCTAAAGCTACTCTCAAACTTTTGTTATCTAGTAATGTACCAAGATTTTTAGAAGGGAGAGCATGTAGCCAATAACCAGATTCTTTTTCCGATAAGGCTAAAAGCCTTGCTCGGTCTCGGTCACTCGAAAGTGTTTGTACCAAATTTTTATGTGTAAGCTGAACCAATGGCACATCCCTTAGTTTTTGTGCGGTACATCATCATCATCCTCCTGCCCTTATCCCACTCTAAGTAGGGTTGGCACAACATTTTACAAACATATTGTCATATGATTTGGCTACGTATTTTACGACCGGCCGCCTGCCTGACGTCAACATACCTTAGTCGTATTTTACGACTCCTCGGTAAGAAAGAGGGTGGTCTATTTTACTCAACCGGATACCACACGGTGGGTCAACTTACCTTAGTCGCCTTTTACGACACCTCGGTAAGAAATGAGGGTGGTCTATTCTACTCAGCCGGATACCACACGGCGGGTCGACTTACCTTAGTCGCCTTTTACGACACCTCGGTAAGAAATGAGGGTGGTACTATTCTATTCAGCCGGATACCACACGGCGTACGAAATGTTATATTTGTGCGGTACAATACTTCGGAATATTAACATTGGGCCAGATAATTTACCAACTATCTAAAGCCTAACACAAGCACAACGAAACTAAATTTGATTGTAAAATTTCAGAACTAAGTTTTTTAATACTCTGCACAGAGGCCAAGGTTATTTTAAGATACCTATTTTAAAATGTTATATTCCCAAAAACGTAATTTAACGAAAGGTTTCAATAAATCATTTCTTTTCTCGTTTTTATACAAAAATGTTGGAATCAAGCGCTTTATTGGTGATTAAAAAAGTAACAACTAGACAATTAAATAAATAAATAAATATATGGGACGCTTGAACAATTAAATACGTTCCATTTGAGGCATAAACTATTTTAATACCATTATAAAAATATTATTATTAAATTAGTTTTCTAGCATATTCTCATTAAAAGATTATATTATTTATAGTTATTTAATTGGAAAATGTTATGAATTTTTTTTTATATGTGTAGTTTACGTAACAGTTAGGCCCAATTTTGACAGTCTCCTTTTGTAACTCTATGAAGCATAGATTACTAACTTAAATACTAGAAGCACGTTACATACAGTTTATATTCTTTCATTTATTTGACTCATAGATAATTTTTATAGTTAGTAATCTATGTAATTTTTAAATTTATAAGTCAAATTATCCTATATAGTGTATATAGGATAATTTGACTTATAAATTAAAATTTAAAAGTTTGTGATAAGTCATACAGGACTTGATTCTATGGGTCATTAATTAATTAAACTAATTATAAAAAGTTTTAAATGTTAAAAACAATACATAATATACATAAAAAAGATAATCCCAATAAATTATCATGATGCAAAGACCTACAGGAAACTCGTACAACGGCAGAGCAACTAGCTACGCAAATTATAAACAAAATGTAGAATGGAATACATCAATTCAAAGATATGGAAACCAAGGATCTCACTTACGTCCAAATATTCACAATGTTGGCTTCCAACACTGGTGTGAAACATGTGACAAGGGATTTACAACAGCACGATTTCTGGAAAATCATAAACAACAGCATCAGGTACATTTTTCTCAACATATTAAAATACTGATAACGCTGCGTGGTATCCGGCTGAATAGAATAGTACCACCCTCATTTCTTACCGAGGTGTTGTAAAAGGCGTCAGGTAGGCGGCCGGTCGTAAAAACGCAGCCAAAACATGTGATAGCAAGTTTATAACATGTTGTGCCAACCCCACTTAGTGTGGGTTAAGGGCAGGAAGATGATTATAATACTGATACTTAGCATATCCTAACCCTTATGTGTAATACAACTAGTTTACAGTGTTGTCTAACCTCCACTATTAACTTTTCACATTCAGAAAGATTAAATAAATATAACTAAGTAATAAAAAGATATAATCCTAAGTACCTACTACATCTACTTTTATTAAAAAAAACTATAAGTAGGCCCCTCTAACCACAAATGTAAAAACAAATTTATTTTTACTTTGCCTACATCTAATTTATTGTTGAACACTATACCAAATATTAAAGTATAAGTCATAAATATTTATGGATCTTGTCTCAATAAATATATGTATGTATTTTATTTTTCCTAAAAGTAACTATAAGTTCTTAGATAAATTAATACTGTTTATAGTAGAAAATGTTTATATTTTTAGAAATGTAAAATAGATGGATGTCAATTTGTTGCTCATCCAAAAATAATAACAAAACATATACAAATGCAACATTCAACTGGTTTATTCAAAAAAATAGCTAAATTAAATAATCCAGAAGACATCAAAAAATGGAGGGAGGAAAGGAAAAGAAAATATCCTACACTTGGAAATATAAAGAAAAAAGAAGCTGAACTTAAAGAGAAAATAAGTAGAGGTGAAAAAATGGGTATCAAATATGAAGGACGTAGAAGAAATAGTAAATTAGGTAAGAATTCTTAGAAGGAAAGTGATCCTTTGATAATTGTATTTTATCAAAGTTACTATAAACTATTTTTGAATTTAAAGAGCTCATGAATAAGAGCCCCATATGGGCTTGAAACTAGTTGGGCTCATCCAAAAAAATAACACATGAGTATAGCCGGTTTCTATACATTAATTACTATAAGCTGTAAAGGAGGCTAGAAATAAAGCAATACAAAATTTGCTCCAACAAAAGTAGCTCTACCTAAATTGCTACAAGTGATTGACCTACAAAAACACATGTTGCCTATATTCCTTCTAGAATCTGTTAACCTAAAAGCTCATCCTCTATGGTAAAGTGCTTGTATCAAAAAGTATCATGCTTTACTATTTGATACATATGATCCTCTTAATGAGCATTCCAACTTTCTATCACAGAACGTCCAGACATTGCATTTCAAACACAAATACTGAAAGGTTTTATTCCTTATGTGGTTACAACCTAGTGCTAATAGGCTGTTGGTTTCCATGATTTCTTAGTCCATTTTTCATGCTAGAATTTTATGATTAACAACAGTTGTTTACCTTACTAGCCCAAGTAAGGTAATATGGGACACTTTGTAGAAGTTGATATTGTGCATCCATTGTATTATTTTGCATGCCTACTTAAAAATACAATAGGTATGTGTTTTATAAAATAACTGCATCAGGTAAAAGGTTAATTATTCAATACCACTTTGGTCATGAAGTCCTGCAGATCAAATAGATTACATCTTTATTAGCTTCCTAGATATCAATGCTCCTATTATTGTCAATACCACTACAGCCTCAAAACCATGTTGTAAGATGACATAATATGTAGCTATATTTTAGCTATAATATATCAAATTTATATTTATATAATATAGTATCAAATTTTTAATACTTGCTAAATTTTTTTCAGATTTTCAAAATAAATCTAGTAATAAATTTTCACAAATGAGTAGAGGTAAACAGAGAAAATATAAAAGAAGTACCAGCAATAGAAAAAGAGTTACAACAGATTCCTCTAAACAAATACAATCATCTAACAAAATGTGTAAAATAATACCTTCAATAGAAGAAACCAGACAATTAAAACCTTTTGCAGGAATCCAAGCAATACTAATTGATGAAGATGCAAATGAAGATATATCAGAAGCTCAAGGCAATGACCCTATAGAAGATGATGAGGATTGTAATAATGAAAATACCCTACATAAAGGTAACAATCTTACAGAACCAATAGTTTGTAGTGCCTTGACTTCTTTAATTTGTTGCTATGGATCATCTGATGAGGATAATGATACAAATATAACAACAGAACATAAGGCTAAAAATAACATTTTTAATATAAATAATATGAATAAAGCTAAGGATATTAAAAGTAATGATAAAATGGAAATGGAAAATACTGCTAATCAGTCTACAAAAATTAATAATGTAAGTAAGTCTGAAAAGCAAATATTACAAAATAGTGTGATATTACAAGATTCTAAAGATTTAAAATGTCAGGCAGATAGTGATGATGAGAGTGGCCCTGAGGAAGCCAAAGTTGTTAAAGTAGAAACCATTGTACCAGTTGACCATTCTAATACTCATAAAATTACAAAACAGAAAAAAGAATATAAGCAAATGAACAAATTGGGAATTAAAAAACACATACCAAAAAACAGGAACAAACTACCATCAACCCTTTTAGAAAAATTATTACATAGAGAAATACAACATGAGCGAAATGTAATTCTTCAATGTGTGCGATACATTGTTAATAACAAATTTTTTGACAATAATCAGAGTGAAACATAATCATTGAGACCTATAGAATAGATTTAAAAATTTAAATAGTAATAAGAAAGGTGGAATAGTCAAGGAACGGTCAAACAGTCAGCATTTTCACCAAAAATAATGTCTAAATGAATAGTTCAAATGTCCTATTAACAAATAATACTTAAGTGATCTTACAAAGCAGAAGGTTCTAAGCATTCTGTTCGGATAGTAATAGTATGACACTAATTTCCAGCCTTTAGGCATTAATGGTACTAAGATATGGTACTATGACATATAATTATCTTATTTATTCAGCCTTTCAACCTTCTGGTACCCTCTATAATGAACTTTGATTTGCGTTGTTGACTCAATGAGAACTAGCAGACTACGTTAATGGAGGAATTAGAACTGATTTTCACCATCAGATTCCTCCATAATGGTGCTAACACTGACCTGTCCTCTCCCACTGTGAGATCACTATAGTATCTGTTGTATCTGTTTTAAAGTCTTCATTTAGTATGATTCATCATTACCCTTGTAATGAAGGAAACCATTTTAGGAAACCATATTATATATAGATTTGTATAATGTGCTATCCCAAAATATATGAGAATGGGTTAAACAACGAAGCTGTTTTTGCGAAAACCGGATTAGTAATCAACTGCAAATAGAAAAATATTTATCTCCCTATAAGAGAGACATTTACGTTCGTCGTATTCAAACATTTCATGACAGTCTTAAAGACCTTAATTTGAGACTTAAATATTTCCTAGCATATCCTATATACAGGCCCTTGTTGGCAACTACCCAGCATTGATATATTTCAATATTCCTGATTTATCCCTTTTAGAACAAGAATAAGGCAGTGAAAATCCCAATGGCGGAAATTGCTTTTTTTGGTATCAGACGTGACTGAAAATCCTATTAGACTATGCCTTGCACACTGATGTCTGTTTTATAACTAAACTAGCGGTCTGCCACTGCTTTGCACGGGTATAAAATATATAGCCCATGTCGCTCAGTGAAAAGAAATAATTAAAATCAATCCAGTTTTGATTTATTCATTACTGCCCGTGGCCCGCAAGCGTTAAATTTGGAGAAAAACAATTGCCCTCTCCCTATACCAAGAAGATTTCCTGCTATCTTTGGAATATCTAAATTCATATACTAGGTACATATTTACTTATTTATTTTTACATTTTTCCCTATGAATTTTATTTTTACAATTAATTACACAATGTCTTTATATACAACATTCACAGCTTTCTTGTCTTTAAATAAACTCTTGAAAGAGCGACATATAGCTGCTAAATTCGAAGTGCTATAGGGCGAAGCGCGGCCTCCTCACGGCATTTTAAATCTGTAATATCTTCGAAAATGCTCACTTAAATTACATACTGTAAACGGCCATATTGATCTATATTAATAAATCAAAAATGTGTACTTAATTGGATAAGGATTAATGCTGTATTGTATTAAAATTGCTTTGAAAATAAGGCATTATTTCTCGTAAAAAGTAAATGACAAAAAATGCTATTGTGGGTTATCCATAAGAGATAGACATACACCATCGCGGACTTTTCTGTAGACCTTTTTAAGGTGTACAAATACTTAGTAAATCATTTGATAAAGCTCGTAGGGTCTGTAAAAAATGTAATTATATACACCATCACATTAGAAACCTCAAAAATTACAGTATTTCTCTCATCCATATTGAATGTTTTTACATACATATAAACCTTCCTCTTTAATCACTATCTATTAAAAGAAAACCGCATCAAAATCTGTTGCGTAGTTTTGAAGATTTAAGCAAACATAGGGATATAGGGACAAACTAAGAATGTGACTTTGTGTTATACCAGGGCTTCTTAAACTTTTTTATATAGCGACCCCCTTCAAGCTTAGCACATTTTAAACGACCGCCTCCATATCTATACTTATAATAAATCTGTAGAGAGGTCAATTCTGTAACTGGAATATATTTCCAAAATAACTATCAGGGGGGTGATTAGGGATCGATAATGATGCCAAAATTGCAATCAGTAAAAATTTTGTCTGTCTGTCTGTACAACCGTTATAGAAACAAAAACTACTCGACGGATTTTAACGAAACTCGGTACATGTTTTTTTCATACTCCTGAGCTGGTTATAGTATACTTTTCATCACGCTACAATCAATAGGAGCAGAGCAGTGAAGAGAAATGTCGGGAAAACGGGAGAAGTTACTCCATTTTTTAAGCTTCCGTCGCGTTTGCAACCTTGATGGTTAAAGCTACACAGAAATCATGTATGACAGAAATGTTCTCCTTAAAATTATATAAAAAATATCCCACAACAGCATATGTCTATCTTTTATGGTTGACTCACAATAACACGTGTAACTCTCGATAGCTTAGCAGTTAGAAGCTTTCTGGTCATATTTATCTACTCCTACGTTTAAATCACTCTCAGTCATCCCTAAATAAAAAAGTGAATAGTATTAACCATTGTATAAAAAAAGAATCATTGAAATCGGTATAGAAACACCAAAGTTATACATGAAATACGCTAATAATAAGCCATCGCGCATGAATACTGAATCATGCTATAGGGATTATCACTACATAGTATAAAACAAAGTCACATTCTTTTTTTGTCCCTATATCCCTATCCCTTAATCCCTTAAATCTTTAAAACTACGCAACAGATTTTGATGCGGTTTTTTTAATAGATAGAGTGATTCAAGAGGAATGTATAATAACATTCAATATGGAGTAGAGAAATACTGTAATTTTCAGGATTCTAATGTGATGTCGTAAATTATTACTTTTTTTTCCGCTTACATTGCAAACGCAGGCTAAACCCTACGAGATTTATCAAAATTATGTACTAAGTATTTGCACACATTGAAAAGGTCTACAGAGAAGTCACGCGATAGTATTTGTCTATCTCTTATGGATAACCCACAATAGCATTTTGTGTCATTAACTTTTATACGAAAAATAATGCCTTATTTTCGAAGCAATTTTTGTGCAATATAGCATTAATTCATTTCCAATTAAGTACGTTAAATACATTGTTGATTTAATATAGATCAATATGGCCGTTTACAGCATGTAATTTAAATGAACATTTTCGAAGATATCACAGATATAAAAACCCGCGAGGAGGCCGCGCTTCGCCCTCTATCCGATGTTATGCAAGAAGAGTAAAATGTCATTTCGTAACAAAGTGACGCTTTACAAAGCTTGCATAAGACCGATAATGTCCTATGGGTGTGTCACGTTCGCGCATGTACGTCCTTACCGATTAAATGTCTTGCAGCGTTTGCAAAATAAATTTACGCGTATAGCCTCCGGCTGTCCATGGTACATGCGAAACGTGGACCTACATAGAGATCTAGGTCTCCCCTCCATAGCCAACCTATTCAAATGTTTCTCGAAGAAATATTTTGAAAAGGCAGAGGCACACCCGAACCCGCTCATTTCTAAAATGGTCCAATACAAATGCTATGAAAATAAGTTCAGAGCTAAAAACTATAGGCGCCCTAGGAGCGTTCTATACGACCCTGACGATCATCTTACGATCGCCAACGCCAAACACTTCACACACATTCACACACAGCGCCTTCGCCGGCGAAGGCGAGGTCCCCGATTTCTCACGTCTAGCGGAAGGGGCGTCCAACCCCGACCGTTATGACAATAGGACTCTTCCACAGTCCGACAATAGTCCTCCACAGCGCGTCGCTTTAAGCCGAGGTTCGGCCTCACGGGAGGCACCCTTAAGGCGACGCTCCCAGGATGCTGCGGGCCTCTTTCGAGACCCGCTCTCCTAGCACTTCACCCCCGGCGATGCTTCTGCGCTCGCCCACTCTCCCGGTGACGCTGTCAAAGCCTTCATGGCTAACAGCCTTAGTTAGTGTCCGAAAAAAAAAAAAAAAAACGCGCTTCGCCCTATAGCGCTTCGAATTTAGCAGCGATCGGACGCGCAACTAATGTCGCTCTTTTAAGAGTAACCTCTAAAGAAAACATGTTTGTATTGTTTAATGATAATAAAGCTATGAATGTTGTATATAAAGACATTCTGTAATTAATTTTAAACATTAACTATATAGGGAAAAATGTAAAATGTAAATATGTAGTATATGAATTTAGATATTCCAAAGATAGCAGAAAATCTTCTTGGTATGGGGAAAGGGAATTGTTTTTATCCAAATTTCACGCTTGCGGGCCACGGGCAGTAATGAATAAATCAAAACTACTGGATCGATTTTAATCATTTTTTTCACTGAGTGACATAGGCATATATTTTATACCCATGCGAAGCAGGGTAGACCGCTAGTAATGAAATATATATTAACCGTAGATGTAGACGTGATATCGCACTATTTAACAATGTAAATAACAGTTTTGCATTGCCACTTACAAAAAATAGTTATAATAAAACTAAAATAGTATTTAGTATGATTTTTATTTATATTTGTACGTAGTGTGTATACAAATTTTAAAATTTTATTTTTAGTTGTAAACTAACCAATCATAAATTTAATAAAATCTATTTAATTAAATTTAATGAAAAGGGGTAATGAGGAGGAACTTGGAGGAGAAATATCAATAAATCTTTGTTAGAAAAGTTCTTTAAAGGACAGCTGTAGCCATGTAGTTGTATCAATAATGATAGAAAAGTATCAGATCTTTGCGACGCCCCTTTCAGTAGTCTCGCCCTACCCACAGTTTAAGCCCTATTTTATACTATATAGTGATGCACTGATTCAGAGATTTTATGTATGTTTGTGTATTTTAGTATTATCATTAAGACCCGAAAACGAAATTATTCGGATTCCATAACACGTAACACGAACATTTAAAAATAAAACAATGAACCACATTACGTAGGTAGGCATGGACAGAATCACCAATCACTTAATGATCATGATATGAAAAACTTTTCATATAGCATCATCTGCTAATGAGTTTTAGAGTAACTGCTATACTGCTATACAAAATTATGGATATTCTATGAAAAAGTAAAATAATAAATTAATACTGAGACTAATTCACTGATATTGAGCAAAAACACATGCAAAGGAACGTGGGTTAAATAAATAAATTAATTAAAGTAGACAAGATTTGTTTGTTTCAAAGAAGACGCTATTCCAACTTAAATTATAAGCTAGAAATATTGACCGTATTATATAGGAGTTAAGAATTACATTTGTTTGTAATAACAATAATTTCACCCAGTAATATTGATTAGCAAAAACGCTTTCCGCTATTATATTATTCAGCTATTCGCTATATTATTACTTGATAAAGCGATTGCTATTACAAACAAATGTAATTCTTAAATCATATTCAATACGGTCGATATTTCTAGGATATAGTTTCAGTTGGAATAACGTAAAAGTGCGTCATCTTCCCGAATTATATAAGATAAAAGAGTTACATTTGTTTGAAATAATAATTTTGCCTAGCAACTTTGATTAGCAAAAACGCTATCCGCTATTATATTATTTACGTTAATGGACTAAATGATTGCTTATACGAACAAATTTAGTCTTTATGTCCTGTACACTGCATACGACATAAAGAATACATTTGTTTGTATTCCAAAAGCATTGGCATTTCTTATACGAACAAATGTAGTCTTTATGTTCTATGCACTGCATACGACATAAGGAATACATTTGTTTGTATTCCAATAGCATTAGCAATAGCAGGTATGATCACGTGATTACAATCGATCATATCGTGGAACGAATATGATTCTTATATAGCAATCATACCCATGCCTATACGTAGGTAGTTGTGCGTATGCCCAGATTAACCAGACGTTGTATTGTTTCTTGGCACTTTACTTGAATATATTTTTATGCAATTTACATTACGAGTGATGTAATGTAGGTTGCATAAAAATATATTCACTGTGGCTTTTTTCAGATGAGTTAGGTAGAATCTGTTAGGTAAAGATAAGAGATACTCTACCCAAGAGTTTTCGTAATTCACTTCAGTGTATTAATTTAATGCCTTTAAAAAAAATTATTTAAGCAAGTGAAACCAATTTTTTTGAATAAATTTATTCAAAAATTCAGCAACAACATTAAGATTGTGCTGCAGTTGGTGCAGCTGTGGCTGCAGCCTCTTCCCGAATACGGTCTTTTTTCAATGTTCCCATAAATGCTGCCTTATCAGCTGGCGTCTGGAAGCGACCATGACCAAATTTGGATGATGTGTCTATAAACTTCAGATTGATTTTTTCAAGAGCTGCTCTCTTTGTGTGAACTCGCAGAGACTGAAATCATTGATTTTTTTTATTAAGGAAAAGTTAATCCATTAAGTTAATCTGCATTGTAAAAAGTTTGTTCTATTTCAATTATACTTTTTTCTTATATCTTTAGAACTTACTTTACGCAAGGTGATGACACGTTTTTTAGGGCCCATACAGCATCCCTTAAGCATGACAAAGTCATTGTTCACTTCTCCATAGTGAGGGAAACCTCCCATGGGTGTAATAGATTTTTCAGATAAGTCATACTCTGTAGATGCATTATTCTTGATAACCTTTCCATCCTTAGTGTGGATTCCTTAAAATGAAAACAAGTATTAATCATTACTATTACTATGTAAAAGTATAAATAAAATTGCTTTGCTTTAATAATCTTATTATTACTATTACTTCTGTTTTATGGATCTTCACAAAGTTACTAATAATTCTATAAATCATTATGAAAGAATAAATATTAAAAATTTGACACAATATACACATTATTGCCAGTCCAAAAGCAAATGAAATTTATATCAGCTTGTGAAACCTCATTTCTTATTCATTAACTAATATTATATTGGTACAATGACAGTAATAGTTTTGAGGATTGAGAAACATGAAAGGCCCAACACAACTAAGACATTTACTATGTAAATGTCTTATTTCATATATTTTAATCTGAATGGTGAGAGGTAATAAAATTCAAAATTAGAATTTATTGTTTGATTACCTTGGCCGATTCTATAAATTTTCTTATTCATCTCAGTCCTGTGATGGTAGCCTTTTTGACCAGCACGTGCTACAGTGAAGGAAACTCTTGAAGGATGCCATGCTCCAATACAAGCAACCTTACGTAGGCCTTTGTGCGTCTTACGTGGAAGCTTCTTTGTATGCCAACGGGAGGTCACACCTATATTAAACAAGTTATATATAGATCATAAGTTAAAACACTTTTAACTTTTATTGAGGATGCTTGTTTAGGTAAGATTAATAATATACTAAACATTCGTCACAATATCATTAAATCGTAGTAGTTAATGTTTTTACAGTTTATGAAATAAATACCTTTGTATCCTTTCCCTTTGGTAACACCAATGCAATCAATCATCTCATCTTGAGCAAAAACAGAGTCAATAGGAATGGGTTTTTCAAGATGTTCCCTAGCCCACTTCACCTTATCTTCAATGTTTCCACCATTAACTTGAATTTCCATTATATGGGCTTTCTTCTGGCGCTGCTTAAGAAGTTTCATTTGCGTATGAGCAATAATCCTGATAACGCTACAGTAACGAATCATCTTTTTAAAATCTTTCTCAATGGATTTACGGCCAAGTTCGTCTTGCCACTTCTTGCTAGTCTTTGTAAAGGCCTTCTTCTTGCACTTATACCTGATTAGTAGACATTGTTAAGCAGCTGTAAGAAAGAACCTAGCAGTCTCATCGTTGAGCGGAGACCACTTGGCAGCAATATGCAAGTGCATATTTCAAGTTTTGCTCTCATCTTTAGAGTGGAGAGCTATAGAACAATTAGTCAATGCTATAAATATTCAATATGTCTAGTTTAGTTAAAACTAGGACGTAATAATGGGATTTATATCACTGAATTTTCTCACCTGATTAAATTAATAGATAATTTAGTCTGGATAAATGTGCAAAAACACCTTAAGGTAATTTAAATTTAAAATTACGATTATATCTATTTGTCCTGATAGTTATTGTAAAATTTAATTTTTAAATATCTCACTATTAACAATTTCATTTGTAAAATGCATGCAGCAATAGAATCTCACCAGTTCTTGTAGAAGCGACGACGACAGTCCTCGGACATATGTTCCGCCCAGACTGTAAGCAATGCACGCAGACCGTGTGGAGTGTCAATGTACCCAACAACACCCACGCAAACCATGGGAGGTGTTTCAATGATAGTCACAGCTTCTACTATCTCCTTCTTATTGATTTCTAAAAATAAATTTTAAGTTTTTTAATAATTAATTTATAGAATTAGGTGTTACTTTGCAGAGATCCATAATACAAAAGTAAAAACCAAAATTATTTTTCTATCATCTGCGACGAAGTAAAATAGAAAATATATATTAAATTCACTATCTATATCTATATATAGATAGTGAACATATGTAGTGCTTGTGTATTGGCGGTGGCGGTGGTGGAGGTTTGTACATGTTTTTACGAGTCCTGCATGTATCATGTATGATAACCGATTGTCCACTCTACATTTAGCATTATATATATTTTCTATTTTACTTCATCGCGGATTATAGCAAAATAATTTTACTTTCAATTATTATTAAAAAATATAAAATTATGCACTTCAATGGTTACTAGACAACATCTACTAATGAGATCTCTTGATCTTAGGATCACAGAAATAGAAACAATCTCAGAATTAAAAGTGCCCTGTCTTTTAGTTTTCTGAATGCATTGGTCTTCATTTAAAACATCATAGTCAGTAACATAAATTGGATCAATGAAAAGTGAAATAAGAAAAACAAAACTCACTTGAACCAGGACGGTCAGGTTCACGGACCACGTGGGTCATGCCAGCTTTATAACCAATAAATGCAGTTAGATGTACAGGCTTGCTTGGATCATCTTTAGGGAACGCCTTTACCTTACCACGATGACGGCGTGATCTTTTTTTGGGATAGAATCCCATCGACCCATGGCGAGGTGCCGAAAATTTTCTATGCGACTGAAACAAAACGTCTTCATCAATTCTGAGGCATTATTTGCATTGTATTATATTAATCCACGTATAAATCAGTCCGCCCTAGTATAATTCTTCACTTTAGAATCAGGTTCTAACCGTTTAAATTTGATACTTTTTATCATCATGTCATACTTAAAATGATACAAATATTAAAATTGTTACGTAAATGAAATAAATTTATTTCGGAGTGAAGTAATTTTTAAAATATTTACAATATGATTGGAAAGATATTTGCAAATAAAAAATTAAGTGTAAAACCTTACCATGTCGGACGACAATCGCAACAAAAATGACAGAGTGGAGATCTGCGCGTTAGGGATGTTAAAAAATTAATCGATTTTTATAATAATCGATTTATATATTCATTGTCCTCTAAATATTTCTCATTATCCTCTTTTTGTTTTGACATCCAACAGGATGAAACCAATATGGTCAAACCATTTTATTCGAGTTTCACGAACAGTGCATCTGTCATTATTTATTA
Source organism: Morpho achilles (assembly GCA_947086495.1). NCBI lineage: Eukaryota > Metazoa > Arthropoda > Insecta > Lepidoptera > Nymphalidae > Morpho > Morpho achilles. Next base: position 10,787,266 of record CAMTZB010000007.1, on the reverse strand, counting down.
GTAGTTGTCCACCTTAATTATTCTTTATTCTAAATAATCTTAATATAAAAAATATCAACTTTTCAAATAATAAGAAAAAAACGATTAACATAATTATTTTTATACGAACTAATCGATTTTTATACTTCTCATCATCCCTTCTGCGTACAATTTAAGCAGTCTATGAATTTAAGTAGAAGAACTTCGTTAGATGAATAATTTAGAACACTTTTGAAATTTTTTTTTGTATATTTTCTACAAACGATCCACTGTGTACAACCGAAACAACGTTTATGATAAACACAACAGCTGCTCAGATTTCATGTGTCAAAAAAGACAAAATTATTCATAAGGTTTAAGCTTATGATTTACAGAATGGATTTTTATGGGGTGGCAAAAAAGTCCGCGATGGCATCTTTCCTTTAAGAAAATCTTAAAGTATTTTTAATAGGCAACAATATCGTATATAGTAAGGTAAAATATATTAGTTACTTGTAGTATATCATACCTAACATTTTGATTCTATTCGTACGTCGAAAAATTTTAATTAATTCTTAGAATTAAAGGAAAATGAAGATGCGCCATAATATTAAGACGGGTGGTTAAACATAGACAGCTAAGATTTGGAAGAAAGATTTCATCATTTAGCTTATGCCTTAAATTTTTTGAATGAAATTCAACATATTCTTTAGTGAAATAAACTTGTAAACAGCTTTTCATTCCAGACATAAGTCTGTGTATGCTACAATATATATATATATATATATATATATATATATATATATATATATATATATATTGATTTGTTTAATTTAATTGTTGATTTAGAAATATATTGGTCAATTGTTTAAATAATCGATTATTGTGATAAAATTAAAATCGATTCTTTTTTGACATCTCTAATCCATAATTGTCAATTAATAAATTGTTTACAATACATTTTTGTCAATGTTTATAATTTTTTGAAATTATTTCATTTTATTTTAAATATGGCAGGCCCTATGGAAAGAATTCAGGTGCTTGATGATATAGAGAAGGATATTATAACATGTTTACAATGCGCGGGTTAGTGTATTGTATATTAATCCACTTTCTACAATTCATGTAATTCACTTTCTACAATTGTGTGATCACAATTTATGTGCTTACAGCTCAAGCTTTGTTGGAATTGGGGAAAGAAAAATCAAGTCAAAAACAAGCAGAAAGTAATACTTCTCAATTCCTTAGAACCTTAAGCCAAGTTGAATCCAAATTAAGTGATCAAATTAATTACTTGACACAAGTTTCAACTGGTCAGCCACATGAGGGATCCGGATATGCTTCTCAAAAAGTCTTGCAAATGGCTTGGCACAGATTAGAACATGTTAGATCTTGGGTTAATGAACTAGACAGACTTAAAGCATCACACTTAGCTACAACAAATAGAACAGGAGCAATAGCTAATGGAAACATGACCTCTTCTGGAACCAGCACACAATGACAATGACCTAGTAATGTGTAATTATTAAATACATATACATACCTGATTTGTTAGTTATCAATTTAACAAAATGTAGTGCAATCAAAATCCATAATATAAAATCTACTTTGTTGAATTCATAAATAAAATTTCAATTTTTTGTGACAGGTTTTTACTGCTGCACAAACAATATCCCATCTACTTGCCTCTCTATATAGTTTTAATTAAAGTCCTGATAATATCAGAGGCTCAGTAAATTCACTTAATCTCATCTGTATACCCTATACCTTTTTTCCAGCTTATATGCCTCATGTACTTTTATATTTCATATTTTACTTTAATGCCCTATTTCACTTAACTAAGCAAATTTTTTGTCTATTCTAATGTATGAATATTGTCTATATTTTACAATTTCAAAGAAAATCTTTGTTAACTGATGAATGTTATCTGCACAGATGTTAATTTTCTAGCTACATGATCTTGTGTTACTGAAAGGCATCTACTCCTTATAGCAATTTATTTCTGCATGCGTAGTGGTAAGGAAGACATCTTTTCAGTTGGAATACTTATACATGTAAATCTTATTACTCTATGGTTCCTCATACTGTGTGCTTCACCCATTACAATGCAAAATTATAGCTTATGCTTGTAATAACATTATTTCCGTTTACAATAGAATTAAAAAGTACTGTCTGGTGTTTAATGCGGTTTTCATTGATAGAAAGTAAGTTCATCATCTTCCTGCCCTTATCCCACTCTAAGTGGGGTCGGCACAACATGTTATAAACATGCTGTCACATGATTTGGCTGCGTTTTTACAACCGGCCACCTGCCTGACATCAACTTACCTCTGTCGTATTTTACGACACCTCGGTAAGAAAGAGGGTGGTCTATTTCACTAAACCGGATGCCACACAGTGGGTCAACTTCCCTTAGTCGCCTTTTACGACACCTCGGTAAGAAATGAGGTTGGTCTATTCTACTCAGCCGGATACCACACAGGGGACTGATAGAAAGTAAGATATTAGTGTACAATTTGATGTTTTGTGTAAATGTGATAATAATTCAAATTAAAATAAATAAAGTCTGGGAGCTTTATTTGAGAATGCTTCTTTTTGGGACAATAAAACAATTGTGGTGGGAATTTTGCTATTTTATGGGTTACAAAAAAGTCCACAGCAGCATATTGTTGGAGAATAAATTACTATGCCTATTCTATCTTTTTCAAATGTTCTCATATGGATGCAGAATTTTGAAAGCTAGAAGGATACAATATTAATCCTCATCAATTTAACTTACTTACCTTGGTCCTTTACAGCACATAATTGAAGTGGATATTTTAGAACTTATCACACACTTAGAACTAATGTGTGCAAAAACTAGGAGTAGAAAGTCATAAAAAGAACACAGTAAAATGTGGTTGAGTTCGCTAACCATAATTATATTATAAATATAAGTCTGTGTCTTTTTCGCCTTTGGGGCTTATCTATTCTGCTGGATCAACATAGATTGATTTTGGTACAATTAAAGGGTATACAATGTGGTAACAAAAAAACGGTTTTTCTCTTGGGAATTGAAAAAATATTACATTGCATTATTGACGGTACTTAAACACTAAAGTTTTGGCATGAATGAAGTAGCAGGTATCACTAATGGATTATATATATATATATATATATATATATATATATATATATATATATATATATATATATATATATTGACAATTGACAATATATTTTAATTATTTTGATTATATTTAACCTCAAGTAGACAATTTTTTTAGTTTTCGCAAAAATTGTCTACTTGAGGTTAAATATAATCAAAATAATTAAAATATATTGTCAATTGTCAAAAACAATATGCTCTACAGTTGAAAAGGGATAATTAGTTTACTTAATTACTTATTAAACTACAAATAAGTTGTTAAAAAAATTATTAATTCCTAGATGAATCAGAAACTTTGTAAGCTAAATATTATAATTGAGTTCTGTCAAGCTTCTTATTTCATGTGAATCATATTTTAAATATTTATTTCAAAATCGTAAACATAAAAGCAAGGCGGTTAATTTGGTAATACAAGGAAAATATTCATTAAAACATATTTGACAGTAACAAAAATTTATTGAACATGTACCATGCATTGACATATAGTAAGCTATTTCCAAGGAGGATTTGAATCTACGCCTATACAACCCCTTCCAAAGAATAAAGTTATTTTTTATGTGTAAGCATAGCAAATGTAATTTTTATTCTTTGAATGGAGTGATATGATAACATTATGATAAATCATTTTTAAAAGTTATTAAATCATTATACCTAAAATAACTTTAATACAGGGCACAGAAAGGAAATACAGATTGAAATGCATCTTTAGAGAAAATTGAGTTTTCTCTTTTATCTCTAATGTCATCATCACTACAAAATAATTACAAACATGTTAGAAAATAACACACATATGCTACCATATACACACATTAATAATTAACTATTAAAAATTATTTTAATACATTCTTCATTATATCAATAGTATGATTCTAACCAAAAGGTGTAATGCAACTAATAATTATTAAAAATCCTTATGAAGTAACCAAATAAAAGAAATATAGGTAATCTTGTTTGTTTTGTTGTAAACTTATTCAGTAGTCAAACTATTTATAGCACAAATTTATTCCCTCTTTTCATAAGAGCATTGATCACTCTTCCTTTCAGCTTCTCTGATTAGCACTTGATTTTCTGAATTTTTCTATATCATCTAATGATTTTTTAGCTTTGGATGATATATCATCCATTGATCTTCGTGCAGTGGTTGTGATGTCATCTATAGACTTTTTTGTATGTGATAGAAGTTCATCAGTGCTTTTACAAGCCGAATTTGCTAATTCCTTTATTTCAGTATCCAATTTACCAATAACCCATTCAATTGCTTGACGACCTTTTCCAGCATTTAATGATATTTTATTTGTTAGTAAATCTTCCATGTAGCTGCTAAGTGGAACTCCCTGCAAAAATAAATTTAAAGATTACTAGTTAAAAAAGTAAGTTTAAAAACACTTATAACTTATAACTTTTATGAAGATATACAAAACGTAATACAATGGACTTTGAATGACCCTGAACTTTATTTTTTTATCGGCTACAAGCATGTATTCCAAGATAATATGAAACTGACAAGAGATAGCATAAATTTAATCACTCACACTCCAAACTTTTTTACTTCAGACAATTATTACCTTAAATTTTTAGACTTAGTGTTGTTTAATTTTAATAATAATTTAAAAAGTAAAATAATAAATTGGTAATTATTGAATTTAGCAAAAGGAATGTATGAATAGGTCAAACAGTCTGATAAAATTGCTGTAATAATTTTATATTATTTTTTTATATTTATAAGTGGATAGAGAGTGGTTAGAGTTATAGAACAATAAAATAAAAATATATGTGTAAAATAAATGTATAAAATAGACAAAGTAGTAACCAACATAAGCTTACCGCTCCTGCTACTATCTGTCCCTGTAGAAGATAGTAATGACTTAATATAACAAGTTATAAGTATTATGTTGAGCAACTGCCGAGTTTCTTACGGGCTCTTCTCGGTAGGAACAGCTTTCCAGCAGTAGAATTGATGATTCAAAAGTACTTGTTTGCAAGTTTATTTGAATAAAGAAAATTTTGAATTTGATAGTCCATTTCAGCAATAATGGTATGTTGAAAAATACAGTATATGATTATATACTGTATTTTTGATTAAACAAAAAAGATGATACAATTATTTGCTATGATCAACAGTAAAAGACTTAATGTTAAATCTGCTATTCTAAATAAGATGTTCAAATTTGAACAATGTTTCAGATTTGTTTTGTTTTATTACAGTAAAAAAAATTGACATGATTGTTTTAAATACATTGTTTAAACAAGTTAATACTTACTTGTACAGTAACTACAGCTTCCTGGGTCAAAAGAGTTTTTGTTGGGTCTATTGGATCAGGGGTATATTTAACAGTTTCATCAACAGCAATGTACCGACAGAATGTCAAATTTGTAGTCTTAAGTGTCATCTGGCGTTCATTTGGGTTGACTTCAGACTTTTCACTAGCATAGCATATTTTCGCTGTGCCAATAAGCTGCGTAATTGAAAGTAATAACAAAGTATAGTTTATTTTTGGCTCCAAATAAATTACTGGTTACATAAAGTTATCAAACAATGTCATTAATATATTTAATATACATATATACAACAGTATTGCTATGATACTTACTGCTTGTGCCCAGCGTGGAAAAAACCATTTTGAACTGACAAGTCTATGAGTATGTAAAACTCCATTCACCACTTGCCTATCAACAACATCGATGCCTATGACAGCAGGGTTCATAGGATTTGGATATTTCCTCCATGCTGCTTGAGCAACAGTTTCCCAAGGATGACTGCAAAGTACAAGTTAATTACTTATCACATCGATTCATTTAAATCATTAGTATTGTTGCGTCATAAACACTTACTTAAATGTATGTTCAGAGGTCCAAATCTTCATATTTAACTAATTCTTTGTTTTTAAATTAAGATTCTGAGATAATTGAGCTTATCTCATTAATTATCTAGAATTTAAACTTTTCGTTACAATACGTTTCTAAAAACATAATTATTTATTTCTACTACTTCATTACTCCTCCGACACAGGACAGAAAAGAAAAAGAGGCCTTGAAATATTATCAATGACAACCATATGACAACGACAATTAGATTTGATAAACGTCGTTTTGACACTTTATATCTCCACCACAGGCTACTTACTAGAAATTTCTGATAAGTAAACTAATTCGGCATTATCAGCATTGATTATCAGTTGTCGTTAAAGCATTAAGACCTTGATATGGCAAACAACAATTTCTAAATTTATTCAATTTTTTATTCACTCTAGCATAAAAGTTGAGATAATTATAATAGAGTAAAAATAAAAGATACCAACTGTAAATAATTATCGAGCAAATTTGACGAGATGGAATTCAAATATGAACGTAAATAACTAATAAGTATGAGAAGAATGTTCTTACAATTTATTCAACTCTGTCAATTTATGTGAATAAATAATGAATGTATACGAGAGATGGCTTTCAAAATTTTGAATATATATGCGACATATATTTATGGGCAAATTATTTTGTGACCATTTATGTCTTATTTTATTTTCCATCATAGGTACATATCTTAAGTTCAGATATTCTTGACCTATCTTAAAAGCAATACTATCACAATAAAAGCTTCCTGCGTTTTTTTTAATTGTTTGTTCAATTTAAAGTTAAAATTACATATATTAACATTATTTATGTACGTTTCTATTATTTTGGTTCCAGGACTTTTGTGTATATGGTTCTGTAACTTCTGTAATTTTGCATTTTACTGTAACTCACATGTCCGTGGTCTACGCTGTTCATGAAAGCGTTTAGTCTGTGTTTACTGTTTAGGCATTTTGATAAAATATTTGTAAATATAACATTCAAGGTAATTTTTAAAATTGTGTAATAGCTTTTTAAATTGTAAAGATTTCTTATAACATAACACTAAGATGTGATAAAAGAACAAGAACATATACATATCATCTCGGAGTAATCTCTGGCTCAGTCATATTAATTTTTGTGTCTTACCGTCTATAATATTAAAATCTACATATTTTTTCACTATCGAAATAAATATTGAATTGAATTCATATGCCTAATTTTTCTTATCAATAGCGTCTGTATTAATAATAATTTAATACCATGTCATACTTTTAAATACTGATTTTGTCTTTTTATAATGCAAGTATTGCATAAATGGTGTGATAACACAATCTATAATTCGACTATTACGATATATTATTTTTATCATTGAATTTTAAAAACTTGCAGTTTTGAAATTATTAGAGTGGACAAAATTATTATGTCTGCTAAAACAGAGGAGAATGTTTTGCGATATAGAAGAGCTCAAAGTGTCACCACGGCGGAAGAAATAAAAGAAAAAGAGAAGAAAGCGCGGAAGTCTCAGCTGGATAAACCGTATGTTACCTGTACAAATTGTTAAATTTACGTATTCTTTTATGATTCATAGATGAACTTTTTACATGCTGCATCGATGAATCATCAAGTAGGAAAAGTAAAGGTATGTTTAACTTATGTATGTTTTGATTGGTAGTAATAATAATTATTTATTCTAAAATTCTTCAATATTCTCTTCATTTTTCCTTTTCTATTCTTAAACTTATTATTTTGGTATTTATTGTAAATAATAGTGATTGATATTATGCTGTATGGTATCCGGCTAAATAGATCTTACCACCCTCATTTCTTACCAAGGTGTCGTAAAAGGCGACTAAGGTAAGTTGACCCACCTTGTGGTATCCGGTTGAGTAAAATAGACCACCCTCTTTCTTACCAAGGAGTCGTAAAATACGACTAAGGTAAGTTAACGTCAGGCAGGCTGCCTGTTTATATGTTTGTAATATGTTGTGCCAACCCCAGTTGAGTGGGATAAAGGCAGGAGTCATTGATATTCAGTTTTCAAATTATTAATCAATGTTAAAATTAAGTAAAGATTATTCAAGCAAGTGATTAAATACAAAACAGAATTTAAAATAATAAAGAAATTCAATCAGAGTATTTTGTTTAAGGACAATTATTTTTTTGATATTATGATTCTCTATTTTCAGGTGTCACAAACCACGGGATTCATTGTTCTCATGGAGCTCAGAATTTACAGATTTCACCGGATTGGTAAATTGGGGTTTTCTTATGCTCACTGTTGGAGGACTTCGTTTATGTCTTGAAAATTTTATAAAGTGAGTACTAGTTAATAATTATTATCAAGTATAAGCTTTATCCTGTTCCCAAAAGAATAACAGATATTTTGCATGTTTTATATGACCTATTGTTTTTCACCTCCATGTATATGTTTGTTTGTTTGTATGACTCCTGTGAACTAAATTTTGCCCCACTTTGATCTGACAGATTGAAACTGGTGACACTACACTAAAATAAATAACTGAAAGACAAATAAAAAATGCCATTTAAAAGTGGAAAATACATAGAGTTTAAAAAAACATGCTTGCACTGAAGTGAATGCTGCTATATCTAATATCTAAATTCACATACTATATATTTACTTTTTACATTTTTCCCTATGTATTTTATTTCTACAATCAATTACAGGATGTCTTTATATATAACATTCACAGCTTTCTTTTCATTAGACAATACAAACATGTTTTCTTTAGAGATTACTGTTGAAAGAACGACATATAGTTGCTAAATTCGAAGTGCGAAGCGCGGCCTCCTCACAGTATTTGAAATCTGTAATATCTTCGAAAATGTACACTTAAATTACATGCTGTAAACAGCGCAGAAGCATCGCCAAAGTTGCGAAATGCGTAGAGTAGAGCGCAGAAGCTCTACTAGCGTCGGGGAACGTCGTCCTAAGGGTGCCTCCTTTGAGGCCGGCTAAGAGCGACGTGTAGTGATGGAGGGCTGATGGTACGACTTTGATTAGTCAATACGACGACGGAAGGGTGGCAAGAAGCCACGACTAACCGATGTCAGAAATCTGGGACCTCGTTTTCGCCGGCGAAGACGTTGTATGTGTGTATTACGTGTTTCTGTGTTTGCGATCGTTATTTGATCGTCAGGGTCATATATGACGCTTTTTGGACCTATATTTTCGGTGGTCAGACCTAACTGGGATGTAGGTGGAAGCAACTGAAATGAGAGGGTTTGGGTGTACCTCGGATTTCTCGAAGTAAGACTTCAAAAAACGTTTAAAGAGGTGAGTAATGGTAGGTAGGTCGAGGTCTCTATGGAGGTCAACGTCCCGCATGAACCACGGACAAAGGTGCAATCATATACAAAAATTCTACCTGTACCTAACATACTGCGTTGTAACTAACAGCCATTCCTTTATATTCTTCACATCTGCGATAAGGGGCTCTAACTCAATATTTTGGAGCAACTTGAGACAATAAAATATAACAAAGGCCACCTAATTAACGAGCAAGTAAATGTCTTCAATTCTGATTTCGCAAAATGTGTTTGGAAGGAAAATCAATGGTGGGGGTTGAACTAATTTTATATAAGACTGCTGGCATGGGCGGTGCGGCGCATTACGCTTTTGTCGTGGAGCCTATCCTCCTGATGATGCTTCTGTTTCTGGTAAAACGATCGTAGAGATTCTGGTAGTGAGTGTGTGTAGTGATTGTGCGGAGTGTTGGTGGAGACAGCGCTTGGTGACACGTGTGGTGAATTGTTCTGCTTGTATAAGATGCATGAATGTTGCCTGCTTCATACACTTAGCATTACATAGATTCTCTTAAAAAACGCGGATTACAGCAAAATAATTCATACTCATTACATTCATACAAATACGAATTCCGCAAAATAACACCTGGTTTTATAAATCATACAAATATTCTATCGTATGTTACAGATATGGCATCCGTGTAAATCCCTTAGAATGGCTTATTGTGCTAACTGGTTACAATGAAGGTGGTGATCACCAGTATCCTTCTGTTATACTATTAATTTGTGAGTACTAATCAAGTATTTTATATTACTAGTTTTACAGGGTACTTCGTTCGCCAACTTAAGTGTTTAAGTACTCTTAATAAAGCAATAAAATTATTTTTCCTTTTTCCAAAAGTAAACAGATTATTTTATCCTATATGTTAGACCAGTGTATAATTTTAACTTTAATTATGCCAATTTTTATCAATATTGGTCTAAAGCAGTGTTTCCCAACGTGGGGCCCACGACCCACAGGGGGCAATTTGATGGTTAAGGGGGGGACAACTCGACACGAGTTTAAGCCTTTCGCTCTGGGCCATTTAAGTGCAATGCTAGATTTCAGTACCAAATATAACAAAAAAAAAATGTATGTTACTTAAGGGGGCAAAATTATTTTTAAAGTGGGGCATGGACCAAAAAAGGTCGGGAAACACTGGTCTAAAGGGTTAGCCGTGAAATCGTTTTAGACAGACAGAATCACATTTATGATATGTATGGATTATTACATTTGCAGCCTAGATGACCAAACAGCGAGAGTCAAATTCAAATTCAAAATATTCTTTATTCAAATAAACTTGTAAACAAGTGCTTTTGAATCGTCAACTCTGCTGCTTCAGAAAGCTGTTCTTACCGAGAAGAGCCAGCAAGAAACTCGGCGATTTCTCTTTTAAAAATATAATTCTTAATACTAGTTACATTTTATCGTTTCTATCTTGTACAGGGTCGAACAATATCTATATCCACGCATTCTTATCGTCTAAATAATCCTCAACAGTGTAGTAGGCTTTCTGTGCATAGAGTGCATTTCAAATATCAGATCATTTAGTTTTTTACTTTAAAATTCTTATTTACTAGAATTTCGCGTACGTCATATAAAATTCATGGGAGCTGTAAAGCATATAAAGGTTTATCTTCGTTTCATTTCAGATAGTGTTGTGCCTGCAGTTATTTGTTTATTGATTGAAAAAGCTGTGGCAGTCGTAAGTATTTTTTTTCTCACGTTACGCTTAATGTAGTTTATAGAATTAGAAATTAAAATACAAATACAAAAGTAGCATCATCTTCCTGCCCTTATTTCACTCCAAGTAAGGTCAACACAACATGTTATTAACACGTTTTCACATGTTTTGGCTACGCATTATACGACCGGCCGCCTGCCTGATGTCAACTTACCTTAGTCGTATTTTACGACACCTCAGTAAGAAAGAAGCTGGTCTATTCTACATAGCCGAATACTACACGACGGGTCGACTTACCTTGTTGCCTTTTACGTCACTTCGGTAAGAAATGAAGGTGGTCAATTCTGTTCAGCCTGATACGACACGGCGTATATTATAAAAGTGACAATAGAATTATTTTAGTGATAATCGGTTATTGCGGATTATAGCAAATAATATCTTTGTCGCATACAGTAGCAATATCTGGGTAACCGAGCCTTGCTCTGTAATTTTTTTAAAAGACACAAAGAAAGTTAAAAATAGTTAAGGCGATGAGGCTCGAATCTAGGTATTTTCAACTCTTTAGACCGCCCGTTTCCCAAATGATCTATTGCGACTTGACGTTTAATGGCAAAAATTATCTTTGAATTCAACATAAATTTTAGCATTTTCCCAAAAACAGGGATAAAATGTTTATTTCTATGGAAACCTAGCCAGATCGATTTTTCTCCCCAAAAACTCCCAAAATGCTGAAATTCTGAATCAATCGTTGGAGCCGTGTCCAAGATTCAGAATATATATATATACATACATACAAGATTAACTCATTTAAATATTAAATCTTATAATATCTTTGTCGCATACAGTAGCATATAAAATAGAACATTGAGAGAATGTGGGTATCTTCTTTTCGAGTTGCGGCTATGCAGAGCCTCTAACCTCATGAATATTTTGCCTGATCTATTGTTACTTGGAATGTCAATTAGGAGTGTTATTTTTATAATAGATTTTCTAAACATTATAAATCGATTAAAAAGTCGATTATATTTATTACTTTCAGCTTTATGTTATAATACTTATGATATTTATTTATCTATATATATCTTCTAGGGTGTTCTAGCACAAAAAATAGGAGTTTACCTGCAAGTATTCAACATAGTAGCGGAGATCAGTTTACCTGTAATAGTATTGTATTTCAAGGGGCCGGAATTCAGCTTCGGTGTGTATTTTTAAAAATTTAACATTATTGTTAGTGACATTAACTTAAAGAATGCATGAATTTGGAAAAGAAATAGTTGCGTAGTATCGTAAAAAATCTTTGCATCATCTGAAATCATAAAATTGCCACTCAATGAATGACAGTTTTACTTGAGTTGAACCCTTTCCCGATTGAATTCCCCTTGAGTTGAACCCTTTAAAGATTAATTTAATTTGTTCATAAATTTTTGCTTTATTTGAAAAGAAATGAAAGAAGGTAGATGTTGAAATATTTATTTTTAATTTATTTTTAATTAAATACATATATGTAAAAAATATAAGACATTTAAAAAAAAAAACTTATCTAGTTCTGTAAATCAGAGTTTGAGAGATAAAATGAAAAAAATAATTAAATGAACTAGGTTAATAATTATTGGTTTTAGTGGGAATAACGACCGTATGTATGATTTATTTGGTGCTGTTTCTGAAATTATGGAGCTATGTGCAAACTAATCACTGGTGCAGACAAGGCAGGAAGGGAAAGCAATCTAAAAATACATTACGGCGACAGAGTTTGTCAGCTCCTAATTACAGTAAGTTAACTTTAATTTTATTGCACTTTATCTGATAAATTGAAAGAATTTAACCCCTCTGTAGCTATATTCATGAACGAAAAATGTAAAAAGTATTATAAACCTGACGATCAAGGTTAACACAAAAATATACACGCACGAACATACGCACACACGCACGCAAGCACGCACATACGCACAAACACTCAACACAAACAAACGCACAACTTCACAAGCAACAAACACGCGCAGACACTGAGCCACAACGCCTATAAAGAACGAACCGAAAAATCGAGAACCTACATTTCTATCATATAATACATATCATGTATGTATTTGTTTATATATTTGATGTAAGTTTATTATATGTAGAGAAATATATATTATTTAACTATATAATTATCTTTATGTACTCTGTGGTACACTATCCTACCAGTTATTTTATTTAGCTCCGTAACGTTTAAGGTTGTCTGGAAGAAATCGCTGATTAGCGATAAGGCCGCCTTATTCTACCTGTGTTTGTTTTAGTCTATAAATGTTTGTAATTTTTGTTCTGTGTGTACAATAAAGAGTATTCTTCTTCTATTGTCGATCAGTAGTGACTTGTTGTATCCAACGATATGATTATTATTAGTCTGTAATATGTCTGTGCTCAACCTTCCTACTGCTGTAACAGCTGCAATGTCTTATATATAACTAGATATATTGAAAATTAAAAAAGAAGGATATACTGACGTACGTACGTACAAGTCAAGTATGCAAGTGAGAACAAATCCTGGCAAAACTTTACAGAAGCCTTGCGTGATCAGTTTTTGATAAAACTTAAAATTGATTTAAATATAAGTTAATAATATAATGTATGGATATGTCCGGAAAACAAATTTATACTAAACAAAAAAAATAATACTATTATAGGATTCTCTTTAAAAACATTGTGACAGACATGTTTTACTGCTTATGCTTAATTTTAATTGTAATTATTTGGTCCAAAATATTTACCATATTATGGACCAAAACTAACCGTAGGTGACAAGTGAATTAAAAAAATTACCTAAATCATCAATATACATATGAAATGAAATGAGACGATTCGGTAAAATGCAATTTTTAATATTCGTGTACGTTATATTTACAGATAACCTTGTTAATGCGGAACATGAGCGTAAGTTAAACATTAGATACTGCACTTTAACCAGTATTTGCACATCGTTTTGTGTATATTTATGTATGCATTTTAAAATAGACGTTGTAACCTATATTTAATATTTGTAATGCTTTTTAACTAAAGCTACATTTTGTGTTTTGTTCTGTGATTTAATTTTATATAAATAAAGCGTTATATCATTTTTTAATTCAACCGCACTTTCTATCTAGCTTATAGATGCTAAAGTTGTTATAACACTTTTTGTACATTGTACAAACGCTGATTATTGCTTAATAAATAAGCTCTTTAAATTTAGAAAGCTATTGGTGCAAGTGCTTACTACAGTGTGTAGAATATTTTGTATTGAAAGAGGTTAAAATGTAAGTACATAAAAATTAAAACGTAGTTCATTAAAAAGCGTCTTATTGACAAACTATCGCTATCTATGTTTAAACTGCTTAAACAATGTAGTGACGTCACTAAACTACGTACCTTGTGTACTAGTCTGACACGGAAATACCTTATTTTGAATTAGACGTCTTGAGATGAGGACTGAGAAGCAGTAGTAATTAAAAATAAAAGTCAAACTATTGGTTTCCTCCTGATTTAGCCTCTCGTCAATTACAATTTTTAATAAGATGTATGTAAGATGGCTAAAAAGTTATTTGAAATAGCTTGTAGGAGGGGATTTTTTAACATTTAAACGTGTCACTTTAGAGTATCTATCCCTTATTTATTGCAATTGTGGATATTGCAATAATAGTTGTTTCAAATATCATTTTCATGAGACGCCTGGTAAACACTTTCTCTGTTACGTTTTTACAACTAGCTATAACTACAATAACAAATTGAACTAAATATACTATTTCCCTTCATCATAAATAGCACTATTTCAGATAAAGTCACGCTTATTTGTTGGTGGCTTTTATTTATTACTTATAACTATATTCTATTAATATTTAAAAATTTGCTTTACATTGTAAGATGGAAATAAAATAAATGAAGGTAAATAATAAAGTAACATAAAATGTACCTCACGTTATTTGTAATGGCTAAATTTTAAGATAAAGAATTGATAAATCCTGAATAACCATGATTTATGATGCAAACTCAAGGTTTATGACAGTTTCATTTTGTTCTGTGAATGCAACTCTTTCTAATATTATTAATGAAAGTTTTTGCCCTTTCATGGCCGAGTGCAACATTTTTATAATTTTTGGTGTACGGATATAGTAAAGGTTCTACTGAAAAAGTAACTTTTTCAAAACGCCTGCAGTAGTTTTTATGATTTCAAAAATGTTAAATTTTAGTTTTCAAAAAAAAGTTTTGAAATTTCCTTCTAGAAATTATTACATTTACTTATAGAATATTTTGATTTTTGTGAATTAGGCTACGTTATTATAAGTAAATATGTGTATATATGTATATGTCAATTTTTCTTAGTTATTGTGTGGCGGTCACATTTGTTCATTTTCCCTGTAATTTAGTATCATTTGCATGTAATTGTCTCCAGAGTCAGAAGACGAGAAGGCTGACGCGACATTTTCTGGTTTGGTCAAATATCCCGATAATTTGAACCTCAAAGACCTCTTCTACTTCCTTTTGGCACCCACCCTTTGCTACGAATTGAATTTTCCACGCACGAATCGGTGAGGTCCACATGCATAAAGCAAAGCCGTAGTATTTATATGTTAATTTATTTTTGCATGTTAGTATTTAATCCGATTATTTAATTATTAAAGTATATATATTAAAGTAGGAAAGATTATTAATAAAGTACCTGACTATCGTTATATCGACTAACAGACTAGTATTATGTTATTTAATAGAAATAAAATATTTAATATTGTGGTATCTAATATAATGAATATCTTCTGATGTTTGTAAAATAAAGATTTCCGTTTCTATGTAATGACGATGATTCATTTGATCTGGCTAGCCACCAGTCTGGTGTATTCTAAGAACTGTATCTTTTGATTAAGGTATATTTTATGAAAGTTTGCAGTAAGCCGTTAACATATGACACAACACAGCGCCACCTGTTAACGGCTCTATACATATATGAGGTCTGAGCTATCAACTTTTCTGCAGATTTTATCTCATACTTCTTACCACGTGTGTGGTGTGTAGTATTATTAAAAAACACTGTCGTAGGAAACTCCTCGCCTATAGAATGTTGATAAATTCGCCCAAAATATCGTCTAGAACAAAGAATAAACAGTCAAATGTGTATATAAGTAGTTATTTGCTTGTTATCGATTTGTTTACTTATTTTACAGATCATGTTTGTGAATTAACATATATATTCTTATATGAAAATACATATTCTACTTTATAAACAGTAGTTTTTCTTTAATTGTGTACACAAACATTTATCTTTGCTTATCGATCCTTTTCGCACGTCACACTAGGTGTTGGTAATAGCCGTTAGATTTAATTTAGGTAAATATTAAGTCAATCACGTACTAATACACGCTACTGTAATTAAAATAAGTCATTCTAACCATGTTTCTATAGGTTACAGACGTTCGTTATTCATACTATATTATGTTTCAGCATTCGTAAGAGGTTTTTAATAAAGAGGATAGTTGAAGTTGTTTTTGGTGTGAATCTAGTTCTGGCTTTGTTCCAACAGTGGATGATACCTTCTGTTACAAATACGGTGGACCCCTTCTCACAGATGGGTTTCATTAAGATCACCGAACGTCTTCTGAAACTGGCTGTGAGTTATTAATACTCTATGTATTAAAATTTTAGGCTCTATTAAACCATTACGAAAACAGACCCCAAAGAACTTGAGATCCCAGATGTTACCTTTGATTTTGGGATGTATATGTTTGCATCTATTGTTATTTATGGAAAGTAGCAATCGGACTTGTTAGGCATCAATTTATTTTATGAACATTTAATATACTTCAGCTTTTTGCAGTTATGTTTTAATGACTACAATAATTTTTATTTTTGGTCAATAATGAAGAGTTTAAAATATAAATATTTCTGAAATACAGTACCTAACTTGTTTCACAATCATGCCAAGAATTCAAAATTCAAAATATTCTTTATCCAAATAAACTTATAAACAAGTTTTGAATCTTCAACTCTACTGCTGGTTCAGAAAACTGTTCCTACCGAGAAGAGCCAGCAAGAAACTCGGCGTTTGCTCTTTTAAAAATATAATTCTTATCACTAGTTAATATCGTTTTGTCACCGTAGTCTAATTTCGAGGACCATTTAACTTTTAACACCCAAAGTCAAATTTAAAAGAAGATAAAATTAAAAAGCACCTTAAACATGATATAAACACAGTACTCCTTAAGAAATTGCATCTATTTTCTTGCGGTTTGTAAAGGTGTCTCTTTGGTTTCTGTTCAAGGTTCCAAACCACTTGATCTGGTTGTGCTTCTTCTATCTCAGCTTCCACTCATTCCTCAATCTCATGGGTGAACTGTTGCACTTCGCCGACCGCAACTTCTACTGTGATTGGTGGAACGCTAACAACATCGCAGTGTTCTGGAGCACGTGGAACATGCCCGTGCACCGGTGGGCCGTGCGACATGTTTACATACCTATTACGGAGTTGGGCTACAGCAAGGCCTTGGCTAGCATTGTCGTTTTCTTTATATCCGCTTTCTTCCACGAATATCTGGTGAGTGATGTTTTAATTTTATTCAAATTATTATTTATGAATTTAGTTCTCGATGTCTTATAAGAAATTAAGATTGTAAAATTATAAATTGTAATTACTATAAATTATAATTGTAACATCCTGTAAACGGATTATATGCAATAAAGATTGATTGATTGATTCAATACTAGTAATATCCCGCGGTTTCATCCGCGTTTTTTTTACACCTTTACATTTTTATAACAGATCCCTATTTTTTTAATGTAATATAGCTTATGTTGCTCAGTAAAGATGCAGCTTTCCAATGGTAAAATAATTTTTGGAATTGGCCTATTAGTTTTTGTGTGAAAACATTACAAACATACGTACAAATTTTTCCTCTTTATAATATTAGTATACAATAGTTGTGTCAGCAGCTTCGCCCGCTTGGAAATTAGTGTCACAAATTTTTCCCGAATTGAAATTTGGGACATAAAAGTAGTTATCGTAAGTTAATTATAAGAGACTTTTGAATAACTTGCACCGTTTACTTAGCGCATGCAAGGAAAGCTATAAATTTTGCTCTCCTATTCACCTTAGCGTGATGTTATATAGCCTTCCTCGATAAATGGTCTATCTTACACTTAAAGAATTTTCCAAATCGGACAAGTAGTTCCTGACGCGTTCAAACAATCAAGCAAACAAACAAACTCTTTAGCTTTATATATTAGTTTAGATAAGCGTATTCCTTACACTCAATGTAAACCTTTCTGTAGGCAAGTCTTATATGTTTCAAATCTTTAATATTTTAATGAGTTAATCTTGTATATATACCTATATTCGGAATCTCGGAAACGGCTCCAACGATTTTCCTGAAATTCAGCATGTAGGGGGGGGTTTTGGGGGAGGAAATCGATCTAGCTAGCTAGATATTATTTAAAAAAATCGTTTTATTTATTTTTTTTGGGCATTAAATTTTTTGAGAAATGAAAATACCTAGGATCGAGTCCCACCTCCCCAAATATTTTTTATTTTGTAACAAATTACCGAGCAAGTCTATATATAGTACGTGTATACATTTTTTTCAGGTAAGTGTGCCGCTGCAAATGTTCCGTATCTGGGCGTTCCTTGGTATGATGGCGCAACCACCTCTGTCGGTGATATCGAAATTGGTCGAGGCAAAACTAGGTGCTCGCTGGGGAAATATAATAGTATGGAGCTCTCTAATACTTGGCCAGCCTCTGGCCATTATGATGTATTACCACGATTATGCACTCTTGCATTTCACGCCTAACCAGTAACTGCATTTATTTTTTAATAATAGAGTGCGTATTTATTTGTGTGTTATATATATTGTACTAAAATATATAATATTTTTATTCTACTCTAATACTATAATACAAAGATAAAACTGAAACCAAAATTCTTATGACAAACATTACGTACAGGCCAAAAATAAAAAAATCAAAAGTTTTATTACGATACACGTCTTGTATGGACACCTGTATCATAATATAACTTTTTAACGCCAGCTGGACCAAGGAGATTGAACCTATACCTTTAAAAAAAGGTTTCAATGAACGAGTCCGCGGCGACGCAACACGCATGCACAATCGGTATGCGCCTTGGCGCTAACATTTGACATTTAAAAAATCTTTTCAATATTTAAACAAAGTTTGTTTTTTATAAATATTGTTTTACGTATTATAGTATGAGAGTAGATAAAGTAGTGTATGACACTGTACATAACTTGATCCTATAACACTCGTGTGATACTATAAAAAAACTCGCCTGTGTCTAGTTTTTTTTATAACACACTCGTATTATAAGAACCCTTATTACGCAACATTATCATAATCTACTATTTTTAAATATATACATTATTAGGTATATTTTATACTAAAATATTGATGTGATGGCCATTCTATATTTATATTACTCGATCAGAAGCCACATCTCATATCACACGCTCATTATTAAAGTAAATGAATTTAAAAAAGTTGTTTGTTGCAAATCACAATAATGCGTAGCGCCTACGGTACTCATGATTTTAACAATCACTAGTTCGAGAGACCTATAACTTGGAAGAACAAGAACACGCTGCCTTTATTAATAGTAGTAGTGATGTCATTGTGTTGAAATAAGGATTACAATGTATTTAACTCAATGAAGCCTAATTTTGAATTCGGTGACTTTAATACCAAGCGTGCGATATATGCTCTTTTATCGTGGTGGGTTTTAGTCTACTATTTCTATATATTAACTCGTATATAGACAGTATCTGTAGACTAAACTAAAAAATAAGTTCATAACCGAATTAGTTTCTACGATATTATGTTTACATCTTTATATCAAGTAAATTTATATAATAATGGGCGATATTACTTTTTTTTTAAATAATTAAATTTCTTTTTGCTAGATAACATGCATCATCTTATTGCAGAGGGATAATTATACGTAATTATTTTCATATAAAATATATTTTGATATATAAATAAAATAATTATCCTTCATCAACAATACCAACTATATATTTCATAAACTAATAAATAGTTGAAATTCATATAATCGTCATAAATTATGTACAAATTTAAAATGCATTTTATAATATTAAGTTATTTAATGCATAACTTTTTTCTGGAAATTGTTGCTTTTGTGCAGAAATTTCAGAGAACCTCATCTGATGTCTTGTAAAGGCTTAACGGGTATTATATATTTTTAATTTGGAAATTCCAAGTACGTACAAACATTGTATATTGGTATCAAATTTGTGGTCAACTTGATATAGCACTTAATGAAATAATAAGAAATAAATTCAAATACAATATAGATGTTTTGGTAATATATTAATTTAATTAATTGGTAATATATTAATTTAATAATTTTATTAAGGTAACACATTAAATTACGTTGGCCATGAGCAAAATATGTTTTAACTTGGAATAAATATTATTCTGAGATTATACTTAATAATAGATACCTAAGACCCTTATTCTATAAGAAATAACTTTTTATAGAATTGGCCAAGTTGCTAAATAAAGTATATTAAATAATACTTATTTTACTTCTAAAGTAGATTATTTATAATACATCACATAAAATATCAAAGAAATTTTTATGTGTGTAATAATGAATTTTTAAATAATATATTTTCTTATTATAATATGTTCGTCAAAAATATGTTTTAGAAGAGTATATACATATTTTTTAATCAAGTTTGTTATACTAACTTAATTATGTGTGAATAATAGGGGATTAGTATTAAGCTTGAGTATGATTTTTTTTATAGACATGTTTTTCTACTTACCGATATATGCGAAAAGAATATGAATTAAGTAAAGTGCAATAATACTGTGATAGGCATTTCCATGATTTTTATAAAAGTTTTATATATTTTATATGCAATAACACGTTATAAATTATTATTGTTACTTTTCAATAAAAGAATTTATTATTGTACATATTTCTTTTATTTAAATCATACTAGTCGTACCCGCAACTTTATTTGCGTCAAAGTACCCTTAATAATGTGTATATTTCCTGTGCTCCAGAGAAAAAGGTTTTTTTATTTTTACCTTTCTTTATTTTTGTTAAATTCCATCTTCATTAGTCAGTAACAAGACAGACTCATTTATAATATTAATATTGGATATTGTTAAATACATGTACTATACTCTAAGCTCAGACATGTATAGACGGGTAATAAATCTGTAATACATAAATAGAAAGATATTAATAGATAATGAAAATAATTAAATTGAACTAGAAATCGCCAGCGGCTCCGCCCGCGTGGAATGTTTAAAACCGTAATATTGTCTTTGTAACCATAAAAATGGTTAAACTTTAAAAGCTAGACATATGCTGTCGCGGACTTTTATTTAGAACTTTAAAAGGGGAACAATTTTGTAATACATGATTTTTTAATAACTATTACCGTTTACTCAGCGCACTCAAGGAAAGATTTAAATTTTGCCGTTTTCGTACTATTTTTTATTGCTGCTCCTCTCTTGTGATGTTTTAACTTATAGCCTTCCTCAATAAATGGACTATCTTACACTGAAAGACTTTTTCAACTTTACACAACTTTTACACTTTTTCACAACTTTTACACTTTTTCAAATAGGTCCATTAGTTCCTGATTAGCGTGTTCAAACAAACAATCAATCAATCAAATAAACAAATAAACTCTTCAGCTTTATATATTAGTATAGATTACATGGATCAAGGAATCGGGCGGTGGCAAAGGGTAGAACATAATTTTTTTCATTTGATTCAATCCTGTCATCGTTTGGTTACCATCCCGTTTTACCATATTCACACATTATGATGACACAGGGGGTGTTGTAAAGCCGTAATACAACATTTACGAGTAAGTAACGCGCTTTTATTAACCCACTACTGGGCACAAGTCTCCACTCTCCATTTTCGGATAGAAAAGTTGGGGAATAACGTTCACAATGCTGCTCCAATGCGGATTGAGGCAGGTTTCACATATCCTAGGTATTATCCAGTAATATGCAGGTTTCCTCTCGATGTTTTCCTCCACCGCGTGTGATACATTGCAGTTATAAATTAAGTAAAGTCAATTAAGTTTTTAATAGAAAAACTTATTGGTGCCTGGCTGGGGTTTGAAGCCATGACCCAAGAGAGAGGTACACGGTCTCATCGTTAGGCTTCCACAGCTATAAAACACTGTAAGCTCACAGTAATTGGACAAGCTATCCACAAAAAACTCGCAGGGAACTGCTGTTCATAATTTGGCATAATATCGTATCGTCAATATCCCAGACCATCCTGATTCGATTGAAAATCACCTAAATAAATTTTAACTACTTCAGAAACTTGCGATTCGTTTCATATTTGGCTATCGCAAAGATTTTACCCGGTTTAATTATTTGGATTACTAATTGATCCATCTTCGTGGTTTTAATATTTTTTTTTTACATAAAATCTACACAAAAAATAAAATTGGATCAAAAAACAATCTATATGAGAAAATACATGAGGTATATAAAAAAAATCACGTTCTATAAATTTGCGGTCAAACTTGAAAAACTGCCTTTCGATTCGAAATCGAAAATTAAAATTTTTGACTACGCTCACTTTCTCTTTGAACTATTTTTCTCCTTCGTCGAACAATGTTCGTCCACTGGTGGATATAGGTCTCTTCACGCAATCTCAACACCATACGAACTTGTGCCATTTGGATCCAGCTGCTCCCCTTGTGACCTTTTTTTGATCGTCAGTTTACCTCGTGGATGATCTATTGACACTGTGTTTTTCGTTGCGGGATCGCCATTGCAAAACGTTAAGGCCTCAATGCCTATCGGTTCACCGCACTATGTGCCGCCCATTGCCACTTCAGCTTCGCAACACGCTAGTTGTGTACCACATGTCGGTAACGGTGGTTCTTCTACGGATCTCCTCATTTAATCATGAAAGATACTCCAAGTATAGCTCGCTTCGTCGTCCATTTAATGACTCTGAGTTTTCTTATGAGGCCCATAGTCAGCAACCACGATTTGTATCCGTATGTCATCACTGGCAACATGAAATCTTTGAACACTTTTTTTTTATTATTGAAGATATAGTAATTTGTATTCACAAGTTCTGAGGTAACACTGTTTAACAATTTATCCAACACGATCTATATTTACCTAATTGCTTAAGCGTGCAACCTTTGACTTTGTACATAAGCCAATGAACGATAATCTATTGCATCTAAGGTCGCTGCATATCTTAAGATTCACTACCTACAACAATGTAAGCGCTTGACGGAAATAAGTAATCTCGTTGAAATTATGTAGAAATATTTATTTAAATACAGGCATTATCTAGTATCTTAGTCTATTGGTGTCATGCCAGATTTACTACTGTAGCAAATGCTGTCTGTTCTCCGCAGTCGGCTACTTCCTAAACGAAAAAAATATATAATAAATAAATCAATATAATAATAATAAATAAATCTCTCATACATTTATTTACAAATCAATTTACATTTTTAAATATTTTCTAAAATATACAGGAAAAAAAAACATTTAAAAATATAAAAAAATTGATATCCACGGAGAGCGGAGAAAGGACCCAAGCTCCCGGCGGTTAGGAATACAGAGTGAGGAACCTCCTCACAATGCGTGCCGTCTCAAGCAACACCACCTTCTGTATCCTGCCCTTGATCCAACAACTAAGCGAGAGCCTCTTGAGATGTTGGTCGAGGCTCTTCGCTAGTAGACCGTTTACCGATACAACAATTGGAACAATTATTGTTGAGTCAATATTCCACATGGCGGTAATCTCATGAGCTAGATCCAAATATTTAGTTAATTTTTCTTTTTCAGCTTTTATGAGATTATCGTCATGTGGAACAGTGATATCAACAATAATTGCCCGACGCGCTGACCGATCTACCAAAACTATATCAGGTTTATTGGCGGCAATATACCTGTCAGTGATGATAGATCGGTCCCAGTAGAGCAGAGCATGATCATTTTCAAGAACTGGAGTTGGACTGTATCTGTAATAAGACACTTCGGTACTCACAAGGCTATATTTAAGAGCAAGTTGCTGATGGATGATTTTGGCTACTTGGTTATGTCTGTGCAAATACTCACCATTAGCAAGAGAAGAACAACCGGAAACAATATGCCTGAGTGATTCTCCAGGACGGTGACACGCTCTACAAATGTCAAGCGTGCCATCCTTCATAATATGTTTCCGTTAGTTATATATTTAATAAATAAATTATTATTATTAATAAAAAAAGGGATACTTTTGTCAACACGTTCCACGCAACACCCACTTTATTTGAATCAAAAATACTATCTATTTGGCATTTTTATAATAAATAATATAATAGTACTTTCAATATTTTTCTCATATAAGAAACCCTTATTATACAATTAATTTGATTCTCAGTATTTAAAAATATTACATGTGACTAGTATAAAATTGACAAAATAGATTATCAATTCGAAATTTTCCATGCAAATGATATTATAATAGACATGGTACCCGGGTGAGGGCACGAAACGAGGGTGGCAGATCAATTGATGAAGTGACCTCGATAGGAACAGTACGTGTTCCGACGGCGGGAGCCCGCCACTTGACGCGCTATCACTACCTGGGACACCCTCACTATTGTCGAACAAGAGATACAATGAACAAAAAACACATTTGGCTTCCTAAACTTTGCTACTGAAGTATTACTTTTTAAATATTTTTGATTTGATATATTTTGGTTTGGTAAATGATACAAAGTGTCTTCTAAATCTTAACTGTTTTAACCACTTGGATCTTTTGTTTAAAAGTATATTTTCTATTTTTATTTTACCGTAAATTTAATTAAGTCTTTCACAATACCTAAGTAATCCTTTCTGAATAATTTATTATTTAGAATTAGGCGTTACTTTGCGGAGGTCCATAACACAAAAGTAATGAGAATATTATTTTGCTATAATTCGCGATAAAAGAAACCTTTCTAACCCTTTCTAAACCTTTCTGATTCTAATCAGGCTTAATGTTGTTTTCATTTATAATTATAAGTTCTTTTGTTTTATTCATTATTAAGTTTACAAGATAATTAGTACAATAAAGTTAAATTAATTAATGCTCAAGCACTTAGAACTATTTATCCTTGCGAGAGATAAAGAAAAATATTAGGAGCTGACAACTAAGGTCCGATAATCGTAGACGCACCTTAAGAAGAAGTAATTAATGGTAATAATAAAACTGCTTTTGTTTATAGGTATCACTCTAACTTCTTATCTCATAATTCTTGAACGAAGTATAGACACTTTAACTTCTTATCTTATAATTTTTGAACGAAGTGAGTAGAGCATCGATGTTGAGCGGGGAGTGAGAACTGAGAAGGGCCCCGGCAATCATGTAATAACATTTGCGGCCGCGGTGCCGCTAACAATGTTGACCGTAGCGAACAAACAGCGCCGTCAGCGCACGGCTCGCCGCACTTGCGCTAACTCTACCTCTGATATCTAAATGTGACTGAATAATTTTTCTTAAGAAGTATTTATACTTTTCACACCTTAAAATATTAGCCTTTGTTTACAAAACACTCAAGGCGGAATTGATTTCTTTTAACTGGAAGATTCTTTTATCAATTGATGAATGAGAAAAGCACCGAAAAATTTATTAGATCCCTGAAAATTTGATTAAAGTATTCAATAGATGGGTTTCAGAGGTCAATTTAAAAATAACAGGAGGACTGAGGCATCAAGTGTTTCCAACAAAATTACTAGTTGTGAAAACAAGGAAATTAAAAAAATAAATAATCTAACGAAAAAGGTGTCGGGTATACAATAACTAATGCAACTAATACCTAGATTATTGTTAGTTAAGAAAATGAAGATTTTAATCGTTAAAACAAAATTTAAGAACATAGTCGCTTATCAAAAAGGTACATCGCAAAGTAAAATCCTGTTGTCTCTAAAGACTGTATTAATTGTTTCAGTTATTCTTTTGTCTGGTTTAATGAAAATTTGCTACTTTCTACATTATTAAATATCATTCAACCATTACGAATATATAATTGCGTTCACTTTGTAATATATTGTATTCTTTATGAGCTGTTATAATTGTTCATATCCAATCCGTGTCATTTTTGAGTTTTGGTCATCAATCACTTCGGCTAGTGACTGTTTCACGTGATTAAATTCACTTAGGTATACTATTTGAATAGTACCAGTTTAATTATGAACAATTCATATAGGCTTTTAATTATATCTGTTCTGGTAACTGTAATGGGCGCATCATTTCCATTATTTGCGTATCATAAGGAAGGGTTAAATGTTTAGAGTGCACGTAGGTCGGTGATTAAATGTAATTCGGGATTATGCTGACTTGTTAACCCCTCTGTGTTCGGCGGTGCGTGAAATCACTTTGTTCTAATGTTAGCCACATAACTGCCTCGGTATATTATGAACTGTGATTTATTAAAGTGACTTTTGGCTACCTTTTTAACAATTTGATTTTATATTTTTTCCCGTGGTGTATATTTTTTTTATAATTTTAAATGATTAATAAATTAATTTTTGAAAATTGAGTTTCAAGTGTCTATGTAAATGTCTTTTTGCAAATTGAGTCAAGATCGGGTAGCACAAAGGTTTTACGGATGTATTGGATAATTCATATTTATATCATAAATGTCTAGAAGTCTATCTTCTGTATTTACGCTTTCAAGGCTAATCCGCTGGACCAACATTGATGAAATTTTACACAATTAAAGCTTATACACCGGGGTAGTATTAGGCATAAAAAACGGGTTTTTTATTTTGTTCGGGGAAAAACACATAGGTTTAAGTCGTGAGTACCACTATATATTAAAAAAAAACTACTGCTCACATTTTAAATCAATGAAGTTTCCTGGTCTTTTGCCACCCAAATATATAATATCACACATTTGTTCGACAACGTTTCTATACTAAGTACTTACAGCATGATCATACTTATTACCTACAACGTCGAATATACATAGTAATGTTAGTAGACTTGTAAATGTGTGCCGTGTTTATATTGTGATGTCTTGATGTTGGCGAACTTACTTTAGTAATGATAAAGGCTGAAGTGAGCGTTGCGCGCGTCGCATAACGTCATTGGAGTGGAGGGCGGAGTCTCGGGCCGCCCTGTGTCGCGGCGGCAGTCCGTTTCCGGCCGGTGCGCGCCCTGTACGGCTCCATGGTGGAACACACACTCGTAGACTGCTCTCAGGCGGGTGCCATGCAAACTCTAACACCTCAGCCGCATCGCGACACTGATGATGATCAGCTCGCTGACGAGTACGTCCAAAATTTTGAGCTGGATCATCTGGAAGATCATCATCTCGTTAAACGCGAGCCTCTGAAGAGCGGATGGCGTGACCTCGTAGAAGCGTTACCTGCTTGTGCCCGCGCTTACAGACAATGGCCTGACACCGGCCCTTACCCGCAGCCTCACGTCGCGATAGCAGTAGATCCCAGTACGCCGCCGGAAACTCCGCCCGCACTCGTAGGCCGCAGCCCTTGTCGCGCGCCACCCGTGGATGATATTGTTTGGCTTCCTCATATGCGAGAGCCCCTCGACATGCGTACCGTACCGTGTGGCAGCTACGAGGAGTGGGATAGGCGCGAGTGGAGAGAGCAAGATCACCTCGTACAACAAGTCGGCATGCGCCCGTCCAGCTCGTGCTCTGCCATGTCCCCACGGGCGGGCCCACATCCGTCATATCAACCCTCGTCCTGTGGAGATGATCTGATCAGTGATGATTTACTCATGACGTTGAGCGTTCGGGAGCTTAACAAGCGATTGCACGGTTTTCCCCGAGATGATGTGACACGGCTCAAACAAAAAAGGAGAACGCTGAAGAATCGTGGATACGCACAAAACTGCCGTAGCAAAAGGCTTCAACAGCGACAGGAGCTCGAGTTGGCGAACCGCTCCCTTCAAAACGAAGTGCACTTATTGCAGCTGAAGGTCGCCCGCGTGACTCACGAGTGCGACGTGCTCAAGCAGCGGCTGGCGCTGGTCGAGCGCGAGCACGCGGTGCCGCAGCACGGTGGGCACGCGCCGCCCACTCCGCACTCCTCGCCGGAGTTCTTCTCCGAGCTGTGACGGCAGGGCGCGGCGCCGCGGTCCGCCGCCGCCTCCGCCGCTGCTGCAGGCGCCTCTTCCTCTGCGTGCGCCTGGCAGCGCTACTAAAGGACTGCGATGACGGACTGCTCGTGCTTTTGTTAAGTTTGAAAATTAATTAATAATTATCATCAGTTCCAGTTTTATAGTTTTTTAATGGTGGAACATTGAAACCTCAACGAGAAGGCTATTCAAACACCGTGTTAAATGTATGGTTGTGTCGTATATTCATAGCTTCGTTAAAGTATATTATTATGTATTATTAAAATTATACATAAGTTGAAATGATGCAACTGATTATCCATATAATTGTAAATAGTTACATAAATAATATCTAACGAATATTAACTTTAGGATTTTTGTTTTCCTAATAAAATATTCTTAAACAATATATGTTGTTCTTTTTTTTGGTTTCTATACTTTTAATATACATTTCATCTTTACCCTGCAATATTAATTTGAGATATAAATGGGATTTGATTTTTGTTAGTCATTATACTATGAATGATCATCAAGTTTCAAATGGTATCTATAAAACTATAAAAGTTAATAACAAGAAAATTATGATTATTTATCGGGAACTGTCTCTCTCTCTGTTCTCTCGTCTGTAGCCAATCCTGGCAGCAGCATATTTCACAAACAGCGCATCTGTAAACTTTAATTACTACTACTGCTACTTAATTAGCAAGCTAGCTAATTAATTAATAATAATAAACATGGTCATTTAAAAAAGAAATCTTTTAACAATATTTCATGTCCCTACTTTTAGCCGTCGAAGAGTTCTCTCGTCTATCCAGCCAAGTCTATGCAGGCCAATCCTGTCAGTAGCATCAGGTCATGCTTATCATAAACATGTATTGTAATCGAGACTGGAATATAATGTAACAATTTCAGCTCAATCCGACAACGGGAAGTGGAATTTTACTTGCAAAGATTCCACTTCCACATACATACACGGTAAATGATTTATCGTTTACGTACGTACGTACGTATCGTTTACGTATCGTTTTAGGCGTTACTTTGCGGAATTCCATAGTAGAGAAGTTGCAATAGAAATATTTTGCTATCCGCGTTTGTTAAGAGAATCTATGTAATGCTAAGTGTATGAAGCAGGCAACATTCACATACTAATACATGCAGGACAAGTTACCACACGTATAGCTACGTAAAGCTTTTAAAATTAAAATTTGCCCAATGTTGCTTCACAACTTCCTTAATCTTCCAGTAAAAGTCCCATCATAATCGGTTCGTTCCGAAGAATGCACTGATAACCTAAACCTTCCTCAAGAATCGCACAAATAATTTAGTAAAAACCGTACAAAAAATCTGTTTAGTACATTGATGACACCTTTTGGAGGCTTTGTTTTACAAAATGTATAGACTAAGTACAACTTACCTCATTTCTATGATTTCACCTTTTAACAATCTGGTAAAACGATTACAGTGGGGTCATGATTAATAATTACTCACACCTTGTTGATATGTTGGATTTAGTAGATTAATGTAGGAATATAATGTAATAGTCAATATCATTTATACCTTTTTTATAGGTTAAAGTTCTTCTCCCATATCTCCCATCCCTTAGTAATTAAATGAGTTAAATCCTTTAACTATATTTATAAGTAGTTTTTTTTTAAATTAAAAAATATATACTTACATTAAATATTTTGCAAAATTGTTTAATTACTAAATAGAAGTTTTTATATCCTCC
Source organism: Morpho achilles (assembly GCA_947086495.1). Lineage (NCBI taxonomy): Eukaryota > Metazoa > Arthropoda > Insecta > Lepidoptera > Nymphalidae > Morpho > Morpho achilles. Next base: position 10,757,516 of record CAMTZB010000007.1, on the reverse strand, counting down.
AGCTAGAATTAATAAAGTATGTATATTACATTCTAAGTAATGCGCTCCCATTTTGAGAGACTGTCTCTAAGTCAGAAGTCTCTACGTTTATTTTTCAAATAAGCTTGACTAAAATCGTTGTGATATGTATTAAAATAATGCCATCAAGTTAAACTTACTAAGTATTATTAACGTCTCGCTTTTCCTTCCTTCATAAGATATACATATAATAGTTAAAACAGCGATAATTATTTTTTCAAATTACTTTATATTAAAATTTTGCTGCTATTCATGTTTACCAAAAAATATATAATTTGCTGCACCCCGTTATCTCACCTGTGTCTAGATATAGATGACAATAAAGTTTTATTATTTTCTCTAGGATAATTGATTTTCCCGTTTTTGTGGTATTCTAGGTTTAGTTTTACCTGTGTGTAAAATAGTGCGTAAATTGACAAAAAAAACCATTATGGCAATAGAGGAGTAAAAAGATACTCATAAATTTTCGGCTTCACTTATAGATGTAGACAGAAGGGGAAGTGTCTGTTTGGCGGTTCATTATAACAAGATATCTTAAGTATTTTGTGCTTCTCACTTAATTATTTTATTTAAAGTAAATTTAGTTATTTTAGTTTTATTTTTTAGAAGTATACATATCTATTTACTTCATGTGGCCGGTTTTTTTAATTATTTGATTATTAATGTTTCCATTTATATGCCAGGTAAGAAATAAACTTCTTTCCGGTATGAAATTGTATCTATGATACGAACAGATTCAGATTTATCCCAATTTAGAATTTGACGAATTACTATTGTCATTCAATGTGAGCGTGTTTGTATGAACCGTGTGTTGCGAGGAGGTCATGGGTTCAATATCCAGGCATGAATCAATGAGTTTTTCTGTTAAAACTTATGTGTAATGGATATTTGCAATTTATCACACGCTTTTCGGTGAGGTAAATATTGTGAGGAAACATGCATATCTCTAGAGAATTCCAGTGATATATGTAACCTACCAATCCGCATTGAACCAGCATGGTGGGTCTGTCCGACCCTTCCCTCCCTAAAAGAAGAGACCTATACACAGCAGTGGAATAATAAAAACTATATTTCACCATTCCTCTACAATAAGGGCCTGTTTCACAAGTTACCAATAAACTGTCAGCTTATTCGGAACATATCTGACACATATCTCGGCATTTTGCGTTTCTCAGGTTTCTGTTAGGCTTATTCAGCACTTAAAGTCCCTAATAAGTTAACAGGAAGATCATGTGGCTGCTATTTTGTTTATCTGCTGGATAACAAATACCTATTTCAAAAAGGCGGCGGTATTTTTTTTTTTAATTTTTCTCTTTATCAGTAACTTGTGAAAGAGGCCCTTACTTAGTATATTATGTAGTGAGTATGCATGAAGTAGTATTGTTTTTTGCGGTAATATGAATTTTAAATAATATGTACGAATTCTGAATTAATTAATTGTCTGAGGTTCACTCTACTAAAGAAGAGCTAAGAACTCCTGTCAACAGAAACAATCACTTCTACGATAGAAAAAAATCCAATGACAATAAACTTTTATGTTGATTTAAATATTCCTACAATATCTTTCCTTATCTATACTACACGTACTAGATGTGACTACGGCGTTGCCCGCGTGGACATCAGTGTGTCACAAAGATTTTTCAGCATAAATCCCAATCGCGAGAATATTTTAACGAAAATTTAACAAAAATCCGCTCCGTAGATTTTGGGAAAATCACATACAGACCAACAGCTTTTAGGGACATTATTTTATAAAAAGTATAGATTTGTACCCTATCTAAAAGATTATAATATGTTAAACCTAAAAAAACTTACTATCTGTCCCAATTACAAATATAAGTTAATAACTTTATTCCTTGACACTCATTCTGGGATGCCCATTCAAGTTAGTTATTTAAATAATAATTAGGTATATGTAAAACGAAATATACTATCGTGTCGTTGGGAAAGTAATGATAAATTATTTTGCTATGATATTATCCACGATTAAAGAAAAAATATGCAATTTATAAAAAGCATTATGCTTTGGGATTGTGATGTGGAGTTACAAGGAGGAGATAGATAATCTCATGAAGACGGTTCGGTTACAGGGTGAAACGATTGTTGTGTGTGTTGTAGTGATTGTGTGCGGAGCTAGTATGCTAACATATCCTGCATGCATAAAGTATGAAGAGGGATACGTACACTATACTTTTACCATTTCAAATATTTTCTCTAATTGAAGATAATGTAATGCAAAATAGTATGACCACTCGTAAATTCTGGACTGCCACAGAGTACACCCAATTCTATAAATAAAAATACCTACTTGACCGAGCCTTGCTCGGTAATCTTTTACTAAATAAAGAAGAACCTTAAAAAAATAATAGGGTAGGTGGGGCTCGATCCTAGGTATTTTCATTTCTCGCGACCACCCATTCCCCGAATAGGCTACGCTGACTTGACATTTAACGCCAAAAATAGTGTTTTATATATTCAATAAATTAAAAGTAAATTTTATTATTTTATTAATCCCCAAAAACAGGGATAAAAGGAGTTTTAAATAAATAAAACCTAGCTATATGGATTTTTCTCCCCCAAAACCTCCTGCATGCTGAATTTCAGGAAATTCGTTGGAGCCGATTCCGAGATTCCGAAAATATATACATATATACAAGATTAACTCATTTAAATATTAAAGAATAAATGTCGTTACGTTGATAATATAATGTAAAGATTATTTACGTAAAAGACGGTTGTAAATTGAGTCCAATGACTTATTGGAGGCGATTGAGCAATATTGCAAGTTAGCGTCAACAATAATTGCCCAACAATGCAATTTAATGAGGTCGTGTTTGCGGCTTACGCTGGTAAGTACCTAAAACTTATTGTTTAAGAATATTAAAATTTATGTATCATCTAACTTCTACCCGCGACTTCATGTCGTGGATTATAAGTACCAAATAATTAATAAAAGTAGCCTGTATCACTCTCAGCAATCAACAAATCAGAAATCATTTATTTCTTCGTTCGGATATGGAGAAAGACAAAACAATACATTTCTTGAATTTATAATATTGGGGTGAATTCTTTTTTATTAGTGTAGGTAACTTATTGTTCTCATTATTTTGAAAGAGTTAAGAGTTAGTTAAGTCGTTTGGTAACCGGCTGAGTAGAATAGTTACCACTCATTTCTTACCGAGGTCTTGTAAAAGGCGACTAAGGTAACATTACTTCAGGCAGGCGGTCGGTAGTAAAATAACTAAAACGTGGAACATGTTTAAAATATGTCAGAGGATAAGGGGTGGAGAATGAATGAATTATTTTGAAAGAGTTACGTTGCAGCTTAAGATGGAAATATGTACGTTAAATAAGAAAGGTAAATTATAGGATGCATGATTAAACTGAAGCGTTTGCAGGTATGGCATGCCAGCAGGATGTCAATTCTGTCGCATAGACCTGAGCAATAAAAATGCCTTTAGACCGCAAATCAAAGCCAGAATTCTTTTAAGACATAATTCCACTATTCATTTTTTTATTTTTGCCACGATATGCCGTCGATTCAATATATATCTCTATAAGTATAAACAGGTGCCACATTAGATAAAGATTACAATAATAGGTTTTTCTTTATCTTCTACATTTATTCAAAGTACAAATAGAGTTAATAATATTTAAAACAATATATTGATAAAAATGCAAGAAATTCTTTAAGTTTTATTGAACGTAATTGGTAATTTGAATGTAAAGATGAATTTTAAAAATGATTCTATGAAATAACAATCAATATCCTTTTAAAAATTAAATGAGATCATATATATATACTTATAGTAAAAAAAAACTCATGTTAACCTTTTATAGTTTAATATTAAGTTATTGTCAATGAGTAAAATTATTAAGAAAGATTTAAAGCTTATGCTATTTAATTATAAAACCTTATCCAACTTTTTTAAGCCATTTAATCAATATAAAATGAAACTGATTTAATTCATAGTAATAAAAATTTAAAAAGTTATTTATATATAAAAAAAATAGACCAATTCCATTTTCTGAACAGGTTATTCTTGTTGAAACAAGGTTTACCTCATTGTTACAAATTTTGCTTTCAGGTGTTTTCTTCAGTTTTTAAAATATAAAACTTATATTATTAGCTTAATCGTCCCATCGGTGGTTTAGCAGTTGTGCAAAAAATACATTCTGATAATAAAAATCGGGAGACTTAACTTTACTAAATTGTCATGTATCCTGAGCTTTATTCTTATCGATTCCTGTTAATGTTTAAGGGATATATTCCTATTGATGTTAAAGTGATGTTCAAGTGCGCGTTTGACATGTTAGAAATTTTATTTTATTATATTCCTTGATTATATATTTTTTGGTTTGATTATGATTTTTATAAGACAATTTATTGCAGAAATGCTAAATTTATGCTAGTTTAAACCAACATGCATTTTGTACGAATAATTGACTAATTGTATCTTACTTATTTAATGCTAGCAATTTCCAGCGGCTCCGCGCGCATGGATACATTAAAACCGTAATATAGTCTTTCGATAACCATAAAAATGTGTTTAATAAAGTGGGTTAACCTTAAAAGCTAGACATATGCTGTCGCGGACTCTTATTTAGAACTTTTAGAGGGAACAATTTTAAAGTACATAATTTTTTAATAACTATTACTGTTTACTTAGCTACGCTACTACTAGCACGCAAGGAAAGCTTTAACTTTTGCCGTTTTCGTATATTTTTTATTGCTGCTCCTCTCCTATTCATCTTAGTGTGATGTTAGCCAATAGCTTTCCTTGGACTATCTTACACTGAAATAATTATCCAAATCGGTCTGGTAGTTCCTGAGATTAGCGCGTTCAAACAATCAAGCAAACAAACAAACAAACTTTCAGCTTTAAATATTAGTATAGAAGTATAGATTACAAACATCGCGTGATTATCACACACTGTTACAACTATGTATAACTATGCGTCATTTAGCTATATTAACAAGTTTTAATATGCTCATTTGATATCAAATTGTATTAATATAATGTATGTGAAAATAAACAGGAAACTAACATTGTTGCTACACCTACTATCGCAGCGAGCTAATTCTTACAAATTGTAATCCGATACCTCTTGTTATTAGAATTGTTCGAAGCATCAAGTTCTCTGATAATGCCTGGTGGGACGACAATGTATCGTGTCAACATTTAATTCCTCATCTACATGTTGGGTCAGTGTATCCCAACCTTTTTTGTGCTATGCCCAGCCTTAGCCTTTCTAAAATAATATGCTCCTCCTTGTAATATACATAACCTTAATCAATAAGTTGAATTGTTTACTGAAGAAACTTAAATGATAGGTTGTGGGTAGATGATTATTTTTGTGTTAAATTTGGGACCGAAATCCAGCATTGCATTTAAATGGTCCAGAGGGAAAGAGAGTCCATTTTTGCATTTTTCCTTTAACAATCAAATTTCCCCACCGTGGGGCGTGGGCTTCACTTTGGGAAACACTGTGGTCATCAAAATCATCGTGTAGAAAGATCGTTTCTAATTGGTCATTTTTATTAATTTGCTAATAAAACGTTTTAAAAAGTGTTTCATTCCTCCCTCCCGCGATTTCGCAAATTTTTCCTTACATACTATATAATAGAATAGTTGTAATAGTTTTTTTAAAGTGTTTTACTGACAATAATACTGCTCGTATTGCTTCATAATGTTAATTTGAATTTATTGTAAATAACTAGTGATCGCCTCGACTTCGTTCGTATCAACTTCAGTGTGGTTGCCCTTAACTAGTTACGATAGTATTTTTTCCGATTTTTCAAAACGAGATTTTTTATCCTATATGCTAGCTCGGTAGGTGAGTTTTAATTGTGGCAAATTTGATATAGATTAAATGGATTAGCCATGACAGCGTAACAGATAGACAGACTTTCGCATTTATAATATACTACTTTCTACCCGCGACTTCGTTCGCGTGGACTGTTCTCGTGTGATAGGATAAGGAATAATTGTGCCAAATTTCATCGATATTGGTGCAACGGATTCGTCGTGAAAGAGTAACAAACATACATCCATACTCACAAACTTTCGCATTTAAAATATTAGTAGGATAAGATGTACGGATGTAATCAATGAGTTTGTACTTTAATAAAAAACCTGCGATACTTAACGACGCAAACGTAAAACGCTTTTACACTTTTCAATATCGCCGATATGTTTAATTCACCGAAGCTTACAGCTCCTATAAAATAGTATGGTATGCCAGTTACATACCTTTGTATGTACCAGTCTATTCATAACAGTCTGGTTAAAAGAAAGGCTGCGGTGGGGGCGACAGGGCGTGTACTCGAGCGCCACGCCCCGCCAGAGCGAGAGGAACTGTACGCCGCCTATTAAATTCTGAACGCAATCAGCTTTTCAGTCTGAAAAAATCACGAAAGCCTTAATCCTTCGTGGTTAAAGGCTAGAATTCCTACTTTTTTCCTAAACTGGATAACTTTCCGAGCTATCCATGCTCTCTTCTTATCTGCGAAACGTTTATAAGCTGTAGTTGTACGTAAGTCAGGCTGTCATGCAAATGGAAGGCTGTTAATGAAGTTGAGGAGAATTATGGGCGTTGTTACTGCGGTCCGCCGGCAGAATGGCCCATTTTGTCGCTATATATCATATTAATATATGACACAATCGTTCAATTTTTTTATGGTCACCATTAATTAATGAATGAATCTTTACTGTTATTACGTATAAATAAAACTGTTTTAATAAGAACGTTATGTAGTAGTAATTATTTGACTAATTATTACAATCATCGATCTATCGATATTTTATATTGATATGTTTTATTACGCTTCACATTAAAACTTACTGTTCTTGGCAAATCGGTTGATTACAGTCCTGACCCAATAGTACGAATAATATTAATGACTGCTATGGGTTATTATCTTTTACCCGCAATTTCGTTTGTGTCGACTGTTGTCGCGTGATAGATTAATGGCGCTTTTCAATGTCATCCTATTCCTGTAGAATTAATAGGATTTCTATAGCCTATATGTTATTCTGGTGTATAAGGAATAATTGTGCAGCGAATTCGCCGTGAAAGAGTAACAAAACATACATCCATACTCAAAAACTTACTCATTTAAAATATTAGTAGGAAGTAGGATGGGATAGAATAGGATTGGTATATGCCGAACCTATTTTGCTAGAATGAAAAAATGGAATACTTTTATTAGGCAAGCGTTAAATCCGTTTTTATCTGCTGAATGCAACTCAGGCAGTTTATTTAATTTATGAACACTTTGTTAGATATAGAAAAAAAATACGCAAATAATAGGAGGATTTTCTACTAGTAAAACAAAAATTAAGTAAAGTTTACATTGTTCAATACGTTCATTCAAAAGAAATGACATTATGTTTCGTCCTTAAATAAATAGTAACTGAGTGAACGAGACTTGCTCGATAATTTTTTGAAATACAAAAAAATGCAATAAAAAAAGGACAAACATAATGTTGTATGGAATCGATCCTGGTCTTCTAAATTTGAGACTGCCCGTTACCCAAATAAGCTATCGTGACTTTGAATTTGATAGCGCAATTAATCCATAGATAATAAATGCACTATATAGAATAAATTAATATTTGCTTTCTCATAAAATTGTAACAGTTTTTTCAGTACCTAAAAATAATTATAATAAAACCATTTTTTTTTAAATAAAACCTAGCTCGATTGATTTTTCCCCACCCAAACATGCTGAATTTCGTGAAAATACCTTTGAAGCCGTTTCCAAAATTCAGAAAAATTTATATATAAAATTACAATTTGTTAAGAAAAAGAAAAGAATTTGTTACATTTGTACTCCGCAACAAGGCAATCTTTATTTTTTAATTATTAATTAAAAACGAACGACAATTAAAGACAACAGTTTCTAATATTTACCAAAGTTATAACATTTGAGTAAATCAATAAAAAGCAATATTGTCTTTTATATTAGAAAGCTAAAAATATAAAGCTTTGCGTGGTTTGTCGAGTAAGAGGGAGCGATGGCCGCGCGTAGTGATGAGGCTGCAGCGAGGCTGTGGCGACGCGGCACATTTTTCTAGTGGCAAGGTCGGGTGTCCCTGACGTCACCATTCAATTCTACTTTCTATTTCCTATACAAAATAATATTCTAATCTATTATCTCCGTCTATCGTTGACAAGTTTGGACATCAACTTTACAGGAAAAGGCTAGTTTAATTGTTAGTAGTTGGAGCGCTGGACAAATCTTATACACATTTTTTTGTTCGCAATTATGTTGCCAATGACTTTCGCTTTGTATTTTATAGCAACACAGTTATGAAACAAGAGTATCGCGCCCTTTTTGATTAAAATGGTGGCAACACTATCGTGCCGTTTTGCTTCCGATGGAGTCTTCTTTTTGATAAAACGCTTCAATGACATTGAGTCTTTGTTCGTTATTCGAGAGAATTGTATCTCGCAGCGGGAATACTAGTATTCTATGATCGTGTTATTGTATATAGTGTGCGCTAACAATTAGTAATAGTAGGATCAAAAAAGTTCAAATTCTACTAATATTATAAATAAGAAAGTTTTTGTGTATGGATGTATGTTTGTTCCTCTTTTACGGCGAATCCGCTGGACCAATGTCGATGAAATTTGGCACAATTATTCCTTATAGACTGGATAAACATGTAGGTTATAGAAATCTTGTCAATTTTACAAAAATAGGGTGAGGCATCGTCTATTAACGCGCGACAACAGTCCACGCAAACGTAGTTACGGGTAAAAGCTAGTAAAAATATTCATACATTCATAGAAACTTTCACCTTTATAATATTATTAGGATTATACCTCGGTTTTAAGTAGAGCTAAATTTATTAACATAATATGTTAGTGTGCGTAGTCGCTGGTAGAGTAATATAAATTATTATAGTGATAAGAATAATAATATGTTAATTTTGATAAATATAATAACTTAATAGCTAAAAATAAATATTAGTAAAATAATATGTAATAAAAAATAATATTATATAAATCATACAATGTATTATTTGCATGCTTATAATAGGCAGAATGTGTTGTTCTAGATTATATTTATGTAACATCTCTGTGTACCACATTAAGCAATAAATAAATTTGAATTTGAATTAGAGAGGTGCTATAACGGAATAGGAATAAAATATCGGCTTAATCTAATCTGGTATGTTATATCAGCCGTACTTGCCATTGTTAATATAATTAAATGAAAATTGTTTAGAAAAATAGTTATGTAGTAAATCCAGATAAATATCATAAACACGAAAGTCTGTGTCTGTTACACTTTCATGGCTATTCACTGGAGCAAAATTGATGAAATTTAGTTCAATGAAAGCTTTTATATCTGGTTAACATATACGCTATAAGAATTCCCGTTTTGCCTTGGGGAAAGGATATACGGTTACGAAGATATTAAAAAAAACTTAAGTTGATATCAAGGAATTCGCAGGTATCTCTAGTATTTTATAAAAACAATAGATTTAAATAACGATAGTTCAGTTCTAAGAACTGACTGGTTTGACTGGCCCGTTGGTGCAGGGGGTGACCTTGCCTTCAGCTTCGCGGGTCGCGGGTTCGATTCCCGCCGAAGGCCAACATTTTTTATAAATGAATTTGTTGGTCTGGGTGTATATTTGTATTTAAGTATGTATTTAAAAATTATATAAGTATATATTCACCAGTTGTCTGTCTACCATAACACAAGTATTAATAAATTACGTGTAAGTGTGTGTGTGTACGTGTCCCATATATTTATTTTTTATTTATTTAAGATCTCTTATACGATATTCTGTTTTGTACTTAGAGTAACTTAACTTTTTACGTTATATTCATAAAAATGGTGTAAAATGCGTAGTCGATGCTCAGGTTCTGTTTTGCCAACTCAGCAGGGTCGCGGCGGTCGATACTCCGCTCTCTGTTGAACCACAGTCTCATCTCATAGTAAGCTTATTAAATATAAAGGATAGTATTATGAATTCTTTCTATTATTAATATCGATGACATCTTCGTGTTCGACTACTATTGTTCTTATAATATAATTTTAGAAGAGATCTCGCAATTTGTATTTTAATATTTTTTTCGTTTTAACGTGAAGGCATAAGCATAGTTAAAAAAATATGTTGTGAAAACTCTACGGCTCTGCACAATCCTGAAGTTCACATATGAGTTGAGAATAATTAGTATAATTTCAAACAATTTTATTATACCGCTAGTAATAAATAAAATTGGAGCAAAAGACAGTTACAGAGAGCCACTTAAAATAGCAAAAAAAAAACAAAAGTAAAAGATAATAAAATTAAATATGTACATAAATCAGTTCCCTGATTCTGTCAAAAAATCTTCCAGTCGTCTTACTTTTAAATCAAATGTTAAAAAATACCTCATTTATAATCTGTATCAATTAAAATATTTGTCTTTAACCGCTAAATATATTGTTATACCATCTTTTTTTATGTATTATGTTATTTTTATTGTTATCAATTTATTTATTTCATTTTTGCTTAGGCACGTCGCTACAGTTAATTGATTTCATTTCTTAATTATTTATGCCTATTACTACTTTTCTTCTTCTGTTTGGTTGCTGCACCTATTTAAATTTTCTAGTTAACGCTTAATTTAGTGTTAAGTCCGCCTTTTGTAGTTTTATATCTTAATAGTGCAATAAAGATTTTTAAAAAATAAATAAAAAAACAACATTAAAAATAAATAGTTTCTTCCATTTTATATCTGAGTTTTTATGAAGATACGAATAGGGAATTGACAATGACTAATACTAATTAGCTCATAGAGTTATTATACTAGAGTAGGGAAGCCATAGGCAGACCAGTAAATGAAAGTGTCACAATAAATAATGAAAGGGAAGATGAAAGTCGTATACTTATCTTTATCACACATAAAAAAGAGAAACGGATAGATATAGTCTCATTTGCTTTCTCTTTATTGTATTAGGTTACATTAAAGTCTTGATTCCCTACTCTATTATAGTAACTCTATTAATTAGCTGCATGGTATAATTATTCAACAGAGTAAGAGTCAAGGAGTGAAAGGTCCTCTCACATTTTGTAACAGTGGTAGCTTTCTTTATTAATTACAGTACTATTAATTAAAAGTTTTCATTCAATTTGCAATGTATGTATGTGAGGGTGGAATCTTGCAAGTTAAATTTGACCCACTTTCCGGGGTCCGTTTGGGCTGAAATTTGATGATAGTAAGCATGACGTGATGCTACCAGGATTAGCTCCAGACGAGGGAACTACTCGACGGTTAATAGTACGGACATTAAATTTTTCTTAAAGCTTTTTTGAAAGCCTTTTAAACTAGACTTGTTATATCTGAGGTTTTTATGGAGTTGTTGTATTAAGTTACTTACTTTGGGAACGGACAACCGTGTGTGTAAGTGTCCCATATATTTATATTCATTATTATTTATTTTAAGTATAAAATAATAGTATATTTTAAATATAAAATATATTGTGAGGTTGTAGTAAAAGGGCTCAGTCCGTTACGCCCGCCCGCTGCTGAACCAGCAGTTTGCCAGCTCGGCAGGGTCGCGCCGGTCGATACTCCGCACTAGGTCGACCTCCATTATGTCTATTTTTTACAGGATAATATCCAGTATTTTAGAATCCAGTTATTTTAGATATTTGAAGTTTTACTATGTAAGTAAAGCTAATTATTCAAGTAATTTTCTTTCAATTTATACAGACACCACAAATTTCCAAAAAAAGATATAAATTATTTTTTTTTAACAAAAAACTTATTGATATATGAAAAAGGTGAATTCTCCGGCCAACCAAAATAATCAAATGTAACATTTGTTAATTTTGCTGGAGCAATATTGTTGAAATATGGTAACATTGAAGCTTCAGGCAAAGGATCTGTTAAAATTGATATAAAAACCGCAACATCAAAACATGTATTTTATTATTATTTTTAGTTTTTACTGTTTTTAATGTGGTGTTCAATAAAAGTGTTCATTCATTCATTCATTCATTCATGTATATACATACTAATATTATAAATTATAAATGAAAAGTCTATCTTTTACGTTTTCTCTTATAATTCATTGGAATAATATTAATGAAGTTTGATGCAATTAAAATTTTTATATTGGGCTAAATTATGTAACTAAGAATGACGTGATCTCCTATAATTGGTACTACATAATTCATTGAACAATATATAGAAAAGAAAGAAAGAAAGAAAAAACATTTATTCCTACTTCCTGTGATACACAGCACGTTTATACAATAACCTAATACAAACATTGATACCGTAAAACTTTATGGAACCCAATATGCAAATGTTTATATATAACGTAAAACACCACAACTTTGCCCGATTTTTTGGTAATATGTAATGAATTTCAACTTTTTTCTATAAGTACTTATATGTATATATTTGTTATTTTCAAACATCTATATGAACATGTGCATACAGTAGTTGTATAAATTGTATAAAAAAAATTATATTTAATCTGAAATATTTTTGATTTTGATAGGGGGCAAAATAATCAGGAATTTTGGCCAACATTGCCCATGTCGTTTTTTTTGAACAAAAATAACTAAAAAGAAATAATAAATATCATTACTAGATCTTAAAGCAATTTTAGGTTTAATTTTAAAATTTTGATTGGGCTACAATATTCACGGCTAAAATAAATGAGTGGGCAATGTTTTCTAGCTACTTTTCGTTTTTTTTGCATACTTGCGCCGTCCAGTGATTAGAGCAGTTCAAGGGCTGTCAAAAATAACTAAAATTCTTACACGAAATAATTAAGTTGACTTGAATGAAGTAGGGAAACAATTTTCTACAATACGCGTATTTGAAAAGTTCAGTCGAACAGGTACAGAGTGTGTGGAGGGCGGGGCCCGGTCGAGCGCCGGGACGCGTGCAGACGGCCGCGGGAGTGGCACAGAGCCACGGATCGCTAACTAAGCACTATTGCCAATCGATAGGTCGTTACCGAGCACCGGGCGACCCGCGACGGCAATGCGACTCATCACTTTAGACGCTACGTCAGGTTACTCTCCTTTTCTCAATGTCCTTCAAATTAGCTTTGTAGGTCAGGTTTTCGTTGGATTTGGCTCCACGTGGTGTTGTTTGTTCACGGTTGACAACCACCTGCAAGATTCGTCACGATTACGTTTGTTCCATGAATCGTGATTTTGGAATTTTATATTAATATTATATATCCTCCTGCCCTTACCCCACTCTAAGTGTGGTCGGCACAACATGTTATAAACATGTTGTTACATGATTTGGCTGCTTTCTTACCGAGGTGTCGTAAAATACGATTAAGGTAAGGTGACGTCAGGCAAGCGGCCGGTCGTAAAATACATATCCAAATCATATGATAACATGTTTGTAACATGTTGTGCCGACCCCACTTAGAGTGGGATGAGGGCAGGAGGATGATGATGATTTTGTTCAGAATTGAATAATTATTTAATTTCAACAATTCATATTTAATGTACCGGCTATAGTTACCGGCTATAGTTACGTCTTATTCTATCGGGTTAGCCCGACTAGTTTCGAACCCATCCTTATTTGCAGGGCACTTATTCATGATACACGACGTTATCGCGGCGGAAACTGCGTGCAGCAGCTTGCTGAATAAGACGTGAGTATAGCCGGTTTCGATATATTAACTATCACACTCACGATAGTTAAAAATTAAAAATTATCCTCATATTTTAACTAAATTACACAAAACCTTAATAAATTATACACTAAAACCTGCCACGGAAACCATTATGATTCACCTCATTCAGTATTTTTTTGAGTTTATCACGAACAGACAGACGGACAGACGCGGTGGGGGACTTTGTTTCATAATATGTAAGGATTGGCAATGAGCTGATTTTTGAAAGTGGCATCCGTTATGCGATAATTGAGCATTTTTGTCATTCACAATTAGTTTTGGCCTCACAGCAGGCACCCTTAGGACGACGTTCCCCGACGCTAGTAGAGCTTCTGCGCTCTACTCTCTGCATTTCGCAACTTCGGCGATGCTTCTGCACTCGCCCGGTGACGCTGTAAAGGCCGTTAGGGCTAACAGCAGATAGTCAATTCGAAAAAAAAAACAAATAGTTTTTATGAGGCGAATGATCCTCCATCACGGTATTTGTACTAATCATTGTTAAAAGGAGGAATTTACTTATGTTAGCTCTCTAATTTCTGTAACAAAAGTTACTCTAGTTTACTATTAAAATATTTATGGACGATCAATATAAATTGGAAGACTGAAAATCCTTGTATAATTGCATGTGATCATTACCAAAAGTACTGCTTATCTAAATACCGCTATATGAATGTATAGTACACGTGGTTCGGTTATAGGTTCATAGGAAAACTATTTAAATGTCAGTTATGTTTTTCTCAAAAAGCTTTCTAAAGCTGTGACAGCCTAACGGTAATAACATACGCCTCTTTCGAGGAGGTCTAGGGTTCAAATCCCCGGCAGGCATCAATGAGTTTTTCTACTAAAACTTATGTGTCTAATTAATAATTGCAATTTATCACACGCTTTTCAGTGAAGGAAAACATCGTGAGGAAACCTGCCTATCTGTAGAGAATTCTGGGGATATGTGTAACCTACGAATCCGCATTGGAGCAGCGTGGAAAGTCTTAGCTCAAACCCTTCTCTCCAAAAACGGAAAGAGGAGGCCTATGCCCAGCATTGGGATAGTAACAGGCCGTTACTTTACTTTTTTACACGTTAGTTTATAGTTAGGTCCATAGGAAAAATATTTAAATGTCAGTTATCTTTTTCTCAGGAAGTTTTAATAGTTTGAAATGTTCATAAATTAGCGATGTACACGGTATTTTTTAATTTTTTTGATGATTATTCGTTAAAGGGGTCTGCTCAGTGTTTACCTATGCAAAACTTGAGTACATTTTGCATTCGTCTTCCCGCATGTGTTTTATATTCGTTTACTCCAGTCGGCCGAGCTTGTAATCGGCGCCGTGTTTGCGAGGGGAATCTCTGCTGACTGAGCCCTACAAATATATGTCGTAAGATTTAATAGACATGTAATGGATATCTGGATGACGTTTTAAGGATTTGTGCAAACGGAATATGTCATTTCTTTTCCCATAATTGGAATTTTATTTGTGGATTTTTGGATAATACCCGTGCCCTTTTTCAGGGATTGAGCATGTATTTTATTGTCATCGTCTGAATAGAGATCGACGTGCACAATATAGAACATATAAAATGTTCTATATTGTGCACGTTGCAAATCAGGTATATTTGTGTTATATTATTTACTTGTAGACACGGCGACACGTTGCTGTATCTGTTTCGCTTTCCATTCTCCTAATATTTATGGGCGTGTTAGTTTTAATTTTGTGATTAAATTTAATTCTTAATTCAAAATTATTTGGTGTAAAAAGTCATATCGTTATGTATCAAATGCGGTTTTAAATTAATAAAGGCCAATTTATTATCCTTGTCCTTATAAAGATATCCTTCGAGCTTCCAAATAAATTGGTAAAGTAAGTTAACCTTAAAAAATAGAGCCGTTATTTTTTTCTTTTTTAGAGTACTGATTAAAAGATTTCATACTATTATTATAGTGCAATGATTTTGTTTTTCGATTAGTTCGTATATAGATGTCTAATCTTTCCTAGGTATAAACTATATTAGTGATTTGGTTAAAATTGACAGAATAGCTTGATACTCCGAAATGGACATTCAAGGCAAAAAATTATCCTCCAAAATCCTCAAACTTTACATGTTTATAAATAGCAATTATGTTATGTGTGAATTCGCAGGTAATTTATACATACTTGCTCAGAATATTCAAAATACAAATTCAATCTATGACTTTCCCGTCGGCTGTGAATTGTCAGATGA
Organism: Morpho achilles; assembly: GCA_947086495.1. Lineage (NCBI taxonomy): Eukaryota > Metazoa > Arthropoda > Insecta > Lepidoptera > Nymphalidae > Morpho > Morpho achilles. The sequence goes on along the minus strand of CAMTZB010000007.1, from coordinate 10,741,621 downwards.
AGCGGCTGTGCTCCGCGGGGCGTCGCCGCAAACGCGATTGTAGGCAAACGAACCGTTATATGCCATTACCGCGCCACCTGTGTAGTGCCTTCTGTGACTTGTCTGCCTCAACGTTTTGAATATTATAATGTTTACACATTGACGACAATTACGCCGTGTGGTATCCGGCTGAATAGAATAGTACCACCTTCATTTCTTACCGAGGTGTCGTGAAAGGCGACTAAGGTAAGTCGACCCGCCGTGTGGTATCCGGCTGAGTAGAATAGACCAACCTCTTTTTTACCGAGGTGTCGTAAAATACCACAGAGGTAAGTTGACGTCAGGCAGGAGGCCGGTCTTAAAAACGCAGTCAAATCACGTGTCAGCATGTTTATAACATGTGCCGAGTGCCGACCCCACTTAGTGGGGGATAAGGGCAGGAGGATGATGACACATTTACGACAATTGTCAACGGTTTAAAGGCAGTGATTTAAAAACGCATCTACGAGTATACTAATATTATAAATGCGAAAGTCAGTCTTTGTCTGTTTTTCTGTCTATCTGTCTGTTAAGGATAACAGACAGACGGCTTCACGGCTAATCGTATAATGCAAGATTGATAAAATTTAGTACATATAAAGTTAAGCCAGAACATAACCATTAGAACATAACCAGAATAATGCCCATTTAAGATCTTCAGAGATATATAGGTTTCACGAAGTTTTCATGAAAAGCGTGTGATAAATAGGAACAATTACGCACTAAGTTTTAACAGAAGTACTCTTTGACGCCTGCCTGAGGGTTGACACCGTAACGTATGTTCGCAAAAACATACGATACTTTTGTTTTGTAAATATTATTTATCTAAACGTATCAAATTACAGGTGCAACCATGTTGCTATCAAACAGTGCCTGGCAGTAGCAACATTAATACCTGGAAATCTAGGAGAGGCGATAACATTGTTTTGACTAGAGAGTACAAGATAGCTCGTATTAACATCCGGTACGTACATATAAGAAATTATGTCAGGGATATAAAAAATATCATGTCAAACATTTTATCGAGATAACAATGTATTTATTAAATATATTTTAAAATAATTTGATAAGAAAGAGATTTTGAGACTACGTTAATATATTTTTGGATAGCAAGGACCTATTTTAATATAACAACTAGGTTATGAGGCTCCTAAAATGACCGTTTTATTTTTGTAATACAAAATGTGGTGCCATTTTTTTTTCAAATGCCAATATTTATAGCTCTAGCAGTTTTTGTAGCGTTGCCGGGCGTAACAGGTTAACGCGAAAGCACCAGTGAGGGCACCAAATAGCAAGGTCTACTAACGTTGGGAAAAGGCAAATTAAGGATGAGTCGTGCGAGGTAGGATAGCTCCTTTTTTATATCAGGATATCATTATGGGTATCACTACCCGACGGAAACGAGCGGCGGGTATCGGCGGGTATTCAGACTCGCATTGACTAAAAATCTGATAGTTCATGCTATTGGTGACGAAGACAGGGTAACGTCGCTACCATTGTTACACATTGCTACCATCCCCGACAGCAACTACTCTGTTCTTCGCAGAGTGCCACCCTTGAGTCATGTCCTCTCTAAACAGTGGCTCCTCGTTTCACTTATCGATGCATCAGATGCATCGACCGTCCTGGGAATCAACTTGCTTGCTTGTCTGAATATGAAGTACCAACATGCGAAAATTGCGACCTTGTCTTTCTTAGCTGAGGAAAATGTTATGTGTGTGAGTTGGTTAAGGTGATTTTGTTATCAGGGTCTTAGACTAAGGACTTATGTAGATCAACTTGTATTTCAGCTGATGATGATATGATCTTCTTCTTCTGTCGTATTCTTCATTACTGAAGGTCGTGTCCTAGTTGAAATTCCTTCACAGTTCTTATAATGCGCCTCCATTTCTCTCGGTATATGGATCAGGTATATAGATCTAAGAGGAATGGAAGTCATTGTTTCAAGTGTATTAAAAAACCGCCTTCGTGGTGCGATTCTTCCTGAATAACATCACAGAAGATTGGAATTGAATTTTACTTTGCTTTTCTGTTGCTAGGCTTGTTTTATAACTTACATTTTGAACTTTCTAGTTCTAAAATATAACGATATTACTTAAATATTACACAAACGATATAATACTGTAAATAATAAACGCAAATGTAGGTATGATAGCATGAATGTGCAGTGCACGCGAAATTGTTTTAATAAGAATCTCAATATATTCGATTACAATGTATTGTAAAAGGATTCCAATGGCGTCAATGTTATGAAATATTCACCTTGAGCTTGTGTAACCTGACCGCGCCGCTCGACCATTGTTTTCGCGAAATCGACTCCATAGAGATAAAAGCTTCACCGGTCTATATTGATAGATTTCAATCTAACTAAGTATTTTATGTATAAAATTATTACAATTCTTACTAATATTATAAGTATTTTGTAAGTATTAAGAATTATGAGCAGTCTTGTTGAATTTTGGCACAACTAAACCTATCTTTCGGCGTATGAAAATCCGTTTTTCTTTGAGGAACACAGTAAAAAAACTAAATTACGTTATTTAGGGCGCTTAAACGCTTAAGTTGGTGCGAAAGAACGAACGCTGTGTATAAAAATCGTTTGCAGTATCTAAAAAATAATAGATTGAACCAGAACTTATATTTAACTTTTATAAATATCTTAGATAGTAATTAGATTATTTAAGTAGTTTTTATTTGTTTTAAGTTTTTATTAAATGCTTGTTTTTGTAAAATAGTTTAGTTTAGTAAATAGTTTATTTAGTATATATGTATTATATAATTCTAAAAATAATAAATATTGTAATTTAGTCAGCAATTGAAATTCCGATTAAAAATTTATTTTTTTATTAGAAGTAAAATAAAATATTATTTATGTTTGTCTAATTTCGGATGTTTTAGCATTAGCATATACGTTTCATTTGGGTAAGAAGAATTGACTTCATATTTTGTCGACCAGTGTTCAAAATAATGTTATTGGTGTTAATGACCACCGTGTGTTACCCGGCTGAGTAAAACAGACCACCCTCATTTCTTACCGAGATATCGTAAAAGGCGACTAAGTAAGTAGATGTCAGCAGGCGGCAGGTTGTAAAATATATTTAACATAACATGTTTAAAAAACATTTTGTGCCGACCATACTAAGAGTAAGATAAGGGTAGAAGAATGATGTTATTATTGTAAATGTAAATCTGTGTTATTATATTTATAGTTTAATTATTCGGGACTATAAAATTGATTTAAGACATAGTGCATGCCATTACTAAAATGGACAACCCGACTTATAAAGGCATCCTTCTTCTAACCGCGACTTCAAATACGCCGTTTATGTGTCCTGGCTATAAAGATACATAACTTACACATAACATAAAAATAGCATTTAATATTGTCTAAGAATGTGTTACGCAGTGTGGTATCCGGCTGAATAGAATAGCACCACGCTCATTTCTTACTGAGGTATCGTAAATGGCGACAAAGGTAAGTCGAGCCGCCGTGTGGTATCCGGCTGAGTAGAGTCGACCAACCTTATTTCTTACCGAGGTGTCGTAAAAGGCGACTAAAGTAAGTTGACCCACCGTGTGGTATCCGGTTTAGTAAAATAGACAACCCTCTTTTTTACCGGGTGTCGTAAAATACGACTAAGGTAAGTTGACGTCAGGCAGGCGGCCGGTCGTAAAAACACAGCCAAATCATGTGATAGCATGTGTATAACATGTTGTGCCGACCCCACTTAGAGTGGGAAAAGGGCAGGAGGATGATGATTGTCTAAGAATGTGATGTTTGTTCTGTCATAAAGTTATAATCTAAATGTATAAAAACATTCAACAATTTCAGTATTTACGCAATAAACATATCGAGGCCGCATCGCCAGCCGGAACTTGTGATGAAAAAATGTCACGTCATACTTGTCTTAAACTTACATAAACGTGTAATCTATTTTTTTTTGTGTTTATGTGTTTTATAGTGGATTCTCGATAATTGTAGGTTCACATCTATATTTTGTTTCGACGATCTATTTGTATGACATATACCTAAAATGTCTACAATTTTGAGTGCAGAGTTACCAACAATGACCGAGAGCGCGAAATATATGAAGAAGTGTTTATTTTCGTCTTATACATGTCCATTTTAACATATTCAGGCTCTCCTGTTGAGATATTTCAGTCAGTTACCTTGCTTTGTATTAAGGACCTCCAGAGGTTTACATGAAGACTTTTATAACCTATCATCATCTTCTTGCCCTTATCCCACTCTAAGTGGGGTCGGCACAACTTGTTCTCAACATGTTGTCACATGATTTGGCTACGTATTTTACGACCGGCCGCCTGCCTGCTATTAACTTCCCTTAGTCGTATTTTACGACTCCGTAGTAAGAAAGAGGTTGGTCTATTCTACTCAGCCAAATACCAGACGGCAGGTTGACTTATCTTAGTCGCCTTTTACGACACCTCGGTAAGGAATGAGGGTGGTACTATTCTATTCAGCCAGATACTGCGTACTTTTTATAGTCTATGTTCTTTATTTAGCATTTTGTTGATATTCTTTTTTTAAATAAAGTGTATTAAAAATACTTACATCCACTAAAAATTTGTGCAAATTGTGGCATCTTTTTACCTTGGCCAAGGTACACGCCAATCACGACATATTAGTTCAGCACACGATTTAATATTAAGGTTAACCAGTTGTATAATATAATAAAGATTATTTTGATTAGATTTGATTTGAAGGCATCTAATATCTGCTAAAGTGTAGGAAGCCCTCTCACAACCTAACCTACACTGATTATTATACATACTCGTCCTCTGTCATACCAGTTTGTTACTTTATTTTACACCTTTTTTAAAATTGTTTAACTTTATTGACTTGCTTGCGCCGACCCTAACTAAGTTATGGAGAATGTCGATTCTCTAGAAATTATTGCACATAAATTTTACACTAAACAAAAAGAGAAATGGTAAATGTTTTTGTCTGTTGAATTAAAAAGTTACTATAGCATGATACCAGGAGGGTTGGCGTAGAGGTAAACTCGTAGCAAATAGGCCGGGACTGTATTTTGACTTCCTTACCACAACAATTGACTCCTAATGATCCCGTAACAGCGAAATATGAATTACAGGTGAGTGTATTGTGACAAGGGCGCATGAAACTAGGAAATCTGCAGTATATTGACCAATCCAGTAGTAGTAGAGATGTGAAAAAATAATCGATTATTATAATAATCGATTTTTTACTCCAAGTCACATCCCTAACCAGTAGTAGCTTTTTTATAATTTGACGACTCTAAATTGATTGTTAGCACCAATTTCAATTAAAATTGCTTTTTCATAAAAATTTAATTTATTTTTTTACTCCCATAATTCAAATTTGAATCAACTGCATAATAAATGTTTATTAAATTTTACAGTAAATATAATAATATCAGTTATAAAAAATGGAGACTATTTAATATAAAAGCTAGGCCTCCTCTCCTTAGGGAACAATTTTTGGAGCTAACTCAACTAAAGTTGCTGCTTCAATGCGAACAGGCATGTTATATAAGATAGACAGACTTACCAATTTACAACATTAGTATGTAGCTAGATAGTACTTAATATTTTATTGTGTGGTATTCATAATTAATATATAGAAACCGGATATACTCAATCTTATTTTATCGGATGGACCCGACTAGTTTCAAGCTCACACTGGGCTCTTATTCATGCCAATAACGCCGCTTAAAAAGCTCATGAATAAGAGCCCCGTATGGGCTTGGAACTAGTAGATTTTAAAAACATTGTAATTTCACAATGCCTAGGTAATTAATTCTTAAGAACCTCGCACACATAATTAAATTTTGATGTAGATGCTAGTGACAATGAAAGTTAAGCAATGTTTTATATTTATTTACATCAGTCTTTACAAAATGTCAACGACAGACAATCAATGCTAAATGTTCAAAGATGTTAATACAAGTGTTCAATCAAGTTGTGGTCAGGCGTAGCACCGAACGCGAGTAGCGAGTAATGGGCAGGGAGCTAACGAGTGTGAATACCGTCGATTGAGACAAAACAATTGAACATTAATGACTTCCTAACAGGGTAACACTAACTTGATGTGCTATGGAGAAATTACGAGTATGTTCTACAATAAACTGCATAATTATTTGGTTGAGAAAAAAAAGTAATGTAAAGGCCTGTTACTATCCTACTGTGATTTGGTTGAGACAAAAAAAAGTAATGTTACTATCCTACTGCGGGGCATAGGCTCTCTCTGTTTTTGGAGAGAAGGATTGGGGCTAAGACCTATAACGCTGCTCCAATACGGATTGCCAGGTTGCCTATATTCCTAGAGTTCTCTATTGATATTGAGAAAATCTTTATCTATAGAGATTGAGAAAACATTTAAAAACCTTATACCTTAATGAAATGAAAATTAGACATAAATCAATAAATTAATTTTATTTTTATACCTTAAAAGACTTTTTTTATGCCATGTGGTATCCGGTTGAGTAAATAGACCACCCTCCTTCTTACCGAATAGTCGTAAAAGGCGACTAAGATAAGTTCACGTCAGGCGGCCGGTCGTAAAATGTTTAGCCAAAACATGTGAAAACGTGTATATAACATATTGTACTGACCTCACTTAAAATGAGATAAGGGCAGGAGATTAATGACGTAAATAGTAATGACTTTTTATGTGAGAAGGCTATTATTTTCCAAACTACTGATATTATAAATTCGAAACTCTCTGTCTTTATATATCTGTGTCTGTGCTTTCTCAGCTATATGCTGCAACAATATTGATGAAATGAAAAATCCAGCAACATATGTATAACATATTATGACAACAGGAAAAAACTATATAGTGCATTATTGCGGGTTTTTCAATGCTTAGTGTGTGTCAGTAATCTTATAGTAAGTTTATTACGTAAAGGAAATTAAATATATATTTGTCCTTCTTAAATAATGTCTATATAACGATAGATGTATGTAACAAATGAATTATGAAAAATTACACACGAAATACCAAGTAACGTGAAAAATCAGCGAATTGTGTCATGTAGCAATAATGTCATGTATATATAATTTTAGAAAACATTGAGATATAATGATTCTGCAATTTTTTAAATATAATTGTAATCAAAATGAGCAAACGCGACAGTTAAGTAGGTTAATATGTCTTAGCGGACATTCACCTCAGTTTGTAAGATTTTACGTTTATAAAGTAGGATTTCTTGATGGTAATAAATATAATTTATTATAAATAAATCTTAATTCCCTTAAGTTAATATCTTTTCTGAAATGACTAGACTAGAGGCTAGAATCGATCAACTTGAAGTCTCCTTTAAGTTTCAAATGTTTTTTCGCTATAGGCCATTCGATTTGTTTATTAAAAACTAGCATTCAAAATTATAAAATTTACGTGAGACTTATGTTATACCTAAAACTATATAAAATATATTTATTAAGTAGATATTATTATCAAGTTGATATTATTGTCGACTAAGTCTCGTCTAGTCGAACTAGAAGCTTACTCTAATCCGTCACATACTTGTCTAATCCATGTAATTGGTATTAGACTTATTTGCTCAATGGATTTCCTTTTCACTTACAAGCTTAGTTCCTAATCTACCTTATGCAATAATAATATTGGAATATTAACTTTTGCAATTGGCTTCGGTTAGTTGTTTAGATTTATTCTCTTCTTTTCTCTGATGATGTAATTAATAAACACTATTAAAACTACTTAATTTCATCTAATTCTAATTCTTGGTTAATAAAGTTAATTTTTTTTAGGAATGTCTAACTGATTTTAATGGATTCACTAGAAGATAGAGAAAGTATTGGACCAAAATATACGTTGTACTTTAATCCTAAAATTTTTCCCGCGTAAATCCTAATAACGCGGGAAAAACTTTGTGACAAACCAATTGCAATGCGCCCACAGCTAGTTAAATATAAAAAAATACATAAGTGTGTTTATGTTTAGTTACACCTTTTCCAAACATGAAAGTTATTTAGTTATTTTTTGGTTAATTTTTAGATAAAATTAATAGTTGCAGCGTATTATGTAGTGAATTAACGAATAAAGGGTGCGTCAATCACTATTGAAATGCCAGTAGTAGTAGGCAATTCGTAACAAGATCATTTTGTCTGGGGCGGGCGGCAGTGACATTGAAGAGTCATTAGTGGATCATTATCACTGGAGGGCGACACTGATCACGTATTCATTTCTTTCAGTTAATGTCGTCCTAACGCATGCATCGTCCAGCGTAGGAAGGGGCCACTTTTTAGAGAGGCCCAGAGTGCGGTTCAGAGTTTCTGCTAGCGGGGACGGGGACAATGTGTCCAACGGTACCCTGTCCCCGCCACCAGCAACGTGGTGGAGCACTGTCAGGTTTTTAGTCGGTGCAAGTCCGACAAAACCCCCGCGGTGACGATCGAAAAAAATATAGCATAGTTGTTTAATACTAGAAACGGAGTTCATATCTGAGTAACGTTGGTGTCATATAGAATTTAATCTCATTTTGACTAGTGACTCTTTATGAAGCTTCATACGTCTCTTAGATGACTCTTAAATGATCGAAGACATCATATCATCTTTCATCTTATTTATATAGCTGTGTATGGAATGATCGTCTGGTCGGCGTTCTAAATATGCATAGTTTCTCATTCTCACTTGTCACATCATATATTTTTGTCTCCAGGATATAGTAACGCGTTTTCTACTTGATGATCATTAAGAATAGTTTTTAGATAGTTATTTGTAACATATATATTGTGTATTACTATCAACATATTCCGTAAGAAACTTAGAGCCGACGTGATCGTAAGTTTTAAGTTAATAATCTTAAAACTCAGTTTTACAATCTTCCTTTTTATTTCAATTAATGTGTAAGTGACATTTGCTGACAGTGACCGTGACTCTTTAAATTGAATTTAAAAAATCGTCACTATTTTGGTATAGGAATTTCTTGATGTTAGAACAAAAGGTTAAAGCTTCGAATTAAATGCCGTTCCCAACATTATACAATGTAAATGCCTCAATACCGCCTGAAGGATCATGTACGTTGAAGGACAAATTGCCTTCGTTTTGAAAGTCGGGCACCTTTCACGAGCGGATAAAATGTCAGGAATGACGAGGATAGGAGCGCTATGATAAGAATTTTAAATTAATTTTTACTTTGAAATACATACGCTATTTAGAATTATGCATCTTTGTGGCTCATAGTAGCCAATAGTTTTTTGGTTTTGCCTGGTAATATCTCAATTATGGGCAAACGGCTTTGCTCCCTTTTGGAAAGAAGGGTTGGAGCTTAGATCCACCAGACTACTTCAATGTTTGGTAGGTTCCATATATCCTAAGATTTCGCTTAAGATAAGCAGTTTACACAACGTTTTTCTTCACTGCAAAAGAAGGTGATATTTGTAAAAGTTAGTAAGTCACATAAGTTTTTTAAGAACACCAATTGGCTGCTTGAGGTAGGAATCAGTGACTTCCTGGCAAGAGTCACATATAGACCCAATCGGCTGTCATGACTAATGAAGTAGAATTTACAAAAATACCGCTAAGAATGGTACATAAGAAAGACTGTGTTGTTACATCGTAAAACAAAATATAATTTACTTTAGAATAAACTAGTAATGAGTCTAATCCATTACCAAATTATCTCGGAACGCAGCGCAATAAATATCGATATCTGTCTATAAGTATCGATACAGTGAGAGGAGACAATATTTACTGGGCTACTCCCCTGGTCCTGCCGAACGGAAACTTATAGTTTTCTTGAGGCGCCCGCCGAATAAAATACTGCTGTTCGGGTAATAAATCAGATCGTGTCGCGGTCGCAGCCGGCGCGGAGACGCCTCGACCTCCCGGACCATCGCCCGCGCTGATGCTCCGCTACATTTTAATAACAGAACTCAGCCATAAACGGTCACTGACAGAGTTTATTCCAGATCATATATTATGCCCAGATGTGCGCATGAACTTTTTAGTAATCCCAAATAGCGGTGTTTTGTTTTTACACGATTTATATTAGTTTCACTTCAAAATCAAAATAATCTTTATTCAAATAAGCTCTTTCAAGCACTTTTGAATCGTCAAGGATCAATATAATTAATGAAGCTACAGCTGGTTCGGAATGTTGCTCTTACTGAGAAGAACCAGAAAGAAACTCGGCGGTCAATATTTTAAACATTTTGAATTTTATATTATTAAACCGTAATCCTGTATGAAGCTGAAAGGATTTTCAATTTTAGGCTTTTTATCATCCAAATAATCCTTAATTTTGTAATATGCTTTACGTATAAGTACATCTCTTATATTTAACTTAAACCTTACTGTGGACTGGTCTAGTATGGATTGCGAAATTTTATTGTAGAAGCGAATACCGAGACCATCGAATGAGTGGCTAACTCTGCTGAGTCGCGACACAGGTATCAGAAGCTTTTTATGACCTCTTGTATGTATATTTTTCCGTACGAATAGAATATTACTATATATATATATATATATATATATATATATATATATATATATATATATATATATATATATATATATATATATATATATATATATATATATATATTGTGATGCTACAGTAAGTATTCATATTTCTTTGAACTTTTCGCGAAGGGACTCACGTTGCTTCATATTAAAGTTAGCCTGTTTGCTCTTTTTTGAGCAACAAAAATCTTGTATGTGTGTATGCTTGTTTGTAACCATTACCAACCAACCATCCTATTTTGCTTACTAGAGGTGTATAATACCTGAAATATAGGGAATCTTAGTTCAGGCGTCAGTCTCCTTCCATAGTAATTCTAATGTAATAACTTAACAATTAACAACAAAGTTTTTTGTTGTTGTTTTAGAATAACCAGGAGTTATTTAATAATGAAAGCAACTTGTCAATGCTTTGAATACTCACATCCTTAACTCATGATTTTATTAGTTTCAAATTCGGTACTCTATGTTTCACAATAAATAATTTTAGGTTCTGTAGTTTTATCTTTAGAAAATTTCAGTAAGAATCCTATGTATACTTACGACTGCGGTAGTCGACGTGCATCCTTTCTGATTTTCTACTAATTGTGTCATGTATAACCTCCCAAATATAATAAGGTTGAGTGTAAAAATATAGACGCAACCAACTACGAAGGTAGATAATGTTTTATAAAAAATGCATAAATCCAGGGTTACAGAATTATATATTTATACGGTTTACAAGATTTGTTAAATTAAATATGGAAAGTCGTCGAAAGTAATCTTTTTAAAATATCAGCAGACATGTGTATGAGATAATTGATCTTATTATTGTGTATTTATTTCAGGAACTGTTGACGTATCATAGACTAAGGTTCGGTTTTAATAAATGCAGCGATACCCGTAGTCGCCATAGAATAGTTTATGGGCAATTTTACGGCGACCGCTGTCGAGCTACTAATAATAGTGACCGCGAGGGTGACGGGAAACACATAGCAGCTGTTTTTTACATTTTTCCTTATGGCATTTACCTCAGTGCACAGGAATTTTGAAATACATAAGAGACTCCATCATTACGTTAAAAAAAGGTTTTGACTTTTGTCTTTTATTAATACATATGCCATAGACTTATTTATATTATACTAAACTGATTCTAATAAAATTTCAAAAATATTAATCTCCTACTTAGATTTTGTTTGTAATTATATTAATACTGTATTATCAAAATAAAACGGTAAAAATTTTATTTGGGCCTGTTAATAATAACAACTTGATTATGCGAAAAAAATATTTACAAAACCTACTTTAAGAATTACCTTTTACAAAACACATTTTTTCTTCACGCGTTCTCTACCCCCATTTCTGTTCCGAGTGACCAAAGCCATTACAATAAAAATATTAAAAACCGCATAAGTAAGAGGCAGAGGTCGGCGGCAGTTCGGTGCAAATGTCGCCCCGGACACTCGCATTATTCCTTACTGCCCCCTGCCAGTGCCCGGGGACTCTCGTGTCGACCCCCGCTCCTATTATCTCAATACTTTAGATAGTCACCGGGACATTCTTCGATTGACGATCGTTCCGCTAAATGACCGGCCATTTGATGAGATCCGATTAGTCATGATTGTGTTTGTGTTGTTGGTAAAATAAAAATATAAAGCCCCTACAAACCGCCGAGCATCCGGCTAAATTTGAAATTGATACGTTTTCTTCAAAAGGATTGAGACTTACTAAGACGAATATTATAAGTGCCGCTTGAATGCAAGCTTTGAATGGATTTTCCAGAAATTTAATCAAACGACGACTAGGAAGATTGTAGGGAATCAATCTTAAAGATTATTTACTTCAATGGGTACCCATTAAAATTATGATCGGAACTATTTTCCTTGAGGTAATATTCTTGAAGATATTTTTGAAATCGAATTTAATTTTTTTTCGACTGGGTAATATTTTGCATATCTTTAATATTAAATGAGTTAATCTTGTATATACATATTTTTTTCAATATTGGAAACGGCTCCACCGTTTTTCCTGAAATTCAGCATGTTGTGAGCTTTGGAGGGGATCAATCAATCTAGCTAGGTTTCGGACACTGAACATGACTACTATAATTTTATGTGAAAGCATGTCAATTGCAAAATCATGGTAGCTCAATCGAGTAAAGGGTAGTCTCAAATTCTGAATACTAGGATCAGTTCCACATAAAAGAAATTTAATTTTTTTATTTGTATTTTTTTATTTATTTAAAAAAAATTGCCAAGCAAGGCTCGGTTACCCAGATACTGATAGTTTAATACGATTTACTATCTTTATAGTTTATAAATTTTTCATTGAATCATCGACACATAACACTTAGGTATGAACAAAACCATGTAAACTTTTTAAAATTATGTTGAAATCGGTAATTCATAAGCAAAACAATGTATGCAACAAGAGACTTGTAAATTGCTGACTTAAATAACACGATACGACATGTGTACCTTTTTGTGCCGCTTGTTACTTGTATAATATAAAAAAATATGTTTTGCCGCCATTGCTTAATTTTGCAACTTTTTAATTACAATTACAAAATCTGGATTCTTTAACACATGCTAGTTATGTTCGTAAGTAAGTACGTCTCAGTGGAATTCCCACCCTGCATCTATTGCATTTTAAGAAATGAATGAATAGTTAGTACATCGGGTAAGCTGTCCATGTTAGGTTGTATTATTCGCTTTCCTGTAGTCAATGGGAAGGGTTTAAATATTGTTATAACAATTGACTGGAATATTCGTCATTTCCGTATTACAGAGTTATAGTAGTTGCTATATAGTTATAGTAGTTGAAACCACTTTTGACATACGTTACCGAATCTAGGTAAAGCAATCTTCAATATTTAAGTGTGTTAATGTAGTATATATATTTTCGGAATCTCGGAAACGGCTCCAACGATTTTCCTGAAATTCAGTATGTAGGGACTTTGGGGTTCAATATTTAAATCTCGTATCTTGTATATATATGTACATATATTTTCGGAATCTCGGAAACGGCTCCAACGATTTTCCTGAAATTCAGTATGTAGGGACTTTGGGGTTCAATATTTAAATCTCGTATCTTGTATATATATGTACATATATTTTCGGAATCTCGGAAACGGCTCCAACGATTTTTTTGTAATTCAGTATGTAGGGGGATTTGGGGTAAAAATTTATCTCGCTAGGTTTCATTAAATCGTTTATATAAGAGTCGTTTTATCCCTATTTTGGGCATTAAAAAAATATTTAAATTTACATTGAATATGTAAAATACTATTTTTGCCGTTGATTGACAAGCCAGCGTAGTACAAAAGTAATAATAAAATTATTTTGCTATAATCCGCATCGAATCGAATCTTCTTCGCGGATTATAGCAAAATAATTTTATTATTACTTTTGTATTATGGATCTCCGCAAAGTAACGCCTAATTCTATAAATTAAGCCAGCGTAGCTTATTCGGGGAACGGGTGATCACAAGAAATGAAAATACCTAGTATCGAGCCCCACCTACTCAATTTTTTTGTTTATTTTGTAATAAATTCACCAGGTACTAACTCTTAACAATATACATGACACACAATGATAAAAGCAAACCTAGCTACTTACAGGACTAACGAAGACGACGAGGGGAGGCAATATAAAAAACGAAATATTTATGAAGGTAATAAAACTAGCTTCATCTATAGCAGTCATAAAAATTCTATGTATCGTTACACTATCAAGACTGATATTGGCGTGTATGGAACATTTTTTAGATTTAAACAGGAACTATATTTTCCAGTGACAATCAATAGTGCGATTGATGTGAGTGGGGAACATCGTTCCGGTCGGTTGTGCTTATCGGATGAGCCGATTGGGGAAGACGTTCTGCTCCATTATACTTTGCAATAATCCTCCAATATAACTCTTGTATGGCTCTAGTATATCAAACTATGATTAGAGCATTACCTGTGCTATCATTTTCTGGCTTTCTAATAAATATTTTTTCCCATATTTTTTTCTACAGTGCTCCATTCAAAATATACAACCTTAATATCTCTCTCTTCGGTCGTTTCTTCATTACTGAAGATCGTGGGCCTGGCTAGACTCCAATCTGGAGTGAATTAATTTTTTCCATCGGCTTCTATTAGTGGCTACCATTGCTACCTCATAAAAGTGTTTCAACGTGCTAGACTGGCGCAATCGGTCAGACCACCTAATCGGCTAGCGGCCTCTTGATCTTTTTCCCACGGTGTTGCCTGTCACTATGAACTTCTCAAGGGCATCGTCATCACGCCGCATGATATGTCCGAAGTATTCCAGAAAGCGTTTATAGCAAATGGAGGAGACGTGCGTCTTTATTTTGAGCTGCGAAAGAATAGATGCATTTATGCGCTTGGCAGTCCACGAGATCCGCATCATCCGCCTCCAGCATTACATTTCGAAAGCATCTATTCTTTGCCTTTCTCTCGCTTTTATGATCCATGTTTCCACTCTATACATGAAGATTGGGAAGATTAGGGCACGCACAAGCCGGGTCTTTGCTTTAAGCGAAATACCTCTGAATATAGTTTTTAAATATAGTTTCAACTTAAATATAGTTTTAGTATAAAATTGTTATTATGTTCTACGTCCATAAACGCCGTGTGGTATCCAGCAAAGTAGAATAGACCACCCTCATTTCTTGCCGAGATGTCGTAAGGCGATTAAGGTAAGTTGACCCACCGTGTGGTATCCGGTTAAGTAGAATAGACTCTCTTTCTTATCAAGGTGTAGTAAAGTACAACTAAGATCAGTTGACATCAGGATGGCGGCCGGTCGTAAAATACCTAGCCAAATCACGTAACATGTTTATAACGTGTTGTGCCGACCCCACTTAGAGAGGGCTAAGGGCTGGAGGATAATGTTCTACGTCTATAAATTAAGCTTACACTAAAGAGATAGTATTTGTTCAGTATAAAATTTAATACAAAAAGTATTACCTTTTAATTTACTTAGAAAAGACTTCGAATTTTAAGGATGGAACAATGGAAAGTTCTTGGTCCTGAAGTTTGGAACTTGACTAATCCTAGAACTTACGCTTCTTAGTTGAACTTCAGAGGTCGAAATATTAAACATATACTTATATCTATATTAATTTCGCATTTTTAGTGTTAGTTTAGTATTTTAATTAGAATATTACTTACATATTTATTCTTTTTGTTTGTTAGTTAGTTATGAATTTTTTAAAGTTATATTATAGGCTTTGGGATTGATTTTGAGTTTTATTCAACATATTTTCTATTTGTTGTTTACACTTGTACGTTGACTTACTTAAATCACAACAGAAACGAAATAAATATATACTTACTGAAGTTTAAAATGAAATCTTTAAAAGCTATTTTCTATAAGCATATTCAAGTAACAACTTCATATAAAGAAAAGAGCTTTAAAAATGAATTAACGTCGAATAGAGACGTGCTCTATGAGTAGCTTGGAGCGTTTTTCCAGGTTCACGCTCTGCTGAATTCTGATCCTATCATAACGCAATCGCATATCAGGCCCCGAATATAATGACATGGTTTCAGGGAAAAAATACACAAGAATGTTCAACTCTATTGCATCGAGTTAAAGGTTGAGTTTTGGTTGCATTCATTATAAGCATCATGCGATAGAAAGTGTTTTACATTGATAGCCCTCTAGCAAAGAAGTGGAGTTCATATGAGAACTTTTCAAGGTATTGCAATAATGTAGAGCACCAAAGTAACATATTTATAGGTAAGTATCAAATGTTTTTAGAATCACATTATGTTATTGTCCCCGTTGAGCAGAGGACCTTATAAAATGGTGCAGGTTACTGCTATATCCAAGCGACGAAATAAATTTATCCAAGAGGCTTGTGTCGGGCAGCAGGGTTTCATCAGTTGAATGAAAATAAAGAAAATGTTATTAAAAATGGACTTCACTTCACGTTCGTAACTTTTAAAATATAACTTATAAATATTCGAGAAAAATATTGTAAAAAAGTACAATAATTATTAGTAAGGTAATTCTAATTCATAATGTTTGATTTTTGGGTACCAACTTTTTCTTAACTATAAATTATCTCATTTCGTAGGTTAGCTGGCAGAGATCTCTGTCATCTATATCTGGGATAAGTTGACCTTTGTTCACTTTTTTTTACCAATAATGTTTCTTCCAACATTTTTTATGGTACATAAATAAATGAATAAATAAATAATATGCTTTTTTTACCACTTTGCGTTTACAAACAGTAACGTAGCTTGCTGTTGTAGGTCCATAAATCATATTGATCCTTGATGATTCAAAAGTGCTTGAAAGATCTGTGTAAACGTGGCACTTACATGTTTCAATTTTCATTTTACATTCTTTGGATGAATTTTTAAACGAGAAATATCACACTTCTACTGAATATAAAGGTGGCATTTGAAAGTGTAATATGTAGCGGTAAACGTTTAATATGTATTATGAAATTGAGAATGTTAAATATAGATGTATGTGTCCTTATGCGGCCTTAACATGACCGGTGATGGACGCTTGTTGACAATATCTTATGCGATTGAGTTTTTTCATGAACTTTGCTAACCTCTTAAATTTGTATTTTATAATCTGTTCCTGTCATATAAAACCACTTAAACGTCGCAGTTGAACCAACAATATTTGATCAAAAACTTTTACCAGTTATTGTGAAAAAATTAATACAAATTCCACAAAACCCATATTATATCCCCCAAGCTTCCCGTTCAACGATAATCTCTTTAGCGAGGGAAAAACTTCAAAAGTTAGTGCGGGCGTGGTGAGGGCCAGAATTTTTGATCTCTATTAAATTGTTTCAAATGGTTTAACTTGTCGCGGCTCAATCAGTGCTAGCAAGGGTGGTAGCGCGCCGAGCCGGGTAAGGCGCCACACGAACCGCGCTGTTTCATGCTCACTGCCTCGAATACTGATGCTGCATTTCTGTGCCCTACGCCTTTACGCCATTACAATGAAATTCCTATTCTTATGATCTTAAATATTTTTCACACATTAAGTACCTGGGTGACAGCCTAGCTCGGTAATTTTTTAAAAGATAAAAAAATGCAATAAAAAAAAGAAAAAGTGATCTGGAACTCGAGTTTGGAACTTCTGGAAATGGAAATCTGGAACCCGGGTATTTCGATTTCTATAGCCCACCCGTTCCCCACTGAGCTATCACAACTTTACAAATGACAGCTGGAATAGTCTTTTGTAAAATTAAAGCATTTTTCAATGCCTGAAAACAGGGATAAAACAACATTTTTTAAAAAATAAAACCTAGCTAGATCGATTACCAAAAAAACCCAAAGCATGTAGAATGCTGCAATTCATGAAAATCGTTGGAGCCGTTTTCGAAATTCGGAAAACATTAACAATTAACAATACAAATATAATTCTTTTAAATATTAAAGATAAAGATTTTATTTTAAAGACTAACGTGTTCTAACTAGAGGTGGTGGTGGATGGTTTTACAAGCGTTATCATAGATTTATTTACATTTTTGTACCGAAACAAATAAATTACGTGCAATTCGACTTTAGTGTGTTCACATGTTTTCATAAACGTCTTACACCAGACCAACAACTGAGCCAATATTTGATCCAACCAGCACTCTATTCTAGAACCTTCGTTTTATGAAATTTATAAGTGTAGTAACTATACTTACTAACAACTTGTTTACAAGACGTAACTATTTTTATTAGTACTTCTGCTCATATTAAACTTTTAACGTACATTAACGTGTTTTTAGCACGTTGGCCACTCATATCATACGCTTAGTGTTAAAGTGACCTAATTAAAAAAAGTTGTTTTGTGGAAAATTGCGAGAAAGCGTAGCGTAGAGTTTAAAAAACTCGTGAGTGTTAAAGTGACTGATAACTTGGAAGAGAAAAAAAAACAATAGTTTTTTTATTGTTCTTAGTGTGATATCATAGCTAGCACAGAAATAAGGATTACAATGTATCTTACTAAATTAAGTCTATTTTTGAAATAGGTCACCTTAATACTAAGTGTTATTGCTTAATTCTAGAACACCTTGTTATAGAGGTATATAATAGCGTAAATGTTTGCCATAATATCTACAAAAGTCAATTTTTTTTGGGTTAACAGAATCCACGTAATGAAATCAAAATGAATCAATTAAGGCTTGTTAATTAATATTACTAAAATCCGCCGTGTGGTATCCGACTAAGTAGAATAGTACCACCCTCATTACCGAGGTATCGTAAAAGGCGACTAAGTTAAGGGTAAGTCGACACGCCGTGTGGTATCCGGCTGAGTAGAATAAACCACCCTCATTTCTTACCGAGGTGCCGTAAAAGGCGACTAAGGTAAGTTGACCAACCGTGTGGTATCCGGTTTAGTAGTATAGACCACCTTCCGTCTTACCGAGGTGTCGTAAAACACGACTAAGGTAAGTTGACGTCAGGCAGGCGGTCGGTCGTAAAACCGCAGTCAAATTATGTTACAACATGTTGTGCCGACCCTACTTAGAGTGGGATAAGGGCAGGAGGAATATAATTCATATTACTAAAATAACTAGACTTTTCAAATAGACTTAAGCCTGGTCAATTAATATTTTATCTATGACATTATTTTCTATAACCATAAATCCTTGATAGTCACAGAAGGTAGAGGGTCGGGACTTGTGCGCATCACAGCAAAACTGATTTATTCACTGGTGATATTTTATGGCATAGTTTGTTCCGGCCGTTATTGTATTAGGGCGGCTGTTTGTTACACGGCACCCTCATGCTCTATTTAAAATACCTTTTTTAAATTCCTAGGCTTCTGTGATAAAAATAAGCCACGTCTTATTTTCTCGACCTATGAAGATCGTTGATGGCCATACATATAAAACGTATTTGCTAACCAAATATTAATTATAGATCTGGTTTTATCTCGGATCTCGTAATGTAAGAGAATAAGACAGAAAAAATGTGTTGTTATTTGTCTGTGAAATCTATAATATATCTGTGTACGTATATTTAAAATGATTCAAATAATAATTATACGTATACCTTGACATTTAACTGTTCATGATACATTAATAGACGTATTTATTTCTATCTGTTGAGTTTTTAATTTAAACTAACGTAACGGCTATACTAACGTCTTATTCTATCGGGTTGACCTTTTGATTTGATTTTCGAGCCCATCCGAGGCCAACTTTATCATAGCCGAATTTCCCGCCACATAAACTATCTGTTGAATGCTTTTATTCATAGGATGCACGCAGAATTGTATACATATCTCAGTTTCGTAATTTCTAAATCCTCCTCATCAAAGTTCTTACGAGATCGCTGCCCTAATATTCGATTAATAAATTTCGTAACTAGAGCTCAATAAAAAATAATATTTTCAACTGCCCCCAGTTTAAAAATTGCGTGAAATTAAATTTAGAATATACTCTTATCCCTCTGGAGTCTGACAAATAGCTGCGAGCGGCGTCGCGATTTAGTCACGCTGTAATTGGTTTTTTAATGCGGCACTCGCGAAGTACCACCTTCCGCTTTATCAAGTGAATACATTATCAAATCGTTAGGTCGCGGTCGACCCGGCCCCATCCATGAATAAGAATCAAATGCGTTGTCGCTCACAAACCGGCAACGCACAATCGCTTTGGAGGGTTGCAAATTAGTGATTCCGGAACGATTTTACTTTTATAGAATGAGAGCTTAACGTAAACATATTTTAATAATGCATCCAAATATTTCTTATTATTTTTCTTTAAGGAGATTGCGGGTTTAATACCTAGACACTTGTGAACTGTGATATTAACAATTTATAAACCGCTTTTCGCTTAAATAACGTGTGGATCCTAACTAAATATACCATGAAACCTAACTCGAATCTAAGCTGGAAGCTTTAGCCTTATTCCAAAAGGTCAAAAAGGGATGTGCCCAGCTGTGAGATAATTACAGGCCTCTATCTTAATAGATTAGTACTAAGACGTAAATAGACGAGTTATAAGTTATTTATAAGACGGAAATAGAGTAAGTACAATGTAATTTACATTATATCATTACACAAAATAAAATATATTTTATGTATTACTTTACTCGTACTTGAAATATTTTACGTTCCATTTATAATGTATCGACTGTCTCTGTATCTATAATATTTTAACGGATAATAAATAGAAATTAACCATGATACTTAATGTTATGATGTTGGGATTCTTTAATTAAAACTTTTATTTTAATTAATGAGACTTCATTTTGTTTTGAATAAATATTTTTATTCGATATAAACTTTTTTTGTCTTTAAATCTTGTTTTGTTTTTGTTTTTTAATTTCATTCATAGATAAAGAATTTTTTTTATTGTTACATACTGTTACTTAACATGATTTAGATTCTGTTTCTAAACATGATAGAAGCGATCGAGGGTGTAGCAAATTTTACTAGCGCCGATATTCAAAGAAAGCATTTCCGTTTTTTATTTATTTATGGGTTTGTTCGCACTATACTTTTCTAGAATATTCGTTTGTTTGGTATTGTTTTAAATTTTTAGTAAACTAGAATTTATACGCAAATACATGCGAATTTAATTTTTTCCTTACTTTTAATATAGAGATACTTTTTATTTTTTTGGGATAATTATGTACTTCTGAGTGTACTTATGAGTTATGATGCAGTTATACAGTGAAAGTTATAAAAATATTACTTCACTGTTATCTACAATAAAAGGAAATATATGTAGTGCTAAATATAGAGAGTGTACTTTCTGTTTTCAGACCTACCTAGTAGTAAAAACGTCTCGACTGGCGCTGCACACATCCACTACCAAAATCTTACATTAGCAGATAGATTTAAAGACAAAATTGCAAATTTGAGTTAAAGATTTATTTCAATACTTTTTATATTAATTTTGAATTGTTGTGTAGGCCTATAAGTAGTGTGACATACCGTATTAGAAATAACACGTGTTTTATTTTGCTAAGTATTTATTATGTACATGCTGTTACCTTATAAAAAAAATAAAAAAAGCTTACATGAGTTTAAATATACACATTGTGAGTTCTAGTAAAATGAATATAGAACCGGTAACGGTTTCTGTATTTAGTCTGTCCCGAGGAAAATATAATGGAATCGTATCTTGATTTCGCGCTATTTTCAATCCAGTATTCCAGTCACGTTTTACGTTCGGTCCGTATTTCGATCCCGTGTCGTACCTGTCTAACAACCGCCTGTCTTCATAGCGATTGTATTGATATTGACGCGATTGCTTGTTGCAGTATCATTCTCACTCGTAAATTTAACGGGTGCTTTTTATTACGTCATCTTTGTACTCCTATGTTACGTTGAGGATCTTCATAATGTTAGCATCTTAGGGCCTGTTTAACAAGTTACCAATGAACTGTCCTGAGTTGCCAATTTTCATTTATATCTTTTTTGCTCTTAAACAGTAACAAAAAAGGAAAAAGCAGGAGGAGAACTTTCAAGTTTATAACTTATGTAGACATCACTTATGATACAAAAATTCTTATCTTACAATGTTTTAGTATATATATATTTTCGATGTCTCAAACGCCACTATATCGTGTTAATTGTAGGTTTTTTTAATTTACGTGTGAATTTAACTTACATAAAATTATTTCATTGATTAAAGATAGTCATCATCATCGTCCTGCCCTTATCCTACCCTAAGTGGGGTCGGCACAACATGTTATAAACATGCTGTAACATGATTTGGCTGCGTTTTTACGACCGGCCGCCTGCCTGACGTCAACTTACCTAAGTCGTATTTTACGACACCTCGGTAAGAGAGAGGGTGGTCTATTTTACTAAACCGGATGCCACACGGTGTGTCAACTTACCTTAGTCGCCTTTTACGACACCTCGGTAAGAAATGAGGTTGGTCAATTCTACTCAGCCGGATTCCACACGGCGTCATTGATTAAAGATAGTAATTAACTTAATTAATAAATAAGATAACATTGTTGATAGTTATCTGTTATATTTTATGGTTAACCTTTCTTTTTGCAATACATTTTAGCATGTCGGACTAAAAATATGTTGGAACAGCGCAGAAGATAATGGCTATATTAGAAAAAAATTTAATCGGTATATATTTGGTTTGGTTTAGCCCGGAGTATTTTTTTTGGAAAACTGAAAACAAGCAAAAAGCGTGGCAGAACTATTATCTTCCACATAAACTTTCCTAATAGAGTTATATGGGGTGAATTGCAAACTGCGGTTCATTGGGCGCTTGTCTTCGTGGTTAAGTGGCCCATTCGCGTGCAAACGAGCGTATACTTAAAATATAATAAAAACCCTTTTATCACTGAAAAGGATGTGAAGAGCGGGTCGGTAAAAGGACTTAGAGTTAAGCCGGTAACGCTTATTTCATAGTTAAGTTTTCCGGCTTAAATGTATTCAATTATTTCAATATATTCTCGTCATTATTGATAGACATATCTTTTCTCCAATCAAGATCATTTAGCTACATTTCTGTTTAAGACAAGTAATTAAGTTTGTTATTTTTTTATTTATTTATAAGATTATTGCAAATTCCAACAATAAAATAGTATTAAGCAAAAAAGAGAAACAAAATAGCGATTTCTAACAATTAAGTCGTGCAAAGGTGGCCTTGTTGCTATGAGCAATCTATTTATGTATTTAATCTTAAATTTTAATTAAAATTTATTTTCTGCTTTATGCGTAAATAATGTTATATTATTAGGTACTAGCTGATCGGGCAAACTTTATTTTGCCACATAAATTAATTATTTTTAAGTAATTTCTAGGATATATTATAAAAAAATGAAAAAAATTTACCGAAAGTAAAATATTTTTTGGAAAGGGCAACCCTTATCACTTAGGAGTATGAAAAATAGATTGCATCCCATTCTCAGACCTACTGAATATGCATATAAAATTTCATAAAAATAGGTCAAGCCGTTTAGAAGTAGTATAGAAACTACATTATGACAGAAGAATTTAATATCTACTCGTATATATATAAAAGAAAGTTGGTCTTAGTTACACTATTTATAACTCAAGAACGGATGAACCAATTCGACTGAAAATTGGTGGAGAGGTTGCTTAGAACCAGGAGACGGACATAGGATGCTTTTTATCCCGTTCGACCGCATTTATTTTATCCCGTCAAGTCACTATAAAACGTGGTATAACAAAAACGACTGACATGGAAAAACAAAACATAAATGAGAGCTAAACGTAATTTTGTCTTTTGGTAAGTATGGTAAAAATTTGATAATTATCAAAATAGTAGTAGCTATAAAAGTTACTACATAGTATAAAACAAAGTCGCTTTCTCTGTCTATCCTTATATCTCTATGTTTGCTTAAATCTTTAAAACTACGCAACAGATTTTGATGCGGTTTTTTTTAATAGATAGAATGATTGAAGAGGAGGGTTTATATGTATAATAAAATTCAATATGGAGTAGAGAAATACTGTGATTATCACTGAGTGACATAGGCTATATGCTTTATACCCGTGCGAAGCTGGGGCGGGACTCCTAGTATAATATAAATACTACTCATTAACTACTGACTACATATAGTATAATATTAAATATTATACAAATTTATCAGAGTATAATTAAGATATAATTTTTTTTTTTTTTTTTAATATTTTGTTACTATTTCTAATTTGCTGTTACACTTATATCGAATTGAAATCGTGACTATATTTAATACAAAAATATCAAATACAAATATTTTAATGTATAATACAACTGAACTAAGTTAAGTAGAAAGAATTAAACTCTTAGTCCAGTAAAAATATAAAAACTAAAGAGGTTTCTTTGTGTTAAGTGTTTATTTCAGCAAAACTATGTTTTATATTGAATTTTAAACTTATGGCGTTTTAATTTATAGAATTAGGCGTTACTTTGCGGAGATCCATAATACAAAAGTAATAATAAAATTATTTTGCTATAATCCGCGATGAAGTAAAATAGAAAATATATATAATGCTTAATGCAGAGTGGACAATCGGTTATCATACCTGATACATGCAGGAGTCGTAAAAAACACATGCACACACCTCCACCACCGCCACCGTGATACACAAGCACTATATACGTTCACTATCACAAACTCAACAATCGTTTCGCCCCGCAACCGAAGCATCGTCAGGAGATAGACTCCACGACCAAAATCGCAAAGCGATAGGCTTTGGATATAGTGCTTGTGTATCACGGTGGCGGTGGTGGAGGTGTGTGCATGTGTTTTTTACGACTCCTGCATGTATCAGGTATGATAACCGATTGTCCACTCTGCATTAAGCATTATATATATTTTCTATTTTACTTCATCGCGGATTATAGCAAAATAATTTTATTATTACTTTTGTATTATGGCGTTTTATTTTTAAACCTAGCTGAGTATAACGAAGAAAAATACGCTGTTAAACTAGTTCCATTACGTTTCATATGCAATTTATGTCTATGACATCTACAAGCATTATGGATCCTGACTTAGATTCCGAGAGAAAGATTTATTCTTCCCGTGTTCTTGTATTCAGGCTGCGTGCTATAGCTGTGGATCCTCGTGGTCCGTGATTGCATTTCATCGAGGGGCGCTCAATGTGTACTATTCATTGGCTGACCAGGAGTGTTCCAGGATAAATACTGCCTAACTAACCGTTACATGACACCTTTACTACGACACGTAATAGAATAATCACTCGTCGTCAGAAATTTCAATTGATGTTACTAAGAAGGAAGAAAAGGTTTTCTAAAAGTATTAACGTTGACTTTGCGATTACATTACCAGAGTCTTTCGAAAGCCAATCTTCAGAGCCATTAGCCAGAAGGTAAGAGGTCTTGGACCTGATTATCAAAGTATTTATAATAACGAAATACAAGAAATATATAGGACAATTACACAAACCTTCGTCCGTCCCAAAAGTAGCTTAATACTTGTGGTATGAGTGACAGGCGATTGGTAAATATATACATTTATAATTTTTAGACAATAATTAAATACACCTAAACTCCAAGAAACAACATTTTTTTTCATAAAAATGTTGCCCCTAGCCAGGAATCGAAACCGCGACTCGCGGAGTGTTGAGTGAGTGAGTTCAGGAGCGGCAGTTTCTCCGCCTCTTGTGTGAACGGCCGAGTCTAAAATAACATTTTACTAATGAATGTCTTTTGCTTAGGCGTTATGTCCTCGGATTTTAACTGTAATATTAAATATAATTATAAGAAAAAATATTAACAGTTTCAATATGACCTCTTTATGTAATATATATATATATAAGATTATTTTACACCATCTTTAATTGATTGCGTTAATTATGATAAATAAGTATATCTTTAATTATTTGAATGAGCTAATCTTGTATATATATAATCTGAATATCGGAGACGGTTCCAATGATTTTCATGAAATTCAGTATGTAGAGGTTTTTGGGGGCGATAAATCGATCTCGCTAGGTTATAATAAAAAATATCATTTTGTCCCTGTTTTCAGGCATTAAATACCTGCAACTGCTTAAATATAAACAAAATACAAAGGTCTTGTCATTTGTATAGTTGTAATAACTTAATTGGGAATGGGCGGACAAAATAAGTGAAAATACGCGGTATCAAGTCAGCTGAATATAAATTGTTATATTATTCAAGCATATCACATTATAAAATATACCGAAAAAATCTATCAGAGTATCGGGAAACATAATTCTTTTCATCATTAAATATTTTCACGCTTGAAACCGAGGACGTTAAACATTGTAACACTTCTCACGGGATAAATTCCTTTTTAAAAGAGACGCTCCCGTATTACCTTTGCAGTACGTGAAAGCGCGTCTATCTAGTTAGCGCGGGCACACAGGGAAAAATGAAATATAGAGGCAATCCAAATAGATTGTTATCTACCCACGTGTTTACCGGCGGGCGCGAACGCGGGCGCGTCACGTTCGCGCTAACGAGAGCCCTCTCGCCTGAAACAGACCTGCAGTGACAGGGCCGACCCTTAAACCTGATTTAACAACAATGCTAGTGACAGGTATCTAAAAGCTTTTGTAGTTTTACTACTTATCCGAATTTATATATTGTATTCATTTTACTCATGCTTTGACTTGCTATTTGTTGAAATCTTCTGACACAATTACATTTATGTTGTCTTGGTCTAAATCTCTATTTATAAAAATGAAATTCACAGTTTTGCATTTTTGCATTTGTATTTGTAGCTTCAGAAGAAGCGAATATTTTATTTATTTAGTCACTTACTTGGAATTATTAGATTAAACGAACTTAAATGTGAGTGATTTATAATTGTTGCCATTTTATTGCCATTGATAATGTCATGTTAGTCTTTAATATAAATGGACTTACAACAATAGGAACACTAGGAAGCGGTGTTCATTACTTAGGATTCGCGAGTTCTTTTTTGATATTTGCTATTCAAATACACTTTAAAGTGAAGTATAACATTGTGATGAAATTTACATATACTATGAAAAAATAAGGAGTTGTAAGATCTTTATCACTCTCTCTGAAGAGAAAGCTTAAGCTTAAGCTTTTGCACAGCGGCGGGAAGGTAACATTTGGTGCTAAAGTTCAGTAAGTTATATTATGTATTTAGAAATATTGACTTTAATTCCCTTAAAGAATACCATATCTACGATTACTAATGAACATATCAAACCCATAAAAACGTATAGGAGTTATTTCCGCAATATTAATTCGGTGACCGAAGCTAAAACTATAAACGGCGGGTAATCCCATGTATCATAGCGGGGCGGTCATTGATTCGTGGCTATCAGATGACCGGGTGACTTATAGCCAGTCCCCTCGCATCTCGCGTCCATTACTTCTACCCAGAGGCGGCGGTTTCCACCGACGCTGAAATCTTTAATACATCTCATCATTCCTTGCAGTTACGTTCATTTGGTGGCTAATTGGCCGAAGGCGTTTTAGGTCCATTTATTGGTAAAAGATTTAGTAGTTGAACACTCTTTTTTGTTTTTATTTAGTTCGGCGTGAGATAGCCCAGTGGTGAGACCGTACGATTTTTTCTTTTAAAACTTATGTGTTTAATTTATAATTGCAATTTATCACACGCTTTTCAGTGGAAAACATTGTGAGGAATCTCTTGAGAATTCTAGAGATATCTGTAACCTACCAATCCACGCTGGAGCTGCGTGGTAGGTCTTGGCTCAAATTCTTCTCTCCAAAAACGGAGAGGGGAGGCCTATGACAGTAACAGTAACAGGCCGTTACTTTACATTTTATTTTAAGTATAGGGTGTTGATATTTAAAATTTAAACCACGCTTTACGGAAAAAGAAAACATTGGAGGAAACCTACCTCTCTAAAAAATTCTGGGGATATGTGTACATTACCAGTTCAAGTTACTCTCCAAAAAGTAGAAAGAGAGGTGAGATAGTCTATTTTGGGAATAATTGTGCCTTTTGCAGTCATGGTCGAATACAAATATAGACCAATGAACTCTGTATGCTGTCGTAAAAGGCAAATAAGGTAAATTGACCCTCCGTGTGGTATCCAGTTGATTCACACGGTCCTACTGCTGGGCTATCACACCTTGAAATATGTATAAATATTCACAGAGTTATAATAATTAATTTAGATATACCGTGTTCTCAGTGCAGCACAAAGAGTGATAAGGGAATTACAATTAACAATTACCATAATCGTAGCGGGCGCTGACAGATAGCGGTAAGATGCTTAGGTAAATTAACTGGCGGCTCATAAGACTGCTACGGCTCGTAGCACGGTGACAGGCCTACGTCTCTTGTAGCACTTATAAATTTCAAGTATTTTTAAAATTTTCTGTACTTCTTAGTTTATTATTATTTTTTTTTTATTATTATTAAAATTTTACTTTTTTACTTTTACTTTGTACCATAACCAATGTTTATTTTTATTTTTACTACTTTTGAATGTTGTATATGCTTATAATAGTATTTTAAATAGATTAAGACTGTATGAAATACATGTAAAAAACAAAAATGTATGTTAAATACTGCTGGCATGTCTTACTAAATAAATAAATACTAAATAAAGTATTTCTTTAATTTTTTCAAATTACGTATTAAATCTACCAATAAAAAATTAAATAACACAAATTATTCAATATTTTTATTATTTATATCGATTTAAGTAAAAAAAGCTTAGTAACAAAAAAGAATGTTAAACTAGAATAAGTAACTCTACAATGTTCATCTTTCGCCTACCTTTATCCCACTCTTAGTGGAGTCGGCACAACATGTTATAAATATAGTGTCACATGATTTGGCTACGTATTTTATGACCGGCCGCCGACCTAACGTCAACTTACCTTACTCTTATTTTACTGCTCGGTAAGAAAGAGATCGATCTATTCTACTCAACCGATACCACACGGTTGATCAACTTACCTTAGTCGCCTTTTATGATAGCTTGGTAACAAATAAGTGGTGGTCTTTTTTACTCAGTGGGACCACACGGCTAAATAACTCTACAATCTTATTAATTAAAATAGTATCAAATCAGTAAAAAATTAAATGAATAAAACAGAATTTTGTAATATAATGTCGGGATAGTAATAAATTATTATGAAACTGTTCAGGTGTTCTTTACAGTCAGAGCGTAAGGAGAGTAGGGGCACAAGGAGACCAATAGCTGTGATTGGATTAGGTTCGCCGGCGTTGACGAGTCCCCTGAGACTGTCCGCAGCCCAAAGCGATGCATTGACACGACGAGATCACAGCCACTGCAAAAAATGCCCTAATAAAAGTTATTAGCTACGTATATGTAAGTTTATAGCTGCTGTGTTTTTCTACCGTGATATTTTACGACAATCTTTTAAATCAGAGCTGTGATTGCCCAGCGGTAAGACCGTACGACCCTTTCGGGGTGGACACGGGTTCAAGACCAAAGGCGCCAATGAGTTTTTATGGAAAAAACTGCTGTGTCTATTTATCACACGCAGTGAGGCGAAGGCAAAAAATTGGGAGGAAACTTGAATATTATCAGAGAATTATGGGGATATGTGTAACCTACAAACCTACTAATCCGCATAGGATTAGCGTGGTGCGCCTGAGCTCCGGCTCCTCTTTCCAAAAAAATCGAGAGAAAAGAGCCTAGCAGTAGGATAGTAACATCCCGTTACTATAAAACTTTTATAGAAATTTCGTGATTATTAACTCGTATTGGCTCATGAATAAAAGTTCCGTATGGGCTTGAAACTAGTCGGCCTCATCCGATAAAATAAAACGTGAGTATAGCCGGTTTCTATACATGAAGTACGTATTAGCTCTGTAAATTTTAAACGTAAAATAAAAGGAGAGACAAATTAACAAAAATTACCTAGTAAGGCTCAATCACCCAGGTACTGTCTAAAATACGAGTAAGTGAGAGATAGTTTCTTCTGGTCCTCTTTGAAACGGGTCATTGAAGCTATTTAAAGAAATTATTAGCTGCAATTACGGAACTTGTAGTGCGTGATTGGAATCCAAGACGGCCGTAGGGCGAGGGTCGTCGACAAATTCTTACAAATTAATACTGGGCGCCGCCTCGCGACCGACCGCGATACGTGCGGAATTCTTTATTATTGTCTTAACACAATTTTGTGATACTCGTAATATTGACATTAGGTGATTTTCCTTTTAGGATACGTACAGGAAATACAATGAACTACCTTGAAAAAAGTTTATCAAAAAATTGTTATTGTTTATTTCTTAAACTATAAACCATTACAAAAGGTTAAATCCTACTAATATTATAAATACGACAGTTTGTGAAAATGGATATATGTTAGTTACTCTTTCACGGCGAACGGATCCATTGAACCAATATTGATGACATTTGGCACAATTATTTCTCGAACACTGGGGTAACATATAGGCTATAGAAATCCTATGGGTTAGACTTAATACGAAATAAGATAACGATGAAGGGAATAACCAAAACATTAAAATGATGGCCTATCTAGCCATGGCTAAAGAAGCTCTCTATCAGAACAGAGTTCTGACCACAGTTTGATATATATTTATTGTATCAGATACCTGCAATCAAATCTGCGACCTAGAGGCGGTAGAGGCGGTGGCACACCAACCAACCCGCCACCGTTGTCATCATTAATAAATTCCGTATAGCCTTGAACGAGAAGTTTGAATAGGTTTGGTAATTCACCTATTTATGCCGTGTGGTATCCGGCTGATTAGAATAGACGACCCTCATTTCTGACCGAGGTGTAGTAAAAGGCGCCTAATGTAAGTCGACCCGCCGTGTGGTGTTTAATTGAGTAAAATAGACCACCCTCATTTCTTACCGAGGTATCATAAAAAGCGACTAAGGTAAGTTGACGTCAGGCAGGCGTAAAATACGTAGTCAAATCATGTCACTGCATGTTTGTATCATGTGCCGACCCCACTTAGAGTGGGATAAGGGCAGGAGGCGGCGGTCGATGCATCTGGTGCTCCCGATGCATTATCCAGCGGAGGTAGGGGCCACTTTTAGAAAGGCCCCGACCCAGAGGTAACTCACTCTGGAGTACAGATTTGCTGCTGGCGGGGACGGGGATAATGTCTTCATAGGTACCCTATCCCCGCCACCAGCAGCGTGGTGGAGCACACAGGTTGTTTTAGTCTGTGCGAGTCCGACATAACCGTCGTCTGTCCCCGTCGGGCGGCGCTACCCATAAGGAGGACGATCATGATTTCACCTTGAATGCGTATATCTGATGTAAATACAAAAGCTTATAAATTTGAATTTAACGCATATATGGAAGATAGAGCATAGGGTTGTAAATAGTACGCTCTTGAAATTTTGAATTTACTAAGATGCATAGCGGCGTTTGTTGATAATACACAGCGGGGAATTCTTTCTCTAATCTGTTCGTATAATCTGCGACATCAGCGTTGCAGCTCGCTTTACACTCGTCGTGTGGAGAGCAATCGAGGCGCCAATAAAAAAGGCGATCGTCGCCCCGCGCCCGCGCCTTCCTGGGCACCGACTTATTTACAGAACACCCTGCCATCGCTATTTATTTTATTGACTGCCATTTGCTCTGACTTTTATCGCTGCCTATTTTCCGGATAAAAAACAGCAGGTAAAGATTATTGGCCATAACTGAACGGAGAAATTAACATGCTGTGATAAACTTCTTAACGACATGCGTCAAAATACAATAGCGTTATTATGAACATAATAATAGTTATTAGTTATATTATAATCTTCAATTACAATATAAGTATATATATATATATATATATATATATATATATATATATATATATATATATATATATATATATATATATATATATTCTGCATCACGGAAACGGCTCATACAATTTTCATGAAATTCAGCATGTAGGGGCTTTTGGGGGAGGAAAATCGACCTAGCTAGGTTTCATTTAAACAAAAAAACATTTATCCCTGTTTTCGGACACTGATGATGAAAGTGTTCAATTGAATGCGAATGATATTTGAGCTATCAGTTGTAAATCTGTGATAGTCCAATGGGTAGACCAAAAAAGTTCTTCAATTTAAAAAAAAATCATTAAAAAAAAGCCGGGATCGAGTCCCGTATAGGTTTAATGAATTATTAGTAATGTATTGAACCTAAAACAAGATAAAAAAATAAAGTGAGTAGAGTGAAGGATACATTTTTAAATTTACATTTGTTACAATTTTAATTTTTTGTACATGATTTTGAAAATGCAATAATCTGGAAGAAGAAAAATGATTATCATATATCTACATCGTTATTACGGTTTCTACACTGTGTGTACTAAAGCGCTAACAGTTTGGCGATATGTTGTAAATTATTAAGAAAACTGAATTTAAGCACATTCGTCTATACTATAAATCGAATTTAGAACCACCGGCTCGCAAAAGAACAAATCCATTTAAGTACGTTTCTAAATTTGATTTTAGTTATCATTCATTTTTCAATGGTTTTGATCGTATTGCACATCTAGAAAAATCTCTTCACTAAGATCACTTTGTACAATTCATCACATACAGGTGAACAAGTCGGCCACGAAGCCGGTACGGCCGGTAGCGATAGCAGCGGCAGACCCCATTCTCTACACATCATTGCATTGGTCGGCAGATTTATTTGCATGCGGGCCGCTGACCAGGATCCATTATTGCCATTACGGCTATATCAGATCAAGCGGGAAGAGTTATAGCCTCTTTGTTTTTCTAACTACAAAAAAGCCAACAAAAAACAATATTAGGAAAATAGAATACTGTGGGACGGGTTATGATTTCCGCAATAATTCTTTTTATTTGCTTTAGGGTATTTGGATGGCCGATGCCTATTATAATAATGGCCTTAGTTTATTGAGGGTCTCTGTTTGTATAAACTTAAGAATAACAATAAATTCGCTTCTAAAATTTTCTATAACTATATGGGTCAACGGTAAAATCGTATTCTCTCCAATTTGGCACATTCATCACTCCCAGTGTGAAGTCAAATGGTGCGAACTTCTGTAACTTGTGCCAGAGCAGAGGAAACTTTTCTTGGCGGACTATTTATTAGTTGCATTCAGATTTATGCCACGCGTTTGTACGCTATCGCCATGTAGTTCAATACCGATAATGAATGGGGCGGAAACTATAAATCTACTTAGTCGCAAAAGTTAGGCAATGAAGGAGAATCAAAGCAAAATAGCTATTGTTGACTATTAGCTCGTTTTTCCATAGTATTCATCCGTATTACGTAGCCGGTCTTCCGTGCCATTTGAACCAGCTTAGTGAGGTTTCCGCTTAAGCGTATTAATCTGAAATTAGGTCGCAGTTTAACACAGTAGTGTTAAGTAAGGGTCAGTGCACGCTTTTGTGACGGTGTAATTGTCACGCTATAAACGTTTGTGAGTTATTGATTAGTTAAAGCGTTAACACGTATTACTGATTAAACGTAATCACTTAAATGTACTAACTATTTAATAGTACTATCGCTAAATTATGTCGCTAGTAAGTATGTCCAGCCCGTTTAACAAGGCTTTATTCAAAGATATATAATGGAAGTTGTTAAAAATGCTTTGATCACCACCAAACTTTACAAGAATAGTCGCTGCGATATGTAGGTATAACTAACTATTGGTCATAATTAAAACAAAATTATATAAAGTATAGTTACTATTGTTACTACTAATCTATTGTTTACTCATTTTTTAATGATATTATTTACACGAATTTCTTGAATTATTACTTTTTGTTATGGAATTAGATACCAAAATCAAATAGAATTTACTATTAGAAAAGATCTTAATATTATACACATTATAAGTAAAAAAAGGGATGTTTTTCTATCCCACTGCTGAGCAAAGGTCTTACTGGTGGAGACAAGGGTTCGAGTTTAAAGCCCCTTCACGACTTAAAATCAAGATTTGTAGACTACACTAGGTTTTGTCCAAAAATTTGCAGGATCCATGACGAAATTTTACTTTACGCGACGCATAACGCGAATAATAAATTGGCACTATCAATTAGGCGAATAATTTTGGATATATAACTGATTCCTGCCTACCTGGGGTTCAAACCCGCAACTCTTTGTGAGTATGACATGATCTCATCGTTCAGCTATCACAGGTTCATTTACATTACATTTCTTATTGCATCTATCTTAATAAGTAACATTGGTAAATGTTTTCATGTCACGAAACGATGTGATTATGCAAGTGGACCTCAATAATGGTTAAAGATATTCTTGACCGTGTGGGGACAACTTTACTGAGCGACGCTTTATTGCTTGGCTATAAATGTCAATATAGAGATGAGAAATATTTTTATTCATCGATAACTTTTTACAATTACCTTCAGTTATAAATAAGGTTAGTAAATATTGAAGACAGCGATACGAATATTTTTTTTTCAAATGTTCATACACTGCAAAATGTACGATTTATAAATATTATATGTTACATTTATGTTGGTTTTTGGTTTTCTGGAAGTGGCACCAAACTGTAGAACTGCATACGATAATTGCATATAATTGTTGTGCTTATTTATATTTAGGTATGCAAAAAAAAATTCATTCGTTTAATATTCTAATGATTCATTAGATTTAAATTCACAAAAGCCCTGAATAGTAAACAATATTCACATTATATCTATTTTTGAGATCTTTAACAAGTTCAGAAATTCTATCTAAAAGTTCTATCTTAACTAATACTGTTTCGTTATATTTTTATATTTGATTTTTCATTTTTGCATAATTTATCGAAATTACGAAAAATAATTTGTCAATAATTTGTCTATTCTAATTATTATTCAAAATAATATTATTATATTATTTTATATTTTATATTTACACTTATAATTACAAACTTTTGTTATTCTTGTGATGGTAATAAATTATTAAAGTTGGCTTTAAACAGTTAAAGCTAAAATAGAAAAGGATGTAATAGAATAAAACAGAAAAGGTTTCAAAATTCCAGAGTTCCAGATTTCATCAAAATGTAAATATTACTTATTACGAGTATATATCCATATAGACGTTCGTGACAATAATATTTCTTTTAAATTGGTTTATTTAGAAATGACTCGATTAACTGGTTATTTTTTTAACTATATTATTGAAATTATATGCATCACATTGTGTGTTATCGATAATCGAATCAAATCGATATTGACGCGACACTAGTAGTCCACACATTGGCATAATGTGGACGCGACAAATCAGGCCGCGAGTTGCAATAGGGCGGCCTCACATCGACAGACCGCTGATTTATAGCTTAGTCCTTCTATCGCATCCGTGGATGTATATTCTTTACTAAAGAAATCATCCCTTTCGCAAAAAATTAAATTAGTCTCGAAATAGGAAGATAAGAAAGAAAAAGATATTGTATTGACTGGCCCGTTGGCGCAGTGGGTAGTAATCCTGCCTTCAGCTCCGCGGGTCACGGGTTCGATTCCCGCCGAGGGCCAACATTTTCTATCAATGAATTTGTTGGCCTTTGAGCCTGGGTGTATATTTGTATTTAAGTATGTATTTAAAAAATATATAAGTATATATTCACCAGTTGTCTGTTTACCATAACACAAGTATTAAGTTACTTACTTTGAGGACCGACGACCGTGTGTGTAAGTGTCCCATATAATTATTATTATTTATTATTATTCATTTATTTTTCTTAAACCTAACTTTTTATATTTTTAAATATTTCTAATTAAAAAAAAAATATAATAAAAAAACATTTATAAATATAAAAAATTGACGTGCGCCGGGAGCGGGGAAATATCCCGAGTTGCCGGTGGTTAGGGGTCCAGAGAGAGGAACTTCCTCACAATGCGCGCCGTTTCAAGCAATACTGCCTTCTGCATCCGACACTTGATCCAACTGTTAAGCGAAAGCCTCTGAAGATGTTGGTCGAGGCTCTTCGCAATCAGACCGTTAACCGACACAACAATAGGAACAATTATTGTTGAGTCAACATTCCACATGGCGGTTATCTCATAAGAAAGGTCTAAATATTTAGTTAATTTTTCTTTTTCGGCTTTTATGAGATTATCGTCATGCGGAATGGTGACATCAACAATAATTGCACGGCGCTCTAACCGGTCTACTAACACTATATCAGGTTTATTGGCAGCAATAAACCTATCAGTGATAATAGACCGATCCCAGTAGAGCATAGCACGACTATTTTCAAGAACTGACGCAGAGTCATACCTGTAATATGGTACCTCTTCATCCAACAGAGAATATTGAAGAGCAATTTGTTGATGTATTATCCTGGCTACTTGGTTATGTCTGTGCAAATAATTTGGAAATTATATGTCTGAGGGACTCCCCAGGACGATGACACGCTCGACATACGTCTACAGTGCCATCTTTCATAATGTATTTCCGGTAGTTCTTCGTCTTGATAACTTCGTCCATAATTGCACAGACAAAACCTTCAGTTTCCCCAAAGAGATCCCCGAATTGTAGCCAGGATACAGAGGCAATCTGGTCTATGTCTTGCCCCATTAAAGCCTTGTAGAATCTACCATGCAACTCCTTGCTCTTCCATATCTCGATGCGATCAGAGATACCAACTATTACAGGTTTGCGCCAATTCAGTTTGCCTAAGGCAAGCGGAGTAAAGCCCTTATCAACTGCGACGACATTCCTGTGCACATCACTGTCCATCTTGAGAAAATGATCTCTGAGGTTGTACACCTCACGATTGTGAAGGCTCTTGGCATTTAAAAAACCACGTCCCCCGCACCTCCGTGGGATATACAACCTCATAACAGATGAACGTGGGTGATGCATACGGTATGTCGTCAGCAGTTTTCGGACCCCTCGATCTAAGGAGTCCAGTTCTGTTTGAGTCCACCTTAGAATGCCAAAAGTATAGGTGAGGATAGGCATGACCCAGCCATTAAAAGCACGAACCTTGTTACCACCCGATAAAAGACTGTTAAGAACTTTTTTCAAGCGATAAAAGAATCGTTCTTTCACTGTTTGTTTCATGCTTCTATCCTCAATACCTAATGCCTCATACATTCCAAGGTACTTGTAGGTTTCGCCGTCACAGAGAGTTCTGAGAGTCAAAGCATCTGATACGGCTGCAGGTTCAGAGCTTACAATCCTACCTCGCTTTATATGAATGACCGCACACTTGTCTACACCAAACTCCATCCCTATGTCGCTACTAAAGCTCTGCGTGATCTTCAGTAGCTGCATAAGGTCTGGACGTTTTGGTGCATACAACTTGAGGTCATCCATATATAGCATTATTATTATTATTTATACTAAAAGTAAATTATTGATAAATGATGAATTTTAAGTTTTTCGTGCGTTATGAATAATATATTTATGAAGCACCATTTAATACTTTTATTATTGCTATATCAGAACTTATTTACCCAAAATTTTAATATAATGCATTTAAATTTTTTAATTGTATATTAATTATAATAATTTGGAAGTTATTGTTATCACTAACGTTATAATAAGTCATATTTTTTCGTGGCAGCGAAGAAAAACTACTTTTAAATTAAAAAATTATCAGGCTCAAATAACTAATCAACAACATCTCATAGCTAAACATACGTGTTTATGCCAATATATGTTTAAAAAGGTCAAACGATCGTTAAAATTAACTTCCCTTTACACAGGGCTGCTAATCGACTGTTAATGTCTAGCGACCGTGGTAAATCTCTAGTAATCCTGTATAAAACAAATATAGTTGAGAGGTAGATAAGGTGCGTCCGGCCGCGGGGCTAATGTGCCATTTGTATGATGATGCGAGCGGTCGTCCCTGGGGAGATCACTGCAACTAAATGTCCTGTAACTGTACCGCTAAATACTGGACGCATGGAGGTTTTTGTCTTTAGCCTTAAGTCATTTCAACTTTTGAAAAGATAACCTATTTTGTTTAGATGAGTGGTATAATTCGCATAAAATTAAATGAGACTGTAAGTAAAAGTAAGTAGCGGCCTGTTACTATCCCACTGCTGAGAATAGGCCTCTTCTCTCCGTTTTTGGAGAGAAGGTTTGGTGCTTAGACCTACCACGCTGCTCCAGTGCGAATTGATAGGTCACACATATCTCCAGAATTATATAGAGATATGCAGATGTTTACCTTTAACGAAAAGCGTGTGATAAATTGCAATTATCAATAAGACACATAAGTTTTAATAAAAAAACTCATTGGTGTCTGCCCGAATTTGAAACCGTGACCTCCTCGAAAGAGTCGCACGGTGTTACTGCTGAGTTAACACAGCTTGACTTAAATGAGACTGTATCTGTCTCTTTTTTATGGATAATTAAACGAAGATATGACGACGAAAAGTATACGACTTTCATTTTCCCTCTCATTATTTATTGTGACCCTTTCACTTAAAGGCCTATGCCACCCTTACTCTATACTGCGTCCATCATATTATCAGTCTTTTGACAGCTCACGCTCATTAAGTTTTGTATTGCTTACGTACAAATATCATACAAATAATATTTGTACTTTATGGATGGGTACCGCCCACTTAGTGATGTCACACATAATGGTTACTACGATTATGCCACAGATTAAAAATAATCGGTAGAAATCGATGTTACGAGTATTAAAAGACATTTAATAACATTATATAAAGTTTTACTTTCTTCTTAGTTAATACATGAATACAAATAAAACAATCAGGATATTTTAATTTATTTTATTAGCACGAGTCGTCGGAATGATAATCAACACTAGACTCCTCCGATGAGGAGTCTTCAGTAGCAGTTATTATTAGCTCTTGTGTAGATAATATATTATCAAACGCAATATCACGTTCCCAATCAGAGAATATTACTCTTTTAGTTCTTTCCACCACACTTGCCCAGTTCTCGGCCGTTACGTGGGTGCAAGCATTTTTTAGCAATTGCAACATTTTATTCGCTTTGAATGGGGGGCTTGTATTGCATCTCGCAGCATGCCCTTTTACTTGTGCCCATATAAGTTCTATTGCGTTGTACTGGCAGTGGTATGGAGGAATCCGAAGAACAGTATGGCCATATTCTGCTGCCATTTCATTGATTACATAGCGTTTTGCTCTCTTTTTGGTTTTTAATATTTTTATTAATTCAACTTTTAACATTGAGTCGTCCACATTTTCTCCATTGTCCCGAAGCCAATTAATTATTTCATGCTTTTTATTAGCCTGTGTTGGCATTTTGTCAATTTGACGGGAGTGGTAGGGCGCATTATCAATAAAAATTATTGATGGTTCTTCCAATGAAATGAGCATTTTTTTGAACCACTCTTCATACACATTTGCATTCATCTCTTCGTGGTAGTCATTTGATTTCTTCGATTTAAATGCCAACAGTGCGTCTTGTACAAATCCTTTTGCTGTACCTGCATGGCAAATGATTAGGCGCTCACCTTTTCCCATTGGTACTGAGGAAGTGGAATCAGCAGTATCATCAGTCCAGAAACGAGATAGTGTGTGGTTAGCGTTGAGCCATGTTTCATCCGTGAAAACAATATTTGCCCAATCTTGTATTTTCTTTGCCTCTCTTAAAAAATCACAACGTGCTATAGCTATATCTGTGCGTTCCATTAATAATTTTCTTTTATTTAACTTTTTATATGAAAAGCCAATTGTGTTCAAAACTTTGACCAAAGAAGATTTTTCACCATGAAATAGACCACTTCTTTTCAAAGAAACAATAAGTTTTCTCAAAGTTGGAATTTCTTTTCTCAAGTAGTAATCATATACATGACGACGAATAGCGTCAGCGTCAAAGTCATCAACAGCTGTCACCTTATGAGCCCAGCGCTTTCTTTTTGGTGTAGATGGTTTGTTTTGCTCCAAGCCGCTCCTGCCGTAGGCATCAGTAGTGATTTTAGTCACAGTTGATAGACTGATCCCCAACGCGGCTGCAACACGGTTTCGGACTTGCGTGATAGGTATAAGAGGTCCGCCATTTTGATTTTCTTGCTCAAAATACTCATGAAGTTTTAACACTAACTGTCTCGATTGTGCTTTCAACACACGTCCTTTCGGCATTTTCACGATCAATTAATATAAGTTTCACAAAAGTTATTCCGAGGAATAAAGCTACTTAACTCAAGGTGTAACGGATGCGAGAGAACACTCAGTGAACGTAAATGCGTGTGACTATCACGGGCGTTTCGTTGAGAGTGACAGATCACGTCAAAATGGCGGCCGAGCGGAAGGTCTGTTGATGTTGCCAGTTGATGTATAATATATTTTTTATGATTATAATAAATACACACGGATTAACATTTATTTTCAAAAAACTAAGGCAATATTAAATCAAAATGTTGATTTCTATATCTGTTATTAGTTTACGTAGGTTATCATTAATCGAATTACGTACCTAAGTAATTCGATTAACGATCGATGAATCGGAATGGTATCGCATACGAGAATCTTTAGGACATCACTAAATATGTAAATCGTCAATCTGTCAAAAGATGGTTAATATAATGGACAGTGTATAGTCTAATAACTCTATGATAATTCGATACTTTGTAACAGTACCTAGGACTTTGTATTATATTACTGTAGGATCCGAATGCTCCGAAGCTTAGTTACATTGTAAAAGAACCCGGATATTATCAGGTGCGACTTGTAAAATTTAACCTTATAGACGTTTAGTCTTGTATATTTTGCAGACAACTGCTGACCTATCTTTGATTTTATATAAATTGCAAACGTGATCCTAATTTAAATATGTTCAGAATATTTTCATCGACATTTAGAAAGAAAGATATCGGTAGTCAGTATTATTAATGAGAATTGAATATATTTACGTAAAATATACATGAAACCGATTAAAGGAAAGTTTACTGAAAAAAATAAACAAACACCGTCAACAAACAGTGTCCGAACTCAGGCAGACAGTGTAAACAGTAGACACAACATGTGGTGTTTGTGCTAAAAAATGAACGGTGGCTGTGGATTCATTTATATGGTAAACGACGGTTAGAATGGACAGGCACGCGCGTTCACAAGATTCAACTGGGCTATTAAAGACATGTTCTTATTGTTTCTGTAAAGGTCACAATCACGTGTGAAAAGATATTCTTAGGTTTCAACTGAATTGAAAAAAAAATCATAACTCAGTTCATATTGTGTAGGTCTCATTCAACTTGGCTATAAGAGGAACATATCTTTAATATTTAAATGAGATAATCTTGTATGTGTATATATATTTTCGGAATCTCGGAAACGGCTCCAACGATTATCCTGAAATTCAGCATGTAGGGGGTTTTAGGGGAGAAAAATCGATCTAGCTAGGTTTTATTTTAAAAAAAATGTTTTATCCCTGTTTTTGGTCATTAAAAAAGACTAAAATTTATATTGAATTGAATTTTTGCCACTAACGGCCAAGTCAGCGTAGCTTATTCGGGTAATTTTTTTTGGAGTTTCTTTTTTTTGAAAAAAATTACCGATCAAGGCTCGGTCACCCAGATATTAATACCTATATGATATTAAAGAAGGGTCGAGATAAATGATAGAGGTATAGATTAATTGAAAAATAAACGATACGACTTAGTTTTACTTATTCAGTTTTTCAGTTAAGTTCCTTTT
This sequence comes from Morpho achilles, assembly GCA_947086495.1. Lineage (NCBI taxonomy): Eukaryota > Metazoa > Arthropoda > Insecta > Lepidoptera > Nymphalidae > Morpho > Morpho achilles. The sequence continues at coordinate 10,700,163 of CAMTZB010000007.1, read as the reverse complement.
CGGTGAAGGAAAACATCGTGAGGAAAGCTGCATTTCTCCAGAGAATTCTGGAGATATGTGTAACCTACCAATCCGCATTGGAGCAGCGTGGTAAGTCTTAGAAAATACGTATAACAGAATAATTGTGAACAGTGTTTGTGCGGTCAGAGTTTTTAGTGTTTAGAAAATGCGTATCATGACTTTATTTAATCTTTCGGCCGTATGGTATACGGCTGAATAGAATAAGTACCACCCTCATTTCTTACCGAGGTGTCGTAAAAGGCGACTAAGGTAATTCGAACTGGCGTGTGGTATCAGGCTGAGTAGAATAGACCACCCTCTTTCTTACCGAGATTTTGTAAAGGCGACTAAGGTAAGTTGACGAAATCACATCACACCATAGTTAAAACAAGGTAAGTTTTGTCAGGCAGGCGCCAAAACATTTTTATCACATGATGTGCCGACCCCACTTAGAGTAGAATAAGGCCAGGAAGATGATGGATTTATTTAATCTTTGTTTTATATAAGGTTATATTTAATTTCGACAATAAAATGATACATTGTGAATTCATATTAAAAGCAAAGCATAATGAGAGAGTTCTGTTTTTATATGGAAATTATATAACACTACTCGTTAAATTGAGTGTTAAAATAATTAGCTGTTAAATGTGTTTTTGAAGTCACCGAATTAAATGCAACAATTTTTTATCCTTCATGCTAACATGGTATTTATATTTAAATTGTTTTTGAAGCGGTAGCGGAATGGTTAGGGTAACGAAATTGCGATCGAGAGGTCGTGGGTTCGAATCACGTTTATTATACTACCGACGTGAACCCAATCCTATCACAAGCATTTAGTTCAGCTGGAGGGGTTAACCTCTTAATTTTTGCGGTAAAAACTTGCGGTAAAAAGTACATGATTTGGCTGCGTTTTTACGACCGTCCGCCTGCCTGACGTCAACTTACCTTAGTCGTATTTTACGACACCTCGGTAAGAAAGAGGGTGATCTATTCTACTAAACCGGACACCACACGGTGGGTCAACTTACCTTAGTCACCTTTTAGGACACCTCGCTAAGAAATGAGGTTGGTCTGTATAATCTGAGTTTTATAACTATTATTTTATTTACGTTTGATTATAAACAAAGATCCATGTCTACTTATAAAATCTAAGGTCGGCGACGAGCTCATTATACGTGTAGGTACTGTATTAAAGGAGATGAAATTAATAAATCATTAAAGCGAAAGCAAGTGGTGCCGGGGGCTGTTGAAGATTTTTCACGCGGAATGAAGTGATAACCGCTAATGACACGCCTGAAACGGCAACTCATTCACTAACACTTGAACTTTATTAACATACCAAACGCATTACACACATATACATAATACGTATCACATAGACATTTTCGATGGTTAATAAGTATTTTTGACGTGACAACATCTTAAATTAGGTTGCGGCTTGGAGTCACTCATGAAAATTCAATTGGGCCCCCTCACGTCTGTTACAATGAGTCACCGAACGAAAGAGAGGCCCGCCGGAATGGCGAATGCCTTGCGTCTCTCTCCCACTCAAACATGATTGGTCCGCCGCGCGCGCAGCACTAGAGATTAGAGAATTGATTAGTGCATTCAATTCCTTGTTCCTATTGTGCAATTTAATAATATTCATATCAATAAAAATTCTACTGAGAAAAAGACGTTGTCACGTAAAATCTTTGCCGACGATGTTTTTGTAAAACCGACTTTACAGGCAACCGTTTTTTTAAATTTATATTTATAAATCTTTAAAACACCTTAACACAATAACAATATAAAATTAAAAAACAAAAAAAAACATCAAGCAACCAATACAAATAAAAAGGAATCCCGAAAGAATTCTATTTCATTGTTTAGCCAGATGCGTACCACATCGCGGTTTTTAAACACAGTGTATTTAATTTTACATCTATCCCTATTTCTGAAAGAAGACAGAAGTCTTCTCTCAGACCACTCCCATGAAAGAAACACATGTACTCGTAGCACACACTGTCTTCCATTCCCAAGGTTAGTACCTTAATACTTGTTTTATTTATTTATGTACGTTAGAATATTATTAATAAAAAAAAAGTGTACAAACTTCAACCTATCCCTAGTACCAGGGTGGCTGGGCCTTTCTCGGTATTTTTTTTTAAAGATATAAAAAAAAATATTGGTGGGGCTCGATCCTAGGTATTTTCACGTTTCTAGACCGCCCGTTTCCCAAATGAGCTACCATGACTACATGACATTTGACAGAAAAAATTATCTTCTCTATTCATCTTTATTCTATTTTTGAGTGCCCTAAAACAGGGATAAAGCGATATTTTTTTTAATAAAACCTGACTAGATCGAGTTTTCTCCCCCAAAACCCTCTGCATGCTGAATTTCACGAAAATCGATGGAGCCGGTTCCGAGATTCCGTATATACGTACAAGATTAACTCATTGAAATATTAAAGATAATAGAAATCTTTTATACCTATTTTTGTACTTACTAATAATACTTGTATTATGTGTGACAGACTATACATAATATTATTTAAATACAAAAAAAACAGTCAGACTCGGAGAACCAAGAAATTGCTGTAAGAAAATGATAGCCCTCGGCGGGAATTGACTCCGCGATCTGAATGCTGAGCAAATGCCACCTACTCCAACAGGCCAGTCAAACAATGAAAACAAGTAAGTGCACCAATTTTATAAGACATATTTTTGGCAACAGATACGTACACAAAAGTTGGCCATATCTATAATATCATAAAATGTTATGCACTTGATGATGTCATTATGCTCCTGCACTTATCCCACTCTAAGTGAAGTCGGCACAACATGCTATAAACATGTTGTCACATGATTTGGCTACGTATTGTACAACCGGTCGCTTGCCTGACGTTAACTTACCTTAGTCGTATTTTACGACACCTCGGTAAGAGATGGGGGCGGTCTGCTCTACTCAGCCGGATACCACACGGCATAAAATGTTATGATTAACTTAATACTTATAAAATGAACATTGACTTCTCTAATGTATAATGCTCTTCATTCTCTAATGTATAATGCTACTACTAAAAAGAGAGATGAATAGATAAAGTCTCATTTACTTTCTCTTCTATCTATTGCAATAGGCACATTTAGACTGGCTTCCTTACTGTAGTATATAAACTAAATGACTAAATTTCATACATTAATTAAGTATACACAGTACTTTTGGGATCATAGACAAGAGAGTTCGATGCGTATTTCGCTCCCCGCTACGCTGAAGTGCGAGTGCTGAGTCAGCAGCGTGCGATCGATACTCATCTCCGCCTACTGAACGGCCTTTTGTTCTTGCAAATTACTTGCCAGTTTTACCTTACACCCCACTTGATTTTCTGAGGTTTAATTATGTGTGTTTCTTTCCTGAAATAAACTTATTTAGATTCCAACCAAATACTGTACTACTAATTTCACATTGTTCATATTAGAATAATACCTCAGAAACTTTTAATAAATATTGAACTAGAAAGACTGAAGAAAGATTAGTTGTAACCTTAGATTTAAAACTTCAATGTAGCACACACGACATCTTTTGTAGCGTAACTCAATTTACTTATTATAAATAAACCGTGTGGTAACCGGCTGAGTAGAATAGACCACCCTCATTTCTTACCGAGGTGTCGTGAAAGGCGATTAAGGTACGTTGACGTCAAGCAGGCGGTCGGTCGTAAAATACGAAGCCATATTATGTGATAACATGTTTATAATATGTTGTGTTAATGATAGGAGGATAATAAGCTCTATTTATAGTATTTATTTTATATATTATAGATAGGTATATATGCATAACATATATAAGTCTATTAAACACAAAAATATTGAATTTATAAAACGATTATGTTCTTTAACATTTTAAATATTACTTATAGATAACGTACAGGCGTCATCCATATTATAGATGCAAAAGTCTGTCTATTTGTTATGCTGTCTCGGCTTATCCGCTGGACCTATATGAATTAAATAAAAAAAAAGCTTATACAAATATAACTTATTATAAAAATCTAGTTTTTCTTTGGGGAACAGGAAAGAAAACATATATTGCATTATTTCTGATAGTGAAACGAAGTTACTTAAGCGCTAAGTTTGGGGTATTTAGGAGTATTTAAAGGACAAACATTCGCCGTGTGGTATCCGGCTGAATAGAATAGTACCACCCTCTTTTCTTACCGAGGTGTCGTAAAAGGCGACTAAGGTAAGTCGACCCGCCGTGTGGTATCCGGCTGAGTAGAATAGACCACCCTCATTTCTTACCGGGGTGTCGTAAAAGGCGACTAAGGTAAGTTGACCCACCGTGTGGTATCCGGTTGAGTAAAATAGACCACCCTCTTTCTTACCGAAGAGTCGTAAAATACGACTAAGGTATGTTGACGTCAGGCAGGCGGCCGGTCGTAAAATACGTAGCCAAATCATATGACAATATGTTTGTAACATGTTGTGCCGACCCCACTTAGAGTGGGTGGGATAAGGGCAGGAGGATGATGATTAAAGGACAAACATATTTAACATTGTGAGTATAATATGTATGAAATCAGTTTTCATTCGACTGTTTCTTATTTACTTCTAAAGGTTTCAACAAATACACTAATAATATAGTTCGAATGTTTATTTAAAATGATAAAAGATAGAGCTATAATAAATGAGCCGCTCGTTGGTTTTACCCAATATGTGCGATATACTAATCCTTAATTTAAGTACCGTAATATAAGAGATTTCAATTTCTTTTGTTTATATTAAAAATCTATTTTACGCAAATATTTATTTTATATATTTTTTTTTGCTTATTGTCTGCGCCTTATTCATAACTAAGAATATTCGTCTGTGGATTTTATACCTAAATGTCAAAATACTGTGATGGATTTGATTGTTTGTTTGTGGAAAACTAGTTAGAAAGTAATAATATGTCATTAAAATTAAGATTATAAATAAATTTTATACTGAATCAATATATATTTTACATCAGTTCGTAACTTTTCTAAGCCACAGTGGCACTGTTCATGTGTTATAGTTGTTAGCCTTGAAGTAGATGTCATAAAAATGAGTGTTGTTTATTTAACATTTTAGTGATATTAGTCGTAATTTCATTATTATATGGCTCTGACGTTTGACTTATGGTTTGCGACAAATTGGAAGAGGCATGTTTTATCCACGCATTCGGGAGAAAGGAGCAAGTTTCGTAGTTGTCAGCTGGACTTGCCTAGCTGTGTTGTGTGCAGCAACTACGGCACCCTGTGACAAAACCCGTCGGGTATTTACTGACCCAAGTGGGATTATTACGGATGGACCCAGTAACTCAAATTATACACAAGTTAGTGGCAACTTAAACCAGTTTCTTTGAAACCAAATTTTGTAGAAATAACCAACAAATCTTTTTTAGGACTCACATTGTGAATGGCTTATTAAGGCAGCAAATAAGAGTCAGTACATAACTTTAAGTTTTATCCGAATGGGCACAGAATGTTCATATGATTATGTTTTTGTATACGATGGTGATTCTTTTGATGCACCATTGTTAGGAAGTTTTAGTGGAAAAACTGAGCCACAAAATGTTACGGCGTCTAGTGGATATGTATGTATAACTTAAATATCATCATTATTCATCATTCTCCTATCCTTATTCCACTCTAATTGGGGTCGGCACAACATGTTGTAAACATGCTGTCACATGATTTGGCTGCGTTTTTACGACCGGCCGCCTGCCTGACGTCAACTTACCATAGTCGTATTTTACAACGCCTCCATAAGAAAGAGGGTGGTCTATTGTACTTAACCGGATTCCACACGGTGGGTCAACTTACCTTAGTCGCCTTCTACGACATCTCGGTAAAAAATGAGGTTGGTCTATTCTACTAAGCCGGATACCATACGGCGGGTCGACTTACCTTAGTCGCCTTTTACGACACCTCAGTAAGAAATGAGGGTGGTACTATTCTATTCAGCCAGATACCACACAGCATGTATAACTTAAATATAATTTGTTATTAATACTTCAATAATACCAACAAGCCTAATGCCTAAAGTACCTTCTTTTTTACTTTTGTTTAATATAGGAATATTTTAAAAATATCTTTTCATTACCATCTGTTTGTTTAATATTTTTATTTTAAACGTGAATCAATTTTCAGATGCTCATTTTACTATATAGTGATACAAATTATGTGCTAGATGGGTTTAGAGCAACATATGCTATACACAATTGTCCAAATAACTGTACTGGACGTGGGCTGTGCATGTCAAATAAATGTTTTTGTGGTGGTACTTGGGGAGGGTCTGATTGTAGTGTAAAACTATGCCCTAGTGGATGTTCTGGAAATGGACAGTGTGTGGGTGACAGGTGCTTATGTAAAAAGGGGTAAGTTAGTATATATTTCTATTATTATTACAGAAAGGATAATTTTATATCATTTTCTTACTTCATTTGGTCGTCACCAACTATAAAAGTATATGGTCAGTGGTAATAATTCACTTTCCCACTTCTGTAACTGTCTGTCACTGTCGTTTTTACTGTCGTTAGATTAAGTTTTAGTTTTAAGTAAAAATGGTCGCCATTGAAAACCAGCGTTGAGGTACTCCTCAACTTAAGCTGAATGGTGTTCCAATCTGTAATGTCACATTTCTGTATATCTCTCTTAATTTTATTTTATATTATAATACTTCTTCTTTCTATTAATTTACTGTTATTCTCCTCTTTTCATTAGGTTCCAAAAAAGTTTGTGGTGATTATATCTATCTTTTAAGGTGTTAAAGATAGACATAATTCTAAGTTCATCATTAGATAGATTCTATATTAATTCTAAGTTTGTTAAAAATATACTTACTATGATTGAACTATAAATATGTTTTACATGGATGCCTTAAAATCCTTATTTTGCACTAAATTATTATAAGATTTAATTAAAAAAAGACTGTACCAATTTGCTGTTTATTCTATAAAAAAATCATTAAAAAACAGGCTATATTCCTAGTCTTTATTGAATACATAAGAGGAGCTTAAATTTTATACATTATATCTAGTGACAGAATTTTTTTGTATCTAATATTATTATTTTTCTTCAGATATTCGGGAGAATCATGTTCTTTAAAAACCAATGACAAAGAGGGAAATAGCTGGCATTGGCTCTCTCATACAGAAAGTGGAATGACAAAAAGGGCTGCCCACTCTGCTATATATATCAATCAAACTAATTCCCTATATGTATTTGGAGGATATGATCTAAATAGGGTTCTTGGTTTATTGGAAATTTATAAGTAAGTATACATTAATTTTACTGGTTCTCTTCAATTGATTTATTTTTTGTACAAAGTAAAAAGTAAGACAATGTAAAATCATCCAAGAGTACTTGCTTTATATACTGATCATAAAGCAGTGTTTATTTTACACAAGGATTGCCGCTTTGGCTTCGTGATAAGCTGAGCTATATGAGTAATTTAGCTCTTCTGTTTTCCTTATGCACGATTGGATTATGTAGAGGTATTCCAAGTATAGCTCTTTCTATCGCCTGTGTAAAGATTTATGAGCTATAATCTCGTATTGACTAAGTTCGTATCCATAAGTCATCTCTTAAAATACACACAAGATTATTCTTTAAGTAGTGGGATATCTTGGTCAAAAATATCTCGCGTAGCTTTCCGCGAACGCTGCCCGTCACAGGTAGATTTGGTGACTAGTATACTCGTCGACCGGGTGAAGTGGAACATTTAAGTAAGACATTATTTTCGTCTTTCGCGTGTTTGGACACTGCTGAGTAGTAATTAACACAATGCTCCGTAGCCTTTATAGTGTCATGGGAAGGCTCTGCCATAACTCCTTTAAACAAAGTCTAATAAAAATCTATTATTGACCTTTTTTAAGTTAGATATAGTTTAAATTGATATAGAAAATACAGTCTTATACAATTATTAAATAACTTACTAACATTACTGATAAGTGAGAAGCATGCATTTAGTAGACAGGTAAAATCATCTACTAAGCGGAATAATGACGTCAAAGTGGTCACATCACAAAAAGATCCAACTGATACATCAAAGAGTACATGAATTATATTGTTTATTATTCATAACATATATACACGAGTGAATATAGCCTTGAATTTAATTCTGTGAGCATTTGGTGACTGTGATTATAAAATAGAACAGAAATTTTATTTACATATATTTTATATAAAAAATGTATAGAGTCAGATATTACGATTGACCATTATATCCAATAGAAAGGGATAACATGGTCTGAGTTACTGATACTCCGATAGTTAGTATTCTAACTTTGTCGATTAATATCAAAAAAACAATATTAAAAAAATTGGAAAGAAATACGTTATAAGCCCATCCTACCTTTAGCTAAATTTCTGAAGTGAGAAAACTCTTCACTCTACATGCAATGTTCAGCAATACAGAAGTTTGAAATCTACCATTGATTAGCCGTGTGCATCCGGCTGAGTAGAATAGACCCTCATTTCTTACCGAGGTGTCGTAAAATGCGACTAAGGTAAGTTAACACACCATGTGATATTCTGTTTAGTATAATAAACCACCCTCTTTCTTAACGAGGTATCGTAAAATACGACTAAGGTAAGTTGACGTCAGGCAGTCGGCCGGTCGTAAAAACGCAGCCAAATCATGTGGCAGCATGTTTATAACATGTTGTGCCAACCCCACTTAGAGTGGGATAAGTGCAGGAGAAATATATACATTGATCAAACATTAAATAAAAGCATATTCAATTGTTGGTCAAACCTTTTAAGTATTAGATCATTAAAACCATCAACAATTCTGCAAATAATTATTGTAAGCCAATGAAGCTTTCCTTTGTCTAAGTCAAAATATCTGTTTTCTGTTAAATTTTGGTGAATAGATTAATCGAAATATTTCACCTGATAAATAGTAGGTAATTCTTATAGCCTATCGTAATAAATGTATTTCTTAAAAGTGGTTACTTATTACTTTAGTTGATTTCCTTATATTTTTTCCTTTAGTTTTTCTACTAGTCAATGGTATGACGAAAACGGAAAAGTGCTCCGTCGCTATCCTACAAATGAAGAGATAGATAAATCTTTATTAACACTGTTCACCAAGGTGAGTAAGCTAAGTGTGATTAGTATTAGGTATTAACCAAAATCGTTTATAACGTTAGTTAAAAAATTTAACAAACATTTTTGTTCCAAGACCTGGTATTCAAAAATAAAATTTACACAATAATGTTTATAGCTTATAAGATCGTTGTTTATTTATTTATTATGACAAGCCAATAGCATTTTACACATACTTATTAATAGACTTTTTCATAGGACAAGTTCTAGGTAAAACACTTTTTAAGGCGAGTACAGCGTTATCGTAGGTAGTAAGGTACAAAAATCATTTATATTACTAAAAGGAGACAAATTAAATTATATTTACAATAAATTTTGATAAAAACTAGACAATCATATAAACTTCTAAATGCTGTACAACCTATTTGATTCCATATATATTCTAATTCAATATTAACATTTTGATATCATTATAAAAAAGCGATTCATAAATAAAACATACCTATATAATTTTCAGAGACATTTGCCTGTATTTTATATCGTACCTAATGACAGTTTTTATTTAAATACTATAAGAATAATATAGTTATAAATAATTGATTAATATATTTAATTCCACAGGGAAATATCGATGGTAGCTGGCAAATAGGCAATCGGAGTTCACTATTTAATTTGCTTCTGACATCATTCTCACACCATGACAAAACAACTTTACCACTCATGTATTCACACACATCCACGCCTTACTCAGAGAGCTATTTACAATTCACCGATAGGCCCGAATTTCTCAGTTCGAATCTAAAATCTAATAACACTAAGCCAGAACCAAGATATGGACACTCAGCGTGCGCTTTTAATAAGGGCTTTATGCTGTATGGTGGGAAGCTTTCTGATGGAAGTCTATCTTCAGAACTGTGGTTTTATAACGCGATAACCAAACTATGGACATTAAGAGCTGCTAATTCCTCGTTTAATCCACCCGGACTGACACGCCATACACTAACAGCCGTTAAGGATGAATTGTATTTATTTGGTGGAAGTACGGTAGACGGTGAATTTTCCTCAAGGTAATTGTATCCTGTATCTTGAAAGGCATATTGGCTAATAATCTATTACGACAAAAATCAAGCAAAGAAATCGAAATTGTAATAATAATTTATATTGAAATAGACTGTGTGAAAATCAGTTCTGTTCCCGATTTTTGAATAAGATCTACCTAATAGGTTGAACCAGTGACAACGATGATGCAGTAGATTAATAATGTGTGAAATTTCCATATATTTCCAGAGATATGGAAAGTCGTTGCCTATACACGTGATCTGTTTCTAAGCCGTTCCTTGTAGTGCAATTTTGTATTTCCTGAAAATATAATGAATCAATAATCTTAAAAACAGCAATGTTGATACTAAACGCACGTACCATGTTTTAGCTTGTATAAAATAAAATTGGGTGAAGCTAATACTGAGACCTGGGAAAAAGTTCAAGTGCGGGGTGGAAAAGAGTTGGATGTGCGAGTTGTGGCACACACAGCTGTTTATCATCAACATTCTAACTCGATTTTAGTCTATGGAGGGGTGGTTGCAAGCGTTGCCAGGTAACAAAAAAAAAGTGAAATAAAAAAAGCTGCCTGTTTATTAGTCCTATCTTGTATTTTCTAACTTCTTTACCTTACGTATCAATAATGATTAATGAGCAAAATCTTTTTTTTTCGAATTTAAATCGATTAAATCCAATTGATTTAATAAATGTTTAACACTATTTTTAATTTAAAACCTTTCCTTATAAATTACTTAATTATAATTTTGTTATAAAAAAAAAGAAAACTTATGTTGTGACCGTTATTATTAACCTATTTGATTGAATTTAAGGAATTTATTATTATTATAAACTATTATGCTCATGAAATATTAAGACTCATCTAGTTTGTTAATTTTTTAAGGTTTTCAAAGCTCTCCGATAGAATGTTCGCGTTTGACCTAGCCTACAGACATTGGAGCGAAATTCACTATCCTCGAGCCCATTTACGTGATACTTACGTTCCGCGCGAGCGAGCTTTCCACACTGCAACTATCATCGGTAAATATAATGCTGATTAATTATCTATACTAATATTATAAAGGAATAATTTGTATGTATGTTTGTAACGTTGTCATACAAAAACTAATGGACCGATTACAAAAATTGTTTCACCATTGTTAAGCTGCATCTTTACTGAGCAACATAGGCTATATTACATTTAAAAAAAGGGATCAGTAATAAATATGTAATAAGGTGTAAAAAATTAGTCATAAAAATCTGTCATCGCATGCGCTGCAGAAACTAGTATTTGACCAAGATTAAAAGTTTATAGTTTAATGTTTAATGTTATGTATTATTCAAGGTAACTATTTGGTGGTGTTTGGTGGCTATTCACACAGGCACAACCGGGAAGAAATTTGTTATGATGGCCAGATGTACCTTTATCATCTCGGATGCCACTCTTGGATACCATTGGATGTTTTGGGGAAAAATCGAAAATATTATCCGAAAAAGCAAGGTGTTTTTGCCCATGCTGCCGATTTAAGACCACCTTCCACTTTGCTTATAGCTGGTGGATATCATGGAAACGTAAATGGTGAGGACTATTTTCAATCCTAAAATTGTTATTTCAATAAAAGCTAAAAAGAGAATATTAACTAAATATTGACAAGTAAATTAGTGTAAAAGTAATTTTAAAAACTACTTAAAACTTATGTTATCACAACAAAAATTGACTTGTATTCTATTGATTTTGCCCCAAAAATTTTTAGCATTTTGAAATATTTTATAGAAATGAGTCTTTTTGCTTGATATCAACGGGCTGTTTTCTTCTTTTTCAAAAACAAAATTTTATTAATGATGTTTCAGGTGACTTGTTAGCGTACGTCGTTCCAAGTTGGCATGCTGGTATCACGAATAAAGACCCAGAGTCGGCTTGTCCTAAACATCGGACACAGCCTGAATGTCTCGCTGACCCTGAGTGTGGATGGTGTTCTGCTGATGATGTATGTACAGCTCTATAACTTACGAGATTATTCAATTAACTTGAGGTCAGTGCTTAAATTCTTCTAGTAATGTCATAAAGTTGAGGGTGTGCGTGTCTCTTTGTACGAATTTTTGTATGAATTTTTGCGTTATAATGGCATGTAGACAAAACTTCGTAAATACAATCGGTTTCTTTTTATTCCCATAAAATCCTTGGTCCAAAAAACCAACACAAGTAGATTTTCCTCGTTAACAAAATCGATGTAGGTAACCATCTTAATTATTCCACAACCATATTCAGCTGTTAAAACACTTAGCACAACTCGTAAATAAATAAATGAACTATGGTAAAAAAAATTATACATGTATTTATGCTTCGTGTTAATATTAGCGTAACGGATGAAGTAGTTAAGGCAGCGCAGGGTTGGGTACTTATTACTCTTTATTAATCGGACATACGATCGTAGAATATCGGTTCTACCACAACTATGCCTCGAAAATCATTTAAGGACATTGAACGACGATTAGTTAAGAAAAAGTATAATAATGATTAATTAAAACAATTTAAAATTATAGAAGTATTTTTACATAATGTTTTTCAAATAGGTCAAAGTGTCCCGGCGCTATTCAGTGTAGTTTCGCTCAAACACCTGTGCTAAATTTACGTATATCCATATCTCAGTTAATGGAGAGCTGGTCGCATTATCATTGAGGCGCAAATTTTATCCTGCAACATCATAGAAATTTTAATATTTATATTTATCAAATAATAAATGTTTTTGACTTTCACTTCAATACAGGTTTATTATTGAAAAAATTACATATAAATTATTTTCAGATATTTTTTGCACTTTTACAGATATGCTATGGAAGAACGATTGGATCAAACTGCACTACAAATTTACAATCGATTAGATGTGGTGGCATTTGTCCCGCGCTTGGAGATTGTCATTCGTGTCTCATTCACGGACCTCCACTAGGAAAAAATAGTTCACGAACACCATTACATTCGGTCAGCACAAAGTTAGGTTTATACCAGTGTAGCTGGTGTGTCCAAAACGCTCGATGTCATCTTAAAGACGGTAATAACCTTATTGTGTTTCAATTTCTCTTTGCTTTTTTATAATTTCTCTTATAACCTAGAATGAATTTATAAAACAAAATCTAAACTTATTTTTTGCAATATAATATAGGAGTACTATTAACGTTAAACTTATTGCTATTAAATTTACAATAATCCCAGTGTATTCGTTTGTCTCCAAAAAAAATTTTTTTTTAATTGAAATAAATTGTAGTGACATGATAAATAAAGTAATATCATTATATTTGCATTGAATATGATCTAAACTTTTGAATTATTTGAGGAAGTTTATTTTTTTATTTTAGATAGTTATGGCGTATGTGGCGAAGATACGCCATCCGAGAATCCTGGTTGGTGGGGTATAACTGGTACCGAGGTTACAATACCAGATGAATGTAAAATTTTAGATAAACGACCAGGACTTACTTTTCTACGATATCAGCAACCTGCTGATTGGAATCATCCAGATGGCGTTTCAGTAGTTAATGCAACGACTGTAGATTGGGGCACTGGCGGAGGCAGCAATCATATATTCAGTGGTGCAAGTGAAGCTAGGCTCAGAGGCTGGTTACATATACCTCAGTACTGGAATGGGACAGGCGAAGTTTTGCACATTTGTGCTGGATATTCCAACTTATCCCTAAGTCTAGGAGAGGGAACAGAGCCCATTGCAAATGTAACTGCGCAGCCATCTTCTTGTAGGCCAGTAGACTGGCCTGTATTACTTCCAGGTCGTCTTGCAGTAGATATGCATGCTAACGATTCTCTACACACAGGTCTATATCCATCTCATCATCATGCCAAAATGGAGCTTCTTCACAACAAATCTCAAGAAAGTATTAAGGTGAGTCGAGCATAATGCTACAACTAAAACCTCAATATTATTATAGTATACAACTAAAACATAGTTGTAGCATCCTTTAATTTGTGAAAAATATGGAGTTCACATAATAAAGTGTTTTCCTCTCTTACAGGTATTTACATTTGAATTTCTAGAACCGTATTCAGACGGCCAGTGTTCGAACTATGACAATTGTTTGTTGTGTCTATCGGATGCAGCATGCGGTTGGTGTGAGTTGTCGAATCGATGTGAACAGAGGAATATTGATGAGAAGACTACTTGTGCAGTCGACGGTGAATGGAGGTATCTTACATTGCAACCAGCAGCTTGCCCCAATTGCTCTAACTATATTAGTTGTGAGCGTTGTGTATCTGGGAACTATTGCGAATGGTGGGCGGACGAAGCGAGATGCGCCCGTCGTGGCCGTGCCAGTGGAGCCATCGTCGATTCCACCGAGTGTCCCGCTCCTTGTCGTATGCGTTTAGACTGTGAACATTGCCTTGATGAACGCGGCCGATGCGTTTGGTGCGAAGCAACGAGGCAGTGCTTTAGTTTCAGTGTCTACACTAGCGAGTATCAGTTTGGCCTATGTCGAGAGTGGCTTGACCGCGCATCCACACCTGCCGACGAAGTTACTAGAAAATCTGGACAATGTAAATCCTGTCAATCGCAAACGCAGTGTTCGACTTGTTTGCGTAGTATGGGCTGTGGCTGGTGCCATTCTCATGAAAATCCAATTAATGGGATGTGCACTGAGGGAGATTTCACGAGGTCTCATGTGGACTGCGCTACGCTTTTAAACGTAAGTTCTATTGATGCGGGTTGGGCGTATGCTCAATGTCCTGATGTTGATGAGTGTGGACTTGGTCTTCACGATTGTCACGAGCATGCTGTTTGTAACAACACGCACGGTTCATATACTTGCAAGTGTAAGCAGGGGTATATAGGAGATGGTAAAAAAAGTTGTATGCGGACTTGTTACAATAATTGTATACATGGATACTGTTTGGGTGCACCACAGTATAAATGTCATTGTGATTTGGGTTGGACTGGAGCGGACTGCTCAATAAATTGCGGTTGTCATAACCATTCAACGTGTAGAACTGGCGTCGGTAGATGTGACGAGTGTCAGGACTGGACCGAGGGAGAGTTTTGTGAGTCTTGTAAGCCCGGCAGTCATGGTAATGCTACTACAGGGCAAGGATGTCGACGGTGCGATTGTAACGATCACGGGGATGAAACCCGAGGTGTTTGTGACGTTGCGACGGGTGAATGCATATGTAAAGATAACACAGAAGGACAAAATTGTGAACGTTGTAAACCTAAATTTTATGGTGACCCTCGTCATGGTGGAAGATGTTACTATCAATGTGAACCTAGAGGAATGTTAAACGCGTCACAAACTGAAGGTATTGGTTCATATAAAACCGATCCCGACATTAAAAGTATAGGCCCAGCAAAAGAGTGTTTATGGATCATTTCATCTGGTGATATTAAAGACGCTATTATACAATTCACTGTGAATTCTTCTACTTTTAACGTTCCTTGCGACGAAAATGCTGTTTATGTATATGATGGGTTAGGTGGTGTCCCAGATTTGACTAACAATCAACAAAGTCAACTTTTAGGTGTTTTTTGTAATGGTGCTTCTTCAGGTATCGTGGAAGCGAGAAGTGGGAACTTGACTGTTCATTACAAACAAAGTCAACCCGAACAAGGCTTTGAAGGAGTTTACAACGTTTTAGCTTGTGAAGGTTACTGCTCTTGGCCCAGGGTATGCAATAAAAGGCATTGTATATGTAGAGAGGGTTATGGTGGATTTAACTGTGATGTGGAAATCTGTAGAAATAATTGCAGTATGCATCTTAAAGGTGGAATATGCGATACAAGTTATGGTCGATGTCTTTGTAATGATGGTTTTGGGGGAGATGACTGTTCTCTGAAACTTGATAAAACACAACTTGTTTTCACGGAGCTATTCAATTCAGATTTTTTATCTGATGATCTCGATCATTTGAGAAAGACTTTGCCGAGATTCGGACATAGCTTAGTCGCAGATAGACGAGGTTTATGGATGTTTGGAGGGTACTCACTCTCTCATGGACCTTTAAACGATATAAGATATTATGACACGAAAAATAATACATGGATGCCAGTTACCGTAGACGCTACTCCAGATCCCAAAATGCCTGAAGGGCGATACTTTCATGCTGCAGAAATATATCATTCCAAACAAAATATATATATCTACGGCGGCTTAGGTTTACAAGAAAAAAGTGGCCAAAACAAAACATTAAATGATTTTTGGCAGTTTAGTTTAAAGGAAAAACGATGGAACTTAATTAGAAATAAAGGAGAATCACCACCACGTCTTGCCGGGCATACATTGACGTTACAAAAATTCCAAGATTATGAAAGTTTAGTCCTTATTGGAGGATTCTCATTAGAAGAAGGTTACATGACAGACGTTTGGGAATTTGACTTGGACAACGACAAGTGGGTTAAATTAACTTGTGAGGGTTCCAAACCAGTAGGTATCATTGGTCATAGTACAGTATATCATGTACCTTCACAAAGTCTCTACGTATTTGGAGGAATATTGTACATATATAATGGAACAATAATATCAAACAAATTATTTTCATTCCACTATCCTACTAAAACTTGGAGTGAGTTACCGGTTTTTCCAAGTCTGAATAGTGCTCACGATAGTTTACCTCGGGCAACATATTTACATTCAGCAGTTACAACAAATGAATATATGATAATATTTGGCGGACGAACAGTTCCCGACAAAAGGTCTAATTCTCTTATAGCATATATTTACAGCTGCAATCAATGGGTCAAGCTTACTAAAGGTATGCATCACTATCAGATTTATTTTAAATAAACGTTAATAAATATTGACAATAATAGAAGATGATTTTTTTAGGTGCAAGTGTGCTGGATCATCCTCCACCTCGGACAATAGCTCATGCTATGGCAATAGATATGGAATCTGAGAACGACTGGAATATTTATATAGTTGGGGGTTGGACGGGCAGTGCAAACTGTCAGGTGACACGCATTACTTTGCCTGATGATTTGTGCTCATTATGGAGTGCTAGCAAAATTGAATGTAGAAGTCATATGGGTTGTAGTTTCTGTAGTACTGGTGATTACACTAAATGTTATTCAGTTGATAATCCGGGATGCGAGGGAAGTGATAGAATATCAACAAATGCCGGTGCAGCTTGTGATGCAGACTTAGTAGCGAGGCGTCCGTGTGAGAACTTTACAACGTGCACTTCGTGTTTAGCTGCTTGGCCATTGTATCCTGAAGAAAAACCAGTGTGTCGCTGGTGTGAAACTTGTGCTGCAGGAATTGGTGAGTAAAATGAAAGTTGAAGAATTAGTTTATTTTTATGTGATAACATATTATTCATAGCAGTAGAATATTGTAAAGAACAATTATCAGCCACTTCAAGGCATCTTATTTTACTTAGTGATTGTTGAAAAAGTTAAAATAATAAATGATTATGCACGATTTGTGATTAAAAAGTTATATTTCAAGTGCAAACAAGACATCAAATAGTCATTTATAATCGTATTAACGGATTTATAAGAACAATAATAATATGTTAGTCTATTATTCTAGGTGAATGTGTACCAACAGATGAATCATGCACTAGCATGAAATGTAATGCTGGCACAAGGTACATCAGCGACTCAGCCCAGTGTCCAGAATTAAGGTGTGTTGCATCAGATTGTGATAAATGTGTTTCAAATCAATGTACTTGGACGAGACTAGCCGAAAGAGGAGGTAAGTTAATTTTATATTGACAAATTATAATTGAAATCATAATCACAATCTTCATTGTGTATTATGTTATTTTAAACTAGATTTATCTTTTAGCACAAACAACAAGAGTAACTGATGATTCATTAGAACTTTTTAATTGGACATGCACCTCAACCGATGAACCAGGGCATACGAATTTACGTGCTGTTGCACTTAAACTTGGACATTCATATTTTGGAGTCAATAAAGACGAATGCCCTAGTCATTGTCATCTTTACGAAGATTGTCAGACGTGCCTTAATTCCGAAGGAGCTGAGGGTGGTTTTTCTGAGTGTCACTGGGCTAGTTATCTCGGCACATGTATTTCGCCGGCGTATCAGCCTGTGTATTGCGCAGGCGGAGTTTGTGGACTAGTTCTAACTAAAGCCGATAAAAATAAGTGTCCAGCACCGTGTGGAACTTTCGAACAATGTACGGAGTGCCTTCATCATTCACATTGCGGTTGGTGCGCACTCGAAGGTGCAAACGGAGAAGGTGTTTGTACCGAAGGGTCCATCGACTCTCCATTAGAGTACTCAACCCGAACGACCTGTGCCGCGGTATATACAAATGTACACCAGAACAACAACACCGACAACTCTTTCTCATGGCATTACACCCGTTGTCCACCAGAAAACGAGTGCATGAATAACCATCATCAATGTAAAGCTGACTCTGAAGTAAGTTTACAAGTCGCTTCTCAAATAGAATTTAATTTATTTATTTATAATTTTTCATTTATTTTAAATAAAAATACATATATATGTTTATGATTTTGCTGCTGTCACCGTATTATTGTACGATTACAATAATACGACTTAAAATACCGGTTATAAACGTGTTAGGATTACGTTATTGACTTAAAACTATATACTCGTATATATGACAAAGACATATTTTCTATGCGCAGGTATGTCGTGATTTGCCGGAGGGCTACGAATGTGTTTGCGGTACTGGTCACAAACGTGTCGGTGGGGCTTGCGCAGCCGTTTGCTCGCAAGGTTGCGTGCGCGGTGTTTGTATACAACCAGATAGATGTCGGTGTGATTTCGGATATGTTGGCGCTAACTGCACAATACAGTGCCAATGTAACGGACATTCGCATTGTGAGGGGCCGGATAAATTGGACGTGTGCATCGAATGTCACAACAATACTATGGTAAGATGCGTTGTTATAATAAAATAGATATTTTCAAATTATTGTTAATACTCCTTGCGCTTTTTTTGTTGCAAATGCAATCATCCTAAGAATAAATGATAATTTTACACACCTTTACCTAAATAAAATTATAGCATAAAAGTCAGAAAGGGTGGTTTAACAATTTTTTTTTAATTTTTTAGTTAATTATCTTTATATTTTTCTGTTAAGACCGATTCCAAAAAAACGAATACATGTAAAAAATTAAAAATGGTTTATATTTTTTAGGGTAGCCAATGTGAGAAATGTAAGCCAAATTTTGTAGGTGATCCGACAGATAACGGTCTATGCATACCCTGCTCTGTTTACTGCCATGGACATACCTCCGTGTGCACAAACGAAGCCGACATATCGCGCGATATAAGTAATGCGGATCTGGAAGAATATTACAGAGAAGGCGGGGCTAAGGCACGCTGTGTGCGATGCGCCAATAATACTGATGGACCTCGATGCGAGCGGTGCATAGAGGGTTATTTTAGAGGATCTGAAGACTTTCGTGATCCTTGTCGCCCGTACGTCATTTTTCTTTATTTTAGCCTGCGTTGTTTTGGTTATGCGAAGTTTTAAGCAAAAAGAAATACTTTTAAAGGTATATGTTCTTTATTAATGGTTTATGTACATCAGCTACTGGATGTAAGTCTATTCAAAGCATTTCCCCGCTATAAGATCTTTAACGGTTGGTTACAAAAGATCTTTTTAGAGCGTCAGTCCACCGAACAGACAGTATCCAACGCTGCATTTTTCATATTCTAATGTAATAAAATTAGGATTGGATGAATGTTGCATTTGTTTGTAATAATGTTTGTAAATTGATTATGCCCATATTAAAATTAATTTAGAGTTAATGGTTTGAAAGGATTTTATCTTGCTTCTGAGTAACTACTATGCTCTCTGAGCTAAAGTTTCAGCTAAGGGACTTATCGTTTATTCCAGATGTGAGTGTCATGGTCATGGTGATACGTGCGACCCAGTGACTGGGGAGAAATGTAACTGCGGTAACAACACAGAAAGTGATGCGTCTTGTCAGACTGCTTCCTCCAGTAAGAACTCCGCCCAAGAGTGTTGGCGTTATCAGTGCGTGAAATGCCGCGATTTATATATGGGTGACCCTCGGAATGGGCATCAATGTTACAAAACGATAAACATCGAGAATAAGCTTTGCTTCGACGGAAAGTCTATAGGTAGGTAATGTAGGAGATCTTTAACAAGCGTATTAGGATTGTAGACCATAAAGTAAGATCTTCGTATAAAATATATCAAAAAAGTTTTATTGAACTTTTAAATCACATGAGATTTTTGAATATATATAAATATATAATTTTGAATGTATATCAATCAGCAGAATTATCGGAATATAAGAGTGAATGATTAAATATTTTCTTCACGAAACATTAAATTTAACGCGAAAGAAAGCTTAAATTTAAGTGCTTAAAGACGGTTTTATTGAGCGTTATACTGAGTGTTAATTTTTGTTTTAGATGAGTGCAAAATCAAACCGCGGCCCCTTTACCCGGGACAAACAGTTTTTGTGGCCGTAAACCCTAGATATATGAACGTAGACATCAGAGTCATAGTCGATGTAACGCAGGGTGCTGTAGATTTATATATGAGTCCAAACGACAGTTCCTTTGTTGTGTCAGTAAATACCAGCACGGGAGCTCATGCAGTGGAGCTCGATCCAACCTATTACAAGCATGATACGTTCCGAAAAATGCCATCATTCGATGATCACATACCAGAAAAGCCAGAAAAAGTTACTTGGTATTATGATAAGACAGAATACGCCCTTGCCGATTACACAGCCAAAGATCTAGCGACGTACGTAACGGTTGATAAGAGAAATGTATTGCTTCGTGTTAAGAATCTTCGCAACCGTCTTGTTCTAACTTTGCCGCAGAATATTCACGATCTCACCCACACGAAGTTTTATATAATTGTCAGAGCGAGACACACGGAAGATGGCTCAGCTAGTTTCGGAATTGTTTTCTTCCGTCAGGATCAGTTGCATATCGATCTGTTCGTGTTTTTCTCAGTGTTCTTTTCTTGCTTTTTCCTTTTCTTGGCGGCGTGTGTTGTTGCATGGAAAGCGAAACAAGCTGCAGATGTTCGCAGGGCCCGAAGACGTCATGTGGTAGAGGTAATAAATTTTATTGAAATCTAACCAAGACCTCGTTCTAGGGCTGTTAGTAACGTCATCGCTTGTTTAAGTACAAAAAATGTAAAATTGGAATCATAATTTATATAAAAATTATAAAATACTATTACTTAACTCGTTACGGGAATCGAAATCCCATCAATAACAATCAGCAACTGAAATACCCATAACAACCGCAAATTCAAACCTCGAATATCATGATAGTGATTTTTCAGTGAATTTAAATAAGTTGACTTAAATTATAAGAAAGCAATCATCCTCCTGTCCTTATCCCACTCTAAGTGGGATCGGCACAAAATGTTATAAACATATTGTCACATGATTTGACTACGTATTTTAGGATCGGCCGCCTGCCAGAAGTCAACTTGCCTTAGTCGTATATTACAACACCTCGGTAAGAAAGAAGGTGGTCTATTCTATTCAACCGGATACCACACAGTGGGTCAACTTACCTTAGTCGCCTTTGACGAAACCTTCGTAAGAAATGAGGGTGGTCTAATCACTTAGCCGAAGACCACACGGCGGATCAACTTATCTGAGTCGCCTTTTACACCTCAGAAGTGAGGATCATTTCTTACTATCCATTCCGACCGGTCTATTCTACACGCCAAAGATGACGATTTAAAGTATATAAGTAAAGCCTTTAAGATTATTTGAATAAACAATCTTTTAAATTTGATTTAGATGTTGCACATGGCGAAACGGCCGTTCGCAGCTGTGCGGATAGTTTTGAACGGAGGTGCTTGGGGCCGGCGCCGTCGCGCGGAGCTACGGCCGGTCGCCATAGAGCCCACTGCAGACGGCCGGGCAGCCGTCACGTCGCTCCTTGTCAGGTATTTACTGAACGTTAAGAATTTTTTACATTTCATATTAGTTTTAAATCAAACATATATGCTTTGAACTCAATTTTGAGCCACTTAACTGATAACGGAGATTTAATACAAACTTCGTACATTTATCAGGAACCAATAAATAAAATAAATACATTTAAAGCGTAATCTTTTTTCTTTTCAAAATTAATCGAACTAAAAAGTTGAAACAAAATATACTTAGTTAAAAAAAGAGTAAAAAACACGCTTTTAGAGTACATCGAACTAAATAGTGAAAAATAATTCTTAATATAGACAATAAAAATAATGAATGAAAAATATTTGAGTTATTGTGAAATAGTGAGAGCTACGTTTAATCTTTATAGACGTAGCTACTCTGCGACCCTGTACAAGACAGTATTGATAAAATGTAACTAGTGATAAAAATTATATTTTTAAAAGAACAACTGTGGAGTTTCTTGCTGGATGTTCTCGGTAGGCACAGCTTTTTGAACAAGCAGTACAGTTGACGATTCAAAACCACTTGTAAAGTTTTCTTGAATAAAGAATATTATGAATTTGAAGTATTGCAAATTTAACAGCTCTAAGCGCATTATTAGAATTAAATAACTATTAACAGGTTACCAGGCGGCTCCCGTGCTCCCGTACGCATGGCGCTTGCATCTGCCCTTGTTCTGGTATCGCGCGGGCCTCCACTACGCCCGCGAGCAAGGCGTCCCCTCTCCTAGCTGGAACAAGTACACAGCCTTTACCATTCATCCTATCACTAAAATCCATATAAATAAATAAGCATAAGAAAGAGACAATAGTTATGAATATATAATGGACAAGTTTTTTACTTTCTCATAAAATTGATGAAAATTAGCCTTATATTATAATAACATATTATATCATTATATTATTTCAATAATTTTTATGAAAAAAATCTGTAGTTATTGACATACTTTAATACATGAAATCAGAAATAATAAATATTATTTTAAAGTATATATATGTAGTCTCCAGAATAGTAACAATTCTGTAATCTCATAATTTCCATTATTTAAATAAAAGTGAAAAAACAATTTGTCTTGCTTGTACTGCTGAAAATGGTACTTTGTAATCAATTGAAAGTTTATATGCAGTATATTACATTTATAACGTCTCGTTATTAGTTTGAAGCCTTATGCATAGTGTTCACGAAATTTATGAGTTTTTTTTATTTACTGATTTTTAACAAAATATTGTAAATTCAATGAAATCACGATTTTTTGCTTATTTAAGAAAAAATATTATGCTCTTGATGGAGATATTTATTATGTTACGAATGTATAAATTTTTCGCGTTTGGACTTTAAAATATTTACCTTAGATCTTAGGTGTATTGTTTCTTTCATATATCGCTCATAGGCTGCAATAATTAGCACAACTCAAAAAATTATCTTTTGAGATGAATTTATTTAAATTTTTATTGCTAAGGAAAAAATGCTTTATTTTGCTTTAATGAACGGCCTAATAATTGAGTTTTGCCGGTATCATTGCTAAAAAGAACAACCTTTCGACATTTACACATATTCTTAGTCCAAAACACATGCTTTTCGAGTTGTGCCTCTATTGCAGCCCATTAGCGATATAATATACCTACATACTCAAAATACAGATGAACTACCATATAACTCGTATTTATCATTTTATTTAGCTTATTTACCAAGATCCAATGTGAGATCTTTTTAATTCAACTCAGTGTTGAAAGGTGAAGGTTAAGTTAGTAATGTATTTGAAAAGTTGAGTATCAAAGGAGAGTTCCGAATTTGGATTTATATACATAAATTGACGCACAACACCGCGTTTTGTTTGGTGTTAAGTTGTAAGAAATGGCATGCTTATAGAGTGACCTAAAAGCACTAAATTTAGGACTAAATTTTGCAGATATTAAAAAGGTAAAATTTAGGTAAATAGGCAATTATTTTTTATGTATAAAACTTCTACATAGCATTAAGTTCCTTAGAAGATTTTTACAGAAGGCAATAAAATCAGATTTGAAATATCTATGTTATGCAGATATTTAGTGAATGTTATCTTATTTGATACTTGAGTAGTCTGCTTACAATAATGATGGTTACAAATATCGCTTTTAAGCCCATAAATACTATTTAAAATAGTTTCAATCCTATTCGTAACTATGCCATATCGATTCGTAGAGCCAAAGGAATTAAAATTTTGCGTGATTTGAGCACGGGTTGTGACTAGCCAATAATAGTCGCTGGAGCATGTTGTGTTCTTTATTTCCAAATTTTATTATGTGATGTTGAGACAGAGTTATGTTATGGCTTGTTAATTCTAAATATGTTTAGCGTATCGTTTTTACTAAATATTATTTAGATAGGTAATGTGTTATTATATAGTACCGTGATAGTGTTTTAAATTATATTACTGAATAATAATCTCGTAAACAGCTCATTCTCAGTGTAACCTTTACAGCTGAGAAGAGATTTGAATGATCTGAAATATCAAACATTATTATGAAAATTACTGAAATGACCATATGGTAGCTTTTTGTATTTTCTTCAACACCTATGCAACTAATAGAGTAGCTCGTTTTTGTGCATAAGATTTAGTAAAGAACTCTACCGAAACTTATAATTATGATAGAATTTCAAAGTAAAGTTATGATTGAATGGATTGAAATGATGAATTATCTTGCTATAATCCGCATGTTAAGAAAATCTATTTAATGCTAAGTGTAGGAAGCAAAAATCCTTCTTATACCTTACACATGCAAGATTAGTTACCGCACGCTTTAATAAACACCGCCACAAACAACACACTACGCATTACATTATTTAAATTATTAGCATTGCCATCGATTTTCTTAACAAACGCAAAATTTTTTATCATAACTTTGTAGTATAGAATTCAGCAAAGTAACGCCTACTTCTATAAATTATGGAAACTTGTCTATGATTTATTTACTTTGTATAAATTAATTGATAAATAGATGAAATAATTCTATATTACGTGATTGTACCTGTTGTATTAGTTTCAAAAGTTGCCGTTCTTTCTCATAATTTTGAGTAGTCGCAATGTGATTGTCCCTGTTGATCTGAGCGCTTACCGCAGAATCTCTTGATAAGGTTTTAATTTTTTTTTAATTTATATTATTTGTAACGAGTGAATAATTTTACATTTATATTTGGTATTTTTATGTGTAAGTTTTTTTTTAATTAATCATGATGTATTTTTACTTTATTTTCTTCTGTTTTGTCATGTAAACCATTTAGGACCATTTTGTATAGTACAAACACAAACCAGCTAAACACTATCGTCTAGTCCGCCTTTAACTTTTAATTTGTAACTGCATATGTTTTGTACGTATTTGCGTTATAAGATGAAAGATAAGAAATATTGACCAGTGAATTTTAGTTCGATAAATATTATAGTTGATACAAAATGATATACGATACCATAATGATAATGATATAGGATACTTTTACTCGTTTATTTTAAATTAATTGTTTAAAATAATTGTTATTACTGGGTTTATACTGTTTTGATTTGACCAACGGTAAAAATATTTTAAATACTGTTCTAGATGGCTTTCTGGTGATAGGTTTCTAATGCAGCTGCAATTCTAAACCTGAGTCGCCTTTTCCTAATAAATTCGTTGATTATATAGTATCACTCTTGGGACGGCTATTCTCAAAAGGAAACGATTACATTTGCTGAGAAGCGTTGGCCAAATTTTTATAGTCCATGATTATACCCGCTGATCCATATGTTTCTAATATTATTAAGTTTACAAAGTCGCAAAAAGCCGATTAACGAAATAGCTAAATAAATTAGCCTATCTATGTACTAACGTTACCATATTGATAACATTACCTACAGAAGAAAAAGTAGATTTTAACAAAAAATTTGTGAAAGTAAAAAGTATTACCGATTATTTTATTCGAAACATTTGTTTGAATATTTTGTTCGATATTTCGAACCAGACCCGCCTTCATGACCCACCCGAACAATTACGTTACACATATTAAAACAACAGTAAGTAGTTTTTGTCGATTTTTTTTATATTGTTACTTCCAATTAATAAAACTAATTATTTATCCATTTTTACATCATTAAAACGTATTTAGTTAAAGAATGAATGGTCCTAAATGGTTATTTATGGTATTGTGGTTTGTTCTAATATATTTGGTTAATTTTAACCCTACCGTGCACTTATTAACGACTTTTGATTATTATCACGTACCTAGTGTTAAAATGCTCAAAATAATTATGTGCTGATTACATTCCTAAAAGATAAAAAAATATTGATGCCAAATTTGTGAAGAACTCTTGAAATTTTTGAACTATTTGTAGTTAGATTATATTAGATTATTACAAATATTTTTTGGAAGTTACCGAAAATGTTCTAAAATGACATTGTATGAATATTGAAGTGGTTTTGAAAACTTTGAGAAACAATAGTATTGAAATACTGAGAGCGTTCGTTAATTATAAGTCTCCATACAACAAAAATGTAAATTATTATTTTAATAAACAGAAAAATATTCGGTACAGTTATAATTTTTACCTTAAGAAGTATTTTCGTAGTTTTTTTGCCTCAGTCATTTAATTAAAAATATATCAAATTATAATTTTACAATATGGAAGATCTCTTACTGGTGCTGGCAATAAAGGAAAAATTGCGAGTTAATTGTTTTCCAAATTCGATCGCCAATTTATCTTATATTCTCAAACTACTAATTGCTCATTGGTAATCAGCAGTATTGTGTAAATTAATAATCAATAAGTCGATGTGTAAGTAGAATTATATTATTGTTTAGGTTTAGGTGAAAAATAAATATAACTATTAGTTGTAATTATATAAGAGAGTACTGATATTGTTATAAATAATTATATAAGTTGATATGTGATCAAATATATCATACCCTGAATGGTATAGCGAGTCCAAGAAACATTCCATCTGTATATGTTGTACATACATAATTAAAATTAAGCAAACTACATACCTTGTGTAAGTCGGGCATCTAAGAGCTTTAAAGATGTTATTTTAGGAAAACTGATTGCTCATTAATTCAACTATAAAAATTCTTTTAAAATGCATTTATTTATTCTCATTATACAATTGGTATTAACTTTTAATATTTTATGTAAATTGGGTGTTAGTTTTGTTATTTTTCTGTTGTGGACAAGAGAAAAGGAGGTGGAATATTTAACTATATATAATACTGCGTGATCATTGTTTTGCTGATATCTTATATTCAAATATGTAAATATTACAGCTCCTTATTGAATTTTACAATTTTGTTTTTATTACAAGTAGTATATACATATATATTTAAAAAAATGTGAAATTTAAGTGTATTTTTGCCTTGCTCAATATTAAGACAAAATTGCAATTTATTATTTGTATATTTAGATAAAATTTACAATGCATTTTCATTTGTCGCTACATTTTATAAGTATATTATTGACATTGACACTATGAGCAAATAATAAATTAAAAAATTACATAATATATTGAATGTGAACATAATCTCATATTAAGTTACAGATACACAGTTAAAAATTGTAAACTAAATTGCATATATAATTTTTTAATGTTAAATTATGAGATGATTAATGTTTAATTACATAAGTATCACACTAGATACCATAGCACTTATATTAATTCAGAGTATTAATTTTCATTTTAAGCTATAAACATGATCAACTTAGTATTGATACATGTGCATGACAGGTAAATAGGATCTGAAGGCAGTATTATGTTTGTAAGCAATATATATTTCTTGGTTATTGTACCTAAATGTTTATAAATAAAATATATTGTTGGTTTAAATTGATTTATTTTATTTTAGCCTTAAAATACTTTTAAAATGATAAAAAAATGTAGTTAATATCCAAATTGTAGTTTTAAAAATGTGTAGCAATGACAAATAGAATAGTTTTTTTTCTCCTCTACTTATTTTACATAACATAACAGTACATAAACAATTCTTCAGGTTGATTATGACCAATAAATCTTTATATTTTTTGAGCTAATATAAAGGCCATCTTATCTTATGAATTTAATTATTTTTTTTACTACAAGTTAAAGCTCATCAGTTCATTATAATTAAACATTCTTTTGGGTTAAAAGGTGGGTTTTTATTTTCTGAAGTAATTCTTTTTTAATTGGATCTGGTACTAGAGCTCTAGCTCGTGGTGTTACTCTTGCCACCAGCATATCAAGAGTAATAGAGTTAGAATCATGTTCTTTAACAATTTCACGGCACACCATCCTGATTTGGTCCCTCCAACCACATTCAATTAATCTCCTCCTTAGAAGTTCTTTAAATCTGCAAGTAATTAATTCATTTATGATGAAAATTTATTTCAAAGTAGATGATTTTTGAAATGCAAATGATCATGTGGTTGAATATTTTATCAACATAAAATTTAAAACTAATGATGAATCAATCTACTTCTCGAGCTTCTACTTAGCTTCAGAGATGAGACATTTCCTGCCCATTACTAAATTTCTTAGCTATAATTACCTATTGACAGGTTTAAAAACATTAAAAAGCTGTGTAAGATATCATGAAAAATTTAACTATTGTTTTTTGATACTGAAGGATTTGCAATGGATCTTCACAAACTGCAATTCAGTAATATATAGTGTATTATAGGAATAAAACACAAGAAGAACAGTAGAATTTATTTATTAAATAATTAACTGTAGATTTTAAAGTATTCGCATATGATTTATAAGTTTTACAAATTTTATTAAAGTTCATTATATTTTATAATTATGTTCTGTTTACATTACAACATAATACAACAACAATTATTAAAAGCAATAATTAAATATACCTTTCTCGATCCCCGCTAAGAATCAGACGTTGATGAGCAATTGTATTATTCACTGTCATAATTTATAAATATGTAGTCTAATATATCTATATTTTTGAATGAATTAGTCTGTTTTGATTTTACTCAGAAAAAATTGAAAATTACTTCGTTTTGCAAAATATAGACTAGAACACAGACGAATAACAAAGGTTACAAATTTATGATAATAAAGTATTTATGTCAATGAAAATTGTCAAATTGGAAAAAATTATCTATAGGAATTTTAATTGTAAAGTAATGGTGGTGGAAATATTTTATTGAAAATTTGCTCAAATCTGCCACCGCTGTGCTTATATATTCGCGGTTACACTCACACACAACCATCCGATTCCAACAGGTTCTAAGGACCTTAAAAGACTAGACTCCAATTATTCCTGTTTCTAAAGACCTCTGATAATTAAATTTCAATTACTTTTATTACCAAAAAGAGGTTTCTCATACGCGCTTATTTGCTTAACTTCTGTACTACCTAAATAATACGTTAATTTATATTGATGGCTATTATATAAATTGTTTTTATTTGCCTGGTTGCAACTCGAAATAGTTACCCATAGATAATGTACAATTATCCTCCTCCTCGCGTCGCATTCCTCATTACTGAGGATCGTGATCCCTACGATTAGGAAACAGACTTTCTCGAAGGACTTCCATCCCTTTGCCTCAAATAAATATAATAGTAAAATACAAATTATAAAGTCATATTTCATTAATTTTTTGACATGGCAGAAGGATGCTTATAATCTTTAAAAATTATTCTAATGATGTAGAAATTATGATAGTCGAAATATTGCGTCACCCATCCCAAGGGTTCGCCAGAACGAATCCTGGTAGGCAACTAAGGGTTTTCAATAAAAAAACCAATGCGGTTAATTGATGAAACTCATTGAAGCCAAACTATCAGTACTAACTTTTTGAGTAGACAAATTAAAGTAAATTGTTTATATTGCGCTGTAAGATCAGTTCCAGCGACATCTCAACAAGTACTCTCAAAATAAATCAAACCATATTTCTATAAAATATGGTTTATTATACTACTGCTTTGGTTTCTCTTTTGGTGGGAGTGTTTGAAAGTAAAGTCATCACGCTCAAGTGTCTCAGAAAATCTCCACAGTTAAGCAGAATTTGAGTGGTGCAGATTACTGTAAATGCGCGTGATGAATTTTGCATATAAATTAAATATAAAACTAATAGGCGCCTGTCCAGTAATGAAGCGGCGACCTCCTGGTAGAGATTACGCGCTTAAACCGTTCTGAGATCACGGTTTGTATTTCTATACTGCGCATTATCTATACCAACCAACCAATTCGCTTTGACATGCAGTTGTAAGTTTTCCCATTCCCTCCACTGTTTTATCCAATTAACATCGACTTCTGGCACCGTATTTGTATGTATACCCCCGTCTTAGTCACTGTGTGTTACTTCTTTAATTGTGAAATAAAAAAGAAAGGTTAAAACGATATGAATATCTATTTGATGTTTACTTGTTTGTCACAATTAATTGTATTAATTTGTGTAAGTGAATATTTGGTCATAATTGGATTCATGGTTAATAGTAGTTTAAAACACGATTTTATTTTTTGGTCGTTTCTTATTTCAGGCACGACAATATAGAGTAACCGATCAAGTTTATTTTGATATTCATAGGCAAGATAAGCCTATAGGCCGTATCGTTATTGGCCTTTTTGGAGATTTGGCACCGAAAGCTGTTAAAAATTTTAAAATCCTGGCCACAAAAGGGATTGAGGGAAAATCATACAAAGAGACTATATTTAATCGCATTATTAAAAGATTTATGATACAAGGTAAATCAGTTTCAACAAATGTAACTATTTTTCAAGCAATCTATAATTTTTCAAATTTTAGGTGGTGATGTTGTTTCAAATAACGGTGCAGGATCAATTAGTATATATGGGGACACTTTTGAAGATGAAAACTTGGATACACCACACAGCGGTGCAGGTTTCGTATCTATGGCCAACCAAGGTATGAAACAGCTATTTTAAAAATAAATTTAAACTCGTTCAACCGATTGGTGTCGACTATTGGAAATGTCTTTTCAAGAGATTTCCACGCCACTGCACCGCATGGATCGAGGTTTTGCCACCTTTTGTGGTCCCTAAGTAGAACCTACAGTCCTAATTCGGTGTGGGTCGTCACTAGTACCTTGAGACGCTTACGTCGATCGGTATTTAAAAATATATGCGCAACTTATTGCTACTTCAACTCTGCTGCCCTTTTGATAATATCAATAATTTCTGATTCTATCACGTATACACCCTCACAGCATATTAGCATATTAGCGACCTTGAGTTAATTGAACTGCTGCTTGAGTTAATTGTATTGATAGCTTCGTAAAACAATTAGTTTCTTCTGTTTTTTGAACAAGTTGCTTCAAATTTTGAAAAAAACAATAGATTACGTCTGCAATTTCTTTAGCGTGGACTTCAGTTCCGAGATAAAAAATAATACTTATATTATTTTTTATCTCGGAACTGAAGTACTCCAGTACTACAATTTTATCCAATAAAAAATTGCATCAGTCAGTTGAACCCAAAATACAAATATCCCATTTCAGGCAAGAATACGAATGGTTGTCAATTTATAATAACGACAAAGGGAACTCCTTGGTTGGATGGCTTACATACAGTAATAGGCAAGGTACTAATAATTAATGTAATTTCTAATAATCGATATTGAATGTTTAAAGAGAATGAAGCTTAAGATTTTGTTATACATCAAATTAAAAGTGGATTAAATTGCAAAAAGCTCGCAAGGGACGATGAGTGTAAGCAACCGATGTAACATTGTAATCCCTTAACTACTTTTGTAAATCTTGAAAATTTTCTGTTATTTCTTCTTTGTATACTTGATTCACATTGTATTTTGTTTTAAATGTTTTAATTTGTTAATGTACTTGGTGCTGAACTGCTTGTTAAAATTCATTATTATTTATAAACGATAAACACTATATCTTACTTATTTAAAAATACTTTCTCTTAGGTAGTTGAAGGTCAAACTGTCCTTCACCTAGTCGAGCACACTCCCACGGACTCCGAGGATCGTCCATTGGAGCATGTCTTCATTGCCGACAGTGGTCTCCTACCAACACAACCCTTCTACATCTCTGACGATCCTTACGAGTGAATACATTTTATAATTATATATAACTTAATAATATTCAGATATGTAAGAAACTCTATAAAGCACAGCAGAAGTCTCTTCCTTCCTTCTCCCAAATCAAATAATTCCCCCCTTTTCTCTATAACTTCACTTGTTTTGTACAACCTTCTTCTTTGATAAACTCGCGACATACACAACGACAGTATTATTTCCTTCTTTTTTATATCAAACTTCCCACATATATTGCTATTAACTTTCGATTCATCGGTTAGGTTTTACGATCTGTATACAGTGTGGTCATAACTCGACTACTTACCAAACTGGTAAGTAATAAAATCCTAAAAGACTTGTGTGCTTAATGGATGTACATATGAAGCAGGGTGGTAGTTACGAGTAACCTTTAAACTTTGTCGACAAACAAAGAGACTGGGGAGAGCACGCACTATAAGCAAGTATAAAGTTGCTAGGTGTTAAAAATGCTAGGGGTTTTATTTTCCCTTCCGTAAAATATTATTGGTATAGGAAAAAATAAATAGAAAAAAAAACACACACATGTAATTTTTTTAAAATTGGTGATAAAAATGATGATCTGGTAATAGTTGAGTGATGGCTCTGGTGGTATGTCGATTATATGTAGAGTATATAGTTGTCCGGTTTTAATATGTTGTTCGAAGAATTTTATATGTACTTACCATATTATAAAATGCATGGTGACATTTACCTTTTTTTTATTTCAGTTTATGGGGTTGGTTAAAAGCCTCGGCTGTGCCTCTCACCATGTCTTTCTCTATATTAGGATTTTTTCAATGGATGATTAGGAAAATGGATATATAAAAAGAACTTTGTTGATAATAATTATAATTACATGAATATTTATGATTTCTTCCCCAAAATACTGTGTTAACATAATGAAATGCATGACGTCAATTTTGCATATAACATAATTAGGTTTGTTAACAATACCAAGACGCTGTTCTTTTAAATTAAGAGATAAATTTTAATTATGAATGTCTTATTGTCATTTTTTGTTGTATAATTGGGTTCTATTTTAATGTGATTTTTTCTAAATACATTGGTTCTAAATTCAACGTCTTTCACTCAATCTTTGTCCAGTGTTGCCAACAGTTCAATAAGCTTCCCACTAGATTTAACTTTCAAAACCACCAGGAAACCACTAACAAACAGAAATTTTACACTCTAAATGACCGCTAACCGCTAAATTTTCCACTAAAACAATTTTTGTTTTATGAAAGAAAATAAATATACAAATAATTAGTTTCCTTTATTATTACTTATTAAAAAATTAACAAATTAATATCACAAAATTTATATTTCGCTACTCGACCTGTAGTATTTTAGATACCTATGAGCTAAGAATCCCGTTGCGTATATTGTGATTTTTGCATAGTTACGCGTTTATAAATTCGCTCAGTTATTACAAACCAAAATTATTAATTATGAGCCCATGAGCGTTACTGAACGATGAACCCTTCTAACTTCTAAGTATAAGTATTCTAAGTATAATTAAATAGTAAACGTAGACGATTAATTCTTGCCGATCAGTTATGCCTACTCAAGCAAAGTAAATATCTACAAGGTATACAAGCTAAAATCCGCTTTTTTTTTTTAAAAAAATCCATTTTTTCATAGGAAGGAAAAAAGATAACTTCATTCAAAATATACATTTTTGTCATATCTCAGGTAATATATGGATAACATACCAAAAAAATTGTTCCTTTTTCGAGGCAAACCACTTTTCGAGCCAATTTTGGACGTCTCGCGTAAGAATCGAACTGCTGCTCAGCGAGCAAATGGCACACCGACGAAAACAGATGATAGGCGGATGGGGCCAGTTCTGGTGAATAAGCGGTATGGAGTAATATCTAACAGTTGAGCATCTCTAAGTAATTTTGAACCTTTTTTTATGTGTGTGACGGAGCATTGTCATAGAGGAAAATTAGCTTATATTCTGGCCTTTTTTCCTTCATAGCACCTCACAATTTTATTATCTATCGGTGGTAATCTATTATGCCCCGATGATGGCACAATACGCGCAGCATCGCCCTCCGCCCTAAGTGATTCCTTCTTGGAGTGGATGTTGAAGGTCGGCCGGGATGAAACCACGGTTTTTTGTTTAGGATTCTCATGAATTAGGAATTTGTATGAAATGACAAATAATGTTTTTTTTTCTTCTAATGTTAGTTATAATAGTTATTGTATGTTTGTTAGCTTTTAAGCACGCTGTACCTTTAATTAGATTTATATGTCATTAGCAACCCTAGGATATATAACCATGTTATTGTAGTTACACATCTAATTCTGTTGGTAGTTCTAAGGAATAAATAAATAAATAAAATAAATGTTGACTCAATATTGATGACCGAGGTCGTACTCTTAAAAATAAAAATATGGCATGGTCATATCCGATTCATTTGTCCATTAACATTTGACATCAACCATGAGCAAACAGCGGATTTAAGCTTGTACACCAATGTATATATGCATATTCAAAAAGAAAAAGCGAACAGATAGTTAAAACCACCAGTTTTGATGGAAAATCCACTAAGATGGCAACACTGTCTTTGTCTGGTAATCATAGTTTTTTGGTGGGTAGGAGTGAAACAAACTAGTCTCTTATTTTTTGCTCTGTGTTTAAAATAATTTTATTAAGTATATTAGTTCAGATTAAATAAATTTCATGTACCTGTGAATTACTTGTGCCTGCCAGCATCCTTACAAATATTTGTGCTTAAAGCAAACAGTGTTTACTGTGGTTGGATATTTCATAACCTTACTTTGTTACTGATAACAACAGTAGTGATATTTAACAATGGATTCCATGAGAGACACTATCAATCAACTCACTGATCATTTCAACACCAGAATGGCAGAGTTCTATTGACTAGTTGACTTTTTAACAGTATGGTTGAGGTGGACACTGCAGTCTTTTTTCCACATACTGTGTAGCCGTTTTGTCGGTAATGTTCGTTTTCTGTATCGTCGAACATTAGCTTCAAAAGCGCGCTACTTTGTTAGACGTTTTATTAACGGGCTAGCCATTATAAAGGTGTCGAACTGATTTCTGAAATTGCGCAGTTTTGGTAATTCGTACGTCATTAACTTTTACTTTTTTTTTGTAATGGT
Source organism: Morpho achilles (assembly GCA_947086495.1). Taxonomy (NCBI): domain Eukaryota; kingdom Metazoa; phylum Arthropoda; class Insecta; order Lepidoptera; family Nymphalidae; genus Morpho; species Morpho achilles. The sequence continues at coordinate 10,665,041 of CAMTZB010000007.1, read as the reverse complement.
TATGTGTTGCGGTTGGCAAAGAGCCGGTATTTGGCACCTGCAATACATGTAAAACCTTAATTCTTTTCCCAGTCGCTTTTGGCTACTGATGTTTGAGTGCACGCTTACATCTGTGGCTGAAATTACGGGAATCTAACTTAGCTTCATAAATTCAGACTTCACTTGAGTATTAGTTACCTCAAATGCATTTTCTTAAATTACAGAGGTCGAAAACTGTGATGCAGGGTCTGTACTGTGTAGCTGGGAGAGTCATGTCACCACTAGGTGATGAGGCGGTCGAGGACGTCCCGCCATACGGCTACCGCGGAACGTAGCCGAACGCGAAGACGCGTACGACGTCTTCGGTCCTGTTCCTGGTGGTTTGTATATTTTTGCGTAAGTAAAAAGTGATTACAGTTATATTTTACGTATAACGAACGTTTCTGGTGAGTCAGTACGTTTCATTAAGTTTTGGATAACTACTCGCATTTTATCCGAGAATGTTTGTTGAAATTCAAACATTTGAGTTGTTGAGTTTGTGATAGTGAATGTATATAGTGCTTGTGTATGGTGGAGGTTTGTGCATGTGTTTTTTACGAATCCTGCATGTATCAGGTATGATAATCGATTGTCCACTCTACATTTAGCATTATATATATATATTCTATTTTACTTTATCGCCGATTATAGCAAAATAATTTTATTATTACTTTTGCATAATTACTCTGTTTTAATCATAGCTTAGGTAAATATAAACATTATAATCTTTAATATTTAATGACTTGCGGCGTCTGACTGCCCTCCTGTAAACGCTGCAGGGCTTTTTCTTCTCATTTAACAGTATGGTTGAGGTGGACACTGCAGTGTTCTTTCTTCCCATACTGTGTAGGCGTTTTGTTGGTAATGTTCGTTTTCTGTATCGTCGAACATTAGCTTCAAAAGCGCGCTACTTTGTTAGACGTTTTATTAACGGGCTAGCCATTATAAAGGTGTCGTACTGATTTCTGAAATTGCGCAGTTTTGGTAATTCGTACGTCATTAACTTTTACTTTTTTTTTGTAATGGTTATGTGTTGCGGTTGGCAAAGAGCCGGTATTTGGCACCTGCAATACATGTAAAACCTTAATTCTTTTCTCAGTCGCTTTTGGCTACTGATGTTTGAGTGCACGCTTACATCTGTGGCTGAAATTACGGGAATCTAACTTAGCTTCATAAATTCAGACTTCACTTGAGTATTAGTTACCTCAAATGCATTTTCTCAAATTACAGAGGTCGAAAACTCTGATGCAGGGTCTGTACTGTGTAGCTGGGAGAGACATGTCACCACTAGGTGATGAGGCGGTCGAGGACGTCCCGCCATACGGCTACCGCGGAACGTAGCCGAACGCGAAGACGCGTACGACGTCTTCGGTCCTGTTCCTGGTGGTTGACCCTACTGTTCGGCCTGGCGCTGTTCGAGCGCTCGAGGCGATGGCGGAGCGACAGCAGCTGCGGCAAAGCCGGACAGGCCGGCCTGGGGTGAGGGGCGGCGGCACGTCTCCATTGGCGGCAGCGAGGCCAGACCAGCGTAGCTCGTGGAGTCACGAGGCCAGCTGTCAGACTCCCGCGTCGCACTAGCAGCGTCTGACTGCCCTCCTGTAAAAGCTGCAGGGCTTTTTCTTCTCATTTAACAGTATGGTTGAGGTGGACACTGCAGTGTTCTTTCTTCTCATACTGTGTAGGCGTTTTGTTGGTAATGTTCGTTTTCTGTATCGTCGAACATTAGCTTCAAAAGCGTGCTACTTTGTTAGACGTTTTATTAACGGGCTAGCCATTATAAAGGTGTCGTACTGATTTCTGAAATTGCGCAGGTTTGGTAATTCGTACGTCATTAATTTTTACATTTTTTTTAATGGTTATGTGTTGCGGTTGGCAAAGAGCCGGTATTTGGCACCTGCAATACATGTAAAACCTTAATTCTTTTCCCAGTCGCTTTTGGCTACTGATGTTTGAGTGCACGCTTACATCTGTGGCTGAAATTACGGGAATCTAACTTAGCTTCATAAATTCAGACTTCACTTGAGTATTAGTTACCTCAATACAACCTCTTATGAAAGAGGTTGTATTTGAATCTGAATAGTTTTTCTATAATATGAAAAAAATGTTGTCTGTGTCATTATGCATTGATTTGTTAAGAAAGAGTAAATGGGTTCACTTTTAGAAAAATTGCTTTTATTATTGGATAAGTAAGAAGGAGAAATATTGTTTGTTATTTAATTTCTGTTAGATATAAACAGTTGCACATTTTAAGTGATTCATAAATTACATAAATATTTACTTTCAGTTTTATAGAACAGTCTTTTAATATTGCTGTTATTCTTTCATTCATTACACATCATTCTTTTATTAGCACTGTAAATGTAAAGATATCTCAAATCATAATTATAAATAACATCAGGTGAAAATCATATTAAAATAAAAAAATACTCTTAATCTTGGATCTGGGGATTCTTGAATCTGCAATTAATCAATCAATCGTTTAATCAATCGTTTAATCAATCGTAAATTTAAATTTTGCTTTTGTTTTTTAATTAAAAATCAACAATAGTGTTATATAAAGCAATATACCCTATATTGCTTTATTCAGAATAAACTTGCTCTCTTTTGCTATTAACTCCCTTTTCATCCGAGTCTCATTATATAAAACTTGACAATCATTTTTATAGTTCTAATATAATACAATGAAGTATACAACTTCAATTGAAAATACTTCTAAAAAAAAATATTAAGTAGACCATTTAAGTTATGTCCAAATTATTCATAACTAAGATAGATGCACACTTATGATCAATTAGAACAACTTCTAAAAAACTTTAACTTAATGTTCCATTATTAATCATTTATTGCACTACAAGACACTAGAAGCTATATAAAATCGAAAGACATATCCTTAATATAATAATGAATATAGCTAATTCATCAATCGAAATTAATGTACATATCATAATTTTTATATAACGATAACTAAGTCAAATAGGAATTAAAAATTATACTGCATGTTAAAGGTTTTAGGTTATCCATGCAAGGTTAGGTTATTATATTTAGAATGTGAGAATGTAAATTTTAAGAAAGCTCTTACTATTATTGAGATGCACAAAATTCATTAAAACTCAACACTTACATTTATATAATGATTAAGTAAATCCTCTTCTTATTGTTTTATGACTGCACGTTTCTTCGTTGTTATATTTCTCATTTTAAGAAATATCTCAACAGTTACTGGTGAAATAAGACTTTATACATTTAATTTGCTTCTAGTGATATTTGTTTCAAGAATTTTGCTAAATGAATTAAAACAAAATTATACATTTTAGTAAAAATTAAAGTACTAGAACTTTGCAACGGGAAATTTAAAAATTTAATACACCGCCCATTCATTAATAAAATAAACTTGTTTTCTTGTTATATGATAGACAGTCAAAATGAGAATGAGTGCGTAAAAATATGTATGTAGGAGTGGAGCGAGATGCAGCTGAGACTATTTTCATACGATTCATTCATAAATACATACACGTGCAAGAGGGATGCGAGATAGCATGTGTTGGCGCCTGTAGTAAAACCGCCCTGCTGGTAATCGCCATTTTTAATATTTCGTTGATTGATTTGGATTTGTATTGCCAGTACGTATAATACTTACGGTCTTATTCATAAAAATAGTTTATAGAAGGTTTTAGACACGTTTTAGTTAAAATGCTCTATAAGCTTATAAGACGTTCTATAAAATTGTTTATTCATAAACCTTCTATAACTGATCTATAACTAAAATGCAGTTATAAATCCGAATGTTGCCATTGTAAGGAATACTGGCTTCCAATTGGCCGATCACACCGAATTCTCCACAGATAATATGCGTCTACATACCGAATAAGTATAACCATAGACATTATTACGGACTAAAAAATATTTTATTGTCTACGTCACGGGGTCACCTTTCACATAGGGATGTGCTTGGAGTAGAAAAATCGATTAATAAATAATCAGATTTTCCCTTTAATTTAATATATTCGTATCAAAATAATCGATTTTTTTCTGAATATTTGAAAAGTTGTCTTTTTTAATATTGATAATTAATAAGAATAAGTGGACAACTACCAATAAATAATAACAGATGCACTGTTTGTGAAATTCAATTAAAATGTCTAAATTTGGCTAAATTGTTTTGATCCATTAATGCAAATCTTATCATAAAAATTAAAAAAAAGACTTAAATAAGAATTTATAATAATATATATTTAAAAGAATCGTTGTTTTTAAATTGATTTATAAGAAAAATTACGATCATTAAAAATCGATCATTTTACTGAAATTATCGATTAATGTAAAAAATCGAATTTTTCACATCCCTGATAAAACAAACGACAACTGACACACTTCAATTTCAATCCGTAAATACGTCAAATGTTGTTTTCGTAATAATCAGCTGTGGAAAGTCGGCCATCTTTTACCTTATAGCACTGTTATAGTAGGGTCCTGGGCTCTATAAAGTTATAGTAGACTTGTAGAATGGTTTAGTGCTAAAATGCGTTTATGAATAACACTTTTTGTAAAACGTACTATAACGAGTCTATAAGCATGTCATAACTTTTATGAATAAGACCGTTAATCTTTAAATTCAGAAAAGTCATTTTTTTTTATACATATACTTATATTCTAACTACACAGAACTTACAAACAGGTAGGTAAGTTTGGAAGAATATTTTTCGATATTCATGTATTTTATCTACAGTAATTAAAATATCTTAATACTATGTCAAAACTGAATTTGCTATTTAATGGATATGTTTATTGGTATATATAAATGCTTATCTTTGTTTATATAAATCTTTATAACATCTATATCCTAATAAAATATGTACTCATACAAGCAGAACTCTCTACAGAGAAATATTATTAATAACATATTATAGTCGGTAAAGTAAACATAAAGGTTTGGCTACGGAATGATAAGATATTATTATATAATATTGAACGTATTTCTACCAAAATATTTTTTTGGCTGTACATTTGTGACGTTTATTTAAAAAATATGCGTATTATGCATTAGAATATAAAACTCAATAAATATATAAATTAAATAAATATTAGTTTGATTTTTATTTATTCTTTTTTCTAATAACTGTTCAGCGTGCATGCCTATATATTTTAATACAAAAAAAAACTAATAAGGAATAAAAGGGGAAACTCGACTTTGAATGAAATTAATTTTCAATCCATCTTAACTATGCTAATTTAAACCAACAATATTTCTTACAATATGAAAAGGAATAATATTTCAGAAAAAGCCACATTTAAAAAAATTCTATCTGAAAAATTAGGAAAGGAGAAGTTGCCATCTTTTAAAAATAATTCGGTAGTTACTTCGATAATTCAGAAATTATAAAGAAAATAATTGGATTTTGTATATTATTCATCATTAAGTATCTTTAGTAATATAAAATTAATGATATATGATATTGAAATATTTTATAATCTGCGGGGTAAGACAGAACTTTATTCTTTTTTTATAAATTAGTATCTACCTATGACGTGATGTAATGTTGTAACTTATCTACATCTAGATAAGTTACCACATTACATACACCTAAGTATTTTGTACAATTGTTAGACAAGTAAGTGCACGCTTTCAAAATCTACTTATATAATATAATACAATGGTCTCTTTAATAGCAGTTATTGTTACCGCAATAAAAGTAAAGTAGTTATAACCAATGTGAGCACATGCTCGCTGTAAGTGGAGGCAGCAGATGGCGCTGGAGTGGTTGTTGGGTTGACTTGCCTCTCCGTAGAACCGCATGCACTTGCGCAAGATTCCCATTCACGGCATACGTCGCAAGCCGTGCTTGGTGGTACTTGGTAAAACACGCGGGCGCGGTGACCTAGAGAATAATATATTAATTAGCTAAGTAACAAATACATTAATGAGAGCTTCTGCTTTGGATTTGAAGGTGATCTCACACAGGTGTAAAAAATGGGTACAAACAATGTGTAGGTACAAACATTGTTAACAAATTTCATCACAAATTTAAGAAAATGTTTTTATGACAGGTAATATTAGTGAACACTTTTAGACGTTTGTTCATAAACAATCTAAATGTTACAAATCATGTTTAAAGGTATTAGGTTACTAATTTTTCATACATAAGGTATACATGAGGTGTGTGTGTCCTACATTTAGCATACAAAAAACAATATTTTATTTAAAATCACTTATTCCACCAAAATAATTCTATCACTTATTTCGTATCGGTATCTAACATTTTATATTCTTATTCTCACGGCATCTAGAAATGAGTGAATTATGTCTAAAATCCACTATAGTTCCAGATTTAATACAGGTTCGTGAACTACGCATAAGACAGAAATAACCCAAGTTTGGGAATGACAAATATATTTTAAATCGTGTAAGCAATACTAGTGGATTTAAATGGTCGGTGGTTAAGTTTTTAAAAATGCAAATGATACTTACTGGAGTCGTAAAGATCGCTCAGTGTCACCCAAGCTGGGCGCTGCCGTGCGACGGGCAAAGCTCTCGGTGCCGCAAGAGTGGCACATCTCTCAGACAAAGTGGCACGAAGCCAAGCCACTACTTGCGTGCCTCCTGCCATCACTTTAGCGCCAACCACGTGTCGTGCCGACTGATAACATCGAACACATTACTAAGCTTTTTTCCAGCAGCCAACTAATAACATTTGACTTTGCTTTGTTAAACCTACGTCCTCAAGACAAGTATCTTGTTGCAATTTTAAAGGGAAATCAGCATATGGCAGCACACAATCCAAAAAACAGCACACTTTACAAGTTATTTTGTAAGATATACATACTGGCCACAATAAATGTATTCAATCATTATTTAAAGAACTGGATCGTATATAACGGCTAAACTTAAAATATTAAAAAGCGGAGGGCTATTTATACTTCATTGATTTCATTGAAACTTGATGTCATAGGATTATGTGGGAATCCTCTCTATGTGGAAATTATGTGGGAAGATCTCCCTTCACACCTTCACTACGATGAAGATAAACCAGTATGTTACAGTAATAATACCAAAGAATGATAAAGTGAGCAGAAGTTCTACAATCTTTGTTAAAAATTCTTCAAAATGTGCTGCTTGTTCCTCCAAATAGCGTAACATACGCAAATTGTATTCTAAACAAGCTTCTCGTATTAAAAAACCACGATTCGAAGCAGAGAATGATTAAAAGAAGCTTACCGTCAATTCTGTAATTGTGTTTAGATCCGCTAAATACCCCGATGGCAATTGCACAGTCAGCAGTGTTAGTCCGCTTTCAGTGTCGTTCACAACAGGAACAAACCTAAATAAGAAATATAAGGCATAAGAATATATGGACTATGCCAGGAATAGGAAATCTACTCAACTTTATGTATTATGCATCATATCTACATTATTGTGGCAAATTTTAAATCAGTCCAATATTAGAATGTTATAACCAAAAAAAGAACCTATGGCCTTTTACCATCTCAGTACGGAAAAAAGACTTATCTATTGTTGAAGAGATGGCCATTGGATGGATGGATCTAAACTAGATCCGCTATATTTTCAATGCGTATTGAAACATGTGGTGTGACTTCATTACAATGTTTTCATTCACAGTAAAACGCGTAACGAATCATATTATTAAGCATATAGGTTTCCGAAGAAAACTGTTAAGATTTTTAAATGTTAAACTACGTGATCTAGCCGTTTTGCCATCGCAACTTTTAATAGAACCTGATAATACAAGCTTGTAAAACTGTTAGCGGTGTGTTCATCATTGCATCAACTTAATATAATAACGTAGAGTTGACAATGTCTATAGAGACACTGGCATATAATGGAAGGTGCATAATTATTATGCATATCCTCTTATATCGTTTGAGTTTATGCATTTACCCGATGCAGATTGAAAGTTGAAGTCGTTCCCTAGTGGAGACCTGGTCAACCCTCGGATCCAAGGTGTATCTGGGCCATGCTCCAGTTACATTGGTGCTTCCCTTTGCTTCAAGTCCTATTACTGCGACTCCTCGACCCTCGGTCACGGCGCTCGCGTTACGTGCATTGCGAACCTAGAGAGGGTAATATAATTCCCATTATAAGAACTACTGATGATTATTTTAAGTAAATAAAATAAAGATTAAGAAAAATTTAAGAATAAAATTACCAGTTGTGTTTGAATGATAAGAGCGTTGTCATCGTCAATATTAAATTGGCGTGGTTCTTCGAAGCTCGCTACGGTAACTGACACCCTTAACTTGTTCGTGGTTTTGATCAGGGCAGCAAATTGCGCCAGCGCATCTAACTGCAAAGAAATAGTATTGTAGCCTTAGCCTTTCTGTAACTTCCTAAGACTTGACTATCAAAGCAAATTCAGTCATAAAAGTATGGTTACAAATTGCAGCTCGCCAAAGCTGATAATGATTATATTACATAGGCATATTACATAAATAACATAACATAAATTACATAATAGCTAGCAGACTGGACTGCAGATATGTAAGGCATTGCTGCTATTAAGGTACTAACATAATTTTAAGCAACTAACAATTACTTTGAGTCGAGGTTACTCGATATGATAATAATAAATAAATTAAAAAAAAATACAAAAAGAAAGACCGCCTTGATTTATAAAAATGATTATTTGCATTAAAATAAAATAGTTGTAGTATTTATCTAAAAAATCTTTTATTTATATTAAGCTTTTTTTGCATAAAAGTTACTTTTTGTTACTATAGTCCGTCAAGAAAGTCATGAAAAGAATGTTTTGAGAACTAAAGCTTTTACTTGTTATGGCAACACTGTATTCCTGTCTAACTAAGTACATCAATTGTCACATCAGAGGTTATTGTGGTTAGCTTACTGGATTTTTATTAATTACTGCGAATATTTCTTATCGTTTAACCGTTTTGTGGTTAAAATGAATCGCACTGTTTATAAAAGTAATACGAGACAGATCATATTTAAGGTTTTTCAAGAATTTATGAGTGAATTTCAAACGGGAAAGTTATTTTCTGATTTGGGAGATGTTTACGGTCGAACAGCTAAAATAACAGGTATGTACTCGTATTTTAATGTTAGACACTGTAACAGAAATGAAATTGTACATTTTTAAGTGATATTTTAGCTTTGTGATAATATTGTTTACGAATTTTAAAAGGTTATGTTATTGTAGGTATAGCTTTCCTATATTACCACGCTTAGAAAATTTTGATACTTTCGTATTTTTATTACAATGTTTGAATTTTTTTTTTCTTTCAGGTGTTTCTGAAAGCACCGTTCGACGTATAGTGGACGAGGGTATGAAAAATGGAGGCAAATTTGTAACGCCTGGAAAAAAAAGGAAGGGCCAACCTAGTAAACCGATTGATGATTTCAGTCTATGTGCCATTTGTCAAAAAGTTAAATTTTTCTACACAGTCAAAAAAGAAGTACCTACGCTAAGAAAACTAATAGCTGTGGTGAAACAAGACTTAGATTTTGATGGCAGCCATGAACTTCTCAGACAGATATTACATTCAATTGGATTTAAGTTCAAAAAATGCAAAACAAATAGACTGGCGCTTATAGAAAAGCCAATTATAGCTTCAAAACGTGAATATTATTTGAAGCAAATTCTTGAAAATAGAAGATTGCCAGAAGAGCTTCAAAAAAACATAATTTATTTAGATGAAAGTTATATTCATGACTCCTACAAAGTAACTAAATGTTGGCAGTCTATAAATATTTCTGGCGTTCAACAAAATGTATCTAAAGGGAAAAGGTGGCTAATTTTGCATGCTGGTAGTGAAAAAGGTTTTGGGAATAATGCATTGTTAATATTTAGTGGTAAAAACAAGACTGAAGATTACCATTCTGAAATGAATGCACATAATTTTACAAAATGGGTAACTGAAAAGTTAATACCTAATTTAACTGAAGCATCAATAATTGTTATGGATAATGCCCCATATCATTCAGTTGTAATGAACAAGGTACTATTTTTTACATATTATGTTTCTTATTGTCACATTCTTTATCATTATGTATGCTTCATGTACAATCTGAAATTTGATTACTAAATTGAACCTTTTCACCAGGCTCCGACAACTAGTTCACATGTTGAAGAGATCAAAATGTGGTTACGTGAAAACAATATTTTATTTGATGCCACATTAAGAAAACCGTCCTTATTAATGTTAGTAAAAAAACATAAACCTGAACCAGTGTACCACATTGATGAGCTTTTAGGGAAACATGGGCATACAGTGATAAGACTGCCACCTTATCATTGTGATCTCAACCCCATTGAACTGGTTTGGGCCATCTTAAAAAAGCGTATTGCCCAAAAAAATGTTGGTGGTCAAAATATTGTAAAGTTGGCAGAAGAAGCATTCAAATCAGTTACCCCACAAGAATGGAAAAATTGTACTGACCATGTCATTAAAATTGAAAATGAATATTATGCTCGAGGTGGGACTCTGTATAATGATATAGACCAACAGATCATAACAGTAGGCGACAGTTCCAGTGAATCTGAAGATGCAGAAATGGAGCAACTTCCTTGTGCTGGATCTTCAGGACACATTTCAGGAGTTGAATACCTTGATTCTGATTTTGACTATGATTAATTAAATAATATTATCATAAACTGTTTTTTTTTTTATAGAATTAGGCGTTACTTTGCGGAGATCTATAATACAAAAGTAATAATAAAATTATTTTGCTATAATCCGCGATGAAGTAAAATAGAAAATATTAGGTCCTTACATATGAAATTGGCGTTTTGTCGTACTGGCCACTTTGATCTCAAATATTACCTTTATGGTTAGGAATTCCAAATTCAAATTCATACAGCTATTTACTCATGCATTTGTGTTTCAAACCCTCTAATTCATTTGTTTTTTCTTCTTTTGTTTTTATTTGTGTCACTCTGTTTACAAAATGGAAAACATGAAATATCGCGTTTTTTACGAGTAGGTATGAGTTCCACCGTGGCACCAGTGCTGCAGAAACGGCTCGAAGGATTAATGATGTGTATGGTGACGGTGTCGCAAAAGAAAACACAGTGCGTTTTTGGTTCCAACGTTTTCGTTCTGGAAATTTCTACCTGCAGAACAAGCCTCGTGGATGGCCGGAGACCAAAGTTGATAATGAAGAATTGAAGGCTATCGTGGAAGCGGATCCATCGCAAACCACGTCCGAGTTAGCTGCAGGCTCCGGTGTTAGTGATAAAACTATTCTAATCCACTTGAAGCAAATTGGGAAGGTGAAAAAGCTTGAAAGGTGGGTACCTCATGAATTGAGTAAAGCAAACCGACAAATGCGCGTCAACTGCTGCGTTACGTTACTCAACCGGCACAATAATGAAGGAATTTTAAATCGAATCATTACCTGTGATGAAAAGTGGATCCTCTACGATAATCGGAAGCGCTCATCGCAATGGCTGAACCCTGGCGAGCCAGCCAAATCCTGCCCTAAGCGAAAATTGACAAAAAAAAAGTTGCTTGTAAGTGTTTGGTGGACTAGTGCCGGTGTTGTTCACTACAGCTTTAATCTTAAATCTGGTCAGACGATTACGGCAGATATCTATTGTCAGCAACTGCAAACCATGATGGAAAAGCTAGCTGCTAAACAACCGAGGCTGGTCAATTGCTCTAGGCCACTGCTGCTTCAGGACAACGCTAGACCACACACTGCTCAACAGACGGCTACCAAATCAGAGGAGCTTCAATTAGAATGTCTTAGACATCCACCGGACTCTCCGGACCTTGCTCCAACAGATTACCATTTTTTTCGCAATTTGGATAACTACTTGCCAGGAAAAAAATTCAACTCCGATGGGGCAGTCCAAACCGCCTTCAAAGATTTTATTGATTCCCGCCCGAATGGTTTTTTTTAGTAAGGGGATCAATGAACTACCTATGAGATGGCAAAAGTGCATACATAGCAATGGTACATACTTTGATTAAATAAATATATTTCATTAAAAAAACGACTTTATGTTCCTCCCATAGAAAACGCCAATTTCATTTGTAAGGACCTAATATATATAATGCTAAATGTAGAGTGGACAATCGGTTATCATACCTGATACATGCAGGATTCGTAAAAAATACATGCACAAAATCGCAAAGGCTTTGCGATTTCTATCTCCTGATGATGCTTCGGTTGCGGGGCGAAACGATTGTTGAGTTTGTGAAAGTGAACGTATATAGTGCTTGTGTATCGTGGTGGCGGTGGTGGAGGTTTGTGCATGTGTTTTTTACGAATCCTGCATGCATCAGGTATAATAACCGATTGTCCACTCTACATTTAGCATTATATATATTTTCTATTTTACTTCATCGCGGATTACAGCAAAATAATTTTATTATTACTTTTGTTTTTTTTTTCAAATGAAGTATCAAAATTTATTAATCGAAGTATAGAGATACCATGTAAAAAACAGTGGCGCCCTCCTTTTTTTTCACGACTTTCTTGTCGGACTATAATTCTTTATTAAAAAAAAATTACGTTATAACTTACAACGTCAGGATCTTGGTCATTGGGACCAAGTGTCTGAAGAAGGTAACGGGCGACGGGAACAGCCTCGTCCAAGAGGCTCGACGCTAACATAGTTCGGAGACCCCACGCTGCAGTGGAAGCTTCTAGACTATTTCCTTTTAACCATGGATTTCGCCATTCTGCCCCGCTAACTTGTCGAGACCAGTACAGGGTGGATGCATCTGATAATGATACAACAAATCTGTCCTAAATATTCATTTTGAAGATAATATTGAATGCTATTTTTTAATGTAATTTTGATCCTACAAAAAATTATATAAAATTTAAACTTAGATTTAATGTATTATTTATTTTATTAGTTAAATGGGTATAGCATATTCAACAAATTTTTCGACCGATATTTGCGTCAAACTATGATGTTTAATATAAAAGGAAAACTTACGATTATGTAGGCCAAAATTATCCGTTAAATGCGCGATGAAACATATTGCGTACCTCTTTTAAAGTAGAATCAGGGTAGGAGAACGATGATACGAAAGTAAATAAGTTAATCGCAAAACCGAACAATAAAATTAAATTTTCAAAATAGTCTTGGATGACTTACCCGATGTATTTGCATATTTATCCATGATTTGCAAAGCTTGTGTGGCCTGTGGGTGCCGGGCGATGGCGAGCGCGCTCGCCGTTACCGCTAGAGAGTATGCATCTAGTTCAGGCGAAAGTTTCTTGGCAAGGAAATCCAGAGCCTTGTTTATGGCATTCTTGTAAAGAGCTTCGTTACTCTGCAACATATTGCAGTTGACTTAATATTTAGCATAACATCAACAAATCTAACAAGTTGATAGGCAAGACATACCAATAAGTGTTCAATAAAACTGATTTGAAATTATATTTACTATAAATTATGTTAATTTAAAGAATTCCTAAGTTACGTTCAGACAACCTCAAATAAATCTCTGGAAACCACTACATCAAAGAGGCACAAGATCGTGGGGCATGGAAGACCTCTGAAGAGACAATTCCCAACGGTAGACGTTTTTTGTTTGAAGAAGGAGAGAATGAGAGAGATAATAATATCGAAACTAACTAAGAATCGATTATAAAAAGATTGAAAAGAACGCAAATACCTTAGTCTCCTGTAAGGCTAGTAGAGCATATGCTGTTAATGGAATAACTGCTTGTGCCCGTGGATCATTCTTCTGCGATAGTGGAGGTGGTTGCCAGCTGCCATCAGCATGTTGTTCTTTGGCTAGCCATCTTCCAGCAGCCATCGTGGCTTCTGGTGATACATCTACGTATCGAGACGAGCGACTCAACCAACGTGCAGCTATAGATGTCATCCTATTAGAAGAAAGAGATGATTTACACTTGTGGGGAGAGTATGGGTCTGTAGTGAAATTTATTTATCGAATTTCATATTCTATGACATAATTCTTTTACTGATGACAATTTAGCGCTTTACAACGCTATCGCATTCAGACAATAGGTTGATTCTTTCTACAAACCGAGATATTTCGTTGTTTTTGGGCACTGTATACGAACTGTATATAGTTGTGGGTTTATCAGATTCGCTTTATGACTAGGATACTCACCATACATCAGACACAGATTCATCTTTTGCTTCTTGCGCAAAGGAACCGTCGGGCTTACGGAAAGCCATGAGCCGCTGGTATCCGGTAGAGGCTTGCAAGCGTGCTTCCTTAACAATCGTCACCTCGTCATCCTGATTTGTTGACTAGAATGCAAAATCACGTAACATAATCTACAGCTTTGTACAGTAAATAGGTCATGCTGATTTTCAATAAAGGGATAATAATTTGCAAAACCATAAGTCACAAGGCTTGAATAGAATAGAAATATTTTACTCTCTTTCTTGAGGGTTAAATAAATACGAATACTATAAAAGCAAAAGTTCGTTTCTTTGGTGGTTCTTCTTTCATCTCGCAACGGTGCAATAGTTCTATGTGATTTTTGTAGCAGGGGTGGGGCTGGAGAGTGGCATAGCGTTCTTTTTATCCTTTAACCTACCTTAGAAGATGCATTACCATTTTATTTTAATTTAAAAATATTCCGTACCAAAACAAAAATTAATTAATCCATTACCTGAAGATAGTCCAATAAAATACAGGAGCGGGCTAATGGTCGTAAGGCATATGAAGCGTCCGCAGCAACGGTGGAAGCCTCTTTCATTGATCTCAACGTGTTCGCTAACAAATCTCCAGTGGCTTCGAGAGAAACTGCACCCAGTTTCGTTCCAGCAGCAGGCATCAACGTCACATTGGCCCGCGCTACGCCACGCCGACCATCTAACAGTGCCCACGACCAAATGTTTTCTATATAACCATCCTGTTGTAACATCAGTAAATGATTAATCCACTTTATCATCAATAATTACATAAACCTAAAAAATGTATACATTTATACTGGTATCATAAATGTTAAAGTGTCTGTCATGTCTGTCAGGACCTTCACGGCTAATCCCCTAAAGCAATAATGAAGAAAATTAAAACAATTGAAGCCGGACATACTTTTAATATCCTTTCACATACTTTAATACATACTTTTTTAAAAATTCCGACTTTTCCTCCGGTAACTGGAAAAACTTATATATAAATATTGAGTTACTTGTAACATAAGTATTTTTGAATGTATAAAATGAATCATTTGATGAAACGTCATTGGAAATTTTAATATGAATATCGATTACATAGTAATAACTATATTATCTCACACCACATATTTGCGTAAACTAAATGTGTAAATGACTCATCTAAGTTCACTCAAGACTCATAAGTAGGACCTTAAAATTTTAGATTTTATAGTTGTTTAGGAGATAAATAGTCTCAGAGATACTCAACACTATACAACAATAGAGCAAAATACTCAACACTTTGTTGCAAAATAATGCAAAATACTTTGTTGTAGTTCTTTATTCTCTATCGCAACATTTGAACGAGAATTTATTTACCAATGGATTCGAATTTACGGACTTTAAATTTAAAAAGTATGTCTGAAAAATAAGATATGAACATTTATGTTTTAAGGGATACCAGATCGGATATTTTATAGACGGCACTATTTGTACTTGTCACAGACAAAAATGGTAGCCGTCGAAAGTCCACAGTTTATGTGGAATGAATGAATAAAAATCGCAAAAGCGTAGCGAATATATATTAGAAAGCTCACAGCTTGTACTTATTTCTTGAAAGACCTAACAAATTGTATCATTTGAATGCAAAAATACGCAAATATATTATAATAACCGAATAGATAAAATGCACTACTGCCAGTTATTGTCCACGACTTATTAAAACATAATTTAAATATAGATAAATGTTTTTATATAAATAAATATAAAAACATTAACTTAAGAAAAACTTTGATCATACATGTAATATTGACCAAAGGGTACATAAATTTAGTATATATAGTTTTAAAAGCATTCATTCGCTTGATTTAGTATAATATATATACATATATACCTATATACATATATACCTAAATACATATACATCCACAAAGAACCAACCGTCCTGATCATGTGGCATTCGATGGGAATCGAACCCACGACCAGCAGACCGACCCGCAGGGACGCTGCCACTCGCGCCAACGGGCGGTTATTATCATTAGTGCATTTCAATTAAGTATTCTTTAAGAAAAGTCCAATTAAAATGCTATTTACCTTAACATTAATGGTCCGGAACAAAGACGCAGACACGCCATTGCCTTTAGCTTCCACGATGATAGGCGCTTCTCCGGTGCGTACTGCTGTCACCAAGAAAGCTGTGCTCTTGGATCCTTTTGCTGGCACAGTTACCCGCAGGCGACGGAATAATTCAATTTCTGAATGGGGATATTATTAAGAACTTGATAATGTTATCTTTAGAGTATATATCTATATTAATATATTCAAACTATTATTTTAATTTTGATTATAGAGTCGGAAAGATAACTGACCTAACTAAACTCTATGAAGAAGGTTATGACTCCCTTAATAATAAACTAATAAATTAATTCAGATTATAATGATTCTTAAACTACGTAAAAGAATCAGTTAAATTATAATAGGCCGCGAAAACGAAATGATAGGTTTTTTTTAAAAATAATGCTTAAATAAATAATTATTTACAAAAAAAAGCTATCATTTAGGAACAACATTTAGGAATATTCTAAGTTTAACTCTTCTATAAAGGTAGATCCTAAAACTTAGATGAAAATACTTGATTTTTTATATATAATGGTTTCCAATTCAATAACCAATTTACACATACACACATTGTAAGTTTATGGCTATATTAAATAGTTTAAGAACGTGAAAAAATTGTATTCGTTGTTATCATTAAGTATTAACTTAAAAGCGACAAAAATTGACTAATTAGCACAATAACTCTTGATTGTACAAGTTTCAGGATAAAAAAGCACTATACTTACTTTTAGGGGAATCGATGTTATTTTCAAGAGGTTCGAATTCGTAGAATTGATCGGAATTATGGAAAGTCACTTCAACGGATGTATCTGTAGCAAGGGTGCTCTTCAATGTAATTACTACTGCCAGAGTTTCACCTTTCTGCAATGATTCTGGCAGTTCGGCGGTAAGTGAGAGAGGGAGGGCCGTTGTGACTTTACGTGGTTCTGCAATGCCCAAACCCAGAGTTGGATGCACTGCAAATGCTCCCACCAACCATTCACCGGGAGTGATTGGTGACCAGCGTTCCCGAGTGCCGACGCCATCATTGCTGTTGGTATATTATTTAAATTAAAACAAACAAAACTATTTATAGCTCATTTCCGAGTAAATAAAACAATCTTAATCTTATAATAAAATCCGAAAATAGTTTCGTATTTACTCCTTTGTCCGATGTTTAGATTACATTGAAAAAAAAAAAATCTTATTTTGCTATAGGTTAAAGTTGTTTTTTTTCCTTTTATAACTCAGAAACGAATTGCATCTTATAACACTATAATGAATTAAAAAGTTTTAATTAGTATTTAAATACTATTGAAGTGCGGTGGCGTTCATTTGTAAGTATCAAATTAAGTATTAAATACATACTTCGCTGTAATTAAAATTAATATTTTTAATTTTAATGTCGCTGGTGCAATTAATTTGCATACCTCTTAAGGTTTTTACATCACACTAAATCTAAGATCATTTTTATGTAATGTATGTTTTCAATATGAGAATCATTTATATAATTTAGTCTTTAAGGCAAATTAAAGACTTTAGTTAACTATGCTATGTGATGCGAACGACAGGTTGACTTTGCAGATTTAAACCTTGAATGGGCAGTATAAACGTTTGCAAGCATTGAGAATTGATAGAAAAAATTGTTAGTTACCCAATAGTTAGATTTGTAAACATCCAAGTAGAGTGTGGCGAAAGATTTCTTGTGAGATAATAACGAGGGGCAGGAGGAGTCGGTACTCGGCTGAAAGCATATGGACCAGCCTGTGGTGCACGGGTCCCTGTTTCTGGTGCTCCTGATACTTCTGTTATGCATACCAAGGTTATTAGGTTAAAAAATCGAATGGCATAGCCTATACCAGTCGCGCGTGCGCATTCGCCGCGGCCGGGTGTGTGCGTCGTGTATATCGCGACATGTTACGTATCGCTACGTTTCATTTTGTTTCGTTAAGTTATAAAAGTTTTTCAATATGACGATTTTGAAGTGCAACAGTTGTAATGTTGTAATAAACGAACTTCTAGCATATTTAAAGAATAAATTATCGATCGCAGACGAAGATAGTCTCGTACGAATTTGTGTTTCAACATTTTCAACCGTTCAGATCGAAGAAGCAAACAAACTTCTAGTGAACTCCTTACCTTCAGATGTCCATAAAACATGGAGAAAGGGTAAAGGAAGGGAGAATCGATTAATACATGACATCATAAATCTGTTTAAGAGCGTCGATCCTGACATTTTACCAGTTTTTGTGGCGCGTGATCTGGACAAGTTACCTCCATTAACGTTCGATCATCTAGATGTTTCGAAGCTTCTTAAGGATTTGGCAAATCTACAGGCCGATATCACAAACATTAAATCATCTTACGTGACCATGGAACAACTTCAAGATGTAAAGAGAGAGTGCCTCGAGTTGAAATCGGTTTCACAACCATTGTCTACTGAGAAAATTAATATGAGAAGAGGAGGAGCATATTGTGATAGTGAGCCCATAGGATTATCGCAACTTAATGATACGCTTACATCTAATGATGCAGATCAGATGGATTGTGAGTCATCGTTGTCTAAAAATTGTGATTTACATTTAAAATACAGAAATATAAACATAAATCAAGCTAGTAGTACTTCTAAAAATTATGAAACAAGTCAACGAAATTGCTTTTCGGACACGGAACGGGGCCTTCTTACCGGCGCTGAGCGAGACTCCGGGGGTGAGAGGGGTGATGTGTCACAACCGGTAAATGAGTTGGTCAGTGCGATTGTAAATGATACACGACGACAACAACAACCGGGGGCATCATCTTTCGCGGACGTTATGAAGACAGGTGGTGAATGGAAAGTGGTCCGACACAAGAAACCTAAAATATATCCGTACCGATACCTCGGGAAGGCGGGGATTTCTACGGACAGTGATAGCAATTTTAAGGTGGCGGAGAGAAGTGTACCTATTTTTATCACGAAAATCCATAAAGAGACGACACAAAATGATATAGCGGCTTATATATTCAATAAGACAAATGAAAATATAAAGCTAGAAAAGATCTCTTCTCAGAGGGAGAAAGACTATAATGCATATAAATTCTTTGTATCCGAGCAAAAGTTATCTATCTTTTTGGACGACAAACTCTGGCCGCAGGGTGTCATATTTAGGCGCTTCATTAATTTTAAACGAAAAGATTCGAACGGCACGCAGATAAACACTGTAAACGACCCCTTGAATACTAAGAATGATAAATAATATCTACAAATTAGTCAGTTTTAACTGTAAAAGTATAAAGCGTTCTGTGGATTATATAAGACAGTTGTGTATAACATCGGATTTGATAGCATTGCAAGAGACATGGCTACTTCCACATGATCTATCATTCCTTAATGAGGTTGATGTGGCCTTCAGCTGTACGGGTACGTCAGCGGTGGATACTGCGGCTGGCCTTCTGTCCGGTCGGCCTTACGGTGGAGTGGCGCTCCTTTGGAAGAAAAGTGTTTTCCAAAATGTGTATGTAGTGCAATGTGATAACCCACGGCTATGTGCAATTAAAATCGTGTTAGGCCTAAGGTCAATTTTAGTGTTTAGCGTTTATATGCCCACCGATAAAGTGATAAACCTCCCGGAATTCACGGACTGCCTCAGCTCGGTGAGTGCTATTATTAACAATGAAAATGTCGAGTCTGTGTATATACTAGGCGACTTTAATGCACATCCGAATGAACCCTTTTGGAACGAACTAATCGGTTTTTGTCATGAGCTAGAGTGGGTTTGTGCGGACGTACAATTGTTAGGCATAGAATCAAACACCTACACCTATGTTAGTGAAGCCCACGGCTCGAGACGCTGGCTAGACCACTGTGTGACTACTGCGTCCGCACTGTCCTCAGTCATTGAAGTCTATGTAATGTACGACGTGTTATGGTCTGACCATTACCCCTTAGTTATAGAGTGTAATCTACAAGCTGTTAAACCTAAAGTTAATTGTAATAACATGTCTAACTTTAATAAAGTACAATGGGGCGATAGAAAGCCGGAACAAATAAATTTGTATACTAAGTTATGTCTGGACGGGCTTAGTCGCCTTGAATTTTCTAAACAAAGATTTTGTTGTAAATATATTTGTAATTCCATTGATCATACTAGTATTATTGATAAGATATACAATGACATCGTTAATGTTCTAACGGGTGCTGCCATAGTTTCTAATGTTAAAGGAAGGGGTAAGAAGAAACCAGTGGTGGGATGGAATAAGTACGTGCGCGAAGCTCACACGAATGCCAGAGCTGCTTTTTTGACGTGGACTAGAGATGGTAAACCAATGTCGGGTTTTTCATATCAAGAAATGCAAAAAACTCGTGGTATATTTAAGTCACGTTTAAAATGGTGCCAAAACCATAGTGAGCAAATAAGAATGGACCAATTAGCCTCACATCATTCGAACCATGATTTCCGGAATTTTTGGAAAGCCACAAATCAGTCGAAAAATAAGTCTGGTATTCCTGTGAGTATTGACGGCGTCAGTGATCACAGTCTTATAGCGAATATGTTCAAGGATTATTTTACTGTAAAGTCACCGTTAGGATCACCACCACTGAAGAATGATGAAGAGACTCATGGGCAGGAGATTCAAATACAATTTACAGCCGACGACGTTAGCAAAGTAATCCATTCTATGTCGCGGGGCAAATCACCTGGCCATGATGGGCTCAGTATTGAGCATTTGAAACATGCTGGACCATCCTTGCCTAGATTGTTGGCAGCATTTTATAATTTATGTATATCACATTCGTATTTACCGGCGGTTTTGATGAAAACTGTGGTGGTACCAATTATAAAAAACAAGACTGGTGACGTAAGTGACAAATCTAACTACAGACCAATCTCACTTGCCACTATTTTAGTTAAAGTACTTGACAGTTTGCTTAATACTTTACTTGACAAATACATAAACCTACATGCCAATCAGTTTGGTTTCAGACCAGGTTTATCCACAGAGTCAGCAATATTGTGTTTGAAGGAAACTGTCAAGTATTATTCAGTGCGTCACACCCCCGTTTTTGCCTGTTTCCTTGATCTGTCGAAGGCCTTTGACCTGGTGAATTACGATATCTTATGGCAAAAACTCAAAGATACTGGTATCCCCAGTGAAATCAATAAGATATTTAAATTTTGGTATCAAAACCAGGTCAATGTCGTGAGATGGTCGGAAACGTTCTCTAATCCTTACAGATTGGAGTGTGGAGTGAGGCAGGGAGGGTTAAGCTCACCAAAGCTCTTCAACCTGTATATAAACGCGCTTATAGAGACGCTGAGCAGTACGCGTGTCGGGTGTCATGTTGACGGAGTTTGTCTGAATAACATCAGTTACGCTGACGATATGGTGCTGCTGAGCGCTTCTGTATGCGGTTTAACGAAACTGTTGGGCATATGTGAAAACTATGCCCAGGTTCATGGCTTGATATATAATGTCAGGAAAAGTGAGTGCATGGTCTTCGGGGTCAGAGGGAAATCACTAACATACACTGTGCCACCTATAAAACTATATGGGAACCCACTGACGAGGGTGGAACAATTTAAGTATCTCGGGCACGTGATTACCTCTGACCTGAAAGATGATGTAGACATTGAAAGGGAGCGCAGGGCTTTGTCTGTCCGGGCAAATATGATCATCCGCAGATTTGCTCGCTGCTCAATTTCGGTGAAAGTAACCCTCTTCGGAGCGTACTGTACGTCTCTTTACACGAGTAGTCTGTGGATCGATTATACGAAAAAGCAGTACAACGCCCTGCGCGTTCAATTTAATAATGCATTTAGGATGCTGATGGGGCTGCCCCGATTTTGCAGTGCGTCGGGAATGTTCGCCGCGGCACGTGTGGATTGTTTCTATACGACCATGCGTAAGCGGTGCACATCCTTGCTGCGCAGAGTCCGGGCAAGCTCCAACAGCGTCCTAAGGGCATTTGCTGACAGGATCGATTGTCCGCATTTGAATCACTGCGCAATGGTTCATATGCTGGCAAATCGGTCCTGTCTTAGGATTAATTAGATTATATTAGTTTTATGTAATGTAATGTTATGTTTTTATGGCCCCTTAGTTGGCTGAAATAAATAAATTAAATTAAATTAAAATTATACTGCAAGCGTCATTTGTGTAAATTTTTAAGGTGACTGACAACAAGATAATTTCAGATACTCCATGGAATAGACTCCAGATTTAACATCTATTGAAATGACGGTAATAATAATGTTACTAATAAACATTAGTAACATTATTATTGTAATTAAAACTAATTACAATAGTTTTTTTTCTATAATCATTAATACATAACTTGCATTAGGTAATCAATAAAGTTAGAATTTTTATATATTATGGATTAATTGGTATTTGATAATTGCCAAAGAAAACGATGTTACGTAAGGACACTAAGCCTTGATTGGCTATACTAACTATATATATTATTATATATATGAGATTTTGCGTAATATTATTCTGGTTATGAGCATAATTTTATTATTTGCATATGAAATATCTCATAATTTTTATAATTGCATTTAAGTTACAAAATAACGTCAAAGTTACCAAAGTTTTTATGATCGGTTTCCGCAATATAGGTAAATATTTATAAATTAACTTCTTTAAATATTTTTTTTTCACAATATTGAAGATAATTAGAATATTACTTGTACAATTTTTTTTTTATTATGAAATTCCGCAAAGTAACGTCATGAATACAAAATTAACCACGTACTAACGAACGTTGAAGTAAAATAAAAACTCACCTGCATCATTACTAGCAATAAAGAAGCCATCCGTCAATAGGACCATTCCTGCATTCTAAAACATAATATTTGTTTATTTATTGTTTATTTATAAATTTAAGAAATCCAGAAATTCGTACTTACGCTAAACGCATCAGAAGAATTTCGCCCGCCTAAATCCAATCCCAAACTGGGCAAATGGTCTTCATTTTTAAAAAGGGAATGTTTTAATCCGCTGAAGCTTTCTACTTCTCGTTCGATCTGAAACCAATTTAATTAATAAATAATATATTACAAAGACTGAGCAGAGCTTTAATGGCGAGAGGACTTGTGTTTTAAATAGAATATGCTCACCACACTCTTTCTCAGTATATTGTCGTAATAATGACAATCCCGACCATATACCATTTTGATAAAAATTATTGGCACTAGGTACAGGGACGTACTATTATCTAAAATATTTACCTACATGACCAGATCTAAAAAGAGGATGACATCCGACTAAAGTTTGCTGCCCTAAATTAGTAACGGTTTGAAAGTAAATCGTATTGATAAATATGCATACCGAATGCATATCGAGTCCGCTACCTAGCCCGTTGTCTCTTGCTAATCCGCTGATTATAGCATTTTCGTCGCCACCAAGCAAGGCCGCTTGTGAACCAGCCTCTCCCGAAACACGAAACTCCACTAGACCGTTTGGCCGAAGAAGCGATCCCGATGATACTGACGTCACTGACACCTGAAAATTTGATAAAGCTGCAGCAAATATGTACGCAGATCTAACGTAATCAATAAAGCGAAACGGTTATTTATTCATCCATATTAATATTATAAATGTGAAAGTTGTCTTCTGTGATCCCATTTTTACTTCAGGACATCAATATAGAAAAAGTGCTTATAAAGCCAATTTGGATAAAGAATATTTTTGAATATGAATTTGAATATAAAGATTTTCATAGAGATTCGTAAAGAGGTTCAGAATAAGTTTTATAAAAATTTGGTATATTCGAAAGAAAAACGGTTATACGAAACCTTTTGAAATTTAATAGATCCGATTACCTTGTGCTGCAACATTTCTCTTTGAGGAGTATATACTGCAGCAGAAAGTACAAAATCCCCAGAAAGTCGAGGGTACCATGCTAGCAGTATCCATCCTGGTGCCATTCCCCCAGTAACTGGCACAGAAACATCTACACTGCGCCGAGCTGGACTTAACTGTAAATTAGGTTATAGTTAAGTGAGTCGATGTGTCTGCTACACAGCATTATTATCCGCGAAACTCACATCCGCTATTAACTTTGACATGAGATCAAAGCCTCTCCGTATAATATTTAAATATGATTCGTTTATTTATTATAGTTACTAATTAAATAAATAAATAGAATTACTGCTATTCTACAATTCTGAAAAAATAATAATTATCATGTAGAATATCTGCACGTACAACGAAAATTGCCCACACAAATATCAAAAGCATACAATATACCTAACTAACAAACATTTTAATACCTATATTAGGTATTTTTAAATGCTTTTAAATTAGGTTTTGGTAGAGTAATTAATTAAATTATTGGGTAAAATGGTTCTAATGTTGTAATAAAAAAATGTAATTTTTTTAGTTAAAAAAAATCAATTACTTCTAAAGTTTTCGCGACAAGAATATCTCCACGACCAATAACAACATAATGCACGAGGTCCATTGCTTCTGAGGCTGAAATTTGTGCACGCATTTCATCACCGACTTTTGTGTTATGAGTTAACACTTCGACGTTCAAGTATTGTCCTCCCTTTTCCAGGCTTTTTTGTACATTTACAACTCGCTCCGACACTTCTTTATACTTCACCTGGTAAATTTAATTTGTTAATACTTATAGACATTTCATGTTTCTTCCATAATACGTTCATATTTTGGTATCTACATACCACTAAATTGAGAGTAGAATTCGTGTGTGCCAGATCTGGTGTAAAGGCGTATTTCGCAAACCCTTTTTTCAAGGCTACGGTTGTTTTATTAACCGGAGCTCCATCGTCCCATAATCTTTCAACAACTACATCTCCAGGCGTATCAATAGTTTGCCCGGTTGAATTTACTAACTCTATCTAGAAATAAAACGCATTGAGTTAGGTCAAGGAAAAATTACCATATAAGTCACAGAAATAATAATATATATATAAATATATTAGAAATATAATAAGTTTTTAATTGTATTGTATTTGAATTATATTGTTTTTAAGCTGTTTAAATTGAATATACCAACCTGTACGTTATACGGTAAAGTCGGCTTAAATCGTTCTGGGGCCGTTATTTTAAGTCTATACAGAGTTCGAAGGAGAAGTATTCTTGAAGATACATTTTGTTTTAAAAGCGTATTCTTTTCTTCTAATACGGCTTCTACAACCAAAGGCCTAGCCGCATCCTCAGCTAAGTCCAGGTCTGTTTTGAGATCATACATAACATTGGCTTGGCCATCAAATTCAATAACTTTTCGGGCAGGAGTAGAGAATACGGGTTGTAATAATCCAGAAAAGAAAACAGCGTATGCTGATATAGTTAATTCACCTTTTACAGGGAGACCATTGAAATGCCTGTGAAAACAAATGATCACGTTTCAAACAGTTTCAACTACAAAGCGGGTTACAAATAAAGCAAATTCTGATATGATCCTAATGATATAAAGCAATCATTTCCCCAAAAAAAAAATATATTAGGAAAAGTAAACCTATTTAGTGTCATTGTAACATCATTTCTCACAGTTTTTCTTTAAGGCTTTAATATTCAGAAAAAAAACAGTTCTAAAAATATTTACAATGAAATTATTGCTTTGTATATTAAGCCTGTAAATACAATCGACATTTGTATCGACAAGGTCTGTAATTACACTCGACATCTGTATTGATTAGTTTTTCTTTGAGTAATGCGGTTTTCTAAAGAATTTCTCAGCTATAATTGACGCTGAAATATGTAATTATTCTCAATGTATTTTCCATATTATTCAATATGATAAGAATAATACAATGCCATAAGCTGTATCTTGTATTGTAAAAAAGACCGTAGTTTTGAAAAAGTTTATACATGGGTTTCATGTATGCTTCAAATTGTTTATAATTGTTCAGTGGCAGTACACATTGGTGTAATTAGAACGAATTAGCTCAAAGAACTTCTTTTATCTCTCTTAATGAAATTGTTTGATACAAGTTGGTCATTAAACACGTAGTTTTAAGTATCGTAAAAGCCAGAAAGAACGTGAGATTGTAATTTTAATATTTTCTATTTCTTGTGAAAAATTTAATATCAAAACGAACGAAAATTTTAATGCAAACCAAAATTTAGCAAACTGTTCAAAAATCGTGTTTATATGCAGGATAGCCCTCATATAAACGGAAAACGAAAGAAATCTTGTTTGATTATGTGCATTGAAATGTTTATTAATGTTAAAGATAATAATCAATAGTTTTTACTTAGCAGTTATATTTATGTTAAACCGTCCATCACTGAACAGCATCTCCTTTGGCATTTCCATGTTCATTTGGAACTTTGGTAAGACATAATCAGCTACCATTATCTGCCTCGAATACTTCTGACCACGAACCTCGGCCTACAATAATAATTAATATTTATTATTTTTAAGGTTGTAAACACTATATATCACGCTAGTTAAAAACTTATTATCGCTTGTCAATTGTCTCCGGGGTCGTGGTGTGTAAAACGCTTTATATTGTAATGAAACATTTCTTTTGCTTTTAAACTAATTTTCTCGTAAAAAATTTAATTTATTGCCACGAGCTTTCTTTCATTGATAGTTTAGTCACTATTATTTGGAACAATGAACCTATTATATCCTGTCATGTACTTGATTATAGGAGCATACAGAAATAAAAATATTCGTATCAGTGAAGGCTATCTTAAACAAAATTGTAATTGCAAAGGTTAAAACCGTTGATCCGGTTTTGGTGAGCAGTCCATTCACATTGTATATGGTGGATTAAACTTTAAACAATTTTGAAAGAATTTTTAAATCAGCTGGAAATCTTTTTGCCGGATGGATGATGTTTTGGCATTGAGGCTACCAAACTAGTAAACTTACATTACTTGTATTCATGTTTTACGTATTCAAAATAAAGGACATGTTTATAATTGCAAAGCTTTATCGAGACACGTTTTGCATAACTAATATTTAAAAGAAATTTTTGAGTATTCTAAACTTAATTAAGACCACTGGTTAAATATTAAAAAAAAATAATTACTTGTAAAGTCCATTGACCAAGCGCCGGTTCGTCAGCAAGCAATAACTCCTCAGCAAAGATTCCTTTATCTATAGCTACAGAAGCCCACTGCTTTACTGGGGACCCACCTGTGTCTAAAATACTTACATCTACATTTCCTGACAATGGTAATAGATATCTGCAAATAAGTTTATAAGATGTAGCTAGGTAAGTTTATAATATTTAACAAGTCGCGAGTTCGATAAGAGTAGATAATCATAGAAACTGAACCGAATCAAATAATCCTGACAATTGAACTGACTATTTAATTCTATATATGTACCTATATTTCAAATTTCGGAAACGGCTCTAAAATTTTCATGAAATTTGGCATGAAGGGGGTTTTGGGGAGGAAAATTTGATGATTAGGCTGAAAAAATGCTTAAATGTTGAATAAAAAGCAGATTATATTTCAGCTGTCATTTGTATAGTTCTAATAGCTTAGTGGATAATGGATGGACTAAAGAAGTGAAAACACCTTACTCATTAAAAAAAAATTATAGCGAAAAAAAAAATATTACGAACAGACATTAAATTTAATTAAGCGAAATCAAGCATTTCTGAAATAATGGTAGGAAGAAAAATTAAAGCGCCACGGGTCGACGACCGCGCGATCATCTCACGCAACCTTACCGTGCGAACACTTGATATCATGCTCTTGGTGTTACAATCGAAAGTGTTTATAATGTGTGTTAATGTTCTAAGTATATTTTTTTGTTACGGGAGTTGCGTCTTAACATATTTTTACCTATAAAACTATACTAATATGTTATAACAATTTTAAAATAAGTAGTAGGTACATAATGATAGGTACGTACGTTACTCAATCTACGTACTGATACGTTTAACATATTTTGTTTACGTAATATGTCTTACAAATTATGTTGTTTTCACGGGATTACTTTTACTTCGACAATTGCGGTTAATTACATACTTCCTTATGTTTATGTTATTTAGGCCTTGGTATATATTCGTATGAATAATTAATTCCTCCACTTCATTGATAAATGTAAGATTTAACGGAGTTTTAGGCCGAATTTTATAAATTTTAGTAGAGTTTTGTGAATGTAAGGTAAGTTTGGCATAATACCTATGATATTGCTTTACTTTTACAGATTCGGTAATACGTCCTTGGAATTCCTCGGTTTTTTGAGCAATTATTTAAATTATCATTTTCAATAGGTAATAAAAATACTTACTTGTCTAAAGCTATAACTCGGAAATTAACAGTATCACCAGGTTGATACACTCTTTTATCTGTCTGTATAAAAATACAAAAGCTCCTTGGTTGATATATTATTGGCGCTGATGAGGCGAACAGTGGGCCTGACGTAGACCGGGCGACAAGCTTATAGTGGCCAGGTCCTGGATCATCAATCTATATGATCAAAAGAGTGATTTAAAGAAGACGATTTGTATGATGAATTTGTATGATGTTACGCCCTGTGGTATCCGGCTCTTTACTTACCGAGGTGTCTTAAAATGCGACTAAGGAAAGTCGACCCGCCGTGTGGTATCCGGTTAAGTATAATAGACCACACTCTTTCTAACCGAGATGTAAAATACGACTAAGGTAAGTTGACGTCATTCAAGCGACCGGGCGTAATATACTTAGCCAAATCATGTGACAATATGTCTATAACATATTGTGCCGACCCCACTTAGTGAGATAAGGGTAGGAGGATGATGTACTCGTATTGTATGATGTAGCACAGCAAAATAATGCAAATTAGAGAATATTCATACTAAATTCATAGATACCAAATATTTTTTGCTTATTTGTATGCTACAACTTTCATTGCCCTATTGTATATATGAAGTTTAATAAAATATGTTATTGTTTCAAGTTAAAATTACAAAACTAAAAAGTTAAAGGAATTCAAAAAAGGGTTGTATAAAACTTTAGCATAATATAGGTACATTTAGAATAAAAACTCGTATATATGTAATAACGGAGATGATTTATCGACGATTAATCTTCATAGCGTTTTATTGATTGTTGATGCCCAAAAATTTTACATTTCTGTTTGATTTGTTATTAAACTGAATTATTATTAACCCTTAAATAAGTATGATTTAAGAAAAATATCACATACGCCGTGTGGTATCCGGCTGAGTAGAATAGACCAACCTCATTTCTTACCGAGGTGTCGTAAAAGGCGACTAAGGTAAGTTGACCCACCGTGTGGTATCCGGTTTAGTAGAATAGATCACCCTCTTTCTTACCGAGGTGTCGTAAAATTCGACAGAGGTAAGTTGACGTCAGGCAGGCGGCTGGTCGTGAAAACGCAGCCAAATCATGTGACAGCATGTTTATAACATGTTGTGCCTATCCCACTTAGAGTGGGATAAGGGCAGGAAGATGATGATTAAGAAAAATATCACACAGCCACAGCCATTTTCATATGAAAATGGTGATTCATGGTCTTTAAATGGTTTTACTACTAGATAGGTATTTTATTACCTTTTCCTGATAATAATGACTCTGAGATGAGTAATGTGTAAATAGATATGTATTTGATTGATATTTTAATATTGTCGCCGTGTCAGATAAAGTTCCTTAACTGTTTAGTTATAAGTTATTGTTTAATATTATTATAGTAATAAATTATTTTTTAATATTATAATTTCAGCAAAATATTTTGTTTTAAGAAAAAAATCAACAAATAATCTTTATGAAATATGAATTAAAAGGATTCGATTCAATACGTAAAAGTAATCATAAAAAACATAAGCAAGAAGTCGACTGTTTATAAGATGTTCGCAAATTATAATCTGTCGTAGTATTGTTTGAAGAGTTTAGTAATAATTTAATAAACATCAATATTACCGGTGTCTTTTTCAAAAGTAAAGTAAACTTGGTAAGGAGTCTAGTCCTATAAATATGTTTCATAGTTATTATGTGATGAAAAAAAGGTAAAAATATTGAATATGTAAAGAATCTATATAAATTCTACTAAACCGCTGTTTATAAATTTACCTCGAGGTCTATAAGCCTAGACGCAGCAGCTGGTACTTGTACCACTCTTCCTTGGGAGAACTGTTCGCCAGTTGATCTCTTTCCCTCCACAGCCACATATATATTGTATGCTCGGGATCCTCCTGCTATGGATACTTTATAATTTCCGTATGGCCTTAATAACTTGGGACCTAATATTGAGACGCTAAAAAAGAAATTAATTTTTAAATATATACCTATTTATACAATTTTATTATTGAAAGGTAAAGTCTCATAACATCCTCTTAGTATCCCGTAGCTGGACATAGGCTTCGTATCTCCGTTTTTCGAAAGAAAGGTTGAAGCTAAGACCCACTACGCTGCTAAAATGCGAATCGGTAGGTTACACATAACCCAAGGATTTTTCAGAGATACCTAAACAGGTTTCCTCAGGATATTTTCCTTCACCGAAAAGCATTTGATAAATTGTAAATATCAATTAAACACATAAGTTTTAACAGAAAAACTTGAAAAACTGCCCGGGGTTTGAACCCGTGACCCCGTCCAAAAAGTCGCACGGTCACACCGCTGGGCTATTTCTGCTTATTTAAGATTTTTAGTTTAAGAATAAGAAGATACTAATATTATTTTACGCTTACGATTTAATATCACACTTTAAGTAAATATTATATTGTAAATTGCAATCCAAATACGACAGAATAACTTTTCCTTTCAAGAATAGAAATGATTAGCAAAATGTTAAGTTGTTATCTTACCTATCTTACTAATATTATTAATGCAAAAGTTTGTGAGTATGGACGTATGTTTGTTACTCTTTCACGACAAATCTGCTGAACCTATATCGATGAAATTAATCACAATTATTTCTTCTACACCAGGAAAAGATATAGGCCATAGATATCATGTTAATTCTACAGGAATGGGCTAACATTGAAAAGCGCATAGATGACTCGTATTATCAACCTCTCACGCGACAACAGTCCACGTAAACGAAGTTGCGGGTAAAAGTTAGTTTTATAATAAAGTGATGTAAAACAGTTCTAAGTATATGAGATTGAAAGATTGCGATTAACGGATATAACTGTTTGTACCCCAATATTTCTCAGTAATAGTCGGTTACAGAGTTGTTAAATAGATAAAAGTACATCAAACGCGTTGCCGGTATACATACAAGGTAAAACAAAGTAAACATTTCCTTTAACTTGATTATATATCAGTCAACTTTACAAAACCAGTTATGAATTAAGCGTTTGAAATAATTACGGAAATCACGAGAAAAATTATATAATTACTGTAATATACTGTATAAACAATGCGTGTTCTGGGTCTTTTATACTATGTTATATAAACTAGATCATAATAAGCCCTTTTTTACGTCTTTTTCCATGTTACGGTCTTTTTTATTTATAATTCAAATTCAAATTCAAAATATTCTTTATTCAAATAAACTTGTAAACAAGTGCTTTTGAATCGTCAACTCTACTGCTGGTTCGGAAAGCTGTTCCTACCGAGAAGAGCCTGCAAGAAACTCGGCGGTTGCTCATAACGTATAAATTTTAACGGCTATAACGTATAAATTTTCGGACTAACGTATACATTTTACAGTGGCGAGTGAAATGAAACGAAATTACAGAACAAAAACTTGACTAAATGTCAAAGAAAATTTTTACCTTATTTTTTGTTTTGTAAAATAATTAAAATTTTAATCTATGTTCTGTTATTACTATAACTAAGCCAATCTCCAATATATGCTGAAGGAAAATTCTCATTAGTGGATTTGATCTTTTTTTTTACCCCGGAATAGTCTGTCTAATACAGGGATTACCAGAAGATTTTCTCTTGTAAAATATGAATTTTATAGAATTTTCCGATAAAATTTACTATTTAATCACTTCGCTATTATTCGTTTTAACGTATAAAATCCTGTTTTAATAAAAAAAAATTATGGGATAACTGTGACTAGTAGCATATATTGTTTTGTATAAGGTAATTTCAAAGATATTTTTTGTTTTGTATTGTTGTGCGATAGTATTATGTTACTTTGGTAATTTTTACGTTTATTTACTTTCAACGTACTTACTTACCTTTGTACCATTCCAGATGTAAGAACTGCTAAGCAGCATATTAGTCTTATTTTCTGCATCGTTTTACTGAAAAAACAAAACTAAATATTTAAAATGATTTTTTGTTTCCAATTTTTGTCTGATTTATTTAGTTTATACAGAGAAAATAAATTTTTGACATCTTATTCAGTACCTCGAAGCGGCTTACACGGAGCCTAACGATATCAGATTTTGTATAATACCTATTGTGCTAAATGATTTAAATTTATTTTATAAAAGTGGCGTATTAAAATTATAAATTTTGCTATGTTTATTGTAATTTGTTCCAGAAATTTATCGTCGTACAAGTTATTAGCATACAGTATAGTGTAGCGATTAGAAAATACCCATGAAAAGGCAAGTTTATTACAATTTATAAAATAAGGATTGATGTAAAAAGGATACCCACAAATGTATAATGCCTTTTTTGGTTGATAATATTTTTGGATTGTTTTGTATCTGGCTAAATAGACCACCCTCATTTCTTACCGAGGTGTCGTAAAGAGCGACTAAGGTAAAACGTACCCGCCGTGCAGGATTCGGCTAAGTAGAATAGACCACCCTATTTCTTACCAAGGTGTTGTAAAAGGCGACTAAGGTAAGTTGACCCACCGTGTGGTGTCCGGTTGAGTAGAAGAGACCACCCTCTTTCTTATCGAGGTGTCGTA
This sequence comes from Morpho achilles, assembly GCA_947086495.1. Lineage (NCBI taxonomy): Eukaryota > Metazoa > Arthropoda > Insecta > Lepidoptera > Nymphalidae > Morpho > Morpho achilles. The sequence goes on along the minus strand of CAMTZB010000007.1, from coordinate 10,632,119 downwards.
AAATTCGACTAAGGTAAATTGACGTCAGGCGGCCGGTCGTAAAATACGTAGCAAATCATGTGAAATGTTGTACCCACCCCACTTAGAGTGGGATAAGGGCAGGAGGAAATAATTTTGGTTGCATAACTAATATATACGAACGTGTAAAAGGAAACATAACTCTTGGTCATGGCTACAAGCTGTTAACACAGTATTACGTGCAGAATGTAGACCTTAGGTATTTATAAAAAAAACAGATACATTATTAACATTAATAATACATTATGTATCTATTTGAAACACAGGTACATCAAATTGTACTGAAAGTGTATAAAAATAATATGTTTCGAGATCAATTCACAATAGGAATGTTAATGGTAGAGATGGCAGGTGTCGTGGGTGAATTATTGTAATGTAACCATTGAATTCACATGCTAACTGTTTCCACACACTGAGCTCACCGTCCTTGTCTCCAAGCTTCTCTGACTCACTTATATCAACTTATTTATATCTATTTGCGTAGGTGGAATTGTTTTAACTTAATATGGTACAAGCATTTCATAAAAATACATTCGAATATATTTAAATCGTTTTTAAATATTATTATTATTTCATTATAATCATCATCCTCTTGCCCTTATCCCACTATAAGTGGAGTCAACACAACATGTTGTAACATGATTTGACTGCGGTTTTTACGACAAGCCGCCTGCCTGACGTCAACTTACCTTAGTCGTATTTTACGACACCTCGGTGAGAAAGAGGGTGGTCTATTTTACAAAACCGGATACCACACGGTGGGTCAACCTACCTTAGTCGCCTTTTACGACATCTCGGTAACAAATGAGGTTGGTCTATTCTACTCAGCCGGATACCACACGGCGTATTATATTTTATTATGATTACATGAATTAGAATTTCTGGGTAACTAAGTAATGAATATATTGCTGCATAGTAAAGGAAACGAGAGAACTTTTAAGTCATATACTTTCTCCACATTGTATAGAGTGCCATTTTGCCACACAGTGCATTTTTGAACAATTGTTATTTTGTATTGTTATGTAACATATATATGAATATTTAAACTTAAAACATTTATGTACCTATCCATTTATCTACCTATCGATGTTATTTTGTTGCAGCGGACTCTACAATATTATGTTTACGATGATACACCTTTACACCTGCAATAATAATAAAGCTTACTGTTATAACATCCAACGAATTTCACTTTATAATAACTTTTCACTTTCAATTATTGCATGTAACTTAACACTATATCACAGATCGTTTCTATTCGCACACAGTTTTTTGTGCGATCGTCTCGGGCCGCCGGGCAGCGTGTCCGCGAGCTGCAATGTCGCAGAATGACTGTCTTCGTGCGCAGTTCGAGGCGCCTGCGCAGGTCCGAGGTGTGGGGCGCTGCGAAGCCTTGCGAAAACTCCGCGTCATACTCATAACTTAATGCACCCACTATTCGTCCAAGCAAACACTACCCACATTACATTGAACGTTATTTCCTGTTAGCTATTGATGTGTTTTGGTTTTATGATATTCAATCAGAAATTGATAAATTATTTATGTCCTGGTTTTTATATATATTCTATATTACAACGGTTAATTTTTATATACTACTTTTTATATATATGGGTGACATGGGTTTAAAGTTTTCATTGCTAAGGAAAATTTATAAAAAAAATGTTTTTAGTTTGCTTAAACGAAAGGCCTAATATTGTATTATATTATGAGTTACTAGCTTTTACCTGTAACTTCGTTCGCGTGAACTATTGTACAGTACAGTGTAGTGACTAAAAGATAGGGCAAGTTTATTGCAATTTATAAAATAAGGATTGATTTAAATAAGATACCCACAAATGTCTTTTTCGGTTGATAATATTTTTGGATCCGTGTGGTACTTGGCTGAGTAGAATAGACTACCCTCTTTCTTACCGAGGCGACTCAGGCAGCGGTTTCACCCGAGTCATTTTTATTTCTTTTACACTTTATTACATTTTTATAATGAATCTCCATTTTTTTAATGTATTATATTATTTTATAAAATGTAATATAGCCTATGTGCTCAGTAAATATGCAGCTTCCCAATGGTGAAAGAATTTTTTAAATCGGTACAGTAGTTTTTTTTCCTCTTTATAATATTAGTATAGATTATTAATTAATGAAAATTATTAATTGAGTAGGAGTATAGGTAGCTGATGAATTTAACACTTAAAAATAGAAAGTATTATTAAAAAAATCATGTATTGATATCATATATTAATTTATACGCTACGCTAAGCATTTCAGTTCATTCGGGAAACTAACTGCATTTCTTGGAACGAGTTTTATCATGATGCAGTAGAGAAGGTCATCCACCGGTATCTAGTATCCACTATACTAATGAACGGTACTCTTGGTCAAATTGAACTTCATTATTCAATACATACAGCGTTAACAATAAAAATGTTTATGTAACATTACGCGACCTTACGAACAAACCTGATATGGCATGTGTATCGCAATTTGGAAACTGGTTTCGACTTTAAAAAGCAAAACATTCAAGCTCCAACAGGTTTACCCGCAACATTGTAATATATTTGTTTATTTCTAAACTATTTTTGTTTTTCATCCTTTGTGCAAAATATCCTTAGAGTACAGACATCTATTATTTGGCTTTACATCGTAGGTGATAAATTCATTAGTTAATTCAAATTAACTAGTTACAATGACGAAGAAATTTATTACAATCACAATTTAAAAAAATCATGGTTTGAGACAAATGGGCTTAAAGTTTTCATTGCTAAGGAAATTTATAAAAAATGTTTTTAGTTTGCTTAAACGAATGGCCTGATATTGAATTATATTACTAGCTGTTACCCGCAACTTCGTTCGCGTGAACTATTGTCGCGTGATAGGTTGATAATAGCTTCATTAAATTTAATTGACTCTTGGCGATTCAAAAATGCTTCCAAAAGCTTACTTGAATAAATATTACTTTGATTTGATTAAAGGTATTAATTTTATTTCCGTTACTGTTCTATCATTACACAGAAATTAAAATAATAGAGAACGGCGTCTGTATGTCCTGTATAGATAACGATGATCCTGTAAAGTAGGGTGGCGATCGTAGCATTTTTTTAAACTGTTGAATTCAGTTTCGAGAGGAATTCGAAACCAAACTGAGCCAAAGCAACGCGTGGACCAACAAAAAAACCTAATAAACCTAAATCTAACCTTAAAAATTACGAATAAAAAAATGAATTCTTGCTATTTCTTTATTTTAGTTTATTAATAAGTAACTCAAAACTCAATCAGCGAGGAAAGCGTCGATAGGACAAATTTTAGTGGAAGTACTATATTCAGACAGTTGCTTAGAATCATTGTTGTCAATATTGTGTAACTGGGCGGCTAAAGAAGCATTGTCGTTCAGAGCCGCAGAGAGAGCTTTTTTGAGCTGCATCGTTCCATTTCTTTCAGTTTCTAGAGCCGCTTTCGTTTCCTTTAATAATTCAATATCAGGATCGACTATTTTATATGTTTCATCTTGACAATTCAACAGACGATATTCTAGTTCTGTTATCAAACTTTTATGGCGCATTATTTCAGCTAGAACATAAATATCACAATTTCAATTTATTTAATGATGGCTTGATTTTTTCAATAAAAATTTTGACGTCATTGATAAATTTGTTATGAAATAAATTAAAAATAATATAGTATATTTTTCATTTGCTTTGTATTGACTAATATAAATGTTAAAATAAGACCAATGATGTAAATGTTGTTTAAACTAGACATTTTTGAATTTTTAAATGTATTTATTACCAATGAATTTTTCTTAGGCAAATTCAAGTGTTTGCTGAACGCCAGTGATACCAAAGGTTTTTTTAAATGGTCGAACGAACAATATAAACAGATGTCAACTCTTAAAATTACTACAATATAAAGTTCAAAAGATTTGTTTTATGGTTTAAAAAAAAAACTTCAATACATTTTATACAAATTAGAAGACTGATTCGTTACTTATTGTAATTTTTCTTATGATACTATATAGTATGACTAGGGGGAAGCCGAAAAAAAACCGAGTGGAGTGGCTTCCAGAGTTGACGAATGATAGAGGAGAATGGAAGAAGAATACACATTGTGTCGACCCACTTATAGTGGGATAAGGACAAGAGAATGAGAATGATAACTATAAAGTAGATGATACTCATTAATCCATACAATATTAAAATATGACAGTCTGTCTGACGGTTATAGTATTTCGGCTAATCCACTGGACCAATATTAATGAAATTTGGCATAACTATATATAATTTATACATTGAGTAATATATTAATACGGAAATTCCCGTTTTGCTATCAAGAAAAATTCAGAAAGCAGAGATTCCTGGAGAAAAATGATGATATTAAAATTATTCGGCTGGCGTCGTAATAGTAAAATATGAATCGAATAGCAAAATTAAAAAGAAATTATCATATAAAAAATCAAAGGCAGTCCACTTTGTGTTCGAAGTATGCGTTTTAAAGATTTAGTTAGTAAGGGAATGTGGTTTTAGTTTTATCGAATTAAATGTAAGGTTGAATTAACGCCGTGTGGTGTCCGGCTGAATAGAATAGTACCACCCTCATTGCTTACCAAGGTGTCGTAAAAGGCGACTAAGGTAAGTCGACCCGCCGTGTGGTATCCGGTTTAGTATAATAGACCACCCTCTTTCTTACCGAGGTGTCGTAAAATACGACTAAGGTAAGTTGATTTCAGGCAGGCGGCCGGCGTAAAATACGTAGCCAAATCATATGACAAGATGTTTATAACATGTGCCGACCCCATTTAGAATGGGATAAGGGCAGGAAGATGAAGATGATGATGTCGGATTCAATAACAGAAGATGCTGCGTGCCCAGAGTGTGGAGAGGAAGAAACGAGTTTTGTTGAGCCCTATGTACTCGCTGGTAAGATGGGAGATACTAGGTAAGGATGAAATTGGATTTGACAAATATCTCCTTCATGGATATTTTCATTTCGTAAAAGCTACGGCTACATTAGAGCCAACATGGGGAAATGGGTGGAATAGACCGGAATAGGAGCTGACCGACGAGGCGTCCCCGAAATTAGATAGATAGATTAGATAGAAGGTTCAATTAGTTTATATTTCGAACGCTTCGCATTATACCATTAGCAGCTTGCAGTTCACGAGCAGTAAGTTGCATCTCGACATCTGCTAGACGTTTTTCACGTGCATGTGCCGCTGCCGCCAAACGAGCGCGCTCTCGCAACTCCGATCCTGCGCTTGCAGATCTCTCCACTCTCCGCAGCTCATTCTCAAGTCGTGATACTTCGCTTTTAATTCAATAAAATGATGTGTGACAACTATATGTACTATTTTTATTTAAAGTTGCGGCCTATTACTATCCAACTGCTGGGAATAGGCCTCTTCTCTCCGTTTTTGGAGAGAAGGATTGGAGCTAAGACCTACCACGCTGCTCTAAGGTGAATTGGTAGGTTACACATATCTCCAGAATTCTCTAGAGACATGCAGGTTTCCTCACGTTATTTTCTTCACCGAAAAGTGTGTGATAAATTGCAATTATCAATTAGATATATAAGTTTTAACAGAAAACTCATTGGTGTCTGCCCGGGTTCGAACCCGTGACCTCCTCGAAAGAGTCGCAAGGTAATACCGGCTATCACAGCTATGTTTTTATTTACGCTATTTTCTTAGATTATATGAAAAGAAGCCAACATATTAAATCGAGTTTATGAAAAATCATAAATCTTGAAAATACATCTCTAGTTTAATATTTAATTGGTGTTTTCCAGATATGGTATATTTTGTAAAGTCAAATTCAGTAACATTGAACTTTGAGAGCATGTGGCTTTATATACTGTTACAACATGTTTTTAATACAACCTCCTTCATAGAGTTGGCGATCAATATGAAAAAGCATTGTGGCTGTCATATTTTTATGTGTCATTCATTGAGTTGTAGCGAAAGAGTAAATGAGTTGACTTTGGGAAAATTGCTTTTTATTTATTGAATAAGAATAAAGGAAAAATATTGTCGCTTATTATATTCAGAAGGGGATGTAACCTAAACTCACAAATAGAGTGGACATAAGGAATATCTGGAAATTTAAAGAGTTTAAAGAAAAGACAAATGACGATCAATATCTTGAAACAACACTGAGAGTCCGAATTTCGTATAATTTGAGAGATAGTTGCGATATGCGATGCTATGGAATAAAAAAATGGAGTATTTATTGGAGAGATTATTGATGGTAATTGGTATTCGGTTAATTAATTCTGTGAGATCAACGTGACGATGTGCTATGTGAGGCCTTAGACGCGCCCGTGACTTTTGTTCGATGGAACTGTCAGCTAGAATGACGACTGTTCTCTGGATTTGTTCCAGTAGTAACGATTGTTTTCTAGACTGTGGACATCTGCAACGACTGTCAGCTAGGCTCTGCCTAGAAGTGGTGATTGTTCTTTGAGCGTTATCATTTGCGAGTCTGTTTACGTGAGTATCTGCTGAGTTGGTTGCCACTAATTGAGCTGTGTTATGCCATGACAGTGATTGAGGGTGAGCTTGAGGTGCGAAATGCTTATGGTGCGAAAAGCTTAAGGAGTTGAGGAGTTGAGCTTAAAGAGTTGAGCATAAAGCGTGAGCTTAGAGTTGAGCATAAAGCGTGAGCGTAGTCCTGTCATGTCATGGCATGTGCGGTTTTCTTTTACAGATTAAAAGAGCAAGTACTGAGTTTCTTGCCGATTCTTCTCAGTACAATCAGCATTCCGAATCGGTGGTAGATTCATTCCCAGAAGTCAGCTTATGAGATTTGCGGGTCGCAAATGTTGTCAGGATGGTCGACTGTTACAACATGTTTTTAATACAACCTCCTTCATAGAGTTGGCGATCAATATGAAAAAGCATTGTGGCTGTCATATTTTTATGTGTCATTCATTGAGTTGTAGCGAAAGAGTAAATGAGTTGACTTTGGGAAAATTGCTTTTTATTTATTGAATAAGAATAAAGGAGGAATATCGTCGTCTTTTATAATACACTGGAGTAAAATGATTTTTAATTTAATTCCTTTTCCATTTTCGAATACTTGGCATATTTGTGGATAGCAATTATTGCATAGTAGGCATATATACTAGGGGGGTCAACTTAATATATGAACATCAAAAAATAATAATAAATAATAAAAAGCAAATGAGTCTACTAATCTGTCTCACTTTTTTATTATAGATTAAACAAAGATAACACACACTAACTGGGCTGCCTATGGCTCCACCACTCTATTTATACTATATATAAAGCTGAAGAGTTTGTTTGTTTGTTTGATTGAACGCGCTAATCTCAGGAACTACTGGTTTGACTTGAAAATTGATCTTTCAATGTAAGATAGTCCATTTATCGAGGAAGGCTATATAGCATCACGTTAAGATGAATAGAAGACCAGCAATAAAAAATAGTAGGAAAACAGCAAAATTTAAAGCTTTCCTTGCGTGCGTTGAATAAACGGTGATAGTTATTAAAAAATCATGTATTACAAAATTGTTTCCCTCTTAAATTTCTAAATATAAGTTCGCGATAGCATATGTCTAGCTTTTAAGTTTTATCCACTTCAACCTTTTTTATGATTATCAAAATACTATATTACGGTTTTAATCTTTCCACGATTACTAGTGTATAATAACAATGAGTTTTTATAAATATACATAGTATATTTACCTTTGGGCCTTCTCAACCGCCGAATGAACAAGTTCTTGCAGTTCATTATACTGGCGCTGAATGTTCGAATTTGTGGCTTGAAGTGGACGCAGATTTTGGAGTTCTCTTTCTAAAGAAGTTATCTTATTTGTCATCTCTGAACATTTTTCTTCGTATAAACTGCGTTGACGATCCTGTGTTGGTAATTATTAAAATTAAATCCATCCTCCTGCCTTTATCCCACTTACTTACTTACACATGCTGTCATATGATTTGGCTACGTTTTTACGACCGGCTGCCTGCCTGACGTCAACTTACCTTAGTCGTATTTCACGACACCTTGGTAAGAAAGAGGGTGGTCTATTTTACTAAACCGGATACCACACGGTGGGTCAACTTACCTTAGTCGCCTTTTACGACACCTCGGTAAGAAATGAGGTTGGTCTATTCTACTCAGCCGGATACCACACGGCGGGTCGATTTACCTTAGTCGCCTTTTACGACACCTCGGTAGGAAATGATAGTGGTACTATTCCATTCAGCCGGATACCACACGTTGAAAACCAACTAATTCATTTATAGAAAATAGAAAATGTTGGCCTTCGGCCTCGAACCCGCGACCCGCGGAGCTGAAGGCTACCCACTACCTACTGCGCCAACGGGCCAGTCATTAATAAAAAGAAGATATTATACGGCAAACTCCAGTTGCATCTTCACAGTGACCAGTTCATCTTGAACTGCAGCAAGAGCTTTTCCAGCTTGCGTGGCGCCTGCTGAGGCAGCGATCGCACCAGCTCGGGCATCAGCGCCAGCACGCTCGACTGCATCTTTAGACGCTTCTGCTGCTTCAGCGCGGCTCGCTTCTGTTCGAAGCGCTTCACGAAGTTGACTCTCTGATATCTTTTTCATGTCGACAAAATAAAAATTATTAAGTACTAGGCTTTTGCCCGCGCAACTTCGTTCGCGTGGAGTGTAGTCTTGAAATTAGGAGTAGCTTGTGTCATCATCCAAACCTTCAAATATCTCCATCACAAAAATCAGATCGATCCGGGTAGAATCAGAGGGATTTATCGTTTGAACAAGAGCTTAATATGATAATTTTAGTAAATAACCCGTACTTTCATGAAATATATACCTATTAAAAAAGCGCAGTAAAAGGAGTAAAAAACTCTATATACATTAAAAATTCATAATGTTTTTCTGGTATTAAATATCTCTATAAATAAGCTTTGGGTACAATAGCCTACACACATTTCATACCGAGGTGTCGACTAAGGTAAGTTGACCCGCCGTGTGGTATCCGGCTGAGTAGAATAGACAACCCTCATTTCTTACCGCGGTGTCGTATTAGACGACTGAGGTAAGTTGGCGTCAGGCAAGTGGCCAATCATAAATTGCTAGCTGAATAGAATAGACGACCCTAATTTCTTACCGAGGTTTCGTATAACTTTATAAGGCGACTAAGATAAGTTGACGTTAGGCAGGCGCCCGATTGTAAAATGCCTAGCCAAATATTGTAACAACATGGATATGCTCTGCAGACCCCACTTAGAGTGCGATTATGGCTGATGATATTAAGTATGTCCAATTACTGTGTGTTTTGTTTCATAGTTTTTTTTTGTACACACACGGTCATCGGTTACAGATTTACGGCTTACAAATTTTTAAAATAAGTACTTAAATATATATATACACCCAGACTCTACAGAAACAACAATTTTTTTAAATATATTTTCCCTTGGCGGAAATCGGTTCTATTCAAGTAAGTAAAACAAGTATGTACATTCTTAAAAGTCTTTAAAGTTTTGCGTAAGCGAATATTTTGATTAATATTCAATTACTAAGATCTAAATCATCAGCTCACCGACAGCGACTGAAATTCGCTTACTAATTGAATAAACTGTTGTTCAAAACACTTTATTTCGTTTATATTCAAACTCATTTTTTATCAATTTAAGATCAACACATAAACTTGGCGGGATAAAATTAAATTCTTCCTCGTGTTCTTTATTTAAATTAAAGCAAAGGCTTAGAAGTAAACAGCATTAGTAAATATTGTGTTTTTAATTTATAACATATTTCTTACATTTTAATAATTAATTTCATCTAAAAAATTTGGAGTTTTTTTAGGTTAAATATTATAACATAATATGTATACTTTTAGCTTCAACAAACAAGCTCGCGACTTTACCTGCGTATAGTCTATGTCAAGTATCTATCATCTTTGTCTGCGTATAGAGCAAACGTTTTTGAAAAATATTTTAATTTATGTTATTAAATGCACCTAAAATCCGAAGACCTCTTTTTACACAACTATAAAAAATATTTATACAAAATAAAACAATTTTTATTTTATTTTATCCCCAACAGTTTTATGAAACTCTATATTTATATATCTATATCTATATTGATTACTTCAAACTTTGTATAGAGCCTTTTATATTTTAGTACTGTTGCGGGCTATAATCCGGATATACACTCATGAGTTTTAGCATTTAAAAAAATTAACTTAATTTATATTTACAATGTGTTTGTTCGTTAATATTTGTAAGTTAATAGACAAAACATCTATAAACATAAACCTACATATCTGCAATGTGTAACTTGCCAATGCGCATTGGAATTTGGAGCAGCATGGAGGTAGCTCTCAGCTCGAGTCAATCTTGAAAGAGAGAGTAGGCGTTTGTCCAGCTGTGGGATGGTCCCAATAACAGCTCGTGCCCTATTTTCAAAAATATTCAAACATGTTATAAAACATATTTGGAATTTAGGGTATCCTAAGGTAAATTAATTTACTTATAACTTTTAACATCTAACCGTTTACTTTAAGCTAGTTTAATTTGACAGCAAAACTGTACTTCGGCATTTTTTGGATTTAAATATATATTTTTTGTTTTAGTTTATATTTTAATTTTGTCCTCTAGGTGTTTGAATCGAATGAAATAAACTATGACATTTTAATAATGCTACAATGTAAAGTTGACACAAGGTAGAACTGATTGATTTAATGTCGTATGAATAAAGTTATACAGCGTATAATTTAACATTTTGTTTAAATTTGAGCAAATTATTTTTAACTACAATAAAACTCAATTCAATTTAATTTAATTTAAAAATATTTAATTCAATTTCTGATTTCAAAAATAGAATACATGTTTATATCTCTCCTAAAAGGTTTTTTGATGTTATTCGAGAAAGCTGTGGTAGACACACTTATATAATCAGTAGCTTCCCCCGACATCCCAATATGGTCGAACCAGTAAGGTAGCAGTTTGAAAAACAGAAAAGTTGCACGACAATGTTTTTCTTAATCAAAAATTTTCAATTTCACGTACATAATACACATTTCAAGGTAAGTTAAGTATGTTTCATGACCATGGAAAAACAAAGAAAATTGAAATTATTTTAAAAAGTATATATATAGCTTTTACGGCGGTTCATTCAACATATCGTGTTTTTCAGCCATTTAAGAAGTTGTCTATTTGTCGGTAAGTATTTTGGTACAATTCTATCAAAATAGAAATGCAGCAGTATAAAAATATTGGGATTGATGAAATCTTTGAAAGTTTTTATTTTTAATAGGTTTCGAATGTCTTGGTGTTCATATATAGAACTCTGGTTAAATTTTGTAATTAGTGAATGACCATCGTTGAAAAGAAATGAGGAGAAAGAGTACCTGTAATAATGGTATGACGATTACACCTCAGATAAAAATGAAAAACGAACGGAGAGAAAAAGGCAATAGAGTTCACGGACCTTAAAAAATTGAGAAACGCCAAAACAGTCTCTCTTCATACGAATGCTAAAAACACGCAGGTTGACATGTAATATTCCTGAGTCCAAATTTCGTTTTCGTGATTACAATTTCACAAGAACAGCCACATTCGAGACTGTTTTGGTCTAGCTAAGGAGCAGCATACGGTTAAAATTAATTCTTATGTATTACGAGTTGGTACACTCATTGTATGCAATACCTAATTTAAAAATGCGGGACAGTCTTGTATAATACCGTTTTGTATTATTAATAATTAGCTTTTTGTGTGACAATGATATCTTTCAAAGTAAAAAACAAATCATATTTACTTTATTAATTTGTTCATTATGTCCTTATTACAGATTATTTTGGAATACGATGCAGTTCGTTGCAATTATTGCGTTAGCGCTGACAGTAGCCTTAGCTATGTTGGCAAGATTCTCCGAGGCTGCTAACCCTTCTGTCCTGAAAGCGAAAGGAGGCTTCCAACCGGGGAATGAACACGAACATAACTTTGTAAAACGCGAAGCCCAAAACGATGATGAGGACTACGGTTTCTTCAGATTTGGCCGCTAGGTCAGGAATAATGGTTTCAACAAGCAATATTATTATTAACGTTACCACAAAAAAATTTAAATAAATTTTTGATTGCTACTTATACTAAATCTTTTATTATGATAGAATTCGTACAATGTCATGTTAGAGTCAATGGTCCTAAATTCATGCAAATAAATAAATATAAAAATATGCACCAAAAAAAATTATTTAAAATTTAAGTTGAGTAAATTAGAGTTGAGTTTTTGAGTTGACTATCATAAGAATAAATATAAATTTTAAATAATACATACACACTAAATCTCGCTCTCGTTTAATGTAACAAAATATAAACATTTCATATCTCACGTCTAACCATCAAAGTGTTAGAATGTTGGCGGGTGCAATCTTGTTGAATAGTGGTTAGCACAATACCGAATCATATTCTGGTACGTACTTGTGGAAGATTTGAGGTTTAAAGCCGGTAGTGATTTCGGTCATTTCAGTCCACCTAGCCTAAAAGTCAATGCAAGGCGTTAGATATGTAGTTAGATAGGGTTAAGGCCCGTAGTATACTTCCTTCCTTCCTGTCTTTACTCGGTAGGATTAGATGTGTCTAAAGTTACTAATATTAATTGTAATTTCATTATTAATTAATTGTAATATTAATATGTAAATAAATGTAATTATAATACTATACTAGAAATGTTCAGCATTTTTAGTTTTATATTTGCACACTGTTAGTGACAGTAGATTGTGTTAGGGAATTTAGTAATAAGTTATATCTGTATGTACCCACAATTTCGCAAATAAATTTATTATTATTATTATTACTTCAAACGTATTATGCTTTGGTGATACCGGTTGAGTAAGGTTCGGTGAGGATTTCAGTCGTTCAGGCGCTCGATTTTTGGAAGCTTTGGCCGCTTGAAGAAATAGAAATTCCATTTCTTACAATAATATATTTAAGTAATTTGGTAAAGTGTAATACGAAGAAAATAAATATATTATTCTGTGTAGGATTTTATTTGTCTGATGGACTAAAATCTCACTTATAACTCAAATTCTTAAACAAATATCTAATGGGCCCCCCATTTATGAAATCTTTGAGAAAAACTCAGTTGCGCTGCCTGTTATGCAAACTTGTTTATTTTTCCCATTGTGACATATAGAATTATGCTGTGGGGTACAACGGCTGATATTCACTAAGTTTTTCTGCTATGATAAAGAAATTATCTTAAACGATGTTGCTACATAAAGCTTTCTTAGCTTAGCGATTGAAGATTAATTACGTTACAGTAGCATATTTTATTTTTAACACGCCATCAATCAAATTGTATAATTTTTTTCTTAAAGATTACCCGCCGAATTACTTGCGAGCTCTTTTCGGTTGAAGCGAACTAGCTAGAATCAGTGGTAGCTTCTTTGTAATCATTTGAAAATTAACTGAAAACAGTCTACATGTATAAACAATAGTTTGAATTGGAATTTGTATAATAAGCAGTGTTGAAATAGAACTTCCAAATATCGACTTTTAACAATAAAGAAGAACTTTAATTGTTCGAATGAGGCGAATGTTCTAAACATTTGATCAGTCTCATGCATATAATAACTTTAACGCAGTTACCATTAAACATAGTTTCTTTAATCAACAATGACGGCAAATAATTAATTTCACGTTGGCACATTTCAAGGTAAAATAACTATGTTTTGTGACCATGAAAAAACAAAGGAAATTGATAAAATATGAATATGTTAGCAATTTAAAATTATTAATGACATTATATTGAAAGTATATATATAGGTTATGCGTCGTTTCTTTCAAGAAACCGGTTTTTAGAGAGATCATACAAGTATTTATCAGTAAGTATATTTTATTTATTTATTCTCTGTTGTACATATTTTAAAATGTGTGAAAAGAAAACATAAATCACATGTGCAAAGGCGGATTTATATTCAAATTTCAAATTCAAAATATTCTTTATTCAAATAAACTTGTAAACAAGTGCTTTTGAATCGTCAACTCTACTGCTGGTTCGGAAAGCTGTTCCTACCGAGAAGAGCCAGCAAGAAACTCGGCGGTTGCTCTTTTAAAAATATAATTCTTAATATAATTTACATTAAGTCGTTACTGTCTTGTACAGGTTCAAAGAGAGCTACATCCTTACATTCTTATCTTCTAAATAATCTTCAAGAGTATAGTAGGCTTTCTGTATCAGTTGAGTCATTATCCTTCTGCCCTTATTCCACTTTGAGTGGTATCGGCACAAAATGTTTTAAACATGTTGTCATATAATTTGGCTACATATTTTACGACCGGACGCCTGCTTGACGTCAACTTATCTTATTCATATTTCACGACACCTTGGTAAGAAATGAGGGTGGTCTATTCTACTCGGCTGGATAACACACGGCATCCAGTCAACCTTTGAGTAACAAAATGGAAATTACGAAAAATGAAATATTGCGGCACAAGATCATGTGGTGTGTAGATCCCTTAAAGAGACTTTCATATTATAACAGTGTAAGACCAATCAGTTGAAGAATACGTGACAATGATATCTTTCAGAACAACAAACAAAACGTGTTTACTTAAATTACGTGTCCATATTATCTTTGTTACAGAGTTTTAGAAAACGATGCAGTTCAATGAGATTATTGCGCTATCGCTAACAGTAGCGTTAGCCATATTGGCAGGGTTTTCCGAAGCTGCGAAATCTGCCCTGAAAGCTGAAGAAGGCTTCCAACCAGGGAATGGACACGAACATAATTTTGTGAAACGCGAAGCTCAAGATTATCTTGAAGCTCTGTTAGTTGGCGGCTAGATCGAGAATTAAGGATTTAATAAGCGATATTATAATAAACACACAAAAAAAAAACATTAATGATTACTCATAACAAAATCTTTTTTATGATAGTATACAGAATATTTAAATAATAAAGGTTTTTTTGAAGCGTAATCTTTGCCAGTGGTTTGCGTCTTCGATAGATTATAGCCTTTATTAAACTGATATTGTTTAAAGGGAAGTACACATTCAAATTAAAATGTTTGAACCGTTCATTTAGAACACAGAGTTATTATACTAGTGTAGGGAAACCACACTAAGACGTGAGTGTTTGCTTAAAAAAGATAATGCAAATGAGACTCTATTGACTTGATTGCAATATTAAGTCTTTACAAGTTTTATTTTTATATTGTCACCCATAAATCATTAAGTCATCATCCTCCTGCCCTTATCCCACTATAAGTAGGGTCGATGTTATAAACATCTTGTCACATGATTTGTCTTCGTATTTTACGTTATTAAACTTACCTTAAACGTATTTTACCACACCTTGGTAAGAAAGAGGGTGGTCTATTCTACTCAACTGGATACCACACGGTGTGTCAACTTACCTTAGACGGCTTTACGACACCTCTGTAAGGAATGAGGATGGTCTATTCTAGTCAGCCGGATATCACACAGCGGGTCGACTCACCTTAGTCGCCTCTTACGATACCTTGGTAAGGAATGAGGGTGATACTATTCTATTCAGCCGGATACCACACTGCGTAGAATTCAAACAATATCGTTGATATATTAAACTTAATATATACTTTTATCTATGCTTGATGCTATAGAAGATAAAAAAAATTAAGACAGATAAAAATATTGTTTTTATTATAAATAATACGATGAGAAAATAATTTTAAATTGTTCTCCTTTCTTTACAAAAATACATTGAAGCGGCTAACAAGATCAATTGAGTAGGTATGAAATAATTGAAATATGTCAATTACTATAACCAAGAAAAGTCGACGAGGGGAATATTAAAGAGGGGAGCACTGTTTTTCACTTTGTGGATTTAGTATAAATATTCCGGTTTTTATTTTTCTATCCCATTTCTAAGACATACAGCAAGGAGTCTGGTAGGTATTATATTTTGCTTTTTATTACCATGTTGGGTGTGTTTAATTATGAAACCATTTTCTTTAGTGCAATTTTTTGCGGAAAGCTTTAGCTGCTGTATACGTATATGTGTACCCTACCATATATGTGTGTGTCTTACAGTTAAACAACGTTACGGTACGGGTTAGTTTTCAAATGTATAATACTCGTATATCCTTTAATCTTTAATATTTAAATGAGTTAATCTTGTATGAACAAGTATACCTATAGGTATATGTTTTTCGGGGTGCCAAAGTGATCGGCCTCGGCCGTGGGGCACCTTGGGCATGATTAGTCTTGAGGAATGGACCACTGTGGGATGGCCAATCCAGTTGTCCCTCTGATTAGCAGAGGGCAATCTGGACGGGCCGGGGACTCCGGCGAGGCTAAAAGTGGAGTCTCTAATGAGCGACGGGTCCAGTTGGGCTTACTTTAAGTCTGAATGGAGATGGTTTCGGCCACCGTCGGTCAAGCCCGGAAGCCCAGCAATGGGAACGGGGACCTTCGGTTTGCGAGGAAGAAAACCTCTATAAAAAATACCCAGTGGGGGCGGAAACGCCCACCAAGGCATAGGGGTCCCTGCATGGGGCGCGGAGGAGGTGTTCTCTGGGTTCATAGCTGTCGGCCCACCGCCGATGGGGGGCAATGTGTACAAACACACCCTGTCCTTGCCATCGGCGGCATGGTGAAGCACACAGGTTGTTTAAGTCGGTGCGAGTCCTACATAACCATCGCGTGTCCCCGTCGGGCGGCGGTACACATAAGGAAAAATACTAAAATTTATATAAAACACTATTTTGGCCATAAACTGTCAAATCAACGTAGCTTATTCGGAAACGAGCTGTCTCGAGAACTAGTTACATTAAGTCATTACTCTCTTGTACCAGTATAGTAGGCTGTTTGTATTAGCCTCTCTTTAAAAGTGTTTTAAAACTGCTGTAATGGCAAAGATAAAATTAATTGCGGAATTTTATTATAGAATCTTATACCCAAACCCACAAACGAATTTTGTACTTTTGCAAGGCGCAAAGCTTGAGCAAAGTTGACTATATCTAAAAAAAAAATAATACGGACCTTATTGACGAAGTTGACGATAGCAGTAGCAGGTTGCTCAGGCTCCAACTCAGCGAACACATGCCACTGGTTGTCTGCCCCTGACGATGCTCGGGCCACAAATGCGAATAAACGTCAATTGACGTCAGGCAGATGGTTGGTCGTAATGTGACAACATGTTTGTAACATGTTTTGCTGACCCAACTTAGAGTGGGATAAGGGCAGGAGGTGATGATGAAACAAACGATTTTTTTTACTTACCCTGAGTAGAACTAATTGATAATTTTTATATTTCAGACCGTTTGGAGAAAACAATGCGGTTCGTTACAATAATAGCATTAGCTGTTACTGTAGCTTTAGTAATTACGACACGATGTTGCCAAGCTGCAAGTTTTCGAGGTCTCTCACTCATGGAGGACGAGGAAGGCTTTCCAGGGAATCGCCGCCAATATGAATTAGTAAAACGCGGGGCAGCTAGACAATATGATTATTACGACGACTACGGACATCTTAGGTTCGGCCGCTCTACGGATTGACGGTCATACAAAAAGCGAACTGTGAAGCGATATGGACACCGACAAAGAATAAAATGAAATTTTTGTTAGATTAATATATTTGCTGTGTCAATTTATATAATATCCATGGCTGGTAGGATATTTTGTAAATTTTACGACTATGTTTTCTCTGAATGTAAAATATAAGAAAATTAATTGCAGTCTTTGTATTTTTATTTTTAAATATTAAACTCACGCCTGATATGAGTATTTGGTGCTACTTCTTTGTGTCTTCTTGTTACTAAGTAATTGTGGCGTAGGCAGAAATTAAGCAATATTTTTCTTTTGTTTATAGCAAGGTTATGCTTAACATTCATCAGAAACCCTTGTCAATACTATTTTTTTTCTATTGAACTATTAAGATTATATCGTTTAACAGTATATCACTACATAGTATAAAACAAAGTCACATTCTTTGTTTGTCCATATATCCCTATGTATGCTTAACTCTTTATAACTACACAACAGATTTTGATGCGGTTTTTTTAATAGACAGAGTGATTCAAGAGGAAGGTTTACATGTATAATAACATTCAATATGGAGTAGAGAAATACTGTAATTTTTGAGGTTTCTAATGTCATGTCGTAAATAACTTCATTTTTTTCCGCTTATATTGTAAACGCAAGCTAAACCCTACGAAATTTATCAAAATGATGTACTAAGTATTTGTACACCTTGAAAAGGTCTACAGAATAGTCCGCGATGGTATATGTCTACCTCTTATGGATAACCCACTATAGCATTTTTTGTCATTTACTTTTTACAAAAAATAATGCCTTATGTTCAAAGCAATTTTTATACAATACAGCATTAATCCTTATCCAATTAAGTATCTTAAATAAATTGTTGATTTAATATAGATCAATACGGCTGTTTACGGCATGTATTTTAAGAGAACATTTTCGGAGATATTACAGATTTAAAATGCCGTGAGGAAGCCGCGCTTCGCCCTATAGCACTTCGAATTTAGCAGCTATATGTCGCCCTTTCAAGAGTTTGTTTAATGACAAGGAAGCTGTGAATGTTGTATATAAAGACATTCTGTAATTAATTGTTAAAATAAAATTAATAGGAAAAAAAAATTTAGTAAATACCTCTGTAGTATATGAATTAAGATATTCCAAAGATAGCAGGAAATCTTCTTAGTATAGGGAGAGGGGAATTGTTTTTCTCCAAATTTAACGCTTGCGGTAATGAATAAATCAAAACTACTGGATCGATTTTAATAATTTTTTCACTGAGCGACATGGTCTATATATTTTATACTCGTGCGAAGCAAGGGCAGACCGCTAGTTATTACTAAATATATCTATTGATGGAAGTTTTAATGAAAAAATGAACTCCTTGCGACATTTAGTACATCTATATCGCTATTATAAGGGATTATTTATTCCAAAATAGTTTAAATTTCATTGATAAATTAAAAGTTAATAATGTCGAATTCATACAATGGAATGAATAAAAACACCTTAAATATTTTAAATGATTTATTATAACCAATAAATACATATGACAACAGTTATTTCTTAAAAATTACGTTAAATTTATTTTAACTGGGTACACTTTAACCATTAAATTAAATGATAATAATATTAGATCACTGGTAAGGCGTTATATTTCATATAGCATTAATAGAACTACGTATACCACAAATTTCACTTTAGCCCTATTTTAAAAACCTTCTTATTCAATATACTTTTTTTATTTGGAGCACTTTTATAGATTGTTAAAACGTGCATTATTGTACTTATATATTGTTATTTCGTTGTACTTTTTGACCATAAGCCTGTGCTCCAAATGCACTAGGAAATGCATTGTTTTTGATTTCTATCTAACTATTAAACATGCGAATTAATAATTATATTAGGTATACCTATTTAGAATGTTTAAGAGCCTTTTTACAAGAAATATTTTCTTATAAAGTACATTAGTATTGACATAATGTTAGGCACGCATGATTTTATATTTAAATAATAATGAGACTAGTTAGTTCCTTTTTATTCTAAATTATTATAAGATATAATATTATTTTTATTGTATATTAAAATAGTACATGGTACTTGGTGAATGTGAAGCGTACTAGTCAATCTTTGAAAATAACTTAACCATAAGTCTAAGTTGATATAAAATGAAAAACTAAAACCATATCCACCGACTCATGAGATATATTAGATAAATTTCTATTTTTTTATAACGTTAAATTATGAAGTAAGTTTCTATATCGAAACTGATGATTTAATTTGCTATGTCAAGTATTTTAATTTAATCTTTAAGTTTAATGGATAAAATAGGAAAACCAATATTCTGTATATTCATCGCAATGAATAAGGTTGATTTTGTGTTTGACACTTAATGTGAGTATTGTTAACACTAAACCAAGAAACTACGTGCGTGTATGTTCTGAATAACTTTTCATATAATATCCCTCTTCAGAGAATTCCCGAGTAGAGCCTGTAACAATAAGAGGTGATATTTAGTATCTAAATATGTTAAAAAAGTGTAAGTGAGAGATTTATATGGTACAAAATAGACTTTAGAACGGAAGTCGAAATAAAAAAATTCAATTTATAATGTGACTACAAGTAAATACATCATTTCTTTCTATGCAGTAAACTGCAAAACATGCAATGTTTTTCACCTAGTGAGATGTATGATGACTGATTCAGTTATGATGGCGTAATAAGCTAACAGATGCGTGATTTTGCTTTATCGCTTTTTGTACTCATATCGCAGTTGCCAGGGATTTTTGAACTATTGTTTCAGGTAAATATATATCCCAATGTGTTCCATTTAATGGATTTAACTCTTTACCACATACGCAGATTCCTCAACTATATTTCCCTCGAAGCTACAAGCCGCATAAATAACAGTAAATTATTGAATATATTACTATATATATTACTAGGGAATCATGGATACTTTATGATGAAATTCAAATTCAAATTCAAAATTTTCTTTATTCAAATAAAATTTGTAAACAAGTACTTTTGAATCGTCAACTCTACTGCTGGTTCGGATAGCTGTTCCTACCGAGAAGAGCCAGCAAGAAACTGGGCGGTTGCTCTTTTCAACATAATACTTATAACTAGTTACATTACGTCTAAGTCATTACTATCTTGTACAGGATCTGACAGTAGCTATATCCACGCATTCTTATCGTCCAAATAATCCTCAACTTAGGCTTCTTGTTAATAGTGTTTTTCTTGCCTCTCTTTGATAGTGTTTTTAAACTGCTGTAATAGCAAAGCTAAAATTGATTGCAGAATTTTATTATATAATCTTATACCCAAACCCACAAACGAATATCGTACCTTTGCAAGGCGCAAAGCTTGAGCAAATGTTGATTATGTGTAAAATTATTTTTTTTTTTAATACGGACCTTATTGACGAAGTTGACGATAGCAGTAGCAGGTTGCTCAGGCTCCAACTCGGCGAACACATGACACTGGTTGTCTGCCCCTGACGATGCTCGGGCCACGAATGCGAATATACGTCTGTAGAATAATGGTATTTTTTATTTAACTCCTACATAATTTCTTAAACTTTAACGAATATTTGGCTGAGTTATCCATCTGGCATCCAATTTCTATACCAGATATTCACCAGATGGATTAGTAGCGGCCTGTTACTATCCTACTGCTGAGAATAGGTCTCTTCTCTCCGTTTTTGGAGAGAAGGATTGGAGCTAAGACCTAACACGCTGCTCCAATGCGGATTGGTAGGTTCCACATACATGTCTCCAGAATTCTCTAGAGATATCCAGGTTTTTAAGATACGATGTTTTCCTTCACCGAAGAGCGTTTGATAAATTGCAATCACCACAGCTTGCGAGATGGATTGCTAAAAGTTATTTAAAACTGCGGCTTGTATCAACTATTATATAATATTCTGTGGTGTGCTATTCTCTATTCGTAAAATTAATAGACGTAGTTCAGGATTCTAAATAAAGGGCATTGCCATTTCTGGGCCTTCATAGGATGATCCCTATGCCAGCATAAAGTGTACTTGATATGAATTGCAAAGCTATAAAAAAATAATAATTAGATTTAGAGTTAGAGTAGTTAGATACTGTTTTTAGCATCTGAGCTAAACTGTGATTGTATTGTAGTCGCTAATACCACATTTTTCATTCATTAATTTGATTGTTTTTGAAAACGAACGAAGAACGAAACTCATCCAAATTTTAATGATAAGAAAAAGCTTACTTTTCATGTTGTGTGCCATTATCGAGGTAGGCGTATCTTCGTTCGTCAGGATCGATGCCCGCGTAGGAGACACCAGATGCTGGGTAGTGCCGTCGGAAGAAAAGCTTGCGTGTAGCGTCTGTCAGTGTAATTCCACCACCGAACACCTTAAAGTGCACTACGTGGGCGGCTGCCTGCGAACGTAAATATAAATGTATTTACCACGCCGATGACATGACCTCCTTGCTATTGATATGTACATGTACATAAATAATACATTGTATTATTTGTTAAATGCGGAAATGGATCTGTAGATGAATTCTTTAAATGGAATGCAGGTGATTCTGTGAGCGGGACAGTATTACTGGAGGGAGAGAAAGGGACGATGGAGGACGGTCTGGAGACTTTTAAGTGAGAAATATAAAGTTTAAATTCAATCTAAGAAATGTCCTATATATCAGAAAAGTTAATGATTTTAGTAGCCTTTACATTATATTTTAAGGTATTTTGTGTATAAAAAGTTCGTTGATAATATTGATATATGTTATGATAGATTTGAAATTGATCCCTTTTTGATGAGGGTTAGAGCCCACTATAAAATTGGGATATTCAGGGATATGAGTATTTTTTTTAACTAAGGGGATCGGCTTATATATGAATTAATTACCTAAAAACAGTAAAAGCTTGCATTATTTAAGTATATTTTTTAGACAACTACCTTTTTCTGTAGAATATTCTGGACGGCCCGTTTAACTGCAGCAGGACCAGTAAGAGCTTCAGTATTCTCGGAGCCCAGCAGGAGGACGTTACACGCTGCGCCTGTAGCGAGCAACGCTCTCGCTGCTGCACTGGCACTACCACCGATCCAAGGGTCTCTATTAACACAAAAGATACAGTTTTATTTTATTATATAAATTTTAATTCCTAAAAGGTGAAGCAACATTTCAAGTAATTCATTAGTGCGTCAGTAAACAACACATGCTTGGATTTAGCTTGGAAATTGGGAATTGTTTTTTACTTAGCTTTATCATAAAATAATTCAAAAAAGTAATACTGAAATGTAAACGCGTTTGTTAAGAAAATCTTTATAAATATAGACAGCATAATCCGTTTCCATACCATGTACATGCAGGAACAGTACGTACCGCAAACCACTACCACAGTACACAAGAAATGCAAGCAGTCGCTACCACAATGTCGACGATCGTTTCCGCCCATAGCCGAAGCGTAATCAGGAGATAGTGTACAATAAAATACTATTATTTTGTTTCAATATTAAAGAATTATTAATCCATTAAAAAAAGTATGCAATTTCACAAATTAGCGCCTATTGCTTTAAATTATAAAATAATATATCTTTATTTTTAAATTTAGAGTGCCAGTAAGAGGAAGTTGTATTTCATCACGTTTGGCATAACTTTATTTTTAAGAGGATAGAAGTAATTAAACATTTAACACCTTATATTATTCTCGTACCTTTCGGGCAGTTTTAGTGGGACCGGCAAGGCGAGAGGTGTGACAGTGTGCTGGTAGACGAGCGCAGAAAGCGAGCTGAAGACTGGTTCGTCGGGACAGCCTCGTAGGCGAACGCCGCGCGCTGTCGGCTCTATTAGGAAGTGTCGCACGCCGCCCGGCCCGCCGGCGCGCACCGCTAGCCCGAACGCACCCGGGAATGAGTTGGAGTCGCGCACTATGAACGCACCTTCTTCTAGTTGTTGTACAGCTGCCACCGCTACAAATATAAATATTTATTATTCTCCTACCCTTATGCCATTCTAACAGTCTATCCTATCCATCCAATTATTAGCTGACTGACCCAGTGGCGCAGTTGGCAGTAACTCTGCCTTCTGCGGGTTTGTAGGTTTCCCACCAAGGGCCAACATTTTCTATAAACAATTTGTTGGTTCTTTGAACCTGGTTGTATATATGTTTTTGAGTATATTTAAAATTATATGAGAAATATATTTACTAGTTATCTGTAACACAAGTATTAAGTTACTTACTTTGGGGCGGACGACCGCGTGTTTAAGCGTCCCATATAATTATTTATATATATATTTTTTTAAGTAACACATTAAGTAACATAAATTTTCAGCGAAACTTTATTTGGCTGCGTTTTTACGACCGTCCGCCTGCCTGACGTCAACTTACCTCAGTCATATTTTACGACACATCGGTAAGAAAGAGGGTGGTCTATTCTACTAAACTGGATACCGCACGATGGGTCAACTTACCTTAGTCGCCTTTTACGACACCTCGGTAAGAAATGAGGGTGGTACTATTCTATTCAGCCGAATACCACACGGCGTAGTTTTGTGAAATAGTATGGCGTGAATATTGTTTTTTTTTATATTCTAATACTAACCGTCATCGCGGGAGATGTTAGGTTTGTACCAGTAGTGGCTGGTATCGCGGGCAAAGCGTACGCGGTCAGGAGCTACATGTTGCGGTTCGGCGCCACCACTGACACTCGATCGTCGCGAGCCGCTACTGCCATTGTAAGTGCGGTATTCTGACTCGGGACTACCTTCACGTTCCTTTCTGTGAATTTATCAATTTAATTATTATATAAACACAAGATCAAGTCACAGATATAATCTAGTTACTGGTCGTCGTGGTCACGAACTGACTACCTTCTTTTATTCACCAAAACGTCGAATCTAATATAAATCTAACTCAACGATATCGCGATGTGACTCGTATGTTTCTATAATGATAAGTATGAATTGCGAAAGTTTGGAATCTACTGTTAATATCTATACTTATTATAAAACAAAGTCCTCAAAAGCTGTCTGTAGGTGATAGATTTTCTTAAAATCTATGGAACTCTTTTACTATAAGGAAGTGCTGGAAGGTTCTTCCAGAAGGTTTAAGTTAATAGTTCAGTTATATGTAAATTGTGTTTAAGAGGTCGCGTAGTTGTAAAAAAACTCGCCGGCTGGGAGCTTTACTCGCGTGGGCCGCGTATACCAAGAGAAATACAATAAAGTAATGTATTAGAGAATTGTAGATGTACAAAAATACTATAAAAAAGTCAAGGATAGTATGTATCTATCTCTTATGGTTAACTCACAATAAACACTTTTATATTCATATTTTCTATCGGGAAATATTTTGGACCTTCACGCGGGCGATGCCACTGGCACAGCTTGTATTGTATTGTTCTTAAAACATATTATACTGTTTTACTAAGTACATAACAACTCTTGAATTTTTTGGCTAATGTATTTTAAGTTTAAAAAACATTTAAATTATTAGTAGGCAGAAATATACCTGGAGACCGTTGGTGATCTTGGCGGCCTAGCCGTGAGAGATGGGGTCGGTGTGGGTGGATATGGTGTTCGCGGATGTGTTGGAAACGCGGGCGTAGCTGCACGAGACTCGGATCGTGACCAACTTTCTGATCTTTCTCGGCCCTGCGAATCAAGCATACTACTAACTATTTTTTCTTAGGGTTATTATATATAGAGTAGAGGCACCGTAGGGCGGGCCTGTGAGCGAGAGTGTCCGACAAGAAATTAAAAGAAGGAAGATGAGAGACTCATATTAATCCTTTTCTAATCAAACATAACAAGAGAAACAGATAGGCCAAATTGCTTTCGCTATTTATTTTATCTACTTTTGGAGATAAAGGTTGAAGCTTGAGTCTAAGCTGTTAGCTTCTACACTACTCCAATAGGGATTGGTGAGTAACGCACATCCCTGTGTACAGAATTCTAGTCTTTATATATGTAGCCGACATATTGACCTCTAGATATGTTAACTTAAATAGGAGTTTTATAAAATCTTACAATAGTGTCATTGCTGTTCGGCTCTGCAAGTGACAGTAAACCAGGCGCTTGTGTGCTGGTCGGTGTGCTGTTCGCACTCCACTCGCGCATCGTCATCTTTTCATACATGAATTTCCTAGATGAGGTTCTGTAAAAATTTAATGTTTTTATTGTTTAATCTGTAATAATTATAAGGTTTATTTTGACATAAAATAAAATTATAGCGCAACAATTACAAGAAAAGAAGAATACTATTTAAATTTAGAAGATATACTTTTATTATTTTCTAAAAAAAACGGTCATTAACGGCTTAAAACGGTCATTATTTGAGATTGTTTCTAATTTAAACTGTCATAAAAAGAAATAAAGATAAAATACAAATTTGTCTAAACTAAATGAAGCAAAGAGAACTTAGAATGTTTAATTTTGGCAGATTCAAATGGTCAAAGCATAAGTCTTAACGACTTTTATGGTATGTTTTACGTATTCACACATTTTTTTCTGAATATTTCAAATATTAGGTACCTGTCAGGAGCCTGTGGACTGATGCTATCAGTCCTTAAAGGAGTGCGTGTGTTCACATGTAGAGGTACACTGAAGTCGTCATCATCATCGGCAAATGCTGTAGTATCGCTTGTGTATCCATCCACACTAGAAACGTAATAATATGTATTAGTCATAGGTTCCAGAGTTCCGGGCTAAATCACCTATAATCACCCTCACCCTATAATCACCCTCGAACACTATCTGCCCTGAATTAACTATTAATGGAGTGTAAATAAATAAATAGGTATATAAAGAACGAACTTCAAGTCAGTTACTCTCAGGACGCCTTTGGATTTATAAATTTCGGGCGAATAAACTTTGGTTTCTCCATGACATAGCTAAGACCGCAAATTCTGGAGATCTAATACTAGAATGTCATGTAGGTTTATAAATACAAGATACAATCTGTCGCTGACAGAACCTGGCCTGAATCGAAATTGATTACATAATATACTTGTAGCGAATTGTGTTTATTTTTATAGGAATTAATCAAAAAATTTGTTTACCGGTGGCTTGCTGATCGACGCACGTGTCGGGAAGGCGCGTCCCACTCGAGCGGTAGTCGAGCGACCCTTTCCCTTGCTTCTTTCCGTTCCCTTAATTTTTGTTGTTGTCTTTGTAGCCATGTTAAACCAGAACTTGTCTCCACATTACCCTCCGATCTCCTAGGTTCTCGATATCGGGTACTTTCTTGCCATCCCAGGGTACTGTTAGATCGCCACGTTCCGTTTTCGGGAGGCGTTTTTCTTGCACTGCTTGGTGGACGCTCTATCCATTCCGCGTCTCCGTTTAACCATCTGTTGTATATTTTTTGCTTTTCAGTTATTTTACATATATTTATAAAGGATAATTTTCATTATGATCATTTGTTTATCAACACATAAAAAACGTAAAACGGAAAAAGGAACGTAAGGATTCCTAAATATGGTAGCGTCGAAAAAACAGTGGGCCTTGAATTAATTGATCACATATTTATGTAGTTTTCTAAAACACCCACTCTATGTAAATAAATTACGTTACAAGTTTGTAACATATCTCAAAAAAGTTTTGACACAAGCGTTCATTCGTTACTCAAAAACCATTTTCAATGATACACACAGAACTCAATGGGTAATCGAGTATTTGACATAGAATCGTTCATTGGAAAGTATGTGTGACAAAGTGCGTTTATGAGGTCTGCGTCATTGGCAACACAATCTACGACCGAGCAGGCCGTTTATGGCGACGTTTATCTTAAAATAGCAACTTGTTTGGATCACGACGGCGACGTAGTGTCACGCCATAGCCGCACAAATTTCAAATCTCGAATTTATAACGTAGTGTACATTACATATAGCCTAGTGTATCTTTCATTGATTACGGTGGTCTCCAAAAAAAAATCTCTCCTTGATGAAAATAAAATATTGATGAATTATATGGTATAAAAAATTACGAAACATATGCAATTTTAGTTAATGGAACTTTTCAAAAAATCTTTTCAAAAACTTGTCAAAAAATCTGTCAAAAATCATCACTAGATATTGAAAGTGTAAATAAATTTTCTTAGTAGTATTTTTTTTGTAGATTTCTTTCTTTTCATATTTTCTAGTAGTGGTATTTCACGAAAAGATGTCCACAAAAAATCGCCAAGTTTTGTTTTTGACCATTTTCCGTTGTAGGTTCTTTCTATATGCAATATACATATTATCTGGATATAACTTTCACCATGTTTTCCAAGATTTTCGGGGAAAAAATCGAACTGAGGTCTTTTTTTTTTTTCGAATTGACAATATGCTGTTAGCCCTAACGGCTTTTACAGCGTCACCGGGCGGGACGGGCGAGCGCAGAAGCATCGCCGAGGTTGCGAAATGCGTAGAGTAGAGCGCAGAAGCTCTACTAGCGTCGGGGAACGTCGTCCTAAGGGTGCCTCCTGTGAGGCCGGACCACGGCTTAGGACGACGTGTAGTGGAGGGCTGATGGTATGACTTTGATTAGTCAATACGACGACGGAAGGGTGGCAAGAAGCCACGACCAACTGATATCAGAAATCTGGGACCTCGTCTTCGCCGGCGAAGACGCTGTGTGTGTGTATTACGTGTTTTTGTGTTTGCGATCGTAATTTGATCATCAGGGTCATATAGGACGCTTTTTGGACGCCTATATTTTCGGTGGTCAGACCTAACTGGGAAGTAGGTGGAAGCAACTGAGATTAGAGGGTTCGGGTGTACCTCGGATTTCTCGAAGTAAGACTTCGAAAAACGTTTAAAGAGGTGAGTAATGGTATTACTCACCTCACCTTATGGGAGGTCGAGGTCTCTATGGAGGTCAACGTTCTGCATGAACCACGGACAACCAGTGGCTGTACGCATAAATCGGTTCTGAAGAACTGAGGTCAAAAAATTACTTTTAAGGGACATTTTGCACTTCATAGTTAGTTAGGGTTAATAAGGCTCAGTAAAGAAAAAATATTTTTTGATGTATAATTGAATATAAAATCATAACAGTTTTTTTCATGAATTATTGAATACGAAATCATAACGTTATTTTATTAAACTGTAGTTTGTTTACTTATTTGAAAACATTGTCACATGGTACCAGATACAAACACTGCGTGGGACTCGATCGGTACATATCCCGTGGGTGTTAATTGAATAACAACCAATGATAACAATACAAGTTTATATTCTTTAAATGGAATTGGCGGTCTCGAAAATAGAACAATTGGCACACGTATTGTGTTTCAAATTATGCCCTAGTGACCAGCAGTGGCTGGATCTTACTCAATGAAGTCAAGCCACAAGATTTTAATTATTCCGACTTTCACATCGTTACTTCGATTTAAAAAAATAATTTAAAAAGTTTGCTTTTCCGGTTTGGTTCTTGTCAGTTTATAATTTTTTTTCCGAGCTTTAATTAATACACCCTTTGTGAGTTGCCATTTCCCATGCATACCGTTATGTATAACTCCGTTGCTTAAAACTTTCTACTTTTGACAAGTACATATATTCAAAGGACTAGTTAAGATATATTTTATTTACTGAAAGTAGGGCGTAATTTTTGTTGTACCAGCTTGTAATTATTAATAATAATGTGTCCTTATTCCTATTTTATCATAAAGTACCTTTAATACAGCTGAGTAAGGACCGCTTTTCTCCATTCTAGAGATTTATTACAGGTTGATCTACCACATCTTCTATTTCTATCACCCATCCCATATCCTCTAAAGATGAAAGGTCTAAAGATTTCTTCACGATGGTTTATTTCACCGAAAAGCTCAAAAGATAAATCGTGAATAGTAGTTAAGCTAATAAAGGAAAATTTTATTAAGTTTTATTATGGGCTTTCACAGATACGAAGACTTCTACGGATAAATATTTGGAAATGATAGTGATAATTTTTGGTATTAAAATAATTTCAAAATAGTTGTAGATACTAGTAGAGCAGACATTATGAGATGGGAAGGGTGAAGGTGTTACGACCTACTTGCGAAAGTGAGAATTAGATGTTTGCTCTCTTGGGACAGTGACATAAGCTCGGCCAATTATCTTTTCCCCGTGCTTCCGAAAGCACTTCAAGCCGCTAATATCTGATAATAATCGTATTTTTTGACAAATTTGTCATGGTGTAAATGTAATGTGGTGTAAATTAATATCTCGAATATATTAAATCGAAAAAGATAGCCTACAATAGCATCGGAATAGCCTATCAATTGATTGTGTCGCTTGGAACGTATCTGATTATCTGAATTAGTATCGCCGTATGTATAATACAACATGATAGTTGAAACTAAAACTTAAGTAACTTCCATATATACTCCGTAGTAATAACCCTAAAAGATCTTTAGTGTCATCGGTTGAATACTATTATTTAAATGTAAACCTACCAATACCATCAATACAAGCCGACATTGAAAAAAGTTTATCTTACTAAGAAACGGGACCACCTGCGGTGGTATACGAAATATTCTCGTAATGTATTATAATAACACATGTCAACACAAGGAGTAAATTACTTTTATGATCGCAACTGGGCTGCTTGGTCATTTAATATTACTACATTGGAATTATTTTGAAAACAATTAAAGCAAGAGCAATGGTCCCTTCTATGTGGAATTTCACCAACTACTTTTTATCATATTTACTTAGATTAGATTATTAGAAACTTAAATTGGAAAGAATATTAAATTTATACGTATAAAACCATCAGTTAAAAAAAACCAATAACAGCAATATAAGACTGATCAGTGAACCAAGAGTGCGTAGTAGCCGAGATTGGTTATGGTATATTTCATTACCCTTCTTCATTGACAATGAAGTGGGTCGAGCGGAACGCGGCTAAATAAATTAAGCCAGCGTCCACAATGTTATTGGCTTGCGTGTCGAGCTTGATACACTGCATGTCGAAATTTCCCCGGATGAAACATTATCCGTCTTTGTACATTTATGTGGTTAAGTTTACAAATGCGTGTTGTATTCATTATGCTCTGGTTAACACCATTTTCGTTTTCCACCTAATACGTAGAGCCAAAGTTAACTTTGAGATTTATGTAACAGAATTGCTGTAGAACTATAACTAATTCAAAGAAAAATGGGACAAAAGGCCATTGAACGAAATAACATTTTTATCAGTTTACCACGTGTGGTCTTTTCGGCAGAAAGCCCAAAGTTCCTGAAGAGTTAAGTTTTCTAACAGTACGCGTAATCGGTGATATAAAAAGATCCGCAACTTTGTAAGTTGCTGGCTGGTAATGAACCTCATGAAAAGCTCAAAGTTAGTGTATAAGTTATTTAGAAGTATTTTCCTGACCAAATCAGGAAAAAAATATATGAAATAAAGAGATCGTGGAACTAAAAAACTGTAACGCTAACGCGGTAATTTAGTTCAAAAAACCTATAGATCGTAGGGTAAGTCATACAGCCCAAAAAGGCCATGGTAATGGTTGGACTTATTTATCACAAGATTCTATGGTGAGAGTAAATCTTTTGAAGGGGCTATTAGACATTGAAGGAAGAGCCATAATTTTCGTTTCTAGTTTCATAATTATTAATCAGACAAATTAAACGTTACGACTCTAGCAGGGAAAATCAATGGGGATTTTTGAATTCCTGTAGAAATCTTTACCAAAAACAGATCAATGCGAAAAAGTTAAAAAACTCTTATTTATACCAAAAGTGGGGCAAGTCACAGGGTACTAAAAATAGTAGTGACGTCTAACAATTACACATGAATGATTCATAATAGTTACTTAGACGATGCGGTTTTGAACGTACTCGCGTTGCGTTGCACTGTATTCTTGATACGCGTATCAGTCTCAAAACACAGTATGACGAAACATTGCCACACAAAATGTCTCTGTGCGTCCTAATTATACATTACTTTAACCACATCTTAACTTGTAATTCACGTGAAACTATATGGCAAACTATATTATAACAACGATATTTTTCTTTTATACTTAATCATTAAATAAGACTCAATTTTCTCAAAAGTCAACCCATTTAATCTCTTTCAACAACTCAATGACACATTGACGGCCACAATGTTTTTCTTATTATTGAATCAACTATATTAAGGAGGCTATATTTGAAACATATTGTAACAATAATTAATCTTTAAGATGTTACTTAGTTCTTTATGTTAAATTTATAAATTTATAATCATCGCGTTTTGGCATTAACTCCTTTTGGCGAGAGAAAAATGACTTTTCTGTTCAAAAGCTGCTGTATTCCATCAATTTAGACTATACATTATTTCTACATCTCTTTTCATTTTTCCCCTTAAAAGAGTCTATCGTCGGGATTTTTTCAATCTTTTCTAACAAACAAAAATGATAGTTACGTAGAAATGAGCCTTGAAAAATTGATTGATTGATTTCGCTAAAAATATGGTTGGGTTGTTAGGTTTTAAACGTAAACAGAGCAGGCCAGGAATGTAGGCGGCAGGCGTTTGGCCTTCACGCCTACAACACAGGAACACATGTTTATATCTCCCACCAAATTCCCCTTCTTTTATCAATTCTTATTTAATATACTATCGAGATAATCATTTGCAAATTTAAAAACTTCATTATTTATTAACTTTCATTGTGTCTACAAAGGTGTATATAACCTTAGGAATAATTTGAAAATTCATTTTTACAGAATAGAAAACTTTTAGTCAATCAGTCAATACATATATAAATATTAAATTAATGATCCGTTTTTCTTCCCTGATGTTAAAATACTAGTTACTAAATAACTTGTTATTAAAAGTAAGAAATTATATTTGAGCTGAATGAATATTATTTATTAAAAATTTACTGACCTTCCGTTACGTACTGGTGACGATGGTGCCGGAACGGATTTGGTGGAGGTAGTAGTAGTAGTAGTAGTAGTAATTTCATCATGTGTGAGCTTTCGTAATGTGCGAGGCGATAGCGGTGTCCGCGGAGATGGCTCGGGAGTAATGGTCCGCTCGTCATCGTCGTCTTCAATTCCGCGGTAGTTACGATCGCTGCCAAGCACCCGTCGCACCAGCTCAGGGCTTGCGAGGCGATTCGAAGCACGAAGCATCCCAGGGCGGAGACCGGGCGCTCCGTACGTGAATGGTGCGGAATCAGCGCGCGCGTGGTACGGTATATCAGGAGCGCGGTCGGCGTGCGACTGTTGAGCCGGCGCCGGCGGCGGGTCGGGCAGAGCGCTCACAGTGCGAAGCATATCACCCAGCAGCGCGTCCAGCTCATCGGGCGGACTGGGGGCGGCGCGGCGCCCCGCTGATGAGATGCCGGAATCCATCGATGCAGTGAGCGGAGATGATGCCCCGCCGCTCGCGCGCACTACTGTCGCGTAGATGGACCCGTCGAGAGGTCCGAATGTATGTGCGGCCTCAGCTCCCTCACCCGCCTCCCCACCCGATCCCGAACCCTCGGCGCTGCCGTTATTGTCACCTATCATCAAAGAAAAATTGGTTTTACTATTTCCATTGGTTCAAGGAGTAACATTACTCGAAAACTGTATTACTAAGATGATAAGAATATAAGTGAAAGTCTTTATAAGTTACTAATAATATTCCATCTCTATAATGTGCAATGAATATCGTAAATACAGATTCTCGATTTACATTTCGTTTATAAAATGAAGCGGCGCGATATATATGTAACCTAAATTTTCAGCTATCAAATTATAAGTTTAACCGCAGCCAAATATAGAGCTATACATCAAATATTGATGCCCAAATAGAAGAACACGTACCGTATATGTATATGTCCGAATGATTGATTAGGTATATACGTGTACTGATTAAACTTGATTTGACTGACACTAATAGATAAACAAAGCCACTACGAGAACACTGTCCACGTTGTCGTGACACATGTGAGTGAGTATAACTTGCTAGTAAATGTAGTATTCATTAACTGTTTATCGGTAGCATTGAGTAGAGACGCAGTTACGACCAGCTGTAGCCGGACAACATCCTTAAAAGGACTAAGTTCGCTTCCCGTTACCCGTATCCCGGTCGTCACCGTTGTCTCACAGAATGTGTCACTTTTATTTGCGCTCCCCTTGTTATTTAGTGAAGAGCAGCAAGACTCCAAATATAACTAGTTTATAATGGTAACATAATAGTTGTACGATGTTTTCATTTATAATAATTATTATATTTGTGTAATGTTAGTTGTGCGTCACTGGAAAGACTAGCGTGGGAATTAAAATTTACCGACGGGACACGCCTAATAAGTTCATGATTTAGAATCTAGGATTGGTTAACTTTTCCGTCTAGCACAATCAGTTAAATTCCCAAGTACAGTGTATCTCACTCACAATACGTGCTTTGAAAGTTTTATCTACATTTCTGCGTTTTATATAATTAATCTCCAATAATTTGATAGAAAGCAGGAACAGTTTTATAAATTCTAATTTGGGCATTATTCATTCATTATCCTCTAAAATAGATTTCGGGAAGATATAGTTTTGTTAACGGACATAATAATAAAAACATCCATGTATGCTAAGATTCATAGTTAATATTCTGCGTACTTTCTAATAATAGGTGTGTTTTATAAACATAATTTATTTAATATATGTATGTATATATCATTCAGAATATTAGAGAAGCTTTCAACAAATTTTCTCACCTAATACGAAATAACAAGTAAAAGTAATTTAGTTTTGATTGTTTTTTTTTAATTATTCCCTTATAGATTTTAAGACGTATTCGGTTAAAAG
The DNA here is from genome assembly GCA_947086495.1 of Morpho achilles. Lineage (NCBI taxonomy): Eukaryota > Metazoa > Arthropoda > Insecta > Lepidoptera > Nymphalidae > Morpho > Morpho achilles. The sequence goes on along the minus strand of CAMTZB010000007.1, from coordinate 10,597,921 downwards.
CTATTATATTGTTAATTATATGTATATTATGCCTATTATGTTGAGGTTAGCCCTAGTGTTTCGATTACTGCTTTTGCACTTGCTTTTAGTAACTTAAGTGACACGTGAATTAACTACATACAAAATTTTATTATACAAATATGTTTTAAATGTTATTCACTGATGATTACGTTTTAACGATTTGAAAGAAATATGAACATTCGTTTTATTTATGGTATTATAAGAAACAGTTAGTTTAAATTTAGTACTGCTGATACGAAATGTATTCACTATTTTCGTTGTTGAATTAAAATTAATTTTATTAACCGTAAACTATAAAGAAATTTTGTTCGTTTAATTTACTAATATTTAAGAACTAAATATATTTAGACCACCCTCTTCCTTACCGAGGTGTTGTTTAATACGACTAAGGTAACTTGATGTCAGGCATGCGGCCGGTCGTAAAATAAGTAGCCAAATCATCTGACAACATGTTTGTAACATGTTGTGCTGATCCCACTTAGAGTAGGAAAAGGGTAGGAGAATGATGATTTAGAACTAAATATATAAATCAGTTATTTATTTTCGAACTGGATTATTTGCTTTGTTAGCGAGATATATTAACTGATTTTATAAAGTGTTTATGCAGGCACTATGAAAATATCTTAATATTCTGAAAAGTTTTTATTGTTTACTGTCCGTTAAGCGTAACGTGGAAAACTGTAAAATAATCTTATTTTAAGATGTTATATTCTAGCATATTAAGTTATATCTAGCTAGAACGTAGCTTGATTCTAAACATTATAGAGCAGAATAACACAAGATGAAATATATAAAAACAATGATATTTTAATAAATAGTGAAATTAATATGTAACAGGAGTATGAAATTCTGATAGTAGAGACTTCATAATCGCAAATTTTATTAGGATACGTAAATATAAAGCAGAGGTTATTTACCTGTCTCGATTTCATTAAACTTAGCACTACACTATCGAATAACAAACATTTTTAATTTTACAAGTCTATATTTAACAGATACTTAGGATACGTTTGAACTGGTATACAAGTAAATACTGTATGCAAATAAGGAAGAGCGTCTGTGTCACGCGGCTTGTATTTGCATAATGACTGTCTTAATGTCGTGAAACATTTTGGAGTTTTGTGTCTTTTATAAAATAAACACTACAACTTTCATCTGAGATGTTTTAAAGAGGGAACACTTTTGTGTATTTGTGCAAAATATTAATATTAAGATGTATATATTTTGAACGCTAACTAATGCTGTTAGCTCTAACGACTTTTACAGCGTCCCCAGTAAGATGGGCAGCCGCAGAATCATTGTCACCAAATATCTGATTAATAATTGCAAGTTATTACACGCTTTCCGGTAAAGGAAACATCTAATATAGGTATAACCTACCAATCCGCACTGAAGCAGCTGGGTTGATCTTAGCTCCAACCATAATCTCCAAAAGTGGAGAGAGGAGACTTATTATCACATTGCCTATGTCTGAAGTTAAATAATACCAAACGTAATTTCTAAACTTCGCCCTTACTAAAAATGTATTGATAATATTTTGCTATAGTCTAATAATTTACGATCTTTGCTATAATTCATAATTTTTATTGAAGATTACTTTCATAATATCACAAGTCATTATTGTAGAAACTTCTGGTCGCGTAGATCTGTGTATTTTATGTAGTTATTCCTGATTTCAAAATTACAAATATAAGAACCATTACTTCTGTCCCGTATATTTAAAAAAAGAATACATATTATAATATAAAATAAACTGCGATTAATTTAAATTTTACATAAAGCATAATGAGACAAGCAGTATAATTTTCAGATTAATTAAAAGTCTACATGCCCGAGAAATGTGAAATTAACTTTATATTTCCCGGAACCTTTAAATACGTTTCACAGAAAAAACGGGTTCGGTTAACTTGTATTACGAAACCAAACTAAAAATGTAGTTGTCAATACTGCAATTAGTGTGTAGTTTTCGACATTAGCGCGTCTGGCGCCAGTCAAATATAAAAGCCAATGTAGATGATCTTTTTCTTATACGAACAACATACATATTGCGATAATTATATTTTAAAGAGTGAAAGGCAAAAGTAGATGGGGAAAGGGTACACTTTTTTTTCACCGAAGTATTATTATGAGAAAAAAATCGTCAAAAAAATTGTGTAACGTTTATACTCTACGACTCAAACATTTCAAAAATACAAATATAGATTAACTCCAAAATCCAATTTTCAATCACTTTCTGGTCTTCCAATTCTAAAATTCAAAATTTCCTTGTGTATATAAAAAAATCTGTCCATCTTAATTATGAAACTATGTAGGCATCGTAAAAGATCCGGATTGTCATAGTGCAGTCTCTATAGATTGATTAGAAACAAGTGAAAATATAGTGATTGACATTAGATATTTTGCAACAGAACGACGTGTGAAGCTGTCAATAACGCAATTAGCATAAAGTTGTCAACGTCGGCGGTATCGAGTGGTGTTAAGGCAGATGCAGTTATTTCTGTGATGTCAACAAAAATAACACAGACGAGACGGTGGTCACTGTTACGAAATGTACGGCGCGATGGGCGGCGCCGCAGGAAGAGGATACGTGACGCATGAGCGGCCAATTTCTGTGCGCTATTTACTTTTAATTAGATATCATTATTTTGGAGAATATACTGAAGCTTTGTTAGCCCAGCGGTAACACCGTGCGATTCTTTCGAGGAGGTCAAGAGTTCAAATCCGGGCAGACACCAAACAAGTTTTTCTGTTAAAACTTATGTGTCTAATTGATAATTGCAATTCATCATACGCTTATTGGTGAAGAAGAACATCGTGAGGAAACCTGTATATCTTTAGATAATTCTGGAGATATGTGTAACCTACCAATCCGCACTGGAGCAGCGTGGTAGCTCCAATCCTTCTTTCCAAAAACGCAGAGAAGAGGCCTATTTTCAGCAGTGGGATAGTAACAGGCTGCTACTTACTTCTCTTTTTTTTTTTGGAGGAAAGTTACAAACAAATTTAACCACGCAGTTCACGACGCGGCAACGCAATATATAGAGCTCATGAATAAGGCCCCGTATAGGCTTCAAACTAGTCGGACTCATCCGATAAAATAAGACATATTTATAGTCGGTTTCTATAAATTAACTATGAATACCTCACACGATAGTCTTTATTGAAAACTCAACCAATTTACTTTAAATTCTACACTTTATGAGAAATTAATTAATTTCAATCCAAAATTAAAATCATTCTTGCTTTGAAGTAGGATTGTGGACAAAGGGTAATGTATGGAGCCTTATTTGTATGCTAATTTACAGATAAATGGGTCACAGGTTCAAACCCAGGGCTGGAACCAATGAGTTTTTCGGTTAAAACTTATGTGCCAATTTGATATTTGAAATTTATCGAACGTTTTTTGATAAAGGAAAGATCGTGAAGAAACTTACACTTTCTAGCGAAATTGGAGATTTCTGTAACACAGAAATACACCTTCGAACTGCGTTCTAAATTCTAATTCTTCTTTTCAAAAGAAGATAGGAATGTATGTATGTAGGGTACATACACCCAGCGGTGGGATAGGAGTATGCCGTTACTTTACAGGTAAATAAATCTAATTTTTACCTATTGTGTAATAGGTAAAAATTTGATAAATATTATTTACTTATACTTATTTCTCAGTCTCAATATTAAATTAAAATAAATATATTAAAATTCACATAAATTAAATTCAGGACAAAATGTATAAACATCTATTTCTCAAAGAATAATTAATCCGTCTTGAGACATAACCAGTTTTATTGAATGAATTGCTCTCAAAGTCGTTTCTAAAGCAATCAAATAACTACTAAAAGCAATACAAAGATAAAGACTGTAGATATAAAATAAAGATTCAAAATTCATACTAATATTTTAAACGCGAAAGTGTTAATGGGAAAACGTCAAAATGGATTGATGAATTTGTCAGAGTTATTATATTAGGGTATGGGAGCCAGCGTAAATGTGGCCATCGGCAATAAAGAGAAAACAAACGAGGCTTATTATCTGTCTACCTTTTTATTTGTGATTAAACAAAGATAAGTAGTTTCATCGTCCCTCTCATTATTGGTAGTGAGACTAACGCACTTACAGGTCTGCCTATGACTCTACTTTAGACTCTAGTATAATAAATCTATAGCTTTGCTATTACAGCAGTTTAAAAACACTATTAAAGAGAGGCTGATACAGAAAGCCTACTATACTATCGAGGATTACTTATATGATAAGAATGCGTGGATATAGATATTGTTCGACCCTGTACAAGATAGAAACGAGTAAATGAAACTAGTTATAAGTATTATTTTGAAAAGAGCAACCAACGAGTTTCTCTCTTGCTCTTCGTAGGAACAGCTTTCCGAATCAGCAGTAAAGTTGACCATTTAAATCACTTCTTTACAAGTTTATTTTAATCTATACTAATATATAAAGCTGAAGAGTTTGTTTGTTTGATTGATTGATTGTTTGAACGCTTTGTTGATTGTTAAGTGTCCCATATATTTATTATTATTATTCTTTTAAGGTTAACCCACGTTAACCATTTGTTATGGTTATCAAAAGACTATATTACGGTTTTAATGTTTCTACGCAGACGAAGCCGCAGCGATTGCTAGTAAGGAATATTTTGAATTCGAATTGAATTGAATATAGGTTTAACTCGCCAGTGTCTGTTCCGTCGTCACTGCCAGTCCCAAGCCCGGATAAAAGAGGAGGGCTCATCGGGGGTTCAACCACCCATCATGATAAAAAGAAAGTCAGTTCCGAGATCCACAACAAGTTATAACATGGGCAGACTGACATCTTGGAGACGGGAGACCAGGGATAGAGTGAAGTAGAAAAGGTTCATCGAGGAGGCCAAGACCCATAAAGGGTTGCAGTACCACAGGAAGTAATTAAGGTACTGGACTGTAGAGTGGACAAGAGCCAATTTTCATTACAATACTGATATCCATGCGGATGAAGTCGCGTGCATAAAATAAATAGATAGAGTCTTATTGTCTGAAGAATTAAGGCTACCGCTATAAATTATGAACCCGCAAAAGGTCACCATCAATTAATGACATTAGTTTGTTCGTTAACTAATGAAAATTAGCGTGACCATGATACTCAAATTATGTATTTCGACAACGGCATGATGATTAGTTAATATTAAGGGCATCAAAATTTTCTGATATTTTTATGAAGGCGAACATTTTTTTTTTTTAAATCTGTACATAATTACAAAAGTAATTACATAATATTTACACATGTAAGCAAGAAGTCATCACTCCAGATAAAACTTCAAACTAGAAATTTTGTCAGGGCATTTAATATTTTGAATTTCCGTGGCATTTTTGTTTTTGTGGCGGTATGGTACGGCTGATTTGGGGGCGAATTATAAAACCTTAGCTCAGAAACAACATAAACACATTTAATTTTATTATTATTCGAAAGAGCTCGGCTCGGCTACCATAACCTTGGATACCATACTATCGGCCTCTCTATGGAGTTTCTGCAGGACATATTTCATAGATAATTATCGAGTACGCACAAACTGCTTCGAATTTCCTTCTCTCACAGCGCACATCACAGATGTACAAAATTTTTCTGGCATTTTTAAAACCATATAAATGCCTATGATAGATTGCTCAGAAGATTCATAGGCAGATTTTTGGCAAACGGTGATGCAGGAGCGTCATCTTTTCTCATCACGCATGATTGCAGTCAAATGCTTGCTTAATACCCTAAAACAAACTAATAAATGTTATCTAAATAAATCAACTTTACGCATGTAGCATAATTTTTTTTTTATCAGGAAACAATTCCTAATGGGTCCCGCCGCCCGACGGGGACAAGAGGCGGGTTTGTCGGACTCGCATCGACTTAAACAACCTGAGTGCTCCACCACGCTGCTGGTGGCGGAGACAGGGTACCGTTGCACACATTATCCCCTTCCCCGCCAGCAGCAACTCTGACCCCAGAGTACGCCACCTTTGTGTCTGGGTCTCTATAAAAGTGGCCCCTCCCTCCACTAGACTATACATCGGGAGCACTAGATGCATCGACCGCCTAGGGGACCTTTTCTGGTGAGCGTCCGATAAACCCCGTTCGGAACGCCCGCAGGCGGAGACCTTTGGGCAGCAAAAGATGCATGTAGTATAGCATTTTCTCCCTTCCTGTTTGTCTGCCTATCTTTCATTCTATCATCGTCTGTTCTGTGTAATCCGAAATCGCGAGTACAACTAGTATATTTATATACTCTCAAAGTAAAACTTGACCTTGTCGTTTAGTACTGTTTTCGTAGAAATGTATGAGGCTGGGCGATACATTGTAATGGGCATCAAGATGTTAACAAAATACCGGAGTCGCCTCGTCCGAAGGTGAGCGTGCGCTCGTGACGGCTCCCAATGATGTCATCGAGCGCTCCACCTTGTGTTTCTACGAAACTCTAAGCTCTGTTTTATTACACGTTATCCCATACCGCTTGATATTCGTTGGTCCGAGTTTGCAACCGGTTTCAATTTTTATTTTATTTTGACAAAGTATCATTTCGGCCGTATCTTCAAAATTCATGGTTGGCATCTTGCGATTTGTTATGGCCAACGCCATTTTAAAATTTATGTGCATTTTACAGCAAATTTACAACGTTGATACGACTCTCTTACAAAAAAATATCATCATTTTGTTTATTCGTGAATGAAGCGGTTAGTAAAGCTTTTATAAGAAAACAGTTTTTTTGGATGGTCTTTAGTATTTAGTAGGATAAAATACAGCCCAAAACTATATTTATTTAGAATCACGTGGTAATTTTTTTTTATAATTTACTAAGGACACGGTAAAATAAGTCTTTTTATATAATATTATTATTACCATAGCTAGCAGTTAGTTAACAGTTAGTGCTATTACAAAAAAAAAAACGTATGACATACGATCATAGTTCTTAAGAAACTGTTTAAATAAATAATTTTCCAATCACCAAAATGAATGTTTATTGTTATTTCGTTACAATGTTTATTAATAGTTCCACAAAACAGAAGCTTTGTCACTTTTGAATGTAGGTACTATCTGATTATTTTCGCTTACCTCTATCTAGGACAAGAGCCATATCAATCATTGAACCTGTTAGACCAGATTCTCAAATATCGCAAACTTATAGCCAAGTAGATTATCTCAGCCTAATATGATTCAATGAATAAAGAAATGTACGTAAACGTATTTTTTCCTACATGTTGATACGTGCACTAGTAGTGCAGCGACATAATTGACTGCTTGAACTGCAGGCTTCATTGAAAAATAATTCTATATTAATCCTGTGTTAGTCACTTTATGGTTATTCGTGAACGACCGGTTGTGCCTTACATAATACTGATTTCTCGACGTTATCTATCATAGATTCAGAATTACGGTTAATGGAAATAAATATTTGCTATGATTTATAGAATAATAATCATTATAAAGTAAACGCCCGCGAATTTTTTTGAGTCAATAAATTATTTTCTGTTAGCAGATAAACATTCGAAAGCTCCTTTTAAGTGATTCATGAGTGTGATGGATTCTTGACTGCCCAAAGTCCGGCAGCATCAACAGCCTTTACTTTCAACGTGTGATTGATTGGCCCGTTACGCAGTTCGTAGCGACCCTGTGCTGAGCTCTGTGGGTCGCGGGTTCGATTCCCGCCGAGGCCCAACATTTAGTATAAACAATTTCTCGGTTCTTCGAGCCTGGTGTATATTTGTATTTAGTTATGTAGTACCTGGGTGACCGAGCTTTGCTCAGTAATTTTTTTAAAGATATAAGAAAATGCAATAAAAAAAGAAATAAAGCGCCGGGTTACATGTGGGAATCGAATCAAGGTTTCGACCTTTTTTGGTCCGCCCGTTACCATTACCCTGTCACAGCTTGGTATTTGACAGCTAAAACAATCATTTACTTTCTTATCGCAGTGCTTAAAAACAGGGATAATACGAGATTTATTTTAAATAAAACCCCGAAAAGAGATTTATTTTTCCCCCTTTTTAAAAAGAACAACCGCTGAGTTTCTTGCTGGCTCTTCGCGGTAGGAACAGCTTTTCGAACTAGCAGTAGAGTTGACGATTCAAAAGCACTTGTTTACAACTTACTTGAATAAAGAATATTTTATATAAGAATTTGATTTAAAATTCATAGTACTATAAGAAAAATAAAGGGCAAAAATCATTATGGGTATATAGGACATAGTTTGGCATATAATGTTATCCCTTGGCCCATTTCTGAATTTGATGGTACTTATCTGTCAATTTTCAAGCATAAACGCGATGTAAAGAATTCTAAAAAAGGAACGATCCGTAAATACATGAACTCTATAAAATAATCAAAAATAACTAAAGTTACTAGTTTCCAAAGAAGTGTTTGATAGAAATGTTTGTTGTCACATCATTAAAGCTTAACGAGCTTCATGAATAAAAATCCCGGATATACTAAATTAATCTAGCACATTCGTTTATTCTACACTGCGAGTATAACCGGATATATTTTTCAATCATAAATATAGCTCACAAAGTGAGAGTGATTTTTATTCAAGCTTTAGAGTCGGTTAAATCATCTAGTCATTTCGGTCATCAACTAATTGCTGTGGTTAGTCGATGACTTACAGACGTCGTTACGGCAATCTAATTCGTTGACATTAAACTACACTACACATGTGTTATACTTGCTTAGTGTTAGTTGTCTAAGATACTAATCGTTTTAATTAAACTATGATTATTTACTTTTCTGTATTTTAATACAAATCATCTGGATTTATTTTGCTGTAATCTGGTTTGTTAAGAGAATTTATGTAAAGCTAAGAGTATGAAGCAGGCAACATTCACATACTTATTACATGCAAGACAAGTCACCGTATCACAAACTACCGCCAATACCAACACTCCACACAAGCACTACACACACTCACTACCACAATCTCTACAATCGTTTTGCCCCGAAACCGATGCATCATCAGTAGGATAGGCTCCACGATCACATTTTTTCTTCCATTTGTTTCATCCATTACGATTTTGTCGTGATGTAGTAAGTGTGTGTAGTGCTTATATGGAGTGTTGATATTGATGGCGTTTTGTGATACGTGTGGTGACTTGTCCTGCATACATTCATCATTACATGGATTCTCTTAACAAACGCGGATTACAGCAAAATATTTCTATACTAACTTGTGTACTATGGAATTTCGCAAAGTAACGCGTGCTCCTATAAATCATCGAAATTTAATTATTAACCTAAAACGCTATTCGTTATAAAATAACTCGTCTGTATTTAATTTATATTTTCTAACATTTGAGGTCATTTGGATATGATATAAAAGTACCAAATTGATATGTGTTACATGAAAAGATACTATCGAATTGGTAATGGTATTAAAGAGAAGATATTGACAATGTAGAGTGCTTACTTCACATCATCAATAATATATAATAATTCGTTTGCGAGAAGCCTAAGACAATGACCTGATATTTGAATCGAATCAATTTGTACTGCGTGACGAATCAAACAGTTGGGCCCGGCAATGACGAGCGACTGGCCATCCATCTGTAATTCGCTGCGGTGGTCGATTAGGAGCCCCAGATGAAAGTGGAATAGCTTGTAATTTGATTAAACACTGACATAGTATACTACGCGCGCGATCATTAATGCTATTATCCGAATGAAACACACTTTTGTCACTAATTTTGTATTTCCAACACTGTTCGTTTATTTTTAACAAAACGAATTGGTACGAAATGTTGGTTAGAAATTACAATGTTCTAGACTGCAAATATATTTTTAGCCTATTGCAATTTGTACACAAGTTTATGTTTACTTACTTCGGCGTTAGCTGAAGATCAGAAAATATATTAGTCCTCCAGATGTTTCCAAAAATGAGCATGACATTTTAATAACCATTTATCGTTATTTTTGTGTCCAGTTGTCTTCTTATATTGCATGAAATGTTATTATTACTTATGACACTGACATAACACGATAAACTTGTTGCACTGATAAAAAATGAATGATACCCGTGTCGCATTGGTTGGGATCACGAGTGAGACTGGGCGGGCGGCGCAGTCGGGCGGGCGGGCAAACTCTAAAATAGCTTCGCACCTGCAAAGACATACCGCTTCACCGGCGACGCTAACTGCTTCCAACTACTAATAAATCGTTATCGGCAACCATTCCAATATTTAACTAATTCGAAAATAGGTTGCAATATTTGCATAATATTACACTTTTTTTAATTTAGATTTTACACTTTTAGATAATTTGATACCGCCGTGTGGTATGCGACTGAGAATGCATCACCCTCATTTCTTACCGAGGCGTTATAAAACGCGACTAAGTAAGTTGACCTGCAGAGTGGTATCCGGTTGAGAATAGACCACCCTCATTTCTTACCGAGGTGTCGTAAAAGACGACTATAGTAAGTTGACGTCAGGTGGTCAGTCGTAAAATAACTGAGTAAATAAATCTTCTAATAACATTTTTAAAACATGTTGAAATAAACATTTAATGACGAGTTAATATTTTTCAGTGGCAACCTTATAAGTAAAGAAAATATTGAATTCTTTATGGGCTATAGTCAATACTCAATTTGGTGTGCGTAAATAAATTGTGCGTAAATAAATTGTGCATTTTATTTACTTAAGCTTGTCATAACGAAGAAAAAGGTTATTTATTATCACTTTAAATTGCGATGACGATGTTCTGTACCGTTTAACCATTAATAATTTATTATAAATGTTCTAGTAATGTATTCGTATTTTGTAGTGTAGTTATTTCTATTATTTTATCTATTATTTAATTAAAAAACTGTATAAAGAGAATGGAATATATGTCGTGAAAATATATGCTTTAGTCCGTCCCTAAGTTGTTGTCAATCATTAGAGCAGTTATATGTATGGTAAGTACGAGAATTAAACCAAGAAATAATAATGAATGAATAATGAGCGCTAGCTGTACTTTGTGTCATGCGCAATGAGTAGCAAAATAATAACTTTGTAGAAATTTAACTGTAAGTGATTACGTTGCCGCCAAAAACGGAAACATCATTTCGACTTCCAGAGTACATACTCTAATAATTCAAATTTAAAACGAAACGTTTTTTGTTGTAGCCATTTAATGTAAAGTAAAAGATGTTCTCTATAATAATTCTTATGTCGTACAAATAAACTTTTAAATTAACACGCTTTACGTAACAGCGTAAATACATTTAACATATGATTTTGCTCGTGTAATGTCGTATGATCAACAACTCACACCCTTACAAAAATAAACAGGGAATAACGGATGTGAAGCTAATAAACTGTGCTTTACTTCCGTCTACCTAAATATAGTAAACGCAACAAAACATGTTCATTACCAATTTTTGGTTATTGGAGAAAGATATATTTTTTTAATAAATTACTAATTCGCCCACGCGTTGCTGTGGTTCAGTCTAGATTCGCCAGACGGTAAAAAAACCGTTATTTTTTGTTTATTTTAACTGTCATTGAAATTTTCAGGGCGAACGGAGCAATGCAATTAAAAAATGCTCCGATCGTCAAAAAACTACATAATTATCTGCTGGGACTATCTAAAGATTACCTGAAAATTTCATTCAAATCAGTCTAGCCGTTTTTAAGTCTAAAAGAAACATACATACTTTCTCTTTTATATATTCAGTACTCGCCTATTGTTCCTGGGACCTATCGCCACTTCATCCATCTTACATTCATTCATTTTATCAAATCACGATCAAGTTCGCCATTTTTCTTGAAAAGGGGAACCAAGATGCCGGCTCGGTCGGGATCGGTATAGGCTGGCAAAACTATACTATTCAAGGTAATCGGGCAAAAATCGGGATTTGCCTATAGTTTTCGTGGAATATTACGTTGGTGTGCTCTGGATGGCTAATTAGATTATTTTACCTCATTATAATAAATAAATATGGGACACTTACACACACGGTCGTCCGTCCCCAAATTAAGTAATTTCAATACTTGTGTTATGGGTGATAGACAACTGGTGAATATATAGATGCTAAATTTTTATATACAAACTTAAATACAAATATACACCCAGGCTCGAAGAACCAACAAATTCTTTAATAGAAACTGTTGGCCCTCGGCGGTAATCGAACCCGCAACCCGCAGAGTTAAAGGCAGGATCACTACCCACTGCGTCAACGGACCAGTCATTACAGATACAGTCATTAATTACCGGTAAATTATTATCTATTCTAATATATAAAGCTGAAGAGTTTTTTGTTTGTTTGTTCGAATGCGCTAATCTCAGCAAAGTACTGGACCGATTTGAAAAATTCTTTCAGTGTAAGATAGTCCATTTATTGAGGAAGGCTATAGGCTATATAACATCATGCTAAGATAATAGGAGAGGAGCAGCAATGAAAATAATATTAAAACGGCAAAATTTAAAACTCTCCTTGCGTGCGCTGAGTAAAGGGTAATAGTTATTAAAAAATCATGTATTATAACATTGTTCCCCTCTAAAAGTTCTAAATAAAAGTCCGCAACAGCATCTATGTAGCTTTTAAGGTTAACCCACTTTAATTATTTTTATGGATATCATAATGCTATAGGTATTACGACGCCGTGTGGTATCCGGCTGAATAGAATAGTACCACCCTCTTTTCCTACCGAGGTGTCGTAAAAGACGACTAAGGTAAGTTGACTCACCGTGTGGTATCCGGTTAAGTAGAATAGACCACCCTGTTTCTTATCGAGGTGTCGTAAGGTACGACTGAGATATGTTGACGTCAGGCAGACAACATGTTTATAATATATTGAGCCGTACCCCACTTAGAGGATAAGGGCAGGAAGATGAATGCTATAGGTATTACGGTTTGAATCTTTCCACGCGGGTGGAGCCGCTGGCGATAGCTAGAAGCAATATAAGTTTAGTTTACTCACCAGGATCATCATCAGTAAGCGTGGAGAGCGGTCGTAGGTGTTCAAGTGAATCGGCGCGTGCCAAAGCGTCGGGCGCGGCGCGTAGTGGCGCTGCGGGCGTCGGCGCTGGCGCTGCGCCGCCAGACCCTTCCCCGCGAGCGAACACTAGTTCAACTGCGCCGTCGCTTGGAAACGATTGGTCTGAAAGGTCTTTACATAAATAAAAATTGCACATTTTTAAACTACTATATTTTAAACTTTCGCGATTCATACTGATTATTATATAAATATATGGGTCACATCGCGTTACAAACGAATTACCTTTGTATAAGGTTCAACGTTTCGGCAGAGTTGCATCCACCGTGGTCACGAACTGACTCATTTCGGTCAGTCAGGTCCACCGTAGTATACGTATACAAAGGTAATTCGATTATAACGCTATGTGACCCGTATGTTTTTTACACTAATCATTCACTAATAATCAAAATTAAAACCTTATTAATTTTATATATTTCATTGTACTTCATCCAACGAACTACAATGTTGGTTAAAGATTATTAAGCCCGCGAGTTCCACAATATGGTTTCTACACTTTTGGAAATCTGTACCCTGAGATAGTTATTTATTATTTATTGTGCTAGCACGGATCCGTATTCAAAATTAAAAAAAAATGTAAACTGAATTTATCCAATACCGATAAAATATAATATAAACAAATAAAATAAGCCTTTATTGCTGTTTTTTACAATTGCTCTTAATCTAGTATCATTGACGATCAATGTAGTTTTTATAAACAGTTTTTATATGACAAAGGTCTCCTCTAAAAAATATTATACACGACATTATTAATAATAACCTGTTTTAATATTAAACTTTTAACATTCTGTTTGTCAGATAAAACAGCTTATTATAGAATAAATCTTACTTATATAAATTGACTTTGAAAAATGACTTATATAAATTGATATATTTAATACAATAAGCTTTGTGATTAATTAAATGTAGCTTAGGCTAAAAAATAAGAAATGTGTAATTAAGCAATGCGGAATTCCCATGAAGCGGAAATTATTATTTATGTATATAAATAATAATACTATCATCGTCACAGGATTCTTTATATAAAATATTAATTACAAAATAAATTTTTCAAGATATTTACAGTGTTTACTTATTTATTGTGCGTCACAAGACATTGTAATTTAAGCAGATAAGCAAATTTTGAGAGTTAATTAAGGCACACTCCGATAATGTAGTGTTATAAAATTTATTCCGACACATTAACAAAAATGTAAAATAATTCCTGTGGCTAAATTATTTCATTGAATTAACCGATTTTTTTATTTAGGCTGCTAAAGTGTGTACCTGAATTAAAATTAATGTCGTATGGTCGGTACTAACTATTTTTTCTTCAAAGTTTTTAATTTACCCCTTTATGTCTCGTTTCCGTTCCTTTTATTCTATTTGAGCGCATTATATCTGTTTAATGCAATTGAAGTCAAATATGATGTAACCAGACCACAATTGAATTTGTTCTATTATGCATTTTCCATACTTAGAAAATATTTTATTTTGTTATTATACACAATATATTTTATTCTTTTGAATATATATTGGTATATATGGTAATGATAACATCATCCTCCTGCCCTTATCTCACTCCAAGTGGGGTAGGTACAACATGTCATAGACATTTTGTCGCGTGATTTGGCTACGTATTTTACGACCGACCGCCTTCCTGATGTTATCTTACCTTAGTCGTATTTTTCAATACCTCGGTAAGAAATGAGGGTGGTCTATTCTACACAGCCGGATACCACACAGCGGGCATTTTTTCCATTTAGAAAATATTTCATTTTGATATTATATACAATATGTTCTTATTTTGTAATGGTGATGATAACATCATAGATAAAGTGAATTCTTTACCAAATTTAAATAAATACCATTGCTTTGGATCTATATGATCCAAAATAAAAGCTTCCATAAGTTGGTCGATCGTTAAAGTTGCTACATATCAACTCAGGTTAAAAAGAATTTGTTGATTAATATTTTCACCCAACTGTTAAAAATTGTATTTAAACTCAATTATTAATATTTACCAAAATATTTATTTATTATCAACATTAGAGCAGCGCCCTCAAAAGTTGAAATCGCCCTAATGATTTCCAATCTGCGTTAGGAAATGGCATTTGGAGATGAAGAACAATATTTAATAACATTAATACCATGGTAATGATAATGATGATAATAGTAATATTAATAGCAAGATCGACGTGCGCCTTAATTCTAAAGTGGAGAAATTACCATGCACAGCGTGGTCAAGTTGCTGCTTAGTGAAGGAGAGAGTGTGGTCCGCAACGGCGCACGTGTGGAACTGACAGGCGAATACGAGGTGCCGTTGGGGGCCGTGCGCGTGCGCGTGCGTGTGCGCGTGAGCAGGCCGCCTGTACGCGCGAACGAGTACGTCGCCTCGCAAAGCTAGCCGTCCCACTCCTACAGTCCAGCCGCCGCCATTCACCATATAAAGACCTTAAACAAAAATATATATTAGTAATAGCAGGTGTACTTTTATCTTATTGATCATTTACTGTTAGTCTTAACGGCTTTTACATCGTGGCTAAGTACAAAGGGCGAACGCTGATGTATCATCGTAAAAAAAGGCGCGAAACACTGTGACTGTATTGTGATATCTGTTTATCTACTCCTGACTGTATTTATAAATTATAAAAATGCTTGGACTTCACAATCCTTTCGGTTTCGTAGAACATTGAAGGTTAATTATGAAAAAAATGTTTAAAAAATCGACCGCTGATTTCTTGGAGGTTCTTTTTGATAAGTATACAGTGGTATGGTAGTGGTAGCTTCATTAACCTTTCATTAACCTAAGGGCTTGAAAAAGCATATGTAATTAAAGATTATTTTGATTTTATTTGATTAAAGAAATATTCGCCTACCAGATGTGTAGACGCATGTGTAGTTTTCGTAAATCTTGAGGAAGGCGATGGTGGGCGCCGTCGGAGCAGCGAGTGAGCCCGCCACGCTAACGTGCGTTAGATGCAAGGGTGCTGCATTAACTCGAATCTGCCCGGCTAGAAGCCCTGCGAACGTGTCGATGTATCTGTAACAAAAAAAACAAATTTATATTTTCAATAAAATTCCTAATGTAGAAAAGTTTAACCAAATAAGCTTTTTGTAAGCTCTATTAAATTATAAAAAATATATTTTTATAAATTATAATTTTTAAATTTATTGAAGCTTTATCTCTTATTATTTTGATTATTTATTTATGTAATATTTTTAGCAAATGGTTTCTTCAATTAATAAATATACACAACTTGTTTTCAAAAATTATACAATATTTATTCTTTACATAAATACACGAAAATTAAATTGATACAATATTGTTTACATTAGTTGGGAACTTGCTATCGTTTGTTGTATCGTTAATATTGAGTTGAAATAAATATAAATTATACAAGTTAATATTAAACTGTATGTTTTAATACACTGAGAAACTAATTAATTAAATATATAGTGAATAATTTCATGACGCGTTTGTTGAGTCATGTTTTGTTTTCATTAGCACGTCATGGAGAGTACTGTATAGCATACTAATCAGACAAAGGTTGGTGTTTTAGTATTAATAATAGTGTTTTTGAAGCACAGAATAGGGAACGTTTACGTACGTAATTCTTACAACTAACTAAATAAGGTAATACATTATGTATATGTTGTCCTATTATGCATAGAGTATAATAGAACAGCATTAAAAAAATCGAAATATTTTTGAATTCGTTAATCTGTAGAAGTAATCGTTACTTTGCGAAAAAAAAATCCATAATACAAAAGTAGTGAATGTGTGATTATAGCAGATTATAGTAATAAGATTTTATAACTACGTTTGAGAAATAGTTTATTACCATACTTTTTTCAGCTAACCTGTATATTTAAAGAAAAATGCTATAAACCATTTGCCGTGGGTATGTTAGTATTTTTTAAAATAGACAGTCTTTTATCGAAATATAGAAATAACTTCTTCGACTTAACATGTATCACCATTAAATGATTTAGAGAACTCGGCCTTTAAAATAATAAGATTTATGATATTTCAATTTAAAAAAATCATATTTAGTTATTGTATGTAATAAATAACATTTTAATGTAACCGTGAAACATTTTAAGTCTTATCATAATCCATCTTCTACACAATCCATGTTTATATCCAGAACTGACCAACACAATTTTTTCCTTCGCTTACGTAATTCAGATGCTGTGTAATTTGCATTTCAAACTTACTTATTTTTATCTCTGATTACTCTTCTCTTAGTCTTAACTCGCTCTTACTTTCGTACGGATAACTTTTAAATAACCACAGGATTCTCAAATTATTACCTTTTGTTCGAAGGCAGTTGGAACATAGGCACCCTGTCGTCGAGGTACCGTCTCATCGCGTACCGATCGAGCGCGTGTTCTGGTGCGCCACATATCGCTGAATAGTGCATATATGCCGCCACTAAAACTCCGAGTCGCTCGCGATTACCCCTGAGAATATAAAAAAAAATAAAATTGTTACAACATGTTTCTAATACAACCTCCTTCATAGTTGGTCATTAATATGAAAAAGCATTGTGGCTGTCATATATGTGTCATTGAGTTGTTAAGAAAGAGTAAATGGGTTGATTTTGGAAAAATTGCTTTTTATTTATTGAATAAGCGTAGAGGAAAAATATCGTTGTAAGTTATGATATATTTGGTTAATATTTGGTAGGCATCTTTCGGTAGGATCATTTATATTTATGATCGAATGGTCGCATTTAAAGTGGTTGCGATACTATAGTCTAATGGTGACCAAAACTTTTTCGGAAAATAAATGGTTACCAAACAGCTGTTTGGTAACCATTTATTTTCCGAATTAGAAGAATTACGTAGTAAGATACAATTTCACTTAGTATTCTAAACACGTATTTTTCTTTGTTTCTCATGATGGCGTAGAACACACTGTACATAAAGTAAGAGATACGAATATGGTGTTAAGACAGATTTTGATAAAGAGGTTCAATTTGGAGAGATTGCAATTTGCTTTTTATATAAATAATAGGTCAGCATTTGATTTCATATGATTGTATTTCATTCAAAGATTTTCTATTAAATAAGTGTTAAAATACTCTCTATTATGACCTTTGTGTTATTTAATGCTTTTGAAGTTGGGAAATTGGGAATTTTCGTATTCTTATTGTTAGCCTGTTGTATTCTCGAATTGTACTAAATTTTCTCAACATTGCTCCAGCGGATTAGCTGTGAAAGCGTAACAGACATTCGTATTTATAATATTAGTCATTCATCATTTTCCTGCCCTTTTCCCAATTTCTGAGTGGGGTCGGCACAACGTTTTAGCCATATTGTGATGTGATTTGGCTAGGTATTTTATAACCGGCCGCCTGCATGACGTCCACTTACCTTAATCGCCTTTTACGACACATCGGTAAGAAATGAGGTTAGGGTATTCTACTCAGCCGGATACCACACGGCATGTATTTATAATATTACCTGATTGACCGAGCCATGCTCGGTAATTTATTTCAAAATAAAAAAGAAACTTAAAAAAAATAACAAATAATATGGTAGTTGGGGATCGATCTTAGGTATTTACATTTCTCAAGACTGCCCGTCCCCCGAATAACCCACGCTGACTTGACATTTCACGACAAAAATAGTGTTTTATATATTCAATGTAAATTTTAGTATTTTTTAATACCTAACAGGGATAAAACGATTTTTTTACATAAAACCTAGCTAGATTGATTTTTGTCCACCAAGGCCCCTACATGCTGAATTTCGGGAAAATCGTTGGACCCTATTCCGAAATTCCGAAAATACACATATATTATAACAAACGACGATATTTTATTTTATTCTGATTCAATAAATAAAAAGCAATTTCCCCAAAGTCAACTCATTTACTCTTTTTCAACAACTCAATGACACGTAAATATGAGAGCCACAATGCTTTTTCATATTTATGACCAACTCTATGAAGGAGGTTGTATTAGAAACATGTTGTATGTATATTACATAAAAGATTAACTCATTTAAATATTAAAGATAAGTATGGATTATTTAATTCTCTCACCACGCTAGAAGTATAGCGACGTTCTTTGGATGTGCCGCGAGCCAGCTTTCGATGTGCTTGCATGCTGCGCAAAGTCGTTCGAGTGGCGGTGCAAGATCCCCTGGCCAGCCTAGAGATCGCGCTCGTCCAAACACATTTCTTGCTAGTCGTTCATCTCTATTCCCGTCCCCTCCACTCACTTCAAATACCTTAAAAATCAAATAAATTATAAATAATACACATACATCCTCCTGCCCTTATCCCACTCTAAGTGGGGTCGGCACAATATGTTATAAACATGCTGTCACATATTTGGCTTCGTATTTTACGACCGGCCGCCTTCCTGACGGCAACTTACCTTAGTCGCCTTTTACGACACCTCGGTAAGAAATGAGGGTGGTCTATTCTACTCAGCCGGATACCACACGGCGGGTCGACTAACCTTTGTCACCTTTTACGACACCTTGGTAAGAAATGAGGGTGGTACTATTTTATTCAGCCGGATACCACACGGCGTAAATTATAAATAATAATAATAATAAATATATGGGACACTTACACACACGGTCGTCTTTCCCCAAAGTAATTAACTTAATACTTGTTTTATAGGTGACAGATAATAGTTGAATATATACATAATAAATGTTAAATAAAACACTTAAATACAAATATAAACCCAAGCTCGAGGAACCAACAAATTGTTACCACAAAATGTTGGCCCTCGGGGAATCATACCCACGACCAGCGGAGCTGAAGGCAGAGTCACTTCCCACTGCGCGAACGGGCCAGTGCTTAAATTCTTAATTTTCTTAAAAATTTGTGACATTTGAAACTTTATACAGTAGATTATACGTTTTATTATACGTTTATATCATAACGCATCGTATTATACGTTTATATCATAACGCGGACTACGATAAAATAAATGAAGCCTTGGCAGAGATCAACTGGACAGAAATTTTTGATGATTGCAATATTTCATCCGCTGTACAAGTTTTCTATGAAAAAATTAACTCGATTATTAATGATTTAATTCCTGTTAAAACAATTAAGTATAATAACCATTATCCTTTTTGGTACTCTAAATCTTTGATTAAAATAATTAATGAAAAACTTAAGTACCATAAAAAATGGAAAACATACAAAAGATTTTCCGATTACAGTGCTTTTAGTTTATTGCGCGTTCGTCAAAAACATGCTCAGGTGGAGTGTTACGAGAAGTACATTGCTGATGCTGAAATGAAAATTAGGAGTAATAGCAAATTCTTCTGGACCTTTGTCAAGTCAAAAAAAATGACGAACAATATACCGAATAGAGTCACCTTTAATAACTTTTCAGCCTATGACGGAGATGCAATTTGTACTGTTTTTAATGATTATTTTAAATCTGTTTTTGAACCGTCCAATCCAAGTACTTCCTGTTATGGCACTACTTTTCATGATACCAATATAAATATTGGGTCTGTTGAGGTAACGCACAAAATTGTGAAACAATATTTGAAAAAGCTAGACGTGAGTAAAGGCTATGGGCCGGATGAACTCCCTCCATTATTTTTAAATTCTTGTTGTGAATCTCTATCATACCCCATCTACTTGTTATTTAAAAAATCACTGAATTCTGGTGAAATGCCGTCTGTGTGGAAGCGCTCATATGTTGTTCCTATATTAAAAGGTGGAGATAGACATAATGTACAGAACTATAGGCCTATTTCTAAATTGTGTACACTTGCAAAAATGTTCGAAAAAATAATTTATGATTCAATTTTTCCTTTATTAAGACCTATTTTAATAGAACAACAGCATGGTTTTATTAATAAGAAATCAACTGAGACTAATTTATGTCAACTCGTTCATGAAGTCGCAACCTCCATGGATAGTGGGCTGCAGCTGGATGTGGTCTACACTGACTACTCAAAAGGTTTTGATAAGATGTCGCATGCATTATTAGTAGATAAACTGGCGAAGATCGGTATACATGGGGATCTATTACGCTGGATCTCTTCTTATCTACGTAATCGAAGTCAAGCTGTTACCATAAAAGGTTATTGTTCTTCGTTTGTGCCAATTTCCTCAGGAGTTCCTCAGGGCTCTCACCTTGGTCCATTACTGTTTAATTTGTTTATAAATGATATTTGTGATGCAATACATAACTCATCTATACTTTTGTATGCTGATGATATGAAAATTTTTAGAAATGTCTCCAGTACTTCTGACTGTTTACTTTTGCAAGATGATCTGAACCGGTTATGTAGCTATTGTAATGACAATTCATTAAAGTTAAATATAAGCAAATGCCGTGTTATATCTTTCTCACGGAAGAAAACCTCTTTAATTTATGACTATCATTTGAATAGTAATTCTCTTGACCGGGTGACTGAGGTGAAAGACCTGGGAATATATCTTGACAGTAAACTGTCATTCAATCATCATGTTCATCAAATGACTGCCAAGGCTTACCGTATGCTTGGTTTTGTGTTAAGAATTAGTAAAGATTTTAAGTGTGACTCAACGCTTATTCTATTATATAACTCATTTGTTCGATCTGTTCTGGAATATGGGTCAATAATTTGGAACCCTAGATATAAGTTATACATAGATGCCATTGAAAAAATTCAAAGAAAATTTATTAAGTATTTACATTACAAAGGCAGATATACATCAAGCAATGCTCCCCGTGCTATTAACACATTAGTTGATCGTCGAACACTGAGAGACCAATTATTTTTGTTTAAGTTAATTAGAAACGAATTAGATTCCCCATATCTTTTAAGTTGCTTACGTTTCAGGTGCCCTAACTTACGTACCCGCAATTTCCAAAAAAAATTGTTTGATCTGCCCATGGTTAGATCAAACTATGTAGAAAACACATTTTGTTTTAGAGCGTGTAAAAAATATAACACAGAGTTCCGTCACATTGATTTGTTTTCGGAATCATTAAAAAAATTTAAGAAAATAATTTTAGAAAATTATTTATAAGTTTTCGTTTTTGTTCTATTCTTATTTGTCTTAGTTTATTAGTGAAAACTTTACTGGTTTGTGCGTTAGTTTAATTTTATCAATGTTATTAGCATAAGTATACTGTTTGTTTTCCAAATAATAAAAATAAATAAATAAATAAATAAATAAATAAATAGATCAAAATGATCCACATTCACAAGTTCTGAGATACAAGCCTTCTCAATCGACAGGTTTATGCGATATTTTGTCTTCTTTACTCATGAAGCCAGTCCTACATCTCAATCAACGGACTCAATTCTTATCTACTGACTCGTGAATAACGAGTCGTTTAACTATATGGAACTCATTATACTAAGAGATTAAAAAACATTTTTACAACATATAAGGAGCGGTTTTTAAACTTTTGATTGGTCTTTATGTAGAGGTATCAGTTTAAATAATTATTAAAAAGTAAAGCAAAAGTAAATACTACAAGACACACGATTATTGAATTCAAATACTAAAGATATAGAATCCTCCTGTCCTTATTCCACTCTCAGTGGAGCACAATATGTTATAAACATGTTGACATGTGATTTGGCTACGTATTTTACGACCGGCCGCCTGCATGACTTCAACTTACCTTAGTCGTATTTTACGACACCTCGGTAAAAAATTAGGTAGATCTATTCTACTCAGCCGGAGACCACACGGCGGAAATAGAATAACTAAAGTAGAAAATAGAATATATAGACCATAATAGCTTAAGTACAAAAACAAAGTGCAGTTATTTACTCTAATAATATAGAATAAAGAATATCATCATCTTCTTGCCCTTATCCCACTCTAAGTGGGGTCGGCACAACATGTTATAAACATGTTGTCACATGATTTGGCTGCGTTTTTACGACCGGCCACCTGCCTGACGTCAACTTACCTTACTCGTATTTTAGGAAACCTCGGTAAGAAAGAGGGTGGTCTATTCTTCTAAACCGGTCACCACACGGTGGGTCAACTTACCTTAGTCGCCTTTTACGACGCCTCGGTAAGAAATGAGGTTGGTCTATTCTACTTAGCCGGATACCACACGGCGGGACGGCGGAAATAGAATAACAAAAGTAGAAAATAGAGTAAATAGCTTAAGTACTAACTACTAGCTTAAGTAACTTAAGTACAACAATAAAGTGCACTCTTACCATATAATGTTCACCATGTTTGTTGTTAAGCATATGAGCAGCTTGAGCTTCGGCGTGTGCGTCTCTTTCAGGTAGATGTAATGCAAGCATACGTTCAGCTACATAGCATAAATCTAACCGGGAGCCGGTTCCTCCGGGTCCGGGGTAACTCACTGAACGAATGCCTCCCTGGAAGATAAAATAAATTGTGAATAGAATAACTATACAGTACAAATATATCAGTAATTGTTCGTGAATTATTAGACGATTACTCGTCAAAGTTAATCATTCTCCTGCCCTTATCACACTCTAAGTGAGGTCAGCACAACTTAAACATGTTGTCACATGATTTGACTACGTATATTACGACCGGCCGCCTACCTGACGTCAACTTACCTGAGTCGTATTTGACAACACCTCGGTAAGACAGAGGTAGGTATTTTCTACTCAGCCGGATACCACACGGTGGGTTAACTTGCTTAGTCGCCTTTTACGACACCTCGGTAAGTAATGAGGGTGGTCGGTACACGGCATTACTCGTCAAAGATTAAAATTATTAATATAACTAATGGTTTCTTAAGATTATTGAAAAGAACCGAAGAATATTCAGTGAAGTATATATATTAGAGTGAAGGCAGATTGCAGTAGAGAAAAGTTAGAAATAATTCCTATGGAAAGTGGGTGTGTTAGAAGGGAGGAAATATTAAGTCAATTAGAGCAGTTTCCAGCAGAAAAGTAGCAGGAATTAGTTGAAGAACAGAATGTTTGCAATAGCGTACTTTCTAGAGGCTAGTACGACAGTAATAAAAAAATCAATGCCATAGACTTTTTACATTAATTATGTATCAGTTGCTATGATTTTTTCATGTAGAGATTATACTTATTATTAACTTTAAAGAAATAAGAGAAAATTATAATTGCAAATCCCACAAGTTCGACAAGTTTAATATCACTTAATAAATGGAATGGGTTGAACTTTAGAAGAAAATTTTATAAATTATATAAATTGAAATTAGAACACAGTCTAGACGCTTTCAAACTCTCCCTCCCATCTTATTACAGAACGTTATCCTTTACAATTGGAAAAGCAGTAAAATAAAATTAACGATGACGTTTTTATCCAAGTTCTTCAAAGCTCATATCAATGTAATGCTGTAGGCGATTTTTAGATTAAAATTACGCTTTAACATAAGCCATATGAAGCAATAAAATGAGAATTTACGAGGGCCCGAGTCTTCGAAAGGTGAAACGGTAAATAGTGAAAAGCCCTGATTAACTCAAGTGTGTTTATGTGAGATCAAATACACAAAGTCGTAGGCGCGACATAATTCTGTGAAAGTGACACAAACAGTGTGTAGGCGAAGAGCAAACGCAATGCGTACACAACTTAGGATTGTAGCTAACATGTTTTTTCATTCACATAGATAAATTTGTACTAAACTATATATGTTCATAAGCCAAGGTGCCGCATGTTGAGAGCTAAAGCTTATTTAATACTAGTAATCGCCAGCGGCTCCACCCGCGTGGAAAGATTAAAACCGTAATATAGTCTTTTGATAACCATAAAAATGGTTAAAGTAGGTCAACCTTAAAAGCTAGACATACGCTGTCGCGGACTTTTATTTGGAACTTTTAGAGAAGAACAATTTTGTTGTACGTGATTTTTGAATAACTATTACCGTTTACTCGGCACACGCAACAAAAGCTTTTTTTTGCCGTTTTCGTACTATTTTTTTTGCTGCTCCTCTCCTATTCATCCTATTTATAATTTTATATAGCTTATAGCCTTCCTCGATAAATAGAATATCTTACACTGAAAGAATTTTTCAAATCGGTCCAGTAGTTCCAGAAATTAGCGCGTTCAAACAAACAATCAATCAAACAAACAAACAAACTCTTCAGCTTTATATATTAGTATAGATTTATAATACATCATACTAAAGCGCATGATGAGTTATTTTAAATATGGTGAAAAAAAATTCTTATAATCTCTACAGACTACTTGCGATATATGTAAACTTTATTAGAACAGTGTGATGGGTCGTGTCTCCCAGCCTTTAAATAGAGAAGAGACTTATCTAGCATGGAAATACTTGAATCATGTAAGTTTTAGAGAAAATCAAGACCTTATACTCTTGGCCGATTTCTTTCAGTTTATTTATTAAACAATGGTACAAAAGGATTATAATGAAAAATTTAACATCTGGGTGACAGAGCGTTGCTCGGTAATTTTTTTCAAAATAAAATAAAAAACTTCAAAAAAAGAAACAATAATAGGGTAGGTGGGGTTCGATCCTAGGTATTTTCATTTCTCGCGACCACCCGTTTCGTTCCCCGTATAAGCTACCCTAACTTGACAGTTAAAGGCAAAAATTAAATTCAATATAAATTTTAGTATTTTTTGTAATGCCCAAAAACAGGAATTAAATGGATTTTTTTTAAATAATAGCTAGATCGATTTTTCTCCCCCCAAACCCCCTACATGCTGAATTTCAGGAATATCGTTTGAGCTGTTTCCAAAATTCTATATATTCCATAAATTCATATATATACAGACAAGATTAAATCATTTAAATATTAAAGATAAACATACATAATCTCGTGTGAATGACGATGTAGCTGATGGTGCTGGTGCACTGACTGCTCGTGTCTGAAACAAAACGAAATTTACTTATCAAACACTCTCATAATACTATTAAGCGGTTAAGCATTTTTGAAACATTATTTTACAATAGATAAAAAAGTCAATAGATTATAAATTAGTTAAATAGTTATGTCATAGTTTAATGAATGATTGAATAATCCATGGTACTGGTTTCATCGCGCTAAACCTTTCGATTTAATAAAAAAAACACCTCAATGCTTAAAAGAAAAAACGGTATATAAATTTAATAGCTCCAGATCGTTTGAATTTTCACATAATAAATAGCTACGGGACGAAAAACTATTTACTCGGCATATTTTTCATGTTACTCGTGGGGCGAGATTTAAAGAATACCCGCAAAATATTTATTGTCCGTAAAGCCGAAAGGCATAATGAAATTCTTTAACAGTAACTAAGTTTTCGAAACTTTGCGCAAGTTGGTCATTTATTCCACAGTAGATGAAGATATTGGATAAAATATTCCATTTTCGGTCTATTCAAAGTTATCGACCGTATAAAGTAATTGTTAAATTCAATTTTCATTACAGTATAGTCAAAGCGCTATGCTTTAACGGTACGACTACATTTAGAAGCCGGCTACTGGTGATAAATCTAATATAATACATGAACTAATAAAAAGTAAAGTAAAATAGCAGCTTATATCTCCCACTGCTGGGAATAGGCCTCTCCTCTCCGTTTTTCGAGAGAAGGATTGGAGTTAAGATCTACCACGCTGCTCGCTGCCACGCGCTGCAATGCGGATTGGTGGGTTACACATATCTCCAGAAATCTCTAGAGATATGCAGGTTTCCTCACGATGTTTTCCTTCACCGAAAAGGGTGTGATAAATTGCAATTATCAATACATAAGTTTTTACGGAAAAACTCATTAGTGTCTGCCCGGGTTCGAACCCTGACCTTCTCGAAAGAGTCGCACGGTGTTACTGCCGGGCGACCACAGCTCACATGGACTTTTAATCAAATAAATTGGTTACATGTTCTATCTAATACTAAAGGTAAGAAAAGTAGAGAAACGCTCAGAACGATAGCGAAATTTTGAATTGTTTGAAGGTCGACGTTATCTTAATGTGTTGTCCAGTATGGTTGATAAATGACCGCTGGAGGTAAGGCGTGGCTAAGTGATTACTGCAGCTTTTACTGAGGGTTACCGCGCTAATTGACGTTAGCTGCATTATCATTACTTAACACGCTAACCGTCATCAGATGACAAGAAGTAAGTCTTAGCTACATATAAAAACTTTATAAGTGTGATGATTAATTCTTGGAATTATCAGTGGTTTAGAACCTACGTGCCTAATTTATAAGTATTTGTAATTGAATTTGAAAAAAAACATCGTGAGTAAAGTGAATTTATCTAGACACAAATTTGTCTTAATATTTCTCTCATCATCCTCTTGCCTTTATTCTACTCTAAATGGGGTCGGTACAACATGTTATAAAGATGTTATCACATGATTCGGCTACGTATATTATGAACAGCCACCTGTCTGGCGTCGAATTACCTTAGTCACATTTCGCGACACCTCTGTAAGACAGATTCTAATATGCTACTCGGTCTGATACCACACGGCGAGTCAACTTACCTTAGTCGAATTTTACGGCACCTTGGTAACAAATGAGGGTGGTCTATTCTTCTTAGCCGGATACTACACGACGGTTGGCTTAATATTTCTCCGCCCAAATGAAAACGAAGATTGTTTGTGTTCTTTCAAATTAATTTAACACTAACTAAGAAATGCATAGATAAATGAACAGCTAGTTTAATTGATATTTAAAAATAGGTGCGGTTTCATCGCGACAATAATATTAATAACTCTACCTTGAGGAAAAGATAAGTTTGCAAACCACGTAGCAAGCCCAGCTACGTATCATGAAATTCTGTATGTTTTTTCTTACACATGTTAATTGACTAGCATAGATTGAATGATGATTGATTGAATGATGATTCTTTACCTCAGATAAATTAAATGAATAGTTGTTACTGAAAAAGAAATCTAATATTAAACTTCATAATTTACTACCTGGTTGACCGAGCCTTGCAGTTCGGTAATTTTTTACAAAATAAAAAAAAAACTTAATAAAAAAGGAAATAATAATATATTAGTTGGGAATCGATCCTTAGTATTTACATTTCTCTCTCCCAAAACTCTCTAAATGCTGAATTTTAGAAAAAACGTTGAGGCCGTTTCCGAGATTCCGTTAATATGTATACATATATATACAAGATTAACTCATTTAAATATTAAAGATAACGAGAAAATTATTTAAAGCCCGGGTCTACTTTCAAAATTGTTTTAATATCCGCCTATAACTGGGACTTTCGGTGATTTTAGTCGCTAGTATGGCATCAATCATTATTGTTTTAACTCTTCGTATATTGGTAGTGTTATTGAATTTATTGCTTGATTCGATTGACATTTGATTTATAAACTATATTTTACATCAGATATTATCATTCAAGTGATATGGTGGTTACGAACCAACCTGTCATGCTTTAGAAAACTTGTGTAGAGTCGTTTATATGTGAAAGTAATATGTTATATGCTGTACGCAGTCATTAAAAACAATATTGTTTTTCTATAACGATAAGATTATTTCTTGTTATAATTATGTTTTGCCTGTATCGTCCTATCTATCGGTACTATAAAAAATATTATTAGACAAACCTATCTATATTAATATATAAAGCTGAAAAGTTAGTTTCTTTGAACGCGTTAATCTCAGGAACTACTGGATCGATTTGAAAATTGATCTTTCAGTGTAAGATAATCCATTTATCGAGGAAAGCTATAGGCTATATAATATCACGTTTAGTTGAATAGGAGAAGAGCAGAGATAAAATATAGTACGAAAACGGCAAAAAGCTTTCCTTCCGTACGCTAAGTAAACGGTAAAGGTTATTCAAAAATCATGTATTAAAAAAATGTTCCGCCCTAAAAGTTCTAAATAAAAGTCCGCGACAGCATATGTCTAGCTTTTATGATGAATCCAATTCAACCATTTTTATGGTTATCAAAAT
The DNA here is from genome assembly GCA_947086495.1 of Morpho achilles. NCBI lineage: Eukaryota > Metazoa > Arthropoda > Insecta > Lepidoptera > Nymphalidae > Morpho > Morpho achilles. Next base: position 10,569,097 of record CAMTZB010000007.1, on the reverse strand, counting down.
TCTATATTACGGTTTTGATCTTTCCACGCGAACGGATCCGCTGGCGATTACTGGTATTTTATATACTTACTAATAGTTTTTAAACGGAACGAAAACCGTATAAAATAATTCCTTAAATTATGTCTATCTGTCTATGAAAAATCAGATTTAACATCCAGCATATAAAATGAAAGTTCATGTATTTTCTTCAAATTTGAGCTTTAATATTAAATAGAGCATTTAGCAGCTAATATCGATAGATATCGAAGTAGACAGTATAATTGGTGTTGTGTTATCTTATCATTGAACCGATCATTACGTCGAGCTGCAGCGCGCCGGCCTTTTACACTTTTTACTCTCAATCGGATGTGATTGGCCTTTCACATCAATCACATCCGAAGATTTCATCGACATTTGGAATTAGCGTCGGCCGTAAAAGCGGATATAGATAAGTTCAGTTTCATCTGAATTCGAGGTTTTAAATATATTTATATTATGCTAGTATCTTTCTGTTCCAATTCGTATTTAAAGTGAGTCAGATAATTAAGAACATGGTTTACAAATAATAAGTTCATATTTTTAGGTAATATTATCAGCAATGCAATATAACACCATTACTATACAATTTTAGTATTAAAAAAATAGAGGAAAATTATATTCCCCCTCGTTTCAAACGATTCAAGTCATACGTAATCATCGCTGTAATTTGCCAACAATAATTTTAATCAAATATGTTTTTCTTTTTTTTTTTTTTTTCGGACACTAACTAAGGCTGTTAGCCATGAAGGCTTTGACAGCGTCAGCGGGAGAGTGGGCGAGCGCAGAAGCATCGCCGTGGGTTGAAGAGCTAGGAGAGCGGGTCTCTAAAGAGGCCCGCAGCATCCTGGGAGCGTCGCCTTAAGGGTGCCTCCCGTGAGGCCGAACCTCGGCTTAAAGCGACGCGCTGTGGAGGACTATTGTCGGACTGTGACTCAAATATGATAACAGTATGCCTTCAAATATTAAAGTCAACAGGGTGCTTATTTTGGAGAAGGATGGAGTTTAGTCCCACCACGCTGTTCAATGCATATAAGTCATATTTCTAGAATTCAGAATAGAGAATACATAATTTTATACTGGTTTCTATATATCGCATTGTTAAGGATTTTTTTTGTATTCTTAATCCATTTGAACCTTGAATCCCAAATAGTCTTAACTTTGAATATAATGGTAAGATAACCTCATTGAAATAAACATACTAAAAACTTTTAATAAATATTCTTAGAAGCTTTTAACAAGACTCCGTGTCTTGCAGCAGAATCAGGTCATGCTTATTATTAACATGTATTGTCATCGGAACTGGAGCAGTATATGAAATTTCGGCTCAATCAGACCCCTTATATAAAAAAAATTGTATCCAATAAAAAAATATTATTACTTTTATTGTGAAAAATTGTCTATTTAGCCGCTCTTTGAAGTCAACTTTCTATTATTATTTAATAGACAAAAAATAGAGTATTGCACTTATCAAATACATCTGTGCTACATAATATCCAATGTCAATCGATAAACAAAATTAAACACACCATTGCAATCTTTTGCTGCTTGCTAGTCGATCTGCCCGCCCGCCCTGGTCCTCGTTGTAGGTAAAATGCAGCTCGCCACAGTGCGAAGGCAAGGCGGTGCAAAGCTCGCGCCGCCTCCGCATCACGGGCATTCCGAATCCCCTTCGGTCGCATTCTCACCTCACATTACTTATTTTGACTTTAACATTTTTACATATAGTGTATTTTTTAAATATAAAATTTATTCTCGTCATTGTATGTTTTTACAAAGGACTTAATAGTAACCATCAAGGCAACCAGGAGTTTTAACTGTCATCCTATTTTTCAGACACTCGTAGCACAAGTTATCTTAGTACAAGTGTCTAAGCACTAAGATGTTTGTTAATGTGTATTTTGTATTTAATTATTTTTTGTGAAATTTGTATTTTGTATTTATTCTAAAAAAAAATGGCTAAATAAATTATTAATATTATTATGGTTAATAAGAATAAATGATCGTGTTATACATTATTATACGGGTCTTTTCCTATAGTTTTGTAATTTATAGTTACTACACGATATATTTTTTTAGATTAATAATTGCGTACCAAATTGTGCGTGAATGTTATATGTTCTACTGTTATTTCCTATGCAAACAAAAGCTGTAGAGTCAAAAGCACTTTACAACCGGATATTCGTAAGTACTATTGTGCTGTTGTAAATTGAGCGCAGCTAAAGCGCTTGGGTACAAAGGACAAAAAGGCGGTGTAATAGCAACACTGAAGCAGTGGATGTCGTAGACAATGCTGTACGCATACAAGCGGCGGCCTGGCGCCCTCGGGGGCATGCGCTCCTGCATTGCGGAATCCCAAAACTGACATGGATTGCAAGCTGATAAATTGTCCATAGTGATGTAACAGTTGACAATATAATTTATGGGTAATTCTTTTTGATACAATTTCATTAATAAAATATACTATAAATGCGCTTGCCTCATAAGCAATAAAGTTATTTTTAGTATATTATTATGTAATAACTATTAAAATGTGTATGTTCATTGTTGAAATATTATAAAGCGGTTCGTTACGTAGTCGAATTCAATATTAACGTGCTTATGATCATCTTTTGATATAACAACTCCAATTTTACCCACATGATTAAATTGTACATTTCAGAACTTTTCTGAAAAATTAACTCAAAAACTTTATATTTTCAAATATGATTTCTTTCAAATATAATATTATGATAAAAACATTATAGAATATTTTTTACCATTATAATTAAAGAAATTTTAGTTTGGGTGTTTCTATATATAATGCTATATTTTAATAGTACAAGTCAATTTAAGTCCCTCCCATAACCCTGACCTTCTCAATACACGCTCGCTCAATTTGAAGGGTGAATAACCTCGGGGGTGAGTTTCATCTAAATAAGAGATCGTCATATGTAAGGAGTGAATGGTCACCGACAGTCGCCCTTTTATTTTGATTACTGCTTTTTTGTTTATTTTTCTTTTTACAGACACACGTACTGTTCGCGCCCTCGTGTCATTACTTTAATATTGCTTTTCCATTCATGTATATTACCTACACTACTCGTATTTTAGGTTCTTTACATTTGATACAATAGTGCCGGAATATGTTTGAAAAAGCTTGTTTAAAAAAAAAATAAGCTACGGATGAAGCATCATAAATATATAAAAAAGTTTATAACAATATGCGGAATAAACAAACATATAAATTTTTAACCTAAGTAAAGCCAGCGTACGAGTTTAGACGAATATTTTTTTATTGTTAATGTTTTACGTAACCTTAGCTTAAATTAAACTTATGATGTTATTTTTTACATAGCTAGGTATTTTTTTTTATAGCAAGTAATAAATCAAATATGTATTAGTATTATTAGTATTTTTACTTCTCTTTAATACTTTTGACCTATCGGAGAATTTTACACCTTGAATTATATGATATCATTATTTGTCAATTAATCTCACTCGAGTCTTACGAATTATCAAGTACCTCTATATCTTATCAAATAACCTAACAGTAGAGTATGGTATTGTATTCCTTTATCTTGCCTCAATTATCTTGAGATAGCACGACATTTACATAGTTAGCGTTTAACATTCTAAATCATTATAATTAATGATAAAATGTACGAAAATAAATTTTTCACTATTCTTTAAAATAAAATCTTAATCTTTAACTTTTTTAGTAGTTTTATAAATAATTATATTAACTTTAGATAATATCACACACTTGCATATTGTCTAAACAACACAAAAACATCTAAGCTGATATCGATGCAATTCTTTTACACTATGGCACTGTTTCGCACTGCACATATTAAAATTTTTTCACGCGCGTGAATTTATTTCAGTTACACATGATTTTTGTATAGGGTAGTTCATCTCACGGTAGACGTTGTGCGGCGCCGCGGCATACACTGGCACCCCAGCGTCTCGACGCTCGCCGCTCCGACGCCGCCGCGTTACTAGGCAACGCTCTGGCACATCTCACAGTTCGCAGGATCAGCTGAATCTACTTGGTTTAATCTGCTCTATTTCTAGTCTTCATCAACTTGTCGCATTTCACATTTAAACAGATATTACACCAATTAGAACGAAAAGACTAAACTGAACTACACTATCCTGTTTCGGAAATCTACTCACGGATTATGTAACATAACTCTTTCAATATGTAACATAACTTTAATTTTAAAAGGAAAGGATTAAACTAAGTATATCTACTATACTACAAACTAAACACTTTGGTTGAGCGACAAATCCTAAAGTTACGAGAAGAAATAAATAATCAAACGATAATAGTATTAAATAAACTATCCATTCATTTTTTTTGATCAAATGATAGATTAGTTTTAAATATGTTTATTTTCCTTTAGCTATTAATTTTTTTAAATGAATGTTCCAACAGTCAGAAGTCTATTTTTTTTAAGTTTTGTGAAGGAGTTAGCGTTACTATGTATTAAGTACTTGATTTTTTTTTAAACAAACAAAGATTTTTCATAAATATTTTTCCGTAATTTTTTAAACAAAAGTAATTATGACTTTAAAAATACTGGTAATGTTATTGCAACGGTAAACTAAGATATCTAAAATATCAAGAAATTATTTTGTAGCCCGTATTGTATTGGTGATTTGAAATAATCGTAACAGAAATAAGGTTATAAAGTTAAAATATAATATAAAAGTAATGAAAATATTTTTTTGCTATTATACAGGAAAAAAATTTTTTTTCGCGGATTATAGATAAATAATATTTTCATTACTTTTCTATTATGCAAATCCGTAAAACAATGTCTAATTCTATTCTCGCCTTAATCTTCTGTCTTACGTTGCTGTTAAATAAAAATAAGATAAGGAACACAGTTTAAGTCGCTGAAGACACTTTGATAGAGATGAAGTTACTGTTCTATATATGTACCGTCTCTTAAAAATTACAAATTTTTAAAGGAATTCGTTCCAAATCCACGCTTTGCAATTGTTAAATCATTATCATGATGGTTCATGTACGAAATCTGTAATTGGCATAATCTAACGTATCCAATCAAGACGGAGCGACTTCGAGAATGCAGCCGCGCCGCTTTTTTTAATTTATTAATCGCAATGGTTTAATTTACTTATAACAATGTGAAGATGTCTTATTCCATAAGCTCTCAATAAAAATCAACGTAATCCATATCATTACATCACATTACGATCTTGTGTTTAGTATAGCTAATATATATATAATGTGATACCGACCATATGACATTAATTTCAGTTTTAGGTACCTCAGCGCCTCACATAAAAAAAAATCAGTTAATTCAGTGACGTATTTAAGCCACAAGAATTATTTTGTTTTTTTTAATAAAATAACCACAACTTATAGAGATCAATGACCGTAACCTAACACACCATTGCAAACTTGACCTTAAAACTAAATAGTACAGGTAGAAGAGACAAGGTCAGTCAACCATTACTAACAAAGCCAGATCACAATTAAATTTAATTAATTTATTAAAAATTCATTTTTTTAAACAATTAGCCGTGTGGTATCCGGCTGAGTAGAATAGTACCACCCTCTTTTCTTACCGAGGTGTCGTAAAAGGCGACTAAGGTAAGTCGACCCGCCGTGTGGTATCCGGCTGAGTAGAATAGTACCACCCTCATTTCTTACCGAGGTGTCGTAAAAGGCCACTAAGGTAAGATGACCTACCGTGTGGTATCCAGTTTAGTAGAATAGACCACCCTCTTTCTTACCGAGGTGTCTTGAAATACGACAGAGATAAGTTGACGTCAGGCAGGCGGCCGGTCGTAAAAACGCAGCCAAATCATGTTACACCATGTTTATAACATGTTGTGCCGACCCCACTTAGAGTGGGATAAGGGCAGGAAGATGATGATTTAAGAAGACTGAATTATGCCAAAGCTATCTTATGTGTTTAAGTAATCAGTAGATTCATGTAATGTCGTATCGTCGGCATCACTCTGTATATATAAATTCTTGGTTCCTTAAAAAAAGTAGTCGATAAATTAAGGACTCAGGTGCATTATACAATTAGTCAGGTTTTTTTTACATATGTAGAACATTTTTAAAATAATTTCTTAGAATTTTAGAAAAACCCATGTTTAACAAATTACGAAATACTATTTTTCATATTTATTGAATTTGGATTGCTGATACAATTTAATTTATTTAGATATTATGGCCAAAAAGTATTTCTCAACGCCGTGTGGTATCCGGCTGAATAGAATAGCAGCACCCTCATTTCTTACCGAGGTGTCGTAAAAGGCGACTAAGATAAGTCGACCCGCCGTGTGGTATCCGGCTGAGTAGAATAGACTAACCTCATTTCTTACCGAGGTGTCGTAAAAGGCGACTAAGGTAAGATGGCCCACCGTGTGGTATCCGGTTGAGTAAAATAGACTACCCCCTTTCTTACCGAGGAGTCGTAAAATATGACTAAGGTAAGTTGAGGTCAGGCAGCCGGCCTGTCTTAAAATACGTTGCCAAATCATATGACAACATGTTTGTAACATGTTGTGCCGACCCCACTTAGAATGGGAGTATTAATATACTCACTCGTTATAATTTGCTCATTCATAATTTTTGTAAAACAAATGCGGGAAGAAGTCATGCGGCCATGACGGGTATCGCGGATAAACAGTACGCTTCCGTAAACATAATGCGCCGCGCTCTATTAAAAGGAAGTGTAGGTGAGCTCGGGTGTTACCCTCTACAAAAATATAATCCTGAACGACGTAACTTCCCTGTAATCGATGTCTTGCCTAACAAAAAAGTATTCGTGTACGTTATAACACTATTTCTGTCCTATGTCCATGTTTGATGTTGCTGTATTATAAACGAACATCGTAGTTATAAAACCACGGTAAGACGTAATTGCTACACCGTATACCGAGTTATTGCATTTTTTAAAACAATGCCGCCCGAATTGCTATCTGCATGATTAAATAATTTTAAATTCTAGTAGTACCTCGCAAAGTGATATACGACATAGGCTATGGTATTTAATGTTAAATGGGACAAAAACTAGAGTAAAGTCTGATGCAAAACAAGACTCTTTCAACAGATATCTTCTTAAGAAAAAAAAAATTAAAGTCAGTCCTATTTGTAATAAGAAATAGTTTTTTAATAAATTATTAGGTAATTTCGCCTTGCACAAAGCAATAAGCGTGTAAAATTTTAATTTTATGATCGGTTGCAAATTCTACTACCCGTTTAATTTTAGACAAAACACTGTGATCATTCATCAGGGATTAAATGGAGTAATTATCGAATTTTAAACCTGTTGTCACTATGAACTTGTTAGTTACTTTTTAAGTACAAGTTATTTTAGTAAAACATTATATTATCAATTATTAATTCTAATCCGCCTCATGGTATCTATCTGAGTAGAATAGACCTGAGTAGGATAGCGGCCGTTCGTAAAATACGTAGCCAAATCATGTTACATCATGTTTATAACATGCTGTGCCGACCCCACTTGGAGTGGAATAAGGGTAAGAGAATGATGATGATATGATAAATTGTAATATTGTGATATGCAGTTGTAATTACAAGTATCGACTAACATGGCTCATGGCGGCTAACATAGTATGAAATGCTTTCACTATTGTATTATTAACACCTATTTATAACTTATCTGCATAATCAATCAATCTCAATGAAAGAAAACAATTTCATTGTTACGAGGTCAGGTGGCTCTGCGTGGTGATAGTTTTGACTGTCTACAATCATATTTTGGTTACAAAATACAGGAGAAACTATTTTCTTTAGATAACAACTTTTTCAGCTTGAACAGGTTATAAATTACGTAAAATTTTATATAGACAATCTGCCCAATTACATACGTTATGATAAGCCGTAAAAAATAAAAAAAACTTACAAAAATCCATAATAAAGCCAGTAAATGGAATTCTTTGTAAATACAATACAACGGTTTGATAAATAAAGATTTAACTTTATTTTATTATCATTATTATTTCATTTTATTATCAATTGAAAAATTTATTTTGACTAAATTTTTAATGAGATATTTCTTTAATAAATTAATATAAAAAAACTGCAAATTCTAGTAACTTTAGTATAATAGTCATCATAAAGAATATCGAACCAACGAATTGTATATCGTCAGTACGCGAACGGCCTACCATATAAATAGTGCCGTTGTTTAATTTACAAGTTATAAAATATTATTTAATCAAACATATGGACTTGTTAGAATCAACAGTAACTGTTATACTTGTATACTTCATGTAGACCATATACGCTTTAAATTTTATGTGTAAAATTCCATTTTACACGTGTAGTTACGAAATATGATTATGTATCTTGTGAAGCGGATGATGTACATATTATATACAGTAGTATTGTAATAAAATAAATATATATACTAGCAGTCGTCGTAATTCTTAATTTTAAAGACATCAGCAGACTTTGGTTCATTTATTTATGTACCAAAAAATTGTTGTAAAAAACATTATTAGTAAAAAAAATCTACACAGGTCAACTTATCCCTAAGACAGAGATCTCTGCCAATTATATAAATTATTATCTATTGCGCACTATAATTATATATCTAAATCGAAAATATAGCAAATAAGAAGACGCTTAACAATTTAATCGACTGTTTTACTAAAGTTATAGTTGTACTATTTTGCGAAAAATTGCGTTTTTATGTATTTTGTATGGCATAAGCAGATATAAGTCAAACAAATTTGTTGGTTTGGCATTCACACGAATATCAATTGATTATTCAATTATACTATTATATTATATTATATATACTATTATATTATATTATATATACTATTATATTATATTATATTATATATTATATTATAATACGAATTGATATTTCAAATGCGAAAGTTTGTTGGTATGGATGTATGTTTGTTACTCTTTCAAGAATCCGCTAAACCAATATCGATGAAATATAACACAATTATTCCTTATACACCGGGGTAACATATAGGCTATGGATATCCTGTTAATTCTAGAGGAATAGACCGATATTGAAAATCGCCATCTTTTATCAACCTATCACGCGACAACATTCTAGTTGAAGCTAGTACTGATATAAGTATAGAATTTTGGAACAGTTGTTAAAACTTCAAACACAAACATAACAAAGAGGTCTAATATGGACTTTGATAAGAATTCTCAGAAATAGAGTTACAAGTATCGTGCTCGGGGCTTGGTGGTATCGCATCGGTTATCGTGAGAAGGTTCGCGATTCACCTCCAACCAATCAGTTATCTCGACTCGACTTAAACCAGAGCTCGCGGTTTCTTTGATGCTCAGTTACAGCCAGAGGCAATTTGTTTTAATCGCGTTTCATCAATCCATATCGAATAGGCAAATTAATTTTGTAAGATACAAACCAATTAACTTTATACATTTCAACCTTTTATGTTGAATTTTTGGCACGAAACAATCTGAATCACTTTGGACCGAAAAGCTTTTTTTAATAGATGCCTGACTCAAATGTTATGTAATAGAAATAAATATGCATAAATATATGGGACACTTACACACACGGTCGTCCGTCCCCAAAGTAAACTGGTAAATATATATATACATATATAATTTCAAATATATACTTAAATACGAATATACACCCAGGCTCGAAGTATTATAAATCCGCCGTGTGGTATCCGGCTGAGTAGAATAGACCAACCTGAATGAGGTTGGTCTATTCTACTTACTTACTACTTACCGAGGTGTCGTAAAAGGCGACTAAGGTAAGTTGACCCACCGTGTGGTATCCGGTTTAGTAGAATAGACCACCCTCTTTCTTACCGAGGTGTCGTAAAATACGACTATGGTAAGTTGACGTCAGACAGGCGGCCGGTCGTAAAAACGCAGCCAAATCATGTGACAGCATGTTTATAACATGTTGTGCCGACCCCACTTAGTGTGGGATAAGGGCAGGAGGAGGATGCTCGAAGTATTATAAATAAAGTAAACTACAGTTTGTACTCTGAGCCGCGTCTTATTTACTGTCCCACAACTGGACATCGGCCTCGTTTTTCTTAAAGGTCGTTTACTGCAGAAGCAATCGTTTGTTTAATTCATTTATTTGATTGTGTACATTGGCCTTATCGTGACATCAAAGTCAAGGGGCGGGGCAACATCTATTGTCTAAGAATCGAATTGTGTTTACGGCATCAGATAGACGTGCGATGACGTATGTCGTGATGACACCGACACCTGATGGATATCTCTTTCAAACGATAGGTCTCTCCTCTCACAGTAATTGTTACAAATATAATCGATATGGCATATTTATTGCAAGGCAATCCGTACTCTACGAAACCACGTGGCTTATTTACGGAAAGGTACAACGTACATATTGTTCTTATACCTTTTTGATTAATATCATTAAGCATGAATCATTAATTATGTTTTTCACCAGGTTATAGTCATCGTCAACATATCAATGTATTGTCTAGTATTGACAGTCCCCAGTATTTAATCCCCACTGGGATTAAATATTTAAAAAAAGTAAAAAACTGTATTGATGAAAGTATACCTTCAAATGATTTGATCTGTTCTAGTAATAGATATATTATATGTACAAACAGACTTTTAAAATTCAAAAATACACTAAAAAATTATCAAAAATACATGATTAATTTGTCGGATAACAAGACTACTAGGGTCTGCATACACTACGTTTTTCGGGGCGAGGTCGCCACTCTAGCACCTTGAGACTCCAACGTTCATCAGTTCTTTGAACTATGTGCCCCGCCACTTCAGCTTCGTGACTCGTTGAGCTGCTATGTCCGTCACTTTGGTTCTTCTACGGATCTCCTCATTTATGATTTGATCATGTAGAGATACATAGGTATAAGAGTGAGAAGAGGAGATATGAGCATAGCTCTCCATAGCCCGCTGAGCAACTCTGAGCTTTCTTATGAGGCCCATAGTTAGTTAGCGACAACTAAAAAATATGTGGAAATAAATCTAAAATAAGGTGTGATTTCCGCCGACGTTAGACAAAAATACTATTTTTCCCATGGTGGTTTCTGCTTTCTTGAAGCCGCCGGTGTCGGGTGATAAAGATATTGTATAACAAAGATGTTCCGCGGTTAAGGTATTCTAGGTTAAGACGCTTCATAATTGCCATATGTATTGTTAGTATTTAGTATTAGTGTATGTATTTTGATAGTTTTATTGTAATATGACTATAAAAATACCAAAAATAAGCATTCAACCACTAGAGCCTCCGGATTACTTATAAAAACCTAAACATACACAAAGATTAAGTTTAATATTATTTAATTAGGTTTAATTGAGTTAGATATATTGTAAATCTTTATTACAATGACACCTAGGACATCACGCTACCAAAAATAAAAAAACTAGTGTTTTCTTGCTCTTTTAAGTTAACAGTCACGAGTTTTATAGTCGTTAGGATATGCTCTATTGAATTTTGTTAATAATTTTTTTTTTAATTAGGTCTCTTTAATACTAAGCGTCTCTATGAATAATCACGTACGATCATAAAGTGTTTAAATTTTGACTTTACAAGTTAACGTGAACAAGATTTTCTAGTTTGTTAGTTAATGTATTTATATGACATCATGCATATACCAATTTTAAATTCCAAGGCCTTAACATAATTACTGACTTCGGTTTCTTCACTATACATTAGGTAATGTTATTGGGCAGTAATTAGAAGTATATAATATAAGAGTTATTTATATACGTATACAACTCCTGTCTATATAAAATTTTGTATTACAAATATTTGTCTTAAAATAAAAAATAAAGGCGGCCAGTCGTAAAAACGCAGCCAAATCATGTTACAGCATCTTTATAACATGTTGTGCCGACCCCACTTAGAGTGGGATAAGAGCAAGAGGATCTATCTCTATACACATTCAATTGAAATATAAATTAACTAATAAATAGTTAATGTTACAAGATTTAGTGATTTTGTATAATATACCATGTATATTTTTAAAGATCTATTTTGATGTGTTCGATGTCTATGTATAATATTGTTAGTTGTATATCATACATAACCGGGTATACAACATAGTAAGGTCAACTATTGTACACGATTGTATATAATAATCTAAAGAAAAAAATGGAGGTTTTATTGTTAACTGAGAGCCTATATATCGAAATGATATAATGGAAATCCTCTCTTAATACTCAACGGAGCTAGAAATAATTACCTCTATAACATACTGTAACGACTCAATGACCCGTCTTAAATATATGATAGGCCTTTAGATTCAATTCCCAATAATGTCAATAATAAATTATTTATAGAACAATGGTATAGGTCAGATGAGAGGTTTCAACCGTAGCTTGTAGTCTCATTACTGGCGAAGCCAAACCAATCTGGAGTTCCAATACGAACTCCCGTTAATATTCGAAGATATCATAAAAAATCACAATTAATCCAAGTTAATAAAATGTATAATGCATTTAAGATTGGATTATCCCTAACCGTGAGTTAACAAGCCTTCATCGATTCTAATATTGATTTTAATACATGCGCACTATAAGTCAGTTGTCGCATATTTAACTATTGTAATATAATGAGATCATTGCTAAATTTGCATTAGTGTTCAGCCTTGTACCGTGGTGAGCCTTGGTTTTAAATTCCAAACACAGTAGTTATACTTGTTCTCCAGATTGGATGTGTCCGTATTACGCAATTTACTCATGATGCACATGACATGAAATCGAGTGGTACTGCGTTGTAATAAACACATCGTTCCGACCATCTCAGTAGCATAGCGGTGTGTTAACTAATTTTATATTTTAAATTTATAATATATTATAATAATATTATAATAAAATTAACGTCCTGTTACTGGCCCAATACTAGGCATAGGCCTCTTCGGGAGAGAAGGGTTAAAGGTTAGAGCCACAGATTGGTCCAATTGGTAGGTTACAAAATCCCCGGATTCTCTAGAGATATGCAGGTTTCCCCACCGTTTTTTTTTACCGCGATAAGCGTGTGATAAATTTCAATTTTACAAAACTCATTGGAGCCTGCCTGGCAGACTTGCACATCACATCACATCTCTGGGCTGTCAAACTTACATATAATACATAAAAAGAATAATAAAAATTTTACACCAAGTTTTTATTAAGGTTTTAAATGAATAAATAAAAATATTATTTTTAAATAAACAAAAGATATATTATAATTTGTAGATTTGATATCTTTTCAGAGTCCTCCGGTTACTACAATACGGGCCGCATTCATACACGAATATCATTTTTCTCTCATAAGGTTTTTTCAACGTTATCTTAATAATATATATAAAAGAGAGCAATCGAATAAATAACGGGGCATTTCAGTGAGCTATAAAATTAAATCTCGAAGAAAATCACGCGGCTTTCATGAATAAAAGATGCGTTTAAGGAAAAGATTGTACGTAGATGTGAATGTACTTTAGCTCCAGAAGTCGTGAATGAATAATTTAGAGTACAGTTGCACACTGATCGTATCCTGATTGCGGTGTTGAATAAATTTAATTTTAAAAATAAAATTATATTAAATATTTTGATCATTCCAATGATGGCAATATTGATAGATAATTTTTAATATGGACAAGGACTCTACAATTACGTACGTAGGTGCAGGTGGTAACCTCTTGTGTATCACGCTACGGCTGCTCGACGCTCGCACCTACCTCAATCCCCGTTCTCATCCTACCTCCGGGCCCCTGCACCCAGCAAACGAGGTCTGAGTTAAACTGTTAGCCTATAGTAGACAGTATAACGAAATGGAAACTTTACTTTGTTAGTGTTGGCTGGCACTGATGATGTGATTCAATTTCTAATGGTTCAAGAGCCACCCACAAAATTTGTCAGTGGTTCCTCCCCGCGCGATATTAATGAATTAGTTCATAGATCTTTTATATGAAGCCTCGTAGACATCAATTTTCACTCCGTAGCTAAGTTAAGCAGTCTTCAATGCGTGTAGAAATAAAAAATATTGTTAATCCTTAATAGGATTAAATAAAGATTATTTATTGAATGATAGCTGACATACTTAGTTCACATAATTAGATTGGGCTATAGCGTTAGCTGGTATGTACATAAATTTAAGTACTTGAAAAGCAACAGTAATGAAAAATTTAAGAAAAGTTGTAATCTTCCCTCTACGTAGTTTAATTATATAGAGGTTAGCATATAGCTATATATTTTTGCCAAACAGTGGTACCCACCAGAGAAAAGCAATTTAAGTATGTTTGATTATTTCATCTAACCGGAAATAAATAAATAAAGTGAGTCATATGCAACATCGCGGTAAGTAAAAGTAAGTAACGGCCTGTTACTATCCCACTGCTGGGCATAGGCCTCCTCTCTCCATTTTTGGAGAGAAGGGTTGGAGCTAAGACCTACCACGCTGCTCCAATGCGGATTGGTAGGTTACACATATCCCTAGGATTCTCTAGAGATAGGCAGGTTTCCTCACGATGTTTTCCTTCACCGAAAAGCGTGTGATAAATTGCAATTATCAATTAGACACATAAGTTTTATTAGAAAAACTCATTGGTGCCTGCCCGGGTTTGAACCCATGATCATCTCTAGAGATTCACACGGTCACACCGCTAGGCCATCACAGCTTAAAATGTAAAAATGCCTTTAAAATTTCGTCCTCGGTTGCATACATAAGTGGATGGCCTTTCTTATGCTAAATTATTCAATAAATAAAATAGAAAAGAGAAACAAAGTCAAGTTTTGGTTAATCATACAGTGACAACTGGGGCCAATAAGCGAATTTTAATGATTCCTTATACTAACCGGTTTGTGATAAGGTTGGCTGTTATGATTATAATTAAACGTCGTCACGCCTAGATAATTTTGTATCTAGTTGTGGCTTATTAAAAACTATGTACCAATTTGAATTGAGGTATAAGTAGAATTTTAATATTTCCTGAAGGATTATGTAAATTATATCGATGGTTTGCTCTACTTTCGAGTGCATTAAAATCTATTTTATCTTGTGAGCTATATGACTTAAGTGGCGATTATTGTCTATTTGATAGTAACTGTAAAATCTATTATCCGACAATATTTTAATATGGAAGAGTAACATGTAGGCATGTTAGTATAATACCCCAATACAGAGGTATTATTTTGTTATTTTATTTAAAGTAAATAAGGAATATACTCGCTACGTTGCTTGCATTTATTATTTATAAATTTTATTTGAATAAAAAGGAAGCGCAACTTGGAAAAATTAAAATTCCCTTATGTACGCTTTTATGCAATGTACGGGAAATTATGGTACAATATTGGCTCCAGAATGGCAATTACATAAGGCTTAGCAAGCTAAACTGGACAAAATTTGCTCTTCTATGTATTAAGAATTTTCACAGAGCATTAGGTTAAAAGGGAGTTCAGAAATGAATAGAAGTTCTAATCGACATTTTAGCACCAGTTTCCTATAGGAGCATCAATACATATTAGCAAAGTCACCCTATTACAGACGGACGAGGGGTTAATGCAAAGCTCTTTCAGTTCGGAAACGGTTAAATGTGATTACGCATCTTTTGTGTGACACAGTTTGAATAAAATACTTCTATAAGAGTAGTTCTGAAAGGAAAACCCGTGTAACTCGCCCAGTTGCCATTACTGACATAATATATGCCTTTAAAATACTATTCATGACTTTAAAATGCTATTCAGGTAACTGACTATAAAAGTAAAGCGCGGAAACATCGTCGAAGGGTACAAAATGCGGACAGTAATGGCCAGAAGTTATATTAGCGTTGGGAAGTTTCCTCTTGTGTAGACCATAGTTTAGGGCGTCGTGTAGTGGAGGGCATTATCATAAGAGCAGAGATTTTGTGGTAAAACTTGGTAGATCATAAACGAATAATAATGATTACAATACAATAATAAATAATAATAATTCAATTTAAACATTCGGTTTCACAAACATTAACAAAGTAACTTATTGTTTATATTAGAAACAAATTTGGAACAAAATCTATAGATTTTAAAGAATTTCAATGCAAAGAGTTGTTATAGTATTTATTTACCATGCCAAATGCGCTTTCGCAATTAGGACACACCCCTTTCAAATTATTGACATCTAACTCACGTTGCTGCGAACGTTTCAATCTGATAATATCAAAGCAAGCGCAAAATACATACTTGGTGCGACTAAATTCAAACCATAGCTGCATGTCATTTGCCAATGCAATGACACACATATCTTGAATTGTTATATTGTTGTTGCTTAATATTTCATTGACAATATCTCATTTTACAGTTGCCAACGCGGAATAGCTCGGTAGTAACTCAACAACTTTGACATGTCAATTAAAGTAATAGATATCCGAGGGCAGTTACGTTTAATTATTAATGCTACGTGCGTTGCTTTTACTATGAATACCTTTTACCTATACAACCTAAGATACGAGAATGAAATAATATAATGATTTCTTCCAATTAGATTTCTACATTTTTACTTTTATTACGAGGATTATGCACACATTCGGAAAATTCTATCAAGATAATATTATGTAGTTATAGAAGTATGTATGTTGGACTTGATTTGACATAGTCAGCTTCTTTGCTAACCTGATGAGTATCAGAGAACACGAATCGTTTTACTGATTGAAATAAAGAAACAATAATAAGAGATATCCATAAAGAATAGAGTGGCAAGGCCATATTAAACACTTAATTGCTGGTAAAGACTTATATTGTATTATCAATTATTTGGCAAATAATAACTGATAAAATAATGGTGCTATATTTTAAAGAAATATGTTTTGATTTGATTATATGAATAAAGGTTTTTAAGCGTAAATATTAATAGAATTAGTTTTTTAATACATTGTCTATTCCTTTCTTTTTTTTATAGATTGGTCACATTAGTCGTTACTTGGTATTAAGTAAAATAGAAACATTGTTGACTCTTGCTAGCCCTAGCACAGGGCTAGGTCTATTTTGGCTAATTGCTATACACCAACAACAAATGAAGCTAGTCTGGTGCTCTATTCTCTTATTCTCTTTGTTCAAGTGTAAAATCTACTTGCATAACTGTTCAAATGAAATAAATAAAAATATTATTTGTTTTTTTAAACTTTGCATGTATGTTGGCCAAGAAATCCATTTATAAATAAAAGTTTATTGTAATATTAATGATAATGTGTCCAGTTCCGGCATAACCCACAGTTTACGAGCCTAGAGCGCAAAGTTACATTAGTGGAACAACAGGAATAGGTAAGTGGAGAATGCAGTTAGTGCAGCTAAGCCGCGGCCGGACGGCGCTTTATGATTTACAATCACCGCTTGCAAATCTATGGCTGCATGCGTCCGACGCCTGATTTCTTCCGAATGATAATCAACGTAGATAGAGTATTGCAAACTTTCTTAATTGTAAATATACATATAACAGGGTTAAATTTTGATGACCTATTAATTATACCGGCGATACTAAGTAAGTTTTGTTCAGAGATGTCGCCTGTGCCGTGCATGCGCTCAGATTGATTGACAAGAAAATATGCGTTGTAGAGTAATAAATAATTAAAACTCCAATATCCTAATCTACTTTACAATATAATCCTACTAACATTATAAATGCGAAAGTTTATGAGTATAGATGTATGTTTGTTACTCTTTCACGGCGAATCCGCTGAATCAATATCGATGAAATTTGGCAAAATTATTCCTTATACACCAGGATAACATATAGGCTATAGAAATCCTGTATATTTAATTTTTGTTTTACAAAAAAGAGCTATACGTGGCATTTATAATTTAAGACCGCGTGATTTCCTGCGAGAGAAGTTTAAGGAAACAGGTATTCTTACATTTGCTTCACAATATATTTTAAGCAATCTAATTCATGTACATTAAAATATAAAGAATTATAAAACGATAGGTGATGTATACAATAGACAAAGCAGGAACCGACATAAGCTTGCGGCTCCTGCTTTGCGCCTTGCAAAAGTACGTAATTCGTTTGTGGGTTTTGGTATAAGATTCTATAATAAAATTCCGCAATCAATTTCAGCTTTGCCATTACATCAGTTTAAAAACACTGTTAAAAAGAGGCTGATACAGAAAGCCTACTATACTCTTGAAGATTATTTGGAAGATAAGAATGTGTGGATATAGCTCTCTTTGAACCTGTACAAGACAGTAACGACTTAATGTAAATAGTATTAAGAATTATATTTTTAAAAGAGCAACCGCCGAGTTTCTTGCTGGCTCTTCTCGGTAGGAACAGCTTTCCGAACCAGCAGTAGAGTTGACGATTCAAAAGCACTTGTTTACAAGTTTATTTGAATAAAGAATATTTTGAATTTGAATTTGAACAGGAATAGGATGGCATTGAAAAGCGCCATCAACTTATTACCACGCGAACGAAGTTGCGGTTAAAGGTAGTACTCGTATATTATAGTTTATTCTCATTCCAAAGATATGCATTACCAATCCTTTATTTATAAACTTAACTTCGAGTACATCACTCATTATTTTATTCTTGGTAATTTTTGGAAAATATACACGCAGAAATTTAACCCTTGCAAAAGTATAAATGTCTGACCCGTACTCTACCGGATAGTTGTCGTACCGGAAAGGATGATTGTTGGCTTTTTACTTAACGTGCTGTAGGATATTCACTAAGCTAGTTTATTTTATTCCATTTTCCTACTCACGACATTCATAATTATATCCATCAGGGTAACTACTTGTGCTAATAATGTAGGTAATTTCGTATATTATATTTATGAATAACTACATCCGATATAAAATAGGTACATATTACGAGACGTTTTGTATAATTATATACCAGAAAATTTTCTTTCAAATAACTGTCCCGTCCTCTCAGCAAATTATTTAAAATAGTTACAATACTTTTAAAGAATATAACTATTAATTATCTTCAAAAATTTTAATATGCAAATATGAAAATTTTGGAGTAAAAGTTAGACTTATATTCGCCTTATTAACAGTTAATCTGCTAATAAGTTTTGAGTTTCGTAATTTTTATTCAATTCTATGTTAAGAATGTTTTTTAAGAGAGTGCTCTTTAACCTATATCAATCAATTCGGTGACGCTGTTTAAACCCAAAATTATAAGTATATGTATATCATCAGTTAACAATTTATAGATAGACTTGTTTAACCTCAATAACATTTGTAAAACTAAAGTTTATCAAGGCATTGGTAAGTTTAAGAAAATATTTATTTTTACATCATTATATTTAATGATGACGCTTGGTTCGTATTCAAATACGATGACTTCATTCGGTTTATCTGCGGTTCGATAACATTTAATACAGTATCAATGAATAAAGCTTGTACGTCTTGGTCGGTCGTTCTAAAATACCACATGAAGCCGTAACCATATAAATAATCTATTATGTAGATTTCTACGCTTTAAAGTGCGTCGGAAAATAATCAATTTCACTTTCAACATCACGTCTCGTGAAATTTCACTGATAAAAAGAACATAACGATTTAAAATAGAAGATGCGTATGCATTTTAAATTCGACATATAAGATATATATATATATATCTGCCTGTCCTTATCTCACTCTAAGTGGGGTCGGCACAACATGTTTTTCTCTTCCATTCTGTCCTATCATTCATCAACTCTGACGCTACTCCTTTCATATGCATGTCATACTTCACACAATCCAACCATCTCTTTTTAGGCATGTCATCTTTTTAGGCATGCCATCTTTTTTTTGTCGCATATTAAAGTGACCGAATTCAAAGAAGTGGGTTTATGATAAATTGCAATAAAGCGTGCCGTATCGCCTACAAAACTCGTGAGTGTTAATAAAACTCGTAACTTAGAAAAGCAAAAAATTAGATTTTTTCAATAGAATAATACATTAATTATTAATTAATCAATTGATTGATGTAACGTATTGCAGATTGATTATGTCCATACAATTTGCTACAACAATACCTTTATCGCGCATATGTTTATTATAGGTTATAACATGACTTAACCTACCGTTATGGTGTCATAAATGCCATGTTGGTCGTTGCGAAGGGGCGAGTCCCTAGTGTCGGCGGAAGCGATCGCCGTGCCCGTATCTGTCCTTGAGGGTGTTGGTGAAATATGTAGCGGGTCTCCATTTCGAGTCCATGTTCTGTGAATTTGCCAACTTGTGTCGGAGAATCTTGCTTTGTCCTAAACAAGAAAATTAACTTGTTAATATCGTGTTAAAATCCTGTATAATACCTTATGGCGTAAAGTATGTACATTATACGTCATTTTTATCTTTCTTTTATAAGAAAAATCATTAGAATCTATACTAATATATAAAGATGTAGAGTTTGTTTGTTTGATTGTTTAAACGCGCTTTTTGACCGCGCGTGAATTGTTTGTATTACAAAATTTTTCCCCTCTAAAAGTTCTAAATAAAAGTCCGTAACAGCATATGTCTAGCTTTTAAGGTTAACCCACTTTAACCATTTTATGGTAGTAAAATACTATACCACGGTATTAATCTTTCCATGCGGGCGACGCTGCTGGCACAGCTAGTGTATTAATAAAACTGGTAGAAGGAAACTATTATTTGTGGATTTCTAATCATTTTAAAACTTTTCTTGCTTCTCAATAATCATTTCATTACAAAACAATATCTGTTTTATAATAAAAAAAAAAATCGCCAAATCTCCATAAGTTAGTGTCAATTTTAAATTTATTACAAAATCCAAATAACTATTTACAGTTTAATGTACTCGATGAACATTAATGAATATTCTTTTGCGATTAATTCACAACGGTGCACAAGAGTTGAGCGATATAGATAATTAGGGACTGTTATTCAAAAAGTTCACGGCTCACAAAAGCTTTCAAACCCATGTCATAATGATAATGAATATTCACGGTACAGCTTTAACAACTAGGCACGCAATGTTATTTATGGCACACCTACAAAATAACGATATACAAGAAAATAAATCCAGACATTCAAATAAAAGATAAAAAGTAATAAACATAATAAATAGTATAATATAATATTTTTTTAACGAATAGTGCTGGATGCACTCATTCAGTCTCAATCACATTGCAATCTATGCTTTGCTGTTTAAATTCCAAGGAATAAATTAACACTTATGTTGTAAAGCCACAAATATTTAATTTCTTGAACATGTTTCCCAATGATGTACCCATAGATGTACATAATTCGCATATATAGTTTCGATTGTGACAGATATATTCCGTAGATCAGTGTTTACTAGTGTTCGAAAGAGCTTTATATAACAAGTTATTAGGGTCCTATATATTATGCTACTTCTAATGCAATCTTAATTGCACTAAGATTACACTGCACTAAGATGACACTGCACTAAGGTAACGTAGTTGTAATCAAAAAGTTATGGTTGTATTAATATTAAAATACATGTGTATAATCTATTATATGCCATGAATATTATATGTGGATTTCCTGATACATACAATTCTGTGTTAATTTTCTTTATACATCATACAAAAAATATATTTTTTATTTTTTTTACACACACGGTCGTCCGTCCTCAAAGTAAGTAATTATTAAGTGACTTGTTACTTGTGTTATTGGTGACAGACAAAGGTAAATATATTAATCTATGATTTGAAACACATACTCAATTACATATATACACCCAGATTGGAAGAATCAACAAATTCAAACAGCCGCAACCTGCGGAGCTGAAAGGTCTACTACGCTAACGGGCAAGTCAAATTTACGTTAATAAATGTCAAATCTGCATAAATTTAATTTGTCCATGAAGTATAGTTCATTAATAGTTTATTAATCGTTGAGGTATTCTTATCATAAAAACATTTGTTGCAACAGATTGATCGAAAGGTTTATTCAATATCCCCGTCACGTCCGTTTCTTCTAAGCTAAACATCTTTGTAATACAAATATCGCCCGGTGTTCATACCTTACAGGATGCGTATGCGTAATCTTAAAAGGCGGTACGTTGTGACCAGTTAACCTAATAGCATAGTTTGTATAGTCTCTCGGATAACCTCGAACAGACAATGAGTCTATAATTTAACGATGATAGCGTCAAGTAGTTAATATTATGAAGAATTTTATGGGCCGAAAGTACTTAAGCAGCTAGTAGATATACTCGTATTAGAAAATCATCATCCTCCTGCCCTTATCCCACTCTAAGTGGGGTTAGCATAACATGTTGTCACATGATTTGGCTACGGATTTTAAGGCTACGTAGCGTAACGCTTCTAAAACTCGCGTGTATGTTGGAACAGCAAGAAAACGCTAGCTAGAGCTGTTTGAATGGTAGTTCCAAGCGTGATGTGATTGGCATTGAAATAAGGATTACAATGTATCTAACTCAATTAAGCCTAATTTTGAATTAGGTCACTTTTAAATTAAATGTGCGATATATCTTTGAGATTATATAATTATTCAGGAGTTACCTGCCTTTTTACCAGGTCATTTTTAGATAAATAAATACCATTTTGTACCGATTGCCTTGGCAAATATTTTTCACATTCCATATTTTCAATGGCATGTACATCAAACATATTTTGTTTGTGATATACAGAAAACAAAAAATGTGCAAGTTATGTCTATCTTAAATTACTTACACGCTAGGACTATACAAATCATGCCCACGTGGAATGGTCCCAAGAATGCTGGCAGCGTTTCCGCGCTGAATCGCTATGCTGATTCTTTGAGCGATAAAGGAGCCAGCCCTCTTGTCACTTGATATATATAAAACAAAAATATCCGTATATTTGGTTCTCTACCTCTAATTAACTAACCAAGTTATTGATTCAGCAAACAGTTTGGGTCAACATTGTTTAACTGGTCCAGTCACTTCATATCCGTTGCAACAGCAATGTCAGTTTAGGCGACAACTAGTTTTTACTACAGAATTTTAATAACATGAAAATGTACTGTGTAACATGTTATAACGGCAGATCATTTGAGACATTCAAGTTAGTTTTTAATAAGGATGTCCCGTTCACCTTGCATTCCATAGGCCTGTGCACATTATTTAAAGCTACTTGATTATTTTGGTTAGGTTTGTTTAATTCACAAATAAATCTTGAATATTTAAATGAGTTAATCTTGCATTGTATTTTCGGAATCTCGGAAACGGCTCCAACGATTTTCCTGAAATACAGCATGTTGAGGGTTTGTGGGGAGAAAAACCGATCTAGCTAGGTGTTATTTAAAAAAAAACGTTTAATCCCTGTTATTGGGCATTAAATAAATACTAAAAGTTACATTGAATATAAAACACTATTTTTGCCTTAAATTGTCAAGTCAGCATAGCTTATTTGGTGAAAGGGCGGTGTCGAAATTTGAAAATACTTGAGATCGAGCCCCACCTACACAACTATTTTTTCCTTTTTTTAACTTTTTTTATGTTGTATAAAATTACCGAGCAAGTTTCGGTCACCCAGGTAGTATATGTATTAAGTTAGTAACGAACACTTACTATCAAGTGTTCCGTGATAACTTAATACATATATTGAGTTATGATATCCGCGACCCAACTTCGTTCGTGTCAACGTAAGCGTTTAAGTACCCATTATGCATTTTTTTAACTGGTCTATTTTACTCAGCCGGACACCACAATGCATTTGGATCATTGAATATAAAAATACTATTTAAACTCTAAGGATATCAAATTCTGCCTAAGCAATGACGTCATACGGCTAGTTTAATAAATACTGACATTATGCTAATGATTCTTCATTTCACACGATAACATTGGTTGATTGTCTTAAAGTATTGTCGCCGAAGTCAGGTTTTACGAATGTTCACATATTATCGAGTTGTAAAGTACGGGATCCCATTAGCTTGGGATTTTCCAATATTTTTTGGTATACGTTAGACGAATTATATGTGTAAATTTTGTATAAGTCTATTATGTAAAACATATGGTCTTAGTACAATATAAAAATGGCACCATTACGATATTATGTAACGCAATCGTTATTATCCTATTGTAAAAAACCGTACCACTTAAAAATGTAGAAATGTTCCGAAGACGTTTTCGATGATAAATAAACAAAAATAAATTTTTAATATTGAAGAAAAATAAAGAAACATTTTCTTTTTGATCATGTATAAGTAATTTGAATTCCTTTCTATATATACATTCTTGATGTTAACCATTTCACTCATTAGAAATTTAAACCAGACACGAATGTTATGAAAAAGTCTTATAAATTTTAAATGTGTTAATAGGGAGTTTGTTTATAAGTTCGATCTACATATAGAAATAGCACAGCGGATAGACTATTAGTATTGAAGCGATAAGATAATAAACATCCCACGTGTTTAGTGCATCGAATTCTGTGTAAGTAATCAGAAATGAGCGTGGGTGCATTTCACATTTGGTTACTACTTTCGATATTTATGGGCGAGAACTAATAAAACCATTCACTCTTGCGTGCCAGTACACTACATCGCTGACATTTGACACCTCTTATGTTGTTTGTTTTTCCAAATTGTGAATTACGGCTTGAGAATTTGTATGGAATGTTTAACTTGAGGGCAACGGTAGGTACCTTCTAGGTATTCTAATGATTTCGAACCAATTCTCGAATACTAGTTGATACCTTGAGGTCTATTGATGCTACCTTCACACATATCAAATAAGACGGAAATGGAATCTAGGTCCCCACAAAACAAATGAATATTAAACTGTTTCATTACGTTGTGTAGATATCACAGGACGACTGAAGGATCTGTAATCCTTTAAAATCAAACATCCGAAACGCTCTTCCAAGGATAGAAATTTCGGAAAATAATAATCAAATTAAACGTCTGTGAATACCATTTTACAAAAACTAGATATAACTGTAATAATAGATTATTGATTTTTAAAATTATTGTTTCATATACTCCCTATAGTTATAAAAATAAGCATTTTTGTTTACTATTATGTACTTTTACTATTTACCATAATTAGTTTGGTGTTTAATAATTTTCCCAAATAACACATATGCCCAACGTACATCTAAGGATGTATGTATCTATATCATGTCTTCTGTTATTTTACAATTTTGGTGTACAATAAAGTATATTTCATTTCATTCATTCATTTCATTTCATATTACGTACAGCAATAACAGTGTCATATAGTTTTAAGTAAGCGGTATAAAATGACAATTACAATTTACCATAAATAACAAGCGTCCGTCCCAAAGTAAGTATATACTATAGTAAGTATATAATACTTGTGTTATGGTAGACAGACAACTGGTGAATATATACTTATATATTTTCTAAATACATACTTAAATACAAATAAACACCCAGGCTCAAAGACCAACAAATTCATTTTTTTTTTTATAGAAAATTTTGGCCCTCGGCGGGAATCGAACCCGCGACCCGCGGAGCTGAAGGCAGGATCACTACCCACTGCGCCAACGGGCCAGTCCAATTTACATAAAACAAACATATGCCCACTTAGCAGTATGTAATATTTAAGTGTGTAATATCGGAATGTGCTGTTTGTTTACATTGTAGAGAAATTGTTAGTCTTGGAGAGAGCAAGAATACTAATACTTGGCTACTTTAGCGTAAGTAAACCTAACACATGTAAATTATGTACTAATGCGATTACCCAAGGAGACACTTTAAAACCTCTTCGTAAGTGTAACTCTGGTTTTTTGATTACTAATAGTATACGTCATGTCTTATATCCATCATTAAAGTATCATTTATAAAATTGATATATGTATATCGGCGTGCAGGCGGCCGGTCGTAAAATACCCAGGCAAATCTTGTGACAACATGTTGTGTCTACCCCACTCAGAGTGTGATAAGGGCATGAGGATGATTAGTTATATGATGTTGCACTTTATAATAATACAAAATTAAAGATTATTCATTATTGTTGTATAGTCAATCCATAGATATCAAATATGTTTGTGCTTTCTGTGTGCGGCAACTTATATTCCAATTGTATATGTGAAATTAAAAAAAATACTATAGATTGTTGTTTCACGTCAAGGCAGGAGAATGATTATGAGGATGATGATTATATAATTTATAGAATTAGGTGTTACTTTGCGGAGATTCATAATATAAAAATAATAATAAAATTATTTCGCTATAATCCGCGATAAAATAATTTTATTATTACTTTTGTATTAAAAGGTCAATTTTTACCATACAGTTATTTCATTAGAGCAGGGGAGTAGCTAGTCTAAAATGTGTCCATCGACATTAAATAGAAAGCAAATGAGACTTCTATCTTTTTCGTGTCTCTTTTTCGTTTGTAATTAGATAAAGATTAATTATATGATTTCATCTTCTCTCACATTTTATTGCGACACACTCACTTACAGGCCGTCTATGACCTCCTCTACTCTAAATATTAGTTTAAGATAAACGAGATGAACAATTTTCTAAAATCACCGTAAAGTTTTATACTTCGCCCCCATATCTTATCCATTCTTATTTTTGTGCTATTATAAAGAACAACCAGAAGGGAATACTTTATTGATGTTGCCATGTAGCCAAGAGGCTTATAAGCAACTTAACGATTACCTAAACTTATAAATTAATTTATATCTAAGAATAGGTCCAATGACTTATCTTAGTCTTTCATGCTATGCGAGACACTTTGTTCTTGTGTTCTTTCAAGTAGCATTAGCACTACACTGCATATCTTATGAGCTAATTTGATAAGACAATCAAAACATCTGTACATATAAAGGGAAAGGCAATCCTGAAGGGCGAACCTTATTCACAACATCTAGGCTTACTAATTATAATCTGACAGTTGATAAAGAGCTTCCGAATCTTGCAACATAAGACTATAATTTCGCAATTTCTTGTAGGAAACTGGTTGGAAGTCCATCGGCATAAAAACGACGACGTCAAAAAAGAGGGTATATGTATTAATATGAATAAATTAATTGATGCGATATTATCTCAACCAAGTACCTTATAAGTAAATGATACTTTGATATATTTCATTGCATGCTGATAAGCGTTATCGCCTATCACATAAAGCACTGTATACAAGTATGCGCACGTTGAGCAAACAGAGGCCAAGGACAATTGTAGCACGTATAAGCGGAGCGATTTACTCTACAGATAACTAATGACCGCCACGCAATAGACCCCGTATTCCTATTTCCCGCCTATTACGTTCTATTGTCCACACAATTCGCCTATTTGCATTTCAGGATAAACGTTTTAGTAGGGATGTCACTTGGAGTGAAAAAATCGATTAACTTTAAACGAAAAAATCGATTTATTAATAATCCTTTTTTTTTCTATTTAGAAAATGGCCTTTTTAATCTTAATATTACATTAAAATAGAGACTAATTAAACTTGACTGTATTCGTTCATTAAAAATATTCGTTTTTCGACATTAGATTAAAATTTGTAATTTTCGTACATTGGTTTCATCCAACAACGCATAACTTATCTTAAAAAATAGAAGAAAGAGAGTACAAAAGGAAGAAAAGAGTACCTTCTTTTATACAATTTTTATGGTACAATTTCTTTTATACGATTTAAAAAATAATAATAATATTTAGAAAATTGATTATGAAAAATTAATTAATATTAATAAAACAATTTGATATTATATATAAATTTATTATTATTTTACATCCCTAAGTTCTAGTGGGACGACTCTGGTAGTGTTGGACTGGAATACAAAAATAGAATTGCTTATTTTTGCGGTTTTATCTCTTTACAAATATGATTTTTTATGACCATAAAATAACATATACCTATAAAATGAATTTTAGTAATTAATATATTTAGCAGGTGTGGTATCCGTTATAGTTGCTACAGAGCGCAAACGGTGCTGGAATGTGACCATATCATTGAATGAGTCCATATCGTTGGTGCTACGAACGATTAGCTTCCGTGATAACCTGAAAATCGGAAGGAGAGCCTAACTTTTCAGAACCAAGGGTTATTATTGGCCCGTACGCAAAATATGACTTAAGTAGCTCCGATAATATATAACATATTTATTAGTTAATAACCTGTCGTATTTGTCATTGGGAAAGTGAGTCAAAAATAGACCAAGTTATACTTTCTACTGTTACGTAAAACTGTAACTAAAGTAACTTAGAGCGTTTCTCCGGGTACATTGTCATTGCTTCGGTTCCTAGTTGCTGTTGGAATATATGTTCACTAAATTGATTATTTGGCTCCCGTCCAGCTTTGATAGCCAATATTTACAATCAATGTCACAGTGACATAAATATAAAGTTTATCGAATACTTTTAAATACATACAGTTCTCATTTCAATATTCGACGGAATTAACGTAAAGAGTGTAACTATAATATATGTCGAAAGGTTAACTACCCCCATTTTTTAAAGTGAATATTTAAGGTCACTCGTTTGCTGTGACAAAACACTCATCCACTAAACCAAAAACTGAAATGGGTGGAATAGTCCGGAATAGGAGCTGATCACCCGTCCTGCACTGACAGGCGTCCCCGAAATTAGATAGATAGAAACCAAAAACTGTCATCTGCTAAAAGAAACAATACAACAGGATATCAATATCTTGAAACACAATTAATGGCGCGATCTATTTGCCACTTTTCTGCCACCCTGGCAAAACAACTTATTGGGTACTCGTATGTTGGTAATACTGATTCTCTTATGGATATGTATATTATAATTAAAAAAGGAGAATGAGCAGTACCGTATTTTGTTCGTAAATGTATCTAGACTCTACATCTTTCCGCAGTACAGAAAGATAAAAAAATGTCCTAAACATGTTAGCGGTGTTACCCTTCGTGTTACCGATTCGTCTCACCATTGCTTGTATAAGACATTTTTTCAAATACGAATGTTCATAATAATAAAACAGATCGCTTTACACGTGCGTTAAACGGCTCCTCAAATAAACACGTTTAATTACATTGGAGGTAAGCATCCGTTCTTGGTATAATGTATTCTAACATCGAATAGTCAAGGACATTCTTACCTAATTTATGTACAAATTCTTGATAGTTTATCTTTTAAACATAAGGTCATGTTGTATTTAAGTATTTGCAATTAAATTAAAGATATTACCAAAAAGTAAATGACTTCAAAAATTGGTAACGTACCTGACGACGAATTTATGAAAACGTAACAAAAGAGAAAAATTCATACATCCATGAAATAAGAGTTTTAGATATTCCTCACACATATACGCAAATGTAGTATATTATATTTAATAGAAGTTTCTATTACTGCAACCGCTATTTTAGTTAAACCTATTTGTAACCACATGACAAAACTAACAAAACTTAACAAATATGTATATAGATTGAAAATATGTATGTTATAAATTGTATATTATTATAAAAATATATGTATAACTAGGCAGAGTTAGTACTTTCATTTATTTTATATTTTTTATAAAATATATCGGTTTCTTTGTTACTTCAAAATTGCGAATTTTTATTTTAATTTAATTTTGTTTCCGAAAATTGTCTTTACAACCCACAAGTATTAAAATATATCTGATTATCCTTTTAAAGTAAATGTTGAATAAGGAATCTACTAGTACATGCCAAAATAAATATGAATTCGTTGTTTTGCTTAGGTTATCATATCAATAAGTAGTATTTCAAACTTATATATTACTACTACTACTAAGAATCACTCCGGCTTCGCACGAGATTATCATGATAGTAAGCTTTGTAAGTCAAGTAACTTAAAGCATTGAAGTTGATAAAGAATAATACTATATACGTCTACATCGCCGTCCAATTACCAAAGTGTACGTGTCCATTAAAAGTAAGAATGGTTATAGTTAGCTAAGCTATCCTTAAAATATATATACAAGCCGTCTCGGCCTTTTCTCTAAACCTATAAAAGATAAATATCCCACTATAATTAATCACTCGAAGTAATTAGACAGCGTTTTCTATAAAAGCATGAGGAAAAAGTAAACTTTTTTCGATACTGTTAATAATTATAGTCATATTCTAACCATTTACATAAAACCTGAGCAAATCGACTATTGGCATAAGCTGTATGAAAATTCGTACAGTAGTTATTGAATTTATCGCGAACAAGCAAACAATCAGACATGGCGGGTGACTTCCTTTTAATACGTAGTAATGGTATCGATATGGATTTAAAACCAAGGTATAATATCTGCTTCTACGCCGTATAGTATCTGGCAGAGTAGAATAGACCACCCTCTTTCTTACCGAGGTGTCGTAAAATACAACTATGGTTAGTTGATGTCATGCAGGTGGCCGGTCGTTAAATATGCAGCCAAATCATGTGACAACATATTGTACCTTTCCAACTTAGAGTGGGATAAGGGCAGTAAGATGTATAATATCTGCTTCTATTTTGACAATTCATCTTAAATACTCCACACAAGGTCCAAATAAAATTATTCGGATCGATTTAGTCGGATGTAATTTGCATTTGCAAGTGGCAATATTAAAGCATTCCACGGCCTTCGGTTGATAAGATAACCTTGCCTTCCAATTTATTTCACACATTAATCGCAGCGGTATCGCGAAATCTAAACAGTCCTTTTGACGATCTCATTGGCTTATGGACACATGTAATTGGCTCCTTTCAGCATAAAACCCGATTATTATTCCCGATTCCTAATCGTTCCGGTGTTATTAACAGCTTCGCCTTTCCATTCTGCTGACATCAATGAAGATAATATCGTTTATACAATCACTATACAACTGATGAAATAGTTTAGTGTTTAGTACCTGTTTAGTGTAATAGTAACAATCGAGAGTTGGAACCAAAATCCGAGTTTTGGTTTTTACGAAATTTAGCATTTAGGTATTAGCTAAAATATGCGTTATACAACTATACATTTTACTAGATGTGTACGAAAAGACCAATAGTCTTAAAAGTAAAGAATATTTATAGATTGTTGCCAAGAATATACCGGTAAGTTACAGCCCAGTTAAAGTACTAATAGAATCTCGCGCACCGTCTCCGAAATAAAAATGCTTATCAAATTCATACGTTGTTGAAACATGACGATAACGAGGTAATTTATTCATACACTTCAAGGACATGTTTAAGCGTTTGTTTTTCTCGAATAGCGTACAAAAACGAATAAATTGTAAAAAAAAACTTATCGCAGATTAATTATATTTTATAATTATTTGCTTAATTTATTTTTTATCCAGTTATACATTTCTCTACGGTCTATTCTATACAATATATTTTGCTGATATTATTTTATATAAAAATATACCTCATCTTTGAAAGGATCGTCAGAATTGGAAATGCGTCTCTGTTTATCGCTGCCGAACGAAAGCCTTCTCTTAAACAATTTCATCTCAGAACCGTGGCCCGCGATGCAAAAATCAGCTCCCGCTTTGATTAACTCGTGCCGTCATTTATTACTTATGAACTTTGGACACTCGCACAGTAACGTTCATCACTTTTGTCGCTAATTAAGTAAATTAGCAGGTAATATATAACTAAATGTTAATAGAAATTTGAATCGGGACGAAGTTTTTCGCGCCATCTAGTTTGTGTACGCGTAAGGTGCGAAGGTCGCTGGTAGCGCATGCCCGTTGAACGGTCGAGTGCGATTGGGTCGCGCGCCGGCCGCGCACTGTTCGGGTCTTGAATGTTCGCGACACAATGTGCGCTAATGCCCGCCGGCTGAGCGCGCGACCGCTGTCTGTCACCTTCACAGCAATCCAAATCCCAACGCATCCTACCCGCTCCCCTATATTTTAACGCGTCAATGTCCATAAACAATCATTTAACCCATTCGCTAAACTCCGATATGTGAACACAAAAATTACGTTTGCCCTTATCCAGCCTTTATATATAACTTGTCAACTTGTCAGTGATGGATTGCAATTGTAAACGATTGAGAGAATGTAGGGCCTTAAGTGATATTTCGCTTGATTTTATCAACGCGCTCAATGGTTTTTTTTTATAGTTCCTCCTTTTATATTAACTGGTATAAATAATCACAATGTCTTAAATTCAGTAATTACTTATAAAACTAGCGCTAGAGCCATAAAAAAGTTAGTAAAATTGCAGTCAGTTACTGGATTACTGTTGGGCAAAGATCAACACGCAAGGTTGGATCTCACATATCCTAGTGCTTTTAATATACTAGGTCATATCATACTTAAAACTTACACTTCAATATTGACGATGATAGTTGATTGAGTACAATCGGGAGAATCATCGTACAAGTCTCTACACAATCATAGGTCACCCAGCGATTCCTTTTTGATGCGTGTCCCAAAAACCGTAAATTCCCGGGTTGTAAGCGATCGTAGACCATCATAGATGATAATAAAGTACAGCTGAGTAGGTATGTTTTCTTAACGATCGTGGTCGCACTTAATCATGTGTAATCGCCAATAATGAAGAAGAGTCATAAAATGCAGATACGCCTTTCAAACAATTTACCTTTTTACGAACTGAGAGAACAAATACATGATTATTTTATATCAGGCCTGCTCAACACTATGCGCGCGGGCCATAGTGTAGCCCGCGGACGAATTTTCTCAAAATGTAGGCAAAATAAAATGAATCATAGAATATTCTCAAAATCGAGTCCTTCACCTCAGGATCTATCAATTTAGTATACTAAAGTAACGGTGTATTATTATGCCACAGCTGACCATAGGCCCCCTCCTTACTTTTGGAGCTTATACGTACCACATTGCTTTTTTAATATTTTTTTAGTTATTATTCGTAATATGTTCATTGAATTCCACAGCTAAAATACTGCAATAATACTGTAGTGGCCCGCCAAAGATTTTCGAATGGTCAGTTTGTTGCAACAGTTAAAAAAGTTGAGCACGCTTGTTTTATGTCATACATTTCAAAAGATAAATAACATTAACGTATTATATAACTAGTCAAACGTGTTACTAATCTAATAGCTGCAAATAGTTATGGACGCTTCTCTTACTAATTACTCGCATATCGTTTGAATATCATTAATATTCTTAACGAAACTTGTTTACAGAATTATGCCACATCAAATTGCTTTAATTTAAGTAGAGAGTGAATGAATGACGCCCACCGACTTCTATAATAGTCCTGATCTGTTGAGTAATCTAAATGGCTTTATTAACGTCATAATGATGCTTACGGTAAAACGATCACTAACTACTATTCTACTAATACTTGTAATCGTTTTTCATAGGCTTTTTTATATAAAATTTTACTAACAATGTAATTGTTAATGTATGTGTATTGTTAATGTATAGAAACCGGCATTTCTTTAAAGAGCTTATGAATAAGCCCCGAATGGGTTCAAAACTAGTCGGACTAACCCGATAGAATAAAACGTGAGTATAGCCGGTTTCTATACATTAACTATGAATAATACTTACGATAGTTTAAATTTAAAGTGTAAATATACTAATATAAATAATTATTAATTTTAAATTGTTTTATGAATGTGTATACTGAGCCGGGGTTAATTAAAACTGAACATAGCGAAGGAGAAATAAAATACTAATTAAAAATTATTTGCTTTAATCAGTAAGTAATACATGAAGTAGCGTTGAGAATCTAATAGAAAATTCAGACATGATTCACCAAATAATGGTTGTGAGCACTATTTTGAACTCTATATTCATTCTACTTATATTATACATTCATTCATTGCGTATTTCTACTCTATATTCATCCATTAGGTAGTAGATTAAGAAGCTGCTGAGCTGAAATCGTAAGGCGATGATCATATAGAATTATGCGGTAGATTTAGAGTAGATGGAAAATAACATCCGTTGTTACCATAAACATTTTCTAAATTTAAACAAGTCTACAGGTCCCGGTTTGACATTTATGTCAATTACAACGAACATGTGCTATGGTGTTATAACAACAATGCGTGTCGAGTTACCGTAGATAAACATTTGTTTCTTGGATTTAGTAACCTTTATCTTGTCTTGATATCATTTGTCGCACAAGGGTTTTGTTAGTAGTTGTTTATTTATCAACTAACAGAGTTTAAGGATTTACAGTCTAGTAAATAAGTAGTATAAGTTCTGAAACCACAATTAGAGTTGCATTTAATCTTTATACTGTAGCTACTAATACAAATATTTTGTATTGTTTATGAAGTGTAATTGAATGTATAAGTCATTACTACGTATGCACTTGCCGCTGAAGAAATACATCTCAAAGCATTCTATATAGACAAGTTTTGATTCACTTACCTCACGATATTATTTATAGACTTATAAAATCTCGAATTTTCACTGTAATTGAATAATTAATGTAATGATTGGGTGTGTATTTCATATCTAAGAATCTGACTTATTTTCTTCTTTTATTTTCTATAAACCCACCAAGCCCCTATGCAGCATATAAATTAATATATATGTATTTTGAAACAATTTCTTAAGATTAGAAGTAAGCATTAATTTGCGACATTCCATATCAAAAAGTAATATTAGAATAATTTTGTCATCAACCGCGTTTGCTGACGCAATATTTTATCATTACTTTTAAAATTTATATATCTTGTTTACTACAATCATAAAAACATCAATCACAAGTAATAATTACTAAATTTAAACATTATCAACGTTGTTTTTTTAAATAAAATTGTTTATTATTAATTTGTAAGTTCCATCACAAGTTAATGATAAGATTAGCTTAATACATTAAAAGTGTTATCCTCAATTGGCTTATTAAATAAATAAACTTAAAAAAAATAACACCAATAAAAAAATCCTTGTTCCTCGTACATACTTTAGTATTTATTAGAGTAAGCAAATAAAAATAACAAGATGATGAAGATAATAAATGAGTAATCACTCTCATGCTTTTTCGGGCTGTCAGTTTTTGTTTGCAGCAATGGGCAGGCAAAAATAATTTAAGTAACTGTTGAGAATAGGTGTTGGTATCTACTAGTTTAGAATCCAGTTCTGATGGTTAACTCTAAAACGTTTCCTGCAATCAGTCTGGAAGACTGCTCAGTTATGTTGGCATGCCTTCTATTGAGATTGCAGTTGAGTTATGAAACCTGTCGGAGTTCTCTACAGAAAAGGTTAGTCATCTCCGCTTTTTCATCACGAACATACTGTTCCTGTTTACTTTTTAATATTATATTCGTAGCCATTAACATCTTATTCAATAATTTTGTGATTTTGTACAGTTAAATCAGTCGGGTCGGGTTAAATATAATTATTAAGATAACATTAAAACTTTTAAAACAAATATTACTGTAAGGTAGAGCAAAGTTTATTTTTAAAGTCAAAATTAGCTTAGAAGCTTAGGTCAAATATGCAGCCACATATTTTTTACTTCATTCAAAATCTTGAATTTGTCTTCGTTGCCGCCTACAATCTACAATTTTTTGTATT
The DNA here is from genome assembly GCA_947086495.1 of Morpho achilles. NCBI lineage: Eukaryota > Metazoa > Arthropoda > Insecta > Lepidoptera > Nymphalidae > Morpho > Morpho achilles. The sequence continues at coordinate 10,533,811 of CAMTZB010000007.1, read as the reverse complement.
AAACTTTATTATTACATACGTTGTAAACTTGTAACATTTTTTTTAAACAATGTCTATTTAGCACAAGAGAAAGTGAATACTTCATTTTGTAGTAAACAGCTTTCTGACAAATAGAGATGCATTTAAGGCTAAACGGCGATACAGCAAATTGCGCGGCTCGTTTTAGGCAATTTTCTAGACAACGCCTTAGTCATTAACTACTACACTCTAACCTGCGAAACTGGTTTTCACAATACCGTAATGTTTGAGGCCTTACACGTTTTCACGATTAACTATAATTTATTATAGTACGTATATAGTAGCTGTTACTATCCCAGCTGAGATAGCCCAGCAGTGACACTGTTCGTCTCTCTCGAGACGTCACGGATTCAAACCCCGGGCAGACACCAATGAGTTTTCTGTTTAATGTGTCCATTTGATTATTGCAATTTACCACACGTTTTTGCGGTGAAGGAAACCATCGTGAGGAAACCTGCATATCTCTAGAGAATTCTCGGGATATGTGTAACCTAAGAATCCGCATTGGAGCAGCGTCGTAGGTCTTAGCTCCAATCCTTCTCTTCAAATAAGGGGAGAGGAGGCCTACGCCCAGCAGTGAGATAGTAACAGTACGTTACTTTACTATCCCATTATTTAGGATAGGACGTCTCTAGCCTTATAGAGGAGAAGAAATTGGAATTAAGACCCACCTCGCTGCTTCAATGCCGATTTGTATGTTACACATATGCTAGGGAATATAACAGATTCCGTTAGGTTATAAGAAGTATAAGAATGTAGTAAACTCTAATAACAAAAACATATATTCATACATTTGATTCAATGAAACTAAAACAGACAAGTCTATAAATTTCCCTTCATACAAATCACAGAAATACATTCATTTTTTATAAACTTGTAGCAATAATGGCGACCCATTAATTCCTCTCTGGAAAGCAGGATTATAGCACTATGGAGCGTGGAAGTCTAGTCACAATATTTTCCTTTTTTTAACGTTCTGTATGCTGTAGCCCTAATGAATTTTACAGTGTCACCAAGCAAGACCGGCGAGCGCTGATGTATCGTCGAGTTTGCGAAACTTGGAGAACAGCGCGCAGAAGCTCTACTAGCGTCGGTGAAAGTCGTCCTATGGGTGCCTCATGTGAGGCCAGACCTTGCTTTTAGGCGACATGTAAATATATTTTCCTTCTACGTTTACACCCAGTACGGTTTTTACACTACAAAAAAAGTAATATGTCTACAGTAAAATATCGCATACGTAGTTTGCTTCTTGATGTCCGTTGATATCCCGGCATTGTTCTGTGTTGTATCGTAATGGCTCAATGTATCATCCTGAATGAGATGCTTAGGCCGTGACATTTGTTGGATCGCTGCGAATATTTCATTGTAGACAATAAACTATTATATATTGCAATGACTTGAACTCAAACGGACGTTAGTCATTTATTTCAATGATAAGACAGCATACGTTAAGGCGTCTCGATTAATATCGAATCGATAATAATTGAGTTCGAGTGCTGTGTAACATGATTATCTTATTCATGATTTGTGATATGTTTTCCTTTAGTCTTTTTAATTGTTGATATGCCTGGATAGTTTTTAAAGCGTCACCGATACGGTAACACGTCTGGAAAAGGGATTAGTTAAGGGTGCGAAGGGAACGGGGAGGTTCTACTGGCCACTGTCTTCGTCCCAAAGTTGTCATCAACGATCATTCAACGATCATAATTCAAATATAACTCTTGTCTGTCCGTCGGTTATGCTTTCATAGCTTATCCCCTAGATCCAAGAATGCTCTTCGGTACTTACCTAATATTACCTTCTGACTGTGACTATCGCATGGACTTCAGGTTTTTTAACGGACTTTTATTATTCTACTGTTAGATAAATGCCGCCTCTCTTATTTTAGATAGAATAATTGGAGCTTAGATCCAAGATGCTACTCTAATATGGAATGATAGTTTATAGATGTTCTAAGATTTTTTTAAAGATATCCAGGTATCAGCAGGCACCAAGTTTTCCTTTACTAAAAAAAGGTGATTAATTGTAAATAGGCACGGCACATAAATTTTATTAGAAAAACTTAGAAAAGAAAGCGTGCCCTACATATATTTGTTGTTCCGGATTATACCGAAAATAATTTTGTTACTCTTTCACAATCATACATCATACTAATATTCTAAATGCGAAAGTTTGTGAGTATTTATGTAGGTTTGTTACTCTTTCAAGGAGAATCCTCTGGACCGATCGATGAAATTTGGCACTATTATTCCTTATACCCGGGTCAACATATACGCTATAGAAATCCTGATAATTCTACAGGAATAGAATGACATTGAAAAGCGCCATCTATTATCAACCTATCACGCGACAACAGTCCACACAAACGTTGCGGGTACAAGCTATTTTCTTCATTTTTTTTTTAAAACACACGGTCGTCCGTCCCCAAAGTAAGTAACTTAATACTTGTATTATGGGTGACAGACAACTGGTGAATATATAATTATATTTTTTAAATACAAATATACACCCAGGCTCAAAGACCAACAAATTCATTTATAGAAAATGTTTGCCCTCGGCGGAAATCGAACCCGCGACCCGCGGCGCTGAAGGCAGGGTCACTACCCACTACGGTAACGGGCCAGTCAAATTATTATTATTATGTACTGACATTATTTCACGTCAGATTAGGCTAAAAATCATTTATCAATAGAAATCCGAACCTCTCAGGTCATTATAGCACATCTCAGTAAAGAATGGATTATTGTTTGTTCAAACCCACAGGAAGGGATTTATGGTGTTAGGAATGCAATACCACGCCAGTGTGAACCCGTTAATGTTTGAACTGTATTTATCATCTCGTAAGTAAGAACTTAGGATTTAGTTTCCCTTCATTACCGCGGACTTTAATGGTACCCACAGATTATTACAGTTGTACAAAACACATATTGCTTTATTGAGAGCACTAAAATGCTTAATTTGACGCAAACGATTATTTATTTATATGAATTTTTATTTATTTCCCATAAGGAAAGTCACGTTAAAAGCTATTCAAAAACGTTGAGTACTTTTTACAACGTTCAATATGCAGGTGCTAAGTATTAAGTAAATGGAAACTATTTTTCCAGTCTTTGTTCATAATGTTGTACGGACATTATAACGATGGGAGAGTGCAAGTGCCGTATGCACTCACGTTTTTGATATTTACATTAGACCTTTCAGAGAAGTATACGACAACGGTAAATACTCGTATCATGCAACAACGAATAGTGGGAGTACGGAAATCATTTGTTATATGTATTTACGTAAAAATAAAAAAGAGATAAAGATATTTCTATCATTTATCAATAACGCTTTTATTGATTTTATAAATTTAACACTTTCCTCGGAAGTGTAATGTGAAGTCATATATACACATTAAGTCTCATATATACACATAAAATCTCATATATACACATAAAGTCTCATATACACACATAAAGTCTCATATATACACATAAAGTCTCATATACACACATTAAGTCTCATATATACACATAAAGTCTCATATATACACATAAAGTCTCATATACACACATAAAGTCTCATATATACACATAAAGTCTCATATACACACATTAAGTCTCATATATACACATAAAGTCTCATATATACACATAAAGTCTCATATACACACATAAAGTCTCATATATACGTACATAGTCTCCAAACTGATAACAATCCGTATTTGCTAATATCTATACTAATATATAAAGCTGAAGAGTTTGTTTGTTTGGATGCGCTGATCTCAAGAATTACTGGACCGAATCAAAAAAAGTATTAGATATCTTCAAGCATTAGTCCATTTATCTAGGAAGGCTTTAGACAATATAACATCACGATGAGCTAAATGGGAGAGGCGCAGCAAAATAAATTTTTGGCGAAAACGGCAAAATTTAAAGTTATTCAAAAATCATGTATACAAATAAATTATATGCCTAAACAACGTTGGCCCGTTCAGCTAGTGTATTACAAATTGTTTATTTGCTTAGGCTCCCAGTCCATTTATTATGGTACTCCTGTGTATAGCTTTGTGCAAAATTTTATAAATATTGAACTGGATTAGCTATGAAAACATACCAGACAGAAAGATAGACAAACTTTCACATTTATAATATTAGTATGGATACATTAAGATGACACTTTCACTATCACTTCTTGTAAGGAATTTCACAGAAAGGATAATACGACTATCGATTGGACGTTCTGGTAATCACCAACCGCATTTTGACACCCCGTCAAGCGCACCACTCTCTTGAGCACGCTTCACTCATAATGATAATGTACATGTAGCTCGCAATTTCCAACCGCAAACTCTTCCTCCCAGATAAATGGCTCGTAACTAATAGAATTAGGCGTTACTTTGCGGAGATCCATAATACAAAAGGAATCATAAAATTATTAGCTTTGCGATTTTGTCATGGAGTCTATCTCCTGATTATGCTTCGGTTGCGGGGCGAAACAATTGTTGATTTTGTGATAGTTATAGTATTGTGTATTATAGCTTGTGTTTTGTGGTTGGTGGTGGAGGTTTGTGCATGTGTTTTACAAATCCTGCATGTTTCAGGTATGAAAACGGATTATCCTACATTTAGTATTAGGTATATATATTTTATTTTACTTCATCGCGGATTATAGCAAAACAATTTTATTATTACTTTTGTAAATGGCTCGTATTTAACTTTTACATTAACGGAGACTATGGTGGCCTGACGGTGAGGGCGCATAAATCTTAGCAAACAATCGTGGGTTGAAATCTCGATATGCGTATTCTATTGCACTGATCGCCAGAAAACCTAGGGAAGCTACAGATGGCCATATCTGTAGACCGTATAGCGTGAAATTATTTATTTGTACAATATATTTATGGTGAAAAGTAGAAGAAATCAATTATTTCCTTAGTTCAAAACGAAGATGCTCTTTAATTTTCTCTCTTAGCTGAGCATAACACTAAGGTAAATTCTTTATCATCCCTGCGAGTAAAGTAAATAACATTTAGTATGAAGTCCAAAAAAGGTGATTTGTAGGATACAACGACACTATTATAGCGCGGGTCAGCAGGTTATAGTGAAGAGTAAAAGTCCGCTTAATTTATTGGAGATGAGACCTAAATTCAACTATTATGAACCTATTACAACAGTCCACGCAAAAGAAGTTGCGGGTAAAAGCTAGTAAGAAATAAAGCTAGAGAAAACAAATTGAAATTGTGTAATCACCGAATTCTGCAGCCGTTGTAATATCTCCGCAGAATTGGCCGGGTCCGACAGCTCAATAGCGCCCGACACCTGAAACAAATATTGCTTTGTTCACTTGCCTTTCGTGATTATTTAAATACCAAATATACGACAAAAATGCCTTAATAACATCTTCATATGATGTACCTGTTCACTAAGTTTTCAATTTCATACCTTTCACCATCGCATGCTATTGAGGGCTTTTTTTAAAACAACATGTAGTGAACGAGAAATTTAATAAAGCTGGAGAGTGTCATTTCATTTTGTGAAGTGTATATGCACACACATACTCGTACATTGCCAAAATATACCGTATTAGAAAACAAAAAATGGAGCTTCTCCTTTCCTATTTTCCTACATACAGTGGTACTCGTAGTTTAATTATCGTTGCATAAATACTTACATTAAAAATTTATTTAAAAAAATTCAAATGAATATATTATAGCAGATTTCTGCTATAACGCATTTAATTGTTTGGTAATTCAAATATAGTATAAATCAGAGACTTATATAAAATTTCGTTACTTAAACTACATCTGTCTTAGGTAGGTAATAAGTACTAGTGGTAGCAGTATAACTTAGGTAGATTTAATGTAACACAAGTTTCTATAATCCTCTAACGCGTCAAAGGCTATGACGACGAAAGAATAACATACTATAGTCCAATAAGTAGGTCAATAGGACCCAAGAGGGGAAAGAAGCAATATCCAACTCTGTTTTTATTTTCAGTCTATGATATTAGGCTACTTGTTAAACTTTAGATAAATTTAGATTCCTGCGGCCTAAAAAAATACCTTACACATCATATGGAATTGGGAGAAACTTATAGACAACGAAAATTAGCTATGATATTTTTTGTAAATAATTACTTTTGATAATTTAAAATTCCATAAAATGCGGCAGTGTATATTAATATTTACTCGAAAGGCTTATTTCTCGTGCATATGAATTAGATATAACCAAAACTGTCACCTCTATGATTTTTTTAAATTAATATTATGCATAAGGCTGATTATTATACCTACATGAGATTTATTATGTATAGTTACGACCGCTCATACAGTGTTTTTAATTTGTGAAGATTAGTTTCGGAGAGCTATAACATCGAATCGAATAAGGTCACTTTAATCTGCTCTGGCTAAAAGCCAGGGTGAAACTAGGCTATGGACATTTTATCTATATTTTATTGGCTGATGCGTCTAATCTGATAAACAAAGTTTAATAGTTACAAAATTGAATTCACAAAATGCCTAAACTCAAGTATTTTACTTAAGAGTTAGATGATGATGCAAAACTAGTCGCATAAACGCACATGTTAGTAGGAAGTAAATAAAGCCTTATTTTATTTGTAATTACAAATCTATTTCTTGAGAAGTTGGGCGTAGAAAAAAATAATACGAATCTTTGTTCTGTTTAGGACGAAATAAAAAAACTTCAAAATTATTTTAAATCTAATATTCATTGATTTGAAACCAGCATAATAATTACATATTGCTAAATATAGCCAAGCAAGGAGTTATTTATTGATTCTTTGTTACTAAAATCATAAAATATGTACGAATGTTAACAATAAAGAAGTTCTAGACAGCGAAATAGAGAAAGTGATTAACGACCAATACACGATGACAAATACAGGTTTATCAGTTTACTAGTGGCTTTTATTCGAATCAACCTCAGGGCAGTAATTTAAGGTTATTGTTGCCATGATATCTCGCTTTTGCTATACCAATGGTGCTCTATGGCTGTCCTACAAATTGTTCGAAAGTCTGTATTTACGTGCAATCTGTTTACATGTATGGATTTGAACTTTGTGAAAGCAAGATACCTTAGCCGATATTAGGAGTAGATAAACAACAGTAACGGACTTCGAAGTGGCAGTTATGGTGTCTATGGTACAGGTATTTTTATTTTAAATATCGGCCGGTGAATAGTATAGAGTTATTATGCAGTAGAGAAGCCAGTTTAAAATGTGCCGTAATTCTCAGGGAGAAACCAAAAGAGAGAACATCTATGTATCTCTCGTTTTTATGTGTGATTAGACAAAGATACCAGTAAGTATATGAGCGTGATCTTTCATCCCTTTTGTTATGATACTCTCATATAAAGGCCTGGCTCATCTACTCTAGAATAACAAAAAAAAATAAACTCTTTGATATATCTATCTCATGGTAGTTATGTGCGTTCCGTTTTAGCCAATGTTTATCCATTTACACTTTATATTAACGCATTATCAATTTATATTAAATTTGAAATACCATGATCTTTGTTTATGTAAATGGTTCATTAAAAATCAATTGTATATAACTAATACTAATAACTATGTATCTAAATTTGATATTGATATAATTATTGTAATTTACATCACTTTAATAAAGTGTTTTCAAAGATACATTATTATTGTCGTAGATTGTGATCGAGAGTAATATTTACATTCATTCTAATGTAATAATGTCTGTTACGCTCTCTTGAACATTATTGATAAAATTAACATATAGGATCACAATATTCCCGTCTTGCCCTTTGCTATAGGAAAACATACAGTACGTAAGAGAAGTAATTTTAAGAAGTATATAAGTTTTTCGTACAATATACATACATTCACGGGTATAGCTTGTTATTTTTAATATATTTATATCTATATATTAATAATAAATTATAGGTTATATCATTTCATACACAAAACTCCAATATCGGTTACAAAGCATAAATGTGTAAATAGCCATGACTAGCAAATGCTATGCTCAAACATTGTTTCTCGGAAGAAGTTAGAGACAGCAATATTCTTAGGATCCAGGTAGCGATTTCTTTGAAACGTGTTTGTATCTTAAATCAAAACAATATCGACAACCAATCACAAGAATAGTGTCACTGCTACTTTTAAAAAGTTATATGTTTACATATTATATTTTTTATTCATTATAATTTAAAAGCCAGTACTTTTTATTAAGTTTACACACTCTAGGTAAATAGCTCATTTGTAAATTTATTAAATTTGAGTTTACGAGGTTACATGTTAACTCCTTTGTTTATTAAATAACTAGCTATTACCCGCAACTTCGTTTGCGTGGACTGTTGTCGCGTGATAGGTTGATAATAGATGTCGCTTTTTAATGACATCCTATTACTGTAGAATTATAACAGGATTTCTATAGTCTTTATATTCCCGGTGTATAAGGAATAATTGTGCCAAATTTTATCGATATTGGTTCAGCGGATTCGCCGTGAAAAAGTTCAAACATACAATCATACTCACAATCTTTCGCATTTATAATATTAGTAGGAAGGACAATATTTTTTGGTTGGAAATGAAATGTGCTTTGTTTGAAAATGTTTTGCAATAGCTTTGGAATAACAAATGTATCCAACAAAAAATTTTTTATTCCACATAACATCAGAAACATAATTATTCGCACAATGTAAGATAAAATTCATAGATAAAATAAAATATAAAATATATAAGATATTGAATGTTAATTATTATTTTATTCGTCTTTTCTTTTTCATTTTCTTCGTATTGAAATTGAGATTGACATTTTATGTATATTACATATTATTGACATTATTATTGTACGGTAGCTGTAATTATTTTTACGAATGGCTAAATAACCTGTCAGTAATAGAACATTTATAATGAGATCAGGATAATTTAATTGAAGTAAATAAAATGTATCTATTGTTGGTTTTCCATTGAATAAATAAATAAATAACGGAATCAATAGTTCTTCTACAATAAGTAAGATTCAAAATTAAAAGAAAACTTTTTATAAAGCTATTTAATAAAAATTTAGATATGTTAAGATGCTAACCAGCCCACGCGCCGCAATGCCGTAAAAATAAACCTCTCACACCCTACCCTGGACTAGATCGGCCCCATTCTTACTTGATCGACTGCAGACCCCCACTTATGCGTCCTAGTTTATTAGGTCGATAAGGAAATCGCGAAGTCAATACGCGCGTGTTTATTTTCATTGGTTTGCGTTCTCTCTGCGCGTACGCATGAAATGTTGAAACGTTCATAATACGGAAGTTTTGTGTACATTGTTACTTGAGTTTTTTTATAGGAGAATAGATTTAAAGGATTCATAACTATATATACTCCGCATTAGCTGATATGCTGAGTCTGACAAACAAAATATCATAACAACTATCTATGCCCGATCAACTCTGAGAAGTGGGTACGTTGTCTCCGCCGGCGTAAACATTGCAGATATATTACGCACTTCACTCTCGGCGATAATCATGTCATCCTACTAATATTATAAATGCAGAAGTTTATGAGTATGGATGTATGTTTTTTACTCTTTCACGGCGAATCCGTTGAACCAATATCGATGAAATTTGGCACAGTTATTCTTTATACATCGGAATAACATATAGGCTATACAAATCCTGTTAATTCAACAGGAATAGGATGACATTGAAAAGCGTCATCTATTATCGAAGCGAACGAGGTGGCGGGTAAAAGCTAGTCGTATATCATCGGCACGATAATCGTACAAGTATTCACACGATCATCATGTTGTATCCCGACATGTAGACGATTGTAGGCGATCTTAAACTTTACTCAAACTAAGAATGCCTTTTACACGATCGTGTTTACGCTTAATCGTTTAGGTAATCGCTGATTATGAAGAGAGCTAGACATTATAGTGTCAGTTTCTGTACCCAATTACTTTGAGAGCGTTATGCATTATTTAGGATGAAAACCTGTATGATGAATTGTTTGCAAATTTTACTAACTTTAAGAAGAAATTCTGCGCAAACCACTTAAAGCGCTCATTAGAAATAGTAAGTCAACATTCTATCCGAACTAAGCTTGTGGATTTTCTCATGCATCGTGATTAACTGTATTGACTTGCCACAGCGAAATACATGCTACCTACGTTTCGGTCCTGCAAAATAAACACGCTCTATTCGAGACGGATAGCCAATTAAAAGCGACAATACTAAACGTATTAGACACTTAACACAACTCACAGAGCCTTAACTGTTTTGCTGGTCTGCAGGACGCGGTTGTTTTCCACGCGTAGTCTGAGTTCTAACCTGAGTTGTTTTTTAAAATGGTTTTTTTTCAGACTATACGACTGAAACTATCAAGTTACTTAGCTTATTTAGGCTCTCTGTAATTCTGTGAGAGATAGTAGCCAAAGTGCAACAAAAAAAACTGTTCAAAATGTTCTTAATATAACCAGGTCAGTTACTTTTTCATTACTTCATGTGACATTGCTACGGAAATTATTCCTAGCTAGATATTTTGTATTTCTTAAAACTAAGGCGTACATCAATTATCAGTCTTCATATATATGTACCTACGTAATTACAAGATGTCCGCCTAAATTGACTACTTAAAGTTTATCCCTATTAACGCAAAGAATATCATTCTCTACAATTTTTTATATATTAAGACATAACAACACCAATTATTTTTACATTACTGATATGATATGCTATTGTTAGTAAGAATTATGTAAATTAGAGATTTTGCTACTTTCAAAAAATAATTGGACATTCATTTTCCAAGACTTGTTATTTTGACTTATTTCGACTTGATTGTGTCTTTTGTCTACTATTTTATGTGTAAGTAATTTTCTAGTGAGACCTATCTCTTTGTTAACTTGTTTTTTATTCATGTTGTTTTTAATCATTCTCTTCTAATGTATTTTACGGCTTGTTTTAAAAAAAAATATTATATACATCACAAGCTATGCCAGCGGCTTCACCCGCCTCAAGATCAGTGTATTTAATCAAAATTTTGAACAAAAATAATTATTGAGCTATGCTGTGGACTGGACTTTTTGTAGTATTTTTATAGATCTACAATTCTTTAGTACATATCTTTAGTGTATCTCTGTATACTCTGTTGGTTACCGCGACACACGCGGCGGCGAGTTTTTTCCAAACTGCAAGACCTCTTTAACACAATTTACATAAAATCGTTATGTATTATTGACCTAACACTTCCGGAGAGATTGCACTCTATTTTAATAAAAACCGTACAAAAATCCATTCAGTAAATTTAGAGAAAGTGGAATACATACAGACAGACAGCTTTTGAATACTTTGTTTTATAATAAGTATAGATTGATGATATTTAACCAAAAATTAAACGAAATTAGTTTTTTCTTCATAAAATACACAATCAAAATTACACTTGTAACCCGTGAATGCTGTGATCATAATGAGTACAATATTGCGGTACACGGAAAATATCAGACCCAAATTCTTGGACGTCAATCACATCGTACAGGATGTCAGCAAAGGCTGTTATTTTCACGTCCTGAGGTGGGTTCTCGAGCCTCTTAACTGTCAGTCAGTCAAACTCCGTGCAATTTGTAAACATGTGCTTATTAATTACATAGCACGGTGGTCTCAAATCAACTTTAGCTTATCTGAACTGACAATTCAATTCTGTGGTAATTTAACGTGCAACTTTAAAGGACACTATACTCGTGGTGACATTTGTTTGTGTTTTCATTAACTAAAGCATAGATAACGTTCTACTTATGTATGTCTCATATTTATACAACAAATTTGTGGTGGTCAACGGTGGTGTGAGGCGTGAATTTCGGATATTATCTCCATATTGTATGATATGATATTTAGCATTCCACATGGGCTCTACAGTGCAGAAAAAACTTGATTAAAACTCCGGTCGAATAGTCGGTTAGTTAGTCCGATATAGTCGGTCCGAAAAAACAACCGCCACCGGAAGAATGGGCGAGAGCAGAAGCATCGTCTGGTGTCAAAAAGGTGGGATGGTGTCTTGTTGCATCTTGAGAATGTCGTCTTAAGGGTGCCTCCTGCGAGGCCGGATCTCGGCTTAAAGCGATGCGCTGTGGAGGACTGTATTGGACTTGCGGAAAAGTCTTGCCATAAAGGTCGGTGCTGGATCTAAATATCGATATATTTATTGACAAAAGAGCGGAGCTCGTAAAATATACTGTGTATATAATGTGAGAGATATAGAATAAAATAAGAAATTAATATATCGAGCATATCTTTATACGAGTTATATTTTAAATAATTGAATAAACAAAAATCCTCCAACTCGCTTCGTGACGACAAAAATTAAAAAAAAACAGCCCATAAAAGGTTATCGCCATAAAGCGGAATTTATATATTGCTTCATTTAAATGAAAGTCCATAACATAAATTTAAAGATCTTTGAGATTTCAAAGCCGCCTCGAATGACTCAATTCGCATCGGACATGTGGACGAACTGAAAAATTAAGCGAATGTTCTCTTAATGCGAGAAACGCAAGCAGTTGTGAAGGGTTTGACCAAATTTTGTTTGAGTGAAATTAAAATTATCGTCTCTGAAATTGCTCTACATTGTGAGTGTGTCGCTTGAGACCATCACAATAATCTCAACAGGATGTTGAATATACCAAACTGGACCACGGATGCAATATTTTTAAATTGCCTTAACGTATTTATGTTAATAGTGATTTTGATTGTAAAAATTTATGCAGTCGCAAAATTGATGCATACATAATAATATATAACATTGTATGTATACAGTTTAAAAGAAAAGTAAGTCACATTGTCATCAATATAATCTGTGGGTATTTAGTCCAGTAACTTTCATTATATATATAATGCCTATGTATAGTCATCAACATTAAGTAATACTATATACCTATTACTTGTACGAAGAAATATCTTTACTTCTTGGTGAAGAAGAATCAATAGTTACTACTTACGAGTATTTATTTATATACCATAACAAACGTTTACTTATTTCCTTAATGATATTACTTGACATATCTTTTGCGCTAATTTAAAATATCCGGCAAGCTATGGCAGTGATTTTTCGTGACTCATTTTTTAAAATTATATTGTTTTTCATTATTTATTACAAGCTGTGGACAGAAAATTATCATAAATGTACATATGATTTTTTTTAATTTTGCAATTTATATAACTGGACGATGTAGGCAGCGGCCTTGAAGATAAGTAACTTCTAAAATGTCTGGTGCAGAAGGCAACGGGAGACCACAGCACTATATATTCCCTAGATGTAACAATGGGATAGAGAAAAATATACGAAGCTGACTGCCAACCTTCGCTATTCGGAGAGGCACTCCAAGAGGAAGAAGAATTTATTTATGAATTTTAATTGGGATAGCAGTAATTAATTATTAAATACTGATGTTAGTAGTATAAATGACACTTTTACACGTCTACTTTTTGTATGCCTATAAGGTGTATTAAGAGATAGTTTCAGGTATAGCCGACAGTATAACTTACGTATCTAAAACTAAGTCTGAATGTAGGCTTCATAAAAAATCGAGTTACTTAGCAAACCATGGAAATACCTATTATTAGAGTTTCGATGCTTGACCAAATCAGAAATCAAATCAAAACTAGTAAGTAAAAAAGTAAGGGCCCATTACTATCCCACTGCTAAGCATGGGCCTCTTCTCTCCGTTTTTTTGGATTGGAACTAAAACCTACCACGCTGCTCCATTGGTAGGTTACACATATCCCCAGAATTCTCTAGAGATATGCAGGTTTCCTCACGATGTTTTCCTTCACCGAAAAGCGTGTGACAAATTGCAATTATCAATTAGACACATAAGTTTTACTAGAAAACTCATTGGTGCCTGCCCGGGATTGAACCCTAGACCTCCTCGAAAGAAGCGCACGGTGTTACCGCTGGGCTACCACAGCTTAACGTCCAACAGATAAAGGGAAGAAGAATAGAAAAAGCAATTCAATTGTTTCATTAAACAAATTTTAACTAAATTTAAAAGAAAAAAAAACTAATTCTCTCATAAAAAAAGTTACGAGAACTCTATTAATTTTTTTTTTGAACACATTATCTTGTTACAATCAAAATTAAACCGAGCAAAAAATTTACTTGTCATACAGCGATTAGCACAGTAAATCAGCTATCTATGAGATGTAACACCAAAAGAATATTGAGAGTAATTTGTTCATGTTCCGCTTTATGAAGCAACAAAAAAAGGCTGCTACTCAGTTCCGGGTCAACTGACCTCTTTCTATAATGTGTGTTTAAATAACGAGTTATAAATAAAAAAATGATCCACCTTCGAATTATTTTCGCTACAACCTACATATTAAAATATTAATATAAAAACTTGATTACTCTCAATCCCGCACAACTTTAAGAATAATTTTAAGTTAAATAACATCTTTATTAGTTCAGTTACCAAATGGAATAGAAAAAAATAAAATCAAATCTAATCTTTATTCAATTAAATTAATAAAGAAAGCAGAAGAAGATATTTATTCGATTTTCACATTACAACACTATTTATTTTTTGTATAAAACTATATAATTAAAGTAACAAAGGTCGAAAAGGATTGCCACTCAAACTAGAAGCCGTAGCTTCATTGCTGATTTCCAGTGGTCTCTAGATAAATAGACTTAACAAACTAACTAACCAAGACTAACAGTGGTTCGGAATGTTGCTCTTACCGAGAAAAACCAGGAAGAAATTCGGCGGTGAGCTGAATTTAGTTTTAAATATAGTTTCAAAGATACAATAATTTTTATCATTCTTGAATTGTAATATCACTTTAAAATTTTGCGTAAGCAAATCTAATATGTGTTGAAGGTACAATATGATCCTTTTCATCCTGCTGGACAATGATAGTCATTCGTAAATTAATATGCAACAATATTTTTTTTATAATAACATATAACAGGCCTCATCTGGCCTATTTTTTTATATTTTTTTTGAATTTTCTTTTTATTTTATTTTTTTACATCATTTTAAAAATTACCGAGCAAGGCTCGGTCACCCAGGTACTAAGTGTTTAATATAGATATAACATAACCTAAACAGGAAATGGCACGGAACTATTATACTTTGTTGCCACTGAAATATACTTAAGAGTTAGATGGCATATTTTAGTTTCCGAAGCGCTAAATTCATGTATAAATAAGTGTTAACCAAAAAGACAGTCACGATCGTGGAATACCAGAGATACATTCGACATTGCGACTTAAATAAATGCCGCCTGTCTCAATCTTACGGATTTATCTTACAAAATATTTGCTTCTTGCTTATTTTATTTTATACAACACCTTTATTTTGTGTTTCCGCTTTAATATAATACTTACAAAGCGGTAAATTTGTTACATGTTAATATGGGATTTGGTTCCTTAAGATAATAATGTTAATATGAACTTTATACCAGCCCCAAAAAGTATGAGATAAAGAGGTGTAAATATTGTAAATTGATGATATTATGTTAAAGTATCCTAATGTTACACCATCTGTGGTAAGCTTATATGATTGAGTTAGTTCTTGGGTTATAAATGAAGATAATAGTTACTGCCGATATTTGTTAGCTTAGCGCGATTCCTGTTACTTCTATACGAGTACGAGTATTGTACGAGAATTGTATCTGTACTTATTATAAAACAAAGTCCCCAAAAGCTGTCTGTCTATATGTGATCGATTTTCTCAAAAAACTACTGAAGGTTAGGTAAGGAAAGTTACTCCTACGGAAGATTTAGGTTAAGAGTAAATTACGGTTTTATATAAATTGTGTTATAGAGGTCGCGCCCCGTAAAGCAACAGAAATAACTTAATGTGGACGAGCTTAAACGGGCTCTGGTGGAATGCGTAGGCGAGAGTGTGCGCAGGGAGATGGGCGAGGTGAAACGCGCCGTGGCGACCGAGGTGGCCACGGCGCGTCCCACCTATGCCACGGTCACCGCGCGTTCCCTCAATCAGACGGGGACCAGCACGCTCTCGGGGGCGCAACCAAAGGAGCCCAAGATCTCAGACCCGAGGTGGCCGGTAGCCCGTATCAAACCCAGACCCGCTATCATACTAGGATCGAGTGAGCCTGGCAAGACCAGGGAGGAAGTCCTGGCGGCATTCCGGAAAACGTGCAGCTTCCGAGACCGCCCCTATGGGCCCGAGGATGTGGAGTTCATCTCTAACAATAAAGTAAGAGTTGAATTCCTAACCCTCGAGCAGCGGGATGATGCGTTGGCCATGGCCCGCGGGGCCGAAGGACTTCGAGTCCAACCGGCGCGCAGGCCATGGCCAATGCTCATCCTGAAGGGGGTCTCGAAGGATATACCGCACCGGGAGCTGCCGGACATCATCACCCGGCAGAATCCAGATCTGGGGACTGAAGCAGGGGGTAATTCAAGCGTGCTAAAATTCAAGTTCCTAAGGAAAAATAAAAACTCTGAGCTATACAACATTGTTTACGAGGCGGAACCAACCTTCTGGAGGTCTGCGATGGAGCGCGAGCGCCTCAACGTAGACCACCAGAGGGTTTTCGTTCAATACTTTTCGCCTGTCCTGCAGTGCTACGCCTGCCTGAAATTCGGGCACACGCAGCGGCACTGCAGGGCGGACCCTGCAGCCAGACCCTGCTGGTACTGCAGCAAACCAGGCCACAAGGCGGAGGGCTGCCCAGACAAGGCTGAGCAAAAGAGGCCCACGTGCTACAACTGCAGCAATGCCACCAACTATGTCATCGCCAAACATCACGAGGCGATGTCCGACGCGTGCTTCGCGCTAAAGGATGTGAAGAGACACATCGAGAGCCGAATTGACTACGGGTTCGACTGCGGGTTCTAGGCGTGCTCCAGACAATTCTGTACATCGTCTGGATCGGGCCTGGGTCCGGCAACCGAGCTTGGGTTGCCTCGAAGTGCCTCTTCGTCCTGTGACTGGACAGCAGTACAGTGTAGCCCTCTACTCACCAACACACACAACACAACATAACCGAGGCACATACACATACTATAGGGATGAACAGCCGTAGCGTTGAGAGCCAACAAATTAAAATAGGATAATACATAAACATCAGCGGCGCTGGTTATGATGTAAATATTCACTTTCTTTCTTTTCCATTTTTTGTTTTTCGTTTTCTACCTATAATAAGTGTGTTAGTATATAAGAATTAATGTATATAAGTAGATTATTTAGGTAGCATTAGAGATGAACATAGGGGGAGGGATAGACCGAGAGGGGAGAGATCTCAGGTTTCAATTAGAGTGTACAAAATAATAAACGGACCAGTCCCAATGTAAATAAAAAAAGCAAAGTGAGATCAACATATTTTTAAATTAGAGAATTATATTTCTTCCTTTTCGTAAGTCTTTTCATCTGTGTATGTCTCTATAGCTTTTTTTTTTTTAATTTTAAGTGCTTAGTAAGTAAGTCAGTAGTTTAAGGAAAAAAAAAAAAAAAACCTAGAGATAACAAAATAATTAAGGAGTGAAAAATGTATTAAAGGGTTGTACAAATTAGTAATTAAGAAACTAGGTTAAGTATGTATAGTATTTAGTATGTATAGTATAGATTATTTTCCTTTCCCACTTTCCCCTATCCCCCTACAGCGCCATATAAATTTCCCATTTCCAAAATACAGGCAGGGTGGCGGTGGACGTATCCAATAGCGGAAGCCGTCACCCTTGACCTGTAGCGAGTTTGGCCACTAGTTAGGCGTTTCTCGCCAGTGGATTAAAAACACAGCCGAGACCCACTGAAAATAGGAAAAAAAAAAAAAAAAAAAAAAAAAAAAAAAAAAAAAAAAAAAAAAAAAAAAAAAAAAAAAAAAAAAAAAAAAAAAAACTTAATGTTATGAATAGAGAATTGTAGATCTACTTAAATTCTACGAAAAAATCCGCGACAGCATGAGGAGATAGAGATATCTCCTATAGTTAACTTTCAATAAATACTTTTATTATCAAAAATACACTGAAAACTACGCTGGCGGAGCTGCTGGCATAGCTAGTGGATTTAAAAACCATATGAAATTCAGTTTTTATGCATATTGTATTACATTAAATCCGACTTACATCATAGCTTAACAAACTGATGTGAATGCAGTGTTCCTTATCTGTAAAATTAAAATAAACTTCAGCTTATAATTAACATTTATGTTACTTCTGCTTCAGAGTCACATCTGCACTTTGTATAAAATACCATATTACTATTAGGTACTTATATTATATGAATGCCCGTTGTTTTAAACAAAACAAATAGTCTATCTACTGAATAAATAGTTTAATGTGTGTAAAATTCATGTGATTTCTTTTTCATTTTTTTTATAAATATAAAGGAGAGCAGTATCTAGCGATTAACATTTAATAATTTTATATTTACAATTAATTATCAACATTTTTTATTGTTCCTATTTTATTTATATATTTTGGCTTATTCTAATCTTCAGTGCTAATTAATTCTGTTTTTAGAAATAAAAAATAAGTAGCGGCCTGTTACTATCCCACTGCTGGGAATAGGCCTCTTCTCTCCGTTTTTGGAGAGAAGGATTGAATCTAAGACCTACCACGCTGCTCAAAGGCGCTTTGGTAGATAACACATATTTACAGAGCTTTTTAGAAATATGCAGGTTTCTTACAATGTTTTCCTTCACCAAAAAGCGTATGATAAATTGCAATTATCAATAAGACACATAAGTTTTAGGAGAAAAACTCATTGGTGTCTGCCCGGGTTTGATCCCGTGAACTCCTCGAAAGAGACGCACGGTGTTACCGCTGGGCTATCACAAATACTCTTTTTTATAGAAAAAACAAATTAAATGATAATCTAAAGCTCTGCGCCTAGTAGGTATAAAGCCTGTTCCTCGAATGACCTAATTCTGCTACACTGAATTCCACAAACGGCCCAAATCGACCTTGCATTGTTTCTTGCCACTCGTGACTGTCTTTGACAGAAGAATGCCTTTGTATTTGCACATAAAGTATTAGGCGGATGGTATCTTGTAGTTTACAATGACTACAAGCTTATAAGTAAATAGCAAATTTGACATGAACGTGCAGTCAGAAGCCGCGGGCGTGGTGTTCAAGCAAATGTTTGTTGCCCTCTGCGGTCGAGTTAACGGGGCCAAGCAAAGTTTCCACGTATATTTATCTTGCAAAGCAAACAAGGCATCTCTCAGGAGCTCTCTCAACCAATATTACAGTAAATTGCTTTTGTTCAAAGACATGAATGTATCAAGTTAAATTAAAAAACTTTTATTGATAAATACTAGAGGCTGGGTAGAAAAGTAGCGTCGACGTGATATAGTCACTTTACGGTAAGTGATATGCCTAAATTAGCCAGTACAATATGTAATAATTAATATTGCTATAAAGTGGTCGCCAGAGCCTCTTTGATTCACAAGATATATTTTAATAAAATTAAACCTCTGCACAATCCTAATCAATGTGACTAATATTTTATGTATTTATTTAATGGCCTATAAGTAAGTAACGGCCTGTTACTATCCCACTGCTGAGAATAGGCCTCTTCTCTCCGTTTTTTTGGGAGAGAAGGATTGGAGCTAAGACCTACCACGCTGCTCCAGTGCGGATTGGTAGGTTACACATCCAGAATTCTCTAGAGATATGCAGGTTTCCTCACGATGTTTTCCTTCACCGAAAAGCGTGTGATAAATTGCAATTATCAATTAGACACATAAGTTTTAAGAGAAAAACTCATTGGTGTCTGCCCGGGTTCGAACCCGTGATCGTCTCTAGAGATTCACACGGTCGCACCGCTGGGCCATCACAGCTTCCCGCTGGGCCATCACAGCTTCCTTAATGGCCTATATAAAAAAATAATATCAAAATAATTGTCTCGATGTAATAATTTATGGTATTATTAACCTATAGACAGATATTTTATTAATATTTTTTGTCACCGACCTCCATTTCGCTGTGGTGCGATAACTCACTTAACAAGCTACAGAGTATTGGATAGTTTCACGATTGGTTAAGATATTGTTAATGTATTAAGAAAAACATCTTTAGGTGACTAGATACAACTTTAACAACAAAGTCGTAGTCCTTGCAAATATAAATATATATATTCTAATAGGTACTATAGATAGGTACTACATAATTGGTCCACCGAAGAACAAAGTCGCTTAACAGCTGTCAGAAAGTTCTAGATCAAGGTAATAAGTTTTATCCTTATTTTTATTCTTACTAACGTGTTCGATTGACGCATTCTTGCATCATATTCATCAATTATTAAGAAAAACATCGCGGTTATTACATGTAGATATCTGCATGGTTTAATAAAAATGTAGTGGACATTGATTTTACTAAAGTACATTTTCATTTGAGTTCTCTTAGAAATGGCAAATATTAATATATCCTGAAAGTAGCTAAGCCGGTCCCAGTTATTAATCTCTCTGGGAAGAGCAAACTCACGGAAACTAGTTGACATTTTAAATTTCCTCCCGTCTGTTGCAAACTGTCTTAAGCTGTAACATACTAAGCAAAACATGAACGCAATTTAAAGCACTATGTGTAAGTCGTTGCAAATAAGTTACAGGAAAGTTTCTTATATTAATATTTTCTAAATAAAAAAATATTTTTTATAGTTTGCATAATATATATATTTGAAGATTATATTTATTCACAATAAATTATAAATACATATTCGATAAATAATATAATTCTGTAATGTCTATATCTTTAGTATGGCAACAGCGTAGTGCTCTGAGAAATTTTCTTAGCGTACCGAATGACTTAACCGGATATTACAGTCCTTATCATTCCATTCATGCTTTAAATTTGAATGTTTATGAAACGAAAAAATATGTACCTATTTTTTGTAATATTTAATTTGTTTAATAGAGATGTTACATAAATCATGCAAAACTAAATGTACAAAAATTGTTCGCCATTTTTCTCTTTTATAAGCTTTCATTTGGAGCTACGTGCATTGCGCACGAGCAAGTGTTCTTGCGGCCGACTCTGGTGTTTATAATAATATGTGTTTAGCCGGTTATGGCTAATACAAAAGTTTTAGCGGGGTGTAATTCGGAAATCAGAAATTATGAGGAGGACGAAGATAACAGTATTTCTTCATGTCAGATGGATACTACGAACTTGATTAGGAAAAGACATTTAGCAGAAGATTCAAATGAGATGGTGGATATGACACTAAACAGAAAAAAGCTCCGAGATGTGGAAGATGATGAGAATTGGACATTAATATCTAGTAATTACAGGAAAAAAAAACACAGGAGATTGTCAAAAAACAGTGTTGAGATGGCGGATGACAGAATAGAAATCTGCATTATCAGTAAAGATAAAGTGCCGAAACAGATAGAATTAGCACGGTCTTTACAAGAACAGAATATCTCAAATATAATAAGAGTCAGGTATGCTTCACCTTTTAAAATTTTTATTTTATTCGAAGATGAAAGTAATGCCGAGAAGGTAGTAAATTCTGTGATATTTCAAGAAAAAGGGTGGAAATGTTTTAAAACAGGAGAAGTATCTTTGTCTTACGGTATGATCAGAGATATTGAGCCAGACGTGCTAGAAAATGATATAAAATTGAGCATTACATCAGAAACAGAAATAGTATCGATTAAAAGATTGTTTCGGAGAAATGACGATAACACGGGATGGATTGAAAGTGAAAGAGTCCGGCTTGGTTTCAAAGGCTCAACCTTACCTTCATATATACACATATATGGTGTTAAAGTAAAGGTGGAACCGTATAAGTTCCCTGTGACACAATGTGCAAAGTGTTGGAGATTTGGGCATACTCAGAAATACTGTCCTTCAAAGAAAGTTGTTTGTCCTAAATGCACAAAAAATCATAGTAATTGCGAGATTAATGTATTTAAGTGTATAAATTGTGGGGGGCAACATATGTCTCTTGTGCGCACATGTCCTGCATATCTTAAAGAAAAACAGATAAGAGAGTTAATGGCAGAGCTCAACTGTACATATAGAAGAGCAGTTGCAATGTATGTACCTTCTTTACCAGTTCCAGCAGAAGTCAATGTTCATTTAGATGAAGATAATTTTCCTACTCTGGCGTCAAACTCCGAACCCAATAGAATAATTAATTCGGCAAACTATGCGGAGGCAGTGAAGTCCCCAATTATTGTTCCAAAATCCAATCCTAATAATAAAGATAGAATGGGAAAAAAGGCTGAGACTGCACAGAGAAGGAAAAATCGTATGCGTAATATAGAGGATTGGGACATGTCTGATTCAGAAGTTTACGCTGAGATATCTCACGAAATGAATAACACAACAGAAGATGGAGATTCTGATAATCGTAGAAGTCGCATGTCATTTATCCAACTGTTACAAAAAGTGAAAGATACATTATTTTTGCGAGAGTTGTCTTTAAAAAGTAAAATTATGCAAGTTTTAGAAATTATTTGTGGATGGTTGATATCAGCAGTTAAAGATGTAATAGTTGAATTACCGATATTAAAAAATCTATTTGAATCAGTTTATGGATAGTACAACTTTTTACAATAAGGATAAACTTAATATCTTACAGTGGAATTGCCAAAGTCTGGAGCCAAAGTTAATTGAATTTGAGCAGATGCTGTCACAAAACAAAATTCATATTGCAGTGCTGTCAGAAACATGGTTAGATACAGAATCAAATATCAGAATTTCAGGATATAATGTTTATCGTCGCGACAGGATGGATGGTTACGGAGGTGTTGCAATTATTATACATAAATCAATAAGAGCTAAAGAATGTCAAACATCGGTTAATAATTCGGGTATAGAGCTGATACATGTAAAAATTTTAAATTTTATTGATATTGAAAATATTTTTGCCATATACTGCCCGTCGTCAGTCAAAGTATCACAAACAGATTGGGACGAATTATTTGCATTAAAACAACATAAAACTTTAATATTAGGAGACTTTAACGGTCACCACACTAATTGGTCAACTAAGATAGATTCTAGAGGAACACAAATATTTAATACAATAATAGATAGCGGTTTTATTACACTTAATGATAGCAAAAAAGCGACACGGGTAAAATTAGTAAATGGAAAATTACAAAAATCTTCTCCTGATATATCATCAGTAACGGCGGATATTGCTCTGAAGTTTAATTGGTTGGTTACAAACGAAACACTGGGTAGTGATCATATCGTAGTTGTGCTTATATTTGATTGCGGTTCCTATTCGCCCAACTACATTAAAAAAAGAAATTTTGTGCAAGCCAATTGGAAACTATATAAATCTGAGATAGAATCAACATTGGGTAACTTAGTCATGCCTAATGATTTGCAAGAGGCATACAACATATTTGTTAACTGCATAAATCAAGCAGCAGATAAACATATTCCATTTACCAAAATTAACCTAAATCCAACTAGCAACTTTAGACCTAAGCACTACTGGAATACAGATGTGTCAAAATCAATAGCCGAGCGACGTCTTGCACTTGTTAATTTCAGAAGCAACCCATCGCCTAATAATTTAGAGATGTTACAAATTAAAATTCGGGAAGCACAGAAAGTAATACGTAAGGCTAAATCTGATTCATGGAAATCGTTTTGTAACTCTATTTGTGAAGTGTCATCAACCAATGAAATGTGGTCACAAATGAGATGGTTCAAAAACCGATATACAAAAAAGCTCTGTGTTGATATAGAGGATGCTAAGAACCTTTTAGAAAGTCTACACCCGATTTTGTTACTAGTAAACGTCCAAAATTTTATTCAAAAAATACAAAATTGCAATCTCTAATCTTGAGACAGGAACTAGAAGCTGCTATTAAATCAAAAGACAGTGCATCGGGGTGGGATATGATTTCATTTTCAATGATAAAAAATTTACCTCACAGTGGGAAAACATGGCTGTTGAATTTATATAATAACTTTTTAAAATATAGTTTCGTTCCGCAACAATGGCAACAAATAAATATAATACCGATACCAAAACCTAAACGTGATCTGCAGACACAAACATCATGGCGACCCATTTCCTTAATATCTTGTGTGTGCAAAGTGTTTCACTCAATCTTAAATAAAAGACTGGAGTGGTTTTTTGAAAGCTCGAATATATTTGCAACTAATACAACAGGTTTCAGGAAGGCTCATTCATGTTTAGATAATTTAAGTGAATTGGTTATTAATATTGAATCTAATTTAAGTCAAGGCATATATACAGCTTGTTGTTTTATGGATATTGATAATGCCTACAATTACATAGATATTCCGAATCTTTTATGTACTTTAGACAAATATGGGGTAGGAGCTAACATTTGTTGTTATTTGTGGACATTCTTAAATAACAGAACTCTGAATATAAATGTAGAAAATCTAAAACTAAGTCGGAGAAGTAGTTGTGGTTTAGCACAGGGAGACCCTTTGTCTCCTTTATTATTTAATGTGGCGTCAGCTCTTATATGTAAAACAATTCAAAATGTCGCTATTTCTCAATATGCTGATGACTTTATATTATATATAAGCCACAAAAACTTGTCGGTTGCTACGAACGAGTTACAGACAGCATTAAATGTGTTTAGTAGACTTTTGGAAAATTTAGGTTTGAATGTATCATCCCACAAGAGCAAAGTATGTATTTTTAACAGGGGTCACACAAATAAATTAGTAGATCTTAAAATTGGAGGCTATAATTTGGAAGTTGTTGAAAATTTTAAATATTTAGGGTTGTGGTTGAATCGTAAATTAAAATGGACAAAGCACATTAATGAAATTTCACAAAAAGTATCAAAGTTTCTGAATTTATTTAAAGTTTTAATAGGACCTAGTTGGGGTATTCATCCAAAGTTTTTGAGAAAGTTGTACATTTCAATAATCAGAAGTCGAATAGATTACGCCAGTTTCCTTTATGATAACGGTCCCAAATCACAGCTATCCAAGCTAGATAAATTGCAAAACCAGGCCATGAGACTTATTGGTGGATTCGTAAGGACCACCCCTATTCACGTCATGGAAAGTGAATTGTATTTACCGCCCTTGGCGATACGCAGACGTTATTTAGGTGGAAAATACTGGCTTAAGTCTAAGTCTCTTAAAAATAATTCTGTCATTGCATCTCTCAATGAATCGGTGGGCAATTATGAACGTGGCTACTGGGCTAAAAAACGAAAACCCTTATTAATTTTATTGCACAATGAAATGTGTAATATCCCTATTCATTCAAGTGAAAGATTAGAAATGTTTACATTAGATATATGGACCTCCCAAATTGATGTGTCAAATACAATTAAAACAGATTTACCAGGCATAAGTAAAGCTAAACGGTTATATAATTTGGATGATCTAAAAATAAGGTGTGTTGAATTCCTTAATACACATTACGATGGTTTCTATAAAATTTTTACCGATGCTTCAGTTGTCGATTATAGTGTAGGAGCTGCCATATATGATCCTCAATCGGATACAAATATTAAATTAAAAATAAATTCAAATATTTCGATTATGTATGCAGAGCTGATTGCTATTCGGGAGGCTTTATCATACATGCAGTCTGTAAAATATGATAAATTTATTATATTATCAGATGCAAAAAGTGCTTTACAACATGTGGCTCGGTGTACCTCGACTTTTCGAGGAACGCCGATATCCTATAACATATTAGATCTGTTACATAAATCTTTTTCCAAATCCAAAACTGTTGTACTTCATTGGATCCCGGCTCACATTGGTATAAAGGGTAACGAAAAGGTTGATATGTATGCAAAGCAGGCTAGCAGAGAGGGTACTGACACGCACGTATTGCCATACTTTACGGATTGTATAAGTTTTATTAAAAAGCGGTTTAAGGAATTTTGGAAAGAATACTTCGATGAAAGGTCTAAAGAAAAGGGTATTTGGTACAAGACTATTCAACCACAACCCTATGATGCGTCATTGATTGACAGTAGATTGAGTCGTCAAGATCTTGTTACCGCCTTCCGTTTGCGTTCCGGACACATTCCACTGAATATGTTTGCGCACTTGATGAAAAAGGTCTCATCACCCAATTGTCCAGACTGTGGTATAATAGAAGATGTACATCATATTTTAGTGGAATGTGTGCGAAACGTACCTTTTAAGACAGATAGAACACTAGGGTCGTGTAACATTAGCTTGACGACTCCGACTTCTGACGTGGCAAAATATATGTATAGAGTAACTAAACATAATATAAGTAAGCGAAATTAATATAAGTAGTGTAAGTTTAAGTTAAGTTTTAAGTTAGTGTAAGTTTACCTACCAGAGCAACATAGTCACGTAAGTGACTAAGCTCTTTAAATGAGAATAAATAAAAAAAAAAAAAAAAAAAAAAAAAAAAAAAAAAAAAAAAAAAAAAAAAAAAAAAAAAAAAAAAAAAAAAAAAAAAAAAACTTTCATTTGTATGCTGATGACGCATTCGTTGTTTTAACCGAATATATTAGATCCTTACATATGATATTGGCGTTTTCTATGGGAGGAACAGAAAGTCGTTTTTTTTTAATGAAATATATTTAATTAATCAAAGTATGTACCATTGCTATGTATGCACTTTTGCCATCTCATAGGTAGTTCATTGATCCCCTTACTAAAAAAACCATTCGGGCGGGAATCAATAAAATCTTTGAAGGCGGTTTGGACTGCCCCATCGGAGTTGAATTTTTTTCCTTGCAAGTAGTTATCCAAATTACGAAAAAAATGGTAATCTGTTGGAGCAAGGTCCGGAGAGTACGGTGGATGTCTAAGACATTCTAATTGAAGCTCCTCTGATTTGGTAGCCGTCTGTTGTGCAGTGTGTGGAAACACAAATGCATGAGTAAATAGCTGTATGAATTTGAACTTGGAATTCCTAACCATAAAGGTAATATTTGAGATCAAAGTGGCCAGTACGACAAAACGCCAATTTCATATGTAAGGACCTAATACTTTGCAGTCCATACAAGATAGTGTTCTGAGAGTAATACATTTGCTGAACACACCATTTTATCATAATAAATAGTTGTTGTTAATTAAAAATCTACTACAATTGTCTCAGCCTAAAGTTAAAATGTATTTAAAACTTGGATCAAATCTCTTTTGCACGCTGTTTTGACGATAAGTTTTCCTTTATTTAAATCAATTCACTTCAGCCAAGATGTAATCTCGCACAAGCATTTGGGCTAAATAATGACATTATAACGTCATTATTTAGTCCAAATGCTATAATTCTATTTATTTTCTGGATAACGATGAAGACCTGAATAATATTACAATATCCAATTAAATATTTATTACTGAACCTTATTTTTACGTTTCATTAGAATACAGCTACTACCATATTACCTTCATTTCTACCATATTATAGTTGAAGAAATGTAATTATTTCATTAAAAAATGTAAACTTGTTTAATGGACCGTATCCGGAGCCAAAGAGAGCGATAAGAATAGAATAATGCAAACGTCACTTCATCATTTATAACAAAAACAGCATGCAAATTGTCAGAAATAAGCAACCGGAATTGCCACCATTGCTTCCGCAGGCAATACCATCTGCATGCAAACGCGCTAAAATTTTCTGTGCTACACCTCTCACATTTCGAATAAGTATTACGTTATAGCTTTGAAATGTGTCGATCGTAAATATATTCAAATAGTTATTTGCAATAATATTGGTTTTTCTCTCACGTCAAAACATTTGTGTCTGTTAGGATGATTTACACCTAATATGTTGTAATTGGCCTTGCTTATGAACTGCATCAGATATAATATTTTTTGTCGTTTGGTAGCCGTACAGAAGCACTCTTAAAACCTGCTCTTCACTGTCGCCAATGATCTTTTATCATGTGATCGACTATATTCGCCACGGTCATGGTGCAAGTGACCACACGATCGTCCCATCATCCTCCTGCCCTTATCCTACTCTAAGTGGGGTCGGCACATCATGTTATAAACGTGCTGTTTCATGATTTGGCTGCGTTTTTACGACCGGCTGCCTGCCTGACCTCAACTTACCTTAGCCGTATTTTACGATACCTCAGTAAGACAGATGGTGGTCTCTTCTACGCAACAGGATACCACACGGTTGGTCAACTTACCTTAGTCGCCTTTTACGACACCTCGGTAAGAAATGAGAGTGGTCTATTCTACTCAGTCGGCTACCACACGGCGGGTCGACTTACCTCAGTCGCCTTTTACGACACCTCGGTAAGAAATGAGGGTGGTACTATTCTATTCAGCCGGATACCACACGATCGTCCGTATTATCATACTTTTATTATAATACGGACGATCGTGTGGTATACCATACATACGAGTCAGAATTTACAATAGTTTGTTATATTTGTTAAGAGAATCTATGTAATGCTAAGTGTATGAAGCAGGCAACATTCACATATCATATACAGGCATGTCGTGGAGCCTATCCTCCTGACGATGCTTCGGTTTCGGGGCGAAACGATCGTAGAAATGGTGGTACTGTGTGTAGTGCTTTTGTGATACGTGTGGTGACTTGTCCTGTATGTATAAGGTGAATGTTGCCTGCTTCATACACTTAGCATTACATAGATTCTCTCAACAAACGCGGATTACAGCAAAATAATTCTGTTGTAAATTCTGTACTGGAATTCGGAAAAGTAACGCCTGCTTCTATAAATCATATAAACCATACGAGTCAGTCTTTTGATGTGTGTCCGAAAAATCGTCAATTTATAATCGCCGATTATGATGAGGACCCTGCACACATAGTCTGATTACAAGGCCCGTTGACGCAGTGGATAGTGACCCTTCAGCTCCACGGGTCGCGGGTTCGATTCCCGCCGAAGGCCATCTATAAATAAATTTGTTGGTCTTCGAGTCTTGGTGTATATTTGTATTTAAAATATATATAAGTATATATTCACCAGTTGCCTGTCTTTTTTGGGTACTTAAATATTTATAGTTGCACATTAGATTTGTACTTATTACGTACTTACTATTGATACTTTGTTAAATATGTTACGTAAATCCATGACGTGATATTGAGGCGCGTCGCATCTCGTCAGCCTATCTGGGCAAATAGGCAATCAAGTGTTAAACATGTTCAATCATTCCGTTGATTGCAGCTAGGAAGCAATTAACAGTTTATTTATGGGCTTGTAGCTAATTAATTTTATAACGATTGGATTACACGTTTGCTATAGGAACTTTGGATAACGTGTTTAAATTAATTAGCGTGCAATATCCTTATAAACTTATATATAAAAAATTAAAATGTTTGTTAAACTTGATTTTAACTTTATTGAGCTCAATATTGCATTCTGGGGATGTGTTTTTTTTACACCGAAGGCACCTTTATAAGTTGCTAATATGAGAAAAAACATTTGTACAAAAGCATACACGCGTAGTTTGGATATTAAGTCCATTGGAAGTCAAAAGCAAGTGTAATAAATTTTTATCTCACTGGAAATCATATCGCTCAGCAATACGTTAAATCTTTTAAAAAACAGGAGTAAAATAGGAATGTATTGACATCGCAGTAGTCGTACCTATTTAAGTGTTTTTGTATTTTAACCTAACTACTATATACACTAAAATACATATTATACGGATAAGCAAACCAGTCTTAATGTATATAGATAATAGGTTTCAGTTAATTTATTCTACATACCTAATTAACTGATTAGAATAATCGACTCGCAATGTAGACACATTGAAATATATGTTGGAATGAAATATATGTTATTGTTAAGTTAATTTTTCGAATTCTTTCTTCCGTATAAACTCATCATCCTCCTGACCTTATCCCACTCTAAGTGGGGTCGGCACAACATGTTATAAACATGCAGTCACATATTTGGCTTCGTATTTTACGACCGGCCGCCTGCCTAATGTCAACTTACCTTAATCGTATTTTACAACACCTCGGTAAGACGGAGGGTGGTCTATTCTACTCAACCGGATAACACACGGTGGGTCAACTTACCTTAGTCGCCTTTTACGACCCCTCGGTAAGAATTGAGGGTGGTCTATTCTAGTCAGCCAGATACCACACGGCGGGTCGAGTATGAAAAGTGTAAAATTTTAAAATACAAAAGATATTATAAGGATCATAGTCATAGTCTTTCTTCCGTATAAACCATGTTTATTAAATTTTAAACCAGAAATAAATCAATTTTTGAATGCCGTGAAAAATCAATATATTAGATTACTGGTCACGTGTGTGCGCATGATATCCGAGACGTTAAAGATCGATTCTTAAGTTTAATTTTTCGCATATTACTTTTTTTGTTTCAAGCATAACATACTTTTTTATCTTAATCTCAGTTCTATAGAACTGTGCGGGTATTCCCACACATATTAGATGTTTTTAGTGTTTTTTTTAAAGTTTATATCTAGCATATTTTAACTGCAGTCAACTACGCATACAACTGCAACGATTATTTTGTAACCATCAATCAAATTGTAATAATTCTTTTTAAAAGATTAGCCGCCGAGTTTCTTGCTGGTTTCTTTTCGGTAGGAGCAAATTTTCGAATCTGAGGCAGGTTCTTTAAAACATTACACGATTCAAAAGTACTGTAAACAGTACCCTTGAATAAAGAATATTTTGAATTTGAATTTATATTAGAGTATTAGGTCTGCAGCCGCAGCTGTCACCCGAACTTTATCGTACTTTATATAAATGTTACCATATCGGACACTACAAGTTAACTAAACTAAAATTCTAAATTATACCATAAAACCCAAACAGTAGTTTTTTCCTAAGCTTCACTATAATACCTTACAGCAGTTTAAATCTTAGAGTCTTGTGTATTGAAAATATCGGCAACCCTGATTTTACGAAATACGAGCTGTAATAACATGCAAAAATGATGGCACACCGGTTTGGCGGGTCAGAGAATTACTCTACCGAATTTAATCTGTCCGGCGAGGAACATGTTAATACTTACACATCTCATAATCAAAACGAGTTCGCTGACTATACTTTTACAATATTTATAATATTGGATAGCTTATTAAAAGACGCTGTGTGGTATCCAGCTGAATAGAAATAGTACCACCCTCATTTCTTACCGACGTGTCGTAAAAGGCGACTAAGGTCAGTTGACCCACTGTGTCGTATATGGTTTAGTAGAATAGACCTTACTTTATATATCTTATCTTTACTTAATAGATCTTTCTTACCGAGGTTTCGTACAATACGACTGAGGTAAGTTGACGTTCTGACGTCAACTTACCCCCGTGGCCGTGACAGGCGGCCGATCGCAAAAACGCAGCCAAATTATGTGACAGCATGTTTGTAACATGTTGTCACATGAAAATGATGATAGCTTATTATTCTTAGACCTATTTTCTTTAATATTTAAAAGAGTCAATCTTGTATATATATATATATATACACATATATATATATATATATATATATATATATATATATATATATATATATATATATATATATATATATATATATATATATATATATATACACATATATATATATATATATATATATATATATATACATATATATATATATATATATATATATATATATATATATATATATACATATATATATATATATATATATATATATATATATATATATATATATATATATATATATATATATATGTGTGTGTGTGTGTGTGTGTGTAATCGGAATTACCGAAACGGCTTCAACGAGTTTTATGAAATTTAGCATTCAGGTGGTTTTGGGGGACGATAAGTCGATTTAGCTAGGTTTTATTAAAATAAATGTCGTTTTATCTCTTTTTTCAGGTATTGGAAAACTGCTATAATAGAATACAAAGGTTGATTGTGCTGTCATTTGTAAAGTTGTCATAGCTCAGTTGGCATCAGGGAGATTAAAGAAATGAAAAACCCGGGATGGAATCCCTGATATCACTAGCATTTGTTGTTTTTTTTTATTGCATTTTTGTATATATTAATTTAATAAAATTACCGAGAAAGTCTCGGTCACCCAGCTATTAATTCTTAATTATATTTGAATTATTGTGGTACGACGGTGGTGGCGACTAAGGTATGTTGACCCGCCGTGTGGTATCCGGTTTAGTATAATAGACCACCCTCCTTCTTACCGAGGTGTAAAATACGACTAAGGTAAGTTGACGTCAGGCAGGCGGCCGGTCGTAAAAACGCAGCCAAATCATGTGACAGCATGTTTATAACATGTTGTGCTGACCCC
Source organism: Morpho achilles (assembly GCA_947086495.1). NCBI lineage: Eukaryota > Metazoa > Arthropoda > Insecta > Lepidoptera > Nymphalidae > Morpho > Morpho achilles. The sequence goes on along the minus strand of CAMTZB010000007.1, from coordinate 10,501,674 downwards.
ACTTAGAGTGGGATAAGGGCAGGAAGATGATGATTTGAATTATTAATATTTGGAACACAATCGTCTATGAGCTAGGACTTTTTTTGCATTTTAAATGCCTTGATTTGAAACACGTATGGAATAATAACAATAACTCGTTAACGGTTTGTACACGACATCATAACCTTTGATCTTTTAAATAATTTAAAGAATTAGGTGTTAATTTACGAAGTTCAGTAAAGAGTAGAATAGACCACCCTCTTTTCTTTTTTCTTTCTTACCGAGGTGTCGTAAAATATGACTTACATAAGTTGACGAAAGGCAGGCGGCCGTTCTTAAAATACGCAGCCAAATCATGTGACAACATGCTTTTAAAATGTGCCAACCTCACTTAGAGTGGGATAAGGGAAGAGGATGATGATAGAGTAAATATATGGAATGTTAAATGTAGAGTATCCCTTCTGAATCCGTTTAACGTTTTTTGGATGCTATATGCGATTAGACTTTAAAAGCTATGCAGAAAAAACGCGCAACTTTTTGGATGCAAAATTTGAGTTCAGAAATGACGCTTTGTCTGATATACGACTAATATTATCCAATTTTTGCGCAATGAATCCATTATCTGTAAATCCCTGGTGTACATAATTAATTGCAATATCCGTCGTAAATCAATCGCTTGTGATAAACTCACACGCGTTTACGTAATTAATGCACAATATCAACTGTATTTATACATACTAATATTTTAAATACTAAAGGCTGTCTATGTGTCTGTTACGGATAAAAAATCACCTTTTTCTTTCGCGGACAGGAAAAAAACAAAAAATACAATTGATACGTAAAACAAAATTATATTAAGCCCGATTTGGAATCAATGGCGTACAAGCCGTATGGTATCAGGCTGGGTAGAAAAGACCACCCTCTTTTCTTATGGAGGTGTCGTAAAAGTAAGTGGACCTGCCGTGTGGTATCCATTAAAGTCGAATAGACTACCCTCTTTCTTACCGAGTTTTCGTAAAATACGACTAAGGTAAATTTACGTCAGGCAGGCGGCTGATTGTAAAATACGTAAACAAATCATGTGACAATATGGTTATAACATGTTGTGCTGACCCCACCTTAGTGGGGTTAGTCTTAGCAAAGGCAAGAAAATGATTTGAATCAATGGCGTGCGTTAAACCTAAAACTAATAATAAGTGAGCACGTCTCTACATGCATAGCATGTATCAAAGAAATTAAAAAAATAACAAATAACGAATGCGTATATATACACTTAAATAATTTTATCAAAGACGTAGAAAGATGAGACCAGAAGCAAAATAAAAAATACCTATGTTTGCCATTTCTCTTGTTTGTTGACACCTTATATTTCTCTTCTTCATTCCTAAAACCTTTTTCAATTATACAACAATACACACTCGTAGCGTACAATTATAATTAATAAACAGTACCGTAAATCCATTATAGGTAGGCAAGCTCCAAATAGTACAAGAGCACTATCTAATCTCTCGAACTGACCTACGCCTACGCATGTAAATACAATTGAGAATATTGTCCAACAATGTAGGTGTTCAGCCGTTTGGAAAGCCAATAATTATTCAAATTGCGAGTTAAACCGCTTATTAGTGGTGCGGTGAATTCTATCATGCGTAAAAGATCGCTCCTTCCCGGCGCACGGCCCTCCGAGCGGGATTAAGCAACGCAGACGCATTCCAACCAAGCGTGCTCTTTGTCTGAATCACGCTTCCCACTTTTGACTTCGTGGATTTATTGTACAGCTTAACTGGACTACGTTTCTGCCCTTGCGGTCTGAATATAATTCGATATTCAACTGTCATGTCATAAATATAATTTCAATAGAATATTTCAGATTTGCCTTCACACAAGTTTAAGGTTTTCTTGTAAATGAGTATTAGTTTTCTCATAAAAGGCGACTACGATAAGTCAATCCACCGTGTGGTATCCGGCTGAGAATAGACTAGACCCTCATTTCTTACCGAGGTGTCGTAAAAGGCTAATAAGGCATGCCTTTTGCTAGAACAAAATATACGAGTGGTACCTTTTTGTTTCGAGCTTACAATAATTTTAATGAGATATTTAATAATTTAAATTTGTTTATTTGCTCTGTTGATAATTATAAAAAACCGTTACTGGACTGCTTGAATGAGTCCAGTAAATCTAAAAAATTTGTTTGATTGTGTTATGTTGTAGTTAATTTTTTAAATTCTTTTTATTTATCTCTATATATATTTTTTCACTGTCTGTGTATTAGTAATAAGTGGAAACTAATTTTGGTATGTGAATTAGCAATAATTTACTATATTTATGGTCAATTTGTACTGTTTGTTTCCCAAATAAAATAAAATATATATAAGTTGACGTAAGGCAGGCGGTCGGTCGTAAAATACCTAGCCAAATCACATCACAACATGGTTAAAACATGTGCCAACCCACTTAGAGTGCGATAAGGCCAGGAGAATGATGATGAGTATTACTCTTCTAGAGTAATACTCATTATTATTTATAATTAGAAATACCGCGAACCGCGGTCCTCGTGAAATTTACAATTAATCCTAGAATAGCAATAATTACTTTTAACTTGTACGGCAGTGTTTTTGAAAAAAAACTTCTTCTTACCCGTTTTCATAGATAAGAGACAACTTTCATTACTTTTTACCTTCTAATTTCATTGAATTTTAATGACAATTGAATGTATATATTAATACTTAAGTATCCATAGACATAAATTTAAGCGAATTTATTTTTTTCATAATTATTAAGATACCAGGTTCAGCTTTACGAGTATGACACGATCACAACTATCAATTAATTTGCAAATAAATCATTGTGCTGTACTCTACAAATGCAGTTATATTTTTGTAATATATGGTTCGGTAATGGTACAAACATAAACCGCTAAGATCGCAAACTATTTCTTGAAATGTTTTAGTTATGATAACAAACGGCCCACAATATATTGTTACGAAAGTAGGTTATCATTTCCCATGTGCCCCGTAAAGTTTAAATTACAACCAAAAAGGTTACACCCTAGAAATGTAATCAGTGTTTAGACGAATAAAATGCGTAAAATAACTTGTGAGTAAAATTTTATTTTGTTTATAGATTACGTGATGGTAAAATGGTATGAACATGTAGGAAGGATTTCCAAGGTTTCTATAATTGAAAACCTAGTTAGGCCGCTATGATATTTGTAAAAAATTGTATAGATTTCATCATGTGCTTTACCGCAAAAAAAATATTGACGATGAAATCGGATATCGCTTTAAAATTCCTAAGAGTAATCTTCTAATTTACGTTGGAGTAGCGTGGTGTCCAAAGAGAAAGAAGAACACTTATATAATAAGAATCATTTTCCTGCTGCCCTTATCCTAGTCTAAGTCGGTCGGCACATGTTATAAACATGTTGTCACATGATTTATTTTACGACCGGCCGCCTGACGTCAACTTACCTTAGTCGTATTTTAAGACACCTCAGTAAGAAAGAGAGTCTATTCTACTCAACCGGATACCACGCGATGTGTAAACTTACCTCAGTCGGCCATATATAATAAAAATAGTTTCAATATTCTCAATGCGATGTATGTTTTTATGACGATCATCGAAATCCAAACGAAAATTGGTCAATTCTTAATCGTACTATATATGCTTAGGTATACGTAAAGCATATTACAAAATTGAAGATTATTTGGATGATAAAAAAGCCTGGTTTTAAAAATCCTTTCAGCTTCATACAAGACTGCGGTTTAATAATGTAAAATTGAAAATATTTAAAAGATTGACCGCCGAATTTCTTTCTGGTTCTTCTCGGTAAGAGCAATATTCCGAACCAATTGTAGCTTCATTAATCATATTGATCCTTGACGATTCAAAAGCGCTTGCAAGAGCTTATTTGAATAAAGATATTTTGATTTGATTAGATTTACTAAAATATAAATTATATCTAAATAAGATATTTATTAATATGCAGGTTGTGTGATGTCTTTAAGATCTGACATTTGCTCACCGATGGGAACCTGACACGAGAGAAACCCACCCGGTGTCTGTGTCATATGACCCGCGTATTTCAAAGCCAAGTCGTGTTCTTGCCATTTTATTTGCTCGTTCGGTAAAATGCCTTTGCTTGTGCCAGGATATTGAACTTCGCGTGCTTGAAATAGGGCCGTGTTAAACTTAATGCAACAACAAAGGATTTTCATTGATCTATCTTTTAATGTCAAGAATTGACTGAAAGGCAGCTAACCATATCTATTGACTTGAGTTTTTACTTTTTTAAACTACAGACACTTTTAAGTAAGCGATAAAAACATCTTTTAACATGTAAAATTTGTATTAAATTATTAAAATTATCGAGCCTTGATAGCCCTAAGCAAATCCGTGCGGTACAGTAAATCACGCACGGTAATGTCCGCTCCGCCTTTATAGTCTTATTTGACCTGAGCGTACGCATAATTCTACAGTTTCATTATACATATATAAATACAATTACATATAATTTTACTTTATCTACATGAATCTCATGAATAATAATAATTTTGTTGTTAAGTATAAACATGCTCATGGGTTTATAGCTTGAAGTGATTTATTTTAAGAACAATTTTTAAGCCTTAAAAACTTTACTTTAACTTTACGAGACTACTTTAGTTATACTGTTATTTTGAAATGTTTTTATAACGCTTCAGCGTCTACAGTCTGTACTGTGTTGAAATCGGCTAAATTTAACTACGGTTGTAGATATTTCTTCATGGAATGAATGAATGATGTGAAGAATGAATGAATAAATGAAGAATGAGTTGTGGTGTGAACATGGAATTGAAAGAAGCAGAGCAATTTATACACGATTGTTACCATTAAGATAGAGTAGGAGTATTTTGTGAACTATTCTACTAATGTTTACAACAGAACTATTGTGTTAATACATTACGCAAAATAAAAAAAATTGTTATTTTCAGCCCAACATGATTTTGTAGTTCTTCTTGTTAACTTGCGTACCTATCACGAAATATAAAAGCACTCATATATTAGTGATATATCGTTTGTTTTTTAATGAAAAAACATTCCAAAAAAGAAGATAAAATCATTAAAACAAATACTTGATTTAACTAATGTCACTGCTTTAAATTAAGCTATATACGAAAAATTAAGATATCTAAAAACAAATGCGCGCGCACATGGTACATAGACTCAAAATCATATTCATCTTTTAAATCTTTAAATTTTCATATTATTCTAAACCAAAATCATAGACACTACCTACAAAATCACATATGCAATCGCAATTTAATACGATAAGAGGTAACAGCACTGAAATATATTAAGATTAGATAAAAACTAAATACCTAGATAAGTATGTCAGTATAAACAATCTCACCCGTACCCTTAAATCCGAACTGCCTGAAGATGTCGAAGTGCTGCTGCTACCGAAGCGCCCATTATGATACATTTCTTAACAAGAACCTATTTTCACTTTCCACAGAAGTTTCACCGTATTTGTATAACTTATGTAGATTAGTTTCTTACACTTTTTCTGTTGACGCTCACTTTACACGATTTTTTTATCACAAAAACTATACTATATCCATTGACAACATATAGGCCCAATGTATCTGGCTCAACTTCCTAGAGATTGTATTTAGGAGAAACTATTAAATTGCGCTTTAGTTTAACTACCAGAATTATTTGGGTCGCATTCTCAGCGTTAATGTACTGTTGACCCTCCCTTCATCAACAACACTATAAGAGAACCTAATAAGACCAAATCATAATACACAAATGTGAATAGCAACGAACGTCTTAATATGATCATGAAAAGGCTATTATTTGTCATTTACGATTTAAACTATATTTTACATGACATTCCGAAAATCAATCTTCAAATTGTATGTTATGATAAAATCCAAATTGGGTTTGAAAACACAATATTTAAGAATCACTATAAATTGATTATTGTTTCACTTTATTGCTACGCAAAATAATTTAAACTTTAATTAAAAACTTGACCCGAAACTTTATTTAAGAAACTTGTAAAACGCGGTGTTTGAAATGACGACAACCTATTTTCATGGTATCGAAGATTCGATATAGTTTCACTTTCAACTTGAATACACAAATAGTTAACAAATGTTAATTTTAAAATGTACACCTGTTAGTTATGAAATGGCATACGTGACTCAAGAAGGGGACTTATCGATATAACTCCGAAAACATAACACGCTTATCGCGTACAATCGGCAATGGCGATTATATGTATCCATTTTAGTTTGACTTGATAATATATCATCGTCACCTTGAATGTTAGCCATAGCTATTTTACATAGGCAAGTATATTTGCATAAGTAAAGTGTTAGGCGAACTTAACAAGCCGGAAGAGATAATTTATTACCCGTGCCGGGAAATGTAAATTTATAATTATTATATGCACTTGGATACAGTATTAGATATCAATGTATTATCAATTTGAGTTTCAGTTGAATAAAATAAATTTCGGCAACTCTTTATACCTGGGATCTTCTCAATAAATAAAAGTTCAATGACATGTGCAAATTACAAAAGTGGTTCTTATCAACATGCGTTGAAAAATACGTACCGTAATGGGGGTTTTACTTTTAAGGTGTACATTAAATATTTCAAAACAAATTATTCATTTATAAAGATTATTATTTATCGTTAGAATAAAATAAATGCCAAGATTATTATAATAGAAAACTTATAGTCCCTAATACATAAACCAAGTCGCGTATTGTCTGTTTACATTACAGCAACTAGATTAACACTGATTTTGTTATTGCTACATAGCACAAAAGCTCACAGATAGATTTATTTATAGACCACCCGTTAATCCGGTACAAAAGGGTTTAGTCTGAAAATGGGTATTTGCAAATCTGTACCGCAAAGCCGAGAGCGAATTTCGCGTGCGCGTAGGCCGGTCGGCGCGCGAGTCGGCACTGCCCGACTGCTTTATTCGCGACTTTGCGAGACTGGCCAAGTCCGAAAGCTACAGAACTCAGGAGAGCATTGCACCTGATTCAGTACGCTCAAACAGCTCTCAACACCTACCCCTGGCACGCAAATATGCAATCTCTTCATTTTGGCATGCATCTCAATCATAAACATCAACTTTATACACTTTTCGGTCCAACTTAGTTTCCTATGGTATTTTATTGGCAAATAGTATAAGAAACTAAGTTTTTTTTTATTTGGAAAAAGAATTCATTTGAATTGCCTAAGTATAATGCAGTTAAGCATATGTTCAATCGACTGCTCTAAATCTACAACTAAAACTAAGAACTTTACTTCAAAACGTAGAGTAGAGTTTTGATTATGTTACTTTTTTTTTTTGTATTTTGGTCTTCGACGTTGAATCTAATGACTCATATCGAGAATCTTCTAGTAATAATCACGACAGTAAATGACATAGCGATACCACTCTATGTTTCTCCCTTACTAGGGACCAAGTGCAAGATTGTAGTTATTACCAACAACAGTTATAGAAAATTTCAAATTAACAACATCATTTTTAATATTAACTGCCCCTGTAAGAATATGGAGTGTTAGGTAAATGTAGTTCAAGTCCAATTACTAACTTCATCTGTCGATGGTAAACTCTACCAGAGATATTATATAATATTACTATTTCTATCTATTTGTATAAAATTTGTACTGAACCAGATTTCATTATTTGGCTTAAAAAATGAAAAAACTTAACACGAGACCTATATAAAGACCTAAAATGTTTTGTCGAAAAAAGATTCGATGTCACAAAAATGTATAACTCTCAATCAAATTATTACGAACACCTGATTCTAAATTATAAAAGATTTATTAAAAATATTCAAATAAATTTGCCTACTTTTGTAATAAAAAAAGAGTGATGATTGTAAGAGGTAGTCGCTTTGTTATCAGAGTCCGGTAGAGGCGTTGATATATATAGGGCATTAATCTCAACTTTTATTATTGTTGCTTGGATGCTGCCCAATTTATTACGGTTTTTTTTTCGGTAATTTTAGTCTATTACTTGAAAGGTGACAAACAAAAATTTTCTAGTTTCAAACTTGTAAGAGATGAAATACAAAAGTAATTAAAATATTATTTTGGTATATTAGTAGTAAAAAAAATATATGAAATGTTAAATGTAGAGTGTACTAAATGTGTAAAGATCGTAAATTGGTCCATAAAATAGATTTACAGTTTTGCAATTATATCCAAAACAAATCTGCATTTTTATCTTTAATATTTAAATTAGCTAATCTTGTATATATCATCTGAATTTCGGAAATGGCTCCAACGATTTTCAATTAGATGTGAAATACTCCGGATCGAGTGCCCAAATATCAGGTATCCTATACTTTTTTTCATATTGCATTTTATTTTTTATCTTCTAAAAATCACCCTGGTCTGGACAGGTTAGGTACTATACATAAATTGAAAATATAGAGGATCCAAAATATTGTATTTTCCAGCATTCAGAAAGTGATTTGGAACTTTTTGTTTTAACTGAATAATCAACGCCTCTTCAGTTTCTTATTATAAAGTATTAAAATTTAACATCCGCGCACTACTTCTCTATGCTAACTGTTTGTTGATAGCTAGAGTCACCAGGTTATCAAAGTTTTAGGAATGACCGATAATACGTTTCACTTTTCTCTAACGGTATAATACAAAACTTCACGGTCATCGCTTAGCTATCACACCTTTTTTTGTGCTAATTGAATAAAAATATGATAATGATTTATACAAGGCAACATAGAGCAATAAGGCATTATTTTTAAATTCAAGGATTAATCAATAACGCTCCAAATCTTGGATTTAATAAAGAGCTTTTAAATATATGTTGCACGCATCAAACGAAGCTGCACTCCACTACAAGATATATTTATCATCTTCTGTAAAATTCAACGAATAAACGATTTTGACTAGATCTATTTCCAAGATTTTGTTTAAACAAGAAATGTATAAATTATGGATATAAGAAGTGCTAGAATAGAAACACATAAAGTCACAAAAATAAAAAGAGTGTTCCTGATTCTGACGAATTTGCTCAACGATACTAAATCCTTAGAGCTTTGTCCACACTCAATGTAGGGAGATAATGATGACAGATAGCCAAAACATAACTTTTTTGTAAAATAGGTAATAAATTGTCTTAACAATAATTATAATGTTTTGTATTAAGTTCAAGAGATCCACAAATTCTTTGTGCGAAAAAGGAGCTAGCCATCTGAAGAAGCAATTAGCCGAGGTTTTTAAACGGATAAAAATTTTATTTTTATGTTTAAGATTTGATAATAAATAAATAATAAATTTAATTGATTTGTCCGCAGAATAGTTCATTTTCTGGTAACAATACTACTGTCCAAAGCTCCCAGTCCTTCCCACACGTGCCGTGTTCAAGCAATGATTCACAACAGTATGGGGCAACTGCTATTACTGGCACGTATAACTTTTAAACCTTAGTTCCAGATTATTAATAAATATAGTAGTTATTTAAAAAATATTTAAGCATATATACTGTTACAACTAAACGGTGTGGTATCCGACTGAGTAGAAAAACCACCCTCACATCTTAATAAAATTGCGTAAAAGGCTACTAAGGTAAGTTGACGTCAGGCGGGCGGCCGGTCGTATTAAATTATCCAAATCATTTAACATTTTTAAAACATGTTGTGACGATCTCACTTAGAGTGGGATAAGGGTAGGTGAAATACAATAACATCAGTAAATGTTTAACCTATAATAAAAAAATAATTTCAGAGACTGATTTGATATTTGCAATATGAATATTTTAAAAAATAAAACGTGAAAGTATGTGTAAAATTAATAATGATTCTAGTGACCCACAAACACAATAAGACTTAAAAAATCTTAGAAAAGTAATCATGAACCAAACGGGAAATCTGCAAGCAAATCCTTATTCGAAACATTTTAATAAACGATGATGTCATAATCGGATCGTTGACTTCGTCTCTATGACTGAGGCTACTTAACGGCACTCTCATATCGCTCAATGACACCCTTGTGAATATATATTAACTTAATCTTAAACAACTGCTCTGTTTGATTTATACAAAGTTAGGTCTTAAGATGAATGTACCACGCTTTAAATGTACCACGGAAAATATGAAATTTTGAAGTGGCTTGTTGTATGTTGTTGATTTTATGATCAGTAATCTATATAAAATTTCAAGTCCTGACTACAAAATGGGCCTTAGTTAAAAAAAAGTAAAGTAACATAAAGTAAAGTAACAGCCTGTGTCTGCCCACTGCTGGGCATAGGCCTTTTCTCTGTCCGTTTTTGGTGAGAAGGTTTGGAGCTAGGACCTACCACGCTGCTCGACTGCTTTACAGGAAAATCCGCTGGGTTAATCCGATAAAGCTTGTCTCAAAATATCATTAAAATCGGTTCAGGCGTTCCAGAGTCTATAAAGAACATACATTTTTATACATTACAAGATACTAGTATATATAAATATACTATTTTAGCGGAATCTTTTAATATATCGTTGTTGCACTCTAGATATAAAAAAACGTTCGTATTTTTTTCATTTTTTTTTCTAGTTATAGATACTAATTAAAAAGATACAGATGTTAAACTAGAGTTCTAAAAATTTATTGCTTGTTTAAAAAGCTAAAAGGATTTTTTTAGAAATCATGTTTTATTTGCATTTAAATATTTGTGAATGAATACTTAAAGATTTTCATATGTGAAAGATTTATTTATTACATCTTTTGGCAATACCTATACGTTTGGTCGGAATTTATTCCGGTTAATCTTATCATATTTATCGAAATCACATTAATCAAAGTCGGATTCACGGAAGCGGCGGGTGCTCGGCGAATTAAGAATGTTATGATATAACATTATATAAGGTACGTGTTATATTTAAATTTGCCTATATCAATATATTTTACTGACAAATGTCTTCCAAATAATTTGATTTCGACAAATATTGTATTTTACTAATCTATACTTATTTTTTTGATCTATACTTTTTTAAATCTCGGATATTTTGTCTTCCTTCCCTTTTGATAATGATACGCAATTTCGCACTTTTTTGGTCGTTAAAGCTGGTGCCCCGCGGCGCGACCCATTCATGCTGCGAAAAATGCAAAAAACATTTCAGATTGAGTTCAATTTAAGTAACACCGTGTTCAGTAAATAATTGCAAAGTTCAGAACAGGATTTGTTTTCTTATATATGTATTTATTTATTGTAGGGTATTACATTTTATCGTGTAAATGTAAAACACCATACTCGCATGTCGTCCGCCTACACTTCGTGTACAATTTATGACATTTTTACGACCCAATTTCCATTTAAAAAGCGGGTAACGGTCTTCTAAGTGATGTTCGTGATTTCAAACTATCAATACAAAAATACAACAGAAACCATAATCAAAACGAAGCCCATAAAAAAGTGATGGGTAAGCTTGTAATGTTTATACTTTTCGTAATTGGAAATGTTTTAAAAAGGATTTTATTGAAAAATATATTTAAATGTGAGGATTTTATGCGTTTGCGCGATAATTGAAATTTAAGTAAACTTTTTCAAGATAAAAATTGTTGTTTGTTAGACATTGGAATTCTCTTTCTTTGCTTTATTAATATAATTAGAAAAATGATATTTACCAAACTGTAGAAATTATCAACAACACGTAATTAATTCAGCGTACAATACACAGACAGGTATGAAGCTACTACAAAAACTATTCAAGATAACAGCATGCCATTGCATATGAAGGCATAAAAGTCATTGATAATTATTTTTTATAAAGTATTGTGTTTAAAACCTGTCAGTGCATACTAAGAAATGCGTTTCAGTGTTGTGTTTGGATAGTGACAGTTCATCACATAGATCACATAGTTATATGTCCATTATATATACATACGAAAAATACTCGTTTGAAATTCCTCAGTTTCCTCCTGCCTTTTGATGATCATAATATTTACTGTTGTGCGAATTACGTGGGTGGGTTGTGTCGTGTGTTCATCGCATTGGTCAAATGAAATAATATTTTAAATAATTAAGAAATAAATAAATATATGGGACCGTGTGTGTACACGGTCGTCCGTCCCCAAAGTAAGTAACTTAATACTTGTGTTATGGGTGACACACTGGTGAATATATACTTATATATATTTTAAATACATACCTAAATACAAATATACACCCAGGCTCAAAGACCAACAAATTTATTTATAGAAAATGTTGGCCTTCGGCGGAAATCGAATCCGCGACCCACGGAGCTGAAGGCAGGGTCACTACCCACTGGGCCAATGGACCAGTCTAAAGATCTTGTTCATTTCAAACCATATAATATCCATCCTCATTTCTTACCGAGGTGTCGTAAAAGGCGACTAAGGTAAGTCCACCCGCCGTGTGGTATACGCCTGAGTTGAATAGACCACCCTCTTTCTTATTGAGGTGTTATAGAATACAATTAAGATAAACTGACGCAAGCCAGGTGGCCGGTCCTAAAATAAGTAGCCAAATCATGTTTATAACACGTTGTTCCGACCCCACTTAGAGTAGGATAGGGCGAAGGAATGATGATGATTATAATATGTACTTTCGATTTAGAGTTTGTTATATCCTTAGAAACATCAAGACTTGCTGTGTGCTGGCGCATTGTTATTACATACGCTGGCGCGTTTCCTTATTACTGTCTTATTGATAACAATATATCATGCAAGATGTAAAAATTGTTACATTAAATTTATTGACTTTAAACCTACTATCAGATGTAGTAAAGGTAAAACGCTAAAGTGTTACCAATAATAAAGTTTTATTTATGCGATTGCTATTGCAAGGTTTAGTTATTTTACAGTCGTTATATTATTTTACATTATGCTTCCGTTATGCATGTTATTCAGCTCACAATAAACCATTTAATGTCTGTGTGAATTTTATAGTATAATTAACATGTACGACCGTAAAATTGCCTTAAATATACCTCATTCATAGCTTAAAACTATTTACAAGATATTACACCCGTGACGTTTTAAATACGAACAGAGTCGTCCGTATTTAAAATGCCAATTTCGTCTCGTTGGGTTTTGGCAAATTTAAAGTTCTAACCAAATTTAAGCAAAGTTAAGCAAAGTTTTAACAGCCCGACGTGTCATTCGTTATTTTTGCCAAACTCTTTTGTGAAAGTTTTCCTGACAAAGTAGAGACCATCTAGGTAATTAAAGATGATCCTCGACAAAATATGTCAACTTGGGCCATTATAAATAATACTAATAAATAAATAAGTAAATATATGGGACTCTTAAACACACGGTCGTCAGTCCCCAAAGTAAATAATTTAATACTTTTGTTATGGGTGAGAATTTTTAAGGAGAATTTTAGAATTTTTAAATACAGACTTAAATACAAATATGGTGTATATTTGGCTCGAATAACCAACAAATTGTTTATAGAAAATGATGGCCCTCGGCGGAAATTGAACCTGCTACCCGCAGTGCTGATGGCAGTATCACTACCCACTGTTGCAACGGGCTAGTCAAATTATCAATGAGCTATAATACTATATAAGTATTTGCTGTTAAATTATTGGTGCTTTAATTAGTGCTTGAATTGCTGGATACTGAATGCGTATTGACGACTGATTTCATTGCGTTATTTATTTATAAATCGGTGAATTTGTCTAAACTATAGTATCTAAACTAAATATTAATGTTAACTAAGATAAACATTGATATGAATAATCACTTATTGATTATGCTAAGCGCCATCTAGAAGTTACTCAATAAATGAGGCAGGAATAACAGGATGCGTTTGATCATCGAAATATAAACAGTCCATACGAAAGTGCCTTCAGTCTTAACTAGATGGAGCCACTTAATATATCTGCTATGTAATAAAGACAATATATAGATTAGAATAGAATAAATAGAATAGAACATTCTTTAATGCACCACATAAAATTACAATATACATTGTAAAGAAAACGATGTTATCTTAATGCAGATACAATAAGGTGGCCTTATTTTACATATACATATACATTAAATTTAGGGTGGTGGTGCAATGAATACAAATTCTAATACATAAATATATATATACATACATACATATATACGCATAATAAATTTACTATATATTTATATATATAAACCATATTATATATATATATATATATATATATATATATATATATATATATATATATATATATATATATATATATATATATATATATATATATATATATATATATATATATATATATATATATATATATATATATATATATATATATATATATATATATATATATATATATATATATATATATATATATATATATATATATATATATATATATTTATAACCATTTTGTCCTAACCAGATAGCGAGATGTAATATTGTTTTAATTTAAACTTGAAGCTTCGTAACGATTTCGCCTCCTTTATTGATACCGGTAGAGCATTCCACAATATAATAGCTTTTACATTGTAAAAAAAATTAACATACCTTGCTCTCACAGCCTGGGTGGCAAACATATTTGCAAACTGAAACAAAAAATGATTATCACATTATGTAATAGAATGTACTTACTAAATTATCTATTTGCATAAAATATTGCAAGCCTAATACGAACATATAAAATCTTTATCTATCTTGAAAACATAGACTAAAGTTATTGAAATACAAAAAAAAATACATTATTATAATTATAATACATTTACGTACTCAAAACTGCGTTTGTGTGTTTAGTAACTTGTGAAGTAAAAGCTAAATAATTGTCCAACTGACATACAAATTATATATTCGTCTGGAGTACTAACAATTTGGTAGTCAATGACCTTTGAAAATCAGATCCGTGAAATACACGAGCGCTAGGTTTAACATTAATACCTAAAAAAGTATCCACGAAAATTATCAAATGTTCATTAAATTAAGTCGAAAATAAAGTATAACTTCTATAATGTTTCCTCTATACAGAAAATAATGATTCGACGACAAGAGTTTTAACAATTATTATTATTCCTGCTCTTATCCCAGTCTAAGTGGGGTCGGCACAACATGTTACAAATATGTTGTCATATGACTTGGCTACGTATTTTACGACCGGCCGCCTGCCTGACGTGCCTGATTTTATTTTACGACACCTCGGCAAGAAATGAGGTTGGTCTATTTTACTCAACCGGATACCACACGGCGAGTCGACTTACCTTAGTCGCCTTTTACGACACCTCGGTAAGAAATGAGGTTGGTCTATTCTATTCAGCCGGATACCGCACGGTGTAACGATTATTATAAAAAATGTAAGATATACCTCTGCAACAGCTACCCTGGTTATGGACAAGTTGATGACACCATTGACAAGCCCGCGGTTTCTTGAACGCCTTGCTACGGAACGCATGCGCTTGCGGCACTCCTTCCTTCTGCAAAAAATAAAGGAATTAAGAAACAATATACAACTATGTATTATTTTATATAAGATAATGGTTTTTTAAATTCTAATAATTGAGATCTTTAACACCTTCATCATCATCCTCCTGCCCTTATCCCACTCTAAGTGGGTTCCGCACAACATGTTATAAACATGCTGTCAGATGATTTTGCTGCATTTTTACGACCGGCCGCCTGCCTGACGTCAACTTACCTTAGTCGTATTTTACCACACCTCGGTAAGAAAGAGGGTAGTCTATTTTACTAAACCGGTCACCAAACGGTGGGTCAACTTACCTTAGTCGCCTTTTACGACACCTCGGTAAGAAATGAGGTTGGTCAATTCTACTCAGCCGGATACCACACGGAGGAGATCTATAAAATCTTCATTCTCTAAAAATAACAGTTTTTAATTAAATTTTTTGCAATAATAACGTATTAAAGCAAAAACCGTTTTTGTGATTGCACATTTGAAGTTTTACATTTTTACCTACATTATTTATATTACATTATTTGCGGTTGAGATCAAAGTTTAATGTATTAAATTTATTGCATATTGATATAGGCATTTTAAAATTTTGATTTAAGATAACATTTTCTCTGTGAAAGAAGGAAAATAAATTTAAATTAAGAGTAAGCAAATATCAGATTAACACGTGGCAGTTGCAAGGTGATACATGCAATTTATGGTACAGACGCAAAAATTTATACCATTCCAATAATTCGAATTACGACATGTATTGTAAAAATTATATTGACAATGAAATCGTAAAATGTTATTGTTAAAATTGACTATGCGAGTACGTGGTGTCAAGAAAGGAACACGGTAGAAATGCACCGGGAGCGATCACCAACCATCCCTCCCTTACCTGCCTTGCCTATCCCTCGTCCAACACAAAGGTTTACAATAGTCAAAGGACACTGGCGATCAGCCGAAACCATTCATTGTGAAGCACGCCGCACGCGCTTAGTGATTTGCACGAAAAATAATCCTACCGAGTAAGGCCGTAAACGCATTAAAGTTAACAGCATATTTTCTATTCTATAAAAAAATGTGATATTTGTATTACTTATGTAGTCTCTTATGCTATACGTTATGTATGTTTAGCTTTTTAATATATTTCATTGATGTCATGTTAGTTTTTTTTATCATTCAGATGCTCAGTCGGTGAAGCTTATTCTAGAAATATTATTCTACATTTTTAGGAATTTTGGTACACATTTTTCAAGCTTTGTTTATATGATGATACCATATAAAATAAAAGTTATTGAAAAATATGAATGGATCTAAATAACTTTCGCATTCGAAACTTGTATCACATTTTAAAAAATGATTTAAAAATTTGAAGCTGTACCCCCGAAATCGTTATGCGTGTTATGTTTTGTGGATTTTGTTCCCGATTGAAAATTAGGATTTTTTTTGTTCTATATACTTTTATTGTATGTCTTACATTTACTAAAGAGTAAATGAATACTATATTGATAAACTTATTTCTCGTGAAAAGTCGTCATTCCTTATTTGAGAACACTGAGAATGTTGATAGCAGCAATTCAAAAAAAGAATCTCCCGATGATTTTAAAGTTGGTATCTATGACCTCTTGCTAGAAATTACTCATATCGATTAGGCAAAGACCGTTTTATTTATGAATGCGAATAAATTAAAAAGTCTGTTTAATTCAACTATTCGACAGTCATGCCACTTACTGACAGAACAATATGTGATTGTAAATAAGTATAAATGTTAATTTAATGCTGCCAACCTCTCAAGTCGCAAGGCAAAACTTTGTAACTAGACACAATTTGCATTCAATAAAATAACTTCAACTATGATATTTATCTCGTTGTATCACTGACATGCTCAACACTCGTTAACAAATTATTAGTGACAAGGTTAAATAAAAATCAAGAACTAATTTAGGTCAAAATAGTCCATTTAACCGGCTTATGAACACTTATAACGCACTTAATTTCCATGATATAGACATCTTCCACGACCCTACTATATATATTATAAAAATAAACTTGCTCGCCTGCTTTAAGTTGTTAAGTTTTAGTAATAGTTTTTATCAAAACTTTCCTGTAAGTATAATTTGATTTGTCTCCTTTTAGTTATTTAATAATTTTTGTGCCTAACTACCTACGATAACGCTGTACTCGCCTTAAAAGTGTTTTACTTAGAACTTGCCGTACGAAATAGTGTATTAATAAGTATGTGTAAAATTAAATATTGGCTTGTCATAATGAATAAATAAATAAATGTAACAACTTAAAAATAAACGATATCACGCCGTGTGGTATCCGGCTGAGTACAATAGACCACCCTCATTTCTTACCGAGGTGTCGTAAAAGGGAACAAAGGTAAGTTGACCCACCGTGTGGTATCCGGTTGAATAAAATAGACCACCCTCTTTCTTACCGAGGAGTCGTAAAATACGACTAAGGTAAGTTGAGGTCAGGCAGGCGGCCGGTCGTAAAATAGTTAGCGAAATCATATGACAACATGTTTATAAGTACATGTTGTGCCGACCCCCCTTAGAGTGGGATAAGGGCAGAAGGATGATGAAGGATAAAATACGATATCATAAACCAGATTATTGTAAAAGGATTTGCTTATTCAGTACACTATTTCTTACAAGATCGTACTGATACACCAGATGCAAATGTTTCACGCTGAAGTGGTTACATATTAAAAGTCTTTGTTCTTCTGTTCCAGACTCCGGCACTCTCATGGTACCAATTATAGTACAATGACGTCATAAAGCTGCGCAGGCGCCGGCGCCGCAGATAACAGAGCCATTTGCAGGCCAGATGATACAAGTATACTTCAATTCAATGTTTAAAAGATAACATATAATGTATTTGTTTTTACTGACTCATAGAATTGACCTATTTCGTTTTAGAATTTCTTATGATCTCGACAGGTTGTTGCAAGCAACCTTTAATTGTTTTCTGTTTTATTTTTGTGAGTAATAAATTTTCTATTACGAAGATTTATTAGCTCGTCTACAATTTCATTATCTAATATTAATAATAATAATAGTATTTATTTGAAATTATATAAGATTAATATTTTAATTGGTCCGTCATTAAAAATCGGCTCTCCAATCTGCACATTTATTTAAAAAATAAAAATAAAAATGTAAAGTAGAAGAAATATTGTCAGCCCTGCATTTATGAATTAAACGCATAATTGCGAGAGGTTAGAAAGAATTTAGAATTTTTCCATATGTACTCACAAAAAGGCGTCTATATGCTTCTTATTTATGAGTAAAAAAAATTTCAAGCTAGGGCTAGGACTAGTTAACTAAGTTCATAATAAATAATTTAATTTTGAATTTTCTATGTATTCTATGAAAATGGCTGAATATATTCCTATACGTAACATTTTACGCGTTAAATTGAATAAAAATATTATAAGAAATTTATTGAATAACTAGCTTTTACCCGCGACTTCGTTCGCGTTGACTGTTTTCCTGTGATAGGTCGATTATAGATGGCGCTTTCCAATTCATCCTATTCCTGTTTATTGTATTGTTTATGTCCTGTATTAACAGGATTTCTGTTATAAAGGTGTATAAGGAATAACTGTGCCAAATTTCATCGATATTGGTTCAGCGGATTTGCCGTGAAAGAGTAACAAACATACATCCATACTCACAAACTTTCGCATTTATAATATTAATAGAATAGGATATAACAAATTGCACAACATGGAGGGCACGTGTAGTGTAGTGAAACACCTGCCTATGCCTATTCAAAAGAGAGCCACATAGGATAAGAGCAGAAAAGGAACGGCACCGCACCCGTGCCAACAGACATGTGATAAAGATGTGGTCAAGTATAGTACAAAGTTGCGTTAAGTGTTCCTTACAAATAAAATATTGTTATCAAAATACATTTAAATTCTACGTAATATAATTTATAATATCTGGGTGGCTGAGCTCGGTAATTTTTTACAAAAAAAAACTTAAAATATAATTTAGTTGGGGATCGATCCCTATTTTCATTTCTCGGGGCTGCCTGTTCCCCGAATACGTTACGCTGACTTGACAGTTAATGGCAAAAAATCAATTCAATATAAATGTTAGTGTTTTTTAATGAGATAAAACTTTTTTTTTTACATAAAACCTAGCTAGATCGATTTTTCTCCCCCAAAAACCCCTACATACCAAATTTCAAGGAAATTGTTGGAGCCGTTTCCGAGATTCCGAAAATATAAATATATATACATACAAGATTAACTTATTTAAATATTAAAGATATTTGCGGAATATTATTAAAGGACACCACATGCATTTCAATATTAATTTCCTTAATGGATAATTAAATCTAATAAAAATCCAAACAATCAAAGGGTTTGTAAGATTCCAACAGAATAATTTTGCATAGCCCGAAACTTTACAAAAATATACTTTTCAATAACATAATAACAAATATATTTGTGCTGTTAGCGATTATTTAGTTTATCGATTATTTATAAGTTACTGAGGTCAACTGAGCGCATTAATTACTATTTTTATTTATTCAGTGTCGATATCATCGCATTGATTGCTATGTCAATGACATGTACATTATTTATTGCTTGACTATTTTACAGTGAATTTATTTTTTGTATAGTAGATAGCATTTTGTTTTTATTCTTACACGTTGAATATAAGTATAATACAAGAATGTCAAGCTTTTATATGTACTATTTTAAACATTGATAAATTATTAACAGAAATATTAAGTTAAGCAATATACACTCAAGTTTAAATTGTAGCTGGTGTTAAATTTGATTAGCCTGTTTATTATTCCAGTATTAGAAAAAACATCCTTTCTAGTACCTCACAGGTACACAGGATACTAATAGAGATAGAGTTTGAGGTCATTAACTCATGATACATCTGATTTAATGGTAAGTCACCTACGGCTTAAATAGATATAATTAAATATATAACATTTTTACAGACTCGAGTAACCTCAAATATAACTTAACTCAATCTTAAATTGGAAGTGTTTTTGGATTCGTAAGAAGGAACTCTAAAAACACACTGCACAGTAGCTATGGGGACACATTGAGATGTAACGTGACGATGGCACATGCCCCATTAGGTGATTGAATCAAGTTTCATCGAACAGCTGGTTTCGATGCGTTTACAATAAACCAAATATGTGCACAGATTTGTCTATTCACGTACCTATACAATGAATTCAAAAAACTTTTGAGTGTAGAATCCTCAACTCGAGCTGATTGTAATAATTTCACTCTCTTGTTCTCAGACGTTTAATATTTAAAACTTTATTGCGATTAATTGTTTCAAACTTAAATGATCATTATACAAAAGTTTCCTGAGAAGACTGAATTGAAAACATACTAGTAATCCTGCCCTTATCCCGCTCTAAGTGTGATCGGCACTACATGTTATAAACATGTTGTCAGATAATTTGGCTTCGCATTTTACGACGCCTGCCTAGTGTCAACTTACCTTAGTCGTATTTTAAGATCCCTCGGTAAGAAAGTGGGTGGTCTATTCTACTGAGCCGGATACCGCACGGCTAACTGAATTGTTAACATATAGTAATTTTATATATA
This sequence comes from Morpho achilles, assembly GCA_947086495.1. Classification (NCBI taxonomy): domain Eukaryota; kingdom Metazoa; phylum Arthropoda; class Insecta; order Lepidoptera; family Nymphalidae; genus Morpho; species Morpho achilles. The sequence goes on along the minus strand of CAMTZB010000007.1, from coordinate 10,480,704 downwards.
AACCCTGGAATTGACTTTTGTATAAGACGCATTTTATGATGCCAACGTTAAAATTCAAATGATTATTTTGAAATACAAAGTTGTATGGTAGCCTTTGGGTCTATGTAGCACTGCTATTAGTATCTGACAAGGGACTTTGATCAAGAAACAAGTAAACGATCAACGACTGAGGATGAAAACAAAGGGTCCAATGGCGGAAAACGATAAATCAACGGAAGCGGCGCGCTTTGATATAAGCCTCCATTGTTTTGTAATCACTACACTGCCGTCGTTATTGCTTAGTAATTTATATTTATTAAATTACTAGGTTTTGATTAAAACATGCCCGAGGCAACCGTGTGTTCCTCTACGAATGTTTAATACAATGATCTATTACGAGAATGTAAGTATAACTTTGTTTACAGAGTAACATATATTTATACGAACTTTCCAATAATTTTAATATAATAACAGCTATCTTCCCATTCATTAACATTATATCACACTTTAGATAGAAAGCAAATTGATCCTTTTAAATGTAGTACTTTGTGCCTTATGGCCTGTGCCGATTTTAAGTCTCGATATTAGATATGATATGAACTAAACATAAAAAGCCGTCAATTACTTTCTTTTTACGAGCAAGGCAAAGGACGATACGGTATAATAGCATATTTTGATCACTGGAAGTATTTAAACTACACCCATATATACCATATATACCCATATATACCCAGTATAGAAACTAAACCCAAGACGTCTGACAAATCAGGTTAAAGATGCTCTCAACTTTCTATGTATTCTATTGTATTCAACACATGGTATAATAGTTCTATCATAAATAGTTACTTTCAGTAAGGAACCACATTTTTTTGTCAATGTGAAATCGATTCACAAAGTTTCAAAATCTCCTGAATATTATATCATATTTAAAATAACTCTATTTCAAAATATAATAAACTTAAGTCAATATGGAATATTATATTGTTTATATTAAAATATCAACTTTCATGACCTCTGTTATCATTATGAAGTCATAATTATCTACAAATATAAGAGTTATCTTTATATACTATATACAAAATTTCTTGGACGAAGAGAAATTTAAGTGGCATTTACATCTAAGATCTTCGTTTGAATATATCAAAAAACAAACTAATATTTTAAAATAATTTTATACGAAATATAAATTTACTATGATACAGGGAAACAGCGTCAAGACCTGCAGCTGCGGCGGAAATGGCGGAAACCAACGGAAGTTATATAATTGTGCCGTTTGCAGTCAAGACCCTAGGGCCATGGAGTCAAAGTGCAAAAAAAATTTTATCTCTTCAGGTGACAAGAGGGCTGGCTCCTTTTTCGCACAAAGAATCAGCTTAGCGATTCAGCGCGGAAACGCTGCCAGCATTCTTGGGACCATTCCACGTGGGCATGATTTGTATAGTCCTAGCGTGTAAGTAATTTAAGATAAATTTACTATACTCTTGACGATTATTTGGAAGATAAGAATGTGTGGATATAGCTCTCTTTGAACCTGTACAAGACAGTAACGACTTAATGTAAATAGTATTAAGAATTATATTTTTAAAAGAGCAACCGCTGAGTTTCTTGCTGGCTCTTCTCGGTAGGAACAGCTTTCCGAACCAGCAGTAGAGTTGACGATTCAAAAGCACTTGTTTACAAGTTTATTTGAATAAAGAATATTTGAATTTGAATTTGAATAACATACATGACGTCTAACAAATATATTATTGAAATGACGCATGTAAATCATATATAGAATTATTTTCCCGATTGTTAATTTATAAATCCTTTTATATTATCGCTTTAAAGAGACATATAATAAACTAGTTTTTACCCGCATCTCCGTTTGCGTAGGTTGTTGTCGCGTGATAGGTTAAAATAGATGACGCTTTTCAATGTCATCCTATTCCTCTAGAATAAACAGGATTTCTATATGTTACACCGGTGTATAAGGAATAATTTAGTCAAATTTAATGGATATTTGTAAATTTAACGGATTCGCCGCGACAGAGTAACAAACATACATTCATACCCACAATTTATAATATAAGTAGGATAGGATATACTTATAAAATTCTTATCGTCGCAAGAATACTTATCAGTTACATAGCATTATTTATGAGCATAGGAAATTAAGCGAACAAAGCTTTCATTTCACAATTACTTCCGATTTTATCTGAATTTGGGTGAAATAATGCCTCTCCACTGATAAACGATGACACTATTAGTCTATTGTAGTGATCCAGTTCTTCGTTATCAACACAAGACGATAGCCACTTTCGTAAGCTCTCACGCGTGTGTGGCAACTTTATGGTTTTGTATATTTGTTGTCTAGTTATGAATAGCGTGAAGAGTTACGACATCGTATGTCGAATACAAATCATTATAATCATACACCAAAATAAATAGTTGCTATTTAGCCTTTTTTTTAAAGTAGAATTTCTATAGTACGAGTATTTGTTCATACTATAGATATATAATACTACCTCCTTTTCACCATTTACATCAATTACATTAGTCCATTAATACCTAAAGATATGTCTATGAGGATAGACGATATATAACTTTGGCTTTATGTATATCGTCGTAACGTGTTTATATAGCATTGTGCAAATCGTTCTGATGACTAAAAACTGTTGAAAGTCCGTCCCCATCATAAAATAACAAAAAAAGCAAGAACTGCCCTCCATTGATCAATTATAAATTAAAATGTTCTAGGCCAAATTGAAGTCGGTACGTTGGTGTGCTATAGTCATATTAGGACCATTTGCTGGTCGATGTGCAGTAAGTTCTGTTTCAAATAATCTTCTAACTATCCGAATTAAAGTAACATTGCGGCCTTCTACAAGGTGTTGTCACATCGCAAAAATCATTTCCTAAGAAAGTCGTAGTCAAGCGTTGATGCTCAACAACGATGGCCGGATTCTTTTCGTCGAAGGCAGCTCAGAGTCTTTGGTAATTTCTGGTATAAACACCGAACGGAGAATCGATTTGAAGACGTCTTTTAATAAAAACAAATATAAGTGGATGTTAGACTTACTGGCTTTCGATTTAAGTGCGGATAATAAAAAAATCATGACAATTTTCAGACCAATTGAGTCATGCATCAGCGGCAATTTCTAAAGTTGTATACGAGAACGTGACAGGCATTCTGTTGAAGGGCCTATGATGTAAGCCAAATAAAAATCGTCTCACGCATCGTGCACCGCGCGAACACGTCGTTGCATCGACAATCACCATTTACATTATAACCATGTAGAGTTCCTAGTAACATATTCAATACAAATTAATCCATGTGAGTGCGTGAATGCAATGCGTGATGTTAACATGATTTTTTATGTTTTGATAACAGGATTTGTGACGAATTTTTCAATTAATTAGCCTACTTATAAAAGCCTTACTAAACTTTAACATAACTTCTAATTGGATAATTTAGAGAGTTGTCTTTAGTTTACATCATCTCTTCCCTTATCCCACTCTAAGTGGGGTCGGCATAATATGTACTAAGCATGCTGTCACATGATTTGGCTGCGTTTTTACGACCAGCCGCCTACCTGACGTCAACTTACCTCAGTCGTATTTTACGACACTTCGGTAAGAAAGAGGGTGGTCTATTCTACTAAACCGGATACCACACGGTGGGACAACTTTCCTTAATCGCCTTTTACCACACCTCGGTAAAAATGAGGTTGGTCTATTCTACTCAGACCGATACCACACGGCGGATCGACTTACCTTAGTCGCCTTTTATGACACCGCGGTAAGAAATGAGGGTGGTACTATTCTATTCAGCCGGATACCACACGGGTTAGTTGTCTTTAGTTTACATTTTCATAAATATTAAAAATGTCAGCTGTGCTTTAAACTGTATTCCACAAAAGCCCCCGGCATCTTTAATAGACAAACCATTTATACTAATCACAAATTCAATTCGTTCATGAATGTTAACATGTTTTCATGTTTGCCGTTAAATGCGGAAACGAAGTTAGTATTCTTGATACTATTCAACAGGGACACGGTTTGTGTAGTAATAGGGGTCGAATATTGAATAAATAGTGTGCGTAGCGTCTAAGACTAACAATATTGTTGTGCGGGTGGGCGAAAACTTCAAGAGATTTTTTTAAGACGCTGCCGTAATAGAGGCCTCTCACCACCATCACAGTTGTAATTATGCTTAAACTAAAGAAATATTTAAAAGTAGAATTAATAATATTATTACGCTGTGTGGTATCCGGCTGAATAGAACAGTATCACCCTCATTTCTTACCGAGGTGTCGTAAAAGTCAACTTACGGTAAGTTGAACCACCGTGTAGTATCCGGTTGAGTAAAATAGACTACCCTCTTTCTTACCAAGGTGTCATAAAATACAACTGCGGTAAGTTGACGTCAGGCAGGCGGCCCGTCGTAAAAGCGCAGCCAAATCATGTGTCAGCATGTGTATTTTACGACACCTCGGTAAGAAAGAGGGTAGTCTTTCTTACCGAGGTGTCGTAAAATACGATTAAGGTAAGTTGACGACAGGCAGGCGGCCGGTCGTAAAATACAGAGCCAAATCATGGACAGCATGTTTGTAACACGTGTGCCGTAACATGTTGTCCCCACTTAGATGGGATAAGGGCAGGAGGAGGAGTATAAATTAGTAATATTAAAAGTTGGAATTGAACTAAGTACTAACCCTGCCATACAATACAAAATATACAACAACTTAAACAAGCTTAAAGCTTAAATTCGTTTTTCACACCACAAGAAGTTTGATATCCTATAAATCACTTTACGTGAGATTGATTTTTACTCATAATTTTATATACTTCATCAAAACAGAAGTTTTTGCAGTTAATCGAAGTTCGTAGTGGAGCCGCCAGCTTAAAATAGCGTGAATATGAGTGAAAGTGGACTGTGAGTAAAAATCATTAAAATTTGGTTTTTTTTTATTGAATTCTGCGCAAAAGTTACAGATATTATTTAGACAGGGATTTTCATTAAATATGTACCATACTTTCTGATTACTGATACAAAAAAAAACAATATTTTAAAAGTCATGGCCTAGGTAGACAAAAATACCCTAAGTTTGTCAATTTTCAAGGAATGATGAAGGAAAATTATTGTAAAGCTGTTTAAATAAAATTTTCCCGGATTTACCGTAAAGATTGCTAAACCGATCATCGTTCGGGTCCTAAGGTTTTAAATATGGCGACTCACCACGCAATCAAGTTAAACTCAAATCGTATTTAACTTGATAAGTTAAAGTTAAAAAATTGAAATACTTTTGTACGCTCGCTCAATTCAAATCATATAAAATATGATTTGAATTTGAAACATTTTGCATGAACAATAGGTGATATTTTCTATGGGCGTAACGTAATTATTACTTCTAATTGAGTGTCCCTCCAGCTATAAATTGTCCCGGTGGAAAGTACCGCATACTCGTCGTCAATCGTTACTTGAATAAGCAATTAATTGCAAATGTCTCTCTACTTTCTTTGATATTGTGCGTAAATTTATGTAATGGAAATTCTATGTTTGTTGATTACTACCTATTCGTTACGAATACAAAAAAAATGAAATAGGGGCACTTTATCGTTAATCGTTATCGTTAACTTTATCGTTAATAATATATATTATATTATTAACCTATATTATATTTGATAAAAAATGTATTCGGTAATAACTAATAACTCAATTCATCAATATAGAGCGTTAATGATTGAATTAACAGTAAAAACAAAAGTTCAAAGGATTGTGGATTCGAATTATTTGGTTTTTCAAAAATATTAATTCTGTAGATTTTATTTAAAATATGAATACCCACGTAAATAATTTAATTTAAAATGTACCTATGGTCTGTTATTAATACTGCCTTAATTTTAAATACATTTGTTTCTTAAGAGTTCGTTATATTCATTTTTTAATTAAATACAATTTTAAGCATATTTATATTAATCTCATTTGTATTAATCGTGAAATCTTAAACTTTTTATAGACAATAGATTTTATATAACATATTTCAACACAGGCGCTGACAGCAGAGTGGCGCAGTGGAAGCGTGCTGGGCCCATAACCCAGAGGTCCGTGGATCGAAACCACGCTCTGCTAGCATCTTTTTTTCAGTTTATTATTTATATTATTTTTTAAGTATCTTTTTACGAACATTTCTACTAAAAATAATTATTTCAACAAAGAATAAATTAATTTCAAATATCAATAATTAAAATTTAGCAAAGCTAGGTATAAAAAATAAAATAAAAACTATTACCTTACGATGTAAAAATAAATATCTTATAAAGAAAATTTAATTTATTTAATTAATCGTGAAGGTAATTTCATGACGTACTTATTTTGATAGAGTTGCATAACTATTTACGGTAGAAAATACTAGTACATTCTAATTTGATTCAAAGCCATAATTCTTAAGCAAAGGACAAATAAATATTATCCCTGAATGAAATATTCGTGTGTTTACAAAAAAGTCAACAAAAGACTGGCGACGCAATGTTCTACTTAAAGACGCGTCTTTTCGTGAGGCTTTGTATATAAATATTCGCAACATATATAGGTACATAACTATGGTTCAACAATCTATTACACATTTTTAACAGTAATATATATACAAGCCTTGCTTGGATTGGATTAGATAGGATTGCATTGATTGGAGACTTAATACCTATATCTATAATTTTAAAAAAAGTATCAAACCGATTTTATTAATTTATGACTTTGCGTAAAAATTACTTAGTAAATCTAAGTAATTTTTACGGTCAGGTTGCATCCAAATCTACAAATAATATACTAATTCAGGGATATCCTAATATTCATAATGGTACAACTGATATTTTACCTTTTCGGAAAGCAACGACCGAGACATTTAAGTGATGATGATGGCCGCCACACCCTTCTTTTTTATGGTTATACGTGAGGGTCTGTCCCTATCCAGTCCATAAATGAGGGTAGCTAAATTAGGAGCGTGTGCAACGAAGGTGAAAATAGTATTATTCTACCTAAAGGTAAAAGTGTTATTTCGAAACTTTTATGTCACCTTCGTGAATATAGTATTGGCAATGATGACTCGTTTTGAAATAAAGAAACTAGTTCTTAAGTACCACACATAACTAGAGGACGGGAAAAAAGATTCCTGACTCCCACCGACTAAAAAGTATTTACAAGGCATAGGGAGAGATGATGTGTTTAATATTCAAATTGACCAGTAGCTATAAAAATATCTTTTCATCAGAGGGCTTCAGATGGTTCAACCTTTGTCAACCATCAGGCCACAACTCTTGACCACTCACTTCAAAAGAAGAAAAATCGTATATTAATGAATATTGAGTGAGCTCCGTTTAGCAAACAGCCCTATTAATACTAAAAACACGCAGTCCGCATGGCAATTGCAGCTTGCAGTCGCATACAACAAACTTCTACAAAATGTACAGTCAAATCACGTTAATATAATATAAAACATTTATTACCTACATTGATGTGGAAAACCTTTTCGGATTTTGCACTGGCAAAGTTTAAAGCTAGATAAATGTTGTAGGCGCAATAATAAATAGTATAAGCAACAATTATCGATTTCCAAAAATGAAAGTAAATATAGATGTTGCTAAAAGCTAGATCCACAACAGATAAAGTATAAAAGCTTGTTACACGTGTTCGGGGGCAAAATAAAATAAATGGTGGAGTTGAACCGATGAGTATATAACTAAGCTTGTTTAGGTAATGATTCGCTTAGCGATTTTGTCGTGGAATCTATATCCTGATGATGCTTTGGTTACGGGGCGAAACAATTGTTGAGTTTGCAATAATTAACGTGTGTAGTGCTTATGTATTGTGGCGGTGATTGTGGAGGTTTGTGCGTGTATTATTACAGATCTTGCAATCTTGGTATCAGGTATGAAAACGGATAGTCCACTCTACATTTATCACTATATATTATACTTTATCTCGGATTATGGCAAAGTTGTTTTATTATTATTTTTATATAATATATTTTATTATAAATTATATGACATTCAGATAACCAAGATAATATGTCTCCCAAAAAGTTCCATAAATTCTGAACGGGAAAATTATTCGATCTTTGTAATGTAGAGGTGTATTCACTCTGATAGGGAGCTTTGCACTATAAATATGCACATTTGCCACCTTTGCACTATATTGTTTTTGAAAAGAATTGAGTTGTCGATTAAACTAACAATTGAATATTAGTAGAACAATAGTCCGATTCACGCAGAACTGTGACAAACGTAAAATATCGTATGTGAGAATTTGATATGCAGATGCCTGGTAGAGGCCTTAGTTAGTAGTAGTATCTAAAAATGAAAAAATACCTAGTGTACAAAAACCAACAAATAACAACTATTATTAGACACCTATTTCGTACCAGAATCAAAGGACGTATTCTTGGAAGTGCGGAATTTGATAACACGATACATGACAGAGGTCACGAAGGATACCATAGTGATATAATTGCCAGTAACTGCTTTCTAGGTATGAGTATTACAACTTTATACTGTACTTTATAGTGTTCCGAGAAAAATGATTGCTTATCTAATACAAAATACATTATTTACAAGAATATGCTCATAAAAACATCAGACTGAACTCTTGTAGTTTCTTCTTCTATTCTCGATATGTACTTACATTCAAGGAAAGTAAAGAGAGTAAGCCTAAATTATTAAGTACACTTTCCTAGACACATGGATTTCGCCAAACTGACGTTGCAAGATCACAAGTCAAAGTTTTCTAATGATACCGTCTATGATTAATATATCAGTAGATTGTTACCTCACTTTTCTACTTCTCGTAAATGCCTATAACAATCAAATCGAAAGACCACAATATATATGACCAATTTCAGTCATGCGTTGCTGCTTCTTGAATTTTATATAAAGTTTATAACAATATGAGGTCTTGTATATAGTGCACAAGCTTTTACCCGAAACTTCGTTGATAATAGATGCCGCTTTTCAATGTCATCCTATTCCTGTAGAATTAACACGATTTCTATAGATATACAGATATTTCTACCAGCTTTTATGTTACCCCGGTGTATAAGGAGTAATTATAGTAAATATCATCGATATTGGTTCAGTGGATTAACCGTGAAAGAATAACAAACATAGATCCATACACACAAACTTTTGCATTTATAATATTAGTAGAAAGTTAAAAGACAACAATATTTCGTCGTTACACATTTCCTTTTGTGCAGATTATACTAAAACGTTTATAAGTACACTTGTACTTAAATTTTATAGGCGATTCATTTAAGTTAAAAGGATATACACTCATGTGAGCCTTCTATGGTGGAGACTAGGCAGTAGAAAGCTAGGTTTATGTGACAATAACGAGGTTCATGCGACATTAAAACGTGTCTTAGACAATTAGTATGCTAGCACATGACAAATGTTAAATCATTAAACGGGTAGCTTTGCGATTTGTCAAGACTATTGAATTAACACAACTGTGTCTATTGAATATTTCAATTATTAACTAAGTACAAGTAACTCAAGTCTACTTGTTTTAATTAATTCAAGTTTATAACAGGCATAGTGAATTTCTAAATATCTTTAAATTTTATGATGGATTTTGTTTGTTTTTGTTGCTTTTCTGACTGATATTCCTTGTTGATCGTATATAAAGTCAAAATATTCATTAGGTATGGCTATTTTTATATAAATCCTCTTAGTGGCTCTATAGGTGTATTCTCTAAGGCTATCGATACCTGAAAGATCTCAAATTATGTTATAAAGCAAAATATACTTTCTTCATGCCTAACAGGTATAGGGGTAAACAAATTAAGCCAAATTAAGTGCGCTCTTATATCTTTATAATTTGTTTAATCCCTATAACATAATACCGAGTATACTAGTGGTTCGAGTAGAGATTTTTTGGATCTTAAAAAAAATTGTGTAATGGCGCTTCACTGCAACCATCCATGCCTGATGGTAAGCAATAATACAGTCTATGGTAGAGCGCGTTTGTCTAGAAGCTGCCTTTTCACTCATGCCTTTTAAAGATTTAAGAAAAGAGATGAAATTTATATCTAACTTTTGTGCAAATCAAGGGTCGAGAATCAATCGCGGATCAGTATTCATTTCAACATCTGCCTAAGCAAGCGGTGGTCTAAATTTTCCATCAACTATTATTCTTGTTAGGTACTTGTAATGTAATCAAATACAAACATCTGTTAATACAGATGTTGCAACACATCTGTTTGCGAAATAATAACTGTAAAACTCGAGCGTAAGTATTTTTAGTGTATGCTTGGTTAACTCATTTTTGTTTCTTACACGAAGCCCGCTAAAACTTTTATCGGCAACGCATATTTCTGTCTATTTCGGGACCACCCTGCTATGGTGAGCAGTAACAGGTCTGAGCATATTGCCATAAAACAGAGACTTACGGAATTATGACTTTTTAGCCAAATAGTAATAGGTAAGTAGTAGTATTCTATAGTATAAAATAGAATATAAATCAGAATATTATATTATGGTAGTGCGATGTTCACTTCATATATCCATTTTCAGTTCATATAATATGATTCGATTTCCGCCGTGTGGTATCCGGCAGAATAGAATAGTACCACCCTCTTTTCTTACCGAGGTGTCGTAAAGGCGACTGAGGTAAGTCGACCCGCCGTGTGGTATCCGGCTGAGTAGAATAGACCACCCTCATTTCTTACCAAGGTGTCGTAAAAGGCGACTAAGGTAAGTGACTCAGCGTGCGGTATCCGATTAAGTAGAATAGACCACCCTCTTTCTTATCGAGGTGTCCTAAAATACGACTAAGATAAGTTGACAGGCGGCCGGTCGTAAAAACGCAGCCAAATCATGTTTGTAACAGCATGCATGTTTATAACATGTTGTGCCGACCCTATTTAGAGTAAGATAAGGGCAGGAAGATATATATAATATGAATTCAATTTATTTATAATTTATTTTCTTAAATATCGATAAGCACTATTGAAATGTCCATCAGCAAGTATTAAAGGTAGGGTAGGTTCAGAACGTTTTATATTAAACGATTAATAGAATATTGCAATTCCCTACAAAATATTGCCAAGAAAATCACCAAATTACTTCACATTTTAAAAAAGGCGAAATTAAGCTTAGCATAAAGATTTTATAAAATAATAATTTAAATCGGTATCATTAATTCTTGTGTTATTTCGAATAAAAAGAAGAACATCAGTTAAAAATACTTCATTCCAAACAAATTTACCCAAAAACTTTGATATTTTTTAACATATGTGACAGTGTGAACCTCCCATAAAAATCATCAGGTCGCAAAAATAGCGGTTTCTTGTGTGTTCAAATAGTTCTCACTAACTGCATATCACTTCGCACTTTAGTAGTATTTGTATAGAGGAGTTTGTGTAACAGTAAAATGGTTCAGTAATATCATTTATATAATATTTAAGATAATATTAGAGATTTAGGGAAAAAAATATTGAAAGATAGGGCTTCACACATTACCAACCCTGTCCGAGGTGCATTCCACTTTTAAATCCACGAGTCTTAAGCAATGATTTTATTGCAGTGAATTTTACCGCTAGCTATACTAGTAAATATCACCAATAAAAATAGCAACATTATCTCTAAGAAAAGGACCATAAAAATAGAGATTAATAAAATTCTTCTAATATTAGTAATATCAATAAATTTCTTTTTTTTCTAAAAAAAAAAGGATTACGTAAATCAAAAACAGAAAATACCTAGCATACAACATATCTTACAATAAATACTTACGATAAATAGTTGTCAAATATATTTATAATTAAAGTACTTTAAACACATATCTAGATTTTGAATAAAGAAAAGGTTGATAAAAACATATTGATTGTATTTAACCGGTTTAAGTTGAAAAGTAACAATAAACGACTTTACACCCATGATTAATACATACCGACATCAATTAAGTTCAAAGTTTTAATCAAAATTCTATTTATCTTCGTTAAGAGTTGCATTTCATGGTGTGTTTCAATTAAATTAAATCTTGACTAGTTATTTATACGGGCCGAATGAACGACGGTCCTCTGCTATTATGACCATTAGAGATGTGACTAACGAAATGTCGATAAAAAGGTCATCGAAATCTTAAATAGTCTGCATAACTACATCAATAAGCCGATAACAGTGACATATGAAGAGGGATTACGTTGGCTTATTATTTAAGTAAAACTTTAATAGATTACTGTAAAAATGGTATTTCGTCTCTTACGTCACAACTAAAGTATCTTAAAAGAATCAATACGTAAATTTTAAGTTAAAATAATACATATACAACATCCAATGGAGTATATTAATTGTGTTTTTATAAAGAGTAGGATTATATATTATAAGAGTAGTAAATCTTAAATACTGCATGTAATATATATGTACAGTATCTATACTCTTTACTTCTATACTATCGAAGCTGTGATGGCCCAGCGGTGCGACCGTGTGAATCTCTAGAGACGATCACGGGTTCGAACCCGGGCAGACACCAATGAGTTTTTCTCTTAAAACTTATGTGTCTAATTGATAATTGCAATTTATCACACGCTTTTCGGTGAAGGAAAACATCGTGAGGAAACCTGCATATCTCTAGAGAATTCTGGAGATATGTGTAACCTACCAATCCGCATTGGAGCAGCGTGGTAGGTCTTAGCTCCAATCCTTCTCTCCCAAAACGGAGAGAAGAGGCCTATTCTCAGCAGTGGGATAGCAACAGGCCGTTACTTACTTACTTACTTACTATACTCTTTATAGCATATAAGAGTACTGTATATAATATTTATTTAATTAAATAAAGATTATACTATAAATAGATGTAAAGATAAGATGATATACATGTAAGTAGATACAAATTAAAATAATTAACAAAGGTCTGGATCAGTGGCTATTATGCGGACCTGATTAATCTCTTATAACATCTGTACGATAGTATATGGTCGCAAGCATGTACGAGTTTTTAATTGGCTTACACCAAATGTTCAAACCTATAGATATCCTTAAGCTACTCACGTCCACAAGGATGTTTGTTATCTATCGACCTTTTTATTTTATGGAGTCGATATAATATTAAAAATAATGAATGCCACATAAAAATGAGACTTATTATAAATTTTCTTTACACAGATGCCGACGAATTACATACAATATTATAAACCGATCACAAAAGAAGAAGCATATCTTTCGTATCTGCTTCAATTAAAATTCGATTTTTAAAACCACGTAGACATTGTTTCTCTATTACGACTTCTTTAAACAACATATAATTATGAAGTTCATATTTAAAAAAATACTTACAATAAATATTTTCATAATAAAATTAAACATATGTTGATATCGATATTACAGGACTTATATACAACAATGCGACTTAATGACCGACGACCGTAGAGAAAAATGTGTTCGTCGATTTGTACGAAAATTTGGAGTTACGGTAAATTTGGGAGGCCGAATGTTTTATTAATTGTTTGTTCTGGAAATGAGAGCACAATGGAATTATACGATGTTGGCTTTGTTTGTTCGGTGTTGAAACCTCTTCAATGACGTCATGCGTGTTCATGTATGGCATGCCGAGAATACTTGCGCAATTTTATAGGAAAGAACGTTTAGAACACATTTTAAGATTCACTACAGTGATACAACGTTGCATTGAATCTAGATAGAACGGAATTTGCCTCTCCATTTTATTACACCTGAATTATTTATTGATTCGTGTTAACGACGCATATGTTAGTATACAAGTTAGTATTCAAGTTGTAATAAATAGTTTTATTTATTGAGTTAATCAAAACTTTGCCGATTTCACTTTCAGTAGATATGAACATCAGCTGGTACAAATAATAAAAAGCGTGATCCGAATAGTCCGTAGGCAGGATCGGTTTTGGTCGATAGAACGTCGTTAGAAATTAGGGCGATAGACTAGGTCGATGCTCCCCACAGTATAATATACAATTATATTTTTTATGCATTTATCAAATTTTGTTGTAATTTACATACGGACCAAATACTTATTTTCAATGTATATAAACAATTTAATATAAGGATATAAATCGATCCAATACTTTGTAATTATCAATAAGCGTAATTAATACCGAACATTTAAAGCGACCTTGAACATATTTTATTTATTAAAATTGTCTGTTTTAAACGCAAAAAACACAAACTTAAAACGAACGTTTTAAAAAACTGTAATCTTTGTAAAAGCTTATTTTAAATTATTATAATTTAAATCACTATCTAAAGTGTATCTATCTAAATGATAAAAAACTAAATTTTTATATTACTATACAATATGACAAAATTTTGAAATACTTGCTCGATATACTTACATATTTTAAACTCTTGCAAAAACTTTTGTATTTACTTTATAATGCAAACATTTTATGAATATCTGTATGTGCACATAAATGGAGAATTTTAACAAGGTACATAACGTAACTAGTCTGGTATTTATATTTGTAAAGCAGTTTTACAGGCACGTTGTTAATTGCGAGTAATGCCATGTAAAGGCCAAAAAAATTAGAACTTACCAAGAAATAGAACTTAACTGATGTATTCATATTATGGGTCAACTTACTTTCAATTTTTTGTTAGTGAATATACACCAAATAACACAACCAGATTTTAATTTGTACTTGTGATAATTTAGAAAACGAATAAATCCATCTTGCAGAGGACCTAACCTCAATTAACTCTTACACCATACACAAAACCTCAAACAAATTTTAACAAGAATCTATGTTTCTACATTATATTTAAAATTCAATATCTTTGCATAGTACCCGGTTGAGTAGAAATGACCACCCTCTTCCTTACTGAGGTGTCGTAAAATACGAATAACGTAAGTTTATGTCAGGCCGACCGGTCGTAAAATACATAGCCGAATCATGTGACAAAATTATAATAACATTTTGTGCCAACGCCACTTAGAGTGGCATTAGGTGGAACAGGGAAGCTGTTATAGAAAACCTATAACCGTACCGTACAACCGTACCGTAAATACGTAAAACTTGACTATCACCAGCACTATACATATACACTAATATAACCGTAATAGGATTTGTAAGAATCGTTAGGAGTCAGACGAAACTAATTAGCACAAGGTATGGCTAAGCATTCATAGAAATTAGCGGAATAATGTTGAAAAAGATTTAATATAACATCAGTAATAAAAGCTTTATTTAATATATTTTTTCGTTACATATTCTATAATTTACCCTATCCGAAAAACAAAGTTACATCCTATCCTATCCTACTAATATTATAAATGAGTGTGTGAGTATGGATGTATATTTATTACACTCACAGCGATTCCGCAGAACCAATATACTCGTAGATTAAATTAGGCACAATTATTACTTTTACACCGGAATAACATAGAGGCTGTAGAAATCCTGTTAATTCTACAGGAATAGGATGACATTGAAAGGTGCCATCTATGATCGACCTATCACACGAACACAGTCCACGCGAAAGAAGTCGCTGTTATAAGCTAGTCTCCCATATATAAATATAGGAAATGTGACTTCGTTCTTCTGATAGGGTGTGGTTGTCCTTTCCTGTGGGTGCAAGTGTCCAACAAATAATAAGAGAGGGAAGATAAGAGACCCATACTTATCTCTGTCTAATCAAAGATATTTATCTCTTATCATACATAATAGAGACAGATAGGTAGCTCTTATTCACGATGCATACATTTTAGGCTGCTTCTTCTACTCTATAACAACTCTATGATTGTTTATGATTTTGTTTTTTTTTTAGTTCACATATCTAACAATTTTAAATATCTAGATTATTCTAAAAGAGGAACATACAAAAGTAATAATAAAATTATTTTGCTATAATCGGCGATGAATTTGCGCAATTGCTTCAACGCGGATTATAGCAAAATAATTTTATTATTACTTTTGTATTATGGATCTCCGCAAAGTAACGCCTAATTCTATAAATTATTTGAAAATAACATGCTTGAATTTACGTCATTAGGTGAAGGAATCTTCGTTTTCCCTAATTTGGTTATAAGATTAGCCTCAGGACCATAACAAACAAACGCAATAGTTTTTTCATGCAAACGTAAAAGGGGTTTCAAATGATCTATATGGCTTACGGTCCGGTGGAATCCGTTATTTTATTTGGCCAAGCCAATTTAGTTTATTTATAGCGTAGGCAGTAGGCCTACTTTCATTGTGCATCGTATTACTTTTACTATCAACTGTAAATTGGTTGACATGTCACAATAAATAATGTATTACAATTTGTTTATTTCATCAAATAGCTGTAGAAATGCAGGTATATGCATATTTTGCTTAAGGTAAAACTAGATGTAATAGATACTATGACACATGATTATGACTAAATATAAGTCGCTCTATGTATTAACTGACAGCCTGCAAAATGTGGGTTATGCAAATCCTATCCTACAAATATTATAAATGCGTAAGTTTGTGAGTATGTACCCTTTCACGGCGAATCCGCTAAACCAACATCGATGAAATTTGGCACAATTATTCCTTATACACCGAAATTAGCCGTATGGTATCCGGCTAAGTAGAATAGTACCATCCTCATTTCTTACCGAGGGGTCGTGAAAGGCGACTAAGGTTAGTCGACCCGCCGTGTGGTATCCGGCTGAGTAGAATTGACCACCCTCATTTCTTACCGAGGTGTCGTAAAACGCGACTAAGGTAAGTTAATCCACCGTGTGGTATCCGGTTTAGTAGAATAGGTACCACCCTCCGTCTTACTGAGGTGTCGTAAAATACGACTAAGGTAAGTTGACGTCAGGCAGGCGGCCGGTCGTTAAAATGCAGGTAAATCATGTTACAGCGTGTTTATAACATGTTGTGCCGACCCCATTGGAATAACATATAGGCTATAGAAAGGATAGGATTCCTTATACACCGGAATAACATATGTGCTATAGAAATCCTATTAATTCTACAGGAATAGGATGACACTAAAAAGCTCCATCTATTATCAACCTATCACGCGACAACAGTTCACGCGAACGAAGTCGCGGGTAAAAGCTAGTGAGTGTATCAGACTATCGGTGGGTATGATTGGGGTAAATGTCATATGCTCTGTCAAAAATCAGCATCCCGTTCAAACATAGACTATACAAAAGATGATAATGACAGAAAATCAGTGTAAAAATCAGCAGCTTGTCAGATTTTCGCTACATATATGACATTAAAGTCTTATAGAACCCAAAATGTACACAAATATGAGTTATCATAATAAAGAATATTTTTTGTTAAAATATGTAACTAAAAGCCCAGTGAATGTATAAATGACGGATTTAATTCATAAAAATGTCAAATGTACACTAAACCGAGTCCTAAAAGGCGTTTAATCGGATTAAGCGTCACGAAACATTACGTATTATATTCCATAATGCAGACCTTGTTGTTCATCCTATCTACTTACAAGGTACTCAGTGATGACATTAATTACAGTAATATTATAAAATATACACTCAAATTTCATTTATAAAATATAAATACACAGCATAGACGCACTTTTATAGAATTATTTTGTATTAAAGTACGCAAAAGATCGGAAGTGTAGAAACATAGGAAAGCAAATAACCAAGATACATACTTAATTATTTTCAACGCTTTTTGGAATTATAAGAGGTATCTTATATTATTTTTTTAGCTTTCTTTTACACAATTATGTACATTATATAATAATTTCTATACATTAACATACAAGTAGTAAATTGTCTCGTTAAACATTTTTTTTTTATTACAAAACTTCCCCGAGCTTTTGTGACAACAATCTTTATTTCGCATGTAATACCGAGATTTCTGTGAAATTGTCAGTTCACTCAATTTCGGAAAGTTCTCAGTAAAAACTTCATCTTCCAACAATCTCATTGTGTAACCTAGCACGGAACAGTTCGGTTACTAACGAAAGTATAATTGTATTTTATTTTTACAATGGATTACTTACCTGCACAACTTACTTTTCCTAATTTATGATGATACATTACAAATACGTTGTTTATAAGAAAATTGTTAACACAATAGAAAAAGTATTTCATATAGAATATATTTCATTATAAAAATCACAAAAAAAATACCACTTCTATTTTGTTGTACATAAAATTAACAGCGTATCAAGATACATTATATACAAAAATAATTGTATATAATACATAAACTTTCAAATATTTTGATTTTGAACTTGAACTGAATCAACAAGCGCTTTTACGTATTTATTGAATTCCAGTTTACAAATATTACCGTTAATAAAACAAAAAATTATAACAATGTCTGAAAAAATTAAACTTATCTTGTTTGTGAAGTAAGTAATAACAATAATTAAGTAGTAACAATAGCAATATTTCTTCCATATATAACATTACGATAGTGAACATAAACTAAAACCAATATCTTACGATGTTCAGTTATGCTTGCCAGTGACAAGTTAATTGCTCACGATGTCAACGACTGAGGCGAGAGAAGCGCTGACGATAGGAGCCGGCATCACGCTATTAAGTCACGCCTGTCACCCCTCAAGAGGGGCAGAGCAATATGCTCGATTCTGTTGTTGGAAGTTACTAGAAGTTACGCGCGACTTTGGTTGCAAAAAGTTTTTATTTCGATATAACGAACGACGGACAGACAGACACAACAAATAAAGTGAGATAAAGTGAAGCCCTGAAGATAAATAAAGGATAAATGCAAACGAAGAAGTTAAAGATAGAGAGACCAGAAAGCAACTCAAGGAATATCATTTTGTATTATTCTTAGCATGTTAGCCCTTAATTCATTTTTATTATTATTAATAACATTTTTAGTATCATAAACGTTTTTAATAACTTCATATGAAGAAATAATAATAGTGTTAGTAATAATATTAGAGACAAACAAATTTGTATAATGATGTGAGAAAAAGCTAAAGTTTAGCCCGCCTCTGTATAAAGTAATGTATAATTAAGAAATTATAAATTGAATTATACACATATATGAAATTTTATGTGTATCACATCATCAACACAATTACAATTATTGTATACACTTAACGCAAAAGCAGCCAAGTCTACATATAATTATGTAATAAATGTTTAAATACAATAATTATTTTAATACTAGTGTGTATAATTCTGGAGATTTAATCGGTACCATAAATGATTCGTGCAATTTACTAAGCACTTTTTTCAATTTATTTATGCAACGTAATCTAAGGTTTTGCTTAAATGTTATCAAGATAAGTCACAGCAAAAAAATACGATTGCGCAGTTTAATCTGAACGAAACGCTCGAATGGATAATATCGATTCCTATCTAATGGTAACTTGGTACACGCAAGATGTTTTAATTTTAAAAAGAACACCAAAAGTCCATCGTTTATGGACTCTGTTTTTCTTTTGTTTCAAATCCATAGGTTATCGGGCGGGGTCAAGTACTAAAGCATTGCAGGGGATTGTGCATTACGTTCATAAATAAACCGTAGGAGCTCTACTAATATCGAGAAGTAAGCTCTAAGGACATATCGCATTACTACGTTGTAAAGGTTATCAGAAAAATAGAATGTTTTCATACAAGCCTAAAAGTACGTTTGAGTCATTCTTCACTCGCAATACAAATATAATGTTACCACAAGTTGTTTTTTTCTTAGACTATTAATACTCTCATCTCATCACAATACGGATTATAGAATTCGATATCTCTTATAATGAATTTTCGTTTTTGATACTGTAACAACGAACGGTTAAACTACTCTGTCAATAAAGCTAAATGGAAAGATATTATCTCGAAGCGTATTCGGTCAACTTAATTCATATGGAAAATCCGATACGCATCTCCAAAGACCTCCCAAGTGACAATATTGACGTTGTAAATTTTTGTTTAAGAATGCATTTTTACATGAAATTTACTAGCGTTGTCTAAATATATTTTAGCTTTACTATCTAACAATGTACATAGGATTAAAATTCAATACAGATATGTAATTGGTTATAACCGTTTTTTTGCGAATTTATCTTAAAAATTGAAATAGTCCTAACGGCTTTTACAGCGTCGGTTCAGGACGGGCTAGGGCAGAAGCATCGCCGAGGTTGCGAAATGCGGAGAGTAGAGAGCAGAAGATCTACTAGCGTTGGAGAACGTCGTCGTAAGGGTGCCTCCTGTGAGGCAGGACCACGGTTTAGGGCGACGTGTAGTAGAGGGCTGATGGTTGAGTTTGATTAGTAATTACGGCGACGGAAGGGTGGACAACGGTGATGGTGGATTTATTTGAGAAATCGTTAGTAGTATAAGCCTAACTCTTTAGCAGAACCCGAACAGCTTATCCTATCCTATGAACCCTTGAAAAAGTACATCCAATTTGTGCCACTAGTAAGTGGCCTAAGTTATATTCAGGTGAGTCATTAAATAAAAATTCACAATATCATATACTTAGTTTACTTTGACAAATCAGGTGAACCATACAAAATATATACAAAAGTAAAAAAGCATAAAAAATATCCTGGTGTCTTTAAGTTCTATTTTGCACATAACTACATATGTATGTTAACTACATATATATGTACATTTATTTTATCTCTTTACGCAGCGTGCGGAAAAATGACTAATGCAGAAATAATAACGAGAAATTCTCGTAAAATCTTTTGTACATTATGTACAAGATTTAAAGAATTAGAATAAATCCAAATGATTTCATAAATAACAAATACTCATACTTAAAAAAAACATTAATGCATTTAAAAAATACGTATTTCAATTTTATGCATTTTACTCTGGCGTTAAATTACTTCGTGTAACTTACGTCAATATAAATAAGACTATAATTTATTTTTAGTACGTTACATTTATCACTGACTCGTAACAATGTAATATTTACATGCTCACATTTGCAACTTTGATAATTGATTAATTGACTTATAGCCCTTGTGTTTTCGAACAAAGGCTGCACCTAAAGCGTATAATACTCCCCTTGCAAAGTAAAACATTTCTTTGTAGTACGGCGTCGCTCTTGACATCACCATGCGGGGACAATTTGTTCGCTAGAAAAAATTCAAGGGTTATTTTGCGGTTACATTGTGTTGACTGCTAAGTCTCATAAATTACGCCGCACTCAAAGTTGGAAGTAAAGTGCACCAGGTGGCCTAAGTTATTTTAGTCTCCTGCGTGCACCAATAAGGGAATAAATTTTATTTTACGACTTCCATTCTAAAATTTGATTCATGGCAAGGAACAATTTTAGTTTTATGTAGCTTTTCGAGTAACTACTATTGTCACTTGTATATTCGAGAATGTTCTGGGATACCTACAGTTGTGGTAAGGTTTTATTTAGCGAGACACAAACTGACAGCTGGCGAACATGTTACACGGAGCGTGATATTTTTTGCAAAGAAATGTTTTGCGGCCTCGGTTAAAATTTAAGCAATGTAATATTATACAACACGGTAATACTATACATAATTACCTACCGTAACACAAATTGCGTAGTAGAAGTAACTAAATTTTATATTTATATAATATATGTTTCAATAAAAGTTTAAAGTATAAAGCTTCGGAATTTGAGTTACTCATGCTTGCAATATAGATTAGTAGTACAATTATTAGAGACAATTTCAAAAAATATAATAACTTGTGACTAATTTTGTTGCTATTCGTATTTATTTCAAAATCATTTCAAATGAGTCACGTAACGCGAACCATAATACTTGTAACGGTGACTTTGCAATTCAATAATCGGTAAAAGGTTGCAAAAGTAAACAATTCGTTTCATACAATAATAAAGGCTATTGTTAAATTAATATAAGCGTTTGAATACTTATATTCAAACACTTATAACACATTATTTAAAGCAAAGCATTGCCGCTTCTGTTCTGTTCATTAGAGGCATCGCTAAGTACCTGCGAGCGGCTCGGTGCTCCCTCGGCTTCCGGTCAGTACTCAACACGCTTTAGGCAGTTCCTGTATTCTACAACATGCGGTCGCAATAACAATTACGCATTTAGATCGGAAAATAGCACGGACATACTAAAACGTATGACATACACGCTTTATACAAATGATATTTTAAGTGAGCTTATTTAAAAAAATGAACCAAATTGGTAAATTAATAATAAGTATAAATACAACTTAAGTGATATAAAGATTAACTATAAAAAGGCAATAATTGTAAATAATAATAATAATCTAATAAACTCAATGCGAATTAGCTAACGCAAGAATATATTAATAATTGATTAGTGATAGAGACATCCGACATAAGATGATATTTGAAACTAACAAACAATCAAATTTGGATGTTTGGTAAAAATATAGACAAAACATAGTTACGCCAATGGGGTATAACTTATAACACATGAATAAAATTAATACTAGATAACCCGAAAAGGTTTTTTTTGGTAACAGATAACAACTTTTTGGGACGTTTTACATTTATAAATTATACCAATCCGCGCAGGGGGTCTCCCATGGCAGTCAGATAAATCAATGTGCACCAAACCGACTACCAGTTAGAACATTTTTCTATTAGTTCGTTTAGTACTTTGTTTACTTATTCATCATAAGGTATACGGTAGCTAAAATCATCGTGGGAAAAACTCGATTGAATTCTTGTTAAATGTAAGACAACTATGTAAATTTTATACATAGGTTACTTCATTCTCATTTAATTAATTATATACCTA
This sequence comes from Morpho achilles, assembly GCA_947086495.1. Lineage (NCBI taxonomy): Eukaryota > Metazoa > Arthropoda > Insecta > Lepidoptera > Nymphalidae > Morpho > Morpho achilles. The sequence goes on along the minus strand of CAMTZB010000007.1, from coordinate 10,458,063 downwards.
CTTTAAGTATTAGCCAATTGTTCAATCTAATGCTTGGGTTTTAGAACAATGCCGTATTTATACTCCATTGCCACCTTGAAGTAGATAATTATATTATACTACTTACAAAACCTCGACGAAGATATATTTGCAAAGTTATCGTGAAATTATATATTTACGGGGGACCTCGACAAAAAGTCACTAGTTTTCAAAACAATTATTTGGACTGAAAGACTGCTCTCCCCGAAGAGTGAATAATACATTCTACATTCAGTATCACGTAGGTTTCCAGTCGTTGCGAATAAAAAAAAATCTTTTACAAAATACAGTTCTGTTTCATGGAAAATAAATGTTTGCGCCGACAAATTAATGTTAGTAAATTAATAAAAATGTTTGGAACTGTAAACCAATTAGTCGAAAGGGCGTATTAAAATTAATGTTTACCAAATATTTGGAATTAAAATTCAAATGGTATTAAGATATCATTCTCCTGCCCTTATCCCACTCTAAGTGGGATCGGTACAGCATGTTATAAATATGTTGTAACATGACTTCGCTAGGCCTTTTACGACCGGCCGGTTGCCTGACGACAACTCACCTTAATCGCCTTTTACGACAACTCGGTAAGAAATGAGGGTAGACTATTCTACTTAGTGGGATACCACGCAGCGGGTCAACTTACCTTAGTCACCTTCTACGACACCTCGGTAAGAAATGAGGGTTGTCTATTTCACTTAACCTGATATCACACGGCGCTAAAATGGTATTAAGGTAAAAATATATAAAATATTATAGGACAACGATAAGGCTGTTAAATATGTACACATCTTCTAAAATCAACCCCTAAACGTCTCCTAAGATCCTCAAAAGAACATCTTAACCCACTGTTTAACCTCAATATTACACGTGTAAGAGTATAGGTAATGGAATCATCATCTTCCTGCCCTTATCCCACTCTAAGTGGGGTCGGCACAACATGTTATAAACATGCTGTCATATGATTTGGCAGCGTTTTTACGACCGGCCGCCTGCCTGACATCAATTTACCTCAGTCGTATTTTACGACGCCTCGGTAAGAAAGAGGGTGGTCTATTCTACTAAACCGGATACCACTTGGTGGGTCAACTTACCTTAGTCGCCTTTTACGACACCTCGGTAAGAAATGAAGTTGGTCTATTCTACTCAGCCGGATACCACACGGCAGAGTAATGGAATAGCTTATTTAAATATCGAATAGGGATAGCACAATTAGACTTTAAATAAACTACTTAGTCACAGCTCCATTACCTATTATATTTAGGCGATGACTAATCGCGTCTAAAACGTCTAAGCAGCCGACCATAAGAACACAAATAATTGTTTGAGTGGTTGACAAAAAGGTTTGTCAGTCGTCAAACGAACGTGAATTAATCTCGTTCCCATCGACGCACGCGCATCATAGGAACATGGAAGGTTCACTCCCCTAAGGAATGTGCCATAAATCATCGTATATCTACTCTCAAAGAAACCGGCACTACCCACAATTCATTGTTATCAATAGAATGCTCGTAATAAAGGTAAATGTGTAGCTTGGTCGATGCGGTTATTAAATAGGATAAAAATATTATATGAGCTACAAATGTGTAGATTATTTGGAAAATTACAGTACTAATTTTAAAGAACATACGAGTACATAATGACCGAGCATTTTCGTAATACATGGTCAAATATACTCAAGGAAAATCTAAATTATTATGTATTCTGCAAGTCAGGCATTACTGAAATGTTTTTAAACTGTGATGAGATTTAGTAATGTGTTAAAACTCAGTTATGAGTTCAAACTGTATTTGAATTACGTTTAGGTATGTTAGGTACGTTTAATAAATTAGTTTTAGCGTTACATAGAGATTAACTAGAAAAAAAATTTTTTCTTTATACAATTTTTTGGCCGAATTTTGACCTCAAAACAGCTGAGTTATTGTAAGTTTTCCCTATAAAAAGTAAAAGTAAACGGGCTCTTACAATCCCACTGCTCCAACCCTCCTCTCTCCGTTCCTGGAGAGAAGGGTTGCAGCTAAGAGTTGGAGCTAGCTAAGCCTACCACGCAGCTTCAATGCGGATTGGTAGGTTAAAATATCTCAAGATTTCTCTAGAGATATGTAGGTTTCTTCACGATGTTTTCCTTCATGTAAAAGTTTGTGATAAATTGCAAGTATCAATGAGAGTGTCTATTAAAACCTATGTCTCTACATAAGTTTTAATAGATAATCTCATTGGTGCCTACCGGGGTTAAGAGTTGCTATCACGGCTTTTTTTGCCTAATCCCCTATGCTATTTTGTTAATGCAATGTTTCCCAACATGGGGCCCACGCTCCACAGACAGTCCACGTTCTGGCCATTCGTAAATGAAATTCTACACGAATTTAATCCTTTCGCACCGTTTCTTTTAAATGCAATGCTAGATTTCAGTGCCTAATTTGACAAAAAAACAAACATACAATTGAGCAAAATAAATTTTAAGGTGGGGCGTGGCAATAAAGGTTAGGAAACACAGTGTTAATGCATGTGTTGTATAGCAAAACAGTGATATGTTGATACCCTCATACAGTTTATATCCCAACTACTGTGTTAAACCACTTACGCTGTGTAATACAAGACATATGTCTTCTACATCGGCTATTTACCCCGATTGGCTAATTAGCTACATAAATGCACTAAAACGTCAAAAGCACCGCATTTGAAAGGCCTTTTATACACAACGGTGCTCGCCGCAAGCCACTCCGCAGCCTCACATGATCTTAATTAACTTCTAAACACCGCTGAGATAATATGTACGTGAATATTCAAACAATGACTACAGTTCCACAGATTATATAGATCCATTCATAATCCTAAACGCATAATTGCTTTCCAATAGCAGAATACGTTGTAGCTAATTTAGTTGCCTTGTTTATGCGTAGTTGTTATGACTGCGTCGTTAAAAAAAACAACGAGCACCGATGAATACAAATTACAGTACTTCATTTTGCATAAAGGTCAAAGACAATAACTGCTATGTGACCTAAAAATGAAACAATGTTTTCTAAATTTTCACGGTGTGTTCGGAAATTATAATGAAGCTTTCATTATATATCGAGAGATTAACGCTAATGTACAAACATTATTTACTTTGTTGACAGCAATACTACAATATATATGTATATTTATTTATTGAATAATCATCCAACTAATTAGCCGTGCGGTATTCGGCAGAGTAGAAAACCACCCTTATTTCTTAACGCGCTTTCGTAAAAGACGAGTTAGGTAAGTCGACCCGCCGTGTGGTAACCGGCTAAGTAGAATGGACCACCCTCATTTTTTACTTGCTGACTCAATAACGCTTACTAACGTTTACTCGCTGAACCAATAACTATGATTTTGGCACAATTATTTATTCTCTATTATCAACCAATCACGCGACAACAGTCCACGCAAACGAATATGCGGGTAAAAACTAGTCATATATATAAATAACATTTTCTAAACTATATGAGCGGAACTAGCAGAATCTTAGTCTATTTTTTTTTGGTTTGTATTGGATGACAGTGAACTTGAAGTGTTCGCGACCGGAGTGCCGACGATGGCATCTCCGGCGCCGATGACCAGACCTGTGGGCGGTGCACTTGTTCTTACGCAACTATTTGGGAACTTCGGCTTTAAGTATGCGCATGCGACACAACTCCGACTCGCATCGTTGCATTAGCATTCTACCGTTAACTCCACTTGGCAAAAGCAAACTGATGACGAAATACAAACCAAGACTTATAGTTAACTTAATTATTTATTCCTTTAAAACATTGTCTTAATTGCAAATTTATAGACGTTTTATTAATAAAATCGATAACGATTTTATGCGTTTAATTCAAAGCGTTTTTTAATTTTACACCATTAGATATAACATTAAAAAACGCTTGGAAATCAACAGAACTAGATATTTTAAATGTTTATAATCATTAAGTTGTTGTGTTATTTATAAATGATAAAACGATATCCAATTACAATTGATAAAAAAGTATAATTGAAACGCTTTAATAACCAATATTGATAGTAATTACCAGGTATTTCATAATTAACTAACGAGCGCAGAAGGATCGTCGATGATATCAAATAGCACGGTATAGATAGAGCAAAGTAAGCTCTACCAGAGGACTACATTTAGTAGAGGGCAGATGGTATAACTGTGTTTAAGTCAACAGGCTGTCGGGAATGTGGCGAGAAACTACAACCGCCTGCGATGTCTAATCATCGATGTGCAAAAATTAACTGAGATCTCTCTCGTCCGTTAACAGAAGTACCTGGGTAACAGAAGTACCGACCCTTGTTCGGTAATTTTTTTTTCCAAAAAAATATAGAAAAAGATGCTATTCTGTATTCTATAAATATTAAAAATAAAGATATTCTGAATTTGAGACCGCCCGTTACCCAATTGAACTATCATAACTTTGCAATTGACAGCGTAATTATTCTTTGCTTTCTGATAAAATTATATCAGTCTTTTCAGTGCCCGAAAACAACATTTTTAACATTAATAAATAAGGATTTATTTTTATTAATAAAACTCCTTATTTATTAATAAATATCCTTATTTATATTTAGTTTTGGCTGAAAAATCGACCTAGCAAAGGCGCCAAAACTCTCTACAAGCTGAATTGGAATCGTTTCAGCTGTTTCCAAAATTCAGAAATATATATATACAAGATATACAAGATTAACTAAGTATATATACAAGATTAACTCTTTAAATATTAAAGAGAAATAGAGGAGTAATAAATTATAATAATAAATCTTTAGTGACTCCAAAAGTAATAAGTAAGTAAGAAACGGCCTGTTACTATCCCACTGCTGGGCATAGGCCTCTTCTCTCCTTTTTTGGAGAGAAGGATTAGAGCTAAGACCCACCACGCTGCTCCAATGCGGATTGGTAGGTTACACATATCCCCAGCATTCTCTAGAGATATGCAGGTTTCCTCACGATGTTTTCCTTCACCGAAAGCGTGTGATAAATTGCAATTATCAATTAGACACATAAGTTTTATTAGAAAACTCATTTGTGCCTGCCCGGGTTTGAACCCTAGACCTCCTTAAAAGAGGCGCACGGTGTTGACTCCAAAATAAGTAAGTAATTATATTGTTTGTAATTTAGATATTAATATTAAGCATATACCTTGCATTTGCAAGTTTTGTATGGTTTAAAGAGATACGAAGAGTCCTAATGACCTACTTGATTTCGCTATTGCTTTATTAAACCCTGACTATGACCTTAATACATTGTCCATAATCAAAAAATTATCCTTATTATCAATTGAAGGAACGTATCCGCCGGCTCTTGCCGTTTACGAGCGCGGTCGATCAATTATTCCTCATTGGGTTTGTTAGAGCGAATGCCGGCACGTGGGAAAACTAGGATATCCTTTCACATAAATGTATGTAACACATTTTTGTGTACGTTGCAAAATATTAATTAAGCGACACAAAACTAAATTGGTAATTATACCTAATTGAAGGCATTTTAGTTTGTCTAATAAAGATACATTTCAGAAAAATGCATATTACAGGCAAGAACGACTTAATATAATTGTGGTCATTAAAATTTTCTGGCAAAATGAGATGAGAATGTTAAGTTGGATGTATGGTGTGGCAATCGATACTTATATTTTAATTACAAAAGTCTGTCTGTCTGTTACCTATGCTTTCACAACTAATCCGCTAAATATTAATAAAATTTGGCACAATGAATGCTTATACTCCAGAGCAACATAAAGGATTTTTTTAAACGCGTTTTTCGAGAACTGCTTCAATTACTCCAACGAAATCGAGTATGATACTAGTTCTTGATTAATTAATCAAATTCTAATATTAAATATTCTTGTTCAAGTATATTTGAAATCAAGTGCTTTTAAATTGTCAACTATGGTTCTGGTTGGGAAAGCTGTAAGAATTAATATATTAGAAGTCTGAATGTTGCGCCCAATATAGAAAAAGATGAGAAGCGCAAGATTAAGATGATATGGACGAAGGAGAGATGAGAGATGAATACCACGTGACCAGATAAATGATAAATATATATGGATGCATGAGTGACTAAAGGCAGACTGAAAAGGAGATTGAATTATGGAATGGATATAAATAGATGAATGTTGAGAGAGAATGAATGTGAAAATCACATTGTACAAAAAATGGTGCTGAAGAAATTTTACTATAAAATTTTTCTTACTATAAAGTATTTCAAATTCTAGGTATTAGTAAAAAAAAATCAATACTTTATGATCGTCTCATAATGTGTCAAATATTCTACGATATAAGTATCTATATGTTAAATGTTTTGTATGTTGGTTTGAATCTTAATCTAAGACGGAATAAAGAGCTCTGAAAAAATAATTAAAGTAGTTAAAAGTGTTTATGTTTTGCGGACAAAATGCCTAGTGTAATCTTTTAACCAAATTGTATACTTATAAGAAACTAGCTTTTACCCGCGACTTCGTTCGCGTGGACTTTTGTCGTGTGATAGGTCGATTAGTTAAATGGCGCTTTTCAATGTAATCATATTCCTGTGGAATTTATCAGAATTTCTACAACCTATATGTTATTGCGGTGCATATGGATTCGCCGTGAAAATGTAACAAATATACATCCATACTAACAAACTTTCGCATTTATAATATTAGTAGGACAGGATATATCTACACGAGAAATGCGTGGATAGTGAAAAAAAATTGTTTTACAAAAAAAAGCTAACTAAACGTGGCATTTATAATTTAAGACCGCGTGATTCCCTGCGCGAGAAGTTTAAGGAAACAGGTATTCTTACATTCGCTTCACAGTATATTTTAAGCAATTTAATTTATGTACATAAAAATATAAAGAATTATAAAACGATAGGTGATGTATACAATAGACAAAGCAGGAACCGACATAAGCTTGCGACTCCTGCTTTGCGCCTTGCAAAAGTGCGTAACTCGTTTGTGGGTTTTGGTATAAGATTCTATAATAAAATTCCGCAATCAATTTCAGCTTTGCCATTACAGCAGTTTAAAACACTGTTAAAAAGAGGCTGATACAGAAAGTCTACTATACTCTTGAAGATTATTTAGAAGATAAGAATGTGTGGATATAGCTCTATTTGAACCTGTACAAGACAGTAACGACTTAATGTAAATAGTTTTAAGAATTTTATATTTTTAAAAGAGTAACCGCCGAGTTTCTTGTTGGCTTTTCTCGGTAGGAACTGCTTTCCCCGCAACCAGCAGTAGAGTTGACGATTCAAAAGCACTTGTTTACAAGTTTATTTGAATAAAGAATATTTTGAATTCGAGATTTACATCGGAGGTTAGTTTCTATACACATCACTGTCTGATAAATGAAAAACTCTATTTTATTCAATCACTATTCAGCAAGCGTGTAAGGGCTAGTTCTAATCTGTACTCCCTTATGTTCAATATCACCATCCCGTGCTAAAAGTTATCAATGAAACAAAAAGGCAATGAAACCAATTACCGAGGATTACTTAGATGATAAGAATGTGTGGATATAGCTATCTTCGAACTTGTACCAGACAGTAATGACTAAACTTAAACAGTATTAAGAATTATATTTTTAAAAGAGCAACCGCCGAGTTTTATGCTGGCTCTTCTCGGTAGGAACAGCTTTCCGAAGGAGCAGTAGAGTTGACGATTCAAAATAAATTTACTTGTTTACAAGTTCATTTGAATAAAGAATATTTTGAATTTGAATTTGAATAAGTGGTTCATTCACGATTCATAGCACTTCTAAAATATTACCAATAATAAATACCCTTTGAAGAAAATTATGTCCACCAGTGAACATCAAATGCTTTGAGAGGAAAAAAATAATTACAAGTAGTTATATTTAAAATACAGTAACATTACTAAACAAAAGCATATTAATCATGAATAGCTATGACACTGAAAGTGTATTTAATAAATTCTACATAACACATATATTATGTACACATAACAAATATGTTATATTCCTAATAATATTTACGAAGACAACAGTAACAATACTGCTATTATTTTAATGAGTATCACTGAAGATTAAAAACAATAACATTATTGTTGTTGAATAGTATTTGTAACTTTGTATTAACACCATAGGAATATTCTTAATGATATTCAGTGTATACACATTCAAAATTCAGTAATATAGAGTTTGTGTAAGAAATTGTCTATTCCCAAAAAATACCTGCAATATTAGTTGCAAAGGTCCACTGACGCGGCAAGCTGGCGGTGGTGTCTCGTATCCCCAAAAACAATTCCAAGGCATTTTGTTTCATTTTTTTAAACTTGATAAGAACGTTAATTGGGCCCCCAATTCACACTTCCCACGTACTTGAACATTTTTGAATAATTTAATATGAAGTACCCATTATCAGAAGCCCGGAATGGTTAGTGAAGACATAAAAGTAAAGTACATTCGGACATGGGATTCGTGATACAGCGGTGAAAAGTATGAGCATAGACGTACGGGCGTTCTGTAGCACGAACGCGATCCAACTGCACGCCTGACGCTCTACGCCACCGGCAGCCGGCACAGCTGATCCGCACTCATCAATGATCTCCAAGAAAAAGGTTTTATCACAAAAAAAGTATTAGAACAGAACCTTTGTTTTTACGCTATTTATTAAGGTAGAGTTCTCCGGACGCTCAGCTTTTCGTTTCTTTTAATTTTAGCTCGAAACTGAGTTTGTGATTTTTAAACGAGCCTACGAAATGTTTTTTTCATTACTTTTTGTATTGTATACAGTAAAGTTTATGAGGTTATGTGTAGATATGACATAAAATAATTATTGCTTAAGTCTAAAATAAATTACTGTCACTGTAATTAAGTTATGATAAAGTTAAACATAAATAATTTGTAGAATTTAGCGTCACTTATATTTACAATGTATTTTTAAATATAACTATAGAATCATGATATATTACCTAAAGTAATATTTATTATAACATGTCATTAAGTTGGAGTAAATTGCAACTTTCCACTCACATGTGGCATTTGAAAAATAAAGTTTATCTTTTTAACATAGACACACATTGTCACTAAGGCACTTGTAATATGCATTCCAAATGGATAATCAGAACATTTTATGGGTATTACATTAACATGCATACAACACTCTAAATCCATTAAACCCAATCTATAGAATTGTGTGACCAACATTATGACGATTACCCTCCATAACTATTAAATTCGTCGGACAAATGCCATACTTATATTTATGATTTTCGGGTAAACTGCCTTTAACTTTAACAGCATTTTACAAAATAAAAACGCACTTCGAATCACTATAAAAATAAAGAGTATAAATTAGCATATATTTTATAGTATTGTATGTACAGATAGAGTAAGATAAGCACTTTGTGACCAGATGAACTTTTTTTCATAATGTTTTATGGAATGGTACATAATGATGTAAACAAGTACAAGAATAGAAAGTCGAATAGAATTATTGATATCTTTGACCTCTTCACACAAAACATAAAATGTACCCGCATAGAAGATGCCAATAAACTTTCAAGGAAAACCTATAAAGTTGTATAGATACAAACCTGAGACACAATCTGAGGATGAGCGCTAACCACAAGCGGACGCCGACGATCGCGGGACCACGGACATGTCCAGGGCATATCTCTGTTATTATTGCGAAGCACAGCTGACTGAACTCTATATGAAATAGGTATATAGGAAAGAAATTACTTCGATCACAATAATTAAATTGGTTTTACCATTTAAATTTTGTTCTTTAAACAGTCACATATTAACAGTTAATGTATATTTTGTATTATAAAAATATGCCCGGTAGTGTATATATGCTTATGACATATTATATACGTTAAACAGAAGTGGATACGCATGCGTGCGAACCACAGCCCGCGCGACTTGGGACTAGGCGGGCACGGAGCAGCACAAATGCTACTACTCTCCAGGCCACCGTAATATAATTATATAAAAGTAACCAACAGATCCCGGGACGCGTGCTTCTATTCCCCGTACACATCTCACTGGAGGATTTCTTTGTACGAATTATAATCTTGTCGATTACGTAACGATACGTGCTAAAAGTTCTACATCTTCTGTTATTTTTAAAATCTTACTTTTACTAATGATAGATATTGTTAAATTTGAAATTTTCAAATATTGACAATATTATCTTATAGAAAGAGTTGTTTTAAATATTTCAATAAAATTTGAAAATCGAACTTTTTTACATCAATGCATACGATAATACTCCTTAAAAATTATAAAACGAAGTTCCTCTTCGCATCTGTCCGCCTGTCTATTCATTTGCGATAAACTGAAAAAGTGCTTAATCCTATATTTTCAAGCATATTTACTATTAGACAGACTGATTCCCGATGATAGTTTAAAGTGTATAATTTGTTAAGGTTTTGTTGAAATTAGTCGAAATATGACAAAAATTGTTTTAAATTTCATAAAAAGAACAGAGAATTGCTTAAGTTTTTAATGTAATACGAATTAAAAATAAGAGTTGTACACAGTGCCATGGAAATCCATCCCGTGTTGATCGTAATGATGAAATATTAACATGCTTTCTGTTTTTAACACCTGAACGTTGACCTCGTTACATCTAGTAAGGAAGTGTACAGTTACAATTTCAAATTTTATAGTTTTTAGATGAATGTTTGAAACGAAAAAAAAATCACGTTTGCTTTTTTGTTTTTTTTTCTTCTTCATCGACCAAGAACAATGTTGGTTTTATATCAATCTGCCTTTTAATGTAATGCTTGGCTGGCATTGCTTGACACTAAGGTTTGATATAAAAAAAGATAAAATATTCAGAAAAAATCCAGGAAATCCATCAAAAAAGGGAGGATAAAAAAGGAAGATAATTGGAATTTGAAACGACGAAGAGAATGATGAATTGGATGAGGTTAGCAGAAGTAGATTAGGTAGACCAAGAGCAGCATCTAGTTCGGACAGATTCTAAATAAGGAGACGTAAAAGAGAATATTGAAATCAAAGGGAATGAATAGAAATACAATAAATTTTGTAATGAGTTTCATTTTCTTATCGGGTTCGAATGCTAGAATTTTTACACACTTTTTAAATAGAGAGAATGCCGTCTAATCGTACCCTTCAGGGATAAGCTTGTGGCACGGGGATAGAATGAGTTTTACGTCATAAGAGGACTACAATCCGATGTTTTTATATAATAACTAAGACTCAGGCTTATACATTCAAACCAACATTCCCCGAAGAACAGGGAAATGAAAAATGGGGACATATCTTTAGCAAAGGTTATAAAAGCTTAATCAAACAGTCTACTGAAAGATAAATTTGATAATTTCGATATTCAACCAATATTTAAATACTTTAGCCTATATAAAGTCTAAACCAAAAAAATTCTAACTCATAGTGTTACACTTGGTTGAAATGTTTGTTGAAATATTTCATCTAGACTAGACTTATTGTACGATCTTCTTTCATGCAATACAGTCTACTAAATCTAATAAGTGAATGGTGTTAAATTAGTAGCAAAGGTATTACCTAAACCGTTATCTGGGGTTTTATAGTACCTACCTTCTCTCAACCACTTTACACAATTTAGAGCAATTACGGAGTATTTCGGTCGACCTCGTCGATTAATTTACATTACCTATTGATGTTATATTCTCTAATTAAGCTCAATTAACATATGCCTGTGTACCTATTAAATATAGAGCAAATGTTAAAAATACGCTTAAACCTTAGTATATAAAACAGTAGTCAAACTACTAGTGTTGTGGGAACTTTTTTTTCACAAAACACAACAACCCTTGATATTTAACTTATCTAGCTAACTAAATGCCGTGGAAAAAAAATTAACGCGGATCCCAAAAGCACTATTTAAAATAATTTTTTCCGTATTCGTCGTGTTCTGAATTCGAATTACTCCAGATTTGTCGTAAAACGTTTAGTCGGTTAGAAGTTTTAACTTAGGTAGGTAATCAGGGAAAATGTGAGATCAACACATTACATATTTTGCTATTTCATGTTATAGTTTGAAAGTCAAAGTGCGAAGGCTCTTAAACGTGGGGTCCCTGGGCACGGCCCCGTCTAACCCTCCAGTATATAGCCACTTTATGGAGTCGGATCTATAGGAAGATTCTGGATTACGACAAATCTGGAACTTCGAATTCGGAACACGACAAATACTGAATAAACGATTTTAAATAGCTCGGTTGAGGCCCTAGATTATTTTTTGCCTTAGGGTCTTTAGTTACCTAGCTACGCCACTGGCCAGCGTTCAACTCCACGTAGCCCTAATCATGGTAAAGTCTTACAATAGGTACCCTTAGGACGATGTACCCGGAATAGGTCTTGTGCGCTCTACTGCGCATTTCACACCCTCACAAAAGCCGTTAAAGCAACCAACCAGTCCCAAAAAATTATCCACAAATTTGTAATTTAATAGATAAATACGCATAGTATTTATCATTTTAATATTGATTGACACCAAAATTAATTCGAGAGTAATTTTATAATTTTTACAATTACCTACTCTAATTTCAGAAGTAGGTATAATTTAAGTAAGTAAGCGAATTATAGATTGTGTAAGTAAGTAGACTTTACGTATGAAATTATTTTCTCTCATTCCTTAAAAGTATTCACATAATGTTTATAGACAGCAGTAAATGTAAAATGAAATCATATTAATAAAAATGAATTACACTTACCTCTTCTAACTTCGCATTTATTCTTTTGTAACTAGTTATCCAATAGACAATTCTTTTAATAAACTTTGAAATCTTGCATTTTATTCTGTTGCACATAACAATGACGCTAACCGTAACAATTACAATCATTATATAAGAGATATATTCCATTAGGACCGAAAAATAGGTGTTGACGCGATCACTACCAGTGTTCACTATAAAACTGAAGTGAAACTCATTGGCCTTTCTGAACTCGGGTTAGGACTGAATAACATAGTGAAAATTTACATATAAGATTGTTTAATTAAATGTTGTAATAGAAAGGTTTTAACAAATGTATCCCCAAAGTCAGACCTTAATTCAAACGTACTAAATTATTTTGCTATAATCCCGATGAAGCAATCAATAGTAGATTATAGCAAAATAATTTCATAATTACTTTTGTATGGTGTCCGCAAAATAACGCCTAATTTTATAAATTATTAGGGCTATAGCCCTAAATTATCTTAAATATGTAATATAATTATTGTGTTTTATTCATGTTTAATGTATATGTAGCATGACAAAATTGTGTTAATCTTCCATGTCAGGATGTTTTAATGTTTATCAACGAAAAAAAATCAGATTACAAAGTAAAGGTTTATATGAAATATAAATTTTTATATTAATATACCTATTAATATAAAAGGTTGTCTGGAATCTATCCGTAGTAGTGTGGTAAAAACAGCAATAGATTGTGTTGCGATTTTATTTTATATTATCTTTCCCTATTGCTATTTGCCAAAAGAGGATTATAATTTAATCATTAGGCACCTGTCATAGAAGTTTTTCATCATAATTACTTTGAGTGTAGATAGTATTCCGAATTTAGATTAGCATTTAATTTCATTTAAAATTAATGAAACCTTACTTTCTCGATTATTATGATTCCAAGTGATGATAGAGGGCGCTTTTTATAAACTGTATTGAAAAGTAAATTAACCAATTGTTTAAATTTCTACCTACTATTACTACCTCACGGCGAGTGGTATCCGGCTGAATATAATAGTACCACCCTCATTTCTTACCGAGGTGTCATAAAAGGCGACTAAGGTAAGTCGACCCGCCGTGTGGTATCCGTTTGAGTAAAATAGACCAACCTCATTTCTTACCGAGGTGTCGTAATAGACGACTAAGGTAAGTTGACCCACCGTGTGGTATACGGTTTAGTAGAATAGACCACCCTCTTTCTTACAGAGATGTCGTAAAATACGACAGAGGTAAGTTGACGTCAGGCAGGCGGTCGGTTGTAAAAACGTAGCCAAATCGTGCGACAGCATGTTTATAACATGTGCTGACTCCACTCAGAGTGGGATAAGGGCAGGAAGATGATGTTTAAATTACTACCTCAGAAAATTCACTTGATAGTAAAGTCTAGGACGGCTTTTAACGTGGGAATGATGAGCGACTCGCTGAACAGCACCTTTCGTTCGCTACTTAATGCACATGCTGTAATTTATTAAAATATATAGGTACAAAATGACTCACGTAAAACTTTTTATTACAAAATGGTTGTCATGCATACCTCTGCGTATTTTTCATTATAGATTTTCATCGGTTCATTTATAAGAAAAGGTTATGGTATTCATAATTTTGTGTATATATATGTAATCAATATATCTTGTGTATTATAACAATATATAAATATATATATATTGATGTTTTGGATGTAAAAAAAGTGATTTTTGTAACTGAATAGCGTTGTTTAAAGTTCTAATATTAAGTTCTTGTAACACATAGGTACCACGCACGCAATATTATTTGTTTGAAAAAAATAGTTTCACAATGTTATTCACGTATGTTGTTTAGATGGCGGTGTGAAAAAGAGATGGAAATATATAATTCAAAATATACATACCTTATATGAAATGAGAAGTGTTTATTTATTTGGAAGTTGAAAATAAAATAAAACTACTTATCATTTAGATATAATTATATTTTCGAATCTAAAATGTACAAAAAAATACAACTTAAAAGTAATGTACTCTTAACGCCTGCTTTTGTCGATGGATAAGCTATTACGATCCGAATGCCTTCTAGGCATCAATAATGTCAGGTTCATTAATTGACAATGACAATGGTAAAAAATCGGGAGCAAGCTATTAGGAACAAAAAACAGTAAGCTACCCATAATATTTATCAGTTTACAGCTTAAATTTATACTCTGCTTTGAATTATTCGAACAATACACCTCAAATAATAAATTCGTTTTTACTAATATCAGGGCGGTTATGTAAAAAGGCTTTGACGAGACATCGGTGTATTCATGCAACTAGCTTCAGTTGCATGTCTACTATAAGGTAAACATAACGACTTATATCAATTTTATCATTTAATCAACCATATTTTATAACAACTTTGGTTGTGTATTCTAGTCGTAAAAATATATGTTTAGCTATTTACAATATATAAACATACATACATACAATGCTTAGAAATGCACAGCAACAGAAGAGCTCTTAACTAACATTTGAAGAACTTATTAACACAGACTTAACGCTCGTCCGGCCATCCGCAAAAAAGATTACGGCTTACGATAAGACTAGTTAGTTCTATTCAACATTAAACGAAGTTTGAGTCTAGTCAAGACTGGGGTATCATAATATACTTAGTTCTTAAAGCTGAATAACATTACCCGCCCGTACCGCTGTGTCAAACACATTTGCTTTTATAATATTACAATAATAGAAATAAACATACAAATAATCCGATAATCCTTTTTGCCGTTGGCCAAACTTTTAATCGTTTAGAAAAACATAATTAGAATCAATAATGCCATCTAAACTGTTTTTATATCTAAAAAATATACACAATACCCCTGTTCGCAGACGACAGGCCAAGACAAGAGGTACGATTTTATACAAAAAATAAAATCAGTTTTGTACGGGACTATAATTACCTCGTTGTGTTAGCGACTGTCATCTTACTATAAATATATTTATCACACGTATACACTCTACAGAGGAATCACATAAAATTATTTCAGCATATTAATTATACGATAAACCTACAGAATTTTTTTATATAAAGGAAGCTATTAAACGGTTGTACTAATTATGTTTTCCCTTTGAAACAAAGATTCCCGTACACATCAATGTTTCGTCGATTAATTATTTCATATTTTCATACTTAAAGTCCCCATTCACAGAGTAAGAAGTTAGTATTAAACAAAACTAGACATATCACTTTCTTAAAACAGTCCAACTAGTAAATCTGCCAAAGTATTGGATGGAAACATTGGACCCTATTTATTTTCTCACATAATATGTTTACTCTGTGATGCGGACCTGAAACTTTTTATTGCAAAAATAATGATAACTCCGATCATCTTACATAAAATTTCGAATTACACATAACATTTTCAATTATCTGGCCAATTATCAATTATAATTGTATCAAGTTCTTACATATGATTTACTTGATATAATAAGTCTAATAGTTCTGAAATTATCATAAATCTTACAATAATATATCCGAATAGCAGCCTAATATAAAATATTTAAAAACAGTACAGTGACAAAAGAAATCAGGGTCGATATTTTAAAGATTTTTCTTTAAGCTTTTTAGTTTTAATATCAAATATTAAGACCTTAATGTTACAAACATTAAAATGAGGTATAAATCCATTACACCGACACTTTTAATCTAAGTTATATTACTAATGACGACATGACAATGCGTCGTAATAATATTTTATTTGATAAGCCCAATTTAACGATTTAATGTAGATTTATCAAAATATGCAACTATATATTTTATTAGGAATATCTTCGTTGATTTATCTTCTTTACCAATCATTATATTAAGTTATTGAGTGTTACGACAGACTTAGAAGGGGCAGTAGGAGAAGAATCGAGTAAGTAAATTGACATATGAGTCTTAATTAATGTGACAAATCAATTATTTTCAGGAAACTTCCAACATTGTTATAAAAAGGACAATAATTCCAATTAGTGTTCTTTGGAAGACTAATATACACCAACAAATCTTTGGATTATTTTCCATGTGTCTTATTTCCACACTATTAATAACAATTTAGTCTATGAATTACATAAATTGGTTCCCCAAAATCTATATTATTAGTGCATTTATATTAAACTTTTATTTAAGGTTTCCTTGTACTCTAAGAATGTTTTGGATCAAAGGGTGTCTCACTATGAAGATAGCGAGGAATAACTACAACATAAATAATACATCCCCATTATGAAAGTTATGAATCTTTTACAACTATTTATTAATCGAATGTTATTTCTATTACATATAATTACATACTCTCTTTATAAAGATGGTATTGAAAAATATCTTCTATCTTTAATATCAGGCACACGCATGCGTCAAGATGTCGCATTATACAGTCATTACGGAAAACCAATTTTTTTTTATTAACCCGTGCAATGGACGTGTTGTCGAAAAAAGAGTCTTTTAATATTTGTACACTGTGTAAAACTGTAAAAAATATAGCCTTTTTCGGGTACATTTCGTCCGTATCGAGACGTCAAAAACTATGTGACGGCATTAAATGCTCTTCAATCTAACAATCCAATAAATATGTTTCCAATATTTTCAATATGTTACATAAACATCACTAATTCTCATCTATGTGTTTTACGTTGTCGTGTACCTAACAAGGCCATCAGTTGTACTTTATGGAATCAGTATTCGCTAGTCGGACACTCGGCACCTCTTGTCTCCTCGTAACCAACTAAATGGAATGAAGTGTTATATTGCTACATTTGTCGGATACTGTAAAGCTTCATCTCACTATTATTAATGTTAAAACGATGGTTGCATTTCGATTTTCTGAGTAGTCTAACATCAGTTATGTATTTTTAGGGTATAAAAATATTAATACAACTAATTATTTAACAGTTTCTTTTCCATTATTTATAATTTAACAGATAAACCTACATATTATTTGTACGTTGTTTGGGTAGGTTATTATAACATCACAATACGTATATACATGCTATATCTACCGTTGGTATATCATTGCCACGCAGAACGTTATTTCTAAACTTGATCAGTTTATAACTTGAGAACATCTGCTTCGCCCAAGGTATTTCGCCAAAATGGCATGAAATATTTTTTATATTTTGAAATCAATGTAAAAGAAGGAAATATTTGAGAGCCGATATGAAGCTTTTAAGCGTTAAGCTTAAAGGAAACAATCAATTTTAGTTAAGTACCGAACACCAAACTTAAGTAATAGCCTTTTGTCAAGTACGTTAAAAAACACAAAAGATTAATTCACTGGTCAAAGGTGGAAGTTTGCCAAAGCCAAACTTAGCTTGTAATATGGATATTACTCCTTCGAGTAAGTAATAATACGTGGCAGAAAAAATTTAAGCGCTTCAAATATACACCGTAGTATCATTGTTTCTTTTCGGATGCATAGATTAAAAAACAACCAACCAACCAACATGTACTTAAAGTATCATCAAGGTCGCAAAACCAAATATTCTGTAGCTTGTGTATTATCTAAGCACAAAAGCAAGCTAAAAATTTAATTAAGGTTAAAAAATGTAAGTTATCAAGTAGCTAATCTGAAAGCGGTTCATAAAAGACGTAATCTACATTGTATAAATTGAAACGAATGAAGTTTGTAAAATACATCGCTTAAGCTATCGGTTGGTGTGATAGCTTACTTCAACTAATATTTGAGTTAAACATAAGCACATTTTATCTGTACCAAACGCATTTATTTTACTGTTATTTTATTTATTTGATTAATGCTTAACAGCGCTGTAAATCACGTTTATACTCCTTTACTGTGATTTTTATCACATACTCTATTATGAATAAAATTTTTGGTACACAGATTTCGTTACTGCTCAATGTTATTATAAATACTCAACAGGGTTTCGGTAACATTTTATGATTTGTGGTCCCGAACGCAACAGGTCTGAGCTATCACCTACATATTATATAAGATTTTTGTATGTAACCAGATCACACGTCGTACTTACACATACTATATTTAATCAAATACTTACTATATTTTAATTTACATATAGAATTTACCGTATTGTGCGATTTAAGGCCTCTTTCGCAATCGTAATAAATTTTGTCACCGACCAACTATAAACGATCTAACTATCCTCTATTAGCCGATAATCAAAATTTATTTGCAATATGTGAAAGAGGTTCTTAAAACTATTAAATTGTCAAAGCTTTCGTAACAGACTAACTTTGGCAAAGAATTTGCCGTCTTAGTAAATGATGTTACACAAAATCTTTGCAGTTACAAGCCGAAATGAATTTACCATCAATTTAGTGTGCTAAGTTTTATAAAACTACAATTTAATAAAACGACGTATAACATTGAAGGTTATCAAATATTTTCATAAAAACGCCGAGGATCGAGACCATAGACTTATTTCATATGCATAGCCTAAAATTTATAAACTTTTATATTATTACTACACTAACGCATACATACCGCTGCGAAATAAATGGCATAATTAAATAATGAGTAATTATATGTTGTTCAAAAAGTCGAATGAATATGTTTTCGATCGCATTCATGTATGATACAGTGTATACCAGTGCAGAATGTATCAAATCATAGTTTCGATATTGTGCGAGAGCATATCGATGACGTAATTAATGCAAACAGACATATCTTCTTACAA
Organism: Morpho achilles; assembly: GCA_947086495.1. Lineage (NCBI taxonomy): Eukaryota > Metazoa > Arthropoda > Insecta > Lepidoptera > Nymphalidae > Morpho > Morpho achilles. The sequence goes on along the minus strand of CAMTZB010000007.1, from coordinate 10,438,721 downwards.
ATTTATGTTATTGTAAATCCAAGAGAACAGTAAAGTTTCGCATTTGTTTAAATTTCCATAGACAATCGCACAAACGTTATTCATGATTACTTTTTTAATGTCTAAATTTTTTTTTCATTTTTATCTTTAATGAAATACGTAGATATAAGGTGTACTTAAAATCTGATATTGGTACGTCTTAGTTTAGGCTTAATACATCGATCTAGCTTTTCACTATAGTAAAAAAATATTAATTAAGCTATTTATTCTTAAGCTTTCACATTCTACTCGTCTCAACAAGAAACAACAATTTTCTTCTTAGTACATACTTACTGTATAGTTTGTTATATCAGTAAAAATTGTAAAAGATAGGCTTCGCCTGGACTAAATCTCTCAGCGTCCGATAACATTGTAGCATTTATTAATTCAAGACCAAACCTAAAGGTGATTCAGATAACCTTACTTCAATTAGCATACCACAACATTCCAGACACTAAATCTTGTTAGACCGAACGCGCCCTTAATAATTTTAAAAATCGAAACGTATCTCAAGAAAATTTACTACTTCGTTCAATCAAACCCTTCAACAATTAAACATAATAATCGTTGTATTTTTTGTCATATTCATTTCATAAAATCATATCTAAAAAAAATTGTAAGTCGCACCTTATCGATATAATCTTTCGTTTCGTAAATTTCCTTATTCACATCAATTGAGCATACATAAAATTGCAACATCTATAAACAACGATTTACGCCTATGGCCGTGCGCGTCTCAGAAACTATATAGGTAATAATAAAAGATAAAATATAATACAACATAAAATTTAAATTAAATTATTAATGTTTAAATAATATCACAATGATAATAATTAATTAGTAACAGAATATAGTAACGTATATTCCCACTATTGTGCTTTTTGGCCAGAAATCGCAAGTATATTTAAACCGAAAACATTATTAAATCTACAGTAAAAGATACTTCGACCGGGCCGTGGTTTGAAACGTTCGTAAAACTAAAGAAATTTGTTAAAGGTATAAATAAAAATTTGTTTCTTATCAATTACCGACACGCGAAACCTATTAAGGAGTTTTATTTCGTATATTCATGAAAAATTAGTAGATACAGTTCTTTGTTCAGTATTAATTATATTACAGCTCAATTTTTTTTTATTTGATACAATATCAGTAAACTGAAATTGAACCATATATTCTATATTTTATTAAGGAATTAACAACATGAATTTTCGAAAAAAATATTTTGTATTGACCTTAATTTTTCGGTTATATTGAATTTAATATTTGAATCGTTTTTAATGCTATGGATATATTCTATACTCTACTGAGGTTTAATTTTCGGCGTTCTACAGCAAATATAAAAATATACAAATTCCAATTTTTGTTAAAAATATTTAGTAATTTTTTCTTTTGGACTACCAACTTTTACAACTTTGAATAGAGGTACGTACAATTATTACCGCGACAATGGAGGTTGTAATGCGATAACAACGTGTGATCAAAATGGCAACGTTTTATCTGTAAGCATATACACGGCTTTAATAACAATAAATATATAATAATATTTGTGATATTTATTTCAGATGTATTAATTCATCTCAGTATTATTATTATGTATCATAAATTCGGTCAAGGAAAACTGCTTTTCAGAACGACCCTGAAAAGAATTCCTGCGCTAAGTTTTGTTAAAAACAAATCATATTTGGATTCCATTACCAGGGCCCAGGATAAATGTAAATGTTTTGAACTGTTTTGAATCAAAGGCATCACAAGTTTTGAAATGTTCAACAGAATAAAATAAGGCGATTAAAATAGAGATAAAAAATAGTGTAAACTAAAGTATAGTTAAAAAAAACTTTAATAAAATCAGTAAATGATTTTAAATATTACAAGAAAAATTATACCATAGAAACACAATGATAGTTTAACAAAATATTTACACTACAGCAATTACTATAATTTAATAACACTTTATTTACATATTCGTCACTGACACTATACTCATCAAGAACTCCCGACGGATTATCAAAAAAAAAATTTACATCATCTTTTTATTAACTTTTAAGTTAAACTAATAGTTAAGAATGAGATACTAACAAAAATCTTGTAAACTAAACGTTGCGGCGAGTATAGCGTCGTGTTAAAAGATCATTCACACGCCCCATCGAATACTAGAGTACAACTTAAATTTGTCATAACAGGTAACATCTGACTTTCACACTATAATACAAAACGTTCACAACGCCAAAAAAATGTTTATTTCTATACAATATTGCACACAGTATGTCTCTCTATTGTATATAACGTATGTAAACTAGGCGTATGCGCCAAACATATAGCGAATCACATATTATTTTATTTCCTCACAGGAAGCTACCGTCGTACTCTGCGCTATTATAAACTATACATAGATACAGATATCTACGACTCGTACGATAAACACGAGTTCTCAAAGAACCCAGAGGATAACACACGATCGACCTTCGATCCACCACTACACGAAAATATCACTAGCACTACTAGACTATTCGTACTACTAACCACATAGAAACGCTCCATAATATGCGCATCAAGTCTTGTCACGTAAAAAGACCACGGAGACCGGCTACGCAGTGGGCAATAAATCGTTCGTAAGTCGACCTTTGCTTGCTATGTCCACGTTTCATTCGTTCTTAAAGACACAAAAAGGAACTTATTTTTATTTAAATATACTAAAATGCGAAAAAAAAGTGATATATAATGGTATAAATTTACAATTCTGAAACACCTTATTAATATATGAACTGAAATTAAACACGATAAATTAAATTTTGAAGAATCGAATATAAACAAAAAAAAATTACATATATAGGCATATTTTATATACTGAAGTAAACATACTATCTAAATACAAACTATTACGAAGTCAATATTTGAATATTGTACGTCATTGCAAAATATAAAAGATAAAACAACAGGCAAGTACTTTGGTATGCAAACGTATGGATGCATAACTCTCCACTGTCATTTCGAGTTCTTTTTACGTGACGCAAACTTTACTGCGTCGTTTGAAGCGAGGGTGACTTTACAGTCGCAGAGGTAGCGCTCGCGAGCCCGAACTCAGCGAGGCTTCGGGCGGGATAAATGCAATATGGGACCCGGGCCGCGGTCACTGCGACAGCAGCTTCTGGAGTAGGGAGGCCTTAGCGGGCGCACCTGCAGCCCCCGCCGCCCCCGCGGCCCCTGCAGTCCCCGCCTCATCACCGCCCGCCGCCCCCGCTCCCGACCCCGCCGCCACCGAGCCCGCCTCCGTAGTATTCTGCCAATACCAAACATACTTAATGCAATAGTCCTTTAAAGAGTATATGAGAAGGATGAATAATTATTACATAGAAATAGAAAATTTATACTGAATGTAGGATTCAACTAGACAAAGGCTATTTGTCAAGCTCCTAGGTCTTTCCAAATTTAACCATGAATAATTAAAAATTATGTTACTTAATAATTTCCAAAAATATGTATCTTGATTTCCGTTATACATCTCATACTCTTCTTTAACTTTATAAATAATAAAATCTCGCCAATTGGCGATAATATTTTTGGGTGAACAAAAGATAGAAACAGTAACCTGTAATCTCTTTAGCAGAAAAATAATCACTAAATGTTGGCAATTAAGTTCAGTACAATGACTAACCAAACTACATATTAAAAGGTGTTTTTTTTTTAAATAAACGCAACCTTAAGTTATTATTATATTTACCTTATAAGAATAAGCTATAAAATACAATACCTACAACTGGCCATCTTAAATTGTAGGTGATTTGAAAGTATGTATTTCATATATAGAGTGAGGATCGATCAAAAGTGTTCATTTTATATTTAATTAAAATTTTAGGTGCTTCATTTTAAAATCTCACAGATCAACTCAATCAAAGTAAGTATAATATGTACGTTTTTTTACAAAAAATTGTACAAAATAGAAAAAAATATATATACGTGATGGTATATATTGGGAACTCAAAACAAAGTAACATTAAAACTAGGAGGTATCAATTGTTTCATAGTAGATAATATACTACAGAATAATACAGAAGCGAAACATTTAGACATTATTACCTCTATTTTCTTATTACTTATTCTATTATCTTTTTATGTTATAACAGAAAGAAAGATTGGCATTAAGTTGTCGATAATATTTACGAATTGCTGCAAAATCCAAATTTCGTATATTTTTAGATTTTTTTATTATTATTTGTGATCAAAATTTTGATCACACCTCACTTTAGCTGGAAGAAAAAGATTTATCATGCATTCATTATAATGATGTAGTACGGCACTTGTAAAACGAAATAATTCGTATGCTATAACAACATCTTACAAGCAAAACAATAAGCAATCTAATTGCAAAATTATAAAACATTTCATACACATTTGAAATCAAAACCTTCACCAAAAATTTAACCGCTTGCGCATGCGAATTACCCCATTTTTTTTTGTAAAAAGCTTTTTTTGAAATATCACAGGAACGAGAAACCTAAAAGCGATGATTAATTTATGTATTTATCTTATCTAGAGAGATAGACTTAAATGCAAATTATGTATTTTAAATAATATATTCTACGAAATATTATTAGACATCACATCACATAAGCTTTATTGAATATAATTTCAGGAATGTACCAACTACCAACGTTTTATACAATTCGGATATATATAAAGGCACGTCTACATCGACAACCTGAAGATATTTATACAGCATTCATTCGAAATTCTAAGCGAGCGATGATGGACAAATATCAGAGTCATCGACTACATTATGTATTTGGCACATTTCTTTCAATCAGCCTCTAATTAATTAGAATGATCGACTCGACAACACACGCAGCAGAGCAGACTCAATACGTAATAATCATAGAGATGTAGTTCTACGAATAATAATGAAAACCGATACAGAAGTAGTGTAAAAGTGACTAGATGGTTTGGTTTCACTGGTCGCGTGCCAGGCTTACCGGCGTGCTCTGTTGCGACTCCCACGTGTTTGCCGTCGCCGAAGTTCCTCGGCCCCCAACCACACCGCCGCCACCTACGTACGTACACACGGATACATTGCCAGTGATCAATATTCAGACTGACAATGTCTTATCTTTTTCCCTTTTATTTATAATGTTTAATCTCCACTATCCAGTTTTGTACAATTTATGAGGCGGTTAAATAAATCCTAAAAGGAATAAAACTTTTGTCAAAGCCGAATTGATCTTTATACCGTCGCATTGTCGTCATTAATACTGAGCCAATGATAAACATTCTTATATTAGAACACACTATCTATTTTATATTAACAACATTAATACCATACGTCTATCAGAAAAGCTAACACGGATTAGCTTAAAATATTAAAAGAACAATTAAAACAATTTGATGGATTTAGAAGTTTGAAAAGCTTGGAATTGATAACTTACATATATAATACAATAAAATCTTTAAGTTTTTATTTGTATAAAATAATATTTACATGTTTAAAAAGTTTGTTGTCATTATTTAATATTTATTTTGTTTTTCTGATACAGAAAAAATATTATACGAAATATTCAATCAAAAGCGCCATTTACGTACCATAGACGTAAAAGGTGATACAAAATCTCTAAATAGTTTACATAATACATTTTTGTAAATCTGTCAACATAGCGTGTGTTACACATTCATCGTTGTTTTGACGTATTTAAATTTCTATTTCATATGACCGCTTAAATTTATTTTATAGGCCTATTATATTTCTATAGTAAAATTATTTCTCATGGTGAAACATATTGCTTTATTTGATAAAATTCTACTCTTATTGTAAACTAAGTTGAAATCACATATTTAAATAATCCAATGCTAAGTAATAAAAACAAATTCTTTTAGTCAAGTGCAGTTATCGTCAATCATCGACTATTCCAATTAAACTGGCTAACTATTTTCGATAGAAGTCATAGAATGTTCATTATAAATATAACTATAATTAAGCAGCATCTGTTGATAATAAAATCTTCTTCAACCAATAGACCAATGGTCGTCTAATGGTATTATAGTATAGTATAAATCTTTTGAAGATTTCTATGCTATACAATCAGGCGGCTCATGAATCCAGTAGCTTCCTGCACAGTTTGAGGTGGTCTGTCTACCTAATACGGAGTGTCCCACCAACACTGCGCTACCTCACATAAGATTACCAATTTCACACCTTAAAGCCTCAACCCCCACCAATTCTTCACACTATGTGCCCACGCATATTGCCACTTCAGTTTAGCAACAATATGATCTACGCCGACAATTCTAGTTGTTCTGTGGTCCGTCTTAATTCAAATTTGTTCCCACTGAGACTGTCCAAACACATCTCGCTCCAACGTCTGCTAATTATCTCATCTGTCATCACTGGCAACACGAGCACTGTTCCTTACTGTACTTTGTATTGTTTTACCTTACTTGACGATAATATCTCAATTGTTTAAAGGTGTCCAAACTTCCCATCCCAGTTGGATTTCATTTTTGGCCTCTTTCACAAGATGTTTCAGATATATTAATAATCTATACTTTCCAGTGCAGCGTTTTCAACGATGATCGGGTAGAGGGGAGGACCCGTGAGTTAGATATGATTTTCAACTCACTTAAGTTTAGTTTTAATCCTACCTCTTCCTCTCTTTGTGTCCTTCATATATACTTCTAGAATATTATTAATCTACACATAAAATCAGACACTGTTCAATAATGGCCATACGGCTCACGATTTATTGCGTGCTTTTCCAATCGATGCCTATATCGATCGATCAAAGGCCTTTCTGCTTTCTAGCCACGTTTAGTATATCAAGTTGCGATAAGATGTTGTTAGTCTCACAAGAGAGATTTCCGCACAAGTTCTCTTTATCAGATTCAGAAGAGTCATCAATGTTTGCATAATTTTAAAGACTTATAATAACTCACAATATAATTGTGTAAAAGTTGGTCATTTGATAAAATGACCAACCATTTTGAGTTCAAATTTAAAAGTTAGCAAAGTTGTTATTCAAATAATTAGTATCGGAATAAAAATGTACCGTGTCTCCCGAGCCGTCAAATAGTCATGCTAAATATAAACCGATGTTATACATAAATATATGGGACACTTATACGTACTTGTATTGTATTTAGTTTTATTGAATTAAATATGTTCACACTAGATCAATACATTAGAGCACTCTCAACTATGTTATATTTTTCCTTATTCCGCAAGGAATATAACAATTTTTCCTATAATTTAAATGGGATAAAAATTTCAATAATACTTAAGTTCATAAATATTGGTCCAACACTTTTCGCGTACTCACAGCATATCAAACAGACAGAAGTGAAACAAAGTATTTTAGGTTTTAATTATCCTACATAAAGCACAGCATATATACTTATTATATAGGTACCTTTAACTTACAGAGTGGATATTGTCTACAGAAGTGTAATAGTTGTAAAAACTGATGATTAATCTTAAAAAAAATAAACAGTTAACTTCAATGTATTGCTCGATACATGTTCATTCCAATTATAATCAGCAAATATATTTGCAATTTTTGTGTAATAATATATCAACTATCTAATTAGTACTCGTATAACAGAATCATACCAGCGTATACGTCACCTCAACTTTTTTTAAATTATCTCTATACTGTTAGTAGCTTTGAATATCATCAAACTGTTTTAAAGTAAGAAATTTAAAAAAACATACACGCAAACGCACATTTTAAGAAAACTAAATTTTCAGCATGAAAACCTTACACGTTGTCACCACGGTATCACATTATCAAACCCAATTGAAGGCAAGATAATAACAGAAGTTTATGCATCATTTATAAACCATAATGTATAATTTTTGATCATGTAATTGTTATTAGATTAGAACGATTATCTTCAGTTCTTTTGAAGTTAAACACAAATGAAATAAATCTTATTCTCGGTCACAGTTATTTTTTTTTACCTAAATCGATACAAGTAAATCGTAATATTCTCAAAAATATTAGAATAAAAATTAAGAACATTATTTGCAAACTATTAACATCTTCGACGACTAAGAGAATGTCTACGGAAAGCAGAAATTTATGTAAAAAATAATTATGACGTTAGGTCGGCTATTCACGCCGTGTGGTATCCGGCTGAATAGAATAGTACCCTACCCTCATTTCTTACCGAGGCGTCGTAAAAGGCGACTAAGGTAAGTCAATCCGGCGTGTGGTATCCGGTTTAGTAGAATAGACCACCCGCTTTCTTACCGAGGTGTCTTAAAATACGACAGAGTTAAGTTGACGTTAGGCAGGCGGCCGGTCGTAAAAAACGCAGCCAAATCATGTGACAGCATGTTTATAACATGTTGTGCCGACTCCACTTAGAGAGGGATAAGGGCAGGAAGATGATGTTAGGTTGGCTATTCCTAGCAGCTAATACTAGAAGTACGCATATGTGATAATGTATTTCCTTTTCAAAAACCTAGCTAAGGATAAAATTTGAAACGATATCTTAATTATATATATTGATCTTTATTTGTTTGGGACACGAGAATCACACATTTGCGCAAATATATTGAAACAATAGATTACAAGACATAAAATACCAACTTATTATTAAGCATCAAATACCAACCCATTATTAAAACGAGTTTCCTTGTATGTCTTGGTTGACAGACTGAAGAAAATCTCTTAACACTTCTTTAAAATTGCATAAGAGACAAATATGTTATCTCAGCGCCTAGAATATTCCAAGATTTACTAAATATGCAACGAAAGCAAACGCAAGACGCTGATGAGAAATCGCTATAAATATACAGTCCACTTTATACTGTATATAATGCCGTCTGGTTTCCGGCTAAGTAAAATAGACCACCACATTTCTTACCGAGGTGTCGTTAAAAGCGACTTAGGTGAGTTGGCGGCCGCTCGTAAAATAACCAGTCAAAGCATGAAACAACATTTTCAGACATGTTGTGCCTACTAAGATTGGGATAAGGGCATGAGAATGACATTTTCTGTTTAAAATCCTAATGTTTATTTTTTTGACTTTATGGTTATATTTACCTTATTATTTATCAAGTAACTGTTGTTATTATTAACGTAATATAATACAACTAATTATAAGCTACTATTTAAATTACATGGTCACTTTAACCGTTTATTACGTTATGTAGGTAAATACGCACTGCGGGCGTCACATATCCCTAGCAGAAAAGTGAGAATTATATTATCAACTATTTTCTTGACTACAAATAGACTTCAAGATTCTACCTTTTTAAATTTCTTAATCTACATTATTTATAATATAAAAAACCTTAACAAAATAACCTAAATATACCTGAAACTATCAATATACCTCATCAAATATTTGCTTATAGGTGTTTAAGTACTTAATAATACATATATATTTAATCTATATACTAACCGGGTGCGGACATGTCAAAGTTGAGCAGCGGATCGAGTTCGGGTGCGTGCAGTGAGTGCATGTCAGGGCGAGCGGAACGCGCACCCACCACAGCGCGGAGCTCGTTGCGCACGTACTCCGAAGTACCACCACTAGCAGCGCTCGTCGTGGCCCCACCACCAACTCCACTCACACTACCAACTCCACCAACACCGCCACCTGTGTATAAAATATTCCAAATCATCAACTTTACTTTATCCGAAATTTTCAACAAGTATCATCTCATTTGAATTTGAATAGACGTATAAATTATGGCCATTCTCAATGCAAAGCTATTTTTCCCTAAGTTTGTTAGACTTCATATTTTTATATTTTTTATATTTTTTCTATTTTTTTCTTCTAATTTTAGTTATAATAGTTATTGTACGTTTGTTACCTTACCTACCCCTAGGAAATATAACCATGTTACTTTAGTTACACATGTAATTCTGTTGGTAGTTCTATGGAATAAATAAATAAATAAATTTCAACTATCAGACAAAGAAACTTAACAAATTATACACTCAAACCTTTATCATGACTCACTTTATCTATTGAGTTTTGAGTTTATCACAAACAGACAAGACAGACGTGACGACTTTGTTTCATAATATTTTATGTTTATTTTTATTGATATGTATTTATTAACTTTAATAGTTGAAACAATGTTTAAAATTCGCTGTTTAAAAATTTGCGCCATCCTAGCTTTGATTACTTAATACTGACAACTTTGAAGATGAACACAAATAATATTTTCTGGTATACAGTGAAGCATAAACAGGGTGAAATAGAAAACTTTACTCGACTGCACCTGCTTTTGTTAAGAAAATACAAATAAAAACAAATGAACACAACAATTAGCGCCAGACTGATCCAAATATTAAAGGTATAATGATCTAATATTGATCAAATCATCCAATTAATAAAGTATTAATACAGAAGCAGAAGAAGTTTCGGCGGAAAATTATTCGATATCATCATGCAAGACTGCTGGAAGATTTTATTGAAGCATTCTACGATTTACCTTTAGGCCGCGAGAGCGTCGGACGATGTGGCGGAGCTAAGAGTCAGCGTCAACAATTCGTAAGATAAACAATATCAGCTAGTTAGTTCATCAATATTAAAAAATAAATCACACACTTTGAATCAGTAGATCATCTCTACGCCCTAAAGATTCACCTTAAGGATTAAACGGTTATTAACAAACTTGAAAATACTCCTACTCGTGCGAAGTTATTAATGTTACGAGTCTCAGTGTGCCTTGTCTATAAAAGATCGGTTTAGATCTTTTAATGACAAGCAGTTAGATAACAGAGATGGCGTTATTATGTTAAGATAAATAAATAATTGGCTAGATTAATTAAATGTAGAGATTAGTATTATTAATAAGGCTGCATCACTACCAAAAATCTCTATAAATTAAAAACATATTTTTATATATTGTAGCCGCCTCATGGGAATGGGAAAAATGTACAGCAAAACATTGTGATATAAAAATGAATTGACTACCCAAGAATTTTATGTCCTAGAACTTACAGAAGCTGAATTTGTTTATTATATTATGACGCAAAAATATAACAGTAAATAAAGTTGGTTACTTTTGATTGGTTGTAACTGTTAACTTAACAAATGTTAGGGTACCAATGACTCCGCACGCACACTGTCGGTAATAAGCCGTTGTTGTAGGCACTTACATGAAAGCTGTAGATCGTGCGGCGAGGGATGCGGGGTATGCGGGGGATGCGGGGTGTGCGGCGGATGCGGCGGGTGCGGCGCGTGTGGTGCGTGCGCGGGGAGAGGCACGCGGCGCGCGAACTCGCCGCAATACGCACCCGCGCCCGCTTCGCCCTCATCATAGTAGCCGCCCACTGCCACACACGCCTCATATAGTACCGGTCGTTAGACCCGGCATTGAGACCTACCTACTGGGTGCCAATTTTAGGCAGTGGCTGATTCAAACCGTCAGAGTGTTCGTCGTTTAGCTTCGACTTGGCGACAGGACTGCCCTTAGTTATATTATTCGGCATTCCACTGCTACCGTACCATGCTAATTCTCGATAAGCTCGACTACCTAGTTCGCTATGTCTACTCATCGCGATCAAGTCGAAAACTGGACAGTAAAGCCAATGATTTACTCATGCAATTAGTTTTTTCTTAGAAAAATATAAGAGCATTTAAAACTTTACCTACAATAAAATATTCTTATTTTTAATATATCTAAAGGGCATGCTGAAAGAATTTTTATAACCTAAGGATATCATGCTATAAATTAAAATAATTTGAAGAATATAGACACTATCTATCTACCTGAAAAATTAATATATAATATACATAAGCAGACCATAAAAACCTTGGATCAGACTGAAACTGCTTTTAAATCTCGTCGATTACATACCTTCATCATGTCTACATTATTATGTGGTAGATTAAAAAAGATAAAGTAATTTTAAACATTCATTATTCATACAACAAATTTGTATTATTTACATTTACTAAAATAACAATGTGTATATAATAATTAAAACACTTAAATAATAGTGCTTAATTCACTTTAATTCATTCAGATTGTTGGAAACGCAAATAATTTAATCAAATGTTCATTGTAGGTAATTGTGTTTTATGGAATAGAGAAATCAAAATTATTCATGCATCTCTATCTATCAAACACATACAGTAAGGGACAAAGTGCTGCAGGACTATCTGTGGGATAATGTCAACATTGCAATAATCAATCCTCCTGACAATATTTTTTGTTCATACTCGCTAAGTTCTAACCTAATTTTTTGTTGTTGTTTCCATTAGTTTTAAATTGCTTATATACTTGTGTGCCATTTAGCAAGCCTAATATAGTGGTGTGTTGTATGTAATGTGTAGAGCGAGAACCGATTTGGTACATACCGTGATGCGGTCGCGGTGCGCGATGATAGGGTTGTGGTGCCACGGGAGTATGTAAGGCTGCCGCATATGCACCGGCGTTACCTGTTCCTCCACTCTGTGTAATGGAAACCGTATGTTATGTACTTAAGTATATCGATTACTAGCAATATGCGCCAGAGAGTGCTAGAGTTATACATATTATTAGGCGTAACTAATAATATGTTCTCTAAGGCTACTTTTGGGGGCTAATCTTGTCAATGTGTGGTATATATAGGTGGCTGTACATATTGACAACACAATGAGGTCTAAAACAGCTAAATGCTATATAATGCTATATAAGTATGTCATGTTAATAAAGAGCAGCAAATTTGACAATTCAAATTCAAATAATTCTTTATTTAAATTGGCTTTTACAAGCACTTTGGAGTCGTCAAATTGCCATGAAGCTATGACTGGTTCGGAAAGGTGCTCATACAGAGAAGAACCAACAAGAAACTCAGCGGTCACTCTTTTCAAAATTAAGTATTACAATGATTTAATTAATTAAGAACAAATTTAAAAAATTACAACAATGTAGTGCGGAGCTGGTAGCAATTTAAATCCAAGCTTTTTTATCATCAATGTAATAGGATAAACACAGAAAACTTAAACCAAATTTTTTTAATGCATCATTTATACAAATTGTCTTTAAGTAATCCTTAGAACAAACATGTGCAGATGTCGTAAAATAGGCATCGCATACTTTAAATAATAATTTAAAGTATGCGATATGAAATTATTATTCATGAATATTTCATTTAAAAAACTAAGTTAATTAATATCATAATGAACTTAATAATAATAAAAATATCCTTATATAAATTTACTAAAAGTGTAATAAATTATGTTTTATTTCATACTCTTCATATTTCATATTGTCGATCTGAACTTCATATTCAGAAATCGTCGATCTGAACACAAAACGAGTTTCGTTAACTCGAATAAGGCCGTTCGAGCAAGAATAAAACACAGAACTTGTAAAACTTCACTTTACTATACAATACGCTAAATAAAATCAATACTTACACAAAGTTGCCGACTAAGCATCATATTTTGTTGAGGTGATTGAATTTTATTTGTACCGTAATTTGAACCCATTTGATCTGTAGGGAAAGAAATCATTTAGTTTAATTTAAATGATTTGATTATAATTTTAATTGTAACTATTTCAAAATTTATGAAAACCAAATAAATAAAAAGAATAAATTTATTAGGTCACGCTATTATAGAAGTAGAAACAAGAAAGAAATAAAAAATAATAACATTAATACATAAAAAAACAAACTATCCTAAATCGTTATATAAATTATATAATGATATCATTATAGCATATATCTTTGGCGAAATATGCCTCATGTTTATTACAGATAAAATATTTAATAAATGACTGTTTAAAGGATCTCGAAAGTTACTAGAATTATGTAGTTATCTGAGCAAATGTAATATTGAACAATTAGTCACTTACTCGGTTGATGATATAGGTGATGGTGAAAGTCTGTCCTCGTAAGAGCTACATTAGGCGGAGTTGCAGATACTAAAGCATTAATAGTAGAGCCTAGGTCCGCCTGCGGCTGCTCGGCTGCCTGTAAATATATAATAACCCAGTAATTATTAGTTTCAGTGAGCTTTGTGTTATAGTTGAATGTCTAACAAGCTAAATAATTTGCCGTCGAATCTTCATCAGTCCAAATCTGTAAAAACGTACCGCCAAACAATTCAGGATTCTATACGACGTTACGTAAAAATGTCCTAGTATAAAATCTTAGTTTTTACCAAATGTACGTGTTCCATTGAGATTCTAAGTAATAACAAAACTTTGAAAATAATTCTAAAAGTGATACAAATAAGTTCAGATTTGCCTTGAAAAAATCTCATTCTTAGTCCACAAATATGCAAATAAAGGTTGAGATACTTTTAATTTATATATTAAAATAGCGCAGTAAAAGGAGTACAAAAACTTTATATACATGAAAAATTCATAATGTTTTCTGGAATTAAATATCTCTATAAATATTATAAGTTTTGGAAACATGTTAGAAAACTTATTTAATAATAACATTTATACGTAACGAATCAACTGTCAAATTGTTTTTTTTTTTAATTACCTATACGTACGGCGCTTCGTATTTATAGTAAAAACGTTGGAAGATTCCAACGTTTTTAGTATAAATACGAAAAATTAAATTTAAATTATGTTTTTGTTAACATAATATTTTAAAATAGGTATCGGAAAATATATTAAACTTGACTTTATTAACTTTAATGACTTTTCAAATATTAAAAATGGTGTTTACAAATAAAATATTCTTTCATTAGCAGTATGACTTAATTTCTATGGGATTAAATTAAATTTAACTTTCCAATACATGTCAATTAATAGTCATTTATTTCGTACTTGTTGCCATAGACTACTAACTAAAGACCGTTTAAGAATGCGTTTTCTTGAAACGTCTGTTTTTTTTGACAACACAAATTATATATGATTAAATATTACTTGAACTTAAATGATTATAGCTTATTGTTATATTTTCACCACAAATCCTATCTTTTTAATGTGTTATTATGGTATTTAGCTAGTAATTGTACATAACCTCAAACTATAATAAATAAATATTAGATAAAATAATAATTGATACTAAGATAACAAATATTTTTCTATTTAACAACACTAAAATTATTACTCTGGTCTGGGCCAAAAGATGTTAAAGAAAGACATACATCATTCTGGCGGTCTCTTTTTTATTAAATATTTTTCTCCGGTTTATGAGATAAACAAAAACCGAAATATTAAAAATAATAATAATAATAACTTTTTTTAAAGATTTTTATACGTTACCCCGGTATATAAACATTAATTTTGCCAAATTTCATCTATATTGGTTCAGCGAATTGACCATGAAAACGTTACAAATAGACTTTCGAATTTATAATATTATTAGTTTATTTATTTTACTAAATAACCCGAATTACTTATATTAATAATCCATTGTTATTACAATGTTAAATTTTCTCAGTTAAATTTGTCCAGTAAACGAATAAAATAAAATAAAATATAAATACTCTTTAAAGATAACTCTTTTGACGTAAGCCGAAAAACTTGGAATTTAAATACTTCGTAAATACAGATTTGACTTGATTTTGACACATCGTAAATAAAAATTAGTTCCATAGGTTTATTATAGATGGCGTGTTGAATGTCATCGTATTTAATTCCTCCTGAATTTAATTCCTGTTGAATTAACAGGATTTATATAGCCTATATGTTACCCCGGTATATAAGGAATATTTATGCCAAATTTCATTGATATTGGTTCAGCGGATTGGCCGTGAAAACGGAACCGACAGACAGTCAGACAGACAGCAGACAGACTTTCCCATTTATAATATTAGTAAGGAAGTAAGGAAGTAAGGATAGCAAGGATAATCTGATTAGGGCCAAGAAGTTTAGAAATAGTTCGAAAATCTGGACGGTTAAAGATTAAATACTTATAAAAGCATTTCCTTAACAATAACGACGAAAAACTGTTTTTGTTAAGATTAGTTAACGAATATTAAATAATTTTATACAGTTTCTCATATTTAGAATAAAGATATTAAATATTATGACGTCATTATTATTACTGTTATACCTTTGATACCATTTCGTTATTATGTTAATGAAGCTTTTTGTGGCCACTTAAACATAGCTAATCAAGTTTATTATAGACACCTTTTAACGGTAAATGTAACTGATAATTGATTTAACTGCAATACTGCATATATTGATTTAACTGCAATAGGAATCTCAAGCAAAGAAAAGTATAAAAAGAGTAGAGTAGAGAAATCAAACAGAGTATTGTTTCCCTTACACGAATAGTTTAAATAATTTTAAATGATACGAGATATAGCTGTAGGCGATTTCTATAGTCGATTACACTAAATCTCAAACAACTTTCGCGATCGAATAAGATAGAAATATAATGTCCACCAATGCAAATAATATATCTGACTAAGACATCGATGTAACAAAGTAAATAAAAAAGAATCGTTTATTTATATATTCATTGACATGTTGTGAATCTTATATCTGGTCGTCCAAAAAATAAAGGCTCCGCTAACTTGTTTTTAAGTCATTAAAATAATAGTATATCGATTGATCCATGTAATTTTTATTAGAACTAGTTTAACGACTTACCGGAAACGCGGAAAAGGCGAGTGAATCATATTTTATTAGTAATCTTCGGCAAAAAAACCTAGTGCTTCGTCCAATGTCACTAGCTTATTTCAAGGTAAACATAACAAATACTTTACGAATACATATTATTGATTTGGCTATTATAAAAAGAGTGGTATGTCTGTAGGATATATATTAAGAGCCTTTTCACCGCTGTTAGAATAATATTTTTACATTTTCCATGTTAAATAAAACAATTTTAATTAAAGAAGAAGACTTTTTCACTTTCTTTTTATGGTATGTACTAAGAAATTTTGATATTTTAGAAGCAATAGCTTAGTTTTAAGTATTTAGGTTTTGCCGATCTCAAGATAACCATAGAAAATTAGAGTATTTTATATATATATATATATATATATATATATATATATATATATATATATATATATATATTTATTAATTTGTTAACTAGTTATTTACAAAGCTCCAAACTTTTATGGGCTTAAGGATCCCAGCATGACTTGATTGTGATCATAGACATATACTATGTATTTTTGATCCAAGCAATATATTTTTCTTTGAGTATATATTATTAAATTTGATTACGTGTAAATGAGTTTGGGGGTAATAATCTAAATATACAAATTGTACGTACTTCGGGTGAGACGAGCAGCTGCTGAGACCGTTGCATTTGCAACAGGCGTGCACGTTGCTCCGCAATGGCCCGCGCATCGCTGCGCCCGACCATACTGTACATCGGGCTGCCACCGCTACTGCCGCTCATTGCTCCCTAAGCAATATAACATTATAAATGCGAAAATCTGTCTGTCTGTTTTCAGTCTGGCTTTCACGGCTAATCCGCTAGAGCAACATTCATGCAACGCGCCACAATATAAGGCTTTTAATAGGGAGGATTAAATGCATAAATGGGGTTAGTTTAACACTTAAAGACGATGCGAAGTCTATAAATAAAATATATTAAATATAGCGCATATTTCTTAATAACATTACTTTTATACTTTCATAAAATGTCAAGTCTATTGCTGTTCAATGTCTCAAAACATTAAAATTATATTCACAAGATACAGACCCGATCTCAATCGACCAAAAATCATTTTATTATTTTTAAGTTTCTTAAAAAAGAAATATATGTTATGTAGATATCGTCTTTATCCATAAATTCATACTTAGATTTTCAACATTATTAGGATGTTATATTATATAGTAACACAATATTGTGTTGAAACAGACAGTTTTTTCTTCGTAATTATTACATTATATTTTAAAATTTAATCCTTGAAGGCAATTCCTATAAAGTTGAACGCTAGAAGTGTTCTCGATGAATCACGAACTCTTATTTTACCTCTGTAATGTTTGAAAGATTCTTATTATATCACTTCGTCAACTTAACATTTTCAAACTTACTGGACTTTGAACAGGATAGACCGGTGGCGCTCCTGGACTTGAAGGCACTGGACTTTTGGTGGCAGTTTCACACTGCATTAAACTTTGCGTTATCGCATTTATTACTGCATTCTTCTCTTTTACACCCTTAAACAAATAGTTTTAATTTATAACACTGGACATTCAAAGGTTATCTATAAAACTAAGCAAGTTAGATTGTTATATCACTACATCAAGCACGCTCTGTAAATATGAATAAGTGATCAAATACATTTAAGTAATAATTTATATTCTATATTCTGCACTATTTTCTGATTCATATTCTTTTTTGATTTTATTAAATAGACTCTTCAATAGAGGTCGTCTAAAAAAAGGAAAAGGTGTAATTCACAATACTGAGTTGGAACATGGTCTTTAATTATTGGCAATTAAATAATTTTTAAGTTAATTTAAATTATGTAAGCTTTTCCAACAGATATTATATTGAGATTGCGTTTTAGTGTCTGCATATGACAACTTACATTTGTCAGCTGTATCTTAATTTATTCGTAGTTCTCGATCATAATTAGGATGGTATTAATTTTATAATCATAATTTCAGATGTTCTCTACGATTGACATAAATTATTGAATTTTAAAGAGGCAAATAAATATGTAATAGAATGTTAAAGAAACATGTAATAAAACAATACAGTCGGTAAATTATCGCAAATTGCTCCCTAATTCGGACTTCAGGTCGCTATCTTTATAGCATGTCCCCAATCGATTGATAAGCCTAAATTTAAGAAATAGTAAACAATAATGTGAAACGAAGAAGTGAACTAACATGCCAATGTTAACGGGCCTTAATTATAAATAAGTCACCCCATCCAGGGTATCGAAATAGGCCTCATCAGGAATGAAAAGCATTGTTTTCCAAATTTAAAGTCTAACAGGTTGACACAATGTTTGAAATTTTCTAGGAGAGCGATGGTAGGTTTTAATTTTGACTGGCCCGTTGGCGTAGTGGGTAGTGACCCTGTCTTCAGCTCCGCGGGTCGCGGGTTCGATTCCCGTCGAGGGCCAACATTTTCTATAAATGAATTTGTTGGCCTTTGGGCCTGGGTGTATTTAAGTATGTATTTAAAAATATATAAGTATATATTCACCAGTTTTCTGTCACCCATAACACAAGTATTAAGTTACTTACTTTGGGGACGGACGACCGTGTGTGTAAGTGTCCCATATATTAAATATATTAAAAAAATTCAAAAGACAGTTTTCGGTGTCAAATGTAAAGTCATGGTAGCTCATTTGGGGGACGGTCGGTGTAGAGAGGTGAAAATACCTAGGTTCGAGCAATACCTGTCCAATAATACTGACATTAGTATGTACATGCCCATATCACGTTTATAATTAACATTTTAACGCAATTAGCTTTATTTTCAATTCCACAATTATAAGATATGGTGCTATAATGGCAACCCCGCACCAGAAAACCTAGCGTCGGTAAACCTCCTACAAGGTGCACTTAAAACCTTAAAATTTCACAGCAAACCTCGGATCCAAGATCATGTGTTTTGAAGATCCCAAAAAAACATATGACCCGCAATGGACGTCTATTGGTTGATGAAGAAGAAGAATTATGAAATTTGTGTCGCATTTTCAGATGAGCTTGATCTTAATCTAGTAGATACTGTCATCCTATTGCTAATATTATTATTTTACCATCTAATTACATTAAAGGCCATAAAACTTACAGCATAGTCAGAGCGTAACTGTCGATTAGTTTCCAAATCCATTAGAACACTGACTTCGGGTGCGGGCCGGTCTGTATAGGGCATGTTCTCGATCACTTCGTCCAAGATGTCGGACAACGCCTGGTCACTGGGAACCTCGCTATCACCACCCGACCCACCTTGCTGCCGCGAACTGCTAGTCCTGCAAACGATGTCCTAAGAGTTCTTGCATCTACAACGGCCGCAGTGTGTAATAGCGAAAATAGAGAGAACATTAAAGAAAACCTACTAATATTATAAATGCGAAATTTTGTGAGTATGGATGTATGTATGGTACTCTTTCACGGCCAATCCACTGAATCAATATCGATGAAATTAGGCATTATTATTCCTTATACACCGGAATAACGTATAAACTCCATCTATTATCGACCTATCACACGACAACAGTCCACGCGAACGCAGTCGCGCGTAAAAGCTAGTATTTTAAATTTTAGTGCGATAAAGTAACTTGCTGTTGGGGTGCTAAATCCATACTTAGCAGCCCAACAGCACCCCATGGGTGCGCACGTTAAATATCAGTCACTCCACGCTAAAATTGATTGCATGTCATATAAGGGTTACAATAAAAAGTAGACCCTGAGTTATTAAGTACAGGAAACATCTAACAAGTTGATCGAAGAAGACATAAGTACGAGGCAACAACGTCAGGTCAAGCTAACTACTGCGACGCATTTATGGACTCTAATTTAGTCATCCTACCTCGATACTCATAACTTAAGTTAAATCGGTATCCCTAAAGATATTATGAATTTGATAGCTATGCCCTCTGCTACGCCCGCATAGAAATCAATGTCAATATTTTTGTTCTCCTAAATACCAACCCCGCAGTAATTCTAGGATAAAAACGAGTCTTTATGCTGCTCCACAATCTCCTTGATCTTCCAATGAAAGTCCTTACAAAATCAGTCAGTATCAGTTTACTTGTTTCAGAGAATGTACATTCTCTAGAACTCTAAATATTCCCGAAGAAAAAACCATACGAAAATCCGTTCATCGGATATTGCCTTCCAGATCCGGACTATGTAAATGCTTTTAAGTATCAAGAACACAGCCTTCAATGAGAGGCGAAAAAGGCACACTAATGAGTTCCTGAAAAATAATATATAACTCACGAGGGCTGATTGTTGTAAGAGTGATGTGATGCAGCATTGACATAGTGTGGAGGCGCGGTAGCCGACTGGTATGTAGCCCGTGAACCACCCTCTAGCACCATTTGCAGGTGGCTTTGGGCGTGTCCCGCTTGAGATGTCTGCACACCTTGCATTGGCGACGCCTCCATGTTTGACGCTGAAGAAACAGGCCCCGCGCCGCCGTTCACGTTAGCTCCACGATTACTAAAATGTCGTATTCGCTTATTTGGTCACTGAAGAACGCTCATTAGTCCGCACTTAGAATTTACCAATGATTTGATGATTACATAACAAATTAACCCTTCTTGCTTGCAATACAACCTTTAAACCCATTAAGGCATTTTATGCTATCAGATCTGCCGTTAATTCCGTAAAAAATATTTTCATGTATATAATGGGTTTAAACAAATACAGTTAAGTCAGGAAATTGTCAACACAATTATTTATTTATTTATGTACCATAAAAAATGTTGGAAAAAACATTATTGGTAAAAAAAAGTGTACAATGGTCAACTTATCCCTATGACAGAGATCTCTGCCAGCTAACCTACGAAGTGAGACAATTTATAGTTAAGAAAAAGTTGGTACGCAAAAATCAAACATTATGAACTAGAATTACCTTACTAATGTATGTTCTTTCTCTATAGAAAATTTCTCAAAATCAGAATTGAAATAACTAACGATATTGATATGTTGAGGATATAGTTATCTATGCAGTATAGGCGTTTGGTATCCAGCTAAGTAGAGTAGTACCACCCTCATTTCTTACCGAGGTGTCGTAGTAGGCGACTAAAGTAAGTCGACCCATGGTGTGGTATCCGGTTGAGTAAAATAGACTACCCTCTTTCTTACCGAGGAGTCGTAAAATACGACTAAGGTAAGTTGACGTCAGGCAGGCGGCCAGTCATAAAATACGTAATCAAATCATGTGACATGTATAACATGTTGTGCCGACCACTTAGAGTGGGATAAGGGCAGGAGGATGGTGATAGGCAATAAAATAGATGCAATCACAGTCTCTTACTCCTTAACATTTAACGTTGAAGCAAAGTTGGTATTTGCGACAGAAACCTTAGTCTCTTGTCTAAGATCAATTAATCGACGTAACAAATTGTAAATCATACACATTGAATCAGTTAGATTTCTAAGTGGGTTTAATCGGACGCCCGCTCTATAAGGTCCGCAGCCAAATCATGATACAGCATGTTTAAAACATGTTGTGCCGATCCCACTTAGAGTGGGATAAGGGCAGGAGGATATATAGTTATCTATGTAGTAATATCACAAATGATTTTTGTGCAATGAGAATAACTAAAATAAATACTACAATCATACTAACTTGGTAGTAAGGATGTTAGAGAGCGTGTGATGAAAGGGCCGCAGCTGCTGAAGGGGAAGGTGCTGTTGGTGCTGTTGCTGGTGCTGGTGCGGGTGCTGGTGCTGCGGCAGGCGGGCACGGGTCGGGTACCGCGGGATGCTGTTAGACGGCAGCGGCGTGGGCGGAGTGGTCTGCTGCCGCGCTAACAGTGAAACAAGGATCTGGTTCTTCTGACAGAGGGGACTCATGCCGCTGCTACTCGTGGCGGTACTGCTGCTGGCTGTAGATGTCGATGTCGCCGAACTGGCGCTCGCGGCGCTCGATGACACCTGGTTAATGATTCGAATACTTTGATTGGGTGCATTAGTCACTACATAGTATGAAACAAAGTCGCTTTCTGTGTCCGTCCCTATGTACCTATATCACTATATATGCTTAAATCTTTAAAACTACGCAACAGATTTTGATGCAGTTTTTTTTAATAGATAGAGTGATTCAAGAGGAAGGTTTATATGTATAATAATATTCAATACGGAGTAGAGAAAAACGCTGTGTGGTATCCGGCTGAATAGAATACCACCACCCTAATTTCTTACCGAGGTGTCGTAAAAGGCGACTAAGGTATGTCGACCCGCCATGTGGTATCCGGCTGAGTAGAATAGACCAAACTCGTTTCTTACCGAGGTGTCGTAAAAGGCGACTAAGGTAAGTTGACCCACCTTGTGGTATCCGGTTTAGTAGAATAGACCACCCTCTTTCTTACAAAGCTGTCGTAAAGTACGACTGAGGTAAGTTAACGACAGGCAGGCGGCCGGTCGTAAAAACGCAGCCAAATCATGTGACAGCATGTTTATAACATGTTGTGCCGGCCCCATTAAGAGTGGGATAAGGGCAGGAAGATGATGATGAATTATAGTAAATATAACACTTCATTTTAATTTTACTTCTCGACATAGAAAACAAAAGGCTTTTTATTACTCTGAATGTGTTTGGCTGTAAGATTAAACAAGATAGAACCAGAATCATTTTTTTGCAAATAAGTAATTTTTAAATGATCATAATCATATTATTCGATATAACTTAAAGCCCATTTCTGCATCAAAAAATAAAAGCAAGATATTTTAAATAAGCATTTCAAGTTTTGTGGATTTCGAAAAAAATTACGAGCATATGTTCGAAAGTCAAATATTTCGAAAAAAATTTTTTTTTTTAAATCTAATGAGGTAAATTTTAGATAAAAAGTCTTAAAACAAAAGATATAATAAGCTTTCTCTAAAATATCAGCAATATTTTATTTAGAATTGCAAACGTTGTTGGTAAAAGAGTATTTTAATATTTTGTCAAAATTCTACTTTCAATAAACTATTACATAATGTATGTAAGATTTCAATAATGAAATTGGAAAAAAATGTTTCATGATAATCTGTTGAGTACTCTTAAAATATTTAAAATCACTTCGTGATAGATATTGTGTACAATATCTGTATGTCACATCGATAGCCTCTATGTATACAATACAAAGATTATGGCGTTATATTATTCATTTGAGAATGATAAAGTAATATCTTCTGTTATATTATTATAATAAACTCGATTATGATTATTAATAATTTTTGTGATTGAGTGGTGTTGACATATATTGTTTGAGAAAAAGATTAAATTATATTTGAACTTGCAGTGAAAAACTCACTATAAAAGCAACGACTGTAGACATATTGGCAAGCCATATGAAGTTATTTGTTAACTTTCACAAAATAAATTGTATCAATTACTAACCTGTTGATTTTCAGGTGTTGCCCTTTTAGCGTTATTTGGTGCAGCTTTAGATTCTTCAAATTTTCTTTTCATGCCGGCTATCCTATCCATGTACATATCATTACCCTCTTGAGAACGTCCGTTACTCGATGGTCCATTTGTATTAGAAAGGAGTTGCGAAAGCAGAGCGCTAGACTGCGACGTGCCGCGGGCACTATCAGTCGAATTCCTTCGGCTCTCTTCACCATCTTCATCCGATTTATCATTTAGTAACTAAAAAACATTCCATAACTAAAGCATTTAAAAACAATCAGGTGCCGTAATTTAATACTAATGGAGCGTAAGGTAAATCTTGATCCTAGACTAAACAAATAATTTATTTTCTCACCTTGCGCAACTGATCGTTGTGGTGTGGCGTGTGGGGCGGCGGATGCTGCTCGTGATGCGGCGGTGGCCGCGCATGCGCCTGCGCTGAGTGTAGCGGCGATAGCGCCGAGCCAGGCGTGAGCGGCGTATGTGGCGTATGGGGCGTGTGTGGCGTGTGCGGTGTGTGTGGCGTGTGCGGCGTGTGGGGTGCCGACGTCTCACTGCCCGTCGCTTCCTCGTCTGCTTGATGCAGCAAGACTTTAAGGATATGATTATTCGAGCCCGTATCCGATGCGGTAGTGCAACTCTTATTACTGAGAAGAGTCCTCAGACGGTAAGGTCCTTCGTGAACCGGAGCGGATTGATGTCCCTCAACGGGCGACGCGTGCGATGACGTCTCTTCGGCGATACCTTCCTTTCTCTCTTTGCTGTCCTCACCCGACATATCTCCCATTGGGAAACTCGGCGGCCAGGGTTCATCGAGATCGAACACGTTAATTGAAAATTGCGGGTCAGCAGCTGGGCTGATCGAGGGACGATAGCGCGACTCGGGGTCGGAAGATTCACCGTTGGCGACTGAGGTCATAAGTGGGCCCCCCAAGGCGGGCCGAGAGACTCCCGGCTCGTGGAGATCCACTTCTTCGTCACCGAGCACTATGTTTGTAGACATGATGAAATCGGGCTCGCCGACAGCTGGGAAATAGCGCGAGTGTGCACTGAGTCTAATACGGGGAGCGTCGTTTGCAATTCGCAATCGGTACGGATCACTGATGATCAAAAATCCCACTCGAGTGATCGCTTCTTGCAGATGCGAGGATATATGTGCACGATCACAACTTTCAACGAGATCTAAGTAGTGAGTTCCCACAAGTGAGGAGGATGAAGTGTTAACAAAACTTTCCACTGAGGACAAGTCACAAGCTGAAATGTAAACGTTAAGTTATAATAATTGCCTGCATTAAAAAATGTATTATAATCTTCACAATAGGTAGTCTTCATTAACTTACATAAGATGTTGAAGTTGCAGTCCAATCGGAAAATGATGGTAGGTCTGCCGTCGCTGGAGATAGCGGCCGACTCACAGCGCCGAATGACGCACATGACGGAGCCGGCCTCCTCCGTGGACGGGCTGCGTACTGGCGCAGCGTGGATCACCGTGTCCACAAATCTAAATATCCAACATTGTATTATTATAATGTCTACAACTTTTGACAATATTTAGCCACAATTTTTGAAACATGTATTTTTTTGAGCTCATCATTATTGTGATCTGTTAGGGTCATATCATTAGAATTTTTGGAGTTCTCAAAAATTTGACTTTTTGCATTGGACATAGTGGGTTTTAGCATACCGATCGCTTAAATTTTATTAAAATACCTTTTTAATCCGTATTTCGTTTTTAATGTGGTTGAAAATATCTGGCGTTACACAAATAATATTTCTAAAATTTCAAATTTTTTAAAACCAAAAACTATTTCGAATTTATTACAAAAGCGTAATCACTTTATTATCGAATAATATTACTCTAATAAATGATCTAATGAAATTACGGGGTTGAGTTAACGGGTTTTGAAGAAAATCATTTAAGCCAATGATAGAGGGTAGTTCAACGAGGACATTAACACAAAAAACTTATTTAAAAAAATGGTATTTAACGGGGTTTTACATATATGAAATAAGACAGGCAAAGCTAATACTGAAAGTGCTTTCGTTATTGTCCCTAAATATGAATACTGTAATGTGATTAAAATTATTGTGATCAACTAGACTAGTCATTATATTGAAGAAATAAAATAAAAATCCAAACAGTATTAGCGACTTATTATCCTACATTTGGAGAAAAGATTTTCTTTTAGAAACAAGGAAAACAGTTTAGGTCTGCCATGCTTTTCAATTGCGGATTTCCCATACTCCCACATTTGCGGATTCCGCAATTCAGAAAAATTCATTGAACGTTTGCTTTATTTTTATTAGAGCAATGACCGATTTATTTACAAAGAAAGATTATTACCTCCACATACATAGATGTCAAAGCTCTCATGACAAAATAACATACTACAATTTCATAATTATACAGATGTGGGTATTTGTTCATCATAATGGCAACACAATCGTCGATGTTAAAAACAATAAATAAAATGGTATCGAGAATCGCTTATTATGTATATGACATTTTCTACGTTTAATTATTCAGTGTTATCGTTTACTCGCCACAGTTATGTATTGGAGAAACTGCCATTAAATTTGTCTAAGATTAATTATTTTAAACAGCCCTGTTTATAGTTATAAATCGTCAGTCATTACTGATACGATCGCACACTTATATATTAAAATGTTAAGCGACTGTTCGTAATTTTATTTTAAAATAATCAAATTATATTTGTCATAAACAACAAAATTAATAAAAAATGCTATTAGCAAATTTCCACCGCAAAAATATTAGTTAGTCTCTACAACCTTGACTGCACATAGAAGTGAAATAATATTATAGCGTAATTGTTAACCATAATTACTCATCGATCGACGCACGAGAATTTATCGCCAAAGCAAAAAATATTTAGGTTATTACAAACAGACAATTTTTGTGTTTAAATATCCATGGCAAAAAACCATTGAGTTATTATATTTATAAGAGCGGACCCAAAAATGAATATAGCAAGTAGTGGTCTGTTACCATTTATCCCACTGCTTGTTTCCAATTGCTGTGCAAAGGTCTTCGCTCTACTTGCGGACAAGGATTAGAGCTTAAGCTTACCAAGCTGTTCCAATGTGGATAGCCGGGTTACATATATACCAAGAATTCCCTTGGGATATACAGGTGTTATAACGACGTTAGACTTAATTGTAAAGCGTATGGAAGCTTAAATACTAATTCACTAAGTTATTATAGAAAACTTTAAAAAGTCTGCCCGCTACTAAAACTATTGGCAAGCTTTAGTCTGGCAATCAGGCCTTACTCACTGTAACTTACTTTACAGCAGTAACATACAGAGAAAAAACATACCTTTTACTGTCAGTCACATTCGAGTCCTTTATCAGTAAACGCGCCTGGAGATACTGAAACTTATCGGACTCCCCTGAGCCCCACGCGAAGTTTTGTATATTTCTCAGCAAAGGTTTAATTTTCGCATGATCGTCGGCGTGCAAAAGTGAGAATATTGATTTTTTATATAAGTCTCTTTTCTCCGCGAGCACAAGTTCTTTTATGTTTTCTGTCACACACTCAATTTCACCTTTCGAATTAATTTCCATTAATATCAGACCCAGGACACTGGTGTAATGTTTGATTGTCTGAAATTGTACATATTAATTAGCAAAGCTTAGCAGCAAATAAAACTACTAACTAACTAACTAATATCATAATATTAAACTCATCATTCATTATTCTCCTGCTCGTCCCACTCGAAGTAGGGTCGGCACGACATGTTTTAAACATGTTGTTACATGTTTTTGCTAGTTATGTTACGACCGGCCGCCTACCTGACGTCAACTTACCTTAGACGCCTCTTACGATACCCAAAATAATCATAATGTTAAATAAGGTAGATATATCAGAAGAAATCAAATTTATAAAGGTGTCGATACATGTATCGAAGTAAAAATCCTACTAATATTATAAATTCGAAATGTGAGTATGGATCTATGTTTGTTTTCTTTCAAAGGGAATCCGCTGAACCAATATCGATGAAATTTGGCATAATTATTCCTTATAGACCGGGTTAACATATAGGGTATAGACATCCTGTAAATTCTACAGAAATAGGAAACCATTGATAAGCGTCATTTATTATTAAACATTATCAACCTATCACGAGTCACCAGTCCTGAGAACGAAGTTGCGAGTAAAAGCTAGCATTATATTTTTTTCTTTTATTCAGGGAGATGAGTTATAATAGTATATGGATGATGAAGGTTTGTAATGCATGTGTGTTTACGAATCCTACGTGTTTCAGGGATGAAAACGGATAGTACACTCACATTTACCAATATATAAATTTGCTATTTGCTTTATCGTGGATAGCAATATAACATTATTATTACTTTTAACATTTATATTGTTATTCCCAATTTCAAACAGCGGATACCGGAAGCGTACAATGTCAAGGCGTCGTTCGACTTTACATAATGAAACACCTTTTTAATTTATTCCCCTTTTTAATTGGACAAGGCATATATTGATATTCAAATCTGAATTTATTTCTGTAGTTAAGTGCTATATTGTGGTAAATTAAGTATTCCATTAGCATTTCACATTATTATTTAAAATATAAATTTTTAATGAAGTAAATTTTATTTTAAATCGTTTAGTTTGAGGGTTAAACACTATAACACAGTCGTGACAGCCATTATCAGCCGAGTAACGCGGTCCATTCGCTAACTGCGCTAAATTTCAATGTAATAACAATGTCTTTTAATA
Organism: Morpho achilles; assembly: GCA_947086495.1. Taxonomy (NCBI): domain Eukaryota; kingdom Metazoa; phylum Arthropoda; class Insecta; order Lepidoptera; family Nymphalidae; genus Morpho; species Morpho achilles. Next base: position 10,410,053 of record CAMTZB010000007.1, on the reverse strand, counting down.
TTTAGCTATCTCCGTATCTCGGGGAGGTTACATTTTATTCTTAGTTAATCTCTACTGGTTTCGGAGGTTCGGTAGAAATCTCTTTTTATATGGTGGATGTGAACTAAAATTATAGCCTGGTTATAGCTACTCTTTGACCCTGTACAAGATAACGACTAAATGTAACTTGGTATAAGAATTATGTTATTGTTATAAGAATCAGCATTAGAGATAACGATAAAAACGCACTTGTTTCAAAGTTCACTCGAATAAATATTGTTTTTACTTTCTTATTTGACTTTTACTATTTTAGTGTTACATAGAAATTTATGATTTTAAAGCAATGATTGAACTCCCGACACAAAATACAAGTATTGTCAGGTTCATGTGTGTATTGTGTGTTTCCCTATTAATGGTATCGTAGCCACTAAACGGATGTTGCCATCTTGATTTAGAAGTTTTTTTAGTTAAAAGATAATTTGGTCTTATTGATCGAGGTGTCGTAAAAGTCAACTAAGGTAAGTTGACCCGCCCTGTGGTATTCAATTGAGTTTAATACACCACCCTCTTTCTTGCTAAGGTGTCGTAAAAACGACTAAGGTAAGTTGACGTTAGGCGGCTGGCCGTGATATATCTAATCAAATCATGTGATACCTATGTTTATAACAAGTTGTGCCGACCTCACGTAGAATGGGATAAGGGCAGGAGGATGATGATGATCGAAATTGATTATTCTCTGATTGATTTTCTCAGAATCATGACAACCTTTCTAAGCCTTTTCAACTGCTCAGTGCTGTCATATTTGATGAGTTTAAGGGTATTCTCTAAATTTCAATTTATTCTTTTGATATTACTTTTATTGACTACAAGTTATTATAATCTTAAATTCCAACCTACATATTACATTTTGTTATTATCATAGGATTATCATCATTTTGATAATCTTATAATTAGTTAGCACCGTCTTGGACATCTGCATAACTGATAGACACATTTTTTTTAAATAATTATGCGATTCCGAGCTTTTTTCTTTTTAATCTTGACATGCTGATGATAAGCAGGTGAACAATCTTAAAGAACAATAAAGGTAATGCTTTGCACTACTTGTATGTAAACATTTAGTTTCTAAATGCACCTATTTTCTTTATTTTCATCACCAATTTGCAAGTTGCAATTTTTTCCGCAATAACTATTCAATAAACGGATTATTATTTTTTTTATTAAGTCTTTGACGTTATCCAAGGTCTAATCTATCCCATACTTATATAAAACTCAGTCTTTTGGGTGTGAAAATGTAATGAACAGCAAAAGTATTTTGTATTTTCAATAGAACGAAGTAAATAAGGCAAATCTGTGTGTCTGTGCACACTTGTGCGTGCAAGGTCAATTTACTACCTAATTTATTGTTTCAATTTAATTAGTTCTCGCTGAGTAGAATAAGACCACCCTCATTTGTTACCGAGGTGTCGTAAAAGGCGACTAAAGTAGGTTGACCCGCCGTGTGGTATCTGGTTGAATTGAATAGACTAACCCCTTACCGAAGTGTCGTAGAATACGATGAAAGCGGCCGGTCGTAAAATACGTAGCCAAATCATGTGATAACATGTTGTACTGACCCCACTTAGAGTGGGATAAGGGCAGTAGGATGATGATAGGCAATAAGATAAATTCAATCACAGTCTCTTCTGTACATTGAACGTTGAAGCAAAGTTGGTATTTGTGACAGAAACCTTAACTTTAGTGTCTTGTCCACGATCAATTAATCGTCGTAGTTCCAAATTGTAAACCATACACATTGAATTAGTTAGATTTCTAGGTGTATACCTCAATAATAATGCTGAGCTCGGAATACTTGAGGCCGGTAGTGGTTGTCGGTAATGGGTCGCTGGAGCTAATTTCGCCTGCTTGCACTGGCGATAGGCATTCAACGTATTTCAGGGGACACTCGTCGGGGCACTCCCGCCGTTGCTGTAGAGCGAGTTCGATCAAACGAGCGGCCTCACGGACGATACCGTTCTTGTCGGGCTGCTTCACCTCAGCTAGACAAGTTCCAAGAAGCTCCTCTAATTGGTTTATTACTTCGTTTTCGTGATCACGACGTCGCTTTTCGGTGTCACACTTGTTTCTAAAACAAAAAATAATTTAATTTAATTATTCAACAGATATAACTTGAAACACAAAAAATGGTACAAAGGTTTTTTGTAGAAACAGTATAACCAACATTGATAATCGTGAAAAATAAAACAAAATCCAACACAATTTATACAACAGGTCCAAACAGCAACGGACTATGAAAACGTAGACAAATAATAAATTTCTGGCCATGGAGTCCAGTACACTTGATTGTTGAAGTCGGTATCTACTTACTACTTTTACTACTTAAATACTAAATAATACTTTTGTTGGTAAATGGTAAATACTTTTGTTAGAGATATTAGTAATAAAACATAGCACCAAACTTAAGACGGAAATATTTCGATTCCTACATATAACATTTCCACATCGTATTTAGATTCTTAGAGTTCAACTATTTAGTAGATTTATTGTTACTCCGGGATTCCATAGTACTACAGTGATAATAAAATATTTGACGAAGAGCACAAAATTCTCTTCCACCATATTACATGGAAAATTGATTAACAATACATTACATAACCAAATCACTTTTCTCAAACTTCTTTGAAATTTTGGCATAACCGATGGCATTTATATGGGCAAAATAAAACATTATTCCTCAAAACGACTACTCGTTGTGGTTACGATCTCCTAATAAGATTATTGTTACAGAGCGAATTATTCTGTGTTCGCCAAGTCGAATGCTTTTAATTCCTAGAGCAATGTGCTTCTTTTTGTGAATAGTAGTTCACTTACAAAGAGGATTGATGAATAAACACAGACACTTTTAACCCACCATCATCATGATGATGGCATAATCAAACGCAAATGGCAGGTTAAATCATTATTTAACCTGCGAGCATATGAACCTAAGCACAGATCGGTAAAATCGAAAACTTATAAGTATAATAATACAAAACCTGCGTGACCGAGCCTTACAATTACAAAAATAAATTTAAAAAGTCCGCCCGTTACCCATGAGGCTTTCACAGCATTCCGTTGGACAGCTAAAATTTCGTTTGCATTCAATTCTACATTTTAGCATTTGTTTCAATGCCCAAAAACAGAGATAAAATGAATTTTGGAAATAAAACCTATCTAAATCGATTTTTCCCCCCAAAACTCCTGCTTTGTGCATTCATGCTGAATTTCATGTAAATCGTAGGAACCGTTTCCGAGATTCAGAAAAAAAATATATACATAGTAAGTAACATTAACTCATTGGAATATTAAAGATAATCTAATTAAACAAACGTTGGAATACTAAAGATAGTCTAAAAATATAGATATATACTTACATATAAATATATACATATAAATCTATGGTAACAATCATGTAACATCATCATCATCATCATCCTCCTGCCCTTATCCCACTCTAAGTGGGGTCGGCACAACATGTTATAAACATGCTTTCACATGATTTGCCTGCGTTTTTACGACCGGCCGCCTGCCTGACGTCAACTTACCTTAGTCGTCTTTTACAACAACTCGGTAAGGAGGGTGGTCTATTCTACCAGACCGGATACCACACGGTGGGTCGACTTACCTTAGTCGCCTCTTACGACACCTCGGTAGGAAATGAGGGTGGTCTATCCTACTCAGCCGGATACCACACGGCGGGTCGACTTACCTTGGTCACCTTTTACGACATCTCGGTAAGAAATGAGGGTTGTACTATTCTTCTTAGCCGGATACCACACGGCTACATCATAATGCCATAATCAAACGCAAATGGCAGGTTAAATCATTATTTAACCTGCGAGCATACGAACCTAAGCACAGATCGGTAAAAGCGAAAACTTAGAAGTATAATAATACCTGGGTGACCGAGCCTTACAATTGCAAAAAGAAAAAAAAGTCCGCCCGTTACCCATGAGGCTTTCACAGCATTACGTTGGACAGCTAAAATATCATTTGCATTTAATTCTACATTTTAGCATTCTTTCAATGCCCAAAAACAGGGATAAAACGACAGGGGCTTTGTGGGGGAAATAAAACCTAGCTATCTAGCTAGGTTTTATTTCCCCCACAAAGCCCCCTGCTTTATGCATTCATGCTGAATTTCATGAAAATCCTTAGAGCTGTTTCGAGATACAGAAAAAATATAAATACAAGATTAACTCATTAAAATATTAAAGATAATCTAATTAAACAAACGTTGGAATACTAAAGTAAGTCTAAAAATATAGATATATACTTACATATAAATATATACATATAAATCTATGGTACATCAATCATGTTACAATTTAATTAATGTCACAAGGTTAGATACTTTACTAAGTACCACGTTTAATTGGCATAACTATTACGAAAATATTTAAGTTATTTATAAGTTACACTTGAATAAGCGAACGGACAGGTACGACTAGATATTTCGATCGACATCTGCCCCTAAAACAACCCTCTTAAATTTCCCATTACATGGAACCAGAACCAGTTTCACTCGAGGTTTCTCACACATACGCAAAACGTGAAAAGGTCTACTTACACTGACTATAATATAAATAAAGTTATGATACAGCACTCTCACTTTCAGACGACGTAAATCCAGTTTGAATTTTTAACTGTCCATGTGGAACTTAAAATGTCAATTAACAAAAGTTATCACTAAAATGAATTATTTGATTGGTCATGTGCTATTTCTATACGTCATACATTTAGATGTATCATCATTTTCATGCCCTTATCCCACTCTAAGTGGGGTAGGCACAACATGTAATAAATATGTTGTCACATGATTTCGCTACGTATTTTACGACCGGCCGCCTGCCTGACATCAACTTAACTCAGTCGTATTTTACGACACCTCGGTAAGAAAGAGGGTGGTACTATTCTTTTCAGCCGGATACCACATTGATTATAATACACTAATTAGAATCAAAATAGGGTTGACAAAAACCTCAGTTATGGATTACTTGCATTACCTAAATTACTTCCACTGAAAAAAGGTAAGTAGATCCCCTTTTTGTACAAGCAAAAACGCGTATGCATATGCATTCTAATGTCAAATAATGCTGTTAATCTGTAAAATAATAATGAAGGAATTAAATTCACCTATTATGTAAGGTATTTCTGTAATAGATAACTGATTCCCAAAAACCTTTCCTCCTTTAAGTGTTAATGATTAATGGTGCCTTTCTGGTACTATTTCCGTCTGTTATCTAGTTTAACAAATTACCTATATAACATACTAGCTTTTACCCTTGAACTTCGTTCGCGTGGACTGTTGTCTTGAAATTAGGAGTAGCTTCTGTCACCATCCAAACCTTCAAATTCTCCATCACAAAAATCAGACCGATCCGGGATGAATCAGAGGGATTTATCGTTTGATATGATAATTTTAGTACATAACCCGTAATTACATGAAATATATATTAAAATAGCGCAGTAAAAGGAGTACAAAAACTTTATATACGTGAAAAATTCTTAATGTTTTCTGGAATTAAATATCTCTATGAATATTATAAGCTTTGGAAACTTTGCTAGAAAACTTATTTAATAATAACATTTATACGTAACATATCAACTGTCAAATTGTTTTTTTTAATTACCTATACGTACGGCGCTGGGTTCCAACGCTTTTAGTATAAATACGAAAAATTAAATTTAAATTATTTTTTTGTTAACATAATATATCATATCGTATCGGAAAATATATTAAACTTGACTTTATTAATTGTAATGACTTTTCAAATATTAAAAATGGTGTTTAGAAATAAAATATTTTTTATTAGCAGTATGGCTTAATTTCTATGGACTTAAATTAAATAAAACTTCCCATTACATGTCAATTAATAGTCATTTATTTCGTACTTGTTTTCAAAGACTACTAACTAAAGACCTTTTAAGAATGCATTGTTTTTACGTCTGTTTTTTTGACACCAAAAATTATATATGATTAAATTTTACTTGAACTTAAATGATTATAGCTTATTGTTATATTTCACCACAAATCCTATCTTTTTAATAACCTCAAACTATAATAAATAAATATTAGATAAAATAATAATTGATACTAAGATAGCAAATATTTTTCTATTTAACAACACTAAAATTATTACTCTGGTCTGGGCTAAAAGATGTTTCATCATTCTGGCGGTCTCTTTTTTTATTAAATATTTTTCTCCGGTTTATGAAATAAACAAAAACCAAAATATTTTAAAAAATAATAATGATAACTTTTTTGAAGATTTTTATATGTTGCCCCGGTATATAAACATTAATTTTACCAAATTTCATCTATATTGGTTCAGCGAATTGGCCATGAAAACGTTACAAACAGACTTTCGCATTTATAATATTATTAGTTTATTTATTTTACTAAATAACCCGTATTACTTATATTAATAATCCATTGTTATTACAATGTTAAATTTTCTCAGTTAAATTTGTCCAGTAAACGAATAAAATAAAATAAAATATAAATACTCTTTAAAGATAACTCTTTTGACGTAAGCCGAAAAACTTGGAATCTAAATACTTCTGTAAGTACAGATTTGACTTGATTTTGACACATCGTAAATAAAAATTAGTTTCATAGGTTTATTATAGATGGCGTATTGAATGTCATCGTATTTAATTCCTCCTGAATTTAATTCCTGTTGAATTAACAGGATTTATATAGCCTATATGTTACCCCGGTATATAAGGAATATTTATGCCAAATTTCATCGATATTGGTTCAGCGGATTGGTCGTGAAAACGGAACCGACAGACAGACAGACAGACTTTCCCATTTATAATATTAGTAAGGATATATTACCTATATGACATATAACTAATTTAAAGTAAAATAAAAAAATATACAGTATTTATCTAAAAATGCATTTTTTGCTCCTCCAGCTTATGGGTCACACTCATCAGTTTTGTAGGCGCTACGCTTTATTACAATTTGACACAAAACAGCTTTTTTGAATTAGGTTACTTTAATACTAATCAGTTTTGATATGTAAAAATGTCTTAAAAGATAACGTCATATATAGGCAGAATCGTGAAATCGATTCATTTGCGTGTACGGTCAAAGACAATGTGATATTCCAGTCCTCCCCCAATCACAGCGATGCAACATTGTCGAAACATCTAATATGCTGAAGACAATAGTAAGATAAAGATTTAAGGACTGAACGGTGGTACCCTGTCTTCAGCTCCGCATATCGGATTTCGAACCGCGGGTTCGATTCCTACCAGGGGGCAACATTGTCTAAGTACAATTTGTTGGTTTTTCCAATCCGGATGTATTTAAGTATATAGGTATTTAAAATTAGTTATGTTTATATTTACAAGTTGTCACCCATAACACAAGTATTAAGATACTTTGGAGACAGACGATCGTGTGTGCAATTGACCAATATATCTATTATTTACACAGTTAAAAGTTTAATGAAAGTTAAGTAACGAAATAAAACAACTTTTTGCGTTTTTTTATCTTAATATGTTCATGTTAATGATTATATTAGAGTTTATATAATATCAATAGATAATATCCTTATTCTATATTATATATTGTGGTGCTCTATTATGTATACTCCGTGCTAGAATATCATATTTTAATTAAAATGTTTATAGCTTGATTTTTTAAGTAGTAAAATAATTCACTGTACATTATCTCTCATCGTCTAAACATGTATTTCCCTTTTTTTTCTAACCATGTTAATTGTCAACAATTATCTAGTTGCCTATTGTTTGCAAAATTTGGGAGCATGACGATTATTCATTTTTTAAACACAAGTTTATACTATGCTAAAATACAATTTAAAGAAGATTTTTTTAACTAGTTTCGGAGTTGTCCATCGACTGCGAAACTCATTTTTATGCGAGAAAAAACATTGACTTCGATTCACAGGCGCATGACAGTTTTGATACGAACAACACAAAAACTTTGTCAGACGTTAATTCGTCAGTTCAATGATGTTTACAAAACTCAGGAATCTACCCCAAATAAACCCCTTTAAAGCCATTATTTCATGTATTTTTAAACTACTTTAATAAAAAAAACCTAATGGGCCCCATTTTTTTTATCGCTTCCTCAAAGGATATATCATACTTAAATATAGACGATTTCTCATAAGAATCTGAATTAATCAGATATTTAAAGGCTACTTATACTTAAATTTACTGAAAGAGAAATAGCAATTAGGTGCTATATTCGAAGACTTTTACTTTTTATACCTGAATATTACGCTTTGTTGCGATTTACATACATTAGACTACGTCGATTTAAATAATAACCGCAGAGTCCATACTTTTTGTACTTAAGTGCTGATAACCACCAGACTTCCAACTACGAGTCTCCTTTGAGTGATTGAGTTTTTGGACATATTGCTAGGAAGACTGGATACAACCTGGAGGAAGAAACCGCAGTCCAAATCCATCTTATGAACAGATCACCAATTCGCTTTCCATCTAAGTCCAAAGACGAGTCTTAGACGCCTAATCGCCTACCCTTACAAGACGCAGGAGATCGCAAAACCTGGATATCGGTTATCTAAAAAGGCGATGGAGGAACAAGTTTATAAAGTAGCGTGTGTATTCACGGTACACTGTGTATACAAAGTAGTGTACCTATCCTAATTTCGCACAACATATTTATTTATCCATAACTCACATACTAGTTATTAAAAACTATAGTGATATATATGTGAGCCATGGTTTTGCTTATGAATTATGTGTACAATAAGTAATAAAAAATGTATATAAGCTTTAAGCTGAACCAGAATCTTTTTATTGGCACAACACATTCTAAATTAACTTTTTATATACTTATATATAATAGTCGTTATCACGATATTTCAATCATCAATGTCTATGTTTTCCGCAGAAGACATCTCTGTCAGCAGAATGCCAGAACAGACGTTTATAGAAAAAAACGACATACTTATAATCTCATGTCCGTAACAATTCGTAATTCCATTTAATATTTCCACTGACAAAGTTTTATATAAATCGTATCCAAAAATAATAATTAAAGTATAGATAATAATACTAACTTGCGTGTAATTAAAGCTCAGACACGAATGTAATTTTTGGAGAATAGCGTGTCCGAACGAGTTATTAATCTAGAATCACCTACTACTTGTTTCCTGCTTCATAACAACGTCTGCCGCGACGACTTCAATTCATTCTATAGAACGTTTTAGTTTTGATATCTAACAAAACCATTTTTTGGAAGTCCGAAACTACTGTAGATTTTTAAGTAAATATGAATACGGATGATGAATGTAAAATACATCTTCGATAGGCATCATTGGCCGTTCCAAGTACATTAGCCAAGAATTACGAATTCAAATTCTATTTTCATATATGTATATACAGTAGAAGTTTGTTTTGGATTTATACGATGTATTTGCAGATTTTTCTATACTGTAACGATCTTTGTCTTCTTTGTATTTAGTTGTAATAAATAAGTAGGCTCATTGATCAAGAAATGCTTGACAATAAGTAATATTCATTTTTATGATATTTACAATGTACAATGTACAAGTTATATCTATCTTACATTACTAAAAGAATACATATGTCATATTAATTTAATTAGAGAGTAGATTGTACGAATGGGTAGATTTATTTCATAGATGCATAACAGAGTTTCACTAAAGAAAATGAGAGGACTGAATGTGCCTTTAAAATAATACGTCGTGAAACTTCTAACAATCAATCTAATAAAGAAAATTAGAACGAGTATAATCTGGTTTAGACTTGATAAAGAACAATTATTTGGCTGATGATAATAATAAAAAGATCTGAACAATCTCAAAAGTAAAGGTTTATATCGCTTAAATACCTACTGTTGACATTTATTGTCTGATGACTTGTTTCTTATCTTCTTACCCGGCGCAGTCACGCTCATCTTGTCTTGCATCCCCCTCCATGTGTCTCCCAGTTGGAGGTCACAGGATTCAATTCTACAGAAGCAGCAAACAAAATGAACTGTTATTATGCGTTTAGTGACTGATTTAAACTTACTAACTTGATATTATTAAAAAGAATCTAATAACAAGCATCATTCAGCCCTCCAGAATTTATGATATGCTTATCTCTTACAAATGTTATGTTAGATGTAATAGAAAACAGAGATAACTTGAGTGTAATATTCAAACTGTGATAGCTTAAATATTACCTATCAAATGTAGTGGTAATGTAGTGCTTTGTGAACGTGAGAGTATAAACTATAACAAATTATAAGAAATATATAGAACGTTACTTACGATAAAAATATATATTAATAAAAACGTAATGTCTATTCGAAAACTTTTGATAACCTTTGTACAACATATATGTAGGTACTCGTCGTCTCTTCAGTTCAGTGATTAAACTTCGCAGAAAATATATCCATATTTATAATTGATATTAGGTCTGTCTGAATAGGAGAATATTATAATACTTGAAGAGAAAATTGTAAAGGAACGACGAAACTTGGGTTTTCGGATTATTTTTAACATACAACATCGATTAATGATATTGTTTTGTATATGAACGAAAAAAATCTATTTTATAAAAAAAATAATATCAAAATAGTGTCTTGATATTAACTCATATTTATTAACGTACATAAAGTGCATTTCAAAACACGATCGTGTACGATGATCGATGAAAATATTTGTATTTTATGTGTAAGTACCTAATTAATGTTGGTATACGTAATATATTGTAATTTTTATTTTTGTTTTTTACTATCATAACTGAAACGGTTTCCAAAATACTATTGATTTTTATTTGAAATTTACGATTATTAAATTTAAGACAAGAGCAGAAAGTCTATTAAAGCTAAGTACATAATTATTATACTATGTCAGTAATCTCAGTCTCGTTATAACGACTTGTAAGTCGCTATAACATACATTGTATAATTACAGAGGATTCCTTACTAAATAACTTCTACAATAAATTCCACAAATTATTATGCGATTCCTAATAGGTGCCTGCTTAAGAGTTATGACTCATTGTTTTATAACAAACAATCTATATGCTGATTCTCTTTGTATTGCATAATGTTCAGTTATTGTATGGTGTAAATAAGTAATCAATTACGTTTTACAATAAACAAGCAGCTACAAGAAATTTTTGGTGATATCAATATATTGCCCTGTCCAAAGTAAATGTGAAAGAGGGACAGCTATATAAACGACGCGTACTGAGGAGCCCCACAACGCAACCTCACTGCGACTGGCGACCGCACAACCTTGAAATAATAATGTTCAGAATAACATCGCGCCATAACAGTATCCAAAAAATTGCAATAAAATTTTCTCAGTATAAAAACGGTTCAATGGTTTATCAATAACATAATAAACTATATAAAAAATAATTACAAATATTTTTGGAACCTATGGGGTGTAAATATGTTACATTCAAGTTTAGTTTTAAGGGACACTATTGCACCAATTATATAGTTGATACTACCACTGCCTCTTCCTTCTTTGCTTTTACTGTTCTATATTTAAAAAAACTTCAATTACCTGCTCCGTAGACATGTTATTAGTTTCTTTTATCAATGATTGTCTCCAAAATATTGTAAAATTTATTCTTTAAACTTTCAGTTCTTACTTATTATTATATATTATTATAAAATGTATATTACGCATTTGATTTTATACATGCCCAAGTGTATTATTTGTATTATTACTAGGTTCAATTTGGGCCTTCAAGAATGTGGAGTGGCACAAAAGGCAGCACTGGTAAACCGCCACAAGGGCACTCTAATGCTGTAAGGTTGCGGGGAATCACTGGATCCAGAAATACCTTGAACAACAGACGCCTTAGACCAGCAGCGAAAGTTTCATGACTTATAAATAACGAAAAGTTTAGTCAAAATTTGAGGAAATTTGTACCCGATAAATTTTGCTATTGCCCAAACCTAACATGGTAAATACAAGGCGATCTATTTCGGATGGTAAATAAGTTTTTGTATTTCTCCTTTGGTGAATGAATACATTTAAATAACTATACTATGTAATTAGTTTCACATTTTTTTTACTATTGTAAAAAGTGTGTTAATATAAAAATACTAGCCCCTGAATATTCAGGTGTTCGTTATTTAAATCGTAGGTAATTTGCATGTTGTGTTATGGATACGGTCCCCCTTATCAAGTTTAATGTAACCTTGCCGAGGATTTTTTTAAATGTACTCATTTCAGCAATATAGTCAAAAGACTGCGTTATTCTGATTTATTATCAAACGTACATACTAAATTAAATTAGTATTATTTCATCGTTTCCATACTTCCTGACATAGGCATTAAAAGCTGTTCTTAAGGCTGGTATAGAAAATCACCCATTTATCAATTTCTTCAGGTTATATTGTTTTAACAAGCTCTTTACATAGTTTTATTCAATGTTATCTACTTACTTGAAGTTAAAATTAGTGAAAGTTGATAAGCATTGAACGCGTTACGCGAAGATATCAGTTTCATTTATTGCACAATGGTTTATTACTCATCTATTACGCTTTGACTATTTTTAAGATTAGCAATAAACTAAGTGTACTTTACCTAAATGGGAAATTTAAATTTATAAAATGTTACTTAATCATCATTTACGCGAATTAACTTCTTGAATTTGACTATTTCACCATAATTTAAAACATTACCGGAACTAAAGGTATTGTATTTATCTTATTTTAAATATTAAACAGTTAATACATAATATATTGGCTAGTTGTTGTTCAATCAAACGACTATTATAAATTTAACTATAACTATAATATTTAAATGAGTAAATCTTGTATGTATATATTTGTAATTTTGTATGTATTAATTCATACATGAATATTGAATGTATTTTCGGAATCTCGGAAACGGCTCCAACGATTTTCCCGAAATTCATGCAGGAGGTTATGGGGGAGAAAAATCGATCTAGCTAGGTTTTATGTAAATCGTTTTATCCCTGTTTTTGGGCATTAAAAAGACTAAAATTTACTTTTTATTTATTGAATATATAAAACGCTTTTTTTGCCTTTAAATGTCAAGTCAGCTTAGCTTATTCGGTTAACGGGTGGTCGCGAGAAATGAAAATACCTAGGATCGACCCCCACCTACCCTATTAATTTAATCTTTTTTTTTTAAAGTTTTTTTTTTATTTTGTAAAATACTACCGAGCAAGGCTCGGTCAACCAGGTACTAACTATAATATAGGGATACTTTTTTATCGAAATTTTTAATCTTTTATTCCTAAGTAAGAAGTTATTATAATAGTAACCAATGAATTAAAAAAGGAAACATGGATAACAATTACTTCCGGAACAATTTATCGTTAGGATATATTTGTGATATGGAGACCAATTTGTTGACAATAAAATCCAGTTAGTTTTATTCTATATGAGCAGACCTGTGATTTAGACCCTTTAAAAATGTTTATTAGAAATATATTTTAAGACTCTTTTTTAATTATTATTTGTTTATGTCATCTGATTACTTCCTAATTATTCTAGGCTTACCAGTCATATATAACACATGACAAAATATATATTAGAAAATATATATTTTGTCAACTGTGTGATGTTTTATTTGAAAATTAATAGAGAAAAAAACAAGAACTTGCATTCGTAAAGTTTAAAGTTAGCTTTTAAATTAAAATCATTCTTATCAATCCAATGTTTAAACACCGATCGTTGAAAAGTTTTTTTAAGGATTAGCAACTTTATATTTTTCATATTTCAGGTATCATATGGCAATTTCATCTTTGTTTTAGACATCCTCCGTGATAAAAAAAAATTGTATATAGCAGTTACGATGGATTAACACTTCGTCACCATTTCAAATCAAAGATGATAAATTAACGAAGGTGTAATTTTATGTGAAGGCGAGATCAGTTTGCCTCAACAGTATAATAGACAAATCGAGTGCGAAGAGGGTAGCTCTCGCCTTACCTTGGTATGTCTTTAGATGAATCTCACACCCGCTCTCGCTCCTGTGTTGGTTATTGTGCCAGAGTCAAAGGATGTCGCCCCGCCTTGCAAAAACAGCGAGCGCGTCACTGTTCACTTTTGGAGTGTGCATGGCCACTCCGAGCTTACACGTCTCGGACAAGACATAGCAAGTGCCCTCAGGCGAGAGTGTACTGTTATTCCATATTAGGAAAGATCACTCGCATAATAAAAAATAACCCCGTCAATTCGGAAAACCGATTTGTGAATGGCAACATGGACTACTATTTCAGAAAATTCTAAACATTCGATAGCTTCATTTCATTTTGTTAAGCTGAAATGAAAACGGATATGGATAGCCTAAGACAGTTTGCCTTAGACTTGCACCCTTCGGAGCGATGGATAGACGTTTACACTAATCAAGTCTGCTTCTATGAGACTTACATAGGTTAAACATATTCCAGGATTTCAATAAGGTTATCCTCTAAGGTTTCCTTATAATGACGTTACCCTTATTTTTAACCATAATGAACATGATGCGTATAAATATTAATTATACATAAATTTTCATAGAAACCTAATAGGAGCCCAAGTTGTGAACCCGTAAAACTTTGGTAAGAGGTACTCTTTCACCGTACGGCCGTCACTGCTTTTATCGAACGTTAAGTTAGTTTTTAAGAAACGTTACATCGAGATGGTTTGAGGTGTTATACTTGTATATTGTCTATTGATAGATTTTGGTAGAGATACAATGCCACAGCAGGTGCAAACCAAGCCACTTTCAGTATTCAAGTCAATTATTAAAAAAATATTACTATATAGGCTAGTGTGTAAAATCGAATAATAACGCATATAAATACATAATTCATTTTTGTCGCAGCATACTGATAATCAAGAAATACAAGCACGCTACGGTAAAAAGTAATCATGCAACCACTTTCGCTGCTTATACTGCTGAGAACTATAATAAAGGTGTAGTTTTGTTGTCTAAGTTTCACTTATTAGTTCATCTCGATCAGTCATTTTAAAGGCACCCATTAATCAAATCAAAATTTAAATTTTGATATTTTAAATGAGAAAGTATTTTGGTCTTTATTTCATGTTCTAACATATCTATCTGATTTTAGTTACTTTATTTATTTGATATATAGTTAGCTTCATGTTTCTCTATATCGGAAAATGATAAGTACCTAAGGGCGAAAGTGATACCGAAATATAAGACGGAAAAAGAGGAAGTAATTAAACAAAACAGTCATAAATTCTTTTTTTTTTCAAACATCCTTATTTTGTCGTTTCATAGCTGTGGCTCAGTCTGGTTTAGAATTTCCCTCGAAACAGAACTAAAAAAAATGCTGCTATCGCCACCAAACTACAGTATCATCCGCTCATTCTAAAGATTATCTGAAAATTTTATTAAAATCGATTCAACCATTTCGGAGTCTATAAAGGACATACAGATATACAAATATGTACATGCAACAAACATTTTTATAAATATTAATAAAATAAAATAATTAATAAATAATATGATTCGTTGATAAACCGTATTAAATAACGTTTTTTTTTCTTAATCATGTAACTAGCAACATTTCACTCGGAGACATTAAGAGGCGTACCATGGAACGAATTTTAGTTGAAAACTTGAATCGGCTTGTAAGAAGAAAACGTTATACCACTTCTTGCACATTGCATATATATATAGTATTTTGGATATTGGATACGATATTGGAGTGATTTCGATTATCGACATGATAGAGTCAAATAATAAAGATTTGGTTACTGGTTTGGATCTGGTTACTTGCACTCAATTTTTTTTTACATACATACATTTATATCAGTCTTATGTTTTGTTATTTCATTATCTAATTCATAAATTGTTCTGACTCGTCTTGGATATGTAGTTTGCAGTTAGCCAGCTAGGGAGATTAGGGAGTTGTAAGTTACACCATACCATACCATACAGCACCTATATGATTATTTGTCAACATTCATATAATTTACATTATAGTATAATAAGATATTGACCTTAAAATTACTCCTTAAAGCATTACAATTACATATCGACCCCAATTGCTAATAACCTAATACTGAATGTCAATATCTTAAAATAAGAGAGAATATATTCTTTATGTATGATAATTAAACAACGGATATTTTTTTTATTGGTAGCAGCTTTGCCGTTGCTAATATGTGTTGAGTAACATATAATGTAAGACGGAAACGTATAAACCTCGGAAAGGGAAGATCCTTTACAGTATCTTAACAGGATTTTTATGTAACACTACATAGTTTGACTTTAGCTCCTTGGTGTATGTTATTCGCCGATGACATTGTACTCGTCGGAGAAAATGCAACTGAGGTCCAAAGCAGATTGGCGAAATGGCACAACCAGTTGGAGAAAGTCGGTTTAAAAATCAGTCGTACTAAAACTGAACATATGTACTACGATTTTAGTGGGACCTCCAATTTCTCCCCGATCGGTTTGGATGGGAACATTTTGCCAGTATGATCTGATTTTCGGTACCTTGGTTCGCTTTTTCAAAACGACGGTGAAATAGATCGAGATGTGGGTAAAAGAATGAATGCAGGATGGATGAAGTGGCGGCAGGTCTCAGGCACAATATGTGACCCTCGAATGCCCCTTAAAGTTAAGGGAAAAATTTATAAAGCAGTCATAAGACCTGTCGTATTGTATGGATCAGAATGTTGGGCAATGAAAAGGAGGGATGAAAGAAGAGTACATGCAAATGAGATGAGAATGTTAAGGTGGATGTGTGGTGTGACAAAACTGGATAAAATACGAAACGAGTATATTAGGGGAAGTCTGAAAGTTGCGCCCATTATAGAAAAGTCGAGAAGTGCAAGATTGAGATGGTATGGACATGTAATGAGGAGGGATGAAAATCATGTGACCAAACGTGTGTTAAATTTGAATGTGGATGGATATGTGCCTAGAGGGAGGCCTAAAAAGAGATGGTTGGATTGTGTGAAGTATGATATGCATATAAAAGGAGTGGCGCCAGAGTTGACGAAAGATAGGACAGAATGGAAGAGAAAAACATGTTGTGCCGACCCCACTTAGAGTGGGATAAGGACAGGATGATATATACATAGTTTGACTTTAGGACACTTTTTCCCTACAGTAGAACTCTCGCCCCCCAGGGGTAGGGCAATTGAAGCACACATTGGTGCCTGCCCAGGATTTCAACCCGTGCCCGCTCGGAATAGGCTGCACAGTCTCACTATTCAGCTCTCACAACTTTTTCATATTATTAATATTGAATATGTGATATATTAACATTTAACAACTCATCATCTTCCTGCCTTGATCCCACTCTAAGCGGGGTCGGCACAACATTATAAACATGCTGTCACATGATTTGGCTGCGTTTTTACGACCGGCCGCCTGCCTGACGTCAACTTAGCTCAGTCGTATTTTACGACACGTCGGTAAGAAAGAGCCACCCTCTTTCTTATTGAGGTGTCGTAAAATACGGCTATCTATTCTACTAAATCGGATACCACACGGTGGGTCAACTTACCTTAGTCGCCTTTAACGACACCTCGGTAAGGTTGAGTTGTAAATGAGGTTGGTCATATTAACATTTAACAACTATTTCCTTTAATGAAGACTGACAGTATTTTCTTTTTAAACATAATGGCAAAGCACATATAACGCTAGTGGCATCTTCAGGTGTATCTTAACAAATTGCTTAGCTTTTGTAACAAGCTATGGGGCCGCAAGTACAAGATTGCGGTGTCCCATAGCTAAAATTATCAACCCTCTCTGAAGAGAGATATATGGTAAGTATTCACTAAGCTGCTCAAATACGGATAGGTAGCTTACCCTAACATCAGATACTCTTTGGGTATATGCAGGTTTCATAAAAGTTTCCCTTAATCGTAAAGTGCTTGGTGATTTGCATACATCAATAACTGTCTTGTAAAAAAACAGCATTTGCACTTACTTGCTCGGGACTTCAACTGCAACCTATTTTGAGAATCACGCATTCTTACCTTCTGGCCATCAATTTCATTATAATATTGATTAATAACTAAATTATGAACGTTATTTAACAAGTTCTCAAATAACGCACCTTGCTCGTCGGGTTTTTTATCAACTTCAGTCATTAACAGTGGCGAGACATGAAGCGGTATGGATTTATTTTCATTAATGTGTAATACGACATGGTTATCATAAATGTTGGAATAATCATTGAGACAAGGTTGCAGTGAAAGTATGCTTAAATTGTTGATGTATAATATCCTTGCAAAAAACGTAAATCACATTGTATTGTTAAAAGCGACGCTTTATGTAATCTCGTTTGTGATGTTTCTAGTAGCAGGATCCTAGTCATGGCAAGCCTTAATCAATAGAATACATATTAGGTGACTTCTAGAACTTTCCTAGGATATATTTTATTAGACTAATTCAGATATATCATCGTGACCGACCTTGTACGACTTGATCTTATCACGAGTCTCGTAAATCCAAACTTTTAATTTCTGTTTCGCCTGTTTATTCTGAAAGATGATTTGTTGAATTGTGCGTATCCCTCTGAAAGCGATAATTCTTACCTCACTCACCCTTTGACTAATAAAATGGTCACCAATCATAACGAACGACCTTGTTTTAAACTCGCAAGTCGCGTGATTCCTAGAACTTTCCTCAGATGTTTTTTGGTACTAAATAATACATTTTTATATTTCATTATAACATTTTTAACCTGATTATATCGACATACAGAAAATATGTACTTCTTTTTTATATTTAATTTTCCTTAATTAGGTACGGTTTTAGAAACCATAAAATTTGGTGTCTTAAATTGTCAAACCTATGTTATAGACACAGTGATATACACATTTAGTTCTTTTCTAAGCATTTCTGATATATAGAGCTACATAATATTCTGAAATAAATATACTTATAAATTTAAATTTTGAATTTACAGTTTAACAAATATATTAACACCACTGCAAGGTATTCGAGCCTATTTAGTTCAATAGCAAACAACAGTTTGTACATTTTCGTTATTGCAGAGTAAATCATGTGCTCCTGATTACCTTGAAAACGTATTGACCGCCACATCAATATCGTAAAAGAATTCCGCTAGTCCGTCAACCTCCGAATCCGGTGTCAGCGAGGGAGGTAATGTGGCCTTCGGCGAGGCCCCATCGGACGAATGAGCCGAACAATTAAATAGCACAGGTTCTGCCTGCACCATGGGCAACATGGTTACAGTCTACTCCAAATTATTACACTACCACCGCTATCAAAACGAAAATATCCATGAAAAAACTTTAAACACAATTTATATCTGCATCCAAACACACACTGCATTGCGCCACGCTCGCTGCGACGCTATATTTCAAGCTGTTTTTTTCAATGTCTTATTACAATTCAACGAGCACTGAGATGTCGAACCGTCACAGTATATAGTTTTGCAGAATTGAATAATCAGAACATGCACCGACTTTATTACGCAGCTAATAAAGTAATGTAATTTCCTATCGATGCTCGTGCGAAACGTTCGCTACAAAACGACGATGAAAGTCAACTGAAAGACGAGACATACATATACACACATCCTTGTCTACTTCACAAATTATCAACACGGTGCGGCGGCGGCAGCGCGATACGACACTCAATGACGGCGGCGCGGGGCGGTAGCTGAGACTGGCTCAGCCATATCGCCGCTACAGTCCCACCTACGTCATTGCCGTATTGACGATGTGTTTCGGTCTCGCTCGCCGCCTCGACGGCCAGACTACGCTTTGTCGAGTGGAACCGGTGTTGGACGAAACAATATTATTGGAATTCAGATAAACAATATTATTTATTAACTATTAACATTAAATGTTAACTATTTAATTAGTATACTGAAGGTCAAGCGTATATAGAAATGGTACCGATTACATTAAAAAGTTTCTATCCTTGTATCTATTTATATTTCTTGTTGGTACTTAAATATTTAACGATAAAGATAATATCAAGCATTTATTTTTCTTGAATTCAATAAACACATTTTATCGTATGATACACGTCAGAAGACGGGACTAGCTATGAGTAGGTATCGAGAGACATGAAAGTGAAATGGAACAGTATTCGTGTCAAGTGCACAATTTAGATAACAAGGTCACCGTATTGCATAACTTATTTTAGTAATATTGCTTTAGTTAAGAATGGGCATTCGTTACCATAGTTAATATAAATTAAGTTAATATTAATATAACATATAAGAATTATTTACTTAAAATATAGTAAGTTTAAAAACCTATCAATTTCAACTGGAGACCATGACTTACTTTAAACAATATATGTCACGATTACACAACAATTTTCATAAATTATATCAACTAAGTGGAGAGATAACTTTGCGCTCCTAGTAACAAAAAAATGATACAAATCGATGCTATGAAAACAAAAAAAATCAGTTACGACAAAACATGCATTGTTTATAAAAGTACATATTAATTTAAGTAATATGAATAAAGTAGTAGAGGAAGAGCAAGCACGCGCGGCGTGTGCAGATATCGGTGCAAGCGGCCCCGCGGATGTGTGTCAGTGGGTCACGGCAATGACGTGGCACACGGCCGCGCCGAGCCGCGCACTTCATTCTAATTCCGCTTCGCCGGTGTCTTCGCATCTACTAGCCATTTATGCCCTAATATGTTAACCTGTCAAATTGATACATCATTCACATACCCTTATAGATGCTTCAAGCCAAACTACGTTTGACATTGACCGACTAAGAGACGACGTTATTATCACGTGGCAAACTACATTTGACTAATGACTTAGATTAAGATTAATTTTAAGGTAACGATTATAATGCTAAATGCTTTTACGAAGACTTCATTAGATAGTATCACTTGTGTTGGTATTACAGATTTAGTTATATTTACTTATGTACCAAATATTTGGTATTCAAGATTTTGTCAAACTTTATGTGCATATCGACTAGTACATAAAATAATTTATATTTTTTTTGTGTACTGAAACTCCGCAAAGTAACGCCTAATTCCACAAATTACGGATATCGATACTTAAACATGTTGTGAATATAAATCATTTGATGAAAATATTTACATACATTATACGGTTCTTACAATATTTTCAATATATATGCAACTTATTAACAAATGAATAAACGACCACTTATTACACTGTGTAATACATAGACGTAGCTTGGAGTATAAATTTTAAAACTTACCACAGAACATTTGATAGCTTACAATTCTTCTCGAACACTTTAATTACGAAAAACCTTGCATTTTCTATTCTTGTCTTTAAGTCACTAATGCAAAAGGACACTCCAGTCTCGAGGGAAATCTCAAAAGTAACGAAATAAAAACGTGTAATGAGAAATAAAGTGGTGTAATATATTGATTGCTTTGGGATCTAGTCATTAAAAGTATCTAATATTTGATTGCAAACCAATGTACTTCGGTGTGAAAACATAATTTTAATTTATTTTTGATGAGAAATTTATAGTTAAAAATAGCCTATTACTATCCCACCGCTGGGCATAAGCCACCTATCTCCATTTTTGGAGCGAAGGATTGAAGCTAAGACCCATAACACTGCTCTATTATTACACATCGTGCCCCGACGCTAGTAGAGCTTCTGCGCTCTAACCTTTGCATTTCGCAACCTCGGCGATGCTTCTGCGCTCGCCCGTCCCGCCCGGTGACGCTGTAAAAGCCGCTAGGGCTAACAGCACAAAGTCAATTCGAAAAAAATAATCGATTATACAAATACCCAAAATTCTCTAGAGATATGCAGGTTTCTTCACGTGCGTGAAAAGTGCGTTATAAATTGCAAATACTAATTAGAGAACAAAAATAATAATATAATTAATTTGCTATTATCCGCAATATGTTTTCTATTTTACTTTATCGCGGATTATAGCAAAATAATTTTATTATTACTTTTATATTATGGATCTCCGCAAAGTAACACCTAATTCTAAAAAATTGTAATCGAATAAATTATTAATTAGAGATAAAAGGTCTTATCACAAAAAACTCATTGGGGCTTATCCAGGTGTGTGAACCCGTGGCCCTCTCTCGAAATTTCACGGTGTCACCACTGTGTTATTACAGCTTATTTGTGGATCATTTGAATAGAGTTAGAAATATCGAGCCCTGTAATGTGTTTTACAAGGAAATCCTTGTACTAATCCTTTCCACCATGTAGTTAAGCCCTGTCCCATAAAGAGTCACTTGTACCGACATTACATATCAATGTCCGTCAATAAAGTTTCACAATTCGTGACTGCCTTTGCGTAGCTAAATTGTTCAGGTGTAACGGTCAATTCCATGAATGATCCTTCTATATTACTCATTGACATTCCACAGCCTAAATGAAACGCATCATCTTTATTATAAATTGACTTAAGGAAAATTTAATACATCAATACCTAAAAGTTTCGTGAACATATAATATAAATGCAACTATCAAATTGTTCAATAGAAAAATTATTATAAATATAATTCTGTGTGTAAAAAAAGTAAGATAAAAATAATAAAGATAAGTCGAGGAAATCTTTCATTGGTAACCTCGGATCATGGTGGTGTTTCTTGGAACTAGAACTATAACGGAAAATGGGTCGGCACAACATGTAATGAACATGTCACATGATTTGGCTACGTATTATAAGAGCGGCCGCCTGCCTGACGTCAACTTACCTTAGTCGTATTTTACGACATCTCGATAAGAAACAGGGTGGTCTTTTCTACTCAACCGGATACCACACGGCGGGTCAACTTAACTTAGTCGCTTTTTACGACACCTCGATAAGAAAGAGGATAGTCTATTCTACTCAGCCGGATACCACACGGCATGAACCAACCAGCTACCTATTTGAGAAAAATATGACTCACTTAAAATTTATTACAATACCAAATGTTTCATTCAAAGCTCATAAGAGCAAAATTAATAATGAAATTACTTTGTTATAATCCGCGATTAAATCGTTTAAAATCGCGATATTAATTGCGGATTATATCAAAATAGTTTTATTATTAATGTTGTATTATGGATCTTCGTAAAGAAACGCCTAATTCTATAAACCCATATACGGAAAATTAATAATAAAACAACAATGAAATTAAAGACTTCAAATTGATTCAAGAATTAATTAGACCCTACTGATCTACACGGTATTAGGATATTAATTTTTTATATGAAAATTAAAAAGAATTAGTTGAACATTATCGTAAAGTTTTTTGGTTTCACTTTTATAATAAAATCCAAGTATCCCTCAATCCCTCAATCGTTCTCTCTAAGAGAGTTGAGGAATGCGATATTCTCAGGCAACTGTATTATATTAAAGTATCCCTCCAATACCAAACCAGAGTTAGCTATATCAAAAATAGCAAATCCTTTAAAAAATCCACCTCAAATAATTCATAGACAGATTTTACATTACAGTAATCCATAACACAAAAGTAATAGAAAAAATCCTTAAGTAAAACAATTTATCTTGGAGCATATCTCCCGATGATACGAGTGCTTCGGTCACGGGACGAAGCTATTTTGGCGGCGTTTAAGTGCATTTGTTTTACAAATCCGGCATGTATAAGGTATGAAAACGGACAGTTTATTACTATTTTAGACCATACTCATTTATTTCAATTCAATGTGCAATATGCAGTGACATAACTGAATTGTTATATCAGTGCATATTGCATAAGTATACATCGCAACCATACTCACCAAATACTTTTATTAAATTTGACATCATCATTCGCCTGCCCCTTTTCCACTCGTAAGTGGGATCGGCACATGTTTTAGACATGTTTCAGGTAATATTTTTTCGACCGGGCGGCTGCCTGACGTCAATTTACCTTAGTCGCCTTTTACGACACCTCGGTAAGAAATGAGGTTGGTTTATTCTACTCAGTCAGATATCACACGGCGGGTCAACTTACTTAGTCGATCACGACACACCCAAGGCGCGACAAATATTAATGCGATCAATACAAATATTCTATTAACAGTGTAAAATGGTACTGTGACATTGCGGTCATCATCCTCCTGCCCTTATCCCACTCTAAGTGGGATCGGCACAACATGTTAGAAACATGTTGTCATATGATTTGGCTACGTATTTTACGACCGGCCGCCTGCCTGACGTCAACATACCTTAGTCGTATTTTACGACTCCTCGGTAAGAAAGAGGGT
The DNA here is from genome assembly GCA_947086495.1 of Morpho achilles. Taxonomy (NCBI): domain Eukaryota; kingdom Metazoa; phylum Arthropoda; class Insecta; order Lepidoptera; family Nymphalidae; genus Morpho; species Morpho achilles. The sequence goes on along the minus strand of CAMTZB010000007.1, from coordinate 10,385,904 downwards.
GGTCTATTTTACTCAACCGGATACCACACGGTGGGTCAACTTACCTTAGTCGCCTTTTACGACACCTCGGTAAGAAATGAGGGTGGTCTATTCTACTCAGCCGGATACTACACGGCGGGTCGACTTACCTTAGTCGCCTTTTACGACACCTCGTTAAGAAATGAGGGTGGTACTATTCTATTCAGCCGGATACCACACGGCGTGACATTGCGGTATCAATTTAATATTCCAAAAAAAAAAAAAGTTCCATTTCACTAGATATGGACTATCATCATCTCCTGCACATATATCTATATCTCCTGAACATATTGTAACATTTGGCTTGTTTTTTTTTTACGACCGACCGCATGTCTGATGTCAACTTACCTAAGTTGCTTTTTACGACACCTCGGTAAGAAATGAGGGTGGTCTTTTCTACTTAGCATGGACATGGAATCACATGCACTATATATATCGCAATTCTGTTAATGTTAAAATATTTATTTAATTTTTAAGTCTAGAAGTTGCTGAATCCGTGAGTATCCAATGATGTTACATCTATTATTTCAATAAAAAGTAATAAAATAAGTTCTGATGGAAAAATAATAGGTACTAATTTTTATCGTCTAGAAGGCGTTCAACTTACCCTGTCGCCGCTTCGGTCTTTCACTCTTTTACGCCTACATTTATCGTTTCAGTAATGGAGCGTAAGGCCGTATTCATCATCAATTACTTTCTATATAAGTACATGTTGTTACCAAACATACAGTTTACACTTTGTTATTTGATTGTACATTATGTATCAGACAAAGTGGAAAACACATATAGAAAGCTTCTGCTGTGTCTGCTAAGTCAGAATTTCAATTATAATAAAATTAATTCATTATTAACAAACACCTAAGAAGTGATTTAATGTCTAATAATCTTAACTTCTATCTTTACTTACTTGTCAATACTAATGGTTATTAGGAACATGTATCATGAAGCATTCCGATACTCCTCATCTCGATGTAGGGATGATGGACAAATTCCAAATAATCTACGCCTTAACAAATTTTATCCTAGACCACTGAATAACCATGAAAGTTAGTGTTTGAGTAGACTATGGTCGTATATAAAATTACAAAATTACTGTCTTACCACTAGGCAAAGCTTTCATCTCTCCTTTAGACAGGATTAAAGGTGTGAATTGGCGGGTTACAGATATCAATAAAACACATAACTTTATTGAGCGAATGGTGAGACCGATTGACCACGGGGTCACGACTACAAACCTCGAGCATAAAGAGTTTTCTACAAAACTCATATACGCATTTATGATTTAAAATGCCCTTACGGTGAAGAAAACCTGCAAATCTCTAGAAAAAGTCTGAGATATTTGTAACCTGCCTTTGTAATTGTAAGCGCATTTGTAGAAATAATTTTTGGCAGCGACCAATAATAACAGAATACAAATGTAAGACTTCATAGAACCATTCTATATAGGTAAGTAAGACGAGCTAAGAGAAAATAAATAAATTAAATTATCGCCGAATATTTTACAGTATCAAGCGTAAGTTAATTAATCTACTTACCAAATTATTATTTGTTACCCGAAGAAAATTTCAAAATCTCACTGTTTTCAAGCAATGAACGCGTTTACTGTAATAGCTAGAAATATCTCTTACAGGGATTTTCATTCCATTCTATCGCCATATATTCGGTCAAAATTAACGATTTAACATATAATATATAATTTAAACATAATAAAACATAAAAATAAAAACATAAAAATATAATAAAACATAAAAATATAATTTAAACATATAAATGTTAGAGAGACATTATTTCCATCGAAACAAAAAATGTATCTTAAATACAAACATACAGCAGTCGTTGTGACAGCATTAGCTTGCTTTATTTCTTTGTTATATAAACGAAGAACTGTTAATTATTAATCACAAGAATTAGGAAATAAAATATTCCATTTTATATAGTGTAAAAGTTTTTAATTAAAATTCATAATAAATACAATAGAAGGATTCAAAATTATTGTTATAGAAAACGTTTATGTATTGTTTACGAATTCATTAGAAAAGTAAGAGCTTGTCGAGAAGAATCCTCGCAAATGCGTTGTTGCGTCACGTGGGCGGGCAGATCGATTGGGCGGGCGACAAACAGAGCGCGTGCGCGAGCAGGATCTTAATTATCGATCACAAACTTTTTACCTAACACTTTTGGGGCAGGTTAGGCCTATGCTCTGAGGTCAAGGTCACGGCTCTTCCCGCTAAAATGTCGCCTGTATGACTATTGCATACAACTTTAAACGCATTGTCTATACTACAAATATAACCGTATGTAGCAGTAAATACCAAGCCGACTGTTAGTATATTGACATAATTGCACAAAAAATAATGAATACGTATATCGATTTCTGAACACATAATTGAACATCTTTGTATGCGACTAAACTAAACCAAAGTATTAAGACTAAATTTATAATCACGAACTAAATTTTAGAGTTGATATACATACACCAGAGAAAGTTTTATTTACAACGCCGTTTGGATGGACAGAAATAAATAGAATATAGCATTAGCCTAAAATTTGTTATAAGTATAAGCCTTTTAATGAATATTTCACAAGTTTATATAATCTAATTAAAATATTTTTATATAATTAAACAAATTATTAAATAATTTTGGAGAATATCTTCAATGCGAATTTTCTTTTTGTATAACTGAAAAGAGAATAAATTACCAATAAAAATGTATATAATGCGTTATACCGTAACAATATGCAACGTTCGACAATACTTTTGTTGCTTGAAAAAAATAACTATCTTAAAATAAAAAAAATAAATGCAATACATATTCAAAGTTATTTACGTTGCTATATTAATGTAAGCTTAGTTTTAACCCTTGCGGCTTATCTTTAGTTCTTGTAGTATTCGTTCGTTGACCTAATACTGTGAGGATTAAATCGATACATAATATTATATTAAAAGTTATGTTGCTTTAATTATGGGTTTAAAACGTCTAATTTATCTGCACGATGATAAAAATTATTTGGTACAGAAATCAGTGCCAAATTTTAATTGTTTTGTACATTTTTTTAATGGTCTGTATAACTTTAATTAAATGTAGCTTCTGTATCTGTTGATACAAAACTTTGTGACTATTTCTATTTTCCTGTTAACATTGAGTTCACAGGCACTTTTAACTTTTGCAGCACCAAATGTATTTTAACTTTTTTCTTCATCACTACATATTATAAAACAAAGTCCATATTTCCGTATGTACGCATAAAACTTTAAAACTACGCAACCGATTTTGATGCGGTTTTTTTTAATAGATAGAGTGATTCCAGAGGAAGGTTTGTACGTATAATTACATTCAATACGAAGTAGAGAAATAATGTAATTTTTGAGGTTTCTGTAAATAATTACATTTTTTTCCGCTTACATTGCAAACGCAGGCTAAACCCTACGAGATTTATCAAAATGATGTACTAAGTATTTGTACACCTTAAAAAGGTCTACAGAAAAGTCCGCGATGGTATATATCTATCTCTTATGGATAACCCACAATAGCAGTTTTTTTCATTTACTTTTTACGAAAAATGATGCCTTATGTTCAAAGCAATTTTTATACAATACAGCATTAATCCTTATCCAATTGAGTACCTTAAATAAATTGTTGATTTAATATAGATCAATGTTGCCGTTTACAGCATGTAATTTAAGTGAACATTTTCGGAGATATTACAGATTTAAAATCCCCGCGAGGAGGCCGCGCTTAGACCTATAAGCACTTCGAATTTAGCAGCGACCGGAGGCGCAACTAAATGTCCTTCTTTCAAGTTTATATTGTCTAATGATAAGAAAGATATGAATGTTGTATGTAAAGACATTGTCTAATCAATTGTAAAAATAAATAATATCACTACATAGTATAAAACAAAGTCGCATTCTCTGTCTGTCCCTATGTCCGTATATCCCTATGTATGCTTCAATCTTTAAAACTATGCAACAGATTTTGATGCGGTTTTTTTTTAATAGATAGAGTGATTTTAGAGGAAGGTTTACATGTCTAATAATATTCAATATGGAGTAGAGAAATACTGTAACTTTTGAGGTTTCTAATGTGATGTCGTAAATAATTACATTTTTTTCCGCTTACATTGCAAACGCAGGCGACCTACGAGATTTAATAAAATGATGTACTAAGTATTTGTACACCATGAAAAGGTCTACAGAAAAGTCCGTGATGGTGTATGTCTATCTCTTATGGATAACCCACAATAGCAGTTTTTGTCATTTACTTTTTATGAAAAATTATGCCTTATGTTCAAAGCAATTTTTATACAATACAGCATTAATCCTTATCCAATTAAGAACCTTAAATATATCGTTTATTTAATATTGATCAATATGACCCATTTACAGCATGTAATTTAAATAAACAGTTTCGAAGATATTACAGATTTAAAATGCAGGGGCCGCGCCGCGAGCCTATAAATATCGCGTCGGAGGTCGCGGTTCGTCTCTCGGCGATGCTTCCGCGCTCGCCCGTCTTATCGGTGACGCTGTCAAAGCCATTAGGGCTAACAGCATTAGTCAAATTCGAAAAAAAAAAACGCGGTTCGCCCTTTAACCATTTGAATTTAGCAGCGATCGGACGCATTTATGATCGGAGCTCTCTCTAGCGAGGAAAATAACAATCACTATCACTATCACTACATATTATAAAACAAAGTCCATATTTCCCTATGTATGCATAAAACTTTAAAACTACGCAACAGATTTTGATGCGGTTTTTTTTAATAGATAGAGTGATTCCAGAGGAAGGTTTGTACGTATAATAACATTCAATACGGAGTAGAGAAATATTGTAATTTTTGAGGTTTCTGTAAATAATTACATTTTTTTCCGCTTACATTGCAAACGCAGGCTGAACCCTACGAGATTTATCAAAATAATGTACTAAGTATTTGTACACATTAAAAAGGTCTACAGAAAAGTCCGCGATGGTATATGTCTATCGCTTATGGATAACCCACTAAAGCATTTTTTGTCGTTTTCTTTTTACGAAAAATAATGCCTTATTTTTGAAGCAATTCTTATACAATACAGCATTAATCCTTATCCAATTAAGTACCTTAAATAAATAGTTGATTTAATATAGATCAATATGGCCGTTTACAGTATGTAATTTAAGTGAACATTTTCGGAGATATTACAGATTTAAAATACCGTGAGGAGGCCGCGCTTCGCCCTATAACACTTCGACTTTAGCAGCGATGTCGCTCTTTCAAGAGTTTGTTTAAAGACATTCTGTAATTAATTGTAAAAATAAAATACATAGGGAAAATATAAAAGTAAATAAGTAATAATGTACTATATGAATTTAGATATTCCAAAGATAGCAGGAAATCTTCTTGGTATAGGGAAAGGAAATTGTTTTTCTCCAAATTTAACGCTACGGCCACGGGCAGTAATGAATAAATCAAAACAACTGGATCAATTTTAATCATTTTTTTATACTGACTGATATGGGATATATATTTTATACCCGTGCGAAGCAGGGGCAGGCCGCTAGTTATTATATAAATATACGTGTCACATCGCGTTATAATCGAAGTACCTTTATTCAAGGATGCAACTCTGCCGAAAAGTCGAACCCTGTGTTGGCACCTTTTTTAATGTTTAAAAAAATATATATAAATATATAGCTCTTAAAGATATTTCAACGGGTGGAAGAATATTGTTAGCTTAACTCGGCACTACTTCGCTGTGGCGCAATCTAGAATTCTTACTTCTCAAATGAGGCAAATGTTGTATGCAATTTATTAGTTATTTTAAAGACAACTAAGACGATTTACGAGTTTTATTATCTATAATATTTAATTTTTACATTTTATAGAGATCACTCGCTAATATGATAAACAACTTGCATGTATTTGCAAATATTTATTATACAACGCACATACCTTTTGTTATGGATCGATACCTAATTAAGTGCCTTAATCAAGCGCAACGTATTACGCTTATAAGAAAATATGCAAATAATAGACCACAAAGATCAATATAAAATTACCACTGCTTGTTTTAGTATTTTATGCCATACTTGTAAACCCTTTCAAGTTGTCCCCTCACTTTGTTAGAGAGTTCAATACAAAAGCGTGTTCGACGAGAATTCTGCAGCTAAAACCATCTCTCAGCTTGCGCTGTTCAAAAATATAAATTTTTATGCGTTTATTGACAGGGATATCACGTAGTTTCGCATAACTAATGGGTATCATGATGGTTGGAAAATTAAATCTATTTTTCCAGTTTGGACATTCCAACTTGAATGGCTTAGGTGAAATAACGATAACTAGGTGCAGCATTACACAACTTTGTCTCGTCCACTTTTATACCAACCTATTTCGTTTTCCTTAATACTAAAAACCTAAAGACCTTTCGTCATTATTTGACAGCGTCAGCAAAGCATATCAACCGATGAGACAAGTTTGTAGTAGATTTAAGTTGTCCCGTAGATTGTTATTATAATAAGTTAACAATATAAATACTTGTTGCTTTACACTGATGCATTATATTTGCGTATTCATAGTGCCAACAAGATACTAATAAGACTATGGACTTAGTTCCGTATAATATCTAATATGACAGACATACGCGCGAATAGAAGGATGTATTAATATCATCTGAAAAGCGATAAATATAAAGATTCATCTAACTTTATCTCTATATCTTCGGTATCGACAAAAACCCATGACATGAATTGCAATCCTTGAATATTAATGTATACATTGCAAGTTATATACATATCTGGATAGGGAATACTGCGAATTCAAACTGAAGTGCATATTTAAAAAAATCTTATATTTTCCTTTCGCAATACTTTTATCAATTTTAGGTACAAAAATAAAACGATATTATTTTTATATTATAGTTATATTGCGATTTGAGCTAAAACTTAAAATATTAGGTATAAAAAAAATTTACACCAAATAAAACACTTTGGTGTACCCGAAGTATCGAATCGAAAATTTACTTTTATTAATTTGAAAATTAGATTACAAAATTAAATATAAAATTCCCTTGAAATAAAAAAAAACCCGTTCACATTTTCAAAATTAGTTCACCTGCTTGTATGCAGTTTGTGCGTAAATATATTATACTAGCGGCCTGCCCCTGCTTCGCACGGGTATAAAATATATATCCCATGTCAGTCAGTGTAAAAAAAATGATTAAAATCGATCCAGTAGTTTTGATTTATTAATTACTGCCCGTGGCCCGCACGCGTTAAATTTGGAGAAAAACAATTTCTTTTCCTATACCAAGAAGATTTCCTGCTATCTTTCGAATATCTAAATTCATATAGTACATTTTTACTTTTTTACTTTTACATTTTCCCTATGTATTTTATTTTTATAATTAATTACAGAATGTCTTTAAACAAACTCTTGAAAGAGGGACATAGATGCTAAAGTCGAAGTGTTATAGGGCGAAGTGCGGCGTCCTCACGGCATTTTAAATCTGTAATATCTCCGAAAATGTTCACTTAAATTACATGCTGTAAACGGCCATATTGATCTATATTAAATCAACTATTTATTTAAGGTACTAAATTGGATAAGGATTAATGCTGTATTGTATAAGAATTGCTTCAAAAATATGGCATTATTTTTCGTAAAAAGTAAATGACAAAAAATGCTATAGTGGGTTATCCATAAGAGATAGCTACATACCATCGCTGACTTTTCTATAGACCTTTTCAAGATGTACAAATACTTAGTACATTATTTTGATAAATCTCGTAGGGTTTAGCCTGCGTTTGCAATGTAAGTGGAAAAAAATGTAATTATTTACAGAAACCTCAATACTTACAGTATTTCTCTACCCCGTATTGAATGTTATTATACGTACAAACCTTCTTCTGGAATCACTCTATCTATTAAAAAAAACCGCATCAAAATCTGTTGCGTAGTTTTAAAGTTTTATGCGTACATAGGGATATAGGGACTTTGTTTTATAATATGTAGTGATGATGTAGTATTTACAAAATTACTATTAATAAAAACATGGTTTAGTATTAATAGAGTATAACAGATGACTTGTCTTGGGTGACTGGAAGTTCTATATCATAATCATTCATCCATTCATCTTTGAAAAGTAAGTCAAGTCCAAAGATTTTGAATATTAACAGTGTATTTTCTAAGCACCTTTGTTGAAAATCTATACTAATATATAAAGCTGAAGGTTTGTTTGTTTGAACGCGCTAATCTCAAACTACTCGACCGATTCGAAAAATTATTTCAGTCTAAGATAGTCCATTTATTCAGGAAGGTTTTTATAAGGCCTATATTAATATTAAGGTTTATATATAACATCGCGCTAAGATGAATATGTGAGGAACAGCAATAAAAAATAGAGCCGCTGGCGATTGCTAGTAGAAAATATAGTAGTCCTAATAGCTTTTTAAGTGCTACTGGGCTAAACGGGCTAGGAAGGAAGTATCGAAGATAGAAGACTCTGAATTTACAAATTCAGAGTCCACCCCGGAAACTTTTCTAGCACGAAATAGTCTACGGAAATAGTCGAATAGTCGAAAATAGATTCTGTAAAAAAATATATCGAGCACTTCGTTACATTATTTCTCCGTTTTTATCATGTGAATACAGGGCATACAAATAAATTTTAAAATATTTTGTTTATATTGTTGTGATAAAAAATTAATCCGCGAGATAAACGTGCGAAGAAAACTCAGACGATGACAAAAGTGGGAGCGGGTTTCCTTGGCTCGAAATTGATCGCAATCTCACCGTTCATTCAAGGTACGTGGAGACACCGGTGTAGTCATGGCGACCGCCAATCGTTGCTGCCGTCTCAACGTCGCCATTATTAACAATACGAGTGAATAGCTCCTCAATTTCAGATACATTATCAATAATATGTTTACTCCACACAAATTGCTTCGTTACTTCTATTGATATTGTACAAAAGAAGAAAATTACAAATCTTCATCTCGATATATGATTTTATTGAAAAAGAGTCGTCATAAATTTAATCCTGCTTTATAACATTGCTTCTAAAAAGAGAAACTAACTAAAAACTCAATGTTTCAAATCAAATATTTGCATCTTTATATACAAAATTTATTAACGATCACTCAATTTGGCATTCGTATATGTCGCTCACGGGTTACAGTAGTGGCACAACTCAAAAAAACATGTTTTAAGATAAAATGTGATGAAAGTTTTAATTGATAAGGAAAATGCTTAAGTTTGCTTTAAAGAACGTCCTTATGTATTAGCTTTTACCCGCAACTTCGTTCGCATGGACTGCAGTGATAGAAATAACAGTAGCTTCTGTCGCTTTCCAACCCTGCAAGTATCTCCATTCCAAAAATCAGATCGATCCGGGAAGAATCAGAGAGATTTATAGTTTTAACAAGAATATAATTTGAAAATTTTAGTAAATAACCCGTACTTACATGAAATATATATATTAAAATTAGTAATAGGAGACTCCCAAAATTGGGCTTAACTATTACAAAAACCTCATATACATCAAAAAATTCTCATTTTTTCCAGTATTAAATATCACTATAAATATTATAAACTATTAATGGTAACATGCAAAAAAACTTATTTAATAATAACATTTATACGTGGGCTATCATTTGTCAACATGTAACTTTTTTAATTATCTATAGGTACAGCGCTGGATTCCAAAGATTTAGTATAAATACGAAAAAATGATATGAACATTTCTTATTTATGTTTTTGTGAACATAATATTTCAAAATAGGTATCTGAAAACATATAAGCTTCACTTTATTAACTGTAATGACTTTTTAGATATTAAAAAAGGTGTCTAGAAATATTTTTGTTTTTCATGGGCTGTATGGCTTATGATCTAATCTTTACGGGATTCAATAAAAAATAACCCAATACATGTCAATAATTATTATTTCATCCTATTCCTGTTGAAATAACAGGATTTCTATAGCCTATATGTTACCCCTGTGTAAAAGGAATAATTGTGCCAAATTTAATCGATATTGGTTCAGCGAATTGGCCCCGAAAACGTAATTATAATATTAGTAAGGATATAATATTTACTTTATTTATTTTAGTATTATAAATAACCTGTATTACTTATATTAATTATCCATTGTAATAGCTCAGTTAACTTATAAATATATAAAAACATAAATAATAATATATAAAAACTCTCGAAGAACTCTTTACTTCTGTAAATACAGATTTGAATTGACTTTGACACATCGTGAATAAAAAACCTTCTATAGGTTTACTTTAGATGGCGTTTTTGAATGTCATCCTATTCCTGTTGAATTAGCAGGATTTCTATAGCTTATATATTACCCCGGTATATAAGGAATAATTGTGCCAAATATCATCGATATTGGTTAAGCGGATTTACCGTGAAAACGTAACAGACTTTCGCATTTATAATATTAATAAGGATTATTAGTTCTGCTGGTGTTGCTGCTAAGAAGAATATGTATTTTAACATTGGATCCCATTAGCGATATGTCGAGGACCCAACGCTTTTTTTCAATAATACTCGCATTTTTCGTTTATTATTTTTCTTCTACCAAATTTAAAGCTTCTATAAAAATTCCTACCGTTTCTAAATTACCTTTTGCCTTGTGTATATATCATTTTTTAAGACTACTGTCTCGGTCAAGTCTAGTACTCAGTATCGAACATCATCATTTGTCATTCTCCTGCCTTTATTCCACTGTGGGGTCGGCAAAACATGTTATAAATATGTTATCCCATGATTTGGCTAAGTATTTTACGACTGGCCGCCTGCCTGACGTTAACTTACGTTGGTCGCCTTTTGAGACACCCCGGTAAGAAGATGGTGATCTATTCAACTCAGCCGGATATCCACGGTGGGTCAGCTTACCTTAGTCATCTTTTACGGCACCTAGGTGAGAAATGAGTGTTGTCTATTCTACTCCGCCGGATACCACACGGAATAAGTATCAATCAGTAAGAAAGAATCAGTATCGAGCATGGAGCCGTATTAAAAGTTAATTACTTAGTACCCCTTTTATTTAAATATCTAAAACGTATAAAGCTACGTGTGACAATATTCAAATGAAAATCTGTCACAGACAACGATTACCATTAGATATTAATGACATTAACAAAGGCCAACGGTTTAAAGGTCTTGTGTAGTCACGTGGGAAATTAAATATATATTAAAATTATTATTAGAACAAAGTTAGAACAAAGCCGTATACCAACTTAAGTTACCGAGACATCACATACTCCTACACAAGCAACACTATAATTTCATCTACGCTGTAGCAATTAAGTAAACCTAGGTAATTTATTGATCATCATCCGCCTGCCCTTATCCCACTCAAGTGGGTCCGGCACAACATGTCATAAACATGTTGTCACATGATTTGGCTACGTATTTTAAGATCGGCCGCATGCCTGATATTAATTTACCTTAGTCGCCTTTTGCGACACCTCGGTAAGAAATGAGGGTGGTCTTTTATACTCAACCGGATACCACGCCGCGGGATACAATTTAAAAGAAATAAAGCGTAGCTAACCCTACATTATTCTATGCTGCCGTTTAGTCATATTATTATTTATTAACTCTTCTTATTTCCTGTTTCCTATTATTAACAATTGTGAATTCCACATTAAAATGTATGTTATAAGAATAATCACATTTAGATATACAGCGTTCCCTAAACATTTTTACGCTATCCATCCGTACTACCTTTCCAGTTTAGCGGACGCAAAATCGTAGAATTAATTTTAACGAAGAAATACTGAATGACTATATATAATACAAATACCAATTCTAAACAAAAGTAATAATAAAATTATTTTGCTATAATCCGCGAAGAAGTAAAATAGAAAATATATATAATGCTAAATGTAAGTGGGCAATCGGTTATCATACCTGATACATGCAGGATTCGTAAAAACACATGCACAAACCTCCACCACCGCCACCACAATACACAAGCACTATATACGTTCACTATCACAAACTCAACAATCGTTTCGCCCCGCAACCGAAGCATCGTCAGGAGATAGACTCCACGATAACCGATTGCCCACTTACATTTAGCATTATATATATTTTCTATTTATATTATTATATTATTATAGCAAAATAATTTTATTATTACTTTTGTATTATGGATCTCCGCAAAGTAACGCCTAATTCTATAAACCAATTCTAAAGTTATTCGGACACATTATCGGTAAAGAGGAATCCATGGAGCGATTTGTGGTGCAAAGAAAAATTGAGAGTAAACGTCGTGGACACTCTCAAACTTGTTTGACTGATCTCATCAAATCTGTAACACATTCTAGTGTAAATAATTGCTCCCACTCCACGATAGATAGACATGGTGGCACATCCCTAATGCAACGGTGGCGCAAGAATCAACTAAGACCTGATCACGACTATTCTGTCAAGAATTTACAACCAAGAAGAGGAATTACGATTTATTTATTACCCGCTTCGATGAGACACAGTTTCAAATTTCTAATTCACGTGACATGGAAAACTGCAAATTGAATACATAAAAATGACACCACATACGGATTTAATTGCCATTACACCACTGGTAATTTCGCGGAGCGTAAATAAAATTATTCACCTTGCATTTTCACTGGGCAGAACTTGCATAAATGCTTCATTGATAGTGACGGCGCCATTCAGCGCCGTATTCCGACGCTCCGTGGCTATGTGAAGTTTTTAAATGCACTCCACACAGGTCTGTAACAATAAATAATACACAATATTATACTCCTGTGTATCAAAATTGTAAATATAGCCTTGGACTGGCCTTGCGGTCACCGCGCCGCGACCTTTGTATTTCACCGGTCCGTTTGATCTTCGCGGCGATCGTCATATCTAAACCGAGCGCCGTACGCGCGCACTACAAGATGATTGAACCCTAATGAATGGGCGTGTTTCGCAATTTAAACGTATTTAGTTTGTTAGAATATATTTCTTAAATTCTATATTTAAATACATTAAATTACACCAAAGTAATGTATTACTTCCAAGTGAGCAGTGAAGTTATTTAATGTATGTCATATCGTCGGTACCACTCTGTACATATATCTCTCATACATATACATCTTATTTGAATACCAAATGGCTTGGTATTAGGAATTTTTAGGTACTCGCGTATTAATTTTATTTTGAAATTAAGACTATGGCGTAGACCTAATGGCTTCACCGGGCAACAGGCAAGCACTAGTGCATCGTTAAGGGTTTGTAGGTCTTATATAGTATGGCAGTAAATAAAGTAGCACATAGTAGTAATGTATATAGTTTACTATAGGACCAGACAGGTAGCAATTACAAATAGGGATGGATATGTGACTAGATTAAGATTGTAACCTAAATGGAATATGCGAGGAGAATGGAATATAGGAGGGAATGGAAGATAAAACTTAAATGATTATTGAACATAATCATAGTTTTCAAGGATCTGGTAACATACACAACACGTTTGACTTCCATTCCAATATCATGGTCTTATGGTTTAATCTAAAGGGAAGCTATCAACGGGATAGTATCATTTTGCAAATTTGTTCTTGCCAAACAGAGTGTAAAAGATTTAGAACACTCAGTGGCAACTCTCCTCAAAATTCAATTTCCACAACCAGCCACACCCAATCATTGCTTTTTTGTGCAGATTTCAAAGTATATAATCATTAACAGACACATTCCTATCACTTAAATAATTTCTTAATACTTAAATAATCCCTATAAACACAAACATACCGACACATACACACTCAAACCATATTACTTTAAATCTATCTATGTAAATTATAAGTCTTGGTGGTAAAACACCTAGTAAAACAGGCTCTCGCCTAGTACCCCCTGTACTTGCAAATCCTATGTACCTGTATTTATATGTTGACGACTCAAAAGCACTTATTTAGAAGTTTATTTGAATAAAGAATAATTTGAATTCGAATTTAAAAGAAATAAAACATTTTGATATTCATTTTTATTTTGATTTAAACTACCTTATAGGGATTATTACTATACTAGTATTTGTTTTTAATATTGATAAATATTTAAAGATTATAATTATACGCGCGATATAAGTAAGCATAATACTTGCGAAAATGATATTACTATTTTGCTACAATTCGCGATTAGAGAAAATCTACGTGATGCGAGCAGTAAAGATTACTATCCGTGTTCATATCCTAGATAGGCAGAATTTTAAACCAAGCACTATACTAATAATCTACAAGCACTTGAAAAATTTAGCTCATGATGATGTACTGCCAAATATATCAAAATTAGTTAAGAGCAAATATGACGCCGCAACCCAAACTAACGTTCCAAGACCACCATGGTTTTTCTTTCTCAGATATGCCGATAGATGGGTTACTTCAGCATGTAGGGGTTTGTTTTTGGGGAAAAAATCGATCTACCTAGGTTTTGTGTAAAAAAAAATCGTTTTATCCCTGTTTTTGGGCATTAAAAACACTAACATTTATATTGAATTGAATTTTCGCCATTAACTGTCAAATCAGAGTAGCTTATTCAGGGAATGAGCAGCCTCGAGAAACCCAGATATTATATGTAAATTTATTGAAAAGAACAAAATCAAGTTATAGTTTATAAATAATAAATAATATATTTTCTTTGTTGTATATAGTATTATGTATTATGTTGTCTATTTTGTTTTAGATGAAAGATTAACTTCTAATTCCGCCTATTTCTACTGTGTAAAATTAAACCGACCACCATAACTTTTAACTGATTAAAGTATATAAACATGATTCTTCCATGTGTCTACATGGCATTGGTGAAGTAAATAGTGTCATGACACTCCTGGAAGCCATAAATTGAAGAATTGAATTGAGACAGAAACTAGGCTGTTGTTATTAAACAGTTTTACTCATCATAAACTCCAGTTAGTTCAAATGTACCTTTGGTACATTTGGTACCATGGATCTAGAATTATCATTCATAATATTTATATAAATGCCAAAATAATTTATCCCATTCAAAGAATAAAGTCACATCTCCTATACTTATACATGGGATATGTAACTTTATTCTTCAGATAGGGCAAACTGACAAAGATAGCTAAAAATGAAATATATTGATTTAGAAAAATAGCAAATTTTCTACACACAATTAGAATATTTTCACAGATTAAATATAGTTTATAGCAGAAGAATTAAATAAATTTAGTAGTCTGGAACCTCACAAAAGAACTCATAATTTTAAAAACTATTTGAAATATTAATTAATTCTGATGACATGAAAATATTCAGGAGTATAAAAACTTTAAATTGGTCTAACAAATCATAAAAATTTCTACCAATACTGTGTGAAAAAAAAAATTACAATTAGAAATTAAATGTTGTAAGATTCCACTAAAAACTACAAAAATAATACCCATGCATTTTAGTCACTATACCAAATTTAGAGAATCTAAAGAACTCATAGTTCTTAAGTTAAGATATTGAGTAAATACATTAGTATCTGTCCCCAATTATGTCTTGAAACCGAGTATATATTCATACTTCACCAGTTCTGGCAAGTGTTATGAATGTCTTGATATATGAATGAATTCTTTATAATGCCTTTGATATATCACACACTATTAAAATGACTGAAATTGAAAAAGTTATTCTGTGGTAAAATACTATAAATTATGCTTTGCTACTCAAGCACCTACAAATTTTGTGAATGTTATAGAGACCCATAAGTTCGAATACCAAGAAATCACTAGCTTTTAGTGCTTGAAGCTTGATGTTATTAAATAAGGTTAAAAAAGGATCACAATATATCTAACTCAATTAAGCCTAATTTTGAACTCAGTCACTTTAATATTAAGCATGCGATATGTGTTCACAAGATTATCAATCACCTACAGTAATAATAATAGAAAGCTTTGTATATCCTTTGGTACTGTTTGGCATCTGAAGTGGGTGCTGTCTTTCCAAAACTGCAAAGCTCTAAGCTCTCTGTTGCCCCTGCATCACTCTTGTGTAACAAGATGCTGGGTGGAAGACAGCTGCTGTTGATGTTGTTTTAATGCTCCTAGTTGAAACTAAATAACATATCTATTGAATCTGTTAAAATTTCTTTCCACAGTGCCCAGTGTGATTCCCAGAGTCCATACTACTTAGCTGTATAATATAATTGGCCTAATAACAGCAGAAACAAGCCAACTGCTTGTTCTGGCTTCAAATTTATGACCAGAATGAAAAGTTCTTATAGTTGTTGTAAAAAGAATTAAAGATTCTATGAGCTTATATTTATAAATGTTAACATTTTTAAGCTTCTTTGGTTACTAGTGTCATTCAAAAATGATGAGAGTAAGAGCAATAAAATTGTGTAACAAATTAAATCAGGTTCATAAATTGTCTGAAAATTTCTTTCAATTCAATAACTTAGTGATTCTAAAATGTTCAATATGAAATAAAATAAATAAGAGTAACTAACCTAAACTCTAACTAGATTAACAATATTTTATTCCAAATACACAATTTTTTTAATATCAAGTGCTGTAACATAAGAAGTTTTGATCATCGCTTTAGGCCAAACACAGCTTCTAATTTGTGCTATCAAAATAAAACATACCCTCTAGAGGTACAACTATTCATTCATAAAAAATTCTATAATTCAAAGAATGACATAACAAAAAATTTATTTAACTCTTTTGACAGCTGATTCATTTAGTTAATTTATCAAAATGATTGAACACTTAATCCTATACTATGCATTATAAATGCAGCTAGTAAATTGATTTTGAAAAGTAAAGCTAAGAAGAATTATTTTGCTGAAATCTGCTCTTATTATAAACATGGATTACAGTAAAACAGTCTTATCGTAACTTCTGTACTATGGAATTCAGCAAAGTAATGCCTGCTTCTTCTATAAATCAAGTAAAGCAAAGATTTTTCAGTATCATAATTATTCGTTTCAACAACCAATTTTATTTACTTGGTTGGATCATAATACTTTATAGTTAAATAATAATAGAATTACCAAAAATATAATACATCTAATAAACAACTTGCCAATGAGCATCAATGCACCAAGGTGAGCCTAAGGTGTAATTGTTCCCTCATAAGGAAATACAAAGACAAAATTTCTATAGATTTCTAACATTAAGGCAATCTGATGTTACAATTAGATATTTTATTTTTATTCCAAATTCCAAATTCCAATAAATTCAAAACAAACCACGAAGTAATGACTTTAAAAATAAGTTATATGTAGAAAGAGATATATATATATATATATATATTAATTTTCTTATGTTAAGTACTTTACACTATACAAATGTTTAAGAAAATAAGACAGTCAACATTCCTAAATAACACTATAGTGAAGAAGAAAGGTATTTCTGCATATTTATAATAATACTAAGGTATATTTAATTGCAATTTAGTTTATATTTTTCAAAAGGTAGTCCAACTCCATCCATCCATCCAACAAAACTCCATTATGAAAATATGTTTTAAAACTATGTTTAATAATTTACATGAAAATCAACCATTTTTTAGGTTGGCTGTCAAAAATTGTTTGTCGGCTTATTATATTAGTATTATTTTACTAGTATTGCAATAGTTAGTCCCTATTTTTGAGGCCCTTAGTAGGTTTCTAATTAAAGGTAGTGGACATCTCGCACAATGACGTCATTACATTGACAGTCAATAAAACACAGTAAACAAAAACCAAGTGAGAACTTACAAGTGTGTTACAAGTTTACTTGTAGAAAACCACAGCTGATAATAGTCGGTTGTAAAATAACCTGAGATGGAACTAACTTGAATCGCTTTTAAAACAAAGAAGGCTGATATCTAAGTGTATCAGGGTTGTTCGCGACGAGTAGTTGACAGCAAAACTAAATAACATGGCGGCATCTCATTGCAGCCGGTATAAAAGGGCTTATAGATATTATAAACAGTAAACACTTACATATACATCCGCCAATTGCAGACTTATTTTTTGAAAAATCCACTATAGTACAGTTCTTATAAAAATAAATACGTTCCTATCAGACACTAGTCTTAAAATGACGTAACATTCTCAACCTTCACGGTCGCACAGTACAAACGGCAGGTACGAAAGTTATTTTCTACAAAACACAGTGGCAACCTATTCACAAACTTCGCACTTAACACTTTATTTACAAAATGCACTTCTGACAATACAGACAATCCACAAATAGTTGACAAAATAAACTAACGCGTTTTATTATTCTGCCAAAGAACAAACGTGACACGCAGTCAAGCAACCTCGTTCACAATTTTTTAATTTTTCACAATCCGCGGCGTGTTATCTTCATTACGGTCGCTTGGATACGCTTACTATAATATTTCTTTAAACATCAATTTTGTGAAGACATTTTTTGTAATATATTTATAATATTAACTTTACTTTTTCTTAACAACAATTTATGAATGTAAAACAAATTTATAAACACCAATCAATTGATATTTATGGAGCTGTCAATCTATCGTTTGATTATTTATGGTGAGATATGGTATTTATGTTATAAATGTCTGTATATGGCTGAAGTTATCAACAGTTGATGCATTTTTTCGTCGTTTTCAACACTGGAATGATTTATAAATTACCGAATGTACTTTCACATCAATTTGCATTCGCAATGCATCCCTTTGACCTAAAGTAACTTAACATTCCAGAAAATATTTAAAAAGCACGAAACTAAAAATGAAATATTTCAGCTTACGATTTCACACATACGGTACCGTTACGTACGTTTTTTCTATACGGATACAAAAAAAAACAGCCGCAAACTTAAGGGATTGCACATTCGGGCATCGTTTGACCTTATTTAAAGTTTTATTTATAACTACAATGCAAGCACACATAGATACTCCCATGTCACATGTATGAACATAGGAAATGTAACTTTATTCTTTGGATAGGGCGAAATATGCTTCCCTTGAGTGTTTGGCAAGACTCTATCGTTCTTTTTTGATGATCTGAGGTGTTCAAAGAGGTAAAAATTAAATAGGTAGTATTTACTAATGATACAGGCGGATTGACATTATATATTTTTTAAGAAGTGTCAGATATTGACAGAAGTTTTCTTAAATATTATACATTGGGACATTTGATATTTACAGGCAGTTGAATAAAAATATTTGTAGACGTATTAATTGAATTTTAATTGTAACAACGACGTTCACGAGAAAGTGCTCCTAACATATTAAGGAATATGTCCCTACCTTGGCATATACCACTCGAATCTGTGCCTAGTTTAAAAGATAAAGAATATCCAATAGAAACAACTCAGTTAAAACATTACTGCAACTTGAAAATTCATGAAAATCCTTGTGAGGAACTTCAGACTGGACTTATGTGTGAAATTGGTATGAACAATAGAGAACCTGCAGTAATACAAAGACTTATAGCTTCAGGTATGACTGTAGCCCGTTTAAATTTACGCGATTTAGAGCCAGACGCGTGTGCGCATTTAATACAAAGTATTCGACAAGCCGTGTATAATTACAGCGCCGAGTTAGAATACGTTTATCCATTGGCTTTAATCGTAGATGTAAGAGGGCCTGATATAGTAACTGGAGATCTTAAAGGTGGACCTCGAACTATGATTGAACTTGTTCAAAACGAAACGATTCGGTTAACTACAGATGCCAGTTGGCGAGAATGTGGTACCACCGATTGTCTCTTTGTTGGTTACGACCATCTGACTGATTTACAGCCAGGTGATATTTTATATATTGACAGTCTTACATCCGGTAAAATTAAGTTAATAATTTTAGAAGTCGGAGATGATTCCATTGAATGTAAAATTGCTATAGGAGGTACAATCGGAGCAAAAATGACAGTACGATTGTCAAAAGTTTCACGTGAAAATGATACTACTTATAAGAAAAGCCCCGAGAGCTTAGAGTCTATATCGTGTGACTCTTCACAACAGCCTTTTGAATATATGGAAGATCAGATAGCTTGGGCTGTTGCCACTGATATCGACGGAGTTTTAGTTCCAAATTCTCAAAATAGTCAAGATATACGTCATGTAAGAAATATCCTTTCCGAGAAAGGTAAACATATTCTTGTCTTTGCATGCATAGATTCTGTATTAGGATTAGATAATATTGATCAGTTAATGACAGAATCTGATGGAATATTCATCGATAGGTGCATCTTAAGTACGGATTTACCGGTAGAGAAAATATTTATAGCTCAGAAAATTATAGTGGCCAAATGCAATAACGCTGGAAAACCATGTATATGCAAGGCAGTTATTAATGAGCAAATACCTACATTATGTGTAACTGATATTGCCAATCTTGTATTGGATGGCGCCGATGTACTCTCATTAGAATTACATTACGATTCACCTTTGAAGAAATTTTCACCCTCTTATGACGCTGTTCGTATGGCGGAGCATTGCATAGCAGCTGCAGCTGTTATTTGCCGACAAGCTGAAAGAATATTGTGGCAACCTAAAATTTATGGCAACCTGGAATTAATGCAGAGTCCTCTAGAAGAACCCACAAAAGCGATTTGCGTTGGTGCAGTAGAGCTAGCTACACGATCACGTTCTGTTGTCATAATTTGTTTAACTAACTCGGGTCGTACAGCAAAAATGCTATCGAATGCTAAGCCCATATGTCCGATTGTCGCAGTTACAAGGACATGTCACACAGCTAGGCAATTGCGTTTTTGGAGAGGTGTACGTGCTATGCATTACTTCGAACCCGCAAAGAGTAGTTGGATTTTAGAAGTTGAATCACGTATTCACGCTGCTCTTGATTATTGTAAAGCTAAAAGAGTATTAAGAGCAGGTGATGCTTATGTCGTAGTAACGAGCTTACGGCGTGGAGTTGGATATTGTGATTCTGTGAGACTTTTATATGCGAGTGCGCGTGACACAGTATTAGTAGAATAATACTTCATGTTATTTATAAATTACTTTTATTCTATTATATTCTATATTCTTTAAAATTAATCCGATTTCATTTTAATGTATTTACTATCATAGCTGTAGGCTATAGGTTTTTGGTACTGGCACTAGAGAGTATGTATACTGGATTAAAAGACACAGAATAATAACACTTGTAGAAATCGTTTTCTCTTCTATTTAAAAGGAAGAAAATAGAAAAGCGTCTGATAAGACGTCCGAAAAAAAGGGCCTTACAATATTAAATATCACATAACATTTATAGTAACGTAAACTTCTTATAAATATGTAAAATCATAAATCAAGAAAGTTTTTATTAATTTTAATCGGTTAAATTACTTAGTTACATAGTAACATTGCGACGTACGCAAATATATACTTATACTAAAACGTGACCTAAAAAAGGCTCCATCTCATTTTTTGGTCGGACTCCATCTGGCTTTTTTATTATCTGAGGACAGGGCACTATTGTAAAAAAATATTTTAACTGTTTTTCGGAATTATATTAATAGCTATCGTATTGGACAGACGAAAGTATTAATATGGTATGCAATGGACGATTTCGGTTAACAATTTTAAAAGCGTACCTAGTGTATAAAGAAGTTCTACAAAATTATAGCATCAGAAATTAAAAAAAAAAAAGAATGCAAGGGTGAAAGTACAATGCCATCTAGGCAACTTACTTGACAACGCTATAAGCGAAAGCGTTATTATTGAGAAAGTATTATCTACAGCATCATCTAGTGTGGGATACCAGAAACAGAGCTTTTATGTTTTTCAAGCTTAAAAAGCTCCAATCCTCTATAAATTAATTATTAAATTAAGCGTTTTATTGATATAGATTGTGTATAATATAAAAATAAATATATGGGACGATTACACACACGGTCGTCCGTCCCCAAAATAAGTAATATAGTACTTATGTTACCTATAACAGACAACTGGTAATTATATACAGCCTTAAATACATAGTTAAATACAAATATACACTCAGGGTCGAAAAACCAACATCTTAGCTGTTGAGCTGTACACCTCAGCGAGAATCAAACCCACAACTCACGGTGCTGTAGGCAAGGACACTACCAACTGTGCCAACGAGCGAGTTCGGGCGAAAAACTATAACTCAAATGTAAATAATGACGTACAATAAATATTTAACGTAAAAAACACATTAATATGCCTGTGCCAAACCGCATAACATTGCAACCGTCCATTGCACATATAGAATTATCATAGTAAATAATAAGAAGGAAGATGAAACTCTTACACTTAAAACTTTGTCTCATCACACATAAAAAAGAGAACAAGGACAGATATACATAGCCTCATTTGTTTTCTGTTGGCTGGCTTTCTTAGTTTAGTAACTATGATTGGAGTTACGTTTCCATAGCTACGTATTGATATACAAAGCTCGTGGACGCAAACATGCGGTACCTTTTTACAATTAAGGAATATTAAAATGGAAGATTTAGCCATTATGTTTCTCTTCTAATGGCTGAATTACATATTTTAGGTCAATTAGAATATGCTCAAGATTTTAATGAATCGTACTCCCTATTCTGCCATTATACATTTCAAGCCGGTAAGTATGATAAAATAATTTTTGAGTTAATACGCTATATTAAAGAGTTAATATGCTACATTCTTTAGGAATATATCTATTTAAGGTCCAAACTGGACTCTTGTTTCTGGATATTCTGAGGGTCAAACTTTTGCTGCTAAAGCGGATTATAAAAATTGCGTTGTTTGGAATCATCCCATTGATTTACATTACGTTAGCAAAGGCATACAAGGTAATGGACATACATTATTTCCATTAGATACTTTAGTTGAATATAATTTAGTTTATATGTGACGTTAACGGTGCATAAGCAGTGTATAGAGATGAAAAAACTTCTGTTTGCTTTTAAACTCTTTATTTAATCTATACTACTAATATTATAAAGAGGAAAAAATTGTATGTATGTTTGATGATGAATGATTTCACAGAAAAACTACTTGACCGATTTCAAAAATTCTTTCACCATTGGAAAGCTGCATCTTTACTGAGCAACAAAGGCTATATTACATTTTCCAAGAAAATAGGGATCCGTTTTAAAAATATAATACATTGGAAAGCTGCATCTTTACTGAGCAACATAGCCTATATTATATTTTCAAAAAAATAGGGATCCTTTTTAAAAATGTAATAAGATGTTATAAAAAAAATTACGCGGGTGGAACTGCGGAATATTGCATGTATTTTATGAAGTACCATATGGTAATCATCACAAGAAAAGACATGATCAGGAAGGAAGAAAGCTATACATGGACAAATATAATCTTAAGAACTACCACAGACAACATTATTTTCATTTTTATTCTAACACAGTGCACCCAGCACGAGAATTAGCGTCTATAGTCAACAGCAGTAACTATACCGTAACAGCAAGCATCTTAAATTAATATGTTTTTATATCCTCCTGCCCTAATCCCACTCTAAGTGGGGTCGGCACAATATATTATAAACATGTTGTCACATGATTTGGCTGTACGTATATTACGACTCGATCGATTTTTCTCCCCCAAAAACATGCTGAATTTCAGGAAAATCGTTGGAGCCGTTTCCGAGTTTCTGAAAATGTATATATATATATATACATACAAGATTAACTCATTTAAATATTAAAGATATAAAAAATATATTATATCGCAGGTTGGCCTAAGATAATTTTACTGGTGAGCTGTCTTGATTCAATCGGACGATCGTGGGTTGTGGGATACAGCTCGTGCTCCATACCTGCTGCACCTGGGCAGCACATTTTACAGGTCCCCTGTTGGGTGCCCTCTCCAACAACTATAACTGATAGATTAAGGCAAAGATTTATTGGTGGAACACATCAGCTGACCCACACAGATATCGTTCACTTGGGAAGCGACAGGTTTGCTCTTTACTTAAAATGTATGCTAATAACATTGATGCCGTGTGGTATCCGGCCGAGCAGAATAGACCACCCTCATTTTTTACCAAGGTGTTAAAAGGTGACTAAGGTTCGTCGACCAGCCGTGGGTTATCCGGCTTAGTAGAATAGACCACCCTCATTTCTTATCGTCGTAAAAGGCGGGTAAGGTAAGTTAACCCGCCGTGTCGTATCCGGTTGAGTAGAATGAAGTACCCTCTTTCTTGCGCAGGTGTCGTAAATGACGACTAAGGTAAATTGACGTCATGCAGGCGGCCCGTCGTAAATTACATAGCTACATCATGTTTATAATCGTGGCACTTGTAGTGGAATACGGGCAGTAGAATGATGTATGCTAATAAAATTGAAAAATATAGTTTTCTTAACATCCAGATCCAGATCAGAGACTATAAGGGACATACATACACACTTTCTCTTTTATATATATATATATTACTAGGGGCCCGCTCCGGCTTCGCACGGGTATAAAATATATAGCCTATGCCACTCAGTGAAAAAAATGATTTAAATCTATCCAGTAGTTTTGTTTTATTCATTACTGCCCGTGGCCCGCACGCGTTAAATTTGGAGTAAAACAATTCCCTTTACCCTATACCATGAAGATTCTTTGCTATCTTTGGAATATCTAAACTCATATACTACATTTTTACTTATTTACTTTTACATTTTCCCTATGTATTTTATTTTTACAATTAATTACAGAATATCTTTACGTAGAACATTCACTGCTTTCTTGTCATTACATAATACATACATGTTTTCTTTAGAATTTACTCTTGAAACAGCAACATATAGTTGGCCATGTGAAATACAAACCCGTCCGATAGCAGCTATATTCAAAGTGCTATAGGGCGAAGCGCGCAAACGCTAAACCCTGTATTTTAAATCTGTAATATCTTCGAAAATGATTATTTAAATTACATGCTGTAACGGCCATATTGATCTATATTAAATGAACAATGTATTCAAAGTACTTAATTGGATAAGGATTAATGCTGTGTTGTTTAAAATTGCTTCGAAAATAAGGCAATATTTTTCGTAAAAGAAAATGTCAAAAAATGCTAATGTCCATAAGAGATATACCATCGCGGAGTTTTCTAGAGACCTTTTCAACGTGCACAAATACTTGGAACATTATTCTGATAAATATCGTAGGGTTCAGCCTGCGTTTGCAATGTAAGCGGAAAAAATGTAGTTTTTTACGACATCACATTAGAAACCCCAAAAATTACAGTATTTCTCTAGTTCATATTAATGTTATTATACATATAAACCTTACTCTTCAATCACTCTATCTATTAAAAAAACTGCATCAAAATCTGTTGCGTAGTTTTAAAGATTAAAGCATACATATATAGGTATATAGGGACATAGGGACAGACATAGAAAGCGACTTTTTTACTATATAGTGAAGTTTAGCTATTATTTTGATAATTGTCAAATTTTTTACCATACTTAACCAAAGGCAAAATTACGTATAGCTGTCATTTATGTTTTGTTATTCAATGTCATAGTCGTTTTTTTTATATCACGTTTTATAGTGACTTGACGGGATAAAATAAATGCGGTCGAACGGGATAAAAAGTATCCTATGTCCGTCTTCTGGTTCTAAGCAACCTCTACACCAATTTTCAGCCGAATTGGTTCATCCGTTCTTGAGTTATAAATAGTGTAACAAAGACCAACTTTCTTTTATATATATAGATTTCTAAATTAATTCTAAGTACGCTTTTATTTCTAAAATGTTATTTCCACTGTGTACCGCTTTCTTATGCTTTTTTATTATGCAAATACGAGCCAGCTTATATAATAATGATATATTCCCCATTCTCAAAAATTAGACTTTTTAATAATTATAAATTTTACATTTCCAGGTTCAATCTAAACACAGTATCAAAAGGAGACGTAGTGTTTAAAATCTATATAGTTTTAAGAAACTTTAATCAGTTCGGCGTAGAATATAAGTAAACAATGAAGCCTATTACTTACCTCTGTTTTACACTACTATGCGTTGCTATACAATTCTGTCTTATGGATTTTATCAATGAACAGAGAGGAAGTGATCATGGTTTGGCTGATGATAGTGCCAAGACTGGAAATGTCACTGATTTGTTTCAAGTTTTAAACCGCAAATCACATGCCCTCTATTTTCGCACAGAAAAAAATCCAGATAATATTAAGTCTCGGATTATGTACGACAATTCCAGTATAACAGAAGTCTCAATAATGTCGACAGAATTATCAAGCGCAGTGTTCGATTTGTTGTACGACGACAATGTATCAATGACTGAAAATGAGTCAACAACTGATATCCCTTTTACGAGTTCACAGTTTGATAACGTCACAGAAATCTCACTTTTCGATAAAAAACCATCTAACATCACACCATCAGAAATATCGAAGAGAATAAGTTCAAATAAATGTGACTGCAACTTATTGGTAAGTGTTGAGGTCTGTGATGTTGGAAATCCATTAGTTCTATTGTTGTACATCCGATGATTGTCAGTGTAACGGTACGTCTTCGATTTGTCATAGTCTCGGTATTTAACTAGGGTCTGTTTATTCGACAAATCAACTTTAACGCGGAGCAACTGCCGTTTGAACGCCTAAACCCGTTAGATGATGAGTAAGTAGCATGGGGATAGAATAAATTATATCTTTGTGACGGTGATACTGACCGGAATCGACAGCTTAACGTGCTCATCAAGGAATTAGGGTGATATGAGTTTGTCACAGAATGACTAGTTTATAATAGCAACTTAAGTTTGTCCAAAAACGAATCAAAGTCGTCTTTGGACAAACTTAAGTTGCTATTGCTTAAATTGCGATATCCAATGCTTTATTTACCATAAGCGCCTTCGAAGCCTTTGCCCAAAGCCATAAAATTTATATCGACGCTCACGCCCTTAACGAACACTTGCTGGACTGTTTAAAAATCAATTATCATTCTTCTTATCCCACTCAAAGTGGTTTCAGGATAACGTGTATTAACCACGTAATTAAATGATTTGGCAACATATTTTGCGACGGGCCGCCTGCCTGACGTAAACTTAACTCAATCGCCTTTTCCGACACCTCGGTAAGAAATGAGGGTGGTCTATTCTACTCAGCGGGTCAACTTACCTTAGTCGCCCTTTACGGAACCTCGATAAGAAATGAGGATAGTCTATTTTAGACAGCCGGATTCCACACGGCGGGAACTGTTTAAAAATCAATAGGTATTTTTTATAAACTTATTTTACCAACTAATTTATTTATACGGGTATTGTGGATGATTCTTGGATAACAATGGTCGCAATTGAAAACCAGCGTTGAAGTACACCTCAACTTAAGCTGAATAGTGTTCCAATTCGTAAGGTCACATTTCTTTATATTTTTACTGTGACGTTATTGATAAAAAGGGCTGTGATGGCCCAGCGGTGCGACCGTGTGAATCTCTAGAGACGATCATGGGTTCAAACCCGGGCAGACACCAATGAGTTTTTCTATTAAAACTTATGTGTCTAATTGATAATTGCAATTTATCACACGCTTTACGGTGAAGGAAAACATCGTGAGGAAACCTGCATATCTCTAGAATTCTGGAGATATGTGTAACCTACCAATCCGCATTGGAGCAGCGTGGTAGGTCTTAGCTCCAATCCTTCTCTCCAAAAAACGGAGAGAAGAGGCCTATTCTCAGCAGTGGGATAGTAACAGGCCGCTACTTACTCTTTTTATTGATAAAAGTTTTTGATTTGATTTACAATATATATTAAGAACTAGTAATATCCCACGGTTTCGACCGCGTTATTTTTATTTTTTTATACCTTATTGAATTTTTATAATAGATCGTATTTTTTTGGAAAATGTAATATAGCCTATATTGCTCGGTAAAGATGCAGCTTTCCAACATACATACAAATTTTTCCTCTTTATAATATTAGTATAGTATACTATATACGTTTTTGAATTTCAACGGGCCTGAGCTAATAAATCCAATGCTCAGTTGCATAATATACGGTACGAGTATTTCCATTGTCTAAAAACTTCGGTTTTAGACTGCTAGTTGTAGTTTTAAATAAAATAATCATACTCGCTTTATAATTTGCTTATAAGTGATTACGTTAGAAGGTTTCGTGTCCTGAACTCTAAGAAAATAACTCCGATTCTGGTGTAAGCATTGACCACGTCAGTACACGTTCCGAAAAACTGGAAACAAACTCGAGTAACGAAATGGTCGTGTGTGGTTTTAAACTTATTAACTGCATTATTATTCATAATAGGATTAGTCAATGGTTACCTAAGTGTTTAGTTACTAGAAAAATCGCAAAAAGAATTGATGAAAATATATTAAAAAATACTATAATAAGTGCCAACTTATTACTATATGTTATTTTTTAGGTAAGTTTGAGTATTATTAATATATACATTTATAAAACTATCAATGATATTTTAGTAATTTTTAATGTAGGTATTTTGTTTCAGTACAAAGTATGTGATACAAATTGTTGTTGTGATGATGACTGCACAGATCTGGAGAAAAGTATGCTGAAAAATTGTGATAAAAGGGAAAGTAGACAAGAAAAGTGCGACCTTTTTAGAGGATACTTAATAATGTGTTCCTCACAACTAAAATGTAATAACGGTAGAGAAAGTGATATATTCGGATATTTCTTTTGTATAGACAGAGTTAACTTGCCAAAGAAAAGTGTATTAAACAAGAATATAGTAAGTGCATTAAGTATTTATTTTATTTTTTATTTATTTAATTCTCGAAACTCTCTCATGATTGTTTGTTTTAGGTTTATGCTTCGAATATTGAAACCGATTTAAAGTGGCATGTCAGTTACAAGAAGGAAACGTTATTAAAATTTAATAAAGATCTCTATGTTGCTGGAGAAACATTATGGATACTAAAGAATGGGAGCATTGCTTCTTTGGGTTTGTATTTGAAAGAGAGTAAATTTAATTATTATATAAACAAACGGGTCACATCGCGATAAACTCGAGTTTCCGTTGTATGAGTTTCGCGTGCAGATAATATAAGTGTGGTGTGCAAGAGACCTTATGTGGATTGTGCAGTTTAAGTGAAGGTAGATGGAGAAAATAATGACCGTAGTACTCGGTAACTAAGTTGTCAGGTGGTACCTAGGCGCTATGTTTTCTATTAGTCAAAGTACAAAGTATCTGCTTTCCTGCAATAAGCTGAATTGAATTATCCTTGAAAATTTTTAGCGAAAAAAAAAACGGTTGCCTGTAAAGTCGGTTTTACGGGCAAAGATTTTACGTAACAACGTCTTTTTCTCAGTAGAATATTTATATTGCAAAGTGATTTAAACTATTAATTTACTTAACACTATCAACATTTGTCAATAGTATGACATAACCTATAAACTCAGTTTCTCAACTTTTGTCTCAATCTAACAATTAATAAATTTATTTTTACCAAAATTACTTAATTTAGATTAAATAGTTCCATTTATATAAACTATTTCCTTTTCTCTATATGACCCATACTCTCTTTCTTCTTCAATTCTTGTCTTTTCCTTCTATTACTCAAAGGTTGACTGGAAGAGATCCCTTTTAGGGATAAGTCCGCCTTTATACATGTGTTTTTTTAATTTTAATCTTTCTCTTTTCTAAATATATGTGTAAAAAGAAATAAATAAATAAATCAATCATAGTTTACTATAAAGAAATATTAGTGTACATTTATTTACCTTTATTGTTGTAGTTGTTGTAAATTACAAATCTAAGCACTCCACATTTTCACTACAGACACAGCTGACGATACTTTAACCACACGCGTGAACTTGTATTATGACGCTTTCTTGTTTTTCCAACGCCAAGAACGCTCGAGAAAGACAGAGACACAAGCAAACACGATTCAACGCGCCTAATTCTCTGCGCGCGCGGCGGATCAATCATGTTTGAGTGGGAGAGAGACGCAAGGCATTCGCCAGTCCGGCGGGCCTCTCTTTCGTTCGGTGACTCATCGTAACAGACGTGAGCGGGCGTTACACTTTTTCATGAGTGACTCCAAGCCGCAACCTAATTTAAGACGTCACGTCAAAAAAAAACCATCCATATCGTCAAGTGGTGTTACATTACATATGAAGTCTCCAAATACATTTAAACTATTGCATATGAAAGAATTGAATTTTATTAAAGGTCTTATTATTTTTAGAACTCCCGTTTGAAAGAACAAATGGATATTGCGATGGATATAATAAAGCCAAATTTTTAAAAAATGAGTACATTAAATGTTACGCGAAACTAAAGGATCTTTACATGTTTCGTGTTCTTGAAACTTTAGATAAAACAACTGTTGCAAGTGTGAAAAACACTACACTAAACAATACAATAGTGGTAACGTATTTTAGTTACAGCTTTTTATTTCATTTCAGCTTCTTAAAATATAATTTAAGACTATTCTTATATTATAAGGTTAAGGTTAAAAAACAAATTTAAAGTAAAATTTTGGCAAAAATGGCGCATTATTACGATACTAAATGACTAAGAGTTCAAAGGAAATGTTAAATAATTCAGAAGATCCTGTAAAATAAAGCTATAGAACTGACCTTGGCAATATTAATAAAACAAATATATCCAAATATTATTGTTGTTGAAATTGCAAAAATAATAAGTTATGATCAAGTACGGCTGAGAAGTCTAAGTAATAGTTTTCTAGAGATTTTAATCTATTTTAACGAGATAGGAGTATTTAGTTCTGAAATGTACTTAAACCTATAAAAGTTTTTCTTCCTTGTTATAAACTCCTTAAGAATTAAACTAAAATGATTATAATGAGAAAACAATTAATTTAATTAGCATGTTGAAAGAAAGACTTAAGAGATGTATATTCAATAAAATGACACGAAGAGGGATGACACGATATATATCTATACACCTATTTCTAATTACCACATGAATGTATCTCTAATATTTTTTTGGGAAAAACTATTTTTCTCAATAACTAATAACCATTATTATAATGCACAAATATTAACAAAATAGGAAAATTGAGGATTCAGACACCACTTAATTTCGATCCAGATAAAATGTGAAATATTTCGTTACAGGATTGTAAAACAGTGCATTGTGTAAATTGGACATTTCTCATTTGTGACCAACAAGAATGCGGTAAATATGAGAAAGATTTACATGCACCATCGTGTTCGAATAACTATTGTAATAATATTGGTGTAAAAATAGAATATGAATTTTATTGTAACGTATCATTAATATCAAGGGCCATTGTTAAGTTCCACGTTCGAAAAGTTTCATCGACTCTTCAGTTTGTCACTCAAGAAATCACAGTTAATTTTTTTATGGGAAACAACTCGATACAAAATTTAATTAAATTTAGTGGAAATCCTGGTTACGTCATAGGTCTACCAATCATTGCATCATTCTCCCGATTTAATCATACTGAAAATTTTTACAACCGTAGTTTACGACACAGGAATCTTATATTTCCTTACAATAATGATGGTGAATGCATCCTCACTAATTTAACTCACAATACAGTAAAATTTGGACACAACAGAAGTATGAAATGTAGAGCATTTTTAAAATTAAACAATATTCATAATGGGACGAAGGGATGTTTCCGGATTCAGGAGAAAATTAACGCGTTACTTGGGCTTAGCCAAAATGTATTTATTTCTCCATACGGAAACCCACAGAATATCAGTGACGATAAGTGGCTAACACTTCAAAAATTCAACAATAGTTTCATATATGGTGATTATAAAAAGGAATCAAACTTGATTTGCTACAATATAATACCACGAATATCTTACATAGTAGCTTTTGTCCAAACAGATGACGCTAATAAAGAGCTTAACAGAGTTGTACATGCTAGAATAGAGGGCACTTCAAAAAATATGACGTTTAACTCTGAAGATATCTCAATTGTCATCACTGTGGATACAAATTTTGTGAATGCGTCTCGACGAATACACGAAGACGTAGCACCGCACTCAAATTTTAATTTACCTAAGGATTTCTTCTCCCCGACATCCTTTAACAAATGCAATCACACAAAATTTCATATTACGGTATTATATTCATGTATAATTATGTTTATGCAAATAAAATAACTTTGTGTAATAACTAATAATTTTTATTTTGAAATAATTTAAATACTTTCGTAACTTCTATCACTTAAACTTGGCATTCACCCTTCAAAGACTTGAAACTGTGATGGCCTGAAAATAAAATCCATTATATCTACAAAGGTATAAAAATTATAAATTGAAATAAAAAGTAATTTTACAGGTTTTTTATCGCTTGAATTATGTTCTACACTTTAGAGTATCGATTTCCTAAATCGTAAATTTACCAAATATTTGAAAACTCGTAACTGTCAAGATAAAACCCGATTTTCTAACAACCGATTTCAAAATTATTTTAGCCGCTAACATGTTTCACATTTTTAACATTTAGGCGTCCAAGTTAGAGTACCTTAGATGGTTAAAAATAATAAAGTGTATAATTATCGTTTTTGCTGTTATAATCAGACACAGGTTAGAATTCTAACGTTCCCAAAAATTTAAAGATATCGTCTTGAACTAGAGAACAAAAGAGGAATAAATGAAATAATATTAAGTAAATGTTATAACAAAATAAAACGCGATAAAAAATCCGTCAAAATTAGTTTTATTAAATAATTATGTGCTATATTTGCTAAATATAGGGAAATATTAGTAATGAGGGATGACAAAATGTAATGAAACATAGTTTTCATAAAAGAATTTAATGTAACATCTATATTAGGTAATGAAGAACACTTATAGTACACATCGATACGAACAGACTAAAGCAATAATTTGTATATTTACTTAAATACAGTATTTTTACGGCAATCATAAATTAATCTGTACTTTAGTTCCGAGAATTATTCCTAACCTTATTGAGAATATTCGGTTACATTTGTGAGCATTGCGGCTAAAGGCGTATCTTATCGACATCGAATATGCATCAAATATTTAAGCGTACAATCGTATTTTATATGTTATTATGATAAAAATAATAAATTATTATTGCCAAATGGTTTTCAATGAGTTTGAAAATAAAAATACCAAGAAAGCTAATTAAACACTATTTGTATTTTTTATAACAATGGTAATATCGAAAAAATTAGGTTAACAAACTTATACGTTTATTATCCATAAGCCAATATGAATCTTTAAAGATATTGACTTGTTGCAAGGCAATATTTTTTTTTTATAAAGCCGCTAGGACTCTGTAAAAATAAAGTTGAAAGTGAACCGATTTATGTATTAAAAATAAATTCAACAGGGCTGGCTATAGTGTCAGTAATATAAAATACTTGCGTTATTTTCAAATTTATTGTGTCATATAATAATCCGTTTTCTCCTATGGAAAGAATAATCTCATAAAATTAATCTGTTTTAAATTATCCCGGTCTCTGGATCAGAGCTGGATTGCCATACTTTAAAATATTTATAACTGTTTCATACTACGCGAATGGGATGACTACAGAATAATATCGCACCTTGAGAACACTTAACCCAAAACAGAGAAAATCTACAATTATTCTTTTAATCTAACCTTTGTATCTTCTTCCCTATGCAACTGATTTATATTCGTTTTTGTTATAATTACTAGAAAAAATTCTACATAAATCTGTACTTGCCGTGGTCTTAAAACCTTACGGTTCCATAAACTGATTACTGCTCGATAATCTCTTTGTATCTATTCTAGCTTAACAAATTATATATAACAGAATTTAAGTTTAGTTTATTCTGGACTTAAAGCCGGTACGTTTGTCCTAAGGTATTTTTCCTCATGAACATGGCCTCAATTGATTCTCATGGCCTCTATCATTGTTTACAATTAATATTGCTCTACTCATTCTCTCTTTTCTCGACCAACATATCTCGCAGTAGACCACAGTCTTGGAATAGCGACTGCAATTTTTCAACCGACTCGATGACTAACTACTACACGAATTTTTAAAATTATAGATAGTACTTATGTGCCTGCCCATACATTATATAATATTTCTGCAGTTTGCCAACATTTTTGGGATAGCTGAATGTTTTGTCTATGTAATTAAACATATGACATATCAAGGTAAATAGCTTCTGTGAGAATATTTTGAACATGGCAATTCTTACATGACATTTGTAGTTCGTTTAGGCTTTCTGAAGCTATCTAGAGATTTAGTTTTTTCTCATTTTGGTTCCTCGCTGTTATTTCAACTCAACTGCCCCATTATATTACCACTAATAAGTTAGCTTCGACTCTTTCTCTACTACCATTAAGACACAATTTATATTTATTTGAATTGTTCTCTAATTGTAGTAAATGGTAAAATCAATAAATAAAAAATAAATAGTAAAACATGTGTGTAAAATGTATATTTAATAGAACTAAACATAAAATCATGTTTCATTTCATTTATGGTTCAAAACTTTAAATTAACATTTAATTAAAAATTTAAATTAGTAACTTCTCATTGGTCGCAGTACACCAAAATATTAACAGAAGTTATTAGTAATATTAGGTACTAATAGGAGCTGATCACCCGTACTGCACTGTCAGGCTTCCCCGAAATTAGATAGATAGAATATTAGGTACTGAAATTATAAATAGATGTGCAATATGATGGTATTTTAGTGACTAAATCTTTTCTAACTGAAAATTTCGAAAGCACGTGAATCTAGGGTTCTGGGCCGGTTTTGAATAATTTTTAACAAAAATATTCAAAATATTTTGGTTAAAATTTTGTCTTCATAAAATGGTTAATGTTAAAAAAGAAATTGTTTGAAAAAATCGAATGCATATTGATTACTGCTATTACCAAACGAGATCTCTATGTTCAAGACAAAACTAACCTATGTATTATAAACGCAATGCTCCTGCACATATGCATCGAAATGGTGTATTTGTATCTTTTGTATCTTTCAACTTTAAACTTCATAAAGAACGGAATTGAGAATAGAGGCCGAAAGACTGACTAGTTTCATTGAGCAATTGGAATGATAACTGGTTCTATAAGGGATTAATCGAAAAAATCCAAAACCGTAATGAAAATGATACTTGGGCTCAAACCGACACCAGTTCAAAATCTTTTACGGCTTTCAAGTCCTGTTTAATACTTATATACAAAAAGAATAATTAACAAAATTTAAAGCCACGAAATATTAATCAAATTCTTATAGTTTTATTCTGATTATTTATAAGATTATTACTATTTCATATCTAACAATGGTTGCCTTATTAATTTAATACAGCTTATTATACAGAGTGATACCGACGATACGACATTAAATGGATCAACTGATCACACAAACATATAAGATAACTTTGGCATAATTCAATCTTCTTAAATATAGTTTAAAAATAAATGTATTTTCGAACAAAATTAATGTAACTTGAGAGCTGGCTGGTTGTAATGGTTCACTGACATGGAGCGGAGCGTAAAGGAGAAAACAATAACATTCTTGTCTTGTCTCACTCGCACCTCTACTATTTATTGAAGCTTTTAGAACAAGATTATGTGTCCTATTACGTTATTTGGAATGGCGTGTTAAGGCTAGGCTAGTGGAATCTGCAAGATGATGGACGAAAACGACGAAGAAGTAAGCGAGCGCACGAAGTCCACTGATCGTCATTCAACAAATGTCACGTGTATGCATCGCAAAAGTGGTCTCTTAGAGCAACAGCGTCAGTATTGCGTAAATTAGATTCGTGCTATCCGTACGATGCGGATCAGTGGACGCACTTGTTTCGTCTATATAAAGAATATTACGATCCGTTTGAAGCAACGCTATGCGTCCTATACGTACAATGCATATATATAGTCGCCTAGCTTTAAGGTACGGTCCACGAATTAAATTTTTATGTAGGTGACTGAAGTGTGTATGTAAAATTAAAATTATTGTCGTATTGTCGGTCGGTACCACCCTGTAAACGTTTAATAATTATTTTTACTGTACGTGAAGGTATGATGATTTTCTGCTGATACGACATGCGTAGTTACGCTCAGTGAATGGACTCGTTGCATACCAATCAAGGGCAACGTTAGATTTTAAGGAAAGGAACATTAAAGTTCGATAGTTTGTACCAGTAAACTCAAAATGGCCAAAATAATAATATTTTCAGTCTAAGGGCTAACACAAATGTTAATAACAAACGGTTGGATAATTTACCAATCAATTTAGCCTGCAAAGCTACATTTCACGATAAATACAAGAATTTCATTACGTGACGGCTACCTAAGCCACGAACAATAATTTTTCTTAACGGTAAAGATTCAATGATTATTCATTTCAATAATTAATCATAATTTGTTACTAGCAGTGTCAAAAGGACAAACCTTTTAAGATTGAGTCCATTATAAAAAAAAGGATCATAAGGAAAAGCTTGCCTTAATTTACATTATCAACTTAAGATCAACTACACTACGCGCAACAAATCGATCAACTGAAGCAGAATAATCATTACAACTAGTTAATACTATTGGCTGATATTATCAGTGCGATGTTTAGCACTGCCAATACCTAGGCCATCTACCTGATTAAATAGTTTTTGAAATTAAACTTCACGGGTAGGAAATATTCGAAGAAAGACCCGTGCAGCAGTAGTAGGTTTTGGTTTTTGCGGTTTTATTATTATTAATGAACCAATTTTTTATTTGAAAGTATTATATTGTTAAAAGAAACAGATCTCCAGACCAAACAGAACTCCTTACTATGGAAAGTTATCCGTTAAGACTGTTCAAAAATAACTTTTGTAATTATGACCAAGAGTGCACGCCCGAGAGGGTAATCGACATCACAAATGGGCATTTTATATTGTAAAAATCTTTTTTGACAATTTTTTAAAACTTATGTCAAACATACACCGTGTTTTACACGAATTAAAGTTATTCATTTTGAAAATAAAATATAAAAATGGAGCTCACTACACGACACTACATGCGTATGATTACTAAAGGCAGTATTATAACAAACATAAGTATGGGGTCGACGTTGTATCGACGTCTACTTGACGTAATTTTACTCTCAAAAATCCATTTAGTTTTTTGAGATTACTAATGGAGTGACCGACTTTAGGATATAACGCATAGTATATCGACAGTAGCGGGCAAATTTTGCACGCTGTCTCAGAATATGGACCAAAAATTTTATCCATTAAAACAAACCGCGACCTGCCTAAATTTTGTAACTATTGGATATCTTCCACTAAATCTTTTTCCACATCCCTCGTTTATGGCATTACTACGCACCTATGCGACGTAGGTGTAGACTTTGCGATCGTCAGGCGTGCGTGCGAGGTACTCGCGTTCAATGAGGCCCTCTATACGCTTTTTGATGATCACAGGCGATGGCAGGAACCGAGCTCGCAGCTGCTCCGTTACTTCTGCGACTAGTAGCGTATGCTAAACACAAACATTTTTATATGTTTACACAACACTTCCATTTTAATAACGTATGGTAAGTATTATGATAAATTAAAATCAACTATTCTATTGAATTAAAAGCTGTGTTAGCCCAGCGGTGACTTCGTGCGACTCTCCGGGTTAACATACCCGGATTGGCATCACTGAGTTTTTCTGATAAGAATTGATATTTGCAATTTATCACATGCTTTTCAGTGAAGGACAACGTTTTGAGGAAACTTGCATATCTTTAGAGAATTCTGGGGATATGCGCAACGTATCCATCACATCGCATCGAGCATTTGAAAACTTGCATATCTTTAGGGAATTCTGGGAATATCCGTAACCTACCCATCGCAATCGAGCACCGTGGTATGTAGGGTTAATGCTGACCCAGCATTAACCCTTATGATGGTGAAACTTGAAGCAAATAATCACTACATAGTATAAAACAAAGTCACATTGTTTGTTTGTCCATATATCCCTATGTATGCTTAAATCTTTAAAACTACGCAACAGATTTTGATGCGGTTTTTTAAATAGATAGAGTGATTCAAGAGGAAGGTTTATGTGTATAATAGCATTCAATATGTTGTAGGGAAATACTGTAATTTTTAAGGTTTCTAATGTGATGTCGTAAATAATGACATTTTTTTCCGCTTACATTGCAAACGCAAGCTAAACCCTACGAGATGTATCAAAATGATGTACTAAGTATTTGTACACCTTGAAAAAGTCTACAGAAAAGTCCGCGATGGTATATGTCTATCTCTTATGGATAACCCACAATAGCATTTTCTGTCATTTACTTTTTACGAAAGATAATGCCTTATGTTCAAAGCAATTTTTATACAATTCAGCATTAATCCTTATCCAATTAAGTACCTTAAATAAATTGTTGATTTAATATAGATCAATATGGCCGTTTACAGCATGTAATTTAAGTGAACATTTTCGGAGATATTACAGATTTAAAATGCCGTGAGGAGGCCGCGCTTCGCCCTATAGCACTTCGAATTTAGCAGCTATATGTCACTCTTTCGAGCTATATGTCGCGTTTGTTTAATGACAAGGAAGCTGTGA
The DNA here is from genome assembly GCA_947086495.1 of Morpho achilles. Lineage (NCBI taxonomy): Eukaryota > Metazoa > Arthropoda > Insecta > Lepidoptera > Nymphalidae > Morpho > Morpho achilles. The sequence goes on along the minus strand of CAMTZB010000007.1, from coordinate 10,347,532 downwards.
ATGTTGTATATAAAGACATTCTGTAATTAATTGTAAAAATAAAATGCATAGGGAAAAATGTAAAAATAAATAAGTAAATATGTAGTATATGAATTTAGGTACTCCAAAGATAGCAGGAAATCTTCTTGGTATAGGGAAAGGGGAATTGTTATTCTCCAAATTTAACGCTTGCGGGCCACGGGCAGTAATGATAAATCAAAACTACTGGATCGATTTTAAACATTTTTTTTCACTGAGTGACATGGGCTATATATTTTATACCCGTGCAAGCACGAACAGGCCGCTAGTTTTATTATATGTCAGCATTGATTTACCTTTATATGATTTTAACACTAAAAATTAAACTTTTTTTACATTGTTCATAAATCAGAGGGTTTATTTATGTATTTGGGTGACCAAATATCACTTGATTGTTACTCAGGACATAGCTTATATAAGTGTATAGTTGTACATACAATTAACTAGCTAATACGAAATAATAACATACCGCCATTTTCTTCCTCGCTTTCATAATGCGAACAATGGCCGCCTCTATCTCGTGCTTACGATCCTCGTCCACCTTATTTCGAGTCTCCCGTCGCTCAGGCTCCGACTCACCTTTTGCTGCTACTGTCTGTATCTTAACTCTAAATTACAAATTAAAGTATTACATAATAACAAATAAAATAATTTTCTATATTTATTTTATACTTCAGATATGTGAGAAAGTTCAACTATTTGTGGTTGGGTGCGTTTTAAATTTGATTAAATATAAATAATTTTTGTACTAAATAATACATTATAAAATTAGAAGTTACTTTGCGGTCATTCGTAATACAAAAATATTAATTCTTTTGTTTTTAATTTGAAGTTTGTGGTCGGAAGGAACGTATTCAAAATTGAATAACCTAAAGTTTATCTGCAATATTCTAAGAAAAGAAATATCTGTGCTGTTTAAATGTATAATTCATAGATGACATTTTTTGGACTGTTTTAAAACTAAATCTGAAATAATAGGTTAAGCAGAGCAAACACTGTCTTAGGCGTGATCCTATTTAAGTACAGATTGTTGGAGAAAGCGACAGAATTGTCCATGTACGACAAATGTAGCTTTTACCTACGTACGTTCAGAGATGACGAAAATGCCAAAGACTTATATTTAAACGGAAAACGAAAAAGGCGTGAAATGACCATAGAATACCAATAAAGTTTGGCACAAGTATAAAATGACTAGCTTTTACGCGCAACTTCGTTTGCGTGGACTGTTGTCGCGTGACTGGTTGATAATAGATGGCGCATTCAATGTCATCCCATTCCTGTAGAATTAACAAGATTTCTATATGTTGCCCCGGTGTATAAGGAATAATTGTGTCAAATTTCATCGATATTGGTTCAGCTGGTTCGCCGTGAAAGAGTAACAAACATACATACTCAAACTTTCGCATTTATAATATTAGTAGGAAGTAGAAAATACCTATGTAACTTAGAAGTAAAAGCGTCATTAACGTAGAACTGGTGCGACCGCTCAATTTCCTTAGTCTTGGGGTGTTTTATCAGCACCCGCTGTGTGGGTTTACCCATAGCTAGTGACTGCAGTGCACGTACTAAGTCCTTCTCGGGAATGTCAGTCTCATTGAGTATTTCCTAAAATTCAATTTAAAATAATATCTATTCAAATCGCTTTTTACAAAGCTACATTAAAATCGCGAAATTAGTGTAAAGCTACCACGGAATGTACCGGTCAGATCATTCCGTTAATGAAGTTTCTGAGTTGTGTTTTTTTTTTGTTTTAAATATTTTTTTTACAATTATCCTTATAGAATAATTTAGTCTAGTGTTAGTAATCTAAGATTACTTAGATATAAATTTATGTATCATATATACATTACTAGCAATCACCAGCGGCTCCGCCCACGTGGAAAGATTATAAACCTAATAAAGTATTTTGATAACCTTAAAAGCTAGACATATGCTGTCGCGGACTTTTATTTAGAACTTTTAGAAAATAAATTTTTTGTGATACATGATTTTTTATTGCTGCTCCTCTCCTATTCATCTTAGCTTGATTTTATAAAGCCTATAGTCTTCCTCAACAAATGGACTATCTTACACTGAAAGGATTTTTCTAATAGGTCTAGGAGTTCCTGAGATTAGCGCATTCAAACAATCAATCAATAAAACAATCAAACAAACTCTTCAGCTTTATATGTTAGTATAGATATCATATTCATCTTCACATTTTCTTAGTTTTGAAAAACAGTAAGATTTCTTTGATCATCATTCTCCTGGCCATGTTATAAACATTTGGCTAGGTATTTTACGACAGGCCTCCTACCTGACGTCAACTTATCTTAGTCGCCTTTTACGTCACCTCGGTAAGAAAGAGGTTGGTCTATTCTACTCAGACGGATACCTCACGGAGTAAGATTTCTTTGATATAGTTACAAAATCTATATCGTTAAATAATTAGAAGATTCACAAAATTAAATAGGCCGACAGCTCAAAACCACCATAATTAAATAAGTATCTGACGGTTTTGGTATCCATTAACATCATTTTTTAAATAAACAATAGTGGCTTTTTAAATGTTACCTGAAACTTCATAATTTCAGAAACAGCAAAATTGTAAAATACATGCAGTATGACCACGCTTAAGGTTGTTTCGTTTAGCGCTCTTTTATTTCAATCCGGAAATTTCCCGAAATTGCTTCCAGCACTGACTGAATTCATACGTGGAAGAAACAGCAGCTAGTATTTCTAATGATGAGCTCAAGGAATTAACTGAGCAAGAAGATAACAAAAATGGTGAGAGTAGCGATTTCGAGGAAGAGCAAAAAGAACTTGCGATGGCTTTTGTAAAAAGGAGTTTGACCACTATAACTGAAATTATGGACCAACTCGTTTTGACAGGAGTTTAAAAGCAAGATAGGGTGTTATATATATGCTGTGTCCACTTATCAATCTTACTAAACGCAAACTACATTAGATGGCAGACAAGTGGAAACACATATTGTGTGAAATTATCATCTGACTCACTTAGAATTTTAGTTTTTGTAAGTATATTAAATTTAATTAATTTAATTTAAATAAAAAAGATTATTAAAATTTTATGTCTAACAAATTTTCTATCCATCTTCCCCTAATTATTATTGACATGTTAAGATAGCTTCGTTTAGCGCTGTTTCGCATTATTCTACTTTGATGGAACGTATCTTACGTGTTAAGCGTGGTCTTACTGTATTATTAATAATAACTTAAGGTAAATTATTTCTATATACTTAAAACATCCATATATTAAACCTGACTATAAATGCCGTACATATACAGATGTCCCTAAATTAAAAGATAATCCAGACTTGCTTGCTTGCTTGTAACTGACTGCTCTAAAATACAAAAAAAAAAAATCCGAATATTTTCAAAATTCGTTATTTCTTCTTGGTCTTACCTTCACTGATGAAGGTCGTGCCTAGTATTAGGATGTAAATGACGAGTCCACCACGTTTAGCAAAATTCTTTAACTTGTTAGTAAAAAAATAAATATGGTGTCAATTACCAGAGAATTTCAAAATTGTTCTATTACTTAAAAAAGGCGATTCGTACCGATAAACAAGCAGGTTTATCTTTGAATTTTGTGACAACCTGTATAAATAAAATGCCAGTTACAATCGATTTTAGTTTGAAGGCATCATTATACATACCTCATAGGTGAAACGTTCAAGCTTGTTAAAGAGCAGCAGTACGCACATCTGGAAGGTGGACACCTGTATGATGTGTCGCCGCAGTGCGGGCGCGGGCGCGCCGGCGGCGGGCGGGGAGCGCGACGGGGAGGAGGGGGCAGCGTGCGCGCGGAACGTCGCATGCAAGTCCGCACTGCCTAGCTGCGGCTGCAGTGACAGCTGCCGACCCGAGTGTTTCGCAAGGTAAAATCTGAAACAAAGCACAAATTATTGTATAAAAATCTTACTAATCCAACTAATATTAAAAATGCGAAAGTTTGTGATTTATGTTTGTTACTCTTTCACTGCGAATCAACCAATATCGATGGAATTTGGCACAATCATTCCTTATACACCGGAATAACATATAGCCTATAGAAATCCTGTTAATTCTATAAGAATAGGATGACATTGAAAAGCGGGATCTTTTATCGACCTATTACACGACAACAGGACACGCGGGCAAAGTCACGGGTAAAAGCTAGTTATATAAAAAGCTGCGTGGTATCGGGCTGAGTAGAATAGACTACCTTCCTTCTTATCGATCTTCTTTGCTCTAGGAACCTCTATGCAAGAGGAATGTAACCACATACTTATTCATAGATCAAACAGGCTATCCTCAACAACACTTCTAAGACGAATCTAACAAGCTGTGGATTTCAGGGATGTTAGGATGAACATAGCTTAACATTCGGATTTAAGCTGAGGGTAACTGATAGGAACTAATAGTAATATCACAAGGAAGAGTTCATTGAAAGTTGAATGGAAGTTGGACAAATTGATGTAAAATTGGGAAGTAAACCATATAGTAATATCATTTTTACGATCTACTTACGATCTAAATACTTCAAAGGCAGTTCTCGGGGATGTAGGGATGTTACATTTAGGCGTGGCACTCTGTGTTGGCCAGAAGCCGGTAGTAAGCACGCGCACTGACAGGTCTACACCATGTAAATTTGTCTGAAAACCAATAAAGTTATATTTATTATTTATGAATTTAAATAAGTTTCATGCAACTTTGAAATTTCCAAAATGATAGAGAATTTTTTACATCTGAGTATAAATATAAAGGATAAACAAAAATATAAAGTTAGTAATAAAATAATTTTAGAATATCAAAAAGATGTTTTTAAAATTTAATTAACTATTGCCCAATTAAAAAAAAATCTTAATTGTGACAACAGAATCTTTAAGTTTTATTGTACATAAAAACTATAAGACCAACCATATAAGCACTTTAATAAAGCTTTATCAAACATGGGCAAGCCTTTGAGAGGAAAACAATGCACACGTGAACTTTGTGTATTTGTATGTATAACAAAGATTAATACAATTAAGTAATTTTCCGTAACCCAAATTAAATAGAGTGTGATAAATAAGAAATAGTGTTAAGTTTTGTAAATAATAAGTACATACAAATAATAAAAGAAACAAAACAAATTCACCCCGGATGACAGTACATGCTCCTTAAATTCCTCCATGATAGTGTTGGACACTGTCATGTCTTTGAACATACCCTCCAGCTTTGATGTGAATTGACACCCACATTCAGTCTGAAAAGTGTTGACAAAATTATTAACACACTATTTGCATAAAAATAATAACAAGAGAGAGTAACAGATATTTATTAAATTTCTGATCTTATATGATGATCTTATACTCTATTTTTCTCTTTTGGGAAATGATTATCAAATAAGTTGCTCCTAATACATATTTTGAAATTTTAAGAAGCTGAGAGTAGTTCTATCACATTTTTAAAGAGCTGTCGTCGCCTGCTACGTACTTGAACACGCAGATCCTTGCCTAGACTCACAGGCTCAAAGCTTTAGGCTATTAGGGCTTTAATATTCATGGAAATTATTTAATCTAAATTAATTCATTGATTATCACACAGATAATCTATAAATTGGTGCTACTCTAGAATTTTTACTTACTACATACATTTTTTTTTAATATGAACATTTTTTGTGTGAACAGATTAACCTCTACATTCATTATCAATTATCATTTGTGTAACATAATTTATTTTCTCTGTGGCAGTTATTTGGAATATAGTTTTTTAAGATCAATTTATGACTAAAAACACCAAATACGCGTGCAGATATCAAGTCCATAGCCAGTTCCTATATAAAAAAAAAATACGACACCAGACACAATAGTCTAAATTCAATAATTTTCTACAACCAGTATGTAAACGAAGTCACTAAAGTTTAATGTATTAAGGATATTAACGATGCAAGGTATATTTAGATATAAAAAGTACTTTATTTTATGATATTCTAATCAACTTTTACGACCTACGACCAATATCCTGCTTAAAGTCTTAAGAAATTCTGCAAAATTCTTTACAATGTTCTATGATAAATAGCAAAGAAGACTTTAAACAAGATATGTTTTCGATAAATCTTACTACAAAAAAGAAATTGGACACTCACAAGAAATGTCTGTTATCGGTAAAGAATTTTGCAGAAATGAACGGATGAAGCAGGAGAGGATACGAGGTTTTAATCGGCTATGGAGTTTTCAATTTGGGAGACATCACCGATAATACAGTGAAAGTCTCGTGGTTCCACGTCTTTCAACAAGCCTTCTCCCTGGGAAATTTTGTAAATCTAGTACATAAATGAGGTATTCCTAGATTATGTATTATAAATAATGAAATTTATTACGATCGTTCCAAAAATAGCTAGAGTGCTTATGTTGTTTAAAATTCTTATTTAAATTCAAGTTATGTTATTTGGGTCCATAATTAAAAATTACCATTGCAAGTTTAACCGTCGCTGCAGAACACTAATTTACGTATGAAGCATTATTTATATGAGAATGTACCGTGAATGTATTGTATAATAGGCACACATAATTAAATACACGATTAATATTGGCTTATATACGCTCGAACGTGAAGGTGCCCAGTAATTAACTCGCTTGAATTTTGATTACTGGTGTAGATGAAAAATATGCTACTTCAGAAAAATGTCATAATAAGCTCTTAGAGATGTTTAGAGTGGCACAATATTTATGAAAGCACTAGATCCTTTGTAGAATTCTAGCATTAGATCTCGGTTAAAAAGTATATATGTATATTGTATGTATTCAGTTAATGGTATGGTCAGCTACAGAGATGTCTAGCTAACTCTACCACTAATAGATTGAAATATAAGATATATAAGATACAATAAATATAAGATATCTTATCTTGCAATTACTAATTCGCCTGCTAATTGTAGTGATAACTGGGATCCACTTTTATGCTTAAATCATATTTGAGACTTTAGGCCAACAGTGTAATAAATTCGTTCTTAGTCGACATATACATTCCATGTTACTAATATTATAAATGCGAAAGTTTGTGAGTATGGATGTATGTTTGTTACTCTTTAGCGATGAATCTGCTGAACCAATATCGATGAAATTTGGTACAATTTATTTTATTTTTTTCCTTTTACATCGGGGTAACATATTGACTATAGAAATCCTGTAAATTCTACAGGTATAGGATAACATTGAAAAGCTCCATCTATTATCAACCTTTCACGTGAGAACAGTCCACGACTGCAGACGAAATTACGAGTAAAAGCTAGTATTAAATATATATGTATCACTTTATGTATTATACCTATAGCGAATCCATTGCAGTTACCCAAATTATATAATAAAATATTTACATTATTTTATTGTTTTTAAGATAGTATAACTATTTTTTTAAATTTAAAATACCTTCAATTTAGAGATCATGTTCTTCTCGCTGTCGTCCGATACAGACTTATTGAGCAAGAGGCGTTTAGCTAGATGTTGCTTGTAGTACCGCTCAAATACGTCCTTCTCCTGAAGAAAACGGAACAGCACCATGGTCTTGTCTAGTACTGCTTCGATTTCTTGTTCACTCATCTACAAACAATATATCTATACTTATTATAAAACAAAGTCCTCAAAATATATATCTATATGTGATTGATATAAATATCTGTATGTGATTGATTTTCTCAATATATACCGAACGGATATTTGTAGTGTTTTGACTAAAAGTTAGTGGAATTCATCTGGAAAGTTTAAAAGTGGAAGTAGGTTAAAAGCTCATTACTGTTTAATGTAAATTGTGTTGGAGATGTTGCGCGATTGTAACTCGCCTGCTGAAAGCTTTACTCGCGTGCGCCGCGTAAACTAGCAAAGATACACTTCAGTAATGTACTAGACAATTGTAGATCTACAAAAATACTAGAATAAAGCCCGCGACAACATGTCTCTAACTCTTATGGTTAACTCATAATAACTACTTTATGTTCAAAGTTTTGATTCGCAAAAAAATTTAGCGACACGCTTACTTCCGCGATCGCAATGCTAAATGTTATACATAGTAATAAAATGATAAGAAGCGCTCTGTTTTTGATCAATTGGTAGGTAAAAGCATCTACTCTTATTGTTCTCAATAAAAGTGGTTTCAATTACACAAATAGCGAAGGGTTGGCGCTTACATCCACCATTCTGCTGCAATACGGCTTGTTAGGTTACACATATAAATAAATATAAATATACTGGACCCTTATAAACACGGTCGTCAGTCCCCAAAGTAAGGACATAATTTGATACTAGTGTTATGAGTGACAGACAACTGGTGAATATATACATATATAATTTTTAAATAAATACTTAAATACAATTATACACCCAGGCTCCAAGAAGGAACAAATTCTTCTTTTTTTAATTGAAAATGTTGGTCCTCAGCGGGAATCGAACCCGCGATGCGCTTGAACCGAAGGCAGGATCACTTCCCACTGCGCCAACGGGCCGTAATCGATATAACAGGAATTTATGTTTTGCTCATTTTAATGTGTTCTTTTAATGCGGAGCCGCTAACTTAATCAAGGATATAAATTCCCTATATCAGAGATGAAATACACGCGGTCCACCTATCATTTCTAAGATTTAATATATTGTATCAACTCTCTCTTATCAATATATTGTTATAAAATTAATATAACAAATTGGCAGAACAAATTAAACTGAAATTTTCAGATACATTTTTAAATGTTATATTTCTTCATTTTTTTGTTAATTACAAATTTTGTAAATTACATATTAATTAGTGTTACCTTATATAATTTATAGAATTAGGCATTATGTCGCGGAGATCCATAATACATCATCCTCCTGCCCTTATCCCACTCTAAGTGGGGTCGGCACAACATGTTATAATCATGTTGTCACATGATTTGGCTGCGTTTTTACGACCGGCCGCCTGCCTGACGTCAACTTACCTCAGAAGTATTCCACGACACCTCGGTAAGAAAGAGGTTGGTCTATTCTACTGAACCGGATACCACACGGTGCGTCAACTTACCTCAGTCGCCTTGTACGACACCTCGGTAAGAAATGAGGTTGGTCTATTCTACTCAGCCGGACACCACACGGCGGGTCGACTTACCTTAGTCGCCTTTTACGACACCTCGGTAAGAAATGAGGGTGGTAATATTCTATTCAGCCGGATACCACACGGCGTGCGGAGATCCATAATACAAAAGTAATAATAAAATTATTTTGCTTTATCTCCTAATGATGCTGCGGTTGCGGGGCGAAACGATTGTTGAGTTTGTGATAGTGAACGTATGTAGTGCTTGTGTATTATGGTGGCGGTGGTGGAGATTTGTACATAAATAAAAAAATAAAAAATGTGTTTTTACGAATCCTGCATGTATCAGGTATGAAAATGGATCATCCACTCTAGATCTAGCATTATATATATATATTCTATTTTACTTCATCACGGATTATAGAAAAATAATTTAATTATTACTTTTGTGTTACTTTTTTTAAACGGGCTTGTTGATTAAAAAGGTCGCTCACACCTGGCTTTTATAATAAATACCGTATCGCTAAACGAAACTTATAATCCAAACAGTTCATTATAATTTCATACTTACGCCCTTTTCGCCTTTCTTAAGTTTTCCATCAATAAACAGCGACAGGAACTCGGGAGATTTATTGTTAAGATTCAGAAAGTATTCAAAGTCGGAAGCAATCATGTGCTTGAATATTTTATCATTATTGAACGACTTGTGAAGGAAGTGGTCGAATCTATCCTTAAGATCTAAGAGGTTCTGTAAAGAGATAAAAATATATGAAAAATACATCTTTTAAATTGATAATCGATATTCCTTAAAAAAAAATTCATAAATATTTGTATTTTATTACAATGACATAATTTTTTAAATAATGAATGATGAAATGAAATGAAAATAGATTTAGAAAATAAAATGTAGTGTTTCCCACTGTAGGGCCACCGTAACATGGTAACACCGTGCGACTTTTTCAAGGAGGTCACGGGTTCAAACCCGGGCAGACACCAATGAGTTTTTCTGTTATAACTTATGTGTCTAATTGATAATTTATCACACGCTTTTCGGTGAAGGAAAACATCGTGAGGAAACCTGCATATTACTAGAAAAGTATTCTGCATATTATCTGCATTGGAGCAGTGTGGTAGGTCTTAGCTCCAAACCTTCTCTCCAAAAACGGAGAGAAGAGACTTATTCTCAGCAGTGGGATACTTGCAGCCGCTACTTACAGTAGGGTGTTGGCCCTACTGTAAGTAGCGCACTTTAATTTGCATTGCGCATTTAACTTGCAGCCGCTACTTACAGTAGGGCCCACACCCTACAAGGGAGCAATTTGAAAATGGCTCCAACACAAGTTTAACCATTTTGCTCCGGAATATTTAAGTGCAGTGCCAAAATTAACAAAAAATCTAATTCTTCTTCCTAAAATCTATCATTTAAGTTTTTTTCATTAAGTTATATATCACTAGCTTTTACCCCCATCTTTTGAACACCCGTGGACTGTTGTCGCATGATAGGTTGATAATAGATGTCGCTTTTATATTCTTGTCGAATTAATAGGATTTCTATAGCCGATATTTTATTCCAGTGTATAAGGAATAATTGCGCCAAATTTCATTGATATTGGTTCAGTAGCCTTGAAAGAGTAACAAACATACATCCATACTCACAAACTTTCGCATTTATAATATTAGTAGGAAGTAGGATGTAATAAAGCGAGAGCTCGTGAATCCCAGACCTTCGTCATTTTATAAAAGCTGAAAGTTAGTCAGTGCATACTCCCAACACAGGTAAGAACGATGGTAGATTATGAAATCAGGATCATGGTGGCTTTGGGAGATACGAGGTACTCAAAGTCGCAAATTACCGATCTAATTTCATCAAATTATAAAGGCTGATTTTTGGTACTATCTTCAGAATAATATTAAAAATCACGTCAGTCAATGCCAGACACTTAGCATAGTGGAAACCCCCTGCCAGACACACTTAAAGTTCATGAAATTTGAATTCTCTTTACGTCATAGTATAAAAGCTGAGTTGATAAATATCAAACATCCATATGTCCACCATAGACGAAAAAGTACTTTTTTATGTCAACTTAAAGTAAACAAATAATCTTAACATTCCGAAATATTACAATTTTAAATATGTTGTCGTAATTTCTGAGAAATTCTCAATTGAAAGCTTCATTCTTTTTCAAAATGCATCGTGTGCCTTATGACGTCACGAGTAGTTTAAATCAAATTCTGATTATTTCTTTTTTAAAACAAATAAATCCACTGTTTTTGTTCAAATCGCAATATATCGAAACTGGTTTTAATACTTTTGATTAGATTTGACCATTATATTTTTTATATTTTTATGTAATTATGGGCAATCATTATAAAATGAAGCTAAATTAATAATTAAAATATGCGGAAAAACGTTGACAGCATCTGCAAACAAATAATTTGGTGTGCCTTCTTTTCACTTATAAAGGACATACTTAAATTGATATTTATCTGCTCATATATTACTTGGATAAAAAGTTGGGAGACGCTGAATTAAATACATTTTTCTAAAGTAGTGTGCCATTACCTGAACATAAGCAATGGCATTAGTGTTGTGGTGGGTATCCGTGACGAGGGCGCGACCCTGTTCACGTAGATTGGCGGACACAGCATCGGCTACGGTCCGAAGCCCCTCTCCTACGCGGGACAGCAATTTATACACACAAGCTAACTCCACTGTGCGTGTGTGCATCAACATGTGCACGACACCGGAATTCTCCATCTGTGGAAAAAACGAAAAATGATCAACAATTTTTGAAATAAATAAATAGTATCTGAGTGACCGAGCCTTGCTCCGTACTTCTTTAAGATTAAAAAAAAAAAGTGTGTTAAAAAAAATATAAAAAAAGAAAGAATGCCCCGTGGGACTCGATCCCTGGTTTTGAACTTTTTTGACCCTCCCATTACCTATTAGGCAGCATTTCATTTGACTGCTAAAATATCATTTCAATTCTACATTTAAGCATTTTTTAAAAACCCGAAAACAGGGATAAATTGTCATTTTTTTTAATGAAACCTAGCCAATCCAATGAAAATCGTTGGAGCCGTTTATAATAAAATATATATTTATTTTACTATCTTATTAACTTATCTTTTAAAACTCATTTAAATATTAAAGATATGTGACAGTAGCACATACAGTAGTCGGTTCCCAAAATAAGTAACTTAATACTTGTTTCATGGAGTTGGGCCCACTATTGCGGCCTATGATCGATATGTTGTTAGCTAGATTTAGAGTATTTGTACTTGATTTATTCTTTATGCCGTCTGAGTACCACACGGCATAAAAAATATATCAATAATTTTAATATACTTAACAGAAATTCATTGTGTGGTATCCGGCTGAGTAAGATAGACGACCTTCATTTCATACCGAGGCGTCGTAAAACTCGACTAAGGTATGTCGACCCGCCGTGTGGTCTCCGGTTGAGTAGAATAGACCACCATCATTTCTTACCGAGGTGTTGAAAAAGGCGACTAAGGTAAGTCGACCCGCCGTGGGGTATCCGGTTGAGTAGAATAACCCCGTTTCTCTAACCGAGGTATCGTAAAATGCAAGTAAGGTAAGTTGACGTGAGGCGGCCAGTCGTAAAACACTTACCCAAGTCATGTGACAAAGTGTTTATAACATGTGCCTACCTCAGAGTGATATAAAAGCAGGAAGATTCAAATTCAAATCATTCTTTATTCAAGTGGACTGTTTACAGTACTTTTGAATCGTCAAACTTTTTAAAGAAGCTACCACTGATTCGGAAGTGTGCTCCTACCGAGAAGAAGCAGCAAGAAACTCGGCGGATAATATTTCAACAAAAAAATAATTACAATTTGATGGTTACAAGTTAATCGTTGCAGCTTGGTGCGTAGCTGACTGCAGTTACGATGAAGATGAGATGAAGGATGATGTACCAGATTTATATTTTTATGTACATAACCAGTTATGTATTTTTATGTACATAAATTATATTTTAAGCAATTTAATTTATGTACATAAAAATATAAAGAATTATAAAACGATAGGTGATGTATACAATAGACAAAGCAGGAACCGACATAAGCTTGCTCCTGCTTTGCGTCTTGCAAAAGTGCGTAAGTCGTTTGTGGGTTTTGGTATAAGATTCTAAAATAAAAATCCGCAATCAATTTCAGCTTTGCCATTACAGCAGTTTAAAAACTTTGTTAAACAGAGGATGATACAGAATGCCTTCTCTATACTCTTGAAGATTATTTAGAAGATAAGAATGTGTGGATATAACTCTCTTTGTACCTGTACAAGACAATAACGACTTAATGTAAATAGTATTAAGAATTATATTTTTTAAAGAGCAACCGCCGAGTTTCTTGCTGGCTCTTCTCGGTAGGAACAGCTTTCCGAACAAGCAGTAGAGTTGACGATTCAAAAGCATTTATAGAATTAGGCGTTACTTTGCGGAGGTCCATAATACAAAAGTAATTTGGTTTATAATACGTATAGTAAATATGTCTAAATAAGCTTAGCGTTAAAAAAATTTAACACATTTTTCTTCAATGACTAACCTATTATATAACTAACAAGCGGCCTGCCCCTGCTTCGCACGGGTATAAAATATATATCCCATGTCAGTCAGTGTAAAAAAATGATTAAAATCGATCCAGTAGTTTTGATTTATTCATTACTGCCCGTGGCCCGCAAGCGTTAAATTTGGAGAAAAACAATTTCCTTTCCCTATACCAAGAAGATTTCCTGCTATCTTTGGAATATCTAAATTCATATAGTACATTTTTACTTATTTACCTTTACATTTTCCCTAGGTATTTTATTTTTACAATTAATTACAGAATGTCTTTAAAAAAACTCTTGAAAGAGCGATATCGCTGCTAAAGTCGAAGTGTTATAGGGCGAAGCGCGGCGTCCTCACGGCATTTTAAATCTGTAATATCTCCGAAAATATTCAGTTAAATTACATGCTGTAAACGGCCATATTGATCTATATTAAATCAACAATTTATTTAAGGAACTTAATTGGATAAGGATTAATGCTGTATTGTATAAAAATTGCTTTGAACATGAGGCATTATTTTTCGTAAAAAGTAAATGACAAAAAATGCTATTGTGGGTCATCAATAAGAGATATACCATCGCGGACTTTCCTGTAGACCTTTTCAAGGTGTACAAATACTCAGTACATCATTTTGATAAATCTCGTAGGGTTTAGCCAGCGTTTGCAATGTAAGCAGAAAAAAATGTAATTATTTGCAGAAACCTCAAAAATTACAGTATTTACTCCGTATTGAATGTTATTATACATATAAACCTTCCTCTTGAGTCACTCTATCTATTAGAAAAAACCGCATCAAAATCTGTTGCGTAGTTTTAAAGTTTTATGCATACATAGGGAAATATGGACAAAGAATGCGACTTTGTTTTATAATATGTAGTGATGAGATTATTATTTTGCTATAATTCGCGTTAAAAGAAAATATATGTAATGCTAAATGTAGAGTGTACTATTCATTCTCATACCTGATACATGCAGAATTTGTAAGAACTCATGCACTACCCGACACCGATGGCACAACAATGCACAAACACTGCACACATTCACACCACAATCTCAACAATTGTTTCGCCCCGAAACCGAAGCATCGTCAGGAGATAGACTCAACGACAAAACCGTAAAGGTGAACGATTTTGTCGTGGAGTCTATCTACTGACGATGCTGACACTCTACATTTAGCATTACATTTATTTTATTGCGGATTAGCAAAATAATATTCTCATTACTTTTGGATTCAAAAGCACTTGTTCACAAGTTTATTTGAATAAAGAATATTTTGATTTGAATTGAATTTGAATAGTGTTGCTTAAGTACCTCGACTATGGTCTTCATGTGTCGCTCGATGAGCTCGTGCTCGAGCACGGCCACCACTCGCGGCTCGGTACTCTCGTCGAGGTAGTGCCGAGCGCGCTCAGCCTCCTCGCTGATTCGCGCCTCCACTCGAGCTATATACACCGCCGCACTGTTTTCGGCCAAAAACTTCTGAGATTCCATCTGTCAAAAAACTTTTAAATATCACCCGCTTTAGAAAGATCTTGGGTTCAAGCCTGTTATATAATAATAATAAATAAATATAAATATATGGGACACCTATGGGGAGTCTTCTCCCCAAAAAAAAACGGAGAGAAGAGGCCTATGCCCAGCAGTGGGATAGTACATATATATACACGCCGTTACTTTACGAACGATATTATAACTTGTTTAGACGAAATCCTCTAATAGAAATGGCGAAAAAACGCAAGTATCATAGTAGACTTTTCAACTTAAAATTGTCATATCTTTTTTTTCGCTTACTGATTAAAATAAAACATAGCCTATTTTATGTTTAGTGAGGCTTTCTACTACATATTAGCGAAAACAGCCACCAAATCGGCTGTGGTTTTTGAGATTAGCGGGAACAAACGCACAAAGATTTTTACATCTCAAAGATTTTATTATATGTATTGATTGATGATAGATATAGAACAGAATAAATAGATATAGATTTTTACATTGTTTATTATCATAATATGTTATTTATATTAATATTAATTATATATCGCAGAAGATTAATGTATCGAGAAAGCAGGGAGAAAAGCAGTAATCACTTGATAATGTGTGAATAGTTACCCTATAGAACTCGGCAGATTGAAGCAGGAAGGGCTTTTCAAAGTCCTCTTCATAGACTGCACGCGAATTGATACCAAGTATCATAAGCATCTGGCAGGCGTTGCGGATGGCCAACCGATCCACTACCTCGCCTCGCCGTTCGCGCGCGACTTGCTCCAACAGTGTCTGCCGTAAGTGGTCACGAATGCAACCGTAACGGACCACCTGAAATACAATTATTATTACATATAACAATGATTAATATAATCTAAAAACAAGTTAAAGGAGAGGTTAATATATTAGGCAAGCCCTTCTCCCTAATGCTGGGGCTATATTAGCGAAGATTCGTGTCGCGTTGGCGCGCAAAACATCGTATATCGCGCACACATGATGTTCTGGTCTACATTAGGCAGGCGAAGTTTCTGAAAGCGGGCTACGGCGAATATTCGCTGTCCAGTATCGTGCGTCCGAAACGATCAATGCCTTTGCATTATATGTCATTAAATTATTATTTATAACACTTTTACGAGTATCAAATACGAAATAATATGAGACGAAAGAGGAGATTGTGGTTGACTACTATTCACAGAAACCGAACGTCAAAGTCCAGACAGCACTGAAGTGCCATAGCGTGGACTCTCAAAACAAATATTGTCGCGACAAATCAGTTTGATGCGCGCTAGGTTACCGACAGTGCCCCGACGCTACATCGTCTACGCACAAATACACCGCATTACAACGATATACCTGGCCACATACATTGCAGTATCCCGCAAATGTAGGCCTAGCATAATGCATACAATATTCTACTTACAGTGTTACATATAGTATACTGATTGTATTAGGAGGTGCTAATGTATAGTATGGGTTTTGGCATATAATGACTTTAATAAAGCTTCAGAATCGATTTTACCTTTGCCATTACAGCAGCTTAATATATTGAGGGTTATATAAATGACTAAACTGCATGGATTTGACTATTCTCAGAACTTGGACATGATGGATGACGAAATTCAATTAGTTATAAGAACTATACTTTGAAAAGAGCAATTGCTCAGTTTCTGGCTGTTTTCCGTTTTACACCTAAAAATTTGGCAAACCAGCAGTAATGTTAATAATTCAGAAGCACTCTTTTAAATGATTAAATGATATTTTGAATTTTGAATTTATAAACATTTTGACAATGGGCTTAATAAGGAAGCTTAAAATTCGTTCGGTGGGCAATGCAGCAAGTTATATTTGCAGTATCTCAATGTGATTAAATTAGATATGAGAACCAAGGAAACAAAAAAATTCCGAAATGACCAAAAGGTAATATGAGCGGGGTACTCCACATCAAAAAACTTTGTCAATTATCATGAGATGTTAGCTATATGATTCACACTGAAGGTTTATGCGATAATTTAGTCACAAAGTATAGCGCCTTTAGTGAGAACAGAACTACACAAGATTTCTGTCATGCATTAAGGATTTTAAATTATTTGGAGTAAATAAATTAAATAGTTACATTAGAAGACAGCTATACAGGTTTTGCACAAGTAATAACATTCACTTCATGGTCTTAATTTAAGCGAAAGAACAAAACTATAAACTATACATAAACAAATTTACCTGATCTCGAAATATAATGAGCCCCAAATTGTAAACATTGTCTACATCGTTTTGTTGCACATACACCCTGTCCATGTACATAAGTATGTCACGAATCATCACCATGCTGGTCTGGTGGTCTGTCCAGGCATTGTTCAATGTTTGCAGAAATCCATTGTGCAAAGAGTGGAGAACATCTTCACGCACCTAAAGTAAATGAAAGTTAGAGCAATAATTCAAATAAAGTTCAATCATGATGAAACTATTTGGTTTGTAGTAGCTTGGAATACTGTTGCACAGTTTGGGCATCTTACACTAGATTTCTTACACTTATTTATATCTAAAGAATTGATAAATTACACAGATACATACAAGTATAAGAAAAGATAAAGTACAGGAACATTCCCTCTTACATCTTAACTATAAATGCAAGAAATGCGTATTAATTATTTAGTTTTTGAAAGAGCTTATTTGAATAAAGATTGTTTTAATTTGATTTTATTAAAATAAAGATAATGAAAAGTGGCTCAGTTTTTTTTTTTCAAAAGAAATAGCTAGAATAGACCACCCTCTTTCTTACCGAGTCGTCGTAAAATAAGACTGAGGCGAGTTGACGTCAGGCAGGCGGTCAGTCGTAAAAACGTAGCCAAATCATGTGACAGCATGTTTATTACATGTTGTGCCGACCCTATATGGAGTGGGATAAGGACAGGAAGATGATGATGATGATTTGTAAGGAGTTAAAAATATGTATATTGGAACTGCACTTAAATTTACTGACTGTTTAAAAATATTAATTACATACTTTGGTTTCTAGATGATGGGTGACCACTTCCTTCAAGCCTGTGTACAGTCGTTCACCATATTTATGGAGGACCATAGTATAAGCATTACGATAAAGCTCTTCAAAGGAAAGTCCTGAATTATTTTTCTTTTGTATTTCTTGAATTGCATTTTTCAATAAACTCCATATACTCTCAACATACTTCGAATCCATAGTCATCTAAAATGTTATAATGAGTTAAATATTATAACTGTTAGTCACTAACATTTTTTTTTAAATGATAATAATAAATAATTAAACAAGACAAGCAACCTTATACTATCCTTAATTCATAAAAAAATCACTGCACTATGTATATTATAATGCATTCTAGTATTTAGGTCTGTAATACACATAGTTTATTTGTAGTAATAGATATTTTTATTTATTTGTAGCAATAAATTTATTAGTAGTTTATTTGTAGTAATAAATTTACTGTGTAAGTTTGAGAAAAATCTACAATTCAACTGTTAGACAGTCTATATGAAAAATACAATTACAACTAAAATAATACTGAAAATGAGATGGAATTTAAACATATTTATAAATTAATAAACAGATATTTCACTGATGGTTTATAGTTACAGTTACATAAAGATATTACAATGCAAGTACCAATAATTCATTTAGTGAATATAATATAATTACACTATTAACTTTTCAGAGTTTCAGTGATCAGCTTAAAAAAGCAATAAAGTTAAGTAAAAATATGCATCACATATAATATGATATCTTAATATTAAACTAATAATCTTACCCATGTGTCAGGGTACATTTGATAATATGGTTCTGAATAATTCCATACTTGAAATTTTCTAGTCATATTGTTACTATTAAATATGTAAACTGTCACATAAACATTGTAGCAAAATATAAAAAAAATTATAAAACATAAATATGTAAATAATTCAATGTCTTTATTTGTTTTTATATCTTCCTTGTCAAATAAAATGTAATTATTGACATATTGAAACTAAAAATTTTATTCTAAACTGAAATTAATTTGCATTTCTAATTTTGAATTATATGTCACTTACTAGTCAATATTGCCTAATTAAATAATTTCAGTTATGGTAGTTTTTGCAAAAAATATTCTATATTTGTAAAATAATTTTGAATTCATATTTATAACATTACAAATTTTTGTAACATTAAAAACTAATAATTTAACATGTGTTATTTATATTTAACAAACTTGTTAAAATAAAATTTTCACATACAGTTTAAAAAATAGTAATTTAATACTAGAAAATAAAAATAAAAGAAGTAAGAACTTCTTGGACATTTATTATATCTTATAAAGAAATAGTTTTATATTTTTTAAAAACTGGGTAAAAAACAAAAAAATAATAAAGGTTTTTTTAGTAAAATAAAGGAAACACTGATCACCAAGTAGTGTCATATTTTACAAAAATAAAATGCTTGATTTTTTTTCATGAAATTAAGAAAAATTATTATAAGAGATATGACAAAATATTAATGCATTTTTGTCATCTGTTTTTTATAAAAGCCAACTTATTATTCATATGTTTTATAAGTTTTATTAGTATATTATTTATAACAAACAATTACACCATAATAAATTATATATTATTATATCGAAACTTACGGGAAAAGCTCGGATCCTCATTTTGCCAGGCTTGTCCTTAGGCAAAGTACCTTTGATCATTGTGGCTCAAACTCGAATACTATCGCATCAAATAGTCCTCTATTTTTAATTATTTCATTTAGTCACAAGAAAACTTCATTGTTCCACTTACATTCACATCTGAAATAATTTTTTTGTTGTTAATGCTGAAGCTGTAACGTCATACAATTTCATTAGTAGCATAATTAATCCAATCGACCTATGAAGAAACTCCAAAAATAACAGACGGCAATTAATTAAATACGCAGAAGTTGCAATTTGCAGTAGATAATCTTATTTAACGTAGAACGGTAACCATACGAGACAAAAAGTGCATGTCTTAATTGTCGAAAAGTTCCTACATCAGCGCCACTTCACGGTATGACGTTTTTTTATTGTATTACACTCTGACAAAAACGTAGATAAATTATTATAGTATTTTAAGTTTCCCGCAGCTAAAAAGTATTTAGATATTTTCTTAACACTTCCATGTATGTTCTTCTATCAACAATATACAAAGATTATATATTTTGTTCGTTCATACCTATCAATTCAACTCTTGTTTTACATTGTAACCACAGAGAAATAATAATTTAAATAATATAGTGCTGTGGCACCTGTACTGGTATGAACCATAGACTGCAGCATCTATAGTTGATTTATGGCTATGGTTTATTCTAGGCTATAGTTTGTACCAGGGCGGTTTTACTACAGGTGCCAACACATGTTATCTCGCATCCCTCTTGCACATGTATGTATTTATCTTGGATAAAGAATACACTGGATGCCGCCTTAGCTATTTTTGTGTGTCCGTTTTATGCTTGTGTGAACTTTAAGAACTGCATTAGTGTGCGTGATTAGGGAAGTACTTAGCTTATCGATAAACTAAACTAGGCGTCGTTAATTATCGAAGCCTAGCTCAGGAACTGTAAAGTTAATATATAGTTGTAACCAACCTAGTTGGTTTACTGTTCAGAATAGATTTAAACATTTGAATAGATTGACATAATTTCCTGAGTGTACAGTCTGCAGTATAATGTCATGAGTTATCTGATGCACATCTTTACTGCATATCTTACTGTGATGGGTGGTTCTCAAAAATGGTATCAGTCAATTGACTGGAGCCTAGATTTACCAAAGAATCCTTTGAAGCGTTAAAAATAAAGTCGAAGGTGCAGCCCGTACTCGGTGCTTTATGTATAGATTAAATGTTAACATAAATGTTAGTGCTTCAGTGGCCAATTGAACAATATCATGATCCACATTATTCCTAACATTTACATATCCGTGAGACCGGTGACAGCTTTTATCCACTGTTCTCTTATATGTGGGCATTTAGGAAACCTAAGAAAATAATCTAAAATTAGAGAATTCGCATTAACTTGGCTAGTAAATATAACTTTGACTGATATTTATCGATACATAATAATTCGTTAGTGTGTACATCACTACGTAGGTAACACAATTCAATCGAATATTTAATGATTATTTTCTATGTTTTATCGGTATCCCACACTCGTGCCGGCTAGAGAATATCAAACTGTACTGATACAATATAATCTGAAACGCTTTAACTGAATAAAATGCTTTAATTTAGCACGCAAATGAGAGTCAAAGATTTACTTATGAAATGGTAATTCCGTGTTTTAACTCCTCCTTTCGTTGTTCTTGATAGACACGTTAAGGCAGCACACGACATATTCCACTTTTTTGAAAAAATATATCAGTAACACTCGTATTTGCTTTAGATTTCAAGAAATAATCTTCAACAAACTCAATGTTATGGCCTCATTTGGTGTCACCAACTGGACACATTTTTAGCGACGACGCCAAAATGACGTTGTCCATGATAAATACCATGGACGTAGTATATACTGGACGGCGCCAAAAGACGTTGCCGATCTTGCGTCTGTGTGTAAGCAATTTATCGTTTGTCTCTGTTCTTATCGCGAACTATACATAAGAGTGAAAGAGATTGTGATGAAGTTTGGCAACGTCGCTAAAAATGTGTCCAGTTGGTGACGCCAAATGAGGCCATAACATTGAGTTTGTCGAAGATTATTTCTTGAAATCTAAAGCAAATACCAGTGTTACTGATATATTTTTTCAAAAAAGTGGAATATGTCGTGTGCTGCCTTAACGTGACCATCAAGAACAACGAAAGGAGGAGTTAAAAACACGGAATTACCATTTCATAAGTAAATCTTTTACTCTCATTTCCGTGCTAAATTAAAGCGTTTTATTCAGTTAAAGCGTTTCAAATTATAATGTATCAGTACAGTTTGATATTCCCTAGCCGGCACGAGTGTGGGATACTGATAAAACATAGAAATTAATCATTAAATATTCGATTGAATTGTGTTACCTACGTAGTGATGTACACACTAAAGAATTATTATGTATCGATAAATATCAGTCAAAGTTACATTTACTAGCCAAGTAAATGCGAATTCTCTAATTTTAGATTATTTTCATAGGTTTCCTAAATGCCCACATATAACAGAACAGTGGATAAAAGCTGTCACCGGTCTCACGGATATGTAAATGTTGGGAATAATGTGGATCAGGAAATTATGTCAATCTATTCAAATGTTTAAATCTATTCTGAACAGTAAACCAACTATGTTGGTTACAACTATATATTAACTTTACAGTACCTGAGCTAGGCTTCGATAATTATCGACGCCTAGTTTAGCTTATCGATAAGCTAAGTACTTCCCTAGTCACGCACACTAATGCAGTTCTAAAAGTTCACACAGGCATAAAACGGACACACAAAAATAGCTAAGGCGGCATCCAGTGTATTCTTTATCCAAGGTATTTATGAATGAATCGTATGAAAATCGTCTCAGCTGCATCTCGCTCCACTCCTACATACATATTTTTACGCACTCATTCTCATTTTGACTGTCTATCATATAACAAGACAATAAGTTTAAGTTGTCAGTTGATTTTAGTAATGAATGGGCGGTGTGTGTATTAAATTATTAAATTTCCCGTTGTAAAGTTCTAGTACTTTAATTTTGTTTTAATTTAGTTAGCAAAATTCTTGAAACAAATATCACTATAACCTAATCTTGCATGGATAACCTAAAACCTTTAACATGCAGTATAATTTTTATTTCCTATTTGACTTAGTTATCGTTATATAAAAATTATGATATGTACATTAATTTCGATTGATGAATTAGCTATATTCATTATTATATTAAGGATATGTCTTGCGATTTTATATAGCTTCTAGTGTCTTGTAGTGCAATGAATGATTAATAATAGAACATTAAAGTTAAAGTTTTTAGAAGTTGTTCTAATTGATCATAAGTGTGTATCTATCTTAGTTATGAATAATTTGGACATAACTTAAATGGTCTACCTAATATTTCTTTTTAGAAGTATTTTCAATTGAAGTTGTATACTTCACTGTATTATATTAGAACTTTAAAAATGATTGTCAAGTTTTTTATAATGAGACTCGGATGAAAAGGGAGTAAATAGCAAAAGAGAGCAAGTAGTTTATTCTGTATAAAGCAATATAGGGTATATATAGGCTTTATATAAATAACACTATTGTTGATTTTTAATTAAAAAGCAAAAGCAAAATTTAAATTTATGATTGATTAAATGATTGATTGATTAATTGCAGATTCAAGAATCCTCAGATCCAAGATTAAGAGTAATTTTTTAATTTTAATATGAATGTCACATGATGTTATTTATAGTTATGATTTGAGATATCTTTACATTTACAGTGCTAATAAAAGATATAATAGTATGTGTAATGAATGAAAGAATAACAGCAATATTAAAAGACTTCTATAAAACTGAAAGTAAATATTTATGTAATTTAAAAATCACTTAAAATGTGCAACTGTTTATTATATCATCATCTTCCTGCTCTTATCCCACTCTAAGTGGGGTCGGCACAACATGTTATAAACATGCTGTCACATGATTTGGCTCCGTTTTTACAACCGGCCGCCTGCCTGACGTCAACTTACCTCTGTCGTATTTTACGACACCTCGGTAAGAAAGAGGGTGGTCTATTTTACTAAACCGGATACCACACGGTGGGTCAATTTACCTTAGTCGCCTTTTACGACACCTCGGTAAGAAATGAGGTTGGTCTATTCTACTCAGCCGGATACCACACGGCGGGTCGACTTACCTTAGTCACCTTTTACGACACCTCAGTAAGAAATGAGGGTGGTACTATTCTATACAGCCAGATACCACACGGCGTAACTGTTTATTATATCTAACAGAAATTAAATAACAAACAATATTTCTCCTTCATACTTATCACTACATATTATAAAACAAAGTCCCTAATTACATAATAAATAAATACATTAATTTTGATTGATGAATTAGCTATATTCATTATTATATTACGGATATGTCTTGCGATTTTATATAGCTTCTAGTGTCTTGTAGTGCAATAAATGATTAATAATGGAACATTAAAGTTAAAGTTTTTTAGAACTTGTTCTAATTGATCATAAGTGTGTATCTATCTTAGTTATGAATAATTTGGACATAACTTAAATGGTCTACTCAATATTTTTTTTTTGAAGTATTTTCAATTGAAGTTGTATACTTCATTGTATTATATTAGAACTTTAAAAATGATTGTCAAGTTTTTTTATAATGAGACTCGGATGAAAAGGGAGTAAATAGCAAAAGAGAGCAAGTTTATTCTGTATAAAGCAATATAGGGTATATTGCTTTATATAACACTATTGTTGATTTTAAATTAAAAAGCAAAAGCAAAATTCAAATTTAAAATTGATTAAACGATTGTTTGATTAATTGCAGATTCAAGAATCCTCAGATCCAAGATTAAGAGTAATTTTTAATTTTAATATGATTGTCACATGATTTTATTTATAGTTATGATTTGTGATATCTTTACATTTACAGTGCTAATAAAAGATATAATAGTATGTGTAATGAATGAAAGAATAACAGCAATATTAAAAGACTGTTCTATAAAACTGAAAATAAATATTTATGTACTTTATAAATCACTTAAAATGTGCAACTGTTTATATCTAATAGAAATTAAATAACAAACAATATTTCTCCTTCATACTTATGCAATAATAAAAAGCAATTCAACTAAAAGTCAACCCATTTACTCTTTCTTAACAAATCAATGCATAATGACACAGACAACATTTTTTTTATATTATAGAACAACTATTCATATAGCTTCAAATACAACCTCTTTCATAAGAGGTTGTATTTGAATCTATATGAATGCATTGCTGCTGTAGCTCCGCCGTCGAGTCGAGCGCTCGAACAGCGCCAGGCCGAACAGTAGCGTCAACCACCAGGAACAGGACCGAAGACGTCGTACGCGTCTTCGCATTCGGCTACGTTCCGCGGTAGCCGCATGGCGGGACGTACTCGACCGCTTCATCACCTAGTGGTGACATGTCTCTCCCAGCTACAGTACAGACCCTGAATCACAGTATTCGACCTCTGTAATTTGAGAAAATGCATTTGAGGTAACTAATACTCAAGTGAAGTCTAAATTTATGAAGCTAAGTAAGATTCCCGTAATTTCAGCCACAGATGTAAGCGTGCACTCAAACATCAGTAGCCAAAAGCGACTGGGAAAAGAATTAAGGTTTTACATGTATTGCAGGTGCCAAATACCGGCTCTTTGCCAACCGCAACACATAACCATTACAAGAAAAATTTAAAAGTTAATGACGTACGAATTAGCAAAACTGCGCATATTCAGAAATCAGTACGACACCTTTATTATGGCTAGCCCGTAAATAAAACGTCTAACAAAGTAGCGCGCTTTTGAAGCTAATGTTCGACGATACAGAAAACGAACATTACCAACAAAACGCCTACACAGTATGGGAAGAAAGAACACTGCAGTGTCCACCTCAACCATACTGTTAAATGAGAAGAAAAAGCCCTGCCAGGCCGGCCCGTCCGGCTATGCCGCAGCTGCTGTCGCTCCGCCGTCGCCTCGAGCGCTCGAACAGCGCCAGGCCGAACAGTAGCGTCAACCGCCAGGAACAGTACCGAAGACGTCGTACGCATCTTTCCACCTCTGTAATTTGAGAAAATACATTTGAGGTAACTAATACTCAAGTGAAGTCTGAATTTATAAAGCTAAGTTATATTCCCGTAATTTCAGCCACAGATGTAAGCGTGCACTCAAACATCAGTAGCCAAAAGCGATTGGGAAAAGAATTAAGGTTTTACATGTATTGCAGGTGCCAAATACCGGCTCTTTGCCAACCGCAACACATAACCATTAAAAAAAAATTTAAAAATTAATGACGTACGAATTACCAAAACTGCGCAATTTCAGAAATCAGTACGACACCTTTATAATGGCTAGCCCGTTAATAAAACGTCTAACAAAGTAGCGCGCTTTTGAAGCTAATGTTCGACGATACAGAAAACGAACATTACCAACAAAACGCCTACACAGTATGGGAAGAAAGAACACTGCAGTGTCCACCTCAACCATACTGTTAAATGAGAAGAAAAAGCCCTGCCAGGCCGGCCCGTCCGGCTATGCCGCAGCTGCTGTCGCTCCGCCGTCGCCTCGAGCGCTCGAACAGCGCCAGGCCGAACAGTAGCGTCAACCACCAGGAACAGGACCGAAGACGTCGTACGCATCTTTCCACCTCTGTAATTTGAGAAAATACATTTGAGGTAACTAATACTCAAGTGAAGTCTGAATTTATGAAGCTAAGTTATATTCCCGTAATTTCAGCCACAGATGTAAGCGTGCACTCAAACATCAGTAGCCAAAAGCGACTGGGAAAAGAATTAAGGTTTTACATGTATTGCAGGTGCCAAATACCGGCTCTTTGCCAACCGCAACACATAACCATTAAAAAAAAATGTAAAAATTAATGACGTACGAATTACCAAAACTGAGCAATTTCAGAAATCAGTACGACACCTTTATAATGGCTAGCCCGTTAATAAAACGTCTAACAAAGTAGCGCGCTTTTGAAGCTAATGTTCGACGATACAGAAAACGAACATTACCAACAAAACGCCTACACAGTATGGGAAGAAAGAACTATGCAGTGTCCACCTCAACCATACTGTTAAATGAGAAGAAAAAGCCCTGCAGCTTTTACAGGAGGGCAGTCAGACGCCGCTAGTCATTAAATATTAAAGATTACAATGTTTATATTTACCTAAGCTATGATTAAAACAGAGTAATTATGCAAAAGTAATAATAAAATTATTTTGCTATAATCGGCGATGAAGTAAAATAGAAAATATATATAATGCTTAATGTAGAGTGGACAATCGGTTATCATACCTGATACATGCAGGATTCGAAAAAAACACATGCACAAACCTCCACCATACACAAGCACTATATATATTCACTATCACAAACTCAACAACTCAAATGTTTGAATTTCAACAAACATTCTCGGATAAAATGTGAGTAGTTATCCAAAACTTAATAACAAATAAACTATACTTTTGCACTATTTAATACAAAGAAAATTGAAAAGTACTGACTCACCAGATACGTTCGTTATACGTAATATATAACTGTAATCACTTTTTACTTACGCAAAAATATACAAACCAACAAATGATTTTTAATTAAAATTAGACAATTCCATAAACTTCTTGTTAACGCACACTATATACAATAACACGATATAATAGGAATACCACAATTCCCGTTCCGAGATGCACTTCTCTTGAATGACGAACAAGGACTGAATGTCACTGAAACTTTTTTTTTTTTTTTCGGACACTAACTAAGGCTGTTAGCCGTGAAGGCTTTGACAGCGTCACCGAGAGAGTGGGCGAGCGCGGAAGCATCGCCGGGGGTTGAGGTGCTGGGAGAGCGGGTCTCGAGAGAGGCCCGCAACATCCTGGGAGCGTCGCCTTAAGGGTGCCTCCTGTGAGGCCGGACCTCGGCTTAAAACGACGCGTTGTGGAGGACTGTATCGGACTTGTGGAAAAGTCCTAATGTCATAACGGGCGGGGCTGGACACCCCGGCCGCTAGACGTGAGGAAGCGGGGACCTCGTCTTCGCCGGCGAAGACGCTGTGTGTGTGCGTGTGCGTGAGTGTATCGGGCGTTGGCGATCGTGATATGATCGTCAAGGTCATAGAGTACGCTCCTAGGGCGTCTGTGGGTCTTGGACTTAAACTTCCTGTCGAAGCAGGTGTACTTAACCATCCCCGCGATGAGCGGGTTTGGATGCACCTCGGCCTTTTCAAAGTATCTCTTGGAGAGACATTTGAATAACTGAGCTATTGAGGGAAGACGTAAGTCTCTATGTAGGTCGACGTTGCGCACGAACCAGGGACAGCCGGTGGCTAGTCTCATGAACTTGTTTTGCAATCGCTGCAAAACATTAAGTCTGGTCGGGTGGACATGTGCGAACGCGACGCTCGCATATGACATTATAGGTCTTATGCAAGTTTTGTAAAGTGTCACTTTGTTACGAAGTGACATTTTACTCTTCTTGCATATCATCGGATAGAGACGACCCAGTGCATACGCTGCCCTATTCCGGACAGTGCGTATGTGTCTGAAGAAAGAGAGAGAGGGTTGGAGAGTAACCCCCAGGTATTTGACCTCCTGCTGCCATGGTATATCCCGGTCGTGTATGAATATACACTCCGGAGGGAAGTAGACTGGAGCGCCTGGCCTAGTGAAATACATGGCCGCACTCTTATCGGGGTTGATTGCGATTCTCCATTTGGCGAACCACAATTCTAGCTTGTCTACCTCGTATTGTAGACGATGAATAATGTTCTCTCTATTACGAGAGGACGCGAAGATGGCGGTGTCGTCAGCGTATAGAGCTAACGACGACCCCCCCCTGCTGCGGGGGATGTCACTCGTGTAGAGCGAGTAGAGGTACGGTGCTAACACCGAACCTTGGGGAACTCCAGCACGTATCGGACGTCTGGATGAGAGCGTACCGTCCAAGCGGTATCTGAAAGTACGATTCGCGAGGTAATTTCGTATGAAGATTACGAAACTATCCGGGAGGTCGAGGAGTATGAGCTTGTAAAGCAAGCCTGCGTGCCAGACCTTGTCAAAGGCCTTTGACACATCAAAGAAGACGGCACCTGTCTTCTCTCCGTATCTGGAGAGTCGTTGGAGGACGTGTTCCACCAGGCGATGAGCCTGATGGACGGCCGTGTGTTCGGACCTGAACCCGAACTGTTCGTCCGGTAGCAGGTTCCTGGCGTCTATGAAAGTTTTAAGTCTCGAGAGGATCACTCTCTCGTAGACCTTCCCCAAACCGTTGAGGAGGCTGATGGGGCGATAACTGTCGGGGCGGTTCCGGGGTTTGCCCGGTTTGTGGATTCCTATAATTGTTGCTTCTTTCCATTCGTCTGGAAAAGAGCAACACGACAAGAGGGCATTGAAGATCAACACCAGGAGGTGAACGAGGCGGTCGGGAAGACGCTTAAGTGCCTTGTTCGATATGCTATCGGGGCCAGGGGATTTTCTGGGTTTGAGCTTTTCAAGGATAGCTCTTATCTCGTCTCCGGAAGTGGGGGGGAGTGGTTCCCTTTCGGGATCCAACCCTGATATGTTGGCGATGGTGGATTCCACCCCGGCGTGGAACTCAGCATACGCGGAATTGGAGTTAGGTGTGCATTGGGCTTCAAAGCTGTCCGCCAAGCATTCGGCCTTATCAAAATCTTCAAACGCGGGCGGAAGGTTATCTCGCAACAATGGCGGTGTGGACGCATACTGTTCGCCTCTCAGGGATTTGGACATCCGCCAGAAGGCTAGATGGCTGGGCGAGATCTCTGAGAGTTTAGCGTCCCAAGAATCGCTGTTAAAGATGGCAATTTTCTCTTTTGCCTCTCTCTGTAGTCTGCGGAGTCTACTCCGATTTTCGGGGGTGGGGTACGCGGCACAAGCCCTAGCGGCTGCGCGCTTTCTGGTGAGCAGAGCTCTGATGTCGTCAGGGAGTCTTTGGCGACCTAGATTGTCAGGTACCTCCCTGGAGCACGCTTTGATGGTTTCGCTCAAGTGAGCGGTGAGATGCGAGGACGCCGCCTTGGCGGCCTCCTCGGAATCTATCCTGTCAGGAATTTGGTCCAAGTGGACAGAGTCGATAGACTGAAGTTGCTCTGAGAACTTCCTCCAGTTGGTGATGGTTCTAGTGCTGGGTGCCGCGGAGGCGGGCCTACCCAGCTGAAACAGTACCGGTCTATGGTCAGAGTTTAAGTCGTGGATGACCTCAATGGAACGTAGCTGGAGGGCTACGTTCTTGAGCACGACAATATCTAAACGTCCGGTGAGTGCGCACTGTTGGAAGGGGAGTGCGTCGGCTCATCGGGGGCTATGACGTCAAAGTTGAGGTGGGCGAGTCCACTGAGATTGTGGAGCGTGCGCCCGTTGGAATTATTGTTAATCGAATTCCAATGGCCGTGCTTCGAGTTGAAGTCTCCGGCCAAGATGACAGAATTACCAAGTGCTAGGAGAGCAAGGAGGTCGTCTCTTAGCACTGTCTTGGAAGGGCTTAAGTAAACTGATGCTAGTATGACGGATTGATGACCCGTCATACCCACCTGACAGACTGAGACCTCCATGTTTTCTAACTCAGGGGGGTCTACAGGGGACACATGGAGCGATCTTTTATAGTAAATTACGGTACCGCCCAATCTATTACTGGTACGGTCGTGTCTAATAATATTATAGTTTGCGATCTTGGGATTACGCTTACTAGGTTTCAGGAAGGACTCCTGCACCAACAGTATGTCGACACTATGAGTAACCACGAATTCGCGGACTTCGCGGATTTGTTTGATGAGGCCGTCTGCGTTGAACGTGACGACCCTGAGCCCGTGGGGTTTCCTCCTTTGAGGTGTACTACCCATTATTTATTTAGATAATTTGGCGATGGCCTGCACGAGCTCCGAATGCTCCACCAGGGCCATCAGCCTATTCTGGGGGTTCGCCCTCAGCTTGGACGCCAGCACAGACAACTCTGAGGTGTCGATGCCAGCAATCACCTCGCTAATCAGCCTCATGTCATCCATGAAGCTGCTCGCGCGCTGAGGGGGAACCGTTTGGGACTTGGGGGGGGCTGCCTGAGGGGCGGGGGGGGGGCGCTAACGGCCTTCGCGACGTCGGGGGTCGTCACTTGGGCCAGCGGGGGCGAGAGGGGGGCACCCAGTTTAGCCGCCTGCCTCTGCTGCCACACATTAACCGTAGGCAGGGGGGCGGGTACGAAACGCTCTTTGGGGGGGGCCGGGGGGGTCGCCTTTTGGGCGGCGCGGGCGGCCGCCTTCTTACGGGCGGCCGCGAGGCCACCCCGCTTTGCCCTGAGGGGCACTTTGGGGCACCCGCGATAGCTCGCTGGGTGACCCTGCTGGCCGCACAGGACGCAGCTCGGCGGCTCCTCCGTTTGAGGCGGGCGGGGACAGTCCACGGTCCCGTGGTCGCCCAGGCACTTTACGCACCTGGGGCGCGCGAAGCAGTTGCGGGCAGAGTGCCCGAACAATTGGCAGCGGTGACACTGCCCGATTGATCCCCTTTGTTTGGGGGCTTCGATCCGCAGATCAGAGAGGCTGCAGACCGAGGAAATATTAAAGATCTTTTTCCCCTCCGGAGAGAGGTCCAAGATAACAAGGCAGCACTCATAGGGAGCCTTGGTGCGCCCGTGGTACATCCTATGTACCTGGCGAACGGGGAGGGCCTGTCTGACCAGGTCCTGCTTAATGAAGTCGGTGTCAATCTCCACCGGCAGTTTATGACGACGCGCAATTCGCGCTCGTCCTGCAGGGCGTAGGAGTGGTATTCTATACCATCCTCCCTAAGGAATGATGTTAAAGTGCGGTGGTCCGCAGAAGAGGTCACCTCCACCTTGATGCCAACGGCGGTGGAGCGGGCATTCTTGAACGCGATACCCTTCGCGTTGAGAACTTGCAGCAGACGCTGCCACTCATTCTTATCCCTTATGTATAAGGGAGGAACTCTTTCCCTACGTTCCGCCATGGGCGAGTCTTGCGACTCGGCGGCGGAGGCGGGAGGGGCGGGAGGGATCGCTTTCACCCGTTTGGGCTTGGCGACAGAAGCGGGGGGGTGGGCGCGCCCGGGGGCGCACACATCACTAATAGCCCTTTTGGGCGGGACCTCGGAGGCGGAAGCCTTAAGCTTCCTCTTGTTCCTCCTTCTGGTGACGGTCTCGAAACCGTCACCGTTTTCCGCCTCGGCTTCCGAGGCAGACGACAAAGAAGAATCTGACTCCGCTTCCATGTCGGACACGGGAGCGGACACGGGAGCGGGGGGAGGGGGGCGCTTCTCCGGAGATGGAGACGGAGAGGGCGACGGCGAGGCAGGGCTGTCCCTGGGTGCCAGGAAGTCACTGAAACGTTTTATCGGTATATATAGTAAGACTCCACCGAAAACAATAACGGCACAGTGTTGCCCCTATTTAATCAAAAAGGGCGTGATTAGGGTTACCACCTTTTTTTTGAACAAAAATAGTATTTTTCTTTTTAAATCAAAAAAATATAGTACTTTTAGGAAATTCAGGAAAAAAAATAGTACACATCTATTTTCAATCATTATTTATTTTCCCATGATTATTTTTATTACTTTTCGCTGGATAATGACACGGAGTTAGAGTTACTAACTAACTAAGCCCCGTAAATACATGAATGAGTTTCGTTCAAACATTCCCTATGCAGTGCTGCGGATGCGTTCCATTCACAGTTAATTAAAAAAAAGCACGACAATTGTGTTTTTATTGAACTGTAATAATATTGGGAAGTTTTATTTTTTAATTTTAAAATATAAGTAAAAATAAAACTAAAATAATAAAAATAAAACTTTTCCTTCTATAGTAATATTAAAATACTGTACCGTGATCCAAAGTCTAATATAATGTTGAGATAGACCATTGCTTTTACTTCCTTTTTCTGTCTCTTTTCCTCCTTAGTAGTGAATACTATCCGTCCTTGTCTACTGCCACCACCAGGTAGGGGGGATGTTTCGAGGTGGGCCTCGAAACTTTATTCGTCATTGACGTTGTTGTTTTCACTTCGTTCGGACGCTCCACTGGTAAGTGCTAGCAAATTTATTTTATACGTATACTATTACTATAATAGTCAACAAAGTGTTCTAAAACGTGTTGATTATTAAAGCTAAGACGCTATGCGTCCGTGTTTCTTTTTCCAGTGATAAGTAGTGAATTTTATTTTTGTGCGGTAACGGATAATATTTACTTTAGATCTAAATTAGCTGAAACAATTGGTAAAATATGAGTGAAGTGAATCTTCAAAACGATTTGAGAGACCAGAACCTACCAAATAATACTGAAGGCGGAAATAGTAAAAGGAAA
This sequence comes from Morpho achilles, assembly GCA_947086495.1. Classification (NCBI taxonomy): domain Eukaryota; kingdom Metazoa; phylum Arthropoda; class Insecta; order Lepidoptera; family Nymphalidae; genus Morpho; species Morpho achilles. The sequence goes on along the minus strand of CAMTZB010000007.1, from coordinate 10,314,455 downwards.
AGACAATCTAATTAGCCTTTATCACGATCGTCCTCATCAGAAAGTGATTCAAGCAGCAGTGATGATTCATCTACCAAGCGTTCTCGCCGTCATCGACGCAAACGCTCTCGTAGACGTCCCCGTGAAAATAGTAAATTAGATAAGCTCATTGCGGAGGTAAACAACATTAAATCAAGGATATGTTACACTGAATATATTAATAATGGTTCTATCAGTGAGAATTTGTATAGTGGCTGTCAGTCAGAAGTAGAACAAGGCGAGTCATTTACGTTATCGTTTCGAACAAAATTAAAAGACCCCAATATACTAACAAGTCCTACATCATATTTGGAAATTTTAAAAAGGATTCAAAGATTAGGTGACGTGGAGTGGCAAAATGTAAGGTACGCAGAAGTACAGAAAAATTATCGACATACCCCCGGTTTTACAGAACTTGAAGCTAACGACGAAATAAAACAATATGAGACTTCACGTACATCTGTCAATGCCGATAAAGCCTTTGCTGCTATTTGCTATGCTCTGATCAAACAAAAAGATCACCTTGAAAAAGAACTTCGTGGATTTTTATCCTGGGCGAAAGATTCACGTGACCTCAATTTTAATTCAATTCATGAAAAGATTGAAGATATTTTTGTAAATGGTGATTTTTCAAATATATCTAACGATGCCCTTCAATTAGTCTGCGGCCATAGAGCCGAAATGATTCAACACGGACGAGAAGTGATCCTGGCATCGGTTAAAGATCTCTTACATAAAAGAATGTAAAGGAAAATACCGCCCTCTTGCAGCAACTTATTTGATGCTGAAAAATTCTCTTCTGCCCTAGAGAAGATGGGAGAACATCATAAAGTATTCTGGCCTCTTATTAAAGACCGCGAATCTGCTACGCAAACCGGTCCAACTTCTAACGTTCCTACTGCTGCAACTTCTGGGTCATATCATAATCAACCAGGATATAGATCTAACAATATTCAGTATGCCAATAATAGACCCCGTGCGGTCTTTAATTCTAATAAAACATTTCGGGGCAGATCCGATACTGCCAATAGTCGTAGGAATATCGACCAAGCAACAGCAGGCCGCGGTTCACGTGGAAGACATACCTCTCCCTCATCCCGCCGGGATAAGAGAAATAATCGAAAGTATTGACTCACCGAGTCTCTTTCGTGCCGGCCAGCTAAAAAATTATCGGAAAAGATGGGAGAAAATGGGAGCACCCGATTAAATAATAAAATTGATTTCCGGATATCATATCCCATTTTCAAAGCGGCCGCCACTACATCTTCCCAATCGATACAACATACGGCAAGCCACTCTCGAAATTTCACGTATGTTTCCGGTTCCCAATTCGCACGGGTCTATGGGACCCATATTCGACGTCAGAGCTTTAAATCAATATGTGGTCACAACTCCGTTCAGACTCATCAACGTACACAGTCTCAAAATTTTTGCAACTAAACGATTGGCTTGTCCAAATAGACCTCTCACAAGCATACTTTCATCTTCAAATAAGCACATCTCACAGACGCTTCCTGCGATTGATGTATCGTCAAGAATTATTGGAAATGAGGTGTCGCCCCCTCGGATTGAGCTCTGCTCCCAGGACTTTTGCTATTGTAAGTAATTGGATAGCAGAAATACTCCGACAGAAAGGAATCTGACTTCTCGTGTATCAAGACTACGATCTATCTAATCTATCTAATCGCCACTACAAGCCAACTTATACTGTCGGGGAATTGGTCCCTTTCAGAGAAGAGCTTGCACTCAAATATGAAGGAGCTATTGGTGGTCTTAAAAGTTTTAAAAGATCAAGGTCCGAACCTCCAGTCAACTACAGTACATTTGTTATGCGAGTACAAAACTGTAGTAGCGTACTTACGCAACGAGGGAGGAACGAAGCCTCTGAATTTGCTGGCTTTGACATACAAGATCCTTCAGCTTCTGGATTTCTATCAGATAGATCTACTAGTATATCACCTTCCAGGAATATACAACGCCGAGGCAGATTATCTGTCACGTCATCGGTCTATACCAGAATGGCACCTCCTGCCTCGAGCGACAAATCCCATATTTTCCAAATGGGGGACTCCGATCATAGATCTATTCTCAACAAGACTGATACGTGTAGTAACAAGATGCTGCACTCTGGACTACTATGCAGAGTTTTACGACGCACTGTCAATAATGTGGAACCATGCACTGGCGTGGGTCTTCCTACCCCCACCTTTGAAAGTTCTCAAGCACCTGAATCAATGCATAGGCACGTATCTGATAGTGGTGTCAAGGTGGGAGAAGGTGTTTTGGCAGATTTACAGGACACATCAGCACCCTGGATAATTTGAGATCTCCACCAGGTACCGGTGGACGTTTTGACAGGGCAGCCTCCTCAGAATGTGAAGGAAATGGAACCGGAAGTATGGAAACTTGGGGCTGGAATGAGCAGTTAAGATATTGGACGCCGCAGCAAAAAGATCTATTGATTACTAGCTGGCGTCCTTCAACAATAAGAACTTACAAACCTGCTTGGTGCAGATGGGTAAAGTGGACCAATCTCAATAAAGTTTCTTGTAATAAGCCTTATGGATCAGACTTAGCACGTTTTCTGTCAGACCTATTTTTTGTAGAAAAGCTTTCGTACAATACAATTCTGGTTCACAAGTCGGTAGTGGCCACACTATGTGATCCAGAATGTTCTGAACGATTAAGCAGCCACCATTTTGTTAAGCGAATTCTTAAAGCGATAGCTGTATCAAAACCAACCTTACCTAAATCTATAATATGGGATATTGATGACGTAATAGAATTTATGTCACGAACAGACCCTAAGACTGAAAACTTGTATCAAGTATCGAGACATACAGCTGCGATATTGCTATTGTATTCTGGAAGGAGAGTACATGATTTTACTCTTCTAAATGTTGACTCGGAAAGTTGTATAATTCATGATGATTATATAGTCTTATGGCCTATGTATGAATCAAAGACTGACTCCGCTGATTATCGTCAGTCTGGTTGGAGGCTTAATGTTAATTCTAATATAAAATTGGACCCTGTTTTCTGGATAAATAAATTAATAATTACTGGACAAGACAGGAGACAATTTGCCAATTGTTCAAAGCTTTTTGTAATAACTTGTGGAGTACCGAAGCCAGCTTCTAAATGTGTAATTTCAGGCTGGGTTAAAAATTTATTAAAAGATGCTGGTATAGAGGCTACTGCTGGCAGTTCTAGAGCTGCGGTCGCCTCTAAAAGTTGGATCGAAAATATGTCTATTGATGACATACTATCCAGAGGGAACTGGAGATCAGAAAACACCTTCCGAAAATTCTACTGCAAACAAATATTACAATCGAATATGCAAAATAAAAAGCAAATCTTTCAGATTTTTAAGTGATAACATTTCATACATTATACCTATTTATGAATCATTGTCTAATTACAATCATTTAAATGATATTCTTTTATTTTATTGTCAGCATACTCGTCCGTCTTTGATATCTAACAAATGTAGAAATTATTATTTACTTGATCACATTGACGTTTTAACCACCACTAGGCGATAGCAAAAATCTCTCAACATTATATTAGACTTCGGATCACGGTACAGTATTTTAATGCAAGCGTTTTACCTGAAAATAAAACGTATATTAAAATACTTACCTGATCCGAAGTCTAATATTTTAAAATCCTGCCTGGTGTACCAAAACAACAAGTGCAATGACGAATAAAGTTTCGAGGCCCACCTCGAAACATCCCCCCTACCTGGTGGTGGCAGTAGACAAGGACGGATAGTATTCACTACTAAGGAGGAAAAGAGACAGAAAAAGGAAGTGAAAGCAATGGTCCATCTCAACATTATATTAGACTTCGGATCAGGTAAGTATTTTAATATACGTTTTATTTTCAGGTAAAACGCTTGCATTTATTGTGTATGCTTTATTGAAGTATTGTATATCATATGTCATACCCAATATCAGTTATATTCTATGTTTTAAGTGGTTATTTCTGAAGAGTTTTTATTCTTTCTGCGACAGACAAGGATTATAAACATACTTTATTTAACAGAAAGTTATTTGTTCAAGATACTTTAACATACTATCCCATTTAGTTATGCACATTTCAACTGGATTTTTTGTCTGAGTAACTGTGTCTGGTCAAGGCACTGCTACTGTTGTTGCAATGAATTCATTAATATCTGATACAATGGCTGATATTCTTCAAGTGAGTTAAAATGTTTCAAATATAAATCATTTTTGTTTGTAAACACAAAAATTGGCATGTGTATGTTTAAAGTAACAGCCTGTTTTCCACCCCAGCAGTGGGAACCATAAGCTTCCTCTATCCGTTTTTTGGAGAGAAGTATTGTAGCAAAGACCTACCATCGCGTTGCTCCAATGCGGATTGGTAGGTTACGCATATCCCTAGAATTCGCTAGAAGTATGCGGATTTCCTTACCATATTTTCCTTCACCGAAAAGAGTGTCATATATTGCAATTGTCAATTAGACATGTGCCTGCGCGGGGTATAAACCCATGATCGTCTTTACAGAGTCGCACGGCCTCACCGCTGAGCTATCACAGCTTGTTCCATATTTATTAAAATGTTTTTGCAATAATTTTCAGATGAACCTGGTCATTGCCAAAGAGAGTACTCATTGGGATGACGTCTAAGGGCTATATGCTTTTGATGCTTTATGGGATGAAGCACATGATTAGGTCAATTGATTTGACTAGATGAAGGCAAGTAAATATTTGATGTAAAGTATGTCAGTCTGTCCATTTCACTTTCAATTAAAACTGAAGCTTATATGTCTAATGGGCTAACTGCCTAATCCGTTTGAGATATAACAAAAAATGTTTGGTACAATTTTTCCTCTATTATAGTGATGCAAAAAAGTGTGTGATATAAGAATAGCTTAAAAGACATATTAGTGATGATCATTGGAACTTTGTTACATATGCTTCTTAATTGTCACATACCATTCAGTATTTGGAAAGCATAATATCTATTCTATACTTAAAATATAACTGTAGACAAAGTTATAGATACGTAAAAAATATTTTCCAGACACTATTTAAGACCAGTAGAAGCTAAAAATATATTTTTAAAATTTAAAATCTCTGTTTATTTATTTTATTTTATTTATTTATTCCTTAGAACTACCAACAGATTTACATGTGTAACTACAGTAACATGGTTATATATCCTAGGGTTGCTAATGACATATAAATCTAATTATAGGTAGTCACAGCGTGCTTAAAAGGTAACAAACATACAATAACTATAATAACTAGAATTAGAAGAAAAAAAAGAAAATAGAAAATATAAAGTATAACAAACTTAGGGAAAATATGGAAAATATGGAAAATAGCTTTGCATTGAGAATGGACGTAAATTACGTCCTTACTCAATGCAAAGCTTTGTATAAGTGTTTTTTGAATAAATTTAATTTATTACTAATATCTATTGAGGTATTCTTACTGACAAATTCATTAAATTGCCTGCATATCCTAGGTAACAAGGAGTAATGCCCTAAGTTTGTTTTATACATTTTATGAGTAAATACGGGAATGGGATGTCGTGGCAAGCGAGAGGGAATCTTAAACAATAACTGGCTTAGCAGTTCTGGATTGTCAATTAATCCATTTAAAAGCTTATATAAGAACAGGGTGTCATTAATTTTTCGTCTGTCTGATAAGGAATTGAGCTTAAAACATGTTCATTCTCATCACATATGGCAATCTTTTTTTCGATCCTGTCAAGTACAGTTGCGTAAATTTCCGTTGGATACTTTCTAACCTATCTTTATACACCTGATAATGAGGACACCAAATGACTGTACCGTACTCCAACTTGCTTCTAACTAAAGCAGTATACAAAAGTTTTTTCGTATGCATATTTTTAAAACCTTTAGAATGCCTAAATATAAAACCTAACATTTTTCGTGCTGACCTACAAATACTTTCAACGTGATGGTTAAACTTCAACTTAGCGTCTATTATAATACCCAAGTCACGAACAAATTCAAGTTTTTGAAGTACATTATCGTTAATCACATATTTTGCATCAATAATTGTTTTATTTCGTGAGAATCTAATGAATGAGCATTTATCAGTGTTTAGGACCATACCATTAGTTGTACACCATTGTGCAACTTTATTGATGTCCTGCTGCAGTAAATAAGTGTCATTCTGATTCAATATCTGTTTTGCTAATTTTAGGTCATCGGCAAAAATGTAACATTTGGAGTATTGAATACAATCAGTAATATCATTGATAAAGATATTGAACAACAGGGGTCCCAAGATTGATCCCTGAGGTACTCCAGAAGTTGCACAAAATTCGAGGGATGAATAACCCTTCACGACTACATTCGAATACCTAAGGTCAAGGTATGATGAAAACCAATGCAAGAGAGATCCACCAATGCCGAAAGTTGATAGTTTTGCTAAGAGTAATTTATGATTCACTTTGTCGAAGGCCTTTGAAAAATCCGTGTATACAGCGTCAACTTGCATCCGGGAGTCCACAGAATCAGATACATAGTTTATAAAACCAGCCAAATTTGTAATTGTAGACCTGGAATGCATAAATCCATGCTGTGCGCTTGACAGCGCTTGGTAAATATGACTTAACAAAATAGGTTGTATAATAGATTCAAAGACCTTCGACAACACACATAATATAGATATCGGCCTGTAGTTGCTTATATTTTCTCGACCTCCTTTCTTAAAGACTGGTACAATCCTCGCACGTTTCCATAGATCTGGGAATATACCCGTACAAAGTGATTCGTTGAAAATTATGCTAACCGGTAGTGACAAAGAGTGTGCACACCTAACTAAAAGTAACGGAGATAAGCTATCAGGCCCAGCGCCCTTTCTAACGTCGAGTCTCTTCAACTTACAACGGACTTCATATTGTGTGATGTTACATGAACAAAGTGAGTTGCTGGAGACTAGTTGTAAATTAAAATTTAAACTGGTTGAGTTCCCTCTATCGTAAGTAGAAGCAAAGAATTCCGCAAATAAGTCACATGTACTCTGGGCATCGGAACTTATTCTATCCATGTAAGTCATCCTGCATGGGTAGGTATTGGATGACTGTTTAGTATTTTTTAAATGAGTCCAAAAATATTTGGGATTTTTAGATAGGTTAATTTCAATTAATTTAATATAATTATTATAACATATATGAATAAGTTTCTTACAATCATCTCGTAAGCATTCGAATTTGAATTTATCCAATGGATTATTGTGGATTTTGGCTTTTAGCCTATATTTATTTTTCTTTCTTAACATACAAATTAGTTTAGGAGTATACCAAATTGGAAATTTATTGTTTTTAGTTTTAGTTATTGGAACATGTTTGTCAATTATAGAATACAATATATCATAAAAGACTGTGATCATTTTATTAACGTCATTACAATTGCGAAGAAGTTGCAGCCACTGTATGCGATCTAGATCGTAATTTATAGCCTTATAGTCGGCTTTGTAAAAGTTATACCTAGCTTTAAGTTTTTCATCTAAGACATCTGGCTTTTCAGCTTTAAACTGTATAGACAAAGGTGGATGATGTAAATCAACGGTACTGATAGGGTTAGGACTCTTAGTGACTATTATTTTCGTTTCAAAATTAGTAAGAACCAAGTCAAGTAATCTTCCGTTATTATTATATATAGAATTAAATTGTTTAAGATTATGTTCTTCTATAAAGTCTATAAAAACAGAATCTATTGTGCAGTTGCTATGAGGGCTTAAGGAATCACAATCAGGAAATTTAGACCACGAAAGACTATTTATATTAAAATCTCCAAATAGAATCACCTGTTGGTTGTTATGAATAACGTTAGATGCATTGGTCAAAAAACATTCTAACATGCTTTTTTTTAGTGGTGGTGGTAAATAAGCAGCACATACAGCAACATGATTAAGTTTACCATCGACGAGTACATCTACAGTGACCCACAAATCCTCGCAACTACTTTGCCACTGAGGTATACAGCAAGAGGTTAAATTACTTTTTACCGCTATCAAAACCCCACCCCCATTTTTTGTTTCATTACTATCTATCTGTTCTCGATCTCTCCTGTACACCACATATCGACTATCGATGAACTCACCATCAAAAACCCCGCTATTAAGCCAAGTTTCTGTAAATATAATTATATCAAAATCATTAGCTAAAATATTAAGTTTAACCTCTCGAGTCTTGCTACGAATTCCCCTAACATTTTGATAGAATATCTTTAAAACATCAATTTTTAACATTATACAAATCAAAAGACTAAGTTACAAACAATATTTTATGTAAACTGCTCCAGTTGCTCAATGTTTCGTACTAATATATGCTCCGAATTTTCAACCTTTCTTACAAATACCCGTCCATTTTTAATCCATACAAATTTGTAATTAAATCTTTTCGCTGCTTCTCTGGTAGACGCATGTAATTTTTTTAATTCTGGGGTCAGGTGTTCACAGACGTATATCGGTTTCTGCTGACCTCCTATTCCAGCGTGACTTGTATTCAATTTATCGTTTTTATTACTCTTGTTGAATTTTAGTACTCCAGCTAAGAATGTATCACGAATGCGTGGACTAGAAAATTTTACAACAACCGACCGAGGACGAGTATTTTCGGGATTTATTTTTGCAATCCTAGTGCATTTGTGAATATCCGTCTCCAATATATTAGTTCCAGTAGCCTTCCCAATTTGTAAAACAATGTGAGTTAAATTTTCGGCTTTCAGTTCTGGAATACACTGTACCTCCAAATTGCTAATTCGCGTCTGTTGTTCTAATATATTTAAGCGACTGCCAAGATCCTTTACCGTTATCTTCAAACGCTCTTTTTCTTCCTTTAAGGTTTTTACTTCAGAAAATTTACCTTGCAATTCCTTATGTAGGTCCTCATATTGATTATTTATGAAGCCTAATGAGTCTTTGATATTGTTTATCTCGTTGAACATTTCCTTGGTTTTAGTTTCAAATATTTTAGTAATGTTTTTTTCCATTTCAGACAATAATATTCGCATTTCTTCTTGAATCAACAATTTCACATTATCAAGTGTCAAGGTTTCCAAATTTTGAGTTGTTGTTGTTGGTTGTACTCGTCTGACAGTGACATGCGAGGCTGGACTAATTTCATGAGACGTGCTAGCAGTACCTCGAGGAGTGTCACCTTTAAGCTGTTTAGAACGGCACACCGGGCATACCCATTTGGTTTTATGGTCCATAGAAATCTCTTTAAATTTCTTGCCACTTATATTAGCACAATTAAAGTGGTATTTTAGTCCACAAACACCACATTTAATTTGGTCAACCGTCGATAGTTCATGAGAACAACCAGTACATTTCTTAATATTAAGTGTTTTTGTACTCATGTTTTATCCTGCACAAAGTGCCTTGGCAAAATAAAATAAACACAAAATTGCCTTTATTAAAAGACAGGCGCGAACAAATTATATATATACGAGACGGTCGGGTTTCGTTCAAGCAAGGAGCAGAATTTTCAAATAATAAAGTTCATATTACTCACGATCTACTTCATGGATTTTGGTCACATAATCACTAATCACAAGCCAGTTTATACTACTTAATGATATGTAAAGCGTTTATACACTTTAATGCTTCAAAATATTTAAAAAAGAGAAAAAATTGCGGATCAATGAATAAGCAATGTTATTGTATGTAACGCGGTGGGTAGTATGATGTTATTCTGTTATTTGTCAATGCATCATTCTCCTACCCTTATCCCACTCTAAATGGGGTAGGCACAACATGTGTTAAACATGCTATCACATGATTTGGTATCTTACGACCGGCCGCCTGCCCGACGTCAACTTACCTTAGTCGGTTTTCGCGACACCTAGGTAAGAAATGAGGGTGGTCTATTCTACTCGGGGGATATCAATGCCAAAATTGTCTGTAAGACTACCTTTGCAAACTAATGTTCTATCTATACATTATTTAAGAATTACTTATTTATTACAGGTTAAATATGCTGCGAACTCTTCCGTAGGGAAGTGTCCACGAGCCTGATTATGCAGATGAACTTATATGAAGAGCTTCAGTCGAATCATAATTATTTAGCCTCATTTATTGTCATTAGTAATAACATTTTCACAGCGCGAATGCTTTTATTCACTAACAATTTATTTTGCCGCCTGAACCATTCGGAATTTTGGAATAAGGCTGTAAAAGTCCGCTTCAATGCTAGAGACTCAAGAGAAGGTTGTGTCTTCAAAATAGTATTCATATTAGTATAATTGACAAACATTATGAAGTTTGATACTTCTTAACTAGGACCAAATGGATTTTTTCTCAAATCCGTGGATAAGGGGGCTCTAGCACACTAGAACGGATCATAATTTGGTTTCATTTTTTAAAACATTATTGGTTAATATTATTGTTTGATAGTTATAGTACCTTGTATTCCATCAGAAATATTTTCCAGACCCAAGCCATATCATATTACCGGTTCAGTATATTGATATATCGATCATGTGCAGCAATAGCGGTACAACTCAAAACTCATATTTTGAGATGAATGGGTTTAAAATTTTCATTACTAAGGAAAATGAATAACAATTGCTTAGTTGCTAGTTTAATTGCTAGTTTGCTTAAACGACGGGCTTATGAATTATGAGTTCTGCCTGTATTGCTGCTAAAAATTGTGTATTTTAACATTAACACCATTTATTCCTATTCAAAACACGTGTTTTTACTTGTGTAGCAAAACTAAAAACCTGAGCAATCCTGGGAGTATAATATATTTTCAAAACAGGATTATTTAAATTGTGAAATTTTTATTATTACGCTATTGTCTAATAAAACTGAAAGATTTGATCTAGTTAAAATTATATTATCCATCACAATAACTTATATCTTTGGAATGGCATTATATGGCATGTAAAGTGTTAATTAGTCAAAAATGTATATAACTTAAAAAACTATAATTCTTGGTTAACTTGCGTTAATCATAAATATGATTTCTTAAAAATTTTTTTGCATATTCGTTATCATAATGCGAGTTAGACAATGGTGTATTAATGTTAAGGAGAATTCACAGTACTACAGATACTTGAAAAACGATAATGGAAATGGAAAATTATATCGCAAGTAAAGTTATAGATCTATGATACATGAGGCAAAAGTAACTAACTAATATTACTATTATTAACATTTAAAAAGTGATACAGTTTTCATATTTAACAATATTAGTATTTTACTATACATACTCCATAAGTATAAAAACGTAACAAGATGTAAACAAACAAAACCATGTGATTCAGGAGTGACAAATATGTCATTACAATAATATTATTAACAAATGAAAAAATTGGAATTCAACTGCAGTGGTCCAAAGAATATCTCCAATATTTATAAAAGTAATTTTCTTAAATTGATTGTTATTTTCCGAAATTAAATATTTATATATTTAGTATAGCAAAACAGCAATATATAATTTAATGAATTTCAGCAGATACAAATTAGCCAAGTGAACTACCTAAAATAGTAATTGCATTAGATTAGCCGACGTAACATAATATCAATATTCTATGAGTTTCACTCTGTGATACTTAAATGTGTAGTATTTTAGTGTCTTTAATATTGTCCATCGTTTTCTTTAAAAATTTTATAATACCTTTATGTTTGGGTTCTTAAAAGTGGATATTACATAATATTCTTATTTATTTGTTTCAAAGTTTGTAAAATTATTGATGGCAATCATACCATATTTAACCTTATTAAGTGGTGCGAATACTATCAATAATTTTAAATTCTTTGAAAGAAATATAAATAACATTTAATATTAGTATCATGTGTTGTAATAAAAAAGATACTTTATACTAGGCAGATAATGCCTACTATAAAGTACCTGTTTTGACATGTTTACATTTAGTTAAATATTTAACCCATGGAGTATAGTTCCTCATGATATTTTCTTTCATCGAAAAGCTTGATATCAAATGGCACATTAAATATGGCAAAATTTCACAATTTAATTCTTACTTTATATGTATAAATCCGGAGTGTAAACTGATATGATGGAAAATATTATACTTAGAGATAAAAACCACTAATATTCTATAAAACTACTACTAATATATCTAAAAAAGACTTAAATATAAAAGAAATATTTATAATTTACCATCAAGTACACTTTACCTTTTAAGTATAATGTTTTTTCGTAAATACTTAAACGGTAAAAACGAAAGCATCTATTGTTTCAAATACTAATCTTGTACATTTGTTTTCGAGTGAATATTTTAAATTAATTTTGTTTAATAATAATATATAATAATTTAAATTACAATTTCTACATTTTCAAGATAGTTTGAGGCCTGTGAAAGCTCTGTTTGGATAATTTTTAATCAGCTTGCTGTTCCTGTTTTCTATTTAAAAATAGTAATAATTTTTGAAGTTGTACTTTTAGCGTGTTTAAGAAAAACGTTTTTTTTAAGAAGCATGCACTTAGAAATGCAAAACGGTTGTTGTATATATATTTTTTTATTGCAGTAAAAGTCTTAATAAAGAAGTTCCTTAAATATTTTGTTTTATTAATATTAAAAAATCATTATTAATATGCAATAGGAAAAGCGGTTATCCAAAAATCGGTAAGAGCGGTGTGCGAATCGATAATCATCTTATGACATCACTAATTTTACTACGATTTTACGTCATACGTTATATATATTACTACTCCATATGTGAGAAAGAGTCAGAGCTGAGACTAAATCCATTTTTATGAATGAAACGGATGAGAGGCAGATAGTTTTTTATGAATGAGAATGTTAGTAGCTATAGTGCTACTTTGCACCCCCCCCCATACCACCGAAAATAGGCTCGCGCCAATGTATGAATCTCAACCATCTATTTTATAGTTAGTAATCTATGTATATTACTACTCCATATGTGAGAAAGAGTCAGAGCTAAGACTAAATCCGTTTTTATGAATGAAACGGGTGAGAGGCAGATAGTTTTTATGAATGAGAATTAGCTATAGCGCTACTCTGCACCCCCCCATACCACCGAAAATAGGCTCGCGCCAATGTATGAATCTCAGGCATCTATTTTATTGTTAGTAATCTATGGTTTGTACTAGTGGAGTACACAGATAACTGTTTAATAACTTTAAAATTGATATCGGTCAATATTTATTATATTAGAATAGGGTAGAATTAAAAATAAAGAGAAATCAAATAAAAAAAAAATTCTATCTCTCTTTATTATGTGTGGTTAGACTCAAATAAGCACACATATGAGTGTCATTATACACTGTCCATTATATTAACCATCTTTTGACAGATTGACGATTTACATATTTAGTGATGTCCTAAAGACTCTCGTATGCGATACCATTCCGATTATAGTACCTACTATCTTTAATCGAATTACGTACCTAAGTAATTCGATTAATGATAACCTACGTAAACTAATAACAGATATAGAAATCAACATTTTGATTTAATATTGCCTTAGTTTTTTGAAAATAAATGTTAATCCGTGTGTATTTATTATAATCATAAAAAATATATTATACATCAACTGGCAACATCAACAGACCTTCCGCTCGGCCGCCATTTTGACGTGATCTGTCACTCTCAACGAAACGCCCGTGATAGTCACACGCATTTACGTTCGCTGAGTGTTCTCTCGCATCTGTTACACCTTGAGTTAAGTAGCTTTATTCCTCGGAAAAACTTTTGTGAAACTTATATTAATTGATCGTGAAAATGCCGAAAGGACGTGTGTTGAAAGCACAATCGAGACAGTTAGTGTTAAAACTTCATGAGTATTTTGAGCAAGAAAATCAAAATGGCGGACCTCTTATACCTATCACGCAAGTCCGAAACCGTGTTGCAGCCGCGTTGGGGATCAGTCTATCAACTGTGACTAAAATCACTACTGATGCCTACGGCAGGAGCGGCTTGGAGCAAAACAAACCATCTACACCAAAAAGAAAGCGCCGGGCTCATAAGGTGACAGCTGTTGATGACTTTGACGCTGACGCTATTCGTCGTCATGTATATGATTACTACTTGAGAAAAGAAATTCCAACTTTGAGAAAACTTATTGTTTCTTTGAAAAGAAGTGGTCTATTTCATGGTGAAAAATCTTCTTTGGTCAAAGTTTTGAACACAATTGGCTTTTCATATAAAAAGTTAAATAAAAGAAAATTATTAATGGAACGCACAGATATAGCTATAGCACGTTGTGATTTTTTAAGAGAGGCAAAGAAAATACAAGATTGGGCAAATATTGTTTTCACGGATTAAACATGGCTCAACGCTAACCACACACTATCTCGTTTCTGGACTGATGATACTGCTGATTCCACTTCCTCAGTACCAATGGGAAAAGGTGAGCGCCTAATCATTTGCCATGCAGGTACAGCAAAAGGATTTGTACAAGACGCACTGTTGGCATTTAAATCGAAGAAATCAAATGACTACCACGAAGAGATGAATGCAAATGTGTATGAAGAGTGGTTCAAAAAAATGCTCATTTCATTGGAAGAACCATCAATAATTTTTATTGATAATGCGCCCTACCACTCCCGTCAAATTGACAAAATGCCAACACAGGCTAATAAAAAGCATGAAATAATTAATTGGCTTCGGGACAATGGAGAAAATGTGGACGACTCAATGTTAAAAGTTGAATTAATAAAAATATTAAAAACCAAAAAGAGAGCAAAACGCTATGTAATCAATGAAATGGCAGCAGAATATGGCCATACTGTTCTTCGGATTCCTCCATACCACTGCCAGTACAACGCAATAGAACTTATATGGGCACAAGTAAAAGGGCATGCTGCGAGATGCAATACAAGCCCCCCATTCACAGCGAATAAAATGTTGCAATTGCTAAAAAATGCTTGCACCCACGTAACGGCCGAGAACTGGGCAAGTGTGGTGGAAAGAACTAAAAGAGTAATATTCTCTGATTGGGAACGTGATATTGCGTTTGATAATATATTATCTACACAAGAGCTAATAATAACTGCTACTGAAGACTCCTCATCGCAGGAGTCTAGTGTTGATTATCATTCCGACGACTCGTGCTAATAAAATAAATTAAAATGTCCTGATTGTTTTATTTGTATTCATGTATTAACTAAGAAGAAAGTAAAACTTTATATAATGTTATTAAATGTCTTTAAATACTCGTAACATCGATTTCTACCGATTATTTTTAATCTGTGGCATAATCGTAGTAACCATTATGTGTGACATCACTAAGTGGGCGGTACCCATCCATAAAGTACAAATATTATTTGTATGATATTTGTACGTAAGCAATACAAAACTTAATGAGCGTGAGCTGTCAAAAGACTGATAATATGATGGACGCAGTATAGTATTATAACTTTATGTATTTATTACTCAACTCAATAATTAAAATAACAAAGTTATTTTAATTACTCAGTTAAGTTCAAAACGTTTTATAGTACGTAAAGTTTTTATAGATCCATTGATATATAATACACAGTGAGAAGAGAAGAGAGAGCGCTAAAAATTTCTCATTAAAAATGAGCGCACAATTTAAAACTATGCGCTCTTCTCGATCAGTACAGTGGAAACAAAGATAATAAATACACTAAGTTGAAAGACACAGGCAGTACACTTTCAGCCGTGCTTGCTAGATTACTTAAAACTAATAAGATATCTATGAAAGTAAAAAAAAACTGACAACGTAAAAAAAAATAACAGGATTTTTAAAGGATGTAGGTACCAAACGCAAGACAATGCTACATGTGTTCGTTGATTTAAACAAAAATGAACTTCAATCGTTACTTAATTTAAGGTCGATGTTTTCTTGTATTTTGCCGAATTATTTTATTGTACGTTGACAATTCTACCTCGCGAAATTTTTATATCTGTTATTTGTATGGAACTATATATTATATCTTGGGTATTATATATTTATGATGTAACACATAAAAAACTATGGTAAACGACCTATGTATCTAGTCGGTAATTGTGTGATATATCAAGTTAATAATACGACGATTAGTCCGCCAAACTGAAAAATTAAGCAAAATATCTATAAAAAAATATAATAATAAAATATAACATTAGTCGAACCATCATCATCACTACATAGGTAGTATAAAACAAAGTAGCTTTCTCAGTCTGTCTCTATGTCCCTATATCCATAGTAAGTAACGGCCTGTTACTATCCCACTGCTGGGCATAGGCCTCCTCTCTCCATTTTTGGAGAGAAGGGTTGGAGCTAAGACCTACCACGCTGCTCCAATGCAGATTGGTAGGTTACACATATCCCTAGAATTTTCTAGAGATATGCAGGTTTCCTCACGATGTTTTCCGTCACCGAAAAGCGTGTGATAAATTGCAATTATCAATTAGACACATAAGTTTTAATAGAAAAACTCATTGGTGTCTGCCCGGGTTTGAACCCATGATCGTCTCTAGGGATTCACGCGGTCGCACCGCTAGGCCATCACAGCTTTTTATATCCATATATATGCTTAAATCTTCAAAATTACGCCACAGATTTTGATGCAGTTTTTTTTAAATAGATAGAGTGATTAAAGAAGAAGGTTTATATGTATAATAACATTCAATATGGAGTAGAGAAATACTATAATTTTTGAGGTTTCTAATGTGATGTCGTAAATAATTATTTTTTTTCCCGCTTCCATTCCAAATGCAGGCTGAACCCTACAAGATTTAACACAATAATGTAGTAAGTATTTGTATGCCTTGAAAAGGTCTACAGAAAAATCCGCGATGGTATATTGATATATTACTTTTTTAATTTTTACAAAAAAAATTACAAATAATGATGCCATATTTTCGAAGCAATTTTAAACAATACAGTATTATTAAATACATTGTTGATTTAATATAGATCAATATGGCCGTTTTCAGCAATGAATTCAAATGAACATTTTCGAAGATATTACACATTTAAAATGCAGGGTTGCGGCAGGTGCGGCAGCGCGCCGCGTGCCTATACATAGCTTGTCGGAGGCCGCGCTTCGCCCTACATCAGAAAATCTTCACGGTATAGGGAAAGGGGAATTATTTTACTCCAAATTTAACGCGTGCGGGCCACGGGTAGTAATGAATAAATCAAAATTACTGGATAGATTTTAATCATTTTTTCACTGAGTGACATAGGCTATATATTTTATACTCGCGCGAAGCTGGAGCGAGCCGCTAGTTTTATATAAACAAAATATCACATATTAACATGAAAAACTAAGCCAATGTTATCATAAGTGAAACGAGACTTTATTTTGACTTAACATAATATTTATGTTCATCGTCCCTACCCTGCGACGCGAGTATCTATATATTCAAAAGTAAAAACGTAAAATCATTTCACTCATTTGTTTCTCGGCGAAGCTTCTGCGCTCGCCCGTTCTGCCGGTGACGCCGTCAAAGCCATTAGGATAGGGCTGAAGGGCTAACAGCATTAGTAAATTCGAAAAAAAAAAACTCAATTGTTAGATAAAGTTCCATGTTTCTTTTTTTTTAATCTAATATTGTATCCCTAAATTCGAATAACAGGAAAATAAAAGACAATTTTTTTTGAAAATTGTTTAATATTTACTATTAGTTATAAATAAATATATAATTCTTACTAAATTTTTTAAAACCTACAATTTTAAAGCACAATTATTTAGAAGACTTAGGTACTTAAACTAAAGCTATCAGTGGCGTATGTGTAACAGTTTTCTGGCAATTTTTATACCGGTCTGAATACAGAATTATCTGATCACTATTTTATAAATTTCCCTTATAGCACCAAATTATTTGTATATGTGTTGATAATTTTTAAGTTTGTATGTGGTAAGGATATTATGGCTAGATTCTTATAAAAATTGTTTAATAATATTGATTTGTGTGCTAATGTTGTAATAAACTACGGATATTTTTTTTATGAAAGTTTTATTCTGATCTGATATTAGATCTCTACAATTTGTTTATATTTCTACAAATTTATAAGATGATAGAAAAATTCAGGTACTCTGTAAAATATGACTACATTATTGCAATATGCAAAGGCTAAACTTGATATCGATTGTATCTAAATTTTAGCGATCCAATTTCGAGACCATGAAAATTTATGAAGGGGCCTTTTAAAGGCTTCTGGGATAAAGCCAAATTTTTTTCTTTGTATTTGATTTATAATTGGGGTTGAAAAACCAATTTGCACCTCATCATTTTGAAATACAAAAGAGTGAAGTTAGTTTATTGTATCCAGTACCTACTGTGAAAAAAGTTTCCATAAAGTTTTTTGTACATACTTTAAGAGTTTGCACTTATTTCACGCTGTAAGGAAAATCGTCTGACATTGTAAGTTGCAAGGCGCATAGAGTTATTACACTTTAGTAGTAAAACTAGCTTAAAATGTGCCATATTACAATAAAGAGAAATAAACAGAAAAGCAAATGAGGGTGAATCTACGAGTATCTGTCTCTTTTTTTTATTTTTAATTATTAGACAAAGACGAAGTATACGAATTTTCATCTTTCCTCTCATTATTTATTGTGACACTGTCACTTACAGGCCAGGTTATGGCTCCCTATTCTTATATAATAGCTCTATGGCAAGAAGACCAAAGGCTCCGAAACTTGATACTGATTAATCAAATAAAAAGCTCAAAGCTATCCAGTAGACGTTTGAAAAAGCCACGCTTTTATGAGGCTTCTTTCCGGACGGAAAGAACTGAAGTATCTGACAAAAGCGGGTCTTAACGATTTGCGATGCTTTAGTGATGATGGGTAGTAGCTAATTAAAAAAACTGATGACAATAGAACATGACAAATAACACTTTGATATCACAATGTTAGAAAAGCGACTCAGGGTGGAAGATACAAGCGTTGGTAGAGCCTTTACTTTAGTCGTCCTCCAAAGGTTACACGAGCATTCAGTATTTTTAAGCTAATCACGCATTAGCTAAAAATGCTTCAAAACGACTTCGTTCATTCATTGGGAGATGATTTATTCTGCTATATAAGTTTTATTGTACTGAAGTAGTAATAGTAAATTAATATAACAGTAAATTATATACAAAAAAAGCTGCGTAGACCAAAGACAATTTCAAGTACCTATGTCTATGCTTCTTATAACCAACGGTCGACGTTACAGATTAAATTAGTACTTAAATGAACTTTATGGAAATTTTGCCACATTTTCTGTAATGACCTGACTATAATGACGAAAAAATGTTGTAATGACGTTCACACAAGATCAGTTTGCAATTACCAAATTATTGTTACAATTATTTGTTACGCCCACGCCCATCGCAGTAACAAAAGTAGTAAACATACTATAACAAAGAATAAGACCATAACACGGAGAGTCTTTTCGGATCTCTGATCTCGATCGCTGACTCGTAGACGTTCGATGAGGCCATTCTGGAATAAAATATTGTAGTTTATAGAAGTAGGATTAGATGACGGGATTTAATTTTTTTTCGAACTGACTGTATACAGCTCTAATGGCTTTTACAGTATCACTAAGTAAAAGCTCTATTAGTGTCGGGGAAATATCATCTTAAGGATGCATCGTGTGAGGCAGGACCACGGCTTAGAGCAACGTGTAGTTGAGGACTGGTGGAATGACAGTGATAAGTCCTTTCACCGTCGAAAGAGTAGCGTGAATCCACGTCCGACCAACGTCAGAAAATTGGAACCACGTCTTCACTAGCGAAGACACTGTAATGGGATTTGAGAAAAAGTTATCTAGTATCGTATACATCTATTTATACGTAAAATGGAATATTGACATAGTATGTATATAGTATAATAACATTTTATCATTTTTATTACAATATTTTAAGAAGAAGTTTATTTTAAGAATTTGATCGAAACACTGCTTTCTGTGTTATTACGTCGTAAATAAAATATTTTCTTATTTTATATACGTCGTATTCATATTTTTATTTAAAATACATTTATTCATTCAAAAATATGAATAAAATACTTTATGTTGATCAGAATGGTAATCATTGAATTTAATTTCATTCGTGCGATTTAGTGATTCAGAATAACTTGCGATAATATTTTTACTTCTTTAGAGGATTCATCATCTTCCTGCCCTTATCCCACTCTAAGTGGGGTCGGCACAACATGTTATAAACACGCTGTTACATGATTTGGCTGCGTTTTTACGACCGGCCGCCTGCCTGACGTCAACTTACCTCTGTCGTATTTTACGACACCTCGGTAAGAAATGAGGTTGGTCTATTCTACTCAGCCGGATACCAAACGGCGGGTCGACTTACCTTAGTCGCCTTTTAAGACACCTCGGTAAGAAAAGAGGGTGGTACTATTCTATTCAGCCGGATACCACACGGCGTTTTTACTTCTTTAGAGGATTGTTTACATTATTCGTTTAGGCTAGAAAATTTTGAAATATATGCATCATAAAATTACCTAAATGTCTAAATTTACTTTTACATTATTATTCAAATTCGAATTATTAGTTTTAATTTTATCTTTAGTCACAGTAAATCTGATTTGCCACACCTTTTTGTTTTGTAACAAACAACTGATATTCCAGATTTCGAGTTCGTAGTTTCGTCTATATTTTCTTGAAATGTAATAAAAATATGAAACGTATATCGTGTCGAGTAACTTTTGGCCGTTACGCGCCAAGGAATTTGTTTTAATAATGCAAACTACATTTAGTTGTCACAGTTGTGACATGATTAGTCACAGTCAGATTTTAACACTCCCGACAACGCTTTAGCAGTAATCTCGTCCCATTCTTGGGCATTAAAAGGCGTTAGGGCTAAAATTATAATGTCAGTTCGAGAAAATTTATAAGAAAAAGTTACGGCCAGTTATTATCCCACTGCTGGGCATCGGCCTCCTCTCTCCGTTTTTGAAGAGAAGAGTTGAAGCAAAGACTTCAATGCATATTAGTAGGTTACGGATATCCCCATAATTTTCTAGAGATTTGCAGGTTTCGTCACGATATTTTCTTTCATCGAAAAGCGTGTGATAAATTGCCATTATCAATTTACACACATAAGTTTTAACAGAGAAACTTATAGGTGCCTGCCAAGCTTTGAAACCGTGACCGTCTTGAAAGAGCCGCACAGCTTATAATGTGAGAAAATAGATGAATCATGAATATTACCCAACCACCGTTCACTGCGATCCAAGAACCAGGATTTTCATGTAATAAGTCTGCTATTGCAGCTGCTGGTGCTGCTACTAATTCGAGAGCTGGTTCACCGTCTGCTGCTTCTGCAGCTTCTTTGGCTAACGCACCACAAATGCAGAAAACCGCAGCGATCTGTTAATACATTTGGTTCAGTTATTCCAATGATTTCAACAATGAAGTCAAAATCTTAATAAATTAAGCACCTAAATCTTACCTAAAGTCACGGACTCTTACTATCCCACTACTGAGCATAGACCTCCTCTTTCCTTTTTTTAGGATAGAAGTGTTGGAGCTAGGACCTACCACGCTGGACCAATGAGGATTGGTAGGTTACACATATCCCCAGTATTTTTTTTAGAGAAATGCAGGTTTCTTCACGATGTTTTCCTCCACCAAAAAGCGTGCGATGAAACGCAAATATCAATTAGACAAATAGTTTTAATAGAAAAACTCAGTGGTGCCTTTTGACCCCCTCGAAAGAGTCGCACGGCTTCACCGCAGCACTATCACAGCTACACACTCTTTGGGTAACTGCATGAAATTCCAGTCTGTGAGTTTTATGGGACGAGATAGTCATACCTCGTTTTATAACATTTAGCGGTGCTTTAAATTGTTGCTTAACGGGAATGCATGATGTTACATAAATTTCGAAGTGAATAGAATCAAGGTTTAGTGATATAATTTAAGCTGAACAAAGTAATTTTTAAATTTAAACTATCATAAGTAGTATTCTTAGTCAATGTATAGAAACCAGCTATACTCACATCCTATTCTATCAGGTTAGCCCGACTAGTTTCGAACCGATTTGGGGCACTTTTTCGTGGGCTCTTTGCATGACGTTATCGCGGCGGGATAGTTACCGCCGAAACTAGTCCGGCTAACCCGACAGAATAAGGCCCTGAACAGAGTAACATAATATTTAACATTATCACTCAGTATAATAAATATAGCTTACCTTCGACCAGGTAACATTGTCTCTTGTAATTCGTCGTGCCAAAGCAAGTGTTAATTCTGCGAGTGCGGTGTCAGAGCGTAACATAGCAGAAGGAGCTCGTGTGGCCTGGCGTGCCACGTGACGGAAAGCATCGGGTCGTTTCCTTTCTAAAGCAGCACACAAGACTCGCAGGGCAGCTAATACTCCAGTTTCTGTATTATTAACAGCTTCCTCCCCGCATTCAGTTTCGAGCATTCTTTGTAGGCGTTTCATTACGATTTGCTGCAATGATTTTTCGATTAATAATTATTGTTTTTATTTTTAGATAATGTACTATTCAATACAAAGATGCAGTGTATTAATACATTTAATTTTTAGTTCAAAAAAATAATGCTGTCAACATCATTCTCCTACGCTTATCCCACTCTAAGTGGGGTCGGCACAACATGTTAAAAATGTTGTTACATAACTTCTCTAGTTATTTCGCGACTGACCGCCAGCCTGACGTCAACTTACTTTAGTCGCCTTTTACGTCATCTCGGTAAGTAATGAGGGTGGTGGTGAATAGAATTCTATTCAGCAGTTTTCGCAAAAGCGAGTTGTCGTAAAAAGCAACTAAGGTAAGCCGACCCGCCCGGTATCCGACTGAGTAGAAAAGACCATCCTCATTTCTTACCGAGGTGTAGTAAAAGGCGACTAAAGTAAGTTGACACACCATGTGATATCCGGTTCAGTAGAATAGACTAACCTCTTTCTTACCACGGTGTCGTAAAATACGACTACGGTAAGTTGACGTTAGGCAGGCGGCCAGTCGTACGATTCGTAGCCAAATCATGAGACAACATGTTTATAACATGTTGTGCCGACCCCAGTTAGAGTTGGATAAGGGCAGGAGGATGTTGATGATGTACTAAATAATGCAAAGATGCGGTGTATTAATAGATTTATTATATAGATAAAAAATAATGCTTTGAAAACATTAATTACATGGCAAGGATGTAAGAGTATTATGACAAATTCATATCTAGAACACTAAACTACATGCAACTAAGTAGAGGATGGTATCAAGATTATCATAAATTCAAATGAGAGCATTGTTCTGTCAGTAGAAGTATATTGAAAGTGGGTTCGCTTATCGCTAAATCCTATCTAGCTATGTAGGAATTCATTCTTCTCGAGTTCCCATATTTATAGATAATGCCGAAATTAAGAACAGTAAGGTTCTACGTACAATTAATCAAGGCAATTTATCAAACGCTTTTCGATGAGGGAACATTGTAAGGAAACCTGCATATCTATCTATCATAAATTCCGGGGATATTTTACATATCTTTACCTACCAATCTGCAACATGGTGGGTCTAAACTTTTGCTTTATAAAAAACATAATTCAATTCAAATATTATAAACAACGTCGATTAATATCTTTATATTTAAATGAGTTAATCTTGTATATATATATATTCTGAATCTCGGAAACGGCTCCAATGATTTTCCTGAAATTCAGCATGTAGTAGGTTTTGGGGGAGAAAAATTGGTCTAGCTAGGTTTTATGTAAGAAAAATATTGTTCTATCCCTGTTTTTGGGCATTAAAAAACACTAACATTTATATTGAATTGAATTTTCGCCATTAGCTGTCAAGTCGACCTAGCTTATTCGGGTGATGGGCAGACTCGAGAAATTTGAATGCCAAGGATCGATCCCCAACTAAATAATTGTTTTTTCTTTTTTTTTAGTTTTTTTTTGTAAAAAAATACCGAGCGAAGCTCGGTCACCCAGATATTATATCATTAAACATTATTATGTTATATTAATATATATCAATTATCATTATTATTATATATATATATATATATATATATATATATATATATATATATATATATATATATCAATAACTAGTGTTCACTTTAATAATTTTAAACAGGAAAAATAAAAAATAAATATAAAAAAGGAACGTAAATTTTAATTAATTGGTGATCATTTACTACTTATATTATATCAGGTATAGATATTTAAAATTATATTTAGAAACATTTTATTTAATTTTCAATTTCAGTTTTTATAAATTATTCATAACTGTACTTTTCATTGTATTTCCTGTTAAAATTAAGAATATTCATACCTTTTTGGGACAGGTAAGTGACCGTCGTATTTGCGTTTTTATGTATTGTAGACACAAGGCTCGGCCCTGTCGAACAATTTGCGGTTTAACGTCTGAAGGAGTAGCAAGGCACCAGCCTATGGTAGCTGAGAACCGTCGTGAAACAGCAGCTGCTGCAGCGCTGGATACCATGGTACTGAATCGACGTTTTGTTCTATCGAAAGGAGAGAGGGAGCGCGTCGGGGAAGCACGTAGCATATCTGTGTAAATGGAAATTTGATTATTAATGGTAATACGACTGACAGTATAGTAAGTAAGTAAGTAGTGGCCTGTTACTATCCCAATGCTGAGAATAGGCCTCTTCTCTCCGTTTTATGACGAGAAGGATTGAAGCTTAGACCTACCACGCTGCTCCAATGCGGATTGGTAGGTTACACATATCTCCAGAATTCTCTAAAGAAATGCAGATTTCCTCACGATGTTTTCCTTCAGCGAAAAGCAATTATCAATTCGATACATAAGTTTTTAACAGAAAAACTCATTGGTGTCTGCCCGGGTTTCAACCCGTGACCTCCACGAAAGAGTCGCACGGTGTTACCGCTGTGCTACCACAGCTTACCGACAGTATGCAACAAAAATTTCAAGACGTCCTTTGAATCGAAATTTTAAAAATTTTATTGTATAAGATCCGATTTACACGAAACGAACATACAACGCTCTACGAAGTAGAGCTAGAACAAGATCGCTCTTTCTCGCTCTTTGTGTTAACGAAAGATCGTTCTTAGCGTTTACTTACACCTAAATATATTCCATGGAATCTTTGTGAACGCAGAAAGAACAACTAAACAATGCTACGAGTATATGTTTACTTACAGTAACAGGATTTGCTAGAGAGCGGATATAATGAGCATCACCTCATGTCATGTAAATCGGCCCTTAGGCAGTTACATGTTTCATTCAAAGAAAACGTAAACAGTGAGATCAGAATATTCAAAGTATTGATAGATAATTATTATCGACGATAGTAGACAACTCATAAATAACACATTAAATAAATTAGTGTTCCTTAAAAAAATACCTGCCTTTTTAATGTCTTGAGTCTTTTAATTTAACGATGGTTTTTGGGTTCATACCATAAACTCATAAACTCTTGGTTCTCGTGAGTCATAAGCTGTAATAGCCCACCGGTAAGACTAGACTATCTAGAGACGATCATAAGTTCTATCCCCCGGCAGACACCAATGAGTTTTTCTATTAAAACTTATGTGTCTAATTCATAATTGCAATTTATCTCATGCTTTGCGGTGAACTAAAACATCGCGAGAAGACCGTGATATCTCTAGAGAATTCTGGGGATATGTGTAACCAATCCGCATTGCAGCAGCGTGGTAGTTATAGGTCCAACCCTTCTCTCCAAAAACGGAGAGGAGGCCTATGCCCAGCATTGAGATAGTAACAGGCCATTACTTTTACTCGTGAATCAAATTTGTGTAATATGCATTCGAGAAAACAAGCGAGTGGGAAATAATAAAATTAGATATAATAAAGGATTGTGATACAGATGACTTCGTGTGAAAAGTTGCGTTTTTCTACTACTTTTTGTACAACATATATTATAAAAGCATATAAAAACCTGGTGCGGATAAGCCATCAACTGATCCAGGTAAGGCGCTAAGAGGTGTACTGAGCTTTCGTCGCGGTCGTAGCGGCGGCACGAATTCGTCATCTTCTTCTCCATCTGGTGGAATGACGTGTATGGCAATGTTGTTGTTTTCTGTAGTATCCTTCCCATTTGATTTCCATCGCAGCTCTGCTATAGGCCCTATCTGGAAATTAAACGAAACATATAGGTTGATTGAGCGTATTATTGTTCCACGAGAGCAAATACTCGTGGTAACCTCATCGCTATTGGCATGAAATTAGTAATCTTTTTTCCTTGCCAAGATACATTTATAGGTACGCAATAGGGACAGCCTACTTTAAAACAAGAAATAAATCTAAAATACATAAAATATCATCATTCTGATTCTCTTTCCTTGTGTGAACTGAAGTCGGCACAACATGATTTCACTTCCATTCTCTCCTGCCATGGACACAAATATGGTCAATTATATTAGTTGTAAATATCAACATTTATTATACTATGTAGAAATGTTTGTATCTACATACTTGATAACGGTCCTATTTAAATTAAATTTATTCAAACGAAACGTTTACCCGTTTTATGAAGTTGTTGAAAATGTTATCTTCTTTTCTCAACGATAACTAATATGTACATATGGTATTAACTATCTAATCATGTTACGCTTGAAACAACTGACACACTTTTAATTATACACTATATTTTAGGGTATTGCCAAACTTTCATATTCTTTAAAGTTAAAATGAAATATGGACCTTTTAACTTTTAAGTTAACCATATCTGTTAAAAAAGGTGATCATTGTAGAGGTCCAGTTATTCAGAAATCAGTACAAATAAAGTTATGTTTTATTCACCCTATTACCAACTCCACAACTACAACACTTATGTAAGGCAACTTGTAGAAGCAGATCTACAGGGTTGATCGATTATTTACTTCGTACAGCTTCGATACAGATACGCTTGGAACTTGTAAGAAGTTGCGATTGCCTTCGGAACTTGATAAAGTAAATATCCGCCATTGCGACTTTTGATCAAGTCGTAATGGAATTCTTGATACTACTCACTTCCTAATAAAAGGTAAATATCACTGTTAGTAATTTTCAGAGTAATTGTATGAGAACAGTTTCATCATTAGTATGTTAACTAAAAGGAAACCGGTAAATTAGTGATATATAAAATTTATTATAATGTTTTAAGAAATTTAGTTAGTAAAAAATTGATAAATCGGTGCAGATAACTAAGTTACAACCTAATAAAAACATAGGTACAGCGTAGAGGACATAGATAAACTTGGCCTGCATAGATTAAATAATGTAATAAAAATATAATAATATTAATCATTTTCCTATAAAAATGGGAAAATCTTTAATAAAAAATTTGATTGAAATTTAGTCAAAAATGTCACGATGTGATTTACCATCGTCGTATTGTAGGTTAGGGATTATCTTGACGCCATTGGACAGATTGACTTTTAACATAAGAAGGATGGAATTTGATAAAAGTGTAATTATCTTCGTGCACAACCGAATATACTTGCGTGTTATATGATAATGTTAGAATCGTATTCTAATTCAATACATGTAGTCTAAACTATTTCCAATCTAAGTGTATTAACTTAAGTGCTCCACAAATTGGTCACGATTCTCCGTACGTTACAGTCGTACATCTGGAAATTTAACAGTATGTGGCAACTATGAACCGTACTCTATTACAATTCCTAACACTTGGTGGTAGTTTTTAATTCAAATTGAATCCTTAATTTTCTGTTTCTACATTCTAGTTAGTGTAATAAGGTAGAACAATTTTAGAAATGTAGCTATTAACCGCCTACACATTAACTAAAAGGGAAAGGCAATGTGAACAGTAATGGCAGATTAATATTAATTTGAAAGGGGTTTACGCAAACACCGAGCTATCCAGGAGGATATGCGGACATAAATTTGTGGGACAGAGTATATTTTATACGTTACTACACCAAACAGCTGTTGTAGCATGGCGATACTTTGTCTATATATGAAGTTTGTGATATAAATGTAGTTTACGATCGCACAACATACACATTGACACATACTACAAGTAACACACAAGCTATGCTCGCTAGGTACTGGTATCTTTGCGAAAAGTTACCCTTTCATATTTTGGCAGTTAAGCTAGATGTCAGAAGATTACTCAGTAGAATTAACGCAGTTGACGTGTGTTAGTGACATCAGTTGTTTTAAAAAATTATTGCGAGCTTTGCCATGCCGAAACAACATTGCAAAAATTTTTTTTGGTGCTGTTCTCTATAATTCATTTTAAGTTTAGGAATATGACGAAGATATACCTATAATCCTCATGTTAGGCAAATAACTCTCACTTCGGGGGAAGTATATTGCTCCTCTGATGTAAGTTTGCAGGTTTTACTAAATATTTAATATATATATTACAGTAGTAATAAGAGGAATTAAATAAATTGTTTTTAGGGTATAGACGTGATGGCCTACTGGTTTAATCATGTAATCAATAAAGTTTATTTATTTATTTTTATACATATAGAGAAAGAAAAAGTAAAAAAAGCACAATCACAAAACTTAATATCAAAATAATAAAAAAGTAACAAATAAAGTTCCTTGGTCTAAGCTAACTACGATCAAGACCACGCACCTTTTTGTTTACCTACTTTAAACTTTATATTATCAAGATTCATCACCCGTGTAAGCCTAAGACGAGACGACGATCTAAGACTATTCGTCCCCCTAGGGACAATTCCTGCATTTTTTGTCGATAACATGTTAGATATGAACCGCCTTACTCCCTTAAATTCTTATTAATAAGGAAAGATGTCTTTATGTGTCTGTGGACTTTATGTACAATCTGTTAGTGAAATTATTTTTTATAAAAGAAAATATATTGAACATCAACCAAAAAACAGAATTTAACGCACAAACTTTTTCCTTTATAATATATGTAGGACTACGCAACAAGCTGTGCTGCGGATTAACATAATACTTTCGTATTTTTCATTATGAATCTCTACTAAAGCTAAAGTTTGCGAATATTAAAGTCCATGGTATTATCAAAATAGAGCTCAATAGTTTTTCTTGAGTACAGTGTAGACGTTTTATTCTCAAAAATATTTCGACTGGAGGATAACATATGCAGGAAATCATACCCCGCATTAACTATGCTAGGCCAGGAGTGCTCATGTGTAACTTTATACTTCGTTGTGACCGTGGCAGCTGTCGCGTTGGTAATGCTAATTCAACATTTCAATGTTACTGATAACTGTTTCGCTTTCAGAATACCTAATCATCTCTGAGATAGAGGAAAGTTTGCCCTTAAAAAGAATATATGATGTTGCTCGTAGTAGACTATTAAGTTAACGTTTCGTTTAAATGTATATAGAAGTAGACGTAACAGTATGGAATTATTTTGAACAGTATCTCCTTATTTGTTTCAATTGTTGAAGATTGGTTTTGTTTTCAGAGTCACTTCCAATCTACTCTAAATTAAATTTAGAGACACTTGCAATGCGTGGTACAGCATGGTAACGAGAATATGGACTTAAAAGACCGTCACAGAAAAATAAACTATGTAGAGATGCCAAGCTTATGTTGCATTCTTGCGATCGAGCCTAGCTAAGGGAAATTCTAGGCAATGCTTTAGTATGATAGGGGCTAGTTGGTTTTTGAAGGATAAGTAACAGTTTGTTTGTTATTTGTTCTCAGCTTAATGTTTACCAATCAGTTGACTCTGAGTAATCATTCAATATTATATATTGCACCGTTACAGCTAGCGAATTTAGTGGCAGCAGAAGTAATGTGTCAAGTGGTTATTATTATTATTGTTTTATGAAGAGACTATTTGGGATCGTTATGGATGCTGCTGTTATTAATTTATAATAATTGGGCTTCAGTCTATGGAGGTCGCCAAAAAACCTTACTTCCTTCCATGATGGAAGGGGAAAGGTGCATTATTGCCTCCAGAGTAATAGTATTATAGGTGGGACGAGGGACTCCTTTGCTATTTGCATCCTTTACCTTTACCATCTACTTCTCTTCCGCTACATCTTAGGCATACTTCATACATTCTTCATATCGTGTTAATATGTGATAATACATAGGTACATAATATTGTTTAATTTATCACCGGTAACATACGAGTGTATCATAATTGATTCCGTTGAAAAATTGTATTGTTTTGCGAAGGACAAAATCGCTTACAGTACGCTAACGGCCAACCTTCAGTAGTGAATAGACAGGAAAAGAAGAAAAAGAATGTAACATCTCTCTGATATCTTAAATTTCAAAGATCATAATAACGTTGCCAATATGCGAAGAACACCAAATAATGTATACGAAATTAAAGCTTATACGTAAATGTACTTATCAAGTGTTTGTTAGATTAACGACGATAAGACCACTCGAAACACATACCCATAATGATGTAAAAGCTAATGAACCGTGAAACGCCACGTCAGTTTCGTATTTAAACGGAAGTAGAAATATTTATATTAATTTAGTTAAAAGAAATTCAATGCCGTTTTATTAATTTATAAATCACCAGGGGATTAAAAATTGAAGAATAAATACGATAAAAATTGCTCATATCTAGGAAGTACTATTTGCCTCTTTGTATCAGACCTATATATCCAGCTACATACACCTTTTTAGGACGAAAGTGGAGGTACCTCCTAAGCCGACAGTAATAAATTGAAGGTTACTGAAGGTTACTGAAGGTTTAAGGAAATTTTTAGGCGATGTGTATTTGATATGGGATATTGGACTACATCTATGACATCACCCGCCAGGTGATAAACAACGGAGCCTGTAATTACTTTATGAGCCATCAGTATGTGCTTAGTCGTTAACCCTATTCGTATCTGTATCAACAATTTATGTTTAGCTTTTATTTTTGTGCCGCTATAACTAATCTTTTAAAACTACACTCTTCTGAATCCTCACCAGCATAGCGCCACGCCGAACTGTTAAGTACTATATTTAAGATTTAAATAAGTCTAGGAAGACTTGTTTTAATCGATTCAAACGAGCATTGTGGTCGTCATGTCATGTCAGTTTAATATAAATAATCGTGATGTTTATTAATTCAATAAAAATTCAAAGACAAGAGAGAAACACCCTCCGAACACTTAGGAATTTATTCTCTGCAAATAGAGTAGGTACGCTAAGGTTTTATAAATTCAAGCTGGATCTGGAATAATGATTCCTTGTCGACAAGTCATTCCGTTTGGCGATGAAACGAGTCTGGCGTCTGGATCAGTAATTGGTAAACCTTTAAAATGACTGCAGTATTCCATGTATATTCGATTTCGAGCTTGGAGTAAGTTTTCCGGGCTTTAAGCACCATTTAACTGCAACTTGAATACCTGATTCTATTTCTTATTGTTATTCTATAACAAACGAGACTTTTCTGTAATATTTAGGCTGAAAGAGATATCATCTTTTAAATTGGAATCAAAATATATCAAAAAGATTTATGTGATTGTTGATGGGCCCGGATGTAATATTATATACTTGTGAGTGAAAAAGGAAAGGGTAAAAAAGTGGTTTCATTTAACCGGCAACAAATATTCTTTTATTTAAAGAACACAAGATCGAAGTGTCTCCTATGGTAAGAATTACTAAGATAAGTCATTGGACCTGTTCTTAGATATAAGTTAATTTATAAATTTAGGTTAAAATAAGTTGCTTATTAGCCTTAAGGCTAGATTGTGACTGCAATAAGGTACCTACATTGTGATGTACATTATAATATGCAAAAAAATCATTATTTGATTGTGCCTGTAGCCTAATAGGACTTCCTATAGCAAGTATAGCAATAATTTGAAGCACATGCCATATTTCACGTAAACAAAAGGCATGTACTCGTCAGCTCATTCTAAGAGAAAGTCACGAGACAAACAACTTAATCATAAATAATTTCTACTAGGGCACTTCTTATAGTTACTATTACATATAATTAGGATAGTTTCGAGTTTGGACATAGGCCTTCTATTAGGCGCCAACTTTGTAATTAAGCATCAATTTTATAGATTCGTTACATCCCGCAAGTATTTTTTCCCTTAAAGCATGAATGGAATTGCAGTTACTTAAAAACTATAAGTACCATAGTAGTAGATTATTGGACTTTACTTTTAATGGATACAATATACATACGTAAATAAGAAACCTGTATTCAGGATCTTTATGGTTTTGTTAAGGTAGAAGCACCATTCGGAATCAATGTATTATATTCATTGTAGTTTTTAGTAGTTTGGTGTTAATTTTTGACTGTTTAAATATAAAATGTTAATATGTGTTGAGTTTGCGTAGGATGTGGGTCTTGTTTTACTTGCATTTTTGAAATAAAATATTTTTAAGATATAAAAGGATATTGTAGAAGCTTTAATCTACCAAAGAAGTCTGCTGTGGACAGGTTATTACTACACTTGAAAGCGCTACCGATTAAGGAACGAAATCCAGAGAAGTCAAGTATTAACTTGGCAATGTTTCGAAGTGAATGCTCAGCCATCTCGCAAAAATGTTCAAATTGTTTAAAAATCTATTGGAGTATCACGTGACCTCAATACTTGTACGTCTTGGATGTTAGAACGTGAAGTAAAGTATATTTTAGAAGGAAAATTTAATTTGACGTAATCCCACCTCTTTTATGTATAAGGGTGAATAGTTTTATTATGCTGTACATAGTTTCCTTATCAATTCCTAAAACATAGTTGTATATAATAAAACACCAGAGAAATGCATAATTATACCACACATATTTTTTTTGTTTAGTCATCTTCCACGTTCAATCAGAGTATCAGGACGATATGACTTTTGGAATAAATAATCGTTTAACAATAATAACACGCTTTCTATTCTCTATACAAAAGTTAATTCAAATTCAAATTCAATTTTTTTTTACTCAAATAAACTTGTAAAATAAATGCAGATAAATCCGTGAACAGATCTTAGAATTATATAAATGACATATCATAGTAATTTCTTAAATAATAGAACCTGGGTGACCTAACCTTGCTAGGTAATTTTATTAAAATATATAAAAAAATGAAATAAAAAAAATAAAAATGAAAGAAATGGTCATGTGTCCACATGTGAGACTTTAAGAGTAAATATGTGAAAATTGAACCTGGGTTCAATTTCCACATTTTTACTCCTAATCCACCAGTTTACCATTGCGCTATTACAACTTGACAGATGAAAGCATAATGAAGCTTTAGAATCTATTTTTATTCTATCAGTTTTTCAATTTTTTTTTTGTAACAAAACCTAGTTAGATCTATTTTCCCTCCAAAATCTCAAAATTAACAATAATATACTTTTCATATACATATATGTATTATATATACAAGATTAACTCATTTAATTATTAAAGATTTCCTAATAAAAAATATTAAATATCAAAATTTATTTAAGTCAATAGAATTGAGTCATGCTTTCTTAGAAACGCATCCAAACACTTAAGTCGGTAAACCAGATGGAAATTTTTTACATTGTAATTCTTTCATTCCTCAAAGTTTATTTATTTTCTTATTTAAAACGTGTATTTACTTAATAGTAACTTATGATTGTATAATATACATATATTAGTTATAAGCAATTTTTGTAGTATGATAATAATTTGCTATATTTGGTTTTGAAAAGTGTACCACGCTTTGAAAGTTTTACAGTCAAGTTTTATAGTAGTGAAGCTTTGTAAACAATAGAGCAATGACGATATTATCAACCTTCGAGAACGTCGTAATGAACTTTAGTCCTCTAGAAGCTTTTAATGGACGTTCGGCACAATACATTATACATTCTCGTCTACAGCATTACCATATCGAAGTGATATAAGTGTCTTTACTAATGACCGAACCTAATTATCTCTGCCGTTTCACTGCTTACTTCAAAAAACTTTTGAGTGCGTTAATTGACAATACAAAAAAAATTCATGGTACATAGTTACATATTAAGTTAATGAATTAGTTATTGAAATTCAAATTCAAAATATTCTTTACTACGATTTTATTATATGTATTGATTAGAGTAAACAATTTTCCAGTACTTTTAAATTGTCAAATGTTTTTAAAGTTACTAACATAATCGAAAATAAATAGTACGTAACTCAGCGATTACACTTCAAAAAAGTATAAATATGATTATAGTTATAATTGATTACATCTTAATCGCTACAGCCGGATGCAGGTTATGGCGAGTATAAGGGTTTAAATATTTTTGTATTGGGAATACAAACATTTATATAGTAAAAGAGTTAGTAGTAATAATTTCTGCATGTAGCCTCCGTGCGAGGAGAACTTAATAACTTATACCCTATTATGGCCGATGTTGACCAACAAATTCATTTGAGCGAAGTCGTATTATACATGTATTAAAAAAAGAAATGAAATGGTCACATCTGGGACTTTGTAAGTATTGTATTTCCACTTTTCAAGTCTGTCCGTTCCCAACTGAGCTATTATAACATGAAAGCCTCTGTTTTCTCATAATATTCTAGCAGTTTTTAGTGTCTGAAAACAGGGATAAAACTACATTTTTAAAAATGGAACCAAGCTAGTCCAATTTATCGCCCCCGAACTCTCTACATATTAACTTTCATAAACTTATTACCTAATTAAAAAATTAAGTTAATAAAAGAATACATAACATCGGTAATGAGGAATTCGATCATAAAACGTCGATACAAGTTTTATTCAACCTGGTTCGTTAAGTCAGCTCGGCCCATGTAACATGATAGATCGACTGTGGTGCAGTGCAGTGCGGTGCGACGCAGCTGCTGCGATATTCAAATTAAATCTGCATATTTCGATCATTTGTCATATTAGTTTATTTATCATAGTCATTGTTCCGGTTTACCGGGACCATTGAAAATAATTGTTATAATTCAATTTAGGTCATACTATCCATACCCGATGGTAATAAAATGATCATATATAAAGTTAATACATTCCTCTCATTAAAATTAGAGGAACGTATTACTTTATACGGTCACTAGCAATCGCCAGCGGCTGCGACTGCGTGGAAAGATTAAAACCGTTATATAGTATTTTGATAACCAA
Organism: Morpho achilles; assembly: GCA_947086495.1. Classification (NCBI taxonomy): domain Eukaryota; kingdom Metazoa; phylum Arthropoda; class Insecta; order Lepidoptera; family Nymphalidae; genus Morpho; species Morpho achilles. Next base: position 10,279,560 of record CAMTZB010000007.1, on the reverse strand, counting down.
AAAAATGGTTAAAGTGGCTTAACCTTAGAAGCTAGACATATGCTGTCGCGGAATTTTATTTAGAACTTTTAGAGGGAACAATTTTGTAATACATGATTTTTGATTAACTATTACCGTTTACTCAGCGCACGCAAGGAAAGCTTTAAAATTTGCCGTTTTCGTACTATCTTTTATTGCTGCTCCTCTCCTATTCATTTTAGCGTGATGTTATATAGCCTATAGCCATCCTCAGTAAATGGACTATCTTACACTGAAAGTATGTTCCAAATCAGTCTAGTAGTTCCTGAGATTAGCGCGTTCAAACAATCAAACAAACAAACAAACAAACAAACAAACAAACAAACAAACAAACAAACAAACCAAACTCTTCAGCTTTATATATTAGTATAGATAATACCTGTCGTATTGTATGGATCAGAATGTTGGGCAATAAAAAAGACGGATGAAAGAAGAGTACATGCAAATAAAATGAGAATGTTAAGGTGGATGTGTGGTGTGACAAAACTGGATAATATACAAAACGAGTATGTAAGGGGAAGTCTGAAAGTTGCGCCCATTATAGAAAAAACGTGAAGTGCAAGATTGAGATCGTATGGACGTGTAATTAGGAAGAAAATCATGTAACAAACGAGTGTTAAATTTGAATGTGGATGGATATGTGCCTAGAGGGAGGCCTACAAAGAGTGGAATGTGCGAAGTACGACATTATTAATATAAAAGGAGTAGCGCCAGAGATGACGATTGATAGGATAGAATGGAGGACGAAACCATGTTGTGCCGACCCTACTTAGAGTGGGGTAAGGACAGGAAGATATACATTCCTCTCATTAATAAATAAGAATTAAAATGTCTTAGAATGACTATTTAAATTGTATAAAATCTATCACGGAAATTTTAGTCCATTATGATATTTAACACGATTAGTATTAAACTGACCAAATCCAAAATTAGGCTTAATTGTGTTAGATACATTGTTATCTTTATTTCAATGCCATCTACGACATCATGGTATGAACTATTAAAAAAACTGTATTTTCTTTCTTTTCAAAGTTATAAGTCTCATGAGTTCAATTATAGTCAAACAAAATCAATTCAAAACTCTATGTAATTTTTTTTAGAAATTACCCTATATAAAAATCTTAAAGATTAAGGCAAAGTAACGGTCTTTTACTAGCCCACAACTGGGCATAGGGCTCCTCTCTCCATCTTTGAAGAGAGGGTTGGAGCTAAGACCTACCACGCTGCTCCAAGCAGTATGTATTTCCAGCTCTTACACGACACACCAGTGTTAAAAGATCACAAAAATATCTTGAAGGACATACTAATTTAAAGAATGTGAATTTAATTTAATCTGGGTAGTACTAGATTATATTATACAGTAACAGCGACATTTAACCTTGCTTGTAATTAATACACTACTAAAAACAATATTTAAACTGAATAATATCTGAATTATTTGCCAAGCTGTACAAATTGTTGTATTTGGATTTTCTGACAGAAAAATTTAAGAATATATATCGATAACCTTAATGCTATCCCAGCGGTGAGACCGTGCGCTCCTTTTGAGAGGGTCGCGAGTTCAAACTCCGAACAGGCATTAATAACTATTTCTGTGTGTCTAATCGATAATAGCAATCTATCACACGCTGTTTGCTGAAGAAAAACATCGTGAGGAAACCTGCATAACTCTAGAGAATTCTGGGGATATGTGTAACCTACTTATCCGCATTGAAGCAGCGTGATGGATCTCCAACTCTTCTCTCCAAAAACGGAGAGAACAGGCGTTGCTCAGCAGTCGGATGGGAACAGGCCGTTAATTTACCACATCAATATTACAAAACACCGAAACTTCTACAACTGCATGTAGCAGGTGCCAATTTAACCTAGCCACGTAACTTCTTAAAGGTACCGATGCATTTTCATTAAGGTAACGCGTAACACTTGAACGTGCTGTCATTCCCGTACATTGTGAAGTGAAGTAAATACTTTAGAACATTATTACCTAGCAGTTACCTAGTAGCACTTCGTGAGTCGATTGGTTTTAAGTTGTTCACAGTTTCCCGGCAATTTAGTGAAGATTGTTTTCTGTACATTTCCTTTTGTTTTATCGATAATGGTTTTAAAGCACAAAGTACTATTTATCCTAACCTCTTGGACCTAAGTGGTCAATAGTGAAAAAAAGAGTAAAACAATAAGAGTAAAATGTATCAAAAATACACATAAATAATATTATTATTAAGCCCCTGCTTCGCACGGGTATAAAATATATATCCCATGTCTGATGTCAGTCAGTGTAAAAAAAAATAATTAAAATCGATTCTGTAGTTTTGATTTATTCATTACTGCCCGTGGCCCGCAAGCGTTAAATTTGGAGAAAAATAATTTCCTTTCCCTATACCAAGAAGATTTCCTGAATATCTAAATTCATATAGTACATTTTTACTTATTTACTTTTACATTTTCCCTATGTATTTTATTTTTCAATTAATTACAGAATGTTTTTAAACAAACTCCTAAAAGATTCGAAGTGCTATAGGGTGAAGCGCGGCGTCCTCACGGCATTTTAAATCTGTAATATCTCCGAAAATGTTCACTTAAATTACATGCTGTAAACGGCCATATTGATCTATATTAAATCAACAATTTATTTAAGGTATTTAATTGGATAAAGATTAATGCTGTATTGTATAAAAATTGCTTTGAAAATAAGGCATTATTTTTCGTAAAAAGCAAATGACAAAAAATGCTATTGTGGGTTATCCATAAGAGATAGACATATACCATCACGGACTTTTCTGTAGACCTTTTCAAGGTGTACAAATACTTAGTACATCATTTTGATAAATCTCGTAGGGTTTAGCCTGCGTTTGCAATTTAAGCGGAAAAAAATTTCATTATTTACAGAAACCTCAAAAATTACAGTATTTTTCTACTCCGTATTGAATGTTTTATACGTACAAACCTTCCTGTGGAATCACTCTATCTATTACAAAAAAAACCGCATCAAAATCTGTTGCGTAGTTTTAAAGTTTTATGCGTACATAGGGATATATGGACAAAGAATGCGACTTTGTTTTATAATATGTAGTGATGACATAAAAATTAGGTTTTAATATTAAATTTTTTTTGTTTTTAACAAAATTTACATGCTATTTATAGAAAAAAAATTTTTTTTTTTTTGTATCTCTTTGGCCAGATGTTATAAATTTCCAAGAGAATTAATGCTATCCGGATTTATTTAAATCATAATAATTTTGTAAGTATGTATGACAATGGAAGGCACTAGTAACCAAGAATACAAGCTAGGCTTAGTTTGGTTGCTAGTGGCTTTTAGAATATAATCTAGATAATATTCATAAGCTTTTGTTAAATAGTGTTAACCAAAATTGTGTTGAGCAAATAAATAATTTCTAATTTCTAATTCTAATTTCCGAAAAGATTATTATATAATGTACTAAATTTTTATTTAATTTCAAATCAAATCAATACCATTAAAGCCAAAGACCAAAGTAACCCGTATCCCTTGTTTAATATATATCATATATTAAACATACATACATATATATCATATAATTATAGGTATGACTTTATAAAAGATAACCTCGGCGACAACATAGAGGGGCAAGGACAACCTGAGCGTTCAAACAATAATATAAGACAATAATATAATAAGGTATAAAATTACTAAACTGCTACAAATAAATTCAATATACCTGTAAAGTATCACAATACTCTTCCCTATCTTAGCTAGCGATCCTAGTTATTCTAGAGATGTCTTAAAAGAAATGGAATGCTGCGATGCTTAGGAGATACATTACAAAATACAGTTTGTTCTTGAAAACTGAGACAAGCGGCACGTTTCCTATTGTTTGTTATCTTCACTATCGTAGGTATCAGAATAACAATACATTGGATGTATTGATAAATTTGTACGTTACCTTGCTTATTTCTAAAGCGACGCTGCGTTTTCGTCATCGCTATAAGTGGTATTTCGTTTGTGCATTTTTCATGGCACATCAGACACAGGTCGCTAATGCTTTAAGCATTAACAAAGATTAAAAGTTACGCTGCTATTTTGTTCAAATCCTACGTACTATTTGTTTGATTTAATTGATGTAATTTAATTGTTGTGAAAAGTGATAATCTGAAATATAAAGATCGCATAATACATCAGAATCTATGTTAAGTCACGATCATAAAAGTTAACCAGAGTGATGTTTTTATCCTAACGCCACATGCTCCTTTTAAACACTTAACGCTCTTAGCAGTATTGTCATACCTTTCATTGCAAAGTTTCGATTTTATTAATTATTTATTTATTTATATGATAATAATTAATGAAATCGGCATAGTGCCCAAAGTTACTTCTTTAATTAAAATGGTGATGTTTATCAAAGTTTAGATTTATTATGAGGTAGCACGAAGCTAGGAATAAATAAGATCAAAAGAAGTAAATTTCTATGTTTAGATATGTTGTTTATTTATTTTTTATTAAAAAGAATAATTATTACTTGAACTTAATTTTAATGCCGTTAAATAATATTTTTGAAATTATTCTAAATATTTTTCAAATGATCTTTTATCATACGATGTTTTGCGTAACGGAAATTTAAATTTTTAATTTTACACAGTTTTTTGAAAGCTTTTTGTAAAACAAATTATTACTATGTAAATTTAAAAAATTATTAATGTAAATTAAACTTAATTTAATTAATACTTAATTATTATTAATGTAAATTAAACTAAAAAATTTGCTAATTATTATTACAAAGTACTATGACCATACTTTGTGTCCAGTAAGTAATCAAAAACGTGTAAAACAAGTCTTCTAGATTTTTGTAGTTTATCAGCAAGTGGAAATTTCTGATTTGTTTGCATTGTATATTAATTTCACTCAAATATAATTCGTTTTTAACCCGCAACCTTCTGATAAGTAATCATCCAGTCTGAGCCAATGACAGTATTTCTGTAGCACCTGTTATCTACAAATTCTGCATAAGTAAATTCTTATTTATATGCCTATTTTGTGGTTTTATTATGTATTATGAGGCTCTGTAATCTGCTACAGTCAGTATTATTCTGAATGGCAGAAAAATTAAATGTTCAAGTCAAAACTTTTAGTTTATAGCGATATATTCTTTACGAGAACAAAATTGTATTTCGTACGTGAGTTTTGTGAATTTATTCGCACTATTTATTTTTAATTGACGCTTGACGTTCATTGTTAAATACACATATCCCCAGAGTGGCTTAAAATTTATCATTTAACATAAAATAACGTTGGTTGTTTTTATTTACTCCACGTAAAAATATTTTTAAGGTGAAATATATTTGCACAAAACAAATGCTTGTACATAATTCTGTGGATGTGTCTGCAAATATTATGAGTATAGTGAACTTAAGAATGAAATTCAGCACAGGAATTTACTATGTATTCTATTATTTAAATAATTTATGATTTCAATAATAATACGACATCATACAAAACGAAACGGAATGGGGTAGCCTTCATCGCCTTTATTCTGTTATTGATTAATAAATTACTTCTATTTGAATTATGTATTTTAGCGTTAAATATTTCCCTAATATAAATCCCTATCTTATCTCCAACTAAGCACAAGGACTGAATGCTGAAGCACAATGGCTGAAGTTCTAAGTTTCACTTTATGTGTCTTCACTAAGTCCTTTCACAGTTTTAAGCATGTTTATTTGTGGTTGTAAACTATTTAGAACACAAAACCGACTTAAATGTTGAATACCGAAATATTTTAAATACAGAATAGACCTATACTTCATTCAGTTCCAGTTTTATTCGTGTATTCTCGAAAAAATATTCAAGACAAATTTCCTATCCGCACAATTTTTCTCAATCATTAAGAAAACTGAAAAAATTAAGATACGGAACATGACAATGTAGAGATGATATCGTTCTTTCGTTATAATTTCTCAGGTGGTATTCATTGAAAATCATATACAGAGGCCAAAGACCGCAAATTTTCATATGTATGTATTCCAATTGTAGGTCAGAACGGTATTTATTGGATTCTATTAATAGAAACGCATCTGAAAAAGTATTCAAAGTGATCGGAATACAAAATTATTGGATTGCCTGCGGTTTCTCATAGTTTATTGTGAATAAATGTGAAAGGAAGACATGAAACGAAAAATAGGCAGTGATGCTTACCTGAACTAATAATGTGAATAGTTATATTACTGTGACTGATGAAGAAGAAACGAGTCTTCACCTTATGGCTGAGTGCCCTATGTACTCTCTGGTCAAATGGATAATACTAAGAAAGGACGAAATTGACAATGGACTTATTAAAATAAAACAATGATGAATAATGAGTTCAATAATATTAAATTATTTTATTATAAACAAAATAGAAATAATTTAATAAAATTATTCTTAATAAAACTAAAGAGACCTTTTGAACATATGTATCAAAAAGTATTGAATAAACTTTGACCATAAAGATTTTGGCTGAAAGCGAAAAATATCACAACTGGATATAGCATAAATTTAAATAAAAAGGGCAGCTTGCTCTGCACGTATTTATTATATAAAGGTTAAGTCATGCACTTGCAACAGAAACAAATCCAACTTACGTATATCAACAATTTTTTTTTATGGTTTTGTACAACAAAATAATTGTCAAATAGGTAACAATTAATTGGTTCTCATAGTAAAATAATTTCAAAGAATTAATTTGCTTATGTTATTTATTCCCATTTGTCTTCTTTTTTTGGACTTCTACTATACATAGGTTTTTATCAAGATCTCCACGCTATAGAGCGTGATAAAAATATAATTGAAAAATAAACCTATTACTATTTATACTTCTCTCTACACTAAAACAAGTTTCCTATATTTTATAAACAATCTAACAACTACTTTCTTCCGAAAGTTGTAAGAATGTTTGTGAATAGATGTTTGTGGTAGACTGAATGAAAGATTAAGTAATAAACAAGAAACAGCAATTTAAGATATTTTTAGGACAAAAACGATAATCTCATATTTTAGGGTAGTTTTTTAAACAGATCATATAAAAATTTGGTGATTATTAACTTGAAAAATGCTTCAACGCGGCTTCAAACAGTGTTTACAAATATTAGCATAACATCAAAAAATGTTTAGAGTATGATTCTAATAATTTTACAACGGATTCACGAATGATATTAAGGTTATATTTAATTTCTTTATTCAAACGTAAGAAATTAGTAATGTTTCGTTTTCTTTATTCCTTGTTTAATGTAATAATTGTTTACGCGCTCGTAAACGGAAACTAATGTATCTGTTTTATGATAACATGTACAACGGAATTGAATATTTTATATGTACTTAAAGTAAGTTGTGATAGCCTGTGGTGAGAACACACAACTCTTTTGACGGGGTCACAGGTTCAAACCCAGGCAGGAACTAATGAGTTTTCCGTTAAAACTTATGTCTAATTACAATTTATCACACGCCTTTCCGTAAAGGAAAAGATCGTGAGGAAACCTGCATATCTCTAAAAAAGGGATATATGTAACTTACCAATCCGCATTTGAGCACCGTGGTGGGTAATAACTCTCCGAAAACGGAGAAAGTAATAGCTGTTACTTTTGAAGATTAATTTTATCTATGAAAAAGAGATTTTGAATTTTCTAAAATAGACTAGATTATACCTAAATATTCCGGATGTACATAAAACTAGAGCCCATATGACAAGAGCTTGTTACCATATCTTAACGCGACAACAAATTTAAATCACCGTAACTATATTTCTCATAATTATACCTTAATTATTTTGCAGAATAGTTTGTGACGTCATTCATTGCGTCATTAAGTAAAATGAAAATGCAAGTATATTATAATTAAAATTTAAAAGATATCATAAAATTGGTGATTAATATAGAAACAAGCGTTACTTAGCGGAATTTCATAGTACAGAAGTTACAATAAAATTATTTTGTTGTTATCCGCGTTTGTTAAGACAATATATGTATTACATACATACAATTACATACCTTATTCATGCAGGACAAGGCACCACACGAATTTTCTGATTATTATGTATGCCTTTGTCATAGCCGTGTGGTGTCCGGCTGAGTAGAACCATCCTCATTTTTTACCGAGCTGCCGTAAAAGGCGACTAAGGTAAGTTGACCCACCGTGTGGTATATAGTTGAGTAGAATAGATTACCCTGATTACTTTCTTTCTGAGTTGTCGTAAAATAAAACTAAGGTAAGTTGACGTCAGGCTTTCGGCCGGTCGTAAAATACGAAGCCAAATCATGTGACAACATGTATATAACATGTGCCTACCCCGATTAGAGCGGGATAAGAGCAGAAGAATGATAAATGATGATATGTATGCCTTTTTTGAGTCTCCGCGAATCGCGGGTTCGATTCCCGATGAGAGCTAATATTTTCCATAAATGAATTTGTTTGGTCTTTGAGCCGGGTGTATATTTGTATTTAAGTATGTATTTAAAAAATATATAAGTATATATTCACCAGTTGTCTGTCACCCATTACACAAGTCTTAGTTACTTAATTTTATTTATTTATTTATTTATTTATTTGTCAACAAAATATATTTTAATTAAGGTATGCTTCATAAACTTTTCATATTTATGTTAACGTACCGAATGATTTATTAGCGATGATAGTGGTAGTAACGGAATTGTTATCTGCGCACATGGATTTCGTTTTAAGTCTTCGTGCTTAATATATGTTTTTCAAGATTAACCATACTCTTAACATGCTCTTAATTTATTAATAAGCTTTAGTTAAAAAATTGAAGACTGAATATTAAATTACAGGCTGTTAAGCAACGTCTTGAGAAAATTATGTAAAAATACTTATTAAGCTTGTTGAAACAAAATTATTTGATTTTTTACATTATCGTTTCCTTAGGGCGTGGACTGAATAATCTTAATTTTATATCGAGGTATATTAAAATTTTATGTAAAGTCAACAAGAATGGGTTTTTATATTTAACTTTACATGAATGATAAAATAGAAATAAATCGTTTAACAAAGCCAAAATTTTCCGTAATATTAAAATAAATATAATTCAAAAATTTGCGCTTAGCATTCATCAAATCATTCTTTATTTAAGTAAATTTGTAAACAAGTGCTTTTCGAATCAACTTTACTCTTGGTTCGAAATGCTGCTCCTAACGAGAAGAGCCAGCAAGAAATTCGATAGTTGATAGTTCTAAAATATAATTCTAGTAACTAGTACATTTTGTCATTACTATTTTGTACAGGTTCGAAGAGTAGCTATATCCATACATTCTTATCATTGATGTAAAGCTCAATAGTATAGTCGACTTCCTGTTTTGGCCTTTTAATAATAGTGTGATGATGTATAATTTTTTGATATAGTTATATACAAGTACATCGTTAAGCTGTGGTAGCCCAGCGGTATCACCGTGCGCCTCTTTCGAGGAGGTCTAGGGTTCAAACCCCGGGCAGGCACCAATGAGTTTTCTAGTAAAACTTATGTGTCTAATTGATAATTGCAGTTTATCACACGCTTTTCGGTGAAGGAAAACATCGTGAGGAAACCTGCATATCTCTAGAGAATTCTGGGGATATGTGTAACCTACCAATCCGCATTGGAGCAGCGTGGTAGGTCTTAGCTCCAATCCTTCTCTCCAAAAAAAAAAAAAACGGAGAGAAGAGGCCTATGCCCAACAGGCCGTTACTTACTTTTTTTTTACATCGTTAAATGAGAAATATGGAAATTCACAAAATTAAATAGGCCGACGACTCAAATCACCATAATTAAATAAGTATCTGACAGTTTTATTGTCCATTAACATCACTTTTTAAGTAAATAGTAAATAGTGGTTTTCTAAATGATGTACCTGAATGTAACCTAAATCTTCATAATAAAGTTTTAAAGTTTTTTTTATAAGTTAATGTAATGACAAAGCTATAATTGCTTGGAGAATTTTAGTATAGAATCTTATACGAAAACCTACAAACTATTTTTGTACTTTTGTAAGGCGCAAAGCAATAACCGCAAGCTTATGTTAAAAACATTTCATGTTATGAATTCTACAATCGGTTTACCGCTTTGAAGTTAAAATTTTGTATAATTACGGGTAAATAGCAGCAAGCATCTTATCGTAACAGTACTTGAGGTATGTACATCCAAAATAACTTCCAGGGTAACGCCCCACACTTGTTTCAAATACATTAGTATCAAGAGTTCCGCAAACATTTCATCGTGTCGGTACTGTTAACAATGCAAATCCATTAACACAATCTGCACTACGCTATGGTATCATTAAATACGTGTACTAGCTAAAGCAGTATTGAAATAATATACTTAATAACTTAATAAACTCTGGCAAAAAGTTACGGCCTTAGACCCTTTTATATTTTAAACTGATGGATACTCCGTATGGTATCCAGCTGAATAGAATAGTACCACCCTCATTTCTTACCGAGGTGTCGTAAAAGGCAGCTAAGCTAAGTCGATCCGCCGTGTGGTGTCCGGTTGAGTAGCATTTATTATGAAATGTAATTATCAATTATTAACTTATAATACTACAGTAGGTGAGCTATAGGCAGGCCTAAGTGAGAGTGTCACAATAAAAAATTAAAGTTCATCTTTGTCGTGATCATACAAAAAAGAGAGATAGAGAGATATTACTTGCTTATACTTCTCTTAATTGTAATATGGCACAATTATACAGTTTTTTATTGTTGGTAACAATAAAAAACTGTATAATTGTGCTTTGTGTATTGCAGTGTGAAGTTGTTTTTATAAAAATGATATAAAATTTTAAAAAGCAGAATTTTTGATAATAAAGTTAAATTTATTGGGCGCAATAGCGTTAAATATTAAATAACAAATGTTTACATGCGAATAATGTACATACGCTGGTTTCGCAGTTAATTACATGGGACCGTTCATTGTATGGGACTATAATACGGTGATTTTTAATTTTGTTTGCACTCTCCAAATGTATGGACAATACTCCTTCTAGTTTATTCAGGCATTAATTATTTATAAAACATTTATACAAAAATACAAAAAAACAAAAAATTCAATAAGGCTACTTACATACTCTTACCAACGTAATCGGATATTCTATCTAAACATATAAATATAAATTATATACGTCTTTAAATAAATACTATTTGGAAATTTAATGTTCACACGTTATAAAAAGGAAAAAGGATCGTAAAGTTGAAATATTTGTCTACGTTTCGCATTGAAATTATTAAAACTATAGACTGTTTTGATGGCGAAAAGGGACAAGAATTGTAAAGCGCAACAAATTCTGCCATTAAAAACTTTCAAGTTGGGTTCTTTGACCAAGCCGCTAGTTGATTTACTTGTTAGTTGATCTTAATGAGTCTGAGAAACACTTAATCTCGCTTTCCACACGAGTTAAACAGTATAAATTTTATAAAAGTAAAGATGATATTATTATTTTGCTATAATTCGCAAAAAACACAAAGCGATAGAAAATATATGTAATATATGTTTCGTCGAATTTAGAATAGAATATACGTTTTCATATCTGATACATGTAGGATTCGTAAAAACACATGCATAAAAAGCCCTACACCACCACATACACAAATACACATTCATTATCATAAACTCAACAATCGACAAAATCGCTAAAACTTTGTCGAGATTGACGACAAAATTGCTCTCTCATTTGCCATTCCCTATATTTTCTATTTGCTTTATCGCACATTATAGCAAGATAATATCATTATTACGTGTGTATTATGGATCTCTGCAAAGTAACGCCTAATTCTATTAATTATAAATGTTACTTTAAAATATTGTAGTTCTAAGAGGAGCCTTATGTCCAGCAACAAGTTGGGACAACGTTTTAAATTTTTAATTTGTTCACTTAATAATAATACCGATGTCCAGATTTTCTGATTTTGGTAATGTGAACTAAGCCTTATTTTACTGAATAAATTTATAAGGTACGTTAATTGAAAATTAATTATCTTAACATTTAAAACTTTTGCTGATAAGTTTAATAGGCTTCATTCGATATAATCATTAAAGTCTACCCGCAACCTCATTTACACGAACTGTTTTTTTTTCTCACTCTAGTATTAGTTATGTCAGTCGAGTGAATTACAATTTATGGAGTTTTCGATGATCAATTGTTTCAATATGAGTCAAATGTGTATTTGTTTTATTCTTGGATGTTAATTAGATTAGTTTTTACACTGAAATACAGTAATCAATTACAGAGTTAGTACCTGGCTGACCGAGCCTTGTTCGGTAACCTTTATAAAGTGGAAAAAAATGAAAATTAAAAAAAAAATGAAGAAATAGTTGCACAGGTGGGGCTCGAACCTAGGTATTTTCACCTCTCTAGACCGCTCATTCCCCAAATGAGCTACCATGACTATACGTTTGACAGCAAAAATTGTCTTTTGAAATCAACGTAAATTTTAGCATTTTACCGAAAACAGGGATAAAAAGACACACATACATACTTGCCGAATTTCATGAAAATCGTTACAGCCGTTTCCGAGATTCGGAAAGTATATTTATATCATTTAAATATTAAAGATATTGAATTTAACAACACCAAATATACAAAGTGACGTGTATGTTACGATAAACGCCGTGTGGTATCCGGCTGAATAGAATAGTACCACCCTCATTTCTTACCGAGGTGTCGTAAAAGGCGACTAAAGTAAGTTGACCCACCGTTTCGTATCCGGTTGATTAAAATAGACCACCCTCTTTCTTACCGAGGAGTAGTAAAATACGACTAAGGTAAGTTGACGTCAGGCAGACGGCCGGTCATAAAATACGTAGCCAAATCATATGACTACATGTTTGTAACGTGTCGTGCCGACCCCACTTAGAGTGGGATAAGGTCAGGAGGAACGTGTATGTTACGATAAGTTCTCTAAAAGAACAAACATACAAATATACCAATTATCGTAGTTAATTTTCAATTAGTTTTTGTAAGCTAATTAGATTGAGGATATTAAGACAATTATTTTTATACTCCATGTCTTATTGGCAACTTGAACTAATTAGAACTTCGAATGACGTGAGAATAACACAATGAACCATTATACATATATGTATACTAGCTACGCCCGAGGATTTGCACGCGTGCAAATCAGTGTATCACAAAGTTTTTCCAGCGTAAATCCTAAACCTGCGGGAATTCTATGGTTAAAAGTAGTCTATTTGTTGTGCCATAACCTCCTCTTTCTTCGATTGAAAGTCCCATCAGAATAGGGTTAGCCATCCCGGCGCATATATTATTATATTTACCTGAACCTTCCTCAAAAAATGCACAATCCTTTAGTTACTAATACTATTTCACGGGCAATCCGCTGAACCAATATCGATGAAATTTGACATTATTCCTTATATACCTGGGTAATATATAGCCTATAGAAAACCTGTTAATTCAACAGGAATAGGATGACATTGAAAAGCGCCATCTATTATCAACCTATGAGGCGACAACAGTCCACACACGAACGAAGTTGCGGGCAGAAGCTAGTATAAAATAAACGATAGATTGAGTACTGTACCGAAAGAAATCTTATCCGTTGTAAGTTTATCCAGTTTTTTAATAACTTCTATAAAGATTTGTAAGAACGTTACACAGGAAAGTTATCCTACATCTATGATGCTGACATGAGGTCTACAAAATACTTTAGCTCATTTGCGAATGAACGTTGAAATGTTAGCTCTATTTGAAATACAGGCAATGAAATTTACTTCGACTATAAAGTCTCTAATATCGTGTTTATTGTATTTTGTATTAAATAACAAATCTTCAATCATTCTGTCATTTAAAATATTATAACTAAATTGTGGTGGACTACAAGAACTAACTTGAAATATTCAACAATTTCGCGGTACCATGTTGAAGGAAAAAATATTTGGCCCAAATATATCACAAGAAATGGTAAATTTATTTTTACTTACGCGAAGTTTATTCAGTTAATCTCAGTTTCCGTACTGTAAGGACAGGCGCACTTATCTCACCGTTTTAATATTTCTGAATATTCCACAGAATATTTAAATACTAAAAATCCTACACAGGACCAGCGTGGTAGGTGTAAGCTCCATTTCCTTCACTTCAAAGAGAAAATGCCAGCAATGGGATAGTCACATACCGCTACATCTACCATCGGCAATATCAAATTGTGCGCCTTCTTGTGCTTAAACCTTGTTGACCTAATTCATAGTTTCAAAATAAGTAAAGATTTACCAAAGCCAAGTCATTTAGTCATTGAAGGAAAAAAAGGAATGTAACTTTGTTTTGTATTGCTTTACTCATACATTTAAATAAATGTCAAACTTATTATTAAAATATGTTTAAGTATACTTATCTTAAATAACATTGGAGAAATTACCAAAATTATATAGTGGAGTGTAAAGAGCTTTCGTCAAGTGCAATGTCAGAACTGACCTTTAATATAAAACTGTACAGTTTACGATGCCATTACGCACGTACAAGCGATCAAGCGGTCGTAAATTAGTTAAGGATCACAGCAAAGCATAAAAGAAAGCATACATGACCTAAGATAAGCCAATGTTGTGCCAATGTAAGCCAAAACATTATGATTTGCTATTAAATATTTTAGACTTGAAAATACGAAATATGTATTTATTATCTATGAATAAAACTTCTCACACTTTACGGCTGAAAAAGACGTCAATGAACTGAGTAATTGCTCGGTTAGATTATTTGTGGGTCGAAAAACAATATTATGTAGTTAGCCTTGTAGGTTTTATTAGTTTACATTTAAATAATAATTTGGATTTGGATTTCTCACTTTTTCACTCAAGATTAGTCAAAATTATCTTTATGCTAAACTGCCAAAACCCATCATAATCGGTAATAAAACCATAGAGGTATTCATGTCAAATTTTAGAATTTTCAGATATTTTTGCTGCTAGCTTTGTTTCCCACAAATAAAGTTATGATAAAACAGAGATTGCTTAAAGTGGAAGTAACAAATTCTCAAAAAAGAATCAACAATTATCAAAAAACAAAAAAAAATATTCGACGGAGCCAAAAAAACTAATTCATAAAAAATATTCAAATTGAAGAATAAGGTTTTACAATTTGCGTAACATTTCTAAAATATAATTTAAAAAAATGAAAATCTTCATAATGATTATTATTATTATATCTCAGTATCTTTTCGAACGGAGAGTTGTATCCTAATATTGATAAAACAATTGGTACAAATTTTACTAGGAATGCCGTTATCACCAACCATTTGAATCCGTTCAAAGCATATTTCAATTCGACATTTAGTTATGCGAAATCGATTTTCAATTAGCTTGAATTGAAAAAATGGAACATAAGTTATAAATAAAGATATACGTAGCTATCCTACCATGCTTTTCTGTGGCTCAGTCTGGTTTCCATTTCCTCCCGAACCAAAACTATCAAAACTTCCTACAAAACGTCCGTATATTGAACAAAGAATGTAGGTGGGATATTTTACCATTTACGAAACGAGTACTTTTGAATATCCATTGTCATTTTCACAGATGATGAACAATTCGCCGAAATTGATTAGTTTCTATATTAGTTAGATGATTATTTCCTGAGTATAGAAAGTTTAGACATTGAGGAAAGCTTGTGACTAAAAATCTAACTTGCGTAACTAAAGAATAGAATAGAATAGCTTTACTCAATAAAAACACAATACATAGTTTACACAGAAGCAATATCAACAACAAATTATATAAAAAGTAAATTTAGAATATGCTGTGCCAATAAAAAGGTTTTGGCTCAGCTTAAAGCTGAAATATACATTTTTTATTACTCACACATAATTCATAAGCAATCGAGCCACAAATCATTCATAAGGAAAACCATGACTCGCATGTATAGTTTTTAATAACTAGTATGTGAGTTATGGATATTTATCCATAACTGACATACCAATATGTTGTGCGAAATTAGGATATCGGAAATAGATATTTTTCGGTTCCTTTGTCTATCCGTAAACACAATACTCAATAACCTTTGTTAATTTCAGCCATCATTTTTACATTTACAATAATATCCTACAATAGTCGATAGTTCGAACAGAAGTCAAAGTGTTCTTTCTAATATCTGTACGTTCCTACCTACGAACAATTTATGAAGCACAGATCATTCACCGTATAAATTACATTAACATAATGCGGATTTAGATAAAGCCGAAAACTTCGTGGTAAAACAATAGTCCCTACTTAGTCATTTGCTGCATTGTTCTCGCAAAGGCATTGGTCTCAATCTCCTTTAACGTGAACGTTAAGTAATGCAAAAGATTAATATCTATTTAATGTAAGTTGTACCCTTTTTAATGTTGAGCACTTACATTTAAAAGGTTTAATGTTATTTTTATCAGACGAGGCCAAAGCTCTGTTAGATTTAGCCAATATAATTATAAAATAATATTTAATAGTCATCGTACGGATTGACATAATCTATAAAGATTAAGCTCCTTAATAAAAGAATAACAAAAAAAAAATGTTCTATACGTCACAATTAATACTCGGTTTATTATATTCGTGTATTATATAATAAACATATTGATACAACATATTGACGCCGTGTGGTATCCGGCTGAATAGAATAGTACCACCCTCATTTCTTACCGAGGTGTCGTAAAAGGCGACTAAGGCAAGTCGACCCGCCGTGTTGTATCCGGCTGAGTAGAATAGACCAACCTCATTTCTTACCGAGGTGTCGTAAAAGGCGACTAAGGTAAGTTGACCCACCGTGTGGTATCCGGTTGAGTAAAATAGACCACCCTCTTTCTTACCGAGGAATCGTAAAATACGACTAAGGTAAGTTGATGTCAGGCAGGCGGCCGGTCGTAAAATACGTAGCCAAATCATATGACAGCATGTTTGTTACATGTTGTGCCGACCCCACTTAGAGTGGGATAAGGGCAGGAGGATGATGATTGATACAACATATTGATTAATACTATGTATATGTGCTAGCATTAATTAATACTAGAAAATGCTACTAATTCAATTAATATGTGAACCAAAGCGATACTCGAATTGTTAAGAAAAAAAATGAAAGACAATTTTATGTGTTTTAATTTTCACATTTGACCGAAATATAACCTTAGAAGTACATTGATATGTTTCCTTTACTGCCTGGCACATAACATTTACACTGGCACATAAAAATAAGTGGAAAGTATAAGAGTATTTGACTGGACCAATGGGTACGGGTATGGGTACTTATTTCGACCCACTGATTTTGAATTCAAGGTAAATTTCACTTACACACCCTCAAATTTATCAAAACCTAAGTAAACATATGTATCTATTTACATATGGAAATCGGCAGTTAAATCGAAATTTTTTGTTGAACTTAACAGAACCATGATTATCATGTTTTTCGATCCCCTGACAACTAATACAAAAGTTTGCTATGCCATGACCATGCCATTTTAAATGAAAGAAAATTCAACAAATAAATTTTATATCATTTAAACGATCAATCAATCTCTTTTCGTTTCTAAGTATATACATCTGTTTTATAAAGATTTTGCTAAATTTTGAAGGCGAGATCATACTGACCTTGAATTCAAATTCAGTGTGTCGATATACGTGAGCATATGTGGGTCCGGTTAAATGCACTTCCCATTTTTTTTTGGTTGCCGGTGTAAATATAATAACATTAATATTTAAAAGGAGGACCATAAATATAGAAAATCTCCAAGTGCTTCAAATAAGTAATCTGGCTGAGTGAATCTCCTTAATTCACATTGTCTCAAATACTTTATCCAAAATATACCTAAGTGCTGGATAGTAGTCGTAAAATTACAGATTGTATACGTTTTCATGATGTTCATCTCTAAATGCTAATCTGCAGTGAAATATTTATTGCTGTTTATATTTCTAATATTAATGTGCGTTTTATGTATACTACAATTTATGAAAGTGATATTTAGTATAATAGTAATAAAGATATACTATATAAAATATATATAAAATAGAAATATCGCAAGACTAAAAATATGAAAACTCATTGAAATATTAACTTGACTGGCAAGCTGTAATAGCGCAGCGGTGAGACCGTGCGAATATTTTGGGAGGTCACACCAGGTTGTTCAAACCCAGGTTCAAACCCAGGCAGGTACCAATTTTGTGTTAAAACTTATGTGTCTAATTGATAAGTGAAAATTATCACACGCTTTTCGGTGAAGTAAGGAGTAATCGCATCGTAGGAAGCGTCGTAAGGAAATCTGTATATCTCTAGAGAATTCCAGGGATACGTGTAACCTACTAGTCCTCATTGGAGCGCGTGGCAGGTCTAAGAGAGAGGAGTCCTAGGCCCAGAAATGGGATATAGGCCGTTACTTTGACTGACACAGGTGGCAGTGTACTTTACCTACAAGTACCGACGTCGCGGATTCAATTCCTTTCGAGGGCATTTTCTCATTTTTATTTCACATTTTCTAAAAATAATATTGGTTCTTCGAGGCTCCGTATATTTATCTCTTTAAAGATTTATATATTTTAAGTATTATAAGTGTATATTTTCCAGTTGTCTGTCAACTATAACAAAAGTATTAAGTTACTCCTTTAGAGGACGGACAACCATGTGTGTAATTATACCATGTAGGTATTTAAGTTGCATTAAACAAATTAGTAACCTAATTTAGTGCCAATTTACTGTTTCTTAGGTATGTTAAGTAGAGGTCCGTAAGCTGGGTTGTAATCCGACAGGTAAGCAAAGGCGTCCTATCTCCTTGAAAATAAGGATTTGATAAAATACCACTTTCCGCAATATGTTTTCTTTCAAAGTAATATAATATATAAAGTAATATATAAGCATACTAATATAAATATCAGAAAAAATGTAGATGAAAAAAAAAATCCATACCTACTATATATAATAATATAAGTATGAACTTATGTCTATGTTACGCTTGCGCGCTTTTTCGCAAAATTTCAACAATAGATATTGTTGAAATTTTGTTCAATTGAAGCTTATATACCGGTTAATATATAGTTAATAAATGAAAATATTACCGTTTTTCCTGGGGAACACAAGAAACATAATTTAGAAAAACACAGTATACAATTGAGGGTATTTGACCACTTTTGTTAATGCGAATGAAATAAATAATTTATAATACAGTATACTAGCAATTATAAAATATACTACAATCAGTAGTATTTATTAGGCTTATCAAACTGGAAAATTGTTGTTGATAAACAGGTTATAAAAAACATGCTTTCAGTTTTTTTTTAAAGTCGGTACACCTATAAATTAACATAACAGTGCTTTGTAAAAGAGCATGTCTTCAAATTTATTATTTAAATATTATTATAAATTATGCGATATTACAGATAAGAGTTTGAATCATACTTTTTTGCATAAAATGCTACACGGACATTATTTTATTTCGTTATGAGAAAATTATGAAACTCACGTTGTAATAATCTGTTTACGAACTGCAAACAATCACGTTAACTCACAAAGAATGAAAACTAAGATTTTGATTTGTTAATTGTGTTACGTTAAAAAACCACAATGTGGACATAAAAATTCATTTGCATTCACAGCAGGGATGTATCGATAACTGAATCATAACAAAACAAAATCGATGAAATCAAAAGGGAGTTTTACTTCTAAATAAGTAATTAAAGCTATAAAATTGTAAATATTCTTACTGATTTAATAGCTGTATCGACGATATAGGAAGTAATATTGGATATACCTTGATCAAATTATCAGTAATGCCTTTAAATTTCGAACGGCTTCACTGTATTTGTTCTATTCGAGAATCAAATTGAATTTGTAGTTACGGGAGACTTGAACACAAATGATTTCGAACAAAGTTATCGCCTAAATGGGAAATTTTGTAGTCGTAGTAGAAAAATAGGTCACAGAACTAATGTTAGATGTCAACTCATGCGACTCCAATGGAAGCACGAGCGCCACGCGCGGCACGCGGTTATCAACTAAGCACAATAAAAATGCCGGTTGACTTGCTACTAAAGTACTTACAAATCTCTGATGTTCTTGCTGCATCGTAAACATCAACATGTATTGTTGTATGAGATGGGATTGAAATATTTACTTTACACTAATGCGTTCTTTTCTATAATAATTTATCCATGCTGTTGAACGACTAAAAACCTATGCTTGGATATAATTTTTGTTTATCTCAATAAAAATTTTCGAATGTTAAATTATACTTATCGATGATTACAACGTTAATGTTACAATTAAAGTGACGGATTTCTCTTTGGAGAAACAAAAAGCATACCTATTAATTTATATATTAATCACTAAATTATTGATCTGAAAAATCTACATTTAACTATTTATCATAACAGATCACGTTTGATACTACGTCGTGTAGTATCCGGCTGAATAGAATAGTACCACCCTTATTTCTTACCGAGGTGTCATAAAAGGCGACTAAGGTCAGACGACCCGACGTGTGGTATCCGGCTGAGTAGAATAGACCACCCTCTGTCTTACCGAGGTGTCGTAAAATACGACTAAGATAAGTTGATGTCAGGCAGGCGGCCGGTCGTAAAAACGCAACCAAATCATGTAACAACATGTTATAAACATGTTGTTTATACTCTAAGTTGGCTCGGCACAACATGTTATAAACATGTTGTGCCGAGTGGGATAAGGGCAGGAGTATGATGAATGAGAATGTTATTTGTTCAGCTGCCAAATAAAGAAAACAACACACGCTAAGCAAAAAATGTATTAAAATAAAGTAAAATATCACCAGCCGCGACTAGAGATAACCCTCACAGTAAGCAAAACTCGAGTTTAATTGAATTTTAATAGGAAGACAAGGTACATTATCCATTTAGTTTTGATATAAAATTTATCGTAAATTGTTATTATTATTTTAAAATAACGTTGAAATTATTCGATCAAATTGCTGTGTAGACAGTTTAGATTTAAATTGGAAATAGTAACTTATTAAACAAGATAGATAATTTTATTTATGATATAATAGTACAGCAGTTGCAATAGAATTATTTAATAAATAATTCTAAATAATAAATAATTAATAGAATTTATTTTTTATAATCCACGTTTTACAGCAAAATAATTTGCAAGTTTTGCAAGATAAATATAGCGAATTCGTTATATAGATTACGTTTACTAGCTCATTGTATTCAGCGACGTGCTGTAACATCCAGAATTACTAATTATTATTATTGAGATCGTTGTTAATATGAAATATAGAATAGCCCCGCTAAGCAAAATATTGCTATCTGTAAATAGCCAAAGTAGCGACATGGTAAATTATCATTGAAAACATACAGGCGCTTCAATTTATTCCAATGAAGCTCGTTTTTAAATAGTTAAACATTGAGATTAATGAGACGGTGTTTCGTAAAATAATAAATTTGAACGATTAGCATTAACTACTTTTTTCCTTAAATTTATATTAAGGGGTTTTTATTTAAAACAAAGGTGTTTTCCGAGCGTTCACATCCAAACGTCAGACACAAAACAGAACTGACAAAATTTGTGTAAAATCGTTTTATTCTCCACATTCAAGGGATTGCCACAAAGCTTCCGTACATGTAATTTCCGGATTATACTATACAGTGTATTTATTATCTATGTCCCGGACCTTAAAAAAGGAATATACATCACAAAGTTAAAGTCTTCATTAAAATTCTTGAACATAATCTTTTGAACACGGAAAATATGTTTAGTATTATCATACTTAACGACACGTTCGACATTTGGAAAGCGTGTCACCGACCTGTGGAGTCTCTCAGACATATTGTTTTCGATTGATCTCGACTTAGTAATGTTGAGAATTTTCATAGACAATTAAGATTTTCGATAAAGCATTGTGCTGCTTAATAGTATGCTCAGTGCGAGTTTTTTAAGCTAGTCGATCGCGTTAGTGTAACGCCAATTTGTAGGACGCTGCGACAACGACACCAATGTGCTGAGTGCGAGTTTTTTGAACCAACCTGAAACAATGGAAATTAAAGAGACAACAACATCATCATCATCATCATCATCCTCCTGCCCTTATCCCACTCTAAGTGGGGTCGGCACAACATGTTACAAACATGTTGTCATATGATTTGGCTACGTATTTTACGACCGGCCGCCTGCCTGACGTCAACTTACCTTAGTCGTAATTTACGACACCTCGGTAAGAAATGAGGGTGGTACTATTCTATTCAGCCGGATACCAAATGGCGGACAACAACAATTCGTGATAATATAGATAATGAAGTAAAACAATGGATAATGTAGTAAAGTAATGAATAATTAATAAAACAATAAATTCATAGTTTTAGGCATATTATTTGTTGAAATGCAATTCAACATACAGTTGATTACCGGATTATTCTCACTTTTTGGAAAAGGCCTTCTCCCTTCTTCTAAAGTAAAGGATTGGAACTTATACACTGTCCATTATATTAACCATCTTTTGACAGATTGACGATTTACATATTTAGTGATGTCCTAAAGATTCTCGTATGCGATACCATTCCGATTATAGTACCTACTATCATTAATCGAATTACGTACCTAAGTAATTCGATTAATGATAACCTACGTAAACTAATAACAGATATAGAAATCAACATTTTGATTTAATATTGCCTTAGTTTTTCGAAAATAAATGTTAATCCGTGTGTATTTATTATAATCATAAAAAATAAAATTGTAAATATTCTTACTGATTTAATAGCTGTATCGACGATATAGGAAGTAATATTGGATATACCTTGATCAAATTATCAGTAATGCCTTTAAATTTCGAACGGCTTCACTGTATTTGTTCTATTCGAGAATCAAATTGAATTTGTAGTTTCTTAACATTCTTAACATCCGGCGAGGCAGAAGTACTGCTGAAAGTCGATGTAAAGAATGCTTTTAATTCATTGGATAGGGCAACTCTGCTTAACGAAGTATCAACACAATTACCCGAAATTTATCCATATGTTTGGCAATGCTATAATTTTCCTTCCAAATTATTCTTTGGTGAGAATACTTTTAAGTCTAATGTAGGCGTTCAGCAGGGGGATCCTTTAGGTCCAGCCCTGTTCAGTCTAGGGATTCACAAACATATTTTAAATTTAAAATCTAAATTTAAGATTTGGTACTTAGATGATGGAACCTTTGGAGGTAACGTGGACGATGTTTCAAAAGATCTTAAACATGTTAAGCAAGAATTTGGAAAAATTGGTTTGGAACTAAATTTTTCGAAATGTGAAGTTTTTTTTACTGATAAGCTGACGCCGGAAAGTGTTTTAGCGGCCACAAAATTATTTAACGAAATTGCGCCTAACATTAACATAGTGCATAAAAGTACACTTTGCCTCCTAGGTGCTCCTCTTTTAGATGAAGCCATACAACCTTTCCTAGAGAGTAAAGTTAAAATGTTTTCGGACAATACAGACAAATTGGGCATACTAAATTCCCACATTGCATTTACGATTTTAAAATTTTGCCTTTTTGTACCTAAATTTACCTATATACTTCGTGCAAGCCCAATTTGGAAATATCCTGGTTTACTCGATAATATAGATGCCACCTTAAAAAATGCATTAGAAAACATTTTGAATTTGTCTTTTGACGATAACTCTTGGAATCAGGCTACTTTGCCGGTGAAATATGGTGGCATCGGCGTGAGAAAAATTTCAAGTGTTGCTCTTCCGGCATTTCTGGCCTCTGTGCATAGTGTTAAAAAACTTAGTTCTGAAATTTTACAACCAAATTTATTTTCGTTGTCCTATGCTACAGAGGCTTTAGATAGTTGGAAAATCAGCTGCCCCAATGATAACATCCCGAAGGAATGTACCGCACAAAAACTTTGGGATGTGCCATTGGTTCAGCTTACACATAAAAATTTGGTTCAAAATCTTTCGAGTGACCGAGACCGAGCTAGGCTTCTAGCTTTATCGGAAAAGAATCTGGTTATTGGCTACATGCTCTCCCTTCTAAAAATCTTGGTACACTATTAGATAACGAAAGTTTCAGAGTAGCTTTAGGTCTCCGATTGGGAACCACATTGTGCCTTAAGCACCGATGTCCATGTGGAAAAGAGGTAGACACTTTTGGCATACACGGGCTTTCATGCCATAGGAGCTCTGGTAGGCTTTTCCGTCATGGTTCTCTTAATGATACCATCAAAAGAGCTCTTGCCACCATCGACATTCCTGCTCTTCTCGAGCCTTCCGGGATATGTCGGGATGATGGCAAGAGACCAGACGGCTTGACGCTGGTTCCTTGGGAACGGGGACGGGCCCTAATGTGGGACGCAACATGCGTTGATACGTTAGCCTCGTCCCATATCAGGGAAACAGTGTCAAGACCTGGAGCTGCGGCGGAAATGGCCGAAACCGGCAAACGGCGGAAGTATGCATCTCTCATCGAGAGTTATATATTTGTGCCGTTTGCAGTCGAGACCCTAGGGCCATGGAGTCAAAGTGCAAAAAATTTTTTATCCGTTTTAACACCTCGGTTGATTGCCTCTTCAGGTGACAAGAGGGCTGGCTCCTTTTTCGCACAAAGAATCAGCTTAGCGATTCAGCGCGGAAACGCTGCCAGCATTCTTGGGACCATTCCACGTGGGCATGATCTGTATAGTCCTAGCGTGTAAGTAATTTAAGATAGATATAACTTGTACATTTTTGCTGTAAATAAAATATTATCATCATAAAAAATATATTATACATCAACTGGCAACATCAACAGACCTTCCGCTCGGCCGCCATTTTGACGTGATCTGTCACTCTCAACGAAACGCCCGTGATAGTCACACGCGTTTACGTTCGCTGAGTGTTCTCTCGCATCTGTTACACCTTGAGTTAAGTAGCTTTATTCCTCGGAAAAACTTTTGTGAAACTTATATTAATTGATCGTGAAAATGCCGAAAGGACGTGTGTTGAAAGCACAATCGAGACAGTTAGTGTTAAAACTTCATGAGTATTTTGAGCAAGAAAATCAAAATGGCGGACCTCTTATACCTATCACGCAAGTCCGAAACCGTGTTGCAGCCGCGTTGGGGATCAGTCTATCAACTGTGACTAAAATCACTACTGATGCCTACGGCAGGAGCGGCTTGGAGCAAAACAAACCATCTACACCAAAAAGAAAGCGCCGGGCTCATAAGGTGACAGCTGTTGATGACTTTGACGCTGACGCTATTCGTCGTCATGTATATGATTACTACTTGAGAAAAGAAATTCCAACTTTAAGAAAACTTATTGTTTCTTTGAAAATAAGTGGTCTATTTCATGGTGAAAAATCTTCTTTGGTCAAAGTTTTGAACACAATTGGCTTTTCATATAAAAAGTTAAATAAAAGAAAATAATGGAACGCACAGATATAGCTATAGCACGTTGTGATTTTTTAAGAGAGGCAAAGAAAATACAAGATTGGGCAAATATTGTTTTCACGGATGAAACATGGCTCAACGCTAACCACACACTATCTCGTTTCTGGACTGATGATACTGCTGATTCCACTTCCTCAGTACCAATGGGAAAAGGTGAGCGCCTAATCATTTACCATGCAGGTACAGCAAAAGGATTTGTACAAGACGCACTGTTGGCATTTAAATCGAAGAAATCAAATGACTACCACGAAGAGATGAATGCAAATGTGTATGAAGAGTGGTTCAAAAAAATGCTCATTTCATTGGAAGAACCATCAATAATTTTTATTGATAATGCGCCCTACCACTCCCGTCAAATTGACAAAATGCCAACACAGGCTAATAAAAAGCATGAAATAATTAATTGGCTTCGGGACAATGGAGAAAATGTGGACGACTCAATGTTAAAAGTTGAATTAATAAAAATATTAAAAGCCAAAAAGAGAGCAAAACGCTATGTAATCAATGAAATGGCAGCAGAATATGGCCATACTGTTCTTCGGATTCCTCCATACCACTGCCAGTACAACGCAATAGAACTTATATGGGCACAAAAGGGCATGCTGCGAGATGCAATTCAAGCCCCCCATTCACAGCGAATAAAATGTTGCAATTGCTAAAAAATGCTTGCACCCACGTAACGGCCGAGAACTGGGCAAGTGTGGTGGAAAGAACTAAAAGAGTAATATTCTCTGATTGGGAACGTGATATTGCGTTTGATAATATATTATCTATACAAGAGCTAATAATAACTGCTACTGAAGACTCCTCATCGGAGGAGTCTAGTGTTGATTATCATTCCGACGACTCGTGCTAATAAAATAAATTAAAATATCCTGATTGTTTTATTTGTATTCATGTATTAACTAAGAAGAAAGTAAAACTTTATATAATGTTATTAAATGTCTTTTAATACTCGTAACATCGATTTCTACCGATTATTTTTAATCTGTGGCATAATCGTAGTAACCATTATGTGTGACATCACTAAGTGGGCGGTACCCATCCATAAAGTACAAATATTATTTGTATGATATTTGTACGTAAGCAATACAAAACTTAATGAGCGTGAGCTGTCAAAAGACTGATAATATGATGGACGCAGTATAGACCCATGATGCTGCTGCGGATTGCTACATTACACATATCCTTCTTTATGGAGTTCTCCAGACATATACGAATATGTCATCATCCTCCTGTCCTTATCCTCTAAGTGGGTTCGTCCATACTAATGGCCACAACATGTTATAACATGTTGTCACATGATTTGGCTACGTATTTTACGACCGGCCTGACGTCGACTTACCTTAGTCGTGTTTTACGACACCTCAGTAAGAAGATGGTCTATTCTACCCAGCCAGATACCACACGGTTTACATATACGACTATGTATTCTCCAGATATTTTTCTTTACTTTTAAACATCGCTTAAGCGAAAAGCTTCAAGCAAAAATCGATAAGTGTTGATAAAATGAGATGTGGGCCCATTAAACCAATGGAACTAATTATCATCAGTCAGTATTACGTAAGCCCTGCAATTCGTTCGGCGGCTAATTGGAAATGTGGGGGGCTGGACCGATTGTATAAGTTCAGATTGTAATTTCCACTGTTATACATCCGTATACATCCGTAACATTGGGCTTTTTTACCGACCAGTATAGTGTCAATGTCGTCATTAAGGATATAAACTATGATAGTCTTATATTAAAATTCAGTTTCAACGATTACTTGCTTAAAAATTTATCTTTTCTATTATTATACAATACTAGCGGTTCGCTCCGTTTTCGCACGGGATTAATAAAGATAATGATCCAGTAGTTTTAATTTATTTAATTATTACTGCCCGTGGCCCGCACTCGTTACATTTGGGGTAAATCAATTCCCCTTTCCCTATACCATGAAGATTTCTTGCTATAGGGCGAAGCGCGGCCTTCGACGCCATATTTATAGGCACAAGGCGCGCTGCCACAATCGCTGTGGCCCTGCATTTTAAATCCGTAATATCTTCGAAAATGTTCATTTAAATTACATGCTCCATATTGAATGTTACTATACGTATAAACCTTCCTCTTCAATCACTATCTATTAAAAAAACTGCATCAATATCTGTTGCGTATTTTTAAAGATTTAAGCATACATAGGTATATAGGGACAGACAAAGAAAGCGACTTTGTTTTATACTATGTAGAGATATAGCACCTTTTTATTCAATAAAGTTTAATGTTTTTCGTGCTCCTATCCACAAATAAGCTATCTTACAATTAATCGGTTACTAACGCAATTGTTGGTGATCAATGGTTGCTCTAAAAACTATAAAAATATATATAACAATGGAAAAAGATCATTAACCCTTGGATCCTAATGATACTGCCTCAGCCTTAATGGTTTAAGGGGATCACTAGACAATTGCTTCGTACAAAAGTACTATAACTCAGTATGTACACTACAAAGAGAATGGAATACTTGGAATAATAAAGAGAAGCTAATTATAATTTGGTATTTAATTTAGCTTTAAGTTTCATTAGTGTGTAGTACATAATAACCATAATTCATTTCCACAGAAATAAACCAAGCATCTATAATGTTATGAGTTCCGCGAAAGCAATTGCAAAAATCAAAAGTGCGAAATATAATTTTTAAATTAGTAAAATTGTTTAAAAGTTTTTAAAGTTTTAGTAAATTAACCAAAAAAAAAATTAAAATACATTTTTTTAATGATTTTGAAATGGGATGGAAATGGAATGCGTAGTGAATGTACGAATTAATATTGTGCTGTAATTATTTCACAAATATTTTCCATTCGAATGAATTGAAATATTTACTTGCACCTCATTAATCGGCTAAAGGTAATTGGTTAAAATTTGTTTTCTGCGCGTCGTAATTTTATTTTTAACAATAAATTTATTTTAATGATTTGTATACGCACGCATTTAATTGAATCATATATTGTAACAGAGATAATTGCATAATTTTTCGCGGAATCGGCAAATCATCATGCTCTAGTGCTCGTTTTTCTTTTACTATCATCAAAACAAATCATGTTACAGCATGTTTATAACATGTTGTGCCGACCCCACTTAGAGTGGGATAAGGGCAGGACGTATTATTATATATAGATACCTTTAGATATCAAAGAATTAACTAAAACGCGTATTCTTAATACACATAGGTAGAAATGTCTAGTCTAGCTGGATAGAAGTACGAGGTGTGTTCAAAAAGTATCGCGAATTTTGAATTTTCGCGAGTTACATATATTCCAATTTCGATTTTTTTGTGGCGTTATGTTGGTACATATGTCTCTCACTTATGCTGACAAGTTGGGCCATTTTGAATGTTCGGTTAATTGTTGACAGCTGCTTTGCTTGCACGTGTTTTGGATCGTCTTCGATTTTTACCTATTCAAAAAATGGAACAAGGAACCTGTATCGATTTTTGTGTGAAAAACGAAATTAAGTGCGCGGATGCATTCCGAATGTGGACTGTGGCATATGGAGAAGCTACTTTCGACAAAAGCAACGTTTATCGGTGGTACAAAATGTTTTTAAAAGGCCGAGAAGATGTGAATGACGAAGAGCGTGCCGGACGCCCGAGCACTTCAACAACAGACGAAAAAATTGATGAATTGAAGAAAATGGTATTGGCCAATCTTCGAATCATCCATAGAGAAATTGCCGAGGACCTAGGCATATTGATTGGCTCGTGCCATTCGATTTTAATCGATAAATTGTGGAAAAACAAAAATTGGCTTCTGCACCTCGATAACGCCCCTGTTCACACATCCCTGCTTGTACGCGACTTCTTGGCCAAAAACAACAGACCAATGATACCGCAGCCACCGTATTCCCCAGATCTGACCCCCTGTGACTTTTTCTTGTTCCCGAAACTGAAGAGGCCCATGAAAGGATGACACTACGCCACTATTGACGAGATAAAGACGGCATCGAAGGAGGAGTTGAACAAGATACAAAAAAATGATTTTTTGAAGTGCTTCGAAGATTTGTAAAAACGTTGGCACAAGTGTATAATATCCCACAGGGATTACTTTGAAGGGGACAAAATAGATATTTACGAATAAATAAATAATTTTTGGAAAATACACAAAATTCGCGATACTTTTTGAACACACCTCGTATGTCTAGCAGTTTAGCCGTGAAAGAATAACAGACAGACAGATATTTGCATTTAATGTATTAGTAAAATTAAATTTCCAAAATCCATAGTAATGGATTTTGGAAATTTAATTTTATTGGTTATTCCATTTTTATTTAAAAGAAAAGTAAAAATGTCAAGCAACGACCTGTTAGTATCCCATTACTAGACATAGGTCTCCTCTCTCCGTTTTTGGAGAGAAGAGTTAAAGCTAAAACCCACCATGCTAGTCTAATGCGGTTTGATAGGTTACACATATCCCAAAAATTGTCTTAAGATTAATTATCATTAAGGTACCTAAGCTACCTACGGAAGTATTACCTAAGCTGTGATAGCCCAGCGGTAATACCGTGCGACTCTTTCGAGGGGACACGGATTCAAACCCCAGGCAGGCGCCAATGAGTTTTGTGTTAAAACTTGTGTCTAAATGATAATTACAATTTATCACATGCTTTTCGGTGAAGGAAAACTTCGTGAGGAAACCTGCATTTCTCTAAAGAATTGTATAGTATTGTATAATATGTGTAACCTTGTAATCCGCATTGGAGCAGCGTGATAGGTCTTAGCTAAAATCCTTTTCTCCAAATACGTATATACTCCAAATAATTTATATTTGGACTTACTGTACTTAAGATAGTAATAGGCCGTTAACTTTACCAACATCTTAACTAACTCATTGATGCCGGGGTTTCAACCCGTGACCCTCTCGATATAGTCGCGTGGATTCACCGCGGGCCTATCACAGTTCATTTTTTCGTATTAAATTAATTAAGGCTGCAAAAGGTGGGACTGGTATATGATTTTCTGTATTTAAATCGTTTATGGTTACGTTTAATCTTTATTGTCTAAGTTTCTTTGTTAAGCTCAAGTTGAACGCTAACCCCAGAACAGTGTAACGTGTGTTACAGTTAAAAGATCTTAGAACTTTTTTAATAAAAAGGATCTTATCGGAAAAAATTGAGCAGTTTTAAAATGGATATAACATTTTTAATAATGTTTCCTTATACTTATATAATAATGTTAAAAAAATAACATATTTGGTTGAACATTCCTTTATGGGGAAATAGTTATCTTGGTTTATTGGGGATAAAACTGTGATAGCTCAGAGGTGCGACTCGTTCGAGAGGTCACGAGTTCAAACCCTGGGCAGGAACCAATGAGGTTGACTATTAGAACTTAGGTGTCTAATTGGTTTATTTATCACACGCTTTTCGGTGGAGGAAAAAATCTGCGTATTTCTAGAGAAGTCTGAGGATATGTGTACCAATCCACATTGGAACAGAATGATAGGTCTTAGCTCCAATACTTCTCTCTTAAAACGGTAAGAGGGCCTATGCCCAACAGTGGGATAGTAATAGACCGTTACTTTACTTTTTACTTTATTATTAGGGTATATCATGGGTATCTTTAATACTTAAATGAGTTAATCTTGTATGTATATATAAATATATTTTAAATATATTTTTAAATCTCGTAAACGTCTCCAATGATTTCCTGAAATTCAGCATGTTGGGGGTTTTAGGGGAGAAAAATCGTTCTAACTAGGTTTTCATCATCCTCCTGCCCTTATCCCACTCTAAGTGGGGTCGGCACAACATGTTATAAACATGCTGTCACATGATTTGGCTGCGTTTTTACGATCGGCCGCCTGCCTGACGTCAACTTACCTTTGTCGTATTTTACGACACCTCGGTAAGAAAGAGGGTGGTATATTCTACTTGACCGGATACCACACGGTGAGTCAACTTACCTTAGTCGCCTTTTACGACACCTCGGTAAGAAATGAGGGTGGTCTATTCTACTCAGCCGGATACCACACGGCGGGTCGACTTACCATAGTCGCCTTTTACGACACCTCGGTAAGAAAAGAGGGTGGTACTATTCAGCCGGATACCACACGGTGTCGATCTAACTAGGTTTTATTTTTAAAAAAAATCTTATATTTTCCTGTTTTTGGCACTAGAAAAATTACGCAAATAGGAATAGATAGCAACTCCTAATTTGACCTATCAAATGGAAAGCTGTGGCAATTACGAACGCGCGGACCAAAATAAGTTCGAAACCTAGGTTCGATTCCCACACCCGGGGCTTTGGATTTTTTTTATTGCATTATCTATATCTTTTTCAAATTATCTTTTTAGTATTACCTAGGTACTGATAGTAATTAGTTGTCATCGCTGGCTGAAGCCTATTTGATTAGGTTTGTGCACTGATGAATCAAACCCCGTATGCTGCCGCTTCTGGCCAATTCAAGAAATATGGGTTGAGCGCATGTTATAAATCAACCTATTTTTTTAAACGAAGAAAAGGCGTAGTGTGACAAATCCAGAATCTTCTAGCTCTATCATGTTGTGGATAAGACTCTTGCATGGAGAAGAGGTTTATCCGCAAGCGATAATCTTTTATACTCGTTGACACTGTACGGGTTGACTTTTGAAGACTCAAGTACGAACATGTTAATAATATAGACCATTAGCAATAATATAAAGCCCGGGGCTTTGGCCTTCGCCCAATTGGAAATCAGTGTGTCCCGAATATGTTTTTCAGTCAACTTACATAAACCGTAATGTACTATTAACGAAAACTTGCCACAAGAATTGCACTCATCATCCTCCTGCCCTTATCCCATTCTAAGTGGGGTCGGCACAACATGTCATAAACATGTTGTCATATGATTTGGCTTCGTATTTTACGACTGACCACTTGCCTGACGTCAACTTACCTTAGTCGTATTCCACGACACCTTGGTAAGAAAGAGGCTGGTCTATTCTACTCAGCCGGATACCACACGGCGGGTCGACTCACCTTATTCGCCTTTTATGACGCCTCGGTAAGAAATGAGGGTGGCCTATTCTACTCAGCCGGATATCACACGGCTTGTTCCACAATAATTGCACTATCTTTTATTAAAAACCGTATTCATAAATTTTGAGAAAATCGATCATATAGACAGACAGATTTTGGGGACTTTACTTATTATTTGGCATTAAAAACTATATCGTTATTTATTCGTCTTTTAGAATAGTACCAATATTTTCAATCAGAAACTTTAGCTCGGGCAATGCAGTGCACCATAAACAACTGAAATAAACGGATTAGTCGAAATTGCCAAGACATTAGACTAAAATTTACGCTGGCTCTACAGGAGTAGTTATTTCATTGTAACTTGTTATAAGCATTGAAGGAATGTATTCATGTAGTTCTGGCTCGAAGCCAGCTCCCTATGTCCCTAGCTCAAAACTGTAATTTACAATAATTTTCTCAAGTTGCGGCCAATGTTACACTTCTCTAAACACAATTAAACCGAGGACATAAATTGTAACCTAACAAACAACATTGTCTTTCTAAATGAGTTTTAACTACATTATTTGATAAATTGAACTAAGAGCTAGCATATGAGTAGCCTTTTTTAAATTCTTTGTTAAAGCTTACGTATTTAATTGTTATTGTGCCATATTTTTTCAACCGCATTAGAAAGAGAAAGTATCGTCCGGATGTTTCTGTATTTGTATTTTGTTATGAGTGTAAAAAAATTGTTAGACCGCTTTTGAGGGTGTAATTTATATGTATATCTTCAGATATTAGAGAGGCTTTTGTCTAAGTGTGGTATCATAACAGGCTTTTATTTGATAAATTAAGAACATTAAATCAAAAACAAACAGCTACCTAATATTTCTTTCTCTGCTACGTGATATGTTGGGAGATTTACTTTTGGAATATTATTTTAGGAAGGTTAAATAGCCAAGCTAAATAATAAAAAAATCATCATCTTCCTGCCCTTATCCCACTCTAAGTGGGGTCGGCACAACATGTTATAAACAAGTTGTCACATGATTTGGCTACGTATTTTACAACCGGCCGCCTGCCTGACATCAACTTACCTTAGTCGTATGTTACGACACGTCGGGAAAATATGAGGGTGGTCTATTCTACTTAACCGGATACCACACGACGTCTAAAGAATAATACAATATTGTTAAAAAAACAATTAAATAAACATGGTCCTGGGTTACCTACGAAATTGCGGTTATTTACAAAATGGCTACTTTAACCTCAGTAACTTTCGTTTGCGTAGGAATTCCAAACACAATTATTTATACTACGGGTATAGGGGTCGGCAATCTGTTGTTGCAAGAAGGGGCAAAATTTTCGAGGATTAGTACGAAGCACACGGGAATACGTAATTACATTAAGCTAGAAAATGTATGTACAACTAAAATTATTTAGGAATGATTGAATGGCTTTTTTACACCAAAATTGTATGGCAATAATGTGTTTATGATTTGTGATGACGATCATACTCAATGCGAGTTTATTATTGACTGGGCCGTTGCCTTCAGCTCCAGAGTCGTGGGTTCATATTCTGCCGAGGGCCAGCATTTGCTAACATGATCTTCCATTTTACATATATGTAAAATTATACATATATGTATTCCGTTGTCCGTCACCCACAACACAAGTATTAAGTTACTTACTTTGGGGATGGCCTACCGTTTGTGTAAAAATCTCGTATATTAATTTGTAATATGGGTAATTCTTTACTTTAATACGTCGGGTAATTTTTTTGTTTTTTTATTATTAAACGAATAGATGTTTCATTTTCTAAATTAGGCACTTATTTAAAATATATAAAAAGTAATGAATTATTTTGCAACAGCGATTTGAAAAAACCTATGTTATAGTTAAAGTAGAGTGTACTATCCGTTTTCATACTTTCTGCATGGAAGATTTGTATAACGAAATCACAAGGTGTCTCAGTGTGCTCATCACCAAGTAAGCTACATTGTTTTCTGCTGGAAGTGTCTTTCAATAATGTGTTGGTCTACTATAGAGTTAATTTCATTATTCGTTGAAATTCCCATTCCAGCTATTTCCAGTCCATTATTAGTTGAAAATATAATAACAGATCAAACGATCAAGATAGGTTTCTGTGATAACCAGACATGATGAAAGCTTGTCAAAAGGACCTATCATATTTACTATAAATGCAAACACCACAAGAAAATGTCTAAATAAATCATTATTGACGCAATGACCAAAGTTTTATCCTTCATTAATTAACTGACTTGTCACTATAAATTAGCCATCGCAGGCATTTCCGATTTCTGTTTAGAAGCAAGATGATCTATTACGAAACTTTGTAATTTTGTGTTTAATTACATTTAAACATTAGATAGACCAGATAATCAAGTGTGTGCTGACGCTAGAAGTGTGTGAATAATCTAGTCTTATTGTGAACTCACCTAAAATGAATAATGAACATCTTATATATAAAAATGCTGGACCGATTTTAATAAAATTAAAATTCAATTTCTATTGTAAAGACTATCTTTAGAATGAGCCAGCGATAATCCTAAAAAGTTTGGTGCCGATCGGAATTATTTTTTAAACCGTGGAAATTCGAAACAAGGCCGACCCACAACAACGCGTGGCCGGATAGCTTGTTTCATATGCATGCATGGCGAATTTAATCTTCTAAAAACTCTGTCTGTACGTCGCACACTCTTACAGTTAATCTGCTAAAATTTGGTACAATTAGACCAAAGGATAAAAAATAAAATTAAAAAATAAACAAAACATACACTTAGATTTTTAACGTTCACGCTATTTATTCGATTTATACTTTTGAATATCCCAGTTCATATTTTTATATTAAAGGCTAATGTGGTCGCTAAATAGCTATTTGAAAACTTCTCGTCGAACAATTTCGAGAGTGATGCCTCGAGCTATCTGTTAACCCTCTAAACAAAATTCACTAAATATTTGAAATTTTCACAACACATATTTAATTTACCATGGATATTTAATTTTCTCTGTCCTCGGACTACACTTTTTACTTCAATTAAGCTCATTTGGTAATAATTGTAAATTGTAAAGCTTGTTCGCATAACAGAAAAAATACAGAATAAACAATGATTTTTTATGACATGTACATTTGATATTTGATAGCGAAGTGTGACCGGTATTCGATAAAAATCAGTTTGAATATCTCTCAATAATGCTGTCGGAAAATAAGTTATTTTACTTTTATTATTATATTAGTTAGGGCAAATTAAAAAAAATAGACTAAGTTAAAGAATATTGATACATTAGTATTCTTGGCATCGGTCGTTCTTTAAGCGGAAACTAGTAAGTAACTAGTATTGGTAGTAATTTTTTCGTAATTTTCGAAATTTTCGTGATAGTAATTACAAAGGAATAAATTTATTTTAATTATTGTAATCCACGTTTATAACAAAGGCTTGTATTGTACCATTGCTTTTGTTCTATTGAAATCTGCAAAATAACGCCTACTTATGTAAGTTATTGACATAATGAAATATCCAAACTAAGGTTTGTAGATTTCACTAAATACGCACCCTCAACGAAAGGTCACGTATCAACTTTAAGACGAAGGGTCTCAAAGACTAACGATTAATAGGATTCTTGTACGTTCCGTGTGTAGGTGCCGAAGTACAATTTTACGAGGGTTCGTTTTCTCCTGACTTTGATTTGTTTTTGATCTTAGTAGCTATTTCACATTCTGTTGGGTACCAAAGTAACTAATCTCAAAGATGATGTGATCTAATTGCCTGGGTAACGCTTAAAGCAGAAAATTTAGTACTAATATTAGTTCTTACTTCGCTATATAACTGAAATATTAGACTCCGTTGAACTAAATTATTTGTGCACTTTAAAAGTCATACTGTAATGATTTTGGGCCTGGTAGTTAATTATTGACAAATTGATATAATTCTATTTTTGAAATTTGGCGTATTTTCCTTTACCGTCAGTTCTATAATTAGGACTCTAGCCTTTTTGTAATAAATGATAAAATTATGGTTTAAAAATAATTTCGTTGTAAGCATATTTTGTGATAAAATCAGTAGATAAGATCGGAGAATCAGAGTCCGTTTTGAAGCTTTAAGAATTGTGAAGATCAAGAACATGGATTGACGAGCATCCTTTAAAGGATGATAGTCGCTTAATATGTTAGTATGTAGTATTAAAATCTACTTGAACCCGTTTTAGTTTAAAACGTGTATGAAATCAATTATTCAAAAAATTAAAAAGAATTTCAAATTTATTACAGATTTTCCGAATACAGCTGTTATCTTGAATTATTTGATATAATACTATTAAGTTGTATTATATATCTCGAAATCTTCCGTCTAAAAAGGACTTTGAGTCGAATAATTTATTACAAAAAGGCTTCTCTTAAATTAAATTGCTAAATTGATTCAGGAACACTCCAACGTAACAATACATTGAGCATTCCCTGTTTTTGAATTGAATATTAAATTTTATAGAAATGAAAAACGAATTATATAATCTAACATCGGTACAAACGTTTTATCAATCATTTTATTAAAGGTTCAAATTGTAAATTTACACTTTGTTAATTTATATTTGTACATTAAATTGAATTTATAGTATATTTATGTATTAAATTGCACTTTTTAACTTTAAATTAAGAGGGATCGTACAAATAATATATATATAATTCGTAACCGATTAGTAAAACTTGTAAAACCAGTTATAGTTTCTTGAAGATGACAAGCTGTTTCAATGGTGCATAATATGTGGGAAAACCAAATAGCTTTTTTTGATTCAAATTAATTTTTGATTTTTTAATTTGAGTTATGAATTTAATTTTAAATTGAATATAATATAAATTAGAATTTTTTATTTAAATTTAATTTTATTAACATTAAAATAATTACTTAAGTTCTCGTACTTGGTGTGTCAATATCGCAACAACTAAAAATTTAAATAATCACTAATTTTTATAATTATTACTTACTAATTATTATTACAAAAAAATAAAAAATTTAGGAGTAAGTATGATAGTTAAAACGTATATGGCAAACATATATAGATTTAATACATAACACGTTGAAAATATTACTTTTTAACTTTTGCGATGAAATGCCCCTAGATTTGTTTGAATTAAGGATTGACTTTAACAATGTTGAATGGCTATTTGATCAGTGTCTACAAAAAAACGTTGGCATTCATTGAGAGGCTTACTTTTCTTTTGTTCTCCGTGGCTACAATGATTGCTCAACGCAATATTTGTTTTTTAACTATTTTCATCTGAAATTATCCATTTTTCATGTATAATTATTATATCATTGTTACATATTAAAAATGTTTTGTATGACAAAAG
The DNA here is from genome assembly GCA_947086495.1 of Morpho achilles. Taxonomy (NCBI): domain Eukaryota; kingdom Metazoa; phylum Arthropoda; class Insecta; order Lepidoptera; family Nymphalidae; genus Morpho; species Morpho achilles. Next base: position 10,241,873 of record CAMTZB010000007.1, on the reverse strand, counting down.
TGAACAATATGAGTTATATTTTATAATTATAGATCGCGTATTTTCCTTGAGAGGAATTCGATAAAATAAAATTGAGTTTGACTTTTTGAGTTTTAGTTAAATTTTAATGCAATATAAATTGTCATGTTTGTGTACGATAGCGAAATAAATGAATATTGTATTTACCACATAAATTATGGTACTTTTATACTGATAATTAATCATCAACAATCAAATTAATCAATCAATTTGTGCCCAATTATTTCCTACACATTCTTAAATACCAAATATGCACAACATTAATATTCAATTTTTTACTTCTGCCTCTGTCTTCTGCGTTTTTTTTTTGTGTATCAAAATAATAAAGCGGGACGTGCAAAAGTGTAGTGTAAAAATTAAAACAACTTATGATTATGGTAAGAAGACATCTTTCATTTTACAATGATATCTAATATCATTGATATTAGATATCATTGTAAAATGAATGATATAGATAATAATAAATAACTAATTTTATAATGAATAATTTTGTAATACATACGATATTTAAAGCTAGTCAATGTTTTCTGCTAAAATATGTGGTAGCTAGTTAAACATAGGAATTTATTTTTCAATTAAATATTTTTCCTCGGTTCGATAGCGAAATTGCGCTGATTATAATCATTTTGCTCAATAATACACAATCTTTAATGAACGTTATACTAAACAAAAAATTAAGCATTTGTGTAAAATCTGCAGCCATCCGTCTAGTCTAAAACAATATTGGCTTTGGGCGATTTTAATATTGCTGATAAAATATTTAATAATCGGGCTAGACGAGCTGCGGTGTGCGGTATTTTGCTTCGAAAATACTACTGTGAATTTTGATAATTTTAAAAGGCATTATCGAATTTATGATAGTAACTTTTATATAAAAAAAGTAAAGTAGCGGCCTGTTACTCTCCCACTGCTGGGAATAGGCCTCTTCTCTCCGTTTTTTGGAGAGAAGGATTGGAGCTAAGACCTACCACGCTCCTCCAATGCGGATTGGTAGGTTACACATATCTCCAGAATTCTCTGGAGATATACAGGTTTCCTCACGATGTTTTCCTTCACCGAAAAGCGCGTGATAAATTGCAATTATCAATTAGACACATAAGTTTTAACAGACAAACTCATTGGTGTCTGCCCGGGTTCGAACCCGTGACCTCCTCGAAAGAGTCACAAGGTGTTACCGCTGGGCTACCACAGCTCTTATATATTTGTTAGTTACTTTTATATATTTGTTAGTTAAAGTCATTACATATAGCAGACAAAATGTTAGAGTGCTCATCGACAATCAAAATTACATAATCAATCGAATTAAACGTAATTAGAGGGCGTAGATTTCCCTATTTCGCACGTTTAATATTAAAGTGACCGAATTCAATATCTTTAACATTTAAATGAGTTAATCTTGTATATATGTACATATATATATATATATATATATATATATATATATATATATATATATATATATATATATATATATATATATATATATTTATATATATATATATATGTACATTTATACATATATATGTATATTTTCCGAATTTTGGAAACATCTCCAACGATTGACTTCATGAAATTCAGCACGTTGGGGGGTTTAAGGGAAAATCGATCGAAATAGCGTTTCGAGCGAATCGATAGTTTCATTAAAAAAATGTCTTTTCATCCCTGTTTTCGGGCACTGAAAAAATGCTAGAATGTACAGTAGAATGCGAATTATATTTTGGCTGTCAATTACAAAGTTGTCATAGTTGTTGTAGTTGTGAAAATATCCTGGATCGAGCCCCACCTGCCTATTAATTTATTCATGTTTTTCTTCAAGTTTCATCTTTGTTATATCTTTCAAAAAAATTACCTAGCAAGGCTGGGTCAGGTACTTAAGCTTAATTGATAGATTATCCTTATTTCAATGCTATCTATGGCATCACGATTTGAACTATCTTACTAACTAATGATGGCCGATGCATTAAGTGTTCCCAATGCGTCGGTTTATGGTGAAAGAGTCAGTCTAGGCTCTACAAGAGTAGGAAGGGTAGGCTGCTGACGAGGGTGTAGACGTGATGCGTCCAGTATTCCTGTGCCCTCGCCACCAAGCAGCAAGGTGGAACACCATGAGGTTTTAGCCAGTAAGAGTCCGGCATAACTGCTTTTGCCCCCCAGCGATTAGTAGTACCCATGAAGGGTTTCCTCATGTAAAAAAAAAGGTCACTTTGATAATAAGGAAATACAACGTAGGCTATCGGTAAGGCTTTACTAGTATACAAGAGCTAACAAATGCCTCATATAAGTTTTTTATGTTCTATGTTTACGAGTCACATGATATTGTCCATCGCTAATGGCATCAAATTTCAATAAAAGATCGTTTCTAATAAATCAATGATAGCAGACAAATTTATCCCAAGCTTTTACACCGTCTACCTCAGACCATGTTGCAGAGATTAATGCTTTTTTTGCGCTTTGATGATTTCAGCAATGTGCAAACAAATGTGCAAATCAAATGTTGTTATATATAACTAGGTTCACTTTTCTTATATGTGTAATAAAACTCCCTTTATTTTACACTTTTATTAGCATACTTATTGACAATTACTCTTATTCGCTGGTGCGGTACAAAAGCATCCACCATCTTTTACACTTTTTCTAATTCTGACATTGTATTTTAAAATAGTACCAACATTCTGAACTCTGTTTTGCGACCACAAATTATAAAAATAAACAATAACATGTTTACCAACTTTTAAGACCTAACATTCGTCCATCCTGACGACGTGTATGTCCTCATACACGCATCAAGTGAACACTAACCTAACATTCGGCCCATTGTTACATTTGTTTTAGATTTTCTCTGATCAGATTTTTCGCAATTATTGTTTCTATACATTCTATTTGCTGGTTAAAAAAAAAAACATATTCATCAAAAATTAACATATTCACTTCTCCATATGCCTTCATCATCATATGACGATAGAATTATCTACCATCTAGCTAGTGACCAAGCGAACCCATCCATTCTCGCGAGGTCACAGTTCTGATCATAAGTATGTTGATTACCACCAAGACATGAACCCATCCATTCTCATGTTCAGTGCCAGTCAACATACCCTTCTATAGCCATCGTAACGTGAACCCATCCATTCTCACGAAACGATTGCCAATTATCAGAGCACAAAATAGTCATCGTTAGTCATCTTGTAAATACATGACAAGCAAAGTGGACTATAAAATGTGAACCCATCAATTCTCACATTTCAGAATATCCACACTTCTCTAAATAATCATCACGTGAACCAATCCATTCTCACGTATGACGCCAATATACATATATCAAACTTTAAAATATTTATTAATAGTTCAGGAGCTTCATTATTCTATTTATACATATAAATATTATCAACGGTCTATAATATAATCATTAGGGTTTTATTATTGCGATCCCAATATCAATTTTATAAATTACGTTAATTCACACCATTGCATTAATAAGTAATACAGATGTTACAGATTAACTACTTATAAAAATAACTTATCCATAAAACAACATTAACGCTGAAATAATATCATTGTACCTTTACAATAAAGTTCACATATATTATATTACGAGTATATTGTACGGTATAAATTTCAAACTTATATTTATTATTATTTGCATAACTAAATATTAACTAACATAGATTCATAGAATTTACACAAATCGATTATACTAATTACACTAATTATGTAACCAATAAAATATTTACAGTATGGTTGATATATTTAGTTAAACATTCTCATCAGCCGTGCCCACTTTAATGACTGCTAATGCGGGTATATGACCCCATGGCAGCATTCGACTTACGGCTACTGTAGTCTTTCGCTTACGATTCCTACCAGTAACAAATAAATGCCCTGTACAACGAGTATGAGACTCAAGCAAAACTTTAACTGTTGCCGCACCGTTTAATTTTAAATTGCTTGAAACTGTCAATCTTACAATATTAATACTATAACTAATGTCAACTCTTGAAACTGACATTTGATAATTTATGTCAAAAACTAATTCTGATGCAGTTTTATACATCACAATGTAGGGTTGTGTACTACACAATGTAGTCTTTTACTAAAGACTGGCTAATTTACATGGGTACATCGAGGAATTGACAGCTAACCATACAACACTATACTTTAGCTAAGAACTCCATCAACGATTAAATCTACATCAACCCTACCTGCCGACTTCACAATAGTATTTTCAAAACCTTTCATAGTTCTCTCAACACAACAAATTTATTTACAGCAACCGTATTAACAATATCCTAACATAAACTGAAAACTAGATCTGGCAGCGGAAATACAAATAGTTTCGTTCTAAATAACGTCCGATTCATTTCTATGTTCTAATCCAGAAAAACAATTTTCTACAGTATGTCATCTTTTTTTCCATTTCAAACAAGTCTTTAAAGGCTTAGGGCATTTAAGAAACGGATGACCTATTTCTTTACAGTTAAAACAATGAAGGATAGGATTGTTAAAGTCAGTTTTTTTTGCGAAGATTCATTTTTACTGCTATTTAAGTAAGGTTCTTGCCCTGATTGTTGTCTAAGGGTGAGGTCACGCTTCGTAAAAACTAGAATATCCCTATTACTCATTAAAAACTGTTATAACTGATCTGGTTGACTACATCGAAGCGCAAGTGCACTTGTTTTAATAGTTTTATCAGTCAGTCAAATAAAAACACACTTCTATGGGTTCATTGTATCTGTTATTTCTTTTTAACATATCCTCCAAAATTTGACCAAAATTCTGTTCATACGGAAACGCACAAGCAACTTTTCTTGCCATTGAGGCCACGTAAATAAAATAGAATTCAAACTTTCGTACCAGGCCTTGGCCAATCCTTGAAGTTTCTGCATCGCAAAGTATACGATAGTCTTATCATCCCAGTGGTTGACTGCAGCACGCTCATTAACTTTTTTAATCCACATATCTATGCGTTGGTTTTTTAAAGAAGTTAAATTTCGGCAAAATATTCTTATGGTCATTACTTTGGTTCGGATGTGCACTTGATGCTGGCTGAGACGACAACTTTTTAATAGTACTGAGTAAATTTACAACATCTTTAGTAGAAAACTCTAAACTACAAGATCTTTTAGATTTATATTTAGCAGGTTCGTCTGATCGATTACAACTATGGCTTCGCTTACGGGCGTTACTGTGCGACATATTCCACATCTGGGGCTCACGTCGAACACAATCACTATCACGTAGGTCTGATGAATATCGTTTACGGGCTACGCGTACCTCCTACTACTGAAAAGCCAGTATCCAAAGACGTTCGCGCTCCCGCTCCAGTTCGTTTTCATGGTCCTGAAGACTTTTACGGAAGCGTATTGAAGAATGGACGCTTAATCGAAAGCGACTCCGTTGTCGACTACGCTGATGACTCCGCCCTGCAGTCTCGGAGACCCCGCGATGCGAAGGGACTATGCGGTGCAGGAGTCTGTAGACGTCGTGATTCAGCACTATCGCGCGGCATCGTATAAAGCTCGAACAGAAAAAAGAGAAATCTTCATTAGTTTAAATTTGGGAGAACCTAATTATATTGGTTTTTTTTTAAAAGGCTAAATAAAATAAACTTTTAAAATCTATTGTATTTGCAAATATTGAATTAATTTACTTATGACAGAATTTAGACATTTAGTTTTTAAAAATATTATGAAATAAGTTTTTGAAATCAGAATAAGATCAAAAATGTATCTCTCTTGTCATATGTTACTTTCCATGCTTACAACAGGAATTAGCAGTTCATTCCAGAACGTTAATTTCCATTAAATTGCAGTAGTAAAATACGCGTAAATTTAATAAATATTTAAGTTCATTTTCTACAATGTTATTTAAATAATTTAAGCTACATTAATTTTTTATAAGTCATAAAACATTTATATCATTTATATTTATCTCTAAGATGGCGTCGTTATAATTATGATGCAAAGGTCAATTAATTACTGATTTAAATATAACATATTATAAAACAATGAGCAAATAAAGCAAATCAACAGTTTAAATTCTAAAACAAATTATCTATAGCAATTCATTAAAATATTTAAGTATTTATTATTATATATCACTAGATGTGACGTATCGTGCAACTCGCCACAGTAAATACATTTTATTTGCTAATACACTTTATACATAATACAAAGCTTACAGGAAATAAATAGGCGTGTACGTACCACTTCTGAACTGTAATAAAACTCCCTTTATTTTACACTTTTATTAGCATACTTATTGACAATTACTCTTATTCGCTGGTGCGGTACAAAAGCATCCACCATCTTTTACACTTTTTCTAATTCTGACATTGTATTTTAAAATAGTACCAACATTCTGAACTCTGTTTTGCGACCACAAATTATAAAAATAAACAATAACATGTTTACCAACTTTTAAGACCTAACATATGATGTTATCAAACATGACAGAATAAATGAAAAATTACTATATTTTAAATGGATAGACTTTAATATTATCTAATGATAAAATAATAAAAAGGAACCTTTTAAGTTTAAAAAAAACAAAAACCAAACTATCTGTGCAACATAGTGATTACTCTCTATGTAAGTATTTTTGTTTGGAAGATATTTTCACTATTTAATATAATAGATGAGTTATATTGGCACCGATTTGAATTTGATATAACTAATACCGACAAAAGAAGCGGTCTGCTACTTTCCCACTGCTGGACAAGCGAATTCTCTTGGGGAGAAGGGTTGGAATTTAGAAAATCACGCTTCAATGCCGATTGGTAGGTTTAAAGATTGATAGGATCAAAGAAATTCTCTTTATATATGAAGCTTGCAATGTTTCCACGTGTTATAAATATCAATTGGGCGCCTTACTTATACCTTTCGGCTACAACAGGTTAATAAAGCAGATTAATAGTTATTATGCATTAAAAGTTAAATGTACAAAGTTAAAATTACAAACTGAACAATCAATAAGTTGCTTACATTATACATTCTAAGTATACATTTTTCTTTTATCCCCGATTATAGCAGAACAATTTCTAATAAGCAAAACGGATAAGATTAATGAAATAGTATGACGTCGTATATTAATCTTAGCCTTCATCTGTTCGCTATTTGTTTCGGTTCAAGTATATAAAAGGGTTTTTTTTCTAGAGAACAATATAAACATTTTGTAGGAGATATTAAATTTTAACATTGTTTATTATGTATTGAAAACTTTATTCTTTCTAGTTTCTATTTACTATACTGTAACTCAATAAAAAACTTTCATTATATAGCTACATTTATTAACAGCTTTACGAAAATAATATATGTACATACTTGGTTTTTATTTTATTTTACTAGCGCCAGCGGATTTGCCCTCCTGTCAAATATCAAAATCATCCTATTTTTCGTCCGGCTGCCTGCCTGACGTCAAAGTTGACCTTAGTCGTATTCTACGATAGCTCGGTAAGAAAGAGGGTGGTCTATTCTACATCGATACCACACGGTGGGTCAACTTACCTTAGTCGCCTCTTACGACACCTCGGTAAGAAATGAGGGTGGTCTATTCTACTCAGCTGGATATCACACAATAAATTCATGTTATATTAAAATTAATCACAGTTTAATAATATATAAATGAATGTTAACAAAATGTCGCTAAACGTAACATCCTGGACAAAGTTGAAAAAAGTAAAGTATATACTTACACAGCTTGAGCTAGTAATAATTTGTTCTTAAATCTTAAATTCCTTATAATATTTTTTTAAGGTTAAACTCTTAATATAACGGAGCTACGTAAGCGTTCTATTTAAATAAAATAAAAGGTACAAAGCTGATTGATCCACTATACAGGATATTCCTGCACAACGAGCTTTATGTGTCAAAAAACATGATATCCAATAAAAACAAAAGTTCTGTGCTTTATGCAACGCTCACTTACGTCACGGTTTTAAAGCTGTTTGCGTTCACAAATGTCTTGTTATTTGCGAAATGGCAAAAATTTCATATCTATTCTCTTATAAATGATTTTTACTTTTAAATAACTGATTATTTAAAAGTGATCGAGTTATTCCCATAGTTTTTTAACGTATGTTAAATCCTCTTAAGGTTCCAGAATTTGAAAAGCCCTCCCACTACTTGGAAATAAGCATTGAAATTCAAATTGAAAGGATTTTCAGGTTTATTCACGATATTTTCGTTTTTAAGTGCGTGCCCAATTGTCGGGGTTAATCGCTTCATATTAGTATTTATTTACAAGAGCAACTAGACTTGCTTGACATCTGTTTCTTCTTAGATGTTATGAAGATATTTAGGCGCTGGTAATGATACAATGAAGTCTTCTTTTCTCAGTTTTAATAGTCAGGTTTGGTTAAGGTAGCAAGTCCGTGTAGTAGTTGTAGTAAGGCGGTAAGTAAGTCCGTTACAAAAGGTAGTTGTCAAATTTGAATTAATTGATTGATGACAGATATAAAAGGTTTGTTGTGGCTGCGTTCACAACACATCTGTATGACTTGGTAGCTTAAATTTTGTCGAAGGACGCGTTGAATGACATATAGTAGTATGACCAGATAGTAGTATTGTTTCTATATATATCTCCCTGTCCTTATCCCACTCTAAGTGGGGTCGGCACAACATGTTTTTCTCTTCCATTCTGTCCCATCTTTCGTCAACTCTGGCGCCACTCCTTCTATATCCATATCATACTTCACACAATCCAACCATCTCTTTTTAGGCCTAGGCACATATCCATCCACATTCAAATTTAACACACGTTTGGTCACATGATTTTCATCCCTCCTCATTACATGTCCAAACCATCTCAATCTTGCACTTCTCGTCTTTTCTGTAATGGGCGCAACTTTCAGACTTCCCCTTATATACTCGTTTCGTATTTTATCCAGTTTTGTCACACCACACATCCACCTTAACATTCTCATCTCATTTGCATGTATTCTTCTTTCATCCCTCTTTTTCATTGCCCAACATTCTGATCCATACAATACGACAGGTCTTATGACCGCTTTATAGTATTGTTTCTATTTCTATAGTAGTATTGTTTCTATTTCTTCTTTTTCAGCAGTCAGGCGTCCATCGATGGAAATACTGGTGATTCTCTTCATGGGCCTTGGGATAGAAAGCATGTGAGTCAAGATATAATAAAAAGGAATACGTAAAACCCGTTAACTCTTATTATTATTTTAGTTACAATATCAACTCAAAATTGTTTTAATATCGGCACAGTAACGGCTTGGCATCGATATTATTTCAATTTCATATTGGTTCAAATTGTTTTTCAATATCCGCGCAGTATTGTTTTAATATTTTTAATATCTATTTAAAAATGAAACTTGTAATGCTGAAACGAAATCAAGCGTTTTATCTTATAACTATTTCGTTTAGTTTATCATTGCTTTTTACATTGCTAGAAAAGAAATCTTCGAAAAAGATTCTTCGCGGATTGTAGCAAAATAATTTTATTATTACTTTTGTATTATGGATCTCCGCAAAGTAACGCCTAATTCTATAAATTATTTAGAAAAGAAATCCTTGCCCTTGCTTTTAAACGTCTTGAATAAATCGAAAAATGTACAAATAAATTTCAATTTATTTTCTAACCTTATTGTCTGAATGATATGAAATGATAGTCGAAAAAATAATACCAAAATAGGGAAAGTTCGCCTTCTTTTCCTTACGATTTCACGCCTTAGCGCAATATTGATGAAATTTCAATTAAAGGTTCACTAAAAGCTTATATACCGGGCCAACATATAAGATAAACAATTCCCATTATCCATACTCGTATGGCGTATAAAGACTAAATAAATTTATTACGCATACTATGACCCCTCTACTATCTTTCTAGTTCAAGCTTGTTGTTGTTGTTCGCAGGCAAAATCAAATAAATGGTGGGGTTGAACCGATTAATATATAACTAAGCTTATTTGGGTATTGCTTCGATTCGGGTTCGCGCTCTTGCCGGACTCGGTCGCATATACGGCTAATGCCTATAAGCGAAAAACCGATTTTTTTGTTACTGTTTTGTTTCACGTAATAGTGAGATACGACCGTCTTCATTTTGACGTGCTACTTAGTAGCGAGTCGTTGGTGTTTCGTGTGTGTCGTGTGGTGTTGTGTTGTGTCGGATCGGCTGTAGCTGAGCGTCGTTGACGAGCAGCAGCGGCCGCCGAGCATCGGAGCGCCGCCGTCGCACGCCGTCGTACGCAGGTGACGTCTAGCACTTTTTAGTGCTACGTTGCCCGCAGTTCGTTGTTTGCTCAGTAAGGGTGAGTAGTTGTCTGACACTTGTTTGTTTACGTTAGATAGGTACTCAACTTCGTTCTCACCGGAACGAAGACCTTGCTATAGTGTTAGTTAGGATAAAGTAGGCACACCCCAGTTCATTTTTATTATTTTGGTTTGGGTCCACTATGGACCCAAACAGAAAAATGGACCCGACCCTCAGCGCCATTCTGGCGTATCTGAGGGCCACCCACCCGTCGGCTTTCACCGACTTAGAAGCGTTCCTGGCACCCAGGGACAGCCCTGCCTCGCCGTCGCCCTCTCCGTCTCCATCTCCGGAGAAGCGCCCCCCCGCCCCCGCTCCCGTGTCCGCTCCCGTGTCCGACATGGAAGCGGAGTCTGAGTCCGATTCACTATCGTCCGCCTCGGAAGCCGAGGCGGAAAACGGTGACGGTTTCGAGACCGTCACCAGAAGGAGGAATAAGAGGAAGCTTAAGGCTTCCGCCTCCGAGGTCCCGCCCAAAAGGGCTATTAGTGATGTGTGCGCCCCCGGGCGCGCCCACCCCCCCGCTTCTGTCGCCAAGCCCAAACGGGTGAAAGCGACCCCTCCCGCCCCTCCCGCCTCCGCCGCCGAGTCGCAAGACTCGCCCATGGCGGAACGTAGGAAAAGAGTTCCTCCCTTATACATAAGGGATAAGAATGAGTGGCAGCGTCTGCTGCAAGTCCTCAACGCGAAGGGTATCGCGTTCAAGAATGCCCGCTCCACCGCCGTTGGCATCAAGGTGGAGGTGACCTCTTCTGCGGACCACCGCACGCTAACATCTTTCCTTAGGGAAGATGGTATAGAATACCACTCCTACGCCCTACAGGACGAGCGCGAATTGCGCGTCGTCATTAAAGGACTGCCGGTGGAGATCGACACCGACTTCATTAAGCAGGACCTGGTCAGACAGGCCCTCCCCGTTCGCCAGGTACATAGGATGTACCACGGGCGCACCAAGGCTCCTTATGAGCACTGTCTCATTATTTTAGACCTCTCTCCGGAGGGGAAAAAGATCTTTAACATTTCCTCGGTCTGCAGCCTCTCTGGTCTGCGGATCGAAGCCCCCAAACAAAGGGGATCAATCGGGCAGTGTCACCGCTGCCAATTGTTCAGGCACTCTGCCCGCAACTGCTTCGCGCGCCCCAGGTGCGTAAAGTGCCTGGGCGACCACGGCACCGTGGATTGTCCCCGCCCGCCTCAAACGGAGGAGCCGCCGAGCTGCGTCCTGTGCGGCCAGCAGGGTCACCCAGCGAGCTATCGCGGGTGCCCCAAAGTGCCCCTCAGGGCAAAGCGGGGTGGTCTCGCGGCCGCCCGTAAGAAGGCGGCCGCCCGCGCCGCCCAAAAGGCGACCCCCCGGCCCCCCCCCCAAAGAGCGTTTCATACCCACCCCCCTGCCTACGGTTAATGTGTGGCAGCAGAGGCAGGCGGCTAAACTGGGTGCCCCCCTCTCGCCCCCCTCGCCCCCACTGGCCCAAGTGACGACCCCCGTCGTCGCGAAGGCCGTTAGCGCCCCCCCCCGCCCCTCAGGCAGCCCCCCCCCCAAGTCCCAAACGGTTCCCCCTCAGCGCGTGAGCAGCTTCATGGATGACATGAGGCTGATTAGCGAGGTGATTGCCGGCATTGACACCTCAGAGTTGTCAGTGCTGGCGTCCAAGCTGAGGGCGAACCCCCAGAAAAGGCTGATGGCCCTGGTGGAGCATTCGGAGCTCGTGCAGGCCATCGCGAAATTATCCAAATAAAATAATGGGTAGTACGCCTCAAAGGAGGAAACCCCACGGGCTCAGGGTCGTCACGTTCAACGCAGACGGCCTCATCATACAAATCCACGAAGTCCGCGAATTCGTGGTTACTCATAGTGTCGACATACTGTTGGTGCAGGAGTCCTTCCTGAAACCTAGTAAGCGCAATCCCAAGATCGCAAACTATAACATTATTAGACACGACCGTACCAATAATAGATTGGGCGGTACCGTAATTTACTATAAAAGATCGCTCCATGTGTCCCCTGTAGACCCCCCTGAGTTAGAAAACATGGAGGTCTCAGTCTGTCAGGTGGGTATGACGGGTCATCAATCCGTCATACTAGCATCAGTTTACTTAAGCCCTTCCAAGACAGTGCTAAGAGACAACCTCCTTGCTCTCCTAGCACTTGGTAATTCTGTCATCTTGGCCGGAGACTTCAACTCGAAGCACGGCCATTGGAATTCGATTAACTATAACCCCAACGGGCGCACGCTCCACAATCTCAGTGGACTCGCCCACCTCAACTTTGACGTCATAGCCCCCGATGAGCCGACGCACTACCCTTCCAACAGTGCGCACTCACCGGACGTTTTAGATATTGTCGTGCTCAAGAACGTAGCCCTCCAGCTACGTTCCATTGAGGTCATCCACGACTTAAACTCTGACCATAGACCGGTACTGTTTCAGCTGGGTAGGCCCGCCTCCGCGGCACCCAGCACTAGAACCATCACCAACTGGAGGAAGTTCTCAGAGCAACTTCAGTCTATCAACTCTGTCCACTTGGACCAAATTCCTGACAGGATAGATTCCGAGGAGGTCGCTAAGGCGGCGTCCTCGCATCTCACCGCTCACTTGAGCGAAACCATCAAAGCGTGCTCCAGGGAGGTACATGACAATCTAGGTCGCCAAAGACTCCCTGACGACATCAGAGCTCTGCTCACCAGAAAGCGCGCAGCCGCTAGGGCTTGTGCCGCGTACCCCACCCCCGAAAATCGGAGTAGACTCCGCAGACTACAGAGAGAGGCAAAAGAGAAAATTGCCATCTTTAACAGCGATTCTTGGGACGCTAAACTCTCAGAGATCTAGCCTTCTGGCGGATGTCCAAATCCCTGAGAGGCGAACAGTATGCGTCCACACCGCCATTGTTGCGAGATAACCTTCCGCCCGCGTTTGAAGATCTTGATAAGGCCGAATGCTTGGCGGACAGCTTTGAAGCCCAATGCACACCTAACTCCAATTCCGCGTATGCTGAGTTCCACGCCGGGGTGGAATCCACCATCGCCAACATATCAGGGTTAGATCCCGAAAGGGAACCACTCCCCCCCACTTCCGGAGACGAGATAAGAGCTATCCTTGAAAAGCTCAAACCCAGAAAATCCCCTGGCCCCGATAGCATATCGAACAAGGCACTTAAGCGTCTTCCCGACCGCCTCGTTCACCTCCTGGTGTTGATCTTCAATGCCCTCTTGTCGTGTTGCTCTTTTCCAGACGAATGGAAAGAAGCAACAATTATAGGTATCCACAAACCGGGCAAACCCCGGAACCGCCCCGAAAGCTATCGCCCCATCAGCCTCCTCAACGGCTTGGGGAAGGTCTACGAAAGAGTGATCCTCTCGAGACTTAAAACTTTCATAGACGCCAGGAACCTGCTACCGGACGAACAGTTCGGGTTCAGGTCCGAACACACGGCCGTCCATCAGGCTCATCGCCTGGTGGAACACGTCCTCCAACGACTCTCCAGAAACGGAGAGCAGACAGGTGCCGTCTTCTTTGATGTGTCAAAGGCCTTTGACAAGGTCTGGCACGCAGGCTTGCTTTACAAGCTCATACTCCTCGACCTCCCGGATAGTTTCGTAATCTTCATACGAAATTACCTCGCGAATCGTACTTTCAGATACCGCTTGGACGGTACGCTCTCATCCAGACGTCCGATACGTGCTGGAGTCCCCCAAGGTTCGGTGTTAGCACCGTACCTCTACTCGCTCTACACGAGTGACATCCCCCGCAGCAGGGGGGGGGTTGTCGTTAGCTCTATACGCTGGCGACACCGCCATTTTCGCGTCCTCTCGTAAAAGAGAGGACATCATTCGGAATAGGGCATCGTCTACAATACGAGGTAGACAAGTTAGAATTGTGGTTCGCCAAATGGAGAAACGCAATCAACCCCGATAAGAGTGCGGCCATGTATTTCACTAGGCCAGGCGCTACAGTCTACTTCCCTCCGGAGTGTATATCCATACACGACCGGGATATACCATGGCAGCAGGAGGTCAAATACCTGGGGGTTACTCTCCAACCCTCTCTCTCTTTCTTCAGACACATACGCACTGTCCGGAATAGGGCAGCGTATGCACTGGGTCGTCTCTATCCGATGATATGCAAGAAGAGTAAAATGTCACTTCGTAACAAAATGACACTTTACAAAACTTGCATAAGACCTATAATGTCATATGCGAGCGTCGCGTTCGCACATGTCCATCCGACCAGACTTAATGTTTTGCAGCGATTGCAAAACAAGTTCATGAGACAAGCCACCGGCTGTCCCTGGTTCGTGCGCAACGTCGACCTACACAGAGATTTAGGTCTTCCCTCAATAGCACAGCTATTCAAATGTCTCTCTAAGAGATACTTTGAAAAGGCCGAGGTGCATCCAAACCCGCTCATCGCGGGGATGGCTAAGTACACCTGCTTCGACAGGAAGTTTAAGTCCAAGACCCACAGACGCCCTAGGAGCGTACTCTATGACCTCGTCTTGCGAAGACGAGGTCCCCGCTTCCTCACGTCTAGCGGCCGGGGTGTCCAGCCCCACCCGTTATGACATTAGGACTTTTCCACAAGTCCGATACAGTCCTCCACAACGCGTCGTTTTAAGCCGAGGTCCGGCCTCACAGGAGGCACCCTTAAGGCGACGCTCCCAGTATGTTGCGGGCCTCTCTCGAGACCCGCTTGTTGAGTTTGTGATAGTCAACGTATGTAGTGCTTGTATATTGTGGGGGCGGTGGAGGTTTGTGCATGTGTTTTGTCACGGATTGTCCACTCTACATTTAGCATTATATATATATATATATATATATATATATATATATATATATATATATATATATATATATATATATATATATATATATATATATATATATATTCTATTTTACTTCATCGCCGATTATAGCAAAATAATTTAATTATTACTTTTGTACTATGGATCTGCGCAAAGTAACGCCTAATTCTATAAAATGTTTACTTAGTAGTTTCTCGAACCACTTCAGTAAAGCTTCAGTAAAATTTTTAAGCTCGTATGAAAGATATGTAGACAATATCTCACCCTAAATAAATATAAATAAATATTTGGGACACTTACACGGTCGTCCGTCCCCTAAGTAGGTAAATCAATACTTGTGTTATGGTACAGAAACAACTGGTGAATATATACTTATATATTTTTTAAGTACATACTTAAATACAAATATACACCCAGGCTTAAAGACCAACAAATTCATTTTATAGAAAATGTTGGCCCTCGGCGGGAATCTAACCCACGACCTTCGGAGCTTAAGGCAGGATCGATACCCACTGCGCCAACGGACCAGTCGATATTCCAAAGATAGCAGGGGAAGGGGGATAGAAAGGGTAATTGTTTCACTCCAAATTTAACGCATGCGGGCCTCGGGCAGTAATGAATAAAACAAAACTACTGGATAGATTTTAATCATTTTTTTTCACTTAGTGACATATTTTATACCCGTGCGAGTGCGAAGCCGGAGCGGGCAACTAGTAATTAATTAAAATAAACACTAATTAAGGTGAACTAGTACAAATTAAAATTGCTGATTAGGTGGGGCTGTCATCTAACAACATATCTTTAAGAACAAAAAAATAGAGTAATTAATATTAATCAATCGATTTTTAAGCATCGTTTTATGTTTAGAAAATTGATTATTTTTTAATCCCTGTATCATTAATTCATATAAGTGATATAAAAACAGAATAGAGCACAATACACTTTGTAAATAAAAACTAAACTAAGTACTATGAACTAACTAAGAACTATGAAAATAAAAAATTACTTTTTGTATTACCGACTCAATTTTGAGCCCCATTTAGTTTCAGTTCAGTCATCATATTTGTACGGATTCTCTCATATCTCATTTGTTCATTCAAGCTTTTTTCTTTGAAATGTTGAGGTTTAGTTTTAAATAATTCGCTCTTATTAAAAGCTTCGTCGTTACTATAAGCAAGTAATTTTCTTCGATTTTCTTTGCAATTTTATTTTTGTTTGTTTTTAGAAATATTTAGAGGCATAATCAAAGAATTTTACTATCCTCAGGAATTAAAGTTCAATGCGGTAGAAGTTGTAAGAAACTTATTAAAAATAATAACTAACCTGAAGAACAATATATTTCATCAAAATAATATATAACACATAACACTATGAAACACATATATTTCATAAATATAGTTTACTTTATGAAATGTGCCAGATGACATAAAATGTGGATAAACCTATTAAGAAAGTTTCATAATTTGTTATCTGACAGATTAAGTGGAGTTAGTCATTTACAGATACTTAAAGCTCTCTTTTATCGCTCAACTCTTCAATTTAACACTAAGCTTTACTCAAAATTGTTTCACCAGATTTTAATGAAACTCCTGCTAAAATATATCGAAACTTTTTATCGATAAACCGATTACGGAGCACAAAGCTTGTTTGTAACTGTTCCAACAAAGTATATATACTAAGAAGCTTACGAGTTAATCCTGTCTGATTACTTTAAGGAAATTTTAAAATTTTATAGAAAGAGAATGTTTTTTGTGATTGTAATGATACTCGTATGTTACTTTTATGTTCAAAGAGCATATTCTTGTTCTTTGGACCTATCGACGTCCACTGCCATACATAGGTATTTTCAAGAGATTTTCACGTCTCGTGATCCTGTGCTTAGACAGCGATTCCAAGCGGTTGAAGCTAGCAATGTTTTCTACCCTCTTGAGACGCTTTACAAAGCAATTGGAACTTGGAACAAATGGTTATATAAATTGAAAAGCCTGCTAAGAAGAAGTATTTATTTCCTTTATAGAATTTCTATTTACAGATATCGGTGGATTCCCTTCAATGATATGGTTTACATTCTAAAAGGTAGTAATATGTAATTATTTACTAGTAAACCCATACAACTATAGGTAGAGCGGTAGTGTCTCGACTTAATATAAAAATTTACCATTGTTACGAGAATTCTTGTTACAATAGTTTTTTTTTTTAATTTAACCGTAATATTGAGTACTTTTAAAAGTTTACTAATCTGTTGTCCAGTAACTTAACTTCGAATTATATACATTTTACTATACTCTCTCTACGCATGAATGTTTTCTATATAAATAAATATTATCAAAATATAGAATATCTTTATTTAAAAGTACTAATTTGAGTTTAATCAATAAATTGTACTATTCTTTCATCTGTATTAGAGAAGAAGAAAATATTATGTAAATGACTAGTCACATTAAGAGAAAACTCTAATTTGTAAACTTAATATTACCTTAACGTATTTCAAATATTTGCGATTTAAAGACATTGACACAGTAATGTACCACTGAATACTTTAACGAATTTTCGAATAAGAACTTTCTCGTATAATTAAAATGATACGATCTCATTGATAATCTCTTTAAACTTATTTTCAGCTATCGAATCGCCTAATATAACTATAATACTTTATCTTTGTACAAAATGTATCTTTGTGTAGGTGGTCCATTCACACTACATCTAACAATATACCAATTTATAATTGTTTATGGTATTAGAATAAATCCTCTTATATATTTATTTTAAATATAATATTCATATTATATTTACACTGAAATAACTGTTAATTTATTTTATCTCGACTTTCATAATGTAAAACGAAAATACGGTTCGTATCGCGCTATTGATACGTTTAATTTAATCTTAATTGTTTTCAAGAAATATCTATACATTTATTTATGCAATATTTATTTATACACATGTACAATACAAATGAATCACTTAAAATTTATTAGAGCTTGACTATCATAATCCAAAATAAACGTTACAGCCAGATTTCAGACATCGATACCATGCAACTATACAAATTATTGTGACAGTAACCGTTATATCGCTGCAATAAATAGCTATGATAGTTTTATAATAATCTGGTTTATTTATTATTCCTAGAATCACAAAAAATCGAGACAGTATATAATACAAATCTTAGATAAGGTTATAACCATGCTTTATGGTCTCTTGTGGGTAAAAACTAAGCACTAAGACACTAAGCGGAATGGTTTAAGCTGTTAATTAAAATATTAATAAAATCCATTTTAAGAGAAATAAACATGCAACATTAAAATATATTCAAAGCAAAAATTCGAAAAATTACAAAACAGTATGTTCTACCGCGTACATTGGCTCAAACTGTAGATATCATAGATTTCTTGGATGGATAGATTGCGGAAGGTTTTGTGTATATTTTTTTAAGTTTTTATGTTACTTGCTTGAAATATGTCGATAAACAATGAAAATGTCAAAAAACTTAACTTAAAGCTAAATTTTAAACACTTATAATTAATTCTGTTTTAATTTTTATACCAACCAATTTTTTTACCTATTGATATATATTTGTATATAAAAACTACTAATTTGGTATATCTATATACAATTTAATTTAACTACCTATTAGATTTATTACAATATTATTAATACAAGTGATGAGGATTAAATATCATACAAATGTGAAATATAAATAAATACATATTACGACACCGAGTATCGCATTATAGGTGTTCATTAACGTTTTCTCCTATATCTCGCACATGAGTGGCGTATATCATTTATATTCACATAATAAGATAAGCTCATGAGATCACTAATTTTACCAATGTCCTTACAATTCAACTAGTTTACAAGCGCGCTTTGGGGCTTAGTTAAAAAACTTTAATTGTACAAGTCACTCCTTGAAATTGTGGAAATAGTGTAGACACCGCTATCAGATTTCTCATCGGTGCTCTCCTTTAATCAAGAGACGTCCGTATCCTTAACATTGTATAAAAATCTACGCCGGTGTAACCCTCACGACTCCCCGTTGGGCGCCATAGTGACCGTGCTGCAATTGGCACGCGTCGATCGTGTCGAGCTTCTCCGCAGACCCGTTCCGCCAACACGATTTAACAGTATTAAATTTTCCGCCTTTCTTTTTGCTGTAATATTACAAAATAATAGCTCACGCATGCCCTTTCTGAAATTCTTCGACAAAAACGCGTACAACAAAGGATTAATGCCGGAATTAAAATAAGTTATCAAGAACGTGAGTGGCGTTAGTAGGGCACTGAAATCGCTGTTTCCTTCATATCCAGTAGACCAATATTGCCACATTTTACGTGCGTGAAAGGGTAAATTGCAAATGGCGAACGTCAATACGACCACGATGAGCATACGCACGACGCCGCGTCGCGCGCGGAGCACGTTCCGGGAGAGATGGCTTAAATGGTGACACCTTCGTGTTTCATTATTATGGCACGACTTCGAATTTCTTGGCGGTGTTGGCACCTTACCCTGTGTAAAAAAAGATACTATTAGAATCAAAACTTCAATGAGCGATAGTTTAGAGTTGTGTAGACTAAATGAGCTTCATTGATGTTTTCTTTCTATATATCCCTGAAATATCCATTTATCGTCAGTATCGACAGGTCTTCGATTAGGGGTTGCAAAATTTTAAAATAAATAGGATTTTATAAACATTAGCAAGCGTTTATACGGGATCTCGAGATACCGAATACTTGTCCTCGAACTTTGTCTGTCTGAATTTTCATTAGTTGATGACACTTTAATCATAACGAAAATGTTATTGAGAATTTGAGTCAACACACATCTTTCAGTGGTCACATGTATATATATTTTTCATATTTTTAATTTGTATGTTTAAGTATAAAAAATATACTACTAACTACTATTTCGAGTAATAATTAAATTGATCGTTTTCTTTTTGAAAAACACGAAGCATCAATAGTTATAAATACAATAGAAATCGTGACAAATATTCTATGCACTATTCTTATTAAAATATTCGCTTTAATAGGTGTAACGTATTTAAATGAGTATACTACATTGTTTACACATCCTTCAGAAGATTGACTCACAACTGTAGTTAATATAATTTGCGTTGTAAACACATGCTAGCCACTCGTTAACAAAAACTAAATTCCTGACTAATCTCTACAGTTAGAATATTCGGCGCAACGAGTTAAACTTGTCAGCAAAATTCTCATAATAAACTATTATATAAACAAAATGTCTCTTTTCAATTAAAAGCAAAACCATTATGTGAAATCTGTTTTTTTATTCAAATTTAAATTTATGTTTATTTAAATTGGTTACAATTACTTTGAATCACCAAATTACAATGAAGCTACCACTGGTTCAAAAAAGCGCTTCTACTGACTAGAACCAGAAAGAACCTCGGCGGTCACGCTTTTTTAATTTTTTAAATAATACATAACTGTTTGACAAATTGGAAATTACAACATCATCTAGTGCGTAACTCTTTGCAATTTAAATCAAAGCTTTATCATCAAAAGTATAATAACCATTGTTAATAAGTGTCTTTTAAATTGCTTTTTTAACTTCTGTTAAGACAAGTCTAAATAAATTTTGGAAATTTATTATAAAAACGTTTATCACTAAACCCATAAACGAATCTATATCTTCGGTGTTGTGCAGGCTGTTCACTTGTTTTTTTGGATGTTTCGAAAGACTTCTGTACTAACAAGTAATCTGAATTGGCAATAATTTGTCTATATAATGTTTATTACCTTCGGCACAAAAGGGACCCTCTCACAGCTTGATGGTCGCGGCACTCAACACAATAAGACATCATAAGTGAAATATTAAACATGTAGGAAGAGCTTGGTTATTATAATAAACTCAAAATTGTTTTGCTAATATACTTTACTCAATTAAATTATTGTAGGAAAATATAGATCTTTATTTGTAAAAGTTCGAAGATTCGAAGACATTCAACTAAACAAATAAACAAAAAATAATAATATCAATAATGCGCATTTTGATCGAAGAAATAACTTAAGGAATGGTTCTTATATATCAACAATATATTAAGTTGATGTTACGCCCCTAAATAGGATTTCAAGAACTATTTTTTTTAAGTACCCTCGAAGAAATATTCAGCTGTAGCTATAATTATAGACTATTATATTTGTCTGTGCAGCGCTATGGTATTAACAAATAAGTTTACTGTAATAATTTGTAAATGAAATCGTTCTCGGCACAGCATTGTCTGCAGGATACTACCTAGCTACAATTGAAATATTCCGCTCGAAAATAATATAATTTAAGCCATTAGAGAACCGAACAAAGAACTAGGTTTTAAAGCGAGTGATCGTACGTCGCTTCATAGATGAGGTATTCCGTATTATATAAATTGTATTTGATTTGTTAAATTGTGTATTGTATTTGAGTAGGATAATAATATTTACTGCATTGATTTATTGATAACAAAATCCCTTAGCTGGGAGTGATCCGATTCGTGCACTCATGTGGTATATTGGATGACACTTAAAACTGATGCTATGGTATTGACTAGTATGGGATGTATACACTAATATTACTATATACTCGTATTGTCGCTTGTCTGTCTATACGCGTTGAACTTAAAAGCTTACAAACTTATTTAAATGCATTTTCACCAATATTATTCATAGAAATCCTTGGAAATTATCTTGAAGTTTCATTTCTAAAGCTTCAAATTAAATTACATTAAAGTAAATTTTTACTATGATTGCTACTATTCTGTCATCAATTATCATCATCATCATTTTTAAACTTAGTTTTTTAGTATTCGTTTATACATACATAACAGATTTTTTACTAAAATAAACACATCTATCTGTTTTGTGTAACAAGTCTTTGAAATCGACAAAAACACAAAATATTTTTATATTTATTACAAGTGCTTAAAGTTTGTCGGTTTTATAGATTACACAGACACGTGATTTATAATATTGCGATATCTCGTTTTAACTGTTGCATGTTACGGACATACATTTGAGGTCACATTTTTTATATGCTGTATATGTTAGAATTTATCGGGAAGAGATTATAGGTAAGAGACGCATTATTTTAACCAGCTTTCCTACCAGGTGATGTCAATGTTAAAATATGATAATAAAGATTGGTGTAATATATTTGGTGTATATTTTATACATTCTAGTAGTCTTAAATTTAACGGCCTGGAAAATAGAATCCCATTGTTGGGCATAAGCGTCGTCTCTCCGTTTTTGAAGAGAAAGGTTGTAATTACCAACTAACATGGTCCAGTGCAGATTGGTAGGTTACATATAACCTCAGCATTATCTAAAATTTCTTTCACGATGTTTTCTTCAGATAAATTGAAAGCATAAATTGGACAAATTTTACCAGACATACTTTATTTGTGCCTGAACTGTTTTGAACACGTGACTCCCCTCGAAGTAAGCACTCGGTATCACTGATGGACTTTCACGGCTATCTTATTTATTTATTTCTTTCTTTTTATACATATATTTAGAAAAGAGAAAGAAAAAATAAAAAAGCACATGTATAAAGGCGGACTTATCCCTAAAAAGGATCTCTTCCAGTCTTAAATTAAGTCAATGGAAAAGTGTGAATGAAATAAACGATTTCGATTTGTTCTACCAATTGATTTATTTTCCGTCACTGATTTAATCACATTCATGGCAGACTTCAGTTTGTGCCTGCTGTTTGGACATACCCAAATTTAATCTAAAATGAAATGGAATCCCCAGTCCCCTTTAAAACATGATGCCATAAAATAGTTGCCCGCCTTTTAGTAGTGAGATTAACATTACAAAGAGATTCATTTTCCAGGGCTTACTAAGTTTGAGAGCGGCGAACGGCGGCTTAGATTATTATGAATTTGAAAAGCGTGAATCCTATAAAGGATCAACATAAATATATAGCTACTACCGAATTTCTCAATGAGTTTTCCAACAAACGTAACCATGCAAACCCAAAGCAAAACTATTAAAATTGTTTTAGATTTAAAAATGTATTAAATCATCAATAGTCAAATAATTTGTATAGATATGAGTATTACTATAATTTTACACCACATCATCAAATTTATTGCTAAATAATATATTGTTATAATTAATATATTTTTTATAATTATATATTTTTAATCAATATTTTATAATTTTTTTTCATTGTTATAATAATTACAAGTACAAGTTAAGACGATATTAGTTCAATTGTAAATTAAAAATACTCTTTATTCAAATTAGCTTTGAATCGTCAAATCTTAATATTTAAATGAGTTAATCTTGTATATATATATATTTTCTGAATCTCGGAAACGGCTCCAACGATTTTCCTGAAATTCAGCATGTAGGAGGGTTCGGGCAGCCTCGAGAAATGTGAGTGCCAAGGATCGGTCCCAACTAAATAATTGTTTTTTTCTTTTTGTAAAGTTTTTTTTTTTTGTAAAAAATTACCGAGCAAAACTCGGTTACCCAGATATTTATAATTAAGTGACCAATCGTTTGGAAAGGTGCTCTTACCGAGAAAAATCAGCGAGAAACTCGGCGGTCACTCTTTTCAAAGATAATAATTTAAATAATACGCAAGATATATCATTTTTAACTATTTTGTTTTATGGCTGATTGCTACAGCAGTCTCACACACTCCTTAACTCAAACGCTTAAAAATTTGATAAATAGTATGGATTACAAAAATATTGTTAATAGTAAACCTTTGTTTCTGAGTTTCCAGATTGATCGTCAGGAGAGGCCTTCTCTACACGCGGATATTGCGTGGCGCAGCATTGGCCATGTCCGAGCTGTCCCAGGCCGCGTGAACTCTGCCATAATCCTACTGCAATTCTCGTGTATAGCACCTGTATTGTAAATAAATCAATATATTTGTTCCCTAAGAATGTCAATAATGTTTATACAGTCGATATAAGTCGCGTTCTAACAAGTCCTCGATAACTAGATGTATAGGCGATATATACAGGTTCTTTTCGTCATCATCTCTTATCCCACTCTAAGTAGGATCGGCACAACATGTTTAAAAATGTTGTTACATGTTTGAACTTGTTTTTAACGACCAAAACCTGCCTGAAGTCACCTTACCTTAGTAGCCTTTTACGAAACCTCAGTAAGAAATGAGTCCCTCCATGAACTTGTGTCTCACAAATGGGTGGAAACAAAAAGGAGACTACTTTTATACCTGAGTATAAAGTAAGGAGTATATTATACAAGGACGTAGAAGATACGTCGTTTATTTTTTCACACTCGACTATTAAGTCGAGCTTCGCTTATAGCATCTTTTGATCATATCTTATAGGTTTTTATTCCTGATTTTTCAACAATACGGCTGAAAACTACGAGTAAAATGGGTCGCACATTATAACAATATTAAATTCCCCGCGGGAGGGAGTAGTTTTGCGCGTCTGCCAGATGTCTTGAATTTTACTTTAAAGACTGGGAAAATCTGAAATAAAATAACTCGGAATTTGCATGATATTATAATCATTTTTAAAGACTACAAATACTAGTCTCATTATAAATGCGAAAATCTGTCTATCTGTCTGTATGTTACGCTATCACGCTATCCGCTTGAGCAATATTGAAGTTTCGTGCAATTGCCGCTTATATACCGAGATAAAATGAATATACATAAAAATCGATCATTATCACAGTACAAAAGATTTTAAATGGAATTATATATATATATATATATATATATATATATATATATATATATATATATATATATATATATATGTATGTATGTATGTATGTATATATATATGTATATATATATATATATATATATATATATATATATATATATATATATATATATATATTTATATATATACATCTTGCACGTCATGTTGCGTCCTACATGGCACTTTTTACCGATCTTGTTGCGTCCAACCGACTTGTTGCATCCAGTATACGGACGCAGGATAAACCAACCCTAAAAATTTGTCAGGAGCCGTGTTTTTATATGTATAATGCGTGGGCAAAAAATTGTATGGGACGTTATTTTATCGCGGGAATGAATTCCGATGTATTTATTAGTTCAGCGAGTTGCCGCGCATAATTTGGAGGTCGCTACGTGCTCGCGTATATTTGGGCACGTATATTATATTTCTGATGCTAGCATTCTATTGCCTCCGACGTATATTTAAAAAAGTTTTTTTCAATTTTTATTTAGGATTATCTTGCGTCCAAATTTCTTCCCAATTTAATCGATTTTATAAGTGACGCGGGGGCCCAAGGGGTGCGCGCACGAGTCCTGCGTTTTGTTAATAAACAAACATTGAGCCGTTAGGACGCGTTTTAATTTGCAAAGTGATTGTACTCATAATTGCGTATATTATTAATATTGTAAAACTGTAAATATGAAGAGAGCGGATAAGACATCGCTATTTGCTAAATCAGATCTTCTTATTTGTGCTTAAGGATCCCAATATTAAAAAAGTCATTCGGAAAAACATTTTATTAATGTGGTTTCAAGAAAAGTAAGAGAGTTAGCAAAATTATTAATCGAAATTTAAAAAATTAACAATTCTATAATAAATTTATTGAGTGCCTTAAAACCATTCAGTTAAGATCTTATGGCGGAGGCAACTAAAGTTGTAGATAACTGTGATGCCAAAAAGGATAGATTCGAAACCTTCTTTTGCTATGAATGTTTCAACTACTTTTAAACAATGCTGCAATATAGCCATTATGTTTGCATTGAAAAAACAAGGTCCTTACAATGAAATCAATACCGCAGAAACAGAAACAGATCTTAAGACATTAATGCATCTTATAGATGCAATTTTGCGACATGTCATCTCCAGTCAAGCTGCAACAGATTAAAACAAAAAGAAGTGGAATAATGTCACTATAGTCCCGTTAGCAAATGAAGCTGCAACCAAAATCAAATCAGGGTACTACTGTTGCAACGTATATTCAGTTATTAGATAACATTTATTGCAAAGTTTTATTATTATTATAAAGTTCTCGAGGGATACCCAAGATTATCTGGACCCAAAAACCCAAAATCAATTTAGTCTACGCGACTCAGAAAACATTTAGCAACCTTTTTACAAATATTTAGCATAACTGAGAATAATATGAAATATTTAGCTACGTTTATGGGCCATACCGGTGACGTGCTAAAAGGCATATAGATTGCCGGATTACGTGGCATCATCACTATCAGCCCATTTTCGTCAACTGCTGGACATAGGCCTCTCCAATTATTCGCCACTTAGTCTGGTCCTTGGCTTTCTGCTTCCATCCACTGCCCGCTGTCCTACGTATATCGTCACTCTATCGAGTCTCAGAGTGTCCTACACTACGTTTCCCGATTCGTGGTCTCCACTCCAGAACACGTCTACCCCAACGGTCATCGGTTCTGCGACAGGTATGGCCGGCCCATTGTCACTTCAGCTTGCTTATGCGCTTAGCTATGTCGGTGACCCTAGTTCTCCAACGGATTACTTAGTTGCGAATACGATCCCTCAGAGAAACCCCGAGCATAGCTCTTGCCATAGTCTGCTGAGCGTCTTTAAGCTTGTGGACCGCCTTAGCTGTTAGTGTCCACATTTCGGCGCTGTAAGTCAAGACAGGTAGGACACACTGGTTAAATACTTTAGTCTTTAGACTCTGCGGGATGGGTGACGAGAAGACTCAACGTAGATTGCGGAATGCTGCCCAGCCTAGCTGTATCCTTCTCATAATCTCACACTCGAAATTGTTGTTTTCTAGTTCGTGCGTCTGTCCTAGGTAAATGTACTTATCAACAATTTCGAGAGTGACCCATCTAAGGAAATCGGTCCCGGAGCAACGTGCTCGTTGCACATGATTTTGGTTTTACTCAAGTTCATCCGGAGAGCGATCCTATGAGAAGAAAAAGCCGGTCCATGCA
The DNA here is from genome assembly GCA_947086495.1 of Morpho achilles. Taxonomy (NCBI): domain Eukaryota; kingdom Metazoa; phylum Arthropoda; class Insecta; order Lepidoptera; family Nymphalidae; genus Morpho; species Morpho achilles. Next base: position 10,214,887 of record CAMTZB010000007.1, on the reverse strand, counting down.
ACATCCATTACAAATCCTCTATGGATTCAGTCGTTAAAACCATATCATCTTACGCAAATCTGAGATGAGCGCCATTAATGTTTATGCCATGACCAGTCCAATCCAGCGTCTTAAACATATCCTCTAGTGCGTTTGAAAACAATTTCGAGGAAATGACGTCCCCTTGTCTTACGCCTCGCTGAAGATGGATATGCCTTGTCTGCTGGTTTTGGACTCGGACTGCCTTTCTTGCGTTTTCATACAGACATGTCAGCATCTCAATATATCACTAATCGACTTGGCATCTCTCAAAGACTCCAGAACAGCCCAGGTTTCGACCGAGTGAAAAGCTTTTTCATAATCCACAAACGCTAGGCATAGTGGTTGATTGTACTCTTTAGTTTTTTGTACAATTTGCCGCACGGTGTGGATATGATCTATCGTGCTGTACCCGCATAGAAACCGGTAAGATCGGTAAAAAGTGCCATGTAGGACGCAACATGACGTGCAAGATGTATATATATATATATATATATATATATATATATATATATATATATATATATATATATATATATATGTATGTATATATATATAAAAAATAATTGTATGTAATAACTATAGAACAAACAAAAGACATATTATACTCATATATCTCGCTCATCATTCTCCTGCCCTTATCCCGCTATAAGCTGGGTCGACAAAACATGTTATAAACACGTGGTCTCATGATTTGCCTTCCTATTTTACGACCGGTCGCCTACCTGACGTCAACTTACCTTAGTCGTTACGACACTTCGATAAGAAAGAGCGTGGTCTTCTCTACTTAACCGGATACCACACGGTCGGTCAACTTACCTTAGTCGCTTTTTACGACACCTCAGTAAGAAATGAGGGTGAGCTATTCTACCGGATATAAATATCAAAATAACCTGCTACTTAATTAAAGTTACGCAAAATTAAAGTTTATTTAAAAATAAGACATCCAAACAATAATTTATAGAATTAGGCGTTACTTTGCGGAGATCTATAATACAAAAGTAATAATAAAATTATTTTGCTATAATCCGCGATGAAGTTAACTCCGCAAAGTCTAGCCATTTTAGCATTTGGTCGTGGAGCCTATCTCCTGATGATGCTTCAGTTGCAGGGCGAAACGATTGTTGAGTTTGTGATATTGAATGAATGTAGTGCGTATGTATGTAGTAATATTGTGGTGGCAGTGGTGGAGGTTTGTGCATGTGTTTTTACGAATCCTGCATGTATCAGGTATGATAACCAATTGTCCACTCTATATTTAGCATTATATATATTTTCTATTGTACTTCATCGCGGATTATAGAAAAATAATTTTATTATTACTTTTTACATCCAAACAATATTGCGTTTCGAGTTACTTTACGAATCACAGCAGACTTTAATTCTCTGAAATTTCGATAACTTGTCGGTAAATGTAGCGATGTTCAATCAAAGTGACAAGTATTGACGCTCCAGCGACGGTAAATTAATGTAGTAGAAAGTCGGGACGGCGGAATTTATTGAACATTCCTAAATCAATACGACCGTTATAAAAATGATTAATTATGACATTTTATTAATTAAATTAAGTTAACCGCCTTGTAGTATTTAGGTGAGTAAAATAGACCACCCTCATTTCTCACCAAGGAGTCGTAAAAGACGACTAAGATAAGTCGACCCACCGTGTAATATCCGGGTGCGTAGATTGGACCACCCTCATTTCTCACCCAGGTGTCGTAAAAGGCGGCTAAGATAAGTCGACCCATCGTGTGGTATCCGGCTGAATAGAATAGACCACCCACATTTCTTACCGAGTTGTCATAAAAGGTGACTAAGGGAAGCTGACCAACCGTGTGGTATCCGGTTAAGTAGAGAAGACCACCCTCTTTCTCATCGAGGTGTCGTAAAATACGACTAAGAAAAGTTGATATCAGGCAGGTGGCCGGTCGTAAATTACGTAACAAAATCATGTGACAACATGTTTATAACGTGTTGTGCTGACCCCACTTATAGTGCGATAAGGGCAAAAAGATATATATAGAAAGTTGTTGTAATTAAGTAAATATTTTATAATTAAATAGCGTTTAAATTTTTTTAAATACCGTACCCGTGGCCTCGCCCGGGTGGTATTCAGTTTTCCTGCGTAAATCCAGACCCCGCGGGAATTTATCCGTCATGTCCTGTTAAGCTAAATCTTCCTCAAAAATTGAACAGTCTTTTAGTAAAAACCGTATAAATAATTTAGTAGATTTTGAGAAAATCAATCATATACAAAGATACAGTTTTTAGGGACTTCATTTTATAATATGTATAGATAAATGTAAAGATCATTGTTCATTAAACCGTGTACCTCTATAAAGCAAACGAAATAATGTCTACAATTTAATAGACAATCGTTTAGCCATAATTTTACTCAACACAATTCTTTATTCATTGATAAATGACGCACAATTTGCGATATATAGTATTTTGCATTATCGGTTATTTCTTAAAAATGTAAGCTATCTCCCTCCAAATATAATGAAAATAATATTAACGATATATAAATAAAAAAATTGAGTTCGTTTTGATTAATAATGTTCATATTAATATTGGTTATTTCTGTGTATGATAGTGCAATAGTAATTTGCAAATCCACAATTGCGGAAATGCAGGCGATGGCATATTTGTGAACATCATTACTAATTACCGTTTGATGCTAGCTATAAAACGCGAGCTGGCTTAAGGCCAGAATTTCGCAGTCTAATGCACTTTCAATGTTCACCGGATTAGAAGTATAAGGATTAGTGTTTGAAGTAAAGCGAGCGTAAGATTTTAATACCCTGCAACTATGTATAAAATAATCTAACAGATGCTCGCAATCACTAGACTAAAGGCCTGTTTCACAAATTACTGATAAAGTGTCGGATAGTTAACCGACAACTAAATTAAGTAGCAGATAAATGTCTCTTAAAAGAGACTCTAAAAAGTGAAAAATTAAAAAAAAAATCACGGTTATTTAAAATAGGTACTTGCTATACAGCAGATAAACAAAATAACAACCACATGATTTACCTGTTAACTTATTAGGGACTTTAAGTGCTGAATAGGACTATCAGAAACCTGTTATGTTCCAAATAAGCTAACTGACAGTTTATCGGTAACTTGTGAAACAGGCCCTAAATGTGATAGAATTATCAACACCAGACACAACACTTTATTTAACAGTTCCAAACCTATCCAATAATCCTAGTAATATACTCTAATCTTATATCTATCTATATATATAAAAGAAAGTTGGTCTCAGTTACACTATTTTTAACTCAAGAACGGATGAACCTATTCTGCTGAAAATTGGTGTAGAGGTTGCTTAGAACCAGGAGAAGGACATAGGATACATTTTTATCCCGTTCGACCGCATTTATTTTATCCCGTCAAGTCACTATAAAACGTGGTATAACAAAAACGTCTATGACATTTAATAACAACGCTAAGCGACAGCTAAACGTAATTTTGTCTTTGGTTGAGTACGGTAAAAAATTTGACAATTATCAAAATAATAGCTAAACGTCACCACAGAGTATGAAACAAAGTAGCTTTCTCTGTCTTTCCTTAAAAATGTAGTATATGAATTTAGATATTCGTCACTGAGTGACATAGGCTATATATTTTATACCCGTGCGAAGCCGGAGCGGGCCACTAGTATAATATAATCTACTAATATTATAAAAGCGAAATTTTGAGTATTGATGTATGTTTGTTACCCTTTGACTAAACCAATATCGATAAAATTTTGCACAATTATTTCTTATACGCCGGAGTTCATATAGGTTATAGAAATCCTGTTAATTATAAAGGAATATGATGACATTGAAAAGCGCCATCTGTTACATATATATCAACCTATCACGCGACAACAGTCCACGCGAACGAAGTTGCGGGTAAAAGCTAGTACTATATAACTCAATAAGTTCTAGTTCATTTTAATTAATCACGATTTGATCACGTGTTACAAAGGACTCAATTTGTACGTTATCCGGTAACGAAACGATGAACATGAATTAATGAGTAGCTGATTACAATTTTATATATAGATTAGTTATATTATATGCGTTGATTGATAATTAAATTATTATGGTAATTATAACATCATATAAAACAAAGTCTCCAACCTCATTTGTTTTTTGTTTGTTCGCGGTAAACATAAAACTACTTATCAGATGTTCATACAGTTTTCTTAAATAAAGTGATACATAATGAAGGTTTAAGTGCATAATTATTTAGTTAATATTTCGTATGAATTGGTTGGCCATATGTCTGCAATGGCATCTTTTAAGGCTTTTAAGTACAGCTTACTATTTCCATTGTAACTTCTAACAAAAAAATAATGACATTCAATGCGGAAATTGGACTGCTGTTTAGTAAGATAGTTCCAGTGATGTTCCCGTCTATAGCTGGATTTTTTTTTATACTGTATGTTAGGTGTGTAAGCTTTACTATATTAGAACAATATTTCTAAAGCGAATTGGCCGTGAAAAAAACGTAAAAGTATATCAGATTGACACAGGAAGTTTTGCATTTCTAATATTAGTATAGATTTATCAAGCGCCTTTTGCTGAAGGAAAACATTATAAGCAAACATTCCTGTCTCTCCTGGGTAACATAACAATCCGCATTATAATTGTGAGGTAGGTTTAAGATCCAACTCTTCTCTCAAAAAAGAAGACAAGAGACATTTTTCCAATAGTTCCATACCAACTACAATTAGACACCAAAAGTTGATAAAACTCTTAGATATATTTTTTTACCTGGCAATACAATGCAATGAAATGTAGGTTTTGTTTACTTAGTAATATTAGTTGCAATAGCAAATGTCTGAGAAAAATATATACTAGAATAGAATGCATAGTAGCGTAGGATGTACCAAAATGCTGTTTGTTAAAATATTTAAAGTTTAAAGTGGCTTGAAGCATCAAGTGAAGCTTTTGGAGTTAACTAAAGTAGCTTTTTATGCAGAGTTATGTTTGAAAACTTTAAAGAAAACAAAACTTTAAAACGATTATTTTATTTGAAAAGAAATATTGTATTTTAAAATAGTTTTTTTTTCACAAACAATATTTTATTATTAAATTTAAGTTATGAATGACGAGGTTTTATCCTCAACTTAGTTTGCGAGTGTGTAACCTTTAATATATAATGTATTTGGATCCCCATAACGTATCACAGAAGGCTAAGCGATAATATATTATCATAGAATTGTATGAAAAAAAACATGTTGATGCATTTAATTTGATTTACCTTCATTAAAAGTAACCATTGAGACATAATTTTACACATCCATACCACAGTCCTTATCTATTTAAGAATTCATTTACTTTTTATGATGAACTATAATAATATGATTGCATTCAGTGCTGGGGGTCGTGACCTTTTCCACGGATCACTTTTTTCGCGGATAAATGATTTTCAGGTTTTGCAATCTCATGCGACTTGTAAGATATCGTGGACTTGTAGATAAGTACATTACCTAAATAACTTGTCCGCGACTTCGTAATACTTTGTGGACTTGAGTATCGTAATAAAAGTAGCCAATGTCACTCTCAAGAAATTAGACTAAATCTGTCTCAAAATAACATTAATCCATCGCTACATTCAGACATTAAAGAAGAAATAAACAAACACAGTTTCATTTAAAATATTACATAATACATTTATTCAATTGTGCTTGCTGTCTGCCAAAGTCTCTTTGAGCGGGAAATAAATAGTTTTTCCAACTCAGTTGTTTGGGCGGCTTTGACAATGTATAAAGGTAAGCTTACCGTCATTACACACAGCGGTGTCACGTAAAGGAGACCGAAGTTAACCATGTCAAATATTTCAGAGTTGTATTTCATTCTATGTTGTATGCAAATCGTCTCTGTTTGACCATCGCCTAGATCGTTAGTAATTGTCTCAACCCAGATGAACTTGGGAGCACTGTATGCGGCGCTTGTGACCCAAACGCCAAGTATCACCAACTATAAAAAAAAATTAAATGAGTATTTTATTTCCGCTAACAGTTGTGATAGCACAGCGGTAAAACCGAGAGGTTCAAATACCGCGCAGGGCCAAACCAACAGAAAAGTCTTCTGTTAAAACTTGTGTGTCTAATTGATAATTGCAATTTATCACACGCTTTTCGGTGAAGGAAAACATCGTGCGAAAACATGGATATCTCTAGAGAATTCTAATTGTGTAACCTACCAATCCGCATTGGAGCAACGTGGTAGGTCTTAGCTCCAAATCTTCTCTCAAAAAACGGAGAGAGGATGCCTATGCCCAGCAGTGGGCTTATAACAGGCCGTTATTTTACTTACTTACTTTTTACTTTCCTTCATTTCCGATAAACGACTGGATTTTACATGTTAAGTACTCTTGTATTGGAATATGTAATGGCCAAAGAGGACAAGTGACGTTTAAGTTGACGTACATGCTTAAAATATGTAATGATCTTAATTCGCCATTAAAGATACCATGCTGTCAAACGTAATTCGTGATATCTCCGTTTTTTATGTGTGACGGAGGTATAACTAACGAGTCTTTTGTTTACACTCGTATCAGGTATATCTATCTTCTTTTTTATATGTGTAGTGAGTATATAACATAACGCTATTTAGTAAAAAAACATATGAGATTCACTTATAAATTTTCCTCCTGAATTTTCATATGGAACGTTATATAATAATCGTTTTTTTTATAGAATATATTATAATGAAAAATGTGATTATGATTTATATAATTCGTAATACTACTTTACATTAATAAAATTTAATTTATCTTTAGAGCCGCATTCAATTGCCAACTTATAATATATAATCATGTTCTCTTCTCAAAAATTAATAAACTAACATTACTTTAGGATAGAGGCTGTTAATATTATTTGCTAGTCTATATGACTTTCAATAGAACAAACGTAAGAAACTAATTTAAAAAACATAAATGTTCATTAACATTATACATAAAATTGCTAATTTTACGTAGAGTCTACAAGACAGGTTTTTTTCATAGAAAAATATATTGTGCATTAATCACGAAATATGCATATAGTTTTATTAAATAATTATGTCATAAAAATGCTTGGCGATGTTAGTAAGATTTATGAACCTTCTCGTTTTCTTTTTTCTGTATTGCTCGGACGTTTAAATAAGCTTCAAGCTTTTATGACTATTTTATAAAACAAGAAAAACTTGGCGAGCGTTGAAGCTCGCAATTTAAGATCTTTCGGTCGGGTACCTCAGGATAATGTTACACGCTTTTTATAAAAAGTTATTTTTTATAATGTCTATGTCGAAACCAAAATCAAACTAAAATATGGCATAACTGTTACGACATACTCATATATTACAAAGGTATAATCTTAAACCATAAAAAGCCATGACTAAATCACGTAAGGACGGGTTGATATTTATAGGCCAACTTTGATATCAAAGATCGTAAAAGTAATTTATTATTTTTTTTACTGTGATTTGTTAAGTATGTCAGGAAGAAAGGAATTAAGTAATTACGAAAAACGAGCAGTTGCTAAAACATAACATTATGTTAAATTTTAGTCTATCAATTGTCCACAATTAACGTATAAATCGTTGGACGAATGTTTGATAATTAAAATTGAAGCTAACAAATTCCAGACTAAGACTATATCTCTATATTTATATTTTAAGTTTTTTTGTCTTTAAGTAAATTCTATTAATATTATAATAGTAAATTGATTGTTTAAGGTTTTAAGTATAATTAAGTGGTGCATGCGTCTTAAGCAAATAAAATGTTTAATGTTTAATTCTCATATAAGTGAAAAGTGTAAGTTCTTTTTAAAAAAATAAACTGTCTTTAACCCGAAGACCAGGTAATCTTAATTATTATATAAAAGGTTAATTATATCTTATTTCTTTACTCTCCCTTAAAATATATCTAGTTGTAATATTTATAAATCCGTTACGTCAATGTGAGTGAATCTTCATGCGATTGAAACTTACATAAAAGGCTGACATTTACGAATCCCTTTAAACGACAATACGAATAAAACGAAGTTTTTCCGTATTATCCCGATTTTTTGCCATATTTATGATAAAGGCGATTCGTATATATAAAAACATAGTGCACCTAAATTAATATATTTACAATGCAGCTCAACTCAGCACAATACAAAACAACCTTATTCACTACTACCTAACTTTATTAATATATATATACTCAAATAACATTTTGGATTAATAAAACCTATTATTCTCACAGAAAGAGGTCATAACTACTTTCATTTAAGTACAAAAGTTGTTCTTAAGTTGTGGATACGTAAACCTATAACTTCTTGTACTATTATTGATCAAAGAAATAACATATCCTGCAACAGATACATGGCACAGATAGTTAATGTTAAAGGCACAGATATTTATTTTGCACTTCTTCAAAATCAACGCCAACCTAATTTAATGGTCATTTTTCAGTTAAAATATTCAAAATTAATTTTCTTTTTAAATGTTTTTATTAATGAAACCTAAACTACAAAAGCAATTCATTAAAAACAGTAACTTAATTAATTATTTGCCTCTTTTTTATGATTGGTATATATTAAATAATGAGAATACAGTTTCAGGTTAAAACAAATTTTACTGCGAATTTCAATGGCTGAGCAACTTTGCGATTGGGTCGTTACATCAAACCCGTAACCTCCGTCGAGGACGATCCGATCGTAACTTTCAGTATCTACCTACTAATTTTATTTTTAATCTATAATTGAAATTCGAAGCAATTTAATTTTTTAAAATATCAGTTGTAATAATAAAGTATAGCATTAACAAAATAACATAATTATATTATTTATCCCTAAGGGTTACTGTGTTAGTTGTAATTCTTACTTAATATTATAAATGCGAAAGTTTGTCTGTTTGTCTGTTACGTTTACACGGCGAATCCGCTGAACCAATATTGATGCAATTTGACACAATTATTCCTTCTACGGAAAAATCAGGAGATTGAGAATACCGTCTATTGTCAATACATCAAGGTTTATTTATTCAATATGTGCCAAGTTTGAAAATTAAAGAAATAGGTTATATATTACGCTGTTTGCCTTACATCGAAAAGTTATTTAAGAAAGTTTTTATATATTTCGTTTTTTCCAATAGGATAAATTTAAGTTAACTATTTTAATATAAATTTCATGTTAGTAATACTACGGGTTATTTACTAAAATAATTAAACTATGCTCTCGAGAAAACGATAAATCTCTCTCATTCTTCCCGGATCGATTTAATTTTTGTGGTGGAGATATTTGCAGGGTTGGATAGTGACAGAAGCTACTTTTTATTCATGACTAACATTTCACGCGAAAATAGTTGCGAGTAAAAGCTAGTAATAATAATTGTAACGTTTAGTCTCCAATCTGGTACATTAATTAATACGTCGTTAATACCCCCTTTTTCAGCTTCAGATAGTAACAGGCCCAGTATCATTTTGTCTCGTAATTTTTTATACTGTGCTAATTAAACACCGAGAAATAATAAGGACACCTGCCATATCTTTCAAGTTCAGCGCATTTATATTACAGACAACGTCTTAACTTAATCGAGTGAATTAAAACGCATTAAACAGTTCATGTTTATCCGTTGAAATGTACTTACATTTCACCAGTTAAACATAATGTATTGTATCCATATTTTGCCAGTTTCAGTTAGCAGCAAGTTGTTATTTGTTTCTTAATATAGTTAACGAAAATTTACTAATCTTCAACACACGTGAAATATCACCAACATTGTTAGCACAACCTGTAATACAAATTGTTTGCTTTGATAAATAGTCTACTAGGGTATATTCAGGAAAAGCCTGGAATATTACATTCATTGTTGCTTTTCAGTTTATTAGTTAGTTCGTTGTTATTTTTGCTAAAGTTTTGATATACGAGTATATATATGCATTAACTCGCATATAAATACGCAGTCATTTTTTTTTAGATTTAACTAATAATAACGCATATAGCACTGTTTATAGGAGTACATTGTTGCATATATACTTGATTTTTAGCTATACTTGATTATTATCTATGCGATTTTCAAATTTATTTTATTACAGAGAACTGGTGTCAATAAATTTATACAACGTTTGCTTATAGATAAAAAATGCAGTTGACAATAATGCCTAAAGTGTTACTTATAAAGCCTATTGTAAATAGTGAGTCTTAAAACAACATCGGCAAACATCATGAGAACATATTAGGTTACGACATCAAGACTTTAAAAAATTAAATTACTGTTTTGTAATAAATAATAAAATACTAACCACTAAAACCATTTAATAAATATATTAGAGTAGTAATAAAGTAATAAAGAAACATTAACCTCTGAAGCCGGCGAATAACACTAGTGGCCTGCATAATGAAGAAAGCACTACTGCTAATTATATTCCTAAAAAAAATAAAATAAAAATAGCAATTTTTTCGCAAGTAAGTCGAATTTCTTAAGTTTATACTAGTGGAAATATAATTTCCACTAAATAAGATTTGAGAGAAGAGAAATGGTGAAGTCAATCTCTTGGTGTAGACACCTTGACTAACTATTACTATAAGATGCTCACGCTCAAAGTCGTATTAAAGTTTATCTTGCTTAGGCAAGAAGGCACAATGTCGCTTAGTTGTAAGTCAACCAAAGTGATTTTACGTACACGTTTGTTACGTCTGTTTATAAGTGGTATTCTGAACTAATAGAATCATTCTGGTAATTTGGAACTACAATAATTCTAAATATTATAATAACTGAAACTTCTATAAACTTGTTTGGCGCTGCCTTTTTGCAATAAGTTGATTTTTCTTCTTCTGTAGCCTTTTTCCTATATATCGTATAATGAAACATTCACCCATTTTTTCTTTAAACGCATAATGAGTTCTTCTTAAACTTAAACTAATATAATATAAAATGAAATCATAATAAAAAATTCAGTAATAAGAAGTGTTTGATAAATAGTGTTAATCAAACTCATAAGGATTTTGAATACAAAACAATTACCAAAAATACTTTATTACTTTTATGACGTCAATTATTATTATTATTTTAGCAAACTTTACAAACTGTGTTAAACACTCTGTCGGTAGTCACACTATATTCTCGGCAAAATACAATTCACTCCTATTTATGCTGTCAACTTGAAAAGGGAGCTCTTCAAGTTGAGTCTATGTTTTTGACAATATCAAAGCAACCAAACCACGCCTTATGAAAATCAAAAATCTATTGTACTAATGACAACGTGCTAATGACAACATTTAAGTTTGTTAACACACTAATCTCGTGACAATAATTACCAGCTTATTATGCCAATGTTAAAATTGCTAACAGTTGTGAAAATATTACCTACATTTCGCTGCCTACATAAAAATAAATTATCAACCTACTTTGTATGCATTGCGGTAGAAGCTATATTATGCTAACTTAACTTACCAACTTTTACTATATTCATTGTAAAATATTACTGTTTATGTTTAACTATGGTAGGAATAAAGTTCCTTAATTGTATTAAACTGCCATTTCGTGTGGTTCAACTATAAAAGCAATGTAGTATCTAGTTCTATCTTTTTATTCGAATACGTAAAGGCTGTTTGAGACATGAAAAATTGTCTTCAATTTTCCTTGTTGTACTACGTGATAATGAACTTCTGTCAAAACAACTCTATGAATTAACAGGACATTACTAATTCCGTCCACATTCAATTACCGTCACAATATTTTACGAAAGTATAACATATAAAAAAAATTCGACGTAAGTATAGAATGTAATATGACGCTATAAATTATGTTTCTTCCTAAGTTCTTTGGCTCTTTATGAAGGCTTAACTCATACGCTCAGCATGCAGATTGGAGATTGGATTTTTACCTTATCTGGTGACGTCCTCGTTATCGGTGGATGTATTTGAGAGGAGAGTATTTATGTATGTTATATATGTTTAATGTGGTTACATCAGTAATGTACGCGTAGTAAAAAGATTGGCAATTGCGTACGAATATTAAAAAGGTTTCCAACATATATAAATCAAAAATTTAATATATTTATATAACTATTATCCTCATATATTAAAAAAAAACTTACCCTCAATCTTGTAGACGTTAGAATCTGCTTGCAAGTAATAGGGTGTATGATGGCAAAATATCTCTCAGTGCATATCACAACTAGTATAAAAATGGACGCTGTATAACTTAATGAATGCACGAACTGATACATCTTGCACAGAAAATCGCCGAACACCCAGCTGAAATTTTACAAGTAATTAGACTAAGTAATACTAATGATAATAACTAGACAATTCATTCATTCATATTGAGAGAACATTTTGATGAAACAAACTTCTTTATACGGCGTTGGCAGAGCTGTAGGCAACAAAAAATTAAACTATTATATAATTATCGTACGTAATATGTTAATTTTGAAACATTGGACTACGAAGAAGGAATGTTATTTGCTTGGCATTTACGCGGCTTTTGTAGAAGGTGCCAAAAAAGTGCCCTAATTTGTAACAAGAAAGACATTATCTCATGCGGGGTGAATAATAAATGCTCATCATTTATTTAATTTCTTTCATTCTCTATTAATAATGTCTACTTGGTAGTTACGTTCTTACACGTTACAGTATTGTACGGCGTAGTTAATAAAATAAAATACTCAATTTTAACCCGTTAATTAACATATGTCATAAAATATTTGAGCGTTTCGAATGGGTGACGAAGAAACGACGTGTCAGTCGCTTCTTATTAAGGAGAGTTTGGCTTTCTTAGATCTTGACAAGGTGATAAAACTGTTACTAAAAATATAATCAGATCATACAAGTTACATTGACATAGCAAATTTGATAATTGTATTTAGACCCATACCAATATTATAAATACAAAATCTGTCAGTTTGTATTTCTATTTGTCTATCTGTCTGTCGAATTATGAAAAACCTAAATAACTTATATCTGCAATAAAAGAAAAAAATCAAAGTTACAAATAGCAAAATCAAATGATGTTCGGTGTTGGGCTTATATAAAAACGGTTATAAATAGAAAAATGGATATTTCTATTTTCCGTTATTTCATTAAGCGTTATTTTGTTAAGTGACATTTAGGAGTGATGTTCATTTTCATGGCCAGGTAAATTGAAGATGACAACGAATTCATTGTCCAAAGATGACAGCCATATTCTCTCTTTGTGATTATTACACAGGCGTGACAACCTTCACAGGTTAATATATTTTATTTTATTAGGTATTATTATACCTTTTACAGAATTATAGTAATATGGATTTCCGCATAGTCTCCGCCTATTAAATATCAGGCGTAATAAATTATATTGAATGAAACTAAATAACTTGCACTATATTTAAATACTTTAAAACTTTAACTATAATTCATATTTTTACTTGTATTCTAAATTGTGCATAAATGCAAGCTTTCCAGATACTTCAAATCGATTTGGTTTGCCAATTTATAATAGTTAGTGCAAGTTTGTTAAGTTCGTCCAGTGAAATTGTTCGTTAAACGGAATATGAAAGTTAAGGTGCACATTTAGTCATACCGGTACACAAAATTTCAGTGTTTAATTATGTACAATTTTCAGTACGGGTAATATTACACTTTGCGGTCGCTAGCGCGTTGATAATGATTAAACCGACTGTGCTATCCCACACTCTGTAATTATCAATGCTTTCTAGAATGTACTCAACATTTATGAATTCGTGATAGCATAGAACTCATAAAATTGAGTATACATAATAAATAATAAAGTGGAAATCAACCCACTATTGTTATGCAAAGAACGTGACAAGTTTGAAGAATCTTCATTTCGATTCCATATATAAATGTTTTCCCTTTTTTTGTATATATAGATATACAGTACTTATTTTTACTAAAAGTTGCCAAAAGCTGTATGTCTGTAAGACAGACTGTATGTGTTCAATTATCTTATATCGACTAAACGGGTTTTTGTACGGTTTTTACTAAAAGGTAATTTTTCCAAAAGGGTTAGGTAAACACTGAATCACGGTTTTATGTAAATTGTATTGAAGAGGTCACGCAGTTGTAAAAAATTCGCCTGCTTGGAGCTTAAGACGCGTGCCCCGCGTACACCTACAGAGATACACTAAAGTAATATACTAGAGAATTATAGATCTACAAAAATGCTACATAAAAATCCAAGACAGCATATCTCTATCCGTGACTCACAATAACTGCTTTTATATTTTAATTTCAATTAAATACGCTGATTTCTAAGTGGGCGACGCCGCAAGCACAGATTTTGCATATAAGATAAAATGTCTTATTCCAAACATGGAATTTGTCCCAATGCTCATATCAAAATTGGCAATTCGATCTAAACACTATAGCCCAAATACAGTTCTGTTGTGAAATTTGATCATGGCTTTCTCTCATGATACATAACGTTTATATTCGTGCGAACAATGACTTACCAGGTCCTTTTCGTAGAAAACAACAAAGAAAATTATACTATCAGGTAATCACGGATCAAAGATATATCACACGCTCAGTATTTAACTGACCTAATTAAAATTGCAATAAACCGGGGCAAAGCGCCTACACACCGTGACTGTTAATGAGGCCCATAACTTGGAACGGCAAAAAAACACTAATAACTTGAAATAAGGATTACAATTACAAAGCGTGCAATTTCCAATATCCTTAAGTAAAAGAGTAGCATAAAAATACAATTAGGCAAGTACATGTTTTTTGTAAAAATGTCAATGCAATTAATGTGTATAGGAAGTAATGTAATAAAAAGAGTGCGTTAAAACAATAAAATTTACATAAATGGTTTTAGTTTATGATAGCTGTTCGGCGGTGTGAAGATGAACAGTGTCATCGGGATCTAGCACTTAGACGCTAAGAGAATATCCGATCTATCTAATCCCCAGATGGATTTTATCGATAAGAGTCTGACGTAATCGCCACCTCCCTGGGTAGCACGATAACGGATTAAGATTAAGAAGAAATAAAGTTGCCCGCACAGTAATGATGTTGTTTTGTATCTAAATTTCTTCCTCTATACTATAAAAAAAAAAATTTTATTAACCAATCTATACTAATATATAAAGCTGAAGTGTATGTTTGTTAAATTGTTTGAACTCGCTAATCTCAGGAACTACTGGACCGATTTGAAAAATTCTTAGAGTGTAGGATACTCCATTTATCGAAGCCAAATAATGTCACGCTAAGATGAGCAGGAGAAGAGCACCATTAAAAAAATATTACGTAAATGGCTAAATTTTAAGCTTTTCTTGCCTGCGCTAAATAAACGGTGAAAGTTCAGTAAAAGTCCGCGACAGCATATGTCTAGTAATAAATAAAGGATTTTCAAGAAAAGGCCTCTTAAGGTAAAAATCTAAGGATATATTTAGAACTAGTGATAAAAAGGTTTCCGAAGTGTATCGGCTAAGATATACTTTTTTATTACGGTATGGCGAATAAAAAATTCATAGGCAACCATAAATTACAAATGATGATATATTTTTGATAACTTTGGCTTTCGTTATTTACAATAAACCGACGAAGCCTAGATATTCCTATGTTGTCATTTTGTCCTTAGACATTATATCGATAGTCGAATGAACTGCCATAAAAAACCGGAACAATGTCAAATCTAAAAATATTATAATATGTAATTATATATAATAAAAATTAAGTTCATATTTGAACTAAATTATACTAAATACTACTACTTACTACTTATCTTTGCCAATATGTATATAATTCTCATACGGTTCATTCTCTTATAGCGGCTCAAGTTAATGCAGTGTTTGTAATTTTTAGGTTTAATATCTATCTACATATGGGTATAAAATATACACGGGAAAATGCGAAGCGATTTTCAGAATCGTTCGCTAGGCTAATCTTAATATTACGTATTTCGGTGCGTCGTTTAGACGTCGTAAAATACTTTTGCGACATAATAAAATATTGTTAAATCTGTGTTCTAAATTTAGACGCTTAGAGCACTAGATAGAAATATCGAATTATATTGCGAACACTGAAAGTTTAGGTTTTATTTAATAGTTTATTTACAATCCCATTCTATAGTCGATGATACACTATAGTTGTTTATGATTTGATTACACTTCTGTTTTGGTTTTAGTCTTTAGTTTAGTTTAGTCATGTGTAGCTTAGATCACGCTTAATAAGTATATACATACATACTCGTATATCCTACAAAAATATTTGCTTTCTTGTCCAACTAAACAAAGCAGTTATTAATAAAACTTACAATCGTTTTATTGTTATATAGTGAGAGTACTTTAAATATTTGCAGTCATGTGAAAATTTCATATAAAACGAGTGATAAGTAGGCTATCGCCGTTAAATTTAAATCTCTCTGATGTGTTAATCTTACTTATCACTGAGCACGTAAATCAGTATACTTATTACTAATTAACAATCAGTCTAGTACTTAATAACTTTTTTACGTGTCATATTTATGTTAGTTCTTAATCCATATTTTGAATGTATTGTTGAATCTAAAAATTGATCAGGACTTCTCTTAGATATTTACTTTATAAATTAATATCCACACTTAATAAGTTTTAATAAATGTTTCATAATAAAATTACTGTTCATTAAAGGGGGACGAACTAATGCCATAGTTATTTTAAGTTTAATTGACAGACCATCTCATCATCTTCCTGCCCTTATCCCACTCTAAGTGGGGTCGGCACAACATGTTATAAACATGCTGTCACATAATTTGGCTGCGTTTTTTAAAACCGGCCGCCTGCCTGACGTCAACTTACCTCTGTCGTATTTTATGACACCTTGGTAAGAAAGAAGGTGGTCTATTCTACTAACCGGATACCACACGGTGGGTCAACTTACCTTAGTCGCCTTTTACGACACCTCGGTAAGAAATGAGGTTGGTCTATTCTACTCAGCCGGATACCACACGGCGGGTCGACTTACCTTAGTCGCATTTTACGACACCTCGGTAAGAAATGAGGGTGGTACTATTCTATTCTGCCGTATACCACACGGCGTTTTAATTGACAGACCAAATAAAACAAAGATTTTTATCGCTAAATGTACGTATATGCCAGCATATAATTGCTATATTAGTTGGCGTACGAGCGAAGTAAGAACATATCACAAATGACTCGAAGTTCGAATCAACATTTGCATAACCTGAAAACCAAATTTATCAAAACTTACAATGATATTTCAAGTCGGAGGATGTTCGTCGAATGAGTTGTACAACTCGTTGATATATAATCCCAAACGAGCAATCGTAAGGTTATATATAACTCATAAATATGGCATAAATGTGAATATTATAGGTAAATAACACCGCCGTGTGGTAACCGGCTGAATAGAATAGTACCACCCTCATTTCTTACCGAGATGTCGTAAAAGGCGACTAAGGTAAGTCGACCCGCCGTGTGATATCCGGCTGAGTAGAATAGACCAACCTCATTTCTTACCGAGGTGTTGTAAAAGGTGACTAAGGTAAGTTGACCCACCGTGTGGTATTCGGTTTAGTAGAATAGACCACCCTCTTTCTTAACGAGGTGTCGTACAATACGACTGAGGTGAGTTGACGTCAGGCAGGCGGCCGGTCGTAAAAACGCTGCCAAATCATGTGGCAACATGTTTATAACATGTTGTGTCGACTCCACTAAGAGTGGGATAAGGGCAGGAAGATGATGATTATAGGTAAATAACATTTTTTGAAACAATTGACGAAAATTATACAGTTACAAATGTATATTTATAACGTAATTATTATTTACTTATATAAATATTTACCTCGGAATAAGATAGATTGTCAAATTTTGAAAAACACAAAATACTCCAACACACAAATCTGCTACCGCCAAGTTTGCCAGAAAGAAATTGGTAATGGAACGGAGCCGTCTCGACAGAGTCACTACGAGGATGACGAGAAGATTTCCTGCAATATAAGAAAAATATTAATATATTTATATCAAAATATTATATATACTAAATGTAACTGTGAGTAAAGTTTTCTATATGAGTATGTCTATCTATATATACAAAAATGAATTACAGTTCGTTAGTCCCGTTAAAACTCAAAAACGGCAGGATGGATTTCGCTAATTTGGTCTTCAAAATTATTTGTGGAAATCTAGGGAAGGTTTAAAAGGTGAGTAATCTATATCAATTTATAAAGCTGAAGAGTTTCATTGTTTGTTTATTTAATTGTTTGAACAGGCTAATCTCAGGAACTACTGGAACGATTTGAAAAATTATTTGAGTGTAAGATAGGTCATTTATCAAGAAACGCTATAGACTATATAACATCACCGTAAGATGCATAAAAGAGGAGCAGTAATAAAATATTGCGAATATAGAAAATTTAAAGCTTTCCTTGCGTGCGCTAAATAAAAGTCAAAGTTTTCTTATAATTAACTCACGATAACTACATGTTCAAAATTTCAATATCAATCAAGAGATAAATTCTCTGACAAAATCAACAAAATATCTTTGCGATTAAAAATAAATAGTATAATCTTCATTTTCCATTACCTATATTTTCTTTTATGGCGGATTATATGGCGGCCGTGTGGATTTCTGAGTAGAATAGATCACCTCATTTGTTACCGAGGTGTCGTTAAAGGCAACTATGGTAAGACGACCCACTTTGTAGTGTCCGGCTGAGTAGAAAAGACTTTTTCTTATCGAGGTATCGTAAAATACGACTAAGTAAATTAACGACAGGCGAGTGGCCGGTCGTGAAATACATAGCGAAATCATGTGACAACATGTTTACAACATGTTATGCCGACCCCACTTAGAGTGGGATAAGGACCGGATGATGAATTATAAATTACTTAAATAATAATTTAACCTTACAAAATAGTGCCATAACATGACGTAATGATTCGTATCAAATACAACGTGTGTATAAATATAATGTTAGATATTCTATGGTATGTATAATTCAATTTCCTCAGCTCACTGAATAATTAGAACCGAAATATATACGTGGAATTAATATTGGAGGATTATGGCCAATTATTTGATTTAGTGTTATAACGTACTCATCAGCAGATATTAATCTCAATCTGATGACCGTATTATTTCTGTAGGAGATTTGCCTCGCGGTAAATCCTCAAAAGCCTAATAGCCATAGAAATGTTCAATTACGGTGGAAAGCTAAGAACAATATTAAGGATTAATGCTATTTATGCTATATATTATAATTGTAAAATACAAGTCTTTTAATTCTATCATCCAATTTCTCTAACTGGCATATGTAACTTGATTTTTTAAGGTAAAACTGACACAGATTTCTTTCGAAAAAAAATGATACAAAATACTTAAAGGGGATTAGACTCTATAAGCATTTGAAATGTTTTTTTATTCTATAGTCTATAATATAATATAACATTTGTATAATAATACAAAAAGTAATTACTTTACACTTATTATTTCTCAAAACCTTACTACGAATCCTAGCCAAGCCGTTAAACGCATTTCTATAGAAATAGAATGAGACTTTATTGTATATCTGAATGATGACTCTCTTATACAACAATTTCGATATGTAGAAGCTTTTGAAACTTAAATTGAAATTGAATTTGTAAAAGTACATAAACTAAAAAGCCTTTAGGCATAAGGATATTAAACAAAAGTAAAGTCTATGGAAGATTATTGTAATTGAAATTTATTAGAAAAACGTTTGTTTTTCTTATTTATATAGATTTTTCTTATTAGCTTTGACTTAATAAGATTTTAAACTTACTCGTTAATTTTGAACTAGAATATTTTGTATTCTATTAATGTTATAACAAATTTACAAAAATAATTTCATGATTAATCCAATAGATACATCAATTTCATAATAGGGATAGTTTTGCTTGTTTAGGATTGTTTAAAAAATGTTTATGTAAACAACAGATTATGTACATTGTAGGTACTTGTTTTCATTAAGTTCTTAAGTAAAGCAATAATACTGGCCCACATTACAAGTTTGTCTTGGGTTGTTTTGCACATTAATCATTTATTAGTGATTATACCCTAGGTCCGCCTCATGTAAAGTAAAACCAATTCTATATGCAAATAACAGCTAGGTAACTGGCCGTATATCAACGATGTCTATAGGGATATTAGAGGAGAGAACAATAACTCTCAGTTCGAAGTAGGGTTGTCTATATAAATATTCTACTAAATGTCGAGCCGTCCAGAATAACGTGATAAAGACCTGTATTGTTCCAAAATATTAGCTGCCATGACAACAAACATGTTAGATGATGATTCAGCTTTCAATGAACAAATTTTCATATACATATTATTTCAATTAAGTAAAAGTAATCAGAAAGGCTATCTAGTCTATGTGATGATAATAGTTCAGGAAATTGTAAGTAAACACAGCAACTTATCTCAGCCACTGGACAACCCTTGTTTTGAGAGTTGGCTTGGGTGCCATTAAATACAATTCAACAACGGTTGCCAAATATTAGAATTTATGTAAATAGTAGATTTAATTCATTGGACGACGTTCGACGGTGATTAATTTGGATAACGTTATTTGCATTATCGTGCATTTCACTATTATCAACTTATCTTTTATCTAGATATCATTCCATAAAGCATGCATGGCAATTGATTATTTTATCCAGTAAGAGTTTATTAATAAACTAACGGCCTTGTACGTCACAATAACGTAACGAATAAAGCAATATTAGGAAATAATAATGAGATCTACAGGTATTGTTACTAAATTAGTGACGAATACGGCAAAAACGACTTTTAGGATTTTTGATAAAATTTATAAAAATCACATCTATTCCACTATCGTTATAGAAAAATTAATGTCTCGTCATATTAAAGTCAGTGACGAAAATGTGTAAATACAATCGGATCTGGTCCATTGATAACGACTAGTATGTCGACAGTGATAGTCGACAAACTAGGTGCAAAGGTTTGAAGTCCATTGATCCATACAAAGTTAGGATAGTCTAATGCTCTCACTTTTCTTCTTTTTCTTAAAAAATTGTTTACAAATTATCATTTAATGTATCATATCGATATAGTTAAAGGGACATGTTCACAGTATTTTACTCTAAAGACACTAAATTTCCTCTAATCTAACCTACATTAGAGAAAAATAGAATAACCTTTTCTACTTACTCCTAGTTAAAGTATTCTTTTTTACATAGTAAAATTATATTTGCCTTTTATAATTTTCAAAACATCACTACAACACAAAGTGTGACGTAACTCTTTGAATCATAAATATATTGTGGAATATATATTTGCGCTTTATGCTTAGGAAATGATCATGGTGATACTTTTATATGCCTAGGATATGTGTTACTAGCCAATTCATTCTCTAGTAGTGTTGTAGCCTTGAACCTGTTAGGAGATAGTAAAGGCCGCTCGTTTAATAACAGCGAACTTAATCGTTAAACATAACAAAATTTGTTCTTTGAAAGTGACGTAGACGTAAAAGCTCTATATCATTTTCTAAGAATATATAGCGTAGCTATTTAAAGGGCGTACCCTTGAGATCCCTCATAAAAACTCCGTCTGTAAAAGCCAATTACCACTGATTTATTACTAAATCTCTAGATCCAGAGAAACAAATTACAACTTATCATTCTAGTATCATAGAGTTGGGGTGCCAAAGTCTGTCGGCCTCCTCGTGGCGCACCCTGGGCAGGCCCTTGGAATACGCACTTGTGAGTATGTGCGTGATCCTTGGACCTGGCGAACGGACTGACTGTGGGGGTTTGCCGATCCAGTTGTCCCTCTGATTAGCAGAGGGCAGTTTGGATAGGCTGGAGACTCCGGGGGGTTGAGTTTCTTAAGTGGTTGGCGGGTTCAGTTTGGCTTGTCTTAAGTCTTGCTGGACATGGTTTTGGCCGCCGTCAGCCATGCCCGGAAGCCCAAAAATGGGAACGGTGATCTTCGGGTCGCGAGGAAGAAAACCTCTATAAAAAATTACCCCAATCCCAAGGTTAGGGGCTCGCCGAGGGGATGAATGGCCGGGGGAAACCGGTCGCTAGGGCTCCAAAAAAAAAAAAAAAAAAACAAACTTACAACATGGGTAAAACGACGTACAATACAACTACCCAGGAGGGTCCCGGTTATACCGGGGAATCCCTCACCATGACCAGCGACGAATCTCAGTCCGGAATTGTTCTGCGACTGGGGCACGTTGCTGGCCGTGGTCGCCCCATCGTATCTGGGGGGGCAACACATGTTCAGCAGAAACAGGAGGAAATCAGTGGAAATGAGACCGGCGTAGCTGGTGTTTCTGCTGGTTTGGTGGAGAGTCGGCGCGATATTGCGCGTACTGGCATGTCGAAGGCGACAATTACACGGAGTGTAAGCTCGAGCTCAGTGGTGGGGTCGAGTAGAACTCCCGATAACTCAAGGAGTGCCTCTGTGGAGGACCTTGCCAGCACAAGGACGCGTTCGCGGTCCAAGAAGCGTCTGTGGGCTGAGTGCGGAAGTTCTGATAATTCAGATGCAGAGATGGACGCCAAAAAGGCTGATACCAGGGCCCATGTGCCGGGATCGCACGTAGGTCTTCGGGAGGCTCGTGACGCTTATCGGCGTGGCGGGCTTCTCGAAGATATAGGGATGAACGAAGATGAGTCGAGCGGCCGTAGTTCCAAGTCGGCGCCGATTAAGAACTCTCGGACTGTTGGTTCGACTAGGCCGGAAGGCGAGGTCAATTCCGGCAGTCAGGAGTCTTTGGAGGAGGTTGACACATCACGTGTGTGTGAAGTTTTGACGAAGAACGTAGCGACGATGCGGGCGACTGTAAGCAAGTCGAAAAACCTTAACGGAAGGTGCAGAGGTACCTTGAACTCTGTCGCTCGCACCGTCGAAGAGGTGGCTAAGGCTCTCTCAAAACGAACGGAGACGGAGGAGGTCCGCATCTTGAGGGCTGAAAACGCCAGATTGGCAGGAGTTGTCAACAACTTATCGGTCGAGGTTGCCACCCTCAAAGAAATGATAACGTCTGCTAGCAAGGTGCCCGGAAGTGTTGCAGTTCCGGAAGTCTGTCCACAGTCTGAAAGGGGTCTGACACTCGAGGAGGAGATTGTCAGACTCCGAAACATGTTTTCGGCGCGGATAGAAAACATGGAGAGGCGACTTCCTCCAGAAGAAAGGCTCAGGCCACCGCTAGCCGCGGATACAAGGAGAGCAGCAGCGGTCAAAACTAAGGAGAAGCAAGGAACTACAAAGAGTGTCTCTAAAGCAGTCCCTGAAACACTTCCTCAACGACCGCAGAAGCCACGGCGACCAGAAATTCGGGTGGTTGAACCGACTCCTGCAGGATCAGCTGACTCGAAGAGAAAGTCAGCGAAGAAGACAAAGGGACAGAAAAAGTCCGGTCTGCAGGCGAACAATCCACGTCCCGAGCCTCGGCTGCTGCCACCTGCCCCCGCTTCAATGAGCGAGGGCTGGAATGTGGTGGCACGCAAGGGCACCAAACAAAAATCTAAGCTGGCTAGACCAGCACAGCCGGTGGTCGCCGCTACACAGGCACAGCCGAAGCGAGGGGGGAGGAAACTCCAAACTCCACGTTCGGCTGCGGTTGTTATAACCTTGGATAGGGAGACCGCCGATGAGAGTTTAACGTATACCGATGTGCTGACCCGGGCTCGTAGATGCATAAAAATCGACGACTTGGGGCTGGACGTCGGCATGCGTCTCAAGAAGGCGGCGACTGGGGCTCGGATGTATGAAATTTCCGGGCCCGCAAAGGAGGAGAAAGCTAGTGCTTTTGCTAGCCGGCTTAGGGAATTTTTTAAGGATGTGCCGGCGGTCCGTGTCACTACGCCCATAAAATCAGCGGAAATTCGCGTCGTAGGCCTTGACGACGCCACTGTAGAGGAGGAAGTAGCCGCCGCGATTGCTCGAGTTGGGGAATGTTCGTCGCGGGACATTCAGACCGGAGTGATCCGCAGGGCAGGAAAAACTCTGGGCTCGTTGTGGCTCAGATGTCCAGTGGCGGTGGCCAAGAAGGTTGCGGCGGTGGGGAGAGTCTTGGTAGGCTGGGTTTCGGCCCGGGTCCACCTACTGGAGGCTCGCCCCCGTCGCTGCTTCAGGTGCCTCGAGACGGGGCACTTACGAACCGAGTGCACGTCGGTAATTGACCGCAGCGATGAGTGCTATCGTTGCGGTCAAAACGGTCACAAGGCCCAGTCCTGCTCGGCAGCTCCGCATTGTGGGAGTTGCCAACGAGCGGGACTGAAGGCCGATCATCGGGCGGGGAGCGGGCAGTGTAAGGCACCGCCCGTTCCTAGGAGGAGGGGAAGGGGGGGTGATGGCTCAAGGGTCCCCTCACCACCCACCGCCGGCCCAGCTCAAGCCACCTTGAGCCAGGCGATGGAGGAGTCTATGGAGGTCACTGTATAATGTCCTTCATGAGATTTCTCCAGGCGAACATCAACCACTGTGGCAAGGCTCAGGATCTGCTTTTCCAAGCCTTGGCGGAGTGGTTGGTGCACGTGGCCGTGATCTCCGAACCATACTTCGTTCCGTCGGGCGAAGATTGGGTCGGTGATCATGATGAGGTAGTCGCCATTGCGTCCAGGGCTGTAGTCGGCTCCCCAGCCCTGGAGCAAGTGGAAAGGGGACACGGATACGTCGCCGTTAAAATTGGAGACGTATTCGTAATCGGGGTGTACTACTCGCCAAACAAACCGTTCGCCGACTTTGAGCTTTTTATGGCTGAAGTCGGCGATTTGGTGAGTAGGTTACGCCCCAGCAAGGTGCTCCTGGCTGGAGACCTCAACGCAAAATCCGCTGCGTGGGGGTCTCCTGTCACGGACGTGAGGGGGAGTTATTTGGACGGTTGGTTGGCCTCGACC
Organism: Morpho achilles; assembly: GCA_947086495.1. NCBI lineage: Eukaryota > Metazoa > Arthropoda > Insecta > Lepidoptera > Nymphalidae > Morpho > Morpho achilles. The sequence continues at coordinate 10,190,062 of CAMTZB010000007.1, read as the reverse complement.
GGGATGGTCGTCATGAACCGGGGGACGGCTGACACATGCGTGCGCTGGAATGGCGGCTCCAAAGTCGACGTTACCTTTGTCGACGCCGCCATGTCACGCTGTGTCAGCAACTGGGAGGTAATTGTGGGGTTGGAGACACTTTCGGACCATCGCTATATATGGTTCGAGGTCTCCACATGCCCCACGCCACCGGTCCATTCCCCCCGGTCCAGAAGAGGCGGTGGCCCTCGGTGGTCCATCAGAAAGTTGGATCCCGAGTTCCTGGTCGAGGCCGCAACCGTCCAAGCATGGGTGGCAGGGCCCATGGGTGGGGATGTTGCCGTGGAGGTAGAAGACCTCCAGCGGCGGATGTCGCTCATCTGCGATGCCAGCATGCCGAGGGTGCGTAACACTAGACCGGCATGTGGGGTGTACTGGTGGTCTGAGGAGTTAGCGCGGCTGCGCGAACAGTGCGTGGTCGTGCGCCGCCAGTACACTCGGTACAGGCGTCGCAGACGACGTGACATCGAGGAGGAGAGGCGCCGCTATGAGGCATATAAGGCTGTACGTGTCTCCTTTCGGATTGCCATTGGCGTGGCTAAGGACAGGGCCCACAAGGAGCAGGCCGAGGAGCTTAACCGGGATCCGTGGGGGAGGCCGTACAGAGCGGTACGGAAAAAACTCCGGACCCGCGCCCCCCCTCTTACCGAGAGCCTTCGGCCAGACTTCGTGGAGTCAGTTGTGGAAGCCCTGTTCCCGCGGGGAGCCGAGTTTCAGCCACCTCATATGGCGCCTCTCGAGGAGGAAGGTGCTGTGCAAGGAGCGCCGGGGGTGTCAGAGGGAGAACTTGCGGAGGCGGTGAGTCGCATGAAAGCGAAAAACACCGCCCCCGGTCCTGATGGCATTCCTGGACGCGCCTGGGCGCTTGCCCTGGGCCCACTGGAGTCACAGCTCAGGGCAACTTACAGTGCCTGCCTCGAGCAGGGACTGTTTCCCCGTAGGTGGAAAACGGGGAGACTAGTCCTGCTCAGGAAGGAGGGAAAACCGGCCGACACAACCTCCGCGTATCGGCCGATTGTTTTGCTGGACGAGGCGGGAAAGCTGCTTGAGCGTATCGTAGCTTCCCGCATTGTCCAGCACCTCCAGGAGGTAGGGCCTGATCTCAGTCGCCTCCAGTGCGGATTTCGCCGGGGTAAGTCCACCCTCGACTGTATCGAGGGTGTGAGAGTCCTGGCGGAGGAGGCGACAGCCGAGCGCGAGGTGGTGTTGGCAGTGTCATTGGATATTGCCAATGCATTCAATACCTTGCCTTGGAGCGTGATCAAGGAGGCCCTACGCTTCCACCGTATCCCCTTGTACCTGCAGCGCGTTGTCGGCGACTATTTGGCCGACCGCGTTGTCAGGTACCCGACGGCTGGGGGTAGGTGGAAGGAGCGGAGAATGTCGTGCGGTGTTCCACAGGGGTCGGTCTTAGGCCCCCTCCTGTGGAACATCGGCTACGACTGGGTGCTGCGTGGACAAATGCTCCCGGGAGTTCGTCTGTTCTGTTACGCAGACGACACTCTCGTGACTGCCCGCGCGGGCACCCACCGGGAGGCCCGTCTACTGGCGACCGCGGCCACAGCTCACGTCGTGGCCCGGATTCGTCGGTTAGGTCTAGGGGTGGCTTTGGAGAAATCCGAGGCCATTTGTTTCCACAGGCCTCGGATGGCACCCCCAGTGGGCTCCCGGTTGATGGTGGGCGGGACGTCTGTCGGAATCTCAGGTACTTTACAGTACCTGGGATTAACTCTCGACAGCCGATGGACGTTTGAGGCCCACTTCCGGCGGCTCGCCCCAAGATTGAAGGCGACCGCCGGAGCCCTGAGCAGGCTCCTCCCGAATGTTGGGGGGCCGAATGCAGGCTGCCGGCGCCTTTACGCTGGAGTGGTCCGGTCAATGGCCCTGTACGGCGCTCCCGTATGGGCGGAGCGGCTGACTGCCAAATCCCTGCCCCTTTTGCGCGGGGCGCAGAGGATTTTGGCAGTCAGACTTGTGCGGGGCTACCGGACTATCTCCGGCGAGGCGGCCTGCGCCTTGGCCGGGTCCCCTCCATGGGATCTAGAGGCCAAGGTGCTTGCTCAGGCCTACCGCCGCAAAGTTGAAGCCCGTTCATCGGGGGAAAACTCTGCGGCGGTTGTAGTGGATTGGCGGCGTGAAGCTCAGCAGGAGCTCCTCCGCCAATGGGGGCGGCGGCTGGAATCGCCCAGTGCTGGATTCTGGACGATTTCAGCTATCCAGCCCATTCTCCAGGGCTGGGTCGCCAGGAGGCATGGGGTCCTCACCTTCCGCCTGACACAGGTGCTTTCCGGACATGGTTGCTTCGGGAGGTATCTGTGGCGGGTGGCCCGGTGCGAACCGACCGGTGAGTGCCACGAGTGCGGCGCCGAATTCGACACGGCGCTGCACACGCTCGCGGACTGTCCAGCTTGGGCAGTTCAGCGGGCGGAACTCGTGGCACAGGTGGGGCACGATCTCTCCCTGCCCACTGTGGTTCGTGCCATGGTGGACAGGGAGCGATCGTGGGCAGCGATGGCCTCCTTCTGCGAGGACGTTATCTCGCGGAAGGAGGCGGCGGGGCGGATCAGGGAAGTCGAGTCCTTGGATCCAATCCGCCGCAGGCGAGCGGGGCGCAGGCGACTCGCCGAAGTCCGTCGTATGCCGCCCTAACGGGGACCTCCGAGCGATCCGAACGGGGTTTTATCGGACGCTCGCTGGAGTTAGGTCCCCGAGGCGGTCGATGCATCTGGTGCTCCCGATGCATCGATTAGCGGAGGAAGGGGCCACTATTAGAGAGGCCCCGACCCAGAGGTGGCGCACTCTGGGGTTTAGAGTTGCTGCTGCCGGGGATGGGGGGCAATGTTACATAGGTACCCTGTCCCCGCCACCAGCAGCGTGGAGCACTGTCAGGTTTTTAGTCGGTGCGAGTCCGACATACCCGCCGCTCGTCCCCGTCGGGCGGTGATGACCCATAATGGGTTTTCCTGACATAAAAAAAAAAAAAAAAAAAAAAAAGTATCATAGAGTTGCAGTGAAAAACGATTTTCTAAGATATATATTTGTGAATAATGATGAATAATTCCAAAATAATGTTTTGTATCCGACTGAGCAGAATAGACCACCTTCATTTCTTGCCGAGGTGTCGTTAAAGGCGACTAAGGTAAGTCAACCCACCGTATGGTATTCGGCTGAGTAGAATACACCACCCTCATTTCTTACTGGGCTGTACTAAAAGGCGACTAAAGTAAGTCGACCCGCCGTGTGGTATCCGTTTGAGTAGAATAGACCAGTCGTAAAATACATAGCCAACTCATGTTACAACATGTTTATAGTATGTTGTCCCAACCCCACTAAGAGTAAGAAGGATTTATAATAAGAGTAGGAGAATGATGATGAATAATTATAAAGTACCTGGTTGACCGAGCCTTGCTCGGAAATTTTTTGCAAAAAAAAAAATATTGGGTAGGTGAGTCTCGATCCTAAGTATTTTTATTTATCATGACCGCCCGTTCCCCGAATGAGCTACGCTGACTTGACAATTTACGGCAAAAATAGTGTTTAATATTCAATTTAAAAGTAAGTAATTTTATTATGCCTAAAAAATTTCAGGAAAATCATTGGAGTCTTTTCCGAGATTAGGAAATATATATATATATATATATATATATATATATATATATATATATATATATATATATATATATATATATATATATATGTATGTATACATAATAATTTTAAAACTTAAAATAATCTTTAAGAAAATAAATATAATATAAGCGACCTTGCATTTGTAGGTAAGAGGATGAGATCTGCAGCATGTTTAAAGTGCAGATATAAATGCGCCGGCAGCTGTGAACATAATGGCCGTTTTGGTTTTCAATTGATCATTAATTGTATTTTCTAGAGAAGATACAATTGAAAACGAGTTCTTTATATTTCGTTGAATGAATTTTGATACTGAAATTTGGAATCATATTACGAAGTTAGAGGTTTTATAATCATCCTCCTGCCCTTATCCCACACTAAGTGGGGTCGGCACAACATGTTTAAAACATGCTGTCCCATGATTTGGCAGCGTTTTACAACTGGCCGCCTGCCTGACCTCAACTTACCTTAGTCGTATTATACGACACCTCGGTAAGAAAGATGGTGGTCTATTTTACTAAACCGGATACCACACGGTGGGTCAAACTTACCTTAGTCGCCTTTTAAGACACCTCGGTAAGAAATGAGGTTTGTCGATTCTACTCAGCCGGATATCACTCGGCGGGTCGACTTACCTTAGTTGCCTCAGTAAGAAATGAGGGTGGTACTATTCTATACAACCAGATACCACACGGCGTTTAGAGGTTTTATTATGTTACTTTTCATTAGGACACACGTAAAGCTAACTGGCTATATGTGACTCCAAAGCTACTTTTCTGACTACGTTATCCAGAGGACGCGATCTGATTCTCATTAAAAATTAAATATAATGAAAGCACATAGGAAACCACCTTAAGCAATTTGATAGTCCCATGTCAGCATCTATAATTGTACTAAAATAATGAAAAACGCCATTATTACGTTTACTCGTAGTTTTGAATACAAAATAAAGATCGGCAAAATATAGAAAGCCTTGGGTTCAAATAAAGTTCTTGGGATAACAATTGAAAAGGCAAAACGAAGTTCAAAGAAAGAACTATACATGAAACCAAATAAATGTCTTCACTTTATTATTCGAATGGGTTCTGTTTCGTTTTATGCGATATACTGAGAAAAATGATCGTATACTTGAAAGTTGAATATTTAAAAAGTTTTTGCCCTTCTCTTGGGGAATGTCGTAGGTCATCAAGTTTACTGGCAACCCAAAAGTATTAGTCATTGCGACTTAAATAGATTGCCATTTTGATTTAAAAAACAAATTTATGTTTATTCTTGCTTTGCTGCCGCGAAATATCGACTAAGCGCTACTTGAAACTTCAGTCGCCCATTGATGCTCATATACTCGTAGCCACTATATCTATGACTTACAACATATGAGAATTTTAAGAAACAAAAAATTATTTATAACATGAAATCTAAAGTTACGGTTGTATCTCTGTTCATTAATACCTTTATTATAACCATAGAGATTTATCAGTTCAGATCAGATTTATCAATTCATACAAACAGATCTATACCTACTTTTAAAATAAATGAAGGTGTTAGAAATGTGACCAAAAGAGTTTTAAATATGAATGTGGATGGATGTATGGCTAGGGGAAGGCCAAAAAAAAGATGGATGGATTGTGTGAAAAATGATATGCATGTTAGAGGAGTGGCACCAGATTTGACGAATGATAGAGGAGAATAGAAAAAGAAGACATATTGTGCCGACCCCACTTAGAGTGGGATAAGGGTAGGAGAATGATGATGAAGGTGTTAGAAATATTACATTAATATGTCTGAACACTATCAAAGGAGGTCATCATTGTTTAAAAATACAAGCAAATAAGTAATTTTAAACTTCATTAAACAATAAATAAATAAATAAAATAAATAAATATATGGGACACTTATACAATAAGGTAATCATTGACAAATCTCTTTTTATCATTTATAAGGACAGAAAAAAATTATTAGTATTATAATATTTAATTATTAATAAGTTTAAAGATTAAGAAGTTTAAGTTAAAAAACCTTAAAGCACAACACGTTAAAATAAAATATTCGGATTTTTTGTCGTATTGTGTAAGCTAATGTCTAAGCTGTGCCAATAAATTATTATATTAGACAAATTAGTTACGCGATTTTGATGGGCGTAATATGCTAATTGGTCTACGCCTCTCTCTTTAATATGCACATAAATAGCACTTATGTTAATAGTAAAAATTAGTTGTAGACATAAAACGGCATTAAGCCAGTTTACTCGATTAATCAAGATAATGTAAATAGTTCCTTTTCCTATAAAGCTTTCCTTTAAACTGTTAGTTTAAAAAAATTGTGGTTTAACTTTATATGCAGTGGAAACTTTTTTTAGATATATTTGATGCACCTACACAGATCATAGCCACAATGCGACTGGTGCTACGGGGTGCTTTAAGCCAAGATTCTAGAAGTAAGTTTTTTATCCTGACTGGTTTGTTATTTATATCGGTAAATCGACATTCTTGGCAGGAAGAATTTAATTTTTTACGAAATATTTAAACTATATTAAGCGAATTTGATAAGCAGATATAAAAAAACCTTGTTAGTAAATAACATTAAAAAAACTTGCTTACATAGAAAAAAACAGAAAAAATATCAAAGTTAATATACGAGTATTGTGGAACTTTGCTAATTTAACTTTTTCATTCTCTACACAGTTTTACTCGGTTATCGTAACTTCATTTAAATCTCTCAATTACAATCTCTTCATTTTTGTTTGACTATGATATATGTAGTATGTAGAGAATCAGCATATTACTAATTATTATTATTTATATTTATTAATTATAAGTATTGACAAAATTTCAATTGCAAATTGACCAAAAGCTTTGGTTTGCTTTAAGCGGTGGCACCGTGCGACTTTTTCGATGAGGTCACGGGTTCAAACCCCGAACAGGCAGCAATGAGTTTTTCTGTTAAACACTTAGGTATGTGCCTAATTGATAATTGCAATTTATCGCATGCTTTTCAGCGAAGGAAAACATCGTGAGGAAACCTGCATATCTCTACCAATCCGCATTAGAGCAGCGTAGTAGATCTTAGCTCCAATCCTTCTCTTCAAAAACAAAGAGAGGAGGCTTAAGCCCAGAAGTGATATAGTAACTGGACGCTACTTTTTATTGACCAAATTAAAATCAACTTCAATTTTTAATTAAAATTAAACTAACGTAATGGGACTAATCTATATCAAAGATCTTCAATGCATTTTAGGTCAAGGAATGCTGACACAAAGGAATTCTTAACACTTCACACTAACATTCTGTACAAAGAATAGGACTGATTTTTTTATATACTTAGTCTTGAAATTTTTTTTTTTTTCCTATAATACTTTTTGAAGCGAAATAAACAATTTTTAAATTAAAACTACCGTGAGTAGTATTCATCTATATCTATAACTATACTAATATACATATGAAGCTGAAGAGTTTGTTTGTTTCAACGCGCTAATCTCAGGAACTACTGGACCGCTTTGAAAAATTCTTTGAGTGTAAAGTCCATTTATCACGGAAGGTTATAGACTATATAACATCACGCTAAGATGAGTAGGCGAGGAGCAGCAATAAATATATTGCGAAAACGTCAAAATTTTAAGCTTTCCTTGTGTGTGCTGGCACAGCTAGTGGTAGAAAACGGCTATACTCACGTCTTATTCTATCGGGTCCATCCGGTGCACTTATTCATGAGCTCTTTACGAGAACTCTCCCAGTTCCCGCCGCACTCAGAGCGCAGAACTCATGAATAAGTACCCCGAATGGGCTCAAAACTAGTCGGGCTAACCCGATAAAATAAGACGTGAGTATAGCTGATTTCTACACATTAACTATAAAAAAAAATCGTAAATTTTATGCGTAAATAAGGTTAACCGTTGGCCAACTTACCAAAGAAACAGCAGCAAAACACAATCGTGTAAAGCGTGATAAAAATAGCTCGAACATCTGTTCTGTCGAATATAAACTCATCGTCCATAGTATAAGGGCTTTCGTTTCTTCCCAATACATATGACGAATTGTCGAAGTCCTCCATGTCTGTTCTGTTGACTTTACCCAAATCATTTTGAACAATAAAATTGGATTCAATGAAGAATTTTATATGGTACATAATTTCGCTTTTCTGATTTATTTCAGCAACTGATTTTCAAGTTTTTGTTCGTCCATCTGTAACAAAATGATACCAAATTTTTATGGTGACATCATGAATCCCTATCCTATACATTGGTCTTAAATTATATTAATTCCTCAAGTGATCAGTTTCTATCTATAAGTCTCTGTAATTTGTAATTATTTTTAGTTGCAAATAGATTCAAATTTGGTTTTGATGAGATAGCCTAGTTATTGCTCCTACAGTAATTAATTCGTGAGGGATGCTGCGTTATTTAATCAAGGGATTGCACGACACGTAGGTAGTAGGTGTATACAAAGTTAATCTCGTTCACTCTTTATACATTCATACATTCTCTTACATCCGCCGCTCATTGAAATTGGACGAGCCGTTAGCTATAAAAAAAACTCCTACTTCTATCTATACTTATTACAAAACATAGTCCCCAAAAGCTGTCTGTCTATATGTATTAAGTTTCTTAAAATCTACTGACCAGATTTTTGTGCAGTTTTTATTGAAAGGAAGTGGAAGGGACACACTAAACTAACGTACTAGAGAATTTTAGATTTATTGAAATAAAGAAGGCCGCAATAGCTCTCTTATGGTTAACTCACAATAACTACTTTTATGTTCAAAATTTCTATTAAAAATAGTACGCGGTTTATGACTGATTTCCACGCGGGAGAAGCTGCTGACACACATACTATATTATAAAGACTTATGAGTGTATGTGTGTTTAAATCGCGTTCGTCCTGTCTATGAAACATTTGTACGATATTTTGAGAACTGGAAGGTCTAAACCTGAAATAGCAATTAAGCTTTTTATTCCAGTAAAATTTATAGTGTCATGTAGAAGAAGCATTTACATAAACCACAGTCAAGCCGAGGATTGCAGCTGATATATACGAGTACAAGTAGCACACATACTTTCCGTAATTTATATCTATTTCTGTACTCTATATATGTATAGTATTATGGTGTAATGTGAAATCCTGACATTCATAAAAATTTACTGGGAGCGTGTTTTTAAGAATTTATTACTCATTAAACTTAGCATGGTTAGCTGGTGTGTTTGCTAAAACTATAAAATATTATGAAACTTTGAAGTTAGACGATATGAAAAAATTGTTTATTTTTAGGAATGCCGTTTTATTATATTTGATAAATATTACAACAGCAGCTGCTTGAGTAAACACGTAATTTTTTTTATCCACACTACACTTTCTTTTATATGAAGCTTATAAATTGTTAATTTCTTTTAAAAACAATTACGATTTGTATATGTTTATGATATGTATATAGTGTTATCTACATTATATCATCAACGGCGATATTATAAATTAAGATGGTGTGTTGTCATTAATATTCTATTTTCAAAGTTCAGTTCATAAATTAAGATTGTGTATTGACGACAAGCAATGGGAGATGGCGCCACCAGTTGTGTACGCGGGAAAGATGCCAAGGCGGGAATCTTAAAAAGAGCGGAAAGAGTTGCTTGTCGTCGAGGAGGAAGAGTAGGTTTGAAACCGTTTAAGTGTATAGTTGAGTAAAGCGAAAGAATATAAAGGAATTGAAATAGTAAGTACTTTTGACTTTTTATTTAAAAACCCTTACAAATTAAAGTGTAACAGAAGTCATACGCTAATATTGTAAAAGTTGATACAAATATGAGCTCGAATCCTGCAATGGTATTATCAGATGTGATAAGTATGGTAACAAATAGAACGCTTCACATTTAGCATGACATATATTTTCTATCTGATATGTCGCAAATTATAGGTAAATAATATTATTATAACTTTTGTATTATTCATACAAAAATATACATTATAAATTTATTTGTGCCTGTAAAAAACGGAATGCACACTTATTTTTCTTGATTACGTATTCTCTACCCATATTTATGTGCACACACTCAATGTGAAACGGAAAAGTAGAGACTTGAATTAAAATTTATGTATCTTAAATTAAATTTGCATGCGGCATGCAGAACACTATTGATGAATTTGAAATGCAAAAAAAATACCGATTCTCTCAGTCACATTCTTTATCGGTGTGTATATTAATTAATAAATACGCACAGCCTCATTAAAATTCGTTATGCTTTCTGTTCGTTATGCGTTATGTTTTTATCCGCCGTGTGGTATCCCGCCGAGTATAATAGACTACCCTATTTTCGTCTTCTTTTCTTTTTCTTCTCATTTCATACCGAGGTGTCGTAAAAGGCGACTAAGTTACGTTGTCGTCAGGCAGGCGGCCGGTCGTAAAATACCTAGCCAAAACATGTAACGACATGTTAAAAACATAATATGCCGTTCGCGCTTAGAGTAGATAAGTTTCGATTGATCAAGGGAAAAAGTTAAAAAAATGTTCATGCTTTTTGTTTTTATGTTCTTGAGTTTTATTTTTATGCGTATATTTTAATTTATAAAATATTATTTTACTTCAAACAACCTTAAACAATAAAAATGTAATAGGTAACGGAATGTCCGTTATTAATTTTTTCTCATTTATAATAAGTATTTCTAACACAATTTACGTTTATATAAAAATTCAAAGCCGAGCGTTTTCATCTATAAGATATTTAAATTATCTTGTTACAATAGAGAAATATTCACTATGAACGAAATTTACGATAAAAGAAACCGATATCAATTTATTATTTCGTATCAATTAAAGTCAATTAATCTAGTACATCAATGTAGAGCAACCAAAAATTTTTAATATCACACTGTTAGAAATAGTAGTTTAACTCCGCCATTGCCGGTCCCAAGCCCGGATGCAAAAGGGTTGGTCAGGGAAAGACTGAACCCTGCCGTAAAACAGTCAACGCCGAACATCGGGCGGCAGTTAACTAACCCGACAACTTCGAAGCCACCTAAGGCTCGAAGCGACTACAGGTGCCGTGAGGAGTAAAAAGACCTCTTAAAAACTGTGAGTGGAAGGACGCGGGAACCCACCACTTAAATATTTTTCCCAAGAAAACCCCCCTCACAATGGAAAAATCACAATTATAAGTGATCCGTAGTGGGGGTCACGTCCCTCAGCATTGAGGATGACGACTCGAGGAGGAGGAGGTTAGAAATAGTGTTTGATGTAAAAAGTTCAAGTGCAGTGCTATATTAAGCAATAACTGAATCGGTTTTCCGATACTCTTGAGTGCAAATTAGAAAACACAAACTACTTTTTAACCTAAACTGTTATATGCTAATATTTACGCCGTGTGGTATTCGGCTGAATAGAATAGTACTACCTTCATTTCTTACCGAGGTGTCATAAAAGGCGTCTAAGGTAAATCGACATGCCGTCTACTACTACTAGACTACCCTATTTTCTTCTTCTTTTCTTTTTCTTCTCATTTCTTACCGAGGTGCCGTAAAAGGCGACTAAAGTAAGTTGACCCACCGTGTGGTGTCTGGTTGAGTAAAATAGACCACCCTCTCTCTTATCGAGATGTCGCAAAATACGCCTTAGGTAAGTTGACGTCAGGCAAATCATGTGACAACATGTTTGTAACAAGTTGTGCCGACCCCACTTAGAGTGGGATAAGGTAGGGATGAGGATGTTGTATGCTAATATTTGTATATAAAACAACAGGGGCCAAATTTACGTTATAACTAAGGATCCATCGGTCCTGGTAAATTATTTAAAATCGTCAAAGCGACAATTATTAGCAATTAATTTCAACACAACTTTATAATAGCTGTGATAGCCTAGCGATGAGACCGTGCGACTCTTTCGAGGATGTCACGGGTTCAAACTCTGAAAAAGCAGCAATGAGTTTTTCTGTTAAAACTTAAGTGTGTTGATATCATACAATTTTCGATGAAGGGATTCATCTTGAGGAATCCTGTATAATTCTTGGAAAATTCTATGGATATACTCGTATGCAATCTGCATTGGAGCTGCGTGGTAGGACTTAAGCTCCAACTACTGTCTCCAAAAACGGAGGGAGGCCTATGCCCATCAGTGGGATAATAAGAGGCCGTTACTTTATAGCTTTATAAGTTTGAAAGCAGTTAGGAAATATATTAAATTATCGGATATCCCATTTCTAAACCGATTATTTTCAGTACTTAGTATTTATATAAACTGAACGAAAATTTATTATAGGTAAATACTACGATTTTCTGTAAGATACAACGAGGTAATTTATCAATTAATTCACTAATGCCAAAACTCTGTAAAGTTAAAGTGTGTTCTGTCTTCGTAACAGACTTGGGTCCCAACTTAATACTGTATTAGTATTATAAATACATAAAAAGGCCGACTAAAATATTAAACATTAGAATCTAGTCAGATGTTTGCATTTCACCAAAATTGTTGTAGCCTATTAGCCGTCAAAACGTAATAGACAAAGAGGTGGTCAGATTTTTAGATTTATAATATTACTATGAATGATGAAATATTTTTTAATCTAGAGTGATAGAAACTCTTTAGACATAATCACTAAGACTCATTAAGACTCGCCACATGAACTATACTGATTGTAACTTATGCCTGCCCTTCACTATTGGCGATGATCGTTGATCGCCACGATCATCATGGAAATGTTCATAGGATAGATGGTAATATCATACGATACATACGATCATTCGTATCACCCAGCGATTTCGTTTGATGCTTGACCGAAAAACCGTCAATTTTCAGGTCATAAGCGATTGTAGACAATCATCAATTTTAATAGTAAAGTAAAATCCATGTATGAATAAAAAACTACGGTTGTTAAGTTCATCAACTTTTTTTTGTAAAACTACAGAAATGAATGACGTGTACATAAAGATAAATATTATTGGCTTATTCAAGATATATTAATATGTATATATTTTTAATGTTAATATCGACCCTGGTAATATCAATAAATACGAAATTATTCCCATTTATGAAGTATCCAAGCGTAACTTCACACAATATGGCGGATACCGTTTCCTCAAACATGCAAATTATTGTTTTAGGAAAAAACATTACCATAGTCAAGGGTTATTGAATAACGATGAAATAACAAAAATTATTTATCTTATGAATTAATAATACATAAATATTTTTTTCGATGGAGATAAATAATCGTGATTTTAATACATATGAACAAATTTGTAGAACATTCTTCTGCTAATGTGTGTAATGGTTTATGATACGCTTATCGTTAATCATCAAATTTAAATTCAGTCAATTACACTTGTGCGGTTTTTGGGTTCATTGTAATAACTAATGTAACTTTGAATTTGTGAAATAATTAGATCTTTTTCTATGTCTTTATACGTGTAAAAAGCAAAAACAACCCTTTAAATGATTCTTACTCGCTAAATATTTATAAGACAAAAAAATTGACAACCCACTTTTTAGATGATTTTATAGTACAAAAAGTAAAAAAAATCTCACTTTTCTATCAAAATATACCAGTGTATTAAAGCCCTATTGAACCATATTTCTGATCATTCTGAATACATCCTCTTGTTTCTTCTTCATCCGGTATTACGAGGTTGGCAGATCCGGGAAGTCGAGTTTTTGGATCCGATTCGCCGCAAACGAACCGGGCGCAGGCGACTCATTTAAGTCCATCTTCGAGCGTTCCGAATGGGGTTTTACCGGACGCCCACCTGAAAGGGTCGCCGAGGCGGTCGATGCATCTGGAGCTTCCGATGGATAGATTAGCAGAGGGAGCGACCACTTTTGGAGAGGCCCAGATGTGGCGCACTCTGGGTTTCAGAGTTGCTGCTGGTGGGGATGGAGGCAATGTGTCCAACGGTACCCTGTCCCCGCCACCATAGGTTTTCCTAACACAAGAAATGTATGACGAGGTAACTCTTACGTCAAATTCCTGCTACCTACGAATATTAATAATTATACTGTATATAACTTAAATTTAAAGATTTTTTATATACTTAATATTCCTAAAATAATTGCCTGTTTTAATAATAAAGATGATGGAATATATAAAGAAAGCGCATTTTTAGGAATCAAAACACACTATAAAAATTGCCGACGATGAGACCCAAACACATTCTGCGGTTATAGCCTTGTGCACCGCCAACAACTATTAAATATTGTACAGAAATATTTCACATGCTTTTATAAATTTGGAACCAGGCCTGGCTGTAATTATAATAAATTGATGACGTCATGTGAAATACATTAACGAAATATAATACTTGGCCACTGCTGTGATTGACAATAACATTAGTTGAATTACAGTCAAACTTACCACAATCAATAGACATTTTCACTACTAACGATATAGGACTTCGTTCCTGCCAACTTAAGCCAATTTCAATAATGCAAAATCTGTTTATATCTGTTCCCGAAAGAAAAACGGGAGCTTATTATCCCATATCTTAATTCAGTGTACAAGCCATAATTTCGTCAAATTTTATCGATCCAGCGGATCAGCCGTGAGAACCTAACAGACAGACTTTCGCACTAATATTAGTTATATAGCTATATGTTATTGAAGCCGTGTGGTATCCAGCTGAGTAAAATAGACTACCCTTTCTTACTGAGGTGTCATAAAAGGCGACTAAGGTAACTTGGGCCAACGGGTGGTATCCGGCTGAAAAGAATAGACGGCCCTCTTTCTTACAGAGGTGTTGCAAAAGGCGACTAAAAGGCCGTTCGTAAAATACCTAACCAAATCACTTTCACAAAGTCACATAATTGATTTTGTTTAAGTAGACTTCAGTACCTAGATAATTATCAATGTCAGTCTCTAGTTCTTCCACTATCTCTATAAAACATCACTCTGATCTGTTTGCACGTTAAAGAAGAACAATCCTCACATTTTACATATAAATTCAAAAAAATTCTAAGCTTCCATTTTCGATAAATAAAAAAATACTGGTCACATTTCAATGGGCGCCGGCTTGTCTCCGCAAAATTGACAAGAATTGTGTGGAGGACACTTGATTCTTAACTGCCCCGTCGATAGAATTTAATACTTCCATGAGTTAAATAATGATATTTTATCTAAGAATACTTATGGCATATTTTTTGCTATATTGGTCGATTATTCCTACGCTATTGCTTAATACGATTATTAATCTGCTATATAGTTGTGAAATTGTCTAATAATGTATATTACTTTAATTTTAAATTATAATGTCGTTTTTACCACAATTTTTGTACAAAGAGCAAAGAATCTAGTGCAGCGCAATTTTTTTAACTTTATTTGAGAATATTGCTACAAAAAAGAGAGTAGGAGTTTTCGTAACTGATTGATCTTTGCTTTAGACCAGTGTTTCCCAATGTGGGGCCCACGTCCCACACGATAGGAATTTGATTGATAAGAGGGGGCAATTCGCTTCGGGTCATTTAAATGCACTGCTAGATTTAGGTTACAAATTTAACGAAAAAAGAAAATTCTTCTTTCTCAAACCTATCATTTAAGTTTCTTAAGTGGACAATTCAATTTTTTATTACTAAAATTTATGTACGAGGCCCTTGCCTTAAATCGTCACCATCGCGTTGTTTGGAAATTCCGTGGGATAACCTATGTCCAGCATTGGACGTCCATCGGTTGAAGGAGAGAGAGTTAGAGGTGAGGTAATGCACAAAAAAGGTTAGGAATCACCGATTGAGAGTATTGTTCATTCAAAATATTTCCGTGGCGGGTTAGAGTAGTTATCTCACGCTTGACTGGCGTGCTATGTTCACAGCGGTAACTTCGTCTGAAAGCGCAGTCGGAAATGTCAGTACAGTTTGGGTTTGCTGGAACTATTATATTTATGGGTTGTAGCTGGTCTTATGAATAGTTATAACATCGTTGGAATCGTCAACCGTCATAAATCTCTAATAATTGGTCGAAGCGTACCACGAGCTTAATTTGGTGCTGTAATGTTGTAGTGCTTTTTGCAACCTCCTCCCTACGTTAGTTTACGTTCTCTTTGGTGGCAAACGTAAAAACATAAATTGATATAAATATTATTAATAATAGATAAAATCATTAGTGCATTAAAATTTATTCTCCTACACTTATTCCACTCTAAGTGGGGTTGGCACAAAACATCATGTGGCTACGTATTTTACGACCAGTCGCCTGTCTGATATCAACTTACCTTAGTCACTTTTTGCGGCACCTCGGTAAGACATGAGGGTGGTCTATTTTACTCAACCGGATACCACACGGTGGGCCATTTTACCTTAGTCGCCGTTTACGACACCTCGGTAAGAAATGAGGGTGGTCTATTTTACTGAACCGGATACCACACGGTGAGTCAACTTACCTAAGTCGCCGTTTACAATACCTCGGTAAGAAATGAGGGTGGTTCTATTCTACTCTGCTGGATTATTCCAATTTTGCATGTGAATTTGATAACTTATTAATAAAAGGACAATCTTTACAGGGAATTTTGTTTACCTGCCAAGCGACTGCGACCCACTTAATAAACTTTACTACATCCCATAGTAGCCACGATATTTATGTAAAGTACTAAACGTGTTTATACTTTCAAATACTTAAAAAAGTGTTTTTAAAAAGTATTTAAAAGAACGTAATCGTAGATTCTCGGTGTAAAAATAAACCCTTACATTTCTTTTAATTTATCGTATAGTTAAACAGTTTTATTACAAAACATAAAAGCATCTTAATAGTTAGTATAGTTGCTTGGAAAATAAACAAATGTCACTATAACGGTAAGAAAAACGTTGTTTACTTTTCTGAACTAATTATTGCCTGCCTCTGGTATTCTTGGCGTATTACCTATAAATTTCAGCGAGCAGATTTGTGCCATGGATTAATTTATTAAAGATCTTGCGCAGATATTTTTTACTATTTTTATATTGCTAAATAGAGGTATTATAAATATAAATATAAATTATTCTTAGAGCATTAAAGCACCATGCCCCGGAAAACGTCTACTGCCCCTAAAATTTAACCAACTAAATACATTACCAGTGGTAGATTGAAATATTTACCGAAAGTATAATATGTAGAGTTAAAACCGTTAGCAATGTGCGCTCCGACATCTTTTATTCAATAGTTGGAAAGGTATTTTCCCCATTGTAACATGTTTACAAGCTATTACTGCCTACTATAATATTAAACCCTGTCAGATTGACGTCGTATATTGTCATCGAAAACCTGGTCATAGCCATAGTTCAGATAATTTACAACTAATTATAGGTTATTACTTACCAACAGCAATAAATAAAAAAAATACAAAATACATTTACCTAAATAATGTTTACTCGTTCTACTTTTGAAACTTTGGTGAGATGCGAGTTCAGTTTTATTTTCTATAAATTTACGTTTGAATACACTACATATTTTAAAAAATAGGAATGTTAGTCTTGAGAAAAGTTACTGCTTTTATAGTTTCTGGTGAAGCACACTAATTTATACCTCTAGAATGTTAGGTGAAGCAGTAGAAAAAAAAATCAATGTTATGAAACCCAAGAAAGCAAGGAATTTCCGATATGCATGGTCTTGTCTTTGTTTTCATAAGTTTCTACGGCCCTTTTTAAATAGTTAGAGATTATGATTACTACGCCGTGTGGTATCCGGCTGAATAGAATAGTACCACCCTCTTTTCTTTCCGAGGTGTCGTAAGAGGCGGCTAAGGTAAGTCGACCCGCCGCGTGGTACCCGGCTGAGTAGAAAGACCAACCTCATTTCTTACCGAGGTGTCGTAGAAGGCGACTAAGGTAATTTGACTCACCGTGTGGTATCCGGTTAAGTGGAATAGACCACCCTCTTTCTTATGGAGGCGTCGTAAAATACGACTAAGATAAGTTGACGTCAGGCATGCGGCCGGTCGCAAAATACGTAGCCAAATCATGTGTCAACATGTTTCTAACATGTTGTGACGACCCCACTTAGAGTGGGATAAGATGATTACTAGAGATAGTGCGGCATATTAATAGCCTACGATCACAACATTTGGCGCATGTATTCGTGATGCGCTACTTGACCGTAATAACTTATGTTGCTGATCGCGGAATTTGTGTCCCTTTTGCACCCAAGTCGTTGTTACTTTAGCTTAATAAGGGCAACGTGGTCATAAAATCAAGTAATATGTGAATAACGTTATGGCAACAAATAATTTTATTAGGATCAACTAAGCATAAAATATTTGACCGCCATTAGTCAGTCACCAAGCCTTATAAGTTGGTTTCCAATTGCACTGTGATCAGGGAAAAACGACAGATTTAAACAGATAGACTGTAACCAATCTCTGCCTAAAAACACGTTACCTTAACAACTTACGGTTATATGAGTATATAACATTTGGGTTCGGGTAGCAGTGGCCCACATAGTCACTATTCTACTACTAGGTTCTATTGGACACCACTCTCTCTAAGAAGGATTAGATGATTTCGCTCCTTTCCTCATAACGCCATACGTAATAGTAATTTGGGGCATTCGCATTTCAGTATATTAATTTAGTACCAATGAAAATTTTATCGCCTATCAAACTTATGGCGATGTTAATTGTGGCGTCCAAGGGTATCGAATCAATATGACTATGAATACTGACTGTTACTTCCATACTTATGTTCTTACTGTACCCGCTGCGTTCGCATCAACTTAAGTGTTAAAATGCCCTGACAAAATAGGATGTTTTAACCTACCTGTTACACAGGTATCTATGCTTCATTCGGACTAAATCCTGCTATATTGCTGCAGCGGATTAGCAAAAGTTTAATAGACAGACAGACAGACAGCATGCTTTCGCATTTGTTATATTGGTATGAATTTAATTTTAACTTCTTAAATATTTCTGCTAAACTTCATCTAAAAAAATTCAGTTAACCTTTTCAACATAATTTATAGAATTAGGCGCTACTTTGCGGAGATACATAATACAAAAGTAATAATAAAATTATTTTGCTATAATCCGCGATGAACTAAAATAGAAAATATATATATAATGCTATATGTAGAGTGGACAATCCGTTTTCATACCTGATACATGCAGGATTCGTCAAAACACCTCCACCACCGCCACCACAATACACAAGCACTAGATACGTTCACTATCACAAACTCACGAATCGTTTCGCCCCGCGACCAAAGCATCATCAGGAGATAGACTCCACGACCTAAATCACAAAGCTTTCTTCTTCTATCTTTTTAAAGTAAAATAAAAATCTAGAAATTAAATCCGAACTGTGTTTGTACTGTCTGTTTATAGCGACATGTTATACAGATGATCTTACCTTTACAAAGCATAAACAATTTAGGAAACATAAAAGTAGCGCTGCGAGCCATTGCAGTCTTTAATTAAAACTTTCCTGGAAAAGATACTTTTAACCTCGAATTTCTTATATAACAATTGTTCGCGCAACATAAAATATGTTCTAAGGAACAACAATAAAAAGTAATTATTATTATCACATCATTTATATTGTCATGTTCTGTTGCTTATTAAATTTTGTTCTGCTTTAATTTTTAATTTGTGTATGTCGAATAATGCACACAGCGAAGATATGTACTCGTACTACGTGAAATTTGATGGGTAAAATTGAATTGAATTTAAAGAACACCGTAAAGTAATCAAGGTATTTGAATCACCATGAATATTCCACCCCAATTAAGTAAGTAATCATCGATTAAGTGGACAAAAACACATTCTCTTTTTTTAATATTTGGGGCAATAATATATGCCGTGTGGTATCCGGCTGAATAGAATAGACCACTCTCATTTCTTAACGAGGTGTCGTAAAAGGCGACTTAGGAAAGAAGACCCACCGTGTGGTATCCGGTCGAGTAAAATAGACCAAATACATTTCATTTTTTTGTTTTAATAGACCTTCTTTCTTACCGATGTATCGTAAAATACGACTGAGGTAAATTGACGTCAGCCGTCAGGTCGTAAAATACGTAGTCAAATCATGTGACAACATGTTTGTAACATGTTGTGCTGACTTGCACTTAGAGTGGGATAAGGGCAGGAGGATGATGATTTGTGGTAATAATATATAGGTATCGGATTTAACACAAATCCCTAAATGTAAAAATAAGGGTAGTGAAATTCCTAAAACGTCAGTAGACATATTGCGTGGGTTCGTCAGTGACTATATCAACTTGCCTAAGCAAAGTAAACATTAACACCGCACCTAGCTTTGCGACGTAATGTATAATCTTTAATCTCCATCTTATGTCATTTCGTATCCTATCGTACCTGCTGACACTGTAATTGTAAAGTTCTGTACTTGTAATCTGTAAACTCTACAACTACAAACTTCATTTTTATTACATAGTCAATATATATATATTATACATATTGGATATTTTCCTTATTCAGTTTATATTCTTAGTGCAACCTCTCTAGCACCTTAAGACCCCATGTCCATCGTTTCTGGGAACTATGTACCTCAACCATTGCCAATTCAGCTTCGTAAACTGTTGAACTATGTCTTAATTTACTCCTTCTACGGATCTCCTTGCTCTGACCGATAGTAGAGTTGAATAACATTTAAAATCAAATTGCATTTTGTTGATACGTTCCTATGATTGAAGCCTACGATATATTAGCTACCAAGCGAGGTGGGTCCAGGTTTTGTATTCGGACCGGGTCGGATTGTTCAGCGCATCAGCCAATTATTGTTGATTTCATTGTCCCAAATGTCGAAATCTCATAAAATCTGAAAAGGAAAGGGTCAGTCAGCCTAGCCTCTTTTACGCTTGCTGTGGTCGGCAATTTTTATGTTTTCAAATGCTTTATTTATGTTTATAATATCATTTGTAACTATTAAAATAAATGTTAGGAATACATTATGAAACATTAAATATATTTCATTATTAATTTACATATATGAAACATTGGTGCATTATAATATAATTTCGCAGTTAAATGAAACATTTTCAGAATTACGCAGAGGGATTTCATTCAGATATATAGGAGTATTGTAGTAAAGCTCTTCGAATAGATTTAGGTAACCGCTGCAATCAATTTGACACAGTGTGAACATTTATGCGGCTCTCTGAACTCATGCGATGTGGTGCGGATCACTTATTATTACACCGTTTAATAATAAATACAGTTTGAGTTAATAAAATAGATTATCATTATAGAAAATATTTATTTCAGTTACAAAATAAATAAAAAAAGTTACGTCGTTTAGTTATCATCGATACAGTGTCAATAACAAAATAGAGTCCCCTCTCCCTATATGTTAACCCATAATGGGTTCTCTAACTTAAAATAATAAAAAAGGCAAATCTGATATATTCATTAGGTTTTTTTTTTTTTTAAATTTATTTATTCAAAACAATTTACAATTTAGTTTTAGCTTATGAATAAGACGCGTTAAAAAAAACCCGTGAGGTTTATGCGTAACGCGAATGCGTACGTACACCTGCCCGCAGAATGTATTTTACATCACTAACTTAAATTAAATTAAATAAACTAAATTAAAGAATTACTTATACATTACTAAATAATATGACTTGAGCATATGCTCACATTGAATCTTGTTTTTAAATACCTTCTTTAGTATAAATTCTGGTAAATTATTTAGGATATTAGGCAACATATATTCCCATGTTCGTTTACCAAAATTGTTATTGGTTTGCGGCAACCTGTACATCGGTTGGTTTACTAATTGCCTCAAACTGCTTGGTCTTAAATTTTTTTCAAGTAAATTTATATTATTGTATTCACTTACAATGATTGACATATTAATTTTATCATATACGGATATTACTTTACAGTGCTTAAAAAGTCCAGGTTCGTCTTCTTTATACTTACATCTAATATATTTTGGTACAATTATTTTAAGTATACTAAGTTGCAATCTATATATATCTTCAATATTGCTTTTAAAAGTTCTACCATAACTATCTATTCCATATCCTATAATTGAATCAGCCAATGACAGATAAATCATTCTTAATATGTTATATGGTAACTTATATCGTAAAATATTTATTTTCGAACGAATCGATCTTAATTTATTACATATATGTTCAATATGAGGTTTCCAATGAAATTTATGATCAATGATGAGACCCAGATAAGTATGTCGTTCGACAATTTCCAACGGTGCACATGTACATGTATTTATTTATTTATTTATTTGCATATTATACTATTAAATAGCGTGCAAATTTTAAAACATAATACAAAAAAAAAATTGCTTATAGCTATGACTCTACAGCTCAGACATTATTACTTCCTAAAAAAGTTATTAACTAAACCAAAATATATGTCAAAATAAACAATAATAATAATATTCATATTAAACATTCTAATACAAATAAATTAAAAAAAAAAGAAAATAATAAAAAATCATCTTAATAATTACAATAAAAATTTCATATTTTGGGTAAGTATTCGCTAACAGAATAAAAGCACTTATCCAAAAGCCACTTGTGAATAATTCCCTTAAAAGTTAACAATGATTGTGACCTTATATGTACTGGTAGATTATTAAAAATTTCTATAGCCATACAGTAACAGTTATTTTTATATAAACTTAATCTTATTTTTGGTACAATTAGTCTATCTTTATGCCTTGTAACTTTTCCTAATGTTTCGTGAGTACTGAAAAGATCGGGATTTTTTTTTACGAATATACACATTTCCTTTATATACATACACGGCAGAGGAAGAATGTTAAGCGATTTAAACAATGGCCTACAGCTATCAAGGTAATGAGCATTGCATATTGCGCGGATACATTTTTTTTGAACTTTAAATACTCTGTCCACCTCTACAGAGTTACCCCAGATTATTAACCCGTATCTGAGTACTGAAGAAATATACCCATGATATGCACACAAAACTGCATCTTTCTGTGCTGTTCTTCTTAATTTTTTTAGTGCAAAAATAAATTTATCTAATCTGCAGCACACATTTTCTATTTGGTTTTTCCAGTCACAATATTTATCTAAGGTTATACCTAAAAATTTAGTTGATTCCACGTCCAAAATTTTAGTATCTTTGTATTTTATTGCTATAGGAATATCTTGTGCTTTGGCAGTTTTAAATGTAACTATTTTTGTTTTTTCCACATTAATTTTTAAATTGTTATCATTTAACCACTCTATTGTATGTGCGACAGTATGGTTAATATCCTGTTCAAAGGTTTCTCTATTACTGCACTTAATTAAAATTGTCGTGTCATCTGCAAATAATATGCAATTATGATGAGTTACATCAGGGAGGTCATTTATGTAAAGTAGAAATAGAGAAGGTCCCAAAATACTCCCTTGAGGGACACCGCTAATGTTACATAAATAGGAGGATTGGAATGTACATTTTTTGCCATTTATTACTTTAGTTATTTGAGTACTTTGTAACCTGTCGCATAAATAACTTTTGAACCAGTCATTAGCTATCCCCCGTATTCCATATTTTTCTAATTTTGCTAAAAGTATGTCATGGTTAACAAAATCAAATGCTTTTGACATGTCGAAGAAAATACCAACAATAGGATTTCGTTCATTGATGCTTTCAGTGATTATTTTAATAAGTTTGAAACATGCCTTTGTAGTAGAATTATTTTTTTGGAAACCATGTTGTTCTTTTTTTAGAATATTTTCATTGATTATAAATCTATTAAGTCTGATAAACATAGCTTTCTCAAAAATTTTGGCAAAAATAGATATAAGGGTTATTGGTCTGTAATTTGCAATATCTTCTGTGTTTCCTTTTTTAAATACGGGATTAATGACCGAAAATTTTAACTGATGTGGAAATGTACCTGTTTCGAAAGACAAGTTTATTAAATAGGATAGGGGATAACAAATATATACTGCCACATCTTTTACTATGTCAGTTCTTATGTGATCAAAGCCTGCAGATTTACTGTTACTAAGTGATAAAATTAGTTTATGGACTTCCATGGGATTAGTTGGTGTAACAAATAGACTATTATTATTAAAGCCTAAGTGGCGTAATCTTGTAGATTTATGTTTAAGTTGCTTATTTGAAATCTCTATAAAATACTTATTAAATTCTTCAGCTATTCTCTGAGGGTCAGTTGTTATTAAGTTTTTATTTTTTATACGGTTTATATGAGTTCTTACTATATCTTTAGAATTAGTATTTTTTATTACTATCCATGTTGATTTGCATTTATTATGACTCTTTTTTACAAACTTAGTATTATAGATCTTTTTGGATATGTTGATGCATTTTTTCAGAACCTTATTATAATTGTTATATTGAAGTTTATTTTGGGTTTTATTTGATGGTGAGCTTATATATTTCAAGTACAGTCGTCTTTTAACTGTACACGATCTTTTTAAACCTTTGGTTAACCATGGAATTTTCGATTTAACATTTATTTGCTTAATTTTTATTTCCGGGAAACATAGATCGTAGAATAGCTTTATTAATTTCATGAACATTTCAAATGCTATTTCTAATTGAAAACATGAATATATTTCTGTAAATGATAAAGCTGAAATACAATCTTTAAACTTGCGTCTATTTTCATATGAATAATCTCGTTTAGTTTCGCACCAATGCGCATCATAAGATGAATATATTGTATTAAATGTAAGAGATGTGTGCCGTCTCATGATCAGATAGACCAAGCATATGAATTTGAGTGTCAACGTGTCCTATATTACTAGCAAATAGGTCTATACATGCATTACGTCTAGTAGGAGTGTTAATGTGAATGCTTAAGTTAAAATTATTGAGGATAGCTTTTAACTCCTTACTATAGTTACTATTTTTTAATGTATTAATGTTCCAGTCACCACATAGAATTACTTTTACATTTTTTTGTATGGTAGTTTTTTCTAATAATACATTTAATTTTTTAAAGAAACTTTCGACTGTATTATGCTTTGGAGTCCTGTATATACACCCTATTATAAGTTGAAGGGACGGTATCTCTATAGCACATGATTCAAAATCATAATCTGATGCCAAATTTTGGACGAAGGTTAGAGGTTTATATTCAATTTTATTATTAATGAGGATGCACGTGCCGCCTCTTTTTTCTTTTGCTCTAGAATAAGCTGATGCAATTTTGTAGTTTTTTAATTTTACATTATCCTCTGACCCCCTTTTTATAAACGTTTCACAGAGGCAAATAACATCAATCATAATATTTTCTTTTTGTAATTCTTGTAATGCAATATCCAGTATATCAATTTTAGTAAGTAGTGATGCGATGTTTTGATGTAATATAGTTAGTTTATGTTGTGGTCTTAGATTCAAGAAAAAGCTTACTTTTAGAATTTGTATTTGATGAGGTCCTAGTGGTCCTACTGAAATAGTATGGGATTGTACCCTTTAAACTCTTTGTTTTTGTGGTGTGATGTATTTGTTTTTGAATTAGAATTTTCTGTTTATTAAAATAGTAAGGTATAGTACCTTTTTTAAATGTTTTCAAGTCGTTTTTTATATTGGAATCATTAAGGCCATATGAATTTGAGGGTCCTATCCATTTATTTTGTTTCACTAAAAATTTATCTCGATAATCCTCGTAGTCTATTTGTTTATTAATTATATTACAATAAAAATCTGCAATATCATTTTTGTTGTGACGAGAAAATTCATCTGATTTCAGATAGGAAGTATTTGAGTGTAGCTTGGAAATAGAGCAAATGTAATTATTTAGTAGATCTGTGTTTATAAACTGATTATTTATAACTGGTAAGACTATAACATTAGTGTTACACAATTTGTTCAAGGTTATAGACAGCGCATTAATAACATTAAATGGATTGGTATCGTTTGCGCCAATCCCAATTACTACTTTATCAAATTTACCAAGATTGGTTAGATTTTCGCATGAAGACAGAACATTTGTGGCTATTGCATTTGGCTTAACAATTCCCATAACTTTGTAGAAATTATTCCAAGAGGTTTGACGAGACTTTAATAATTTGATAGATAGGTCACAGACCTGTTGATCCCCTAATATAATAATTTGTCGAGTTGTAATATTTTTATGTTCACTTAAATTGTTTCGTAGTCCTTGAATATATCCCGTATGACGATTATTATCAAAGCTTGCAGTTTTATGATATCTTGTTTTAAAGGTTGTTGCTGGGGTGCTATGTGTCTTGACCTGACCATCTTCAGTATTTGGATTTGTATATTCGTTAGGTTTCTCAATATTTACTGTATGTGGCTTTTCCACTGATTCCAAGTTAAGATATTTGGTTACAGGCACCATGTTGTTGTCTGAACATAGAGGATTAGTATCATCCCTTTCTGTCTGTCTGTTATCTGTACTAAAAGAATTAGTATCCACCCTGATACCACTTTGTAGTGAAATAATTCTTTTTATCTTGCGTACTGCTGGGGATGTCACCTGCGTGACGAAATTGTCTGATATGCCTATTTTCTTGAATAAGTTGATTTTTTGTTCAAATGTATCAACTGTCTTTTTAAGTGTTATATTTTCTAAGCTAAGGTTCTCGATTTCATGGTTAGCACTATCTAACTGTAGACTTAATTCATGTATTTGTTGTTTGAGGTCTTGGATATACGATGTGTCTCCAGCCGATATATTTGGGAGGCTTTTCATTGAATCACTCATCATTGTAGAGTTCATATTAACATCTCTTTGGAGAATATTTGATAAATTAGTGTATGATTTAGATATAGGTTTCTTTCTGATAGTTACTTTAGAGGAATTATATTCCATTTTTTATGCGCTTAGAACTTACACTTTGCTGAGATGTTTAATAATCCTTACCAAACAAAATATATTTGTGAAATTGAAGTACTCCTAGCGCCATCTATTGTCCATGCCTTAATGTATAGGTTTTTATTTATCACGCCATCTATTGCTGATTGGCGAACTAACTTAATTCATCACTGCATAACGATAATTTTAAATAATTTTTCTAGGTATTTTTTATTTATATAACTTCACAGTGAAAAAGTTATAATAATATTGTCAATATACACCAATTAAATCAATATCCAGTCATTTAACACTTCCAAATTAAAGATCAAGCTTATTTATTACTTAAAATGTCTGTCACTATATTTTAGTTTATATTTTTAAAAGTTCTTCATATTTCCAAAAGATAACACTTTCACATAATATTTGGTACTAACTTTGTATGATGCAAATAACTTTTGAGTTACTTTTCACAAATTATTGATAAAATTTAAATAAATTGTGCTACTATGTTTATCACTGTGCGCCACCTAGCGGCTTATGATGTAGTCTGTTGTTTGTGCATACATAAGTGTTGATGTACAATTATTTTTGGTTTGTAATCATATTTTAAATATTGAGAGCGTATATGCAAAAGTTTTGTTTTGTTAGCATTAATAACTAGCCCCATGTCGTGTGCCCATCTACATAAAATATCAAAATTAAGTTGCATACTCATCTGTGCCTCATCAATGACTTTACCGTGAGTAACCAAGCATGTATCGTCAGCAAATTGGTATACAGAGCCGTTCGTGAAGAGGTGAATTTCAATTTAATCACAAAATTGTTATTGCAATTTTTCACTATAGTGCTTGAAATCTAAGAATGGCCTATTAATATTAAAAAATAAGCTTTTTGCAAATCTATTCTTCTAAGTCATCAATTTGATAAGAAACGGTCAGGAGTGCAGCAGACAATCCCAAATGGCAGATGAAATGGCTATTTAGAGTATTATAGACTAAATCCTTTAAAACGGTCCAGAATGGCACAATTGTGCGGAACATTTCGATCTCGTTACTAATGCTCTAGTTGAACCGAAATGGGAATTTGGACGCAAATATTCAGGTCAAATGATTGGCAAGGTTAAGACAAAAGTTTCCCTATGTTTCAAAGATCTAAAAGTAATTTTATACATAACATCTATTAATAATTATATGCATTGCAATAAGTAAATATAATGCCTTTTTTAGTATCATGCTTTTAGCAAAGACCCAAAAGAAATTGAAAGTCCCTGAAAGCCTTTAGTCGGTAAATCATTCAATGGATGTTCTATGGTGTCAATTATACTATAACTTGCCGGTATATAGTTCGTTACTTGCAGCTAATTTCAGCCAGTTATGCTCAGTAATAAAATGCCAGAGTTAGCCATCAAGTATTAAATAATACTAGGTATTATATAAAATGGTTTCTCAAATTAACCTTATTATCATTTGACACCATAACATTGATCTTATTTGGTTTTTTAACACGTTCTGTTTACAAAAATAGTAACATTGGTAAAAAAAAATCTTTTAAAAAATGAACATTTATGTGACAAAATTTTATAAATCATGGGCTAGTAAAATATTGATCGCTATCGATTTCCGCAATCTATACCACCTATAGATAAATCATAAAGCAAAGCATAATAGACTTAGTTTATGAACCATCATCGTGAGAAATGTGTTAATTTTGCGGAATAAGGAATAAAATATATCAAACACATACTTAACGTCTGTATTGCGTGCTATGACGTAATAACTTGTACCTATCTTTTCTTATGAAGTTGTTTACAACAAAAATATTTATTATCAACTTTTTGATGGTACAACTAAATGTACCTTCCGAAGGCATTGAACAAGGGGCCCGGTGGCAAGCTTAGACTTGAGACAGTAGAATATTAATAAGTGTTACAACATGTTTCAAATATAACCTCCTTCAAATAGTTAGGCCAATAATATAAAAAACCATTGCCGTCGATGTGAGAAGTTGTTGAAAAAGAATAAAATGGGTTGATTTTTGGAGAAAATTGCTTATAATTATTTATTGAATAAGTGTAAAGGAAAAATATCGTTGTTATATAAGTCATTATCATTAGCGTTGTTATTAAATAATAATGTTTTGTTTACTGTTCCATTTCTAATTCTATACGTTACATTTGTTATCCAATGTTCTTTATATTATTTTGTACACAAAAAGTGTATTTCCTCTTGTTGAAATGGTCGGAATATAGGAACTTTTAGGATTGTACAAAAATAATATATAAGAATGTATCATAATGACAATATATAGTTTCATTAAATAAATATATATTATGAAAATTTATACTTAATTAAAGTTATAATTAAACTTGTACATATAATTATGTTTACATGCAAGGTTGGCTCATCACAATCTTCATGTTAATTATGTCGCAATTACGGTTGGTATGTCGGCTATTTGGCCATTACTGTTTCAGATAAGTGTTGTCAAATATATAGATAATTTAAATTTACATTGAAACTATAATTACATGAAATTTTTAAAGTAAATTGAATCGTCTGTAATTTTTTAAATTATATTCTCTTTAATTAAAAGACGTGTGGCATCTGGCTGACTAGAATAGACCACCCTCATTTATTATCAAGGTGTCATAAAAGGCGGCTAAAGTTAGTTGACCCGCCGAGTGGTATGGGGCTGAGTAGAATAGACCACTCACATTTCTTACCGAGGTCTCGTAAAAATCGACTAAGGTAAGTTGACCCGTGGTATGGCATCCGGTTGAGTGGAACAGACCACCTTCTTTATTACCGAGGTGTCGTAAAATGTGACTTAGGTAAGTTAACCTCAGGCAAGTGACCGGTCTAAAATACGTAGCCAAATCATGTTACAACATATGACATATTGTGCCGACCCCACTTAGAGTGGGATAAGGGCAGGATGATAGTGATGTTTATCGGACGACCATCTGAAAAGATCCCCAAGGTGGCCGATACATCTGGTGCTCCCGATGCATCCTCTAGCGGAGAGAAGTGCCACTTTTAGAGAGTTTAGAGAGGCTTCGACTCAGAGGTAGCCCACTCTGGGTTTCAAAGTTGCTGCTGGCGGGGATGGGGGCAATGTGTACATCGGTACCCTGTCCCCGCCACCAGCAACGGGGTAGAGCATTGTCAGGTTTTTAGTCGGTGAGAGTCCGACATACCCGCCGCTCGTCCCCGTCGGACGGCGATGACCCATAAAGAGTTTTCCTGATACAAAAAAAAAACAATAAAAAAGGATGATATAAACAGAATTCTTGATAGATTAAAAACTTTGTGCACTCATAATTTATTGATATTTATTACAATGATTCTCTGGAAATCATATCAGTTATGTTTCATAAGAAATCACGAGAGATGAAAATGGAAATTGCCCTCATGGGTAATTTTCACAGATGTTGCATACTTAGAAGCAAACCCTGCGTGGGTTGTTAGCATGTGTAATGAGCATAAAACCACAACATATATGTATGGTATCCTACAATGGACTGTTATAAATCATTTACATCTGTTAGGGTTGCTCATATACTTGATACAGTTGCGGATCCGCAGATTTTTCTTTTTATCACTCACTCACTTTCCATTAGTGTGTGTGTTGATGCTATTTTCGAGAGTTAATGGGCGGGATACTCAAAGACACACACACTCTCTATCCGATGAAATACGAATATAAAAAGGTGTTGATATTGTTCTTGGCTTAGTATTCATCATTACGTCATCGAACTTCGGTAATTATTGTTTTTTTGTCTGTAGACGTGCACTGAAGTATTAAATGTTGCAATTTTTAGTCAAATTATATTCATTACAATTAAAAACAATAGTAGTAATAATTTATTAAATGCTTTAATTTTACGGTTTGCGGTCTAATAGCGAAAAGCCTCAGTACTATTAATGAAAAAATATATTTATTTTGTGACCATTCGAATATTCTAGTACAAATAAATATTTAAATAACCCTATAAAAAACGAGTAATTTTAGCACGGAAAGAAAATTTAAAACGAACATTCTACTTATCTCCCTGCAAAATTTGGCCACGCTGTTTTAATGGCTTTCACTCTATGATTATTTCTTTAGTAATAAATTTTACCTAAGTAAATTATAAATACTAATGAACGTGAACTTTTTCCTTACTCTGAGAACTTCGAAATAAAAACACTTGCATATAAAATTACGAGAATGAATTTCAAGTCAATGATACGGAAAATATTTTTTTTTATGTAATGATTTGAAATTCCTTTCAAAAGTGTACAATAGAAACATAAGTAAAAAAAAACACTTCTGAAAACAAAGTGGAAAATATAAATTGGCAGAGATAGCCGGATATTATTCATTACGATCCAACTTCATAAAACAAACATCAACCTAGTGAACAAATAACTCGTGTTTTCCTGACAGGTAAGCGCAGATTTTACGAAGTTAATAAAGAAAACATCCGGAAGTACTTGCTTTCACTAACAGCAAATATTTCAGAAATAGACCAGATATTTTAGAAAATATTATTCGTATATAAAGAAAGATAAAATTTTCGGATATTATTAATCAATAATATCAAAAACAACAGCCTTATTGATGGTCCGGTAAATCTTTACGGTTGTGGGCAGATACTTTAGATATTGCAAATAAATAAAAAGGACTGATTAATTGCGGATATATTAAATATAAAAGTGGATACAAAAGCAAATTACCAAATAATATACTGTTGACTGGCCCGTTGGTGTAGTGGGTAGCGACCCTGCTTCAGCTCCGCGGATCGCGGGTTCGATTCGAGGCAGAGGGCCTACAATTTGTTGGTTCTCCGAACCTGGGTGTGTTTTTATATTTAAGTACCTATGTATTTAAAATTCATCTTCATCTTCCTGCCTTTATCCCACTCTAAGCGCGGTCGGCACAACAAGTTATATACATACTGTCACATGATTTGGCTGCGTTTTTACGACCGACCGCCTGCCTGACGTCAACTTACCTCTGTCGTATTTTACGACACCTCGGTAAGAACGAGGGTGGTCCATTCTACTAAACCGGATACCACACGGTGGGTCAACTTACCTTAGTCGCCTTTTACGACTCCTCAGTAAGAAATGAGTTTAGTCTATTCTACTCAGCTGGATACCACACGGCGGATCGACTTACCTTAGTCGTCTTTTACGACATCTCGGTAAGAAATGAGGGAGGTACTATTCTATTCAGCTGGATATCACACGGCGTGTATTTAAAATTATATACCTATGTATATATTTACCAGTGGTCAGTCACCCATAACACAAGTAGTAAGTTACTTATTTTGTGTCCCATATGTTTATTATTATTATATAGTTCACAGAATATTACTAATTAAGCATTGAATAACGACAATTCTTTATTAACAGTACTAACATTAACTGGAAACGTCTTGATAAATGATTGCTCAACATGTGCCAAATAAAACTAATGTATTGCGCCAAAATTCAGAAAAAAAGATGTATGAAGGAGGAAACGTCTGTCATCCGTTTGGGCTTTTTAGTGTCGTCTAACTTTACAATATACACGACGCGTATCTTACGTAATCGTATGTTATATATTGCAGATGTCGATTTATGCCAATCGATGAATATATTTAAAAAAGAAAACACTCAACGTTACTTGGACGGTTGACAAAAGTCGTCGAATAAAAACTTCTTTCTTGTCTTTAACCCTTAATAGGGCAGAGGTAAAATTTACTGAAATTTTTATTTTTATATCTTTATTTATACTTCTAATAGGCATCGTTTTAACATTTATCATAAAAAAATAAAAATATATAATCAGAAGTACGCGAAAATTCGGTGGTAACCATTTTACCATTGCCCGTTTATGTTATGGTCTTGGTGGTAATTATTTGACCTTAGCCCTTTATGCTAATGACTAAAGCTGCTACCGTATAAAGTCTCTCCTTCTTCTGGAGCAAAGTAAAAGCTTTTGAAGCACGGAGTAGGACATAAAACTACGCTGCAGACATCGCAAATAATCCTAGATCGTTTTTGACTATCTTTCGTACTGCAAAATCGACCTCCACATGTTCACAGTATATATTAGGGATAGTCATCTCTCTCTAAGAATCGTCTTTCTGTGTTCGTTGATTTTTTTTCGAATTGACTATGCTGTTAGTCGTTTTGGTGGCTTTTACAGCGTCACCGGGCGGGACGGGCGAGCGCAGAAGCATCGTCGAAGTTGCGAAATGCGGAGAGTAGAGCGCAGAAGCTCTACTGGCGTCGGGGAACGTTGTCCTAAAGGTGCCTCCTGTGAGGCCGGATCGTGGCTTAAGGCGACGTGTAGTGGAAGGCTAATAGTATGACGATTAGTCATTATGGCATCGGGAGTATGGCGACTAGCCACAACCGAAAGATGTCAGAAAACTAGGACCTCATCTTTGGCGGCGAAGACGCTGTTTGCGTGTATTATGTGTGTGCTTGCGATTGTTCAGGGTTATGCAGGACGCATTTTGGAAGTCCATATTTTCGGTGAGTCGGCCTAACAGGGATGTAAGTGGATGCCACTGTTATAAGTGGGTTCTCGTGAACCTCGACTTTCTCAAAGTAAGACTTCGAAAAGCGCTTAAAGAGATGAGCAATGGTGGGGTGGTCGAGGTATCTATAGAGGTCAACATTCCGTATGAACCATGGTAAACCAGTAGCTGTTCGCAGAATCGATCTGCAGTCTTTGGAGCGTGTGTTCGTTTGACCATATATACAGATTTTGGGTTGAGAGCTGTTGTTAAAACTTTTACAAGTTGAGTGAAGAAACAACGGCTTTAGTTTTATACATGAACTTTTTGCAAATCGCTTTGCTAGATTTTTGGGCAGGAGTACGCTATAGTCCAAAAGTAGTTCGCCTGAGACTCTTTCGTCTCTAGTTTCAATAGCGGAAAGATCATCTTCAAGAATACAGGCTATATAACTATCAGATAGAGTATTTTTTTCTTCGACATGCTCCTAAAGTATCAAGTACATGAACGAGTAGAGGTAACTATATTACCACCAAATGCTACTATCTTGTTGTAGCTGAGCAATGGTAACAGTTTTACCACCAAGTTTGTGAAAATTTTTCAATTAGTACGAGTTTCATTTCAAAAGTTATTTTATGAGTCATGCACGATCATAATAATCAATTATCCTACCAAATATCACAAAAGCATTTTCCGGAATCTTAGTAGAACAAAATTTCATTTTTTTCGCGACGAACACTCCCGATTACGAAAAAAGGTCGTTATTTTTTTTTGAATGTCAGTAGTTAGTAAACCTTTACAAATACCGTAATTGCCAGTACTAAAAAAAGTTTAAGGGGTCTTCATACATTAGAAATATTTAATGTTTTTAATAGTACATAGAACTGCTTATGATCTATGGTAAAAAAACTTAGGTGGTAAACAATTGTCCCTTGCCCTATTAAGGGTTAAATTTTGAAGTTTTAATATATTAAGTATTCAACTTATTAATAATTTAATAGTTACAATTAATGTTTAAAATAATTTGATACTCCTATGATTTGTAGGTTTTAGTTTATAGGCATCGGCATTTTATTTCATACCTCTCCAGGAAACATTCACGCAAATTTTACCCATGCAACGTTGCCTTGTCACAAAAAAAGATTTTAAATTATACAAGGTTAAGAAAACCGCATTGGAAAGTAATTGATGATATTGATAAATTTTTGAAATCATCGATAATATTTTCATTGACAAAATAAAACTTAGTTAAGTGTTTGCCGCCTTATTTCTGTACATTCATTTACGATTATATGTTCCTTTACTCTTTTTTATATTGTATACATCTTTTATATTGTATACATGCTACGAAACATTATATTATATTTTTTTTATTTCATTAATTAATTTTTTATTAATCCAGAAAACTTTAGGGCCTGGACTTGGACACGAATAATTATGAGTCTAGTTCAAATGTGTTAACACAATAAAGTCATTGTCCTGTTTTATTTAATTGGGAAATTAAAAAAGAAAAATCTCTTCGATCGCACATCCTTAAAATGTTGCTTTATGGAAAATTAAATAAACATTACGCAGAGTAATTCGTTCATGAAATATACATTATTACTCTACACGCTGACTAATGATAGCGATTTATGAAACTTTTGTAAAGCGAACATATTCCTGAATTCCACACAAATGACGAAGCCTAACTTAGTACATACGCAACGATAGTTTGGTGATTAGTTTTACGAGCGATAATCGCGTGATAATATTTCAACACCCCTCATAGGGGTATGAGAGTTGTAGGAATTAATAAGGCAGTTTTCACCTTTTCCAAACTGGACGTGAAATAACGGCTTTGAATTAAAAATATATATGAAAAAATTGTACACAACACAATTGTATTAATCGATACTAAAATAAAATAAAAACTTTGTTATCTTTATAGTATAATTGAAAATATCAATACGTAATTTTTTTTATTACCACAATTCTTTGATCAGTTTTATTTAAAACACCTTACGAATAAAAAAACTTTCACAGTTAGTAGTAGTAGTAGTAGTAATTTGTCTTTGAAATTCTTCTCTGTTTTAATCTGTTGTTATTTTTTTAGTTTTTTGCAACTCGACTATTATTAACATACACAGGATTTGCATTATTATTTTTCCATAAAAACCTTGGTCGCTACCCTACACCCTATAAAGATCTCCCGGTCAATGGCGTGTACAGAGTGGCGAGTGGATTCAGACACGCAACGCCAAGTAATTCTGCGTCATTGATGCTTCTGTTTAAACTTGAATAATAGATTATTTCGTATATTCATCGTGCAGTTAGCAATACGATTAGCGTTATTTGGTGTGATTTGGTCATTAGTAAGTATTATGCATACTTAGGTATTATTGTTTCACGGTATATACTGATACAGGTACTGCAATTTTTAATTTTCGGAAAAAGAAACTGTGAACTTTAGAATAATTTTTGAAGATAAGGAATGGAGCTAAGACTTACCACGCTGCTCAATGTAGATTGGTAGATTACACATATCCCTAGAATGCTCTAAAGATTGCAGGTTTCCTCACGATGATTTCCTTCACCGAAAAGCGTGTGATAAATTGCAAATATCAATAAGACACATAAGTACTTAATGAAAAACTTTTTGGTCAGGCACCAATGGGTTTTTCCAGGGTTTGAACCCATGATCTCTCTAGAGAGTCTCACAGTGTCACCGCTGGGCTATCACAGATCTCTCATGCGATGTAGCGTGAAGGAAAACATCGCGAGGAACCTTATACATCTCAATAGACTATCGGGGGAAAATATAAACACGTACTAGTACATTGTATAAATTCTTACCGTCCAGTGAGAGGATACCTTTCGTAGCTGTTTCGTAAGTGTCCCATATATTTATAATTATTTATTTATAATACTTTTGCAATTGAATATATTTTAGACGCAAATAATGACTACTTAAAAATAGTTCACGAATATCTAAAATTGGGCTTTGATAAAAGTAAATAAGTGTCACGACATGATGGAACTTGAAAAGTTATAAATAGGTAAAACCAAAGTACAATTATTGGTAATCGTATTTCAATATTTTAACGATATCAATGTCAATGTGATTAATGAGTCAAACACAGACTATTCAAGTGTTCTCGATGTGTAGGTATACGCTTTGCAAATGAATTTTTGATCGATACTTACGTCTCTTGGTTTGTTCTATCATACGACGTTACGAACGCTCCATCGGCTTTCGTATCTATACTTATTATAAACTAACGTTCTCAAAAGCTGTCTGTCTGTATGAACCGATTTTTGTACTGTTTAGTAAACCAACTAAACGCAACTCTTCCGGAAGGTTTAGCTGCATTACGTTTTTATATATCATATTATTATATATAGTTTCAAAAAAACTCGCCTGCTGAATGATAAAAGTGCCTGCTTTAGTCGCGTGCGCCGCGTAAACCAACAGAGATACACTCAAGTAATGTACTAGAGAATTGTAGATCCACAAAAATACTACAAATACGTCCAGGACACCATGTCTCTATCTCTTATGATTAAGTCACAAAATAATTGTATATTTAAAATTTTAATTTTACTGATTTTTACGCGGGCGAAGCCGCAAGCACTGCTTAAATAAAAATTTGTCATAAATAATGATAAATTTGAAAATCCTATACTGTAACAACTGCCTATCCTATAAAAGCCCCTGGAGCTAACTTTATATCGACGATTCGAAAACAATATATAATATTTCCGATTTAAGATGTTTCTTCTTTAGGATGTCCCTTAAACAGTACTGCCGACTACTACACCAAAACACTGGAACGTGTATAATATTTTGGTGTCAGATTTTTTCTCTATATAAGTTCAGTGAAGAATTTTTCGTCAAAGTTAAACAAAAATATTCATGTTATATAACGAGCATATTGCGCCATATTCTTATTAATATATCGACGTGCGACGATAATCTTTTATCACCACAATCAAATCGTCCGTACATTAATGTTGATTCGAAGTAAGTGTATACAAACAACTAGTAGAGTTTGTTTAGAAGTAATGCAACACCCGTTGAAAGCTTATAGATGTGTAAAATCTTCTAAACGAAAACACCTCGGTAAAAAAATAAACATTTTTACAGCGAGCATTCAGGAATAACTCAACACATTAGAATGTATGTATACGCCTCCGTTTTTATTGTTCTATATGTCTCACTACGAATAAAGTATTTTATATTTCGTTTATGCTTTTATGATAGTCAAGTTTTACTCATAAAAAGCTTTTTGTATAAAAATAATACGAAATTTTATAAAGGGGCACAGTAATGTAATCGGGAAAACCAAACGACCTCGCTTTGATTTGAATTTAAAATGTAATTTTAAAATAGTGGCTAGATAGTTAGTTACGAGAGGCAGACTGCAAATTTGGTCCACTGTTACCGCTAAGCAGATACAGGTTACTACTATATTTTAATTTCAATGAGTTGTGATCTTAAACCAACCATCGTTAGTAATGTATATACCTTGACTATATGAAGATTTAATAATACTGATATTACAGAAGTAATATTGGACGACGTATTACAATACAAACGAATTCGCGAACACATTAATATTGTGAATGTTGCTATTATATTTTATTACAGTACTAGCAAAACTATATTCCTTCAACTATTTTGTAAATGACACTCCATTGCTCATAAATGCAAGAACATCACTTCACTGTGATTTTAATTTCACGCTTCAAGGTTTAAATAATAGAATAAGAGAAAGTAACGTGGAAACTTAACTCTTATTTTATATCATCTTACTACAGTAAAAATTAGAAAGTCAAGCAATAATGCGTTGGCCTCTATTAACATTTCATGTTTGCGCGAAATGACAACACCATTTAGCAATTACATCTAAAATGAGACTGGGCCGCAGTCACTAAAAATTCATATCATTCCGAGTCAGTGCAGATCTTAATGGTCTGTAAATTATAAGCTTTAATTTTGTTCAGTGTTTTTATTAATGCACGGAAAGAAGCATATCTTAAATATTCTTTAACTTGACGCTGAAGCAAATCGATGGTAACACTGTTGCGTCATAGAGTATCCAGTTACAAAACTATGTACAAGCTACATCTTGAGAAAACAAGATTATAAGCGCTACAAGAGCAGAACTGATTATATGGATAGGCAAAGACAGTCCACCATAATGGAGTACAAGTGGTTTCTTGCTTACATAATGCCGTCTGCAGTCATAATATATTACATTACAAAGTCTCAATATCACAGTACGTCTAACAATGTAAATATCCAAATCACAGCTTTCTGACCATTATAGGTCGTGGTTTTTACGACGCATTTGAGCGACGCTACAACTAATCACAGTTAACCTATATTCCTCGAATACGGCCGACTGAAATCCGGCTTTAAACCTTAACAACGTTTCTTTATAAATGAAGCTTTTCTAGCCTTTAGTAACGTTAATAACCTTTTAAGGTTAAGAATGTACAATTGTTGATGTCAAGATGTAAAAAAGAAGAATCAAGAAAAGAATGAAGAAAAGAAGTTATCATCACAAACTTCAGATCATAATAGATTGCTTTTTTTTCACTGAAATACTGGTTCATTATAAAGTAGTTTTAAAAGTCCTTCAGTCACAGTTATCGCAGACGCTCTCAATGCATTAAGTATTAATTTTTTCATATAAGGTTTAGAATAATAAGCAGACCCTGATTAAATACCAGAAATACGCTACGTCGAATTGGAACAATCGCCACACAAAAATATTATTTACACAAAGACCTGAATCTGACAGTTGTGT
Organism: Morpho achilles; assembly: GCA_947086495.1. Classification (NCBI taxonomy): domain Eukaryota; kingdom Metazoa; phylum Arthropoda; class Insecta; order Lepidoptera; family Nymphalidae; genus Morpho; species Morpho achilles. Next base: position 10,151,449 of record CAMTZB010000007.1, on the reverse strand, counting down.
TCACGGACTAGTTGTTGGAAATTTATGTGCAAAAATTTTTTTTATTCCCTTCCCTTTGCTACGCCTATTAACAATCGGTCTTTTGTTAAACAACGGGCTTGCGATGATATAGGCTTATGTCATTTCCTTTTTTATTTAAAAAACTAAGCAGTGAAAAATTATAATAAATATATATTACAATGTTTATTATAAATTACACCATAAATATGTTTCGAACTATTTGGCACGTTCTCACGACGTAATCGATGGAGGGGCTACAAACTCCAAGACGGACATGAAATACTTTTCGTCGAAATAAAATCCCTGAGGTGAAATAAAACATTGTAGATTGTTTGACAGAGTATTTTCACTTTCCCTTATCAATTTGATCCTAGAGGGCACAAATAATAAAAAAATACTCATATTTTTACTGGAACTATGTAATGATTTATAGAAGCAGGCGTTACTGTGCAGAATTCCATAGAACAGAAGTTACAATAGAATTATTTGCTATAATCCGCGTTAAATGAATCTATATAATGCTAAATGTATAAAATCATTTAACAAACGCGGATTATAGCAAAATAATTATATTGTAACTTCTGTCTTATAAGGTCAGTTTATTTATCATTTATTCAATTTTATAATACTGTTGATCATTTAAGCAGAAGACATAATCAGCGGTTCTCAACCTTTTTCACTTAGCGATGCACTAGAATAATCATGTTTCTTTGCGATAGACTTACATACATAACCACATTGCATACAAAAATACTTTTTTCAGATTGTAAATTATTAATCTAAGAAATTTATTTTTACTGTGTAAGAACATATGCATAATTAACGTTTTCTATCCCAGGGATGCGAAAAACTGTAAAGGATGCAAATCTTGCGACACAGTAACTAAAAACAATAAGTTGACTTATCAGTTAAAAATATTGTAAAAATAGAATAATGTTATTAATGGAGAATACGCCCTTAACTATTTTGACATTACAAAAGCTTCTACATCGTTCGTAATAATTTAACGATCGCTTGGAGAGGTAATAAAGGACAGTATTTTGCGATATATTACGTCCTTTAAAATAAATTAATACTCAACTCTAGACCCTATTTAGTAGTTAATTGTAAAGCTTATGTCGTTAGGATGTTGTAGTAACTGTTCTTTATATATCAGGCACATGTGCGAGTAAATATTCTATCTAATTGTGTTCATTGAGTAATTATAATAATTTTGATAATATACTGAAGAAATAGTGTAGGGGCGAGTTATTGTCGGCCTATTGTCCGAATACCATCGAGGCGCAAATTCGAGCCCCGGATATGTATTTTAATGTTAAATGTGTTTAACTGATAGAATTTCATTGAAAACAAGTCATCATCTTCCTGCCCTTTTCCCACTCTAGTGGGGTCGGCACAACATGTAATAAACATGTTGTCCTATGATTTGGCTTTGTTTTTACGACCGGCCGCCTGCCTGACGTCAACTTACCGATGTCGTACTTTACGACACCTCGGTAAGAAGGAGGGTGGTCTATTCTACTAAACCGGATACCACACGGTGGGTCAACTTACCTTAGTCGCCTTTTACGACACCCCGGTAAGAAATGAGGTTGGTCTATTCATTGAAAACAAGTATCATAAGGAAATCAGCATATCTTTTCATATCAACTATTCCTAGTCTATGTGTAACCTACCAATCCACAATGAAGCAGTGTTGTGGAACTTATATTCAACGCAAAAAAAGTAAAGATTTTACTCGAGACTAATAAAAAGTTAAATTTTTTATGTACGAGTATATCTTGATGTACATAAAAGAATGAATATACAGCCGTTTTTCCTATTTGGGTGAAAACCAAATAAATATCTCATAAGTAAATCAGAACACAATCTTACTAAGCGCATGACTCGAATAAATATTTGTCTTTATGCTATAATGGATTTAGGTTAGAATGCACAGTTTTAGGACAACGGTGAAATATGTAATATAGTATCGTCAATCTGGGCAAATTTTAATTAGTTCATCTGCCTTAAATTTTTATAATCTAAACGTTTCAAACGTGATTCTGGGAGACATATTTATGAAAAAACTGTTGGTTTCCAAGCTGCTGTAATTCTACTTATAAATTTTATTATAATTTTTACCACACAAGTGAAAAAATCATATAGTAAACGTCTTAAAACTACGTAAACTGATTCTGAAATATTTATTATTAAAAAATTAAAATCATGCCTTTTAAAACGGCTATACTCTAAGCGTAATATGTCAAGATAAAATGCATGCAAAAATCTTTATAACTGATACTGGTGTGTTTTTATGTGCCCTCAAGCTTTATACAAACATGATTTAATGGAAAACGTGCTTATGGACTCGTAATAAAGTACCAATAACTGAATATTTTTTGCGTGTCATATTATTATAAACTTTAATTTGGATTTATATAATAGGTACAGGGAATCCTACTTCACGCGTCAGTCTTCTTCCATAGTAATTCTAATGTAATAACTTAACAATCAACAACAAAGTAGATATAATGGGTGTATCATCACTACATATTATAAAACAAAGTCCATATTTCCGTATGTACGCATAAAACTTTAAAACTACGCAACCGATTTTGTTGCGGTTTTTTTTAATAGATAGAGTGCATCCAGAGGAAGGTTTGTACGTATAATAACATTCAATACGAAGTAGAGAAATAATGTAATTTTTGAGGTTTCTGTAAATAATGACATTTTTTTCCGCTTACATTGCAAACGCAGGCTGAACCCTACGAGATTTATCAAAATGATGTACTAAGTATTTGTACACCTTAAAAAGGTCTACAGAAAAGTCCGCGATGGTATATATTTATCTCTTATGGATAACCCACAATAGCAGTTTTTTTCATTTACTTTTTACGAAAAATGATGCCTTATGTTCAAAGCAATTTTTATACAATACAGCATTAATCCTTATCCAATTGAGTACCTTAAATAAATAGTTGATTTAATATAGATCAATATTGCCGTTTACAGCATGTAATTTAAGTGAACATTTTCGGAGATATTACAGATTTAAAATCCCGCGAGGAGGTCGCGCTTAGACCTATAAGCACTTCGAATTTAGCAGCGACCGGAGGCGCAACTAAATGTCCTTCTTTCAAGTTTATATTGTCTAATGGTAAGAAAGCTATGAATGTTGTATGTAAAGACATTGTCTAATCAATTGTAAAAATAAATAATATCACTACATAATATAAAACAAAGTCGCATTCTCTGTCTGTCCCTATGTCCGTATTTCCCTATGTATGCATAAAACTTTAAAACTACGCAACATATTTTGATGCGGTTTTTTTAAATAGATAGAGTGATTCCAGAGGAAGGTTTGTACGTATAATAACATTCAATACGGAGTAGAGAAATACTGTAATTTTTGAGGTTTCTGTAAATAATTACATTTTTTTCCGCTTACATTGCAAACGCAGGCAAAACCCTACGAGATTTATCAAAATAATGTACTAAGTATTTGTACATCTTGAAAAGGTCTAGAGAAAAGTCCGCGATGGTATATGTCTATCTCTTATAAATAACCCACTATAGCATTTTTTGTCATTTACTTTTTACGAAAAATAATGCCATATTTTTGAAGCAATTTTTTTACAATACAGCATTAATCCTTATTCAATTAAGTACCTTAAATAAATAGTTGATTTAATATAGATCAATATGGCCGTTTACAGCATGTTATTTAAGTGAACATTTTCGGAGATATTACAGATTTAAAATGCCGTGAGGAAGCCACGCTTCGCCCTATAACACTTCGACTTTAGCAGCGATGTCGCTCTTTTAAGAGTTTGTTTAAAGACATTCTGTAATTAATTGTAAAAATAAAATACATAGGGAAAATATAAAAGTAAATAAGTAGCTCCAAAGATAGCAAGCAGGAAATCTTCTTGGTATAGGGAAAGGAAATTGTTTTTCTCCAAATTTAACGCTACGGCCACGGGCAGTAATGAATAAATCAAAACAACTGGATCAATTTTAATCATTGTTTTTACACTGACTGACATGGGATATATATTTTATACCTGTGCGAAGCAGGGGCAGGCCGCTAGTTAAGTATAATTAAAATACAAAATTATTTTGTTAACTTAATGTAACATGTAAAGATGAGTAAATAAATAAATATTCTATTCTATGCTATATAATAAACACAAGTTGACATCCGATATACGAGTGCATTCGTAATTAATATAAATGTAAAAGTTAGTCTGTTTGTCGGTCTATTATGCAATATTGATGGAGTTTGATAGAATTGTAGCTTGTAGACAGGGCTAGCATAAAGTATCAAATTAATATAATAGCATTATCTAAGAAATCCCGTATATCCTTAAGGACGGTATAGTATAGATAAACACAGCACCTAATTAAGGGTTTTGACCATAAGTGTTCAGTTGTGAAGCAAACGAAGTTGAAGGAACAGGAATGTATTTTATTGTTCTTTTTGTGTTTACGATTGTTGCATATCTCTATAATTTTTTAAATAAATAAATTTATCTGGGAAACAAATAATACTTAATGATTATTTTTATTTAAATTGCGTTTTTTATGTAATAAGGTATATATAAAATAATTAAAAAAAATATATATATATGGGACACTTACAAAATTAATATATATAATTCTCTTAAAAAAGCGATATCATCATGCACATATCTAACCAAATAATTGATGAATACTCAATAATCAATATATGTAAATTAGTATAATAAATATATTATAATAAATTAGTATAATAGATAAAATATTTTATCCAATGTTATAAAGCCCAAATTAGTAATGGGATAATTATTCGCGACAAAATTCTTTCGCTGAAAATAAATTATTCAATGTCACTTTCTCATTCTCGGCTAGAAAGTAATGGGCGAGCGACTTGATTAAAGTGAAACAATGGACGATATTTTTATTATCCTCCTTTTTACGTACATTGTAACGATTGAGAAGAAATTCAGACTTATGATAAGTATTATAAAATTGTTCACTTTACTACATCAGAGGTTTGATTACATACACCAAGGTCGAATAAGATAATCGTGTTTTATAAATGGCCCAGGTCTTTGCAATCGACCTGTGGGTCATCGTTCTTGATTAATATCTCTAAGATCTAATTTAATACTAACCCTTGATGGAATTTATTCTCTAGATTCTGGCTCGTTATTAACAGTTAACGAAATTAAGATGACCAGCCGCATAAAACGAGATAGAACGACCATCTGTTATCATGTACCAAAGAATAATTATAAAATTGTGTTGAAAATCAAGATATACAAAAATCTAAGAAGCTAAAGAGTTTGATGGCCGCAGCATAAGATTATAAGTGTTAGTGGACTATAATCCGTAATCAAAAGTTGAGCTTCGTTTAATTTTTTGGCCTGCCGTTCATGTACAGATTAGATATCTTCTTGGAAGATTACAGTTTCACGCAAAAGGTAATGCGGTTAGCTAAATTATAGCGCTGTACATCAATAACATATTGACTTAACGGAACATACCGTGCCCTAAGTCAAATAGCGCACAAATAACTTGTCCACGCCCGTATTACAAACACATCTTGATAACAGAATCATGAAATTTTGCTTATGCTGTTTATTAGGTACTCTAAATATTATTTTTAGTCACTTCACCAGATTGAGTAAAAATGACCAAGCACGATAAACGTACTTATCGCTGAAAACCGATCTCCTCGAGACATTCTTTGGGTAATGAAAACAAAAAAGGCGTGTACACAAATATGTATGTCAACCACAAATTATTATAATTTTAGCATGCGATGCTAATTTTTTTTATAATTATCAATATTGTTCACAGCAACATATACAATTAAGGTTTATCTAAAATATAGTTAAAAATAGAACACTATAAGGTAAAAAATAGCTATACCAGTTTTATTTAGACTTTTATATTTCAATAGCATTCTTTTTGTATTCTATGCATGTATGCTTCATAAAAACTTTTAGGTCACAGAACGCGGCGGGCGTGCGTGGAAATATCCCAGATGGTACGGAGAGTCAACGGTTGTATATCTACTAGTATCTGAAAACGTCGTACTGAAGGTGTCTGAGGTGACACACGTAAAATTGATCTTGGGAGACGTCTAGTGATGTCAATTTGTAATTCTCGATTAAATTAAAGTACTTGGGTGACCCTTGATCGGTAATTTTTTTTTTAAATATTAAAAATGTCAATAAAAGAAAGGTAAGGGCCGGTGACATATGGGATTTTATCCCGGGTATTTTAACTCATAATGTCCGCCCGTTCCCATTGAGTTACCACAACTTTACAAATGGCAGCAAATTTATTTATATTAAAGATAATTTTGACAATAGCTTTGGTTTAAACAACATTTAAGGGAAAGTAACAACATTCCTTTGGATATTTTATTTTCAACTGTGAAACACGAGCTAAATTCTTTATTTATAACTTGCCAAGGTTCTCCAACAAAAGAAAATAATGTTTTAAAATTGATTTGTGTCTACTGAAAAAAAAATGGAAATGTTGAGTTTTGACGGTGTAAGCTAGCCTTTACTTGAAACTTTTGCAATTTTATCTTATGAAATCAGTTTAGTAAAAAAAATTGGCAGACAAAAAGCGGATTGATACATAAAGGAAAAAACAATTTTGTGTTTGCTAACGCTTGAGTGATTTTCAAGAACCCTGATTCCTGTAATATATAAGTAAATATATATCTAAAGTAAATATATACCTAAATGTATAAAATTGGTTTCTGCAAATGAGCGAGTGTTAGACCTGCTGGGAAACAATCACCCTCGCCCAGGGGCATTATTGGCGTCTAAAAAACTATCGGTGCCCATCTTCAAGGAATTTGTTTACACAAACTGTATGTATCCAGAAAAAGGTTTGGATATGAGGCACCAAATAAATTTTAAGATAATGCTTCAAATAGATTTTGAACGAAACTCTTGTAATCTTGTCACGTATGAGTCTATATTTCACTTCTCGAGACAACAATAGTATACGTTTACATATTGGAACCGACCACGTTTTCTGTGTGGCACAATAGGGGAAATAGGTATTACGAAAGATTGTTGACTAAAGTGAAAATGCAAATTCAGAGACGCCTGCACTACAAAATGCTCCTGAATTTGCTAGAGTTGGCACTTTTCTTAAAGTAGATATAAAATATTATACTTTGCAACATACATTTTCTACACCAATTTTTTAATGAAATAACAACGTACAGATATCGCTGTAGTTAGGTGGGAAAATATAATAGCGGAATAAGTTGTCAAAACGGTAGGTTAGTAACGGTAGTGTCTCGCTGAGACTGGACCGACTTTTAGACGCCTTGTCATTCTGTCATGTGACAAGGGGTGGTTTTATTTGCCAAACCGAGTAGATATTATCATTAGCAAAAATATGTACACATTATTTTTTCAGAAGGATGGAAGGAAGGAATGGATAAACTACCGAATCTATACGTAATAATATTTTGTGGTGGACTTATCGTGATGAAGTGGCCATTTGACTTTAGATCCCAACCATGCTGGTCATTGTTTGATGAAACCCTACATGAAAATAACGACTGCTCTGACAATTTTTCTTAGTTGTAACAATTGTTTTTTTGCCCTTGCCGTCTGTTTCTATTATTAGTTAAGTTCTGCCTAAAGTTTTGTTTGATTGTTTTTAGAAAGGTAACATTTTTTCAGGAGGCCATCCAGGTGGCAGATCGTGTGGCGTTAAAGTCCCTTCTACATTAGATCTATGTACAACAATGAATATCTATTTGTTGTAATTTGTGCGTCAACTTATGGATGTATTTTCTGAGCATTTTTAGCCATAAATTATTTACATCTTGAATCCCATTAAATATAAATCAATGTCAATAAGTCAATCTTATTAAAGAATATGATTACAATGTTAATCATCGCAATCTGGTGCTTGACTGTAGTTAAAACCCTATTATCACTGAAATAATATTTTATCGTTAGCTTCTCGTAGCAGCCTAGTTTTAAGATATTTTATATTATTATTTAACACAGAATCGTTGCACAAAGAATTTCCGCTGCTTGTTTATTTATCAGACGCTGCTATCGCCTTCATTGTGTGATGGGCAATACCTTAATAAATTTTCCTCAATCGCAAAGCTCCTTGACGTTGTTACAGTTAAAACAAACCATTTTTCACAGGTAACGTGTAAAAGATAGTAATTTAAAAATGCTTCATAGTTTTGTGTGTTTAATGAAAATTTAGCCAAAAATATTAACATAATGGACACGAAGTAGAGTTTAAAGGAACAATTAATTAGATCCAAGGATGGGTATGCCTAATTTTACTTTATAACCATCAAATTAAGAAAAATGGTTTTTTTTATTTTAATAATAGTAGATAATAAAAAAAGCTACGGAGTGTATAAAATTATAATTTTCGAAATAAATATAATTCTTTGATATACAATAAAACAATAATTAATTTCTTACTATATTAGCCGTATGGTATCCGGCTGAGTAGAATAGACCACCCTCATTTCGTACCGAGGTGTCGTTAAAAGATCTACCAGATACCACACGGCGACGGCGGATTATTCGGATCGTAAAAAACGGGTGATAGTTGTATAACGTCAAACGTTTTAATATTCAAGTCACACAAAGTTTTAAAAACAAAGCACTCCGGGGGATAAGGAATAATTTTTTTACACTTATAAAAAAGCTTTTCCATTCGAAGACTCAAACAGATTTATCATTCCAGAATACATTTTTTATTTAAAGGTTTTCAGTGGGATATGTAATAAGACACGATATATTTTGCCACTCAATCGACGTCTTACTATAAAAATAAAATTTAATATTTAAATTAGTTAATCTTGTATGTATATATGTATATAAATATAAATATATTTTGTGAAGATATGAAACAGTATTGGTTAAAAGGATAAAGTGACTTAAGCAATTTTTTATGTCGATACAGAAGTCTACGCAGATATTGGACAAGTATAAAAGTAATTTAATTAGTAATGTAACTGGATTAAACTACATGATAAGTAAATGGCACGATTAAGGGATAATAGAATATACAAACGTAGGGAGAATAGAATATTATTCTCCCTTAATCGTATTTTTATTTACTTCCTTTTATATTGTAAAGCTCGAACATGGTTCAAACATTCATAATTAATAAATTAATTTTGCAACTTTTCATATAAATGTCAAGAACTCCCACGGACCAAAATTAATAAAATTAATTTGAGAGACAAACGAGCTTTTGTGTAAAGGTCTAAATAATGGAATTCATTTGCGGCAAATTATCAAAATAAGAAGCTCAAGCGTAAGCTTTGAAAATGGATATTGCCTGAACTGAATGCAGATTGAGACAACCGTTAATCAACTCTGTATTCTTTCGCATTTCTGTATTTTGTAGTTACTATAAACGCTCATCACAAAAGCGATAATTTTATATTAAGATTGAGCTGATAAATAGATTAAAACCAAATTGTTATCGTACATTAACTATTCACCATTGATCCTTTAATTCTTTTTTGAGTTTCTTATCTGAAAAATTCCGCCAGCTATTACCATACAATGTGATACAAACGCATAGATAATACTGCCAGTTACGTAAATGGCGCTTCTATAAAATTTTATTGCAAAAAACTACTAATACAATACTATACAATATTTTACTGCGGATTATGGTAAAATAGAATAAAATAAAATAAAATCCGTACTGGAGTTACGTGGTAAGTCTTAGCTCCAAACCTTCTCCAAAAACGGAGAGAAGAGGCCTAATCCCAGCAGTGGGATAGTAACAGGCCGCTACTTACTTTTTACTTACTGTGGTTAAATATTTTTGTTCTTCATTCTTTCTTATTATCTCCAATTATTATTATATTTTCATAATGGGATTCCATTAAACTAACGCCTACTTATCCAAGGTCTTACCAAAGCATCGTAAGCCGCTGGTAATTAAAATTAGTAATTTAGGAGCTAGACTAGAAATAACATTGTAATCCTAAAATGTTCGGATAACATGACACAACATCATAGTCATACAAATACATTGAACCTCAGCGATAAATCCAGGTGCTTGAGTTTTTAAAACGGTCTTAAACTTCCCTTTGCTACACCTTCTTGTAGCAAAACAAGTTTGTTATGACAATTCAATACTCAGACAGACGTTACCACGTCTTTTTCATTGAAAGTCATTTAAATTGACTCTCAATTGACACTGTTTAGTTTCAGCAATCAGGATAGCTGTTTTACTCCAATTTATTTATCACTTACACCAAAATTTTCTAAATAAAGTATATATTATCTTTTATTCCATATGACCATACGATTATAAACTAAATCAATTTACTTAAAAGGTATCATTTATTAGAATAATGACGTGAGTGTAACATAAAGACCCTCATAAAGTGAAACGTATAAAATTCTGGAAACGTTAATGAAACAACAAAAAACTAAATAATTTCCACAGGGAAAACACGATTAGAAAAAAATCGTATTCCAACACTTAACCTAATCGCGAATTAAACCTCGCAACTTATTCTAGTCGTATCTCTAAGGACCACTGTACGCTAACCGAATGTAGAAATGGAAGGCCGTTTTGGATTCGTAAAATGTAATGTTTTGACTTCCATATCCGTTACTTTTTTTTCACCGGTATCCATATACATATATCTATACAAAATATAGACATAAGCTTAAAGCAACTTAAAAATAACTAACGCTGTTCCATCTCATAAGATAATTTTTAATGTAAATTTTATAACGATTAATAAATATCTGTAATATTTAAGTGAGTTAATATTATAGGTATATATATTTTTTATTTTGAATCTGGGAAACGGCTCTAACGATTTTCATGAAACTCTATATGTAGGGGGTCCATAAATTGATCTAGATAGGTTTCATTTATAAAAAATGTCTTTTTGTCCCTGTTTTCAGGCACTGAAAAACTGTTGCAAAATTATTAAAATAGTAAATGTTGCTGTCAATTGTAAAATTGTAATAGCTGGAATCCGGACGGACTTAATAAATCAAAATATCCGGGATCAAGCCACTGTTATTACCAAAAAAGATAATAGGACACTTTATGCAAATTTTTTATAAATTTGTAGTTACATAAATAGATATTTCTTTTATTGGTTCGAACGAGTTTCATCTTCGATTGAAGCCAGATTAAATTATGCAGAAAATAAGTTTTTAATAAAATAAATATTTATATTATTGTGTTACTTAAAAAACAAAATGCTCTTTTTTTACTACTTAATGTGACCGAAGTTTTTTATTCACTGAAGCATTCTAAATTTAGGTACTATTTTGGAATTTGCATTATTTAATACCTAATAAATGTATTTCCATTATGCATTACAAAATAAACACTGATTAAAGTTAAATGACGTTGATTCAAAGCTACACGTTGATCTCTAATAAACAAAATGCTCAAACATTTCTTTGTAGAAAATGTGGTACAGTAAAGGAGCAAAACTTAAGCTATTCAAAGTGCTATCTTGTATGGATTCAGTTCCTCAAAGGATGTAGTACAGAATATCTCCGAGTTTAACAACTTCTGTTCGCAACCTCATAAATCATGAATAGGAGCAATATTTATAACTTTTAGCAACATTTTATACTATTTTTAAAGCTAAAAGCTAAAAGTTTTACAATGACAGTTGTCGCAAAGTTTGCTTTTACAGTCGCTAATGTAATTTAACTTCATTGAAACCATTTTCATCTGGGTGTAAAATGCTGGCAATATTATGCAATTTCCTAAAATCATCATTATCCTACCCTTATCCCACTCTAAGTGGGTACGTCAACTTACTTTGGTCACTTTTTATGAGACCTCGGTAAAAAATGAGGATGGTTTTTTCTATTCAGCTGGATACCACACGGCGGTAAGAAATTTCCTAGCAGAGTAGTATTAATGAAAGTAAAAAAAGTAATTTCGAAGAGATTAAATAAAACTCTTCTTATCGGTTTATATATGTCAATACAAAACCCTTATTAGTTTAATTCGTAATTAATGTACAGAAACCGGCTCTACTCACGTCTTATTTTATCGGATGAGCCCGACTAGTTTAAATTTCCGATTCTAGCCCGACGTGAGTGTATGCATTAATTACCATAGTCTAAATTCCACTTACGATAGTCTAAATTCAAAAATTGGTAGGCTTTAATTCGAAGAATAGATAAGAGTCTCAGAAACATTTTGATATAGATCCTACACTGAAAGACCCAATGATAGCAAACGCTATTATGACAGACGAAATTTAAAAACCCCAAAGACTCGTTGGATTCAAACTGTACCCTATGACGTGGACATCTCTCGGGAGACCTATTACCAGAAACGTGTCTTTCGGCTGAGACAAGAAAATCATCAAAGTATAAAAAAGTTTTGTTCAAACCTTCAATGACCTACATATGGCACGTACAATATTGTTAGCAAACAATTTTCAGTCTCCCAAACATTTCCAATATACTCGTAGACTACAAGCTGAAAAAATGGGTGTTGTCATTTTATACCAAACATGTTCCTGCGTTTGCTAGTTTTCTCAATATAGATGTAAAAGTTTCGCAATAAACTACATAATAAATAAATAAATTACATAATAAAACCGCTATAAAACAATTGTAAAATTTTCATTTTTACAATATTTGAAATTCATGTTTAAAACTATTCAATTTAATATGTCTAAAAGCGATATAATATTAATCATTAATGGCATTGATCAATATATGAATGGATATTTATCATAATAAATCTTCATCGTCTTCCTATTACGAGATACAAACATATCAAGGTTGGTTCTACCATTTTGAATCGTAAGGTCAATATCGTAGAGTTAAAATATTACTCAGTTGCATAGAGGCAGATAACCAAACATTTACTTTGAACTGACAGCGGCACATCATTTAGTCATCATTTTACACACTGTTTAATGGATACAGCGGAACTATAATTGATTGAATGGCATAATTATTATCTCAATGGACTATTTAAATAATGATTGGTATCGTTGTAATCAATTTGAAATATTCGTCAGTACGCAAAATTCAAGTTTCACCATTGCTGTATTTGTTAAATTGAGTTCCCTCGATTCCACTTTGTACAAACACAAACTATTTCAAGCATACGTATACATATGTATGTATACATACATCATCAGACAAAGAAAAAAGGTTTTTTTTTTGGTACATACTAGCTGATTTAAGCATGTACATACCAAATAAATATATTAAAATGTAACGAGAAACAGTAGTTATCGTATAAGATACTTATACAACATAACTGATAGCTAAACACTCAACAGGTTAGCACTTTACATACTAGCAACACACTCCAAAAACCGAGCTAGTTGGAAACAGAAGCATTCGATCGACCACTGAACATGAACTCCTATTCTTCTAAACAGACTTACTCGTGGATGACACGATATCTGACTCCACATGGGAAAACTTTCATAGGATACCCCCGATAATAAAAAATCCGAACCGTACTTCCCACTGATAGACAACCGAATTATTACCATAACGGTAATAATTCGGTTCGGTCTGCTTCAACAAGCTCTTACAACAACGCAAGCAGTGATGGACTACTGATGACAGCGCGTTTTCGAAGGGTTTCGTGGGTTCAATCCTTCGACCAATTCGACTGATTATTTACAATTCATCATGCACTTACTGATAAAGAAAACTATTATAACAAAATCTGTAAGTCCCTAGTTCGTTTCTTCAATATGCATTTATATGCCAATATGAAACGGCATCAGAAACCTAAGCTCGAATCCCACCCTTTATGGAAAAAGTAGGCCCTTCCTTAGAGTGAGATCGTCACTTACTGTACTGAGGCATTTCGTAGTATTTCATAAAAAAAACTTAAATCGTACTAAAGCATTGCGGGACAATATGGACTCTAGAATAGAAAAACAAATTTTAAAAATAATAATTGCAATTACATATTTTAAAAACAATAAATTACCGTTTCTATACAATAAAAAAGATAAAATTTCCCGTTAAATTACATGTAGTCTTTTTAGAAACCGGAAAATCCTTTTCAGCTGAAGAATGTGATTTTAAACTTCGAAATCACTTTACGTACGTAAGTAAATTCAAACATTCTAAAGTATTGGACCTACGGAAGAAAAGAAGAAGAGATTATTTATGCTCTACTATATTTCCCGATTTCGATTACCGATATGAGATTCCTATTTCCGAAATTATCATTACTAATCTGGTTTGCCTATAGCTGCTGACAAAGCTATTTTTAAAAAGGATTTGAAGTTACGATGTGATGATGAATAGAAACTGTAAAGGGGTCTGTAATTATTCACGCTTCCATTTGAGACTGTAACATTAGGTAAGAAAACATTGTACAAACAAAACTTGTACAAAATTAATGTCACATCATAATATATTGTTCAAGAAACTGAGCAAATCAAGAAAAAGAATCTGTTAAGATACTTGAAATATAATAGGAAGTTTCTTGTGTCGGTGCAAATAAACAGAATATGAATCCAAATCTTAAAGTCGTAAAAGCCGCCAGTTGCAAATTTGATAATTCCCAGTATTATGATTTATTTGTTGCCAGTGAATTATTTTCTTACAAACATTTAACAAAATTGAAACCCCTTGACATATGCATAATAGAGTAATGTTGAAAAAGAAGCAAACTATTATCAAAAAAGAGTTAAAATATTGTTAGCGTATTTAGCCTGTTACTTTGAGTTAATATGATCTTATCTAAATTGAGGTAACAGTATACTTATAAACAGAAACAATTTACCCATAAATAACTAAAATGTTAATTATGATTATATTTCTCTGTTTGGTAAAATAAATTATAAGTAATAATTTTCACGGTTAGAATTCATACAAACGAGTCATAAATTATTAATATTATAGTAAGGTTTTACGTGTGGGCTATATATGATACGAGTAGATACCATAGAATATTTTATTAAATGAGAATAACGGAATGTGAGAAACTTTATTCATGATATGAAAACTTTTACAAGTGTTAATTATTAAACCTTATGGTTGGTGACAAACAAGAATCAGAAATAGAACCAGAATAGAGCTCAGAATCAGCTCCTTCCTAAATTCATAGAAGATTACTAATTTGGAAGTACCCGAAACTAATATAAACTGTATAGAAAAGACATATGGAGCCAGTTTATTAAATTTAATTATTTTATGTTTGATTTTAAATATCAACTTTGACTTATTATACTTCAAGGACAATGAATAGATAAAAATAGAAGCCATATATTTTGTGAAAGCCTTGTCAGATATAATCTATTTTCCTTCACTCTATAATATGATTTAGTGTTATCAAAGGTAAGAAATTGTATTAGTAATGAAAAATATCTCACATTGAAGAGTTCTTTTCAATACATGCTTATCTTTTCGATAAGTACATCGAGATCATGGATGAATGCAGAATAAAGTGTTATTCTCAAGCTTATGTCCCACACCCAATACTTCCGCTTGTCAACAACCGTACAATAAATCTTTCTTTAAAACTCTTTACTTATTAAATGTTTTTTTTTATATATATTAACCAGAAAAAAATGACAATCATTTGTTAAAAGATTTTTTCAGATATATATAAAAGTTAATAAAAATTATGTTTGTTACATATATCATTGCAATAATTTGTGACCACACAGACAAATATTGTCTGTCAATTTTCATAATTTATATAAATATTTAACACGTACAAATAAATTATTTACGATTTGATCAATTAATTATTTTATAATAATAGTATCGATATAACTAGTACGAATACAAGATAAACAAATAAAATTTAAGTGAATCCAGTAGTGACCAAAACAAACCATTGGCATAATAAGTAAATACATATGTAATAGTTAAATGAACATATGTATGAAATAGTAAATAAGTTTTATTTCGTAGGTTTTTAGAAACATTAAAAAAAAAATTAGCTTTGGAAAATAGCCTCAAAAAATAATTATTAGTACATTTGTTATTACTTCTCTAAATTGAAAAGCATTGTTTTACAAAATATAATAACGACTTTTCGTATTTTTTTCATTTTGCGTACACAGATTTTAGAAAATTTGGTTTAAGAAAGAGGTAACCATAAACTATTAAAATTTTATTGTTTAGTTTCCCTAATATATTATTATAACTAAACAAAAAACACTAAAATACAAACTTTATTTCAAGTAATTCGAGGCTATTTATCTTATCAACTTTACAAGCTTACCTTAATAGACAAACTTCGTAAACTTTACAACTATTGGTACAAATTATTAATTCACGTAAAAAATATTTATATGTTTCATCAATGAGCACTGTCACTTATACGAAAGATTTTATCACTTTTTCAGAAATGTTTTGAAATTAGAAAATTCGCGTTCGAGGATAGAAAACCGATGTGAGAGCTCGCGACGACCGCCCTCGAAGCCGGCTTGTACATTCACTGAATTTCAGCTGAACATGAGCCAGCCCTTCGATTTATATGAAACAACCAAAAAAGCAACCGGTAAACTGACATTGTTTACCGGGTTGAAAACAATTTCTATTTTACTAATTACAAAATTTAATCACGAAAAAAAATCTTTTTTTTTATTGCTTAGTTATCGTTTAAATTAAACGAAAAATACCTATATTTTTAAAAGCTTTAGCGATATTTATGGTAATAAATCCTTTTTCTTGAGTCATACCGAGTATACAAATGCCATTTAAGTGACGCTGCTTTGATTTGCGCCTCATTTATGTTGTACAGGTAAATACATATCTTCCTGTCATCCCACTCTAAGTGGGTTGGCACAACATGTTTTGCTTTTCCATTCTGTCCTATCATTCATCAACTCTGGCGCCACTCCTTTTATATGCATGTCATATTTCACACAATCCAACCATCTCTTTTTAGGCCACCCTCTAGGCACATATCCATGCAAGTAAAATTAAAGTTAATATCGCCTAGAACATTGAAATACACATATATGTATGCATTTGTAGACATATGTGGTACATTATCGAAGTTTTGACATAGATAGTTACACAATTTTATTGAAAAGCATGCAAAACTTTGAGATGCTTGCTTTTAGAATCCTTAATTCTTTACCCTGTAACGAAAGAAGGCCTCGTGGTCAGCACTGGGATAGTAGCAAGTCGATATTTTAGATGTACAAGTAGATCTTCTTATAACAAAATTTACCTAAGTATTACATATATTTTCTCATTATTTGAAAAGATGAAATATATACGAATATTATTTATTTATTTATTATGACATTAGATAAGGATCTTACCCCATTTTACTTAAGTAGAACTGGCGGTGCGTAAACTTTTACTTCTTAGTATTTCAGGTGGCATAGTTGTAATAAAGAGTAAGATTTGCACTAGACATTTTCTAAAACTATGTACGATAATATAAGTTATATATTATACTAATATAACTTACTACCATTCCCAAAAACAATAATAGTATATATTAAGTATATAAAAATTCATTTATGTGATTTAAAATTTTAAAAAAAGCTTAGTCTGATGCGAGCTACGATAAGTTTCTTCGTTTCAAACTAGTGGAGCCTGTTAGGATAATACGATGTGAGTAAGGTCAATATAAATTGACAGTATTGAAAGGTAAGCAATGCATGTTTGTTATCATTTTCTTCACCAAAACATTTACGTACAAAATATTTGGACCGACGTCAATGGAATGTTAAAATAGGCTGAAAAAATGTTGGCATCTGGCTGACGTTAATTCAAATAGAACGTCGGTGCCCATTGAACTTCTTTACTCAATTCCAAATACTGTTAAAAACAATACACTATATCGAAGGGTAGAATATAGAAATAAGTAGAAAGGGCTCTACTTATAAACTTGTATCGCGTGTTGGAAGTATTTCCAATCAATATCTACACTACAGTTAAGTTTGAAATTAATTTCATCCTAGAATACACATATACAGTTCTTCTAGGATCAATCAGGTTATCAATCTAGGATCAAACAACGTTAGTTTTTTTTCCAAAAGCTGATAATATTTTTATCTACCTTGTGGAAATTTTGTTTGAATGAATGTTTGGCTGACTGGAAAAAAAGTATTTAACTACTATAATATAAGGAATATAATATCTAGGTTATTATTTAATCCTGAGTTGAAGTGTCAAGGAACGATTTACAATTAATTTGGGATTAAATACCGCGTCACACTTAAATATAAAACGACACCGTCCATGACCCAGATGTTATGAACAAGAGAGAATGAGTGAATGACTTTAATATAGTGAGCAATTTATGGTCTCTACTGAGATAGAGTGGGACTAAAACTAAGTGAGCTTAGTTGCGACGGGTGAACATATGACGTCTAACTATGTATTATATTTCTGATTCCGAATTTGCTGTTTAAAAAAAATTACTGTTATGAATTTAGAGCTCTTATCCATAAAAGGCCTATAAAAGACAACGGCTGCCTTCATTTGCCCTTATAGTCCGATATAGTCCTCCACAGCGCGTCGCTTTAAGCAGAAGTCCGGCCTCACAGGACGCACCCTTAAGGCGACGCTCCCAGTATGCTGCGGGCCTCGTTCGAGACCGCTCTCCCAGCACCCAAACCCCCGGCGATACTTCTGCGCTCGCCCATCCTCCCGGTGACGCTGTCCAAGCCTTCATGGCTAACAGCCTTAGTTAGTGTCCGAAAAAAAAAATCATTTGGTCTCTTTTGACGTGCGACATTTGTAGGAGGTAGACGTATTTGGACGATATCTTTTGTATTTCGTGTTATTAGAATCTAATCTCAAATAATCGCTATTCATGATGGGAGCAACCACTGAGTTTCTTGCCAGTTCTTCTCAAGTGGATTAGTGTTTTGAACTGATGGTGGAATCATTCTTTCGTTGGATTTTGTAGTGAAAAGTGTTGGTAAGGTGCCCGGCATTATTCCCTAAATGCATTGCTTTATTTTTTATTATTCATTTTAAATTTAATTTAGACTTAATTTTTAACATGACTGTATTTTTATTAATTGAACAACACAGTTTATTAATAAATAAATAAAAGGTAAATTTTCAATATTACATTGTAAGCGTCTCATCGTTTTAGGAAGCAGTCAGATGTAACCAATTAGAAAACGCGCGACTGAGTTTCACTTTGGTATGGAGACATATTCAGAATTTTGTAGCTGCCATTTTTATTGTTTTAATATGGAGGTATTGTTTCTACTTAATTTTATCTACACTTCTACAATTTCTTAAAAGTCAATGAATAACAACATTTCATATACTAATTTCATTTCATACATAAAATACATTAATTTTCCAACACACCATTTCAATCCAAGATAAAACAACAAAGTATGTATGTCCTTATACACGCGTATAGTGTGGCTATAAATGTATAAATATATTCAGTGCTATTCTTTTCTCAATTACAATTACTTATAGTAAGTTTAGTTGGTAACTAGACTGCGAGAAAGACAATTGAAGAGAGACAATTGAAAGCGGTCCTGTGAAAATTTGAAATTGAGTAATTTCTGAACTATTAATAATATTTAGTAACGAACTATTGTACCATTTCAGAGCTCACTACTCTAAGCTCAGTGCGTTTGAAACTCAGTCCTAATTTTGAGGCTTTTTTGAAGACATTGTTTCCCATTCCGACTGCCAGTACCATCGACATGGCACTAATCCAAAATATTACCCTTCAGCTACATAGCATACAAGTCATTCATGACCTAGACTCGGACCACCGCCCAGTCTTACTTCAGCTAGGACCCCCTCCAACCGCGGTTTCTCGAAACAAAACCATCATCGAATGGAAAAAACTTAGCGAGCGTCTCCAATTTCTCGATTCAGACCACCTCAAAAAGATTCCTGACCGTATAGATTCAGTGGAAACTGCAAAAACAGCGACCACTCATCTCACAGCTCACTTATGTGATACTTCAAGGATTGCTCTACGGACATTCCCGATAACTTTCGTTGTCGAGAACTACCAGATGATCTGCGAGAATTAATTGCTAAAAAACGTGCTGCCACTAGGGCATGCGACAGATATCCGACCCGAGAAAACCGGAGTGCGCTCAATAGATTACAGAAAGAGGTTAAAGAAAAATTAACCTCTTTCCACAACGATTCCTGGAATAGAAAGCTCTCGGAGATCAAGCCAGGACACCAGGCCTACTGGTGCTTGGCAAAATCTCTAAAAGCCGATGGGTACGCAGCCACCCCACCACTACTTCGCCCGAATCTCCCACCTGCGTTTGACGATGCTGAAAAGGCCGAATGCTTGGCAGACAGCCTGGAAAACCAATGCTCTCCCAACCGGGTACACTAGTACCCGAATTCACCAAATTCCACTCCAGAGTGGAAAAGGTGGCGGACAATCTTTCCGCAACGACTCCCGAAAGCGAGCCGTTACTTCCCACTACCGGAGAAGAAGTCCGTACCATAATTAAAAACCTCCACTCCAAAAAAGCTCCCGGTCCTGATCTCTAACAGGGCGCTGAAGTGCCTTCCCGACCAAATCATCCACCTACTGGTACTGATTTTTAATGCCCTCCTTGCCGGATGCTCCTTTCCTGACGAGTGGAAAGAAGCTACAGTGATAGGTATCCCCAAACCGGGAAAGCCTCGAAATCTCCCGACTAGCTATCGTCCCATTAGTTTGTTAAACAGCCTAGGAAAAATATACGAGCGAATTATCCTTGCCCGATTAAAATCCGTAGTCGATACTTATAATCTCCTTCCCCACGAACAGTTCGGATTTCGTCCGAAACACACCTGTGTTCAACAAGTGCACCGCCTCACGGAGCACATATTGCAAGGTTTGCAAACCAAGCAGTTTACAGGTGTCATATTCTTCGATGTTGCCAAAGCCTTCGATAAGGTCTGGCATGCAGGCTTAATCCACAAGTTGCTCCTATTAAATATACCCGACAGACTCGTACTTATCATACGAAACTACCTCACTAATCGTACATTTCGGTACCGCGTAGACGGCACTCTGTCGTCTCGCCGCCCTCAAGTCCCTCAAGGATCTGTGCTAGCACCCTTATTGTACTCGCTCTACACGAGTGACATTCCACGGGCGCCTATTAAAGAGCGCACTTATCTTGCTCTTTTCGCGGACGACACCGCTGTATTTACCACATCTCGCCAACCTCAAGTTATCACTAGACGTCTCCAGAAAGCGGTAAACAGCCTCGGACGCTGGTTCCGCCGATGGAGAATCGAAATCAACCCTGACAAAAGTGCAGCTATGCACTTTATCGGTAATCGTTTCCGATCTCACATAGACACACCTACGGAAATTTCCCTTTACGATACACCAATTCACTGGCAACAGAAAGTCAAGTACCTAGGTGTCACCTTCCAACCTTCCATGACCTCCCACGAGCACATACGCACAGTCTGCAATAAGGCTGCGTATGTCATGGGACGACTTTATCCGATGCTTTGCAAGAAAAGTAAAATGTCACTCCGCAACAAAGTGACACTCTACAAAACTTGCATAAGACCAATAATGTCCTATGCGAGCGTTGCGTTCGCGCACGTTTCAAAGGTCAGATTGCTCACGCTCCAAAGAATGCAGAACCGATTTATGCGTACAGCCACTGGTTGTCCGTGGTTCATGCGGAACGTTGACCTCCATAGAGACCTCGACCACCCTACCATTACTCACCTCTTTAAACGTTTTTCGAAGTCTTACTTCGAGAAATCCGAGGTACACCCGAACCCTCTAATCTCAGTTGCTTCCACCTGCATCCCAGTTAGGTCTGACCACCGAAAATATAGGCGTCCAAAAAGCGTCCTATATGACCCTGACGATCAAATAACGATCGCAAACACAAAAACACGTAATACACACGAACAGCGTCTTCGCCGGCGAAGACGAGGTCCCAGATTTCTGATATCGGTTGGTCGTGGCTTCTTGCCACCCTTCCGTCGTCGTATTGACTAATCAAAGTCATACCATCAGCCCTCCACTACACGTCGTCCTAAGCCGTAGTCCGGCCTCACAGGAGGCACCCTTAGGACGACGTTCCCCGACGCTAGTAGAGCTTCTGCGCTCTACTCTACGCATTTCGCAACCTCGGCGATGCTTCTGCGCTCGCCCGTCCCGCCCGGTGACGCTGTAAAAGCCGTTAGGGCCAACAGCATATTGTCAATTCGGAAAAAAAAAAAAAAAAAAAAAAAAAAAAAAAAAAAAAAAAAAAAAAAAAAAAAAAAAAAAAATTAAGGCATTGTCACATTCACACAGGTGAATACATAAGATATATCAAGATAATATATCTACTATGATTTTTCTGTCCCAAAAACAATTTGCTATAGAAATAACATTTAC
Source organism: Morpho achilles (assembly GCA_947086495.1). NCBI lineage: Eukaryota > Metazoa > Arthropoda > Insecta > Lepidoptera > Nymphalidae > Morpho > Morpho achilles. The sequence goes on along the minus strand of CAMTZB010000007.1, from coordinate 10,129,147 downwards.
CGATATAAACATTATTACATAAATACCTTTTTGTAAAAGCTATATGAACTGCCAATGGCCCCCACACTAAAGTTGTGCCCGTTGATAAAGGTAAGGTTTAGGGATCACTTACTATGCAAATGTGATTTGAACGAAAGCTCTATTGGTGTATTGCAATATCCTCTTCTCGTGCTCTAAAATATACTTATCCTTATGACATCTTTCAGGAAGAATTTTAGTCTTCAACTTTAAATGTTTAGCTTATGTTAGTTATGTTAAATGTATAATAAACAAGCTGTTGCTGCTAATTAGTACGCATTGACTTAAATGTTTTATATGATTAAAAAAAGCGGGAATTATTTATCTCATATATGTTATATAAACCCCTGTATATAAGCTTCAATTTTACCAAATATGATCAACATTCCTTAAGTAGATTACCCATGAATGCATTACAGAATACAGTTAGACAGAACACTCGTATCTATAATATTAGTATAGATTGTTCAATGTTGTCGCCATTCCAAAAAAATGGTTAGTTTCATTGATAATCTAGAAAAGAATCCCAACAAAATTCGTTTCTACGATCTATGTATCATGTTCATTACTACTGTTACTTTCCGAGACGATGAGATGTATCTATGTTTCTTCTACAAATCTCCTATGATCGTGCGTTAAAAGTTAATAATGACTCTGAGCCGTTTTTGTGTAGGAAAACCCATTATGGGTCGTCACCGTCCGACGGAGGCGAGCGGCGCATATGTCGGACTCTCACCAACTAAAAAACTGACAGTGATCTACCACGCTGCTGGTGGCGGGGACAGGGTATCATTGTACACATTGCCCCAATTCTCGCCAGCAGCAAGTCTGAACCCAGGAGTGCGCCACCTCTGGGTCGGGGCCTCTCTAACAGTGCCCATTCGGAACGCCTAGAGGTCCCCGTTAGGGCGCCATACGACGAGTATCGGCGCGTCGTCTGCGCCCCGCTCGCCTGCGGTGAATCCGATCCAAGGACTCTACTTTCCGGACCCGACCTGCCACCCTCCTTCCGTAATATAACATCTTCACAGAAAGAGGCCATCGCAGTCCAAGATTCCTCCCTGTCCACCATGGCACCAACCACGATGGGCAAGGAAAGATCGTGCGCCACGCGTGCCGCCCGCTGAACCGCACTGACACCCTACCTGACTCTAAGCCTTATAATAAATAACATACTTTAATACAATTTTAGGTTCCATTACTATCAAGCTGACCCTTCCATATCTTTCTTGTCCCATAGATATTGCCCTCATATATTATTAATACCATAACCATAATAAAAACAAATTTTTGGAATCAAATAAAAAAGGTAAAGATTACCATCGTCCGTAATATGGCCATAAATAATATATACAAATGAATGTTTAGAATGAGTCAGCAGATATAAAATTATTAGCGATATATTTTTTCAAATGAAAAGTAGATAGGTATATGTTAAGAATTAAAATCAAATTATTTTTAATACTAAAAGATATAATAAATCAATACTTTTGTTGTCAAAATTACACTTGATAAAAGTGCAGCAATCGAAAATACAAATTATAGTATTAATTTGATACATTTCCAGATGGTTTTACTACTTAATACTTTTAATTAATTAGTCGCCACCAACTCGTCACCTGATTAGCAGGTTACGTTGTCACTATCTTATATAATAAACACCTATTGTGGTGTGTCATATATCTTGAGTAGAATAACAAGATGGATTTTTTTGGCAGTAGAACAGAAATTATATATGCCAATGTACGGTTCATTCGTTCGCCTAAGGTTTTTTAACTTCACTTTTTGACCTGCTATATCATTCATCGCTATAAAACTTTACGATTAGTTAAATATAATTAATGGCTCCCACTCCAAAGTCATCTTAGTTTTATTCTAAATACAAAATTCCGACCAACACTTTTATTTCTTGCTCGTAAGCTATCAATTACTGCAATAAAATATGTTTTATTTCAAAAACAAATAGCTCACTGTCCGTAGTTTAAAATCATTAAATTCATATTTTCCTCCTTTTGCTTAGAAATGTGTCCCTAGACATGTTTCAAACTTACATCAAAATATTTAAAATCACACAATCAATATAACTTTCTAGTCATTTTAATTTATTTAATCAGTTTAAAAGTTTTATACAATATTTTTAAAAAGATAATCTACTGTTGTTCATATTTCCTCTAAGAATCAAACTGAACAAAAATCATAAAAAAGGACTACAAATGTTGTATTTTCTTATGACCGCAAATCAATCAATTATTTGGGCAACTTTCCAGGACTACTTAACGGAAAATCGTAAATAGAATATTGATATTTTAGTACATCATTTTAGGCCATTTATAACAGAATACTGTTATAAATGCAATAGCATGCAAATAGATATTTTATAATATTATTTGTATCTAAACTCTGATAAAATCTAGTCATAAATTACTGGCAATCTGTATAACACGACAAGAAATCTTTCGTTTTCGTATATCACACAAGTAGACTGCAATCGTCATGAAATCATCTGCCAAATTCAATGAATATTACTTATAAGAAACAGTAAACATAATATTTACATTCATTAGCGGAAGATGCGTTCTAACTTCAATAGAAAAATGTTTTATTTCGTTTATGACTGAATTTCATTTACATTAAGAACGAAAACTTTCATCGTATTAAAATGTTTACAATAATCTCCATATATTCACATACATATATATATTTTTTATGTAATATTAAGTTTAATTCAAGCTTAACACTGATTTTCATGGGGTTTTTCTCCTATAGACAGAGTGATTCTGAATTAAGGCTTTGGTCTATAATTTGTTTATAAGTATAAGTTTTAGCCAATAAAAATTATTATTTACTCTATATCTATGAACATACAGAGATCAAATTTATTAGCTAAGACTATAAATTATATTCCTACTTTATCATGATTTACAGCCCTGCACAAAATATCGGAATGTAATCAGTAAAATCTAAAATAACTCATAACTAGAAACACTTTCACCTATCTCTTTTACTACTTTTTTCATTACTATCATATTCTACGTAATCTTATTTATTGATATAAAAATTTTACGGCATTGCATATACATAAAAGTTTTTACTTACGACGCCAACACCTGATGTCATTAGAGATTAAATCTAGATGTGATTGAAAACTTGACTGCTCTCAGATCTCATATCTATGTTACAAGTACAGACTTCAAACAAAGGTTGTACTGGAAGAGATCCCTTTTAGAGATAAGTCCGCCTTTATACATGTGCTTTTTTAATTATTCTTTCTCTTTTGTAAATATATGTATAAAAAGAAATAAATAAAAATAAACTTCTTTAAATAATTAGATCAATAATATAGACAACATTGTCGCCAACACGACACCACGCCAACACGCACAAACAACATTGTTGTTTGTGCGTGTTTAGGCTCTGTCGATTATTCTGGACTAACGAATGCACAGTTGCATCAATTATCCTTTTATTTACTTTACCCTATTCGTTTATTTTCCGGCGAAGACTAGGCCCCAGTTTTCTGACGTCGGTTGGTCGTGGCTTTTCGCCACTCTTCCGACGTCGTAATTACTAATCAAAGTTATAACATCAGCCCTCCACTACGTGTCGCCCTAAGCCCGTCTCATAGGACGACGTTCCCTCATGCTAATAGAGCTTCTGCACTCTACTCATTTAGCAACCTCGACGATGCTTCTGCGCTCGCCCACACCGGTCGGTGACGCTGTAAAAGCTGTTATGGGGTTGTCACAGAGCCAGTCTCTTGAAACTCGAGCAACTATTGGATACATACTCGTATATCTAGGTCGTGAGCTAAACTAACGTGTCATTTGCTCAACTAATGTGTGATAATAGAGTGTGTCTTGCCGAGCCAAAATAGATTGCACCGTAAAAACAAAATTTTTCGTGCCGTATGAGTACATCTACTTCAAAATCTGGAACACCCTTCGGACGTCTGTGTTTTAGTAACAGCCGGTTTTGTCGTATTCAATTATGGTAGGTGCAACCTTTTTTTTACACAATAACGTATAGTTTAAATTGCAATAATGTTTTTATAAGATGTGATTAACATCTTAATCAATGCCAGCTTATTATTGATTAGCCCGTTGGCGAAGGGGTCCCGCGTCCAGCTCCGAGAATTATGGCTTTGATTTCCACCCAGTGCCACCATTGTCTAAATATTAAATTTCATGGTCGTTCGTGTCTGTGTATATTTTTGTATTTATTCAAAATGTCTATGAAAAAAGTGTGATTTTACTTATTTTGGGGACGGACGACCGTGTGTGAAATTGTCCCATATAATAAACAAATCTATTTATAATACATCAATGTTACCATATGTTTACATTAGCGCGCGCAACTTTCTAAAAAGTCGTAATATTATGAGTTACGAGGTGTTTCGTTTGAACTCTGTAATCATTTAATATATTTTCACTGCGATAAATGATAAATTTGTCTATGCTCTCATTGCACCCAGAAACCGAAATATTTAAACAAACGTCCACGCAACCGTAATTTGTAACTCTGCGTTCTTACTGTGTTGTTTAAGACGTCATGTTTTTATGTCTATTACTAACTGAACCGCCCGGCTTCGCACTGATAATAGAAAATGTTACACTTTGAGTAAGATCCGGCATTGATTACACTTCACGCGCATCAGTTTTCTTGTTGCAATCAATACTCATATATTATAAGATATTCATTTAAGTTATACGGTTTATAGCAGAGGGTCTTTAACCTTTTATACTTTTCAGAACCCATCGAGCCCATAGTGTTCGTGAAGGAATCTCATGTTTCTCGTCCTGACCATCATAAATATTGTCAACGTTTTTTCTACTCACATATTTATTAAATTTAAATACAAAATTGAAATACGGTAATAAGATTAATAATAAATGATTTATTAAATCATTCAAGAGCAAGTTCTTATTATTCACTGTTTTTACTTGTATGCGTTTTCAATCAGATCAGTTACGGAACCCCTGTCAAAGTTTGAACACCCCTAGTTTAAATGATTATAATGTTAAAAGTACTTTAGTCACGTATATAAGTCGACCATTAACGCTGCATCTGTCAAATAACTGAAAGGTCACCTCCCGCTCTCTGGTCATATGGTTATGGCATAATAAATATTCACATAAAATTTATTGACAATCAATTGACTCAGTCATGAAACTGGAATAAGAAAACAATTTCTTTCTCGTTTTTTCACCTATGCACTTGTTCCTCGCCTTCTAAATCTAACAGTTTTTCCAATTTTCAATTGCATTTTTCAAAATTAAATAACGGCCTGTTACTATCCTACTGCCGGACATAGGCCTTCTCTCTCCATTTTCGAAGAGAAGGATAAGAGCTAAGACCTACCACGCTGCTCCAATGCGGATTTATAGGTTACACATCTCCCTATAATTCGCAAGAGATATATGCAGGTATCATCACGAAATTTCCCTTCTCCGAAAAGCGTGTGATAAATTGCAATTATTAATTAGACACAACTTTTTACAGAAAAACTCATTTATGCCTGTCCGGGGTTTGAACCCGTGACCCCCTCGAAAGAGTCGCACGAACACACCGCTGGGCTGTCACACACACATTTTGCAAAAACAAGTGTTAAGATCGTAACAAATGTGTATAAAAAAATTACAGTTATAGCGTGATACAAATATTGATAATAATAAATACGATAAAACAAGCTATAATTTATAACTTTCAATAATAACTTTATCGACATGTTTTACAATTTATAACTCTAGCCCGTTTCAACAATATCTAAGTATATCAGACATGATAAATATCTACCACAACGCACATGTTGAATACAAAGCACCACATAAATATTGTTTAAATCAAAATCAATCGATCAGCGAACGAAAAACAAAAACAAAGCTTAAATCAGGTGTTTCTGGTTTCGGAATTTAAGAGATTTTTGCAAAAGAATTTACGTCAAAACGTAATTTTCTCGGTATACACATTATATTTTTTGCCCGTTTCTATACTTGTGGGATGGAATATTTACATCCAAAAACTTGTATCAAAATTAATAAAAATAAATTAAGTACTTTAAAACATGAAGATGTAACAATACGAGCTTAGTATTACTTAAAAACAATTTTAAACTCGCCATGTCGTTTTGTTTGGTATTTTAAAAAAAACTATTATTTCAGAACTAAGTCATGTTTATCTTCTCCTAAAACAGCTGCAAAGGCACGTGATAAATATTTTAAAAAGTAAATCGTACATAATTCAGATAATGAATAAATATAATAATAACGTCTGAGCACCTGTTATTAAATTTATGTGCTAATTGTATTAAGTAATTGTTTGTATCAGCTGGCTTTTGGCTACTTTCACCCGCTGTACAAAGGTTTGTAAAAACTAATATGGTTACCTATAGATACGCAAAACAGAAATTGACTTTTATGGCTTTCTCATAAAATTAGGGATTGTCATGGAAAATTTATTTATTCCAGTTTTAGACTTACATGTACGCAAACTTCGTACAAATCTCTGAAGCCGTTCAAGCGACAAATCACGCACGAACACAGATCACAAACTTTCACCGTTTTTATATTAATAGGGGGATGCAAGGGAGTAAAATTACATCTTAATACTCCAAGTCAACCTCACCTGCCCGTGGTGCATCCTGCCGATCAGCGAACGAGGCTCTGACGACCGTTTAATGGCGGTATATCCATTTTATTTAGGCGTAGTTAAATACCACAGGCTGGTGACGGGCAGCAGCGTCACCGGTGCGATAAACTACGCCCTGCGATCACCAACCCGTCTGCCCAGCGTGGTGATCATGGGCAAATCCTCAAATGGCACACACCAACACACAATGGCCCCCAGTTCCCGGTCGCCCCACTATTCCTGGCCACGGCGGCGGTCATGGTAACGGTGGGGCAGGGGGTGCGAAGAATCCCCGGGTGATGGTAGGCCGCCAACACCGACTGACTATGGCTACGTACAATGGACGCACGCTACGGCTCGGACGACATCCGCAAAGTGGCTGGCATCGGTTGGGGACGAAGAGCTGAAGACCGAGCTCAGTGGCGTGCTATGGGAGAGACCTATGTCCAACAGTGGACAGGAGCAGGTTGTTGATGATTATATTAATAGGATTACTCAATGTTACGGACGATAAAAATTCCACCGTAGAGACGTAATAAGCATGACAACCAATCCCTGTACATTCCTGTTAGGTCGACTTCCCGAAAATATAGGCGTCCATAACGTGTTCTATACGACACTCTTAAACACATCGCCGTGTGGTATTCGGCGAAATAGAATAGTACCACCCTCTTTTCTTACCGAGGTGTCGTAAAAGGCGACTAAGGTAAGTCGACCCGCCGTGTGGTATCCGGTTTAGTAGAATAATTAGAAATAGAATTAGAATTCTTTATTTGCGGAATATGAGTACAAAGTTCTTAAAATATAGCGTGTCTTACATATTCTGCCTTGCAGGCGTGCAAACAGTAAATTATTACCAAATTAATATTACAATACATTACAAAAAATTAAATTATATAAAAAAAGAAAGTCAAATTAAATTAATTTAAATTAAAAAAAATAGTCAGATTAGTTATATAAAAAAAGTCATGTCATAAATTACAATCTGTCAGAAATTCATCGATGTTATAATAAAGTTTATCCAATAAGTAATTAAATAGAGTTTTCTTAAAATTAAGAACTGTCATATTTTTTACGTTGTCAGACAGTTTGTTATATATTATTACAGCCATACAATAAGAATTTTTTTGAAATAAAGTGAGTCTTTGAAACGGTAGGTTTAATTTAATTTTTTGCCGCCTTTTACGATTTTCTGATTTCATTTGGAATATATCAATATTCTTTTTTACAAAAACACAAATTTCAAAAATGTATAAACACGGTAAAGGTAAAATCTTTTTCTTTTTAAATAAAGGTCGGCATGGAGCAATTAAATCTGAACCACATAGGGATCTGATACACTTTTTTTGAATGCTTTTTCAAAATCGACAGAGTTACCCCAGAGAATCAGACCATAGCGAAGTACCGAAGCCACATAACCGTATGCCATTGTTGCCGCATCTTCTGATACTGTATTTCGCAATCTATATAGTACATATACAAATCTGTCAAGTTTTTTACAAGTGACGCAAATGTGTTCTTTCCAATTACAAAATTTATCAATTGTAATGCCTAAAAATTTCGCAGATGGTATTTCCGTTATTGGAGTATTATTAAAATTTATATTCAATTTTCTAGATATAGTTTTATAAGTCTGAAATTTAACTAATTTAGTTTTATTTAGATTTATACATAAATGGTTTGAATTAAGCCAATTTATGATATTTATTAAGCCATTATTTACTTCTTGTTCTAGTTGTTTGGTATTATTAGCTTTAACTATCAACGTGGTATCGTCGGCAAAGAGTATGACATTATGTTTTGTGATATTTGGCAAGTCATTAATGTATATTAAAAACAATAGCGGCCCCAAAATACTGCCTTGAGGTACACCACGCTTTGCTAATTGATAATAAGACCTATATACACATTTCTGTTTGTTTTCTATAGTAGTCACCTCTACACATTGACGTCGGTTGTAAAGATAACTTTTAAACCAGTCGTATCCTTTGCCACGTATTCCGTACTTCAATATTTTTTCCAAAAGAATTTCAAGACTGACGCAGTCGAATGCTTTATTCATATCTGAAAAGACTGAAGCAACTGAGCATTTAGTATTTAAAGCTTCTGTAACTACTCGCATAAGATCAAAACAAGCTAAAGAAGTAGAACGATTTTTTTGAAATCCATACTGGTTACTATTAAGCATTTTATTTTTATTCAAATAGTTGTAAAGTTTTTCAAACATTACTTTTTCAAAAAATTTTGCAAAAATTGGCATTGATTTTAATTTATTTTCATTATTATTGTCTTCTTAAACTCACTCTCGCCCGAGTTATATATACATATTATATATATATATATATATATATATATATATATATATATATATATATATATATACATATATATATATATATATATATATATACATATATATATATATATATATATATATATATATATATATACACATACATATATATATATATATAATATAAATAAAATACTGATAAATGTACTTATTAATATATAAATAGATAAAAGATGGGCGGAGGATCATACCCCGGCAGGGGAGACCAAACGGCCGGGGGTCAGGGCGACAGGTTGAGGAAACGACGAACTATTCTAGCCGAGTCCAGCAGTACCGCTTTTTGCATTTTCGCTGCGAGCGAATTGCCGCGGAAACCCAGCTGCCTCAGCTGGTAAGCGAGGCTAGCTGGAATTAGCCCGTTCGCAGAAATAACGATTGGGTTGATTTCAGTGGACGCCACGTTCCACAATGCGGTAACCTCGTGTGCTAGATCTAAATATTTACGTTTCTTTTCAGTTTCAGCTCTCACGAGGTTTTCGTCAAACGGGATCGTGATGTCCACTAGAAACACCCGCGATTGTGCCCGGTCCAATACTACTATGTCAGGCTTGTTGGCCAAAACAGTTTTATCTGTAATGATTGACCGGTCCCAATACAGTCGCACACCGTCGCGTTCGAGTACCGGCATCGGTTTATACTTATAATAAGGCAACCTTTCTTCCAAGAGGTCATACTTCAGAGCTAGCTCTTGGTGAAGGATTTTAGCTGCTTGGTTATGTCTATGCAGATACTCAGTGTTTGCAAGCGCTGGGCAACCCGAAAGCACATGTCTAAGTGATTCCCCAGGTTGGCGACAAGCTCGACAGATATCAAGAGTGCCATCCTTTAGAATGTACTTTCGGTAGTTCCGCGTTTTAATGACCTGATCCTGTATCGCACAGACAAAACCCTCGGTTTCTCCGAAAAGATCACCGAAGCGCAGCCACTGCACGGACGCTTTTGTATCCACATGAGACTCGTGGAGAGCTTTGAAAAAGCGACCGTGCAACTCCTTCTCCTTCCATATGGCCTCCCGGTCAGAAGTGCTCAGTACCACTGGTTTGTGCCACTCGTCTTTGGCCAAAGATAAGGGAGAGAGCCCTTTATCACATTTTATAACGTCTCTGTGCACCAATGAATCCTTTTTCACTTCAAAGTAGGCTCTGAGTCTGCATATCTCGCGGTTGTGCATAGTCTTAGCACTTAGTAGTCCCCGGCCGCCACATTTTCGAGGGATATACAGCCTCATGACCGAAGATTTAGGGTGGTGCATACGATGGAGAGTCATAGTCGTGCGGACTTTCCTATCGAGAGATTCAAGTTCTGTCTGGGTCCATCTGAGTATGCCAAAGGAGTACAAAAGAATGGGCATAACCCAGCCGTTGTATGCACGGACCTTATTGGAGCCCGACAAATAGCTCTTAAGAATTTTTGTGAGACGTCCAAAAAAGGCTTCGCAAACTGACTTTTTCATGTCCGCCTCATTTATTCCTAAACCCTGTGACATACCCAAATAACGGTAAGTTTCAGTCTCAGAGAGGGTTCTTATGTCAGATGGCTCAAGATTAATTGCAACCGTGTCAGAGACCTTTCCTTTTTCCACCCGTATGACTGCACACTTATCCACTCCAAGCTCCATCCTGATGGAATTGCTAAAGTCAGTGGTGATCTTTAGCAATTCCTGCAGCTGTGTTGCGTTAGGTGCCAGTAGTTTAAGGTCATCCATGTAAAGGAGGTGCGTCACTTTTACGCCTCCTCTCTGAAACTGAAATCCCCTCCCAGATTTTTCCAACAACAGGCTCAGAGGATTTAAGCACAGACAGAACCATAGCGGGCTCAGACAGTCGCCCTGGAATATACCTCTCTGTATCCTTATTTGGTCACCAGCCACCGTCAACGGCTTGCCTCGGAGCCAAAGGGTCGTAGTCCATTGCCTCATACATTTCTCAAGAAAGCCCCGGAGTGCACCATCGATCTTGTACAGTTCAAGCACTCTCGCAAGCCACGAATGAGGCACCGAGTCAAAGGCTTTTTTGTAATCGATCCAGGCGGCGGTGTAATTTCTGCGATTGCGCTTGACCAGTTGGCTTACGACGGTGTCGATGAAAAGAAGTTCCTTGGCACCGCTGCTCCCCTTCCGACATCCATTCTGAGCCAAAGACAGGATGCGATTCTCGTCTATGTGACGTGAGATCTTGTGGCTCAAAACCGACGTCAGTGTCTTAAAGATTGAGGAGAGACAAGTAATAGGGCGGTACATTGAGGGGTCAGAGGCATTGTTGGTTTTAGGTACTAAGTGAGTGACGCCAGTCGTGAAAAGATTTGGAAGGGTCCTTCGTTCGATTGATTCCTGGAATTGTTGTGCCAAGGTTGCATGGCTTTTCGAGAACCCCTTTAACCAGTAATGATGCAGTCCGTCCGGGCCTGGGCTTTTCCAATTGCCAGCCCGTCGTACTGCATTAGCTACGTCCTCTACGGAGACCGTAATGGGGGCCATCGGATCTATTGCAGCGCATGCTTCCTCTACTATCGCAATCCAGGAACCCTCCTCATGGTTTGCGTTTCGCGACCAAATGTGCTTCCAGTAATCATTAAATTCTTGCAAATTTGTTCTATGAGGCTCGGGACATGAGGATGGACGCTCCAATTTGCTATAAAACTTTTTCTGGTCACTCACGAAAGTTTGATTTTGGCGGAAGCGCTTAACCCTCTCTGAGTACCGGCGGATACGGTTTCCCCACGCTGCAATTTTTTGTTTAAGGTAGTCGATGCGTTCCGTTAGCTTTTGGATTATGTCTGATTGATTTAATTTGACATCTAGTCCGTTGAAGGCTATTCTAACAGAACGAACGATCCTTGGCCTTCTGTTACCCGACTTAAAGCTTTGTAGCCTACCAATCAAGACTCTTGTAAGGGTGATACGATTTTCTATACGCTTTTTCCAAGCTGGTATGCCACCATTTTCAAAAGTGGTGCGTCCAGACTTAAGTGGTTTTACGCCTAGATAGCGGTGGACCGCTAGAGCAGCACCAAAGAGGATGGAAACCGTATCTTCCAAACCAGTGGCATTCGGCAGGTATTCAGGTAACATTTGGTTTGCAGCTTCAATGGCATCCCTCGTCATTACATTTAATGCCAAACGTGAAAGGCGCGGTCTGTCCTCAACAGGAGTATTTCGTATTTCAAAAATGGTCTCTTCTACAAGCCTTCTCAGTTTTTCTATGTCACAGGAAACTGTCCTTTCAGTATCCACTACTACAGGCGTCTCAATAAAAGTTTCCTGAAAGACAGGTGGATCATTCTGTTCTGTGGTTGTAGTCTCAATTACAGGGGCGACTTCATTTCGTAGTCGTTCGAGCTCTGTAGCCTTAAAGATGTTCGCACGCTGTATATACCGAGCTCTATCTGCCAGGTTTTGTTCCGTGATTGTTAAGTCAGGTTCCAGCAACCTGAATTCACGATACATTGCCGCTCGGTAGCCAGTCCGTCCAGTTTCCCCTTCCGTAGCCCTGTAGTATGCACGCATGACATTCTCGTTCATTTGAGAGGTCCATCTCATGCGGCGTACTCCACCAGCGGCGGGCTCCGAAGTTTGGGTCCCTATGGGCCCCATCGAAGCCAAGCCCTCTGATGGGGATGGTGGATTTGTCGACCGGCTTGGTGATAGTGCCGGTCGACTGGTGTGGCTGGCGGCCCGCATGCTGCCACGTCCAGCGCCAGCTCCAGACGCGCCCTGACGACCTCCAGGTAGCGGCCTTATACGTATCCTTATATTATCCAAATCCATCATCATTTTAAGGTGGGGGGGGGGGGTTAAGCTTAGAAATACTCAGCCGGAGGTAGCTCATCTCCTCCGAGGAGGCTGCTTTATTGGTAAGCAGCAATGTCCCTTAGTCGCCTCTTACGACATCCATGGGTTAGAAAGGAGTGGCAATATTCTACTTTGCCGGTGCCACACGGCGGTTATTATTATTATTATTATTGTTTTTAGCTAAATTAACAAAATATTCATTAAATTTCTCTGCAATAATTTTAGGATCATTATATACAATATTATCTATTTTTATTTCATTGATATCATTTAATTTATTTTTCTTATTAAAATTATTATTTATGATTGACCATGAAGCTTTACAAGCATTTCTGGATGTTTTAATATATTTTACACTTCCCATCTGTTGTGACTTAAAAATACAGCGTTTTAGTATATTCGAATATGTATTATATCTTTTTAGGTTAATCGTTTTGTTTTCTTTACAGTATATATATTTTAAATATAAACGTCTTTTATTAACGCAACATCGTTTTATGCCTTTGGTGAGCCAACTTGTTCGTATACCTCTTTTAACATTTCTAACTAAAATGTTTGGAAAGCAGAGATCGTAAAATAGTTTAAAAATTTCATAAAACTTGTCGAATGCTTTGTCAGTTCTATTTTCTACAAATACGTCACTGAAAGTTAAAGCTGATAAGCAGTTATAAAATTTTTCTAAATTCTCTTGGCTATAGTCCCCTTTCCTATCAAACCACAAATTTTCGCTTTGTATACGTTTATTCATTAATAACTTACAACATAGACTCTGCGCAGTATTATGGTCAGAAAGAGCTAGGTGATGCACATTTGAATTTACATTTCCAGTCTCTATGTTACTAATAATTAGATCCAAACAGCTATTTAATCTGGTAGGTACTGATACGTGGTTATTAAAATTGTAGTTGGATAGTATAGAATTTAATTCCATTGTATTTTTACTTTCTTTTAAGGTATCTATATTTAGATCTCCGCATATTATTACTTTTTTATTTTTTTGTTTACTTATTTCCTTCAGCAACAAGTTTAGTCTACAAAAAAAACTGTTTATATCAGCTTTAGGTGTTCTATATATACATATTATCGCTAAATTATAAACTGGAATGTTAATTCCACAACACTCAAATTCATATTGTTTACATATAGAATTTAGATTAATATTGTTACATTTAATATGAAATAGACTATCTGATACTATCTGACTATTCATATAATCTGCAACTAAAATAGAAAAACAAAGCTATCACTTTGCTAAGCCAATCAGCGATAACCGCTTACATTTAGTTAAGACTAATATCCAAACTTAACTCGTTACCTTAGGTATGTGCAATTTCACAAGTATTTTATTCCAAATGATATTTAAAACCTTCTATATTTCAATTTCAGTTATAATTTACCATCAGTACAATAGAATACTACACTATACGACCTGATAGGTGGAAGGGTAATAATTTCAAACGAAGAAAATACATTCTTACTTTACTGTATATAAGACTCACGTTAAAACGTTAATTTTTCACTGAAAATCACTGTGATGATGATTTTATGGAATCTCTGTTAATTATAAATAGCAATGGTCATGGCTATGCCATAGATTATTCATAGATTACTAACTACTAAGCCTATTAAAAGTTGTCTGTATTCAATGTCATTTTGGACTTGACATCACTATTATGTATGTATGTGGTATGGACTATGGTATAATGGTAATCTATGGTGGTATGCAAACAAAACTAAATACTTTAAAGTATAGTTTGACTTTGTTTTTTGTTGCGTTGTATTTGAATACGCAGTAAGTAATTTAATTACAGTTGCCATTGCTTGTGACATCCACCTGAACAACCAAGGATAGCATTATCTGTAATCAATGCCCTACATTTTGATCAGAGGTAATCTAGCATCGTACGGGCACAAAAACCCTTGGCGTGTTTTGGTATCCGGCTTAAAAGGTAGAATTTAAATATATAATTTGTTTATATAACAGTGAGAGAGTAACACCTAAATTAACGAAATCGCATAAATTACTGCAGTTCTCGTTTTTAAATAAACATATAAAGTGTTTCGTATGGGAGTTAAATGTTTATACATTAAATTAACGCCTTTGTTTGCTTGTATATAGCTGGTGACATAGAGCAACTTAAAAGGTTTGCATGTGGCGGATATTGTGACGACTCTACAATTGTTTATCTGCAACATCCTTGCGTAATACTGAGCGCTCTAGAGGTAAATTCTCTAGTTATATTACATAGAATGTACTGATAACATGAGATAACAATTTATCGCCATTTTACAGGTGCTAGGTTACAAAGTAGTTGCATCAAGTTCAACAGCTGTCAAACAAGATTATAATGAGTATATGTGGACTATGAGAAAGGAGTTTTCTGAACCGGAGCCATCTATAATTGTTGAACAAGATAATTTAACTAACTTCAGTAAAGAGGCTATGCACTACCATCATTCAAATAAGGACGAAGAGGTTTAATCATATCAAATTATCATATAATTTTTTGCATTATTTAATATTCATAATATGGAATCCAAGGGCAGCCAAAATGTTTCAGCAAGCAACTTGACTACAATACCTATTACAGAAGATAGTGTTGTCTATGTAG
This sequence comes from Morpho achilles, assembly GCA_947086495.1. Taxonomy (NCBI): domain Eukaryota; kingdom Metazoa; phylum Arthropoda; class Insecta; order Lepidoptera; family Nymphalidae; genus Morpho; species Morpho achilles. Next base: position 10,113,750 of record CAMTZB010000007.1, on the reverse strand, counting down.
CAATCAAAGGTTCCTTACACGCTAATGATTGTTCAGCATTTGCTTTGGGGCAAGAAGAAATAAAAGCACTTGTTAAAAGATACCCAGGATCTGGTTCAGATGTTGTCAATGGAATTACTATTAAAACAAATGCTCTTCATGCCATAAATGCTTTGGGACAATTGGGTTATAAAGTTGTTTCAAGCACAGGGGAGGCAGAAATTACTTGGACCCTTCAAAGAGAAATATAATTGAATTCCGAATTCAATTAAATTTTGTAGTTAAAACATTCATTATTCATGTTTTATTTATAGCTATAATTAAAAAAAATGGAATATAAAAGTGTTTGTGACCATTCCAAATGCACTGCTGGTAGTGCGAATGAATCTGTACGACAAACATTGTCTGAAATGGATTGGGAAAGAGGCATATGGAATGCAGGTAATTATATAAACATAACATAATTTTTTTTTAGTACAGATTTGCTTTTCAACATAGCAAATGTTTATCATATTTTATTTTCTTAAGTTACTGTGTAACCTTTTTACATAATATTGAGATAAAGTGATTTCATCTTGATTTATGATTACACAATTTTTAATTTTGTAGCTACTGTCTATAACCACAAATCTATCAAAATTTTAGCCTTCTCAGGAGAAAAAGATAGAGTGCATGCTATAATTAACAAAGCAAGTAATCGAACAGATGTAGTAAATAGTCCTGATAATTCTGGCTATACTGCATTACATTATGCTGCTCGTAATGGACATGTTGATATCTGTAAGATCCTAATTGATAATGGAGCATTCATAGACACGCAGACTCGAAGCGGTAAAGCAACACCACTACTTAAAGCAGTTGCATCAGGTAAATATTTATACTGTTATATAGTTTTAGAAATATAAAATAGAAGATAAACAAGCTTATAACTAGGCTGCCAGCTGCCATTGGAAATCCAGTCACTTAATATGCTAGGAGGAAACAAACTAAACAATATAAATTTGAATCCAGAATATCCTTTCAATATTTTAGAGAATTTTTATTCTTTTGCGTCTAGTGCACGGTCATCATTTCAGCATGGATGTCCATGCTGCAACTTGCATGGACATCCATGCTGCAAGTTGCATGCGGCAACTTTGGATGTCCATGTTTTTTTATTTTTTAATTTGGTACATAGTTTTCTACCAAAAATTTCATGTTCAGAAACAAAAGTAAATAAACTCCTAATTTTTCTTCTACTATTCATTTAAAATTCACTTTAAATAACTCTCTTTGATTATTACAATTAATTGTCAGAAGTTAATATATTTTCCGAGACAGGAATTAATTGCTAACATAGCTTTGTAATGAAATGTAAACTTTAACAGTGTTAATCTGTTAAGTTTCAACTATTAATGATTATATTATCATTATTTCAGAGTGGCAATATTGTTATTGTCATTTGACTCAAATGAGATAAGTAGGCAAATGCTTTTACATATGTTTTAAAATGTAATTTGCTATCACAATTTTTTTATGACAGTGATTTATTTACTTGAAGATATGATGTTATTTATAATCACTGGTCTGATTTGAATATATAAAATATGCTATTTAATTCTTATCAGATTAATGTGTAACTTACGCTTTCAGGTAATGAGGCTACCATTAAATATTTAATTCAGTGTGGAGCACAATTAGATTTGCAAGATGCAGATGGTAAAACAGCATTACATAAAGTTTCAGAAAATCAAAATCATGGGCTTACTACTATTTTGCTGGAGGCTTGCCCTAAATTAAGAAGCATAAAGGACAACAAAGGAAATTTTGCTATTGAACAAAAAGAATAATTGCTAATATTATTTTTGTTTATGCATAATGATTCTATTTTCTAAATTATGTTTATCTATGTCTTATCTTGTTTGAAGTCATTATGACTTATGTTTAAGGAGCAATAATACTCATGTTCGAAACTACAATTCTTAAATGTATTTTTGAGTTGATATCAATGTTTTACATTATATAAACAGTTGGCAAAGCTATATTGTATTAGTTAAAAGAACTGTCAATTATCCTTCTCCATTTACCTTAAAAGCTAGTAAAACCTACCAACATTCGAATTATTTTATTATTTATTGGTAAGAAACATGAGTGTGGGTGGAACAAAGAAGAAATGAATCATTTTTGGATATTTACATATTATGTTACAAAATTTTAATTTTGGTTAAAATATTTAAATGAAAAAAGCTGTATTTTTATGGAATGAATGTACACAATGGTGAATGTTCACTATATTGTTTTTGTCTACGTCATTCAAAAAAATTTATCACAAATTTATACATTAGGAAATAAAAATCGTTTTAAAATACTATTTATTTATTTAGGCTTTATGTTATATAACCCTGTATTTAAACATATTACAACTAACATATTTTTTAGATTAATTCTTGTTGTCAATTGTTTGTGTTCTTGTTGTGCATTATTCTTCCTCCAATTAATAGTGCCCATTAAAAATAAATACAAATAATATTATAAACACATTTTTATCATGGCACCTTTTATATGCTTGTAATAATTAATAATATTCTCTATACCTACTAATATTGAAATTGATAGACTTATGATCTAGTTGATGTGTTAACAAAATATTTATAACCAATAAGTTTGTATTCATACTGTCAAATAAAACTTACTGACTTTATATTCATTATTTTTAAAAATATGTTCAAGTATGATTAACTTATTACCATTATTAGTCTGTAATAGTGTTACACAGTTTTTTTTATCTGTATGAGCGGCGTTAGATGCTATTAGTTGATTAGATACAGGTCACGACTGTACCCTAATAAAACAACACTAGACTATCAAGATATCAAAACAGTAATAACTGCATCAACAGATATTTTAGACTAGTTACATGAATATTTGTATTTATCAATTTATAATAAACCATATTTTGTCTTTTGAAGGAACCGTTTATATCACTAGTTAAGACTCCATAAAGAAATGTTTATATTTTTCACCAATGTACACCTTTGTACTATTTTAGATATTTGATCTTTCAATAAAAATATTATAAAAAAGTTTTTTTTTTGTTTCACCAATATTCATTGCCTATACCCTAAGTAATCATCCATAGAAAAAAAAATCCTCTGAAAATCACTTTCTTTTTTAATTTAATATCACCCCATATGGAAAATATGAAGAAAAAAATGATGCCATTGAATTTATTTCAACAATTGATACTACTTGAACCTAAATATGAAAATACAGTACCTACACAAATATAATTCTCTCATATTCAATTATAACATTCCAATTACAGCTTAAAAATATTAAAAATAATGGAAAACATAGGTAATACTGAAAAAAAATTGAACACAATGTTTTTTCTATGGCTGAAATAAAGCAACATAGTTCATTTAGGTGCACTTATTTCATCAAAATACTTGATTTATTCTTACATGCACATATTTGGGCATGCAAAATTATCTCTATATTAAAACACTTCTCTTCTTCTTCTTCTTCAACCGATGGACGTCCACTGCTGGACATAGGTCTCCTCGTGGGATCTCCAGAACACACGATTTTGTGCCGCTTGTATCCAGCGGCTCCCCGCGACCCTTTTGAGGTCGTCTGTCCATCTAGCCGGGGGTCTTCCGACTCTGCGCTTTCCGGTGCGGGGTCGCCATTCCAGCACTTTGAGACCCCAACGTCCATCGGTTCTCCGCACTATGTGCCCCGCCCATCGCCACTTCAGCTTCGCGATCCGCTGAGCTATGTCGGTGACTCTGGTTCTTCTACGGATCTCCTCACTTCTGATTTGATCACGTAGAGAAACTCCGAGCATAGCTCGCTCCATCGCCCGCTGAGCGACTCTGAGCTTTCTTATGAGGCCCATAGTCAGCGACCAAGATTCAGAGCCATAGGTCATCACTGGCAACACGCACTGTTCGAAGACTTTAGTCTTCAGACACTGAGGAATATTGGACGAAAAGATCTCGCGTAGTTTCCCAAACGCTGCCCATCCGAGTTGGATTCGGCGACTGACCTCTTTCTCGAAATTGGACCTACCTAGCCGGACCGTATGTCCCAGGTATATATATTCGTCGACAATTTCGAGTGCAGAATTCTAACGATGATCGGGTGAAGCGGAACATGTGAGTTTGACATAACTTTCGTCTTGCTCATGTTCATTTTTAGGCCCACCTGTTGAGATACTCTGCTGAGGTCGTCGAGCATTGTGTTAAGATCCTCCAGGGACTCTGCCATAACGACTATGTCGTCGGCAAATCGAAGGTGAGTGATGTACTCGCCGTTAATGTTGATGCCGTATCCGTTCCAATCCAAAAGCTTAAAGACATCCTCCAATGCAGCGGTAAACAGCTTCGGGGAGATGACATCTCCCTGTCGCACACCACGCCGCATTTGGATTGGTCTCGTAGTTCTGTCTTGGATACGGACAGACATTGAGGCGTTTTCATACAGACACTTCAACACTTGGACGTACCGATAGTCGATTCGGCATCGCTGGAGCGATCTTAACACAGCCCATGTTTCCACCGAATCAAAGGCCTTCTCATAGTCCACAAACGCCAAGCAAAGTGGCCGGTTATACTCCTCGGTCTTCTGTATAACCTGCCGCAGCGTAAATATGTGGTCTATGGTACTATAGCCTTTCCGGAAACCGGCTTGTTCGGGAGGCTGTAAGTCGTCGAACCTACGAGCGAGACGATTCGTTACGACTCTCGAAAACAACTTATAAACCTGACTCAGCAGCGCGATGGGTCTATAATTCTTAAATAAGGTGTTATCACCCTTCTTGAAGAAAAGAACCACACCGCTCCTGTGCCACGCTTCCGGCGTAGTGCCCTCGTGAATGACGGAATTGAACAACCGCTGAAGGACTTTGAGTACCGGTTTTCCACCCGCCTTCAGGAGTTCTGTAGTGATTCCGTCATCACCTGGAGCCTTGTTGTTCTTAAGTTGTTTGAGAGCCGTACTAATCTCGTATAGGCTGACGTCCGGGATATCTTCGGTATAGTGTCGGATCAATTTGGCTCTTGGGTCTTTTGCCAAATTGACAACAGGCTGTTGTGTTGAGGTGTATAACTGCCCAAAGAACTTCTCAACCTCTCCCAAAATCTCAGGTCGAGACGAAATGATACTACCAGTATCGGTCTTCAGTCGCGTTAACTGCCTCTGTCCAATAGACAGATCTCTTGCGAACACTTTTGAGCCCCTGTTACGCTCAATGGCATCTCGAATATATTCGGTGTTAAAGTGTCGCAGGTCGCATTTCTGCGCCTTAGAAATCTGTCTATTGATCAGACGGTAGCTCGAAGCGTCTACTGAAGACTGTAGCCTCATTTCGTTCCTCTCGTCCATGAGCTTGAGAGTCTGGGTCGAGAATTTATTGGTTCTCTTACGGTGAGTCTTATAGAATTTGGACCCCACCGCATGGACAGTTTCCACTAGCCTGTCGTTTACATCGTCCACAGAAGCGCAGTCAGCTAAGCAATCAAAACGGTTTTTCAGCTCGAGTTGAAAGTTCTCGGGGTTTTGAATATGAGCTCGAGTTGGTCGGAGCGTAGACTTCACCAGTCTGGATCTTTCCAGCTGTACGCATATATTCAATGTGCCTCTAACCATACGGTGATTGCTCCCGGTTTTCACGGTATTGATCACAGAGACATCATTGAATATATGACGCCTGGTCGACATGATGAAGTCGATCTCGTTTCTCGTGGAACCGTCGGGACTTACCCAGGTCCATTTTCGATGTGGTCGTTTCCTGAAGAAAGAGTTCATCATATAGAGATCTTCTCTCTCCAAGAAATCGGCCAACATCTGGCCCCTGTGGTTCCGTTGCCCATATCCAAATTGCCCTACTCTTAACTCGCGCCGCTTCGCTTGCCCAGCTTTGCGTTGAAATCCCCCATCACAACAGTGTAGAAGGTTTTGGAGTCATGCATGGCTCTAGATAAATCCTCATACATGGCCTCTACCTCCTCGTCCGGATGTGCCGATGTCGGTGCGTAGACCTGTATGACCTTCAGCGAATACCGTTTGGTAATTCTGAGTATCAGGAAAGCGACCCTGCTCGACACACTCTCGACTTGAACAATGTTGTTGACAAGGGACCTGTGGACGAGAAACCCGACACCACCTTGGGACTGTTGTTCGCCCTCCCGGTAGTAAAGCAAGTTTCCGGATTTTAGGATCATCGTGTCCTCCCCCTCTCTTCGGACTTCGGATAATCCTATCACGTCCCACCGCAACTTGCTTACTGTTTCTTCCAGCTCGAGTATCTTTTCGTCTTCCCTCAAAGTGCGTGCGTTGTACGTTGCCAGGTCTAGTCGTCGGGGTTGGCAGCGGAATCTCTGCCGGAGATTCTTGACACCCCCTGCCCCGCCGTTACCCAAACCGCTGCCAGAGCTGGGAATAGCGGAGCTGCCGGGAACTAGGGGCTGTGGTTTTGGTTTTAATGCCATGAAGGTATTGCCAGTAATCACCACGCTTGGCCTGCGGGTTGGTGATCGCAGTGCTGACCATATCGCACCGACAGTGCTGCTGCCCACTGTCGGTCTGGTAGAATTTAGGTCAGCTATATGAATGGTTATACCGCCATTAGTCGGTCGCCAGAGCCTCGTTGGTTAATCTGCAGGGTGCACCGCGTGCAGGTGAGGTTGACAATTGGGGAGACTGATTGGGACGAGCCTCCCCCTTACACCCATTAAAACACTATTGTTGACAAAAGAGCAGTAGCTGTTACAAAGGAAGGTATCATAAGTACGGCAGCTGTTATTGAAACAGATGTTATTATGCTTTAACGGATCTGCGATGACCAACATTTGGCTAAACATTTCATTGATTTGTACTTAATAACAATATATAAAACTTAATTATTTCGATAATTTATATTCAATGCGTGAATATTAAAAATGTAAGTAACGTTTTAGCTATGTATTACACAAGAAGTATAATACAATTTGAAACATACTAATTTAAATCTATATATCAACTGAATGTCAGAAGGGCTATGTGTAGATAGCAAAAGTAGTTTTAAACAAAATATAGTCAGAACCGAAAATTGGTTCAACTGAACCTTTTTTAACATATCCTGTCCATTTCTGATCATAATCTCTTCAAAATTGGTCCTATGCCTCATGAGAACACCTTAGAACTCCAAAGTTAACCAATACATCAAACTATATCCCTCGTCTACGGCCTATTGCACTTTACTATTCGGTGAGTTTCCTCAGCTTCTATGGATCGGCTCATTTGCGATTTTATTAATAACAGTCCAAACGTCACTCGCTCATTAGTTAATAAAATACAGCTGTCTTATGAGGCCCAAAAAGTGTAATTGTAATCTCCGGTAAAAAAATATCGATTAAATAATTAGGATAGAATTAGGCGTTGCTTTGAGAGATCCATACAAAAGTAATAATGAAATTATTATGCTATAATCAGGCAATAAGTAAATAGAGAATGTATAGCAAGTGGCTTCGCGATTTTGTTGTGGAGTCTCTCTTGATGATGTTTTGTGCATGTATTTTTAAGAATCTGAAACGAGGTATGAAAACGGACAGTTTGTTCTACATTTAGCATATATATTTTCTATTTACTTAATCGCCGATTATAATATCATTATTACTTATTGAAATCAATTATAGCCTCATTAATTTTTCCAAGTTTAGTTGTACATTACTATTCCTACAAAGTTTTGCGCAACTGCTTTAGCTAAAACAAGAAATGGAATGGAGACGATTGGTTGTAGACTTAATAAAAATATAAAAATTAATATTATAAAAAATAAAAGTTTAAAAATGTAAAATATCGATTAGTTTCAACTTGAATATGTACTAATATTTGACTAGAATGTTTATTATATTCTAAATTTCTAAAATTGTCTAGGCACAAAACTTCCCAAATATTTGAGTATATTTAATGACCCAAGGGAAAAATAAGAAATGAATATTTTTTTACAATTAAATAAATTACAGATCAACCGTGCAAAATATGTCTATATTACCTTCATCTTCTAACAAAAGAAAACTTTTTAAGCATTTTGGTAATGGTAATAAATTGACATAAGAAAACAAAGGTCTATTCTTACAAAATCGTCTAATTTTTATCCTACAAATGTCGAATAAACTGGGTGGATGCTTACAAATATGATATAGCCAATATTTTGTGCCTTCTGTGGGTACTGATGAATTTGGATCATGCACGGGGACATGGTGCCCAGCCTTAAGTAGTAAACTGGCAAGGCGTATTGAGCGTCTTCTACTCGCAATTGATAGATTGTCTAATCCACAAGAATGTAAATCGCATGCGTTCACGTCACAGCCATGTCGAATCAATAATACTGCTGCGTGGTCTCTAAAACAATATATTAAAATTACAGTTAACACTTACAGACGTATCCTGCCACATCCATTAAATTTAAATACAATTAATGTAACCCATTATTAACATGTAACTTTTTCCGGTTCCGAGATATAAAGTAACGGCATATTACTATCCTACTGCTGGACATAGGCCTATTGTAGGGGTAAATCTGGATCTATCTTGAGCTTATCGCAATTTTTTTTAAATAGTTTAACTAAATCATTAGATTAATAATACAGATTTGCAAAATGAATGTTTTATAACTGTAAGATAACAATCAGAAACTTCATCAATTATAAAATTTAATTTCTTATGTTAACTCACATGATCATTAATTTTTTTAAACTAAATTTAAAAAGTAAAGTAGCTGCCTATTTCTCTCCCACTGCTGGGAATAGGTCTGTTATCACCGGTTTTGGAGAGAATGATCGGAACTTAGACGCACCGAATCGTATTGGTAGGTTACACATATCTCCAGAATTCTCTACTGATATGCAGGTTTCCTCACGATATTTTCCTTCAGAAAACGTGTGATAAATTGCAAATATCAGTTAAACACAAGGTTTAACAGAAAATTTTATTGGTACCCTGGTTGAACCTGTGACCCGTGAGGTAAGTTTCGAGGTATATGTAGTGTTATATATAGTGTATAGCAGATAATTGATGATTGTTTAATATGATGATTTGAGGCCATTTCACACACATAAAATATATAGCTATAAATTTTGAATTATATATACTTACTTTTGAAGCAATAGGGCTCTATTGAGAGCGGTGTCACCAGTAAGGGCAGTGGAATTTAAATCTATTTTGTGCTCTATTAAACAAATGAGCAATTCTTCAAATTCTTTCGGGCACTCTACGCTCTCCACCGCTATGTGCAGTGCGCTGGCACCAGTGATGCTATTACAAGAATTAACGTTGGCTCCTAAAAAAATATACATCTGTATAAACTATACTAAAGATTTTCTTCACCAAATAATTTATAGAATCAGAAGTTACTTTGCATAAATCGAAAATAAAGCAGTAATAATAAAATTATTTTGCTAAAATCCCTTCTCCATCGCGGATTATAGCAAAATAATTGTATTATTACTTTTGCATTTTCTTTAGCAATTAGAACAATAATTAAAGTTTTCATGTATATGTAGTATTTTCTCTATTCAATAGTTGTTTTTACTTATTAATCCTATTATATCGTTCCTGTATAAAAATAATAATAAATAAATATATGGGTGATTACGCATTGGTGGTGGGTGGTCGTTGGCATTTAAAGTTAGTAACTTAATACTTGTGTTATGGGTAATAATCAATTCAGTCAAATAATCTATCATCTTCATGTTTTGTCAATGCTATTGAACTTTTGCTGTGTTGAAAACATAAGAGTTACTATACTAGATTACTGGAGTCAGCCTAAAATACCCATCGACAATAAAAAGAAAGCAAATGAGACCTATTATCTGTCTCTTTTTTCTGTGATTAAAAAAAATAAGTATTTGAGATTCATCTTTCCGCTCATTATTTGTTGCGACACTCACACTTACAGGCCTATGACTACTATTATCTCTATGTATCTCTCTATACTATTATCTATACTATATTAGCTCTATGGTTTAAAATATTATTAAGACCTTTACTATACTATATAATAACTTTAAACGTTCTATATTTAAGTTCAAAGAACATAAGAGCGATAATGAATAAGCTCAGTCAACTTGTGGAATAAATTGTTCTAAAACTTACCTTTTTTCAAAAGAACTCTAGCAACAGCAGGCTGGGACAAGCGTGCTGACAACAGCAATGGAGTATCGCCATTATCATTATGAAGGTTTATACCACCACCTAGGTTCACCAACATTCCGACTATGTCCTCCTAAAACCAATGTATCGAAATTATTTTTGTCGACATTGTAACGATCATCGTATCCATTAAAAATTTACAAAAATACTATTATATTTTCCAAAAAACATGGCAGCAATCTTGTCCAAAAAGAAGCTGAATGTGGCGCTCCAAAAGCATGGGAGTCACTATAAATGATAAAGAGAACAGGAGAAAATCGATAATAAGTTAATCGCATTAAACCCAACACTAAGAATATAGGATCTCAGAAAGCCAAAAGATGGATTCATCTGGCAAAAGGCCATTTGGCACTCCTGTCCCTTAAAATTAATCCTTTGCTATATTCCTGCCTAGTATTCTTTTTGTTACGTAAACACACATCTAAACCCTAAAGAATTTTCTTAAATATCAAAGAAAGTAAGATAAAGTCAAAAATAAAACTACATTTATTTATTATAACACAAAAGTCCCCAAAAGCTGTCTGTCTGTAAATCAACTAGGCGGATTTCTGTGCGGTTTATTAACGGAAAGTTAAAGTTAGTAGTAGTGGTATTAGCGTTTTATGTAAATTGTGACGCAGGGGTGTCGCGGTTTTAATAAAACCCGCGGGCTGCGAGCTTTACTAGCGTGCGCCACGTTCAGAGATACTGTAATGTACTAGAGAATTGTAGGACTACAAAAAAGTCCTCGATAGCATGTCTCTATCTCTTATGATTACTCACTCACTATCTTCACTATCGATCACTACCTTTATGTTCAAATTTTGAATTCGGGATAAAATCTGTTACACACTGATTTCCATGTGAGTAAAGCCGCTGCCACAGCTAGTTACAAATAACATACATACCTGACGTTGTATTATAGCGTTATGCAGTAATTTGTGAGAATGCGTAACTCGAGCTCCTGATAGCAGAAGAACCTCAACAACTTTCGTGTATCGTTGCCATACGGCCTCACACAGAGGGGTGTAACCTTAAAAATTAATTTTTCAAAATTTAAGCAGGATGGATTTAAAGCTCTCCTATCGCATATACATAATACATTTCTTAGTAATATGCAGTGAATTACATTACAATCAGGTACGCGTTTACTAATGTTACACTTGTTCAAAGACAGTCTCAAAATAGCGGCTATATGTTTCTTATTTTAATACACTCTCCTATTTAAAACACTTCACGATGTCTGTCTTCTCAGAAATGTATTGTTTGTTCTTATTTATTTTTCTTTATTTAGGTAAATTAACCAAATTTACAAGACAAAATGTGAACAATCTTAATTAAAGAAAACCTTGAATACATATAGATACCACGAATTCGTGGTGTTTATACACATAAACACTGGCAGTAGACTTTAAAGAGAGTGTCCTTAAGTAACCAATAAAGCCCCCCTTTCCCACTCCATGTCAAGATCGTCCCTAAGATCAACCGTGCCAATATGACCAAGGTATTTGAGTCGCCTAACAATCCGCACTACCGTACCGATTAAATATACTTCGGGAACTCTCTGCGGTCCTATTCCAGCTTTGAAAACAAGCATCTATGTTCGAAAGACATTATATTTCAACCCGTGAGTGTTAGCATAACTCTCACAAACTGATAGTAACTTTCTCAAACCATTGACCGATGGGCTGAGAAGCACCATGTCGTCCGCGTAGCTTAAATTGCTAAAGCAAACACTTTCAGTATAGCAATCGACTCCAGTGCTCCTCAGCTCACCGATCAAGTCCTTCACATGTACATATTAAAGAGATCCGGAGAGGTTAGACCGCCTTGGCGAATACCGCACTTTAACCTTACGAGTTCGTGTCACCCCACCTTACATAATTTGTCTTATACTTAGTACATTTTTTTTTATCTAATAGAAGAAGAGACACGAATAAGAATACAACAAATATTTGCATTGTGAAGGATGATAAACGTAAATTCTAGCTTCATTATAAGTAACTGGGTGACTGAGCCTTGCTCGGTAATTTTTAAAATGATGTAAAAAATTAAAAAATAAGCAGGTGGGGCTCGATCCTTGGTATTTTCACCTCTCTAGACCGCCCGTTCCCCAAATGAACTACCATGACTTTACGTTCGACAACGAAAAATTGTGATTGTATTCAATGTAAATTTCAAAAAAATTTAGCGCCCGAAAATAAGGATAAAGCGACATTTTTTTTTAATAAAACTTATCTAAATCGATTTTTCTCCCCCAAAACCGCCTACATGCTGAATTTCAGGAAAATCGTTAGAGCCGATTCCGAGATTCCGAAAATATATATATATACATACAAGATTAACTCATTTAAATAATAAAAATAAAGATTTATTGTAATAGATTTTGTATGCGAAGTTATATATAAATATTTTAAAAAACGAACTAAATATTTTATCGAATGTTATATATGTTATGTATGGCCTCAGATGGTGCCTAAAAAATTATTTGAAACCGAAATTTCGCCATACCATGAATTTCTTCGCCGTTAACATTGGCTCCGACAGATATAAGATACTTCACAACTTCCACGTGACCTCTCCCTGCAGCTAAATATAATGCAGTGCGCTCATTTGTATCACGCGCTTCTAAATAAGCTCCATTATTGACTAGAATTTTTACCTTAAACACAAGAAAGTATAAGTTAGTAAAGTAACAGTCTATTAATATGTTACTTGTGATTAAAGTTGCCCTGTATCTATACATATGAAGGTTTCTTCATGATGAATTGAACATATTTTTATGTAAATAAGTACCAGGTGTTCCTCTTGACAGAGATTTCATTTTGTCACTAATAGACCACTAAAGATTTAATCTCTCTCTCTAGTCGTAACTTTTAAATTACTGATTTTAAATTACTGATCCTGGTCCTGGTTAGAATCTAACCTAGAGTGAATAATTTGTTTCCACCTGCTCCTGTTGGTGGCCATTGTTGCTACCTCATAAAATTTGGTGGACGAACACGTATGGCGCAGTTGGTCAGACCACCAAGTTGATGAGCGGCCTCTAGGTCTTTCACCTTAAATATTGCTAGAAACAATTAGTATCGTCCCCACACCGCATGATGTGTCCGAAGTTTAAAACTTAAATCTTATTTTAAACATAAAATTAAAGGCAAGTAATTCCACATACCATTTCTATAAATCCCCTTGATGCTGCAAAATGTAGGGCTGTCATTTTATCATGAGTTTTATAATTAACATGACTTCCAGCTGCTAATAGGAGTCGCACTATTTCTATGTGATTTCTCATAACAGCTATATGAAGAGATGTTAACCCATCACCAGCTGTAACATCTATTTTACATCCTGTTGGAAAAAGTATTCTATGCAATTTCATTAAAACCTAAAATAATTACAATAAAGTATCTTGGTTAAAAAAATTATATAGTTTTATATATGTCTAAATGCAAAATCATAAAGTAGTGTCCCAACTCTTTGATATGAAATAATATCCACTTATGTATGCTTGGTTGTACTACTACAATGCCCTGGTAAAGTAAAGTAGGGGCCTGTTACTATCCCACTGCTGGGCATAGGCCTCCTCTCTCTGATTTTGTAGAGAAGGGTTTGAGCCAAACCTACCACACTGCTCCAATTTTTTAATATTAAAAATCGGTGTTGTGTCGATTATTTTAAGTGTCCTTTTTTATTTCTCTTTTTTAGATTAAATATGCATTGTTGAATGAAACCAATGTAGCCGAACTACACATTTTATTGAATTTCAAAAACAGCGCATCTGTTATTGTTTATTGGTAGTTGTCCACTTTAATTAGACTCTATTCTAAATAATTATTAATATTAAAAAAGGTACTTAATCGTAAATCGATTTCTAAAAAATTGATTTATTTCTGAGTCAATCAATATATGATACAAATTAATCGATTTTTTAAATAATTTATAGAATTAGGCGTTACTTTGTGGAGATCCATAATACAAAAGTAATAATAAAATTATTTTGCTATAATTCGCGAAGAACTAAATAGAAGATATATATAATACTAAATGTAGAGTGGACAATCGATTGCATACCTGATACATACAGGATTCGAAACTTATAAAAGTAATAAGGAATGGTAGGTACACATATCCCCAGAATTCTCTGGAGATATGCAGGTTTCCTCACAATGTTTCCTTCACCGTAAAGCATGTTTTAAATTGCAATTATCAATTAGACACATAAGTTTTAACAGAAAACTCATTGGTGCCTACCTGGGGTTTGAACTTGTGACCCCTCAGAAGAGTCAGGCTATCACAGTTTACCTTGGTACAATTTTTAAATATCCTACTAGTTTAACTATTAATATTGTACTCATAAATGTAGAATATGGATGACTAACTCTAAATAAATAACCTTATTTGTTTCTGAATGTATGATGTAAAGAAACATTGTCATTTAAAATATATAATGGTTAAGATTAATCACCTGCATCTAGAATTAATCTAACAATTGCATTATGTCCTTGTTCTGCTGCATAATGTAGTGCTGTTCTCATGAAAGCATCTTGTTGGTCAATTCCATTTGTTACTACAGAAGCAGAAGCAATTGCAGCACCAGTACATTCTAATATTGCAGCATACCACCTGTAAGCAAATGAGATTAAAATAAACTTTACTCCATGTAACAGAGACTTGGTTGAAACTAGTTTAGACATACAAAATATACACATGTACCATGTAGCAGCATTAAAAAATTTAGAAATAGAAAACATTTATTCACCAATTAAAGGACTAGATGCCATTACGGGTAATTTTTATTTACATCAATCATCTGCTTCATAATTTAATATAAGAATGGGATATAATATTAGTTTAATCATAAATTAAGGGGACAGTAATTCATTTTACAAAATGTTCAGCTGATAAAATATTTTGAGCCTAATATGAATTTAAAAAATTCACATAAGTTATATTAAAATTTTATGGATTAACTTACTTTGTGTAATAAAGAAACTTATTTTATGCTTTCAATAAATATGTATTTCATATATTTTTCTTTTTGACTTTCATATTCACAAGTATAATTACTTGAATGCTGTTTGGTATCCAGCCGAATAGAATAGTGCCAACCTCATTTCTTACTGAGGTGTCGTAAAAGGTGACTAAGGTAAGTCGACCTGCCGTGTGGTATCCGGTAAGTAAAGTAGACCACCCTCTTTCATAAAATATGTAGCCAAATGACATGACAATATGTTTGTAACATGTTGTGCCAACCCCACTTCGCGTGGGATAAGAGCAGGAGAATGATGAAGTATAACTACTTCTTTTTATATATTTTTTTTTTATATATGGGACACTTACACACACGGTCGCCCATCCCCAAAGTAAGTAACTTAATACTTGTGTTATGGGTGAGAGACAACTGGTGAATATATACTTATATATTTTTTAAATACATACTTAAATACAAATATACACCCAGGCTCAAAGACCAACAAATTCATTTATAGAAAATGTTGGCCCTCGGCGGGAATCGAACCCCCGACCCGCAGAGCTGAAGGCTGGGTCACTACCCACTGCTCCAACGGGCCAGTATATGCAAAAATTGAAATTGCAAAAAATTACATCTCTAAATGAAATATTTTAGCCACTTTAAAATCTTTTTATTATTAAATTAATAAATAAAAAAATATACTAACTTGTACATAGAAGACCAAGTTTCATCTTCAGTAGTTGTAGGAGCAACATTAACTAATTCTTCATCCCACTCCAAATCAGCTTGAGGTGTTGATGCAAGTGATGATGGGCTAACTGGAGATTTAAAACCAGTTATCTTACTCTCATCACTACTAGATCCTTCACTATGTATGTATACAAAATATCCCTGATTTTTATCAGACTTCTGATGAAACCTCAATACATCACTTTCTTCCTTCTGGCTCTCTTTGAATGTGCGATCACTGAGGTTCTTGCATTTAATTACTATGTCATCATTTTGCTCATTGCTTCTAAGTTTTCTTTTATGGGATTTTGAATTTCGTTTCTTTGTGCAACCCTGTGGTAATTGTTTCTTAGGTAGAGTACTTGAAGTACAAGTGTCTATTAATAATTTTACAATCTTCTTATTGCCAACTTTAGCAGCCTCCCCTAATGATGTTTTACCATTACTAGTAATTTTATTTGGATTTGCACCTGTGAGAATTAAAAATGAATTAGAAATTAATTATACTTACTTACTCAGTATACTATGATATTATTTAATTATTAATTGAATGCAATAGAGAGCCCTAATAATAACGGTAGATCTGAGTCTATCTTGAGCTTATCACAATTTTTTTTAAATAACTTAACTAAATTGTAAGATAATAATATAGATATGCAAAATTAATGTTTCGTAACTGTAAGATAACAATCAGATACTTCATCAATTAGAAAATTTAATTTCTTATGTTAATACATGATCATTAATTTTTTTAAGCTAAATTAAAATTGTAAAAAGTAAAGTAGCAGCCTATTACTCTCCCACTGCTGGGAACAGCCTCTTATCTCCGTTTTTGGAGAGAAATTGGAGCTAAGGCCACAACACTACTTCAATGCGGATTGGTAGGTTACACATATCTCCAGAATTCTCTAGTGATATGCAAGTTTCCTCACGATGATTTTCTTCACTGAGAAGCGTGTGATATTTTGCAATTATCAATTAGGCACATAAGTTTAAACAGAAAACTCATTGCTGTCTGCCCGGGTTCTAACCCGTGACCTCCTCGACAGAGTCGCACGGTGTTACCACTGGGCTATCACAGTTCGTGCTGAATTTACCTCGAGACAATAAATGTAACATTGAATCCTGATCTTCTTGAAGCACAGAAACATACAATTTATCTTCCAGTGATTTTTCCATTTTCGTACTATGAAAATTATTGGAAATACATTTAAAATAAATCTATAACATATTACTTCTACGCTAATGTATTAAGAAAATTTAAGCTTTTTGTTATTTCTGTTATAATTGATCCAGTTCATGTGGTTCACAGATTACTAAATACTAACTATAAAATAGATGCCTGAGATTCGTACATTGGCGCGAGCCTATTTTCAGTGGTATGGGGGGGGGTGCAGAGTAGCGCTATAGCTACTTACATTATCATTCATAAAAAACTATCTGCCTCTCACCAGTTTCATTCATAAAACGGATTAAGTCTCAGCTCTGACTCTTTCTCACATATGGAGTAGTAAAATATATAACATATGACGTAAAATCTTAGTAAACTTAGTGATGTACTTGGTGCGCTAAAACCGTAACTAGTGTTGTCAAAGTTTTATCGATTCACAATTTACTCTTACCGATTATTTGGATAACCGGTTTTCCTGTAACATATTAATAATGATTTTTAGATTTTAATAAAACAAAATATTTAAGGAAATTCTTTAATAGACTTTCACTGTAATAAAAAAATTTTATATTTAACAGCCGTTTTACATTTCTATGTGCAACCCTAATCGCGCCCTTTTTGATTAAGTAGGGGCAACACTGTGCCGTTATTGTTTCCGGTGGAGTCTTACTATTGATAAAACGTTTCAGTGACATTCAGTCCTTGTTCGTCATTCAAGAGAAGTGCATCTCGAAACGGGAATTATGGCATTCCTATTATATCGTGTTCTTGTAGATAGTATGCGTTGACATCAGAAGTGTAAAAGTTTACTAGCGTCGCACCCGTTGTCCGTGCATCCTGATTTACGGCAATTTTGGCTTTTTAAACTTACTCTTGTCTAATCTTAATTAAAAATCATTTGTTGGTTTGTATATTTTGCGTGAGTAAAAAGTGATTACAGTTATATATTACGTATGAACGTTTCTGGTGAGTCAGTACGTTTCAATTTTCTTCGTATTAAATAGTGCAAAAGTATAGTTTATTTGCTATTAAGTTTTGGATAACTACTCACATTTTATCCGAGAATGTTTGTTGAAATTCAAACATTTGAGTTGTTGAGTTTGCGATAGTGAATGTATATAGTGCTTGTGTATGGTGGAGGTTTGTGCATGTGTTTTTTACGAATCCTGCATATATCAGGTATGATAACCGATTGTCCACTCTACATTTAGCACTATATATATGTTCTATTTTACTTCATCGCCGATTATAGCAAAATAATTTTATTATTACTTTTGCATTATTACACTGTTTTAATCATAGCTTAGGTAAATATAAACATTGTAATCTTTAATATTTAATGACTAGCGGCGTCTGACTGCCCTCCTGTAAAAGCTGCAGGGCTTTTTCTTCTCATTTAACAGTATGGTTGCGGCGGACACTGCAGTGTTCTTTCTTCCCATACTGTGTAGGCGTTTTGTTGGTAATGTTCGTTTTCTGTATCGTCGAACATTAGCTTCAAAAGCGCGCTACTTTGTTAGACGTTTTATTAACGGGCTAGCCATTATAAAGGTGTCGTACTGATTTCTGAAATTGCGCAGTTTTGCTAATTCATACGTCGTTAATGTATAGAACCGGCTATCCGGTTCTATACATTATATATTATTATTATACATTATATATTATTATAGCCGGTTCTATACATTAACTATGAATACTACTCACGATAGTTTAAATTCAAAAATTCATACGTCATTAACTTTTACATTTTTTTTTGTAATGGTTATGTGTTGCGGTTGGCAAAGAGCCGGTATTTGGCACCTGCAATACATGTAAAACCTTATTTCTTTTCCCAGTCGCTTTTGGCTACTGATGTTTGAGTGCACGCTTACATCTGTGGGTGAAATTACGGGAATCTAACTAAGCTTCATAAATTCAGACTTCACTTGAGTATAAGTTACCTCAAATGCATTTTCTCAAATTACAGAGGTCGAAAGCTGTGATGCAGGGTCTGTACTGTGTAGCTGGGAGAGACATGTCACCACTTGGTGATGAAGCGGTCGAGGACGTCCCGCCATACGGCTACCGCGGAACGTAGCCGAACGCGAAGACGCGTACGACGTCTTCGGCCTGTTCCTGGTGGTTGACGCTGCTGTTCAGCCTGGCGCTGTTCGAGCGCTCGAGGCGACGGCGGAGCGACAGCAGCTGCGGCATAGCCGGACAGGCTGGCTAGGGGTGAGGGGTGGCGGCACGTCTCCATTGGCGGCAGCGAGGTCAGACCAGCGTAGCTCGTAGAGTCACGAGGCCAGCTGTCGGACTCCCGCGTCGCACTAGCAGCGTCTGACTGCCCTCCTGTAAAAGCTGCAGGGCTTTTTCTTCTCATTTAACAGTATGGTTGAGGTGGACACTGCAGAGTTTTTTCTTCCCATACTGTGTAGGCGTTTTGTTGGGAATGTTCGTTTTCTGTATCGTCGAACATTAGGTTCAAAAGCGCGCTACTTTGTTAGACGTTTTATTAACGGGCTAGCCATTATAAAGGTGTCGTACTGATTTCTGAAATTGCGCAGTTTTGCTAATTCGTACGTCATTAACTTTACATTTTTTTTGGAATGGTTATGTGTTGTGGTTGGCAAAGAGCCGGTATTTGGCACCTGCAATACATGTAAAACCTTAATTCTTTTCCCAGTCGCTTTTGGCTACTGATGTTTGAGTGCACGCTTACATCTGTGGCTGAAATTACGGGAATCTAACTTGCTTCATAAATTCAGACTTCACTTGAGTATTAGTTACCTCAAATGCATTTTCTCAAATTACAGAGGTCGAAAACTGTGATGCAGGGTCTGTACTGTGTAGCTGGGAGGGACATGTCATCACTAGGTGTTGAAGCGGTCGAGGACGTTCCGCCATACGGCTACCGCGGAACGTAGCCGAACGCGAAGACGCGTACGACGTCTTCGGCCTGTTCCTGGTGGTTGACGCTGCTGTTCGGCCTGGCGCTGTTCGAGCGCTCGAGGCGACGGCGGAGCGACAGCAGCTGCGGCATAGCCGGACAGGCTGGCTAGGGGTGAGGGGCGGCGGCACGTCTCCATTGGCGGCAGCGAGGTCAGACCAGCGTAGCTCGTAGAGTCACGAGGCCAGCTGTTGGACTCCCGCGTCGCACTAGCAGCGTCTGACTGCCCTCCTGTAAAAGCTGCAGGGCTTTTTCTTCTCATTTAACAGTATGGTTGAGGTGGACACTGCAGAGTTTTTTCTTCCCATACTGTGTAGGCGTTTTGTTGGGAATGTTCGTTTTCTGTATCGTCGAACATTAGGTTCAAAAGCGCGCTACTTTGTTAGACGTTTTATTAACGGGCTAGCCATTATAAAGGTGTCGTACTGATTTCTGAAATTGCGCAGTTTTGGTAATTCGTACGTCATTAACTTTTACTTTTTTTTTGGAATGGTTATGTGTTGCGGTTGGCAAAGAGCCGGCATTTGGCACCTGCAATACATGTAAAACCTTAATTCTTTTCCCAGTCGCTTTTGGCTACTGATGTTTGAGTGCACGCCTACATCTGTGGCTGAAATTACGGGAATCTAACTTAGCTTCATAAATTCAGACTTCACTTGAGTATTAGTTACCTCAAATGCATTTTCTCAAATTACAGAGGTCGAAAACTGTGATGCAGGGTCTGTACTGTGTAGCTGGGAGGGACATGTCATCACTAGGTGTTGAAGCGGTCGAGGACGTTCCGCCATACGGCTACCGCGGAACGTAGCCGAACGCGAAGACGCGTACGACGTCTTCGGCCTGTTCCTGGTGGTTGACGCTGCTGTTCGGCCTGGCGCTGTTCGAGCGCTCGAGGCGACGGCGGAGCGACAGCAGCTGCGGCATAGCCGGACAGGCTGGCTAGGGGTGAGGGGCGGCGGCACGTCTCCATTGGCGGCAGCGAGGTCAGACCAGCGTAGCTCGTAGAGTCACGAGGCCAGCTGTTGGACTCCCGCGTCGCACTAGCAGCGTCTGACTGCCCTCCTGTAAAAGCTGCAGGGCTTTTTCTTCTCATTTAACAGTATGGTTGAGGTGGACACTGCAGAGTTTTTTCTTCCCATACTGTGTAGGCGTTTTGTTGGGAATGTTCGTTTTCTGTATCGTCGAACATTAGGTTCAAAAGCGCGCTACTTTGTTAGACGTTTTATTAACGGGCTAGCCATTATAAAGGTGTCGTACTGATTTCTGAAATTGCGCAGTTTTGGTAATTCGTACGTCATTAACTTTTACTTTTTTTTTGGAATGGTTATGTGTTGCGGTTGGCAAAGAGCCGGCATTTGGCACCTGCAATACATGTAAAACCTTAATTCTTTTCCCAGTCGCTTTTGGCTACTGATGTTTGAGTGCACGCCTACATCTGTGGCTGAAATTACGGGAATCTAACTTAGCTTCATAAATTCAGACTTCACTTGAGTATTAGTTACCTCAAATGCATTTTTTCAAATTACAGAGGTCGAAAACTGTGATGCAGGGTCTGTACTGTGCAGCTGGGAGAGACATGTCACCACTAGATGATGAAGCGGTCGAGGACGTTCCGCCATACGGCTACCGCGGAACGTAGCCGAACGCGGTTGTATTTGAACGATTCAAATATAACCTCTTATGAAAGAGGTTGTATTTGAATCTATATGAATAGTTATTCTATAATATAAAAAAAAATGTTGTCTGTGTCATTATGCATTGATTTGTTAAGAAAGAGTAAATGGGTTCACTTTTAGAAAAATTGCTTTTTATTATTGCATAAGTATGAAGGAGAAATATTGTTTGTTATTTAATTTCTGTTAGATATAAACAGTCGCACATTTTAAGTGATTTATAAATTACATAAATATTTACTTTCAGTTTTATAGAACAGTATTTTAATATTGCTGTTATTCTTTCATTCATTACACATACTATTATATCTTTTATTAGCACTGTAAATGCAAAGTTATCTCAAATCATAACTATAAATAACATCATGTGACAATCATATTAAAATAAAAAATTACTCTTAATCTTGGATCTGAGGATTCTTGAATCTGCAATTAATCAATCAATCATTTAATCAATCGTAAATTTGAATTTTGCTTTTGCTTTTTAATTAAAAATCAACAATAGTGTTATATAAAGCAATATACCCTATATTGCTTTATACAGAATAAACTTGCTCTCTTTTGCTATTTACTCCCTTTTCATCCGAGTCTCATTATAAAAAACTTGACAATCATTTTTAAAGTTCTAATATAATACAATGAAGTATACAACTTCAATTAAAAATACTTCTAAAAAAAAATATTAAGTAGACCATTTAAGTTATGTCCAAATTATTCATAACTAATATAGATACACACTTATGATCAATTAGAACAACTTCTAAAAAACTTTATCTTTAATGTTCCATTATTAATCATTTATTGCACTACAAGACACTAGAAGCTATATAAAATCGCAAGACATATCCTTAATATAATAATGAATATAGCTAATTCATCAATCGAAATTAATGTACATATCATAATTTTTATATAACGATAACTAAGTCAAATAGGAAATAAAAATTATACTGCATGTTAAAGGTTTTAGGTTATCCATGCAAAGTTAGGTTATTATATTTAGAATGTGAGAATGTAAATTTTAAGAAAGCTCTTACTATTATTGAGATGCACAAAATTAATTAAAACTCAACACTTACATTTATATAATCATTAAGTAAATCCTCTTCTTATTGTTTTATGACTGCACGTTTCGTCGTTGTTATATTTCTCGTTTTAAGAAATATCTCAACAGCTACTGGTGAAATAAGACTTTATACATTTAATTTGCTTCTAGTGATATTTGTTTTTCATAGATTTGTTTTTCATAGTTTTTCATAGTTATCAAGAATTTTGCTAACTAAATTAAAACAAAATTATACATTTTAGTAAAAATTAAAGTACTAGAACTTTACAACGGGAAATTTAAAAATTTAATACACCGCCCATTCATTAATAAAATCAACTTGTTTTGTTATATGATAGACAGTCAAAATGAGAATGAGTGCGTAAAAATATGTATGTAGGAGTGGAGTGAGATGCAGCTGAGACTATTTTCATACGATTCATTCATAAATACGTCCATGTGCAAGAGGGATGCGAGATAGCATGTGTTGGCGCCTGTAGTAAAACCGCCCTGAATAGCACAACCACATCAGGGTGGTTTTTCTACAGGCGCCAACACATGCTATCTCGCAACCCTCCAAGTTGTTCTAATTGATCATAAGTGTGTATCTTAGTTATGAATAATTTGGACATAACTTAAATGGTCTACTTAATATTTTTTTTTAGAAGTATTTTCAATTGAAGTTGTATTCATTGTATTATATTAGAACTTTAAAAATGATTGTCAAATTTTTTATAATGAGACTCAGATGAAAAGGGAGTAAATAGCAAAAGAGAGCAAGTTTATTCTGTATAAAGCAATATAGGGTATATTGTTATATATAACACTATTGTTGAATTTTAATTAAAAAGCAAAAGCAAAAGCAAAATTTAAATTTACGATTGATTGATTAATTGCAGATTCAAGAATCCTCAGATCCAAGATTAAGAGTAATTTTTTAATTTTAATATGATTGTCACATGATGTTATTTATAGTTATGATTTGAGATATCTTTACATTTACAGTGCTAATAAAAGATATAATAGTATGTGTAATGAATGAAAGAACAACAGCAATAGTAAAAGACTGTTCTATAAAACTGAAAGTAAATATTAATGTAATTTATAAATCACTTAAAATGTGCAACCATTTATATCTAACAGAAATTAAATAACAAACAATATTTCTTCTTCATACTTATGCAATAATAAAACGCAATTTTTCTAAAAGTGGACCCATTTACTCTTTCTTAACAAATCAATGCATAATGACACAGATAACATTTTTTTTATATTATAGAATAACTATTCATTCAAATACAACCTTTTTCATAAGAGGTTGTATTTGAATAGTAACAATTATTTTTAATTTTTTAAAATTATTTTCAGAGATTGAATAACACTAGACTTAGTGCAACTAAAGGAAAGCTATAATATATAAAGCAGCATTTGTGCAAGAGATAGGTCACTCAAGCTACCAACTTACCGATAAGGATGTTAAAACATTTCCACACATGCCTGTGACAACTAGATTAAAGTATGTAAGTATGTTTTTATCTAAATATAATGTAATATAATAAAAGTAACTTTATAATTTTAAGTTAATTTGTGCTCTGGGGTCTAAGCAGACTTATATTATTATTTATAGATATTTCTCGCTGATTTAGCAATCCTAGCACTTTTTAACACTAGGTTTCAGCATTTTTGGGACATTTTGTTGATAGTATCTAGCCAGCCCCCAAGTATTTACAATGTTGCAAATTCTGCGTGATTTTAATCATGAGTATCAGCTACCTAAAAGTGTTTATGATGTGCCAGCTCTAGAGATACTGATGTGCTGTTTCGCCACAGTGACAACAACTGAGTGCAAACAGTTAATTTTAATTTTGCTACTTTATGACCATTTAAAAAAAGTTAGAATGAGATTACACTACACTTAGAATTACATAGGTTCTTTTAACAAATGTGGATTATAGCAAAATAATTCTATCATATCTTTTGTACTCTGGAATTCCGCAAAGTAAAGCCTACTTCTATAAATTATTTTTTTCTCATAATAGCTATCTGTGCAATGGCAGCTTACATTTAAGGCCAACTTTTTGTACCATTTATATAGTACTAGCTTTTATTCGCGATTTCGTTCGCGTGAACTGTTGTCGTGTGATATGTCGATAATAGATTGCGCTATCCAATGTCATCCTATTCCTGTAGAGTTAACAGGATTTCTATAGCCTATATGTTATCCCGGTGTATAAGGACGAATTGTGCAAAATGTCATCTATATTGGTTCGGGGATTTACAGTGAAAAAGTTACAAACAAACATCCATAGTCACAAACTTTCGCATTTATAATATTAGTAGGAAGTAGGATATTAATAGTATAAATGGACTTTTTATAAGCATTGTTTCTGTAGTTAAATTTAAGCTAGTGTTTCTCAATTTATATACATATTTATTACATTACGTTTGTATATCTCAACCTATTGTCTATTTAATATGTTTACAAGGTATAAAGCAGGGACCTCAAATCATAATCTGGGCTCTTATTTGTTTATTATAGTATATCCTTAGTGTTTTATTGAACTGTAATAATATTGGAAAGTTTTATTTTTTAATTTTAAAATATAATAAAAAGTAAAACTTTTCCTTCTATAGTAATATTTATTGTGTATGCTTTATTGAAGTGTTGTATATCATATGTCATACCAAATATCAGTTATATTCTATGTTTTAAGTGGTTATTTCTGAATAGTTTTTCATTCTTTCTGCAACAGACAATATGGATTATAGATATACTTTAATTATTTAACAGAAAGTTATTTCTTCAAGATACTTTAAATCACTACATATTATAAAACAAAGTCCATATTTCCGTATGTACGCATAAAACTTTAAAACTACGCAACCGATTTTGATGCGGTTTTTTTTAATAGATAGAGTGATTTCAGAGAAAGGTTTGTACGTATAATAACATTCAATACAAAGTAGAAAAATACTGTAATTTTTGAGGTTTCTGTAAATAATTAAATTTTTTTTTTCGCTTCCATTGCAAACGCAGACTAAACCCTACGAGATTTATCAAAATGATGTACTAAGTATTTGTACACCTTAAAAAGGTCTACAGAAAAGTCCGCGATGGTATATATCTATCTCTTATGGATAACCCACAATAGCAGTTTTTTTCATTTACTTTTTACGAAAAATGATGCCTTATGTTCAAAGCAATTTTTATACAATACAGCATTAATCCTTATCCAATTGAGTACCTTAAATAAATTGTTGATTTAATATAGATCAAAATGGCCGTTTACAGCATGCAATTTAAGTGAACATTTTCGGAGATATTACAGATTTAAAATGCCGTGAGGACGCCGCGCTTCACCCTATAGCACTTCGAATCTTTTATAGTTTGTTTAAAGACATTCTGTTATTAATTGTAAAAATAAAATACATAGGTAAAATGTAAAAGTAAATAAGTAAAAATGTACTATATGAGTTTAGATATTCCAAAGATAGCAGGAAATCGTCTTGGTATAGGGAGAGGAAATTGTTTTTCTCCAAATTTAACTCTTGCGGGCCACGGGCAGTAATGAATAAATTAAAACTACTGGTTCGATTTTAATCATTTTTTTTACACTGACTGACATGGGATATATATTTTATACCCGTGCGAAGCAAGGGCAGGCCGCTAGTAAATAAATAAATCAGTTAAAATAATTCAAATATAAATCATTTTTGTTTGAAAATACACGGCATGTGTATGTTTAAAGTAACAGCCTGTTACCCACCCCAGGAGTAGGAACCATAACCTTCCTTTATCCGTTTTTTGGAGGGAAGTATTGTAGCAAAGACCTACCATCGCGTTGCTCCAATGCGGATAGGTTACGCATATCACTAGACTTCGCTAGAAGTATGCGCCTTTCCTCACGATATTTTCCTTCACCGAAAAGCGTGTCATAAATTGCAATTGTCAATTAGCCATGTGCCTGCGCGGGGCTTAAACCCATGATCGTCTTTACAGAGTCGCACGGCCTCTGCACCTTGTGCACACAGCTTGTTCCATATTTATTAAAATGTTTTTGCAATAATTTTCAGATGAACCTGGTCATTGCCAAAGATAGTACTCATTGGGATGACGTCTAAGGGCTATATGCTGTTGATGCTTTATGGGATAAGCACATGATTAGGTCAATTGATTTGACTAGATGAAGGCAAGTAAATATTTGATGAATAGTATGCCAGTCTGTCCTGTCACTTTCAATTAAAACTGAAGCTTATATGTATAGTAGGCTAACTGCTTAATCCGTTTGAGATATAACAACAAAAGTTTGGTACAATTGTTCCTCTATTATAGTGATGCAAAAAAGTGTGTGATATAAGAATAGCTTAAAAGACATATTAGTGATGATCATTGGAACTTTGTCACATATGCTTCTTAATTGTCTCATACAATTCAGTATTTGGAAAGCATAATATTTTTAGCCTGGTACTGCTAACAGTACAAAATCAAAGATATTTAATATAACACAAAGATTGTCACAGATACCCCTTATATATTATTATTTAAAAAAAATATTATTTATAGTTATAATCTCTATTCTATACTTAAAATATAACTGTAGACAAAGTTAGAGACACATGTAAAAAATATTTTCCAGACACTATTTAAGACCAGTGGAAGCTAAAAATGTATTTTTAAAATTTAAAATCTCTGTCATTTGTCAATGCATCATTCTCCTACCCTTATCCCACTCTAAGTGGGGTAGGCACAACATGTTTTAAACATGTTATCTCATGATTTGGTATCTTACGACCGTAAGAAATGAGGGTGGTCTATTCTACTCAGGGGATATCAATGCCAAGATTGTCTGTAAGACTACTGTTACTTGTACTGAATAATGTTCTATCTATACATTATTTAAGAATTACTTATTTATTACAGGTTAAATATGCTGCGAACTCTTCCGCCGGGAAGTGTCCACGAGCCCGATGATGCAGGTGAACATATATGAAGAGCTTCAGTCGAATGATAATTATTTAGCCTCATTTATTGACATTAGTAATAATATTTTCACAGCGCGAATGCTTTTATTCATTCGGAATTTTGGAATAAGGCTGTAAAAGTCTGCTTCAATGCTAGAGACTAAAGAGAAGGTTGTGTCTTCAAAATCGATTCATATTAGTATAATTGACAAACATTATGAAGTTTCAAACTTCTTAACTAGGACCCAATGGATTTTTTCTCAAATCCGTGGATAAGGGGGCTCTAGCACACTAGAACGGATCATAATTTGGTTTCATTGTTTAAAACATTATCGGTAAATATTATTGTTTGATAGTTATAGTACCTTGTATTCCATCAGAAATATTTTCCAGACCCAAGCCATATCATATTACCGGTGCAGTATATCGATATATCGGTCATGTGCAATTCAGGAGTGACAAATATGTATTTGTCACTCCTGAATCACATCCTTTGTTGACATTACAATAATATTATTAACAAATGAAAAAATTGGAATTCAACTGCAGTGGTCCAAAGAATATCTCCAATATTTATAAAAGTAATTTTCTTAAATTGATTGTTATTTTCTAAAATTAAATATTTACATATTTAGTATAGCAAAACAGCAATATATAATTTAATGAAATTCAGCAGATACAAATTAGCCAAGTAAACTACCTAAAATAGTAATTGCATTAGATTAACCGACGTAACATAATATCAATATTCTATGAGTTTCACTCTGTGATACTTAAATGTGTATTTAATATTGTCCATCGTTTTCTTAAAATAAATTTATAATACCTTTTTGTTTGGGTTCTTAAAAGTGGATATTACATAATATTCTTATTTATTTGTTTCAAAGTTTGTAAAATTATTGATAGCAATCATACCATATTTAACCTTATTATACTGCGTCCATCATATTATCAGTCTTTTGACAGCTCACGCTCATTAAGTTTTGTATTGCTTACGTACAAATATCATACAAATAATATTTGTACTTTATGGATGGGTACCGCCCACTTAGTGATGTCACACATAATGGTTACTACGATTATGCCACAGATTAAAAATAATCGGTAGAAATCGATGTTACGAGTATTAAAAGACATTTAATAACATTATATAAAGTTTTACTTTCTTCTTAGTTAATACATGAATACAAATAAAACAATCAGGATATTTTAATTTATTTTATTAGCACGAGTCGTCGGAATGATAATCAACACTAGACTCCTCCGATGAGGAGTCTTCAGTAGCAGTTATTATTAGCTCTTGTGTAGATAATATATTATCAAACGCAATATCACGTTCCCAATCAGAGAATATTACTCTTTTAGTTCTTTCCACCACACTTGCCCAGTTCTCGGCCGTTACGTGGGTGCAAGCATTTTTTAGCAATTGCAACATTTTATTCGCTGTGAATGGGGGGCTTGTATTGCATCTCGCAGCATGCCCTTTTACTTGTGCCCATATAAGTTCTATTGCGTTGTACTGGCAGTGGTATGGAGGAATCCGAAGAACAGTATGGCCATATTCTGCTGCCATTTCATTGATTACATAGCGTTTTGCTCTCTTTTTGGTTTTTAATATTTTTATTAATTCAACTTTTAACATTGAGTCGTCCACATTTTCTCCATTGTCCCGAAGCCAATTAATTATTTCATGCTTTTTATTAGCCTGTGTTGGCATTTTGTCAATTTGACGGGAGTGGTAGGGCGCATTATCAACTACTTAACTCAAGGTGTAACAGATGCGAGAGAAGACTCAGCGAACGTAAATGCGTGTGACTATCACGGGCGTTTCGTTGAGAGTGACAGATCACGTCAAAATGGCGGCCGAGCGGAAGGTCTGTTGATGTTGCCAGTTGATGTATAATATATTTTTTATGATTATAATAAATACACACGGATTAACATTTATTTTCAAAAAACTAAGGCAATATTAAATCAAAATGTTGATTTCTATATCTGTTATTAGTTTACGTAGGTTATCATTAATCGAATTACTTAGGTACGTAATTCGATTAATGATAGTAGGTACTATAATCGGAATGGTATCGCATACGAGAATCTTTAGGACATCACTAAATATGTAAATCGTCAATCTGTCAAAAGATGGTTAATATAATGGACAGTGTATAAGTGGTGCAAATACTATCAATAATTTCAAATTCTTTGAAAGAAATGTAAATAAAATTTAATATTAGTACAATGTGTTGTAATAAAAAACATACTGTAGCGGCGCGGGGGTCCTGGAAGGATGCGGGATGAGATATATTAATGGGAAAGTGGACTGTATTAAAGGGGATGGTTGCGGAAAGGGAAAAATGGCGGCGGAGAAGAACTATATTTAGGAGCGGAATAAAAGGAGGCACGCTTACCTTGTGTGATAACTGTCCCGGGTGCAGGATACTCGGCAGGCAGGCACTCCACAACACTTTCACTAAATTTGCACTAATTTAAAGGTGAAAAAGTAAAAAAGCGAGCGCAGCGTGTTCGTCTCGAACGTTTTAGCTTACGAGTGCCGCCCTCTCTCGGCGATGCGCGTGCGGCGATAGGTAAGCGTGCGAGGAGGACGGGATTATGCGTATGAGAGGGAAAGAGGTATATGGCGTTAACATTTCCCCCGGCCTTAAAGGGTCGCCTTTAAAGAAAAAAGTATAATATATAGCGTATAAGAATATATAAATATATAGCGGAGCGGTAATATTAAATGGGATTAAATATAAATTATGCTAATAAGTAACACTAACCTACTGCTAATAAATATACATAAAGTTAGTACTATTGGGATGGTAAAGGGCATAAGCGAATCGTGGGTCGTACGTAGCTACCCTTAGACGTTCTCACTGTAGCTACGCGGATAGTACCATCCTTCGATGGATGTATCTTTTCTATTACCCCTAAGGGCCATGAAAATGGAGGGATATTGTCCATCACGATAACTACCACAGTCCCTACTTTAATAGGAGCGACAGGAGTATTCCACTTCGCTCTCGACTGAAGTTTATGCAAATATTCCATTCGCCAACGTTGCCAAAATGACTGAACTAATTCAACCAATAACATGTGTCGTTGGTTGATAGATGTGGAATGGACATCTGGCGCGGGTATCGATGCTAAGGGGACTGTGTTTAAAAAGTGAGCCGGAGTTAGCGCGGTCGGCTCACTGGGATCAGAACTCAATGCGGTGAGCGGGCGCAAATTAATCAGGGCTTCTATCTGTGCTAAAACAGTTAAAAGTTCTTCATAAGACAGTATTTGTTGCCCGATGACTCTAAATAGGTGTGTCTTAACCACCTTCACCATACTCTCCATGCATCCTGCGAAATGCGGAGATGCAGGGGGAATATTTTTCCAATCTATGCGGTTTTCGGTAAGCTCGTGCTCCATATGCGGACGATATTCATCAAGAAACTTGTACAAGTCTCGTAAATAGGAACGAGCTCCCATAAAATTTGTACCTCGATCAGAATAAATGCATTGTACCGGACCGCGGCGCGAAAGAAAACGCTTTAAAGCGTTCATAAAGCACGCGGTTGATAGATCAGTAGCGACCTCTATATGCGTAGCTCTGGTTGTCAAACAAGTAAATATACATAACCATGTCTTACGGCTCTTTACACCCCTTCCACGATAAGGAGTGCATTGTAATGGCCCCATATAATCAACGCCTGTGTGAGTAAAGGCTTTATCGACCTGGTTAATGCGTTGGCTGGGTAAATCAGCCATGAGCGGAAATGATGGTCTCGGTTTATATTTAAAACAAATGTTACATTTAAAAATACGTTGACGTATTATGCGTCGCGCGGAAAGAATCCAGTAGCGTTGCCTCAAAATGGACATTAACAATTCCGGACCGGCGTGTAGGTTTCGCGTGTGGTAATAGTCTACCAACAAATCGACAATGTGATCGTGTCGCGGCAATACTATCGGATGCTTATAATTGTAGGTTTCAGCGGAATGGATAAGACGGCCTCCAACACGAATAAGACCATCGTCGTCTACAAATGGTTTAAGTTTTATCAAAGCGGGCGAGCATCCTTTATTATGTTTTAAATCGATAACGTCGCGAGAAAAATATACATTCTGCAATACGCGTAGTAATTTAATTTCTGCATAATCGATGTCTGACTGAGAGATTGTTTCTGCACGAGGCAAGATTTTTAAACAGCGGTAAATGTACACTATGATACGAAGCAACCTTCTGTAAGATGATGTACGTAAAGCGAGTTGATAGATGATCGAATCGTTAACGTCTGTAGTAGCAGAGTATGCGAGCGATTTCTCTTCTCGAACCTCTTCTACAGAATTACAATTAAATTCTGTAAGAGGCCATTCTGAAGTGTCAAGCGATGCCCAGGTTGGTCCGTGGAACCAAAGGGCGTGGTCAATTTGTTTATCAGGAGTCAATCCTCTCGATAAACAATCAGCGGGGTTTTCAACACCTGCCACGTGATAAAAATGTTTAGCAGGTAAGTTGTCAGTCAGCGTGACAACTCGATTGGCGACAAGTGTCTGCCAGCGGTGAGGGGGAGAATTGATCCAAGAAAGAACAACCTTGGAATCAGTGAAGGCGAAAATATTATTTATTTTATACAAAGGGTCGAGAGCGTTGTGAACCTTGCGCAATAGCTTTGAGAGCAGTACTGCTGCAAGTAATTCGAGCCGAGCAATGGACACAGGTTTAGAAGGTGAGACCTTGGACTTGGCACAAACTATGTGCACGAGGTTACCTGAGCGGTTTTTTACATGTACATAAACTACTCCGCCGTAAGCGCGTTCGCTGGCATCAGCGAAACCTAAAAGGCTTACAGCAGAACCTTCTACAATACCTATGTGACGCGGTATGCGAACCTCATGAAGGCTAGACAGCTGAGAACAAAATTGCTCCCAAGCGCTGACAATGTGACGCGGAGGAGTGTCATCCCAGTCGCATTTCATCAGCCAGAGCTCTTTAATTAAGAGCTTGGCGAACAATACGGTGGGAGCCACGAAACCCATGATATCCCAAAGGCGGGCTACCGTAGATAATATTGTGCGCTTGGTACACTTGTCGCTCGGGCATACCACCTCAAAGCGAAAGCAGTCATTATCTTTGTCCCAGCATAACCCTAAAACTTTATGAGGCACTGATTTATCAAATTCTACGCTAGGGGACGCTCGGTGCGAAGCGGGAATATTTTGTAAAACGGACTGTTTATTACTAGCCCACTTAACAAGATCAAACTGACCCATCTTGAATAACGAAATTAATTCATTACTAGCGGCTATAGCGGCGGTTTCAGACATCACTGAAAAGTTAATGTCATCCATGTATAAGGAAGATGAAGCAGCGGAAATATTTTTAAATTTATGTCCTTCATCTTCTATCAGCTGCTGTACAACGCGGAGAGCATGAAATGGACTCGACTTTAATCCGAAGCAAACTCGATTAAACTCGTAAACTTCTAAGGGATCTTTCGGACTAAACCTATATAAAATTCTTTGAAACCGTCGGTCATTCGAATTCATGCCTATTTGCAAAAATTGTTGTTTACAATCAGCTGAAAGTGCGATAGCGAAAAAGCGAAATTTTAAAATTATACTAAACAAATCACCCTGTAAATTAGGGCCGGAGTGAAGCAAATCGTTGAGAGACGGGCTTCCACTGCTGGCATCTAACACGACCCGCAGCTTCGTGGAAGTTTTATCCTCGCGGATCACCCCGTGATGCGGTATATAATAGGCGAGGCTAGAAGTATCGTCTTTAGGTGCGGACACTAGAGATAAGTAACCCTTATCGACGTACTCTCTAATAACACTATCGTATGCCTTGCGCATCTTCAATGACGCTTCTAATTTCCTCTCAAGGCACAAAAATCGCCTATGAGCTGCGGAGTATGATTCCCCAAGCGAATAAGGATCACCACGGAACGGCAGCGACACTATGTACCTGCCATTGCTGACGTCACGCTCCGTAGTAGCTCGAAAATGTTCCTCACATTCGATGTCATCTTGACTCCGAACAGGACGGGTATCAACCTCTTCAAGTTCCCAGAAGCGCTTTAGAAGAGTGTCCATGGGATCGGATACGACAGCACAACATGAAGTTGTATTATTAATAGTAAAGCGGCGCGGTTGTAACACAGGGACCGTCCCCATAATAATATATCCTAAAGTAGTTTCTATAGCGGTCGGCGAATTTAATTTGTTGCAAGAAACTCTTCCCGGTAGCAACAAATGCGAGAATAACGAAGCACCAATCAGCATTTGTATCGGACCCGGCGTTGTAAAATTATTATCAGCGAGCGGAAGTCGCTGCAAGTATCCAAGCGCGGCCGCGTCTATAAGTGCGATTGGTAAGTCGTCCGCAATACGATCGACTATAAGCGCGGAAATATCATAATGAATAGCGGAATTATGACGCGAGTATAACCTTAAATCTACTGAACCCTTAACGGATTTTTCAGCTCCACCTATACCCCTAATAATAAGGTTCGAATTATTTTTACTCAAACCCAAGCGATGGTATAAATCATTTGTTATTAAATGCGATTGTGAGCCGCTGTCTATAAGACATCGAACATTAACCGGAATGTTATCTCGATCGTAAATTAAAACCTGCGCAGTCGCAAGTAATGTACATTGCGGGCTCGAGTCGCATGAATCATAAGACGCTAAGGTATGCGGAGCGGCAATGAACGTCGAACAACTTGTAGAAACCGGCGGGCTGACGGCGCTCGCATCGTTCGAGACTGGCGGCGGACTATGATTCATACGCGCGATAACCGACTGCGAAGCAAGAGGTTCGATGCTCGGTTCAACCCTTTGCTTATTGAAATGCAAAAGCGTATGATGTTTACCATTACAAGAGCGACATTTACTATTCGATTTACAATGCATCGATTTATGTTTAATACTTAAGCAATTTATACAGGTATTTTTATCCTTAACAATTTTAAATCGTTCACTGGGAGTGAGCTTATCGAAGGCCGGACATTTGAAAAGATGTTCGTGCACTATATTCGAACATAAGCATTTATTATTATCCGAAACAGTTAAATATGATTGCGGGTTAGGGATATAATTATTTATTTTACGCGATTTTATTGGCGGATTCAAACAATTATTATTTCGAGTCTGGAAACTTATTTTATACTGCATTTTAATAAAATCAATAAGACTTTGTAGTGTAGGAATCGTATTCTTATTGCTATAAGACTCCATTTCGAAAGCGCGAATAGTTTCTTTATCTAATTTTTTAAGCGCGATATGAAACAATATGTAGTCACCTAAGTTGTCTAAACCTAGGTTTAGAAGCGCGTTAGTTGCAGTAGATATTTTATCCATAAATGATTCAAAATTAGCGAGCGATGCGGAACTAAATGGTTTAGTATCAAGAATCTGATCGATATACATAGAAGCAAGAGTGCGCGTGTCCTGGTATCTATCGATCAACGACTGTAAAATGGCATTATAATTTTTGCCACTCGGCGTTATCCCGGAGAATACACTTTGAGCCTTACTAGACAATTTTCCTACTAAATAATATAGTTTTTCATCATCTGTCAATGACGGATTATCATGGACAGTGGCCTTGAAACTGGCATAAAATAATGGCCAAGTGCGTATATCACCGGAAAACGTCATCAGCTCGATTGGCGGCAAAGAAGGTCGAGAGCGAGGTGGCGGTGGTGAACATTTAATGTCACTGTCTGATTGTTTAGGCGGTGATAATTTCGTTATAACCCTTTTAACAAAGCTATACAACTCCTCGAAAGAAGTCCACGTCTGATAATCAAGTTGCGCTTTAGGATTAACGGTCAATAATACAGTATTGTACTTATCAACAAGGGATTTGAACTCTGAACGAATGTCATTTACAGTTTCGACAGCGACTAAAAAAGATTCTAAATTATTTTCATTCAATTGTGCAATTTTCGCTTTATTAAAAATAACTTGCATGCGAGCGAAAAGTGCACTACGTCTCGCCTCTAAAACACGTAGTTTTATATCTAAAGATGACAGCGCAGTCTCTTCATCACTAGATGAAGCCATTTTTTATATTCAATATTTCTAAAAATAACTCGTAAACAATACGCGTATAAAGCGACAACACGTACGAACGAAATTATTAGAAATAAGTGGGTAAGCGGACAGCGTTTTACGTATGTATTAGCGAGGCGCTTTAAAAAATAAAATATTGCGGGTGAAACTAAAACGTTCACTTCGGACGATAAGATAATATTCCTTTGAATAGTTCTTTAAATAATGTATGCGGATGAATACTAATATAAAATTAAGTACTAACTTATATGAATTACCTATGTAGGGGCGCGGTTATATATAAATATGAATTCTACATAAATAATACATATAATATAGCGGGATAAACGGATATAATATGCGATATTTCTATAGAACCTAAATAGATATTGCGGTTATATAAATTAAATGACCTATTTAGGCGACCTATAGGTGCGGGGAAAGAAAAGTAGTATAGAGAAAAGGGGGTCCGACTCGAATAGGACCACTAAATGGAGCGGCGCGGGGGTCCTGGAAGGATGCGGGATGAGATATATTAATGGGAAAGTGGACTGTATTAAAGGGGATGGTTGCGGAAAGGGAAAAATGGCGGCGGAGAAGAACTATATTTAGGAGCGGAATAAAAGGAGGCACGCTTACCTTGTGTGATAACTGTCCCGGGTGCAGGATACTCGGCAGGCAGGCACTCCACAACACTTTCACTAAATTTGCACTAATTTAAAGGTGAAAAAGTAAAAAAGCGAGCGCAGCGTGTTCGTCTCGAACGTTTTAGCTTACGAGTGCCGCCCTCTCTCGGCGATGCGCGTGCGGCGATAGGTAAGCGTGCGAGGAGGACGGGATTATGCGTATGAGAGGGAAAGAGGTATATGGCGTTAACACATACTTTATAGTAGGCAGATAATGCCTAGTATGTATAGTAAAGCTTGATATCAATTGGCACATTAAATATGGCAAACTTTCACAATTTAATTCTTACTTTATATGTATAAATCCGAAGTGCTAACTGATATGATGGAAAATATTATAAAAGTAATAATAAAATTATTTTGCTATAATCCGCGATGAAGTAAAATAGAAAAAACGACCAAAATCGCATCGGTCGTGGAGTCTATCTCCTGACGATGCTTCGGTTGCGGGGCGAAACGATTGTGGAGTTTGTGATAGTGAACGTATATAGTGCTTGCGTATCACGGTGGCGGTGGTGGAGGTTTGTGCATGTGTTTTTTACGACTCCTGCATGTATCAGGTATGATAACCGATTGTCCACTCTACATTTAGCATTATATATATTTTCTATTTTACTTCATCGCGGATTATAGCAAAATAATTTTATTATTACTTTTGTATTATGGATCTCCGCAAAGTAACGCCTAATTCTATAAATTGGAAAATATTATACTTAGAGTTAAAAATCACTAATATTCTATAAAACTACTACTAATATATCTAAAAAAGGCTTAAATTATAATAATTATAATTTACCATCAAGTACACTCCTTTTAAGTATAATGTTTTTTCCTAAATACTTGAACGGTAAAAACGAAAGCATCTATTGTTTCAAATACTTGCTAATATTACTAATCTTGTACATTTGTTTTCGAGTGAATATTTAAAATTAATTTTGTTTAGTAATAATATATAATAATTTAAATTACAATTCCTACATTTTCAAGATAGTTTGAGGCCTGTGAAAGCTCTGTTAGTATAACTTTTAGTCAGCTTGCTGTTCCTGTTTCCTATTTAAAAATAGTAATAATTTTTGAAGTTGTACTTTTAGCGTGTTTAGGAAAAAACTTTTTTTTTAAAGAAGCGTGCACTTAAAAATGTAAAACGGTTCTTGTATATATATTTTTTTTATTACAGTAGAAGTCTTAATAAAGAAGTCTTTAAATATTTTGTTTTATTAATATTTAAAAATCATTATTAATATGGAACAGAAAAACCGGTCATCCAAAAAATCGGTAAGAGCGGTGTGCGAATCGATAAAACTTTGACATCACTAATTACGGTTTTAGCGCATCAAGTACATCACTAATTTTACTACGATTTTACGTCATACGTTATATATATTACTACTCCATAGGTAAGAAAGAGTTAGAGCTGAGACTAAATCCGTTTTTATGAATGAAATGGGTGAGAGGCAGATAGTTTTTACGAATGTAAATGTAAGTAGCTATAGTGCTACTCTGCACCCCCCATACCACCGAAAATAGGCTCGCGCCAATGTATGAATCACAACCATCTATTTTATAGTTAGTAATCTATGGTGCTATTTATAACCATAGATAAGACACTATCATATGAGATTTATAACATATAAAAAAATTAAGAATATTAAAACTATTTCATAGTAAATATTAATCTTATAAAAACCGCGAGACAGACTAAAGACGAAACTATTATTAGTTTACGGTCTACGGTCTGAACGTGTCCAAAAACCGACAAGTTGCGAGTACGTCTCCACTTTAACTACTTAAATATAGTGAACTAGCTTTACAGCAAAACTCCAAGCGATAGCACGATCCAGCAGCGTAACATTAACCGTACCTTTTCTTTTTCTCATTTTCTAGTTTTTAGTTTGCATTAGATATGCATTGTTGGATGAAACCAATTGAGCCAAACTACTATTATTTCTTTGAAGTTGTCCACTTTAATTAGCCTTTATTGAAATTAATTATTAATAATAAAAAAGACAACTTTTGAAATAGTGAGAAAAAAACGACTTTTAAAAATTCATTATTTCGTATCAATATAATCGACTTTTCTATTCTATCCTGCCGGTCATCATATCACAGACAATCGTAACTGATGCATGCCATCCGCCAGTTGTCAAGTTGTCAATCTGAATCTGTGATATTTATTTTTGGAAGACCGTGAGAGGAGAGAAGCGGATATAATTAAATAATTTTGTACGCAAAAAAACTTACAGTAATTTATATTTAATATTTGTTACCAATAAATAGTGAATGTGTTCAGTTTGTGCAAATTTATTGGCTATTATTATTATAAAGAAGTGTCTCTATTTTTAGCATAGAACTTAATCTTTAGAACATAGTTTTTTTTTTTTCAATTTGGATGATAAAATATTTTTACATCAATTCAATGTCAATATGAGCAATACGCTATTTGTATTTTACTGCTAAAGGAAGTGTCTATAAAAGGGACCATTGTTCACACATTATTTGGGTGTGGGCGTCTCCTAAGTTCCCGTATACATATCATATAACGAAATGAAACTGCTTTGGCATTATATTCAACAAAACATGAACTTTTTTTAGGAAACATGATAAAAAAACAGTTTGACTATAATGTCTACTGAAAGCTGTTTAGTGAAGGCTATTTACTCTTTCAAGGGTAAAAACAATGATGAATTATGTTTCAAAAAAGGAGATATTATCACAGTTACCCAAAAAGAAGAAGGTGGATGGTGGGAAGGAACATTGGGTGAGACTACAGGCTGGTTTCCTAGCAATTATGTCACTGAATATAAAGGTATGTAAAACATTTAACAAGTATACCAGAGTAAAATGCATTTTCTCTACCAGTATTAAGCATGTAATAAGAATTTCAACACTTTTAAACTTCTTTCCACTATATTATTTTATACATTCAAGAAAAAAACCATACTGTATAAATCTATATCAGATTTTAATTTAAATCATCATTTATTCAATTCCAATAATTTAAATAAAAAAAAATTAAAAATTAATATCATGAAATGTTAATTGATTGATGGCAACTAAATCAATTTAAGTTTTTTTTTTTTCAATATATAGAGTATCACATTATTTGTGTCAATACTTTGTTATGCCTTTTTTTAGCAGTCAATACAGCTATCCTTAAATGCTCTAGGTGCTGTTAGCTCTCCTTGGCAGTTTTTTTTACCATGACAATTCAATATATCAATTCCTTTATTCTATGTAAATAATTTTGTAGGTAATTATTCTCTAGATTGTATTTTCTTTTAATAGATACATCTGGGTCAATGACTACATCACCAATAAGAGCAGCTTCAGAGATTCAAGCTTTTAGAAATGTAGTTCTTAAGGATATAATAGATTCTGAAAAGGCACATGTAGCAGAGATGCAGGGTTTAGTTAGCAATTTCTTGATACCTTTGGAGAAAAGTGATATGTAAGTTAGTAGTATAATTAATTGCATATTATTAAAATTCAAGCTTTAACAGTGATTTTGGTTGGTATAAAATTTGTTGAGAAAATATTCTTTATGATGTACTATGTTATTATAAGTTTTGTTATTGTCATATAATAAATACTGGATACCACACCCTGTGTGGTATCTGGCTGAATAAAATAGTACCACCCTCTTTTCTTACCGAGGTGTACGATTAAGGTAAGTCGACCCACCCTCATTTCTTACCGAGGTGTCGTAAAAGGCGACTAAGGTAAGTTGACCCACTGTGTGGTATCCGGTTAAGTAGACAAAAATAAGTTGATGTCAGGCAGGCGGCCAGTCGTAAAATACGTAGCCAAAACATGTTTATAACATGTTGTGCCTACCCCACTTAGAGTGAGATAAGGGCAGAAGAATTTCCAAAGAATGAGGTTGTTTTTAAACATAATAACATATAACAAAACAAATAATTTTTTGATTCTCTGCTATAGTATGCTACATTATTTTGTGCCCTTAACACTAACAGCTTTCATAAAATTACCAGACAGCTAGTGTAAAAGTATCCTCAGGAAAGGGTGGAAGGGTGAGTGTAAGACTCACTTACCTAATTATATTTTGAAGGATGTGTTTCTTAAATATTTGTTATTTCAGGCTCACTAAGGATGAGTTTAGACAGTTAACTGGTAATATAAATGAAGTGTTGCAAGTCCATGAACAATTTCTTGCTTTATTAGAGGAATGTGCCATGAAGACTGGACCTGACCAACGTGTGGGTGGACTGTTCTTGCAGTGGGCACCTAAGATTAAAGCAGTGCATCAAAATTATTGTGCTGGCCATCCTAAGGCAGTTTGCATCCTAGATAAGTACAAGTAAGTGTGAATAAAAAGCATTTGATTTGCAAGTTTTAGAGGTTCAAATCGCCCAATCCAAAGAATAAAGTTACATATTCTATGTAGATACATAGAACATTTTAATATATTGTTTGGATAGGGATGTTTTTAAGGGACCTGTGACCATATATAATAAGTGCTTTATTGATATTTACTATTCAATTAGAGCTCAAGCTGAAAGAATATTGTGTTAAAACCTACATATTCCTATTGAAATTCTGGAACATGTGTAACCTTTACAACTTTTGTAGATGATTTTTTTTATATATATGAGAGAGGAAAGAAGCAATTTATATAAAAAGAGGTTTTTTTTAGAGAAGAACTAAACACCTGGATGGAGAATGCTGGTGCAGTATGTCCTGGAGTATTGGTCCTCACTGCTGGCTTATCCAAACCATTCAGACGTCTTGGCAAGTATCCTGCAATGTTACAGGAATTGGCACGACATGTACACGAAGCTCATCCTGACAGAGGGGATACACATAGAGCCTCAGTTGTTTATAAAGATATAGCTGTGAGTAAAGTATTTTTACTTTTTTATAAAATTAACCCACTTTTGATACTGCATAAATAGCATACTGTCTTCTAACTGTCACATCCATGCTGAAGTCATGATGCATAAGTGCTGTTATCTATGAACTGTTACTCATAAAATTCAGCATGTAGGGACTTTTGGGGGATCAATCTAGCTAGGTTTTATTAAAAAAAAAGTTGTTTTATCCTTGTTTTTAGGCAAAACTGCTAAAAGAGAAATAGATTGTAAAGCTTAAGTTTGCTGTAATTTGTCAAGTTGTTAGTACTACAGACTAGACTTTAACATATATTGCCCCATCCGAATAATAAAATTACACGTACCATGTATATACATAGAACATGTAACTTTAATCTTATGATGATCTAGATATGATGATCGGAATATTAAATTATAAGTCTTAAAACCCATGAAGCTCATGAGTTAACACATGATCTTAATCAAATGTGGTCATACCATCCTAATATGTATATTTTAATAATACTATAATATTATTTTTTTCAGAGTGGCTGTGCAACCCTACGTAGACAAAAAGAGCTTGAACTCCAAGTTGTCACAGGTGAAGTGAGAGGATGGCCCGGAGGTGAACTGACTTCACTTGGAGATGTATTGCACATGGGTAGTGTTGCAGTGGGCCCATCACATCAAGACAGATACCTTGTCCTTTTCCCATCTGCCTTGCTCCTCTTATCAGTGAGCAAACGTGTATCTGCATTTGTTTATGAAGTAAGTGTATGAAAATGATTCACACTTTTTTAAGTTCAAAGGCAAGAGGTCTTGAGGCGTTAATGCGATGGTCTGATAAAAGGTAGTCCGCATTTTCGCATCGTAAGTATGCGTCCGATAGTTATGATGCGAAAGTGTAGACCGACGGCTGTGTTGAATACGCGGAATTTTTGACGATAAAATCCACGATAGTCTACACGTCGCAGACAATAGTGGGCCATGACGCAATATCATCCATAACGGGGAATACGGTGAAGCACTAATTAAATATATTATAAAAATAAATATGTTTTCTTTAAACTTAATGAATAAGAAGCCATTTCCTCAAAAGTCAACACATTTATCTCAACAACTCAATGATTTTTTTATATTATTGACCTACTATATAAACGAGGTTGTATTTGAAACATGTTGCAACAATATCTTTACCGCTTTCAGCACCATAGGTTCTAGTAGGATTGTGAATCATATGTATATTCACTTGTAGCTTCGTTTTTTCAGATCAAGCTTAATTGTTTCAGGGTTGTCTGCCATTAACGGGTATTACCGTTTGCAAACTTGATGACACAGAAATGAGAAAAAATGCATTTGAAATTAGTGGACCAATGATAGATAGAATTGTTGCTGTTTGTCAAACTAAGGCGGAAGCAGATAACTGGGTCAGCTTGCTTCAGAAACACTCCAACAATAGCAGTCCATCCCATGAACCGGCTCAGCCGCAATCATTACCACATGTAAATATATTTTTTGTTTTACAATTATTTTATACTGCCCATTATTGTCTAAAACACATTGTTTAA
This sequence comes from Morpho achilles, assembly GCA_947086495.1. NCBI lineage: Eukaryota > Metazoa > Arthropoda > Insecta > Lepidoptera > Nymphalidae > Morpho > Morpho achilles. Next base: position 10,070,997 of record CAMTZB010000007.1, on the reverse strand, counting down.
ATTTTTTCAAAACCTTTTTTTATGATATGTAAGGCATAATGATATATAGTCATAACTTTCTTAGATGCCGGATTGCCTAGGGAAGATCCTAAATTGCACAAGTTAATAAAAAGTAATAAAATAATAAAAAGATAATAAGTATATCAGGTCAACATGTACAATTGTTGAAAATAAATGTTTACCTAGTAAACAATATATTTCTTTGTTTCCTTTGATACATTTATTTATGCACTAGGTCTATATGTATAATGTCATATATCTTTAATTTAACTTGTATTTTATTTTTATTTAGTTGGCCCGCTCTCCCTCTGAAGGGGCATTGTCTAGCATCAACTGTAGCAGACGCAGCCTTTATCATGTGACTCTACCGCCGCCTAGTTACCCATCAGCGTCGCCCTATTATTCATTGACAAAATATTTTGCCAGACTTGTAAAGAAAAAAGTTATAACCAGACAGATGTTACGCAAACTTTTGCACGAGAAGACTTGGGCTAAAGCATTTGAACTTACGGGATATCCGGTCAAGCGAAGGCATAAAAATCATATCAAACTGAAAATTGACGATGACGGTACTGTTGCTACAGAGACTGAATGCTCAGAGAGTGACAGAAATTCCGAAGATAGTGATAGAGAGATGGAAACGACAGATTATTCGAATTCAAGTTGCACAGACGCAGAAGCTTCTAGCTCTAACAATAATCTCATAATGAGACAAAATGCTGTGGATAGTCTCGGCCCTAGAACCATATCTTCATCGTGTAGCAGTTGGGGAAGCAACTTCGGCTATGTCCGTTATTTTGATACATCGAATGATATGCAGTGTGATATTCCCCAAACAACCGCAATTGGGGACTGCACGAAGAACATATTTGTATCTCTTCCATCCGATGCCGATGTTAGGAATTCAAACGACTATACGTTACAGAAATCATGCTGGGCCAACAATTTGAATATTAGTCCCCTCAATCAACATTCCGATAGTGCTGAAAATTCTAGTTTTGAAGTAAGAAATTATATGGGCTGTGAGGATTTGGTGAACATGGATCAGAATATACATATAATGAATTTAGGTAATAAAGAAACAGATTTTGTTCCTACAAGGCAAAGCTTCCCACATTACAGTGCACGTAATGAAATTCACCCTAAGCTATGGAAGTCTAATGAAGAACACTACAGTCGAGAAGACGATAATAACAACGTTATTATATCGGACTTACTACAAGTTCTTGATCCTCCTTCGCCTAAATATTGTCGCGACTTTCCTGTCGATTCAATCATTGATCCACCACCCATGTTCCGCAATGAAGATGAAGATTTAAAAATCTTGAATGTCAATTTTAATGCCAACATACCATTCCGTAAACATTCACTCAATTCAGACAAAAGAATAAGGAGGTCAATGTCAAGGTCTATGGTTGAAACCGAAAATAAACAGAATAACAACGTTCATCTTGAAAGAATGAGTTCTCAGTCAGAAACGTCTAAAATACGTCGCAAATGTGAATGTTGCAATCGATCTTTATGTCCGAGTCCTAGGTCTTCAGATTCCGGAGTCGCTGGAAGTTGTAATTTGGCGTCGCCAGAATTAAACATGCACGGAAATGACTCCGACAGTCATGAAAAGACTGATCATTTGAAGGATTCTCTAAATAATTCGTCACGAAATATTTTCGAACATCGAAAATTAACATTATCAGAGATCGAAGCGGCTAATTTCGAAGATCAATGCAGATGTACATCTCCTTTTGGATCGACTGCTAGAACATCTTGCGTAACTAGCGTTACTTCAGAAACGAGTTTTGATGTAAAAGATTTGTCAAATACCAACGTAACATTTACATTTGCTGCAAATCCTCCTCTATCTTCACCCCAGATAAAAAGAACTTCTATACGTAGAAACATAGATAGATATGTCCCTGAAATTAGTCTCAAACCTGCAGTACCGCCGCGTATTTACAGAAAGCCCAGTACTCACATGGAATTTCCTAAAAATGTCCGTCAACCATTCCCATGTCAATGGAGCACACTCAACATTACTGAACGCTCGAAGCCTAGTTTACATTATCACATGAGAATATACCGTGACCAATCGAATGAAAAAATGGAAAGACAATCACGAAAAGATACTTCTCGAAATTGTAATGTATATAACAAAGTAAATAAACCAAACGAAACATCTTCGACACCGCAAAAATCACGATCCCGTAGTGAAGACTTATCCAAATTACAGAAAGGTTTAACGAATGCCCAAACAGGCTTTATGGTGTATCGTTCAGACTTATATGCCCATTGGTGGATGAAAGCAAAATTACCTATTACCGTGGTCACCGACTCAGGCAAGGATTATTTTATTGTAAAGGAAACTGTTTGTGTATCATTGGTTTGAAGATATTGCTGCCTTGAATTTCGTAACCACTAGATTAATATTGTCATTAGAGTGACCCCAGTATTACAGTGCTTTACTTGATCATCCTTGCCTGTGTTTATACATTTTACTAACAGAAAAACAATCACTGCAAGTAGATCACGTACTAACCTATTAAGAAACCTGTTGTGCATGAAAAGGCTTATTACATTATCCCATGTGCACATGGGAAATTTTTTTATAAATCTGCACCAAAAATTTAAACCCCCAATTATTGGGATGCAGCGCTACGCTTCTTATACGGCTTTTGTTGGTTTCAAATGTTGATGTTTATATTTCATAAAAAAAGTAGATGTGAATGTAGCATATATTAGATACCAATACAAGTTTTTATCACATAGATTTTTGGTTAGCAAATAATTTTAGACGAATAATTTTATACCATGACCATAGTCTAGCGGCAAAATTAAGCGTTTGACTTGTCAGTTGAATGAATCCACTTTCAGCCACTGAAAAACAAATTAGGCAATTTAGGGGGAGAATAAGAAAAATGAAAATTATCTTGTCAACTGTTATCTCAAACTGTATAACTTAAGAAAATATACATGCAATGGCGAGCGTGTCCTACGAAAGAATAAGAGTATAGCTATGCTCATTACCATATAAATATTTTTTTATATGATTTACTTGCACCTACATAACATTGAGATTTGAGAAATGAATATAATTCTGGTTTTTTTTTATTGATAAAAAAAAAATACGACAATATTGCTAACTTTTCATGTAAAAGATGGCCTGAATTAAATTTTGTAAACTATTTATTATTTGTCATTAATTATAGCAACTGAAAAAGGTGATTGAAATATCAACTGGTGCATTTCTTAAAATAAAATACATTTTCAGATGGCCATGAGCGACAGTAATAACGAGCTTTCATCGGGACTCACCAACCATAAAAGATCACATTCATTCAACAATCACCAAAGCTATACACAACACACGCAGCAGGCGCAGAAAAGTAAACAAAAGAATCAATCGGCGCGCTGGCTACTTAATTCCTGTGACTCTCTTGATCAATCGCCTACTAAGACTAACAAAACACCTATTGGAAAGAAGTTCTCCTCTATCGACTTTATCGACGCAGCGGATTCAAGCTATAATAGTAAAGGTAACTAGGCTTCAATCGATTATCTCAAAAAGTTGATCGTCCATCGACTTCATCTGTACAGATGCGTCAAATTATAGTAATAAACGTAATTTTAGTTTCATCGATTTGTTTAATGTGTGAGCTCATTTTCTAATTATAACTACAAAAACAAAAGATTGTGGTATTTCGCCAGATGTTTGGTTAGAGCTCTTAAAATAAAATTAATAAGAATCTGTCTTTAGCAATTTGTTTAAATTGCAGACGGGTTTCCGTTGGAGAATGTATAAAAATAAATGTTATTGTAGTCGATCTTAGACAGTAAGGTCGGTGAAATCAATTTAGAAATATCTATCGAATGCCGTCGTCAAGGCAATGAAATATGACGCAATCGCAATGTCACGGATGCGCCATCTGAAGACTTCAAAATATATGAATAAATATAATTATTCTTACTGCTCCAAAATTATAACCGTAACTACCGTTACGTTCTTATAAATTATTCATGAAATAAAAAAATGCAGTATTAATATTCAATTTGTTCTCGTTCTTGTGTTGATAAGAAAGTTATTTATAAGTTCAATATGAATTTCAGATGATATATTTGTTGAGCAGATTAGCCATGAAACCAGACAGACTTTTGCATTTATATAATTGCTAATTCGAAAACTATAAATATTGGCAACTAACTAAAATATAGTCTCAATCAATCAAGTTATCAAATCAAAAAATTCTTACTAATTACACTGTATTTTAGGTTGGAGTATAACTTGCCTTCGTCCGGCCCCGCCTCTTAGACCTCAGTCCTTCACCGTTGGCTCCGATGAAAATATCGGTCCAACTCATCCGTATGCCCCACATCAACGAAAATCAAATTCTTACGAGGAAGACGCGCTAATATTGAAAGTGATAGAAGCATATTGCACTTCAGCAAGATGTAGAAACGCCGTGAGCTCTGGTGAGTACATACTTTTTTTTAAGTAGTCCAAAAACTAATAATACTCTAACCAACCCTAGATGTCTATATTTGTGACCGTTAGCGTCTTCTGTTGCATCTTTACACAACACAACACGAATATTGTTTTGTTTAATATTGGTCGATTTTTTATTTTTGGTTCACTTTATCACATTATCAGCGAACTGTTTATAATGTAGGAACGAAATCAAATGCTTCACGGTATGTATTTCTAAAAATCACGTGGTATGGTTATCTAAAATCAGTTAATATCTATGTTGTAGTGTTTGCATTCTCATGTCCTTGTTTTTACGAGAGAACTTTACATTTAATGTTTCTTAGTTTTTGAATACAGATCTGCTAGTGAAAGAGAAGACGAAACTTATTCCTTGCATTAATTTATCAGCCGCATAGTAAGAAAGACTTAAAGCCTAAAAATGCAGAATTGGATTACTTATTGTATGGAAATGTATTAATGATATTATATAGTTAATATTTTCTCGTTTTGATTTCTACTGGTAACTGTTTTTTTAGTATTTTTATATGTACTTATTTTTTATTTTATCCTATATTTTAAATCTTACTCCATTGCTGCATATCACACCTCATAAATGGGAAAATTATATATATATTTTATAAAAATATGAAAATTTACATATGCATACCATATCCCAAACTATACTGGAATGCCCTTTAGTTGTATAACATAACTGTAATTGCTAAATGGTTATACTACTAACATAGATTTAATTATTATGCAGTACCCAATATACCACTGGAGATATTCGAGTCTACAAGGAGGAGACACGCAAAGACAAGAAACCGTATTATCAGTTGGTTATTAGAATAAAAGATCTGTATTACGTATATAAAATATGACTAACCACTCTTTCGATAGCGCTTGCAAAAGTATATAATACTTGTTGTTACATTTGATGTTAGTGTGGACGTGCGTAATCAATGTTTAAACGTATTATACTCAATAATATTATTCGCATATAATGTAGATGAGGCACACGGTGTAAGTGCATGATTTAGCATGCTTGGTATATCTTATAAGCCTTATATATCACTATTTCTTTCTCTAGTATCTCTTTCTATAGCTCTCTAATTAAAATATAGTTGAGAAATATAAAAAAACTTTTTTCTAGTACAAAGTAGCTAGTCCTTGTTGTTATGTGAAAGTTATCGTCGGTAATATTAAATAAAAAATATATTATTATATTATATTATTTTAGTTCAGTATAAAGCTTGCTAGAATGCCAAATATAGTATACAGCATAAAAATTATTTTACAAAGAAACGCAATAGCCTCAATAGCTGACATACAATGTATATAGATATTTATTGTATCATTTATCGGTGAACTTCGAAATTTAACTAACAATTTCATATATTAAACCGTCAAAATCGGCTCATAAAAAGTATTTCTGAGTAACGATATGCGTTTCGTGCCATGATCAACTAACATTCCGTCTGCACAATCAGCTATGACGGTAGTCTGAATGTTTCTATTTTGTTACATGCGGCTGCCTTTATATCGCACCTGCAGTGGACTACGGCCACTTTTCTCTCGGTAAAGTACAATATCAAGCACCCGCTACTAACATACCTCACTATAACTATTCTAAACTGCCGGTCGGTCAGAGGAGTGAAACGCCGGAGCTGTCTGGCAGAGCCAAGGCGACTAAAGTAAAACGTAACAAAAGTTCATCTGCGGCGGACACGTACTTGTATCGTGCGCCAGAAACCCGGAAGCTACTGACGGAGCGAAAGCTTCAGTTCAATCGATCGAACCCAAATTTGTGGGACTGTTCGGAGCGTCGTAAGACAAATTGGATGGGAGGATATGAGCGCCGCAGTGGGTCTCAGCCAAGTTTAGTGACGCCGCTTCGTGCCACAGTGACCCCGACGCCTGCGCCCCGCTCCGCACGCTCTTCCACCTGGTGCTGCGGCACATTTGTCAAACAACTCACTAAATCGCATCATTTCGACTGACATTGAATACCCTCCTCCTGATTTGAAGCCCACGGTTCCTCCTATAAACGTTTTACTGGCTCATTTAATATTTTTTTCACACGGCTGTCGCATTTTTCAAATAAGTGTGCTGATTGATCGTGACGTTTCCAGCTTTTGAAATCGTTCAACCCATTTACTAACTTCATTCAAACCTAACTACGCTATACTCCAATAGCCTTTTTTTTCTTAGAACCTATTAGGTTAATGGAATTGACTCGCATGACCTGATGCTGTTTTATGTGCCATTTTAAAAGAATGACGCAATGAAAAAATGTTATCTATGTGAACATAGATTTGTTTATTATGATGTATTCGTTTATATAATATAAGTGTGCAGTATTATTCAAATATTATTATTTTTTTAATTGCTTATGATAAACGCTATTTTGCATTAATTATTTGTGCATATGTAATCGTGCATGGGTTTATGCAAATATTATTGTAAATGTAGATGTTTCTTTGGTGTTTTAGCTATTGGGATTACATACATAATAGAATGTAAAAGCAGCTTTACTGTGTATGTTAGTTATTATGAATGTTTATGTATTATTTATACCAAGCCATATTTATATGTAAGTTATAAGTTTGACTATTATCGTTTGAAAAAATAAACTTCTATCCATTTATAACACTATCAATTTATTGCTTTAAATATTACAAATATTAATTTACACAATTTTTATAATGTAATATGTAACATGGTTCCTATGACACTTATATAATTATAATTGGTGTATAATATGCCAACTTTATATGTATGTAATAATAAAATGTTGAATATATGAAATTCCTTTCACGAGAACTTGAGATGTGGAATACAAATGAATTTAAAAAAAACATTTCTTTTAAGACTTAACCTTTTATTGTACTTTTATTGTACATAACATCATATAATATTAAAAGCGTCGGGCTTGTACATATGACGAATTTTTAAGTTCTAATTAAGCCATAGAGACGTATAAATACATATTTCTTTCTTTAAAATACTCTTGAATTTTTAGCATTATATTTATGTGTTTCTGGTGGCTGGGTTGACCATAAATCGCACTATCCGAAGAATAAAATCACATTTCCTATACTTTATTCTTCGGATAAGGCGAAATGTTCGCGTATCTCATGTAGAAGCCGCTACGAGATATCGTGATCATATCTTGTCCAAGTAGATTTTATCGTAAACAACACCATCTTAATGTGAAATATACCAACAGGTGAAATAGCCAAACGTTATCTGTCATATTCATTAAACTCAATTTTCAAAATTTATCGATAATCGTGAATCTCGCAGCAGCAGTGCTTTAAAAAAATCATATGTCTAAAGTCTGTTTTGTTAAAATGAATTCTAATACTACGATTCATGATTTCAAGAAATAAAATTTCTTTCATGCTACAATTTGATTAAGTTTCTTATTCTTTTGGTATTCATTCAAGATGTCCCCTCAAGATATCTGAGTATACATAAAAGTTAGTCTTCCATTGAATTTAGTGCGCCGCGGTTGATTGAACAGTCTTTTTTTCTACACAAAAAGTTTGAATCACTCTTGATACAGATATATTTCTGGATGTTTTTCAATCTTTAAAGTTTTGAAAATATGGAACCGATATTTTGATATATTTATGAAATGTGTGTTATTAATTTATTATAATATTTTATGTGCCGTCTTTATTAATTGTCCCACTATGCTTTATTCTCGCTAGTGACTATACATTGTCTATAAGTTTCATTCATTTTTGTCGACTAATTGTTTGGTAGTCTGATTTATATAATTGATCTATGTCAATAGAAATTTAATAATTATATTTCCTACGATGAATTGTAGAAAAATATAGTTTAATCATATTTTTATACCGTGTAAATAATAGTCGCCTTTAAATAACGTCGCACTATTTAAATGGAAAAGCAAATACAAACTTATAATAAAACAAAATTCAACTATGGGAACAAAACTACGTTTGCATTATTCATATTTAAAAAGGTAAAATTTAATATAACGTAATGGGCATGCGGCAAAGTTGAAGCTAATAGAAACAAGCGAGAGCAGTTATTTGAGTGTGCAGACTCACTAGGTAATCACATCGGACGTCCTGTCATGTGCATTTGTTTAATATTTAATGGTCTGGCGCACTACAGCTGTGTATTGTACCTAAGCCGAATACATATTAGCCCACTTCCACTTGAAACAACTTAGCCCATTTATAAAACGTAGCGTTCTGACTCGTCGGTATCAAGATTTCTATTCGTAAATTGTATGGTAACATGTGCGACTTCCCTTCGCCTTTTCTATAATTGTTCATATTGAAATTAGGTCTAGAACTGGGTCGGGCATAACAATGCAATTTTAGTACGGTTTCCGTTGCGATCCAAACATAGTGTAGTCTCGAATTAGTCATACATTTACGGCGTTTATTTCTAGATTGTAAAAGTTAGTTACATATTTTTTGATCTGATGGAAAAATATGTGGCAATGGAAAGTAAAGGGTTGTTTTATAGTTTACTTAGGGTGACTTTTAAGATTTTTATTTCTTTTGAGCTTAAAACAATGGAATTTATTTGATTGTAAAATTCATAAAAATAGTAAACCATATTTTAAATAAAATATTTACTAGTACAAATTTTGAGAATTTGATGTTGCGAATTCAACAACTATTCCTTACGATATTGTAATAGATATAGACGAGGATTTCCAATAACAAAATGTCAAAATTCAAAGATATGTGCGTATAGGTTTGTGAAAGTAACAGAAAATGGGTATGTCTCCCGCGGCGTTTTGAAATATTGTTTTATTGTGGTTGTTTACTTACGATAAGATGCCGTCAAAAGTGCTGGATGTTATGTTGTTGTGTCATGATGTTAATATACGAACCGTTTTCCACCTGCTCACTTATTTAATGCGTCGCGTCGCTTTTGAAACTGTTTCTATACATCTAGAGCAGTTAACGTGCGGTAGTAGAGAGGCGGGTGGGTGAAGTCGTTATTATATACCTTGTGTACGTAATAACCATCATTAATTTTCGTAGTACTCAGTGTTGTATGACTATGGACTATTAGTTAACATATTTTTAATTTAGGTTACTCACACAGCACATTATTTTTTTTATTTTATTAATCTGATGGCCCGCGAAGAAATCGCGGTTTATCCGATGTATAAGAAGATAAGTCAGTATACTTTTCTTCTTCTTTCCTTCCTAATTATCGACAAATAAGCTCTTGAGCCTCCTTGGCAAGACGGGTTGTCCACACTGTGGCAATGCGGTTTAGCAACATTGATTGCTTTTTTTTGACACACACACTCGTCCGTCCCTAAAGTATGTAACTTAACACTTGTGTTATGGGTGAGAGACAACAGGTGAAAATATACATATATATTTTAAATACATACTTAAATACAAATATAATATAACTCTGGAACTGAACTTTGGAACTTTGATAAAGGGATGATAAATGGAATCTATATACTAATGAAGGAAAAGTAGGAAGTCGATAAGAAATTAGATAGAAATTAGCCGATAGAAAATAATATTTATGCATTTATGCGAAACTGACTATTTGTAAATAGCGGAAGTTGTCATGTGAAGTCATTTGTAAAATTTGACGGGCAGGGGTCGTGGAGTTTTTTGTCTTTCTTAAGGTACCATTGAGTTGAGTCTTAACTGATAACTAAGTTTGTTTTAGTTATTGTTATATTCATATTGATTTTGTATGTCTGAGCCTGCTCCTATTATGGGTACTGTGTGATTTCCTATAATCTTTTTTTTATGTCTATAAAAAATCAATAAAGTATTGACGTATCCAACAGCCCTGCCGCAAATTGCAGCACCTTTCTATTGCGGTAAAAGCTAAAGAAAGCAATCTCAATATCACACGCCCAAATATTGTGAGAACTCGTTACTAATTCGTTTATTGTATCTATGTATATATATGTTCGTATATATGTATATCCAAACAACAACTTCACATTTATACTTTGTGGGATTAACAACCAGACTTACAATAGATATGATTACACTTTTCTGATTGATTATGATACTAATTTAGTGTTATTACTGATAGAAAAGTAATGAAAATATGTAGGTATTATAAATACATTTACAATAAAAAATTTGTACTAGTACATATTTTTCACTTATAATCGATAAAAGAGGATGAACGCTCAAATGCTTTAAAGTTTATGGATATTTGGCAATTAAGCAAATAATAAGTTTTTGTTAAAATCTTAATAGACCAGTGTTTAATGGTTTCTCTTCATAATCGGCGATTACAAACGATTAAGCGCAAAAACTATTGTAGAGGGCATACTCAACTGTAAACTTACATTATTGTCTATCATCGCTTACGATCGCCTCCAACCAGGGAATTGTCGGTTTTCGGCCACGCATCAAACATAATCACCGAGTAATATGTATGATCGTATGTATCATATGATAAACGGACGATCGTGTGGACACTTCACGATGATCGTATCGATTATAGACGATCACACGATCAACGATCATTGTCGATAGTGAAGAGCGGGCATAACAAATTCACATGAGATACCCTGATATTATATACCAGTGAATAGTTTTAATTAATACTTTCAAGAATCTTTTTGTTTAGTGTTTTATCGTTTGTAAGTCATATATAAAAAAAACAAACCCTAAATTATTTCCACAAGTTTAACAACAAGTTTGGTTTCGTATTATAATATGTGAATATCGCGTTATTTATATGAATGTCGTATTATAATATGATATATTATTATTAGGAGACATTTTTATTCATTCTCACTGTCGTAATAGCGAATATGGAGTTGTGTGTTCTTGATATGTTTAATATGATGATTTTAGTTTGTTAGATTGAAATCGGGGGCAAAGGAGGAGAGGATATACTATTATAATAATCTATTATTAATATATTAATATTACAAAAATGTTGTGTGTTATGATTGTACGCATATTTATTTTTTTAACGAAACATCTTGTAAAATATATAAGTATATGAAATAAATATTATTGAACTGTGTATATTATTTATTGTATATAAACCAGCACAGCACATTATATTTCACTAACTTTCACAAAACAATTGCCACGGATATAGACCATGAACACTTGAAAATAAACTCTTTTCACTTCTTATAAAGGTTGGTAATATTCTCGTTAATCAATAATAAATAGCATTTATATACGGTTCATTTTAAACATTTTTTATTTCAGAATGTGACGACGACTTAATGTCTATAGAGGCGTTGGTCAGATCTCCATCTTTGCCTATACACTCTACGTCCAACCACGGCTCACCAAGTTTATGGACAATTGTTATGCGATTACAAAATGAAATTAAAACTTTAAAATTAGATGTAAGAAACTTAACGTTACAATTGAATGAAGAGAAACATGATCGGACGCTTGCCATTGCCGCTTTACAATCTCGTAATATTTTTAAAGACGCTAAAGAAAGTAAATGTTAATTTCTTATTTCCTTAAACCTTAAACCTGGAGTATTATTATTATACATTAAAGATTTATGTGTATTAAATATGTTTTTTTATTCAATGATAACCCCAATTAATAATAGTGTGCTCGTAGTAGTCGTCATACTAATAAATTGTGGCTTACTTCTTCTTTTCTTCAATCAATATGTCTTTTAACATTCAAGACCTATGTCAATATTCGACATCAATGACATAGGTTTAAAGACACATCTGCACATATAAGAGTTTCGAGTGCCGTATGGCTGCCAATTCCGAAGCTTCCGAACCTTTTTTACGAAGCTTATAGTCTAGCATTCTTATTAAGCCTAAAGAGTAAGCTTTCTTACGAAGCCCGTAGTCAGTTTCCGAAGCTAAGCGAGGAAAGCTATGGCCACTTTTTAACGAATATTATATCGGATCGGTCAAATATACTATACTAATTATATAGATATTTTAGATAATGATAATTGATCAAATTTATCAAATCCAAAGTTTGCTTGTGAGGTCTCGATTTAAATATATATAATAAAAAATATTATATATAGTTTGTATTTAATTTCGGCAATACTGATAAAGTACTGGTAGAGTTTAGTACAAAATACCAAATATTTGGACAAGCCTCCCGCGTAGAAAATAGTAAAGAAAAAAAAGTATTAACTACCACTGCACATCTGAGCATAATAGGTTCAATTTTCCGGGAGAGTAAAAGGCCGCTACTTTACATCAGGCATATATATACCATATACATATTACAGTAACGGGACTAATTAAAAAATTCCTAACAGTTAAAATTAACTAAATAATAATTCCTACAATAGTACTTAAACACAAATGTAAACTTTGTAATACAAAGTGGAGTGATAGGAAATAGTAGTATATTAAGGAACAATAAATTCAGCAAGCTAAATTTCCTTTACCAAAGGAAATACTCCAAAGTTCAAGAGGTTATTAATATATCTCTGTAACTGCAAGCGGAATTGCACCAACTTTGATCAATTTGAACAGATTTCAAGTGAGCTTTAAAGCTTATATATATGAGCAAACTATATCAAACTCATAAACCTTCGTCCACAATTGTACAGCATTTCAAATGCACACGTTATGAAACTGCGGCCGTCTTGAGGTAATCAATAAAGCTGAATAATTTTAGTTTAGCACAAGTTCGACGTAATGGTTATATATATGCAAAAAACAAATGATGACCTGTAAAACGGGATGTGGTCTAAAGAAAAATAGATCACCTTCAGCGAATCCAAGGTAAACAATTTCACGGCCGTTACGTTCACTTTTAAATACAAACTAGAAATTAAAGTAAATTAATCCTAATACTTTAGCAAAGTTTTACTAACTTTAGGTAGTAATTGTCATGTCACTATCAGGCTAGTGATATAACGTAGGAAAATCCCTACCTATGAGGTATACCTATATTTATATGAAAAATACGAGTGTGCTTCAAAATTTTCAACCCATTTAAAATATCCTATAACCTCACACCACACAATCAATTAATTTCAGAGAACTGTAAGTATTGCTCCGAAAAGAATGGCGTCGAATTGTCAAGCATGCCACCAACCCTGAACTGACGACCACGACCGCTCTGCCAAGAGTGTAGCGACCAAGAAGAGTAAGTATTGAACTTCAGTTATCTTAAATTAATCAATCCATAAACGAATAATAGCACCTAAACCTCTTAGGCTAGTGGAGCGAGTTTCTTTTTTGTAATCCTCTTGTGGAATGCTTTACGCGGGGAAACAGACTAGCAGATGTTTGCCAATAATAAAAGTTATTTACATTATTATGTATTTACTTTAGTTACTTTTTTATTCTGCGTTAGGTACACACGCACTTATTTTTTTTACGCTTCTGGGATTAGTTATCACATTTCTCTAAAAAAAATCCTATTTATGCTTCGTCTCAAGCGCTGTAATATGAGTTGTCAGAATGTTGTCTACAAGATTTGCAGTAGTACTATATAGTAAAACGATATTGAAAGGATATTTAACTACGATCAATACGAGTTCTGTGTAGCTGAAAAAGTAGGATTTAATTATGTTTTTAAACGCTCCCTTATACAAATATAATAATATTTACACACAGATAGAGTCCTGGTTAAATGTAATTCATGTTAAACCCTGAATAATCTGATTATGTCATCCTCATCGATATATCTACACAAGACTACCTTAGTACTACTAGACTACACACTAAAGCAATCTTTATTATATACAACCAGTAAAACTACTCTACATCACGCCATGTTCTGGCGACTGCCTCGATTCACTGGTTGCCCATTCAGGCGTGTAGCTAGTGCACTATATGTAGGTGTAAGGCAAAGGGTAACAGAGTATTGTGGTCGAGATAAAAATGCCTACAATTTCTTTTGGGTTCACTGCAAATGACTGCGCCGATGGAGGAAAAGGGAAAAATGACTTACCTGGCTAGAACCAAGTAAGTAAATAAGAATTTTCTTACAAAAGTAATAATAAAATTCTTCTTCGCGGATTATAGCAAAATAATGGATCTCCGCAAAGTAAAGCCTAATTCTATAAATAATTTTCTTACACTTAATAAAAGACATTTGGTTTTCACAATCTTCAACAATCTTTTGTATTATTTATGATATCTTTTTTACTGTTGTCTAAACCGACCGACGTTTACTGCTAGACAGGTTTCTTCTATATATATTTACTAGGATTTAACTATTTTGATTATTACCTACTATACCATATATACTATACCACTACCTATATAATATAATACTGATAGCGTTGCATGTCAACTTTACTTGAATAGTTACAATGGACACGTTACAAATTTCACCACTAAGGTATTCATATTATTTCCAAAAGAATCTCAACGGAATGTAGATATAGAAAATAAGTATATTCAAGTAGTCTTAAGTACTGTAATAATTCTATTAAAAAAGATAATTTTAGGTACCCACTCATCAATTTTCTACTTCTGTTCCAAAACATCAGAACGGACGTTTTATTGGTTTCGTAACGATGAAAATTTGGGACGATCGCGGATAACGATAGTCGTCTCGTATTGGGAGCAAGAGCAAATGATATTTTAAATTTCATTTCACTGACGGCTCGTGGCCTCGAGGGTTATCCCTATATAACTAGAAGTAAAATTTTACCATTGGATAAAATGTGACATTGAATCAAAAATTCTTGTGCGCAACGTGAATATAACGTAAAATGAATGAACTATATTGAGCTTGATTAAATCTTGGTGTTATGACGCAAATACTTAATTCACACGAATACTATGAATGCGAAAGATTGTCTGTCAAAATAATACAAACATATCACACATATATAAATAACCTTACACTGTCACAAGCGCACCACATTGTCGTACACACAGTCGTAGGCGAGACTGGACATGTAGTCATAAAATATAAGCGTATTTAAAGCTGTGCTAAACTAATACAATACAATTGAACACATGCACCACACGAATGTTGTCGAAATTGGGTACAATTTTATAGGTATACAGAAATATCCGCAATGGCATATAGCTACTCGTATCTATCTTTTGAGGATAGCTTACTATCCCTATTGTACTGGTCACCTACAATGTGGTAATTAGGAAGCTTTTTGGAGTTGTACAGTTTTAATTCTTAAAAGCTTAAACACCTCATTCAGGAGAATTCAGAAGGAAGGAAGAATTCACGCTAAAATTAAATCAAGCTTGGGTCTAACACAAGCCATTATATCCATAGTAAAACTCTATACTTGTGCGACAATATTTTATTATTAAAAAATATTATGGCGGTTATTATTAGACCGGAGATTAAATCGATTTATTATATCCGATTTAATAAGGTCATCATATAAGGTTGCAGTAAAATTTAAGGAAAGGAAATTTGTTCATCATGCATTTATTTCATTCATTTTATTAATTTCCTCATGTGAGTAGAATAGGTACCACCATCATTTCTTACCGAGGTGTCGTAAAAGGCGGCTAAGTATAAAGTTGACATCAAGCAGGCGGCTGGTCGTAAAATATCTAGGCAAATCATGAGACAATATGTTCATAACATACTGTGAGGACCCCATTTAGAGTGGGATAAGGGCAGGAGAATGATGATGATTTTATTGATTTCCTTTTTTCTTTTACCCCATTACATTACCCATATTACATTTTTGTATCTTTTTTTCTTATTGTGTCATCGCACTGTGTCCTTAACCTTTTTCTTATACATTATGCACTCCTGCTGTTAATATTATAAGTTCTCAGCCATAAGGAAAAAATATCGTCCAGGCAACCTTAGGGCTCTTTAGCGATACAGCTACATGGTGTGCCCAACTTCTTTTGTATTTGTAATTAATTATTTTCGTGTACAATAAATAATATTGTCTGTATATATCTTATCTATCTATAGGTAATTCTTTATAAGCATTTTTTGCTACATATATAATACTTGCAAATATATAAAAAGTATAATATCGAGTATAGAGGTGCCTATCTACTCGGAGATGTCGACCGTCGTCTTTTGAGTTGTCGCCTGTCGACCTATACAGACGGTTTCGTGCATTATATGTCGGTATCTTATCGCCTTATTTTGTACCTATTACTCGAGCTTTACAAACTTTTCTTGAAAATATTTCATTCTCTCGAATTTCCTTAGATAAGTCATACAAAATTGAATTCTGTCGTATTTTGGGACAATATACTTATGGAATAACGTGTCTGTTTCCGTTATGTCCCATTTTCTAGGCGGCTGTGTTATATTAGATATGTAAATGGACAAATAAAATGTTGCTATCATTCTTGATATAATATTACTAGGTTCAGTCCGCGACTTCGTTTTGTATTTTAGTTCCGACACTAAAGACTAAATTACTATTTTTTTCTTCCAATCTTTATAAGGACTACCTCCGCCCTTTATTAAACTAAGTATTATAAGTATAAATTCGATAGTACTCATCGGAAATTGAAATTATTTATTAATTATTATTTAGTAATTGCAGGGCAACAAGGGAAAATAATAAAATCTTCATATTGTACTTGTACGTTTATTATATGGTAATCATTAACAGAATTCTATATACAAGTCAGTTCTTTGATATAACAATACAAGTATGATAATTTTCATTCAAATCTTACAGTTTTTTTTACGAAAAAGGTCTATATTTATATGTATTATATACTAGTAATTTGTAATTATTAAATTCTTATATCGAGCGCATTTGAAAGTATTAGTAATGGCGAATAATATAAAAAACATGATAGTAGAGGTTAAAAAATCAACATGAAGAACATGACGTAATTCTTTAGAGTCGATGAAGATATATTAAAAAGTATTATACTAGAAAATCTGGCACATATCTTTGGCATAAAATTATTTCTCTTAATAACCGTGGTAATGTATTCTAATATCATAGTTTATGGCCGTTGTCTTTTCTGTAACCCATCCTATGTCACATACAAAATAATAAACACATTTTGTGTACTGTCAATATTAGTGAACGATTTGAGAAGTCGTATTAGTTTGATATCTATGCTTGAAGCGCCAGCGGTCACGCCAGCAATGCACCTGATTGCGTATTCTTGATACATCAGCCGCATAAGTACGGCAACAGCCGCCGACATAACGGACGCCGAGGTCCAGCCACTGTTGAATAAAGACTTCTACAGGCTCGCATTTGTCACGGTCTATCCACCTGAAATAATAATTAGCAACAGTTGAATGACATCTGGTGGGTTTTGTACGGTTCAATCGACAGCCGTAGTGTATATGTACAGGCATATGTAAATTTTGTTCGGTTGTTGGAAGAGAGCAAATATGTTTCTCTTTACTAAAAGGGTTATTACAATCTACCGATCAATAGTTATATAAGAAGCACATCCCATATTTTGCATTCAGATGCTCATTTTATTATGCACCTGAAATATCTGAGGTCCACTTAATGCGAGTTTGCAGCCTTTCCGGTGCGGGATTGCCATCTCAAACCTTAAGTTACCCCAGTCAAATTCAGAATATTATTTATGCAAGTAAACCTGTAAACAAGTGCTTCTGAATCGTCAACTCTATTGCTGGTTCCTTCCGAGAAGAGCCAGAAAGAAACCCGGAGATTGCTCTTTTAAAAATCCGATTTTAAACAATCCACGAATAGCTTATAGAGGAGTATATGCGTATTGTTATTATTACATGCAAGCTTGAGTATGCTTCCTTATATTTAAATAACGCAAATAGTTTCCTTTTTCATATTACCGCATCCAATTAAAGCGGCTGCCAATTTAACTACTCCGTTTTCTATACTTAGTAACAGTTCTATGTCGATATTTCAAATATTTTTTCTACCTAACGTATACTCTAGCAATGGAATATGTGTAGAAAATGTCTGTGACTCTCCTTTATTCACTAGATTCTTCACGGCAGTTTTCTGCAATTTGTTGTTATTATTCGACTACTGGTCAAAAGCTTTCTATTTCCTGGGAGAGGGTGACAAAGTATTTACTTACCACGCTGCTCCAATGCAGATTTACAAGGTATAAATAGATACAATGACGTATGTAGTCATATACAGCTTTCAACAAGTTTCTTTTCTTAACTATAAAGCGCATATGTATTTATGCAAAACGCATATGTTTTTATTATAGATTCTGGGTGAAACTCACGAGCTTCAATTAGGAAATGAAATCTATATTCTATACATAACTATTTCTAATTTTCAATGTTTTGAAAAAACAGTCCTTTTTCCTGCAGGTATTGAATCTGCGACTATGGTAAATGATAGATAGATAGATATGGTAGATTCAATCGAAGATTCTAAATCAATGGAAAGTACTTTAATCTATCAACTAGATTAAAACAAATTGGGTCTTAATTTAAAACCGTTTTGCTTACGTTAATTCGATCAAAACGATTACCTACATAATATTTACTATCAATATAATACATGACCATGAATAGAAAACTTACCCTATCTGAGGGTTGTACTTTTCACCCGAACTTGGATAAACAATCAGCGGGATAGGGGCTTGTGGCCGATCGTCGTTGAACCCTTTTAACAAATTCGACACGGATGAAGGAGCGCAACAGTTCACTCCCACAGCGACGAGTTGATCTGGATTCGCTTCCCAACATTTTTTTGCTACTTTTTGGAAACTCTCGCCGTGCGCTATGCTTTGATTATCCTGATAAGCAAAATAAATTGTTTTTCAATTACTTTAAAAAACGCTTGTTCTCTACATCTACATCATCTACTAAGCTCGATAAAAACACAGTTCACACCACGTGGCCACAAAATCATTAATAATAGTCGTTCCAGTCTCAGCAACAGACTGATAGCGAGACGAGTGATAGAGTAATTTTCATTTAACTACAAGCTAATTCCAAATAATATTACGAATAAGAAACAAATAAATAATAATCATACGTAATAGATAAAGATATATACACTGGTGGAGCTATTCACGTTATGGTTACCTTGGACATTATGGTAATTTCCTTATTTCTTCATGACAGAAATAAATCACCCGTTGAGTGATAAGAAACTTACTTGTTAGTATTTAATTACCTAGATTTTGATGACCAAAATAGAATAACGTAAAAATTAAGGGTTGATCTCGGCTTGCATGTGTTTTAATCAATACTTGCGCTAGTCTCTAAACAAAATGGTTAGTTGTCTATAGTCTTGTGATACCAGTTGATGTTGAGGCAGCCATAGCCAAGCTTTCGCTTTCATTCAAACTATTTAAGAACACAATATAGTCATAAACAGTTAATAATAAGTTTGATGTGATGGTGAGACAGTTACACATTGTTATGTCCGTTGAGCCACCTTTGATTTTTCTGTATGGTTATACAGAAAATGTATGTACTTGATAACTATTAAAATGCATTATGCATTTTGGGCTGAAATTAAACATCGTAATGATATCGGTCAAAATTTTGCTGGTATCTGTTACCTCCATATCAGCTTCGGCAAAGCAAAGTGGGACATGAGTGCCTAAATTCCTGTAATTAAGACAAAAGCTACGCGAAGCTAAGCTTCATCAAGCTTTGTCTCTTACATAATTATTTTACAGGAAATTCTAACGAAAAAACTTGTCAAATTCGATTACTTGTTCGTTTAAAACAAAAATACGCTGCCAGAGAACAAAAGTGTGTAATAAAATTCTGTACCGGACAAAAGAAGAATAAACGTAAGTACCAACCGCGTCGCGTTTAGACGATGCGCAGTACGAATTGCGCAAGGAAGGTGTGGCGGGAGCAAGGAAATCGCGATCACGGGGTTGTGACAGTGTTCAATTAAGCTACCTTTCTTGCTATTTTACTAGATGTTTATATGATGCTTTCCGGTCTTGAAGTATAACTAGCGCAATATAATGCCACAATGGCCATAATAGACTTTCAAAGAAACCGGTCTCGTATAAAACTATTAAGTTACGAAAATTTGTACAAAAACAATAGCTTTAGCCAAGTACTAGTAAGTACCGCTCAGTATTCTTTACAAGCGACAGAGGAAAAGAAACGAACTGAATATTAATGTTTATCTGAAGACCTTAAGTGAATATTTTGAATATGGTAATTTGAAGGAACCAAATTACTACAGACAATGCATAAGACAAATGGCCGTGACGTTCCATAACGTATAAGGAGGCAAGCTTTTCTCAAGCCCCTTGGCCACGGATATTACATAAACTATGTTAAAAAAATCTTGGTAATGTAATTCGATCAAATGAAAACACCTTTTCATATCGACGTTTTAATGTTATTCAATGTTACAAAATGTTGTTCAATCATCTTTGATGTTTTTTATTTCAGATAACTTGGTAATTTATAAAAAAATCATATTTTTCATATTACATTCGTATTGATCGAAGAAAAACGTCAGAAAATACAAGACGAATAAGACCAGGCGGGTTTTATATTAACAAGAGAGGAGTAATAATGTTACAATTAATTTGGAATAGAATTGCCTGAACCATTCTAAAACTAGTTCAGAATACTGTCAAGGACTAAAATGAATTATTTCTTTATTTATTCAAATTCACGTAAAGCCAACTTTGACTCGGAACAGTTTTTATATATTTTTTATTAAAGTTATATCGTATAGTTGCTGTTTGTTAGTGATACCTTGCTATTTACAAATTTTTAGTCATTTTGGAGTCCTAATCTGTTATTTCTATCCCACTGGTAATAAATGTACAAATAAATTTAGCTCATCGACTAAAACGCGTAGGTAGGCGTTCTATACAGGGAAAGCTGATTCATGAAATTTTAACGTACATTAAATACCAATCAGATACGAATTTTGTATTTATTTTTTTTGAAGCCAGCATCTTATCCCACTCTCAGTGGGGTCGGCACAACATGTTACAAACATGTTGTAATATGATTTGGCTACGTATTTTACGAACGGCCGCCTGCCTGACGTCAACTTACCTTATTCGTTTTACGACTCCTCGGTAAGAAAGAGAGTGGTCTATTTTACTCAACCGGATACCACACGGTGGGTCAACTTACCTTAGTTACCTTTTACGACACCTCGGTAAGAAATGAGGGTGGTACTATTCTATTCAGCCGGATACCACACGGCGTTAACGACCTCGAATGATGCACCCCTTTAATTCCTATAAGTGACTTATTCATCCATTTAATTAATTTTAGGTTGGCGTTACTGTTTAGCTAAAATTACCTTGAGACTGACACGAATTCACGAGTATTTAATTTAATAAATATTACATTTACTAATGAATAACCCGTTAATAGCCCATTTTCTGTAAAGTGCATTCTTTGGAGTTTGAATTTGGGTTATACTGATAAAGTGATGGTTACAGATAGGTATACGTAAAAGACATACTTGATAATATACTACGAGATTTGTGGAGTTTTGCAGTGTTATAAAATTCTCCGTAATGCATCTAGTAAATTTTAAATTATCTATGAAATCTTCGATTTTAAAGACAATTTCAAATTGTCCGGTATAGCTTTAAAGGTACAATCTCGCAATACCGCAAAACTGCTAACATGTCTCTAATACAGATAACAGAGTTACAGACTGTGATTGATTTTTAAGAAAATATATATTATTTATTATAGACCCACCTTATAACTGAAGGAGAGCCATGCCTTCATATTCGGAAATTCTCTTAATAAGTCGCACAACATCTCTGCTTCCTCTTGGCAAGGTATGGTTTCCAATGCTAATAAATCTACTCCAGCTTCCACGAGGGCTTGAATACGCGGTCTGTGCCATTCACGCATAGTCTGCAAGAGAGTACAAAACAAAAAATTTGTGTGCTTTATTTTACAAAAATAGTCGATATAATAATGGCTATAATGGCTGGTTTAATATTCAGCAGCAAAATTGTTTTATAATTGAAATAATTATATTTCATAATTTTCTAAACACTTAATGAATTTCTGATGACATCGAAGTAATTGGATGGATAAAACTCCGTATTTATCTCTTCTATAAACGATAATGATAAAAAATAAAAAATCAAACATCAAAATAATAGTCGATATAAATAGGTTATTTTCGTAATCGGTTACTTCAGTTCTCATAGTGATAGTGTGATATTGGCAAAGGTAATATAGTTTGCCCTACTCAGACAAAGCTGCACGTTAATTAAATGACGAAGTTTAGTGAGTGATTGCATTACTTGACTGGACGGAGTACGAAGCGTACACATTCGCCGAACCCGATAGTGCGAGAAATTGCACACCAGATCAATAAAGCTCGTCCACTGCGCCGCCCCCGTAGCTATTGTGGGTTATTGTGGGTCCCTTAATATACCAATATTCAGGTAATGGGTTTCGAAGTGGCACGAAAGTCTCACTTTATATCTACGCGCGTCCCAATGGCTAATACAAACAAGACTTGTTATACGCGCAAATAGGCGTATTACCAGCAAACGGAACGTAATGTTTACCAAAATAAGGAATAAGATACTCCTGTTAAAAGTATATAATATTTAAAAAAAGGATATTTACTCTTATTTACCCATAACATTACATATTACAAATTGAATTCAAGAACATGGACGATTTTCAGCGTTTTGCTTTACTGGTTAAAGTTAGGAGGGTACGTAACAAATAATAATTAGCAATTTCAAATATATCATTAACAAAGTAGAGAGGTAAATCAATCTTAAATAACCACTGTGTTTAACTATTCATAATGATAATATAAGCTATGAATAATGTTATCTTTATAGTACATAATTGTTATCGTCAAATATAACAAATAATCTCCATATGTTTCCAAATTCCAAATTAATTAATAGTAAGATATTAAATATACGAACTAACAGCCAATTATTTTCTTTCAATGAACTCTTTCCGTCTTTCTAAAAGAGTCCTTGGAGTGTATGTGTTCCTTGCGTCCGCTATGCTTTTTAAATGCAGATCGGTAGATTGCATATTCAAGACATTCTTTGTACACACGACAGGACCACATTGATAAAATGTACTCAGAGTATTTTTATAAGTTCTTAGTATAAATTAAGCATATAACTATTTCTAGATTACTCAAAATGGGTATTGACGCAAACATAAAAAAAATTAACGATTGAATCGCATTGGAACCATTTTTGACATTTCGATAAGCTAACGCAAATATCAAAAACAGAGTCAATACTCTAAGTACAGTTTATTATGTTTGGGTGCAATTAGTTCACCCTAACCCGATTGCAATCCGAAACACTAATTGTGTCGAAAGATTGGAATAGATTTGGTCCTTTATTGAAACTTTAATTCCTGATCATTTTTAGTTCTCGAAGAATATAAAATAATATTATTTACATTATAACCAAGCGATAATTTATTACACTTAGGTGCTTGTTTGTTCCTGATGACAATTTATCCGTGCCTAAATTTTAAGTGTTCGCCCGTTCAAATAATGTCGGGACAGAAAAAGAGACGACGGAAATGGAATGGGAGTTTTCATATAGCCGATGTAAATTTTAATTTGCCGGCAACTTTACGACCCTCTTTACGATTTAGCCGACGCTTTTAACTTTTACTCTGCTGTATTGGAATTCATCTAGTTTTGGTCTTTTTTTTTTGTAATTAAAATCTTCAGTTTTTAATTACGTTGACTATTTCCAAACACTAAACTTTTACCCTGTACCTAAGTTTATACTACTAGAAAATCCGTGTGTTTTTGATTTTAAAATGCGTACCATGATTTCATAATTATTCGGCCTCTAATTTTTGTTCTCTGATGCAATTTCAGTTTTTCTACAACTGCGGGATGTCTTCAACAACATTTAGATAGAACCATAATTTACTAAACCTTCTTGAAGAATTAGCACTACCTTTTAGTAAAAACCGTACTAAAATCTGTTCTGTAGATTTGAGAAATTCGATCACATATAGACAAACAGTTTTTGGGAACTTTGTTATATGATAAGTATTAAAGTAAATGAATGAATTATAGTGTACTGAACTGCAAGATATATTAAAGATAAGTCCTAAAATTAACGATATCGTACCACTTGGTAATCATGTTAAGGAACACCTCTTCTTGTAATGTTACTAAGCAATGTGGGAACCTCGCATCAAAACTGACTTGATGCATGATTTGATTGAGATAACTATTAATGTAGTAATTAATATAGATGTAACAATTCAAAAATGGTTCGATGTCTAACCTCACTTGCGGTGGTATTGATGTGGTGGTATTATTTCTACGCGGTATTTACACTGCAAAAGGAATTTTTCCCGACTCCATTACAACTTGTAATAATATAGTTTGTATTATTTATTTAATAAACTTCATTTCTACAGAACCTACTCTTTCCGAACGTATCTATTATAATATTAAATCATAATTTAGAAGTATACGAACAAGATTTTACATTGTAGTTTATAAGGCATCGAGGAAGAGTCTTTAAAAAGAAAATTGATGAAGCACAATAAAAATTCAAATTACAGTTTTATCGGCATCGCCAATACAAAAGTTTTACGCGAAATCGACCGGTCGACCTAGCGTTTAAAATCTAGCCAGGTAAAAATAGAAATAGACGAAGACTCGATTTGCATTAAGGTTAATTTATCAACAGGGTTCTTCCCTGGCAGCCTCATTTGATAAATATGAAATACTTAAAACCCAGTAAAGTAATCATCATAACATCAAGTATAGGAAATCAG
The DNA here is from genome assembly GCA_947086495.1 of Morpho achilles. Classification (NCBI taxonomy): domain Eukaryota; kingdom Metazoa; phylum Arthropoda; class Insecta; order Lepidoptera; family Nymphalidae; genus Morpho; species Morpho achilles. The sequence goes on along the minus strand of CAMTZB010000007.1, from coordinate 10,045,944 downwards.
TATTCCATTCTTGTTTTTATTATTTAAAAGGGGCATAACTTTGGGATATGGTGTCTGTGGATAGTTTAAAAAAATATATGTTAGATTCGGGCTGTAATTATGTACACTTTTTACCAGTGCTTTATGTATTTTAACAATCACCATTAGTAAAAGGCGACTAAGGTAAGTCGACCCGCCGTGTGGTATCCGGCTAAATATAAAGACCCTCTTTCTTACCAAGATGTCGTAAAAGAAGACTAAGGTAAGTTGTCGTCGCGCAGGCCTATCGTAAAATATATACGTATCACATGAGAACATGGCACATCATGTTATAAACATGATGTGCCAACCACACTTAGAGTGGGATAACGTGAATCATGCGTCGATCATGCTTATTTAGGACAAGTTAATTGGACTTGTACCCATGTGTACCCATAATTTTATATTATGTGATTATTACGCGAACATAATGCATATATTGACTGATTCTTCAAGATTTAAAGCCATAATTTACAATTTCTAGAATGTTTTATTCGATTTCAAGCATACTTCTTTCTTTTAATTAATGTAAACGCTACTTATAATTAATTATACTTAATTTACTTTCAAAACACGATGTCCATTCTACTATAACGGTTTTATTATATGAAACTTTAAATATCCTAAGTAAAAAAAACCTGTTATATTATACTCGTGCAAGTTAAAACTGTTCTCTGAATTATTTAAATCATAAGCAAAATATCATCTACTGATAAATAAAAAAGGTACAATAATTTGTTTATTAATTTAATTTAATTGAGAATACATATATTATAATGCGTGAACTACCTGAAGGCAAACGAAAGCAATTATAGTTAGTAATGTTTAATTAAACATATACGCAGTTGGCATACACTCTGTTTGTAATATATTTGTCAGCTTGGATTATGTTAATGCGTCAGATTAATGGATAATTTTATTATACCTGAACAGATGTGGTATCTGCATAACTCCCGTCGTATTCTGACCCGTCGTGCAAATGAGCACCATATGGTCCCACTGAGCCCACCACTAGTGGTAAGAAATCTGTATGAAAAAAAGGGAATGAATGACATGTGGGATATATTCAAATTTATTCTAAAAATGCTATTAAACAATTATTTTTTATAATATTTTTCTAGAAATATTCGTTCATATGAAATTGTATACACATTGCGTTAAAAAGCCTTAAATGTACCTAAAGCTCTAAATAGTATATTAAATAGCTATCATAATTACCGTTTTGTAAGCAATCCGCGTATTCTTCTAGATAGTATGTTCTGGCTTGTTTGGCCAGATCTACAGCGCGTACGATGAGATCATAGCTTTGTTCGGGCGTCATATCCAGGTGCTCAACAAACCCACCCACCGATGCTTGATATGTATTCGTGATAATCACATGAGCTCCAGCTGCAAAATTGGAAATACAACTGGTGTAAGTGACTATTATATTGACTAAGATTAATAGTATGAACAATAAAGTAATATCAAAAGGATTTTTTGTGACATATAGTATCACATTATTTTATTTTGAAATATTTAGATTAGATAACAATAGACTTGGATCGTTCAAATTTTGTAGACCTCGTGCGACGTGCTGGGCAGCAAGTCGATTAGATCACAAGACCTGACTGAATTATGAAAAATGTATGGATTTTATAGGTCTATATTGCTGATTGGTACTTTAATTTTATTTACTTGAATTTAAATTGACCCCGATTTGAAACGATAAGTCAGCAATATATTCCCATGATTAGTGATGTGACAGTTTGATACTACTTTTATGATTATTTACAATGAGTGACGACTAGGAAGTACAATAGATACTAGCATAAACAGAGATAGACATAAGTTACTATTATTATGTAACAATGACATGGGTAATGGAGGGATAATTCATTAAAACTTCGCAACGCAACATGATCCCAAAGTTTAATAACAACCAGTGCTGAGAAACGAATATTTGTCGGGTTGAAGAAATTAATTATGTAATAAACAGAAGACGGGCTCCGAATGAAAACGTATTAGAGAGACAGGGTGATTAATGACGTCGGCGTCGTGTATTCGGCTCTGAAGCATCGAAGATCACCTTGTACCTAGGTAGTATAAAACATGCCTATGTATTTACGCCTTCAGCCTTTACCATGCAAATATGAGGTATTTAATACGTAAATCCACGAACGGTTAACAATGCCGCACTTTCTTGGCAACATGTCAGCAATCATAATTAAATGCTAAATAGCAACATTCATGTTTCCTCCCGTAATGTTATATTTTTAAACTTCCATTGTTCAACTTTTATGACTCTTTTAGCGTTTTACCGCTATTTGTATCAATTATTCCTCTAAATTGTTGTTTCATAATAATATACTGCAGAGAGCGATATTTTTTTCCTTCTGTTTCCATTAATTTCGAGTGTTCACATTCAGTTTATATAAATATTTTTGTTTAATTTCTTTTATATTTTTGTTGTATGTTCTATGTTTTTATACTTATTTTACTTCTTAATCTAATCCTACTATCTACTTACTTCCTAATAATATTATAAATGCGAAAGTTTGTAAGTATGGATGGATATTTGTTATGATGAAACTTTACAGTAATATAGGTTATACATCGAAATAACATATGGCGTACGCTGCCCAAACCATTGGATTTACCTACACAAAGATGATGTAAGATGATGATGATTGTTTGTCTTGAATAATCGTAGTTCTAAATAAAAGTCCGCGATAGCATATACCTATCTACTTTTTATGTGGAAGCCACTATGACTAGAATTGTGAATCATAAATTTAACTAAATTGGATACTATTTTACACACACATTTTCTACATTTTATTATATTAAAAATATATTTATTTAAAATGATCTGATTAAATCTCATGTGGCAGAGCAAATTCCACGCGAGCGAAGCTGCGGTCATACTACTGTATATAATATGTACCAAGTAATGTTGTAATGTAATATGTACCAAGCTTCCAACTTAATTTAGAAATGAGTACCAGGTTTAGTATTAGAATTTAGTAACTTTTTACGAATAAGCTAGTGACTAGGGAATAGTATACACTGTGCTTAGTGTAAACGATAATAATTTGTTAGCAGCAATGACAACTCAACATGGTCTCCAAAGTCCGAACCATGATCGAAAATAATATTTTATTTAGCTAAGGTATATATTTCGGTGAATAATATTATATTGTAATCTAGAATCTTTAAATTCTATCATCAAAATACGACATTTTAAGCGTATATCACATTAAAATGTGCTTAAACGTTTGATAATAAATTAAGCTGTTTCTCATCTATAGTAATATACTAAATAAGAAAGTCTGTCTGTTACGCTTTTAATCCTAATCCGTTAAAGTGATATTGATCTGATTATATATAAATGGTTACCATGCTAAAATATAGCTTAAAAATTCTTATTTTTGCTTCGAGAACAGGAAATTTTAAATTAATAATTTGGTGTAATTCTATACTTAAATTGATGTGGACAAGTGGCGAGTACAGCTTGATAATAATAATTTGTCGCCAAACTGAAAATGATGTGGAAGTTACTGTACTACCAAGGTACTGTACATTGTAATTGTCCAATCATTGTCCAGTCCTTAAATTATTCTGGAAATCTAATGTAAGTTAATTTTTTAAATTATATCTTTTAAAATTTTATGTTTTAAAGTCCCTAGTTTTATTAAAATGCAAGTACCTACAATAATTTAGATTTTTTTACATTAAATACTACTGATTATATTTGGCTTTTAGCGTTAGAATATAAGATATTAAACTTATTGAAAATTAAAAGCAAAACTACAATAGTATCTAAGCTCACAAATTTGCAGCCATTGATTCTAGTGACGACAAGTAGGACATAAAATGTTTATTAACTTTGTCGTTTGTTAGACTTAGGAATAACTCGAAATATATTCCTTATACTTGTGAAGTAATACATAAACCAGGAAGCCAAAATCAGGAACGGAACTAAAGATGCCTCTATGCATTTATTCGTATCATTTTCCTATATAGGCGGGCGGAAAAGCAAGGCAGTAGGCTTATCGCCTCCAGGGAGTTATTTGCTTGTAGACATTTTTCAGCTCTTCCTTATGAAAAGAAACGGTCCGTTTTGTGGCAAAGAAAGCTCTTTCATAGGACGATGACACGAGACGAGGTCGCACTCTCGCTCTCAGATGCAACGAAATGAATGATAAGCAAAAAGCGACCTAACGTGTAATTCGTCAAACACCCATGCGAGCATGTCTACCCGCTACTGTATACTGACAGAGCACTTATATCATGTACATACGTATTTAGCAGTGAGCTTCGAGTAATGTGTCTAGAATTCATTCGCATAGCGCCTTTGTAACAGAGAACAACGCAATTACTTTCTACTTTACAAGCCTCGCGAAATGGGAGTAACCAAATTAGAAGACATCTACGCAAAGCTTCTTACGTATATATGAAATTTTTATTCGCCATTTATACATCTTATAATATAGGATGAATCTTGTGATTGTAAGAAAAATCAACCTTAAGGAAAATTATAGTATGAAAAGAATGAGAATTTAAAGATTTACTTTCAATTAACATTCGTATAATTAAAGTAAGTTTGCTATAATGAGATAGAGATCAGATTTTGAATATAGAAAATTTCACAAAACATTTTTAATGTTTAAAATATATAATGACATTCGGCGTCTTATTTAGCTATTTATCTGGCTTCATACTGCATGTTGATAAGAACGCATGGCATCGCTGAGATTTAATGCATTTCTAAAAAAAAATAGTTTTTATTGAACCAATCATGATTAATAGATTAAAAATTACTACAATACAGCTTTATTTCTTTGTATAAATCCTCAAAGAAAGATCACAGAATAATTACGACTTATAATCATACAAAGTAGGGGAAAATCATAATTCATAATAAAAGGTTCATTTACATAATAATTATGGGCAAACAAGGACATAAATTTGGTATAACGTACCTACCTTCTTTATCCTTAATGTTCTTAACGTCTTTTAATATATGTAAAACTCGGTAGGATTATAAAAAAATAAAATGTTTTTTCATTTAAACATTACAAAATATTTCCAATACATTTTTAATAAATTCCTGAAAATACAGGTTTTTCAACTCGCAATTCGTTTAATATAACTAACTTCATTGGAGTAATACCTTTTATGATTGAAAACAAAATTTAAAATGTTATGATATGTATAAAACTGATTTATTTCAATGTTTTATTCAATTTGTTAAAAATATGTTAATTTTAAAATATGTACACCGTGTGGTATCCGGCTGAATAGAATAGTACCACCCTCTTATCTTACCGAGTTGTCGTAAAAGGCGACTAAGGTAAGTTGACTCACCGTGTGGTATCCGGTTAAGTAGAATAGACTACCCCCTTTCATATCGAGGTGTCGTAAAATACGTTGCCAAATCACGTGACAACATGTTTATAACATATTGTGCCGACCCCACTTAGGGTGGGATAAGGGCAGGAAGATGATGATGTTTATTTTAAAATATGTATGTAAGATAATTCAATGTAAACTCTATAACCATTGAGTTGTCATAATTTTTCAATAAACCACTCTAATCTAAGAATTTATTTGCTATTACAAACATTCAGCTGTTTCTTAAAAAAATAATACTAATTAGGGTATGGATAAAAAGTAACATATGTTAGTTATGTTTTACAGCGAATTTCATTTTACGGCTTTAAAAAACATTGTAAGCGTTCACCTTAGAAAGTTAACCTACATTTTGCTCTTGCAACCCCTCGTCAGGCGCGGTCTGACACGATCCTGTCCCTAGAGTGTTTTTGTACAAAGCACGGAAAGGAGGTCCTGAGCGTAAGAAGCACACGAGAAAAGTTATCTTTTCAGAAAGTACTGAAACGTTTCAAGTTATGTGTCGTTCCATATATGAAATAGTAGTTTTAATTTATTCCGATCTTTCTTTAAAACGAGCAATAACAAAAAAATATAAAATATAGAAATATATATTTGATACTTATTATTGGTATTATTGGTGGCCTCTTGAAAGATGATGACATATTATTAATTATTCTTTGTGCTCTGTACTTTCTGTACTGTAATTACATACAAAAAATGCGTATTTAATAAATCTTTGATAGCCGAAGGTTGAATGTGTGTAACATTCTTGCTATAAGGATCGCGGGAAAAAAACATAAAATTAATATAATTAATGATATGAGATATTTGCAATCAATCAAACGCTTCTCTCGAGAAAAAATCTACACATATCCGGAAAATTTCTATGATATTATGTACGTAAGTAGGTAAGTCTTTTGTGGAATCGTGTTACTAGCAGCCACAAAAAATGTGGAAAGCTGTTTGGTATTTGTTAGCATCGCCACTTATATTTCAGGTACTATAATTTGTGACGTGCGTGATACAAAGAAACTGTATGCGTATTATATTAAAATATGTACGTATGTGAACGCATAGTAGAACACGTTACTTTTAAGAATGTACAAAACTAAATATAGTACAGTAAGTATATAGATTTGCCTTAATCCACTCGATTAGCATACATCTCAGATTGCAGTTCCGCTTTTCCAATGTTTGTAAAGCACAGCACAGCGATAGACCAATTAAATGAAAAAAATATAATATAAGAAATTGATTTGTAATAAGAAAGCGCATAGCACAGCTTTGTTCTTATAATCTGAAAGAACTTCTTAACGGTTTGCGTGCGTTATAGAAGGAGAACAGTTACCAACTTAGCGGTAGTGATAGTTGAATTCTAAATTGCCTATTAAATTCAAACAACGAGTTCGCTTGTTAATGATATGAGTAATGAACTCACTCCTTTATCAATGTTATGGTTAGCCGAGATTGCATCTGTGTTATCAGTTTTAAACAACAATGTAACAGAATGCTTACTATGATAATTATCCCTTTATAATACAATCGGAACCATTAGCCTTCGGGTCTAACACAACATCAATTTTTTAACATTTATCTTCCGTGTCACAACACTAAATGAGTTTTGATAAACTTTTATAGTCGCAAATATTACCCTATGGAATCACAGCTGAATAAAACATGCGTAATGTTTATTCAGCAGATATACATTTCAACTTTAGTTCAACTTTTATTAAGTAAGTTACAGATGTGAGGGAACAACGGTTTTTATGACTCAATGTTCATATCAAGCCGCTAACCATTCAAAAGAATCTTGGTTACGCCAATTTTCCAGCGAAGTTAACAAAAAGAAGTGGTTTTTGAAAAGAAACGTACCAAAATTGATAAAAAATAGAAAATAAATACTTTATATTTTCTGAACGAAGCACACTCTAAAAAAACCTTGAGACTTTTGAGGAAAATACTTGAAGACACTAAACTTATAACGTTGGTTAATTTATTATTATTAAAAAGCAGTTTTTGTTTTACTGTGCATATTATGCTATTATATTATACATTGTATATCATTTTAGTGCGTTTTTTGTGATTTATCATACCTAATCATTGTCCAGGTGACAAAAGAGCTGGTTCGTTTTTTTATAATAAATAATCGATAGCGAGCATAGCATAGCTTGTATAAATAGTAGTAGTAGCATCGAAACATGTATAAATAGTATTAGTTACGCAGATAACATGGTGATTTTCAGCCCTTCCATCAAAGGGCTTAGAAGATTGCTTTCGGTCTGTGAAGATTATGCTAATGCTCATGGTCTGAAACACAATGTCAAAAAAACCGAAATCATGGTATTTCGTGCGGGTGAAGGTCCCTAAAGGATACCAGAAGTTATTTTGAATGACTCGGTGGTTCGGGTTGTATCAAAATTTAAATACTTGGGTCACGTTATAATAGAGTACCTAAAGGATGACCTTGATATTGAGAGGAAAACGAGGAATCTTTTTGGGACCGACTTAGATCTTCATCAAACTCTATTCTAAAAAGAGTTAACGATGGGATGCCTCGTCCTATCTTAAAATATTGACTTTCTGTTCAGCGTAATAACAATAGGAAATAATTGTTGAGACACCTGGGAATAGTTTCTCAGCAGATAGCAAAATAAGATATTTTATTTCCTTGTGTGTGATTTAATTTGCTTGTGTATTGGGTTTTTTAATGCCTATCAATAAAAAATATTATTATTATTATAGACGTGGAAACATAAGCAATATTGTTGGGACTATTTCACGTGGCCTTTATTGTTTAGTGATAGATGGTTAGTACAAATTATGATAAATATGATATACAGTACTTATAAAAGGTAATATTATTTATTCGTAATGAAATATATTGTTTTATTAATATAAAATAATTCTTTTTGATTCGGAAGTTGACCATCGCAAGCTTGACCTCCCTGTCATCACAAATATCTATAGCAGTCAATATATAAAGTATATATGTTGTAGACTTGGATAAAATATATTCCTTTCTGAATATTTTCTAAGCACATTTTGCTCGGATTCGGAACATTAGAGACGTTGAATGCTAGCTGAATGTGAACATTTGCGTGTCTCTCAAGTTCATATTTCAGTGAATAAATCTGTCTGACGTTTTCTCCAATTACACGGCGACAAGTGAGGTAATTTTTTTTTCACTTTTGATTAAAATAAAAGTTATGCGATCTCGTTATTTTTAATGTTCGTATAACATTCTTTTTTCTCTTCCTCTTGGTCGTGACAACTGAATAAGATAGGTTATTTCATGCTTCGAGAATTGTAATAAATGAAAAGATCTGCATATTAACGAAAACTCTTTACCTCTTCTTGTTATTCGGCATTACGATACTTCTTGACTTTGAAATCCCCTAAATACCACTTATTGTAGTTAACTTCTTTCTCAGTTTGGATTAATTGACTTTAAATTGTGCTGTAAAATGTTTCATCCGACGGCGAGCTATATAACGCAAGTCTCTTATTACCTCTAGTGCTGCAGACCAAAGCAGACGTTCAAATATAAGATTTTTCACAGTTGACGACGGCAAACGCCAAAACATTTGTTTTACCCATTTTTCCTTTATTACATAAAAAAATTACATGACCGAATTTACTAAGGATTGATTCATACTTAGCTAATAATACTTACTTACTAATATTAATAAGATTTGGTTTTTTAAAGTTACCAAAAGTTCCTATTTCATTGGTTGCACCGATTTACAAATGAAAATGGGCTTTTCACACGCAAGCATGTTGATATAACGATTTGGTAGTAATGATTTTCACTGGCACTAAAACTAGAAACAAATAATATCAAATATACAAAATATTACTAATTATTACCTCTAAGGAAGTCAAGATGAGTATTTACAACCTCGTTAGGATGTGTATGTAGGAAGCGAGCGCTCCAAAGAGGGTCACCGTCAATGACATGACCTACGTGACAAGATAGCTGCGTTGAGAACCCCCCATCAAGTACGACGATATGTGGGGGCTCTAACCCGTCCTCGTTTGTTTGAGTCATGGCTCAAATCTGTAACAATAAAATAATAATCAAATGATGGTCAGAGTCAATAAAGCACAGCATTACGATTTTGTCTCGGAGCCTATCCTCCTGATGATGCTTCGGTTTCGGGGCAAAGCGATCGTAGAGATTGTGGTAGTGAGTGTGTGTAGTGCTTGTGTGGTGACTTGTCCTGCATGTATAAGGTATGTGGATGTTGCCCGCTTCTTACACTTAGCTTTACATAGATTCTCTTAACAAAAGCGGATTACAGTAAAATAATTCTATTGAAACTTCTGTGCTGTGGGGAATTCCATCCTCAAAGTAAGGCCTGCTTCTATAAATTAGAGTCAATAAAAATTTAATTAAAATCAATACACCAACATCTTTCCGTTACATCAAGAGTTTTTCTAAAGTGGACGTATAGAAGTAGATAAATTATAAGCCTCGAATAAAATCACAATTTAGAATTTCGACGGATTAATTTAGCTTGTTTAAATTTGGCATCACGGCAGCCTTGTTCCAGTTACTTTTTTTATAGGATCGTTAGAATTTCTCGACCGTATTATTATTAGGTAAATCTCCGGATATAAAGTATTGAGAATAAGTATTAAAGCGGTTTTATCTCTAAATATGAATTGACTGAATTTTTAATTAATTTTTAAGTTTATTATATCAATGTAGATACACCTAAAAAGTTCACTGAGGTTCAGCAAAGAAATAATCTTATTTCAGTTTCGATTGTTGTTTATGGTTCATATCAGTGTAAAAACCGTAAACATATATTAGAGTTTATACATACTACAACTGGAGAAAACAAAGGGGTATACGAGGTGTGTTCAAAAAGTATCGCGAATTTTGAATTTTCGCGAGTTACATATATTCCAATTTCGATTTTTGTGGCGTTATGTTGGTACATATGTCTCTCACTTATGCTGACAAGTTGGGCCATTTTGAATGTTCGGTTAATTGTTGACAGCTGCTTTGCTTGCACGTGTTTTGGTTCGTCTTCGATTTTTACCTATTCAAAAAATGGAACAAGGAACCTGTATCGATTTTTGTGTGAAAAACGAAATTAAGTGCGCGGATGCATTCCCAGTGTGGACTGTGGCATATGGAGAAGCTACTTTGGACAAAAGCAACGTTTATCGGTGGTACAAAATGTTTTTAAAAGGCCGAGAAGATGTGAATGACGAAGATCGGACGCCCGAGCACTTCAACAACAGACGAAAAAATTTATGAATTGAAGAAAATGGTATTGACCAATCTTCGAATCATCGATAGAGAAATTGCCGAGGGCCTAGGCATATTGATTGGCTCGTGCCATTCGATTTTAATCGATAATTTGTGGAAAAACAAAAATTGGCTTTTGCACCTCGATAACGCCCCTGTTCACACATCGCTGCTTGTACGCGACTTCTTGGCATAAAACAACAGACCAATGATACCGCAGCCACCGTATTCCCCAGATCTGGCCCCCTGTGACTTTTTCTTGTTCCCGAAACTGAAGAGGCCCATGAAAGGACGACACTACGCCACGATTGACGAGATAAAGACGGCATCGAAGGAGGAGCTGAACAAGATACAAAAAAATGATTTTTTGAAGTGCTTCGAAGATTTGTAAAAACGTTGGCACAAGTGTATAATATCCCAGAAGGATTACTTTGACAAAATAGATATTTACGAATAAATAAATAATTTTTGAAAATACACAAAATTCGCGATACTTTTTGAACACACCTCGTATATACAGAAAATCAAAAAACATACATGTAATTCTATTTAAAGAGGCAAACTAAACTGTTGATGTTTCAATCTTAGCTAATTTTATACTGCTTTTGCGTAAGCGGAAAGAGCTGTTTCACTACGACGGTCTGAATATTTTTACACCAAGATATATTTGAATTTAAGGTCATTCTAAATTATTAATGTTATAACATTCCAAAAACAAAGTAAATAAGGTTTAATATATGGTTATCGTTTAAGCACTGTACTTTTTACACTTACACATACTTAGTAAGTACCGTATCATCATTATCCTGCCGTTATCCTACTCTAAGTGGTGTCCGTACATGTTTTAAACATGTTGTTAGGTGTTTTGGCTAATTTTCACACGACCGGCCGCTTGCCTGACCTCAACTTACCTTAGTCCCCTCTTACGACATTTCGGTAAGAAATGAGTGTGGCACACGGCAAAACAGTAAGTACAATAATAATGAATTATATGTTTTGACTGTTTAATTCTGTTAAACGATGGCAAAGCCCAGTGTCGCTGAAGATTATGGAATAGAAATCAGGTATCCGCATTCCCATGATATAATGACGTAAAGTATAGCAATTAACATTCCACAGGAAAGGCCACCGAGAAGTTCAGAGTCACACAGAGAGCGATGGAGAGAACAATGCTCGGTATTACTCTGCATGACCGTAAGAAAAAGAAATGGATTAGGGCGAAGACAGGTCTGAGAGATGTGGTATCTGAAATTGTCAAAAGCAGGTGGAGATGGGCAGGACAAGTGGCATGCATGGACTATTCTAGATGGACCAAACGTCTTCTGAATGGAGACCACGTGTTAACAACAGATCACGTGGTCGTCCTCCCAAAATATGGGCAGACGACATCAAACTATATGCAGGTCGAGACTGGATGATAAAGGCACAAGATCGCCTAGCGTGGAGGGACATGGAGGAGGCCAACGTCCTGGACTGGACATAAAATGGCTAAAAATGATGATGATGATGATGATATAGAAACCTATGAAACGTTATAAGAACCCTAGCCAAAGACAAAAAAAAGTATACTCGCTTTCTAAAAAGTTTTAATAATGTAACTGCATTCTGTAATTACTGATTTTTGTGCTATAAAAATACAATGTAGATCGCTCATAAAGTTCGTTACTTAGGGAGATAATTTCTAAGGTTTTGTAAGACCTAGACATTGAACATGGACTGCTTGAGGCAATTATGTTAACTCAAATGCTCCTATGTTTGATTGATAAAATTAGTTTCACCGAAGTATTCTTTTAATTTCATATGTAATTTGAGATTACTGCAGTAGAAATGTGTTGGTTGAATAACGATAGCAGACGTTCTGCAAACTATCTCACGATTTGCTTACGAAATTGACACGTGTTTGTCCTGCTCGGAATGCAATTGGCAGTAGGTACGTTCGCTTATCTGCGCAGCCAGCCGATAAACGTAAATGTGCTTAAACAACATTGTAATATTATATTATCTACTCATTATTAGCTACTTACTCATTGTACTTTGATATAACGCAATAGGTATATATAAATATTACACTCATCTTGAGCAAATTTATCTTTTAACATGTTAATTTAATTTATATTTGTTTAATTTAAAATATTTTTAATTTATAAAACTAAATTTATATTCTGCGTTCACTCGCCGATAACAATTACGTTTCGATCGATCGATCGTGTCTGTTTTTAATTTGCGTTCTAATATTTTGCGCGATTTAATTTTAATTTTAATTTTTTTCTAAGATGTTCATATAACTAACGTATTTTGGTGAATAAAGATAAATATTGTATCTGACTTAATAGCTTTCTTAGCCATTAAAAACAATTGTATTGGATATAATAAGACGTGAGTATAGCCGGTTTCTATACATTAACTTTAATAAGTTATCTTTAAAAAATAGATGTGTACCAGCGGGAAAATTTTTGCAGCAGAATAAATCAGGAACACATACATTGTTTTGTTAAAACCCAAAGGAATAAGGCAGTGGTGAAAGTTGGCGGCATGACTTAATCGAAATTAAGCATAAATCATAAAAACGATTATACCTCAAGCAATCATTCAAATATCTTCTTATAATTGAAATCTTTATAGCATTTATTTCTAAAAGTCGGTACTAACGCTCATTACTAGGTGTTATGACGTATTTAGGAACATATTATGGCTATCCTACTTAACTCGTGAGCAAACAAGTGTCAATAAGTTTTTATTGTACAACAAGATGTGTATAATCGATAACGTTTAGTAAATAAAGTTTATAGCCGCTAGAGAATAATTGACTTAAGAAGAAGAAGCACACGGAATCTATATAAAAACCACAGATATCTCTAAGACTATGAAAAAATATATAATGTACGAAAATGGTATTATTAAGTTTACTTATTTTACTTATCTGTAGCCTGTTATTTTAGTACTCTTATAATCCTGTCCGCATAATCTTTAATATTTAAATGAGTTAATCTTGTATGTATATACATATATATAATTTTACGACTTTAACGATTTTCCTGAAATTCAACATGTAGGGGGTTTTGGGGGAGAAAAATCGATATAGATAAGTTTTTTTTTTTAAAAAAAGTCGTTTTATCCCTGTTTTCGGGCTCTAAAGTCATGGTGGTTCATTTGGGGATCTAGAGAGGTGAAAATCGAGGATCGAGCCCCACCTGCCCTATTATTTTTTTTTTTTTTCAATTTTTTTTTTTACGTCATGTTAAAAATTACCGAGCAAGGCTCTGTAACCCAGGTACTATTCTATTATACAATCAATAATAGGGGCCTACCTTCAAAATGTGATATGTTATTGCCTTCAGCAAATAGTGATCAGTAGGTATAACAATAAGTATATTAATGTTTGGATTTATTATTAAGAGATTTATTTACAACAATTATACATGATTATGTTCCAATTTTCTAATTTACAATAAATATAGCTATACTGTATATACATTATTATCACATTTAAAATTATACTTTATCAAAAGATATTAACTTATGTCAGACATAACAGTCGGAGAGTTTACAACGTACGAGTATATTAATTTTAATTGAATGTGATGGCTTATGTAAATCTCAAAGTTATTGCGTTATATTAAAAGAGTTATTCTGCTTATTTTCAAATCTATCTATTTGTTGGTTTTACATCACCTCATAAAATTTAGAGAAGAATCTTTTATAATACAAATGGGGAATATTTAATATGCTCCATTTTTTTTTGCTGTTAAATAATAATACAGTAAAAGAAGTTAAACTGGAAGAAAATCAAAATTATTTTTTCATAAAAATCATTTTGCTATAATCCGCGATGAATTAAAATAAAAAATAAATATAATGCTAAATGAAGAGTGGACAATCCGTTTTCATACCTGATACACGCAGAATTCTTGAAATACTCAAGTATAGCACGAAGTTTATTTACAATGTTAAAATACAATATGCCGTGTGGTAAACGGCTAGAAAAGAAAAAGAAAGAAGTAGAAAATCACCCCCATTTCTTAACGAGGTGTCGTACAAGGCGACTAAAGTAAGTTGACCCATCGTGCGGTATCCGGTTAAGTAGAATAGACCAGCCTCTTTGATACCGAGTCGTGTCGTAAAATATGACCAAGGTAAGTTGACGTCTGGAGGCAGCTGGTCGTAAAATATGTAACCAAATCGTGTGACAACTTGTTTATAACATGTTGTGTCGACCCCACTTAGAGTGGGATAAGGGCAGGAGGATGGTGATAAACTTAAATAAATACAATGATTTTTCTTATAAAAACTCTCTTTATAATAGTCTAAATTTGTACAAAGTAATTTTATTTATCAACTTTTTTATTTCTACATAAAGAAATAAAACTAGTGAAAAAAAGAAAGTAAAAAGAAGTTTAGTCACATATAAAAAAAAGTCATTCAAACTTTCGCATAATGTAAAATAGAAAACGAAATACAAGAAGCTTTTGAATAATATTTGTCACAATATTGTAGGTTAGATCGGTTAATTAGCAAAATGAAATATTGAGATGTTACAGAGTCTGCTTTCGCAGTGTAATACGATCAATATCATTAAGAGTTTCTGAAATGAAATGGAAGGAGGGTGGGATTTCATTGTGGAGCTGTTATTAGTTTTAGCGCACAAAAGCTATGGAACTGGTCTTGTTTTTGCGGATATAAATCAATTCATATTGTCGTCGAAACGTACAGCCTTTATAGTATTGTATAGGAAAGATTATTTATATATTTCCGCTTAACTAATGCATTGAATAGAATTGAAAAAATTTCGTATAATATTAAAATTTCAAATTTTTAATTAATGTATAGAAACCGGCTATACTCATGACTATTAGTCTGACTGATTAGTATTTCCGATTAGTATGACTGATTAGTATCGGATGTTAGTATGAGCTCAACTAGTTGTCGGGCTCATACTAACATCCGATAAAATAAGACGTTATTATAGCCGGTTTCTATACATTAATTAATAATCCATACTTTAATTTTTGTTCAGAATGTAACAGTTATAAATCTATAGAATTTTCTTTAATTTATTTGGACACTTTAGCGGCTCAGGTGAGTTCTGAGACTTCTAAAATATTGTTGTCACCAAAACGATATTCTAACACCGAAAAAATTCCAGCTTTTTATAGCGGCTTGTAAGCTTTCGTGTAGTGATTTATGTGTCATTAAGATGTTCTTACAAAATTCGTATTTTTGGTATTTCATAATGAGGATCAAGGAATGTTGAAAATTAAAAAACCTGGATTCAGCAAACTACGTACTTAGAAAAAACGGTATTTAAGGAACTAACATGGGAGAATAAACTTAAAAATGATTTCAAAGTTAAACTATCGTTACACGTTATTAACATATTTTTTTGTACGACCAGACTGTAATTACTGATATTGACATTACTGACTGTACTACGATCTTTACCTCTCTGTTAGATAGAGATCTCTTCTCTACTTGGTGAGAAAGACTGGAGTTAAGAGTTGAAGCCCAACACACTACTATAATGCACTTTGGTGGCTTGCACATGTACTAGAAATGCTTTAAAAATATACATGCCGGTTGGACCGATTTTGAGGAATTATCGGACAATCTTTAGATTGATCTAGCGGATAATCCTGTAAAGTTTGATGACCTTTTATCTGTCAATGCCAGTTTTGTTTCGAGACCAGTTTGAGTCACAGCAAGCCGTGGCTGGACCGCTAGTATGTATTGCGAAAATTTGCGTTTGATTACATAAAACTAATACTAAGAACTAATACAAAAATTGATGGTCCTGACCATGGTGAACTTCAAAGTGGTCATTCAGATCAAAGTTTATTTTTACCGTGTGGAACAGCCAGTAGTGTGGAAGGGGTTTAACTGATAATTTGTTTTTGAAATGAAAAATTTCATAAAAATATAGTGTAAAAGGTATATATATGTCCTTCTGCCCATTCATGATTTGGCTACGTATTTTACGACCGGCCTGAACGTCAACCTATCTTAATCGTATTTTACGACAGCTCGGTAAGAAAAAGGGTAGTCTATTTTACTCAACCGTATACCACATGGCGAGTCGACTTACCTTAGTCGCCTTTTGTCGTAAAAGGCGACCTCGGTAAGAAATGAGGCGTAGTAATAGTTAAAATATACTAGTATTGTGTTATATACTTGTACACTATGCAGTACCTAAGTGCTGCATCGAATCGTTCGATGTTCTTTAAACTGTTTAACTTTAACAATACGTTCGATTTTTCTAGTATCTTGAATGATCAAACAATATTTTTGTTGTTTAAAAAGCATGTTTTGACGATCTATTTCGGTCTAAATCTTACACTCACAGCGGCCAAAAAACTGACCTTGTTGATTGTAAAGGTTTATTTGTTTCCCATAAAATAACAAGAATGTTAAAAAGATGAATTCGTGATACAGGTGAGGTGGGAAAAAATATTCACTTTCAAGAAACCCTCGTATAATATGAATATAAATAACTTATTCAGACACAAATAAGATGCGGGTAGAATGTTTAACACTTATCTCGTAAACACTACTAAAGAGACCCAGTCCAAAGTTCGTCATTTTAAGCTTTAGTATTAAATAGATGGTACATGACAGACATGTCTTAACGTATTTATATATAAGATGAATATGTACGCAAATATAAAAATTAATTGCATGAAAAATATAAAAAGATAAATTATAGACAGTAATAAAAATTATTATCAATAAATTCTGTTCTACTGTATTTGTTTACACAATTTGATATAACCACACGTGTTTCGTTTACGGAATAATAAAATACATACTTACGTTATAATATAACGGTACCGTAATTACAACACAAAACAATAAGAATTATAACTTTTTCTCTTTTGGTCTCATCATAAAGCAGCGCGCAAACAAATACTAAAACGCGTATCGCACGTTGCACCTACAACAGTACCACACTCACACTGAGGTTAGTCTTTATCGCTACAGACAAAATATACTGTAATAATATTATTTAAACTTCTATCTAAATGATAACACGTTTATTTTTACGTATTAGTTACTAAGCGGAAGATAAGTACGATGACTTCAAATTTAAATGTTCGAATATCAGACAATGTCTTAAATTATGAGCAGTTAATATTCGTGGCTGCATACTAACCCAAATATTTCTTCTTATGAGTCAACAATTGGACAACGAGCTAAGGCGGCAGTATAATTACTTGTATCTTTATATTAGAGTCCATATCGTATTCATTTCTTTACAATTTTGTTTTCTTATATAATATTTTTTTCTACCATTTGAATGTTAAAACACTGGGCGCTAGTCAGTGGCTAGCGATTGGCTAACAGCATTCGGTTCAAGAGGCGAGATAGATATTAATAGAGTTATCAGCATGGAGCAATGGACTCGGGAACCTTCACCGAAATGTAGCTCACTTGTTGTTGACACGATAAAAAAAACCATCACTATAAATTTAGTAAATTAGTTGGATTTACAATGTTCTCCTGATGTGATAGTATGGTAATGTACCGGCCTACCGTTTTTTGGAATATATTGTATCCCTATCACACCCTGACTAGTTCATAGTTGCTAAGTTTATTCCTAGCGTTTAAAGAATATTCATTCCTTCAACTATAATATTCTCAAAAAAGTTAACTGTTTATTCAGTAAAGTCTTTATTTTAACTAGCTGTAAAAATTAGTGTCACATAGTTTTTCCCTCGTAAATTTCTTTATTTACCGCACGCGACTAAAGCAGGCGAGTTTTTATGCAACTTTCCAACATCTGCAACACAATTTACATAAAGCTGTTAAATACTATTAAACTAATCCTTCTTGAAGAATTGCAATACCTTTTATTATAAACTGTAGCAAAATCCGTTCAGTAGATTTTGAGAAAATCTATCACATAATACAGCTCTTGGGGATTTTGTTTTATAATAAGTATAGAAGTTATAAAATTATTAGAAGTTATAATATGAAGTTATATATAAATATAATATAATAAGTATAGAAGAATATTGTTTACAAATAATCTGATAATCTGTTGCTCTGAAGAATTAGACGCGAATGCTTAATGGACAGATAAACAGAATTTCGTATTTATAATGTGTGCATGGATGTCAATGACCTTTTATTAGTAGCAAACACCGCTTGTATAATAAGCTGGTATGAACAGTATCACGTAGTTCATCAAAAAGTTACATCTACGACGTGGAGTTGACATACGCGCAGATTGGAACACATTTATTATCTAGCAAATTGATTTACTTTATTTAACGCATGATTTTTTGAGATTATATTATTTGATTAAATTCAACGTGTCCACGTTTTGATTAAAATAATATTTTAACGAGATTTACGGTTCTTTATTGAATTTTACACAGAAAAAACATTCACTTCGAACAGTGTAATGATTACCAGTCTGAATAAACACACTATCTTCTATTTAGCCCGCTATCGGTCATTCACTGGCATTACGTGCCATACACATGTTCTACAAAAATTAGAACACCGAGCGTGGTCGTATAATAGCATCACTTTTTTGGCACTCTCTCAACAATCACACAAGAAAACCGTCACGTTTCTAGTACGACTGAAACCTAGCATTTCATTTAAAATAAGCTCTAGTGTCTTATGCGCTTTTAGCATAACAAAAAAAAACAATTATATTTAACCAAAAAAAAAGAAACTCTAGTGTCTTATGCACTTTTAGCATCACCAAAAAACAATTAAATAAAAACCAAAAAAAAAATAAGCTCTGGTGTCTTATGCACTTTTAGCATAACTAAAAAACAATTAAATTTAACAAAAAAAAGCTCTAGTGTCTTATGCACTTTAAGCATAACTAAAAACAATAAAATTTAACCAAAAAAAATAAGCTTTAGTGCCTTATACACTTTTAGCATAAGAGGAGATATCTCAATATTAACCAATAAATAGCCAACTAGGTAGTTTTAAAACCGTAAAAGTGTATAAGCAGCGCCTCTGATTGATTTTTATTTCATTGTCATCTTTACGACATATCACACGCTTAATATTAAAGTGACCTTTTTCAAAAAAGTTGTAACAAATAACTACTTTACAATAAGTAAGTTAACACTAAGAAGGTAGATAAAAAAAACCTAAAGGTGTATATTATATTTATAAAAGTTATTCAATCACAAAAAGCATAACCAAAATTTACTTAACAAGTTGTTTATTAGAGGCAACTGAATTATGTCATGAGTTAAAAATCGGAATCGTTGCCTCATGCAAGTCAATTACGGTTGTCAGCCGTCGGGTTTGAATTTGAATTAACCCACAGATACAATATGAATTTGATGCAAGCAACTTGGAATAGCTAAATTGTTTAACATGATTATATTGTGCCGAAATTGAGTTAAACAGTTATATTGTTCACGAAACAGACACCGGGAGTAGTTTGACTCAGATAGGCTATGTCCTATTTATTCACAATCGTAAACCCAACCCCCAAACCTCAAGTGTATTTGTTTATTTACCGTCTGCTCTAGTTTCACGCTTCATATTTACATTTATTCTTCTTGGGCTTAAAAAGTAATGTAACAATTTTCAGTTATCGTTATTTAATGACTAGAGCAATATATATCTCTAACGCCTTGTGGTATTCGGCTGAATAAAATAGTTCCACCCTCATTTCTTACTGAGGTGTCGTAAAAGGCGACTAAGGTAATTCGACCGCTGGTATCCAGTTTAGTAAAATAGACCACCCTCTTTCTTATCGTGGTGTCGTAAAATACGACTAAGGTAAGTTGACGTCAGGCAGGCGGCTGTTCGTAAAAACGCAGCCAAATCATGTGACAGCATGTTTATAACATGTTGTGCCGACCCCACTTAGAGTGGGATAAGGGCAGAAGGATGATGAGAGCGATATATACCTCTAAATATTCCGTTGCTCCAGTATTTACTATGAGAGTAGCTCATATATATTATTAAAATTAAGACATACGTGTTCTGCATCTGAAACCGAAAAGTTTTGAATATCAATCAGACAAATTTTTGGCAACGCAAATGAACCTAAGCAAAAATTGAACAGGCCAATAGAACATATACATTATACATTAGTATACTATCGCGCTTTCGAACTATTAAGCTTTCATACACTTTTTCCTACACATATTCGGTATCCGACGATTTTTTCACAAATTGCGTGGTGAAAGAGTAAGGGCAAAGATACATCCAAACAGAAATTTCGTAATTATCGTAATAAATTGAAAAATTCTTCATAACAAATATTTGGCATTAATAAAATGTGCAAACACTAAACTGTAAGTACTCCTGCTAAAATGTAGCTCGTAATAATTTATAATTATGTTAATACTACACGCGCATGGTTTTGACAAAGGCATAACCCTTAATTTTGCGTGACAGTCCCATCACTGTAATGTTATCCGCATTAAATAATGACATGCGATAAGATCCCGACATGGCGACACTAGGCACATTAACTAATAGATAAATAATGTTAACATTAACTGTACAAATAGTCTTTCTAAACTGTTGTATCTTAATAAAATAATAAATAAAGTTGTTTATTACCTTATCCTTTACTAATATGTTATCACTCATACTCAATTAATAAACAATAAAACAAAATGCGTTAGGTATTTTCATTATTATTTAATATAATAATTTAAATCCGTAAAATATAATTTTAATTGCCTATGCGAAATGCTAAAAAAGTAATGGTGTATTTTTGTTTACGTTTAAGAATAGTTCAATACTTACTTTTAAAGATGCGCATGCCCTTTATACTCGTGTATCCTGCTCTTCTTGAGCGTTTGCGGATAAATCGGAATGACGTTTGACGCTGATTCTTGGGGAACAGAATCGGACCTTAATGTGAGTGTAATCAATCATTCGTTGATATTGGACATTAGCCTGGTCGCATATTAAGGAAACGTCATCAAGACCTAGAGCAGCGCTGGAAATGGCCGAACCTGGAATCTGGCGAAAACATGCAACTCTTATTCAGAGTTACATATTTGTAGGTTTGCAAAGAGTCAAAGTGCAAAAATTCCTATTATGATTAGTATAGTACTATATGTAAGTGATTTAAGATAGATCATCATCTTCCTGCACTTATCCCACTCTAAGTGGGGTCGGCACAACATGTTATAAACATGCTGTAACATGATTTGGCTGCGTTTTTACGACCGGCCGTCTGCTTGACGTCAACTTACCTCCACGACACCTCCGTAAGAAAGAGGGTGGTCTATTTTACTAAACCGGATACCACACGGTAGGTCATCTTACCTTAGTCGCCTTTTACGACACCTCGATAAGAAATGAGGTTGGTCTATTCTACTCAGCCGGATACCACACGGCGGGTCGACTTACCTTAGTCGCCTTTTACGACACTTCGGTAAGAAAAGAGGGTGGTACTATTCTACTCAGCCGGATACCACACGGCTAAGTGATTTAAGATAGATATAATCATCATAATAATATTAAGGTAATTTTTTTTTGTAAAAGTGCATAATAAAAAAATGACAAAAAAAACGCGCGAACGCTCATTCATTTAAGATAACATCGGCTTAGTTTTGTATGACAAACAGTTTTGTATGTGTATAAAAAGTTGACTTACTATTTCTCATTAAATTGGTAAATTTTTTTGCTTAGTGCATGCCATCCTCCAGTGTTTTATGATTTTTGATACTGAAAATATACAATAAGTAATTCAAACAAAAGCTAGATTAAAAACAGTTTTATGCTTTTATACAATACACGTACACTGAGATTTACAATTCGATATATTCGTTTAAACAACGAAATTTAATATTGGAAAAGCACTGCAAATATCCATTTCGACAACCGGGAATCTAGAGATTTCTATAGTAGAGCTACTGAATAATATAGGATGATATTTATGATGATGATTTGACCTTATGTAGTCCCAGTGCGCTGTACACTGCAGATCGCATACATAATGGTAAGCAGGGCTGTACAAAAATTCAAATATTTGTAAATTTTCATAGTAGGGCTCTAAGAATTCAGTAAATTAAGTACTAGCTTTTGCCACAACTTGAACTTCAGTACTGAGATAAAATTAGCTGAAATAACCCTTCAGCCCTTCAAGTATTTATATGAATAAATCACATCGATATGTTCTGTTGTCTGTTCGAACATAATGTAAAACTCACAAATATTTCCATTTATGTACAATATTAGTTTAGGCAACTTATTTAATTGAAATAGAGTGTGAATGAAGAATGAAGCTTATAAATATGGTAAATGCAAACCGGCCGAAATAAAACACCTCATAAAAAAATCATATAGATTTTATTGTAAAATTGGTAGACTCGTAGTATTTTAACCCCAGCAACGTATTTTTATTTTTATACAGAGCCGGCACGATTGTTAGTTAAGTTGAATAAGATGCAAGTTTATTTCTAAATTCTTAAGTCCTCAGTCGCAGATAAATAGTTGCTTTGAAACTTAATTTGATTATTCATCGTCAACCCAATTAGAATTTCGCATATTGAATTTCGAATATTAATCTTTGTGCATTTGAAAGCAAATTTGTTATAACTAGAGCTGATTTGTAAGACGGGTGTAGATTTATAATAGTATTTTTAGGAAACAAATAATTTACATTTACATATTACAAAAAATATGTCACCTAAGAACGTATTTCACATACATGTATTTCACTTTATCTACTTTTCAAATTATTTTACACTTACATTCGCTTCTAAAGCTTTTGCTATCATTTTTTTGAAGGCGATAAGAGAATTAGCATTGTCTTAGATGCTGTGTAAAAAATGTTATAGAGCTATATATAGGTCCTTGACTTTGCTCAACGTTAATAAATGTTGTGAAATTGGTAATACATATTTAAGATATTAAGTATAAGTATTATTGAATTGTATATTTATAAGAATTAAAAATAATGCCTGCATAAACGTAAAATTGGTGGCCTAAAAAGTATAATAACTACAAATGCCGAGATGAAGCATCATTAAAAAACCTCTTAAAATATTGTGTGAAATAATTACATAAAGCTTTTGTTTGTTAAGTGTGTCGAGCTATTCGCACTAGCGACGGTTCAGGATTTAAACGTCGTAAGCTCCATAAATTCATTTGTATTGGCATATTTGGCAATGGTGAAATTACAGTGTCTTGTTCGACATTGACAAAAAAAACATCTACGCCTACGGCTATTGAATTTTCTTCTATCTATGAAATAATCTTTCTGTTACCCCGCTAATGGCATTTTAGAGGTTCCAAGCCTTATACTAAGATGGTGCCATATATCATCATTATCCTGCCCATATCCCTCTGTAAGATGATGACATATTTCTTACAAATAAATTTGTTTTTATTTTTACTTAAACCAAGTTATACATAACATATCAATGACCATGAAAAATATCCAATTTCGGTGCTGTTAGAAAATCTGAGTATAATTTTAATTAATCGAATACAATGTGTTTAACTTTATCTTTATGATTTTGACATTTTGATTTTTGGTATGATATTCATAGTAATTTTTCTTAAATTACCTAATGATACATGCTAGTCCGACAAACCGACAAAAATGCATAGAGTATCTGGGAAAAAAAACTATATATTCGTATATAAATTTTCGGTTTATTTACGAATTCCATTAAACTTGTTTCATTTTAAAAATATATATAAAGTTATGTTGTGGTAACATGAATTCGTCGGTGTGATTAAATAAATAAACAAATAATAACGATCAATACGATAAATTTTTATCAGAGATTAAATTTTAAAAAAACCTGCGTGTAAAATAATAATTTTATTAAATGTTAATTTTGTTAAATGTTATTTAAAAAATAAAAATTATTAATTTTAAAGGACATAGCATGGACAGGGCGTGCTATAAGCTTAACTTATATGCCCCATAAATTCAGGCAGAGTCCTACTAAATACAAGAGATATACATCCTGGTTGCGACATCTTATAATCACTATATCAAAACATCTTATCAAACATAATGTTTATTTGTTAGTCTTTCTTTGAGTTCACGGTAAACCCCAAAACTACAGGACAAATCTTCATGTGGATTCCTCCAGTAGTCTGTTTATGAGGCCGCATAAAAATCATTTCAAATAGTTGTCTTAAAATGAAAAGTGACGCTCGCAAAAATTAATCAATGGCGAAAATGCGAAACCGGTCCGGGTAGGCTTGACACTAAAATACGATAAGATTAGTTAGCCCTCGGTAGAATTTATTTTATCGGCATTTGATTGATTAATCTAAAAGGTATTTCGAAGGTTAGACAGCCTCCGTTTTGTAAAAAATATAGTAGACGTCTTAATATAGGCTAGGGTAAGGCGCAATGTGTGATTAAATATCGGTCAATATCGTTTGTTTAACGCATGGGCATGCCTATTCCTTACTTGAGTAACATTTAATATAGCTAACTATATTGTAGTTTATATATAACTAACTCTGCAGCTGCTATCATAAATTATTCCTTGGGAAAGTAAAATTTAATTTCACAATTATTTAAAACCATTTTATTTTTAAATAGATTTAACCAGAATATATAGAGAATACAAAAACCGTTTCATACTTTTCGATACTACTCAAAAAAACATGAAACGGTTGTTCTGCAACTTCATCGAATCTTTGATGAAATTGGTACATATAAAAGTGTAAATAGTAGCACGAAATTACAAACTGAATGATAACAGGAGAATGTTTGCGCGGTTTTGTTTATTTCAAATTATTTTTTTCACGACGGCTGAGTTCGGGCTTGTCGAGGTGTCAAACCCTCAAACACTTACTTCATGCGAAGAATTTGAACACGGCGCCCGATTCAATCCTTATGAAATTGTTGATTCTAAATGGAAGATTATCTATTTTTGGTCAAAAACAACTGAAGTCAATCCAATTATATTTTCTTTAGTCGATAAAAAGGTTTGTAATTTCTTTGATTATTTTATAAACTTACTTGACTGGTTTTAACGAAACAACTACTACTTTACGTAACTTACTATACTACACATTTACATACTTTACTATAAATTCACAAACACTACTTTAACTAAACAATACTACCAATGCTATTTGCGTATATCAGATTTTTTAAAGGGCTCAGTGCCCAGTGAGTCATATGTCTCCATATGACGTTCTAGGACAAATAAGGATAAATTTTTAGCAGACATCTCCTCAAGTAAGCCGGTACATACATATAAACAACAACGAAAGATGTTATAAAACTATGTTGACTGCAGTTCTGAAGATGTCGAATAAATAACCTGTCGACATAAACCAGAGAAATAACTGCAACTGACATCAGTTCATAATATTTTTCTAGAAATTAAACAAATTTATTGCCATCGTGGATGCTGTTGAACCGGATTTAGGAGCTGAGTGGCACAAGGCGACTCTGATGATGGAGCCACGACCTGGTGTACAAGTTCTGCTTCTTTACATGGGAACGCCCGGAGCGTTTCGTGGCATTGTTAAAGTCGAGCAACGTAATAAAGGTAAAACCTTTTTTATATAGTGGGTAAATAACTGCCGAATGTGACCGCAACTCGTGTTAATTTTTGGTGAAGAAGTTAAGAATTCCAAAGGTAACTTACTGCATGGTGAAGAGGGGTTTGTAGGACAGATTAGATTTAAAATCTATGGTTACTGAAAAGTATATATTTTATATTTATTTTACAAACAACAATACAATTACAAAACAGACACACAATTGTGTATATCAAAATTCAACATAATTAGTCGCTCACAATTATTGTTGGCTTCTTGATGTCAACCTAGCATGCTTGCAGCTATACGTATAATATTAACATAAATTGTTACATATTATATTATAAAAAGTGAAAGTCGTAAAATTCCAGTCCTTTAAATAGAATTAACAGAGTTATGGAAGATTCTTGATTCTGATTTAACCATGGAGGAGTTAATAAACTATATCAAATTCCTTTTCCACCTTAATACTACAGATGCATTAACAACAACAAATAATTCTCCATTTGAATAATGTTTTTTACGTGTCAAGTGTTTTTAAACGCTTATCAAGATTGAAAAGCGCAATAAAGGTAACGGTAATACTTACAGTATGTAGGTACCATCCCGCGCGCCATTTCCGGCCCTAACTTTCACGACTTGACTCGTAATGATAATAAACAGACCGTCTTTTAAACGGTTTTTTTTCTCATTATATTTCGCTGTTTACTGTAATAGGGAAACTCGTTAGTCATCAAGGGAAAGTACTATATAGCTGCTACAATAAACCTCAAATAAAATAAATAAAAGAATATTGTCTATAAAACTTGAAGAACTGATTGAATGGGATTCTAGTTATTTTCGAGTGCGATGTTGTACTAGAGTATTATATGTATGAACTAGATAGGGCACCAGCTAGGTAAATATAAGTCTTTAAAATTATCACAGTAGCTATATTCAAGCGGCAATCTAACAGACATCTCTTGACCAATGCCGTACAGAGGAGGTATATCGTTTAAGAATATAAGATTAAAATGATCAGAGACATCGGAATCAACTTTTTTCATTTACATTTTAAATCCATAATTTTGATAAGTTTCTTCGTCTGACGCCAATCCTGGCAAAATCATCAGGTCATGCTTATCATATATAAGCATTGTCATCGAAACTGGACTAGTATGTTAAATTTCAGTCAGTCAATCGGACACCGAGAAGTGGGTCAAATTTAACTTGCAAGATTCCACCCTTACATACAAACTTCAACCACAGTACAAACATTATATATAAATAGAGTATTATAACATATTTTCCTAAATGAAGTCGCAGGTACGACTAGTACGAAGGTACGAAATATGGAAAAAACTTAGATAGTTGATACTGGTAAAATTATCATTATAAGCTACATTATGTACATGCATTTAGTGAGAACTTTATAATAGGGAATCAGATTTTAAAATACATCTCATTGAGACGGAATTATATATAAACATTCATCATTCTCTTACCGTTATCCCACTCTTATTGGGGTCTTATACAATATGTCTTCAGCTTCCATTCTCCTCTATCATTCGTCAACTCTGGGGCCACTCCTTTTATATGCATTTCATTCTTCACACAATCTATCCGTCTTTTTTTCGGCCTTACATATCCGGCCTTCAATATATTTAAAACTCTTTTTATTTTGATTTTCATATCTCTACAAGACCATACCAACTTAAACTAGTACTTCAAATCCTTCTTAAATATGCGCAACTTTCAGACTGCCCCTAGTATACTCATTTCGTATTCTATCTAATCTAGTCACAGTTATATACAAACATTGTGACAGCGATGATGGTAACGTACCTAAACTTAACGCCGTTTTTTTTAACACATACTCATAATGGCAGCGGGCATTGTTAATGTACCAGTCATTGTTTTTTATTTCAGCGCGTCCACATCCGCAACCACTGTTGAAACTCGCTGATATACGACTTAAATTAGAGGAACGTTTCATGGGCATGATGTGCTGCGAAGACCTTACTGCTTTCGTGTTAGTACGAGCTGATGAGGTACCGCCTACAGAACAAGAGTGCGTAGGAATTGCTACAATTCTCGGCTTCAGAGGGCCTGGTGGAAAATCATACTTATATGTGAACAATTTAACCAGAAGCGAATTATAATATATTTAAATCAGTGCAGATTTTTATTTTTGGTTAATAACGATACCGTGAATGAGTATCTCAAATGTAATTTTGCACCTATGGTTCTGAAATTTTTACATTATCGCCATATGTTTTTAAGAAATCATTCTTCAGTACTACTAATTCCTACTATTATTATAAATGCGAAAGTTTGTGAGTATGGATGTATGTTTGTTACTCTTTCACGCCGAATCCGCTGAACCAATATTGATGAACTTTCGCACAATTATTCGTTATACACCGAGATAACATATAAGCTATAGAAATCCTGTTAGTTCTACAGGAATAGGATGATATTGAAAAGCCCCACCTATTATCAACTATCATATCATATCACGCGAAAGTCCACACAAATAAAGTTGCGGGTAAAAGCTAGTTACTCAATAATAAAATGATGCTGTTGGTTGATCAGGTAGGTTCATAATGTTTCATGCACGTGTTTTTATTCATTTATTTTTAATTCAAAATTTAATTTATAATAAGTATGTAAATGTCAAGCCATGGACATTGCGTTTTATTGCACTATATCGATATTTATCTTTATATATTACCGTGTGACTATGTATGTTACAAATAAAGGTGTTTGGCGTTTAATTCTACCACTTTCGTCCTATACAATGGTAATACCAATTCAAAAAACATATGTGAAATCGTACGTGTTGTTTTGATTTTTTTTATTTAGAGCTAGTATATAATAAATGTAAAAGTAAATTAAAACTTTGCATCCTCTTCACATTAGGCACATGTATTATTATATATAACTCAAAGGTTCCTGTTGCCTGGATTTGAACCTGCAATCCCCTGATAAGAGTCACACGGTATCACCGTTCCACTGTCATGGATCCTGTATGTAGGAATAACAAATAATTACATAGATTGAGAATGCCTGTTATATTTGAGAGTCTAGTTTATTAAAAATCGCATACATAGCTTAGCGGTACAATACTAGCGTAGTAGTAAATTTACCCTAATGATAATCCCTGTGGTGAGCAACGAAGCGGTGCCTTGGCAGACCACGAAAACCGCTTCGAAACCTAGTTCTATCGCATTTACGTGTGTATACCGACATACCTGCGTTAAGTCTGGCCCAAATGTCCTACTAACGTTTCACATAATGTTTAATTGTAGTAAATTAAGTAGCTTTTATTTTTTTTGTGATACACAAACACACACACACACACTTATTTTCATTAAAAATGAAGTAAGAAATCGGACTTTCTTTTTTCTCTTCGTAACGTTATCACAGCTAATCTGCTGGAACAAACTCGAATAATTCTGTTTTATTAGTAAACAAAGCGATATTATACAATAGCAATCTATTATACAATATATTTAAAAAATGATAGTGATCTTTATTTATAGCATAATAGTAATCTGGCAAAAACTGGAATAAATCGTTTTAGCTCTCGTGAAAAATACCTAAAAAATGCTACGCGCCCTTTAAAAGTTCGTAAGTTAAGTTAAGCAATCACTCCGTGTATCTTTACGTAGTCTACGATATAGGTGTCTAACGTACTCGTAAGTAGGTATCTAACTTAGAATGACAAGAAAACCTCAAGCCTGGTCTTTATATAAGGAAAATACAACGGCGACAGGATTGCTATCGTTTAAATTTTCTAAGGCAATGGCTTCATCTAATCTCAGACCCGGATAAAAATATTTATATTAATACGAAAAGCCAATAGTACTTGAATTTTTTTATTTAGCTAACGCTTTTTTACCAGCCCTTATAGAACCTTGTTGCTTTAAAATAAGGTAGTATTATGAATATGGGGTGCCAAAGTGGTCGGCCTCCTCGTGGCGCACCCTGGGCAAGCTTAGTCTTGGCGAACGGACCACTGTGGGGTGGCCAATCCAGTTGTCCCTCTGATTAGCAGAGGGCAATCTGGACGGGCCGGGGACTCCAGGGGGGTTGGGGTGGAGTCCCAAGCCCGGAAGCCCAGCAATGGGAACGGGAACCTTCAGGTTGCGAGGAAGAAAACCTCTATAAAAAATTACCCGGTGGGGGCGTAACGCCCACCACGGCGTAGGGGTCCCTACTAAGGGCGCGGTCTCTCCCTGTCGACCGTGAAATAGCAAACACGGTGGGCAGGGAACGACCGCGGGCAGCGGTGGCCTCCTTCTGCTCTGCGGAGAGGGATGGAGGGAGGCGGTGGAGCGGTTCCGGGAACTTTGTTCTGGATACAATCTACTGCTGGCGAGTCCAGGTGATAGCGACTTGCCTAAGCCCATCGTCTGCCGCCCTGTCAGGGGACCTTCGGACGTTCCGAACGGGGTATATTGGACGCCTGGCTTACAGGTCCCCGAGGCGGTCGGTGCATCTGGTGCTCCCGATGCACCGGTTAGCGGAGGGGGGCTTCTCTTTCGAGGGGCCCCTACCCGGAGGTGTTTGTTCTCTGGGATCAGAGCTGTCGGCGGGATGGGGGCAATATGTACAATGATACCCTGTCCTTGCCATCGGCAGCGTGGTGGAGCACACAGGTCGTTTTAGTCGGTGCGAGTCCGACATAACCGCCGCCTGTCCCCGTTGGGCGGCGATACCCATAAGGGGTTTTTTCCTGTATAAAAAAAAAGTATTATGAATATAGCTTTAGCGATTGGACCTATGGAGCAATGTGTTCAAAAACAAAGCACCAATTGTCATTGGTACTTTATTTAACCTTATGTGCCTAATAAATATTTACAATTTATCACACGCTTTTCGGTGAAGGAAACCTACGCTATTATTACAGCTCTTGAGAATTTCTGGGATACGTGTAACTTATCAATCCGCATAGGAGCAGTCTAGGCTTCAACTCTTTTCTCCAATAATGGAGATAGGTGGCCGTGACCAGTAGTGATATGGTATGGACCAGCAATTAGTAACAAGCCGTTACTTTACGGTTTTTTTATTGACACTAAAAATAATTATTTCCATTATACCCTTTGCTTGTTGAGGCTGCCGCTTTAATAAAGAATTCTACAAAAAAATTATACTAACTGTAAAAAAAGTTTAAGAAACATGTACAAAACAGAAGCTTTGAACCCTATTACAATGTTGACGATTCTATAAATGACAAAGAGGCGTGCATTTTAGTCTCATCTGGCTTTTAGCTAATTATAATTATGTAACGGGAGTTTGTGGTGAAGCTGGTGATGTGCGAAGGCAAACACAGTGTTGCGTATTTTATCAGTAGTATTTTCCGTGATCTATCTAAATTACCTCTCTTAGCAATAGAAACAATGTGTCAATCCAACGTCGGTAGGAGCCTATGAGTTTTCTATATCGATACTAATATTATAAATCCGAAAGTCTGTCTGTCTATCTTTCTGTCTCTCTGTCGTATTTAAAAGGTTGAATGTTGGAACAATATAGATGACATTTGGTTCGATTGAAGCTTTGGAATTGGGCTAACATATACGAAAGAATAGTGTCCGTCTTCCTTCAGGAAGTAGAAAAAAACATAGTTCATTATTCAGGGTATTTTAATAGTAAAGTTGACACCAATTTTACGCGCGACGCGGGTAACTTGTATATTGTTGTCGTTTACGGACAACAACAGGGAGGAAACTTTCTCCAAGCTGTGGTCAAGTAGTAAGTTGTTACTTTTGTATAGTATATTATACAATTATTATTTATACAAGTAATTTTGGTTTAGCAAATGCTGGCGCTTAAAAAATTTGATTATAAAGCTTTATAATATTCCAATTTCTAAAAAAGCGGTTTGTGTTTTATTGACCGCTGTCATTACATCATATACTTTTCACTAAAGAATTATATATACTGGTATGAAAATCCTTCTCTCACTACCCACTTATGAATGATTTTGATTTACCTACTGTAGTTCAAGCAAATAATACTTTAGATGCTCTTTGGTCCCTATCTTATAATAAATCATGGGATACATAGTAAATTCCATCCAACCTTTAACACCGGGACCAGTTTTATAACTGAAATAACGGCTCCTACGGTAGATCTCGTAAAATATATTCTGTCTGCTTTATGTATATATTGATTTAATTCTGGTTTCTTACATCGCCCAGTAGTGCATTCACATAGTCTTATAGGCAATACGATATAATTCGGGTTAAGGTAATTAAAATTACATTCGAAATTCGGTTTAAATCGGACCGGTGGTTTAGTGTAGGAACTATAACATACATGGATAATCATCGAAATCTTATCTTAACTTGTACCTTTTAACCTATATTGCGTCATTTCACAATCTCATAAATGTTTAAAATGTTATTAATTTATCTGTCGCTTTCTGGTAATCACGGGTGAGAGCTATAATTGAACTGAAGTTAAACTTTAACTGAGGATATGAATCCTATAATTCATATCATCCATGTGCGATGTAAGAAAGAAAGTCGTCTAGATTTTTACAAATTTCACCTTTTTGTAAGAAAGCGAGCTGATTGACCGACGTAGGCTGGAGAACGAATCATAGCAGTGATGTCGAATATATTAGAAAATCATATCGATTTTTAAACGACCTATAAGGTAAATATGGAAAAAATATAGCAAATATCCTCAATGATGATAAAAAAATCTAAACAGTATATGGCCTAAAATAGTGTCTGATGACACACATTATTTTAAACTCTATCTGGAGACTGAAACCTAAAAATGGACTAAGCCGTTGTTTAAAATTATACACGCTACCAGACACACACGAACATACATAAATTTAAAAAGATATAATAATCGCTGAACTTTATTTTCTTACTGATTAACATACCTTTTATAAATTAATACATTCATCGAATATATTAAAATGTCTCCCGTTTGTGCATTTTATGCGCCATTTATCAATTCCAAAAAAAATCTTTAGACATCTTAACAATGAAACATTGAATTGAAAGTATTACTCATTTCTTCAGATCACCAGGCAACTAATAATGATGGTGCATTTATATGATTATGACAGAAAAAATAGATGTTAGGAAGATATCACACCTTTTTTGGAATCGGAGATGAAGAAGCATATAAAGAAAAGTTTATCTGAGTCTGTCACATACGTAAGGGTGCAAATAACCGTAGAACTATCCTTTGCTGCGGTGGCAAAAAGATGAGCTATAGCCGAGCCCCTTCGTGGCTCTATATCAAAATTTATTACGGTCCAAATAAATAAATATTTGAAAGTGATTGATAGTTATTCGTTTTAGTTTACATTCTACTTTGTTTTAGAAAATAATTTTCCATTTTTTATCTTTATGGGTCCGAACCCAAAATATATTGTTAATATTCCTGAACTCGTAAAAGATTTACTTATAAGTTTAAACCTTCTGTGTCACATCCGAATTTAACACAATATAGTTGCTGTTTACGTTTTTGTTATTACAAATCAAAGCGTCTATTCTTTCTTTTTACAAAACTGTCAATTTTTATTCTTTCTCTTACTTTATAAGTACTTGATGATATCTGCCCTTCGTCTATTCCAAATTACATCTACAGCTTAACTGAACTGGTCACTGATAATAATTGGTTTGCTATAGATAATAAAAATCTGTCAGTTCTTATTCTACTTGATTTCAGCAACGCCTTTAACTTGGTTCACTTTAATGTATTGCTTGTTACTTTTGCCTATCTGAACTGAGTCATGTTCAGATTGGGCCTGTTCTCTCAGCACAACTTTTTAGTTCTGCTGCGATACGTATTGCCGCAAAAGATGAAATTAATTTATGTCTCTGTAGACTAAAAGAAAAAGCTAATTTGAACGAACATCTTGTTAATCTATCTCACAGGTTTTCACTAGAGTAGATTTTCCTACTTTTTTGCAAAACTGTAAATGTTATTTACTAAAGTAAAACTGGTATAATTGTTAATCAGCCGCAACATACTGTAAAGTATATTGCCTACTGTCAAAAACAAAACAGTTTAAACAGTATTATCTATTGAAATCGCTCATAGAGAACAAAACAGGAAAATAAATTATGTTCTAATAGGTAGTGCTTCTAATCGTTGATTTTACAAGTTAAAATCAAAACCTTAAAGAAAACAGAATCTTCAATTACTAAGTGGAACTTATAGTTGATATACTCGAATACCATCCAACCAAACTCTGAATCTACATAGAATAACATTAAGCTATCCAGAAACTTATATATTATTTAGCAAAACTTTATTTTCCCTCGAAGCGCACCAGACGTCAACAAATAAGGTTATTTTTCAGCAAGAGTTATATTCATTCCTAGACAATAGGTATAAATGCCAAGTCAACAGTTTCAATGTGATATTAAAGGTTATGATTTATTTTGCGATTTAAATTGTACGAATTTAAATACACAACAGTGTAGTTGGAAATAAGAACATAAATTATAAAGCACATATGAATATATATAAAAAGTTATGAATTAATCATAACTTTTTATTTCATTATTCTTTGTTCTTTGCCTTAACATTATAAATATTTAAAACCACAGGCGTTAATTTGTGAAGTGCGGATATAGTGTGGTGAAGGTGGTTGATGCGGTTTACCGTTCACTAATCACAGTATGAAGTCGGTTTCCCAATACAGACAATAAAATTAATAATCACAACACATGCCTTGCAAAACAAAACTGAATTAAGTAGGCTGCGCTTGAAGACGTGCTTCATCAGCATCTCATCCCTACATTCGTATAGCGAACTTTCCTTTTATGACAGTTCGTTGCATTTTTAACTTTACTCCGCATACGTATGTTTATGTATGTTTATAATTGAGCCGCACCAATATATATAAAGACATTCATCATCTTCCTGCCCTTATCACACTCTAAGTGGGGTCGGCACAACATGTTATAAACATGTCACATGATGTGGCTACGTATTTTACGACCGACCGCCTCCCTGTCATTGCCTTTCCTTAGTCGTATTTAATGACACCCTTCTAAGAAATAGGGTGTTCTATCAACTTACCTTAGTCGCCTTTTACGACATCTCGGTAAGAAATGAGGGTGGTCTATACTATTCAGCTTCAGCAGTTTGAAAGCTTGTTTTATTACATTAGAAAATTTTCAACCAACCTTTCTGTGCTCAACAACTAACCTTCAAATCTAAAAGTCATGATTTTCACTAATAGTTTTACTAATCTGAGATAGATGCTAGCATTTCCTAATACGCACTAAAATATATGTAGTGTATATAGCATTTAAAATGTCATGTCATTCTGCAATGCATTATATCTGCTGATATCTAGAGGAGTTCTAGCTGTTAATTAAAACAAATTTATTGTAAACTTATTTGCACGAACCATATATTGTTTACCTAATAAATAAAAAAATGATATAAATATAGAAGGGTCCTGTATCCTGCACGAAATAAACTTAAGCCGTACGGACTTATTTTTTGCTCCAAATAAGATACCTTCGTCAAAACGGGTTTCTTCTAAATCCATTG
This sequence comes from Morpho achilles, assembly GCA_947086495.1. Lineage (NCBI taxonomy): Eukaryota > Metazoa > Arthropoda > Insecta > Lepidoptera > Nymphalidae > Morpho > Morpho achilles. The sequence goes on along the minus strand of CAMTZB010000007.1, from coordinate 10,010,306 downwards.
AGTCCTAAGTCCTACAAAAAATGATACGAATCAGATAATATTGTCGCCAGCACGTCTTTCCATTTACAGTATTTCGAAGGAATTTCTATTAGTAAACGTACTTTGTACTTTCCCATTTGACGCTGCCATAAAAAAGTGCTTTGTTAAATGAATGTTTCTGGGCCCTCCAAAACATCGCTTAACGTGCAGTGTTCAAACAAATCGTAAAACTGACGTACTTTCTCTTTATTGATATGGCTACAGTTTAACGTTACTATGAGAAAGTGATTAAAACTGTACAACATTATTTTTTACATTTACTTCTCTTACAGCGTCTTCATTCACGATTTACTATGTTACAGTTTAATTATGGAAATGAGACTTTAAAATTTAAATTTCTCTAATTTTTGCTTTTTAATCTGAATATAAAGTAGTGATGGCTGAAGAAAAGCATCATATTTGGTGAAGGAAAGCATCATAGGGAAACATGCGCATCCCTAGAAATATCCCGGAACGTAAGCAATCTGACAATTCACAATGAAAAAAGGAAAAAGGAGGCTTTTACCAAACATCAGTTCTTAGACTACATCAGAATACATCAGAATAATATGACTTCTCAAGTATAGGAGTCTAGGAGTCTTAGGAAGTAATTATATTAGTAGATAGGAGAAATGTCCATAAAAAATTATTACCGCCACGTCTTGAATCCCTACGATTAGACGACTACTTACTAGAAGACCATGAAATATAACTTTGAGGACTATCAAATTCAAGTAGTGACATTTTGTAAGGGTCGGATTGGTATCAAAATATCTTCCAATTTCTTTCTCCAGGTCAATCGATACATGTCACATAATATATCTCCAATGTCCGACGTCTAAGCAGCTCCTCTAACTCGCCAAAAAAATTTGCAGCTATATGCTGTGACACTTCTTGTATGTGCGTGTGCGTGTGTGTATTTTATTGTAGTATATAATTTTTTTTCATATCAGTACTAAATACTACTCCTTCTACTGTACTATATTAGCAGTGGCGCGTTTTCCTTATCTACTATTAATTCATTTTGTAAAGTAAAAGTTACTATCCCACTGCTGGACATCCACCTCTCCACAACCCTGCTCTCTCCAATTTCGGAAGAGAAGGATTGGAGCTAAGACTTACCATGCTGCTCCAATGCGGATTGGTAGGTTTCACATATCCCTAGAATTCTTTAGAGATATGCAGGTTTCCTCACGATCTTTTCCTTTACCAAAAAGCGTATGATAAATTACAATTAGACACGTTTTAAATAGAACAACTCAATGGCCCGGGTTTGAACCCGTGACCTCTTCGAACGATTCGCACGGTATCACCGCTGGGACATCGCAGCTTATATTTCATTCATGTTGATTCACTTTTATTTTACTATTTTAATTATTTAAATGAATTATTGCATTCGACGCTTATTTACTTAAGAATCGAATTAAAGCAAGTTAATAATTTAAAATAATTACTTCGTCTCGTCATGCGCGTAATATTCCCACGCTAAATTTGATGTGAAGCTTTACGTTGAATAAAATTATGTAAAATTTGAAAGTTTCATACCTCAGTGTTATTTAATACAACTCTGAAAGTAATATGTGAATGTGTAATAAATTCTTGACGTCACAAAAAGTTAAAAATTTACACATTTTCATGTGTTTCATAAAAAATAACCACAAGTGTAGTTTCAATATCGTATTGATTTCGGCTGTAGTAGAGAAGTGGGTGCATAGCCACTTCTCTATTACAGAAGTAGAATTAAATACACATGAATGTGTGATAATTTTATTCTTCTTTTCTTCTTCATAATATTTTTACTATTTATTATCATCAAATTAAATCTAATCGAATCCAAAATTAAGAAAAATGCGACATTTTCGGACTCAAAGTGCGAAGTAAAAACAAGTCCAGTAACCGAACAAAGCATTACTTATATCGAGATTTTTTGTTCAGCACATAATCTTTTTGAGACCAACTAAACAAATATTAAACGTGTCAACTTTTAACTTTTTCTTTATTACCTATAGTGTTAGTTTATAGTATAGTTAGATTCCAACGTTTAGTATAAATACAAAAAAAATACAATATATCTAAAATTATGTTTTTGTGAACTTATAATATATATATAATAATGCTTTGAACGCAAGGCATTATTTTTCGTAAAAAGTAAATGACAAAAATACTATTGTGTAATATATAAAATACTATACTAGACCTTTTCAAGGTGTACAAATACTTAGTACATCATTTTGATAAATCTCGTAGGGTTTATTTTTTCGAATATGACTAATGCTGTTAGCCCTAATGGCTTTGACAGCGTCACCGATAAGACGGGCGAGCGCTGAAGCATCGCCGAGGCGTAGGGTTTAGCCTGCGTTTGCAATGTAAGCGGAAAAAAATGTAATTATTTACAGAAACCTCAAAAATTACAGTATTTCTCTACTCCATATTGAATGTTATTATACGTACAAACGTTTCTCTAGAATGACTCTATCTATTAAAAAAAACCGCATCAAAATATGTTGCGTAGTTTTAAAGTTTTATGCGTACATAGGATATATGCGACTATGTTTTATAATATGTAGTGATGATTATTTATATACATATGTGCTGAAAAAGCATAAATAATAAAAAAATACATGAACGGCAACTTTGTTTCAAACTTGCTTTTCTACCAGCTTCTATACATAGTTGCATGTAGAACCAGTTATACTCACTCATAAATATTCAACGCGCAATTACGTCGGCAATTCTTCTCGAGCGGATTCCTAGTCAGGCAAACCGAATAGCAATAACAATAGATGAAATCGATTTAACATATCACAATATATGTCAATATATTGTGCATCACAGTGGGAAACGGAGCGAACTTTGTTTGGGGTGCCTTTTTTGTGTTCGAATCACAAATAAAGAGATTGATAGAAAAACTAGATTGTTCTATATAGCTCATAGTCTCACTAAACTGAAGTTCTGATTGCCGGGATACAGTACGAAGTACCGATGGACGTCGAAAACCAAAAATTTTGGAATTGCAATTCCTCACTGAAGGATGCATGCATACATATAATTCAATAGTGAATAGTGAAGTGACGTTCATTAATTATATGAGAATATATGAAACCAAAAACCGAGGAGTCGTAAAGGGCGACTTAGGTTAAATTGACGTCAGACAGGCGGCCGGTCGTAAAATAACTAGCCAAATTAAGTAACAACATGCTTAAAACATGTGCCGACACCACTTCGAGTGGGATAAGGGCAGGAGAATGATGAACAAAAGTCAAACACTAAATATGCTGTCGTATCAATATAATCGAACTATAAATAAGGTAGAACAAAAGTAATAATAAAATTATTTTGCTATAATCCGCGGAGAAGTAAAATAGAAAAACATATAATGCTAATTGTAGAGTGGACAAACGGTTATCATACCTGATACATGCAGGATTCGTAAAAACACATGCAAAAACCTCCACCGCCGCCACCACAATACACAAGCACTATATACGTTCACTATCACAAACTCAACAATCGTTTCGCCCCGCAACCGAGGCATCATCAGGAGATAGACTCCACTGTTTTCAGGCAATAAAAAATAGCTTAAATTGACATTAAATAGACTAGACAAATTTTGCTGTCATTTGCAAAGATGTAAAAGTCCAGTGGGGAACGGGCGAACTAAAGAAGTTGAAATACTCGGGAACAAGTCCCAGGTATCACCACCCCTTATCTACTTTTTTCTTTGATTTTATTTTATCTTTTAAAAAATTACTGAGCATGACTCGGTCACGCAGGTACTTCTAATAATTCTAATAAAGTAAACTATTACATACGAATAAGAACATACGTTACGCTACGTATCCTTGTGAAATACTACAGAGGGTTCGATCAGGAAATCTTATCTTCGAAGAATGACCAAAATTTGATATCTTATGTTACTCGACCACACCCACATAATGCAGCAACTAACATACTGGTCACGTGAACGTTATTTATTGTTATTGCAGTGAGTTACATATCGATATCCATAATCATGTTTGACATCCCAGGCTCTCCCAGTTGTACTTCAAATATACATCGAGGAATTTGAAATAATTTATACAAAATTTACAATACAAGCCTTCGATACATTCACCATACTGGAAGGGTAGTTAAGATATTAGTGAATATAAGTTAAGCAAATTATCATCATCATCTTCCTGGCCTTATCCCACTCTAAGTGGGCTCGGCACAACATGTTAAAAACATGCTGTCACATGATTTGGCTGCGTTTTTACGACCGGCCACCTGCCTGACGTCAACTTACCTTAGTCGTATTTTACGACACCTCGGTAAGAAAGAGGGTGGCTTATTCTACTTAACCGGATACCACACGGTAGGTCAACTTACCTTAGTCGCCTTTTACGACACCTCGGTAAGAAATGAGAGTGGTCTTTTCTACTCAGCCGGGTACCACACGGCGGGTCGACTTACCTTAGTCGCCTTTTACGACACCTCGGTAAGAAATGAGGGTTGTACTATCCTATTCAGCCGAATACCACACGGCGTAAGTTAAGCAAATAATGTAACTTTTTTCATAAAAAGGGAAGAATCTCTACTCTCATCTTTCAATACCTCTCAATTTCACAACTAGGTAAACTTGCTCTGCTTTTGACTGATCATGCTGCTTTAGTATAATTCATGGGATTGCTAGACTAAGTTTATCCTAAAAATACTTTGCCACATAGAGATCATTTCAAGATATATTTTAAGTAAACTACATGATAAATAGTAAATACTAATTAATCACCTAAGCTTTTAAGGGTAACTCATTGCTACCTGTCGAATTTAGATCACCGATTGTATTGATAACGTGTACTGACCGTTAGACCATCACATTTTCTAAAGGCTCCTTTGCAAACTAATTTTACAAACATTATTAGTATATTTTATGTCAAAATCACTAAGATTTTAATAGATTCATCATTTTCCTGCCCTTCCCACTCTATGTTGGGTCGGCACAACATTATAAACATGTTATTACATGTTTCGCTAGGTATTTTAAGTCGGTCTTAACCGACCGCCTAAAAATATAAAATATATAAATTCCTATTTCTTAAAAAATATTTATCAAAGCAATTTTAAAATTCATATTCAATTTAAATAATAATAAATCTAAATTTGTGAACGAGCATCAAAATATTATAATTTGTTTAAACATTTTAGTAATTCTGGATAATTACTTCAAAATAGCTTAAAGCTTCAAATCTAATAATAAATTGAATTTTCGATGGTTACGGCAATAATAATAATTATCTCATAACCATCGCCAATACAATACTTTTTAATAATATATAATACACAATAAATGCATTACTAGTTTAAAATCCGAAATTATAACCAAAAAAATTTCAATAATGAAAAAAGGAAGGTAGTAAAATAATTTACATTTAGCTAATTTTTATTTATTTATGTAGCAAGTAAAGTAGTTTATATATTATTTATTATATCTTCCAGCTTATCCCTAAATTATGAAAATGTATTTTCTGTGTATACTAAATACAGTAAAGTTATCATTCATTAAAAGTTATTAATACATATAATAAGATATATCAAACGGAAAATTTAGAAGTAATGTAAATGTCTATGAATGTATTGAAATTACAGCATTTATAGGCGCTATCTCAACCAAGTCGGAAGCAATAATGAAAAATTTATGTTCAAACGTACTTGATATTTTTACAAAACAAATGTGTGAACTTTTTGAGATCCTGGTACATCTTCTATATGTATTCTATATATACATATAATAAAATCGTTGTAGTAAATAACCATCCCACAGTTGCGACACTTCGTATTTTTTAATATATAAAAAAGAATGTTTGTTGTCCTCCATAGACTCCGAAATAGCTGGAACCACCAACCAATTTTAATGAAATTATCAAATAATCTTTAAAATAACCCAGCGAATGATATTGTAATTAAGTGCTCATTTCTTACCGAGGTGTGGTAAACGGCGAACGCCGTGTGGTATCCGGCTAAATAGAATAGTACCACCATCATTTCTTACCGAGGTGTCGTAAGAGGCGACTAAGGTAAGTCGACCCGCCGTGTGGTACCCAGCTGAGTAGAATAGACCAACCTCATTTCTTACCGAGGTATCGTAAAAGGCGACTAAGGTAAGTTGACCCACCGTGTGGTATCCGGTTGAGTAAAATAGACTACCCTCTTTCTTACCGCGGTGTCGTAAAATACGACTAAGGTAAGTTGACGTCAGGCAGGCGGCCGGTTGTAAAAATGCAGCCAAATCATGTAGCAGCATGTTTATAACATGTTGTGCCGACCCCACTTATGGTGGATAAGGGCAGGAGGATACATAAACATAAAAATATTGGTACTCTATTTGAACAGGAAAAAGCGAATATTAAATATACAATTAATATTTTGCACGTTTCTACCAATAATATAATCCATATTGTCTGTTATTGAACTGTATGAAACACAAAATATAATAGGGTGCGGGACTGAAATGCATGTCCCTGCACAATTTCAAAAAATTACCTAGATGTGACACTATTTTAAAATTGTGTCAACACGACGAACCGACAGCGGGAGGCTGACTTACAGCGACCGCCAAAGCAGCGTTTGCGGGCGGCGGCAGTCGGCGCTCGTCGCCTGACCGTCCTCCGGTCCGGTGAATGCAGCCTCCGCACCTCTCTTGTATAGATTAATCGTAGCTAACGGCGAGCGGACCCAGTGCGACCCACGCGTTCCCCGCGGTAGCTCGCTCAGGCCCGGACGCCCTCGGTGCCTAGTTCCGCGTAGCGCGCACGTAGCTCACTCGAGCTACGGAATCGTAGCCTTTCACCCGTAACATCGGTTTGCGTCTATAGAAGCTATTTAAGAAAATGATATTTTTACATACTATTTTGTGTTTAAATGACGTGAACATTTTTAAGTTCAGAAATCAAAGGCATCGATAAAAATTAATTCTTGTACTTCTACGCGGTAGAGTGCTACATTATAGTTTATTAAGTGTAAGTATTTTTATTTTTATTATTTAAAAATATATACATAGTAAGGAATTTTTCTGAAGTTTAATTTATGATTTAAAATAAGTACTGTAGTAGAAGGTTATGTTTTTTTTAAGTTTATCTTTTTTGCAATTAGTATTAAGCAATAAAACTATGTTTTAAAAGTATCCATCGCTTATTTTTAGAGTATATTATGTACAATTATAAATATTTAATTCTAACGAACGTGAATCTTTGAAAAACAACTATTAATTAAATTTTTTACTATTAATTAAAGCAATATATATTAACAGATAAAAAAGGAGAATGATAGTATTAATAATTATGTACGAAACAGTAATAATAAGAGCAAATACATTTCTATTTATCAACAGTTAATATATTAACAAAAAAATTACTATCACACTTTTAAATCAATATACGAATTTTTGAAATTCATGACTACGTTAAACTTTCCATGGCTTTGTAAAATGGAATTTGTTACAAAATTAGGTTTTAATTAAAAGCCAGTCAATATTAATCAAGGAGACCGAGGAATTTACCTGGCCAAACCGGAATGTGAGCCCGGCTGAAACGGCCGCTTTGTTTGGAGTAATAACACTTAAACGTCATACTTTTACCTTGATCCGTTATTAATTGCTCCCAAAATTAAGAAGAAGGTATTACTTTAAAGTTCCAATAAGCAGCTGCTCAAACATAAGTAATATATTTTATAAACGTACAATATGTTTTTGCTTTCATGAATAAATTACACAAAACAACCTATACCTGTATACCTGCCGCGCTTAAACTTAAAATCCATATTTTTTGCAATATCACATAATATGACTCTGATTGTGACCAGCCGCGGCAGACAAATGATTAAGCTAATCAATATATGTTAGTCAAGGAACTTCTTGTAAAAAAAGTCTAAAGTGCGCCAAATAATATGATAATCGGGTATGTATAACATTTTGTATCTTCACAGTTTCAAAAATGTTAATACTTCATTCAAAAATGTTGGTTTTTGAACGACTCTCTGGCCACAATGCTGCTTGCAATGTATTTATCGTCAATGACCGAGCTAAAAAGCAATACTAAGCAGTATCTCAGAGCTTAGAGTATTTTAATACTGAAAGTAATTAACAATGCAAATACATATATAAATCGCCATTCACATAAACATTTGACCACATATTTAAGTAAAAAATATATAAGAACATACCACCGATTAATTTTATTATTATTATAATTTTATTTTATATAATTTTTTAATTATTAGAGTACAATTTTTACAAGTACAATATCGTGCTGTTATCATTTAAAATAGTTATGTTTAACCTTTAAACTCACTAGTTTTATAAAAGCATCACAGAAATTGCTGTGTAATCTAAATATAAATTGCTTTACGATGCGGCTGAATACCTTGAGTATTATTAAACGAAAGCACAAAAATAATAACATTTTTTTGTTTAAATTGCCTTCAAACTCATAATTACAAGCTAAAAATTAAACCACTTTGTTACTAAACAAATATGAAGAAAAATCATTTGAAAGCAAAAGGAATCCAACCCTTGTTAGCTATCCAATCCACAACCCACTTAACGCTTCCTTACTTCTTGACGAGTCATCGGAATAAAGTAGGTTTTAGGTTTTAGGTAACTAAATTAGACTGTATTAATTGATATAGAGAGACGGTCTACTGCGTTATATACTAAGTGTAGGGCCAATCTATCTAATAAGATAAATTTCATGCAATTTTTATTAAGAATCATTCAAATCTAACGAGCTTGTTATCGAATTTGAGGTTCCTTCGATAAATGATTTCGTTCTCACATCTTCCGTTTTTGTGCGGTATCATAATTCTAATTAATCCTCCACCTTCTCCTTCAGTCGCGTGCTCACTGCTGAGCATCGTATGCATCCCGATCCCTTCTGCTGTAGATTAACTGCCGCCAATTTTCCCGGTTGACAGTGCTATGTATAGCCAGGCTGAGTCTGATGTCCAGATGTTCAGACATCTGATCCGAAATACTTTCGGGCTCCGTCTATCTTCCCAGTGACCATAAGATTCTCGAGGCTATCGCTGGGTTTTCTAGCTATAAGTCCAAAATACTGAAGTACTTTCTGGGTACATATGCTCGAGAGTCTCTGCTTCACCTTCAGCTCATTGACAATGGAGACGTTTGTTCTGAAGGCTGTCCAGAGGATAAGCAACATGCGCCGCCAGCAGAACATTTCGAACGCATGGATTCGTTTTTTTATCTGCTGTTTACAAATTGAAATATGATCATCAATCATTGAAATGTGTCAAATTGAACATAAATATAGTAAATTATTACTAATTCACATACCAAAATTAGTTTTCACTTATTACTAATACAGACAGTGAAAAAGTATACTGAAAAATAAAAATAAAATACAAATAACTTCTCACGTGTATTTATAGACAGATATAAAATAAACACAATGTGATCCGGACATAATACATATAATACATATTCCCTATTAAAGCACTATATGTGTGATAGTATAAAGTAGTTAATGGTGTAATAATATTATTTTAAGTTTTGTAATAATCCGACTACACGATTCAAAAACTTATTATTACTGCAGGTTTGTTCTTGTTCATTTTTGATATCCACGGTTTGCTTCCAAGTTGGTTAAAACAACGTAGTTGTTATCTCAGCTTCAAGTAGCTACACATAGTCTCAGACTTTATTAGCAATTGTAATAAAATACCGGTGAGGGGCTATCAAGTTTAACAGGATAGTATTCAATAATTATCTTATTCGAAAAAGCTTCATTGTAATTAATAAGAATCTTAATAGAAAAGTTCAAGTGATTACAAGATGCAGTCACATTTAAAATCAGCTTAACAAAAAATATGAACCCAAAATTGAAGGAAATGCTAGCATGTAGAATAAATTCATTCGTAAGGAAATATTTTTTCGGGATCACTCGTAAACTACAGTACGGATGATCATAAATGCTGTAGGTAGCTGCTGTTAGATTTGAGTTCTATTTTGCATATTTAGGGATAGAAAATATGATAGCCAAATTTTTTTTTAATCTTTGTTTTAAATTTTTGTTTTCTTAGTGCAGTCTAAACGAAACAAAATTTGTTTTAGCTATTACGGATTTTTTTATTATATATACTTTATTATCATTAACTCGCCCCGAATTCGGGTGGATAATTGAGCATTATATTATGTTTTGAATAAGACCCGCGTACAAATTTATTTTCGCGGTCGTTCGTATTTTGTCGGTGCTTTCTCTTGCCCTTATCGCACTCAAAATGGGGTCGATATATGTTTTGTGCTCTCTTCTGTTCTCTCCTATTATTTGTTAACTCTGGTGAACTTCTTTTATATGCATGTCATATGCAATGCCTATCAATATGCATACCAACCTTCTCTTTTCAGACCTCTTTTTAGGCGAAAATTGCTAGGATATCCATTTAAATTCTATGGTGCAAGTAGTATCATAGTGTTTAAAATGAAATACTTACAGTAATTAAATTATAGAAATCGATACGTCTAACTGGCTTTCAAATGTACCATATTGTATGTGAATTTTTTTAGAAATAGAATGGGTTTGGGTATACTTTGGTATAAAATGCTAACCCGAATTTCGTAACCTAAATTTCTTTAAACCTATAAAAGAGTAATAATTCATCATACATCATACATCTGAAAGGGACAAAGGGAGTGTTCTTCTGACTTTTTCTACAAATGTATTTATATTTTTGTCATTTTATGCAAAACCTTAACAAATTATACACCATGGCTTCCTAATAAATCACTATGTTGGTGAAAACTACATGAAACTCTGTTTTGTAGTTTTCGAGTTTATTGCAAAACGGACAACTAGGCTCGTTGGGTGAATAACTATGGTATTCTTGTTCTATCAATATTGCGTAAATAAAAAAACCATTTCAATTAAAATATTTATATAAAAAATAAAAATACATTACATTAAAATTATCGTTTTCTTAAAAAAGCCTTGCGTAAAATTTTTAATTCTCCTACTTTCAAAGTCTCACCAATGAATGTTAAAAAAAAAATAATATCCACTCAGCAATTACAGTGGCAAAATCGTCCCTAAACCGCAATTATGTTTATACGTTATCTTCGTCGACCCAAAGAATGTGAACAGCTAAAAGCTAGTAAAGCTCACCATTCATGATTGTTTTTTTCTGGCTGAGTGAGCATTTTTCTTGGTTGCTTACAAATTACCCCTTACCTATATACCTCCAACGAAATATCTCTATACTACATTTTATCTCCCCCACTAATCACTTCCATTATATTGTTAATGGAATGATTGCCAGGCCCGACCGAACAATACAAGTGTACATTTACCTTAAAAGTACAACATAAGTATACTCCGCAGTACGCAAACTTCAACTAACGTAACATATTCCTCAGATCTAATTTGTAATGAATTGTGTTTATTTATTACAATAAACGGTATGTTTAAAACGAGTCTGAAACCTATCTGTATAAACATATTCTTAATGTAGTCTAAAAGTAGAAGAGCGTCATACGGGCGTATACTTATATACCTGATAAAGAATTTTTATGATTTTCTCAGTTATATGGACATAGAATTGATTTATGGTTATATGATTTTGAGTTATGAGTTTTATATTGTATCATATCATTTTGAGTTCACATTGAAAACAGAGCACAGTATTTAATGTACTTATTTTTTGAGTTTGCTTTTTTCCTTTGACTATGCAAGTTTAATTGTCATTATTTATGTGTCTTTTATCCTATAGTGGGATATAAGAAACATTTAGTCATTTTATTGATAAGAAACACCCGAAATATTATCCGATTTACTGACGATTTATTTAATCGATCTGTGTATAGGTTTCATTATTTCTATCAATCGTGTCATATATTTAATCCATAAAACTCAAAAATTTACATAATTTTTCACAGAATGCAAGTTAAAAATGCCGTATTTAACTCGTCGTATTTAAACATTCAGCATTCAGCATTAGCGCAAAACATTTTTAATGAAATATGTCTCATTGTAATTTATAAACAAAAATCTACCCTCGTCATTTCCTTTTATGAAATACGAATGAAAAGAATTTTATTCTTAAATCTTGACGTTGCATAGTTAGACCAGCTTTCCTGGCACAACAAAAACCCATTCTTAGTCACCGCGCATGTAATATGATGATAATGAACGTAAAAATGAACACTTTTAAAAAATACATATTTTATATCTTGAATCTAAAAGCTTACCTTCTTTGAGCTTGTATAATAGCGCCATATCAATGAATAGAAACGATGGCTAATACTCTACTGAAGTAGCATTCACACTAAAGCTCGGAGTAGTGGTAGACCCTTGTTCACTTACTGGTACAAAGTCGAACGAGTAAGGTCCATCAGCCAAAGAAATATCAAGTTTCATCTTTTTTATATCTTTAAAAAAAAATACCGAGCATAGCTTGGTCACCCAGGTACTTTAAATAATATTAGATTATTAGTATAAAAGTTAGTTATTTTTCAGATTATTTTTTTTATATCCTGTTTTTTTGTGTTATAGGCTTTTTTCTTAATTATTTAAAAGGAATCTTATTAGGTTATTCAGAATCTGAGCTCCGAGAACGATTTGACATTCAGGTATCTAAAAGAAAAATAATACTTCACATATAAATTTTCTGGTTTATTACACATGTTGGTACACTCAAACACATACACACAAACACACAATAGATGTATACACTTCAAACATACTTACTATAAGTTAATAATAATAACGTAATACATAATATTATAAGTACTTAAAGTATCTGCATAACTTATTTACAAAGATAAGACATCAAGTTGAAAAAACCGATTTATATTTGCTTTTAACAACTGGCGTTTTAACATTTTTTTGTGGTATAATTATTATTGAAGAATATATAAATTGGTTATTATAAAATGAATTCACTAAACATACAATTCACCATTTTGCAACCCAATGTCCTTCTTAGAGTCATAATATATTTGTCGAGTCATAATAGGAGACCTTTCCATCCATCTTCCAGTCTGTTCAGCACAAACTTGTATACCTAGGCATGTTGAATAAACAAACAAAATTCTGTAGAATGAACAGTACTCTGGATCTGTAACATAATAAAACATCGAATAATAGCTGTGGCAGCAGCTTTGCCCGCAATCGGAAATCAGTTTGTCACAATTTTTTTCTCGAATTGAAATTTTGAAAATCGTAAGTTAATAATAAGAGATTTTCGAACAAATTTCACAGTCTACTTAGCGCACGCAACGAAAGCTTTAAATTTTGCCGTTACCGCAAAAAAATATTACTGTTCCTACTAAAATGTATATCGTACACAAATTCTTCAAGCACAAAAGAGCAAATAGACCTTTAAATGCATAACACTTAACACCAGGAATATTTTTTTAACTTACTTTTACCTGACCTGATTTATTTATTAATTTTTTTATACTGATACTTACTATAATTTAAATAAAATATAATTAGGCGAATAAGAGCATACAATATCGATTTGTATAGGAAATATATGGAGAACACAATCATAACACTACTTAATATACGGGCTTCCCTCGACAGAGATCCAGCAGAATATCAGTGTTGCTGGTATTTTTTACCTCCAACATTAAGCTGACCAGAACAAAAGTAATAATAAAATTATTTTGCTATAATCCGCGAAGAAATCCGCTAAAGATAGAAGAAGAATTCTTCGCGGATTATAGCAAAATAATTTTATTATTACTTTTGTATTATAGTAAGTAGGTAAGTAGCAGCCTGTTACTATCCCACTGCTGGGCATAGGCCTCCTCTCTCCACTTTGGAGAGAAGGATTGGAGCTAAGACCTACCACGCTGCTCCAATGCGGATTGGTAGGTTGTATTATGGATCTCCGCAAAGTAACGCCTAAATCTATAAATTATTTTCTGAGCCAGAACCTTTTCATTGGCACGACACACTCTAAATTCACCTTTTATATAATTTTTTGTTGTTGCTTCTCTCTGTGTGTAAATTGTTTATTTTGTGTTGTGTGAATGAATAAAGCTATTCTATTCTATTCTATTCTATTCTATTCTATTCTATTCTATACTCATAACAGCGTGATGTTATATATCCTATATCTATAGCCTTTCTCGATAAATGAACTAACTTACACTTATAAGAATTTTTCAAATCGGTTCAGTGGTTTCTGAGATTAGAGTGTATACACAATCAAACAAAGAAACTCTTTATATATTATCATCATCTTTATTTATTATTATCATCTTTATATATTAGTATAGATGTATATTATATTTTGAAAAATCTTTACACTACTCACAAACCACCGCTTATAATGGTTGTCAGTAAAAGTCTACATTAAATTTCTCTCTCGTAGACTATAAAAAACATATACCTATTTTTAATAAATGTAATATATAACTGATCTAATACAGATTCTAAAATTTATATTAATAAAAAAACATTGATTAAAATATATTCTCCTTTTTTACCTGTTGAATTATATTACCCTTTTTGAAAAATTTGCGAGAATTCAATTATTATATGTTTATTAATTTTTTTCATAGAATGTTATCAAGAACATATCAAGCACACAGCTACTAAGAGCTACCATGATTCATATGGACAATTTCAAACGTCCGTCTCCATCACCATCGCGATGCTCAGTTCGAAGTGACAGTCGTGTATTCCGACAGCCACGTGTCATTCAGGTGAACCGCGACGCATCCACAACCATGATAGATGACGAAGGTAGCGGTGTAGGTGGTTCTGGAAGCGGTATGGACCCTGGTTGTGCTCCTGATTATGAACCACATACAAGCCAACATGCTGCGCATTTTCGATCACGCACATTCAGTGATGGTTTCATTAGAAACACAAGCTTAGAATTATTGCTCGGCGTAGACTGCGAAGCCTGTTTGGCGCTTGCGGCACAACGACAATGTGTTAATGAACCAATAACAGAGCAAGATCTTGATTTTGTATGCAACTGTAATGTTCGACAAAATAACTATCTAAATTGCTATCGCGATTCTTTCAAGCAGCGCGGGCATACTCTCAATATTTATGATATAGAAAGAATCAAACGAGACACGGGACGAAGTAGTCTAGCCATAGGATCTCACCGCAGCTTAGACAGAAAGCATTATAAAAGTAAAACTATTGGAGTGTCTAGTTATATTTCAAAACAATTTATATCATATGATCCAACTAACACACTCGTTCAAAAAATCAAACGAAAATTATCAAATTTGAAAAAAGTGAAAACTGAACCTATTACAAAGAAACCTCAAAATACACTTCAGCTAGCAGACATGGCTTCCACTTCCACGAATTCTCTTAAAAGGCTTTCAATGCTATCACTTGTAGATAAATCACAAAAGAAAATGGACAGTCAAAGCTGCATTTTTTCGTCTTCGGGTCTTCAGTCAAAAGATGATCTCAAAAACAATGTAACAACTTATGAAAACTTTTCGTCGAATATAGATCAATGTTTTGATCGACTTCGAAATTACAACGAAGATATTAGCACATCACAAAAAAATGCTCAAACGAGGAATTTTGAACGTAACGACGACAACATTATTGCAAATTCACCATTGATTAAATTTTCTACGCTCGATAATCGAAGTCGTTGTAGAACAATAAGAAGACAACTATCGTGTAATGATTTTCCCAGCGATCGATATAGAGATCGAGTATCTGAATCATGGACGCAAGATGATAACACTTTTATTTCACGAAGCTCGCACAACGATATGGTAGAGGATGTGGAATCATTTATGGATGCTGATAAAGTCACAAGGAGTGCGGCTCGTAGCGCACATACACACTGTACTTGTAGCGCAAATCGTGACAATAGGATTCCTTCAATTTTTTTCGATGCACATGTAAGTCACATTTTTTATTTTTATTCATTTCCAAAAAATATGATGAAATAGGGACTCGTTACCTTACCTAAAACCAATGTTTAAAAACCACGAAAGGGAATGAATTAATTTTCCTGTATCTTATTATAGTAACCTTATGCATCGTTTTAAATAGAAATATTATACTTATATTCAACAAAATATCAATATTTTGTAATAACGTATAAAAAATTATACAGATATACGAGATAAAACCATAACATAGCCTTTTACCACCGTAGAAAATGGTGGAGTCACAGTATAAATTAATTATGTATCATTATAAAAATGTAACATTACATGTCTGGATTAAAAAAAAAGAAAAATGGAAGTACTGTGAAGTAGGGTTGCCAAAGCACAAGTAAAAATATATTGCTCTAATGTATTTTGTATACATACAAACTAAAATTAGAACTGTTTTATTTTAAACAATTCGAAATATGAATTATCTCTTCGGTTACATTAGAAAATATGGCTAAGAGTTTTTTTAAATTTATCTAACGAGTAACGTAATAAAATATTTTTTTCTATATTTTAATATAATTTTTTTTATATTTTTTTAATTCTATAACCGGTGAAAACCAATCTGTGATTAATATTGCTAATTTCTTTTATATTGCCTATTGAGTTATTAATTTTTCAGTAGCATCCTTGCCGGTCCAAATAATATCCCTGTCGGTTCACAGGGACTTCAGGCTCAGATTTTATCGAGACCGTACTTTTTGTCAAGATAAAACGTTTCATGAAGGCGTTTATTTTGTTTCGCAAGCGTACTTTATACACGCCATTAAATTTGCCGAAACATTGACCAAATAACTTGGCGGTACTTTTACCATTAGCACTATTATTTGAAGTTATATTTTATTGGTGCGTTTGAAATAAATGAATGATTATGACAAAATTTTCTTAATTCACCGATAACCTAAATCGGCCTACAAAGTTGGCTTGTATATGATGTACGTTTACAAGTTAATTTTAATGGTATTTTTTAAACTTATAATAATTATATGTAAACAATTAATCTACTAACATCTAAGAACATGTATTGTACATAACATACACGTACATTTTGTACAGAACCAACTTTCTGACATAATTTTCTTTTTTATTAGTTCTCACTAAATATTTGTTATAAATGAAAATACGGTCTTTTATATCATGAAACAGTTTTTAATTTTATTTTGTTCATAATAATCAATACATGTATTAAATACCTGATAAACAAAATTTAAGCTTGTTTATATAAGTAATAATTTCTTTTAATATATGAAAGCTAAAAAAATTACATAATTGTTGCACAAGGGTAAAAAACGAACAACACCGGCACCAGATGTTACTGAGCGGTCACAAGTACGTACGCCAACCTGCACTGCTTGTAAACCAGCACAGTGGCTACCACCTGGAACTTCAACGACTAGTCACAGCTCCACTGCTACAGCTAATTCCTCACGTAAGTAATCTTGATGATAAGTTGCGCTTTCATAACCTATTAGAACAAAACTAATCACAGATTATTCAAAGATTCACACTTTTTTGTAATATCTGACTTTTAATTGATTACTATTTGTACCTGCCATTTTATTACCTAATTAACCATTATGTATTTTTTCTCTGTTCCCGAAAGAAAAACAGGAATTTTTGGCCTACATCTAGTCTGGTGTATAAGCTTTCATTATGCCAAATTCAATTAGTATTGGTCCACCGCATTAGCAGGAAAACGTAAGACAGACAAACTTTCGTAATAATAATATTAGTATAGATTGGCTTATTAAAAATTTTGGGACGGAATTTTACCTTCATATTATTATTTATTTTAACTTGTTTAAATCTTAACACAAGTTTTATTTTTAATAAATGTAAAAATTTACTAATTTCAAAAATGCGCAAAATGTTTTTGACGGTATAAACAATAAACGCCAAATAATTAAATTTATAGTCACTAAATTATTGCGTTGGAAATTTAATAGCACTAATACATATTTAGAAACTCAATCCCGTACAAGAGATAGATCTGAAATAATATGTTCCAGCGTGTTATCTGTTTTACTGTCAATTAGGGTTACCAATGTGGCAAAGTTTAATTTGGAATACAAAAGAAATTATAAAAGATTTTAATTATCTTAAGCATAATATCATAATAATATATATATATATATATATATATATATTGCTCCTTGTCGTATCCGACAACGGCGACCCTATGCATTCCTTGCGTGAGCACGGATGTGGCTGGCAAATCCAAACTTGTGCGTGAAGGTGCGGTCACAGGTTGGGCAGTAGAGTTGACCAGCACTGTTATATGTATAATTATATGTAATTTTTGGCCGAGTTTTACGCAGTTGGCGCCTCGCATCAAGGTCAAGCAGTCGCGTATCCTCAAAACATTTAATACCCTCCTTGACACGAAAACGCCAGTCTGACTTAAGTTGTGCGAAATTTTCCCAACCCTCTACAGGTAGTTTGCAAGCTTTTAGATGTCGCTTGAATACATCTTTGTACCGTAGGTACTGCCCACCAGATTTGCGTTTTCCACTTGCAAGTTCTGAGTAGAAAACAGTTTTTGGTAGCCTATAGTTCTCCATACGGTAGACATGACCACACCATCTCAGCTGAAAATTCATTACTATAGCTTCTATTCCAAGCATATTTGAACGCCGCAATACTTCTGTATTCGATATTTTGTCTTGCCACTTTATACGCAAAATGAAGCGAAGACACCTCATGTGAAATTTATCTAATTTTCTGATATCGCTTTTATAGATACACCAGGTTTCTGCAGCATAAAGTAAAGTAGGAAGTACTATTGCTTTATATACGGAAAGTTTGGTATGAAGCTTACAGTCGTGTGACTTCCATACCCGATCATTGAGTTTACCAAATACCGCAGCAGCTTTTGCTATACGTGCTGATATTTCAGAGATAAGAGTGTTGTCATTCCTTATTTGACTACCTAAATACTGAAAATTGGGTACTTCTTCTACTAGGGAGTCTTTAATATAAATTGAAGAAAGTCTAGCCTTTTGTCCTCTAGGGGGTTGTTGCAGAATTTTAGTTTTGGTGACACTAATAGTTAGTCCAAACTTGGTGCATGATTGCTGTAAGGCGTCGATATAATTTTGCAATACAGTTAAGTTGTCTGCCATTAAGCAAATATCGTCAGCATAGAGTATATCCATTACAGAAACTGTGGTAGATTTCGACTTATTTCTAAATCGAGACAAATTGAATAAACTCTTGTCCGTTCTAGCGTTTAATTTAATTTGATCATTGCAGGTCTTAGCGGCATCTTTCAGAACGGCGGCGAAATACAGATCAAACAAGATGGGTGCCATGATACATCCCTGTTTTACACCAGAGGTTACGGGAAATAAATCTGAAAGCTCCCCTTCGTGGGAAACCAGGGCCATTGTGTTATTGTGAAACTGTTTCACCAATTCAATCAGTTGCTCCGGCAACCCAAACTTCGCTAGTATGATCCAAAGTGCTTCTCGAGGTATGCGATCGAAAGCTTTTTCGAGATCAATAAAGCACAAGAATAGAGGGTGATTCTGTTCTAGACTTTTCTCTTGGATTTGCCTAACAACGAATATCGCATCGGCTGTTCCTCTATTCGGTCGGAATCCACACTGCGATTCTGGAAGTACTTGATCCATTTGTTTAACTAGTCGAGAGGTGATTACATGAGCCAAAACTTTTCCTGCAGTCGATAATAGAGAAATACCTCTGTAAGAGTTACAGTTAGTGATGTCACCTTTACCTTTATAAAGTTTACAGATAAGAGAAAGTTTCCAGTTTTGCGGAATAGATGTTGTTTCCCACGCTTTAAGTATAATTTCAAACAAACGATCAGCCACGCTTGGGCCTCCATACTTAAAAATTTCGCTCGGTACGCCATCAATTCCAGCCGATTTACCATTTTTTAATTTTCGAATTGCATCGCTATACTCGTCGAAGCTGGGAGGATTTGACAAATTGTTGCGCTGAGGTAGTTTTTCCATATCTTTAAGATAACGAAGGTCAACACAATTTCCATCATGATTTAAAACCTCGCAGAAATGTTCCGACCAACGCTGAAGGATCGCTCTCCTATCCGTAAGTAACTCTTCTCCATCTTGCGTTCGAATCGCTGCTGATTTTCGCATACATGGTCCAAACACGGTCTTGATGGCATCATAAAATTTCCCTAATTGTTTCGAATCCGCAAAATGCTGTATTTCTTTTGCTTTCGCAGACCACCATTCATCTTTAAGTGCTCTAATTTTTGTTTTTAATCTTTGTTGCAGTATTTTTCGAGAGTTTGAATCGCGAAAATTCTTTAAGTTACGCCTATTTTCCTCTAAAAGTTTCTTTATTTCGTCATTTGAATCGTCAAACCAGTCTTGATTTTTTCTTTGTTGCTTTCCAATTACGTTTAAGGCACATGAGTTCAAGTTAGTAGAGTACTCTTTCCAGATGTCATCAATGTTATTATCTAAAATGACCATGTGCCTTTGTTCATTAAACGCAGTGTCTAGCTTTTCCCGCATTTGATCAGAATGGACGAGTTTTCCAATATCAAGTTTTGCTGGTAGCCTATGTGATGCACGAGAAGGAGGCTTAAGGTTTATGCGCATTTTGGACCTTATCAGGCGGTGATCTGTCCAGCCATGGGCTCCGCGCATTGATCGCGTAATAAGTACATCGCACAAATCCTTCTTGCGTACTATAACATAATCCAGTAGATGCCAATGTTTTGATCTTGGGTGCATCCAAGAGGTCTTATATTTCTCTGGTAAGCGAAAATACGTGTTGGTTATGCAAAGGTCAAATTCAGCACATAGGGTTAAGAGTTCAAGACCATTGCTGTTACATTTACCTATTCCATGCCTGCCTAGAACTCCATTCCAAATATCGTATTCCCTGCCTACACGAGAATTAAAGTCCCCCAATAAAACAATTTTATCGCTTTTAGGAATTTGCACCAAAACTTGTCGAAGATCCTGGTAAAAGCTGGCTTTATCTTCATCGGAGGCTGTTAAAGTTGGTGCATATATACTGATTAGCTGTACATATTTTTTAGATGCTAGTTGCATGCGCAGGGTCATTATTCGGTCATTAACTCCTTTAGGTAATTCTTGTAGAGTATTTGCCAATTTGTTTCTAACTGCAAAACCAACCCCACTGCTTGCCTTCTCGTTCACTTCTTTTCCGATCCAATAATAAGTATATCCCCCAAGTTCTTCGCGGAGGACGCCATTGCTATGTAGGTGAGTTTCACTAATCGCTGCTATGTCAATGTTATAACGGGCTAGTTCTCTTGCAATAAGAGCAGTTTTCCTTTCCGGGCATATATTAGAATCGTTATCTTTTAAGGTTCTTACGTTCCAAGCTCCTAATACTAATTGTTTTGTGATTGTTTTATGTATTCTTTTTCGACCGCCTAATATCGATGTTCAGATGCCCGCGATATGACACCTAAATTTTTATGAAGCGAGCTATTTTTAGGCCACCTTTTCTAGGCCCCTCCTCCGTGCGAAGGAAAGCAGAGTACTCCTAAACAGGGCTGCTTTGTCACTAGATGTGCTGCCGAACCTGTAATCCCACTTCAGCTTATTCCAGGAGCGACCACTCTCATCTAGTCGCCTACGTGCAGAACTCTAACTAAGATTTGGACACATCGTTGTCCTCCTCCCACCATCAGATCTCCATCGCCGCAGGTCTTTGAGTCCGTATTGCCAAGAAAGAAAAATGCCAGGGTCATCTACGCGTGATTTTGATAAGTGGATAAGCAGTTGCGCTGGTGCAGACCCACTCTTTAGTCCCAGATTAATGTCCACTAGTGGATTGGATGCCCAATACGACTAGTAAAAATAAGGGATGTAGTGATATGGCCGTATACCATTAATAGAACCCTGATATACGCCCTTTACGGTGCATCACATAACCGTGCTGCATCGCCACAGTTGCCGAGGCCTTTTGGCATATTGCCATTGCTCGCCTTCCATACCGAAGCAGACTTTTGTACAAATGGGGGGAACACCCAGAGCAAGGCTGCAGTCACCAGAGTAACTACAACCCCCCCTCCACTAGGTTTAGTCCACGGGTCGACGTGGCTTACCGGGGTGTGGCCGCTGCGTACAACAGCTACTTGGAGCCACTAGCGAAGAGTTATGAATGTTTGTAGTTTAGTCATACTTGCTCACCAAGTCGACCAGAACATTACGACCATGAGTAACTAACAAACATCCACTACACCCCCATTTCATAATAATATAACAACATGGTAAGTGCCATTGGATCATAATAAATTTTGTTTTAAAATCGTTCAATACAACTTATTATTTTAGAAATGAGTTTTCTCGTAGAATAAAGATCGGTACTTGGTAGGTAAACAGCTAATTATATTTTTTCATTGTTTCACGTAGATAATTAAAAGGACCGGGCTAACCTGCAAGTAATGAGAAATTTAATAGTTAGCAGTAGCTCTGTCAACCCTAACTCCAACCAGTCTATAACTTCCGACTGAAGCGAACCAGCAAGCAACGTTGTGTTTGACAAGTACGAGAAGATTATCGGAAAGCTTCTTACTACTATTGCTATGACCTAAATAGATTTTGATATATATGCTGTCTAATACGTCTCAGAATTTACAGTTAAATAGTTTCTTAAATTATTAGTCCTCATCTATCATACATACCTTTCCTATCGGAATTTGCAGTGGTCTTTAATTGGGGTTTAATAAATATGTCCGGTTTAGTATTTACTGCGATCTTCTGCGATATATATTTCTTATTGTCCAATCTTCTTCCTCCAGCCCTTATCCCACTCTAAGTGGGGTCGGCACAACATGTTACAAATATGTTGTCACATGATTTGGCTACGTATTTTACGACCGGCCGCCAACCTGACGTCAACTTACCTCTCGTATTTTACGATACCTCGGTAAGAAAGAGTAAAATAGACCACCGTATTTTACTCAACCGGGTACCGCACTATGGGTCAACTTACCTTTGTTGCCTTTTACGAAACCTTGGTAAGAAATGAGGGTGGTACTATTTCTACCGTATATTCTACCGTATACTACACAGCGTATTTTCATATTTTTTTCGTTTACTTAAAAGAATATTATTCTACTATATTTTCCTTTTATAATCATGATTACTGTAAAATTAAAACAATAAAGAGCAAGGAACATTATAATTGTGTAATATTGATATTATGTAAAAATAATACTTCAATTAAACATAATATCGAAATTTGACAGAATCAGGATCTATTCACAGGCCCGCCAACGCATTAATCTTATAGTAAAAAATCCAAGACCTCAAAAACAGAAAATTTTACTACGTAAAAAGTTTTAAACGTTGATCGGTCGTGGCTTCCTTTATACACATACTCGTAACATAGAGAGGACTAATTAAAATCATAACATCATACTCCACATTTCCCTAATTTATAGCCCATGACGAGCTCTATTTTCTATATTACGCATCTGTGGCGTTGCTGGTGCTCTCGCCCGTCTCTCTCAATAGACCGGTGAAACTGGAAAGCCGTTAGGGCTAAAAGTATATTTACTTCACTACATAGTATATACAAAGTCGCAGTTTTTGTTTGTCTTATATATGTATGCTTATTTCTTTAATACTACGCAACAGATATTAAAGATTAGATTTTTTTTAATAGATAGAGTGATTCAAGAGGAAGGTTTATATGTATGATACCATTCAATATGGAGTAGAGAAATACTGTAATTTTTGAGGTTTCTAATAAATATCGTAAATAATTACATTTTTTTCCGCTTACATTGCAAACGCAGGCTAAACCCTACGAGAGTTATCAAAATGATGTACTAAGTATTTACACACCTTGATAAGGTCTACAGAAAAGTCCGCGATGGTATATGTCTATTTCTTATGGATAACCCACAGTAGCATTTTTTGTCATTTACTTTTTACGAAAAATAATGTCTTATTTTTGAAGCAATTTTTATACAATACAGCATTAATTCTTATCCAATTAATACCTTAAATACATTGTTGATTTAATATAGATCAATATGGACCTTTACAGCATGTAATTTAAATAAACATTTTCGGAGATATCACAGATTTAAAACCCCGCGAGGGGGCCGCGCTTCGCCCTAGAGCACTTCGAATTTAGCAGCGATCGGACGCGCAACTGTCGCTCTTTCAAGAGTAACCTCTAAAGAAAACATGTTTGTATTGTCTAATAATGATAAGAAAGCTATGAATGTTGTATATAAAGACATTCTGTAATTAATTTTAAAAATAAAATACATAGGGAAAAATGTAAAAATAAATATGTAGTATATGAATTTAGATATTAGATATAGCAGGAAAACTTCTTGGTATAGGGAGAGGGGAATTTTTTTTTCCAAATTTAACGCGTGCGGGCCAGGGGCAGTAATGAATAAATCAAAACTACTGGTTCGATTTTAATCATTTTTTTCACTGAGTGACTAGCTATATATTTTATATAGCCCGTGCGAAGCAAGGGCAGGCCGCTAGTAATATATAAATAATATGAAGAGTTTGTTTGATTGATTGTTTGATCGCGCTTATATCAGGAATTACTATTTGATAATTACCGATTTGAAACATTCATTGAGTGTAAGATATTTATTTTTCGAGGAAGGCTATAGACTATATAAACTATCTAACTATAAACTATCACGCTAAGATGCATAGGAGAGGAACAGCAATGTAAAAATATTGCGAAAACGGCAAAATTTAAAGATACTTTGCGTGCGCTAAGTAAACGGTGAAAGTTATTTAAAAATCATGTATTACAAAATTGTTCCCTTCTAAAAGTTCTAAATAAAAGTACCGCGACAGCATGAGTGTAGCTTTTAAGGTTACCCCCTTTAACCATTTTTATGTTTATCAAGATAGTTCTAATGTAATACATTAATTGCGGAGGTCTTTTAATAAACACGATATTAATCCTTATCCAAAGGAATAAGTTATTGTTTAAATAGTAAAACAATGTTTGTCCGGTGAGCTAGTATTAAATAATCTGAAACGAAAAAAAAGGAGCTAAGTTCTATTGCAGTCCCAACAGCTTCAAATTTACGTCTAGACAAATTACAAAATTAACACTTTTATGTATTAACGTCTAAAATTCTAATTTTAACTTCTAACTTTTATGTATTAACGTATAAAACGTCTTTTGTTTTTTTTAAGCCGCTTGGAGATTAAATTTTTAAACATCAATTACCTTTTTATTACTTCTTCTTCTTAGTCGATCTCTGAAAGTCGTGTCTAGATGGAATTATTATTGCTGCTCACTTCCTGCACTATTCTTTTCCACATTCTTCTATTCTCGGCGGTCTTTAGAGTTTTGGTGATTGGCAGGCCTGTAATCGTCTTTACTTGATCGGACCAACGGGTAGGGGAGCGACCGCGTGGTCTTTTCCTGTCAACCTGACCTTTTTATTACTATCTAAGGTTTATCTGCGTGGCACCGCCGATGGTGTTGCGTTGCGATCTTGGTGCTCGTGGCAGGCACTGCCTGCGTTGCCGGCCCCCTGGCTCTCCGGGCTCCCCCCGGTGCGCCGCTCCACGAACGACTAAGACTTGCAGAACGACTCTTGCACGACACACCACTTGTTGACGGCCATAACGACCTACCATGGAACATAAGAAAGTTTTTACACAATAAAATCAAAGACTTCAGGTAGGTCAAAGAGTCAATTGTTGTCTTTGTAAGCCTATCAAAAAAAAGACTTGAATTTACAATAAACATTATATGATATAATACAATAAAGCTTCTAGATTATTTTAATAGAATAGACAACGTTAAAAAATCTTTAACGTGGCCATTAAGGAGATATTTATATTATAAAAAATATCATATATTATAGCATTTCAGTAGCACCAGCTAATAGGTATTGGGGATTATTATTTATTGCGGGCTTTTCAAGGATCAAGTTATCAAAGAGGGATAATAAATACACATGGACGGGAGTCTATTTTTACTATTAATTATCGGGCGTAGGTACATAGACAGCATTTTATATTATTTTTTTTAATTTTGTCTATCTATTCTCCTGTCCTTATCCCACTCTAAGTGGGGTCGGCACAGCATGTTATAAACATGTTGTCATATGATTTGGCTATGTATTTTACAACCAGCCGCCTACCCGACGTCAAGTTACCTTAGTCGCCTTTCACGAAACCTCGGTAATAAATTGGGTTGGTCTATTCTACCCAGCCGGATACCACATGGATGGTGAACTTACCTTAGACGTCTTTTACGACACCTTGAAAAGAAATGAGGTAGGTCTATTCTACTCAGCCGGATACCATTCGGCGGATCATTATACCTTAATCGCCTTTTTCGTCATCTCGGAATGAAATAAGGGTGGTCCAGTATACCTAGCCGGATACCACAAGGCATTTTTTTTTACTTTTTCCTATAGAAGATTAATATAGTTTATGTGCTAGTACAAATTGCATACATATTATAACATTAGTTTATATCGACTAGTTTTGTTAATAACGTAATAGAGTGTCTAAAACTACAAGACTTTGTTTGATTAATTAAACGTTGTATAGGTTTGACGAAGACCTCCGTACGATATCTCCATGGGCCACAAGCTCGTGGAGTCACACCGACTTGCCTCGTTTAAAACAAGGCCGTGTCGCTGCCCAGGTATCCTCCGGTTTTATAAATATGTTATCGTAGATACTATGGTTATCGTAATTTCACCAGAAAAGGTTTAACTATTATGTTATATCAAAATAGTAACAATAACAATATGTTATAAGAAAAATCTCTTAAAATAAAAAACAAATTAAAATTTGTTAAAGAAACTATTATTTTATTTAGAGTTAAATGTTATTACCCATAATTCGCCACTGAAAATCTACGTGGCAGGTTTAGGTGCCATGGCCTGAATTTCAAACGTAAAACTGGCAACTAGCCGAACGCAAGAAAACGCCATTACTTACGCTCGCCTTAAGTTTGGTATTATATTGAAAAAGTTACAAAATAATAAAATGCTTTCTTTCTTGTATGCTGTATATATTTTTAATAATTATACATTCCCCTCATTAAAATTTAATACAATTCACAGAATTATGCGCTACTTAATATCCATTCCATACTATCCATGATACTTGCTATTTGCGAATTATAGCAAAAAATAATATCATTATTCTTGTGATGTGGCATTAATTAGTTGGCAAAATCTATACGATAGTATGCTAGAACATAAAATCGCTTAACTAATATGATTTTGCTAATTAAACGGTATCTTCGACAGCCTTTCACAAGATCATCCTATAATATAATATATAAAAACCAAACATTTCCTTAAATTAAACCAAAAAGGAATAAGTAATTTCTTTAAGAATTGTATAACCGGAATAAATAAATAAGTTTAAAATCTAAAAGCGAAGTAATCTTTTGATAAAAATATAATATGGTTCAGACGACATAACTATCTCACGTTTCCTATTACATGTCACTGCGTACAAAGAAAGCGCATTAGTATTCCTCTACCGACCAAGGAATACAATTCGTGCATAATATTAAATCAACTTAAGTTAAACACAAAGCTTCTTTGTTTATCTTTATATGAATACGTAGATAGTAGGTATATACTTGAGGACATATATGTCAGAACCACGAACTTTCCGTTAAAAATATACTGAAATAACTAAAAGCTTTTTCTCCGTTGCACTTTAAGCAGACATAAAATTGCAAAAATGAAAAACTCACAAAAAGTTTTTTAATCTACAATGTTAATTAATTGCAGCAATTTTTTGTGCACGCATTTACTTGGAAAATCTAATAGCAATATTTTATTTTAAAATTATGTTTAACGATTAACTCGTTTCAGTATATTTAAACCACAAAGAGTTATTAATAAGTAAATAGGTCAGCAGCTGAATGGATTGTATTAATTGAATCACAATATCTAAAATTATGTTGAATAGGTGATCAAATTTGACGAGTTCTGTTTAGTCCAAGTTATTATGAATTACTGCTGAAATTATCACCAATTAGGTACTTAAACCAGTTAGAGGTTTTTCTGCTCCTGTATATTTACTTATACTATACTGTACTTATACTGTATATGTATATTTACATAACAATTTTAACTAAGGTATAAGGTCAGATGGCATAACACGTTTATTAAAGACTAAAGATTATTATACATCTAAGAAAAAATTCCGTATATCATAAAAAAAAAATAGCAATCAATAGACGATTTACTTCTTTAAAATTGTTGCTACAAATATCACATTACTACTATAATTTTAATTCCTAACATGGAAACTGAAATTAAAATATCAAAGAGAAATGGTAAAGCTGTTATTACTTTGTACAATACATACATATTATTTGTGTAGAAAAACGTTTTGTTGTAGACATCTTCAAACTGTTTTTGTTTACTTAACCCAACCGAGGTCGACCTTAAGACTTAGGATTAAGTTATTTAACCAAAAATTATAATATTAACAATGATTAACATTATTAAAACACAAAATGTCATATTACTCAAACCCATACAAGTCTTACAAAATAACAAACGAATATACAACGTGGTTTTGTTACTGTAAAATGCAGTTGATCATAATGTCTTATTTGATGACAAAAACTATTCCGTAATTTGATTGTTCTCTGCGCTTGATCCCTCATAGCGAAAATGGAGTACAATTTGTTAAAAGCATTTACGCAAACATGCTGTAAGTTGATGGAATATACTTTATACGATTTTTCTGTGAATTTAGCTTGATCTGTTAACATTCCTGAATATTGCTGACAACTGCGTTTGAGAATTTTTGAGTTATATAAAGAAATCCATTGCGATATATTGAAAAAATGCATCTTAAATAGGTACCAATATTTATAAAATTTATTAGTGAAATAAAAATAAATATATAACAATATATAGTTTTGGGCCGCATACGTGCCTTGCGACGCGCAACACCGAGACGCGGTGCAGTTGACCTTCGAGCAAATAGACCTAATCCAGAGGCTCACGGACAAGTATCACCCACAACTAACATTCTGCACATCCGCTGATGGTAAGTTTGTTTTATCAATACTATAAAACTAGTTTATTTTTTACGAAAAGTAAAAACTACTAGAGTGCTAAAGTAGAGTCTTTATAACAGCAGAGACAACAAACGACCAACTTTACTACCATACTACATAAGTTCTGCACACATGTACTAAATTTATGTGCACAGATGCTAAGAATATGTAGTATAATTAGATTATCCAAAAATGTTCAGGGATATTTACGATAGAGATACATATTATATTATTTAACTAAAAAAATCATTTTTGCCCTTGAAATGACTTTCGTATAGGTACCTAAATTGAGTCATTTATAGGATTATTGGTGCGCAAAAAAAAATTGCCAGTCACATTTAAAAGAAATAAACCTTGCTGTTCATATAAAAATAAATTATCACCTAGGTATAATTATAGCTGTACTTTTAACTACATGAATGATTTAAGTATGTGTTTTATACATCACAAGTGTGACGTTAAGATATACAACGACGCTGTTATCTTAGGTTCCCATCGTCTCAAATCTCGCCGTGTTCTTCATCGTACCTAGTGCGGGTTATATTATACATATATCCACTGAATCTGTAACACCGTGGCCTCTTGTCGAGGGTATTGCACCACTAAAGAGACGAACAGTAGATGCTTTTGCTTCCACATTCCTCTTTATAGTAGAAAATCGGATCTCTTATCACTCGGCGTCCAAATAATGTAGAAACATCTGTGGTCAAGATCTAAAGTATACCTCGACCTCAGCTAGACGATAGACAGAAACTGGC
The DNA here is from genome assembly GCA_947086495.1 of Morpho achilles. NCBI lineage: Eukaryota > Metazoa > Arthropoda > Insecta > Lepidoptera > Nymphalidae > Morpho > Morpho achilles. The sequence continues at coordinate 9,980,585 of CAMTZB010000007.1, read as the reverse complement.
TTGGCCTTATCTCCACCTGCCATCCATATTTGTACGATGAATTTGCCTTCATCCGGTGGGTCAACCTAGCGGTCAGCTCTCACGTACGGCAGTCATGGACCTAAAAGTCCTCTTGCAGGTGGCAATATTCCTAAAGTAGTCATGTCAAGAGTTCGTTTGAGCCTAATAATAATCCGTGAAATAACAATAAAGTTCGTCATAGCTAAAACTTTCCACCTCTACTTGGATATCCACGCTTATCTATACTAGCTGAAGAGTTTTTTTGTTTGTTTGATGTTTGAGTGATTGATTGTTTGAACGCGCTAATCTAAGAAACTACCGACCGATTTGAAAAATTCTTTCAGTGTAAGATAGACTTCAAGAGATAAGAGAGATAAGATTATATAAGATTAGATAAGAGATTCTGGAAGGCTATATAACATCACGCTAAGATGAATAGGAAAGGAGCACTAATAAAAAATAATACGAAATCGGCAAAATTTAACGCTTTCCTTGCGTGCGCTTAGTAAACGGTAATAGTTATTCAAAAATCATGTATTACAAAATTGTTCCCCTCTAAAAGTTCTAAATAAAACGCGACAGCATATGTCTAGTTTTTAAGGTTGACGCACTATAACCATCTTTATGGTTTCAAAAGACTATATTACGATTTTAATCTTTCCACGCGGGCGGAGCCGCTGGCGATTGCTAGTATATATTATATATAATGCGTTTGTATATACATATTACGCTTAGATCTCACCATATTTGACGAGGTAATTAAAAATATATATATATCAAAATATCACATCATAATTATATTTCTTTATAGCTTCAGGCACTTAAACATGGTATATATTATGTACTGTAATTTTAATTTTAGGTTTGTTACTGTTTTGTTGAAGCTCGTAAATAACAAATAATGTAACAAATTAGCTGCCAGAGTCGGTTCATTAATGTTTATATATATTGCCTCATTATTCATTCATTTTCGTACTCTTTGAACTCAACTATTGTATTTTATGTATGTTTCTTAATTTACTTACAAAACAACTCCTAAATTGTCTTTTAAGCTTCAATTTGGAATTTTAACCTATTGCGCTCCTACTTAAAAAGTCTCTCAATAACAGATTCGTTTGTAATTTATATGGGACTGATAAATAATAATTGTAATAAGTAGATATTAAAATAAAACAAAGATGTAAGGTGAACGCTTAGTTCTGCGATAACCAATCATCCTGCTAAGCAAGGTGATGTGATGTGAATATATCAGTTATCGAATGGGTTATATATTTTTAAAGACAATTAAAATCAAACGTTTTTAATTTTGTTAGATTACTACTTTTGTTCATAGCGTAGAAAAAAACTGATTGTTACCAAATACGGATAAGCCTACAAAAGGCTTACTCCTAAAAATCTTACCTAAATTAATTTTATCGTCTTAAATTTTTCTCTTAACAAAATTGTTTTTTTAACTCTACTCTGAATAGTCATTAGTGTTACAATAAATCAAGCTGCCAACGCAGAATGGTTTGCACATTAACCAGTTAAACGAGTGCTTCGAACGACGGCTAGTTTCAAATTACAATATTTTTCTATTCAACCTTTACTTTGTTTTTTATTAAATAAAAATTGAGCTTTTTATACTAATACTTCCATTATACAAATATGCTTACACCATCTTCTTGTTTACTACTTATAGACAAGAATCAATATGATCAATATGATAATCAAGAATTAGTATGGGCGAATTTCAAAATCAGATGATGTAACATTTCTTTCAGATATATTGTCAGCGCATGCTAATCATAGACTTTGCTCACTTGTTGGTGTGGAAGGCGGCCATGCTATAGGGGGATCTCTAGGTGTTCTCAGAACATTATATCAAGTTGGTGTTCGTTATCTAACACTCACGTCCACGTGTGACACACCTTGGGCTGAATGTGCATCGACGGATCGGCCTGAACCCACTCAAAGAGGAGGCTTAACGCCATTTGGAAAAGTATGTATAGCTATTAATCTTTGTTTATTCTGTACTTAGTCGGCAAACTAAAACATAAGTTATTGAAACGGTTTGTGATGTCTATTCGGCTACATAATCTATGAAAACTATACTTCTCATAATTGATAGCAAACCCCTGAATTATATTGGAAATCCATACAAATATTATATTTATTATTATTAAAATATAACACAGACAGACATATAGAATTTTGCCATTATAATATAAGCCAATATGTCGAATGTATTTTGTATAGCAGTATACAATTTTTTATAAGCTTAGATATCTTTATAAGACTATAGAAGTAAATAGCTTTGGTACTATTACAATAAAAGGTTAGTTACGTATCGTTAATATTCCGCACTTAGCATTTAAAGTCTAGATGGTATTAAGGGTAGGTATTATGGCAAAGGGTAATCAAAAGAAAATCATAAAAATCAGAACGTTGAGTAGAGCGAGTGCGCTATTATCATAAACATCCTGCGTCGCTGAAATATTTTTCTTTGTATGAACTCCAGCTGCTTGAGTCTTTTGTTTTGTTTCATACGCCGATACGTTCGGCGGGACATACTTTCTTTTGTTAAAACTTATACCACATACCAAGAAGCCGTTTATAGTAAACAGCGGTGTGTTCGTTATTAAAATTTAGAGTTTTGATTAATGATAGCAATTGAAATGAATAATTATACTATGATCGTTGTGTAAAAAAGTGAACAATCTTTACAACAAGAAAGACTCCAGAGAACACTTATCATTCTATCTGACAGGTTTGATGGGCTCGTCAATCAGTCACCAGTCTCGTGGTCTATAAGACCTTGGATAGGAAACCGTTACGTCAAAGTCACAAAGTCACTAAACAGATACACGCAGAACTACGTATCCCACTTCTAGAGTGTATCGCACGAAATTTTTGTGGCAATGGCGTCATCTATTTGGCTCGTCCAACATGTCATTACCAAACTATACGTCAGCTCTGGACATGACCTAAATGTAAAGGCATTCAATAGTTGCTTGAGTGTCATACTATGCCGACCACTAAGTAGTAATGGAGTCATGCGTAGCATACATAGTGTTGGTCATCGAAATCGTAGCTACATGCTGATACTGAGCTATAGTAAATATTAGAAACTTATGTTGAGCTACAATAGATTAGTATTAAACAAGCTTGACTTGACAGTATTTTAACACTGGCTTTTAAAACTTATTCAAATATGTACTACATATGTGTTTTTTTCGCTCCCAGACGAAAATGGGGGCTTTTTATATACTATTTCTTAGCTCAGTACATAGACTTCAATTGTTTTTTTTTTAAATTTAAACTATCGTGAGTAGTATTCATAGTTAATGTATAGAACCGGCTATACTCACGTCTTATTCTATCGGGTTAGCCCGACTAGTTTCGAACCCATCCGGGGCACTTATTCATGAGCTCTTTACACGACGTTATCAGGAACTGCGTCCAGCAGCTCGCTGGGCGCGACTCGTGGGTGGCAGGGGTACGGGGGGACACGGTGGCGGCGGTGGCCGCGCCTCTTCCGAGTGTTCCCTGTTTCTCTGGTCTTCGTCATCACATGCACGGATGAAGTTTGTGGAAGCGACGCTTACGGTGTCGGGTTCAAAGCGGTCTTTATATGAACCGGTAGTGTCAAAAATCGGTTTCCACGCCGGAGGTAGTGTCCATCCACCGTCTTTGTTAAAATTCGGGTACCGGCCAATTTCAATGGCTTCTCGTATTTTTCTAGGTACTAGAAATTTTTCCCTGGATAATACGGAAGCCTTGTCGAGCCTGATGTAGTGGTTAGTACCCGAATCGTGGACATGCTCCGCTATGGCCGATCCATTGGTGTCCATATTCTTGACACTACGAATGTGCTCCGATATCCTCGTACTGATGTTGCGACGAGTTTCGCCTATATAATTCCTCCCACAGCCGCAAGGAAACCTATAAACACCAGGCACGCTAAGTGGATCTGGATCTTTCGGTGAGCGCAGCAGGCTACGTATTTGACCAGGAGGACGGAATATCGTCTTGATATTATACTTACGACGAAGATAGTGGCCTCAAAGCTGACCATGACCTCTGTGTCAGATGATGTCGAGTCACTGTTAACCAATGTTCCTGTGGATGTTCTGAGCCAACAGACTACTAACTTTTTTAACACAATCCGATCTACACCAGGAATATATAACATTGTGTGAATTTTGTCTGAAAGTGGCTATTTTGTTTGGCGTGGTGATTATTACCTGCAAGTGGATGGCATGGCTATGGGTTCTCCAGTTGCTCCAGTGGCAGCAAACATCACATAAGTGCCCCGTATGGATTCGAAACTAGACTCAATTGTATTAAATGTCTATTCTTCCAGCGAATTAGCCGTGAAAACGTTACAGACAGCCAGATATACTTTCGCATATACATATGTTCGGTACACATAAATCCACGCATAAATCCTTTAATTTATGCGTGGATATAGCTACTGTCCGACCCTGTACGAGATATACGAAGTAATGACTTAATGTAACTAGTTATAAGTATTATGTTGAAATGAGCAACCGCCGAGTTTATTGCTGGCTCTTCTCGCTGCTTTCCGAAGCAGTAGTAAAATTGATTTCAATAGTACTTGTTTAAAAGTTTATTTGATTAAAGAAAAATTTCGAATTTAAACTTGAATTTACTACAAAGTTTCACTATATTGATATTATTTTTTTTATATCCAGGTAATTATAAAAGAGATGAACAGGCTCGGCATGCTTGTGGACTTATCACACGTCTCAGAGCGGACAATGCGAGATGCTCTGTCAGTGTCACGGGCACCTGTACTATTTTCGCATTCATCAGCTCGAGCCATTTGCAATGTAACACGTAACGTGCCCGACAGTGTTTTACGACAATTGGCAGCCAACAAGGGTCTTATAATGGTCAACTTCTACACGTCGTTTCTAACGTGCAGCGATACTGCAACTGTTCAAGACGCAATAGGTATATTAACTATTGTTCGTTTTTCTTATGTGAAACAAAAGCTATACAGCAGAGTATGTTGTATTTTTGTCAATATTAAATCATTATTGGTATTTCATTGTTAATCGGCTTAGAATATTGAAGACTTATTTTATAAATCACTTCAAAAATTATTATAGAAATTGAAACATCGATAATCATAGTCGATACATAATTGTATATTACATTATAACTATTGGACCTTTTTAGACATTGCTTACGAAAAGATATCACAGTATCCATCCAATTTCCATAGGATGTATACAGACATGAGAAAGGGGTTTACGTACACATTACAATAAAAAAAATACGAGGGAAGGTTCATGCAACTATATTGAAAACTGTCATGGACTATTTATTCATCCATGTTCATCCATTGTATTTATTATGATTAATATTAAATATAAGCATAAATCTTTAGTTTTTTGTGTTGTTTTCCCATACTAAATAGTCTATGAAATACTTAATCATTATGTATAAAAAAATATTTAAGTACAATATCTACATATGTCATATATGATATTATATCCATTTGCTTTTGTCACATTATATTTTATGGTTTCAGAACATATCAATCATATACGAGACGTGGCTGGTGTAGACAGTGTGGGATTGGGCGCTGGTTACGATGGAATAAATTAGTGAGTGAAATATTAATTTCAGTCATTTAAATAATATTTTGTAAATATGATATGATATTTGAAAGCGTAAAGTTTTTTCATTAGATGTATCAAAAACAGTTATAAGCGCTTAAGTTTTTTACTTCAAATTTATTATATACCTCCTATAGTTATCATACTAGAGTAGAGAAGCCGGCCTAAAATGTGCCATACAATAAAGAGTTACAATAAAGAGAAAGCAAATGACGATGTATCTGTCTCTCTTTTTAATATGTTAGATAAGACAAAGATGAAATATACGAGTTTCATCTTCCTGATTTTATATACCTGTTTATTTATAATTTGTTTCTTCCATGAAACGTAGATTCTCTATACATGTTATGTATCTACAGTTTCTTATTAATTATAACTATTGCTGGGATGGAAGTAGACAAAGAATTTTAGCCATAATTACTGAAATATAAAATAAAATTAATTAACCTTAAATATAATTATGATTATGTATTATTAGGTAGTGTGTGCAAAGCTTATTCAATTTATTTTATGCATATGCATTAAAAATATAATACTTTTTTTATATAAGCTTTCTGCACTCTTACATACTCCCCCATTCTCGCGTGCTTTTTGTATATATATATATATATATATATATATATATATATTTTTAATATAAATAAATATGTATAGACGTCTCATTCAAGTTTCCATAACATATTTAGATTTTACTAGATTAATGAAGAACATATTTTTTTAGCACACCCCAAGGTTTAGAAGATGTTTCATCCTATCCCCTGCTCTTCGCCGAACTGATGGAAGATGGTTGGAGTACAGAGGATCTAAAAAAGCTGGCCGGTTTAAATCTTTTACGAGTGCTCAATGCAGCCGAGCAAGTTTCACGAGAGTTGGCATCTGCTCACGTTTTCCCGTATGAAGAAGTCGCACCACGTGCCATCGACAGCCATAATTGTTCCAGTCAAGATATATAATTTGTAAAACAACATTTTTAAAACAAAAGCGATATCATAAACTTTCTATCATCGTGTGTAATAAAACACAAAAGACTTGAATATGGCTTGAACTAGCTAAAAGTTCTGTGATATCTCTATTGTATGTAGAAATTAAGGAATCTTTTTGATTATTTATTATGGACTTAAATTGTATATCCCAAGCTTTAATATTTCAGTATTATTATATATTTAAAAGAATATTGTAGTATAAATAAAACTTCATGTAATAAATTTTTCATAAAAATGTATCAAGAAATATTTAAATATTGAAATTTTGTGAAAGAATATTTGGATTACCATTTGGTAAATGAAACTTCATATCATATTTTAAGGAAAACAAAGTGTAATTTTTGACATGCACGAATACTTTATGAATTAATTTTTTAATTAAAACTAGAAATTTAAATTACGTGAAGTATTCTTTTAGCCTATTCAATCAAAACATATTGTTGCTTTGAACTTAAAGTAGGTAAAGGAGGTAAATTTTGGGCGGTGTTTTCTGTTTTTCAAATATCTTCTGTAATTATAGTTCGGTGACAGAAAACATCGTGAGGAAACTTGCCTGTGTCCAAGGTATTCTAGGGTCATGTGTAACCTACCAATCCGAACAAATCCAAAAGAAGCACAGCATAACATTCAATAGTCTTTATTATTAAAAGTGTTTCTGTTAAGTTTAAAATTTTACTTACATTCAGTGTCATTATAAGTATCTGATATAAGTATCTGACAACGTCTCATTTAATATTATTGACCAAAAAACTTATGTTGTAGATTGTAACTAGAAAATAGCTCACGTAATTTATTGCTTAAATTTCTATAGAGTCGAAAAATGAAAATTTTATAATAAAAGTACCAATATTTTACGTCTCTTCATGTAGTTATATTTTAAGATCACCATTATAAAATTTCGTTTATATGATTTGTTGAAAAATATTTGATAAGTATTTTGTAATATGATAAAAATATTTTATTTTGAACGACCAAAATAGTGAACCATAGAATAGATATTTATTGAATAAGGTCCTAACACTATTAAAATAAACCTTCAAGATTGGGAACTTTTTTGTACCTCCCTATTAATATGCAATATTAGCGTACGTTTTTACTAAAATAATTAAGTTAAACTATAGTAATTAATAATTAAGTTTCATTCCTAGTTATTAACATTTTTTTTATTAAGAAGAATTTAGTTTTAAAAGTTCGTCGTATTAGTAATAAAATAACAATATTTATTTTTATTAGTGCCACTATAGACATACATGTTATACAAACCAGGCTTTCAGTAGTAAATGTAGAGTTTTTAAAAGTTCGATTTTATGAAAATGTTTTATTAAAAAAATAAATGTTAAGATTATTAAATTTTCCTTATTAAATATGAAAAAATGGAATATTAAATATTATTTTATAAACTTAATTAACAGAGGAGTAAATGTGTTACTATTTAGTAAATATCAATTAAAAAAAACTGTAAATGATCGAACGAACGTCATTATATACATCTATAACAATATGTATATAATGAGTATAAATAGCCAATATGGTTTCGCGTAGGCATATAATTTTAACATATAGCTAGCTAGCTAGCATAATAGCTGCATAGATTGAATCAACCCACGAAGAACAAGTTGCCACCAAGCCGGCTAATATCTTTAAATTTTAATAATTGCCTATAACATATTTTTCTATATCCATTAAATTGTACTGAGTTGCGAAGGTCGGTCAACAGTCCCTACCTGTATGGATTAGAACACCATGCCAATGAATGGGCTGAACGGCGAATGATGGATTAAAAAAATATAAATATGAAATCAATCAAGTCATTATAACTCGCAATCTAAATTATTGACATCTGAATTTGTCATTTGTTGTTTGTTTGTTATCTGTTAAATATTCTGTACTTACTATACATATAGTAAGCATAAACCAAACCTATCTTTAAAAAAAAAATTCTGTATAAATTTTTTTAGTAAATTTAAATTTTATTAATTTCAAAACATACTTGATTAATTAAAATAAAAAAATAAACTTTGAACCTGTATATGTATTTTTTTTTTCATTCTTTTAGGAACCTATGTACTTCATATTTTGGAAGAATCAGTTAAAAGTATCAATCCATGCCAAAAAAAAAGCCGCAATAGAAATACAGCGAGTACAATTGTGAATACTGAATATTTAATATAGAACCACATGGTTACTATTTCGTAAAGATAAATTGATATTTACAAAAAATTTAAGTCCATTGCTGGGTTAAAGAGACGAGTGCTACAAAAACTACACACATAAGTGAAACTGGGGCGTAGCAGTTTATAGAACTGGGCGCAAATACCCGCAATTAACTACGTTTAAGGGTGGGTACATACTCAAGATTACCGTCAGCGCTGTCCTCAAGCGCGGGCGTGTTGCCAACAGTTCAATAAGCTTCCCACTAGATTCAACTTTCAAAACCACCAGAAAACCACTAACAAACAGAAATTTTACACTCTAAATGACCGCTAACCGCTTAATTTTCCACTAAAACAATTTTTGTTTTATGAAAGAAAATAAATATACAAATAATTAGTTTCCTTTATTATTACTTATTAAAAAATTAACAAATTAAATATCACAAAATTTACATTTCGCTACTCGACCCGTAGTATTTCAGATACCTACGAGCCCCGTTGCGTATATTGTGATTTCGCATAGTTACGCGTTAATAAATTCGCTCAGTTAATACAAACCAAAATTAATAATTATGAGCCCATGAGCGTTACTGAATGATGAACCCTTCTAACTTTTCAGTATAAGTATTCAGAAAAAAAATATGAAGTCAGAAATCCCCGCGTATAAAGTTTACAAAAATATTAGGTGGAAAATCCTCGCGTGTAGAGAAACGTAGATGACTAATTCTTGTCGATCAGTTATGCATACTCAAGCAAAGTAAATATCTACCAGGTATACAAGCTAAAATCCGCTTTTTTTCTAAAAAAAACATTTTTGTCATCTCTCAGGTAATATATGGGTAACCAATTTTGGACGTCTCGCGTAAGAACGGAACTGCTGCTCAGCGAGCAAATGTCACACCGACGAATACAGATGATAGTCGAATGGGGCCAGTTCTGGTGAATAAGCGGTATGGAGTAGCATCTAGCAGTTGAGCGTCTCTAAGTAATTTTGAACTTTTTTTGATGTGTGTGACGGAGCATTGTCATGGAAGAAAATTAGCTTATATTCTGGCCTTATTTACTTCATAGCACCTCACAATTTTATTATCTATCGGTGGTAACGGTGCACTTCAATAGTTTCAACAGATTTCAGCACTTTATAATAAATAATTATGCACCGCACCATACGCGCAGCATCGTCCTCAGGCCGAAGTGATTCCGTCTTGGAGTGGATGTTGAAGGTCGGCCGAGTTTTTTTATAGGATTCTCATGAATTAGGATTTTGTATGAAATGACAAAATAATGTTGACTCAATATTGTTGACCGAGGTCGTACTCTTAAAAATAAAAATATGGCATGGTCATATCCGATTCATATGTTCATTAAAATTTAACACCAACCATGAGCAAACAGCTCAGGATTCAACCTTGTACACCAATGTATATATGCATATTCAAAAAGGAAAACGAACAGATATATAAAAATCATCGTAAAATGGAAGTAAATCTAACTTTTTAACTGCTAATATATTTTACCAAAACCACCAAAAAAAACCACTAGCCACTAAAAGCAATATTTGGCCACTAAGTGGGTAGTTAAAACCACCAGTTTTAGTGGAAAATCTACTAACATGGCAACACTGCGCGGCTTATAATCGGGCGGATGAACCGCGCAATATCCTTACTAATATTATAAATGGGAAAGTCTGTCTGTCTGTCGGTTCCGTTTTCACGGCCAATCCGCTGAACCAATATCGATGAAATTTGGCATAAATATTCCTTATATGCCGGGGTAACATATAGGCTATATAAATCCTGTTAATTCAACAGGAATTAAATTCAGGAGGAATTAAATACGATGACATTCAAAACGCCATCTATAATAAACCTATGGAACTAATTTTTATTTACGAAGTGTCAAATCTGTATTTACGAAGTATTTAGATTCCAAGTTTTTCGGCTAACGTCAAAAGAGTTATCTCTAAAGAGTATTTAAATTTTATTTTATTCGTTTACTGGACAAATTTAACTGAGAAAATTTAACATTGTAATAACAATGGATTATTAATATAAGTAAAACGGGTTATTTAGTAAAATAAATAAACTAATAATATTATAAATGTGAAAGTCTGTTTGTAACGTTTTCATGGTCAATTCGCTGAACCAATATAGATGAAATTTGGCAAAATTAATGTTTATATACCGGAGTAACGTATAAAAATCTTTAAAAAAGTTATTATTTCTTTTTTAATATTTCGGTTTTTGTTTATTTCATAAACCGGAGAAACATATTTAATAAAAAAGTGACCGCCAGAATGATGTATGTAACATCTTTTGGCCCAGACCAGAGTAAAAATTTTAATGTTGTTAAATAGAAAAATATTTGTTATCTTAGTATCAATTATTATTTCATCTAATATTTATTTATTATAGTTTGAGGTTATGTACATGTACAATTACTAGCTAAATACCATAATAACACATTAAAAAGATAGGATTTGTGGTGAAAATATAACAATAAGCTATAATCATTTAAGTTCAAGTAAAATTTAATCATATATAACTTTTGTTGTCAAAAAAACAGACGTTTCAAGAAAACGCATTCTTAAACGGTCTTTAGTTAGTAGTCTATGGCAAGTACGAAATAAATGACTATTAATTGACATGTATTGGGAAGTTTTATTTAATTTAATCCCATAGAAATTAAGCCATACGGCTAATGAAAAAATATTTTATTTCTAAACACCATTTTTAATATTTGAAAAGTCATTATAGTTAATAAAGTCAAGTTTAATATATTTTCCGATACCTATTTTAAAATATCATGTTAACAAAATATAATTTAAATTTAATTTTTCTTTTTTATACTAAAAACGTTGGAATCCAGCGCCGTACGTATAGGTAATTAAAAAAAACTATTTGACAGTTGATTCGTTACGTATAAATGTTATTATTAAATAAGTTTTCTAACACGTTTCCAAAGCTTATAATATTTATAGAGATATTTAATTCCAGAAAACATTATGAATTTTTCATGTATATAAAGTTTTTGTACTCCTTTTACTGCGCTATTTTAATATATTTCATGTAAGTACGGGTTATTTACTAAAATTATCATATTAAGCTCTTGATCAAACAATAAATCCCTCTGATTCATCCCGGATCGATCTAATTTTTGTGATGGAGATATTTGAAGGTTTGGATGGTTACAGAAGCCACTCCTAATTTCAAGACTACAGTCCACGCGAACGAAGTTGCGCGGGTAAAAGCTAGTTGTCAATATATTAATATTGTGTGCTGTCTTTGGTATGCCGTACAGTCGTGATGAAACTTCTCTATATGTGTATCATGGAAAAAAAACGGCGACGACGACGAAATTACAAAGAGATGCATTTTATACATTTTATCTAAATAATAAATATATATATATATATATATATATATATATATATATTTAAATCGCAGAAGTCTTCTTGCGTCATTTTAAACTCGAACCCTGTTGCGTCTACCATTTCTGAAGGGATTTTTAACTAAATTAAAGCGTATACTATACCTTTAAATCTGTATTATTTCATTATAAAACTTTTAATTCCATTAATAAGTTTTATACCGATATTCAATTTTAAAAATTTCTCAATCACTTAGCGGTGCCGTTCATCGTCGAAATAATGTGGCACATTGTATATTTTTGTATATACTTCGTACACTGTTTAGGCTTTCACGCTTCCTAATTAATTTATATCTAACTTGATTCTGTATATTATTCAATATATGTTATTGATATTACATTGACATTATTACATCCATTCATGGTTTCAACTAAAATGCTTCCGAATATTGCTGCTGTATGAACCTATGCGTAACATTGACTTAACGGTTTCCATTGACTTCATCAGATTTCTAATACTTAAATATGGCACGTGAGTCATATTATTAAATAATTTTTTTATAGTCGTTTACTTATTATTAAGTGAGCTTTTATGAACAGGTAAGTAACTTATTATCATCGTCATTCAGTTAACTAATAAAGAAAGCTTTTATAGGCAGGTAAGTGATGTTACTACCCCAGAAAAAACTTGAACTGCAGGGAAGTAGTTGAGATTATTAGGTGAATGTGTGTATTGTATGCGTGTGTGCGTACGTGCATGCGCAGGCGCGTGGAGTCCATGTGGTGTGTGTGTGTGTGTGTGTGTGTGTGTGTGTGTGTGTGTGTTTGTGTGTGCATTTTTGTTGATTTGCTTGCTGCGAGTGTGCGCGTGTATGTGTTTCAGCTATAAATACCCTGCCTTTGTAACAACGTTTTAGAAACTACCAGTGTGTCTCCGTGGGTTGCGTATCTCGTGCTGAAAATATCTGCATGGTATACCCTTAAGGTGGTATTAGCGTACGCGCTCACGGAGTCATAATCGGATTCGGAAGTGGAAACTCTATATGAGGATATAACTTAAGCCTTACGCCATACCTCTAGAGCCCACTTCAACGTTGTTATGGGGTACTTTAAGTCTAAAGTGGGAGTAAAATTGTGTTGTGTGTTGAATTAGTTGTAGGACCTTTTGGTTTGGGTCGAAAAAACGAGTGCGGAAAAATGCTTGTCGACTTTCTCGAGAAGCAGGAGTTGTTTTTGATGAATTCTTTTTTCAAGAAACAGCCCCAAAGTAGGTGGACTTGGCGAAGTCTCGGTGGGCGGACGAAAAATGAGATTGATTTTATTATTACGGACAAGAAGCATATATTTAGGGATGTCTCGGTGCTTACCACCGACTATTAACAACCATAGGTTGGTACGAGGCACTCTGAATATTTATCTAAAGCTGGAACGGGTCCGTTTGATGAAATCAACAGTCCGTCTGAATGTTCTCCAAACCGTAATTGGATCTGTAACATTCTAGAAACAACTTAAAACCAATTCACTACTCTGGAAACCACGGATAACGAAGGGCAAAAACTCGACCGAGTAGCAGAAGTCCTTCAAAATGAGGGCACAAAAATTTACGAAAGCCAACGTAAGGGCATGAAGTCAAAGCTTTCGGGAGATACTCTCCTATTAATGGCAGAGCGACGAACCCTATGCTAACTTCGTGAGAAGTAGAGGCTTTAAACAAAATAATTACCAAGATGGTTAACGACGCGACCTCCGATTAGCTAATACGCTCAAAAATCAATTGAGCAGAATCGGGGTCCAAAAGTGTTTATTAAGCCTCTTGGAAAAAGTCACCTGACGAAGTTAACCACATTAAAGGGAAAGTCGTTACTCGTCCAAACCGGAAATCCTCTCGGAAGTGGAAAGCCACTACGCCGAATTTTACGCATCGCATGCTACCACTGCACACAGAGGACAAATTAAGCCGCCACTATACGGAAAAACTGCCTGATATCCATCTAAATGAAATTGTTTTAGCCCTTGGACAGCTTAAAAATAGAAAAGTCACGGGTGAGGATGGTATTACAACAGGGCTGTTAAAAGCTGGTGGAATTCTATTGGTAACAGAGCTACAAGAGCTGTTTAATACCCCTTCTCTTTGCCGGGAGAACTCCAAAGGCATGGCACAGAAGTATAGTGTTATACAAAAAAGGAGATATAACACTCTTAAATAACTATAGGCCAATATCTCTTCTGAGCCATGTCTATGAGCTGTTTTCAAGGGTTATCACAAACCGTCTCGCATGATGATTCGACGAGTTCCATCCCCCGAACAAGCCGGGTTTCTATGCGGGTACAGCACGATAGATCATATCCACACCGTGCGGCAAATTGTACAAAAAACTAAAGAGTACAATCAACCACTATGCCTAGCTTTTGTGGATTATGAAAAAGCTTTTCACTCGGTCGAAACCTGGGCTGTTCTGGAGTCTTTACAGAGATGCCAAGTCGATTAGTGATATATTGAGATGCTGAGATGTCTGTATGAAAACGCAAGAAAGGCAGTCCGAGTCCAAAACCAGCAGATAAGGCATAGCCATCTTCAGCGAGGCGTAAGACAAGGGGACGTCATTTCCTCGAAATTGTTTTCAAACGCACTAGAGGATATGTTTAAGACGCTGAATTGGACTGGTCATGGCATAAACATCAATGGCGCTCATCTCAGTTTCGCGTAAGATGATATGGTTTTAACGACTGAATCCATAGAGGATTTGCAATGGATGTTGCATGGACCGGCTGTTTCTTCTCATAGGATCGCTCTCCGGATGAATTTGAGTAAAACCAAAATCATGTGCAACGAGCACGTTGCTCCGGGACCGATTTCCTTAGATGGGGTCACTCTCGAAATTGTTGATAAGTACATTTACCAAGGACAGACGCACGAACTAGAAAACAACAATTTCGAGTGTGAGATTATGAGAAGGATACAGTTGGGGGATGACTGTTGGGGTAGACGTGTTCTGGAGTGGAGACCACGAATCGGGAAACGTAGTGTAGGACACCCTGAGACTCGATAGAGTGACGATATACGTAGGACAGCGGGCAGTGGATGGAAGCAGAAAGCCAAGGATCAGACTAAGTGGCGAATAATTGGAGAGGCCTATGTCCAGCAATTGACGAAAATGGGCTGATAGTGATGATGCCACGTAATCCGGCAATCTATATGCCTTTTTATGCACGTCACCGGTATGGCCCATAAACGTAGTTAAATGTTTCATATCATTCTCAGTTATGCTAAATATTTGTAAAAAGGTTGCTAAATGTTTTCTGAGTCGCGTAGACGAAATTGATTTTGGGTTTTTGGGTCTAGATAATCTTGGGTATCCCTCGAGAACTTTGTAATAATAATAAAACTTTGCAATAAATGTTATCTAATAACTGAATATACGTTGCAACAGTAGTACCCTGATTTGATTTTGGCTGCAGCTTCATTGGCTAACGGGACTATAGTGACTTTATTCCACTTCTTTTTGTTTAAATCTGTTGCAGCTTGACTGGAGATGACATGTCGCAAAATTGCATCTATAAGATGCAATAATGTCTTAAGATCTGCTTCTGTTTCTGCTGTATTGATTTCATTGTAAGGACCTTGTTTTTTCAATGCAAACATAATGGCTATATTGCAGCATTGTTTAAAAGTAGTTGAAACATTCATAGCAAAAGAAGGTTTCGAATCTATCCTTTTTGGCATCACAGTTATCTACAACTTTAGTTGCCTCCGCCATAAGATCTTAACTGAATGGTTTTAAGGCACTCAATAAATTTATTATAGAGTTGTTAATTTTTTAAATTTCGATTAATAATTTTGCTAACTCTCTTACTTTTCTTGAAACCACATTAATAAAATGTTTTTCTGAATGACTTTTTTAATATTGGGATCCTTAAGCACAAATAAGAAGATCTGATTTAGCAACTAGCGATGTCTTATCCGCTCTCTTCATATTTACAGTTTTACAATAATAATAATATACGCAATTATGAGTACAATCACTTTGCAAATTAAAACGCGTCCTAACGGCTCAATGTTTGTTTATTAACAAAACGTAGGACTCGCGCGCGCACCCTTTGGGCCCCCGCATCACTTATAAAATCGATTAAATTGGGAAGAAATTTGGACGCAAGATAATGCTAAATAAAAATTGAAAAAAACTTTTTAAAATATACGTCGGAGGCAATAGAATGCTAGCATCAGAAATATAATATACGTGCCCAAATATACGCGAGCACGTAGCGACCTCCAAATTGTGCGCGGCAACTCGCTGAACTAATAAATACATCGGAATTCATTCCCGCGATAAAATAACGTCCCATCCAATTTTTTGCCCACGCATTATACATATAAAAACACGACTCCTGACAAATTTTTAGGGTTGGTTTATCCTGCGTCCATATACTGGATGCAACAAGTCGGTTGGACGCAACAAGATCGGTAAAAAGTGCCATGTAGGACGCAACATGATGTGCAAGATGTGTATATATATATATATATATATATATATATATATATATATATATATATATATATATATATATATATATATATATCAGCCAATGGTATATTTTCGCCAAAAAATGTTACTCCAATATCTTCCCATGCTTTATATTTGTATTGCTGACGAATGACGAATCCCATATACATGTGTAATTAATTCATGTTAACAGCGAAATTACGCGAGAGCGCTTCTTTTCGATAAGACTAATAATAATGATAAATATGATAATTTAAAAAAATGATTTTAATGTAAAATAAATCGATTATTGACAATTGATTGTTTTTGAAAAAAAATCGATTAATATAACAATCGATTATTTTACATACCTACTAATCTTGGATAAAGAATACACTGGATGCCGCCTTAGCTATTTTTGTGTGTCCGTTTTATGCTTGTGTGAACTTTTAGAACTGCATTAGTGTGCGTGATTAGGGAAGTACTTAGCTTATCGATAAGCTAAACTAGGCGTCGATAATTATCGAAGCTTAGCTCAGGTACTGTAAAGTTAATATACAATTGTAACCAACCTAGTTGGTTTACTGTTCAGAATAGATTCAAACATTTGAATAGATTGACATAATTTCCTGAGTGTACAGTCTGCAGTATAATGTCATGAATTATTCGATGCACATCTTTACTGCATATCTTACTGTGATGGGTGGTTCTCAAAAATGGTAGGTATCAGTCAATTGACTGTGAGCCTAGATTTACCAAGGAATCCTTTGAAGCGTTAAAAATAAAGTCGAAGGTGCAGCCCATACTCGGTGCTTTATGTATAGATGAAATGTTAACATAAATGCTAGTGCTTCAGTGGCCAATTGAACAATATCATGATCAACATTATTCCCAACATTTACATATCCGTGAGACGGTGACAGCTTTTATATACTGTTCTTTTATATGTGGGCATTGAGGAAATCTAAGAAAATAATCTAAAATTAGAGAATTCGCATTTACTTGGCTAGTAAATATAACTTTGACTGATATTTATCGATACATAATAATTCGTTAGTGTGTACATCACTACGTAGGTAACACAATTCAATCGAATATTTAATGATTAATTTCTATGTTTTATCAGTATCCCACACTCGTACCGGCTAGAGAATATCAAACTGTACTGATACATTATAATCTGAAACGCTTTAACTGAATAAAACGCTTTAATTTAGCACACAAATGAGAGTCAAAGATTTACTTATGAAATGGTAATTCCGTGTTTTTAACTCCTCCTTTTGTTGTTCTTGATGGACACGTTAAGGCAGCACACGACATATTCCACCTTTTTTGAAAAAATATATCAGTAACATTCGTATTTGCTTTAGATTTCAAGAAATAATCTTCAACAAACTCAATGTTATGGCCTCATTTGGTGTCACCAACTGGACACAGTTTTAGCGACGTTGCCAAACTTCATCACAATCTCTTTCACTCTTATGTATAGTTCGCGATAAGAACAGAGACAAACGATAAATCGCTTACACACAGACGCAAGATCGGCAACGTCTTTTGGCGCCGTCCAGTATATACTACGTCCATGCTACTAATAGTTAAAAAATTATAACAGAAGGTTGACTTCATAGATTACTAACTATAAAAGTTGACATTTCATAGCATAGATTACTAATATGCATACCATGGACGTAGTATATACTGGACGGCGCCAAAAGACGTTGCCGATCTTGCGTCTGTGTGTAAGCGATTTATCGTTTGTCTCTGTTCTTATCGCGAACTATACATAAGAGTGAAAGAGATTGTGATGAAGTTTGGCAACGTCGCTAAAAATGTGTCCAGTTGGTGACACCAAATGAGGCCATAACATTGAGTTTGTTGAAGATTATTTCTTGAAATCTAAAGCAAATACGAGTGTTACTGATATATTTTTTCAAAAAAGGTGGAATATGTCGTGTGCTACCTTAACGTGTCTATCAATAACAACGAAAGGAGGAGTTAAAAACACGGAATTACCATTTCATAAGTAAATCTTTGACTCTCATTTGCGTGCTAAATTAAGGCGTTTTATTCAGTTAAAGCGTTTCAGATTATAATGTATCAGTACAGTTTGATATTCTCTAGCCGGCACGAGTGTGGGATACTGATAAAACATAGAAATTAATCATTAAATATTCGATTGAATTGTGTTACCTACGTAGTGATGTACGCACTAACGAATTATTATGTATCGATAAATATCAGTCAAAGTTTTATTTACTAGCCAAGTAAATGCGAATTCTCTAATTTTAGATTATTTTCTTAGGTTTCCTAAATGCCCACATATAAGAGAACAGTGGATAAAAGCTGTCACCGGTCTCACGGATATGTAAATGTTGGGAATAATGTGGATCATGATTGTTCCATTGGCCACTGAAGCACTAACATTTATGTTAACATTTCATCTATACATAAAGCACCGAGTATGGGCTGCACCTTCGACTTTATTTTTAACGCTTCAAAGGATTCTTTGGTAAATCTAGGCTCACAGTCAATTGACTGATACCATTTTTGAGAACCACCCATCACAGTAAGATATGCAGTAAAGATGTGCATCGGATAATTCATGACATTATACTACAGACTGTACACTCAGGAAATTATTTCAATCTATTCAAATGTTTAAATCTATCTATTCTGAACAGTAAACCAACTAGGTTGGTTACAACAGTATATTAACTTTACAGTACCTGAGCTAGGCTTCGATAATTATCGATGCCTAGTTTAGCTTATCGATAAGCTAAGTACTTCCCTAATCACGCACACTAATGCAGTTCTAAAAGTTCACACAAGCATAAAACGGACACACAAAAATAGCTAAGGTGGCATCCAGTGTATTCTTTATCCAAGATGCATACACTAGGAAAGCCATAGGCGGGCCTGTGATTATTTAATAAATAATAAGAGCGGAAAGATAAAAGATCCATACTTATCTTAGGCTGGCTCCCCTATTCTTATATCATAGCTCTATAAAAAAAGTTAAAAACTAGTCTTTATCTGGGATAATTCGTCTATAGTTTGCTTGTTCCTTAAAGGACGCGATTCCAGGCTGTCAATAGGGGTGTGACAAGTGAAGAGTAGAAAAAATCGATTATCGATTAATATATAATAGATTTTTTCCCAATAAATCGATTATTCCGTATCAAAATAATTGATTAATAATAATCGATTTTGTGACTTTTTGAAAGTTATATTTTCAATATTAACAATTAATTACAATAAAGGCATAGAAGGTATAGAATTAAAATAATCGATTTTTATAGGAAAAAATCGATTATTTATATATACAAAAGGGTGAGCTACTTTGGAAACTGGAATCGGAAAGCAACAATTTGGGAACAATTTGGGCCATTAACCGAAGCAAAACCAAGCTAATGGTAATAGACAGAGCTGGCAAACTTTCTGAGTCTGACCTAAATCAAGGGATCGACAAAGTAGATAACTACAATTACCTGGGTTCTCTCATCTCTAATGATGGCAGCTGTGTTTCCGATATCAAACGAAGAATAGCTATGGCGAAGGATGCAATGACGAGATTGAGTAACATATGGAGAAACCGAAATATCTCAAATAGGACTAAACTGCGCCTGGTACAAACACTTATATTCTCCATCTTTTTATACGGCGCAGAGACTTGGACTATTCACGCAAGAGAGAGACAAAGAATTGATGCATTCGAAATGTGGTGTTGGCGGCGAATGCTTCGTATCCCATGGACGGCCAAACGCACAAATGCATCAATTTTATTGGTACTAAAAGTAAAAACACGCCTTTCAACCATATGTCTCCAACGCATCCTTCGCTATTTTGGCCATATAACACGCCGTGGAGATGAAAGTTTGGAAAAAGTCATAGTGAGTGGAAACGTCGAAGGCAAAAGGTCACGAGGAAGATCCCCAACTAGATGGTCTGATCAGCTAAAGGCCACCGGCGCTATTAACTTTCATGACGCTGTTCTCATGGCCGGGGACAGGAACCGCTGGAAAGATATTATACGCCACCAATCTGCTGACTGACAACTTAACGGTGATCACGATCCTCAGAAATGAGGGACCGACTATAGAGAGAGATATATACAAAAATCGAATATTTTTTTACATCCCTAATATAAATATTTAGTTAGCTATGTTTAAAAACTGATATTCATAAATCATAGATTACTAACTATAAAATAGATGCCTGAGATTCATACATTGGGCGAGCCTATTTTCGGTGGTATGGGGGGGTGCAGAGTAGCGCTATAGCTACTTACATTCTCAATCATAAAAAACTATTTGCCTCTCACCCGTTTCATTCATAAAAACGGATTTAGTCTCTGCTCTGACTCTTTCTCACATATGGAGTAGTAATATATATAACGTATGACGTAAAATCGTAGTAAAATTAGTGATGTACTTGGTGCGCTAAAACCGTAACTAGTGATATCAAAGTTTTATCGATTCGCATTTTACTCTTACCGATTATTTAGATAACTGGTTTTCCTGTAACATATTAATAATGATTTTTAGATTTTAATAAAACAAAATGTTTAAGGAAATTCTTTAATGGACTTTTACTGTAATAAAAAAATTATATTCAACAGCCGTTTTACATTTCTATGTGCATGCTTCTTAAAAAAAAGTTTTTTCCTAAACACGCTAAAAGTGCAACTTCAAAAATGATTACTATTTTTAAATAGGAAACAGAATCGGCGAATTGTAATTTAAATTATTATATATTATTATTAAATAAAATTAATTATAAGTATTCACTCGAAAACAAATTTACAAGATTAGTATTTGAAACAATAGATGCTTTCGTTTTTACCGTTTAAGTATTTAGGAAAAAACATTATACTTAAAAGGAGTATACTTGATGGTAAATTATAAATATTAGTCTTCTTTAGATATATTAGTAGTAGTTTTATAGAATATAAGTGGTTTTTATAAATATAAATATATGGGACAATTACACACACAGTCGTCCGTCCCCAAAGTAAGTAACTTAATACTTGTGTTATGGTGGACAGACAACTGGTGAATATATACTTATATATTTTTAAATACATACTTAAATAAAAAAAATATACACCCAGGCTCAAAGACCAACAAATTCATTTATAGAAAATGTTTGCCCTCGGCGGGAATCGAACCCGCGACCCGTGGAGCTGAAGGCAGGGTCACTACCCACTGCTCCAATGGGCCAGTCAAAAAGGGTTTCATCTCTAAGTATAATATTTACCATCAAACCAGTTGACACTTCGGATTAATACATATAAAGTAAGAATTAAATTGTGAAATTTTGCCATATTTAATGTGCCAATTGATACCAAGCTTTTCGATGAAAGAAAACATCATGAGGAACTATACTCCATGGGTTAATTATTTAACTAAATGTAAACATGTCAAAACAGGTACTTTATAGTAGGCATTATCTGCCTACTATAAAGTACCTTTTTTATTAGAACACATTATACTAGCATTAAATATAATTTTTAATTCTTTTAAAGAATTCAAAATTATTGATAGTATTCGCACCACTTTATTATGGCGTGATTGCTATCAATAATTTTTACAAACTTTGAAACAAATAAATAAGAATATTATTTAATATCCACTTTTAAGAACCCAAACATAAAGGTATTATAAAATTTTTAAAGAAATCGATGGATAATATTAAATACACTAAATTACTACACATTTAAGTATCACAGAGTAAAGCTCAAAGAATATTGATATTATGTTACGTTGGTTAATCTAATGCAATTACCATTTTAGGTAGTTTACTTGGCTAATTTGTATCTGCTGAATTTTATTAAATTATATATTGCTGTTTGGCTATACTAAAGGTATAAATATTTAATTTTAGAAAATAACAATCAATTTATGAAAATTACATTTATAAATATTAGAGGTATTCTTTTGACAACTGCAGTTGAATCCCAATTTTTTCATCTGTTAATATTATTGTAATGACATATTTGTCACTCCTGAATCACATGGTTTTGTTTGTTTACATCTTGTTATGTTTCTATACGTATAGTAGGAGTATGTATAGTAAAATAATAAAAATTTTGAATCACTTTTTAAATGTTAATAATAGTAATATTAGTTAGTTACTTTTACCTCATGTATCATAGTTCAATAACTTTACTTGCGATAAAATTTTCCATTTCCATTATCGTTTTCCAAGTATCTGTAGTACTGTGAATTCTCCTTAATTAATACACGATTGTCTAACTCGCATTATGATTACGATTATGCAAAAAACTTTTAACAAATCATATTTATGATTAACGCAAGTTAACCAAGAATTATGGTTTTTTAAGTTATATACATTTTTGACTAATTGCCATTCCAAAGATATAAGTTTTTGTGATGGATAATATAATTTTAACTAGATCAAATTTTTCAGTTTTATTAGACAATAGCGTAATTATAAAAATTTCACAATTTAAATAATCCTGTTTTGAAAATATATTACTCCCAGGATTGCTCAGGTTTTTAGTTTTGCTACACAAGTAAAAACACGTGTTTTGAATAGGAATAAATGGTGTTAATGTTAAAATACACAATTTTTAGCAGCAATACAGGCAGAACTCATAATTCATTATAAGCCCGTCGTTTAAGCAAACTAGCAATTAAACTAGCAACTAAGCAATTGTTATTCATTTTCCTTCGTAATGAAAATTTTAAACCCATTCATCTCAAAATATGAGTTTTTGAGTTGAACCGATATTGCTGCACATGACCGATTTATCAATATACTGCAATGGTAATATGATATGGCTTGGGTCTGGAAAATATTTCTAATGGAATACAAGGTACTATAACTATCAAACAATAATATTAACCAATAATGTTTTAAAAAATGAAACCAAATTATGATCCGTTCTAGTGTGCTAGAGCCCCCTTATCCATGGATTTGAGAAAAAATCCATTGGGTCCTAGTTAAGAAGTTTCAAACTTCATAATGTTTGTCAATTATACAAATATGAATACTATTTTGAAGACACAACCTTCTCTTGAGTCTCTAGCATTGAAGCGGACTTTTACAGCCTTATTCCAAAATTCCGAATGGTTCAGGCGGCAAAATAAATTGTTAGTGAATAAAAGCATTCGCGCTGTGAAAATGTTATTACTAATGTCAATAAATGAGGCTAAATAATTATGATTCGACTGAAGCTCTTCATATATGTTCATCTGCATCATCGGGCTCGTGGACACTTCCCGGCGGAAGAGTTCGCAGCATATTTAACCTGTAATAAATAAGTAATTCTTAAATAATGTATAGATAGAACATTAGTTTGCAAAGGTAGTCTTACAGACAATCTTGGCATTGATATCCCCTGAGTAGAATAGACCACCCTCATTTCTTTCCTAGGTGTCGCGAAAACCGATTAAGGTAAGTACGTCGGGCAGGCGGCCGGTCGTAAGATACCAAATCATGTAATAACATGTTTAAAACATGTTGTGCCTACTCCATTTAGAGTGGGATAAAGGTAGGAGAATGATGCATTGACAAATAACAGAGATTTTAAATTTTAAAAATATATTTTTAGCTTCTACTGGTCTTAAATAGTGTCTGGAAAATATTTTTTACGTGTCTATAACTTTGTCTACATTTATATTTTAAGTATAGAATAGAGACTATAATTATAAATAATATATTTTTTTAATAATAAAATATAAGTAGTATCTGTGACAATCTTTGTGTTATGTTAAATATCTTTGATTTTGTACTGATAGCAGTACCAGGCTAAAAATACTATGCTTTCCAAATACTGAATTGTATGTGACAATTAAGAAGCATATGTAACAAAGCTCCAATGATCATCACTAATGTCTTTTAAGCTATTCTTATATCACACACTTTTTTGCATCACTATAATAGAGGAAAAATTGTACCAAACATTTTTTGTTATATCTCAAACGGATTAGGCAGTTAGCCCATTAGACATATAAGCTTCAGTTTTAATTGAAAGTGAAATGGACAGACTGACATACTTTACATCAAATATTTACTTGCCTTCATCTAGTCAAATCAATTGACCTAATCATGTGCTTCATCCCATAAAGCATCAACAGCATATAGCCCTTAGACGTCATCTCAATGAGTACTCTCTTTGGCAATGACCAGGTTCATCTGAAAATTATTGCAAAAACATTTTAATAAATATGGAACAAGCTGTGATAGCTCAGCGGTGAGGCCGTGCGACTCTGTAAAGACGATCATGGGTTTATACCCCGCGCAGGCACATGTCTAATTGACAATTGCAATTTATACACGCTTTTCGGTGAAGGAAAATATGGTAAAAAAATCCGCATACTTCTAGCGAATTCTAGGGATATGCGTAACCTACCAATCCGCATTGGAGCAACGCGATGGTAGGTCTTTGCTACAATACTTCTCTCCAAAAAACGGATAGAGGAAGCTTATGGTTCCCACTGCTGGGGTGGATAACAGGCCGTTACTTTAAACATACACATGCCAATTTTTGTGTTTACAAACAAAAATGATTTATATTTGAAACATTTTAACTCACTTGAAGAATATCAGCCATTGTATCAGATATTAATGAATTCATTGCAACAACAGTAGCAGTGCTTTGACCAGACACAGTTACTCAGACAAAAAATCCAGTTGAAATGTGCATAACTAAATGGGATAGTATGTTAAAGTATCTTGAACAAATAACTTTCTGTTAAATAATTAAAGTATGTCTATAATCCATATTGTCTGTCGCAGAAAGAATAAAAACTATTCAGAAATAACCACTTAAAACATAGAATATAACTGATATTGGGTATGACATATGATATACAATAATACAACACTTCAATAAAGCATACACAATAAATATTACTATAGAAGGAAGAGTTTTATTTTTATTATTTTAGTTTTATTTTTACTTATATTTTAAAATTAAACAATAAAAGTTCCCAATATTATTACAGTTCAATAAAAACACTAAGGATATACTATAATGCTATATGCTTCGAGGTCCCTGCTTTATACCTTGCAAACATATTAAATAGACAATAGGTTGAGATATACAAATAAATATATATATAAATTGAAAAACACTAGCTTAAATTGTACTATATATTATAGAAAAAGAATATATCACGAAAAATACTATATTTTTATCGCTAATTGCAATTGTCGTGCTTTTTTTAATTAACTGTGAATGGAACGCACCCGCAGCACTGCATAGGGAATGTTTGAACGAAACTCATTCATGTATTTACGGAGCTTAGTTAGTTAGTAACTCTAACTCCGTGTCATTATCCAGCGAAAAGTAATAAAAAATTATCATGGAAAAATAAATAATTATTGAAAAGAGATTTGTACTATTTTTTTTTTCCTGGATTTCCTAAAAGTACTATATTTTTTTTATTTAAAAAGAAAAATACTATTTGTCTCCAAAAAAAAGGTGGCAGCCCTAATCGCGCCCTTTTTGATTAAATAGGGTAACACTATGCCGTTATTGTTTCCGGTGGAGTCTTACTATTGATAAAACGTTTCAGTGACATTCAGTCCTTGTTCGTCATTCAAGAGAAGTGCATCTCGAAACGGGAATTGTGGCATTCCTATTATATCGTGTTCTTGTATATAGTGTGCGTTGACATCAGAAGTGTAAAAGTTTACTAGCGTCGTGCCCGTTGTCCGTGCATCCTGATTTACGGCAATTTTGGCTTTTTAACTTACTCTTGTCTAATTTTAATTAAAAATCATTTGATGGTTTGTATATTTTTGCGTAAGTAAAAAGTGATTACAGTTATATATTACGTATAACGAACGTTTCTGATGAGTCAGTACGTTTCAATTTTCTTCGTATTAGATAGTGCAAAAGTATAGTTTATTTGTTATTAAGTTTTGGATAACTACTCACATTTTATCCGAGAATGTTTGTTGAAATTCAAACATTTGAGTTTTTGAGTTTGTGATAGTGAATGTATATAGTACTTGTGTATGGTGGAGGTTTGTGCATGTGTTTTTTACGAATCCTGCATGTATCAGGTATGATAACCGATTGTCCACTCTACATTTAGCACTATATATATTTTCTATTTTACTTCATCGCCGATTATAGCAAAATAATTTTATTATTACTTTTGCATAATTACTCTGTTTTAATCATAGCTTAGGTAAATATAAACATTGTAATCTTTAATATTTAATGACTAGCAGCGTCTGACTGCCCTCCTGTAAAAGCTGCAGGGCTTTTTATTCTCATTTAACAGTATGGTTGAGGTGGACACTGCAGTGATCTTTCTTCCTATACTGTGTAGGCGTTTTGTTGGTAATGTTCGTTTTCTGTATCGTCGAACATTAGCTTCAAAAGCGCGCTACTTTGTTAGACGTTTTATTAACGGGCTAGCCATTATAAAGGTGTAGTACTGATTTCTGAAATTGCGCAGTTTTGCTAATTCGTACGTCATTAACTTATAATTTTTTTTTGTAATGGTTATGTGTTGCGGTTGGCAAAGAGCCGGTATTTGGCACCTGCAATACATGTAAAACCTTAATTCTTTTCCCAGTCGCTTTTGGCTACTGATGTTTGAGTGCACGCTTACATCTGTGGCTGAAATTACGGGAATCTAACTTAGCTTCATAAATTCAGACTTCACTTGAGTATTAGTTACCTCAAATGCATTTTCTCAAATTACAGAGGTCGAAAGATGCGTACGATGTCTTCGGTCCTGTTCCTGGTGGTTGACGCTACTGTTCGGCCTGGCGCTGTTCGAGCGCTCGAGGCGACGGCGGAGCGACAGCAGCGATGCAGGGTCTGTACTGTGTAGCCGGGAGAAACATGTCACCACTAGGTGATGAAGCGGTCGAGGACGTCCTGCCATACGGCTACCGCTACCGCTACTACCTCTTATGAAAGAGGTTGTATTTGAATCTATATGAATAGTTATTCTATAATATAAAAAAAAATGTTGTCTGTGTCATTATGCATTGATTTGTTAAGAAAGAGTAAATGGGTTCACTTATAGAAAAATTGCTTTTTATTATTGCATAAGTATGAAGGAGAAATATTGTTTGTTATTTAATTTCTGTTAGATATAAACAGTTGCACATTTTAAGTGATTTAAAAATTACATAAATATTTACTTTCAGTTTTATAGAACAGTCTTTTAATATTGCTGTTATTCTTTCATTCATTACACATACTATTATATCTTTTATTAGCACTGTAAATGTAAAGATATCTCAAATCATAACTATTAATAACATCATGTGACAATCATATTTAAATAAAAAATTACTCTTAATCTTGGATCTGACGATTCTTGAATCTGCAACTAATCAATCAATCATTTAATCAATTGTAAATTTGAATTTTGCTTTTGCTTTTTTATTAAAAATCAACAATAGTGTTATATAAAGCATTATACCCTATATTGCTTTATACAGAATAAACTTGCTCTCTTTTGCTATTTACTCCCTTTTCATCCGAGTCTCATTATAAAAAACTTGACAATCATTTTTAAAGTTCTAATATAATACAATGAAGTATACAACTTCAATTGAAAATACTTCTAAAAAAAAATATTAAGTAGACCACTTAAGTTATGTCCAAATTATTCATTCAACTAAGACAGATACACACTTATGATCAATTAGAACAACTTCTAAAAAACTTTAAAGTTAATGTTCCATTATTAATCATTTATTGCATTATAAGACACTAGAAGCTATATAAAATCGCAAGACATATCCTTAATATAATAATGAATATAGCTAATTCATCAATCGAAATTAATGTACACATCATAATTTTTATATAACGATAACTAAGTCAAATAGGAAATAAAAATTATACTGCATGTTAAAGGTTTTAGGTTATCCATGCAAAGTTAGGTTATTATATTTAGAATGTGAGAATGTAAATTTTAAGAAAGCTCTTACTATTATTGAGATGCACAAAATTCATTAATACTCAACACTTACATTTATATAATGATTAAGTAAATCCTCTTCTTATTGTTTTATGACTGCACGTTTCTTCGTTGTTATATTTCTCGTTTTAAGAAATATCTCAACAGCAACTGGTGAAATAAGACTTTATACATTTAATTTGCTTCTAGTGATATTTGTTTCAAGAATTTTGCTAACTAAATTAAAACAAAATTATACATTTTAGTAAAAATTAAAGTACTAGAACTTTACAACGGGAAATTAAAAAATTTAATACACATTACACACACCGCCCATTCATTAATAAAATCAATATCAACTTGTTGTCTTGTTATATGATAGACAGTCAAAATGGAATGAGTGCGTAAAAATATGTATGTAGGAGTGGAGCGAGATGCAGCTGAGACTATTTTCATACGATTCATCAGTGTTGCCAACAGTTCAATAAGCTTCCCACTAGATTCAACTTTCAAAACCACCAGAAAACCACTAACAAACAGAAATTTTACACTCTAAATGACCGATAACCACTAAATTTTCCACTTAAACAATTTTTGTTTTATGAAAGAAAATAAATATACAAATAAATAGTTTCCTTTATTATAACTTATTAAAAAATTAACAAATTAATATCACAAAATTTACATTTCGCTACTCGACCCGTAGTATTTCAGATACCTACGAACCAAGAATCCCGTAGCGTATATTGTGATTTTAGCATAGTGTCACGCGTTAATAAATTCGCTCAGTTAATACAAACCAAAATTAATCATTATGAGCCCATGAGCGTTACTGAACGATGAGCCCTTCTAACTTCTAAGTATAAGTATTCAGAAAAAAATATGAAGTGAGAAATCCCCGCGTATAAAGTATAAGTTTAGAAAAATATTAGGTGGAAAATCCTCACGTGTCGAAAAACGTAGACGACTAATTCTTGCCAATCAGTTATGCCTACTCAAGCAAAGTAAATATCTACCAGGTATACAAGCTAAAATCCGCTTTTTTTCTAAAAAAAAACATTTTTTCATTGGAAGGAAAAAAGATAACTTCATTCAAAATATACATTTTTGTCATCTCTCAGGTAATATATGGATAACATACCAAAAAAATTGTTCGTTTTTCGAGGCAAACCACTTTTCGAGCCAATTTTGGACGTCTCGCGTAAGAATCAAACTGCTGCTCAGCGAGCAAATGGCACACCAACCAAAGCAGATGATAGTCGGATGGGGTCAGTTCTGGTGAATAAGCGGTATGGAGTAGCATCTAATCTTTGAACCT
This sequence comes from Morpho achilles, assembly GCA_947086495.1. Taxonomy (NCBI): domain Eukaryota; kingdom Metazoa; phylum Arthropoda; class Insecta; order Lepidoptera; family Nymphalidae; genus Morpho; species Morpho achilles. The sequence goes on along the minus strand of CAMTZB010000007.1, from coordinate 9,950,748 downwards.
TTTTTGATGTGTGTGACGAAGCATTGTCATGGAGGAAAATTAGCTTATATTCTGGCCTTTTTTCCTTCATAGCACCTCACAATTTTATTATCTATTGGTGGTAACGGTGCACTACGATAGTTTCAACAGATTTCAGCACTTTATAATAGATAATTATGCCCCGCTGATGGCACCATATGCGCAGCATCGTCCTCCGCCCGAAGTAATTCCGTCTTGGACTGGATGTTGAAGGTGGGCCGGGATGAAACCACGGTTTTTTTGTTAAGGATTCTCATGAATTAATTTTGTGTATGAAATGCCAAATAATGTTGACTCAATATTGTTGACCGAGGTTGTACTCATCATATCCGATTCATATGTTCATTGACATTTAATACCAACCATGAGCAAACAGCGGATTAAAGCTTGTACACCAATGTATATATGCATATTCAAAAAGGAAAACGAACAGATATATTAAAATCATCGTAAAATGGAAGTAAATCTAACTTTTTAACTGCTAATATATTTTACCAAGACCACCAAAAAAAACCACTAACCACTAAAAGCAATATTTGGCCACTAAGTGGGTAGTTAAAACCACCAGTTTTAGTGGAAAATCCACTAAGATGGCAACACTGCGATTCATTCATAAATACATACATGTGCAAGAGGGATGCGAGATAGCATGTGTTGGCGCCTGTAGTAAAACCGCCCTGTTCATAAATCTCCAATTTTATTTCAAGTTCAAGTAAAGTATTTCTTAATTTATCAATCTGTTTTCATTAGTTTCATGTTATATTAATTTTTAACACGGATTCTATTGCATAGAAATGGGGGACAAATCTGCTCCACTACTAGCAGTTCTTCAACTCTTACGGAAGTACAATTTAAAAGAAAGTATTGTTCTTAATTAATAGAATAATAATTTATTACATTAATAGTTGTTTTACTTATTATTATTACAAATCTTAGGGTACTGAAGATATCTTAAGAAAAGAAGCTAATTTAGGCGACATTGAATATGAGAACCTAGACCTGCCCGAAGTTGAGCTTGCTAGTATACTTACTGCTCATCATACTGAAAGTGATCCTTACAGCTATGAATTTGCATACGACAGCCTCAAAAAATTCGTCGAAAATTCTCTAGACCTATATAAGGTATAGTACGATTTTCTGCATTTAGATGGTGCTCTTTTCTTTATTAATTAAGAAACCAAAGACTTAGGTTCAATGAATTATTCCTCTAAATTTCTTAAATTATAAAATATAAGTGAAAAAAAAAAAAAAATTAGTTATTTGCTACAATTTTGAATAAATTGAGCGAAAACCAGGTTTTCTATTGATATTACTTTTTTGTTTCAGTATGAATTATCCACGTTACTATATCCAGTATTCGTTCACATGTACCTTATACTTATTTTATATGACCATACTGAACATGCTACAAAATTTTATGAAAAATTTAGCATGGAACAAGAGGATTACTATCAAGAAGATTTGAATAGGTTGTCTGCTGTTAAAACTAAGGATCAAATAAAAAACAATGAGCTTACTGAAATATACAGGTCAGTATAGTAATGATATAATGTTTGGTTACCATACAATTGTTAGGCTTTACCTTTGAAATCCAACTATATATTTATTACTGGTCATTCCAAATTTTTAAGAAATCTGTCAATATTTGATTACTTTTTGCACTCAATAACTATGCAATCAGGTGCCTCTGTCAGGCTAAGCTGGCATTATGTCTGTCACACATTTATAATCCACTAGTTACTCTGATCCTATGTCTGTCTGTGTTGCCACCTCAATCGATCGGAAATAACTCAAGGATGAATAATATCACCCTTATAATAATTACCTAACACCCACATATTTACCATACCTCATCAACATGTCTACTATTGATATACAAGTTATTTACAAAAAATATTAAACAGCTGTCGATGCTGTTTCCACTGAACTATAACATTTAAATTATAAAGATAATTTTCATCATAGCTGTTTACAGTATCTATACTTTTTATTTACTAAATTTTTTTTTACGTTTTGAATGTTATTTGCCTATAATTTACAGCACAAATAAATTTCAAGTTCAACTATCACGTGATGCCTCCTCTCAATTAAAGAGATATCTGCATGAGCAAAAGAGTTCTCCTATCATTATAAATATAATTAAAAACCATATACAGATTGATGTGTGCGATGGTCCTGGTAGAACTCAGGCACAAGTAAAAGCAACACTTGGTGGGATTCTGGGAGAAGCTTCTCGAAATGGTAAATTTTAAAACTAATATTTTCATAAATTATTAATGAGTCTGATAAACATAATATTGATACATACAACCATTTTAAATCCTCAGCTAAAGGACTTTCAAACAGCTAAGTAACAATACATTTCAATGTTTATATGTTGTAATAAAGTTTTTGTTATCACTGCAGTTCAAATTTATTAGAAGATAAATTAGAACATTTAAACTTACAAAAGTAAAAAGCATTTTTTTTCTTTCATGAAAAGAGTGTGCATTTTTTCTGTTTGTTATCTTTATCTGTTTATGGGTGTTGTATCACTCTGACACTGTAGATTTTTGGTGTGTATGTACAATCTACATTCCTAGGTAAAACAAAAGAAACCTTGATTTAAAATCTATTATAGGTTATAATAGATATATTATATAATAGAATATATTTAACCATTGTAGTTTTTACAAAACAGCCATTACCTGCCAGGTGCTATCAGGTACAACCTGATAGCACCTGGCAGGTAATGACATATATTTCACAAAACTATGTACTTGTTACGAAATTTGATCAAGGTATAATTATAATAATAATATGTTGAATTCATTTTAGTTTAAATGTATGTGCTAAATAAAATATATTCATAGTCTAAGTGTAATTAAACAACTTTATTTGTTGACTATTTTATAATTAATCTCCTTCATCTTATTGACACCCAATTAATGCTATGTGCTCAGAAAACCGTGCCAAGGTTTATTACGGTCTTTTAAAAGAACCAGACTTACAAATTTTACCTGCTCCAATCGAGGATGAAGAGGAAACAGAAGAAACTCCCGATAAACCTAAAAAGAAAAAAGCTAAAAAAGATAACATTTTTATGAAAAAGCCAAAATCCGATCCAAATGCACCACCCAATGATAGAATTCCTCTCCCAGAATTGTAAGTTGTCGTATAACATTTTAAAGATTTATACATATTTGTTTTTGAATTACGATTACTACCTGATAAGTTAGATAAATAGGATGCGAAGTTATTCTGAATTCAATAGCCCATATTCATACTTTTGATAATCTCTCATAAATTATTTTCCAGGAAAGAAAATGACAAAATCGAAAAAGGTAAAGCCTTAAGAGAAGCTGCAAAGCGAGTACAACTCGGCCCGGATAGTTTGCCTTCGATATGCTTCTATACCCTTTTGAACAGTGGGCAAAACGTGATTTGTGCCGACATATGTGATGATTCAACTTTATTAGCCGTGGGATTTAGTAACTCGACCATAAAGGTTTCTTTATTTGCTACTCGTCTTTTCTTATCTAAATTATGTGACTTATTGATATGTACAAATTTATCACATGCTTTACTGTGAAGGAAAACATCGTTAGGAAATGTGCATATCTTAAGAAATTCCTGATTATAATATGATATTAATTACCTACGAGTTCTAATCCGCATTGTATCTACTTGGTGCGCCTAAATTCTGACCCTGCCCAGCCAATCAATCCAACTAACTAAAACCCAGCATTAGTAATAGTAACAGACAGCTAATTTTTATACTATATTATCAAGTTATTTTTTTCCTTAAAGCTGTGTCCCCAGTAGGCAAACTGAGCGGCCGACTGAGTTTGTGGCGTATCGGTTTAATACGCCTTTCCATATATTTTTTACAGTTTGCAGCGTTGCATGCGCCGACTGTCTCAGTCAGATTCACAGCAAAACCGAGTACAGTCGGCGGTGGCGATATTATTGTTCGCCGAGCGTAGTGAGTGAGCGTAGAGAGAGCGTGAAATTGTCCAATACTCAAACTTTTCTTGTTTAAAGGGTGAACCCAGTGCTTCTTTTTATCCTCTTTCAGTGCCTCTAATATAGCGACTACCTCAAAAATATCCAACGTGACCAGCACAACCACTCATTTCGAACTACAATAGTAACGTGAAAATTCAGTTGGTCGACCTAAATAAGCGGCTGGGTTTGTAGCTAACTCGAATTTCAGTTTGCCACAAATATGCGGCTTACTTAGTCGGCCGCTTACAGTTTACCTACCAGGGACACAGCCTAAACCTGCTAGTAATCGAATGTTTCCAAAAACTTGAAACCATAGGACCATGTTTAAAAAAACGATGTTGAGGTTTTACCAGATAGACAATCCTCATTGTAGAATAATATTCACAGGTGTGGACTTTAACGACAGTAAGACTGCGGGGCATGAAGTCGGTTGATAAATTACATGACATTGACAGGGAGGCAGGTAAAGTATTTGTAATTTTATAATCACACACAAACACATCTATTATATGCACAAACACAGACACACACAGATAATTTCAAAGTCATACTCATAATTTAAATTAGTGAAATAGACTTATTGAGTCGTTAACTATACTGCTAGTTTGCTGCTGCTAAAATTTTATTTATGAGTCTTGTATGAAAAAGGAAGGTTTTCAAAATATGATTCAAAGTATGACAAGTTCTATTTTAATTTAGAATAATTTTTTTGCCATTTTATCGTGGTCCTGATGATGCTTTGGTTGCGAGGCGAAACGTGTTTGTGGTAGTGACGCCTGTAGTGCTTGTGTATTGTGATGACGGGGATGGAGGTTTGTGCATGTGTTTTTACGAATCTTGCATTTATTGGACATAACAACGGATAGTCCACTCTACATTTAGATTTTATGATATATATTTTCTTTTTACTTTATTGCGCATTATACCAAATAATTAATTTATTACTTTTAAAGTTCTATTTTCAAATAATTAATAGAATTGGCGTTACTTTTACGGAGGTCCATAATACAAAGTAATGAGAATATTATTTTGCTATAATCCGCAATAAATAATTTGCAATAATTATAGCAAATAATATTCTCATTACTTTTGTAGTTCTATTTTCTTTTGGAGTAGCTGCTATACCATGCTATGCATGCTATATGCACATAGGTCCAGCATAGCTTTGACCATTTCTTATCTATTATTATCGCCACTTGGCGTGTGATCTCAATGCCTTCATTTGTTTGCTACTTAGGTGATGTTCTTGTAAGAATGATGGAAGAAAAGGACAGAGAGACTTGTCGCACTCTATTTGGACACTCAGGCCCAGTTTACAAAGTGGTGTTTGACCCTTTCAAGAATTTATTATTATCTGGCTCTGAAGATTCGACAAGTAAGTAATAATTATTAATTACGCTTACAGGCGTTAACACATTTTTACTTATTAAATTGATTTTGTTAATACATTACATGTATATATAGAGCTATAGAAGGATGGAGGCTCCAAGCACAGGCATTACTTGCTTAAATGGAGCTTCCAATCACTTGTTAAGTTTAAATAACATGTACATTGTTTTTTGAAATAAATGAAATAAATAAATTATATGCTTATATAATTTGCATGGGCCCACGCCATAGAGGAGGCAATTTGGTTTTTAAGGGTGTGCAATAAAAAAATAAAACGGTAATAGTTATTCAAAAATCATGTATTACAAAATTATTCCCCTCTAAAAGTTCTAAATAAAAGTCCGCGACAGCATACCCGTTTATTTAGCTTTTAAGGTATTTCCAGCGGAGCCGCTGGCGATTGCTAGTATATGATAAAAAGATTCCGGTTTTTTCCTTCGGGAATTGGTAGAAACAATATAGTACAAAATTTGAGGGTATTTTAATACTGAAGTTAATGCGAACAAAGTCGCTAGTATCAATAGTGATGTCATGTGAAATAACATGTGATGATTCAACAGTAAGGCTGTGGTCACTTCAATGCTGGACTTGCATTGTGGTATTCAGGGGTCACGTATGGCCCGTATGGGACTTGCGTTGGTCACCACACGGACACTACTTTGCATCGGGTGGTCACGATCGCATCTGTCGCCTGTGGTCCACTGACCACCACCATCCGTTAAGGATCTTCTCCGGCCACCTTTCTGATATAGACGTAAGTTTTTTAATATGATATGTGAACTATAGATGTAAAAAACTAATCGGTTTCAAAAATGATTAATTTTTAAAAAATCGATTATCCTAATTATTCTTTTTACTCTTTTTTCTTGTTTTTCAGTTTTAGTAAAACTAATGTAGCGAAACTACACATTTCAATCGAATTTCACAAACAGCTCATATATTATTATTTATTGGTAGAGTTCCACTTTAATTAGCTTTTATTCTAATTAAATATTTATATAAAAAACAAGCAAACTACATTTCCAAGTAACCCTATGTTCTTATTTCAGTGTCTACAATTTCATCCGAATTCAAATTATATCGCAACAGGTTCCAGTGATCGCACTGTGCGGCTTTGGGACTGTTTAACTGGAGCACAAGTCCGTATTATGACTGGTCATAAGGTACTTAGGTTTTTATTACTCCTTCTTCTTCTTGATCTTAAGAGTAACGTATCACTACATAGTATAAAACAAAGTCACATTCTTTGTTTGTCCATATATCCCTATGTATGCTTATTTCTTTATAACTATGCAACAGATTTTGATGGGGTTTTTTTTAATAGATAGAGTGATTCAAGAGGAAGGTATTGTATAATATCAGGTATTGTATAATGTATAATACCATTCAATATGGAGTAGAGAAATACTGAAATTTTTGAGGTTTTTATTAAATATCGTAAATAATTACATTTTTTTCCGCTTACATTGAAAACGCAGGCTAAACCCTACGAGATTTATCAAAATGATGTACTAAGTATTTGTACACCTTGAAAAGGTCTACAGAAAAGTCCGCGATGGTATATGTCTATCTCAATAGCATTTAATTACAATAGCATTTTTTGTCATTTACTTTTAACGAAAAATTATGACTTACTTCTGAAGCAATTTTTATACAATATAGCATTAAGCCTTATCCAATTAAATACATTGTTGATTTAATATAGATCAATATGGCCCTTTACAGCATGTAATTTAAATAAACATTTTCGGAGATATCACAGATTTAAACCCCCGCGAGGGGGCTGCGCTTCGCCCTAGAGCACTTCGAATTCAGCAGCGATCGGACACGCAACCGTCGCTCTTGCAAGAGTAACCTCTAAAGAAAACATGTTTGTATTGTCTAATAATGATAAGAAAGCTTTGAATGTAGTATATAAAGACATTCTGTAATTAATTTTAAAAATAAAATACATAGGAAAAAATGTAAAAATAAATATGTAGTATATGAATCTAGATATTAGATATAGCAGGAAATCTTCTTGGTATAGGGAGAGGGGAATTGTTTTTTTTCCAAATTTAACGCGTGCGGGCCACGGGCAGTAATGCATAAATCAAAACTACTGGATCGATTTTAATCTTTTTTTTCACTGAGTGACTAGCTATATATTCTATATAGCCCGTGCGAAGCAGGGGCAGGCCGCTAGTTTGTTTATATGCCACACTAATGCTGTCTCAGTGAACCGGCTATCTCTGACTCGTTTTTACGTTATCTGTCTACCTAGTAACAATAAAATTGGTAGGAAGACGATGCAGACTAAGCGTATTCCTAGGCGAGGTTAGCTGTCCAATATGAAACCATAGATCAGACATATCAGTAGTTCAAAAAGGGGTTTTTGAACTACTAATATGTCTGATCCGTTTTTTGACCGTTATTTTATAACGTTTTTCAATAATTTATTATTTGTACACCTTGAAAAGGTGGTATATGTTAGTATAATAAAATATTGAAAAAGTTATAAAATTATAAGCCATTAACTACTTATAAGCCAAACTCCTAATACCAAACAGGACAAAAGAATCTATTGTACTGCTACTACAAGATGTTTTACTAAAGGATTTATTATATATATATTCAGTTGCTATCAATTTTATTTAATACTAGTTATCCGGCCACGCGTTGCTGTGGTCAGTCTAGTTTTGAATTCCTGCCGAAACAGAATTCAACAATTAAAAGAAAGTTGCGATCACCACCAAACTTTACTGGCTTGTTCTAAAGATTGCCTAAAAATTTCATTAAAATCACGCCAACCTAGTCAAAGTCCATAAAGGACATACCAACATTCATTTTTAAGTATTAGACTAAAAGTAATACAAATAGTGAAACCAGACTATCCAGGTTATAATTTAAATGTTATAATTTGATGTATTATTAATACAATATAATTAAACAATTGTTTTGCATTACAGTCAACACCCTTTTCTTTAGCATTTTCTGCATGTGGACGATGGTTGGCATCAGGTGGTGGCTCTGGGGAAATACAAGTTTGGGATTTGTCTAGTGGCTTACCAACTGCTGCAATACCACCTACTAGCGCATCTCCCATTCATGCATTGTCTTTTAGCAGAGATGGAACTATCTTAGCATCAGGTACATTTTGTAGCTATATTTTTCATTTAATCATTATTGTTTTTAATTTATTATCCTTTAACAATAAACTTTTCATGTTATCTCAAATTATAGTCAATTTTAAAGACAACTAAAATGAGTGACGTTATTGCATCATCAGGATGATGATTGATAATTCTATTTCCAATGATCCAAGATCCATACTAGTAACTTTATTGGAATTTTATAGATACGTAAATACTAATGTAAACACTTAGACATTACATGAAACTTTTTCAGGTTCTTTGGACTCTACAATCAAACTTTGGGATTTTGTCATTATTACTGATGAGAGTTTAATTGAAGAAAATGGAACTTCTGCATCTGTTCAAAAGGAAGATAAATTTTTGCTCAGATCTTTTGCAACAAAAAGTTCACCAATTAAAAGTTTACATTTTACCCGACGTAATCTTTTGTTAGCTGTAGGGTCATATGAGGGGAGTTCATAAAATCACTTTATTATCACATAATTGAAATAATAAAATTCCATTTACTTTAATTTGGTTTATGTAATTATGAATTAAATTCTGGTATCCTAAGTGCTATAAAGATTAAACTTGAAGAAAGTAGGATCTTTCTGAAGTTATGAACTGTATAATTAAGTTTAATATAGATTCATTACTTCTTGCAACCTGTGCTTTCATTGCTTGTTTGAAATCCTCCTTTACCCCTTTATCTGCTCCACGGGTCCCTATTCTCCTTTGTCCAAGGTGCTGTTGAGAATTTGGCAATATATCTAATGCAATATTTTTACCTTGTTCATTCCAAATAAAACTCAATTCTTCCAATAAATCTATATGAATTATATATGCAGGGAAAAGATGATAGTGAAAAACACCCTTTTTTCTTATTGCATCCATGATACTTATAAATACTGACTCTTCCTGCGGCCATCCAAGTTGCATCAATACTAACATATGCCCATAAGTTAAATCAGTATTATTTCCACTCTTGAATAAAATTCTTATTAGCAGAGTACAAAAATAATGCATGATGGCCACCTTAGTTATTGGTAAAAAGTGAAGGTGTCTATGTTTACCACCAACTATAAGATCAGATTCTAAAACACCTTCCACTGAAGGTAATAAAGGCAATGCTGCCAACATATTTTCTATACAGGCTAAGTTGTTTTGCTGAAAAAAATTTATAGACACTCTTGAAATAATAGTTGTTAAATTATTTGTTATAGAAGTATTTGCTTCATTATATCTGCCTCTGTACAAAGCTAATTCGTCAGAGAAACCCTCTAACCATGATTTAACTTGCAATTGTGAAGTTAATTTCATAAATTCTCTGGATATTACTTCATTGTTATGTAATAGCTCCCAACAATTTGCAGCTGCTTGAAACTGATGCGAGGACACACCTGTCACTTCAATATCACCCTTTTTACGTTTTGATGGTGGCATATCAGGATCAAACAATGCTTCCACTAATGTATGATTACCTTTGAGGGATTTATATTCATACAATGACCTTAAGAAAAATAATACACCACAATATAAAAGCTGACGGCAGTCTTCAAAATTCCTTAGCCCCAGTAGCTTTTGAAAATAAGATTCTTTATTTAAACTGTTGCTATAATTAACAAGGTATGAATCCCATCCTAATTGTCTTCCTAATAAGTCAAGTACACCATAGAGTCTCTGCCAAGGATCTGTAATGTCATGTTCTGTTTCATCATAAACATATGAGTTGTAAAAATCTATTGCTTTCACAACTAACCGCTGAAGTAATCTTGGTGATTCAAGAGAATGAAGAAGAGGCAATGTTTCCACTACTAGGAGTCTTGCATATCTATTATCATAGAAGAACTTTTCTGTATTTATGAGAGTCTTTACAAGACTATCAACTCCCAATTGAGGAAATTTTTTCAATAATAATACTAACAATCGACAATGTTCCATAGTATCGTCGCTGTTCTCTACACTTGTCTTGAGTATTGTTAGCTGAATATCAGGGCATATATTATCAAACATTTGATTTAAAAAGCTTGGATCGTTAGATTTAAGTGCATTAGCTATTGCAGATATTTCCGAGAAAAGATCAGGTAAATGTTGTCTAGATGACATAAGTGTACTAAAACATTCCGCTGCTTCATGCACATTTCCAGATTGTTTTTCCATTAAATACGCTTCGAACTGAATTTTAAAGTTCGTTGGAAATAATGTTTTTGCTGTGAGCATCCATGCTTTTGCGGAATAAATATTATGTTTGTGAGCTTCTTTAGCTCGGGAAATAATATAATCTTCATCATCTTCTTTAAGAGATTTTTCAACTGCAGGCATTTACACGCAACAGACAACAGTAATTCCAATTTCCAAATATAGAATTGTCAATACAATAAGTATTTTTAAACGCCTTCACAGCGCTTTTATAAAACAATTTGAGATCATAGACATAGATTACTAACTAAAATAATGACCAGTGTTGCCAACAGTTCAATAAGCTTCCCACTAGATTCAACTTTCAAAACCACCAGAAAACCACTAACAAACAGAAATTTTATACTCTAAATGACCGCTAACCACTAAATTTTCCACTAAAACAATTCTTGTTTTATGAAAGAAAATAAATATACAAATAATTAGTTTCCTTTATTATTACTTATTAAAAAATTAACAAAATAATATCACAAAATTTACAATTCGCTACTCGACCCGTAGTATTTCAGATACCTACGAACCAAGAATCCCGTAGCGTATATTGTGATTTTAGCATAGTGTTAGTCACGCGTTAATAAATTCGCTCAGTTAATACATACCAAAATTAATAATTATGAGCCCATGAGCGTTACTGAACGATGAGCCCTTCTAACTTCTAAGTATAAGTATTCAGAAAAAATATGAAGTGAGAAATCCCCGCGTATAAAGTATAAGTTTAGAAAAATATTAGGTGGAAAATCCTCGCGTGTAGAGAAACGTAGACGACTAATTCTTGCCGATCAGTTATGCCTACTCAAGCAAAGTAAATATCTACCAGGTATAAAAGCTAAAATCCGCTTTTTTTTTCTAAAAAAAACCATTTTTTCATAGGAAGGAAAAAAGATAACTTCATTCAAAATATACATTTTTGTCATCTCTCAAGTAATATATGGATAACATACCAAAAAAATTGTTCGTTTTTCGAGGCAAACCACTTTTCGAGCCAATTTTGGACGTCTCGCGTAAGAATCGAACTGCTGCTCAGCGAGCAAATGGCACACCAAGGAAAACAGATGATAGTCGGATGGGGCCAGTTCTGGTGAATAAGCGGTATGGAGTAGCATCTAACAGTTGAGCGTCTCTAAGTAATTTTGAACCTTTTTTGATGTGTGTGACGGAGCGTTGTCATGGAGGAAAATTAGCTTATATTCAGGCCTTTTTTCCTTCATAGCACCTCACAATTTTATTATCTATTGGTGGTAACGGTGCACTACGATAGTTTCAACAGATTTCAGCACTTTATAATAGATAATTATGCCCCGCTGATGGCACCATACGCGCAGCATCGTCCTCCACCCGAAGTGATTCTGTCTTGGAGTGGATGTTAAAGGTGGGCCGGGATGAAACCACGGTTTTTTGTTTAGGATTCTCATGAATTAATATTGTGTATGAAATGCCAAATAATGTTGACTCAATATTGTTGACCGAGGTTGTACTCATCATTTCATATGTTCATTGACATTCAACACCAACCATGAGCAAACAGTGGATTAAAGCTTGTACACCAATGTATATACGCATATTCAAAAAGGAAAACGAACAGATATATAAAATCGTAAAATGGAAGTAAATCTAACTTTTTAACTGCTAATATATTTTACCAAGACCACCAAAAAAAACCACTAACCACTAAAAGCAATATTTGGCCACTAAATGGGAAGTTAAAACCACCAGTTTTAGTGGAAAATCCACTAAGATGGCAACACTGATAATGACCAGGGCAGTTTTACTACAGGCGCCAACACATGCTATCTCGCATCCCTCTTGCACATGTATGTATTTATGAATGAATTCTATGAAAATAGTCTCAGCTGCATCTCGCTCCACTCCCACATACATATTTTTACGCACTCATTCTCATTTTGACTGTCTATCATATAACAAGTTGTTTTTATCAATGAATGGGCGGTGTATCCTATATAGTGTATTATCTATGGGGCGCAGTGTTGCCATCTTAGTGGATTTTCCACTAAAACTGGTGGTTTTAACTACCCACTTAGTGGCCAAATATTGCTTTTAGTGGCTAGTGGTTTTTTTTGGTGGTCTTGGTAAAATATATTAGCAGTTAAAAAGTTAGATTTACTTCCATTTTACGATGATTTTTATATATCTGTTCGTTTTCCTTTTTGAATATGCATATATACATTGGTCTACAAGCTTAAATCCGCTGTTTGCTCATGGTTAGTGTTAAATGTTAATGAACATATGAATCGGATACAACCATGCCATATTTTTATTTTTAAGAATACGACGTAATTAAGAGTACGAAATAATGTTGACTCAATGACCTCGGTCATTTCATACAAAATACTAATTCATGAGAATCCTAAACAAAAAAACCGTGGTTTCATCCTGGCCGACCTTCAACATCCACTCCAAGATGGAATCACTTCGGGTGGAGGACGATGCTGCGCGTATGGTGCCATCAGCGGGGCATAATTATCTATTATAGTGTTGAAATCTGTTGAAACTATCGAAGTGCACCGTTACCACCGATAGATAATACAATTGTGAGATGCTATGAAGGAAAGAAGGCCAGAATATAAGCTAATTTTCCTCCATGACAATGCTCCGTCACACACATCAAAAAAGGTTCAAAACTACTTAGAGACGCTCAACTGTTTGAAGCTACTTACCGCTTATTCACCAGAACTGGCCACATCCGACTATCATCGTTTTCGTCGGTGTGCCAATTGCTCGCTGACCAGCAGTTCGATTTTTACGCGAGACGTCCAAAATTGGCTCGAAAAGTGGTTTGTCTCGAAAAACGAACAATTTTTTTGGTATGTTATCCATATATTACCTGAGATTATTATACAAAAATGTATATTTTGAATGAAGTTATCTTTTTCCTTCCTATGAAAAAATGGTTTTTTTTTAGAAAAAAAAAAGCTGATGTTAGCTTGTATACCTCGTAGATATTTACTTTTCTTGAGTAGGCATAACTGATCGGCAAGAATTAGTCGTCTACGTTTCTTTATATGCGAGGATTTTCCACCTAATAATTTTCTAAATTTATATTTTATACGCGGGCATTTCTCACTTCATATTTTTTCTGAATAATTATACTTAGAAGTTAGAAGGGTTCATCGTTCCGTAACGCTCATGGACTCATAATTATTAATTTTGGTTTGTATTAACTGAGCGAATTTATTGACGCGTAACTATGCAAAAATCACAATATACGCAACGGGATTCTTGGCTCGTAGGTATCTGAAATACTACGGGTCGAGCAGCGCAATGTAAATTTTGTGATATTAATTTTTTAATAATTAATAATAAAGGAACCTAATCATTTGTACCTATATTTATTTTCTTTTATAAAACAAAAATTGTTTTAGTGGAAAATTTAGTGGTAAGCGGTCATTTAGAGTGTAAAATTTCTGTTTGTTAGTGGTTTTCTGGTGATTTTCAAAGTTGAATCTAGGGGGAAGCTTATTGAACTGTTGGCAACACTGATGGGGCGGTGTATTAAATTTTTAAATTTCCCGTTGTAAAGTTCTAGTACTTTAATTTTTACTAAAATGTATAATTTTATTTTAATTTAGTTAGCAAAATTCTTGAAACAAATATCACTAGAAGCAAATTAAATGTATGAAGTCTTATTTCACTAGTAGCTGTTGAGATATTTCTTAAAATGAGAAATATAACAACGAAGAAACGTGCAGTCATAAAACAATAAAAAGAGGATTTAGTAAGTAAGTAGTAAGTAGACTACTTACTACTAAGTGTTGAGTTTTAATGAATTTTGTGCATCTCAATAATAGTAAGAGCTTTCTTAAAATTTACATTCTCACATTCTAAATATAATAACCTAACCTTGCATGGATAACCTAAAACCTTTAACATGCAGTATAATTTTTATTTCCTATTTGACTTAGTTATCGTTATATAAAAATTATGATATGTACATTAATTTCGATTGATGAATTAGCTATATATATGTCTTGCGATTTTATATAGCTTCTAGTGTCTTGTAGTGCAATAAATGATTAATAATGGAACATTAAAGTTAAAGTTTTTTTAGAAGTTGATCTAATTGATCATAAGTGTGTATCTATCTTAGTTATGAATAATTTGGACATAACTTAAGTGGTCTACTTAATATTTTTTTTAGAAGTATTTTCAATTGAAGTTGTATAGACTCGGATGAAAAGGGAGTAAATAGCAAAAGAGAGCAAGTTTATTCTGTATAAAGCAATATAGGGTATATTGCTTTATATAACACTATTGTTGATTTTTAATTATAAAGCAAAATTTAAATTTACGATTCATTAAACAATTGATTGATTAATTGCAGATTCAACAATCCTTAGATCCAACATTAAGAGTAATTTTTTATTTTAATATGATTGTCACATGATGTTATTTATAGTTATGATTTGAGATATCTTTACATTTACAGTGCTAATAAAAGATATAATAGTATGTGTAATGAATGAAAGAACAACAGCAGTATTAAAAGACTGTTCTATAAAACTGAAAGTAAATATTTATGTAGTTTATAAATCACTTAAAATGTGCAACTGTTTATATCTAATAGAAATTAAATAACAAACAATATTTCTCCTTCATACTTATGCAATAATAAAAAGCAATTTTTCTAAAAGTCAACCCATTTACTCTTTCTTAACTAATCAATGCATAATGACACAGACAACATTTTTTTATATTATAAAACAACTATTCATATAGATTGAAATACAACCTCTTGCATAAGAGGTTGTATTTGAATCTATATGAATAGATTGCTGCTGTCGCTCCGCCGTCGCGTCGAGAGCTCAAACAGCGCCAGGCCGAACAGTAGCGTCAACCACCAGGAACAGGACCGAAGACGTCGTACGCGTCTTCGCGTTCGGCTACGTTCCGCGGTTGCTGAATGGCGGGACGTACTCGACCGCTTCATCACCTAGTGGTGACATGTCTCTCCCAGCTACCAGTTTTCGACCTCTGTAATTTGAGAAAATGCATTTGAGGTAACTAATACTCAAGTGAAGTCTGAATTTATGAAGCTAAGTTAGATTCCCATAATTTCAGCAACAGATGTAAGCGTGCACTCAAACATCAGTAGCCAAAAGCGACTGGGAAAAGAATTAAGGTTTTACATGTATTGCAGGTGCCAAATACCGGCTCTTTGCCAACCGCAACACATAACCACTACAAAAAAAATGTAAAAGTTAATGACGTACGAATTACCAAAACTGCGTAATTTCAGAAATCAGTACGACACCTTTATAGTGGCTAGTCCGTTAATAAAACGTCTAACAAAGTAGCGCGCTTTTGTAGCTAATGTTCGACGATACAGAAAACGAACATTACCAACAAAACGCCTACACAGTATGGGAAGAAAGAACACTGCAGTGTCCACCTCAACCATACTGTTAAATGAGAAGAAAAAGCCCTGCAGCTTATACAGGAGAGCAGTCAGACACTGCTAGTCAT
Organism: Morpho achilles; assembly: GCA_947086495.1. NCBI lineage: Eukaryota > Metazoa > Arthropoda > Insecta > Lepidoptera > Nymphalidae > Morpho > Morpho achilles. The sequence goes on along the minus strand of CAMTZB010000007.1, from coordinate 9,934,561 downwards.
TAAATATTAAAGATTACAATGTCCAAAACTTAATAACAAATAAACTATACTTTTGCACTATTTAATACGAAGAAAATTGAAACGTACTGACTCACCAGAAACGTTCGTCATACGATATATATATCTGTAATCACTTTTTACTTACGCAAAAATATACAAACCAACAAAAGAAACGTTCGTTATACGTAATATATAACTGTAATCACTTTTTACTTACGCAAAAATATACAAACCAACAAATGATTTTTAATTAAAATTAGACAATTCCATAAACTTCTTGTTAACGCACACTATATACAATAACACGATATAATAGGAATACCACAATTCCCGTTCCGAGATGCACTTCTCTTGAATGACGAACAAGGACTGAATGTCACTGAAACGTTTTATCAATAAGAAGACTCCCCACCGGAAACAATAACGGCACAGTGTTGCCCCTATTTAATCAAAAAGGGCGCGATTAGGGCTGCCACCTTTTTTTTGAAGAAAAATAGTATTTTACTTTTGAAATAAAAAAAAATATAGTACTTTTAGGAAATTCAGAAAAAAAAAATAGTATACATCTATTTTCAATCATTATTTATTTTTCCATGATTATTTTTTATTACTTTTCGCTGGATAATGACACGAAGTTAGAGTTACTAACTAACTAAGCACCGTAAATACATGAATCAGTTTCGTTCAAACCATAGATTACTAACTATCAAACATTCCCTATGCAGTGCTGCGGGTGTGTCCCATTCACAGATAATTAAAAAAAGCACGACAATTGTGTTTTTATTGAACTGTAATAATATTGGTAAGTTTTATTTTTTAATTTTAAAATATAAGTAAAAATTAAACTAAAATAATAAAAATAAAACTTTTCCTTCTATAGTAATATTTATTGTGTATGCTTTATTGAAGTGTTGTATTATTGTATATCATATGTCATACCCAATATCAGTTATATTCTATGTTTTAAGTGGTTATTTCTGAATAGTTTTTATTCTTTCTGCGACAGACAATATGGATTATAGACATACTTTAATTATTTAACAGAAAGTTATTTGTTCAAGATACTTTAACATACTATCCCATTTAGTTATGCACATTTCAACTGGATTTTTTGTCTGAGTAACTGGGTCTGGTCAAAGCACTGCTACTGTTGTTGCAATGAATTCATTAATATCTTATACAATGGCTGATATTCTTCAAGTGAGTTAAAATGTTTCAAATAAAAATCATTTTTGTTTTTAAACACAAAAGTTGGCATGTGTATGTTTAAAGTAACGGCCTGTTATCCATCCCAGCAGTGGGAACCATAAGCTTCCTCTATCCGTTTTTTGGAGAGAAGTATTGTAGCAAAGACCTACCATCGCGTTGCTCCGATGCGGATTGGTAGGTTACGCATATCCCCAGAATTCGCTAGAAGTATGCGAATTTCCTTACCATATTTTCCTTCACCGAATGTCATAAATTGCAATTGTCAATTAGACATGTGCCTGCGCGGGGTATAAACCCATGATCGTCTTTACAGAGTCGCACGGCCTCACCGCTGAGCTATCACAGCTTGTTCCATATTTATTCAAATGTTTTTACAATAATTTTCAGATGAACCTGGTCATTGCCAAAGAGAGAACTCATTGGGATGACGTCTAAGGGCTATATGCTGTTGATGCTTTATGGGATGAAGCACATGATTAGGTCAATTGATTTGACTAGATGAAGGCAAGTAAATATTTGATGTAAGGTATGTCAGTCTGTCCATTTTACTTTCAATTAAAACTGAAGCTTATATGTCTAATGGGATAACTGCCTAATCCGTTTAAGATATAACAAAAAATGTTTGGTACAATTTTTCCTCTATTATAGTGATGCAAAAAAGTGTGTGATATAAGAATAGCTTAAAAGACATATTAGTGATGATCATTGGAACTTTGTCACATATGCTTCTTAATTGTCACATACAATTCAGTATTTGGAAAGCATAATATTTTTAGCCTGGTACTGCTAACAGTACAAAATCAAAGATATTTAACATAACACAAAGATTGTCACAGATACCCCTTATATTTTATTATTAAAAAAAATTATTATTTATAATTATAGTCTCTATTCTATACTTAAAATATAACTGTAGACAAAGTTATAGACACGTAAAAAATATTTTCCAGACACTATTTAAGACCAGTAGAAGCTAAAAATATATTTTTAAAATTTAAAATCTCTGTTATTTGTCAATGCATCATTCTCCTACCCTTATCCCACTCTAAATGGGGTAGGCACAACATGTTTTAAACATTTTATCACATGATTTGGTATCTTACGACCGGCCGCCTGCCCGACGTCAACTTACCTTAATCAGTTTTCGCGACACCTAGGAAAGAAATGAGGGTGGTCTATTCTACTCAGGGGATATCAATGCCAAGATTGTCTGTAAGACTACCTTTGCAAACTAATGTTCTATCTATACATTATTTAAGAATTACTTATTTATTACAGGTTAAATATGCTGCGAACTCTTCCGCCGGGAAGTGTCCACGAGCCTGATGATGCAGATGAACATATATGAAGAGCTTCAGTCGAATCATAATTATTTAGCCTCATTTATTGATATTAGTAATAACATTTTCACAGCGCGAATGCTTTTTTTCTAACAATTTATTTTGCCGCCTGAACCATTCGGAATTTTGGAATAAGGCTGTAAAAGTCTGCTTCCATGCTAGAGACTCAAGAGAAGGTTGTGTCTTCAAAATAGTATTCATATTAGTTTAATTGACAAACATTATGAAGTTTGAAACTTCTTAACTAGGACCCAATTGATTTTTTCTCAAATCCGTGGATAAGGAGGCTCTAGCACACTAGAACGGATCATAATTTGGTTTCATTTTTTCAAACATTATTGGTTAATATTATTGTTTGATAGTTATAGTACCTTGTATTCCATCAGAAATATTTTCCAGACCCAAGCCATATCATATTACCGGTTCAGTATATTGATATATCGGTCATGTGCAGCAATAGCGGTACAACTCAAAAACACATATTTTGAGATGAATGGGTTTAAAATTTTCATTACTAAGGAAAATGAATAACAATTGCTTAGTTGCTAGTTTAATTGCTAGTTTGCTTAAACGACGGGCTTATAATGTATTATGAGTTCTGCCTGTATTGCCGCTAAAAATTGTGTATTTTAACATTAACACCATTTATTCCTATTCAAAACACGTGTTTTTACTTGTGTAGCAAAACTAAAAACCTGAGCAATCCTGGGCGTAATATATTTTCAAAACAGGATTGTTTAAATTGTGAAATTTTTATAATTACGCTATTGTCTAATAAACTGAAAGATTTGATCTAGTTAAAATTATATTATCCATCACAAAAACTTATTTCTTTAGAATGGCATTATATGGCATGTAAAGTGTTAATTAGTCAAAAATGTATATAACTTAAAAAACTATAATTCTTGGTTAACTTGCGTTAATCATAAATATGATTTGTTAAAAGTTTTTTTGCATATTCATTATCATAATGCGAGTTAGACAATGGTGTATTAATGTTAAGGAGAATTCACAGTACTACAGATACTTGAAAAACGATAATGGAAATGGATAATTTTATCGCAAGTAAAGTTATAGGTCTATGATACATCAGGCAAAAGTAACTAACTAATATTACTATTATTAACATTTAAAAAGTGATACAGTTTTCATATTTAACAATATTAGTATTTTACTATACATACTCCATAAGTATAAAAACGTAACAAGATGTAAACAAACAAAACCATGTGATTCAGGAGTGATAAATATGTCATTACAATAATATTATTAACAAATGAAGAAATTGGAATTCAACTGCAGTGGTCCAAAGAATATCTCCAATATTTATAAAAGTAATTTTCTTAAATTGATTGTTATTTTCTGAAATTAAATATGTATATATTTAGTATAGCAAAACAGCAATATATAATTTAATGAATTTCAGCAGATACAAATTAGCCAAGTAAACTACCTAAAATAGTAATTGCATTAGATTAGCCGACGTAACATAATATCAATATTCTATGAGTTTCACTCTGTGATACTTAAATGTGTAGTATTTTAGTGTCTTTAATATTGTCCATCGTTTTCTTTAAAAATTTTATAAAACCTTTATGTTTGGGTTCTTAAAGTGGATATTAAATAATATTCTTATTTATTTGTTTCAAAGTTTGTAAAATTATTGATAGCTATCATACCATATTTAACCTTATTAAGTGGTGCGAATACTATCAATAATTTTAAATTCTTTGAAAGAAATATAAATAACATTTAATATTAGTATCATGTGTTGTAATAAAAAAGATACTTCATACTAGGCAGATAATGGCTTCTATAAAGTACCTGTTTTGACATGTTTACATTTAGTTAAATATTTAACCCATGGAGTATAGTTCCTCATGATATTTTCTTTCATCAAAAAGCTTGATATCAATTGGCACATTAAATATGGCAAAATTTCACAATTTAATTCTTACTTTATATGTATAAATCCGAAGTGTAAACTGATATGATGGAAAATATTATACTTAGAGATAAAAACCACTAATATTCTATAAAACTACTACTAATATATCTTAAAAAGACTTAAATATAAAAGAAATATTTATAATTTACCATCAAGTACACTCCTTTTAAGTATAATGTTTTTACAAAAGTAATAATAAAATTATTTTGCTATAATCCGCGATGAAGTAAAATAGAAAATATATATAATGCTAAATGTAGAGTGGACAATCGGTTATCATACCTGATACATGCAGGAGTCGTAAAAAACACATGCGCGCAAATCGCTTTGCGATTTTGGTCGTGGAGTCTCCTGACGATGCTTCGGTTGCGGGGCGAAACGATTGTTGAGTTTGTGATAGTTAACGTATATAGTGCTTGTGTATCATGGTGGCGGTGGTGGAGGTTTGTGCATGTGTTTTTTACGACTCCTGCATGTATCAGGTATGATAACCGACTGTCCACTCTACATTTAGCATTATATATATTTTCTATTTTACTTCATCGCGGATTATAGCAAAATAATTTTATTATTACTTTTGTATTATGGATCTCCGTAAAGTAACGCCTAATTCTATAAATTATATAATGTTTTTTCCTAAATACTTAAACGGTAAAAACGAAAGCATCTATTGTTTCAAATACTAATCTTGTACATTTGTTTTCGAGTGAATATTTTAAATTAATTTTGTTTAATAATAATATATAATAATTTAAATTACAATTCCTACATTTTCAAGATAGTTTGAGGACTGTGAAAGCTCTGTTTGGATAATTTTTAGTCAGCTTGCTGTTCCTGTTTCCTATTTAAAAATAGCAAAAATTTTTGAAGTTGTACTTTTAGCGTTTAAGAAAAACGTTTTTTTAAGAAGCATGCACTTAGAAATGCAAAACGGTTGTTGTATATATATTTTTTTATTGCAGTAAAAGTCTTAATCAAGAAGTTCCTTAGATATTTTGTTTTATTAATATTTAAAAATCATTATTAATATGCAACAGGAAAAGCGGTTATCCAAAAATCGGTAAGAGCGGTGTGCGAATCGATAATCATCTTTTGACATCACTAATTACGGTTTTAGCGCATCAAGTACATCACTAATTTTACTACGATTTTACGTCATACGTTATATATATATTACTACTCCATATGTGAGAAAGAGTCAGAGCTGAGACTAAATCCGTTTTTATGAATGAAAGGGGTGAGAGGCAGATAGTTTTTAGGAATGAGAATGTCAGTAGCTATAGTGCTACTTTGCACCCCCCCCATACCACCGAAAATAGGCTCGCGCCAATGTATGAATGTCAACCATCTATTTTATAGTTAGTAATCTATGATAATGACCATATATAATAATACACTATAATACGAGACATGAGGACCATAGATTACTAACATGAGGACCAATAACTGACGTTACATTTCTATTAACGCTTACTTCATAGGTCATGTTAGAAAAAAAATGAAAGGAAAAATCAAAGAAAATTTTGGAAACTATTTCTAAATATTTTTCTATATTATATGTATTGTGCATTTCGTCATAAAAACTAAATAAAATAAAAACTATTGATACGTAGCTGCCACCTAGCACAAAAACAACTATAAACTTGTACTTTTAGGATCCCCTACCTGGTAGATGGCGCTAGTTTAAAATAACGAATATGATAAATATTTTAATTCGTAGTCTATGACTACGACCACAGTTTATCTCTTCGGTGCTTAAACTCAATTATTCGGTTTATTAATGAAAAAATACATTAAAAGTCAATCAATTTTGAAAAAATAATCGATTATATTAAAAAACGATTTTTCACATCCCTGATCCCTAGCAGGTACACTGTAATGTTTGTCATATAAGTAGGCATGGGTATGATTGCTATATAAGAATCATATTCGTTCCACGATATGATCGATTGTAATCACGTGATCATACCTGCTATTGCTAATGCTATTGGAATACAAACAAATGTATTCCTTATGTCGTATACAGTGTATAGGACATAAAGACTACATTTGTTCGTATAAGAAATGCTAATGCTGCTAATTCTATTGGAATACAAACAAATGTATTCTTTATGTCGTATGCAGTGTATAGGACATAAAGACTAAATTTGTTCGTATAAGCAATCATTTAGTCCATTAACGTAAATAATATAATAGCGGATAGCGTTTTTGCTAATCAATGTTGCTAGGCAAAATTATTGTTATTTCAAACAAATGTAATTCTTTTATCTTATATAATACGGTCGATAATTCGGGAAGATGACGCACTTTTACGTTATTTCAACTGAAACTATATCCTAGAAATATGGACCGTATTGAATACGATTTAAGAATTACATTTGTTTGTAATATCAATCGCTTTATCAAGTAATAATATTTTAGCGAATAGCTGAATAATATAATAGCGGTAAGCGTTTTTGCTAATCAATATTACTGGGTGAAATTATTGTTATTACAAACAAATGTAATTCTTAACTCGTATATAATACGGTCAATATTTCTAGCTTATAATTTAAGTTGGAATAGCGTCTTCTTTGGAACAAACAAATCTTGTCTTTATTTTAATTTATTTATTTATTTAACCCACGTTCCTTTGCATGTGTTTTTGCTCAATATCAGTGAATTAGTCTCAGTATTAATTAATTATTTTACTTTTTCATAGAATATCCATAATTTTGTATAGCAGTATAGCAGTTACTCTAAAACTCATTAGCAGATGATGCTATATGAACAGTTTTTCATATCATGATCATTAAGTGATTGGTGATTCTGTCCATGCCTACATATAAGTAATCTATTGTCATTGGTAGGGATGGGCAAAGGAGGAAAAAATATCGATATAATATCGTATCGATGTTTTTCAAATATATCGATAAGTATTGACTAAATATATCGATATATTGATATATCGAGATTGTTTGTTTAATAAGCGATTATCTATAAAAATTGCCATAATATTCGAAATTTTAAGGCAAATAATACACATCTTGTGGTTTTGACATCAGTTTTATTATTTTAAAATACAGAAAAGCCAAGAAAAATCAACATCATCAACACAACAAAAATACATTATTCATTCATACCAATATTTGTCTAATATAGACATCAGGAGCACTCTTTGTTTGATGTGCTCCCCTGTTAAACGGTTTTTTTTTATTCGGTACAGCCAAATTCACCAGTGAAGCAACCCTTTCAGATGACACTGAAGAAACTTGGTAAATCATATACAATGTGGCTCGTCGGCATGTGACCGCCCGAAATAATCTGAATATTTATGAAAAATTATCGATAAAAAACCTTAAAAGGGGGGGTCTAACTATTATAGTTTTTTTTTATTTAATTTTTAATTTTTTTAGTATCGTTGGTACCCATGTTGTGCATTTTTCGTCATATCTTTGATGTTATTGGCTCGATTACGATTCTGTTTGATTTTCCTAAAAGCTTATTAACTACGTTCATTATTTACTCAAAATTTACAAACAATATTTCCAAACTTTTCGAGAAAAAATAGAAAAACGAAATTTTTTTTTCCAAAAAAAATCGTTATTTTCTAAATAAACTTATTTAAGTACATAAAATGTCCAACTATTGTAGCTTTTTTATTATTTATTATCAATCTACTACATTATTACTACAAACTCACAAAACATTATTGGCACTTATCTCTTAAAACTTTGTAACAATAACAGGGCAAAGTTGGCTAGATGCACAGCAAAAAACAGTCTCCCACGTAGAAACCGAATTTCATAAAAAATAGGGGGCTCGCCCCGCATGCACAGTGCAGTTCTCATTTGCGAGAGTTTCTTTATGCATTAAGTCGCTTGATTACTTATCCTGTGACGCTACGTATTTTGTGATTTGTGCGAACAGTTCTGGTTAAATTAAACCTTTTAACCACACCAATTAATGCTACGGCTACGTGATCTTGTGTCTCCTCATGTGGTTGATATGCATTTCGGGATAATTTTTCATAAATATTCAGATTATTTCGGGCGGTCACATGCCGACGAGCCACATTGTATTTTAGAGCGATATCCGAGAGAACCGGCGTGAAATGACGACAATTTATCCAGAACTTTATTGGATCAGATTTGTAAAAAGTCAAATACATGATGTGACGCAAAAGCAGACAGCAGAACTTTAAAAAATATATCGATTTTGATATCTAAAAATAAATATCGAAAATCGATATATCGCGGGAAAAAATATCGCTGATTTATATCGATTATTTTCTGATAAAATACCGATATTTTGATATATCGATATTTTTTACCCAAGCCTAGTCATTGGTCATATATGAGAAATGGCAGGAAATGGGCTTTTTACGAAATTCTTTAATTAACAAAAAATCACAAGTTAGTCAATCATAAAATTAAAAAAAATAACGAAATGTTTGAATGGGCTTACAGCGGCGTTAACAAAGCTGTACCTAGAAATGTTGGCCCTGAATGCGCACATTTTTTATCGCCTCAAAGACAAATAATCGAAACTCTATTTGTAACAATTGCCTGCCTTTCTATAATTGTAAGTATATGAAGTTATTTATAACAGAATGTTGAATTAATTATAATATATATATATTATAATACAATACAGTAATATATTACAATAATGGTAATATTTAATTAAATTAAATTCTAACATCAATCACTATATGAATTAATGTGATTAAATATTTTTTATTAATAGGTGAAAACATACCCTAAGATACATGTCTCAAATGAAAATTGTTATGTGAAAAGTGATAGAGGTGGTAAAAGACTACTTGTGATACTGTTAGCACTTTTATGGGGTATGGAAATTGGTTTTAAATTTGCATCACACACTGTTATTTATTTGTTAAATCCGTGTCACATAACAACTTTAATTCAGGTAAGCCTTTTTTGTATAACTGAGGAAATATTTTAATTAACAAGTGCTTAAATTTTTAAATAGTAGGTATTAATATTAATATCACAATTATAAAAACCTCTTCAAATAATAATAATAGGTTAATGTTGAATAATATTCATTCTGCATTCATTGATAGGTAGATATAAATCTTCCATTTTACAAAGATTTCATATTTTATACTGTAATTAAGATCTTCATTGTAGGCTGCTACTTTTCACTAAGATCTATATTGTACTATACAGTAGGAAAGTACTAAAATAATTTTTTTAGAAATATATGAACATTATTTGTTACAAGTTATAAGAAAAATTGTCTAGACAAGTAGGATGTGCTCTTTAATTTTAAAACATATTCTATATACTTCTTTTAGTGTATATATATATATTTTCCGAATCTCGGAAACGGCTCCAACAATTTTCCTGAAATTCAGTATGTAGGAGGTTTTGGAGGAGAAAAATTGATCTAGCTAGGTTTTATCTTTATATTTAAATGACTTAATCTTGTATATATATATATTTTCCTAATCTCGGAAACGGCTCCAATGATTTTCCTGAAATTCAGTTTGTAGGAGGTTTTGGGGGAGAAAAATTGATCTAGCTAGGTTTTATGTAAAAAAATATTGTTTTATCCCTGTTTTTTGGGCATTAAAAAACACTAACATTTATGTTGAATTGAATTTTCGCCATTAACTGTCAAGTTGGCGTAGCCTTTTCGGGTAACGGGCAGCCTCGAGAAATGTGAATGCCAAGGATCGATCCCCAACTAAATAATTGTTTTTTCTTTTATTTTAAGTTTTTTTTTTTTTTTTGTAAAAAATTCCCGAGCGAAGCTCGGTCACTCAGATATTTAGGTCCTTACATATGAAATTGGCGTTTTAACGTACTGGCAAATGTGTTGATCTCAAATATTACCTTTATGGTTAGGAATTCCAAATTCAAATTCATACAGCTGTTTACTCATGCATTTGTGTTTCAAACCCCCTAATTCATTTGTTTTTTTCTTTGTGTCACTCTGTTTACAAAATGGAAAACATGAAATATCGCGTTATTTACGAATATGAGTTCCACCATGGCACCAGTGCTGCAGAAACTGCTCGAAGGATTAATGATGTGTATGATGATGTGAAAAAGCTTAAAAGGTGGGTACCTCATGAATTGAGTGAAGCAAAGCGACAAACGCGCGTCGACTGCTGCGTTAGGTTACTCAACCGGCACAATAATGAAGGAATTTTAAATAGAATCATTACCTGTGATGAAAAGTGGATCCTCTACGATAATCGGAAGCGCTTATCGCAATGGCTGAAACCTGGCGAACCAGCCAAATCCTGCCCTAAGCGAAAATTGACTAAAAAAAAGTTGCTTGTAAGTGTTTGGTGGACTAGTGCCGGTGTCGTTCACTACAGCTTTTTTAAATCTGGCCAGACGATTACGGCAGATATCTATTGTCAGCAACTGCAAACCATGATGGAAAAGCTAGCTGCTAAACAACCGAGGCTGGTCAATCGCTCTAGGCCACTGCTGCTTCAGGACAACGCTAGACCACACACTGCACAACAGACGGCTACCAAATCAGAGGAGCTTCAATTAGAATGTCTTAGACATCCACCATACTCTCCGGACCTTGTTCCAACAGATTACTATTTTTTTCGCAATTTGGATAACTACTTGCAAGGAAAAAAATTCAACTCCGATGGGGCAGTCCAAACCGCCTTTAAAGATTTTATTGATTCCCGCCCGAATGGTTTTTTTAGTAAGGGGATCAATGAACTACCTATGAGATGGCAAAAGTGCATACATAGCAATGGTACATACTTTGATTAATTAAATATATTTCATTAAAAAAAACGACTTTATGTTCCTCCCATAGAAAACGCCAATTTCATATGTAAGGACCTAATATTACTCTCAAAACATTAATTCAACTTCCATTTAATTTTCATAAGAAACAGCAATATTTAAGTAGCAAATACAGAAGAAGGTTAACATAATTATGTAATCAAAAAATTTCATTTTCTTTCAAACTTATTATTTGTGTATATTTTCTTTATTTCAGATTTATTTGCTGGCAGCCCCACCTAGTAAGACAGTGACAGCATTATTTCGTATTCATTTAAATTTGTTAAATGGTCCATTGCTAGCATTCCTATTTCCTGAAACTGCATCAAGAACAGTTAGTATGTTATGAGATTATATTAAAAACTATTTATTTTTAATTATAAGAAAGGTAGACAGACTGCATTAAATTTGGTGTAACCGCAACTTGAAACTAAAATATTAAAAAGGAAACATGACAAACTATTATCAATACATCATTTTAGACAGATGGTGTCCATAGGAGCTTAAAAACGTAGAGACAATTGTATATCCAAAGGACCAGTAATTTATGCTGTTCATACCGAGCTTCTAGCTGCAGTTGTCACCACATAATCCATGTATCTAGTGGAAAGATGTCTCAGTCTTCATGAATGGGTGTGTAGCTGACCCTCTTAAGAACTCTTTCTCCTTCCCAGCCAGCCCTAGTAACCAAAACTTTGTATTCTGTAAACATGTCACCTATCCAAACATCTTTTTTATGCCAATTCTGTTTTAATTGGTAAATCTAATTTCAGCTAAAATAATTTCCCAAAGTTGTAAATTGCATGATGATGTGTAAATAATTTTTTTTAAATTTAATATTCATAGTATTTGAAACAAGGATCTCAACTTCAAATGCAACATGGCCTCCAAAGGGCAGGTCTCGCACCAATGATGAGACTTGTTTATAAAACTAAATTGACATATTTCAAACATTATTGTTGAATATTTGAGACATAAGGTGCATATGAGTTCTTTCTTACTTCTTAAGTATTTCTTAATACTTTTTTTTTAAATTGTACTATTTTTCCAATTAACAAATGTTCGAAATAAATTTTGAACTGTGTTTTAACGCACTTTACGACTCTTCCATAATTAAATAATCATTGATATAATCGAAATACAGCACACTTAAACATGTTATTATTGCTGATTAGTATAATATCGTTTTGTAAACGATAGCGAGACGAAGACTAACTTAATCTCATTGTCGTCTGCCGGTATTGGTTTCTACTTTCCAGATACATAATAAGTTCGCCAATACTCTTCAATTACTGTGATATTAACGAAACATCAATAAATCAATTACTAGAATTGTAAGTCTACAAAATGCATTATGTATTATTAAACATTTCATTAGATTTTAGCTGAAGCTGCATTATATTGGATACAACATGGAATGATGTTCGTAATACCGTATTATCTGTTAAGGATTGGTGGTACGTTATTTACAAAAATTTTTGGTGTATTATATTGCTATAATTGAATTTAATAATAAAACTTTTTTACAGGTGTGTATAACGTAGAACCATTTTGGGATTTTAATTGGTCTATATTCAGCTACTGCCTTAATTTGTTGTACCACTTTATAATCCTACAAATGATTGCGATAGTGAGTAGAATTTGTGTATTTAAAAAAAATATTAGCATCTTTAATATCAAAGAATATTTAAAGCGAAATATTAGCATCTTCCTATACCACAATGCAATCTCAATTCAGTTGACAAACCGTTAATTTAAAAACTTATTTATCACTATTAGCTGTACCCGCTATTTTTATCATCCAAATTAAAAAGCATTTATTACAACGAAAACATAAAATACCTGCTTTTTTTTAATGTTTTGAAAAGAAGAATGCAAAGTGCCAGGCCACATTAGGTGGAATCTTGGTCTGGCGCTAAGTTCTAATTTAAAATATTTTTTTTTTATTATAATGATTTATTTATTTTTTTATTTCATTATAATTAAGTAAATAACTTCAGCGGGTTCCAAAAGAAAAATATTGATTGTTGTTTAAATTTATATTATTAATAGTTGATTTCCTTTTCAGCCAGCTCAAGTTAATTTAAACCACATGCTATGCCCGGCAATATTGGACCCATTTGATGGTCCTTGGTACCGTATAGCTGCTGTATTACATCAAGCCATTCTCTGTCCGTTGCTATGCAAACTATTTTGTCTTGTCGCAGATTTCTGTCTTACTAAGTTCCCGCCTACTAAAGTTAAGCCACACATGAAAGATCATTTACATGACAAAAAACTTGAAGGATACGTTGACTAGTAACTGTTTTATTAGAACATTTACTATTATTCAATTGTACACCACTGTAAGCCCTACGGGGTCGGCCTTTATGTTGTGATATTTGCGGGTGGATCTCAATGAAGGCAACCGCTGGAAGAGTCAATTTAATTCGGAAAACCAGGAATAAAGGATGGCAATAAATAGGGGTTCCAAATAATTAGGTAATATTTATAAAGCTTATAAAACCAAAATTATTGAAGAATAGAAACTACAATATAACAAGTGGATCGCAATCAATAAAAGTTAGGCTATAGCCAATATCTTCAGCACGTTTTCATTTGTGTGTAATCACTTTGTAAGTTCGGAACCATTATGTAACAAATAATAAAAATATTCACATATTTTGTTTTGTTACCTCTCGTGTTTATACTTTTACAACCGTTTTTTTGGCTTTAAAACAAATCTTTATAGCAAATTTTAACATCATTAGTGTTGAAGCAAATTTTATTCCCATATTTATATCCCATATAACAGGTTTGTTAGAGGTGAAATTATTGTTAATTTTATCAAATAAGTAAACTCTAAAATTATTGTTCCTCAATGTTAAATAAAATTTATTAAGAGCAATTTAATTTTTTGGTAGTCTTCGGCTTTCAGTTATAACAACCAGCACAATATTAAAAATACATACAGTAATAACATGTATACAAGTGAATAGTCCTAGACTAGGACTGGTCCGTTGGTATTTATCCAGCCTTCACCTCCGTCGGTTGCGGGTTCGATTCCTGCCGGACGAACATTTTATATAAACAAAATTGTTAGTTATTCGAGCTTCGAGCAGGGTGTATTAAAAATATGTCTATATTTACCATTCACGTATATATCACCCATAACACAAGTATTAAGTTACTTGAATGAACGGGGATGATCAGCCGTGTAACTGTCACATATAGTTCTTTATAAGAGAAATATTTGTTGTGAGGTAAAGTTACTCTTAACAACACTTCGTAAATCAGCTTTATAAGACGAGGTCGTGTCATAAATAATTAGAATCAGTTAAGGTGTATTTTATATACATAGTCCGTTACAGATACATGATAGATGTAAGGTAAGGTCCTAGTAGTTGACAATGTACTAGTAGTTGACCGTTTTGTATGAAATTTTCAATAATAACCGTTTTGTTGTAACTAATAAAAATGATTAATTAATAATTTTAAATATTAAACATTGGGCTACAGTTCTGAGGGTTTTAGGCAGTTGTTTATAGATGGCAACAGTTAATTACAAATATATTTTTTATTTATTGTATTCTTAAGCGATCTCACTGGTTGGATATCACATAAAATATATTTCAAGTCTAGTCAAGTTATTATGTATTATATCGTTAGAAATAATTGTTACATAGAGGATGAATGTTGGATATGAATTTTTTTATTCCTTTAAAGCACAATTTATAGAATTAGGCGTTACTTTGCGGAGTACCATAATACAAAAGTAATAATAAAATTTTGATAAAATTAAAAATAAAAATGCGATGAGTCATCGCGGATTATAGCAAAATAATTTTATTATTACTTTTGCCTTTAAAGCACGTTAAAACTTTGAATGCATACACAATCTAACAAAATGAATAAAATGATTTTATTCAACTCCACGAGTTATTACAGCGAATGAAAAACGAAACCCTTTAGGAAATTTAGATTAAGTACAACTATTTGCACTTAATCGAAAAGCCCAGTTCAAAGACGGATTTCTAAATACAAGTGTAACTTTTAATCGACTTATTCTATATGCTAATAAATGGATTTATTAAATATAAGCGCATCTATGATCTAACACTTCCGCTAGAGTCGGATATGTATACACAGAGTAAAAATAAATTACAATTGAAACTGTTTTTATTGTGTTAAAAATTTGTCGTTTCAAGAAAATAAATGTATTGCAGTCAGCAATAACCAAAATTTCAATAAATTCTTGATATAAAATACTGGACAGCATTTTATACACTTAACGTATAAATCCGATACAGCCTGTAATTAATACTTCAAGTTCTGATCATAGATAATGTGGAAATTCATAAGCGCAAAAACAAAAATATAAAACTGAAGGTCTTTTTTATTCGAATGTAAAGATTTAAAAGGTCCAGTACTTTATAAGCGTTCTGTATGAGTGGCCATGAGTTTCAATCTTGATGAAAATCTATCACCCTTTCCGAAATTAATAAAATGATTAGTCTATAAATACTTAAAATATTTTGTTGTATAAAAAAGTTGTAAGCTCCTAAGTGTGTATAGTCGTTTGTCGTGCTTTTAATGGTCTAATCGGATCAAAAAAAAAAAGCTAGATAACGTTAAGTTTACTTCAATGAATAAACTTTGCGCGTTTAATGTTAAAAATTGTATTAACATCCAATGATGTTGATTGAATAAAACTTACTATCATATTAAATTGTTATATTAATTAATAGATTATTACGTGTCAGTTTTTTTTTAATCAGAAATTATGAAATTTCCTTTCTCCTAAAAACTTATCATATTCGATATATATAAAAAGCACTTATTTACAAATTTATTTGAATAGAATATTTTGAATTGGATTTTAAGCTACGATATTTTGCAAATTAAAATACATTACATGGTTATGCGAGACAAAGATCAAATCGGACTTGCGATTCAAATAGAATTAATAATTATACAATGAATACGTACGTATTCATCGTATAATCTTAATATTTGAATGAGTTAATCTTGTATATGTATATATATATTCCGAATCTCGGAAACGGCTCCAACGATTTTCCTGAAATTCAGCATTTAGGAGGTTTTGGGGGAGAAAAATTGATCTAGCTAGGTTTTATGTAAAAAAAAATATTGTTTTATCCCTATTTTTGGGCATTAAAAAACACTAACATTTATATTGAATTGAATTTTCGCCATTACCTGTCAAGTCGACGTAGCTTATTCGGTTAGCGGGCAGCCTCGAGAAATGTGAGTGCCAAGGCGATCCTTGGCACTCACATTTCTCGAGGCTCACATTTCTGGGATCGATATCCCAACTAAATAATTGTTTTTTTTCTTTTAATTTTTTTTTTGTAAAAAATTACCGAGCGAAGCTCGGTCACCCAGATATTAGTTATTAACGTATTATAATTATTAGTATGTAAAATAAAGTTATTTGTAAAACGGAAGTGCATAATATAGCAATTCCTGACAAACGGTTATTCCAATTTGATAACTATAGCTTTTTAAAATCTCTCTCATTCTTTCCACTGATTTTTAATCGTACACGACGCACCATCCGCCCCAAGATTAAATTCCCTTGCTGGTTTTGTCAGTTGGAAGTTCTTTGTATAAGTATTTTTAAACAACGATATGTTACAAAAACAGTTTCATTATGTAGTCAAAATACATGACAAAAAAATTAACCTTTAGTATGTAATGTAAAATGCTATAAATATATTTCTATCAGTTAATTGTTACATTAGATTTGTAATATAAAGACTATACTATTTTATTGCACATATTCAAACTGACAATTTACGGTTAATACTTCACACACTTCCTATGAAATATATGTAATACAACATTCTGTGGAATAAAAATTACAAAGTATTAAAAAATTTGTATATTTTTGGCTAAATAAATTTATTATTATTATTAGTTATTGACTAGATTTATATTACAATCAAATAGTGCATCCATCCAGCGGATATAAATGAAACGAGTTAACGAAATAGTTAAATAAGACCAATCGATTTTTAATAATTAACATCAAGTTTTACCTCAGCACTCCCTAAATTCAATGTAAAAACTTAAATTTTTATTTAAATTCTTCAAATAATTAAACTTGCAAAATGTTACATGGAACAATGATATAACCACTCACTAATTTGACTCAAGACACTGAATATCATTAAGCCAGACCTGGCTTAGCTTCTTCATAAATTGAAATCTGGTACCATAAATCTACGACGCTACGCTTGTTTTTTGCCAAAATCAATTTATCTTATTTAAAAAGTTATCAGAGCGGTTTTAGGTTTTGAATTCATAAGAACTTACGAGTCCACCTTCATTCTTGAAATGATCAGCACTTTATATTTCTATCTAACCGAACTTTACGTAGTCAAGATCGTTGTTACAGTTAAATGTGCACAGGAAGGTGTTATGCTTGTTAATAACAATGTTCCATTTTAGTTTTAAAGAATCTTCAAATAATAAAAACAAAATTTTGTAAAAACTGTCAATTTCCAATAATGGATTGCATCAATAATCATCATCAATCAGAATCTTATCCACCAAATATTGGAATACATTAAATTAGAAATTGTATATAGGAATGTCACAAAATATTAACATCTGTTGGAGGAGACTCAGAGTCCCAACTTAATCTGTAAAAAATTGCTTTAAAATAGCAAATAATATAGTATCACTGGTTATTGACTAGAATCTATAATATTAATTTAAGTTCTATTTGTGTATTTCATCCATCAGCTGGTGGGCCCATATAGACCATAGATACTTCTGTATTTCCATAGACTGCTGAAACAGTTGGGTATAATTTTTTTCGCAGTGGGAGACCTGTAAAAAATATTTTTTATAATAAGCAATATATACTGAAGAATAGCTTAATTCAGAGTAGAGGTGATTAAAACAAAAGCTTTCATAAATAACCACTATTGCAACAGTGGATGTGAACAACCTTTTAAAAAATTGTATCAAGGAAATGGAATTTTCTATTGATTACTAGGTTTAAGTTCTAAATTTTTTTTTCCAAGAACAGATTAACGCAGGATTCTTGTGTTGGTTTGACGAACAGAGTATTAATCGGCCAATATTGAATTTATGTGTTTCCAAAAAAAACCCTTTCTATAATTTTTTGTTATTAGGATACTTCTCATTAACCATATACCCTGTATTTATTGTTATCAATATCTTCCTTTATTTTTGATGTGACACCTTACCAGTTTTTAAAATAAGATGTCAAGCTTGAACTTGCTGCTACACGTTTGGTGTTAACAGTGGCACAAAGACTCTTATTAGTTTCATGCACCACTATTAAAAATTGTGATCACAAGAATTTATTAGTTGTTTCTTTGTGAAGTTTCATAATACAAAAATATATGATTTTCTTCTATTGAACATGATTTTTTTAAATTAATACAAAAAAAAATCTACCTCTAAATGCCACCCCTAAGAATTCATAATTTCTTTCAAATGATAGAGTATGTCCTTCACAGTCCAGTATTACTCTAATGCGTTCTCCAACCTGTAATATAATTAATTATTCTTAAAATGTCAAGCAATAGCTGACCAAATTTATTAAGTACATACATCTGTCTCACCTGAATCAATGTAAGCAAATTGTTACACAGTACAGTTACAGACATTGTATGTGGTGCAACCTATGAAGTTGTTGTTGTAGTTGTAGGTGGTCCATTTTGGTGATTGAATCATCACAAAAGAGTTTTATTAAAATACAAGAGATATATCTGATACATTTTAATATTAATGTTGATAGTGACAAAAAACTTAATGATCTTTGAACACCATCATACTATAATGTTATACATAATAAAATTATACCTAATTACATATGTAATTAGGTAGAACTTTGAAATTTTGAAAAAATTGGTTAAACAGAGATTTAGATCCTGCTATGTTGTGCTTATTTAGTTAGTAATGTAACCATTGTAGTGAGTCATAAAGGATAGCAAAGTTTATGGAGGGACATATTCTTCTAGATATGTTACTAATATAGTACTTAAATTTACCAAAAAAACTTTTACCTAATGTGAAAAGAGCAATGTCTATGTAAAATTAGCTTACTTGATATTTGGGGCAGTTATTCAGCAATGGAAATCTACCATGTGTGTCTCCATTATGTAATAAGTGATTATCAACTAAATTCCAGCCCCAGCTCTGGTCATCTGCTCCAAGGAGTCCAACATAACCTTGACATTGTAAGGGTGCTTCTTTAGTAGAGATTCCAACTACTGCAACCGTACCTAGGGGCCCTTCCCAAATTACTTCCCAGGAATGTCTCCCACGATAAAAACCCATTTTTCCACGACACGCATCAGTACTTTGTGCTACAGGGTTTCTAAAAATATTACTCATATAAATTCAAACCTTCAAAGAGTAATATATCATATTCATTATTAGAGTAGTAATATATCATATTCATTAAATTTATATAGGCATTAAAAAATATTGGAGGCTGAAGGTACAAGACGCTGTAATTCCCTAGTAAGTAAATTCCACACCACTCAAACATCAAATAAATAAACTAGAAATATTTAATATAATCATACTATATTGTCAAACCTGTGTAGGGTAAATCCATTAGGTTTGATGTAAATATTTCGTGAACAATCATATGGACTCCAAGCATGATAGAAAGCTCTCAACTTTGACTTGTATGTCGATAAAGTCGAAAGCAAATCTGACTTCATAACTTCCTCCGCCAACCTTTTAAAGCAATGAAATCTCCAAACATCGTTGTTTTCGTCTTTTAAAATTCTAAACCACGTCTTACAAACTAATGCACAGTTTTTAAGATCCCGTAAACACAAATATGTGAAAATATTCTCTAAAAGGTGATCTGGTACAAGTTCTGCTATAGCATAATCACAAATATCATATGTGTTCATTTTAAAAAGCACTGTTAAATGTTTAACATGCCTTATTTATATATCATTATGCTCTTAGTTGTATAAATCTAATTTGTAAACAAATAAAATTAATTCTAACCACATTCTACGAATTTCTTTATTCAACTCCGTCCGTTTCGTTGACTTGTTTATCGTCTTTGGTATCAGGATTCAGGAAAAAAAAATGATTTTTTAATAATTGATTATTTTTTTTTTTATTAAAAATCGATTTTTTTAATATCAATAATTGTAATTATCCTCTTGTTTTTTAAAATTTGATATAAATTGTTAGATGAAACCAATGTAGCCAAACTACACATTTTGAGTTTTCTACTTTAATTAGCCAAAATTCTTATTAATTATGATTATAAAAGGCAACTTTTCAAATAGTCAAAAAAAATAATTAAAAATATATATCGATTATAATTAATAGATTATTTTATTACGAATTAATCGATTTTTTAATCCAAGTGACATATCTATTTCATACATGACATGTAAAAGACAAACAAGTGTTAGAAATAATTTTATTTTGTTATTGCCTGTGTATTTTGTACACTTGAATCTCCTAACAAGTCTGTGGTATACTTGGAAACATTTTGTCCGTTATTTTAGAATTAACTTTAACTCATAGATCATGTCATCGGTGACTGGGTGTACTTTTCTAAATATATGAAAATCGATCCTGATCCTGGAATTTGAGATCGCCCGTTACTTATATAAGCTATCATGACTTTGAAATCGACTGCATAATTCAGTTTCTCATTCAATTGTAGTACTTTTTAGTGCTCAAAAACAAAGATGAAAGATTTTTTTTAAATAAAACCTATCTAAATCGATTTTTCCCCCCAAAACTCCCTAAATACTGAATTTCATAAAAATCGTTGGGACCGTTTCCAAAATTCACACACACACATATATATATATATTCAAGATTCATCCATTTAAAGATCAAAGATTATAAGTAAAACTTACTTAGGAATTATTATGTTTTTCATACAAAGTAATTTCGTATTTAGTAATTATTAAATATGTAAATGTAGTTTTGAACATTTATAGTTTTATTACAATAAATTGTTACTTGATATATTTCATTATGTTTATTTTCTAACATGAATGGCACGTGGCACGTTCTATGGTATGGCTTTTGTGCTTCGACTTGGCACTAGTAGTTTTAGTCTCGGTAGTTTTGAAGAAGAAAAAGAAGCTATGCTAGTATGATGCAGCAATACCGATTATAAATATTCCGGCGCATTTACGAAATCCTTGGACTTCTGATTAATATAAATAATATTGGTTTGTTTACTATTAATATAATATAATATAAATTTGTTTACTATTAATTGAAATTTATCATATTCAGGGGAGGGGGTCTGAGTTTTTGTGGCGTAATATTTTTAGGGGAGGTAACTGAAAGTGTGCCGTGACAAATGACAATGCGTGACAAAGTAGGGGGAGGGGTAAAAAAATTTATTTAAGTGTGAAGTATTTTATGAACGGCCCCTAATAAGACATATCAATATGTGTTTAATAGAATATCTCGTCTTTTATCGAGCGAGGGTTTCATTTACATTGAAATGTCATATGTAATGTATCATCGTAGACAGATGCAAGATGTTGAATTAAATAATCATAATTTTATGTTTCAAGGTCATAAATATTAATTCTTCTATGTTAGCAAGACTGATATACGCCGTGTGGTATCCGGCTTGATAGAATAGTACCACCCTCATTTCTTACCGAGGTGTCGTAAAAGGCGACGAAGGTAAATTGACCCACCGTGTGGTATCCGGTTTAGTAGAATGGACCACCCTCTTTCTTACCGAGGTGTCGTAAAATACGACAGAGGTAAGTTGTCGTCAGGCAGGCGGCCGGTCGTAAAAACGCAGCCAAATCATGTGACAGCATGTTTATAACATGTTGTGCCGACCCCACTTAGAGTGGGATAAGGGCAGGAAGATGATGATGTTAGCAAGACTGATATATTTTTATAAATAACCTATAACTCTTATCTTAGTCAAATGTGAGTTTGGTAGATGCACACGTAATTGCTGTATATTCGTATTATTTTATTTTTTGCTTAAAAAAAATTTATAACATTCTTTAATTTTCTTAAACTTAAAAAAAAAATACTAGTGACCCTGAAAATAATAATAATGATGACCTTGTAGTGTCTGCAAGATCGTGATTCAATATAATCCTTAAATGATATCATGAATTTTGAGTAGGTAAATACCGCATGGAATCTATAAAATAAAAACAAAAATAATCTGTTTTATAAATTATTTATTAAATTGACAACTTATTATAGGTATAGTATCTAATTATATAAAATGTTTCTATCTACAATCGTGGCAGTGTTTGGTATACCCGTTGGTTTCGGCTATACTTCACTAGTCAATACGTGAATATAAATTGAGATTACTATAAGAAAAGTTTTAAGGTATTTTAATTTTATTATAATTTAGTACATTTTGATTAATTAAACTTATTTATATATTATGTATATTATACATATTATATATACCATATATAAACTTGAATTTCACGAAATCAATGATATTGTCTAAGTTTAATTTACCCGTTCGTATATAACTTTCAGTAGTTCTAAATATATAAGCAACTTTATAGTTAAATTTTTTAATTGTTTATTAATGGGAATAATCATTTTGACGGGGTATCTTGAAGTGCAGTCAGATAAATAGTATCTAATATTTCAAAACGTCTTTTGACTAGTATATAAAAATTACTAATTATATAAAGGTAGTTATATATTATATATTAAATAGGAAATTATATAATAATTCTTAAATTTTTACTCATATTTTCTAATTTAAAATAATTCTTTCCTTAATAAAGAACGATATTTTAATATATCATGAGCTTTTACGATAAAATTTCTCGTTATCATTATACGGTTATATAGCATAACTTTGGTGAACATTAACTATACTATTGTAAAAGGGATATTAAGAATTTATGTAATCCATTGAAAGAAAAGAAAGAAGCTTTGGACACAGAAGATATTGTCTCGCAATATCTATTTTCATATTTTGTCGGGAGTATTCTAGTTCAATATACTCTCATTGACATATTTGTATTTATTTTAAAATATTTTCTAGCAGATAGCACTGGAAAATAAATGAAAAGACTAATAAATCTAATTTTTTGTCACTGTTCATTATGACATTGAATAAAATTCTCAAAGACACACCGATAAAATTATTACTGTACTAAACTATATTTGGAGTATTAACTATTAAAATATATATTATAAGATTATTCTTTAGTAATGGGGAAATGAACTGTCTGTATTCTTAATACACACTGCGCACCGAGACACTCGTTGCAATAACTGACCAGATTTCAACGTTTCGCGTTCCGGTGTTGCAAATTGTTTGTTGTCATCTATAGTTGTAAGCCAGAAACTAAGTCCGTTTGTAAAGTGATGACAAGTTCCACCCTCGCCATTACATTCAATAAACGGTGTTGCACGGAAGTCTTCGAGGCATGAGCCTGGGCTTGCTAGCGCTTGTCCACCTCCTTGTCCACCGGCTCCAATATGCTAAAAATTCATTTTGTTATTACATTCTTGTAAGTAGACAAAGTTTTCAAAAAATAAAATTATGCTTCTGCATGCTTACTATTCGATAACATTATAAAGCAAATGTTGTCTGCAAGGGATGCTAAAATGTATTGTTAAACAATCATACAAGAAATAGTATAAATAGCGTACTTGAGCTAGAATTAGAAAATATTAAATTAGAAATAAAAGTCGAAATTTCGTGGAATCGATTTGAATATACGGATTTAAAACAAACTCATGGAAAATTCTTCTTTGTTTAGATTTACGAATTATACGACTATATGTATAGTGCGTTAAAAATATTGTTGCTGTTGGCGGTACGCAAGAGGATAACCGTGACTCCCAATCTCATAGCAAGTGAAATAATTAGTTTATTTTGTTGTAAAGGCTGAATATTGATCATCATATTCTTCTCTTATCTAGGTAAATTTTATACATTACGTATACATATGGTTATTAGTATAATGTAATTTTGATATCGTGCGTTTTAAACTTACCATAACAAAACTATATCCAATCCACAATGAACTCCAACCAACAGGGCAACTTGGAATATCGAGAGTTTGGCTATGAACGGCAATGACGTTAGCAGGTACTTCACAAACCACACATCTTGAAATATATGGGGCAATTTCCCTGCCTTCTGCTGGCATCATAAGAGTCGGTAAGTTTGTTGATAGCCAATAACTTCGATCATTGCGGCTCGCATAATGGCACACGTTGTTAAGATCACAAAACAAGAATGGCATAGTACTAAACTGTCTGACACACGAACCTGCGAGGCCTAAGTCTTGATTATGAGCTTTTTCATCACCGTCAATATATAAAAGAGAATACCCGTCCCAGAGTTTGACGTGGCCTCTTTCACATTCTGGTATATTTTTGGTTTGACTGTGGCGAACTAGTAAAATTCCTGTTAAGTAATCCGTGGTAGTACAGGGTAACCCTGGAATTCCAGGCAAGCCTTGACTTCCAATTAGACCTCTGTCACCTTGTTCGCCTTGAATACCTTGTTGACCTTCACGTCCTGGTAGCCCAGGCGGCCCTCTGGGTCCTGGCAAACCCTGGTCACCCTTCATTCCTGGTTTACCATCTAACCCTCTGGCACCTGGTGGACCATTCAGTCCTGGTCTGCCGTCAAAACCAGGTGGACCACGAGGTCCGGGTTCTCCTTTAGCACCATAAACAATAGCAGCAGCTTCACCTTTATCACCTTTTTCACCCTGTGCACCCTGTAAACCTACAAGTCCTATGTATCCCCGATCGCCCTTTTCACCTTGATCGCCCTTTTCTCCAGTTTGTCCAATCAAACCATCCAGACCTCGTGCTCCTTTGTCACCTTTCTCTCCTGGTAGCCCAGGAGTTCCTGGAAATCCTTGATCCCCCTTAAGACCAGGCATACCAAAACCTATTGCACCTTTGTCACCTTTTTCACCTTGTACACCAGTTGCTCCTGGAACTCCAGGAGGTCCTGGATTTCCATTAATACCGGGTGGTCCCTCTATTCCTTCAAATCCTTGATCTCCTTTTTCACCTTGTAAACCAGGAGACCCTGGTATGCCTGATTGCCCAGTTTGACCT
This sequence comes from Morpho achilles, assembly GCA_947086495.1. Classification (NCBI taxonomy): domain Eukaryota; kingdom Metazoa; phylum Arthropoda; class Insecta; order Lepidoptera; family Nymphalidae; genus Morpho; species Morpho achilles. The sequence goes on along the minus strand of CAMTZB010000007.1, from coordinate 9,909,221 downwards.
GGAAGACCTGGCAAACCTTGTTCTCCCTTTTCTCCAGGGGCGCCTGGTAAACCTGGCCTACCATGCTTTCCTGGTAATCCAGGTAAACCCTTTTCACCTTTGATAGTAAGACCATGAATTCCATTAGGACCGGATGGACCTCTATCACCTAAAAGAAGTATTTTAATTAAATAAAATTATATCTTGGGAACTTTTGAACGGTGCACAATTGAGGTTTGAAAAGCACGTTACTACTACAATGAATAATTGTTTCTACTGTTTAAAGGTTTTGTATCAGATACGTAGTTACTTAAGTACTGACATACGAATTCGCGTATGTGAATCCCTTGTCTTATCGGAGTTTTATTTACGCTTATGCTCTCTATGGACCGCGACTTCTTTCTAGATCTAACAGAATTATTCAAAAAGTGCAGATTGCTTATTCTCGGGTTTTTTTTGGCATCCCATCTCGTACACAAATTTCACCTTTCTTATTTTAATCTGGTATATTAAAAATGAATTACAGATGGCAACTTCACTTCGCGACCGTGCTTTTTGGTATAATTAAGTATAGAGTACCTACTTATATGTATCATAAGCTCAAATGGGCAAGTTATTACTATGTTACGCGGGGCACGAGAGCGTCTCATATATTATACCTACGCCGCATCACGCATTTCAGGGCAGTTAAAGGTATAATGCGTCCAAGTGCTGTAACAATATTCCACCGCCTATCCGAAATTCACTGAATATATATAGTTTTCTTAAATATTACAAGTTACATTTATTAGACGTACAAAGACAGAATTGGGTGTATGATACCTGAACAAATGTATTTCTTCATTTTATAAAATTATTGCTCTTTTTTTAAATTCAATTCATTATTTCACGTAAGGTGCACTTTTTATCATTATTAATTATCTGGGAACATAAACATAGATGCATATAAAATTTAATAAAAATCTTTTAAACTGTTTCGGAGGAGAATGGTAACTAACATTGCAAGATATACTATACATATGTATATGTGTACTAAATAAACTGAATAGTCGAAAAGTCTCTGTCGGGCGTATGGGCGCCCTAACTATGACCACTGAAAAGGTTAGGGTCTCGCGACCTCAACAATAGCCGAGTGGTTCTCCAATTTGTGAAGGCACATTATCTCGCTAGAAGTTGTGGATAAAGTATTGTGATATTTAGCTTTAATTATAGGTAATGTTAAGTATTAATAATTGTTTAAGTTTCTTTTTTTTATTTTTTAGTTATATACTTTATTTTTTTTTAATATTTTTGCTTTTTTCGTCATCTAGTTACTTTTCTCTCTGTGTTGTAATGTGCCACATAAATAAAGTCATTCTTATTCAATGAAATGAATTTTTGACAGAAGACAGATCTTGACACAATTATTACGGATGGTTCAATATCCTATATAGTGTATTATCTATGGTTCAATATGTTTATATAGTAAATCAGTTCGACGTGTATACAATTAATGGTTCAACTAAAGTCATTAAGAGTATTATATTGTAGATAAGAATATATGCAAGAATTACCTTTATCTCCCAATAGTCCGATTCGTCCTTTATCTCCCTTAGCTCCATCAAAGCCACGTTCACCCTTTTCTCCTTGTACACCCTGCAACCCTTCTAAACCCCTATCGCCCTTTTCACCTTGGAGCCCTGGCATTCCAGGAACTCCAGTGTCACCCTTATCTCCTTTGATATTTATAGATAAACCTGGCAATCCTTGGTCACCCTTTTCACCGGGATAACCTATAGGCCCAGTTAAACCTGGTGGGCCGATTGGACCAGTTTCGCCTCGTAGTCCATCAAGACCATCGTGCCCAGGAATACCTGTGTCACCTCGGTCACCTTTTTCACCGTCAATACCAGGTATTCCTCTTTCGCCTTGTATACCAGGTGCACCATCTAACCCAGGCAGACCTTGTTGACCAGGCTCCCCGATATAACCTCTATCACCCTTTAGGCCTGGTAATCCTTGCATGCCTTTATTACCTTTCGGTCCCGTATCACCTTTTTCTCCAACAAGTCCAGGTAAGCCTCTGTCACCCTTTAAGCCAGGAACTCCAGGCAGCCCGTATCCTGGTAGTCCAATGTCACCTTTATCGCCCTTTTCTCCGTCTCTACCGGGTAAGCCATCTAATCCTCTCAAACCAGGCAATCCACGATCACCTTTAAAACCTTTTTCTGCCGCTATACCTGGTTCTCCTTTTTGTCCGATAAGGCCTTGAATGCCCCTATCTCCTTTGGCTCCCCTAATACCGTCTCTGCCTGGGAATCCAATAGCACCTGGAAATCCTTGATCGCCCTTTAATCCAGGTAAACCAACTGGTCCTATTGGTCCATCTAAACCACGCACGCCCACTAACCCAGGATAGCCAATCTCTCCTTTTTCACCTTTCTCACCTGGATTACCATCAACTCCTGTTACTCCCGGTAATCCAGGATGGCCAGGTGAACCTGGGAAACCTTTTGGACCATCTGGACCTTGCACTCCCGGCTCACCTTTCTGCCCAGGCAATCCGATTACACCAGGCTTTCCGGGTAATCCTTGATAACCTTGTTGTCCTTTCTGTCCATCTTTTCCGGATAAACCAGATGAACCAGGTACTCCAGGTGGTCCTATTGGACCCGGTTCACCCTTTTGTCCAAATAGCCCTGGAGGACCTGGTCGGCCTATATAACCTTTATCTCCTTTTTCTCCTTGTAAACCAACAAGACCAGGTGATCCATCATTTCCAGGTATTCCAGGTATACCTCTAGGTCCCCCTTCTCCTTTATTGCCCCTTAACCCAGGAGGCCCTGGTGGTCCTGGCATAGATGGGCCGATTTCTCCTTTATCTCCTTTGCGACCAGGTACTCCTGGATAACCTCTTGGGCCAGTTTCACCTGATGTCCCTGGGAATCCCATCGCTCCTAAATCTCCTTTATCACCCTTTAAGCCCAGAGGTCCCCGTGGTCCAACTGGGCCTGCTTGGCCGTCCATTCCTTTCTGTCCTTTTTCTCCAGTTAATCCAACTGGTCCTAGATCACCCTTTTGACCAGGTTCACCTAAACAAAGACAATTATCTTATTACAATTTTGATTTTTAATATTAAACTTTCACAAATTGTAAAGCATCTTTTTTCAGAGAGGAATAATACACAATTATATATTTTTATATTAATGTGCTAAATATATGTTTTTCGTCTTTAGGAAATCAACTGAAAGTGGTAATTAATAAGTATTTAAAATATTGAAATGAATAATCGTTATTAATAATTACTTACCCGCAGGGCCCTGCGGACCAGGTGATCCAGGATTTCCTTTTTCACCTTTCGTACGAACTCTTATTTCAAGCGGACACTGTCCTGGTTCACCTTTTAATCCTGCTCTTCCAGAAAATCCTCTATCACCTTTCTGACCTTGATCACCCACTTCACCTTTTTCGCCTTTTATCGAGCTACCTTTTGCGCCTGGTATTCCAGGTGTTCCATCGGCGCCCGGCATACCATCTAAACCAGGGGGTCCCATTCTGCCCATGTCACCTTTAGGTCCGGGCATCCCACTAAGTCCGCGATCTCCAGTTGGTCCATCAATACCTCTTTCACCTTTAGGCCCCATAGCACCTTTTTCACCCGGTTCACCCCTTTCTCCAGGTGGTCCTTTAATCATACTAGAAGGAATAATTGCATCAGAACCTCGCTCTCCTTCTGGTCCCATTGGTCCCTCGTCCCCTCGATCACCCTGAAATAAATTAATATAAAAGAAATTAATTATCTACTTTGTAGAATATTATGTATACAAATACATTTACTTACCGGTGAACCAGGTGACCCAGGTAAACCATTAATACCATCAGAACCTCTTTCACCACGAAGACCGACGGGCCCTTGCGGACCAGGTTCTCCTCGTTCTCCGGTAAGTCCGTCTGAGCCACGATCACCTTTTTCTCCCGGACCTCCAGGCCAACAGTCATTGCAACGACCACCAATATCTCCTTTTTCACCCGGGGTGCCTGGCATACCATCTTGACCTGGACTTCCTTTTTGACCTTTTTCTCCAGTTGGGCCCATTTCACCAGGCATTCCAGGGGTACCTAATGTAGAATTTCCGGGAACACCTCGCAAACCTTGATATCCTCTTTCACCTTTCTGTCCCTTCTCACCTGGAAGACCTGGCATACCATTGTTTCCCCGTTCCCCCTGAAATTAATATTTTATTCGCAGGTGATTTGTAGGTAATTGTGTTTTTAAGGTTTATAGGTAATTTGTAGGTAATTGTGTTTATGTTGCCGGGCGTCCTTTTTTGTTTCATAATGTAAAATAAAAAGTGAATAACGTAAAAGAGAATTAGGTTATAGAAGTATGTTTTTTAAATTTATAGACATTTATTGTCGATTACGATTTTACTATAAAATTTTATTGAAATATAATAAATATTCAAAAATATTTTCTTTACTTATACTTCAAAAGAATTTTGAACCTAAAACATTTACAGCGGTCTAAATATATTTAAAAAAGTGACGGTAGTTTTTACTTATTAATAGTAAATTGTTTTATTATCCATACTAATAATTATAAATATAAAGGTCTGTTGGTCTGTCTGTCACGTTCACGGCTAATTCGCTAGGGGATAAAAAAACCCGTTTTTAAAAAAGATGGAAACGGACAAAAACTATAACATAACTTTTTAGTTTCAATACGACATTTTCATTAGAGCTGTGATAAGTAACCTTCCATCATAACCAAATGCTATCTAATTTCTATGGTCCTAGACATATAAACATAACTCTCCTATAATAATTAAAATACTTACAATTTAAATATACTTACAGGTATAGAGAGCCCATCATCTCCTTTAGGACCTCTAGGTCCTGCAGGTCCAATGGGACCTTCGTAACCTCTTGGTCCTATTTCACCAGGTAAACCATTAAGACCAGGTTCTCCTTTCTCGCCTTTTAGACCTGAGGGTCCTTCAATACCAGGTGTACCGGGTTCACCTTGACCTCCTCTTTGACCCATAAGACCTGGTTCTCCTCTCTCTCCAGGTATCCCATCTGATCCTGGCGGTCCAGCTGGACCTGGATATCCTCTTGGCCCTAGGGGTCCAGGTGGTCCACGTGAACCAGCACGACCACCAGGAGGTCCCGGTACACCTCTTAAGCCCATAAGTCCCGCTGATCCATCTTTCCCAGGTTCACCTTTTATTCCAGGTCTGCCGGGAAGACCAGGTAGTCCGTCATAGCCCATGTCACCTTTCGCTCCCCTTGGTCCAGGAGCTCCATACATTCCATCACGACCCTATTAAAGATCACTATCAAGTTACAATATCATTGAAAAACTTATAGTAAAAAAAGGCTGCAATCGAATAGTAGAGAATATTATAAGAGGACCGCAAAAGAAGAAAATAGGCAATAAATTCTAGCGCGACGGGGGCATTTGATGAAGAACACCGTACCAATGAAATCTTTCGAGGTAACTTTGTAAATATGAAAAAGTGTTCCAAGCCTTATTTAAATAGTTTTATCCTTTCATATTTTGATATTTACCCTTTCTCCTGGGTTGCCTCTAATACCTTTCCCACCTTTGGCCCCCACTTGTCCAGGCAGTCCAGCTTCGCCAATAGGTCCGGTATCTCCCTTTTCACCCATTCTACCCGGTTCGCCTTTTTCACCTTTGGGTCCCATGTCACCTTGAACTCCTTTAATAGCACCTTTATTATCTGTAGAAGGTAATGTCACTCCAGGACAAGGCTGTCCTCGATCACCTCTATCCCCTCTATCTCCTTTATCGCCTTGGATTGATTGCCCTGCAGTACCTTTCGCTCCTTTATCGCCTTTAAGACCAATTGGACCCTACAATTTAATAACAAACAGTTAGTCTTTATTAAGAAATGAAATAAAGTAATTTTGTGTAAAAGTGAAATGACAGTAGTCTAATAGTAAATGATATAATTGCAAATATGTGCGTACCTAAAAAAAGGCGCATTAATCCAAATCTCTAATCAGAAATTTATAGTGCTATAAACAGGGTAAATGCAAATTTAAAAGGATCTAAATATCACCATCATAAATACAATCGAATACGATTAACAAAAATTTAAAAATAATATAATAATAATATAGCTAAATGATATATTTCTTAAGAAAAGAATAGCGGCTTTTTTCCCAACGTGGCACAGGCACTCACAGGCATTATCATTATCCTACAGATCTTGAAAGTCACCATTTCAAATTTGTTCATACATTATTTCTTTGTACATTAAGCTAGATCATTACCTAGGTAGAGTTCTTACCAAGGGGCCAGATGTTCCTTTAGGACCTGGCAAACCAGCAGGTCCTGTTGGTCCAACAGGTCCTGCAGGGCCTTGCATACCGTCAGCTCCTGGTTCACCTTTTTGCCCTTTCGGAACTCGTCCGATGTGTGCTGCTTCTCCTTTGTCTCCTTTTTCACCTTTTGGTCCAGGGAAACCACGCGGTCCAGGCGATCCCCTAGGCCCGATTAAACCAGGCTCACCCTGTAAATCACAAACTATTTTAATGATTGCTAACACAGTTATCACAAACACACACACACACAATATTATTGCGTAATTTTTTTTAATATGTATTTTAACAAAGTACTTACAACTAGATATGTTTAAACTGTGAACCTATGTACATTTTGCGCAGTTATTTGCCTAACTTCGAAAATACTACAATTCGAGGCGAAGATTTGTTAACAAGGTTATTTATAGACTTCAGAAACAAACACCAAATATGCGTGCGCCTTAATGAGGATTTAAAGTATCAGTATAACTCAAAGAATCTCCATATTTAGGAGGATATAATCTACTAGTAAGTGGATGATATTTTCGTGTCAAATTGTTGAGTATTACTTTACTGGTGTCATGGTATCATTATCGATTTTCTCATCAAACTGCCTACGATGCCCTTGATGATACGGTGAGGCTCGGAGTTAACGACGTTTAAGCATCTTTACCGTGGCATTAGTACTATAAGATATACTTGCGCAACAAAAGTACAGGTACTTGAGAGCGGAAAAAGTTCGGTCGAGGTACCATCTCCTCTAACCAAAATTGAAAGGAATCACATTCACATTCAGGAAAACCAGGATATAGGAAATAAATTGCGAGGGATGGACTTTATTATATTATTCCATCGAAAAGCATATTAACAGACTATACGTCAACGAGTCGTTTTAATATTAATTATATATTTAAAAAAAATTATATTGAACTTACATCTGTGCCGTTACATCCATCTCTACCGGGTATACCAGCCGCTCCGGGCTCCCCTTGCGGGCCTGGGGGACCCGTTAATCCGATAAACCCTTGTGATCCTGGCTTTCCTCGTTCTCCTTTTGGCCCTTTTGGGCCTTGAGGACCCACATGACCTTTTTGGCCTTTGGGTCCTTGAGGTCCTTCTACTCCTTCGTGTCCAGGAAGACCTTGTAGCCCTGGCGGTCCGCGTGACCCTGGGAAGCCCTGAGAAAAAATATAGTGATGAAATAAGCAAAACAGAATCTATATACCTACCATCTATTATCATTTACCAATTATTATAAAGGAGTTAAAGTGGAGGAAGAATATAAAAAACACTCACCCTGTTACCCTTTTCAGCCAAGCACTTAGGTACGCAGCAACCTGGCGCCGTACAATTGCGATCAAATGCGGTTGTTCTCTGTCTTGTCTCGGGGTCGTAGAAGGCAAAGTTTTGGCCAAAGCTCGGCAGTTGTCTTGGTGGCGGCGACGGTGAGATTAATACATCCTGTCTTCTCGACAAACCATATCTATTGTCATCATCAGGTGATTGATATTCGTTTTGTGACATCCAGTCCGCTGACCACGGGCTTCCATCTGATTGCTGCAAAAAACCCATTAATATATACCATTAATATGATACAATATGTTAGCTCAAAGGGCCCTTACATTGTACGGAAAGATTGAATCGCATCGTTAACTTTAAATAGCGTATCTAGCGTGAAACTAGCACGAATGTCCTGAATTGTTTGTGTAGCCTTAAAAGTTTAGTTGGTGTTCGCTGTAACGCTACTACGAGTACATACCAGTCCACGTGGAAAAATACTTCTAATGAAGAGCCTTCGGGCTTTGACATTACTCAAACAAGATTTTTTTTGTGGTTTAGGCAACACCCACCGGACTTGATAAGCGAATTATGGTGGTTATAATTAATTAAAGAGTATCACCGAAATTTGATTACACTTAACTTCTACTATTATTATACTTTATTTAACCCTGGACATCCCTGGTGCTCACTATGACCATCTATTTCGATGGTTTACATTATGTTTGTTTATCCTTTAATGTCTATAATATATTTTACCCACGAGATTCTTAATCTTGTTCTTAATTGGTTTTATTTTTATAAATTAAAGTATCGCATTCTATAATATCTTGTCAAAATATTGTGGCATCAAGATTTGTTTTTATAGTTTATTACGAACGTAATAAATTATATTTTCAAAATTATCAATACGTTACGATCTAACTTAAAGACTTTATAAATTCACAGACAGCTTTATTAGTATGTAAATTGTACTAATAAATATGAACTTTTTAATAAATCTGTTTTCAAAGAGCCACTATACTTTAAATATACTTTAATTTTATAAAAAAATCTTCTAATTTTCTTTTCATGTGTTTAATACACATCATCATCATCTTCCTGCCCTTATCCCACTCTAAGTGGGGTCGGCACAACATGTTATAAACATGCTGTAATGATGATTTGGCTGCGTTTTTAAGACCGGCCGCCTGCCTGACGTCAACTTACCTCTGTCGTATTTCACAACACCTCGGTAAGAAAGAGGGTGGTCTATTCTACTAAACCGGATACCACACGGTGGGTCATCTTACCTTAGTCGCCTTTTACGACACCTCGGTAAGAAATGAGGTTGGTCTATTCTACTCAGCCGGATACCACACGGCGGGTCGACTTACCTTAGTCGCCTTTTAAGACACCTCGGTAAGAAAAGAGGGTGGTACTATTCTACTCAGCCGGATACCACACGGCGTATGTGTTTAATACACATGAATAAAATAAATAAAAAAAAATTTCTCGCATGAATGGCATATACATTGTGATTTTAATGTAAATTATTCAGCTTACATTGCAAACGCAGGCTAAATACTACGAGATTTATCAAAATGATGTACTAAGTATTTGTACACCTTGAAAAGGTCTACAGAAAAGTCCGCGATGGTATATGTCTATCTGTTATGGATAACCCACAATAGCATTTTTTTGTCATTTACTTTTTACGAAAAATAATGCCCTATTTTTGAAGCAATTTTTATACAATACAGCATTAATCCTTATCCAATTAAATACCTTAAGTAAATTGTTGATTTAATATAGATCAATAGGGCCGTTAACAGTATGTAATTTAAATGAACATTTTCGGAGATATCACAGATTTAAATTCCCGAGAAGGCGCGCTTCGCCATATAGCACTTCGAATTTAGCAGCTAAGAGTAACCTCTAAAGAAAACATGTTTGTATTGTCTACTGATAAGAAAGCTATCAATGTTGTATATAAAGACATTCTGTAATTAATTTTAAAAATAAAAAACCTTAGGGAAAAATGTAAAAATAAATATGGATTTAGATATTAGATATAGCAGGAAATCTTAATGGGGAATTGTTTTTCTCCAAATTTAACGAGTGCGGGCCACGGGCAGTAATGAATAAATCAAAACTACTGGATTGATTTTAATCATTTTTTTCACTGAGGAACACAGGCTATATATTCTATATAGCCCATGCCAAGCAGAGGCAGGCCGCTTATAACTAATAAAACCAATTACCACAATTTTTTTGAAAGTCAGGAAACCAAAAAATCTTTAATCTAAAAAGAAGAAAAAGATCTTCAGAACTTATAAGAAGATCCTAATAATGTAATAATTAGACAGATTGTTTCAATTTCTTAATGAAAAATTGTCAAAAATTTTCAATAAAATGTTATATTTTTTTCTAAAAGAATTCAATAACTAACCATGGAAGCAATAGGTACTATTGTAATAACTGAGTTATTCTATTTACACTTAGCTTAGCTGTTTATGGAAGACATCTGATATTATGCAGTGCATGCATATTATACGTAAAATGATACTACCACTGGGTACCTACGATATCATATTTTAATTACATTTAACATTTTTACATCTACATTTTTGTTATATTGTATATGGATGCTCTATATGATTTTTGTATATTATAGCATATTTTAATGCCTATTATATCCACCTTGTGGTATCCAGCTGAATAGAATAGTACCACCCTCTTTTCTTGCCGAGGTGTCGTAAAAGGCGACTAAGGTAAGTCGACCCGCCGTGGTAACCGGCTGAGTAGAATAGACCACCCTCATGTCTTACCGAGGTGTCGTAAAAGGCGACTAAGGGAATTAGACTCACCGTGTGGTATCCGGTTAAGTAGAATAGACCACCCTCTTTCTTATAGAGGTGTCATAAAATACGACTAAGATAAATTGACGTCAGGCAGGCGGCCGGTTGTAAATTACGTAACCAAATCATGTGACAACATGTTTATAACATGTGCCGACCCCACTAAGAGTGGGATAAGGGCAGGATGATGATGATGATTTTAATGCCTATTATATACTTCTTCTTCTTCTTCTTCTTCTGTTGGACGTCCACTGCTGGACATAGGTCTCTTCATGGGATCTCCAGAACACACGATTTTGTGCCGCTTGTATCCAGCGGCTCCCCGCGACCCTTTTGAGGTCGTCTGTCCATCTAGCAGGGGGTCTTCCAACACTGCGCTTTCCGGTGCGAGGTCGCCATTCCAACACTTTGAGACCCCAACGTCCATCGGTTCTCCGCACTATGTGCCCCGCCCATCACCACTTCAGCTTCGCGACCCGCTGAGCTATGTCGGTGACTCTGGTTCTTCTACGGATCTCCTCATTTCTGATTTGATCACGTAGAGAAACTCCGCGCATAGCTCGCTCCATCGCCCGCCTCTGAGCTTTCTTATGAGGCCCATAGTCAACGACCAAGATTCAGAGCCATAGGTCAATACTAGCAACACGCACTGTTCGAAGACTTTAGTCTTCAGACACTGAGGAATATTGGATGAAAAGATCTCGCGTAGTTTCCCAAACGCTGCCCATCCGAGTTGGATTCGGCGACTGACCTCTTTCTCGAAATTGGACCTACCTAGCCGGACCGTATGTCCCAGGTATATATATTCGTCGACAATTTCGAGTGCAGAGTTCTCAACGATGATCGGGTGGAGCGGAACATGTGAGTTTGACATAACTTTCGTCTTGCTCATGTTCATTTTTAGGCCCACCTGTTGAGATACTCTGCTGAGGTCGTCGATTATTGTGTTAAGATCCTCCAGGGACTCTGCCATAACGACTATGTCGTCGGCAAATCGAAGGTGAGTGATGTACTCGCCGTTAATGTTGATGCCGTATCCGTTCCAATCCAAAAGCTTAAAGTCATATTCCAATGCAGCGGTAAACAGCTTCGGGGAGATGACATCTCCCTGTCACAGACCACGCCGCATTTGGATTGGTCTCGTAGTTCTGTCTTGGATACGGACAGACATTGTGGCGTTTTCATACAGACACTTCAACACTTGGACGTACCGATAGTCGATTCGGCATCGCTGGAGCGATCTTAACACAGTCCATGTTTCCACCGAATCAAAGGCTTTCTCATAGTCCACAAACGCCAAGCAAAGTGGCCGGTTATACTCCTCGGTCTTATGTATAACCTGCCGCAGCGTGAATATGTGGTCTATGGTACTATAGCCTTTCTGGAAACCGGCTTGTTCGGGAGGCTGGAAGTCGTCGAACCTACGACCGAGACGATTCGTTACGACTCTCGAAAACAACTTATAAACCTGAATCAGCAGCGCGATGGGTCTATAATTCTTCAATAAGGTGTTATCGCCCTTCTTGAAGAAAAGAACCACCACGCTCCTGTGCCACGCTTCCGGCGTAGTGCCCTCGTGAATGACGGAATTGAACAACCGCTGAAGGACTTGGCGTACCGGTTTTCCACCCGCCTTCAGGAGTTCTGTAGTGATTCCGTCATCACCCGGAGCCTTGTCGTTCTTAAGTTGTTTGAGAGCCGTACTAATCTCGTATAGGCTGACGTCCGGGATATCTGTATTATATACAGATACAAGTATTAAATCAAATTCAAAATCATCTTTATACAAATAAACTTGTAAGCAAGTGCTTTGGAATCGTCAAGTCTATTGCTCATCCGGAAAATTGCACTTATTGAGAAGAGTCAGCAAGAAGCTCGGCGGATGCTCTTTTTAAAGTGTAATTCTTTGCAAGGTTGACAAGAAGGGAATTCAACGCATTACTCAAATCAGCAGCTGATGTTGATTGCTACTCTGTTCATTATGTACCTTGTCACTTTTTTATAAAGTACTAGCGGCCTGCCCCTGCTTCGCACAGGTATAAAATATATATCCCATGTCAGTTAGTGTAAAAAAAATATTAAAATCGATCGAGTAGTTTTGATTTATTCATTACTGCCCGTGGCCCGCACGCGTTAAATTTGGAGAAAAACAATTTCCTTTCCCTATACCAAGAAGATTTCCTGCTATCTTTGGAATATCTAAATTCATATAGTACATTTTTACTTATTTACTTTTACATTTTCCCTATGTATTTTATTTTTACAATTAATTACAGAATGTCTTTAAACAAACTCTTGAAAGAGGGACATAGCTGCTAAAGTCGAAGTGTTATAGGGCGAAGCGCGGCGTCCTCACGGCATTTTAAATCTGTAATATCTCCGAAAATGTTCACTTAATTACATGCTGTAAACGGCCATGTTGATCTATATTAAATCAACTATTTATTTAAGGTACTTAATTGGATAAGGATTAATGCTGTATTGTATAAAAATTGCTTCAAAAATATGGAATTATTTTTCGTAAAAAGTAAATGACAAAAAATGCTATAGTGAGTTATCCATAAGAGATAGACATATACCATTGCGGACTTTTGTGTAGACCTTTTCAAGATGTACAAATACTTAGTACATTATTTTGATAAATCTCGTAGGGTTTAGCCTGCGTTTGCAATGTAAGCGGAAAAAAATGTAATTATTTACAGAAACCTCAAAAATTACATATTTCTCTAATCCGTATTGAATGTTATTATACGTACAAACCTTCCTCTGGAATCACTCTATCTATTTAAAAAAAACCGCATCAAAATCTGTTGCGTAGTTTTAAAGTTTTATGCGTACATAGGGATATAGGGACTTTGTTTTATAATATGTAGTGATATTTTTTAAAGATTTTATTTTACTTGCCGTGTATGTATGTAAAGGTGGACTAACACCTCTTGCAAGTTCAATTTAACTCACTTCCCGGTGAGCATCAGGTCATGATAAGCATGACTTGATGCTGCTGCTAGGATTGGCTCCAGACGAGGGAACTCCTCAACCGTTAACAGTGGGGACATGAAAGTTTTTAAGAGCTTTTATTAGTTAAAAGCTTTTAATATGTTTAACTTATTATGCTTAAAAAGTATAGTGCTAAGAATATTCTGTGAAATTAATGTAAATCAAACTTTTCTCGCACTAATAATTGGTATCTATAGTGCAAACTGGCTAATTTGAGAAATGACGTCATAATCTGAAGCAAAATGTGTTTGCCTCGAATACATCACTCTTCAACCCCTGATATTCTAAACTCACAAACTAAAATAAAATAATACTGAAGAAAAGGCTATTATTATAATATGTATTAATGTATATATTATGTATAACAGTGAAAGTATATATTCCTTATAGATTGAAACGGCTGCACCGATTTCAATGAAATTGTCGTACAATCTTTAGATTATTCCAGTAAAGTTTGGTGGCGAGCGGAGCTTTTATGGAGTGTAAATGAGAGTTATTTAGTTAGGTTAGAGTATTTATTAGTTAGGAAGTCGAAACAAAACTGAGAAAAGCGTAGCCTTACCACTGGTTTGTTACGAATGATTTTTCTTCGTTACAGCCGATGCATGAGTGTCTATTAATTGATGGGTCTAGGGTTTCTTACGGGTAACATTAGTCCCAAATAATCATCTCGATTTGCTGGCCCCTTAGCTAACGCTATTTTACCGATACCTCCTGTTTATCAGTCTGTGGTGCTTAAGTCAAGTACTACATATAGAGTATTACACCCATTAGTAGTTGCTAGAGCTATGTTTAGCGATGAGGCTCAAATTACTGGCCGGTTGGCGCAGTGGGTAGTGCCTGCCTTCTAGCCTTCAGTTCCACGGGTCGCGGGTTTGATTCCCGCCGAGGGCCAACATTTTCTATAAGCAATTTGTTGGTTCTTTGAGCCTGGGTGTATATTTGTATATAAGTATGTATTTAAAAATTATATATTCACCAGTTGTCAGTCATCCATAACACAAGTATTGAGTTACTTAATTTGAGGACGGACGACCGTGTAAATGTCCTTCCTTATATTACCTCTTATCTGTACCTTCTTAATATTATTTTCGAATAAAAATCTAAATTATATATTAGGTAATCATTTAGAATATATAAATATAGTTTCAAGATGGCACGCGGGTCAAAATTCATCTTACGGTTATCATACTCGTACGCTGTTGTTACTCAAGAATAATTAATAATCTTATTTAATAAAAAAAATGTTCATGTTTTTACTTCCCACAGAAGAATGGATTTTAATACACATGAATATAAAATTATTTTAACACTTTTTTATTAATAATGAAATTCCTTTTTAAATTGAAATTACTTTTAAAAATTTATGAGCCCGATAAGAATCCCGTTGAGAAATCTCGTTTTTCTTTCTGGAACGGGGAAAACACCTATTGCATTATTAAGGGTAGTTAAGCGCTTAAATTGTCGCCAACAAAGTCGCGGATACAATTAGTATAAGGATATAAACAATAAGTCGCATAATCTCGGACTAGTTTAATGAATAAATTAAGGTTTGATTAAAAAAAAAGGCCACTACAAAATGTATTTTTCCAGTACCGATTTCAGAACATACATTCATATAACAAGAGAATATACATGTCTGAATTAAATATATAAGTGTTAACGTATGATGTAGGGCTACGATGGATAAATAAGATAAAAGAAAAGAAAAAAGCTTCATGATCTATCTACTATTCCAGTGGCATATACCTATGTCGATTTGGAAAAACGATTTAACCATACTAAATATATTTCAAAAGAAATTAAATGAATGCGATCATTTTTGCTTTCAATTAAAAAATACAGATTTTTTTAAATAATAAGTTATTATTTATTACTTTTTAAAATTATTCTTGTGCTATACTTTTTAGTGAGCTTTTCGTAGTTACATGCAGCAAATATTTCTAAATATTACTAAGAACAAACATAAATTATTCAATAATGGTTTTAATTAATTTTAATATATTGTTTTATTATTGCGGATATTGATGTTTGTAAATATTTTGAACTTATAAGCTTTTTACTAAACCATAAATTGCATTATCATTAAATACAAGCTTGTGTTTTCTTTATTCTGAACTTCATTTACTAGCTTATATTTTTTGATTATTTTTTATCGTATTATAAAAATATTTAATTTATAAACTTTAATATAATTGTAGACTAGATTTTTTTTCTAAATTAAAACTGAAATGGTTTTACATTATTATATATTAGAGTACAAACTAAATATATTTAAATTATAAAGCATTGTAATTGCCTTACTAGTTATTTTATAGATAGTTTGCGCAATGACGACTCAGTACATCCGAGTGATAAAGTTTGTCGGTTTCACGCATAAAAATGTTAGACTCAAGATATATAAAGATTCGATTTTTTTATATTTTTGGTTCTTAAAATAATTTTCGTTTTGATAAAGTAACGGGCCTACATCGCGTATTAAAGAAAACGAAAAAAGAAGAAAATAAGCAGACAGACCAGTCAGCTCGAACGTCCTTTAGTTGTCTTAGCGTTCCCTAAGTCCCTGATAGTTTAAAAAAAATATACAACATTTATAATTATATTTAACTTTATTAAGTATAACATATATAAAGACTACTCACCGGACTCACTACAGTAATTGAAGCCAAAGCAGCCACCAACCTGAAAAAAAGATTTTATTTTAAATCATATAAGACAAAATAGATTATCAATACATATAATAAAATCGTATTAAATACACGATAAAAAAACCAGGCTCACATTATATTTATACAAGTAGTACATTGTAACTTATAAAATTCTATTGGTACGAATAAAGTGTGTGCAATTTTTGAGGCTTACCAAAGTACGTGGACTGCCATGGCCCGGAGCGCGCGGCGCTTGTCCCGTGCGCGCGCGCCGTTTATGTCGGGATACTAAGGAAAGAGGAGTGCTCGGGCGGCAGACCTAGCGCCCCCGCCCCGCGACGAGAAGCGATGACGGTGGCGCGGGTGCCGCGCTGCGGGCCACCGGCGTGAGGGCGCGCGAACAGTAGTGTTGCGGCGCAGCCATGACGGGCCCGGTGCGCGCGCGCCTCCATGCGATCCACCTCGTGCCGGCCACCCTTTTGATCTTCCTATGGATCTCTTCACCAGTTTCCGCTGTAAGTAACCTTGCTCCTTACTTAGCTGATCATTCTATGTTATATCTTCTACTAAAAAAAGAGTTCAACGAGTTCATTGCATTCGAAAACTTACATAGCGTGTATCCCGTAAAAGAGTATTTTGAGATAACTCAATACGAAAGTTTGTTTTGGGAATATGGGAGTTTCTATTATGATATCATATTTAATTGTATTAATGTTATTCTATTAACAAATCGAAAATTGAATGGGCTACGAGTAAAAAATATTGTTTTGTTTATCCAGAGGAAACATTCATTAATATTTAAAAAGGGGCTCTATTTTAACAGAGCAATCTTATTTTTTTTACGCGTAACCTTACTCGGCTATTCATTGGGCTTAACTTTAATTTGTGCTTAACTCGAAACATTCCAGGCTATATATGATGCACGATTAGAACTTTTTTAAACATACAGGTATACATTCTAGTGATTTTTATTATTAAGAGGAGGCTGACTCAATGATCTCTCGCGGGTCGACTCCTTGAAGGTCTCTTCCTTTTTTATGTTCCTTCTACTCGTATTTGCAATTTATGATGATCAATTTTCTTCGGGTATTCCGCTTTCCAACTGACACTTAATTTTTCGCCTTATTTATTTTACAGCTTTTAAGTTTAAGCAACTAAGCAATTTAAACTTACGACTTTCAGTGTTAGAAAGTGGTAGCGAAAATCCAACTAGTATATCCGCAACAAAAGGCTAAATATGTTTAAATATTTATAAACTTACAGATCCATTATCATACGGATTATCTTAAAGTAGCTACTAGATGATGTTCTTTGTATACAATTATTTTATGTACTTTCAGTACCAAAATATTTAGCAGCTTATTATTATTGAATATATTAACTGTTCTTGTAAAATACTTATATTTTTTTGTAAGACAATGAATTTGTTCTTTGTTACTTAAATTTTCAAGTATATTTAAATTTTTTGTAGTATTTGTTTTATATATTTAGTCGTCTTTATATTATGCATAGTAAACTCTGCTTTATGATTTTATAAAAAATAGATTTATGATTACTTATAAAAAAAATATTGAACTTTGAACAACAACTATGCATAAAAATTAGAAAACGGATATTATTCTTGGATTTCTTTTTAATAAGCATATTATTTTGGTGTAGTCTTTCATGTATGTAATGTAAGCCGGTTACCAAGCATGCAACATTTTATATATTTAGGTATAACTTGATGAAACAATTCTGAAGATCTCAATACATAGGATGTATTTGTTAGGGATACTTTCGGCGTACTTACCATATAAAGAACATTTCCAACGTGAGCAAAGTATGATATTAATCGAATTTTTACGACATTGTAACAAAAGCTTTGGATCGCTAACGGACCCAACCAGGAACTAACTCTGAACTTTTTGACCTCAGTTAGTGATTATCCGTGATTAGTTGTGATCTGACTTAATTCAAACTGGAAATTACAGCTTTCTTTATTTGACAGATAGACAACAAATTAGATCTTTAAACTAGAGTGATCGTATATATTTCATTAATGTTTATTATAGAGTAAAGTATTATAATATCTAAGCAAATAGTATTATTGATTGTAGCTAAGCCCTAATATCCAAAAATGATAATAATAGTCAACGATATTTGTTTTTTATTTAATTTGATTATCCATAGATAGATTTTTGTTTTCATTTGGTTTGGTAATATTGATAAATTTTTTCTGTAAATATAGTTTATAAATCTAAAAAAATTATGCCCTTAATCTTCGGCGTACTTATAAGATGAGATAGTATTTAGCACTTGTGACTATTGTATCGCGAACACAAAGAAATATACCTTTACATATCGTCTCCGACTTTGAAGGTGAAGGGCCAGATTTCTGTCGTTTGAAAAAGCGTTACAGAAAGCGATTGAGGACGACGAACAACGATCCTAAAAGAGCTTGTCTTGTTCTTTACTATACTTATTTCACACATTCAATCATGCTTCTGCAGTAGACCACCCCGCATGGTGATATAATAAAAGTTGTTAAGGCTAACTTGGTTGGAAAAATCTTCTTCAGTAATTCCCAAACTCTTTTCAGTACACCTTCATCGTATAGGATACCTACCTAAAAATATATTTTTTTTTGTTCAATCATATTTATTAATATGATATTTATATTATTAAATATTTTCTTACACAACAAACCTTCTACGTTTCTAAATAGTTAAGTTTATTTAGTCTGTAAAATGGTATGAAAATTTAAAAATATAAATTTGAAACCGTAAAAACATTAAAACATTATGGATTCGTCTGAAGTTTCTAAAAATATAGAGATTTTGCATACCGAAGTACATGCCTCGGGCGTCCATTTATCATATTGAATACATGAAAGTTAATTTATAAAAAAATTGTTTTCGGATATATCCACCAAATACAAAAAATATTATATTGCTTGACTTGAGTCTTCTTGTACAGCGTTATATTATTCGTATATTCAAATGCCTTTATTAAAAGCTTTTATTTAACTTGGCCGGTATTTTAAGGTAGAATTTTGAAAATTAAATTTGATCCACTTCCCAATGTCTCATAGAGCTGAAATTTTGCATACTGGTCCAGTTCGGATGATAATACATGTTTATAGTAAGCCTGACCTGATGCTGCTTCAAGGATTGGCTCCAGACGAGAGAACTCCTCAACGGTTACCAGCAGGGACATGAAATTTAGTTCAAAGCTTTTTTAATTACTTTATTTTAAAAATCTGATAGAAACGCGAAACACCAAGCATTGAGTCGTTTGAACGTTTTGGTTTAATATAATAAAGTTTCACATTCTGTCTTAGCTTTGCCATTGCAACAGTTTAAAAACACTATTAAAAGGAGGCTGATACATTAATCACTGTTCCGTTGACGATTACGTAAATGATAAGAATTCGTGGACATAGCTGCTCTTCGACCTCGTGCAAGATAGCAATGACGAAATGTCTAAGAATAGTGTAAAAAAAAATTTTGAAAAGATTAATCCCCAAATTTCTTGCTAGCTTCTCTAGGTAGAAGCAGTTTCCCGATCCACGAGTAGATTTGACGAATAAACAATATTTTAAATTCATACTAAAATCATTTGATAACTAATTTCTTAAAATACTTAATATTAATTTGAAATATTTTGTATTTTTATTATTAGTTTAAATGACTTTTTCTTATTATGTGTCTTATTCTGTCTTATTACAAATTATATAGTATATAATATTGAAACAAACAGTTTAATATGTAATACATACTCTGTTTTTCTCGCCTGTATTATTAGCTTTACATAACACAGCTATTTATAAGAATTGTCAAAAGTGATAATTTTGTTCTAATTTAATTTAAAATTTAATGGTATAGTTACAGGCAGTAAACTGTAAAATTTAATAATTTAACTAAAAATTATAAAATACTCATATATCTGCAAAATCTTTCGTCCTTTTCTTCACAAACGATATTTGATATTGTATATGAAATAATATAAAAGCTGTAAGTTTACTTATCAAATGTTTTTTTTTTCATAGCGGTATGTATTGTTTCACAAATTTTTCAATGTAGCTTTTTGCTAAAATATTAGTGCACAAATGTACCACCAATATTTTAGCAACCCCTAATTAACAGAATAAACCTATGTTAACCATCACGGTACTAAATACTAATACATATAAGTAATTGATCAATATTATCTAAGTATAGTTGATAAGTTTTAATGAATGAATGTTTACCTCCTTAATATAACTTATTACATCTATCAAAGCTACAGTTGAGTTGACGAAACTAGTGATAAGATAATAATATACAGAGGCTATCTTTATTCCCGAAAACATTGATGTCATCAGTAGTCGATATAATTGGTTTAATTTATACAAAGAAATAACCTTCGTTATTTAGGGAACCTATAAACATTATATATATTATTGCATAGTGTGAAGTATGACATGGATATTAAAGAGGTAAAGCCAGTTGACGACTGATAGGAGAGAATAGAAGAGAAAAACATGTTGTACCGACCCCACTTAGAGTTATGATTAAGGGTAGGAGAATAATGATACAATCAATGTATAAAATCCCTGTAGACATTCTTTTTATCATTATTCATTCACCGTCATTCTCCTGCCCTTATCCCACTGTAAGTGGGGTCGGCACAATATGTAATAAACATGTTGTCACATGAGCTGGCTACGTATTTTACGACCGGCCGCCTGCCTGTCATCAACTTCACTTAGTGGGCTTTTGCTTTTTACAAAACCAAGCATTACTTAGAAGATTCAGTTTTTTACTTTATCTTTTTCATATACAGTAAGTAGATGACCGAGCCTTGCTCGGTATTTTTTTTAAAGATATAAAATAATACAATTTAAAAATAGAAAAAAGCGCTGTTTACATCTTGAACTCGAACCCGGATTTTAAACTTCTTTTGGCCCGCCATTAACCTTTAGGCTATCACAGAATTACGTTTGACAGCTAAAATTTCATTTTCTTTTTAGCCAGTATTTTAGCATTTTTTCAGGGGATAAAACGACATTTTTTTAAATGAAACCTATCTTAGATTTTTTCCCCAAAACCCCCTACATGCTGAATTTCATGAAAATCGTTGGAGCTGTTTCCGAGATTCGGAAGATATAATATACTATATCTACATACACAAGATTATCTCACATAAATATTAAAGATTAACATTTTACCTTTTTTTGCTCGAAGACACAAACGTGAGATATGCATTTTTATATATTTCTATAATTGTGTCGTATTGTATCTTACTGTATGATAAAGCAACTGTCATAAAAAAAAACTAGTGTGATATTTACGCAAGTTTCAAATAGCTCTTAAAATACACTTATTAAAATTTGATAAAAATTAATCTTGCTGAATTTAAATTGCAGTAGGTTAAAGAAGACACGACGATAGTCGTATTATAAAAATTACTAAGATTTGTCGAAGCTACTTTGAATTCAAATTTGGATGCTTGAATTCAAATTGAAATTA
This sequence comes from Morpho achilles, assembly GCA_947086495.1. Classification (NCBI taxonomy): domain Eukaryota; kingdom Metazoa; phylum Arthropoda; class Insecta; order Lepidoptera; family Nymphalidae; genus Morpho; species Morpho achilles. Next base: position 9,887,678 of record CAMTZB010000007.1, on the reverse strand, counting down.
CTAAAATTTCAAAAACTCAAGCTCAAAGAAGAATGGAAGTCTACAGGAACATGTGTAAAAACTTTAGCTCAATTATCGAGCCAGCGACCTAAATCATTATTCTCGGAAATCACACAGATAACCTATATTTTATGTAATAATAATAGAGCTTCTTATCTACCAGCATTTTTTCATTGTTTATAAGTAGTACCTATTAAAGAGATAACACGAAATTAAACCATTACAACGACCAGATATCACTTTAAATAATAATGTATTATAAAATAAATATTTAAAAATATCATATATTGTCTTATTAAATTCGACAATCTGGTGTTACCATAACCTTTGATCTATTATCATTTAGTTTTTATGTGGACCTCCGACTGACAACACAATTATCATTCCACAGCCTCGTGACCTAAAAAAACATACATTATTTAAAAAACTTTATAATTAAAATAGTCAGATTATTAGTGATACTTGTAGTTGATATTGAAATCATGCACTTAATATTTTATCACTGCACATTCTAGAAAATTCAATGCAACGATTTTAAATAATTTTATTATAAAATATTTTTTATCATTCCGTGTCTAAGCTGACGTCGTTAAGCCTAATTTCTGTCTAAAAAAGTTAAAGTAGTAGTCTGTCGACATCCCACTGATGGACAATGGCCATCAAGCAGCCACATTAAATAACAATTTTCCCAGAAATTATTTAGGCAAGTGTCCTAAAAAAAATACTTTGGCGTAAAGCACGTCACCCAATAAATATCAACCGACTAGTATAAAAAAAATTGCAGACCTCTTACAGCAGTTGAAGTTGAAGTACTAGCTCGCCTATCTGATAAAACATGTCTGATTTGTTACCGTGCCTATTTTTTGAAGTCATATTTGACCCCCTGTCTTGAAATCGCATTCCATAGTAATATTATAGGGGTTTCCATAATTAAATTAAAAGTAGTATTCTCTGAATCTTGTTTTCTTCTTATATATAAGGTTAGTATATATAGAAATCATATACAGCGACTGAAATACAGCAATGTTTATAATTTAGATAGGTTCTACCTTGATGAAGAGTTGCGAGTACTAAATGCTGCTGGTGGAGCCCAAAAAAATCCTAGATTTCTATGAACAAAATTAAGCTATTTGTGCGGTTCTTAATTAATAAAGTTAATGTTGCAGGGGAACAAAAAAAGGAGCCAGTTAAACAAAGTTATGTATTTATATTTCCTATGTTTCAAAAATATACATATTTAAAATTGGTAAATTAAAAAAGATAAACATCTCGAATAAATAATTTAAAATATTTAAAAGCATAGAAAAATCTTATATGATTCGAACACAAATTACTTTCATAAAAATGTCGCGATTTATGCCATTGTTTCTAATTTTACTAAAGTACATTTAGAAAATAGTCATATATGTTTGTCTAATTCAGAACAAGGCAGACTATGTAAATAGGTCAAAATCAACTTCCATCGACAAAGCTTTCGTAATGAGGTCGCGGTATAAACGGCAGGATCTGTTATCAGACCGACGGGAAACGTTTATCAACTTGTCGTTAGATATATAATACAATTTTTGCAATTATTGCCGAAATAATGATACTGAACTCCCACGTATCATATCTTTTGAATGTCATAATGACCCCGAGATTAGACTTCTTGGAAAAGCACTGTCGCTCCAAATATCAGTTCAATAATTTATCGTGTCAATTCTTAATTAATTTGGGATGTGCAGACAAATATGTACAATGTTACATTTAAAAAGTATACAATTTATCTAGTAGGTGTATAGTTTCATTTTAACATTATAAATCACTAGTAATATCCTTTGGTTTCACCCGCGTACATACCGATCTCAAGCCAGTGGAAAGTCTACTACGTCGGACTATAGATTTACTTTTATTGATATAAAAGTTTTATTTCACTTAGGTTTCATAGTTTTTAATTATATAGATAATCTAATGAATGAAAAAACGAGAAATGTAGTTATATTGGCATAACTATAGTTGTTGGATATAATGGTATCGCAGATTTTTTTGTAGATATTTTATATAATACCGTAAAACATTTTTTTGTTCTATCATCAATATTTTCTGCAGCGCATGCGATGACAGATGAATTACGACCAATTTTTTACACCTTATTACATTTTTATTACGAATCCCTATTTTTTTTTTTTGAAAATGTAAAGTAGCCTTTGTTTGCCAGTAAAGATACAGCTTTTTAATGGTAAAAGAATTTTTGAAATCAGTCCAGTAGTTTTTGTGTGAAAACATTACAAACATACATACAAATTTTTCCTTTTTATGATATTAGTATAGATAAATATTAAATACTATATAAGTTAATAATATATTTTATTTTTATTTAATCTATTTCTTATACAGGCAACCAGTATTTATCAGCGTAACATTTAGTTAAAAAAAAATAGATTTTCCTTCGGAAACAGAATAACAACAACCGCCTTAGGTAGAGTACAAATTTACCTTTTACCTTTTATTTAACCTATAATTCCAGTTGGATCAAAAAACAAAACACAAAGAACACATGCACAAACTATCAATATATTATAACAATTAATTATTACGAATGAACGAAATTATAACGAAAACATATATTGAGATCAATTAGATAGATAGATAAAAATATTATAGAACTAGCGGCCTGCCCCTGCTTCGCACGGGTATAAAATATATATCCCATGTCAGTCAGTGTAAAAAAATGATTAAAATCGATCCAGTACTTTTGATTTATTCATTACTGCTCGTGGCCCGCAAGCGTTAAATTTGGAGAAAAACAATTTCCTTTCCCTATAAGAAGATTTCTTGTTATCTTTGGAATATCTAAATTCACATAGTACATTTTTACTTATTTACTTTTACATTTTCCCTATGTATTTTATTTTTACAATTAATTACAGAATGTCTTTAAACAAACTCTTGAAAGAGCGACATAGCTGCAACAGTCGAAGTGTTATAGGGCGAAGCGCGGCGTCCTCACGGCATTTTAAATCTGTAATATCTCCGGAAATGTTCACTTAAATTACAAGCTGTAAACGGCCATATTGATCTATATTAAATTAACAATTTATTTGAGGTACTAAATTGGATAAGGATTAATGCTGTATTGTATAAAAATTGCTTCAAAAATATGGAATTATTTTTCGTAAAAAGTAAATGACAAAAAATGCTATAGTGGGTTATCCATAAGAGATAGACATATACCATCGCGGACTTTTCTGTAGACCTTTTCAAGGTGTACAAATACTTAGTACATTATTTTGATGAATCTCGTAGGGTTTAGCCTGCGTTTGCAATGTAAGCGGGAAAAAAAGTAATTATTTAGAGAAACCTCAAAAATTACAGTATTTCTCTACTCCGTATTGAATGTTATTATACGTTCAAACCTTCCTCTGGAATCACTCTATCTGTTAAAAAAAACCGCATCAAAATCTGATGCGTAGTTTTAAAGTTTCATGCATACATAGGGATATATGGACAAAGAATGCGACTTTGTTTTATAATATGTAGTGATAAGGCACCCTATGGATGACGTTTACTGACGTTCGTAGAGCTTTTTCGCTCATCTTTCCGCATTTCGCAGCCGAGGGTGCTTCTTCGCTATCCCTTTTTTTCCGGCGACGCTATAAAAGCAGCTTTAAAAAAAAGGAAAGTAACTTGTGGAATAAAATCAATGGATGCCACATAAAAGTTTTAGAGTGATTATTAACTTTTCGAAGTATATATTTTATAGAATGAAAAGCTGTAATGACGAATATCAAACTCGGGTTAGTGATAGAAAAGCGCTTATAGCTTACATCTTATACAACCAATGGAATTTTTAATGTTAAAATAGTACAATATAACATACTTATTGTGATAAAATAGAAGCAAACATTGTAAACTATCGTTGTAGCCGCAAGTAGTTCAGCTACTATATTCCGGGGTTGGTCGTCCTGTCAATGCTCGGGCAAATCATGACTCGATGTTTTATCGCAATGACGTAGACGTACACAGAACATTGAACCCCAGAGGAAATATCCCTGTTCCTCGATTTTTATTCTGTTATCACGAAAGTGAAATAGAAATGTCTTATACTGAGAAAACATATACCTAAGAGTTTAATTCGGAAACAGCCTGTTTAATTTCACAGCACCCACGATATTTAAGAATTTTTAACAATTTTTTCTTATTATTGCGGTCCGATGATAAATTTAAATTGATAGATTTTTAGGTAATGCCTGGATCATCCGATTACCAAAATCTATTAATTAACAACTGTAGTGCCCAAATGTGAGTACAGTTTAGACCCATTGTTAGCCAAGACAAAGCTTAGACCCATGTTGAGACTAGGGCATGGCTAATTACGTGTATCTTAAAATTTTCCTGATACATGTCTGGTTAAGTTCGTTTTCATCAAAGTAGAGTTTATTTTAGAGTGATTACATCGAGAAATAATATATTTTTTAGCTTGCAGATGTATTAACAAAGCTTGTTTTCAAGAGATCAGCTTTTTATAAATCTTATAGTTATAGACATTTCTAACTAACGTAGCGTAACTATATATTATATAGTTATAGTCGTTTCGTTACTACTAAAAATCTTTACTGAAGTGGTCTTATACTCGTAAGATGACCCATTTGGAATCATCAAATATTTGACTTGTTGTTGTTTGTCATTTGTGATTTACGCAGTTTTCTGTCTATCTATTATGTCAATCACTGTTTTACTACATCAGTATACATTTTTTAAATAATATAGTAAAATCAGGACGCCTATTTTTTTTTATTTCTCTTCAAGGTGTTAAACAGATAAAACAGATAGGTGTTTCATGTTATAAATACTAAGAATAGCCCTTTTCCTGATTGCATCTTATCTTATCTTAGGTACTATCATTATAAATGCGAAAGTTTGTGAGTAGGTATAATATTTGTATATACCTCTTTCACGGTAAATCCACTAAATCAATAACGATGAAATTTGGCGCTATTATTCCTTATACACCGGAATAGCATATAGGCTATAAAAATCCTGTTAATTCTACAGAAATAGGATGACATTGAAAAGCGCCATCTATTATCAACCTAGCACGCGACAACAGTTCGCGCAAACGAAGTTGCGGGTAAAAGCTAGTATGAAATAATGCTATTACAATAGGAATGAATATAAAACAAAAAATAATGTAACTGAATATGAAAGAATATATTTAAAGGAATAATATATCTTCCTTTTGTAAACTATGTTTGCGTTTTCTTTTTTTAATAGTAACGAGTCCTTAAAATAAACAGTTTAATTAGCACTTATGCAAGCAACGCAACACGTTACTCACAAGTCAATTTTATGACACCGGGCGCTGCACTGAAAATTATTACTTACTTCCAGTAAAATGAAATAGGTCAATAGTTTCAGTACGGTAACAAAAGCCAGTTTAACGCACGACCGTATTCCTATTCTATATTTAGTACAGTATCCGATAGAAGAATATCACTCAATTTCTTCCCTTATCCTACTCTAAGTGGGTTCGGCATAACATGTCATAACATATTATACACATGTTGTCACACGCCTGCCTGACATTAACTTACCTTATTCGTATTTTACGACACCTCAATAAGAAAAAGGGTGGTCTATTCTACTAAGCTGGATACCACACGGCGGGTCAACTTACCTCAGTCGCCTTTTACGACACCTCGGTAAGAAATGAGAATGGTCTATTCTACTCAGCCAGATACCACACGGCTAGTACATGATAGAATATGTCTTTACATATTCTAGTGTATATGGACACAATAAAAATAACTTCATTGGGTGCGATGTATACATTTTAATTATATTTTAGTTACAGATAGCTTCAGTGTCTGCGTCTTCCACTGTATCATTTGATGGTTGTGTCTATAGTACAGTATCTTGTCCCTTTACTGCATGCACTTTCTATTTAACAAACTGTAGATAATAACACATCAGCGAACAACTACTTTTATATTAGATTAGTCATGTTTTTTACGATCTATAACATGTTGTAGGAGATAAATCGAGGCCGTTTTACGAATTGTATAGGTCACCTGATTCCGGACATTTGCTCGTAAATATTAAAAATTTTGACACAGTTACAAAATAAATATTGATATATTTAGAATTGTTACACATAATATTGAAAAGATTATTTTTGATTGACGTGGAATGTGCCTCTAAATAAAACTCACATAATTAATTACTGCTAAATTCTAATGAGTGGAGCTACGGTTTATACCATAACTGGTTAAACATGAATGAAAAGTGTATGAATATAAAATGGATATCAGTACCTACTGATAGCCATTTTATATAAATATGATGCCAGTTTTAATATTTTGAAAATTCTAAATGATCAAATGATGAAAGTGTGGGTGAGGCAGTAGTGATATAAACATCGAAAATACAGGGATCAGATGCAGCTTAAAGATAAAAGAGATTCTAAAAGATAAAAGAGCTCCACATCATTTTTTTATACGGCCACGCTGAAAACAGACTTTAACGGATCTCGACTCTAACGGATATGGACTTCATCATATCCACTGTACTTAAGACCCGATGATCAACAACGTAGGAATGGGATAATTTTTGAGTTATAAACACGTCTACGATCTACGATCTAACGATCGAAAGTCTATGATCCTACCTACCTATGATTTTTCGATATAGTCGTATATACGCTTCAAAAATCACAAATGTTAGGTTCGCAAATAACAAAACTGCTTTGTTAGTGTAGTTTCTGAGGATGGATTTTAATTACAGACTAGAAACTATCCCTGTAATTGAATGTAAGTTTTTTGCTGATTTTAGATGCCAACTTAAATGACTAAAAGTAGAAGAGATTACATTCTCCAGTGGAAACCTCGTAAGAAACTTTAATATATATACCTATATTAATTTTTAATAGGTATTTTTATTTTTATTATTAATTAATAAGATATATATTTAATATTTATTAATATATAGAACATCTTTAATAATTAAATATGATGGATTATAATAGAGCCTTACAGGAGCTTAGAAGTATTTGAAATAAATCTATCTTCTGAAAAATTGCAGTTACTTTGCATTGATTTGGACTTAAAAAATCCTATCATGTGAAAATATCTTAACGAGACCTATAACTATCCGAAAAACGTCCATCGGTTGAGAAGAAAATGATAATGAAATAGACTACGGAGTGTTATCCTTTTGTAATAATACCGCAATGTAAAAAGTTTATTTTTTAAATTCTTTATATAATTTCAATATTTAGTTTCCTTTGATATTATGCCGACTTAACTTAGCATTATGCTTGTCGATTCACAAATTACTGCATTAAACCATCTTATTCGTAAATTAAAACTAGCGTAGGGCGCATAGTTTTGCGACAATTAGGTACTTGAAACATGTAGGAAAGTTTGACCATGATCTGCTAAATCTCATGTTGATTCCGATTTCATAGCAAAAATGACATCATACGTGGTTTTAATTGTTATAAAATGTGTTCTTTTAATGATTTTTACACGTGGTAGCGGCGGAACGCGCGGGCGCAAGGGGCGCGGGGCTGGGGCGGACGCGCGGGATGTGCGAATGGCCGTTATCGCCTGGGACACTGCAATGATTGTTTATCCAGCCCGTTCCTTGAATTGCAACTAATGACTCACCCGTTCTATAATCGCTTACTGCTGTAATACCTACTGAACAGTGTGGAGTGCTGTCATCGCTTAGCAACCAATGACCGCCCTACACTACTACCTACTACAAGATGAAGCAATGAGCGTCAAAATTTGAAATCGATGCGGAATTGGCCCCCTTTGTACTACTGTGACCATACTTATAATATTAAGTGGAGAAGTACCCTAATTTATACACCACAATTATATTAACACAAGCCACAACACAATTAATTGTTACACTAACCTCAATCTTGTACTAGGTATGTGTTTATTTCTTGATCTCGAAGGAAAACGAGAATTTTCCTATCTATACATTATTCCGCTATATAGCTTTAATTCTCACAAATACATCATAAATGTTATAATATCGTTAAAGCCATAATAAAATTACTTGTAAGACCTATATGTCTTATAAATTTACATAAACCACATCCTATCCTAGCCTACTAATATTATAAATGCGAAAGGTTGTGAGTATGAATGTATGTGTGTTCTCTTTTCACGGCGAATCCGCTGGACCAATATCGATATATTCAAATTGGGCATAATTATTCCTTATGCACAGGTATGTAAGCTAAAAAAATCTTATTAATTCTACAAGCATAGGATGACATTAAAAAGCGCTATCTATTATCAATATATCACGCCACAACAATCCACGCTAACGAAGTCGCGGGTAAAAGCTAGTGTTTATATAAAATATGTATTACTATTATTATATTATGTTTTTATATTACCTGTATTCTGTTACCAGCGTATAAAATCTGTTACCGAATACGAGTATTAAACGCAGCTAAATATGGTGTATGTATTAATAACATTGTATCGTCGGTCGGTATCGTGTTTATGGCGACAAAGCGCATTCTTTTAAATCAAACAACAGTCGGTATGTAACATGGAACTACTGCAATAATAGCTAATTCTTGTAAAAGAAATATTATCCCTTGTAGACGTTATATGTATAAGCGAAAATTTTAATTGGGCCTCTTTTCTGCCAGATAACAACTTAAAAGAAAAACTTAAAATACTAATCTACAGACAATTTTTGGACATATACAACAGAACAATGAAAATTAACCATAGAGCTGTTCTATAAAATATGTATCCCATGTCAGTCAGTGTAAAAAAAATGATTAAAATCGATCGAGTAGTTTTGATTTATTCATTACTGCCCGTGGCCCACACGCGTTAAATTTGGAGAAAAACATTTTCCTTTCCCTATACCAAGAAGATTTCCTGCTATCTTTGGAATATCTAAATTCATATAGTACATTTTTACTTATTTACTTTTACATTTTACCTATGTATTTTATTTTTACAATTAATTACAGAATGTCTTTAAACAAACTTTTGAAAGAGGGACATAGCTGCTAAAGTCGAAGTGTTATAGGGCGAAGCGCGGCGTCCTCACGGCATTTTAAATCTGTAATATCTCCGAAAATGTTCACTTAAATAACATGCTGTAAACGGCCATATTGATCTATATTAAATCAACTATTTATTTAAGGTACTTAATTGAATAAGGATTAATGCTGTATTGTATAAAAATTGCTTCAAAAATATGGCATTATTTTTCGTAAAAAGTAAATGACAAAAAATGCTATAGTGGGTTATTTATAAAAGATAGACATATACCATCGCGGACTTTTCTCTAGACCTTTTCAAGATGTACATTATTTTGATAAATCTCGTAGGGTTTAGCCTGCGTTTGCAATGTAAGCGGAAAAAAATGTAATTATTTACAGAAACCTCAAAAATTACAGTATTTCTCTACTCCGTATTGAATGTTATTATACGTACAAACCTTTCTCTGGAATCACTCTATCTATTAAAAAAAACCGCATCAAAATCTGTAGCGTAGTTTTCAAGTTTTATGCGTACATAGGGATATAGGGACTTTGTTTTATGATATGTAGTGATTGGAAAAACCTCTCTTACAGTCTACAGACCTGCCTCCTACTACCCCTCTACTCTAGTATAAAAACTCTATGTTTTACAAACGCAAGGAAAATTAATATCAAAATTTTATTTTATATAAATTATTATTAAATTAACTGAAACAATGAAATTCGCTTCTGAAACTATATCTAATAAATCAAATTGTCTAAATGCAAATTTAACAATCTCAATTACAATTGGATAGATTGATATCATTCTCCTTAATAAGCGTTGATGGTATCTTACGCTCTATTCCACGTATAACAGTACAAATATGTTTTAGTTGACATCATCTATGTCTCTAGGATGAATATGTATACTTTGTGTCTAGTATGTGAACCGCCTTTCTACTTTTTATTAATCCAGTTCTTATGTAATCGTATGTATAAAATCCTCATTGTAAATATAATTTAATATTTGATCCTTAATATAATTTAATATAATTAGAATAGTGATAATCCTGTCTTCTCGAAAAATTTAATAATATCCCTACCGTCATTCAGTGTAAAAGTATGAAATAATAATATGAATAAAACAATAATAAAGGTATGTAATAATTGAAAGCTCAAATATGTTTTTAGTGTTAGCCTAACGTGCTTTGACTTAACAATTAGGTTAGGTGGAGGATGGAAACGGCTATCCACGAACATCTTTTTCGTATAAATTTATTTTACAATTTAAATTTGCTTTTAGAAATTTGTGTAACTGTAGCATTTTATACAGAAAGGGGGATAATAGATTTTAAGCATGCCGTGTATCACTTTAAAGTATTATGAAATTACATTTGCATTTGGCCATCGTAATGTTGAGACATGGGCACTGGGGCAGTGATAGTCAAAATAACAACTGCCTCAGTAACTTGTATGATACTTTCGCCTATAATTCTTATATTATTTTATAATCAACTATTTTTTTTTTTTGCAGTTTAAAAGAACGCACTATTACAATATCATACAAAAACAACGGCAACGGAACAGAATATGCCATAATCACGTATATTTAATGTGTTTCATAATAAATACTATTTTTTGTAATTTATAGAAGCAGGCGTTACTTTGCGGAATCCAATAGTACAGATGTTAAGAAAATCATTGTAATGCTAAGTATAGGAAGCAGGTCACGTTCAGATACATTATACAAGCAGGATTAGCTACCGCACGTATCACAAAATGCCGCTATCACACACCACCCAAACACGAGTTATATTAGTGATCAAGACAGAAGAAAGATTGTAGCACTTACAATTTAGTTGACATTTTAATATGTACAGATATATTTTTCTTGAGATTGATATTACAATATTGATTAATGAACAAATATATGTTAGTAATTTATGTGCTCTATTAAAAAGAGGGAAGTGCGACGTTCTTACTTCTTGCTCCCGCGTGCCGTATGTATGTCAGAGGTCCTGACGATAAGGCACGTTCGTTCTGGTAGTAACAGTAAATATTCGGATCAGTCGTTATATAGTTATAGCTTTCATAATGTAGCCTGCCTGATTTATTATCAGCATAGGTATATGGACGCGGTATGGGTTACGTTGTAGAATAAGGTACTTGGTAAATCGATACGACAATAACATACTAATTAAACCTGGGTGACCAAGCCTTGCTCGGTATTTTTATAAAGATATTAAAAAAAGGCAGAAGGGGCTCGATCCGGAGTATTTTCAGGTCTTTGGTCCATCCGTTATCCGATTATCCGGTTGACAATTTTATAATTGACAACTACAATCATTTGCATTTCATTCTACATTTTACCATTTTTTCAGTGCCCTACAACAGGGATAAAAAGTCATTTCCTTTAAATGAAACCTAGCTAGATCGTTTCTTTCCCCCCAAAACTCCGTACAAATACAAGATTAACTCATTTAAATATTAAAGATATAAACTAGCTCAGTTTGCGCTCTTGGTTAAAAAAAATTGTACCGTTTTTATACGCTTTAATATTGGAGTAATAATAAAATTAGATAGATAGAGTTCAAAAAGATTCTATTTACTTTATCGCGGCTATAGGCAAATAATTTTATGATTACTTTTGTATTATGGATCTCCGTAAAGTAACGCCTAATTCTATAAATTATTAAAATAAACAAAAAACAAAATAATTAACAACCAATTGCCACTAAAAAATGAAAAACATATATAGTTAAAAGAAAATTTTAAATCACTCTTATATAATATAATATAGGTAGAATAAAAAAATATTTTTGTCCATATTACAAATATAGAAAAGTAGCGGCCTGTTACTATGTAAATTTACTATTTTAAAATAAGCAAAGTTTCTTATGATATCTTGACGCTACCGCTGTTGTGGTGGATGTGTGAATACCAGTGTACCTCCTCAGAGTATATACTAGCAGTGCTGCCAACAGTTAAATTAGCTTCCCACCAGATTCAACTTTTAAAACCACCAGGAAACCACTAATAAACAGAAGTTAAATTTTAATTAAGGAAAAAACCGCAAAATTTTCCACTAAAACAATTTTTGTTTTATAAAAGAAAACAAGTATACAAATTATTAGTTTCTCATATTATTATATATTAACTTAACAAATTAATTCCACAACATTTACATTTCACTACTCGACCCGTTGTACTTTCGATAACTAAGAGCCAATAATTCCGAAACTGTTGCGTATATTATGGTTTTGGCATAGTTACGCTTCAATAAATTCGCATAGTTAACACAAATCACAAATTGTGAGCATATGAGCTTCACTGATCATAAAAAAATATGAGGTGAGAAATCCCCGCGGATGTATAAGTATTTATCAGTAAAAAATATTAGGTGGGAAATCCCTTCGTGTAGAGAAAGGTAAACTCATTTTTTGCCTATCAATTATGCCTTGAGTAAATAGATACAACAGTAGAAAAACCAGTAAATATCTACATATGAATATTAAAAAAAGGAAAAAAAGGAATATGAATATTAAAAAACGACTATGTATGTATAGAACATCGAAAAATGGACGTGAATCTTACTTTTTAACTACTAAAATATTTTAAATAACCACCAAGAAAATCCACTAGTCACTAAAAACAATATTTCGCCACTTAATGGAAAGTTAAAACTACCAGTTTTAGTGGAAAATCCACTAAGTTGGCAACACTGTATACAGAATTGGTAAAAATCGCACCATTAAAAAACCCTTCAAACTTTGATATTAAGATAAATGAATATCTATTATCTTCGAAGAATATCATATATAAAAAAACATATATTTATGATTGGCAGGTTGTATGTAACCAGACAGTATGCAACTGTGATGGAATAAAAGGGGACAATGGTGACATAGGCCCACCAGGAATACCTGGATCTCAAGGTGACTATGGTTTGGACGGACCTGAGGGCCGCATTGGCATTCTTGGTGCACCGGGTGATGATGGCGAGAGAGGAGACTACGGCGATAAAGGCGAACGGGTAAATGCTATAAATACGTCTCTATACCACAGTAAGATCTTAACAAATTTATCTTACACATATTCTGTAAGGAAAAGAAAAACAGTCTCTATCTTGTTTCTAGTTTGTTTGGGTAGTTCATGTCGATGGGTGTAAAAAAATTTATTAGCTCTTAACTATTACATTTTTATATTGAGTTACTGTAATCATTAACAGAAATTAATAAAGCGATCTACTTTTTTATGTGTACGCGATTTTCTAACTTTCATTGTTTTGCCCTACATGTCGAATTATTCCGAATCCTATTAATTGTTTAATAAATTCCAGGGAGTAGATGGCCCATTTGGAAGAATAGGATATGCTGGACTCCAGGTAAATATATTAATTCCTTTATATGGTATGAAATAAAATAAATAGTTCTACAAATTAAATTTTGTGCTGCTTGCTAGGGTCCGGCAGGAATTCAAGGTGTGAGAGGTTTCACTGGGTTGGATGGATGCAGTGGTATAGACGGAGTCATGGGTCCAATTGGTCCTCAAGGCTTACCGGGTGAAAGAGGATCATCGGGACCATACGGGGAAAAGGGATTACAAGGTTTGGCTGGAGACGGTGGAGTAAATTCAAGGGGAGCAAAAGGTGATCAAGGTGAAATGGCACGTCGCGGTAATCCTGGCCCTGCGGGGCCTATGGGCTGGAGAGGCGATAGTGGTCTGCCCGGAGACGAAGGCGATCAGGTAAATACAATTTTTGAATTTGACTCTAGTGGAATAAAAAATATATATATATAAACGAATAAATTAAATATATAAACGAATTTTAGATAGCTCTTCAATAAAAACAACTTAAAAGAAGCTATATAAAGCATATATTAATCTTAATAAGGTATCTTACATATTACAAACATAGTCCCCTGTTGCATTTGTCTGTACGAGATAAACTTTTAAGTTAGTTTACGAACTTTAGGCACCAACAGACAGAGTGATTAAAAAGTAAAATAAATGGTTGCGTGTTATCTGGTAACTGAAAATCTATTTAGGCGGTTAAATTACACTTATCACCTTAAATATGTTAGTTTCCTTACACATTATAAAATTATCAATATAATACCTTACATCATTTATAATTTTGAGGATTACATAAGGAGTTATAAAAAAAAACTACGCGCGTAAACAGTAGAAGCTGCAGCGTATTGCTCGGTTTCCTAGTCACTACATAGTATAAAACAAAGTCGCGTTCTCTGTCTGTCCCTATATATGTATGCTTAAATCTTTAAAACTACGCAACAGATTTTGATGTGGGTTTTTTTAATAGATAGAGTGATTAAATAAGAAGGTTTATATGTATAATAACATTCAATATGGAGTAGAGAAATACTGTAAATTTTGAGGTTTCCAATGTGATGTCGTAAATAATTACTTTTTTCCGCTTACATTGCAAACGCAGGCTGAATCCCAAGAGATTTATCGAAATAATGTACTAAGTATTTGTTTATCTTGAAATGGTCTACAGAAACTCCGCGATGGTATATATCTATGTCTTATGGATTACACACAATAGCATTTTAAGAAAAATAATGCCTTATTTTCGGAGCAATTTTAAACAATACAGCATTAATCCTTATCCAATTATCTTAAATACATTGTTGATTTAATATAGATCAATATGGCCATTTACAGCATGTAATTTAAATGATCATTTTCGAAGATATTACAGAATTAAAATGCAGGGGCATAGCGATTGCGGTAACGCGCCACGCGCCTATATGCGTGCGTACAAAGCGCGTCGAAGGCCGCGCTTCACCCTATACTATAGCACTTCGAATTTAGCAGCGACTCGTTTGTTTTTCACATGGCCAACTATATGTCGCTCTTTCAAGAGTAACCTCTAAAGAAAACATGTTTTTATTGTCTAATGGCAAGAAAGCTGTGAATGTTATATATAAAAACATTTTGTAATTAATTGTAAAAATAAAATACATAGGGAAAAATGTAAAAAGTAAATACGTAAAAATCTACTATATGAATTTAGATATTCCAAAGATAGCAGGAAATCTTTATGGTATACGGAAAGGGGAACTGTTTTACTTTAAATTTAACGCGTGCGGGCTACGGGCAGTAATGAATGAATCAAAAATATCATTTTTACACTGAGTGACATAGGCTATATATTTTATACCCGTGCGAAGCCGGAGCGGGTCACTAGTACTTTATATAAAAATGATTTGATTAGCATTTTTTTTTAATTTTAAAGGGCCCTATAGGGTACAGAGGCGAACCTGGATATAGAGGAGATCCTGGAGATGATGTTGTTGGTCCACAAGGTGAAAAAGGAAATCCTGGAGAACTCGGAGAACCCGGAAGACCAGCTAGGATTATTTGGATTGATCACGTTTACGAAAATGTCACCGTATTAGCAAAAGGAAATAAAGGCGATAAAGGTCTGCGAGGTCAACAAGGGGTCAAAGGAATCAAAGGCCTTCGAGGCTCTGAAGGCGCGCCAGTGGGTTAATTTCTTATTCAATCTAATACTTTTTAATATATAAATTTAAATCTTTATATTTATACACATCTTATTATATAATTCAATATTTTAAAGGGACCAAATGGTCTTAATGGACCGCAAGGAAGTAAAGGAGAGCAAGGTGCCGAGGGATCTAGAGGTAAACCTGGACACCGTGGCCAAACGGGACCCCCTGGAGAAAAAGGAGACAAGGGATGGCTTGGATATGCAGGAAAAGACGGTGAAGACGGTTCTCCTGGAGAAAGAGGTGAAGATGGTAGATCAGGAATGCCAGGACCACAAGGACCAATGGGTGAACCCGGAATATATGATGAACGATTAAACGAACCTCTTTTACCTGGTTCACTTGGACCACAGGGGCCTGTTGGATTTACTGGACCCAAAGGTCTCCCAGGTAGAGACGGTTCTCCCGGCTTACAAGGAATTATGGGATTACAAGGTCCCCCTGGCGTTAAGGGTTTACCTGGTAGATCGGGTCCACGAGGAAATTCTCCCAAAGGTGAACCGGGAAATGATGGATTCAAGGGGTTACAAGGACCCCGCGGTCCAATGGGCTTACATGGATTACCTGGAGGCTTAGGTGCCAAAGGTTTTCAAGGTTCAACGGTTATAGGAGCACCAGGTGAAGACGGAGAACCCGGCTTAGATGGCATACCTGGCTTAACAGGTGATCGGGGGGAATCAGGATTTATGGGTCTACCTGGGTATCCTGGACGTGGTGTACACGGCGTGGGTCCACCGGGAGAAGATGGGCCACCAGGTCGTCCTGGTGAAGTTGGCCCTCATGGAAATCCTGGACGACCAGGGTGGCCGGGACTTAGAGGAGAGAAGGGCGATAACTGTCCTGTCTGTCCGTCAGGTAAAACAAATTAAAGATTTTACTCTATTTTAAAGCGGAATGCCATCTCTTAGTACTTGATTTAATTCTGTTTTAGGAGCACCAGGCCCCAAAGGAAAAAGAGGTGATGATGGACTCCCGGGTCAGAAAGGTTACCAGGGTTTAATAGGTTTATCTGGATTACAAGGACAAAAGGGCGAGTCTGGTTTGCCTGGCATGCCTGGACCAGCCGGTCCTAAGGGTAATAAGGGTCTGGCAGGAATGGCTGGACCACAAGGACTGAAAGGTAGCAAAGGTCAACTGATTCAGCCACCATTCTCATTAACTATAGCGGAACGTGGTCCACGTGGTTTACCAGGCAAGTATTATGTTAATATTAAATGTACCTTCTACGCTCTATATAGAATATGTAAATTATGCGCTGGCAATATTTAATCTTATATCTACTCTACTTCCTGGACTTATACTATATTTCTAATCATCATCTTCATTTTCCTTATCCCACTCTAAGTGGGGTCGGGACAACATGTTATAAACATGTTGTCATATGATTTGGCTACGTATTTTACGACCGACATCGCCTGACATCAACTTATCTTAGTCATATTTTACGACACCTCGATAAGAAAGAGGGTGGTCTATTCTACTTAACCGGATACCACACAGTGAGTCAACTTACCTTTGTCGCCTTTTACGACACCTCGGTAAGAAATGAGGGTGGACTATTCTACTCAGCAGGATACCACACGGCGGGTCGACTTATACTATATTTCTAATATCTTCTTTATATTCTATATCATCTATAACTAGGTATATAGTTGACACATATTAAGTAGCAAGCTATAAAGTTATGATATATTAATTTATATGGCACTGCTAATTTTGATATCTCCAAATATCCGTCACCCATTTACCAACAGTGGTCACTTTTGAAACAGAGCAATCATTTAATATTCGCTTCGTTAGATCCCCGGCCTTTCCTGTCTCTTAAAATAGTCTAAAATAATCAGAAACTAGACTTAAATATACAGATGAAAAATAGAATTCTACTCATGAAACACAAATTAATACGATAAATGTAAATATAAACTAGTCCAAATAAATAATACAAATTAAAACGAATAAACGATTTTTGGAGTGATTAATCGATGAGTAATATTTGTTTTACGAACTTTTAAATTACAAATTTCAACAAGTACAAAATACAAATTTCGATATGTTTATATTTTTAGGTTTTATTGGCGACGCTGGTTTACCTGGAGATCGTGGATGGCCAGGCCTTTACGGGGTTCCCGGTTCCCAGGGTATGAAAGGTATTAAGGGTGCAGACGGTTTTCCCGGTTTCCCTGGTCGCAATGGTTCACATGGTAGAAATGGAGCACCAGGGTGGGCTGGAGCTCCAGCTGACATACCAATCGCTTTCCTTTACGGACAAAAAGGCGACAAAGGCATCAAGTACGTATGCCTTCAATGAAATTTATCAACAGAATTAGTAATTTCCATTCTTTCATTTAATATATTTTCCTAACATAAGCCATGTGGTATCCGGCAGGGTATAATAGACAACCCTCATTTCTTACCGAGGTGACGTAAAAGGCGACTAAGGTGAGTCCTCCCACGAAGGCGCACGGAGCGCTTTGCGTCCTCGTTTTTATTGCGCACAGCAAGGGAGTGGAATTCTCTCCCGGCATCGATATTTCCGAGTTCTTTTAATATGGGTCTCTTTAAAGCAAGAGTGAATAGGCATTTTCTAGGCAAGCGCGCTCCATCTTAGACTGCATCATCGCTTACCTTCAGGCATGATAGCAGTCAAGCGCTCGCCTATTCTGCAATAAAAAAAAAAAAAAAAAAAAAAGTCAACCCGCCGAGTGGTAACCGCCTGAGTAGTATAGACGACCATCATTTCTTAGTAGGTTGTCGTTAAAGGCGACTAAGGTAAGTCGATTCGCCGTGTGGTATCCGGCCGAGTAGAATAGACCACCCTCATTTCTTACCGAGGTGTCGTAAAAGGCGACTAAGGTAAGTTAACCCGCCGTATGATATCTAGCTGAGTAGAATAGACCACCGTCTTTCCTACTGAGGTATCGTAAAAGACGACTAAAGTAAGTTAACATCAGGCGGCGAGTCGTAAAATACATAGGTAAATTATGTGACAACATGTTTATAACATGCTGTGTCGATCCCATTTATAGTGGGATAAAAACAGGAGAATGATGATATTTCCCTGACATGTTACGTATGGTAATCAATTCGAAACTTGGTTGCAAACTGTGGACGTCATATGAAAGCTCATAAACGGTAAATGTTAAAAGAACAAATGCAAACAAAAGGATAACCGATATAACATCAAATATCAAATTATTATGAGAAAATTCAGTGTTTATTTCTTTTATAATTTTTAACTTAACAACTATATTGTCAGAGGTGTTATTGGAGAACCTGGTGAAGATGGACTAAAGGGTGACGCAGGTGAAGCTTTAGGCTTTGGAGTCAACATAAAAGGAATAAAAGGCGAAAGAGGACCAGGTGGTCTACGCGGTATGTGCAATATAAACAAAAAAGTAATCAATATATTATCATACTGAACGTATACTGAAAGTGAAACAGGGTTCATTCTCAGTATTATTAAATATATAATACTGTGTAAAAGTCTAGGGTAGCTTTTTGTACACTAAAAAAATAGATCTAATGAATAATATAATAACATTTTCCATATTTTTTTTGTATTTTTATGTTTTTTTTTTACTCTATTTTATACTTTTTTAGTTATTGACGAGAAGATGTCACTAGCGGATAATTTAATTTTTTTTTTAAATAAATATCAAATCAAGTAATAAGTGTATATCAGATGTAGCTTCCGTTGATATTTTATCATGTTACCGATTTTTTACCAAGTTTTTTATTTAGGTTGGCCTGGAAAAAAAGGGGAAATTGGTGCTGTGGGTTATGAAGGACTCCCAGGTATTCGAGGTGACAAAGGTGAACCTGGTATTTCACCACAGGGACCTATAGGGCCTAGAGGATACCCTGGAGATAAAGGTGATATTGGTCCTTATGGTGAACCTGGAAGTCGGGGACCACAAGGAGGTGTCGGATTTCCTGCGGAAAAGGGAAAAAAAGGATCACGTGGTGATTTTGGCCTACCTACTATATATGGTGAAATGGGAATAGATGGGACACCCGGTGAAATAGGAGATATTGGAGAACCAGGTTATCCAGGTATACCTGGAAGACCTGGAATAATGGGGGCAAAAGGAGAAACAGGTATTCTTGGCGACGAAGGCCCACCTGGACCTCTTGGACCATCAGTAAGTAATTGAAATGTGAAATTTGATATTACACTATCAATGTAAACGCTTAAAAACAAAAAGTCATAAGGAGTGACCTGCATTTTTTTTACTCAGATATTTTATTTATTTTGAACTAGTGCTATCCGCGACTTTGTTCACGTTTGCGTTTTTACAATAAGCTCATTATGTACTATATTATTTTTTTACTATTCAAGAACGAACTAAGGATTTTTTCTTATATGTTAGTTATGTTTATGTTATAAACTTCAACTGAAACAAATTTCATCGTACAAATAGAAAGGTAGACAGACTTTCGAATTTGTAATATTAGATATGGATAACTAAATTACGTCAATTTTACAGGGTAGGAAAGGTCTTCCAGGAATAGCTATACAAGGAGCGCCTGGAGTACCTGGTCTACCCGGGCGACAAGGCTTTATAGGACCAATTGGTGAACCAGGATTACAAGGTAGCAATGGAATACAAGGTGACCAGGGACCTAAGGGAATGAAAGGAGAGGCAGGCCGTATCGGAATCCGAGGTTGGGTAGGAGAACGTGGACCTAACGGAAGATATGGATTTCCAGGATTAATGGGTAGACCAGGAAAATCTGGTGAAGTGGGAGAGCGTGGTGACGATGGTATTCCAGGATTCGGAGGTCTACCAGGAAATAGCGGACCACAAGGACCTCCAGGTTTAAAAGGAGTCCGTGGTGATCAGGGACTTCGCGGTGAAAATGGAATAGATGGTTTGTCTGGACCTAAAGGAATGATTGGCGATATGGGATTAGAAGGTGTTAGAGGTTTACGTGGGGAAAATGGTAGCACCGGCATGAAAGGAGATATTGGTGAACCGGGCTACAAGGGAATTGATGGTAGGCCAGGAGTACCGGGATTAAAAGGGGGAAAAGGTGATACAGGTAATCCTGGACTGGGAATAGACGGTTTATATGGACGAAAAGGTGAACAGGGATCTTATGGGCTTAATGGCTATAGAGGGATTTCGGGTAATATAGGAATACCCGGTGATTTTGGCGAAGAAGGTATCAGAGGCGAGATAGGGGATAAAGGAAATACAGGACCATCAGGGCCTTTTGGAATTCCTGGAGTTCATGGCCCTAAAGGAGTACAAGGCCCCGAGGGTATTAGAGGAAAAACTGGTCAAAAAGGCGATATTGGACTTGACGGACAAGACGGTACTCCTGGCTTATCTGGTTTACCTGGTGCTGTAGGATTGCGTGGATTACAAGGCAGAAGGGGTCTTATGGGTAAAAAAGGTTTAACTGGTGAACAGGGAGAAACAACGTATTTTCCCGCAACGAAAGGAGATTTTGGTATGATAGGAGTAGAAGGATTTATGGGTTTTAAAGGTATGTCTGGAGAAACTGGATTTACTGGAATAAAAGGTAGAAAAGGAGATCTTGGTGACAACGGCAATCAAGGTCAATTTGGTGATTATGGTGATTCTGGCTCAAAAGGATATAAAGGAGACGTCGGTCCGCCTGGAATGCCTGGCCTTGACGGTATTAATCCTGAACCTGGTGAAATAGGAAAATCTGCTATTGATGGTCTTCAAGGGTGGCCAGGAAATATGGGACAAAAAGGTGCACCCGGTGAATATGGTATTGACGGCCCAAAAGGATTTCCGGGATCACCAGGCCTTAGCTTTCACGGTCCAAAAGGTATACGAGGAGCAGATGGTCGACCAGGAAGGCGTGGTGCGCCAGGTATACCGGGAAACCGAGGAATGGAAGGAATTCCAGGTCTTCCAGGAATCAAAGGCAACGTAGGAGAACCAGGCTTCGCTATAAGTCCTAAAGGTCTTCCTGGCGATCATGGTACTATGGGTGTTGTAGGTCCTAAAGGATTGGTAGGAGAGCCTGGAGATAACGGATTTAATGGATACAGGGGGTATCGCGGGGAAATAGGAATGAAGGGAATAACAGGTGACGATGGAGAGCAAGGTGCTCAGGGATATATAGGTCTTAAAGGTGGCAAAGGTGAAAGGGGTGATGTAGTTTTACCTTCGGACGTAGAGCCTGGACCAACAGGTGATTCAGGACTCCAAGGCTTCGACGGAAAGCCTGGTGTCGATGGTTTGCCTGGTTTATTCGGAATAAACGGATATCCTGGATTAAAGGGTGAATTCGGTGATATAGGGCCTGTTGGTTTACCTGGATATCCAAGTCCACCTGGACCAATAGGTTTAAAAGGTATAAAGGGAGTACCTGGTTTGGCAGGAGTCCAAGGTCCGCCTGGTCCTGCTGGATTACCGGCACCCTTGCCACCGATACCTAAGTCCAGGGGATTTTCCTTCGCAGTGCATTCACAAACAAGTCTAATTCCAGACTGCCCAGCAGGAACAGTTCCTCTTTGGGAAGGATACTCCTTAATAACCATTGTAGCGAATATTAAGGCACATGGACAAGATTTAGGTACGATATACTGTATTATTCATTTTATTTCTTTATGGTATGGCAGAAAAGGATACAAATAAATGAATATTACTTGCAGGTGCACCTGGAAGTTGTTTGCGAAGATTTTCCCCAATGCCATTTATGTTTTGTGACATTAATAATCGATGTAACTTCGCTCAAAGAGAAGACTATAGTTTTTGGCTTTCTACTCCAGAGCCTATGCCGATGTCAATGACTCCTATTCAAGCTAGAGATGTGGCTTCATACATTTCCAGGTAATCGAAAATAGTATATATACTTAATAACAATGATCGAGTAAATTCAGTATACAAAAAATTAACAAATTTGTGACAATTTGTGATTGACAATTACCGAAACATTTTGTTTCGGTAATTGTTATATATATATTAATTATTATAATTGTAAATTCGACCCAATTATATTTTAGTGTTACTTCTTCTCATTCTATAATAAATAAATATTAGGTATTGTCATAATTTTAAAAAAATTTACGCACATGACGTATGGGGCGAAATGAAGCCTCAATTTTACTAAAAATTTATATTTGTTAAAGGTGCCAAGTGTGTGAGTCGTCCACCAGATCCATTGCAATTCATAGCCAAAGCAGTGACGTGCCTAGTTGCCCCAATGATTGGGATCAGCTATGGGTGGGATACAGCTTCCTAATGGTATGCAACAAATATTTACATCACTTTTAATAAAAATAAGCATTTTTCATTGTATATATTAATTTTAAAATACATTATATTGACTTAATTCATCCGATTTCATTATAAATGTCTAATAGTTACAGAATATCACTGCAAGCAAAAAAAATTAAATAACTTATAAATTGATCATTAAAAATAAATCTTACATCATTCCTTTATCATTTAAATATTATACACTGTTATTTATTTAATATTCTTAAATTAAATCAAAATTATCGCGGATTATAGCAAATAATATTCCCATTAGTTTTGCATTATGGACCTCCGCAAAGTAACGCCTAATTCTATAAATTATTTAAATCAAAATTATTAAATTAAATCTTAATGACTATTAACCTAATGAAGATATTAGTTGTTATATTATAGTTATATATAGTATAGTATAATAAAATATATAAGTAATAATACAATATATAAGCTCATATATTGTACCCATATAGAGGACCAGCTTAGTATTTATCTAATAAAAACTAATCTTTTAAAATGCTCTATTTTTAGTACCATATGTAGTATTTTTAGAATGCTAACAAAAATAAATATTTAAAAAATTTCCAAATAGCAAACAACCGCTGGAGTTGATGCAGCAGGCCAAAGCTTGATATCGCCCGGATCGTGCCTACGTGAATTTAGATCTCGACCTGTCATTGAATGTAATGGACTGGGACGTTGCAATTACTTCGCTACGGTGTTGTCATACTGGCTTTCAGCATTAGATCCCAACCAGATGTTTGAAAAACCTGAACAACAAACTTTAAAAGCTGACAAAATGTCTAAGATCGGCAGGTGAATATCATTTACTAATACATATACTACCTTGACATAATAGGTGGCTCGGCATTCCAATCATCATCTTCCTGCCCTTATCCCATTCTAAGTGGGGTCGGCACAACATTTTTTAAACGTGTTACATTATTTCGCTACGTATTTTACGACTGGCCGCCTGTCTGACATCAACTTACCTTAGTCGTATTATAGGACACTTCGGTAAGAAAGAGGATGGGCAGTACTACTCAACCGGATACCACACAATAAGTCAACTTACCTTAGTCGCCTTTTACGACACCTCGGTAAGAAATGATAGTGGTCTATTCTACTCAGCCGGATACCACATAGAATTGGTCCGACATACCAATATTTTCAATATTTGTCGCATATTACAAGGATTTTACACAGAAACTTATCAAATTGATAAATAGAGAATGACAAATGGACACAGACGTAGCGAGGGTCTTTGTTTTATAATATGTAGGATAAATTGGAAAGTTTCTGTATCTATATTTCTTACAATCTCAAACGACTCTACGAATTTGGATGAAATATAACATTCTGACAATTAATAATGTAATTTAATGCATGTTTCGCCCTATCCGAAAAATAAAGTCACATTTAGTCATGCTTATACACGGGAGATATAACTTTATTCTTCGGATAGGGCGATATATTTAAAACACACAACGACGAATTCGCGGGCATAAAACAGTTAAACTCATAAATTTAAATGTTAATAAAATAAATAGATTACTTTTCTAGCACTATTAATCATTATGGTAGGGCGTACATAAATCATTCTGTTTTTTAATTATATGAATTTTAAGATTTTTGTATCGATTGATGGATTTGCATATGTTTATTGCGATTATTAATTATTATTAATGTTAGGTGTGCCGTATGTATGAGGCGTCAACCAACACGAATAAGTGGCGTCAGTCCCATCCGCCCCGCCACGGTCGAGGCGGTCCCTAATGCTGTGAGGCGCCCAGGAGCAACGCGAAACAGGCTGCCACCTCGTGGCTATCCACCTCGAGGTTATCCCACTCGAGGTTATCCATCCCGCATCGACCGACGGCGTCTGACGCGCCGATATTAACATTTAAACATACGACGGGACATATTTTAATGAATTCCCCATGTTATTAATTTAAGCTAATAGTCAATATAGGTATTTTACGTTTTCATCTGTCTTAACTGCCATATTTATACAAACAATCCGATTCATTTAAACTCGGATTAACAAGTCTGCAAAAAGACAAAATATTGTATTAATGTTATATTTCTGTAAATTGTTCTTGTGTTCATGATAAGAAGCTATTTTAAATAGTTTTAATATGTATAATTATTTTATAAATATAATATAGGTATATCTAACTCTGCGTTCCACATATTCTGTTGGTTGGTAGAGAAATTATACCTAAATAATGTCTGTAAATAAACATTTTGTCGTAGAGAGAGTTTATATTCTAATGTTAAAATAAAATATAATTAATGTACTACAATTGTGTTATTAGTATCTACTAAAACGAAACCTATTATTATGAATAAGTTCAGCTCTTAAAAGAAAATAGTATGCACACATTATAAACAAATTTTTGTTCGGATTTCCATATGCTATTAGCTTTATGACCTAACGAGTTTTACAGCGTCAACGATAGGACCTAAAGTCCAAGGCTTAGGATGACGTTTAGTGTGTGGTTGATGATATAGTTGTTGCTAGTGCATTACTCTTTTGGGATTATATCGGGCTTATTCTCCTTCCTAAACTCCCTAAAAACTTACAAAAGAGCCGAGTTAAATAGAATGGTAATAGCGAAAACCCACCCCGCTGTTCCAATGCGGATTGGGAAGTTACACATATCTCCCGATTTGTCTAGAGATAAGCCGGTTTCCTCGCGATGTTCCCTTCACCGTAATGCATGTCATAAATTGCAACTATTAATTTTACACAACTTTTAACAGAAAAATCATTGGTGCCTGCCCGGGGTTTGAACCCATGACCCTGTTGAAACAGTTGCGCGGTCTCACCGCTGGGCTATCACAAATCCAATCCACATTTATTAGTTTATAATTATTTGACTTGCCCATTAGCGCAGTTGGCACTGACCCCGCCCTTAGCTCGATCGAAAGTAACGAGAGGATGTCAAGCTTAGGTGGTAAGAAGCCTGGCCTTTGTAGTGTTACAATTTATTCAAGTGCACATTGGTGTGCCAGTGCCATTTCGACACTACAACGATCGGCTAGGTTGACAAATCTTTAATATCTTCTTCTTAATATATAAAAATAAATGTTTGTTTGTATGTCCTTTATAGAATCCGAAACGGCTGAGCCGATTTTAATAAATTTTTTAGACAATATTTAGAATTATCCAACGGATGATCCTGTAAGGTCTGGTGACGACCAGAGCGTTTTTTTAAACTGTTGAGTTCTGTTTCGAGGGGAATTCTAAACCAGAACAGCCTAACCAGAAACCAGAAGAGCCGCAGCCATGAGTAGCTGGACAGCTAGTATCATATTATAAAAACTATATTTTTCCTTTATACTTCTACAATAAATAAGAAGCAATTCAATGAGAATGTGTCCTTATATTATTTACGTTACTATTTGAGGAAGTTGTATTTGAAACATGTTGTAACATATAAATGAAACAAAAAAAGAAGAAATGACATAATATTTCAGGAGTATATTATGTAATTAAACACAAACACATATTATAATCATTATAAAATACTATAGCTTTAATCTATGGCTTTGTTTACAGAATCCAAATGCTTTAGTTTATGATCGTCAATCATTGGCCTTGCTTCATATGTGCAAATAGTAACTCCATGTCTATGTCCTGGTTTCCATTCACCTTTAAGGCCAATATAATATATTTTAGTATTTTCCGCTCCGAAGTTTTCGGGAAAAAACATTGTTAAATGTGATACTGATGAAAATGTTACAATCCTGGAACAAAATATAATTATAATTAAATAGTCAATACAGAAAAAAATTGTTATTTCATTTTCAGTTTATGAATGGCAACTACAATTCATAAGTTCTGAGAATAGGAATACACAGGTGTGACATATCATTGAGTTGATTGTTGATAGATAGTAGCAAGTTTCAATACCGGATTAATTAGAATTGTAAACATTGACTTATGTAATTACCCAATTATTACATTTTTTACAACTTGGTCTTGTGTTGAGTATAATGTCAATATTTTTCATATCATAATTAGATGCCAAAAATAAGTTTAATTACTAGCAGATCCAGCCATGCAAGCATCTCCTAGTAATTTCAGTAATTTACCATTACTTCTACGATATTTATTTAAATTATGTGGGGTAAGAGATCATAATATTGAGCATGATGCTTAAGATAACCAACATACTTAAATGCTAACGATACTGAATATAAAGAATTTTGGCATATAAAGATATATGTAGATAATATGTGGTTTATTTAAATTGTTTTTTACAAAATCACAGAAAGATAGGAAACACCTTATCCTGTCTTTGTCTTCAAGACTAAGAAATATCTAGTTCTACTTACTTTGGACTATACTCAAGAATTCCTTCAGCATCTTTTTGGAGGTTGAATTCTTGATCTGGTTCCATAAAGACATCATCAAATGTCATGTTTGGTTTATTTTTAAACCTATAGAAAAAATTTCAATTCAATTTGACTATTTTATTTTTATATACATCTGTATTTATAATTTAATATAATCTCTAAGCAATGGACGAAATTTAATCTCAATCAATTCTGTCTACCTTAAAATAACATTGGTGAACATCACTCAAATTTACAATAATTTTATTTATTCTTTCATAGCTACATAAACTATTTCATAAACAGTACTTTATATAAAAAAAAAAAACTATTTTGTCACTAATATTTTAGTTTATATGTGATACAAAGATGAATAAACAGATAAATCAATAAATAAATTTTAACTATACTTTAACAATTTCATTGACATAAACCTGTAACAGTTATCAAACAAAAATCCTTGAATGAATAGACTTACAATTGCAACTTTGCTGGGTGAGCTTCACTATTTTCAGAAGCTATCCTTATGCCTTTCAATTTTACATTTCCAGTAAAAGGTATATTGAAAAGTAATTCGTGATCTGTATCACTCTCAACATACTGAAACATGTAAACAGAATATAGATTAATAAGTTTTAAAAAAAAGTGTTGAAATAATTTAAATTAGAAGGGCTTATGTTTATATCAAATGAGTAAAAAAACATAAATTGACATGTGATATAAGTTTCTATAACATATATTTTTAGATTAAATTTTTTTATATTGGATAGAATAGAACTTATAAATATTGTGATATATAAAATACCTGAAGTCACATTCATCATATTACTATTAAATTTGAAAGTAAGTTATATTTATTACACTTGATACTTGGTTTTACTCATTTTATAAAATCCTAAGAGATTTAAACATTCAAGGAATACATAAGGAGAAATATACAGTAAAAGTAATATACAATAATGATGTATGTATATAAATAATAAATAAATATATTGGACACTTATACACACAGGTGTCCATCCCCAAAGTAAGTAATTTAATACCTGTATTATGGGTGAGACAAAGCTGGTGAATATATACATCTATAATTTTTAAATACATTCCTAAATACACAATACATACATACTTAATATTTTATATTTAATAATTAAATATACACAAAACTTAACTGCAAATTTTTAATCATCCCTTCATAATCCATGTTGAAACAATAATTATTTACTACGAAAAGATTTAAAAGTCCCTAAAATTACCTGAGTTCTATCTAATCTTTCTTCCCAAGGCTTAAATACAGTTTTTCCTGCACCTTCCACACTTTCGTTCAGACACTGAAGATTATCTTTATCTATTTTTTCAAATAGATTGTATTGTATACCTAACTCATCAATATTTACATGATCATGGTCATGCCCATGATCATGACAATGACTATGAGGCATTACTATGTTAACAATACTGGGCACAATGTTATCAATATCTCAAAAAATCTTAGATATGATGAATATTCAATAAAACTCTTAGTTATGAGTCAAATAAAGCTTATAGTCAATACTATCTTTGAGTGCCCTCAGCAGTCAACATAAAGCTATACAATAATCTAGTTCCACGGCGTTGCGTTTATTGTTATTTGAAGTCGCATGAAATCTTTTAAAGCTCTCTGTATTGTAATTTATTGCTGAAAATAATAAATGACTAATGAGTAATGAGTATTGGCCATAGATTTTTTTTTTTTTTTTTCTTCCATTCGCCCGTTTCTAAACGAGCAGGCTAAGGTCGTTGACCATACCGCCTTGTCAATTGTCCATAATAATAAAATGAGTTTTCGTCTTTAGTATATTCTTCCTTCATTTTTAACTTTTTCATATTCACTTATTAAATCTTTGAAGTCATATCCAATAATTTTGTCTTGCGTAAATAATTATTTTTCCTTATTTTCATATTGTATTTGTCTTCAAATTGGTTATAATATTCTTCATTAGTTTAATTCACATAGTAAATTATCATGTTCTCATTATCCTTGCATGTTCTCATTATCCTTGCATGTTCTCATTATCCTTGCATGTTCTCATTATCCTTGAATGTCCTCTGTCCTTGTAAATTGTCATGGTCAGTAATTAAAGTCAAAGCTCAGAACGGGTATATCTTCAGTTTCTGAAGATGTTTTACAACAATAGATGATAGATCATAGAATATAATATGATTATACACTATATTTACAAGTCTTTTACAGTGCATGAAATAAACCTATAAAGGTAATAATAAACCGATGGATTCATTAATAAATCCGTTATATGACGCGGGACCAAGTCACTAGTACCATAAGATTGAATAAGCTCATCGATCAGCACAAGGCGCTGAATGCCGAAAGATGGGCATTCGAAGAAAATGTGTTGTATAGTTTGTACTTCTTGAGTTCCGCAATAATCACACAGCGATGAGTTCGATAATTTTATGCGGTGAAGATGGAAGTTAAGACGACAATGACCAAAACGCAATCTACTCATGATTGCATAGAATTTTCTATTAGAATAATTTCGAGTTTTGTAAAACCAAGGAGAACTATTGACTTTGATGTCTAGAGAAGCATACCAGCGGCCCTTATTTAAAACTTCAGAAAAATTATACCAATGTTTAGCCCATTTCTTACACATACGCTGTTTTAAATTATAGACAATATCTGTAAACGGCAAAGTAATACTATTATCACTAATTTCAGAATTTGTTGTAACATTTATAAAATTAACAATTGCTTTAGCTAAATAATCTACTCTTTCATTTCCAACAACTCCAACATGAGATGGTATCCAAATAAAAGTAATTTGAATGTCTGTGTAAGCTCAATCCATATTTCTTTTATACTGTAAATAAGATAATTAGTGTTAGCATGCAACTTGTTGTTTTGTAAATTTTTAAGTACACTCATGCTATCACTAACTATAACCCATTTATTAGATGAAGGATATGATTTTTTTATGTACTTAAGAGCAAACAGAATAGCAGCTGCTTCAGCTGTAAAAATACTTGCATGTTTTTCTAGTCTGTAACCAAACCCATTATTTTGAGATGAGTCATATATAGCAAAGGAAGAAGAGTCTGAGTTCTTAGAACCATCAGTATAAATAAACTTGTGATCATGCCAGTGTGAAAGTTTAACATAAACACGTTCTTTTGTAGATAAGGTGTGATCTATGACAATATTCATAGAAGGGAATTTACTAATAAAACTACCTTGATAACAAGGTAAAACTGCATTTGATCGAAAAATATTAAGGTTTTTAAAAAGAAGAATTATGCTAGAAAATTCTAGTAATAAGAAGAAAGGCTTTTGTGATATTTTTGAAGAATTTTGGCATAAGCTATTAAAAAGCATATTTTTGGGAAGATAAAAAATTTTAAGAATAAATTTTTCCTTTAAGTATTCCATCCTAATTGAGATTGGTGGGAGATTACATTCAATCTGCATGGTACCAATTGGAGTAGATTTGAATGCACCTGTTATAATTCGCATACATTTATTTTGTATTAATTCTAATTTATTAATAATTTTTTCATCTGCTGCAAAACAAAAAGAGCCATATTCAAAATGGCTGCGTACAAGGGATTTATACAACATAAGTAAAATCTTAGGGTCAGCACCCCAGTATGTACCTGTCAAGGATTTTAGAATATTAGATGCTTTAATAGCTCTAACAGTAATGATATCAACATATCTCTTCCAAGACAAATTTTGAGAGAATATTACCCCCAAAAATTTAACTTCTCTACTAATTGGAATAGAGGTACCATTATAGTAAACATTAGGTTGGGAACTGCATCTT
Source organism: Morpho achilles (assembly GCA_947086495.1). Taxonomy (NCBI): domain Eukaryota; kingdom Metazoa; phylum Arthropoda; class Insecta; order Lepidoptera; family Nymphalidae; genus Morpho; species Morpho achilles. The sequence goes on along the minus strand of CAMTZB010000007.1, from coordinate 9,856,756 downwards.
TTACCAAACAGTACAACCTTTGATTTAAAAGGATTTACTTCTAAATTAAGATAATTAAAATATTCATTCAATTTTGCCAGTGCAACATTAATCGTTTTAGTAATAATGGATATGTTATTTCCTGATGCATAAACAGCTAAATCATCAGCAAATTGCAAATTTTTAACTGATGTTCCTAGGATGATATTCAGTTGTCGTATGTACAAAATAAATAATAATGGGGACAAAATACCACCCTGACAGACTCCAATAGAAGCTAACCTTGGACCATATAAATGATTATTATATTTAACGTATACATTTCGTTCAGTCATATATCCATGAATCCAGTTAATTAATTTTCCAGGCAAACCGATCAATGAAAGTTCAGAACAGAGAATATCAATATTTACACTATTATAAGCACCAGAAATATCAAAGAAAACACATAAAAGGTACTCTTTACTCATTATAGCATTGTGTATATCTAAATGTAGTTGACATATACTTTCGCGAGAAGACCGACCTCTTCGAAATCCAAACTGATTTGATGGCAATAAACAGTTCTGTTCAATAAAGAATTCCAGACGCTGTTTCAAAAGCTGTTCAAATATTTTAGCAGTACAAGATGAAAGAGCTATAGGCCTATAAGACTTAGGGTCTAGCTTAAGTTTATCAGGTTTCAATATAGGAACTAGAGTATCTTCTTTCCAATAAAAAGGAATTTCATTATTGATCCAGAGTGAATTCAAAACACTTAAAAAAGAATTTAATGATTTTTCATTCATTTTCTTAAAGGCAGTATATGGAATACCATCTAGTCCAAAAGCTGTATCTTTCCGTGATGAAATAGCTGATCTGAGTTCCTGAATTGAAAATAATTTTATAATGAACTCACTGCTTGAATTTAGCATGTAATAATTTGTTTTAGTATTATTGCAAACAAAATCTGGAGTATATGTCTGTAAAAATTTCAAAATCCAACTATCATCTTCTTCATTAAATGGGATAAATGACTTATTAAACTTACGTATAAATTTCCAAATGACAGACAAAGGTGTACAGCGGTTAAAGGAACTACACAAAGAATGCCAACTATTATTTCTTTCAATTTTTAAAGTATATTTCTTTAAAGCTTGAAGCCTTTTGAACTCCAAGTAATTTTCCTCTGAAGGATTGTATTTAAAAGTTAAATAAGCTTGTTTTGAATTGAAAACAGCTTCTGTGCATTTATTATTCCACCATGGTAGATTAGGTTTATGCTTAGCTTTCTTACCACAAAAAGAATGACTTTTATCAGTATTTGGAACTGAATTATTTGATATAGATCTTATTATAGCTAGCTTTAATTTATTAATAAAAATTTCATATGCATCTAAAGGTGAATACAAGTCTGGTCTAAAATCTAACAATAAATTTTGCATATTAGTTTCATATCTTTTCCAATCTACTTGCCTATATTTAGGATAAATAGGTAAATGTAAATTACTATATGGACAGGCTGTTACCTCATTATTATCTACACCACTGTTAAATACATATTTAATCATTATAGGGAGATGATAACTACCAAGGGGGTCATTATGTACATACCATTCACAGGAAGAAGCTAAAGACGGGGAAGCTAGTGATAAATCAAGTGCATTAGGACGCCAAGTCAAGGTGCCCACAGTAGTTGGTTGGCCATCATTAAGGAGCACTAAATTATTATCATCTATTATATCCAGGACATCTCTTCCCCGTTGCTGAGTGTCAACACAGCCCCAAGAAATGTGATGAGCATTAAAATCACCAGCAAAAATCATTGGACTAGGTATAGATTTGATCAATCTATCTAATTTCAGCTTATTGAAAGCAGGAATGGAGACTGCTGGCATATATAAACTAACTATACTTATTTCTTTGTTATTAACTTTAATACGAATACAAATGTTTTGCAATGAATTATCAAAATATGAGTCTACTTTAGAATAAGAAATAGAATTGTGTATTAAAATAGCTACACCATTGTGTTTGCTACCACAATCATTTCGTTCTACTTGATATCCACTAATACTAAAACGAATATTAGGCTTCAACCAAGTTTCTGATATGATACCTATATGTATATTGAAATCATATAAAAAACGAGTTAAACTCAGCTTATTACTTAAAATACTCTGTGCGTTCCATTGAAAAATATTTAAATTATCCATAAATTAATGATTACTACAAGTTTGTTTCTTATTAATGGTTTGCTGAATGATTTCTCGAATGGATCCTGAATTTATGGGAATATTGTTTTTATTACTTACTATTTTTGTTAATGCCTCTACCAATAAATTCATAAAAATATCAGATTTACATAGTTTACTTAATTGAACCTCTATACCCTTAGAATTAATATAAGGAAAGGCTGCATTGTTAAAAAGATCTGAATATTTAACAGAGTGGGACTTAATTTTGTTTTCTTCAATTTTTTGTTTTTTAATTGGGCATGTAGATGAAATGGCAATGTGATTTCCTTGACAATTTGCACATTTTGGAGCATTTTTGTCCTTGTTACAAATTTTAAAATTATGATTTTCTGTACAGATTGAGCAAACATCAGCATTGCGACAAAATTTTGCAATGTGACCATAACGTAAACATTTTAAACATTGTTTGACTGGTGGTATATAAACATTAACTTCATGTCGCCATGAGTCCAAATATACATGCTCTGGGAGCTGTGTGGAAGCAAAAGTTACTGCTACAGTTTGAGTTGGTTGAAAAGAGATCTCACCACCTTCACCTCTTACTCTGCGCATGAATCGCCTTACTTGAATAACATTTCTAGAACTACCAATTAAAGAAAATATGGTTTTATTTGACAGCTCTACGGGAACTGAAGTACTCCAGTCACCTCGGTGTCAGCCGCTGGAATCGATGCTTTTAAAGAAAGCTCATTTTGAAGATTAATATTTGTAAGAAATACATTGGCATTATTAGAAACATCGAATGTTATACCAACTTTGAAGCGGTTGATGGGCCTCAAATGCATGATACCCGATACGCAATGATCCCGCAAAGCTTTGGAAAGAGCTAGTCTATCTTTATCAGAGAATGGTGTTTTATCGTCAGTGTGTGTAAGAAATACTATAAATTCTTTCTTATCTGAATTTTCGGGATATTTTCTAGAATATCCAGGCATTTTGAAGATTTTATACTTGTCAGCTGCATCTCTTCTATTTTGTTCTGAAGATTCCGAATCCGATGAATCGGGCGGCTCAGCTTCTGACGCTGGCAAATCTTGCTTGCGTCTTTTAGCACCCTTCCCCATTTTGGGGAAGAGTCAAAACAGTTTTTCCAACTTTATAGCAACTTATAATTTTGGAAATACACTGATTAGAAATAATTGAAGTAGTTAAAAGTACAATATAAAAATTATAGTTTTGCAACGCTCCTTTTTCATACGAAGGTTCCCGCCTTTTTCTTGACCATAGATTACTAACTAAAATAGTATTGACTAGGCATGGACAGAATCACCAATCACTTAATGATCATGATATGAAAAACTTTTCATATAGCATCATCTGCTAATGAGTTTTAGAGTAACTGCTATACTGCTATACAAAATTATGGATATTCTATGAAAAAGTAAAATAATAAATTAATACTGAGACTAATTCACTGATATTGAGCAAAAACACATGCAAAGGAACGTGGGTTAAATAAATAAATAAATTAAAATAAAGACAAGATTTGTTTGTTCCAAAGAAGACGCTATTCCAACTTAAATTATAAGCTAGAAATATTGACCGTATTATATAGGAGCTTCATCGCGGATTATAGCAAAATAATTTTATTATTACTTTTGTATTATGGATCTCCGCAAAGTAACGCCTAATTCTATAAATTATTATATAGGAGTTAAGAATTACATTTGTTTGTAATAACAATAATTTCACCCAGTAATATTGATTAGCAAAAACGCTTTCCGCTATTATATTATTCAGCTATTCGCTATAATATTATTACTTGATAAAGCGATTGCTATTACAAACAAATGTAATTCTTAAATCATATTCAATACGGTCGATATTTCTAGGATATAGTTTCAGTTGGAATAACGTAAAAGTGACTCATCTTCCCGAATTATCAACCGTATTATATAAGATAAAAGAATTACATTTGTTTGAAATAACAATAATTTTGCCTAGCAACATTGATTAGCAAAAACGCTATCCGCTATTATATTATTTACGTAAATGGACTAGATGATTGCTTATACGAACAAATTTAGTCTTTATGTCCTATACACTGCATACGACATAAAGAATACATTTTTTTGTATTCCAATAGAATTAGCAGCATTAGCATTTCTTATAAGAACAAATGTAGTCTTTATGTCCTATACACTGCATACGACATAAGGAATACATTTGTTTGTATTCCAATAGCATTAGCAATAGCAGGTATGATCACGTGATTACAATCGATCATATCGTGGAACGAATATGATTCTTATACAGCAATCATACCCATGCCTACTTGTTATATGATAGACAGTCAAAATGAGAATGAGTGCGTAAAAATATGTATGTAGGAGTGGAGCGAGATGCAGCTGAGACTATTTTCATACGATTCATTCATAAATACGTACATGTGCAAGAGGGATGCGAGATAGCATGTGTTGGCGCCTGTAGTAAAACCGCCCTGGTATTGACTACTGAGAAATGACATATTATCATATAGAGTAATAATATATATGTTAACTAGCGGCCTGCCCCTGCTTCGCACGGGTATAAAATATATATCCCATGTCAGTCAGTGTAAAAAAATGATTAAAATTGATCCAGTTGTTTTGATTTATTCATTACTGCCCGTGGCCGTAGCGTTAAATTTGGAGAAAAACAATTTCCTTTCCTCTACCAAGAAGATTTCCTGCTATCTTTGGAATATCTAAATTCATATAGTACATTATTACTTATTTTTTTTTATATTTTCCCTATGTATTTTATTTTTACAATTAATTACAGAATGTCTTGAAACAAACTCTTGAAAGAGCGACATCGCTGCTAAAGTCGAAGTGTTATAGGGCGAAGCGCGGCGTCCTCACGGCATTTTAAATCTGTAATATCTCCGAAAATGTTCACTTAAATTACATGCTGTAAACGGTCACATTGATCTATATTAAATCAACTATTTATTTAAGGTACTTAATTGGATAAGGATGAATGCTGTATTGTATAAGAATTGCTTTAAAAAATAAGGCATTATATTTCGTAAAAAGTAAACGACAAAAAATGCTTTAGTGGGTTATCCATAAGCGATAGACATATACCATCGCGGACTTTTCTGTAGACCTTTTCAATGTGTACAAATACTTAGTACATTATTTTGATAAATCTCGTAGGGTTTAGCCTGCGTTTGCAATGTAAGCGGAAAAAAATGAAATTATTTACGACATCACATTCACCTCAAAAATTACAGTATTTCTCTACTCCATATTGAATATTATTAGACATGTAAACCTTCCTCTAAAATCACTCTATCTATTAAAAAAACCGCATCAAAATCTGTTGCATAGTTTTAAAGATTGAAGCATACATAGGGATATACGGACATAGGGACAGACAGAGAATGCGACTTTGTTTTATACTATGTAGTGATATTATTTATTTTTACAATTGATTAGACAATGTCTTTACATACAACATTCATAGCTTTCTTATCATTAGACAATATAAACTTGAAAGAAGGACATTTAGTAGCGCCTCCGGTCGCTGCTAAATTCGATGTGCTTATAGGTCTAAGCGCGGCCTTCTCGCGGGATTTTAAATGTGTAATATCTCCGAAAATGTTCACTTAAATTACATGCTGTAAACGGCAATATTGATCTATATTAAATCAACAATTTATTTAAGATACTCAATTGGATAAGGATTAATGCTGTATTGTATAAAAATTGCTTTGAACATAAGGCATCATTTTTCGTAAAAAGTAAATGAAAAAAACTGCTATTGTGGGTTATCCATAAGAGATAGATATATATACCATCGCGGACTTTTCTGTAGACCTTTTTAAGGTGTACAAATACTTAGTACATCATTTTGATAAATCTCGTAGGGTTTAGCCTGCGTTTGCAATGTAAGCGGAAAAAAGTAATTATTTACAGAAACCTCAAAAATTACATTATTTCGCTACTTCGTATTGAATGTTATTATACGTACAAACCTTCCTCTGGAATCACTCTATCTATTAAAAAAAACCGCATGAAAATCGGTTGCGTAGTTTTAAAGTTTTATGCGTACATACGGAAATATGGACTTTGTTTTATAATATGTAGTGATGACAGTATGTAATTACAGTGCAATAAATATTGTTTGTAGTTTATAGCCAGTGGCATGTAACCTCTAGCCATAAACTACATACATAAACTACTAACTATAATTATTCCACCCCGAGTTCCTTGCTCCGTGTTCGTGATTTTAAAAATTTAAAGAGCATAGACTACTAAAGACCTAGAATTCAGATTTCAGAAGTTTACCTTACGGATGTGACTTAGGGTGGAAAAATCAATGAATAAATAATCGATTTTACTCCATTCAAAATAAATGATTTGTAAAAAATCGATTAACTCAAATACAAGAAATTAACAATCGGTTTATTCCTAACTATATTTTGTAGTTATACCTTCTTTAATCTTAATAATCAATTCAAATATCGATTTTAACGCGTAGTTTGGTTTCAAACAAGAAAAAAAGAGAAAAGAAAAGATAAAAAGATCAATTTAAGTTGATTTAAAAATCGACAAATTTAATTAAAAATAATAAAATATTCGACAGTTTTTCACGTACATCCCTAGCTTATCTTTTATTTGTAGTGTCACAAGGGCAATTAAAATCAGGCAAAAATTGGATTACATACCTGGAGTTAACTTTAAGACAAAAATAGTTATCTGATATTCCTATCTAGTGTGTTAACGATTGTAAGAATCAAATAGAGTCACAGGAAGACAAGAATATAAATTGCAATGTCTTTACTAACGAATATTAGTATAACTTTTTTTATCACAAGTTTAATGTTATGTTTCGTTATATCTACTGATAACGACGTACTAGCAAATGAAAATGATGCAGAAAGTATTTCTAAAATCGGTCAAGGAGTAGGCCACATTATGAACATATATTATTGGTTTGTATCTTAATCCTATAATCACAATCGAAATGATTGTTCTAGAATTAGGTTATTTGTCATCTTTTATATCTTAAATTAAAGGAAGTGTATTTGCTTTTAAGCTGACCCAATCCCGAGATCAGTTCAAACTAGTAATAACTTGAATATTTTTTTAGATTATATCCTGTTTTTTATTCATTAAATTGAATTGATTTTGGAGTAATTTTTTATAAAACAAAAATGAAGGTTATTATACCGGAACTTATCTGGAATATTTAAAACTACTTGCCATAAATTATATTGCAAATTATTTAATTATAATTTGTTTTTTCACTTTTTTATTATTCATATTTTCAGTTATTCATGTGGCTACAAAAAAGTTTTTGATGATTACTCTGGGATAATTCGCCAAAAATATCCTGAAATTTCAGTTTCAGGAGATAACTATAATCCACCAGGTTTAAATCTGTACCTCTCCAAAATTATTGTAAGTATTATCAAATTAGTGAGATTCGCCGTGTGGTATCCGGCTGAATAGAATAGTACCACCCTTATTTCTTACCAAGGTGTTGTAAAAGGCGTCTAAAGTAAGTCAACCCGCTGTGTGGTATCCGGCTGAGTAGATAAGACCACCCTCATTTCTTACCGAGGTGTCGTAACAGGTGACTAAGGTAAGTTGACCCACTGTGTGGTACCCGGTTTAGCAGAATGGACCACCCTCTTTCTTACCGAGGTGTCGTAAAATACGTCTTAGGTAAGTTGATGATGTAAGGCACGCGGCCAGTCGTAAAATATGTAGCCGAATCATGTGACAACATGTTGTGCCGACCCCACTTAGAGTGGGATAAGGTCAGGAAGATGATTTTATCAAATTAGTGGGATAAGTTTATAAACTGTATTTATTTACATGGTCATTGATGTACAAAAAATTACAAGAAATAAGAAAGATCTAGAAATAATGTTTCTCTGATGTACTAGAATAAGAAATCTAGTACAGCTTATGTAAGTATATATAAAATCATTATATTCTTGCATCCATCAACAGTCAAGCCCAACAAGAAAAATCATATTTGTCACTTATTTGCAAAGAAATTCAATTTTTGGTGCATAATGTGAAAATTATTGTATTTGTTTTAGGGATATGGAAAACTTATTTTCATCATGTGTATACTCAGTGGCATCAATATTTTTGCATGGTTGAATAAACCTGAGCCTAGTTGGTGGACCTGGTGCTTGGAGAACAAATTATATGCATGCATGATGATGTTCTTCTTATCTAACATGTTAGAAGGGCAATTGGTTTCATCAGGTGCATTCGAAATATGGCTTAATGGCATTCCGTTATGGTCAAAGCTCGAAACTGGACGCATTCCCCAACCACCTGAACTATTTCAAATTATAGACAATACGCTACAGTTTTCAAAAATGGATATTACCAATAATAATTTTGTTCAATAACTTATTAATATTGTTCAAAATATGTTATATTTATCTGAGATTCAAAGTATAAAAATTCTAATTTAATTATATATATAATTTTATTTCTCTTATTTTAACTTATGTTTTAATAAAAAATAGCTTCAACCAAATGTTCTTGTTACTCCTTACATCAAGAAGTCATAAGCCTTAATTTTTTTTTCCATTCCAATTTGCAATTACTATAGTTATATTTCTATTTTTTTTTGTTTAGAGACAAAAAAACATTTAAACAATAAGATAAAGTAATCTAGTCACATAATAATTTTTTTCAAAACAAAAATGCTTAACTTTGTACTTTGAATAAACCTGTTCTAAATAAATAATTTAAATATAAATAAGAGTTTTGTTCTCTGTCATATTATATTATCCAGTTTCTTGAATATTAACTTAGTCAATCAATAACTTCTACAGCCTGTACCAAGAATTCAATAATAAACTCCGAAGGTTGACCTTCTAATTTCGGGGACGCCTGTCTGTGCAGGGCGGGTGATCAGCTCCTATTCCGGACTATTCCACCCAAAGGTTGACCTTACGACTGATATAGAAAAAAAATTATAATTAAAAAAATTGCATAGGTATATATTTTTTTGTTGTACTCCTATCCTAAGAAAATACCAAAATATCTGTACAATTGTTTTACACAATAATATATTTTATTTTTATATTTATTAATATTAATAATAAACAGTCTTTCCCCTAAAATTTAGTCCACATTCATTTACTGGTGTATTACAAAATATTGATAACTAAGTACATGTCGGCGCGTGGCCAGGCTGCCTGCCTGCGTCCATTGCCTCTCCGTGAAGAACCCAATAAAAACAAGAGGAAACTCACAAAAATACTAAAAACTCGTAAAGAAAACACATTTAATCAATTTTACAACTTCAACTGTCTTGAACCATAGAATGCCGCCTTAATGCTACCCGCCCTTTTCTTAAGAATGGCGCCATTCTAGTTACCATTTTCTCGGTACCTATATTTATTTTGAATAGTTGTAAATTACAAATATAGTCACTCTTCCAATTTAAACACCCTTTCTTTTATAACATAATTTTATCACATAGTTAATGATATATAAACATTTTATTTAATATAAAACTTATCAATGACAGGAAATGTGTAGTCAATTGTTAAATTATTTATTCCAGAATTCAAGAATTGTAAAGTACAGTCTTAAATAGTTTTAATATATAGAGATATTATTTTTAAATGAATTTATGTAATACAATTAATAATTTTACTTAATGAAAGATAGTTATTAATATTTAACACATCAAAACAATCATCAATCAAAACAATGTTCAGTTTAAATAAAATTAGTATTTACAAATCAAATAACTGATAATTTATTTTAATTATTATTTATAGTATTTGCCTATATATAAGAATTATTGAAAACAATCTAATTTTATATATAAGAACTATTATGACCAAAATTAAAATACAAATAAGGACCTGTTAAATTAAAAAAAGCATATATAAAGATTATAATTACTTAATTAATCCTAAAATAATTAAATAATTGAAATTTAATAATTCTATACATTACAACTAGTCTTAAATATTTAAAAACTAATAAAAATCTCTAAATTCATCGGATTAGTAACTTCGATATTCAATAGATGACGCAGCTGAATTTTACAATTTGATGCTTAGAGTCGCTGCTAGATGGCGCTATTTGATAGCGCCCACATACACTTATTGTACACTTTTTTTTACCAATAATGTTTTTTATCCAACCTTTTTTTATGGTACATAAATAAATAAATAAGATTTCAAAATAGTGTAAATATATCCTAGGAAAATTGTCAAAATAAGATATGGGTACTATTTCTAAACAAGACTAAATTTTGGACGTTTTTGATACTAGGTAGTCCACTTCTACCATTTATCCATTTTTTTCCCTAATTCTTGGAATGTTAATGGAACATGTGCGTGCTTGATTAAAACGATGACGTTGAAAAACCACTGTGGTTTAAATCGCCATTTTCATTTTAGCCGGCTTCTATCTTAGAGTAAATCACTTCACGACACTTGTCACATGTGGAATCAAGAGTCAGGTCTGACTCGTTAACTAATAATTAAATAAAAAAATCAATAGTAACAATTTCTTATTTATTTTATTATTTACGCCATTTTATACATATTATACTGGACGGTTAAATTGTTTTCTAACTGCATGAAGACAGATAACATCTTAAAAAAATCTTTTTATTCTTTGTACGGGCTGTTATTAGCCTGAAAGCTGTTTGGTTGATAGATTGCGGTGCTTATTATTGATAGATTTATTTTTTATAATGATAATGATAATGTGATATGATATATTAATTTGCTACGTTGAGCACGCGCGGCCGCTAACGTCTTACTAATTTATAATTGCTTTGATATTAAAAATATGGCGTAAATGCTGATGTTGCAAATGTACGTGCTAGCCCATACATTCTTCGTTCATACATTTCCCTATTTCTTACAAGTTTATATTATATCAAGAAAAGTATAATATTAATTAAGTTTAAAATTTAAAAAGAACATTATTAATGAATGAAATATAATGAGGCTTTAAAAAATAATTGACAGTAAGTAGTAACAATTACGATAGCTGTGTGTGACACATAGGGCATGAATGGCGTAAGACCAATTCGTGGGGCTGTGCGCGAGCATCACACTGGCGACATATCCATACACTCTGTGTGAGCAAGGGCCGCGCCGAAACAGCGCACCCTGGGAACTGCAACCCGCAACCAGGACAAATAGCTGCCCTATAAGTAAATTTTATATGGAAAAGTCGAAAACACAAAAACGCTCCTAAAATAACAAAGATCATTATAAGCAATGACTGGCCCGTTGGCGCAGTGGGTAGTGATCCTGCCTTCAGCGCCGCGGGTCGCGGGTTCGATTCCCGCCGAGGGCCAACATTTTCTATAAAAAAAAAAAAATGAATTTGTTGGTCTTTGAGCCTGGGTGTTTATTTGTATTTAAGTATGTATTTAGAAAATATATAAGTATATATTCACCAGTTGTCTGTCTACCATAACACAAGTATTAAGTTACTTACTTTGGGGACGGACGACCGTGTGTGTAAGTGTCCCATATATTTATTTATTTATTTATTATTATTTTACTATTTTTTTTTTGGCAGGAAAACCCTTTATGTGTCATAGACGAGCGGCGGGTATGTCGGACTCGCACCGACTAAAAACCTGATAGTGCTCCATCACGCTGCTGGTAGCGGGGACAGGGTACCGTTGTACACATTGCCCTCATCCCCGCCAGCAGCAACTCTGAACCCCAGAACGCGCCATCTCAGTGTCGGGACCTCTCTAAAAGTGACTCCTCTCTCCGCTAATCGATGCATCGGGAGCACCAGATGCATCGAGGGTCTCGGGGACCTTTTCAGATAGGCGTCCGATAAACCCCGTTCGAGACGCCCATAGGTCCCCGTTAGGGCGGCATACGACCGGCTTCAGCGAGTCTGCGCCCCATTATTTTACTATAATCTATGATGAAAGAAAATGTGTGTGATGTTCTATTCGATGTCATTACTCATATAGGTAGGATTCGTAAAACGCATCTGTAACAAAACATTAGCACCCTCACAGCGGTAGCACTGTATACATTCACTGGGACAATTATTTCACCCCGTTGATGATTCGGTACTTTGTAATAACGAATGCACCACGTAATTTGTAAAAATCACGTGATGTTTTCCTTGAGAACTATCTACATAGAGCAAATTTTAGAGTTTGCTTATCGCCGGGAGGTTTAAAAAGAGTTTCGATTTGTTTTTAATTTCTTGACTTTTCAAGTTACACTGTTTGGCAATTCTATAAAATTGTGGTAAGTGCATGTTACTTTCCGCTGATTAATAAATGTCTCCTTTAAACCTCCTCCTCGTTAAACAGGAGGATAACAGTTTACACACACTTTGATTTTGAAATTACATAGGTCCCTTTTTTGTGTCAGGAAAAGCCATTACGGGTTATCACCGCCCAACGGGGACGAGCGGCGGGTATGTCGGACTCTCACCGACAAAAAACCTGACAGTGTACCACCACGCTGCTCGTGGCGGGGACAGGGTACCGGTGGGCACATTGCCCCTATCCCCGTAGGCCCCTAACCTTTTTTACTTGTCTTTTCTTAACGTGTATTTTACTCGACTTTACTTAACATGTGTATTTTACTCGACTTTACTTAACGTTTATTTTACTCGACTTCACTTAACGTGTATTTTACTCAACTTTACTTTACATATATACGTATACATAGCTTACCAATCTGATATTTTCATTTGGCAGGTGGGACACTCACTTCTGTTTCCTTTTACATCTTTAGGTTTACATCTCGTAAAGATTTCAATTGCAATATTTTCGAAAGTTTCAGGCTGTAATAATTATGTTTAAAGATGTAATATTCTGTCTTCTATTCAAAAAGATTAATAAAATTAAATTGTGCTTACTTCCACAACTTCTAATTTAATCAAGGCTTTTGAACACAGTTCGAATGCTCTTCCTTGCAGTGAGAGAGCTGCGACGGTACACCACACCTGCATATAAACGAAGAATATTATTCAGTTCCTAAATCTAGAACTTCATTTTGTGCGTTCAAGTTTTTTTTCGTACATATCTTAATATTTAAATGAGTTAATCTTGTATATATAACGGCTCCAATGATTTTCCTGAAATTCAGCATGTAGGAGGTTTTGGGGGAGAAAAATTGATCTAGCTAGGTTTTATGTAAAAAAAATTCTTTTATCCCTATTTTTGGGCATTAAAAAACACTAACATTTATATTGAATTGAATTTTCGCCATTAACTGTCAAGTCGAGGTAGCTTATTTGGTTAGCGGGCAGCCTCGAGAAATGTGAGTGCCAAAGATCGATCCCAACTAAATAATTGCTTTTTTCTTTTTTTAAAGTTTTTTTTTGTAAAAAATTACCGAGCGAAACTCGGTCACCCAGATATTTTTAATTTATTTAAGACAAATTTCGACGTAGAATATTAGTATAGTAAATTGATAGCTTAAATTTATATGATATTTACGTTATAGGGACACCAAATTTCTATAAAATGCCAAAACGTACATCATAGCCTGAACGTATAAAGGAATATGGGAATCGTTATTCTTGTGAACGCAGCCACAACAAACCTTTTGATATCTATCCCATCAATCAATCAATTTAAATAATTGACATTCACTACCTGGTAACGGACTTACTTGCTGCCGTACTACATTGACTTGCTACTTTTACAAAACTGACGATTAAAACTAAGAGAAAGCTACCACATTGTATGATTACCAAAAAAAACAAGTGATCTATACGAGCCTGTCGATATTGTGACCGGTGAAACAGTTCGTGGACGGCGGCAAGTCGTGCGGCGAGGCGCAGCGCCGCGTCGGGGCGGGCTGCGGGCGCGCGCGCTCTCGCCGCTGCGTTGCACAGCCAGTGTTGTGCTGCGGCCAGTCGCCAGCAGCGACCCGCCTCGCGACTCTCTAAATACATGACATGACTATAGTAATATCGATCATCATCGTCATTATCATTATCATATTTATGTTCATTTCGATAAATGCTTCTAATTATTCTATTCTATACGTTGATGAGAGAAAGTATGTATGTAAGTTTCTTACTCCGAAAGAAACGAGACTGCTAAATAGCTGGGCTAATTCAAATGAAATTTAAAGTCTGTCAGTCTTTTAGCGATAAAGTCAAAAATTACTGAACGTGTGGTATGTATACCAATAGGAGACCTACACAAACCGTCGTCGGTCCCCAAAGTAAGTAACTTAATACTTGTGTATAGGTAACATAAAACTGGTGAATATATATAATTTTTAAATACATAGTTAAATAAAATACTACACACCCAATAATACACCCAGTTTTCATTATATGGAGTTGTTCCAAATTATTAATCTATTGTTATAAATTTTTTAATGAAATATCGGTCAAATATGGCCATGTTTTTATTAAATAAGGCATTATTTAAATTAACCCCAAGAATTGATATAATTTTGTGATGGAGATATTTGCAGGGTTGACAGGGGGTACATTTTATTCCGGGACTGAGGTCCACGCGCATTAAGTCGCGGGCAAAAGCTAGTTAATAATATAAATGGTTTTTTGTCTTTCTTTTACGTCTTTTACCGGCAGAGTTTTGACTATATAAGTGTCCCGCGAGAATGTAAAGCTTCTTAATTCGCCACGGGGAGGAGGCTTTTGACGCTTCAACGTTTGCTAACTGAAACAATGACAGTTATGTAAAAAACATACTAATAACAATATTAATAAACTTCAAATATTTTCTTACGTCCTGTAAACTTTGCGGTCTACTTCGAAACTTCGAAAAGAGTACCTAGAATGCATCTGTTATATTTACAATTTAAGAATGTCTAAATATTTTATAAAGGATAATTAAAGTGAAAATAATTTTCAGTAAATCTCATAAACTGAAATAAAATAGGAATATAAGTATATCTTGATTCATCTAATTTCATATATAAATATTATAACCGATTTTTAGTACCTGATAAGCCAAAGCTGCAGCTTGCAATAACCGACCACTGTCTCTAAGTTGTGTTATGGCGAGTATTGAAGGCACTTGATTACTATCGGTTCCGTTTTCAGTAAATTGCTTCGATATATCCTAAAATGTATTTTAGGGTATACTTTTGGTATGAAAATGAAAAAGCCGGAGTTACATAGGCTACTATTTTTTATTTCAGTATTGAAGTCCAGACATATAAAATCACAAGTAGATGGTAAAATCAAATATACGAGGTGTGTTCAAAAAGTATCGCGAATTTTGTGTATTTTCAAAAATTATTTATTTATTCGTAAATATCTATTTTGTCCCCTTCAAAGTAATCGCTCTGGGATATTATACACTTGTGCCAACGTTTTTACAAATCTTCGAAGCACTTCAAAAAATCATTTTTTTGTATCTTGTTCAGCTCCTCCTTCGATGCCGTCTTTATCTCGTCAATCGTGGCGTAGTGTCGTCCTTTCATGGGCCTCTCCAGTTTCGGGAACAAGAAAAAGTCACAGGGGGCCAGATCTGGGGAATACGGTGGCTGCGGTATCATTGGTCTATTGTTTTTGGCCAAGAAGTCGCGTACAAGCCGCGATGTGTGAACAGGGGCGTTATCGAGGTGCAAAAGCCAATTTTGTTTTTCCACAAATTATCGATTAAAATCGAATGGCACGAGCCAATCAATATGCCTAGGTCCTCGGCAATTTCTCTATCGATGATTCGAAGATTGGTCAATACCATTTTCTTCTATTCATCAATTTTTTCGTCTGTTGTTGAAGTGCTCGGGCGTCCGGCACGCTCTTTGTCATTCTCATCTTCTCGGCCTTTTAAAAACATTTTGTACCACCGATAAATGTTGCTTTTGTCCAAAGTAGCTTCTCCATATGCCACAGTCCACACTCGGAATTCATCCGCGCACTTAATTTCGTTTTCACACAAAAATCGATACAGGTTCCTTGTTCTATTTTTTGAATAGGTCAAAAAATCGAAGACGAACCAAAACACGTGCAAGCAAAGCAGCTGTCAACAATTAACCGAACATTCAAAATGGCCCAACTTGTCAGCATAAGTGAGAGACATATGTACCAACATAACGCCACAAAAAAATCGAAATTGGAATATATGTAACTCGCGAAAATTCAAAATTCGCGATACTTTTTGAACACACCTAGTATGCTTATTATTTTTCGAAAGTGGTAAAAAAGGCATTTTTAAATATTCGAATGCTTCTTCATAAAGCGATTTCCTTATTAAATACTCATTTAATAATTTTTATTACCTTAGCAGGCTTTGATGGGGGAGTAATAAGCTTAGACAATGATTCGTTATCTTCTAACGCCATATAGCATTTCTTTAATCCTTCCGTGTTATTAGACATATTGTAATACTCAATGGCACCTGTCCTAAAGAAATATATTAAAATTCACTTAATCACTGTGCAATAAATATGGCGTGTTAATAAAGTTGCTTAAAACGTGCTTGCAAATAAGTTGCTTATTTTGTTTAGGTGTATCGGCGACTTTTCTTTTTAATTCATTTCCTGCTAATATAATCAATTAGGAAATTACATATTGAAAATTGAAGTAAAACTATGCTTACTTTCTTCAATGAGACATTCACAGTTACAAAGGTCAGTTCAAGAAATCTTAAATCCTACACCTTGTGATTTCTTTGAGGTCTCCTATTAACCTAGCCGTTCCTAACCGTTAACCAAGTTGCTGTCAGGGCTGGGACATTCGAAGTATTAAACATCTAATATGAAGGAAATAGCAGCACTATAAGTGCGATAGGGTGAATTTTATCAATATTCCGCATACCAAGCTTGATTACAAGGTTATTGGGTTATTGGGATTAACCGTCCTAAACATCCCGTATCAAAAAATGCATTAAGCTAATTAATGCACGCATTGGTTTGGCACTGACCATTGACTATTTTATGTCAATAACGAACCAACACCTAGACGTATAAAATTTTCAGCGAGAATGTCAGCACTACAAGTCAATACATTGGTCAAAGTTGTTTTCTTACGTTTAAACAAAACATAAATAACAAAATTGATTTTACTTTTTGAATGTAAAATATTATAATGCCAAATACCTAAATAAAAGATAACAAGTATGCTCACGACTACTGAATTGTGAAAAATATTTATACCAACAATTAACAAGTAACCCATCCTGTATTATTCGTGTATGTGACTCAAGTGGTCAGCGACTCTTTACATCATCGTGTTAGTTGCTACTTTACTTTCTATTACTAGACTACACTCTAAACCACTTACCAGTTTTGTCTATCGATATAGTGGTCACCTATATTGCTGTACGCTTGCTTGACCTGAGCATCTGTAGTGGTTAACGACGTCTTCAACAGTTCCACCACACGAAACCAATGGCCTAAACGCTTACGAAGTGCGATAGCGAGATCTCTAAAACGACTAACTGATAAAAGATTTTCGCTATTATTACAGTTAAATTCTAACACAACTGTTCATTTATATTTTATTTATTTATGTACCATAAAAGAATGTTGGAAAAAACATTATTGTTTTGAAATTTGAAAATTTTTAAGGGTAGACAAAACTATGTATCATAATAAGTGTGTAAACAAATATTATAATACTCGCTTCATTAAAAATATAACTAACTACTTTTGTCATCAGAGAATTACAATTACTATAAATTTTCTTATTCGTGTTACACCGTAGAAATTAAATTAAAATTTTCAAAGTTTGCCATAACGAGACGAGCGATCAACTTATTAAAATAATCTAGAAAAGTCTTCTAGGTAATTACTATTAGGTATACTTATCACATAAATAAAAGCTTTGGTTGAAATAAAGAGTAACTTAATAACATACAGAAAAAGTCAATATCGTCGTGTGGTATTCGGCTGAATTGAATAGACCACCCTCTTTCTTACCGAGGTGTCTTAAAAGGTGACTAAGATAAGTAGAAGTCAGGCAGACACTGGTCGTAAAATACCTAGCCGAATCATGTGACAACATGTTGTGCCGACCCCACTTAGAGTGGGATAAAGGCGGAAGGATGAGAGAAAAAATCAATATATAATCATCATCATCGTTGCAACTGACATACTAACCGCCTATCTTCGTTGTGATATATTTGTTCTGCAGCATCAAAATCCTTGAAGTAGGCCAAAACTTCAGCTTTTTTTAACGCGGTCGAGTGTAAAGCGTTGAGGCGGGCGACGAAACGTACGCCCGCGTAGTCGCCGCGCCGCACAAACGCCGCCTCGGCCGTCTCTAAGGCCGTTTCCGTATCAAAACTTTTCAACGCAGCTTCTGCTAGTAGCAACCTAACAAAATGTCATGTAGATTTATAGACCAGCGGTTGGGTATTTCACATTGCCGAATACGCAACCGCTGGTCTAGAATATAGCTACTATTTACCTACTGCGCAAAACATTTGTTGGATTTGTTTTTTTTTTTTCATTTTATATAACTGAGTTACATTTTATCATTGTAATTGAAATATTTCGTACTTATAATATAATATTTCGTTGAGTGGCGGTGGCAGTGAACTGCCACCTCAAGTCTGGTACAGGGCGAATTATTATCCATCCCCTTCAACCCGAGAGGATGTATCCTTAAGACGCGCGGGAATTCGAGTGTTGCGGCTACTGTAAGCACGCAGGCCAAAATAGTTCGTGACGCACATGATTAAGTTGAAACTTATGCAATGCTCAAATCCCAGGGCATTTAAAACTGGAAGGAGATGAAAATCATTGCCCAAAACTTACGTACTTTTTACAATATGCGATCTAGATATGTTCCGGTCAGCGGTTGCTAAAGTAAAGATATCGGCGAAAATAGCAGACCTTCGTGGTAAGAGATGGCATCGTATGAATAAGAATATGTTATCTCATTCATAGTTTTATAATACGCTTTTTATAAAATTTATACATAATCTACTAAGATTATATATACGTTGTTGACAAAGTTAGACCATATTTATCACCACAAGCAAAAGAAACGAATTTGTTTTTTTATTTATACATATATTTATAAAAGAGAAAGAAAAAGTTAAAGATCACATGTATAAAGGAGGACTTATATCCCTAAGAGGGATCTCTTCCAGTCAACCTTTGAGTAACAGAAGGAAAGATCAGAAGTGAGGAAGAGAGAATACGGGTAATATAGAAAAAAAGAAAAATTTATATAAATTTACCTACTTAATCATTAGATTAATTAATTTTGGTAAAATAAATAAATGAAAAGATGTTACTAATATATAATTACGTAATACAAATATTCTCTAGTTTGTTACTTAAATACCGGAAGGGAAAGAGATTTTACATGCACTTACCATAATTTTGGGTGTGGATTGTCTTTTATAAAACTTTCAGCTTCCTTTAATCCAACCTTCTCGAGGAGCTGCCTAGTGTCCCTTAAAGACTTCACTTCAACACGTACAATATGTTGCGGCGAACACTTGTCGGTTATGATGTCTAACAGTGCAGTAGTGATTTCTAAATCCTGAAAAAATATTTTAAAACTATTATTCTTTCACCTAATATTGTTTACAATATTTGGCTGATACAATTGTTACATATTTTTAACATATATAAAAGCAAGGAAAAACAAATCAAGTATTATTCTCTTTTTACTGTTATTAACAAAATTTAATCCTTGCAATGGAAATGAATATCAAAAACGATAGGACAAAATTAACATTAAAAAAGTAATGGCCTCTTACTGTCCCAAAGCTGGGCATAGGCCTTCTCTCTCCTTATATTAGGAGAAGGATTGCAGCTTAGACCCACCATGTTGCTACGATGCGGATTGGTAGGTTACACATATCCCATGAAATCTCCAGAGATATGCAGGTTTTCTCAGGATGTTTTCTTTTACCGTAAAGCATGTGATAAATTGCACTTATCAATTAGGCACGCAATTAGGCAAGTTTTAATTTTTTAAAGTTAACTATCATTTATGCCTGGGGTTATAACCGACTATCACAGCTTCCGAATATCACAAATAAAAGCAAGAAATCGACATTAACATAATTTATTACATTAAGAACATGTATTTTTAATACACGTTTATACTTTACACTTTTAGATACTTTAGTGCAATGTAGAGGATCATAATGTTAAGCACGAAATGCTTAAAGTAGCAAAAGTTATTTTAAGCATTTAAGTTGCTAATTATTAATACCATAATAATTAGAAACTTAATAACCATTTATATAGTTTTCCAAATAATACGAATGATTTTCCAAATAAAACTATTGTACAGAATAAATAACGTTTGTGGATCTTTAAACAATTTAGTCGTTCGAGCTATGAAACCAAGATTCTTAAAAGCTTTATCAGTAATATTCTTATGAAAAAATGGTATTTTTTTGAAAAAAAAAGTGGATTTTAGCTTGTATACCTCGTAGATATTTAACGCCGTGTGGTATCCGGCTGAATAGAATAGTACCACCCTCATTTCTTACCGAGGTGTCGTAAAAGGCGACTAAGGTAAGTCGACCCGCCGCGTGGTATCCGGCTGAGTAGAATAGACCAACCTCATTTCTTACCGAGGTGTCGTAAAAGGCGACTAAGGTAAGTTGACCCACCGTGTGGTATCCGGTTTAGTACAATAGACCACCCTCTTTCTTACCGAGGTGTCGTAAAATACGACAGAGGTAAGTTGACGTCAGGCGGGCGGCCGGTCGTAAAAACGCAGCCAAATCATGTGACAGCATGTTTATAACATGTTGTGCCGACCCCACTTAGAGTGGGATAAGGGCAGGAAGATGATAGTTTTCCAAATATCTCATTTATATAGCAGTCATATTTCAACAAATTTACATAATACCTTAACAAATTATATACCTAAATGTTCCTGAATCATGTATATTGACGAAACCTTATTCTTTCCTTTAAGTAGTTTTTGCATTTATCTCAAACAGATAAACACGGCAGAGTACTTTATATTATATAAGGATTTCTGCACGTATAGTACCTTGAAACTACAAAGGTATCCTTGCATGGGCAGCGGTTCTTCAGGCTCAGAATCACGCAGTACGTAGAGGCGTGCTTTTTCGACTGCGGCAAGCAACTGCGCGTTATCGCTCGCCCAGCGCGCGGCCCATACCTCCCTGGACATTGATAGAATAGAAGCTACTACTTACTTTAATACCTTTTTTTATTGGGATTGTTTTTTCTTATTGTAAATGTTGGTGTCCATTGTTTATTTAATTATAATAGCATATTTCACCAATCATTACAACTCAATAAACTTTAACATAATGTGTACATTAAATTTTATTTTTTTTTATATTGAGTTACAGGTAAATTTACACCATTCCATGGTTATATTTAAAAAAAGAAGTCCAGAATTCCTCCAAATATTTAGCTATAAAATTTTGACAGTGTTCAGATTCTATGTAAATGGCTGTACGCGAAGGTAATAGGACGTAATCACATTATAAGAATTCTGATTATTCTGCGTAGCTTCGAAACCAAAAAAAAAAAAAAAAAGCCATAAAGCAAACATTCATATTAATGAAATAAAATTAATAATATCTAGTAAAAATAAGATGAATAGTGTCGACAGCCGATGGACGTTCGAGGCCCACTTCCGGCGGCTCGCCCCAAAATTAAAGGCGACCGCTGGAGCCCTGAGCAGGCTCCTCCCGAATGTGGGGGGGCCAAATGCAGGCTGCCGGCGCCTTTACGCCGGAGTGGTTCGGTCAATGGCCCTGTACGGCGCTCCCATATGGGCGGAGCGGCTAACCGCCAAATCCCTGCCCCTGTTGCGCGGGGCGCAGAAGATTGTGGCGATCAGGCAAGTACGGGGCTACCGGACTATCTCCGGCGAGGCGGCCTGCGCCTTGGCTGGGTCCCTTCCGTGGGATCTAGAGGCCAAGGTGCTTGCTCAGGCCTACCGCCGCAGAGTTGAAACCCGTTCATCGGGGACAAACTCTGCGGCGGTAGATGTGGATTGGCGGAGAGTAGCTCAGATAGAGCTCCTCCGCCAATGGAGGCGGCGGCTGGAATCGCCCAGTGCGGGATTCTGGACGATTTCAGCCATCCAGCCTATTCTCCAGGGCTGGGTCGCCAGGAGGCATGGGGTCCTCACCTACCGCCTGACTCAGATCCTTTCCGGACATGGCTGTTTCGGGAGGTATCTGTGGAAGGTGGCCCGGCGCGAAGCGACCGGTGAGTGCCACGAGTGCGGCGCCGAGTTTGATACGGCGTTGCACACGCTCGCAGTCTGCCCAGCTTGGGTGGTTCAGCGAGCGGAACTTGTGGCACAGGTGGGGCACGATCTCTCCCTGCCCACCGTGGTTCGTGCCATGGTGGACAGGGAGGAATCGTGGGCAGCGATGGCCTCCTTCTGCGAGGACGTTATGTCGCGGAAGGAGGCGGCGGAGCGGATCCGGGAAGTCGAGTCCTTGGATCCGATCCGTCGCAGGCGAGTGGGGCGCAGGCGACTCGCCGAAGTCCGTCGCATGCCGCCCTAACGGGGACCTGCGAGCGGTCCGAACGGGGTTCATCGGACGCTCGCTTGAGTTAGTTCCCCGAGGCGGTCGATGCATCTGGTGCTTCCGATGCATCGTCTAGCGGAGTGAGGGCCTAGTCTAGAGAGGCCCCGACCCAGAGGTGGAGCACTCTGGGGTTCAGAGCTGCTGCTGGCGGGGATGGGGGGTAATGTGTACAACGGTACCCTGTCCCCGCCACCAGCAGCGTGGTGGAGCACTGTCAGGTTTTTAGTCGGTGAGAGTCCGACATACCCGCTGCTCGTCCCCGTCGGGCGGTGACGACCCATAATGGGTTTTCCTGACATAAAAAAAAAAAAAAAAAAGATGAATAGTGTCCCTATCTACGAACCAGTGCTATAGCATTAAAACACAAATTAATGCTTATGTTAAGGCAGGATAAAGAACGAACGAGAATGAAATACAGGATTGACAATATATCAAATGGCAAGTAAGTAAGCAAGTATAAAAGCTTACTTTCTCAGAGCTTGTCCAACACTAACATTATGCGCCATCTCAGTCTCCAAAATGTAGAGCGACCCGCCCTGATCGATTACGAGAAACTTGCTGTGAATAAATTCGTAATATATAAATATTGTGTTTAACAATAATTGTTTTTACATCTATTAACAACTTCTCTAGTTTCTAGGCATAAAACCACTAAAAAAAAGGTAACAATCTCTCATTATTCCAAGAAGAAGAAAATTGGAACTTTGATCATGAAATTAAATTTGATCATAAACCAGGCAGTATTAAAGCTTTGTTGTTCGGCACTAATTGTACAAATGATAGGTAAAAAAATAGTTATTATTATCGTTATGTGCCAGTCTTTTGTTTTTTCGTCAAAGTTGAAGCTCTCTCATTTATTTTAGTAAAAATAAAATTATGTGTTAAATATCTTGTATCAAAAATAAATAAGTAAATGGATTATGGACCACTGGAAATGGAGAATAATTGTAGTATACTGTTTTCTTCTACATTTGTATTAAAAATGTTTTAAATTACCACAAAACTTATCTCAGTTATAACAGATACTTACATTTTTGTGAAACTAGTTTTCCGTTAACATAATAATTGCGTGACATTAGGTTTTAGAAAAATTTCAATAATGAACAAGTATTTTTAAGTGGACGAAAATTTAGTTAATCATACATTTGTTAGCAAAATTAACATTACGAAATTAATGATGCCTCTAGTTTCGTAATGTAACTTCTGCTTTAAGGATCTTTTTTACGTTTTAAATACCTAGTAACTTACCTAGAGTTTGAGTTCAGGTCCATTATATACGGTCTCGTGTTCATATTGATAGACGTTATTTTCTTGAAGTTTAATAATGATAATAGTAGAATTGTACCGGAGTCTCTTCCAACTAACAGATGACTATCTGAACATGCGATGCAACTTATTGTATCATCCTGGGACCCACGGTCTCCTGATGTAATAGGTGTACCGTCAGCATAATACTGTTGTTCAATAATACCTACAGAAAAAATACACCAATATACACAAATATTTTTAATGTTAAAACTTTGCAATAACTGCAATGGCGTAGCTTATTAACAGCCTTGGGGCAAAAAGAAACTAGGGCGCTATCTAAACAGTTAAAAATTATTTCTTTCCCATTCTCCGTGTTCCGACGTACTTTAACGCCCCCCCCCTGAGTTTGGGGGCCCAGGGCACTGCCATATCTAGCCCCTGATAGCTACGCCGCTTAATAACTGTTGTAAAAAATACTCAGTCTTAAGGATCTACGACCTAGGTCAAAAATTGTAGATAGAAAATTCCCGTGAAAGGACTTTGTTTATACAAATCTATGTGTATTATATAAATGTGTATTTAATTTTTTAATTAAGATATATGATTAATAGTTTCACATTACTGTTAATACTTACTTACATAGGAAATGTATGAATATTTATACTTACGTTGTCTGGAAGGTGTGGAAAACCTCCAAATTAAAAATGCCTCCTTTGATGCAGCCACCACGATAGCTTTACTGTTAATTGCTACGTAAGCTATAGACAGCGTTGTCGGTTTCGCTAGAAGAATAATAATAAAGGTAAAAATTATTACTTGCCCATACTAATTATACAATCAATTTATTTAAAGTCACATTTATAAATTAAACAAACAGACTTTCGCATTTATAATATTAGTATGGATGTTTTCAGGGTTCATAATATTTATCTTATAAGTTAACTAGCTTTTACCCGCAACTTCGTTCGCAACTGTTGTCGCGTGATACGTTGTTAATACATGGCGTTTTACAATGTCATCCTATTCCTGCCGAATTAACTGGCTTTATATATCCTATATGTTATCCCAGTGTATAAGGAATAATTGTGCCAAATTTCATCGATATTTGTTTAACGGATTCGCCGTGAAAGGGTAACAAACATACATCCATACTCACAAACTTTCGCATTTATAATATTAGTAAGATTAGTAGTATTCCAAAGAATATGATAAAAAAGAAACGTCTAAGTAATAAAGATTTATTTAATGGCTTTTTCATTAAAAAAAAGAAGTATGTAAAAGCCATGATAGTCATTCTTTAAAAGATCCTTCTTCCATGTAGCGTGGAGCAATGTAACAACTCTATTGCAATTATTATTATAAGCATTTAAGACATTTTGCGGGAAATTTTAATTTCGTTTACGATTATAGCCTGTCTATCTGTTACGTTATCACGGCTAATCCATTGGACCAATTTTGATTAAATTTAGCACAATAAAAGCTTATATATCGAGTTAACGTACCAGGTACAAGGAGATAAAAACATTGCATTATTGAGGGCACATTGCATTATTGAGGGCACTTAAACTATTAAGTTGCGGATGGTACTAGTACTAAAATACATAACGTCAGTGTGCTACACGCTTCATTTAAAAAAAAAGGACTCACCATCACATTGGATACCTTGTTGGTTAGATATAATGAGGGCGGACATAGTAGCAATTACACAATATTCTTCAATACCACACATGTCTACGACATCAGGGATGTGATTTATCCACGACTGGAAATAACAGAAAACATTATTTAAAACTAGCAATATTTATTCGTTTCGGGCATATAGCACTTTAAAATTTTTCTTTCAAATATATGTATGTATATATTTTCTGTAATTCAGAATGTAGTGGGTTTTTGTGGAGAAAAATCGATCTAGCTAGGTTTTATTTAATAAAAAGTCGTTTTATCCCTGTTTTTGGATATTGAAAAAACGCTAAAATGTTGAATAGAAAGTAAATGATATTTGAGCTATCGTGATAAGCTGTAATAGCCTAATCGTAACGCACGGACCAAAAAATTACGAAACCTGGAATCGCTTACCGCATGTCACCCGGCGCTATTTTCTTTTTTAATTTTTTTTTTATATCTTTTAATAAATTACCGAGCAAGGCTCGGTCAACCAGGTACTAAATATTTTAAATGATTAATGTTACCTGATGCGTGACGGTGTCCCAAAACGTCACAGTCTCTGTGCCGGAGACGAACGCTAGCGTGTTTCCATAGAAAGCATATTTGTGATCCGCTTTCACGTTAGCAAAATATATAAAGGAGTCTATTGTTATCGCGACCCGCAGTGAACGCTGCTCCCACGATAGCGCCTGCATCGAACCGGCAGGCACTCGCAATGTTCTTATATGCTAGGAGAAAATAAAGCGACTTCCAGATACAAAAATAACGGTCGGATGTTACCAATATAGATCTTGTACCACTATAAATATATATATAGCCAGTAGATCGTATCATATTGCACGCTTAGTATTAAAGTAAATTAAAAAAAGTTGTTTTATGATAAGTAGACGCGTGTTACTATCTCACTGCTGAGAATAGGCCTCTTCTCCCCGTTTTTGGCGAGAAGGATTGGAGCTAAGACCTACCACGCTGATCCAATGCGGATTGGTAGGTTACACATATCTCCAGAGTTCTAGATATAAGCAGGTTTCCTCACGATGTTTTCCTTTACCGAAAAGCGTATGATAAATTGCAATTATCAATTAGACACATTTGTGGTTTGCAATAAAGCGTAGCGTAGCTAGCCTACAAAATTTGTGAATGTTAAAGAGACCCATCATTTGTGAGAGCAAGAAAACACTAGTTTTTTAATAGTTATGATGATGCCGTAGATGGCATGGAAATAAGGATTACAGTGTAATCTAACACAATAAAGACCAATTTTAAATTTAGCCACTGTAATACTAAGCGTTGGATATCCATCTTATATGTATTCCTGAGAAACACCATTAGCAGCATCTGTAGATATTCAACCTCATGTTCATCACAGTTAACTCGTATTAATCTTATACTCAAAATGGTGACTTACCATTCAGGCCAGAGGTTAAACGTAAAAACAACTAATTAAGCTACTACATAAACGAACCGGTATTTCTAAGGGCCATAGAATAATAGTTGTAGAAGTGACAAATGTTAGTAGTAACTCCACCATACACATCACCACCACCTTAAGCGGGAAACTACTAGTAAATCAAATAATAGAACCACAAGAAGCACACACAATATTACATACCTCTCCGAAGCCTGAGAAAAACTGCACAACATTGGCTAGATCTTTCGTCCGTCCAGCCGCCGCCAATATCGAACCATTATGATTCCAATGGCAATCAACTATAGTCATGTTGCTGTTTACTACTACACTCTCTAAAACAAACAGACTTTCATGGTAGAAATAGCAATTAAACTACACATCATGTTCTTCTTGCCCTTATCCCACTCTAAGTGGGGTCGACACAACATGTTATAAACATGCTGTCACATGATTTGGTTGCGTTTTTACGACCGGCCGCCTGCCTGACATCAACTTACCTCACTCGTATTTTACGACACCTCGGTAAGAAAGTGGGTGGTCTATTCTACTAAACCGGATACCACACGGTGGGTCAACTTTCCTTAGTCGCCTTTTACGACACCTCGGTAAGAAATGAGGTTGGTTTATTCGACTCAGCCGGATACCTAGCAATTAAACTACATGACAGTATTATAAATGTGAAAATCTGTCTATCTATCTGACTGTTACGTTCTTATTGTTGATCCATTGGACCAATATTGATGAAAATTTGCACATTAAAAGATTATATAGTGGGCTAATATAGAGGCTAGAAAAATTTCCATTTTGCTTTCGGGACCAGGGAAAAAACACATAAACTAGTCAATAATATTATGGTGATTCACAAGGATATGATGATTCTAACCTTCTTCTATACAGTTTTTCATTAATAGTAAGTTTCCGTTCTTGTAACATATAACAAGGACCGGACGGTTGGCCGGAGCTCCACCTGGGAACCAATCCATGCACACGACTTCCATTGCTTCTGGCACTCCGTTAATGGACACTGGCATCTGTGATCAGATTATTTTATTTATATATCTCTTTATAAATAAACAGGTTTTCTTAAATGTTTTATCTGCCAAACTACTAAGCAGTTTGTCGGCAGTTGCTCCTATTGAAGTTTGACCAAGAAAAGTCGCAACGCCGCAAATACGCAATATTAAAAATTTATCAACAATCTAATACACGCATAAAATTATTGCAAGTACTAGAGTAGTTCAAATTCAAATTCAAATTCAAATTGCTTTATTTCTTTTTAAAATACAGGTACACAAGATTTGCAAGGGCCCCTGTACTAGGCGAGAGCCTGTATTACTGGGTGCCCCGCTCAACCACCAAGACTTATAATTTACATACAATGAAATAAAGTAATAAGGTGTGTATGCGTGTGCGTATGTGTGTGTGTATGTGTGTGTATGTGTGTGTTTATGTGTGTATGTGTGTGTTTATGTGTGTCTGTGTGTGTGTGTGTGTGTGTGTGTGTGTGTGTGTGTGTGTGTGTGTGTGTGTGTTTGTGTGTAAGCGCGTGTATGAGTCAGTGTAACTATATAAATATGAGTTTAATAGATTAGAGTTTCCGTACTATCATAGTCGAGCGTGAGAAGAAATTGTGTAATTGTATGTTTTACTTTGTTGCGTATCAACGGATATATGTTAAATTTACTGTTAAGCTGGTTGTAAAGGAATGATGACTGAGAGGCGAACTGTCTCCTCTTGAACTGTGTTTTACATTGGGGTCTCTGGCAGACAGGATGAATTCTACGACGTATGATTGTTATTGGAGTATACGGTAAGTGCTGATGAGTTCTAATTATGCAATTTAAAATGTATAATTGGCGGACGGTGAGTAAGTTATAAGATTTATATAAGTTAAAGGTTGAAAATCGAATGGGTTTAAAGAACATTACTTTGAGTAAAGCTCTTTGAGCTCTTTCAAGAATTAATAAGTGCGACTTGGCTGCCCCACCCCAAACTGGGATGCAGTAGCCTAAAACAGATTGAGCTAAAGCCTTATAGGTAGATATAAGAATTTTTTCGTCTGCTACATGTCTCAATTTTCTAAATACCCACATAAGTTTTCTTATTTTTCCGGAAGTATTATGTATGTGTGTATTCCATATAAGGTGTTGGTCGAAGATAACACCTAGATAACTGTAGGCTGTTGTCCTAGCAATCGTTTCACAAGCACAACTGTTTGAGAGAGAAGAGAGTAGTGAAGCCAACATCAAATGTGCCATGTTATTTTTAATTTGAATTACAATATAGAGAAAGCATCATCATCCTCCTGCCTTTATCCCACTCTAAGTGGGGTCGGCACAACATGTTACGAGTATAAACATGCTGTCACATGGTTTGGCTGCGTTTAAACGACCAGCCGCCTGCCAGACTTAACTTACCTTAGGTTTATTTTACGACACATCGATAAGAAAGAGGTTGGTCTATTCTACTAAACCAAATGCCACATGGTGGGTCAACTTACCTTAGTCTCCTTTTACGACACCTCGGTAAGAAATAAGCTTGGTCTATTCTACTTAGCCGGATACCACACGGCGAGTCAACTTACCTTAGTCGCCTTTTACGACACCCTCGGTAAGAAATGAGAGTGGTCTACTCTATTCAGCCGGATACCACACGGCGATACAATATAGAGAAAGCATATGAGGATATATCGATCTGTCTCTATGTTATGAGCGATTAAAGCAAGACGGAGTATACCAGTTTCATTTCATTTCGAAAGTAATAATAAAATATATTATTATTACCGCAATTATAGCAAAATATTTTTAAGGAATATAGCAAAGTAATTATATTATTACTTTTGTATTATGGAATAGAACTCTGAGGTTCAACATGTGGCTCTAATATTGAGATAATACAAAGAGCTCAGAACTATATACTGAAACTAATTTCCAACTCGCCATGATTCCTACGAATAGCCGAGCTCCATGATAATTTAAAAATAAACACTGTCAAACAGGAAATCGAAAAACACTACTATTCGTACATAAAAAGACTTGAAAATCATCCGAATCAGCTAGCGGTGCAATTGACACTGCCACAGACGATTCGCCGGTTGAAAAGACGCCATATACTTGACTGAAACATGGAGTTCTTCCCATTGGGGTTGTGAACTACGAACGATAAATTCAGACTAACAACACATCTGTTCATAGTCTGTCGACTGATTGCAAAATAACCACGCAAAAGATAAAAAAAAAATTGTATTATGGAAATCCGCAAAGTACCTAACTCCTAATTTTATAAATTATTCTCTCATTTATTATTGTGTCGCTATCACTTACTAAAGGAGCCATAGGCAGGCCCGCCTATTTTAGTATAATATCTCTTTAAATACAAATCCATCTCATATAGTATTAAAAAGACAAAAAAAATGATTTAATTACATTTTATTATTTAAGACAAGTTTATTTTATCGGAACTTCAATGAGTATATACAATGAGTCCTTACCATGAAATTTCCTTGATCATCATACAAATGTAGTTCTCCATTAGAAAGAGCAAAAAGAAGTAGTGAATTGTCTGGCGACCATTGAACGGATCTTAATCCTGGACCCTTGATATCTTTCCCCCACACCCGGGAGCCGTCAACTGAACCTACAATAACAGCACCTAAAAAGCAAGAGCGGAAACATAAAGATCAGATCAGATGGCGTAACTAGACAGACTGGCGCCCCCGCAGCGTTTATTGCACCCATCCTGTTTATTCAAATAAACCTTCATCGACTCACCTCTTATGACTTACTCGTATCATTCTATATATACCTACCTTATATCTTTATCTTATAGTGATGTATTATATAGAAAACAGGAATATTCATCATATAGAAGAGAAACGTGGTGTAACGTAGCTGAACTTTTTTCTAATGTTATTTACATTTCCTGATTTTTCAATACCTCAGGTAGCACCTTGACTTGCAGCCCCCACCAACCCCCAAACCAAGGGCAAGGGTCGAGGTGTAGGCCACTGACTTTAAGCCACTAATCACATTGCTATACTAGGTCTAAAATACTAGAACTACTATTTATATACTTTATTATTCTTACCATCCTCATATGCAATACATATTTTTTGACCATCAGAGCCCCAAGCCATACTAGTAACTGTTGATTTATTTCTGTTGTTTACCATTTCTTCATACCAGGATCCCTACAAATAGAAAATAGAATAATATGTATTAACACAACCATATTCGAATGGCTATGCCATAAGTATCTAAACATATTTTTTTAATAACAGGGTGTAACTAAATCTATAAAACCTATTTATTAGTTATTACATACTACATAGATATAAACTTATATATAGTATATAGGCTTATAATAGTGCAATTATCATGTTACATGATACATCATAGAATTGAGTTAATGATTCTTTTGGTAGTAATTATGAATAAAAAAGATAAAGCAGGTGATTATAATATTTTTAGTGTGTTATGTATTAGGCAAAGAATGATGTCAACTGGTTATTGTTTGACTTTTTAGTTACCTTATATAACATCCAAACAATTATGACCCCATGTTCATCACTAGTAGTCAATTTATGAAAAATCTCATTCCATATTGCAACGCACACTTGACCTGTGTGACCTTCCAAACTAAGATTCATTGAAAGATTACCACTTCCACCTAAATAAGAAATAGAATCACAATAATGACTTGCTACAATTATAGAAATGTATCACAAAAACTACTATTTTTTTATATCTGCATGAAATTTACATACCTTTGTCCATTTATATAAAAGATGTGGTTTGACAGCAATTTGCAAGAAGCTTATCTATACTTGATTATCCACATAAAATTTGTAGAAAATTCAATATATAAGGAAAAAAAATACGAGGACTGAAGGAAGATGGAAGGAATGGAGGAAAATAAACATATAAGGAACAATATAATCAGATTTGCATTTGGGAGATTGTGGCATAAATGTTCACTGTTTTCCAATAAGAAACCAGTTAAGCAGATATTAAAATGCAGTAACCTAAATAGTCATTTCCTTTAGCTATGGTTAACTAGATTATATTGTTACTCAGGAGGAAGCTTGATGGTGTCTAACCATAGTTATGGTTCTAACTTCTAAGTAACAAAATACAATGGTATTTTAAAATTTTGTAATGTACTTATCAACATAAAGCTTTTTAGGTTGTACAGAATCATCAAATATGAAAAAATATCATACCAAACCACACCAAGAGACTCTAAAATTATAAAAATTGGGAATCTTAGATTATTGCAATATTTTAAATAAATTTTATGATAAATACAAATTTTTTGTATTATGTATATTATTAATTTAAAATCTACAATAATTAAACACAATTACTGACTAATCTAAATCTTTAAATGGTATTCATTTAGTGAAATAACTTTTTGTATTCTCACTTTTGTTGTTACAATTAACATTCAGAACATAGTAATAAAAAGTCTAGTTTAGTCTATTTTACAAATAATGTAATATCTATGAAAGAAAGATTTTTAAGACCAGCCCTATCTGTTACGTTACTTAATATTGTATGTCTCACTAATGATAACATCAGGTTCCATCTGTAAGGTTTATTTTTATCAGCACTGCCATTATTCTATTGCTATTTTTTCAAAGTTCTTCTTTAAATCTTATTTTTATTTACCTGACTCCAGTTTCAAAACTTTCAGCATACCATTTTCGCCACCTACAGCTATGTACCCAGATGAATGATTCCATGCAAGGCATGTTACATTTGACTGTTTTGGAATGGCTATCTGAAATTTAATATTTATTGTTTACAAAGGATACTTTATTTCTATCATTGGCATTGATTTAATACGGACAAACATGCAAATAATAACCTTTTTACTCATATAAATAAACATGTTGTTTTTGTAGAATAAAAAATGTATTAATGCTTTACTTATTATATTATTCTTACTTCCATTTATACTATACTTCTATTTACTTTAAAATTGATGTAATAACTAAGATTCTTATAACATCACGAAGCAACTAGTTAACTAAGAATTGATGCTCGGAACTGTTTCAGTAAAATAGGTTTGAGTTTTAAGGACAACCAACTTTACTGTATTTGTACTAATTTAAATAAATATCAATGACTTGCTAGCCACTCCATTAACTGAGATACTATACGAGACTAACACAGAAAAGTAAGACATAATTATAAGCAAATTAATATGTTAGCAATTTTGCGAATACTTTTCAAGTTTACAAACATAGATTAACAGTGTTGCCAACAGTACAATCAGTGTTGCCAACAGTTCAATAAGCTTCCCACTAGATTTAACTTTCAAAACCACCAGAAAACCGCTAACCGCTAAATTTTCCACTAAAACAATTTTTGTTTTATGAAAGACAATAAATATACAAATAATTAGTTTCCTATATTATTACTTATAAAAAAATTAACAAATTAATATCACAAAATTTACATTTCTTGCTACTCGACGTATTTCAGATACCTACGAGCCAAGAATCCCGTTGGGTATATTGTGATTTTTGCATAGTTACGCGGTTAATAAATTCGCTCAGTTAATACAAACCAAAATTAATAATTATGAGCCCATGAGCGTTACTGAACGATGAATCCTTCTAACTTCTAAGTATAAGTATTCAGAAAAAAATATGAAGTGAGAAATCCCCGCGTATAAAGTATAAGTTTAGAAAAATATTAGGTGGAAAATCCTCGCGTGTAGAGAAACGTAGACGACTAATTCTTGCCGATCAGTTATGCCTACTCAAGCTAAGTAAGTATGTACCAGGTATACAAACTAAAATCCGCTTTTTTTTTTCTAAAAAAAAACCATTTTTCCATAGGAAGGAAAAAAGATAAATCCATTCAAAATATACATTTTTGTCATCTCTCAGGTAATATATGGATAACATACCAAAAAAAATTGTTCGTTTTACTAGGCAAACCACTTTCCGAGCCAATTTTGGACGTCTCCCGTAAGAATCGAACTGCTGCTCAGCGAGCAAATGGCACACCGACGAAAACAGATGACAGTCGGATGGGGCCAGTTCTGGTGAATAAGCGGTATGGAGAAGCATCTAACAGTTGAGCGTCTCTAAGTAATTTTGAACCTTTTTTGATGTGTGTGACGGAGCATTGTCATGGAGGAAATTAGCTTATATTGTGGCCTTTTTTCCTTCATAGCACCTCACAATTTTATTATCTTTCGGTGGTAACCGTGCACTTCGATAGTTTCAACAGATTTCAGCACTTAATAATAGATAATTATGCCCCGCTGATGGCACCATACGCGCAGCATCGTCCTCCGCCCGAAGTGATTCCGTCTTGGAGTGGATGTTGGAGGTCGGCCGAAATGAAACCACGGTTTTTTTGTTTAGGATTCTCATGAAATAGGATTTTGTATGAAATGACAAATAATGTTGACTCAATATTATTGACTTAGGTCGTACACTTAAAAATAAAAATATGGCATGGTCATATCCGATTCCTATGTTCATGAACATTTAACACCAATCATGATCAAACAGCGGATTTAAGATTGTACACCCATGTATATATGCATATTTAAAAAGGAAAACGAACAGATATATAAAAATCATCGTGAAATGGAAATAAATCTAACTTTTTAACTGCCAATATATTTTACCAAGACCACCAAAAAAAACCACTAGCCACTAAAAGCAATATTTGGCCACTAAGTGGGTAGTTAAAACCACCAGTTTTAGTGGAAAATCCACTAAGATGGCAACACTGAGTACAATAAGCTTCCCACTAGATTCAACTTCCAAAACCACCAGAAAACCACTAACAAACAGAAATTTTACACTCTAAATGACCGCTAACCGCTAAATTTTCCACTAAAACAATTTTTGTTTTATGAAAGTAAATAAATATACAAATAATTAGATTCCTTTATTATTAGTTATTAAAAAAATAACAAATTAATATGACAAAACATTTCGCTACTCGACCCATAGTATTTCAGATACCTACGAGCCAAGAATCCCGTTGCGTATATTCTGATTTTTGCATATTTACGCGTTAATAAATTCGCTCAGTTAATACAAACCAAAATTAGTAATTATGAGCCAATGAGCGTTACTGAACGATGAACCCTTCTAACTTCTAAGTATAAGTATTCAGAAAAAATATGAAGTGAGAAATCCCCGCGTATAAAGTATAAGTTTAGAAAAATATTAGGTGGAAAATCCTCGCGTGTAGAGAAACGTAGACAGACGACTAATTCTTGCCGATCAGTTATGCCTACTCAAGCAAAGTAAATATCTACGAGATATACAAGCTAAAATCCACTTTTTTTTTCAAAAAAATACCATTTTTTCATAAGAATATTACTGATAAAGCTTTTAAGAATCTTGGTTTCATAGCTCGAACGACTAAATTGTTTAAAGATCCACAAACGTTATTTATTCTGTACAATAGTTTAGTACGTACCATTTTTGAGTACTGTTCAATAATCTGGAGCCCATGCTATGCGGTGCATTCTCGTAGAATTGAAAGTGTTCAACGAAAGTTTTTGAAAATTTTATCATATAGATGTGGGCTGCATAGGCAAATTAGGACTTATAATGAACGTCTTCTTAAATTTAAAATGAGCCCTCTCTACGTTCGCCGTAAACGACAAGATCTAATTACCCTCCATAAAATATTACACTTTAAAATCGATTCCTCCATCTTGCTATCTCAAATAAGTATGTACACTAGACGCAGCTGTCGAAGGCAAAGCAGAATCTTTGCATTGGAAACTTTTAAAAATAACACCTCATACTACAATCCTATTATAAGAATGTTTCGACTGTAAAATGAAATCATGCAAGATGTGGCGTATAAGGTAGACATTTTTGATTCTCAACCCGCTTTATTTGCGAATTCCATTAAAAAAGTAAAATGTAACGAACAATAAAAAATTAATTTTTAGTTTTTAGTTTTAATTACCATTTCTGTATTAAAAAACTAAATTAAGTGCTGTGCTTACACCTTAAGGGTTGCAATTAGATATTAAGTGTTAATTAGTGTATTACTCATATATTGTTCAATTGTAACCTGTTGTTAAAAAAAAACCGTTTTTCGAGGCAAACCACTTTTCGAGCCAATTTTGGACGTCTCGCGTAAGAATCGAAATGCTGCTCAGCGAGCTAATGGCAAACCGACGAAAACAGATGATAGTCGGATGGGGCCAGTTCTAGTGAATAAGCGGTATGGAGTAGCATCTAACGTTGAGCGTCTCTAAGTAATTTTGAACCTTTTTTGATGTATGTGACGGAGCATTGTCATGGAGGAAAATTAGCTTATTTTCTGGCCTTTTTTCCTTCATAGCACCTCACAATTTTATTATCTATCCGTGGTAACGGTGCACCTCGATAGTTTCAACAGATTTTAGCACTTTATAATAGATAATTATGCCCTGCTGATGGCACCATACGCGCAGCATCGTCCTCCGCCCGAAGTGATTCCGTCTTGAAACCACGGTTTTTTTGTTTAGGATTCTCATGAATTATTATGGCACATTAAATATGGCAAAATTTCACAATTTAATTCTTACTTTATATGTATAAATCCGAAGTGTTAACTGATATGATGGAAAATATTATACTTAGAGATAAAAACCACTAATATTCTATAAAACTACTACTAATATATCTAAAAAAGACTTAAATATAAAAGAAATATTTATAATTTTCCATCAAGTACACTCCTTTTAAGTATAATGTTTTTTCCTAAATACTTAAACGGTAAAAACGAAAGCATCTATTGCTTCAAATACTAATCTTGTACATTTGTTTTCGAGTGAATATTTTAAATTAATTTTGTTTAATACTAATATATAATAATAATTTAAATTACAATTCCTACATTTTCAAGATAGTTTGAGGACTGTGAAAGCTCTGTTTGGATAATTTTTAGTCAGCTTGCTGTTCCTGTTTCCTATTTAAAAATAGTAAAAATTTTTGAAGTTGTACTTTTAGCGTGTTTAAGAAAAACGTTTTATTTTAAGAAGCATGCACTTAGAAATGGAAGACGGTTGTTGTATATATATTTTTTTATTGCAGTAAAAGTCTTAATAAAGAAGTTCCTTAAATATTTTGTTTTATTAATATTTAAAAATCATTATTAATATGCAACAGGAAAAGCGGTTATCCAAAAATTGGTAAGAGCGGTGTGCGAATCGATAACCATCTTTTGACATCACTAATTACGGTTTTAGCGCACCAAGTACATCACTAATTTTACTACGATTTTACGTCATACGTTATATATATTACTACTAGGGATAGGCAAGTGAGGAAAAAATATCGATATATATCGTATCGATGTTTTTCAAATATATCGATAAGTATTGACTAAATATATTGATATATCGATATTGTCTGTGCAATAAGCGATTATCTACAAAAATTGCCAAAATATTCGAAATTTGAAAGCAAATACACATCTGGTGGTTTTGACATCAGTTTTATTATTTGAAAATACAGAAAAGCCAAGTAAAATCAACATCATCAACACAACAAAAATACATTATTCATTCATACCAATATTTGTCTAATATTGACATCAGGAGCACTCTTTGTATGATGTGCTCCCCTGTTAATCTGCTCCTTTCATTCGGTACAGCCAAATTCACCACTGAAGCAACCCTTTCAGATGACACTGAAGAAGCTTGGCAAATCATATATTTTAGAGCTATATCCGAGAGAACCGGCGTGAAATGACGACAATTTATCCAGAACTTTATTGGATCAGATTTGTAAAAAGTCAAATACATAATGTGACGCAAAAGCAGACAGCAGAACTTTAAAAAATATATCGATTTTGATATCTAAAAATAAATATCGAAACTCGATATATCGCGGGAAAAAATATCGCTGATTTATATCGATTATTTTCTGATAAAATATCGATATTTTGATATATCGATATTTTTTACCCAAGCCTAATTACTACTCCATATGTGAGAAAGAGTCAGAGCTGAGACTAAATCCGTTTTTATGAATGAAACGGGTGAGAGGCAGATAGTTTTTTATGAATGAGAATGTAAGTAGCTATAGTACTACTTTGCTCCCCCCCCCCATACCACCGAAAATAGGCTCGCGCCAATGTATGAATCTCAACCATCTATTTTATAGTTAGTAATCATTGTGTTAACACCATAGATGTAATGTATTAAAATAGCAAAATAAGAACAAAAACTTCATTATTTACGTTTATTTATATTTTAGTTGTAGTATGTTAAAGTCATATGTAAAAAAAAATGCCTTTTTTAATATTATTAATTAATTAGAATATATCTAAAAAACAGACAACTACCAATAAATAATAACAGATGCGCTTTTAGTGAAATGTAATTAAAATGTGTATTTTAGCTACCATGGCTTCATCCAACAATGCATATTTCATCTTGAAAACAAGAAGAAAAAAGTAAAAAAGAAAAAGAGGATAATTAAAGTAATCGATTCTTAATGTAAAAAAATCGTTTATAGAATTAGCCGTTACTTTGCGGAGGTCCGTAGTACAAAAGTAAAAAGAATATTATTTGCTATAATCCGTGATAAAAGAAAATATGGCTACATTTAGCGTAACACATATTTTCTTTTATCGCTGATTATAGCAAAATAATATTCTCATTACGTTTGTAAAAAAATCGATTATTTACAATAAATAATCGATTATTTTTCCCATGCCTAGTATTGATTATTTCAAATTTTAATTAATGTATAATTTCAAAATTTGTATTTCGCGTTTATTATATGCGTCTATTTTTCAAATCTAATCAATGTGTTTTGTGATTAAAAAAGTATAATAAAAGATTTATCGTAATGTATAATCATGGATACCTTCGTTATTAATCAGTATAAAATTTATCTTATATTCAAGAAATTTAAAACATCAAAGAGAATGTTACGTATTAATTCAACTCGAATAAAAATTAACGGATCTTTAATATGGAACAACATTAAAGTTATAATTTTCAAGAATTCTGTTGCATGTTAATTTATTGTCTAACATAATTTCCTATCAGTATTTATCTAAGTTTATCCGATACATTTATAAAAATATCACAATGTTAGGCCGAAAGCAAAGCCTTAAAGGTGAGCCGGTCTTTGCTGATTACGGCCCCGAGGAAGCCTTAAACGATAATGCCGATATTGAATGGGTTAACAAGGTATAGACATCATTCGTTTGCTTTTACAAGGCTTGGTACATTTTCTGTAATTTACTAACATACTGTTATGTAAAATGTATTCTTTATAACCATGCCTTAGCATGGTTATAAATAATACATTGTACCATAATTGTGTTTATGAAATATTTATAAATAGTTAATTAAACTCAAATTAAACAATCAAAATTAAACATTGTACTGAGCTGTTAAAGTGATATTAATTAAAAATATTTATATTTAATATGAAAACATCAATTATTTTAATTTTAATAAATAAATGTGTAGTCATTAATTTAAACACTTTATAGATCAATCTAATCCTTTGAGTACCTACATAAGAGTTATGTTTTGATAATATAAATATATATGATTTTATTTATTTATATGATTTCAGCGATGGATTAGAAGAATTATGCGATTTTGTGCATTGCTAAGTTTGATGTCGGTTTCTCTTAATACACCAAAATCATTTGAAAAATATACTTACCTTCAGACTGTTACATTTGCAGTAGACTGTTGTGTTACTCTTTTGTTCACTGCTGAAATGATTGCCAAAATGCATATAAGAGGAATTCTTAAGGTACATATATTGATTCTTGACATTTTAAAGTGAAACCATTAATTTGTGTTATATGTTTAGTTCAAAATATTAATAATGATAACATTTTAATAGTTGTAGAAATAAACAATCATTGTTTTCAGTATTCCAAATATAGAAACGTGCTTTATTATTATAAAATTGTTTGTCAGGGAGATGTTGCATACTTAAAAGATCACTGGTGCCAATTTGACGCTTCAATGGTGTTTTTTCTTTGGGTATCTGTTTTACTTCAAATGTTCGAGTTGACTGGAATTGTGCCAAGATACAGTTACTTAAGTATTTTAAGAGCACCCAGACCCCTCATTATGATTAGATTTCTGAGGGTATTTTTAAAATTTTCAATGCCAAAGTCTAGAATCAACCAAATATTCAAGTAAGTAATCCCCTTTTAGCTATTCAATAAAAAAAAAATTCAATACTAACATTAAGTTTTTTCTTGTAGGAGATCAAGCCAGCAAATCTACAATGTGACATTATTTTTTCTCTTCTTTATGTCATTGTATAGTTTGTTGGGAGTGCAATTTTTTGGAGAATTGACCCATCATTGTGTTCGAAACAACACAAACCCAAAGTAAGTTTCACTTTCACATTTGACTATTTAATTAAAATTAATGTTAATAAATTCAATTACATATTTAGTGTTTTTCTAGTGAAATCACCATCAATTCATTGGCTATTCCTGATACATTTTGTTCACCTGAACCCAATTCAGGATACCAATGTCCAGCAGGAATGAAATGTATCAAGTTAAACTTGTCAAAATACATAATGGGCTTCAATGGATTTGAGGAATTTGGTATGTTTTCAGAAAATATAAAGATTTTTCTGATTAAATTATACGGTATTGAGGTGCCATAACATGAGAGTAGATTTTTCCTACATGTATATAATGGAATGCACTTAATACTTATATTTTTTATGGTTTTACAAAATTGTAAGTTTCATATATATTATGAATTATGTTATTATTATGATTATATTTATATCACAAATAAATTAAAAATATACAAAATATATAACAAATTAGTTTATATTAAAAATTACCTTTATCTCATTTTTTACAGCTACTAGTTTATTTACTGTTTATCAGGCATCTTCTCAAGAAGGTTGGGTGTTTATAATGTATAGAGCTATTGATTCTTTACCAGCTTGGAGATCTGCCCTTTATTTTAGGTAATATTGTGCGTTAATATCTCTAATGTTCATAAACATAAAAAAAAGGAAAAAAATATGTATATGTTATGGTTTTCAGTACAATGATTTTCTTTTTGGCCTGGCTAGTGAAAAATGTTTTCATAGCTGTGATTACTGAAACATTCAATGAAATAAGAGTGCAATTCCAGCAAATGTGGGGTGTGAGAAACCCAATAACTAAAGGAAGTACAACACAATTTTTAACTGGTGATGATACTGGATGGAAATTGGTAACAATTGATGAGAACAAACATTCGGGTAAGATAAATCAATGATAAAATTAATAAAATGACCCAGCCATACAAGCCCACATCTCTTACAAGGAGATGTTACCAATCACATGATGTAAAACTTAACATTGGTTACTGAGTTAGTGCTACCATACTATTCTAGTCTATTAGTGAGATTGTGTGTATCCAGGGGGTC
This sequence comes from Morpho achilles, assembly GCA_947086495.1. Lineage (NCBI taxonomy): Eukaryota > Metazoa > Arthropoda > Insecta > Lepidoptera > Nymphalidae > Morpho > Morpho achilles. Next base: position 9,815,400 of record CAMTZB010000007.1, on the reverse strand, counting down.
AATCGTCAAACTCAGTTAGTCATGTTCTCAAACCATGCATAGGCCCTAATGATTTTATCTGTTCAAACTTATTTGTCTAATAGATATTTCTTATTTATCACTCATTTTTTGGTAAAGGAAGACATTGTGAGGAAACCTACATATTTCTAGAGAATTCTTGGGGGAATATATGTAACCTACCAATCCATATTGGAACAGCATTTTGGTCCTTAGCTCAAACCCTTTTCTCCTAAAGAAGAGGGCTTTGATCAGTAGTGGGAATAAAGAGGCATTCACTTTATTTTTTTTACAAAGTTAATTTCCCTAGTTGCCTACTAGTTATTTAGCTATCCCTAGTTAGTTATCCTAGTTAGCTATATCTATTAACATAAGCAAAATAAAAATGAAGTATAAATATATGTTCAACCATTATGATAAGAATTTACCTGTGATGTAATGAATTAAACTTTGCTGGTCTATATGAAATATATATATATATATATATATATATATATATATATATATATATATATATATATATATATATATATATAAATTTATAATTCGTCCAAATACAATTGTTGCTTTAATTTTCAGGTAGTGCTCCTGAATTGTTCCACAAAATGTTGCGCTCAGCATATTTCCGTTTAATTGTTATGGGTGTAGTCTTGGCAAACGGGATTATAACAGCAACAATGAATTTCAAACATGATGGTAATCCAAGAGAATTTTTCTACGAAAAGTATTACTACATAGAGGTATATTAGTAAAAATTTTTTAAACATTTTATATAGTAAAAAGAAACTGTCCTTACTAGATAAAAAGAGAATCATAATCTAATTGTTTTCAGATTGCTTTTACCATATTTCTGGATTTGGAGGCTTTAGTAAAAATATGGTGTCTCGGTTGGAAAGGATATTTTAAACATTCAGTTCACAAGTTTGAGTTACTTCTTGCAATTGGCACAACAATTCATACAATACCACAACTTTATATGTCCGGATTCACCTACTTTCAAGTAAATATTATATAATAATTACTAGAGTTGCACTGAATATTGTATAATTAATTATAGCAAACAAATATATGTTTGATAGTTGGCCCAAATAAGAGGTCTGTGTTTCAATAGTAATAATAAAATTATTTTGCTATAATCCGCGATGAAGTAAAATAGAAAATATATATAATGCTAAATGTAGAGTGGACAATCGGTTATCATACCTGATACATGCAGGAGTCGAAGCATTGCGATTGCTTTGCGATTTTGGTCGTGGAGTCTATCTCCTGACGATGCTTCGGTTGCGGGGCGAAACGATTGTTGAGTTTGTGATAGTGAACGTATATAGTGCTTGTGTATCATGGTGGCGGTGGTGGAGGTATGTGCATGTGTTTTTTACGACTCCTGCATGTATCAGGTATGATAACCGATTGTCCACTCTACATTTAGCATTATATATATTTTCTATTTTACTTCATCGCGGATTATAGCAAAATAATTTTATTATTACTTTTGTATTATGGATCTCCGCAAAGTAACGCCTAATTCTATAAAGGTCTGTGTTTATTAGTTTATTCATTTTCTGTTTTGTTTCCTATACTTACAACTATTGGTCATATATTGATTGTACAAAAAATCTTAAACAAGGGAACTTATTTGCCACAATAGAAATAATTACTTAATGGTTCTAATCTGCATTAAATGCTGCCCTTGGGAAGTCTTCTGCTGCCCTACAATGCCATGTTTAGTACTATACAAAAACGATTTAACAAGGAATTGTATCAAGACTGGTATGATCTGACCTGATATAATTCCTCAAATCATGAGCTGGGCTGATGATCAGGCCCGTCTTAAAACAGGTGCCCGGGTAGAAGCAGTGCTCTGGCGGCCCCAATTTCCTCCTCTTCATTACCAAAAGGTTGTAGCGCGGTGCCCGTGTTCATTGTACCCCCTGTCTGCACCATAGGTCAAGACAGGTCTGCTAATGACATACAATTATTTTTTATGGTATAATTTTGACATTGGTTAATATTTCAGGTTTTACGAGTTGTACGCCTCATTAAAGCTTCACCTTTACTAGAGGGATTCGTATATAAAATCTTTGGTCCCGGAAAAAAGTTGGGGAGCCTTATAATATTCACAATGTGCTTGCTTATTATAAGTTCCTCTATCTCTATGCAGATGTTTTGCTTTCTTTGTGAATTTACGAAGTTCGAGACTTTTCCGGAGGTAAATAATGTACTAATTTCATATGAATTCTAGATTTAGTGGCGTAGCTAGGTAACCAAAGGCCCTGGGGCAATCAATTAGGGCGCCCACTGAGCTATTTTAAATCATTTTCATATTCATCGTGTTCCGAATACGACGATGAAATGTTGTTGAGAATTTTTCTGTATTCTGTCAAGATCCATTATTAAAGTCGTGTTCCTGGAATCTGGTCTATTTATATTCTGAATTTGGGAAAAATTTTCACTATTTCAATTTTCAGTTTGTAAGTGCGAGAGACCCCCTGAGCTTGGAGGCCTCGGAGCACTGCTCCATCCAGCCCTTCGGTAGCTACGCCACTGTCTACATTCAAATTCAAATTATTCTTTATTCAAATAAACTTGTAAACAAGTGCTTTTGAATCGTCAACTCTACCGCTGGTTCGGAAAGCCGTTCCTACCTACATTGGCTTTTGTTCCTTTCGCTGGTGTCTTTTTAATGCAAGTGCTATTAGAATAATACTTTTTATCTAAAAATGATTAAAACAGTAACCCGTTTTTTAATCAATTTTAAAATCTTATACATTTTAATTATGTTTCTCAGGCTTTTATGTCCATGTTTCAAATATTAACTCAAGAAGCGTGGGTGGAAGTAATGGATGAAACCATGGTGCGAACGAGCCAAACATTGACACCGCTGGTTGCTATCTATTTCATACTCTACCACCTGTTTGTAACACTGGTAATGCTATCCAAATATCATATTTTTAAATTAAAATTTAGGTTTACCGTAGGAATATTTATATATAGCTTCGCATCCCAGCCATACATAGGAATAACCACCATGTGATCGTAAAAAAATGTTAAAACTTCTTTATTCCTTAGAACTTTCGTTGCCTAGGAATAATTTTTGTTAACGAGAGGTATTATTTTTTTTTTAATTTATATGCTAATCAAAAAAATAATTACTGGCTCGAATTTAATATTTAAAATATTTTAACATCGCTATACAACTGATAAAATGTACAATTATGTAATAAATACACATTTTTTTTTTAGATTGTACTCTCTCTATTCGTAGCGGTAATACTGGATAATTTAGAATTGGATGAGGACATCAAAAAGTTAAAGCAGCTAAGGTACCGACAACAGAGCGCGGAAATTAAGGAAAGCCTACCTTTTCGGTTGAGAATATTTGAAAAGTTTCCTGATAGCCCACAAATGACGAAGTTGCATAAAGTCCCTGGCGAGTTCAATTTACCAAAGGTAATTATTTAGATATATGCGTTGCTTCAAAAATTCTTTCTATAATGCTTAATTATGATGATTGATATGTTATTGAAAATAGTACAAGCTAAATATATTCATCACTTACGTCTGTTTTGAACTGCATGATAAAAGAATCGGTATTGTAAGTGTAAAAGCTTTAATTGTGCCAAGTTTCGTCATTAAAACTCCAGCCGATTAGCCATGAAAGCATAACAAATAGACAGACTTTCACATTTATAAATTTAGAATGTTTTTATAATTCGGTCATTTTTATAAATCGCCCTATCCAAAGAATAAAGTTACATAAGGTAAGTTGAGAACTTTGTTTTATAATATGTTTATTATTTATCGATCACCTACAAAATACACACTTCACATTAAAATTATACATTGAACAACTTCAAATAAGTATATACTATAATAATTTTATGTAATCTTTACATTAAAAGAAAAGAACGAATTAATAAAAAAGAAAATTAATACAACCTTTAAAGTCTAAATGAGATTTAATGTCAGCACTTATCAGTTATAGCCCGAAGTAAAGTACCTTTTTGTTATGTTTAGGTTCGCGAGTCGTTTATGCGACAATTTGTCTGTGAAGTGGACGGGGACGAGGAAGTGGGTGTTTCGGGCACAGTCCCAGTGGGTGTGCGGTCGCAGACTGGCGATCTATCGCGTCGGGCCTTTGAATACATCGGCGTGGACAAGATCGCCTTCCCCTATCGCAAACGATGTCTCGTCAAAACGCTAACTGTGGCCCCGCCTTCTCAAAGACCAAGCTCTGCATTGAGGAGACATGTCGTGGCTTCTATTATCAAGTAATTTCTATTAAATACACTATGACATTTAATCCAAAACTATTTTTTTTATTCATAATCTATTATTTTTTGTTAATACACAGCAATATAATTTCAAATTTATTTTAGTGTATTTTTTTTGCATGCATTTTTTTTTATCATACTCTTGCTCTTATCTCACTCTAAGTGCGGTCGGCACAACATGTTTTCTCTTCCGTTCCGTCCGATCAGTTTTCACTAATATTAATAAATAAAATAAATAAATATATGGGACACTTACACACACGGTCGTCCATCCCCAAAGTAAGTAACTTAATACTTGTGTTATGGTAGACAGACAACTGGTGAATATATACTTATATAATTTTTAAATACATACTTAAATACAAATATACACCCAGGCTCAAAGACCAACAAATTCATTTATAGAAAATGTTGGCCCTCGGCAGGAATCGAACCCGCGACCCACGGAGCTGAAGGCAGGGTCACTACCCACTGCGCCAACGGGCTAGTCATAACAAGTATAGCCAAATCATAAAATAATAAAAGGTTCATTTATATTAACATTTTGTTTTGTAATTAGCAAAGATTTTGTGACATTATATATCATTGTCCAAAATCTATTATTATTTATAGCAGCAGTTTGAAATTCTAATATTCGAAAAGGTTTGCGTTGGTTTTAGTTGCTTTTGAATGTAAAAAAATGTACACTAAATATATTTTTTTCTATTTTTCAGGTAGTCAATTTCGAATTTAAATTTTATTTAAGAGGTATTATTTGTTTTATCATATCTTATTGTTTTGTATAATATAATTTGATTTTTAATTTCATTTTGTTATACCTTTTTTAAGTTCTGAGTTACATATTATATTATACACATAACTTATTTAATATCCAGTAATTTACAATATTATATATATAAATTGTCATTGCAGTGATTCAAATAATCACCGCCGTCTAGTTCTTGGGGACTCCGCCATGTTGGCAACCGGAGGCAAAGCCGGTCTGAAACCTCAAGGAACCGTATCCAGCGCTAAACAATTGCGAGTCGACCAGAAGAAGTAAGAAATTGATTTATATTATTACATAAAGAATATCACTTTATTTAATCCATAAGGATAGAATAATATTTTTATTGCACTTAAAATATGAAAATAGAAACTAAAATTATTAAAATACTAGACATTAATAACTATTGTTCTTGAACTCCTACGGCAATGAAAGCTATTCAGCTATGATTGGAATAACAAAAGTAATGTTAACACTATTTTTATCAACGACTTAGAAAATCTATGTGTATAATGTTAAATGTATGAAGCACACATCGTTCTTATACCTGCAGGGTTAGTAACCAATGCACACATTCACTAAAACAATATCAAAAAGGTCGTTTCCCTTCATAACCAAAGCATCATCATGAGATAGACTGGAAGACTGGATAGACGTCCACAAAAACCAGGCAAGCAGTATTAAAATATGGTACTCCGAACACGTGTATCAAACTGGAATTTAGCAACGTGTATAACGAGACCTAACTGAAGTATTATTCTTCAGCATAGAAATTCCACACTCAGTTTTTTTTTTCAATTTTTAATTGCATTTTTTTTATATATTTAATAAAATTACCGGCAAGGCTTCTTCACCCAGGTACTTTTACTTAAAATGAACAAATACATAAACTAAAAAAAATGTAAATGTAAAATAAATGTATGTAAACTAAAGGTAGGGTGAACCAAATATAAGGTATAAATATTGTCAGTCTGGTGCCAGTTTGTAACTATAAAAGACTACCCGGCTTAAATATGATCAATTGTCATATGTTATTGTTAAAAAAAGAACACCTGCTATTTTATTTCACACGTATAGATTCGGTTCGAGATCCATTCGTCGATCGGTTCGCAGTGGGTCGATAAAACTGAAGCAAACGTATGAACACCTGCTGGAGAACGGTGATATAGGCGCGGCGTCGCGCGTCGTCCCCTCGTCGCGGGCGAGGCCGCCTTACCTCGATATACGGTTGCTACAGGCCAAGAGACAGCAAGCAGAAATGAGACGGTATGCTCCTCAACTTCTCAAGTTGCCGTTTTTATTAATTAGTTCGCTAAAAAGATGTACTCGGTCTGAGATTTGTAATTAGAGTGTGATGGAGGAATAAGGAGATCTCAGAATCTTTGATTACGCTTAACTCGAGATGATTTAAAACGCGAAACTTGGAATAGTTCGCTTAAATAATAAAACTATTTGGTCTTAAATATTTTAATTTTGTTAAGTAAATTAACAAAAATTTGCTAAGGTAGTATGTAATGCATAAACAATAAGGCTTAAATATAAAAGTTTTGATGACAAAACAGTCTACAAAATAATGTCATAAAGATCAATGATTATTATCAATTATGAGATAGTTTTATGCAGTAACATTCGTTCATATGCAGAAGAGATTAAAGATGATTACGCTTTAATAATTCGTTCATTTAGTAAGCTATTTCTAGACAAAGTAACGGCCTAAAGTAACGCTTTATCTCACTGCTGTCCTTCTCTATCCGTTTTTTGGAGACAAGGATTGAAAGTAAGTCCTACCACGTTGCTCCAATGCGGATTCGTAGGCTACATATATTCCTAAAATTCTCTAGAAATAAGCAGGTTTGCTATAGCGTGTGATAAATTATTAATTTGCTATTTCTAGTACTTAATAGTAAATAATTATCTGGTAACACAATGATTCATTTGCTTTCAGCCTAAATCAGAGTTATGCGTTATTTGTTTCTTATTATACTAAAGCCCTTTCTTTATAAGTTTACAAATATTTGATCTCAAAATACTTTTTTAAACTCTTGTTATTCTTAACAGAAACCAACGAGAGGAAGATTTACGTGAAAACCACCCATTATTTGATACGCCGCTTCTGATAGTTCCAAGGGAATCGCGTTTCCGCAAGATATGTCGTGCTATAGTAGATGCTAGATACGATGCACGTTTGAGAGATCCTGTCACTGGGAACGAACGAAAAGTTCACTACAAAAGTTTTCAGTAAGTAATAAAAAAAATTATAATTGAGAAATCATATTTAGTTTTTTTAGCCGATAAATAGTAAATAATTTTGATTACAGCAACTTCCTAGGACTAGTCACATACTTAGATTGGGTTATGATTATGGTTACAACACTATCGTGTCTATCAATGATGTTTGAAACGCCCACGTATCGCGTGATGGAAAATTTTGTTCTGCAGGTATGTCTGATAGTAGTTAAAATAAGTAGCACCAGAGGTGACGAAAGATAGGAGGGATGGAGGCGAAAAACATGTACTAACCCCATTTAGAGTAGGATAAGTAACTAGCAAGAGAATGATGATGAACTAAGATACAAGCTGAGTGTTATACATAAATTCAAAATATTCTTTATTCAAGTGGACTGTTCCCAGTATTTTTGTTTTGTCAAATGTTTTTAAAGAAGCTACCACTGATTCGGAAGTTTGCTCCTACCGAGAAGATCCAGCAAGAAACTACTCGGAAGAACTCATAATCAATAGTTATGACATAAAATATATTATATAATAACATTACAGTTATTTCTGAACGTTATTGAATTCTTGGATCAAATGATTTTAAAGGGGAATTTCAAGTTTATTCTTTAATTTCTAGATTGCTGAATATGGATTCGTTGTATTTATGAGCCTGGAATTAGCTTTAAAGATATTAGCCGATGGACTTTTCTTTACGCCTAAAGCTTACCTCAAAGATGCCGCTGCTGTATTGGACGTTTTTATATATGTAGTAAGTTTATTTAACCTAGTCTCAATTAAATGGAAAATTTCAATATATATAAGAATATTTTGTGAAATTCATATCAGCTTTCTTTAAGAAATGAAATGTATGATTAACTATACAAAAATTTCAAGTGCTATAGAAATTTTATCAATTTCAAACTAAAATAATGCTTGCGCAGTCTTTACTGCATTTTTATATTCAGTTTTTGAATCGTTATTTTGGATATTCCAGAACAATATTTCGCAACTATGTATATTATGACTGGCCCGTTGGCGTAGTGGGTAGTGACCCTGCCTTCAGCTCCACGGGTCGCTGGTTCGATTCCCGCCTAGGGCCAACATTTTCTATAAATGAATTTGTTGGTCTTCGAATCTGGGTGTATATTTGTATTTAAGTATGTATTTAAAAATATATATAAGTATATATTCACCAGTCGTCTGTTACCCATAACACAAGTATTAAGTTACTTACTTTGGGGATGGACAACCGTGTGTGTAAGTGTCCCATACATTTATTTATTTATTATTTATTTAGTATTAACACATTGCAAAAAGGACAAGCTTCTGTTGATCACGGAATATTTTAAGTTTTATAAATTACAGGTATCACTGACGTTTCTTTGCTGGATGCCAAAGCGAGTGCCCCCTGGCTCAGCAGCGCAGATGCTCATGATACTGCGCTGCGTGCGTCCGCTGCGAATATTCACACTCGTACCGCATATGCGCAAAGTCGTCTACGAGCTATGTCGAGGCTTCAAGGAGATACTATTGGTGCGTTACAATAGTACTACAATACATATCACAGGAATCAGCTGATGTTATCTTGCCAACTCTTAGCAAGGTGTTTGAAAAAATCATTCTTAATCAACTGCTCAGGCATTTCAATAACATGCTTCATCCTGAGCAGTATTGGTTTACTAAGGGTCGGTCTACTACGGATGCGGGTGTGAGATTGGTGAAGCACATCTTTGATGCATGGGAGAACTCACAGAATGCCATAGGGGTATTTTGTGATTTGTCCAAGGCATTTGATTGTGTTCAACATGAGACACTATTGCTAAAGCTTGGTCATTATGGTATACAGACAATGCGCTTCGACTCGTGGCATCTTATCTTCACAGCCGAATTCAAAGAGTGTGCATTAATGATGTGCAGTCATCTGGATCGGCCTTAGTTATGGGTGTGCCTCAAGGTTCAATCCTAGGTCCTTTTCTGTTTTTAGTATATATAAATGATTTACCGTATTTTATTCAGAGTATATGCGATATTGTACTGTTTGTTAAAATAAATAGAAATGACGACAAATTTGACGGAGTAAACAGTGGTTTGTCGCAGGTTGCTCATTGGTTCAGAGAAAATAATTTAGTACTTAACTCAAATAAAACAAAATGGATAGAATTTGTATTACCTAATGCTGCTAAAACAGCAAATAGACTTTTTATAAATAATGTTTCACTAAAAACAGATAATGCAACTGTATTTTTGGGAATGACTTTGGATACAAAACTCCAATGGAGCACACAAATAACAACTCTTGCAGGGAAACTCAGTTCAGCGGCCTATGCTGTTCGAAAGATTAGACAGTTTACTGACGTCGAAACGGCAAAACTTGTTTATTTTGCTTACTTCCATAGTATTATGTCATATGGAATATTGCTATGGGGTAAATGCGCGGATAATGAAAAAATCTTTGTATGTATTTGTACAATTTAAGACCGCGGGATTCCCTGCGAGAGAAGTTTAAGGAAATAGGTATTCTTACATTTGCTTCACAGTATATTTTAAGTAATTTAATTTTTGTATATAAAAATATAAAGAATTATAAAACAATAGGCGATGTATATAATAGACAAAGCAGGAACCGACATAAGCTGGCGGCCCCTGCTTTGCGCCTTGAAAAAGTACGTAAGTCGTTTGTGGGTTGGGTATAAGATTCTATAATAAAATTCCACAATCAATTTTAACTTTGCCATTAGAGCAGTTTAAAAACACTATTAAGGAGAGGCTGATACAGAAAGCCTACTATACTGTTGAGGATTATTTAGACGATAAAAATGCGTGGACATAATTATTTTTCGACCCTGTACAAGATAGAAACATTGAATGTAACTAGCATTAAGAATTGTATTTTTTAAAAAGAGCAACCGCCGAGTTTCTTGCTGGCTCTTCTCGGTAAGAACAGCTTTCCGAACCAGCAGTAGAGTTGACGATTCAAAAGCACTTGTTTACAAGTTTATTTGAATAAAGTATATTTTGAATTTGAATTTTGAATTGAATTTGAGTTAAGTAATAATCGATTCTGCATCACCCGAAATATTGTCTTAACGTTCTTGACTACAAAAGTTTACCTGCGTTTAGAACAACCGTATATCATAGATTTTGTGGAAATTTTTTTGAGGGAGAGGACAGAAAAATCGTGTTAAACAAAACGTTGCTAAATAAAGAACACTAATCTAATCAATCTCTATCGTATTAGTCATTGTCTCAGTGGGAAATTGCACTTTAGGAAATTAACTTTCCTTAATTAACAAAAAAAAAGTTTTTTTTTTTTTATTTAATTAAAGATATACTTTTGCTGAGATGACAAAACAGTTATGTGTAATTGTAATGAAGGCAACTGTTATGGCTCAAAACTCAAAACGAAAGAAACTGTCATAAAATATCTTGTAAAGGTGATTTATTTATAAGTTCCTCACACATCAACATAAAACATCTGATATATGTTTTATTTTTATAACTTATTAAAATGGAATAGTATGGTAACATATTAATATGAAAAACAATTCTTGTTTTAGGTGTCAACACTTTTAATTTTGCTGATGTTTGTATTTGCAAGTTATGGAGTTCAGTTATATGGCGGAAGGTAAGACATTACAATTCATTCAACCGATTATTCCATTGATTAAATGTTTTTCGGATTTTGATCATGCCATTAGCTGATAGTCATCTTGATGCTAATAATTTTATGTACGGATAGTATATAGCAGTCTATAAAGCTTCTTACGAAATAGTCATTATTTTAACTTATTAGTTAAGCTCCTGCGCTCTAATGCAGAGCATTTAAAATACACCTTAAAATGCAGCGAACACCGATTGTTCCACCTGATGACGCTCTAAAAACCAAACAATATATTATAATGTTTAGTAGGTATATAGTTATATTGAGGCTTAAGTACTGTGTAACTGTGTCTAATATTTCTAGACTGGCTCGATGCAATGATCCGACGATAACGCGCCGTGAAGACTGTGTGGGTGTTTTTATGAGGCGCGTGTTCGTCACAAAGATGAAACTGCGTCCTGGGCCTAACGAAACCTTCCCCTCTATGCTCGTACCCAGAGTTTGGTAATCATCGCTTAATACCTGATACTTATTAACTTTATTCATACATCTTTATCATTCTTATATCATATCTTGTTTTACTAGAATCAGTCTTGACTAGTGTTACTTTAAAAAGTAAACGTTGTCATGTATCATATTTTCATTGAAAATTACAAGTGCTAAGAAATATGATGATACTAAGGGATTGCTATTAAACTAGTATTTAAATATGAACACAGCTGGAGACACTGACATTAATCATTAAAAAATTACAATTTTTTAAACAATTATCGTCGTATTTCAACTATTTACGAAAAACAACAACAAATTATACAATAAAATTATCCTCGTGAATTTATAGGGAAGAACCATTTATCACGAACTTACAGAAGAATGTCAGATTGCCTTTTGGCTAAAAATATTAATATATTATTTCTTTCTCTAATATTTATCTTTCATATTTTATAGGGCCAACCCAAAACGTTTCAACTTCGACAATATTGGTGACGCACTTTTAACTCTGTTTGAAGTACTTTCGTTCAAGGGGTGGCTGGACGTCCGCGACGTATTGATAAAAGCTTTGGGTCCAGTAAGTTTATAATAATATAAAGACTATCGTACTATAGCCCTCATTTTCAAGTGCTCAACTAAGTGTTTTCGTACAGGTTCGCTTGTACAACTCTAAAAACTTTAAAAGTTCGATAGTATACATAAAATTAATATTTTAGGTAAAAGTATCAGTTTTCAAACTCTAGACTGATCAGTTAAAGTTAAAAAAAATGTACGATGCAAATCAAGTACAACAACATAAAAATTCAAGTGAACAAAACGAAAGAAAAAGATCTACTTAAAGTAAAATAAAACAAATCGTTTTCTTCGGGACAGTCAATCAAATCTTAAATATAACACTATAAAGTAAGGACACGCAACGTCCAAACTATAAGACGTATTCAGTAGGGTCCTAATTGAATATTTTTTACAATTTTCAGTGTATTTAACTTTTTTACACCTCTCAGTATTATTTGTTTCTATTCTCATTATTTTTTTTAGGTACATGCCATCTACATACATGTATACATATTCTTGGGCTGTATGATTGGATTGACTTTATTCGTTGGTGTTGTTATCGCTAATTACTCAGAGAACAAAGGAACCGCATTACTGACTGTTGATCAGAGACGATGGTATGGTTTTTATATGTCGAAACTCAAATTTATATTTCATAAATATACCTTAACTGATATTTACTATAATTCACGCATACCGAAGAAGAACGCTGGGAGATTTCTATCAGTCCAATCCTTGTAAAGGACTTCTAGGATATGTACATGCTAAATTTTATTGGGGCGGCATAGTGGGTCTAAGATCCAACTCTTCTACAGAAAAAAAATAAATTGAGGACTTCGCTCAGAAGTGGGATAGTAAGAGCCCAATAAAAATATTATACTTTGTCTAATTTATTTTATTATTTAGTTTTTTTTCTTCGTTATATATTTATTTGTTTACTTTTTTAGCAAGATCTTGTTAATAAAGAAAATATTGCAAATCCTATTAACAACTTTTTACTTTACATTTCCGCAAATTAATGCCAGGAAAAATATTTGAATATGTTTATGGTAAAATTCTTACAGGTGTGATTTAAAAAAGAGATTGAAAATTGCTCAGCCCTTGCATTTACCTCCGCGGCCCGATGGCAGGAAAATACGTGCATTTGCGTACGATGTCACACAAAACTTGTCCTTTAAAAGAGTCATAGCCATCGTTGTTCTAATCAATAGCGGCTTACTAGCAGTTACGGTATGTTTCAACATTCATTACGAGTTAGATTTTTTTTGTCATATTGACGACGAGAAAAAAACTCTTACTGTATAAATGCAGTAGATAAGATTTATAAGGGCCACCCGTGATTTCGATCACGCTAACTTAAGCGTTTAATTACCCTGAATAATAGTATATATGTGCCCCTGTTCACGAAAAAACAATGGGAATTCTGTAATCATGTTTGTTAGCCTGTGGTAAGCCTTGAACTTGCCAACTTAAACATGCCAAATTTCATAAATATTTGTCCAGTAGAGATGCACTGAAAGCGTAACAGATAGAGGTTTCTTATTTATATATTAGTTTGTATTTTCTATTAACTTATGTTGCATACATAGAGTTATTATGTAAGTAAGAGTGTCGCAACAAAAATGTGAGATAAGGAGATATTCATATATTTCTCTGTTATCTTTATCTCATCACACAAAAAAAGACACAGATAATAAGTCCTCGTTTGCTTGTCGATGGACATATTTTAAGCTGGTTCCAATACTCTAGTAAAATATCTCTATGGTTGCATAATAGTGGTCACGGCATTCCTCGAACACCGCTCGGCTGGCGTTGACTTCCGCTCTGCTTACTCTGGTGTTCGTTGTGGAAGTTCTTCTAAAGACGATCGCGTTCACACCACGTGGTTACTGGCAAAGTCGCCGCAACCGATATGATCTGCTGGTCACCGTGGCCGGCTGCATCTGGATATTCATGCATTTTACACTACAAGTATTAACCTTTTTTATATTAATACTAGCTGGTACCGCGGCTTGGCTCGCGTTGAAATCAGTTTATCACAAAGTTTTCCTAACTAAATCCAAACACCGTAATATTTTAACCGAAATGTACTATTAACCTGAACCTCCCTCAAGTTTTTTTTTATTAAAAACCGTAAAAAAATTCCGTTCGTCATATTTAGAGAAAATCGATCATATACATTTAGGGGGAACTTAGTGTTGGGGTCACCTCAATTATACACTATAATATAAGTAATCATACCTCTTCTGTTTCCGAAGGAAAAATAGGAAAATAAATTGTATTTTACCCGGTATAAGCTTAATCCTTTAATCCATGAATATTATTCTAGTATTATTGGCTCTGAAAGCGTATAACATATAGAAAGAAAGATAGATAACTTTAGCATTTATAATATGAACATGGATAATAAATTAAAATAATCTACATAGCTTTTATATGAAAAAAACATTTATTTGTAATATTGAGACTCTATTGACTCAGAAAAACGAAAATAAAAATGTTATTAACAAGTTTTCCGTATTAAGGTGGTTAAGACCAAACGTAAGGAGTATCAATTTATTCTCAGGCGGTATTAACGGTCATATTATTATACAGTTAATCCAATTTTTAAGAAAATTTTTGACATTATACGATATAATTTCAGAACGACTTGTCATATTTCATTGGATTCATGGTAGTGATATTGCGATTTTTCACTATAACGGGAAAACACACTACTCTGAAAATGTTGATGCTGACCGTAGGTGTTAGCGTGTGCAAGAGTTTCTTCATCATATTCGGCATGTTTTTACTAGTATTCTTCTATGCCCTTGCGGGTACTATTGTTTTTGGAAACGTTAAATACGGAGAAGGTATTGGGAGGTAAGTGCGATTCAATCTATAGTAGTCCAATGTTAGTATTGTTTCTTCCGTTACCAATATAATTCATTCCTTATTTTCAAATATTATTGCCTAACTGAAAGATCAGATTGTAGTTACCATCCAATTCACGAATAAAATGCTTTAATCCTACTTATATTTAAACGCTAAAACTCATAGACGTAGCAGAACATTAATATATAGAATACTTATCGTACCACAAGGTAGCACTAAAGGTGACACAGGCGATGTCGTCTGTAGAAACTATTATATTAAATCTCAATGATTTATCTAACAACAATTTATACAAACTGGTATTTACTTGCTGTATTAACAACGTTTATCCCTCGAACAATTCTTGCATTACTTGATTGAATAGTCACTAAGGTTAGCTATAGTGAAAATTTCAGTGTTTTTGGGCCAAAAAGAAAGGGAACACTTTCAAAAATAGGTTGGTACTTTTTGCAGGCGCGCAAACTTCAACTCTCCAATTCACAGTGTTGCTATGCTTTTTCGTATAGTAACTGGCGAGGACTGGAATAAGATTATGCACGATTGCATGGTTGCACCGCCATATTGCACGCCGGCAGATAACTATTGGGAAACCGATTGTGGCAATTTCACGGCGTCGTTGGCATACTTCTGCACCTTCTATGTTATCATTACTTACATAGTTCTCAACTTGCTTGTGGGTACGTCACACTTAATACAAAGCAATACTATTTAAGTTGGCCAATATAAAAGATCCTTTAGATTCTTTTTATTTTTTGTAAAAAATAGTATATATGTTAACTTATCACTTAAAACGAACTTTGAACAAATAAAATCAGGATATATTATATTTTAATAAGCGCGGATATGTCGCGTCGTGCAAGATGAAAACTGTAACACGTATGTTTCGCCTATGAAATGACTAATTTAAAATTTGGCATTGGTTTCGTTTTCCATTTTTTTTAATTTAAATTACAGAATTTCAATAATTTTATTCTTTTTTTTTCATAATTATGTGGGATAATTGCGTCGTATACACTTATCGTATCGTCTTATACATACATATGGAACTTCTGAGTTAAGAGTAAAGAACTATGTACTCGGAGTGTTTCTGTATGGTCAAATTAAAATGATAGCTGTAGACGATTAAACTTCCGTGATCAGTAGAGCACATAGCTCAAATTAGCTATTTTGCAGAAATGGAGCCCCTCCCCTCTCCATAAGGTTGATTGTTCGTAGTAACAAATAGAGATGCTTCAGAAAGGTTAGAATAGTGGCTAGGTTCTAGCATCACAAGATTATTTATTGGTTGGTTATCTATCACATTGAAGAAAAATGTATCCAAAAATAAAATTCCAAAAAAAACAAGTATTAAGTCTTTGGTTGATTCACATATATGCATGAACATAATCGAAAACAATTTGTTCTAGCCATTATCATGGAAAATTTTTCCTTATTTTACTCAAATGAAGAAGATGCTCTATTGTCTTATGCAGATATAAGGAACTTTCAAAACACATGGAATATAGTTGATGTACATCAAAAAGGTGTCATTCCAGTTCGAAAGGTGACAGGTTCTACTTGCAATATTAAACGACATGATAAACAGTAGTTCACCTTTCCTTGATATAATTTGAAATTTATTTCAGGTGAAATTCATCTTGCGTTTATTGAAAGGCCGTTTAGAGTGTGACACTCACAAGGAGCGACTTCTGTTCAAATACATGTGCTACGAACTAGAGAGATTACACAATGGTGAAGATGTCACATTCCATGATGTTATCAAGTAAATTGATTTTAAAATATTATTTCTTAACACCATCGTGGTGGATCAAAACATAAATTATTCTCTCCAGCGAGAGATGGCTTGTGGCCAGCATTGATATTATTATAGGGCTCTATTTTACTATTGTCTGCTCGTGCATTATGTTAAAATGACTGGACCGATAATGATGAAACCTGATAGCTCATAGAAGCTTACTTTACGCCATAAAATGTTTGATAAAATATTTCTCCTTTCTACTTCAAACCTAAAAATTCATAGGTGCTAGGTGAAAAGAATATTTTTAAGTGATGATAAAAAATATATATATACTTATCTTTAAATAAAAAGAAAAGTAACGGCCTGTTACTATCCCAATGTTGGGCATAGGCCTCCTCTTTCCGTTTTAGGATAAAAGTATTAGAGCGAAGACATACCACGTTGCTCCATTGCGGGTTGGTTCTCTAGAGGTATGAAGATTCCCCTCACGATATTTTCCTTCATCAAAAAACGTGTGATAAATTGCAATGATGAATTAGATACATAAGTATTCATAGAAAAACTCATTGGTCCTGCACGGGGTTTATACCCGTGCCTAAATATCTATTATTTTGTATTTTCAGTATGCTTTCGTACCGTACAGTTGACATCCGTAAATCATTGCAAATGGAGGAACTGCTGGCTCGCGAGGAATTTGAATTTCTTATTGAAGAGGAAGTGGCTAAGCAGACCATACGTACGTGGCTCGAGGGCTGTCTCAAGAAGATCAGAGCCAACAGTAGTGTATGTATACTTTTTAAAATATATTTTTTGCAAATAATTGTCCCATTTTAAGTCAGTACATATGCTGGTACAATTTCTATTTGTATAGCAACAACGCAAATCTGTTGTTTTTAACAATTTAAAGTATTACAGAAACAACAAACAAGTTTAATAGCAGGCCTAAGGAAAACGAACGAGCAACCCGTAGATTTCAACAACGAAAAGGAAAAAGAAAAACAAGAAACTGAGACTCAGGTACTTTACCTGGCAAATTATTTCATACATAATATTCATTGAAATTCCGACCCTTTTTACACAACATACGACCTATTCTAAGATATCAGAATTTTACTTTCATAAATAAAAACGTGTATAAAGTAATGCAAATTAGGTTTTGATGTGTGAAATGGAACATACAACTTATAATTACAATTATTATAGTTGAAAAATTGTTTGGTTCAACTTGATTTAAAAAAAAAACCTTAAATGCTTTTGTCCCCAATAAATGGTATTTTAAACATCACCGTGCCCTTGAGATATGCTATAATAAGTTTTGAATTAATGTTAAATATACTTAATACTACATACTAAAAATACTTAATTGAAATAGAACTCTTGCAGCTATTTTAATTCATAAAATTTAGTTTCATATGTTATCTATTCATAATTCAAACAAAGTTTATGTTGTCATTATTAAGTCTTTTTTTTTCAATTAAAATACTGGTATTTCAATATTGGTATTACAGCAAGTTGTCGCTAATACAGGCCGGACAGAGATTACTGAATCAACATCGCAACCTATTATGTCAGGTAAGACAATATTATTAAATCTTTTGTAATTTATTAAATCAGCAAATTATCTTCGCAAGTTATTAAATTTGTGGATAATAAGATAAGATAAGATTTATAATACAAAAGTAACGAAAATATTATGTTACTATAATTCGCAATAAAAGAAGACGAAGAAGAAATATACGTATTGTTCAATGTATATTAATTTTTATATGGAATGGTGTTACGTTGTGTATTACTCTATACTAATCATGGAGTAATTGGATTGAGTTAAGTAATTTAATCTTTTGTACTAATTATCGGGATGGTTGCTTTCAGTGTTTCAGTTCATGATTACTAGACACATATAAGTAATAAATATACATATTATATAAGGTAATCATTATTTTTTAATACAGCTGTGACATCGTCATTGGATTCACAACCAAAGCGCACGTCCGGAAAAAGTCAATTTAAAAGATCTGGACTTCCTTCTGTAACATTACCGAGGTATGCATTAATAACATCGACTGATTCTCTCTTAAATATTTTTCATAATGTAAATTTGTATGTTGTTTAATTTTCCAGGCCAGAGAGCCCTATTAAGAAATATTTACAGCCTACTTTGAGCGACCCACATCCAGCCTTAAATAAAAAATCTTCAACACGTAAGTGTTTACTTATATTTATTAAATAAAAAATGTAATAGGCAAAAGCCAATAAGTTAGTGTGAAATGATACCGCTGTCATTTTTTTTAAATATATGGGACACTTATGTATTACATTGTACAAGAAATAGACTGTTATATCGATGCTATCATGTCTACGCGATGTATAAAAAGGCTTTTTCTCTTAAATACTTTTTTTAGTATCAATCAAAATTATCTTATAAATATAACATTTTAATTTAAACTTTATTGCTGAAGTTGAAAATGTTTACGCTTACATAACGTTCATAAAGCCACTAAAATTATATATATTTCTTAAATTGGAATATGATCTTGATTAGCTCTTCTGTAGATTAAATTGCAATAGGGCTTGCATAATTATTAATAATAAAAAAATATATATTAGCAGTGGGAGTGGGTACGGCAGCAGTTGCAGTCGGCAGCGCCGCAAAGAGTAACAGCCGTACGCACATTACGCACAACAGTGCGGGCGCACCGCACGCCGCGCTGCACGACGTGTACTTATGGTGGGACGCGCAGCTTGCCTCAGACGTTGTCTTCATACACTAAACTCCTTACACGATTGACAACGTAATTTTTACATTAATATTAATAAAATCTTGAACTCGATAATGTTTATAATTATAATTGCAAACAACTAATCACTTGATATTATAAAACGAAGTGGCTCGCCACCTCTGTCTTTCTGTTATGTTGGCGATGAAATCATTACTTACCGATTTTAAGTTTTTCACCAATGGAAAGATTCAAGTCAAGGAATAAATAATAATTATAATAAGTAAAGCTCTAATAACAGTTGTCGCTCCCCTTCTGTAAGAAATATAGAACCTTTTCTAGTGTCTTTCGAAAATCTCTTACATAATCTTAAACAGCAATCAGAACTAGTTATCTGTGGAGACATGAACATTGACATTATCGATAACCTTAAACAATCTAATTATCTTTACTTAAATGCAGAACATGGACTATTACCAGCAATAACACTTCCAACTAGAGGAAAAGCTTGCTTGGACCATATTATGGTAAAGACCAACGGGAAAGCAATCGGCATCGTTTGCAACTCTGATATTACCGATCATGATATAGCCATTACTGGCCTTACTGTGAAATGCAAGGTGGAAAGACTTCCTCCTTCCTTCCTAAAAAGAATTAAATAATGAAGATTGGTCACTAGTAGGCGGTGAAGTCGACATTAATAGCGCTTTGAGTATTCTTATGGAACGACTATTAAATATATTAAACATGCACACAAAGGTTGTCTCTCTAAGTCACTCCAAATATAATCTTAAGCCATGGATCACGCCTGGTTTAATCAAATGTATGAAACATCGTGACAAATTGCATAAAAAACACAGATCAGATGCCAAAAATGAAATATTAAAAATTACATATAAACGCTATCGCAATATAATAATAACACCTTACTTCGAAATCTTAAAATAGAATACGAACGAAATCTACTCGGAGAATGTCATAAAAACCCGAAAAAATTATGGAAAACAATTAAAACCATTTGTCACCTACCAAAGTCAAGTTCTAATGCAGAGGAGCTACTTGGAACAAACCAGATAGAAAAATTGAATGCATGCAATAACTTCTTTTCAACTATGGGGCAAAAGCTAGCAAATCATATTCTATCTGAGACGAATAAATCGGAAGAACTAATCACATCTAGATTAATGTCAACACAATCGACCAATAATTGCTTTTTCATGCATTCCACTGACCAATATGAAGTAGAAACACTTATCTCGCAACTTCCAAATGGAAAGGCTCCAGGAGCTGACGAATTAAATAACGAGATTATTAAACAAATTGGCCATGCAATCGCTAAATCTCTTGCAGTCATTTTCAATCTAAGTTTAAGCTCAGGTACGTTTCCTGACGATTGGAAAATGGCATTTATCAGTCCAATACATAAAAGTGGCCCCAAGGATAATCCTGAAAATTATCGCCCAATATCACTATTAAATACCTTTTCAAAACTATTAGAAAAAATTGTTAATACGAGACTTGTTTTGTATTTGGAGTCTGAAAATATACTGTCACAAAGACAATATGGTTTCAGGCCCAATAAATCAGCAGAAGACGCAGTCCTTTTGGTAATTTCAAAAATATCTTCCCTTTTAGACCAACAAAAAGGCTGCATAGGAGTTTTCCTAGACCTTGCACGTGCCTTTGATACTGTCTCCATTCCAATATTGCTAAAAAAGTTAGAACTATCTGGCATTAGAGGCATTCCACTTGCGTGGTTCAGGAGTTACCTAACAAATAGGAAACAATGTACTAAAATAAATAGATTAAAAAGTGACGCACAAGAGATTATCTTCGGTGTCCCACAAGGCAGCATAATTGGGCCTATTTTATTTATTTAATACGTCAATGGTATACACCTTCTGCCACTCAAAAATGCAGAAATTGTCTGTTATGCTGACGATACTGCTTTAATATTTCACGGCTCAAATTGGATGGAGACAGTGTCAAATGCTCAGGAAGGGATATCAGAGGTTGCTAACTGGTTAAAAAATAATTTGCTAACCTTAAATATAACCAAGACGAAATATTTGTGCTTTCACAAGACCGCTGCCTCTGCTCCTAGCGAGCCTCAAAGTTTAAAAATACATAAATGCGATAGGACTAAAAATCCTCCTAAGACCCCGTGCAACTGTGAGGATATTGGTCTAGTGGATACTGTTAAGTATTTGGGAGTATACATCGACCACAATCTCTCGTTTAGATCCCATGTATCTTTTCTCTCAGGACGTATGCGTAGAGTGATCGGCATTATGAAAAAATTACGTAATGTTGCAGACCTATCAACTCTAAGATCCGTATATTTGGCATTATGCCAGTCTTTACTCAGCTTTAGTATCTTATCGTGGGGTGGTGCTTCCAAAACAGTACTTATTGAAGCGGAAAGAGCTCAGCGATCCGTCCTTAAAGTTATGTTGAAAAAACCTTGTAGATACTCAAGCGATCAAAGCTGATCGCTTGAGTATCTAAAAGGTCTTGGTCTTGGTCTTGATAAAGCTATCAAGACTGCAAAATGCTAACAGTGCGACAAGTATTTATTCTAAAAGCTGCATTATATAAACATAGGTCTCTATTACAATCTCCGAATATAGACTTCATTTTCGCAAAAAGAGTGCTTAAGTTTACAATACCAACAGTAAAAACATTCTTTGCTAAACGTTTTGTACCCTTCGTTGATGCACAAGTCTACAACTACGTTGCTAAATTCTGTAACTTAAAATATCTCACAATGAAACAGGCTAAACAATGTATCTTAACCTGGCTCAGAAACTTAACATACGAGGAGACTGAACATATATTTACTGCAAACATTGCTTAAATTACATTAGCTTTCAATTTTTTTATTTATTTTGTTATATATTATTATAATTATTTTTATTTTACATTATACTTATATGGCACTTTTTTTTTATTATATAAATATAGTGTTAATTTATTTTTAAAATCCTTAGATCTTCCAGAGAAAATGTTACTCCCACCTAGTTCACTAAGCAAAAAGAAATCTTTTCATTGGCTCCGCAATACAGGTTTTCCTAGTGCGGAGTCCGCCAGTAAAATAGGGTTTTTTTTTTAAGTTTTTAGATACTTATTCTTAAAATAATGTTCTTAAGTAAGACCTACTCTGTACAAAAAATGGAAATAAATTATATTATTATTATTATTTTGAACTCACTCACTCTCGCCCGAGTTATAAATACATATTATTTAAAAAATATATATAATTTAAATAAAATACAGATAAAAATAAACTTAAATATATAACATAAATAGATAAAAAATGGGCGGAGGATAATACCCCGGCAGGGGAGACCAAACGGCCAGGGGTCAGGGCGATAGGTTGAGGAAACGACGAACTATTCTAGCTGAGTCCAGCAGTACCGCTTTCTGCATTTTCGCTGCGAGCGAACTGACACGGAAACCCAGCTGCCTCAGATGGTAAGCGAGGCTGGCTGGAATTAAGCCATTCGCAGATATAACGATTGGGATGATTTCAGTGGACGCCACGTCCCACAATGCGGTAACCTCGTGTGCTAGATCTAAATATTTACGTTTCTTTTCAGTTTCAGCTTTCACGAGGTTATTATTATTTCTTTTATTTATTTATATACAAATTTACATTATATTTTTAAATATTTTCTATATGAATACAAAAACATTTAAAAATATAAAAAAATTGTTGATCACAGGCAGCGGAGAAAGCACTCAAGCTACCGGTGGTTAGGGCTCCAGACTGAGGAACCTCCTCACAATCCGTGCCGTCTCAAGCAAAACTGCCTTTTGTATCCTACGCTTGATCCAACAGCTAAGTGAGAGCCTCTTAAGATATTGGTCGAGGCTCTTCGCAATAAGACCATTAACCGACACAACAATTGGAACAATTATTGTTGAATCAATATCCCACATGGCGGTTATCTCATGAGCTAAGTCAAGATATTTAGTTAATTTATCTTTTTCAGCTCTTATAAGATTATCGTCATGCGGAACAGTGATATCAACAATAATTGCCCGACGCGCTGACCGATCCACTAAAACTATATCAGGTTTATTGGCCACAATATACCTGTCAGTGATAATGGATCGGTCCCAGTAGAGCAAGGCACGATCATTTTCGAGAACTGGTGCTGGACTGTATTTGTAATAGGGCACCTCCGAATTAACAAGGCTATATTGAAGAGCAAGCTGCTGATGGACAATCTTGGCTACTTGATTGTGTCTGTGCAAATACTCACCATTAGCAAGAGAAGAACAACCGGAAACAATATGTCTGAGAGACTCCCCAGGGCGGTGACACGCTCTACAGATGTCAAGCGTGCCATCTCTCATTATATGTTTCCGGTAGTTATTCGTCTTGATAACTTCATCCATAATTGCACAGACAAAACCCTCAGTTTTCCCGAAAAGATCACCAAATTGCAACCAGGATATTGAGGATATCGGATCTACATCTGGACCCGTTAGGGCCTTGTAGAATCTGCCATGCAACTCCTTACTGTTCCATATAGCCAGTCGATCCAAAGTAGTACACAATACAGGCCTTCGCCAGTTCTTTTTGCCTAAGGAGAGAGGCGTCAGACCCTTGTCTGCTGCCACAATATCCCTATGCATTTCGCCGTTTGCCTTGAGAAAATATTCTCTGAGATTGCACACTTCACGGTTGTGGAGGTCTTTAGCATTTAAAAAACCACGACCACCACACTTGCGTGGAATATACAATCTCATTACAGACGAACGTGGATGATGCATGCGATATTCTGTCAACAGCTTTCGGACCTTTCGATCCAAGGTATCTAATTCAGTCTGAGTCCACCTTAGTATGCCAAAAGTGTAAATAAGCAAGGGCATGACCCAACCATTGAAGGCCCGTACCTTATTACCCCCTGACAAAAGACTGCTGAGGACTTTTTTTAGGCGGCCAAAGAAACGTTCCTTCACTGATTGTTTCATTCTATTTTCATCCAAATTTAACGCCTCTAACATACCAAGGTATTTATAGGTTTCACCTTCACAGAGAGATCTAAGAAATAGAGTATCTGACACTTGAAGGTGTTCAGAACTCACCAATCTACCTCGTTCTATATGAACAACAGCGCATTTGTCAACACCAAACTCCATCCTAATGTCATTACTGAAAGTCTGTGTCACTTTCAGTAACTTCACAAGATCTGGACGGTTTGGTGCATACAATTTTAAGTCATCCATATAAAACAAATGAGATATGGGCTTACCCCCTCTGTGAAGACGAAAACCTACCCCTGAATCCCTCAGTAAAGAACTGAGGGGATTCATGGCTAGGCAGAACCATAAGGGACTCAAACTGTCACCCTGGAAAATTCCTCGTCTTATCCTTATCGGCTCGGTTAAACCAGAAAAATCCAGCAACCCTGGCTGATGCAAGACTGTGACCCACTGCGACATACATGAGTACAGAAAATTACAAAGAGTTGCATTTATCTTATACAACTCCATGACCTTCATTAGCCATGTATGTGGTACCGAGTCATAGGCTTTCTTATAATCAATCCAAGCCGCTGCTAGATTTTTCTTATTTCGCCTAGCCTGTTGGCAAATGGTCGTGTCAATGAGGAGAAGTTCCTTAGCACCACGGGCCCCGGCCTTACATCCATTCTAAGCTGGGTCCAAAATATAATTAACATTAATATGCTGTGTAATTTTTGAAGCTAGAATAGATGTAAGTAGCTTATAGATGGTGGGTAAGCAAGTTATAGGGCGAAAGTTTAAAGTCGGTAAGGATCCGGTCTCAAGAGCATTTTGAAATTGTACAGCTAAAATGGAATGTGAACTACGGAACCATTTTAGCCAGAAGTTATGCAAACCATCCATCCATCCAATTAGCCGCCGATCGAATTGCAGAGCTAATGTCATTCGGACTGATGACTACTGACTCCATCGGCTCAATAGATTCACATTTCATTTTAACAATACTCATCCAATCACCCTCGGTATGAATAATGGGATCTGACCATATGCTATGCCAAAAGTTGCGAGTATTTGTTGGCTCAGCCAGATTAACATTTTCCATACACATACCGGATTTATCCCAGTTAGTATTATTATTATATTCCTATTTTATTGGTCCGCTACAAATTCGGCATATCCATATATATGTATGAAATTAGAACAGGTATCTTACATAGGTACTCCTCCCATTTAATAAAAAAATGATCACAGAAATCGATAATTGCTTTTAACATTATTATAATATTATATTAATGTTGTCATGTCATTTATTATTATATTACATTATTATTATATTATAATAATGTTTACACCATGTAATTCTAATGAAAATCTTAACATGGAAGAGGTAGCTGATATAATATAATAACAGTAAGATTTAACGATTTATATGAAGAAAAATTTATTGTAAGGATATTAATATTAGAATTGAACACATCATTCGTAAAAATCTATTCAATATTAAATGTGTTTATTAATAGATTTGGAATTTAGGCCCAATCTTATCAATGTTGTGTAATAATTAGAAATTATAATGAAATTGTATTTTAGAATTTGTCGTTGTACATGAAAAATGCTTAGTTGGGAAAATAAAACATCTAATGTAAATTCAGTATTTTATTCATAATTTATTTTTATAATATATTTATCTATTATTCCAGTCCTATCTTCTATAATTATTTTGCATGTAAATACCAATTTTAAAAAATCAGTAATACTTAAAAATATTATTTTCAATAGTACCTAAGCAAGTAATAATTTAGAAATATATAATAGTACAATATAATTTTAATGTCTTTGAGTTCATTATTGTTAGTACTCAAACAATTTTATTTTCTATCCGTAGTAATATAATCAATATTAAATTATTCACTTCACTCATTGTAAATAATGACACATTCCTAAAGCAAAAAGGACGATGAGCGTAATTGTGATTATTAGGCATATATATCGGCCGGCAATCGGATAATGAAACAGTTTCGCGCGCAACTTTAGAGAGGCTGCGTAGGCTAGCACGGTGCTGATCTCCTCCTGTGACGTATCCTGGTGTAAAAATGGTCGCACGCATAGCTCATGTCCAACAGACTGCGTATGTCGACACTCCTTTGATAAACGTGCGGCCTGAAGAAATAAAATATTTTAGTAAAGTTAAACACTCGCTGCCCGCGGCGCCATAAATCATCAGAGCGCTAGATAGCGCGGACAAGCGCGTGCGGTGCGTCCCTTATTGATTAGATGTTAAGAAGATCCAAAAAAATTAAAGTGTTAATTTCAAGCGATGCGGAATACATTGGCCGTTTTCTTCATATTTTACATTGTTTCTTTTTAACTAACACATTGACAAGTCAGTGCGTCACTATGCCTGCCGTAAGGTCCGTAAGTGAGACAGAGAACACTATAGTCCTGTCTCCACATTTTATTATCCCGCGGGTAGCGAGATACTAGTAGTATAATTAATCATTCACTGAAAACAAATGACCAACATAGTCTTAAAAAAATCAAAACAATATTTACAAAGGAAATCATTAATGTATATGCTAATCTAAAAACATTTTCTAGTTCTATAACAGAAGTTAGTTTTTGAAATGTTCTTACATAATAATCTATCATCGGAACTAAAATATAGAACATTTTATCTGTTTGAAAAGGCGGAAACTTTAATGTTATCTAAACGTTACAGTACAAAATGAAGTACAGTCAATTTCAAAAGAGATTTAGCTAAAATATAAACATTTAGATTAAATTATCTGTAGGTATGGTCTGTACTCATTACTAAGTGATCAAATCATACTAAAATTTCTTAATTCAAGATTTGTATTATTGGCATAAATAATTTAATAAATATTCTGTTAGTCTCTTGTGCCATAGGAGTATATAATTTTTTTTTAACAAAGTGTAAATGTCCATTAAAAATATAGATGAAGCAATGTCACTTATTTATGACCTGGATGAAAGGAACCACGACCGCAGATATCCACAGCATCTGGTTGAGCACGCTCAGCCCCGCTATAGGTTCTGTGCCGGTGTCCACTTTATCCAAATTAAGAAGCCACATGATGCCTGATGCCGCCCAGGATATATTTACAATAGTAAACAAACAAACAGCCGGTGCAAGGTCGTTATTCAAATATTTGAGTAACTTTCGGAACTCTGCTATTTCCTGAAATAAAATATCCATTTCATGTAATGATTTTGTGACTCAGTGAAGTTAAACAAAAAAACTTCTCTTTCTTGCCAAATGCGATTTTTTTTCGACTGTACATTTATTTCTACATCGCCTCTTGTTTAAGGATACAGGAAACTAGTAAAATTTTTAATTCTGGTCTACGCGTATTTATCAACAAAATGCTGATAATTAAAATTATATTAAAGTAAAATATATGCAAGCTAGTGGACTTACTCTCATCCAATTTAGTGGTGTAATGGTTCTATTTAAGAGTCGCTCTTTCAAGAACATGAGGTGAGCTTGCAGAAGCTGCGCTTGAAGACAATAGCTTGTGATAACGGTGGCCTGCACCATATCATGGATCAGTGTGCAGATTATGAGAAGTATTTTTAGTCCGAGCAACACCTCGTTAGAACTGATGAAGATATAAGAGTACTTAAAGTTAAATTACTGCAAGACTCATCATTCAAGTATAACTATATAAAGTCATTATTTTGAAACTTGGATGATAAATCAATCTAAAACAAATTGTAATTACACAGATTTAGTATCTACTGTAATTATAGACAATGTAAGAATATTATTTTAAAAAAGGTTTCTCTTTGAACTCCGAGAACTTATATACAATATCAAATTCATTACAAAACTAATTTATAATTTGCAATTGTGATAACCTAATCTAAGTTATGAAAACATTTCTTTTATAACAAAGAACAGGCATCTTTATTTGCAAAAAATGAAACTAAATTCATACACCAGATCATTTCAAAAATAATTTCGGGTTCATTGTTAAAAAACTTAAATGACAATCTGTCTATCCCTCTCATCTGCTTACACATCATTTCACGAATAGGGGATAATTATTATGCGATTTTATAATAAAATTCTACAATAAATTTTAGCGTTGCAATTAAAATACCTCATACCGAGAGTAGGTATATCCATATTATTCAGAATTACATGAATCCCAAAAATTCGTGGATGTAATGTCTCCGATCTTGCATAACATAGTAATGAAGAATAGTAACTGGGCGTAAGAATAATTATTTTGAGAATAGAAACTGACAAGATTCTTGTTTTTCGGACCTAGTAGTGATAGATAGGCAAAGGTTGTTTATAAGTTTATTATTATAAATTATTTTAAAATTGCATACAAAATATGGTAATAAAGCCTACCTCGTTTCCATCCATCTAAACATAATAGTTCCCTTAGCCATCATCAAATTCACAGAGCATAAAGATATACACATCCACAATACACTGAGAATAATTAAGAACCATAGCATTCGTAATAATCGCTTCGGTTGCGTTGTGGGCATGCCTTGAGGTGCATAGGAAGATAATAAAAATACCTGTAAAATATATAAAATAGAAAAGTATATACAAATTATAGACAAATTAATATTAAAATTTATATTACTATAAAAACTTACCCTTTCCATTAGATTTTGCAGTTGTTCATTATCAGATATTCGGAAGAGATATAGCGCATACAAAAACCCTGCAAAATGCAATAAACTAGGTCCAATATAGGTGAACACGATATTCCCATAACATACTTGTTTATACGTATCGTATTCTAATGATGAGGTAAGCGCCAATGGTACTAATTTATAACAAAAGCCTCGGTCTCGCCTGAAATTATATTAAAATACATTGTAATGTGGCAAATCTTCACTAACATGGGTACAGTAAATTTTAATACTCACTTTCAAACAGCATCTTATGAAATGAAATGAATGAAATTATAACAACTTATTTTGGTTTGTCGCGCCAAATATAAATTGATAAAACAATCTTTAATCAAAATAGAATAGTACAATAAAATGTAAACTAAAATATACATGGAAACCACATTTGGAATGCATCAATTTATTCGCACTATGTACAAATATCGTAAAACTAAGTTCTATTCCCGCAAAACGCTATTTCATACAGTTCAATTTAAGTTACAATTTAAGCTAGTTTTGAATATGTCAGTTAGTAGATTCGTCTAAGCTTTCGTAATGCATTACATTACGCGTTTATCTTAATAATATATTACCTGAAACATGCCATATATTGAAGAATGTAACCAAGAAACATAAATATTGCAACTTGAGCAGAATGAAAATGAGAAAAACAAATTGCATATTTGGAGGAGTTCGATGCGTCGACCACTGGTCTTAAACCCATAATAGTGAGAAGTTTTAAATATGGAAGTAATATCTGTAATGAAATAATACTAATAAGGATTTAAAAAAAAATAAGTTTATATAGGAAGCATATGTGCAAAATGTTAATAACTTAACCTTTGATTTACAATAATGTAAAATAGCAGATGTGCTCATATATTCTGTGTCTGGGGATTCCGTTATTTCACCAATCTGTAATATTAAATAAACGTGGCTAATAGGTACAGAAACTTAAGTTTACATTTTAGTTATGGATATCACACTACCAAAATTCCCTAATAATATTAACAAAGTCATACAGGCAAGGCTTCAAATAATGAGTGAAATAAATAATATCACAAGACTCACTTCAACACTATTGACGTCAAGACTGGACCTAGTTGATCTCTCCATAGCTTGCACGCCCAGCTTGTCGTTGCCCAGTACATGGCTATCCAGAAGATCACTAGCTATACATTGAAATAAAAGCCCGTTAGCCATTTTATTGCTCATATCTGTACTTTAATTATCAAAGAGCACATAATAAAAATGATAAATCAAATATATCTAAATGTTATTTTATTAATGGGCGGTAAGTGAAGAATAACAAATGCGAACATGAATTAATTATGTTCAGTTCTAATACTTACTACTACTGTATGATCCATTCTCATTTTGCATATTAAATCACATGAAATATTTTATTGTTAGGTTATTTATTGACAAACAAATTTACAACTGCGAAAATTACCCACGTCTTATAATATTAAAATAATATGTGCACCACAGTGTAATATTTGTACTAGCTAATAGTCATGAACTGCATTTTAGTGCAGCTTTTAAATTGTTTGGTGATAGCGAAGTTACAGGTTACAGTTTTGCAGGTGTAAAAAACAATTTGTGTACAATAATGTTTTGAGTATAAAATTGTTATAAAAACATCAATTAATCTAATTTTTTCATTTCCAACTTTAAATATTCGTGTATATAGTTTGTAACTTTGAGTTTGACTTTTATATGCGCAAATGAGTTTACGGCTTGGCATAAATAATAAAATTTTATAAATAAATTTTAAGCTTTTAGAAAATAAAGTTAATGTATATTTTTATATTCAACCAACGGTTTGTTATTTACGTTGAACTCTGATACCCTGACATTAAAAAGATAAGGGACAAGAAAAACTGCGTCTTTCTGCGGTCGGTACGGTATGTAAAGTAGAACAAGGCATGAACCGCAGAAATTTATAATTAATTTATTCGGATTTAAAAAAAACAATCTGAAGTTTCCGTACGTAACAAGTAAAATATACGTTTTGTGTAATTTATGATATTTGATTTTTTATATGATTTTAATTATAGTATGATTTATTGTAATTACTATTAATTGTTGTTAATTCGGATAAAGGTTCATTCATTTAGTAGTTACATTCATTTCACTTATGAGAACTTCCGGGTATCGTGTATATGTTTAGTTTATACCTATAGACTCGCAAGTTTTTTTATTCATAAATATTTACACCATTAGTAATTTTTACTATAATTTCTGTTTTATTTTTATTGGATATCATTATAGTTGCTATATTTTTGATAACAAATATAAATTTTATGTAATTTTAATTTTTAAATCAGAAAGCGAGAATCTGTCTTCAGCAGGCAAAAGTAAAACCACAGACTATTTTAAAAAATGTCAATTTAATTTAGATATTACATTTTATGGATTTTTTTCTTAGTCAAATACCCAGTTCTCCTCACTATCTTTTTCCTTTCCTCATAATGTTTTTTCATAATCTTATGACTTTCCGAAATCTTCTTCTTATCTCTCATACTAAACTTCATTTCCATATTACCCCCGAGACCCGAAACTGTTACCGAACCTTCTTTAGCCAGTCTGTCTCCTAGGCTTTTTTTGCTTACTTGCATAATATTTCTGATGTTAGTAGTCTTTGGAGCACTATTAAATTCGTATACTTTCTCATTAAGAACAGAATTCTCTTCTTCATCGTACTTTTTATTTCTTATAATTTTATGCTGTTTTCTCACTTCTTTTGCCCACGTTCGTTCATCGTCAGAACTCTCACTGCTTGATTCATATAACTCTCGATCAGAATCTTTTTCTTCAGCGTCTTCAAGCTAGAAAAAAAAGAATATAATATATTTATTATTTTATTCATTTCAAGTTCATGTCACGTTTCACGTTTCACGAAACGCGTAATCGCACAGTAGTGAACGTCATACCTCCATTGGTTGGCTCTCAATTTTAGGTTTCTCTTTACTCCTCTCCAGTCGCGAAAGTACAGGATTAAGTAATCTATACTCGTCAGCCTTTTTATCCACCTCAAAGTCAGGATTTTCAAAGAGAGCCTAAAAATGAAATAAACAAATTTTATATATATGCTACAGAAATTACAAATGAAAAAAAACTTTTAGGACAAACCTTAAATCTGTCATCTTTAAGTAAATTAGCAGACTGCTTTTGTTTTCTAGTATTATTGTCCATGAGGCGAGATGCCAAGTCTCGGTTGACCTTAGGCAAATTGTCTGCAACTTTAATCCTAGATGGTCTCTCTTGTTCAATTTTCTCCCTAATTTTGCGTTTTTTGTATTCTTCGAAAGCGAATGGATCGGCAATTGATTTTGCCCTCTTATATAACCGGATATCCACAAAATATCTTTAAAAAACAATTTACAACATGAACATTTTAATTTCGCTTCAACAAAAATCTCAAAATAATAAAAGAAAATATTTTTCATACCCATGCATGTAAGCTCGCAATAAATTAGTTCCAAGTAGGTGGTCTAATCCTAGAGCTTCAAGTTCTTGTTTTGTCACAAATTTGTAATCATCATACACTGTCTGTGAAGCAGAGCTTTCCATTTCCTCAGTTAAGTTGTCCAAGAATGCGCACCACCGCGGGGCTGGACCTGTTTCAATAGAACCCTATGATGCTTTTAACCAAAAAAATTACTGCCTTGCCATTTATCTCTATTTTTTTATTTGATAATATTTTAAAAAATTAAAAAGGAATAGGATAATTTAAAAGAGTAAAGATACCGCGCTATTGGGGAGAGAAGTATACTGTTTTAGTTATATCTGTGACTTAGTTCGCGTCAACGTAAAATTAAATAATAGAATTTTTTACTTATTACTCTGAAAGAAATAAGATTTTCCTCCTGCATATTATTTGAGTAAATTGAAAAAACTTTAATGAATTCCACACTTAATTTACTATACATTAGTCTATTATAAAATTGCAATCTCAATATTGTCTGAAAATTTCATAAAAATTGGCCCAACTGTTTCGGAATCTATGAGGAACATACAACATAACATACTGAATCTGTTATATATCGACGGTCCCTGCGTACATGAAGACGTGTCGAAATTAGCTTTTTCATTTGCTTATTGGCTTTAGATTCTCTATATTTACGTGTGTAAAGTTTTTTTTTTCAAATGGTATGTGTACTTACACGATCTAAAAATCGTATAAGAGAACAAGTATTCCAACTGACAACAAATTAGGCTCTTCTGTAAACCTCGTTTTTTGATGTGTCCGTATGTACGTACTACGTAGGGACTGTCGATATATAGACTAGTGGTACTCGCAACTTAGTTGGCTTTGACCTTAGTTTTAAAATGATCGCAATTATGTATGTATAGCCTAAAGTACAAGTAAAAGTAAAGCCCAGAACAGCCAGAAAAGCCACAGGCACAAAAAGCCAGGTGATTATGTGAATCAAATTCATTTCAATATTGGTTTTAACCAACAATAAAAATTGTTAATAAAAATAAATTGTTTTATAACACTGCAATAAATGTGTCTAAAATACGCGATGCAAAAATATATGAGTGAAAATATATAATACAAACCTAGAGATGGTATATAGTGAATTTGCATTTTTTGATCTTCAACTGCCATCATAGTTAAACCTGTGTTTGGTATCACACATAAATCATTGAAATCTACAGATGATTCAATGTTAGTGTACTGTTTACCCTGCAAAGACAAAACCAATAGTATTTAAAACGAATAATTGTATAATAGAAAAATCATTGGAATGAAATGCTAAATATGAAGATGACATAAATGTATGTAACATTGATATTATAAAAAAATTATACTTTGTTAGATAACATTATTTCAAGATTGTTGGATAAAGGGCATCACTATAAGTTTTTCCTTGGAATAATTTTATAAATGCTCATATATTTGAAGAGACAACAATCTAAATTGAACCTTAAACAAATATAATTAAAAATTTAGGGGAGAAACACAACCAGCATTCTTGGGAGATGGGATTATTATAATAGATACATAACTTCTAGTAATTTCATTTCATAAGGAACTATGCTTATGAAATAAAATTGCTGCATTACATTTTATATTGTAAAATTTGTAATCAAAGATGAAAACAAACTAACAGTATTTTTGTCCCAAATTTTCACAACATTAGCATCCATTGAGTAAATATAATTCATTTGATTATGGAATTCTATACTCTTGATTGGGATTTCATTCATATGATCTTTAACCAGCATAGGTTTGCTAGATCTTATATCATATAGTAAAACATGTCCTGAAGATGTACCCACTCCTAATTCTAATGCTCCGTTAAACTTTAATACGCTTATTGCTGGTAGAGTGCTATTTCTGTAACAGGAAAAAAACAAATCTTTTTAATGTGTGTGTAATTATAAAAAAAACTGTGCTATGAGTATTAACTTAAAGTAAAAAGTAAATAAGTAGGCCTGTTACTATCCCACTGCTGAGAATAGAGCTTTTCTCTCCATTTTTGGAGAGAAGGTTTGGAGCTAAGACCTACCACACTGCAGGTATCATCATGATGTTTTCCTTTCACCAAAAGCATGTAATAAAATGCAAGTATCAACTTAAGTTACTCACATTTTTATAATTAATTATATAAACCATATTAAACAAATCAAACATATTTTTATTAACAATTGATAAACATTTTAAACAAGTATAACTTTATCATTGAGCTTTTTGTAGTATGTATATAAATTTTTGTTTTTTTTTTAATGTTTATTGCACTATTAAGATATAAAAGTACAAAAGGCAGACTTAAAACTAAATTAAGCGTTCTCTACCAGTCAACCTTAGGGTCAAACGGAAAATTTAAATAGGTGCAGCAAGCAAACAAACAGAAGAAGAAAAGTAGTAATAGGCATAAATAATTAAGAAATGAAAATCAATAAACTGTAATGACGTGCCTAGGCAAATAAGAAATAAATAAATGGAAAACATTAATGTTTTCCTTATTCCTGTTTTACTGTGTATATAATATTATACTGTATATATATATTACATACATAAGATAATAAAAAAAGGTGGTATAACAAAATATTTAGTGGTTAAAGAAAAAAAAATTATATATTAGATAATGATACACATCATAGATTGATTTTATATTTTTATTAATGTCATTATACCTACTTATATTCAGAATCTGAACAATGTAAAGCACAGTCCAATATTCCTTGTTTAGACTTTGTGCGTGGATCCCAAGCTTCCACATGACCACTTTCTGTACCAAACACAAGTAGCCCATGTTCCTCATTCACAGAGCAACAATTAATCTCTGTAGCCTTTGTCACATAGGGAGCTAGAAATTGTCCTAACTCTAAATTTAACCTATACACCTCCTGAAATTGAGAACTAAAGATCTTTATTGGAATAAAATAATAAGAATAAACATTATTAAATTCACAGCTAATTAATAAATAAAATAGCTATGTATTGAACACATTTTGTCTTATTATTATTGCAATATCATCTTTATCTACAACTTTGTTACTAAACATTCAAAAAATTCTGAGTTTTACTACTAAACAGCAGGCACAATAGTCAATAACTATTGACTAGGAATTAATTAGTGCAACTAAGCATAGAACACAACCCTATTACTAGTACTATTAGACTGATGAACAGATTTCTTATATTTTTTGAACAAAGATGTGACTCACATTTGAAGATCCAACAACAATAAGATCACACGATGGTCTATGGTATTTCATATCTCGTCCAAAATGAGGTACTCTGAGACGGTAGTGTCGTCCGTGTCCCACATGGAACTCCACATACCTATCACATTGCAAGAAAACAATCTGAAACAATATTTTGAATTTACTAACAGAAGTGTAAAGAAAAAACAACAATGATCATATCTCTGTTGATTATACAATCTGGTTAGGATGTGAATGGCAAACCTTCAATAGATACTTTTTTGCTTATACTAGCCTTGGAGTAATCTTCACTCAGAATTTCAAATGTTACAACCTCTGAATCCAAACATCTTTCAAATTTTAATGATAAATTGTTCACATCAAAACATTTTATTCTAGGTTTATAAATTCCGGTTGCCATGATATATTGCCCATCTTTCGATACTCTTAAAGTGGTACTTATTCCAGGCATATCAAATTCCTGAATGAGTTCAATTCTTCGTCTGAGATCCACATTCTTCTTCAGAAGTGCACGTTTTTTTCTTTCAGTTAACCACTATAAGTAAATATATTGCATATTAAAAAATATGTTTGAGTTAATTTTTCCAAAAAAAATAAAATTTGAATTATTTAATAACAAAACTTACTTCAGGTAATGCCTTTCCAGAACTGAGATTGTAAATTTTAACATTATCTATTTCTGAAACTTGCATATTTATTTTTGATTTGCACTATAATTACTTAAGTTTTTACTTTTCATTTCCCTAAAAAAGAATCTCTTCAAATTTATAACCTTAAAATTTTATTTGCTTCAAATTTGTTCCCTATATCGGATTCATTCATAAAAAGTGTTGCCAACAGTTCAAAAAGCTTCCCACTAGATTCAACTTTCAAAACCACCAGAAAACCACTATAACAAACAGAAATTTTACACTCTAAATGACCGCTAACCGCTAAATTTTCCACTAAAACAATTTTTGTTTTATGAAAGAAAATAAAAATACAAATAATTAGTACAATTAATCCTTTATTATTAATTATTAAAAAATTAACAAATTAATGTAACAAAATTTACATTTCGCTACTCGACCCGTAGTATTTCAGATACCTACGAGCCAAGAATCCGGTTGCGTATATTGTGATTTTTGCATAGTTACGCGTTAATAAATTCGCTCAGTTAATACAAACCAAAATTAATAATTAGGAGTCCATGAGCGTTACTGAACGATGAACCCTTCTAACTTCTAAGTATAAGTATTCAGAAAAAATATGAAGTGAGAAATCCCCGCGTATAAAGTACAAGTTTAGAAAAAGGTGGAAAATCCTCTCGTGTAGAGAAACGTAGACGACTAATTCTTGCCGATCAGTTGTGCCTACTCAAGCAAAGTAAATATCTACCAGGTATACAAGCTAAAATCCGCTTTTTTTTTCTAAAAAAAACCATTTTTTCATAGGAAGGCAAAAAGATAACTTCATTCAAAATGTACATTTTTGTCATCTCTCAGGTAATATATGGATAACATACCAAAAAAAATTGTTCGTTTTACTATGCAAACCACTTTTCAAGCCAATTTTGGACGTCTCGCGTAAGAATCGAACTGCTGCTCAGCGAGCAAATGGCACACCGACGAAAACAGATGATAGTCGGATGGGGGCCAGTTCTGGTGATTGAGCGGTATGGAGTAGCATCTAACAGTTGAGCGTCTCTAAGTAATTTTGAACCTTTTTTGATGTGTGTGACGGAGCATTGTCATGGAGGAAAATTAGCTTAAATTCTGGCCTTTTTTCCTTCATACCACCTCACAATTTTATTATCTATCGGTGGTAACGGGGCACTTCGATAGTTTCAACAGATTTCAGCACTTTATAATAGATAATTATGCCCCGCTGATGGCACCATACGCGCAGCATCGTCCTCCGCCCGAAGTGATTCCGTCTTGGAGTGAATGTTGAAGGTCGGCCGGGATGAAACCACGGTTTTTTTGTTTAGGATTCTCATGATTAAGGATTTTGTATGAAATGACAAATAATGTTGACTCAATATTGTTGACCGACGTCGTACTCTTAAAAATAAAAATATGGCATGGTCATATCCGATTCATATCTTCATTAACATTTAACACCAACCATGAGCAAACAGCGGATTTAAGCTTGTACACCAATGTATATATGTATATTCAAAAAGGAAAACGAACAGATATATCAAAATCATCGTAAAATGGAAGTAAATCTAACTTTTTAACTGCTAAAATACTTTACAAAGACCCCCAAAAAAAAACCACTAGCCACTAAAAGCAATATTTGGCCACTAAGTGGGTAGTTAAAACCACCAGTTTTAGTGGAAAATCCACTAAGATGGCAACACTGTAATCATATATATATATATATATATATATTCATTCATTCATAAATACATACATGTGCAAGAGGGATGCGAGATAGCATGTGTTGGCGCCTGTAGTAAAACCGCCCTGATTGCTCATTGCGTAGATGTCAAATTTTAAATATCCTTGTCTTGTTTTTACGGATACGAAAAAAGTGTCCTTACTAGAGAATAGAGATGGATAGCTCGCGAGTTAAACACAGGAAAGATATATCTTTGTAAAAGATATAATCACTCTCTAGCTCGCATGTATTTCAATTTTATCTCTGTTTTTAATTTTTATGCATAAGAATCAATTTTCGCTTTTTTAAATAATTGATTTTTTTAATCGGTTATTTTTCATCCCTATAGTACCATTTCAAAGCCTATTGGTCAATGGCATAGATAATACACTATAAAGGATAGTCAGTGGTCAATGGTCAAGAATTTTGCTAACTAAATTAAAACAAAATTATACATTTTAGTAAAAATTAAAGTACTAGAACTTTACAACGGGAAATTTAAAAATTTAATACACCGCCCATTCATTAATAAAAACAACTTGTTGTCTTGTTATATGATAGACAGTCAAAATGAGAATGGGTGCGTAAAAATATGTATGTAGGAGTGGAGCGAGATGCAGCTGAGACTATTTTCAAACGATTCATTCATAAATACATACATGTGCAAGAGGGATGCGAGATAGCATGTGTTGGCGCCTGTAGTAAAACCGCCCTGGTACTAGTCTGTACATACGAACTATAGACTATTGATTTCGTCCAATAGCGTATATCTTTTTTCAAAAAACCGAAATATTGTAAAAAAAGATAAACAGATGCTTCAATATAAAATCGATAAAAAATTTAATATAATACATAATCGATTAACATATAAATACATTATTTGACATCTGTGTCTATGATAGATATTGACATAGACTACAATATTGAATATTGGAATTTGAAAAAAAATAAGATATAGGTTATAATCTAATAAGTCATAATATTTTATTTATTCGTACGTAATATTTTGATTCTATTGAGTACTGGTATTAACTATTAAAATATGGCAGCAGCACCCAAAAAATCTCAATTACTAAAATCCGTTTTGGAGATGAAATTTATGAAAAAAACCAAAGATAGGCTGGACAAAGAATTACAGAATACACATGATCATGATGGCTTATATTCTAATATAATTACAAATGAAATGCGACATGCAACAGGAAATTTCATTTCCGAATCAAGTTTTATTTTTTGTGAAGATCTACTAGAGGGAAGAATATCCTTTAAAGGTATGAATCCTGAGATAGAGAGGCTTATGGAATCTGAAAACGAAGGAAATGCCTGCGAGGATGAAATGCTTAAGGATGTGTCTGATGAAATTTTAGCTAAAACGATGCGTAATTTAAACAAAAGGAAAAGGCAGAGAAGTCCAAGTCTATATAATGCTGCCAAGAAGAAGAAATAAATAAAATATTCATAGTCTGCATACCTACCTATGATCAGATTTGTATGTTAAGGATATCTTCATAATATTATTAGGAGTATATATAATATTAGCTGACCCAAGCCTGCTTTGCTTTGGTCGCACATATTTTTATGCTGATATATACTAATTTCAAAAGTATCCTTTAAGTTCAACCAAAATATAACAGCTCAGAAAACTTCATTGAAATCAGTTCAGTATTGAAGATACACATTAACTGTATGTTAATGCATAGCTTCAATACTGAACTGATTTAGTGACACAGGATTTTTGTATATAAAGTTAAATTTCTATCCTGCAGTGGTAATTACCATTATAGTCTAAGCCTATATCTAAATATACTGGATCTTTTATTAAATTAACATTTAAATTTTAGGATCTCTCCTCTAGCACTGGGGTACAGCACAACCTGCTGCTTTTTGTTGTTGTTACTTTTACAGCATAACAACTTTATTTTGAGCTGTATCTCTGATATAACTATTTACATTATGTACATACTTGACTATTTATTATGTCAATACATATTTATTAACTGTTAACACTTACAAAACTTTTTCAGATAAACCTTTTTTGAATATTTTGTTAAAAGCCTTAAATATCTTAGTACTTTTTTGTGACGTATATTTGTGATATTTGGGGTGGATTTTTTTCTTTTCCATTTTCTATCATGTGTCAACTCTAGGGCAACTCCCTTTACATTCATGTCATACATACTACACAATTTAACCTCCTCTTTATTGGCCTCCCTCTAGTCACATAGTACAATCCCTATTGATCTCTTAACACTCTTAGTTTTGTGGTTTTCATTACATAATTTAATTTTGCACTACCATATATTCCTTATATCTTTTGAATGCAACCTTACATTTTTATTGCTCAATATCCTGACCCATACATTATTACTGGTCTGTTGATTGATTTATAACAATTTTCTCCTTAAGTTTAAGTCATATTAGAGGTGTGTGTATTGTTTTTGAAATTTAATCCTATTTCATCCATCAATTACACACTGGTTTTGTATATGTGAGCAAAACAAAGCTGAAAATCAGAGCAGATTGTCAAAATCTTCTAATATAATCAGAAAGAAATTGGAGGTATATCTGAAATTAAATGTCTTTTGAACTACTTTTATAATATGTAAAGGGGTATGAAAAATAATATACCAATCAATGAATAGTTTATTATACATCATCATCATTTAGAAATTTTGTGATTTCAGTTCAATGATATTAATATTAGCAAATAACCTATTTTTTGCATTATCATCAGCATTAGTTTTTGTGTACACTGTATGAATAATTTAAAATATTGAAACCAACTTAGTATTTATTATGTTGGTTAGTTTAGTAAATAGATCCTATAAAACAGTTTTTTAGTTATAAAATGTAAGTTATAAATATGGCATCATGATTTCCTATCTATGCAGTGGGATATAAAAGCTACTTCATGTTTATAAATACAATTAGTGTTATTAAGATATCTTAAGTACATTCGTTTATATATAGCATAACGTCTGTCAGAATTATAACATAAGCATTAATTTTGGTTATTAATTTATCATCCCCGGGACATATGGCGATAGTCGTCAGTCGAGCCCCTGCTGCATAAGTGTATGGAGATCGCGGAAAGCGGCCCCGAGGCGTCCCTGGAGGGTCTGTCGCTTGAGGAGGAATGCACGGATGTCAAGTAACAGGCGATGTATGTGAACACATTTGGTGTATCTCTCTTCTCTAGGAATGTCTACTCCCAGGGTTCGCACAGGCGCGCTCACATTAGCACGCACAACCGAAGAAAAGTTGCGCACTATTAATCTTAAAGCATTACATCCGCATTGCATGTACCTAAACATAAAATAATTTATTTATTTCCATAATGATTATTATAGGCTAGGTATATAGGCTTATTAATTATGTGCTTAAAAATTAGAAACAAATATATATACAATACTTACGATTCATATTTACTCTGCAATAGTTCATATATTTTGGGCAACATAAGAAGACATATGTCCAAGTTCCATAAAGATCTGTAAACAGAAATTGTATACATTATTTCTAAAATTGGCATTTTTCTTTAATTTATTCCTCTTATGTAACCAGAACTGCAAATAAATAAAAATAATAACTTACGGTTTATGTGCCATTACATTTAAAATGTCAAGGATAACAGAAGCATCTTCTAAAGCTATCACATATTCTAACGCTGACTTCAAGCTTTTGTTTATGCGCACTGAATGGAAAATCTGAAACAAATAGCATTGCTATTTTAAAAAACTAAACTTTCGGATATAAATGGAAATCAACCACATAATTTATATTAAAGAATTTCATTGAACTGATTTATAGAATTAGGCGTTACTATGCAGAGATCCATAATACAAAAATAATAATAAAATTATTTTGCCTTAATCCGCGATATAGTAAAATAGAAAATAATATATATAATGTTAAATGCAGAGTGGACAATCCGTTTTCATACCTGATACATGCAGAATTCGTTAAAATACATGCACAAATCTAAACCACTGCCACCACAATACACAAGCACTACACATGTTTACTATCACAAACTCAACAATCGTTTCAACCTGCAACTGAAAGATCATTATTACTTTTGTTTCATTGAACTGGATCATAATGTATGTATGTACTATTCGCTCATATTTTCAAAATCACGAAAATTCACAACTACTTTAATTTTCTTTATGCTATATTCCATTAATTTTCATATGCGAGTGTATAATCTACGTGCATTTGTAATCTACCTGATGTTTCTGATGCGATAGAAAGTATGTGAGGCTTGGTGTACACAAAATATATTTGCACACACGCGCTCACTCTCCCTCAGATGCACACACACGTACTGCACCAAAAACGTATTGAATACAATACGTAACTACGTTCGTTTTTATTAAAAAAAAATTTACAATAATTGTATATACAAATACTGAGTACACTAAAATCTCATTGTGAATTAATTATTATGCTGGCTTGAATTGAAATAAAATTAAATCCAGAGTATTTAATAGCGACTCAAGTGCTAAATTAATTTGATGCTCAAACAGCATTCGTAAATAAATGTAATGGGCGGTGGAAAATACTTTATATAATATATTTAAATTTAAACAAAACCACTCATACTGTAATGCTCTCTCTCTTGCAAGTATCTGAGACTATTCAATTCTGGAGCGCTTTTCAAATGATTCAAATGTTACTATTATTCATGTACGCCAATATAGTAATTCTATTCGTAAGGAAAAATATCCATAAGACGAAATTTTGATTTATATCACAGACATACGTCACAAAAAGCTTGTGATACTTGTGTCGCGACTCAGCAGAGTTTCCGCAATCTATACTAGACCAGTCTACTGAAAGGTTTAAATTAAGTATCGGAGATATGATTATACGTGAAGCATATTACAAAATTAAAGATTATTTGGATGATAAAAAAGCGTGGATTTGAAAATCCTTTCAGCTTCATACAAGACTGCGGTTTCATAATATAAAATTGAAAATGTTGTAAGTTTGACCGCCGATCTTTCTGGTTCTCCTCGGTAAGAGCAACCTTCCGGGCCAGTAGTTCATTAATAATATTGATCGTTGACGATTCAAAAGTGCTTGAAAGAGCAAAGATATTTGAACAAATATTATTTTGATTTATTTGATTTGATACATTATAAACGACTTCATTCATTTGCAACCTGATTATAAAGTGTGAATTAATTTTTTATGTACTGAGTGTACATTTAAGCCTATGGACCTGTAGTGCGCGTTGCCTGGCAGCTAGAACTGCCATCATCGAGTCGTGACCACGCATCATGACACCAAGCACCTCCTGCTCGCTGGGCTCAGCGCCACCACCCCGAGCACCACGTCGTACTCCTCCCGCTGTCAGACCGCGCTGTATCAAATAGAATATGTTCGGACGCTAAAAGACACCTATTTGTGGAATATCCTACTCAAATATTTAATATTGAAATGAGTTAATCTTGTACGTATATATATATATATATATATATTTAAATCGCAGAAGTCTTCTTGCGTCATTTTAAACTCGAACCCTGTTGCGTCTACCATTTCTGAAGGGATTTTTAACTAAATTAAAGCGTATACTATACCTTTAAATCTGTATTATTTCAGTATACAACTTTAAATTCCATTAATAAGTTTTATACCGATATTCAATTTTAAAAATTTCTCAATCACTTAGCGGTTCCGTTCATCGTCGAAATAATGTGGCACATTGTATATTTTTGTATATACTTCGTACACTGTTTAGGCTTTCACGCTTCCTAATTAATTTATATCTAACTTGATTCTGTATATTATTCAATATATGTTATTGATATTACATTGACATTATTACATCCATTCTTTGTTTCAACTAAAATGCTTCCGAATATTGCTGCTGTATGAACCTATGCGTAACATTGACTTAACGGCTTCCATTGACTTCATCAGATTTCTAATACTTTTTTTTTTTTTTTTTTTTTTTTTTTATGTCAGGAAAACCCATTATGGGTCGTCACCGCCCGACGGGGACGAGCGGCGGGTATGTCGGACTCTCACCGACTAAAAACCTGACAGTGCTCCACCACGCTGCTGGTGGCGGGGACAGGGTACCGTTGTACACATTGCCCCCATCCCCGCCAGCAGCGGCTCTGTATCCCGAAGAGCGCCACCTCCGGGTCGGGGCCTCTCTAAACAGTGGCCCCTTCCTCCGCTAATCGATGCATCGGGAGCACCAGATGCATCGACCGCCTCGGGGACCTAACTCCAGCGAGCGTCCGATAAGCCCCGTTCGGATCGCTCGGAGGTCCCCGTTAGGGCGGCATGCGACGGACTTCGGCGAGTCGCCTGCGCCCCACTCGCCTGCGGCGGATCGGATCCAAGGACTCGACTTTCCGGATCCGCCCCGCCGCCTCCTTCCGCGAGATAACGTCCTCGCAGAAGGAGGCCATCGCTGCCCACGATTCCTCCCTGTCCACCATGGCACGAACCACGGTGGGCAGGGAGAGATCGTGCCCCACCTCAGCCACGAGCTTCGCTCGCTGAACCGCCCAAGCTGGGCAGTCTGCAAGCGTGTGCAGCGCCGTGTCGAACTCGGCGCCACACTCGTGGCACTCACCAGTCGCTTCGCGCTGGGCCACCCTCCACAGATACCTCCCGAAACAACCATGTCCAGAAAGTACCTGCGTCAGGCGGAAGGTGAGGACCCCATGCCTCCTGGCGACCCAATCCTGGAGAATGGGCTGGATGGCTGAAATCGTCCAGAATCCTGCGCTGGGTGATTCCAGCCGCCGCCTCCATTGGCGGAGGAGCTCCATCTGAGCTACCCCCCGCCAATCCGTCTCCGCCGCCGCAGAGTTTCTCCCCAATGAACGGGATTCTACTTTGCGACGGTAAGCCTGAGCAAGCACCTTGGCCTCTAGATCCCACGGAAGGGACCCAGCCAAGGCGCAGGCCGCCTCGCCGGAGATGGTCCGGTAGCCCCGCACTATCCTGACCGCCACAATCTTCTGCGCCCCGAGATTTCTAATACTT
Source organism: Morpho achilles (assembly GCA_947086495.1). Taxonomy (NCBI): domain Eukaryota; kingdom Metazoa; phylum Arthropoda; class Insecta; order Lepidoptera; family Nymphalidae; genus Morpho; species Morpho achilles. The sequence continues at coordinate 9,770,480 of CAMTZB010000007.1, read as the reverse complement.
AACCTTATGGCACGTGAGTCATATTATTAAATAATTTTTTTTATAGTCGTTTACTTATTACTAAGTGAGCTTTTATGAACAGGTAAGTAACTTATTATCCTCGTCATTCAGTTAACTAATAAAGAAAGCTTTTATAGGCAGGTAAGTGATGTTACTAACCCAGTAAAAACTTGAACTGCAGAAGTAGTTGAGATTATTAGGTGAATGTGCGTATTGTATGCGTGTGTGCGTGCGTGCATGCGTAGGCGCGTGGAGTCCATGTGATATGTGTGTGTGTGTGTGTGTGTGTGTGTGTGTGCGCGTGTGGCGTGCGTGCGTGCGTGCGTGCGTGCGTGCGTGCGTGCGTGCGTGCGTGCGAGCGTCCGCGTGCGCGTGTGCGTGTGCGTGTGTGTGTGTGTGCATTTTTGTTGATTTACTTGCTGCGTGTGTGCGCGGGTATGTGTTTCAGCTATAAATACCCTGCCTTTGTAACAACGTTTTAGAAACTACCAGTGTGTCTCCGTGGGTTGCGTATCTCGTGCTGAAAATATCTGCATGGTATACCCTTATATTATTGGTATTGGTGGTATTAGCGTACGCACTCACGGAGTCATAATCGGATTCGGAAGTGGAAACTCTTTATGAGGATATAACTTAAGCCTTACGCCATACCTCTAGAGCGTGGGCTCTACGTTGTTATGGGGGACTTTAAGTCTAAAGTGGGAGTAAAATTGTGTTGTGTGTTGAATTAGTTGTAGGACCTTTTGGTTTTGGTCGAAAGAACGAGTGCGGAAAAATGCTTGTCGACTTTCTCGAGAACGAGGAGTTGTTTTTGATGAATTCTTTTTTCAAGAAACAGCTACAAAGTAGGTGGACTTGGCGAAGTCTCGGTGGGCGGACGAAAAATGAGATTGATTTTATTATTACGGACAAGAAGCGTATATTTAGGGATGTCTCGGTGCTTACCACCGACTATTAGCAACCATAGGTTGGTACGAGGCACTCTGAATATTTATCTAAAGCTGGAACGGGTCCGTATGAAATGAAATCAACAGTCCGTCTGAATGTTCTCCAAACCGTAATTGGATCTGTAACATTCTAGAAACAACTTAAAACCAATTCACTACTCTGGAAACCACGGATAACGTAGGGCAAAAACTCGACCGAGTAGCAGAAGTCCTTCGAAATGAGGGCACAAAAATTTGCGAAAGCCAACATAAGGGCATGAAGTCAAAGCTTTCGGGAGATACTCTCCTATTAATGGCAGAGCGACGAACCCTATGCTAACTTCGTGAGAAGTAGAGGCTTTAAACAAAATAATTACCAAGATGGTTAACGACGCGACCTCCGATTAGCTAATACGCTCAAAAATCAATTGAGCAGAATCGGGGTCCAAAAGTGTTTATTAACCTCTTGGAAAAAGTTACCTGACGAAGTTAACCACATTAAAGGGAAAGTCGTTACTCGTCCAAACCGGAAATCCTCTCGGAAGTGGAAAGCCACTACGCCGAATTTTACGCATCGCATGCTACCACTGCACACAGAAGACAAATTAAGCCGCCACTATACAGAAAAACTGCCTGATATCCATCTAAATTAAATTGTTTTAGCCCTTGGACCAACACCAATAAGTTTGAGCATTGGAGAACGGGAACCAGACATCCTTCCGTCAGAGGTGGATAGAGCGACGAAATCTTTAAAACTGGATAAATCCCCGGGAAAGGATGCCATACCAACGGAACTCCTACAGAATCTTGGGTCAGAAGGCATTAAAATAATGACGAAAATCTGTAACTCGGTTTGGAATACGGGAAGTTGGCCAGTAGATTGGACTGAATCAGTTCTTATCCCCTTACATAAAAAAGGTTCCACCACTGAATGCGGCAACTATAGAACCATCTCCCTGATTTCACACGCCAGTCCAGAAGGATTTTCCTTCTGCACGTGCTCAACCAACGCTTAAAAAGTTTTCTTGATCGCCAGATACCTGATGAACAGGCAGGATTCGTAAAAGGCAAAGGAACAAGGGAACAGATTCTCAATATCAGGCAGATAATAGAAAAGAGCAGAGAATTTAATAATCCTGTTGCGTTGTGCTTCATAGATTATAACAAGGCTTTTGACTGTGTAGAGTGGAGTAGCCTGTGGATAGTTCTAAAAGAAATGGGAGTGCCTCAACACCTTATTTGTCTGATCCAGAATTTATACTGCAGCAACCGATCTTACGTAAAAATTGAATCAGAATGTTCCAAAATGTTCCAAATAAAAAAAGGTGTACGCCAAGGTTGCATTCTCTCCCCGATATTATTCAATATCTACAGCGAGTACATCATTCGCAAAACAACAGAGAATTGGGAGAAAGGATTTCTGTTGGGTGGGAGACGGATTTGCAACCTTCGGTATGCTGATGACACAGTTCTACTTACCACCTCAATGGAAGACATGAAGGAGCTTCTGCAAAAATTAGAGGCAGCTAGTATGGATCTGGGACTGACAATCAATAAGACCAAGACCAAGTTGATGATAGTTGACCGCGCTGGAAAGTTAGCTGATACTAACATAATACCCTCTATTGAAGTTGTGGATAGTTACGTATACCTCGGTTCCCAAATTTGTAATGACGGCAGTTGTGTTCCGGAAATTAAGAGGCGTATCGCAATGGCAAAAAGTGCCATGACTCGATTGACAAGATTGTGGAAGAATAGAGGCATTTCGCTTAAAACAAAGAGTCGGCTTGTGCGTGCCCTAGTCTTCCCAATCTTCATGTATGGAGTGGAGACATGGACTATTAAAGCGAGAGAAAGGCAGAGAATAGATGAATTCGAAATGTGGTGCTGGAGGCGAATGATGCGGATCCCGTGGACTGCCAAGCGCACAAATGCATCTATTCTTTCGAAGCTCAAAATAGAAACGCGCCTCTCCTCCATATGTTACAAGCGCCTACTCGAGTACTTCGGACACATCATGCGGCGTGGCGACGACTCCTTGGAGAGATTAATAGTTACTGGCAATACAGAAGGCAAAAGACCTAGAGGCCGCTCACCAACTAGGTGGTCTGACCAACTGCGCCAGTCCTGCACGTCCGCCAAATTTTATGAGTTAGCAACAATGGCCACCAACAGAAGCAGGTGGAAACGAATTATCCACTCGAGGATAATATCTAGCCAGGACCACGATCTTCAGTAATGAAGTACGACTAGAGAGAGAGAGCCCTTGGACAGCTTAAAAATAGAAAAGTCACGGGTGAGGATGGTATTACAACAGGGCTGTTAAAAGCTGGTGGAATTCTATTGGTAACAGAGCTTCAAGAGCTGTTTAATACCCTTCTCTTTGCCGGGAGAACTCCAAAGGCATGGCACAGAAGTATAGTGTTATTCAAAAAAGGAAATTGTTTTCAAACGCACTAGAGGATATGTTTAAGACGCTGAATTGGACTGGTCATGGCATAAGCATCAATGGCGCTCATCTCAGATTCGCGTAAAATGATATGGTTTTAACGACTGAATCCATAGAGGATTTGCAATCGATGTTGCATGGACCGGCTGTTTCTTCTCATAGGATCGCTCTCCGGATGAACTTGAGTAAAACCAAAAACATGTGCAACGAGCACGTTGCTCCGGGACCGATTTCCTTAGATGGGGTCACTCTTGAAATTGTTGATAAGTACATTTACCTAGGACAGACGCACGAACTAGAAAACACCAATTTCGAGTGTGAGATTATGAGAAGGATACAGCTAGGCTGGGCAGCATTCCGCAATCTACGTTGAGTCTTCTCGTCACCCATCCCGCAGAGTCTAAAGACTAAAGTATTTAACCAGTGTGTCCTACCTGTCTTGACTTACAGTGCCGAAATGTGGACACTAACAGCTAAGGCGGTCCACAAGCTTAAAGACGCTCAGCAGACTATGGCAAGAGCTATGCTCGGGGTTTCTCTGAGGGATCGTATTCGCAACTAAGTAATCCGTCGGAGAACTAGGGTCACCGACATAGCTAAGCATAAGCAAGCTGAAGTAACAATGGGCCGGCCTTACCTATCGCAGAACCGATGACCGTTGGGGTAGACGTGTTCTGGAGTGGAGACCACGAATCGGGAAACGTAGTGTAGGACACCCTGAGACTAGATAGAGTGACGATATACGTAGGACAGCGGGAAGGGGATGGAAGCAGAAAGCCAAGGATCAGACTAAGTGGCGAATAATTGGAGAGGCCTATGTCCAGCAGTTGACGAAAATGGGCTGATAATGATGATGCCACGTAATCCGGCAATCTATATGCCTTTTTATGCACGTCACCGGTATGGCCCATAAACGTAGCTAAATGTTTCATATCATTCTCAGTTATGCTAAATATTTGTAAAAAGGTTGCTAAATGTTTTCTGAGTCGTGTAGACGAAATTGATTTTGGGTTTTTGGGTCCAGATAATCTTGGGTATCCCTCGAGAACTTTGTAATAATAATAAAACTTTGCAATAAATGGTTCTAATAACTGAATATACGTTGCAACAGTAGTACCCTGATTTGATTTTGGCTGCAGCTTCATTGGTTAACGGGACTATAGTGACTTTACTCCACTTCTTTTTGTTTAAATCTGTTGCAGCTTGACTGGAGATGACATGTCGCAAAATTGCATCTATAAGATGCATTAATGTCTTAAGATCTGCTTCTGTTTCTGCGGTATTGATTTCATTGTAAGGACCTTGTTTTTTCAATGCAAACATAATGGCTATATTGCAGCATTGTTTAAAAGTAGTTGAAACATTCATAGCAAAAGAAGGTTTCGAATCTATCCTTTTTGGCATCACAGTTATCTACAACTTTAGTTGCCTCCGCCATAAGATCTTAATTGAATGGTTTTAAGGCACTCAATAAATTTATTATAGAATCGTTGATTTTTAAAATTTCGATTAATAATTTTGCTAACTCTCTCACTTTTGTTGAAACCACATTAATAAAATGTTTTTCCGAATGACTTTTTTAATATTGGGATCCTTAAGCACAAATAAGAAGATCTGATTTAGCAACTAGCGATGTCTTATCCGCTCTCTTCATATTTACAGTTTTACAATATTAATAATATACGCAATTATGAGTACAATCACTTTGCAAATTAAAACGCGTCCTAACGGCTCAATGTTTGTTTATTAACAAAACGCAGGACTCGCGCGCGCACCCCTTGGGCCCCCGAATCACTTATAAAATCGATTAAATTGGGAAAAAATTTGGACGCAAGATAATCCTAAATAAAAATTGAAAAAAACTTTTTTAAATATACGTCGGAGGCAATAGAATGCTAGCATCAGAAATATAATATACGTGCCCAAATATACGCGAGCACGTAGCGACCTCCAAATTGTGCGCGGCAACTCGCTGAACTAAAAAATACAGCGGAATTCATTCCCGCAATAAAATAACGTCCTATCCAATTTTTTGCCCACGCAGTATATATATTAAAATAAGTCCCCTGACAAATTTTTAGGGTTGGTTTATCCTGCGTCCGTATACTGGATGCAACAAGTCGGTTGGACGCAACAAGATCGGTAAAAAGTGCCATGTAGGACGCAACATGATGTGCAAGATGTATATATATATATATATATATATATACGTACAAGATTTACTTTTTTTTTTTTTTTTCAGAATCTCAGAAACGGCTCCAACGATTTTCCTAAAATTCAGCATGCTGGGAGTTTTGGGGGAGAAAAATCGGCCTAGATAAGTTTAATTTAAAATGTCGTTTTATCCTTGTTTTCGGGCTCTAAATTTTTTTGAAATATACGGGTTCATTTGGGGAACGGGCGTTCTACAGAGGTGAAAATACCTATATAATAATATATATAAATACCTATATAATTATATATATATACATATATATATATATATATATATATATATACATATATATATATATATATATATATATATATATATATATATATATATATATATATATATATATATATATATATATATATAAATACCTATATAATAATAGATCGAGCCCTACCTGCCCTATTATTTTTTAATTTATCTTTTCAATTTTTTTTTTTTTTTACATCATTTTAAAAAATACCGAGTAAGGCTCGGTCACCCAGGTACATCAAATTAAACATTTTCTTCATTAAAAAAGCTACTAGTAAGAGTTTGTTTATCATTATCCGTAGCAAACCCATTATACCATAAGAAATAAGCTCTTATGCTCTGAGAGAGACATCACATAATAACAATTTCTTAATAAATTCAAAAATATTATTATACACAAGATTCCTTCCTATTCTGACATAGCATTTAACTTTGCAACATTTATAATAAATAATAAAGAAACATTTAAAAAGTCAATAAACATGATAAGTAAAATAAGACAGAACTGCAATGGCTTACGCGCGTGTCGTTTCATATCGTAAGCAATAATAGCACGACGACGCAACAATTGATATCAACATTTTATAATTAAAACAACAAAACTCACTGGCAGGAATTCATCTAGATCCAATCCGACTGGCCGATCGATACTGTAGGGCACAAACTCTGGTTCAGGCTCGCGTTGCGGTTCAGTGCTTTCAACTCTTCCTCTGAAATTATAACTTTTAGAGTTCTTCAGATATTTCCTATTCGATATTGGCCGTATTTCGAATCCTATATGTTAAAAAATATAATTTTTTTAAATATTTTTTTTAAAGTAAAAAGTCTTATCTGCCAACTAATTGATAAACACAAATGGTTATGGCTATTGGGCACACAAAACAAATAATATTAAAAACAGTGCGTTTCGCATGTTAAAAACAATATAATATATTATTAATTATAAGTGATTATTTTTTTTGTGATACAGTCCTAAAATTAATTAATTTATTTATATATCGTTAAAATGAATGTAGTACTTACGTACGTACGTAATGAATACTTTCATAAAAAAACCAAAGTGAAACGATATTGGATGTATTAGTAAAAAATTGTGTCGCAGCTAATAACGCCCGCCATACGATACATTAATTATACTACCAGTAAATGATATATTTTTATACGTGTGTGTGTGTGTGTGTGTGTGTGTGTGTGTGCGTGCATGCGTGCGTGTGTGTGTGTGTAAAAGAAGTTAGTCAATGTGACAGAAGTGCATACTTATGCCATTCAACGACAACTTTCTATAGGGCATACCCTGACCCATCTCCTCTTTCCTTGGTAAATCGATGGGTTATATGGAATTTGTTTATGCTTGCGTAGGATGACTTGCAGAACATATATTTGTCTAATTGAGAAAATGTCACTATCACTGTATAATTTTTAGTTGAATAAAGCAATGGCAGTGAAAAGTCATGACTTTAAGAGTGCCCTTTATGCTCTAAGCGTAGAAACAGGGTTTTTCCACAGCTTCCCCAAGCGTTGATACAATATGAGGCAATAGATTGTACTAAAGAGAAGTAAACAATTTTTAAGGTCTTGAAGTCAGTAATTGTTCGCAAAATTTTAAATAATTTTAATTAAACCACGTTGCATTCAAAATTGTGTAAGCACAATTAGCTGAGGTATCTATATAGAGAACTATACCGTAGTGATGCTGTGACATCTATTAGGGCTATTATAAATACCTCGAACTTTGACTTGGTGCTCTCGTAAAGGACAATGATCTAGGTCCTAAGGAATGTGGACCCAACGATACTTCGCTGTTGCTCTGACGAAGATTATTATGAGCTGTAAATTAAAAGTAAAATTCATCAAAATAAAAAAATGCAAATTTTCAAAAATCAAAAACTATGCTTTTAAGCATATCTAATACTAAATACTTATCTTCTTAAAGCATATAATACACACGTACTATTTAAACATAGGCTCTCGATCGAATACTAAGTTACCGTTTCATCCTTATATTACAGAAAATCAATTAAATTAAGCCTGGAAGAGATCACTACTCAGTGATAAGGCGGCCCTTTGTACATATACATAACTTTACTTTAAGTTAGCATGTATTTTTATGTGTTTGTGCAATAAAGATTTATCTATCAAAAATTATCTATACGAAGATCTTAATATCAGTTTGTAAAAAACCCGCTATAAATATATAGTCAATAAAATATCAAGCTGTCTAGTATTCATAATTTAACTTATCAGTACTTATAAGTTTGGATCCTGAAATTTCTGAGCTCGCTCAATATTAGTAATGCCTTGACAATCATGCATATAAGCAACTTTTCAATAATGGCTTTGAACTAGTAATCAGTAAATCTTCTTAAAAATCGACCTTGGACTAATATTACCTCGATTGTTTTATCAACATATTTATCAACTCATTTAGCAAACTTATAATACTACATTGCTGGAACTCGAAAAAAAATTACATCACAAACGAATATATTAACTTACTTAAGTCAGTTGTAGATTTTGCCTCTTTATATGAATTATGACGGTTTAATGAAGTGGTTGTTAGTGCGTTGGCGGTAAATTCAATCATTGTGGACGTTTGTGTGTTGGTATACAAGTTTTCATCTTTGTTGTTTTCCATCATCCCTGTTAATAATGAAACACTTGTTAATACATCAATGATTTCGAGATACCACATTAACACTAAGTAAAAAGTTCATCAGTTTTGTAATAAGTAATTTGAACCACCATTGTCTTAAGATCAAGAAGATATTTTAATTATTAATTTAATGTAACTGATTAAATACGAAACAATAATAAAAAGCTTTCAGTATTAAAATAGCACAATGTTATGGGTAAAATGAAAGTTAACTAACAATGGCAATATGCATAGGTATTATTACAACAATATGTGATAATATAAAAATGTATGCAGAAGTGTCAAAAAAAGATGTTAGAAAACTCATTATATACAATACAATACAAATATACAAGAATAATTTAATATTTAAGTTGAAAATATCGAAACCACCACCAAAAAATATCTGCCGTCTGTTTAGACACATCAATGCCATAACAGATACTGTACTCTTGGTAGGACTTTTACCACAATAATTTAATACTACCGTACACACTAAATCACATTACTGAGTCCACGGGATGTACATTTCTGAAATATACGATTTCTAGGATACAGAGAGATTTGGGAGATAACAGTACTCAAGATGTGTAAAATACCAATCTACTTTCGTCAAAGCATAAAGGCTGATTTTTATGTCGTAGAAAATACAATATTAATTGATTTATGATGAATATATAATCATTTTCTTCATCACTGTTACTCTATCGTTATTTTCCAAAAAAAGGTATATTTGAGGATGCAGTGGTCTACTAGGTTTATTAAATATTATCATTATTGATCCAAGGTCTAGCTCGGTAGTACTCATTATAGAGTAACTTTATTTAACATCAGACTATCCGCTTTCATAATTTTAACTACTAAAAAATTAATGAACGACAAAATCAAACCAAATTCGATCAAATCATTAATCCCAAATGAAAGTGATGCTTAATTTTCCCTTGGTTTTTAGTCTTGTTGACTATGTATTTTTATGTTGGATGTGGGTAAGCTTAATTTCATTATAAGTTAAGTATTTTTATTTTAATATGCAATAATAATGTAATCTGTTAAATGAAATTAAATAAAAATAATAATTACTTGAGAAAATTTGCGATTTTTTGTCTCTCGCAACGTAATGGTCTTTAGCAGTAGGGATGCGTGATATCTCTCGAGGCCTCTCCTCTACAAGAAGATCCCTCAGTGAGGTGCTAACCGACGGCTCCAGCTTACCAGTACCATCTTCCCCTGAAAACATTTCTTACTTTTATTTGATACCCGACCCGTTATGATTGTTTTATGTCTGTACTTATTTTGCAGTTTTTCAGGCTTTTTTACATTAACCATAGTGAATTTTAAAATTCCACGATTCATATTTTTATTTTAGTTATATTACATATTCTAACTAGTATATTGTCATAATTAAAGTTATATGAATAGTTATATCAAAGTTATATCTTGAATTGTTTGAAGAAATAGCCTAACCGATGAATTTTACTGGAATTGCTGTTTAGGTAGTATTATATATCAAACCTACTCATAAATTCGTTTTAGTTAAGATAAACTATTAATTTGGCGTCCAGTCCAAGCAAGCAATGTAAAAAATATTTTTACTAGTTATACCTGTCTGTGAAAAGTCTTCTGATGATAAACTGGTTGCTGGCGGTGGAGTCCGAGTCACTGGAAATTGATATTTGCTTTATAATTGTTTTTAAACATCGTTGCGTTGCAATCGACGACATATAGTGCATGTTTACTCACATGCTCGAGTTGGGCGGAATATTTCAGTGTAGTCATTAATATTAGGTATAACAGCACCTGATTCTTCGTCCGCCTCCGTCCCAGATGTGGATTCCTCTGCCGTTTTCTCATCGAGGGGTGTAGGTCGATGCAAAACTGTTTAATTATTATTGAAAAATTTACAAATTATTATAATTAACATGAACCATAGAATAGATAAACAAAATTTGTTGCAATTATTTATTATTTAAATCCTTCAATAGAAAAAATATACTTTTATTAAATATTTATTTATATCACGACCGTAATTGGCAAATGTTAGTCTACAATTTAAATTTAGCAGTTCTTAATAATGACCCGGTCGAATGCTATGTTCAGCCATGGCTAAGTTAATTTTGAATACGCTACTGGGGTATTTCTGCAATCCGTTAAGGTCTTGCCGCATCTCTGTCATCGCAACTTTATTTTCTGTTACCACTTAAGGCGAGTAAGGCACCGTTAATGTTTAATCAGTTCTGAAGTAAAACTTAAGACTCCTCTGACCTCACACACTCTTCGCCGCTGTTGGGCTTCGTCGTGTAGTTTTGACTTGGATATTGATTTAAGTTATGTTTCCATACATACTTCATAATTAGAACAACCCTAACACAGCACATTTTTCGACCAAATCATAGAGCTTCTAACAGCCTACAAATTCTCAGCAAAGTTGTTGTTTATATATTTAGGTCTTTTGTATTCATATTGATTATATCAAAATATGTTAATGTTTTGTTTGTACAATTGAAAGCAGTTAATCTATGACTATGACACTTCTGAGAGAAAGTAATTTCTTTTAAGTTTCACTGGTTTAGTTAACTTGGGTCTAATATTAGATTCATTCTCACTGATTTTATTTAAAGACTATGCAAAATAAAAAGTCAAATTAAAATATAAGTATATTACCACTATAAATTTACCTTCTTTGGGTGGTTTCTCTTTTGAGAAACTCTTACGCACTGATTGGCCTTTTTGGAAAGGCGAAATATCCCTTACAGTTGTAGCTATAGCAGGCGGTGGTCCACCAAAGGGATGTACTTTATTAAGATCAACTACAGATAACACTACATATGTTGAGTGAAAAGATCCTGCAATCTGCAATAAAAGTTTTAATAGATGTAAGTGCTTATTAATATTTTCATATAGGAAAAAAAATTTAGTTTTCAAATATGTACTTAAGAAATATCTACTGTGTCTTAAATTTTCTGTTTGGTAGCAAATTATGGTTTATTTATTGTTTTAAACTATTTACTTCAATATTATAAATATTTTGCAACATAAAGCTAACAAATATTTATGCAATTTTTTGTTTTTACAACTAGTAGACCACTACACAGATTTAACTAAAATAATTTATTTTAAAACATAAAGCATACAAAATTTATCTTATAGTTAAAAAAAACAGTTTATTGATACTATAGTGTACATATTTTTGAATTGATGTTGCATTAACTTACTAGTTGTTTTTGGGCAACAGTAATGTCGTAAATCTGACCCCAATGACCATTTACATTGTCCAGCACTCGTGCTGGTTCCCATCCAACCACATGTAACCCATCATTGCCACATCCTAATAAAGTAGCACCGTCATCGCTAAAGGCCATATGTCTGAAATTACAAATTATTTTAGTATTTATTTAGAATCAACTACATTCAAGTTTAACATTTTTATCATTATCTTAACTAAATATTTATATAATAATTTTTTTTTTTTAAATATGGAGTTTATATATTAGTAAAATTTAATGCGACAGATTATAATAGTACATGGCTTAATATGGATAGATGAATAGAGAGATAGTATAAGATGTAGTAGATGTGTTGGATAATTCACTGAGTTATTAAATCTTAATGGAAATTAAGATGCAATGCAGATTGAATTTATAGTTGACACTAAACAACACTCAGTGTTCAAAGTTCTTTTACAAAGTATTATAGCCACAAACTGATATAATCTTGCAACAATTACATTTTATTTTCACTTTTAAGAATTATCTTCGTAATTCTATTAAAAAGCATAATAGTAACTAACTATATTGTGACAAATTTAGTTATGAAGTCACAAGTATTGGATTAAATTATTTAAAACAAATCATGTACCTTATAGATGTGTTTTCTTTTTCGAATTTTGATACTAATTGAAACTTTTCCATATCCCAGAAATTAACAGTCCTATCATTACCACAACTAGCCAACAGAAACTCATGAGGGTGGAATTTGACACATGTTACACCTGAGGTATGCTCTATAAATTCTTGTAACACTTTTCCCACGCGCACATCCCAAACTTTCACAAAACCTTAAAAAAACAAACAAATAATTTTAAGTATGTTATATTGTTACTTCACTTCTTACCCATATGTTTTAAATTCTAATCCTATAACATTCAAGGACAGTAATTTATAGAATTAGGCGTTACTTTGCGGAGGTCCATAATACAAAAGTAATGAGAATAGACAGGGCAAAGCAATTGTTGAGATTGTGGTGGTGAATGTGTGCAGTGCTTGTATATTGTTGTGTTATCGGTGTCAGGTAGTGCATTCTTACAAATTCTGCATGTATCAGATGCAGATCACTACATTTAGCATTACATATATTTTCCTGTATCGCAGATTATAGCAAGAGAATATTCTCATTACTTTTGTATTCAAGGACAGTTTAAACATACCATTCAGTATGATTCCCTTCTCTATAGTTCTTAGTGAATTTTAAATAAAAAGTTTCACACCTATAATACTCACCATCTTCACATGCTGATGCTATCCATTGTCCATCAGGACTAAACTGAAGACTATTTACTGCAAGACGATGACTTGAATAAGTGACAATACAACCCCGTTTTCTTGTATCCCATAGCTTAATATTGCTATCACAAGACCCTGTAGTCAAGTAGTCACCATAGGGATGAAAATCCATACATTTAATAGCACCTTTATGTCCAGTGAATGTTCTTAAAAGCTTAGCTGCTTCTAAATCCCATATTTTTAATGCACCTGTTTGAGATCCTGCACAAACAAGATCTTCTGAATGTCCAAAGCAAACACATTCCACAGGTGTTGTATGGCCACTTAAGCTCTGCAAAATTTAAACAAATATTCCATATTTTAATTATAACAAAATTATAAATTGTACTCAGTATTGTTTGATATCTATAAGAGTATTATAAAGATTTAGGTCCTTTCTTTAACTTGACTTTTTTGCAATTTCCTGATTACATAAATGAGTAATAAAAAATATTACAATGAAATATGTACAACCAAAGTGAGAAACATTTTTTGACAAAACTACATGTAGTTGTACTTACCATAAGACAACCTTGGCGTCCGATAGCCCAAAGGTTTACTTTTTTATCATCACCCCCTGTAGCCAATACTTGGTTTGATTTATGACCCATTGCTAAACAGTTTACATTTGCCTTGTGAGCAACGAATTCCTCTGAAGAAAAATTAAGTACATGAACAATATAATTTCACATTAAACATTTATATGTAGTTATTATCAACTAAAAATAACTCACGTAATTTCCATGATCTCTTTAGAGTTTCCATTTTAATGTTCAATGAAAATATACCATATATGGCATAGGTAACCTTAAAAAGACTAATTAACTACTTGTACAAATTTCAATAATAAATATAGTATTTCGCATTTTACATATCAATTTACGGTTAATTAGTCATACATATTGATTTACAATTTTGTGGCATTTAATATATATTGTATTTTTTTTATTATGGACTAAAAATTTCTAAAGAAATCACAAAGAGACAAGCACAGAGCACTCTCTTGACAAATGGCTATGACCATTGACCATTGACCAATAGGCTTTGAAATGGTACTATAGGGTTGAAAAATAACCGATTAAAAAAATCAATTATTTAAAAAAGCGAAAATTGATTCTTAGGCATAAAAACAGAGATAAAATTGAAATACATGCGAGCTAGAAAGTGATTATATCTTTTGCAAAGATATATCTTTCCTGTGTTTAACTCGCGAGCTATCCATCCAGTGTTGCCATCTTAGTGGATTTTCCACTAAAACTGGTGGTTTTAACTACCCACTTAGTGGCCAAATATTGCTTTTAGTGGCTAGTGGTTTTTTTTGGTGGTCTTGGTAAAATATATTGGCAGTTAAAAAGTTAGATTTACTTCCATTTTACGATGCTTTTTATATATCTGTTCGTTTTCCTTTTTGAATATGCATATATACATGGGTGTACAATCTTAAATCCGCTGTTTGATCATGGTTGGTGTTAAATGTTCATGAACATATGAATCGGATATGACCATGCCATATTTTTATTTTTAAGAGTACGACCTCGGTCAATAATATTGAGTCAACATTATTTGTCATTTCATACAAAATCCTAATTCATGAGAATCCTAAACAAAAAAACCGTGGTTTCATTCCGGCCGACCTCCAACATCCACTCCAAGACGGAATCACTTCGGGCGGAGGACGATGCTGCGCGTATGGTGCCATCAGCGGGGCATAATTATCTATTATTAAGTGCTGAAATCTGTTGAAACTATCGAAGTGCACCGTTACCACCGAAAGATAATAAAATTGTGAGGTGCTATGAAGGAAAAAAGGCCACAATATAAGCTAATTTCCTCCATGACAATGCTTCGTCACACACATCAAAAAAGGTTCAAAATTACTTAGAGACGCTCAACTGTTAGATGCTTCTCCATACCGCTTATTCACCAGAACTGGCCCCATCCGACTATCATCTGTTTTCGTCGGTGTGCCATTTGCTCGCTGAGCAGCAGTTCGATTCTTACGGGAGACGTCCAAAATTGGCTCGAAAAGTGGTTTGCCTAGTAAAACGAACAATTTTTTTTGGTATGTTATCCATATATTACCTGAGAGATGACAAAAATGTATATTTTGAATGGAGTTATCTTTTTTCCTTCCTATGAAAAAATGGTATTTTTTAGAAAAAAAAAGCGGATTTTAGCTTGTATACCTGGTAGATACTTACTTTGCTTGAGTAGGCATAACTGATCGGCAAGAATTAGTCGTCTACGTTTCTCTACACGCGAGGATTTTCCACCTAATATTTTTCTAAACTTATACTTTATACGCGGGGATTTCTCACTTCATATTTTTTTCTGAATACTTATTTTTAGAAGTAAGAAGGATTCATCGTTCAGTAACGCTCATGGGCTCATAATTATTAATTTTGGTTTGTATTAACTGAGCGAATTTATTAACCGCGTAACTATGCAAAAATCACAATATACCCAACGGGATTCTTGGCTCGTAGGTATCTGAAATACTACGGGTCGAGTAGCGAAATGTAAATTTTGTGATATTAATTTGTTAATTTTTTTATAAGTAATAATATAGGAAACTAATTATTTGTATATTTATTGTCTTTCATAAAACAAAAATTGTTTTAGTGGAAAATTTAGCGGTGAACGTTCATTTAGAGTGTAAAATTTCTGTTTGTTAGTGGTTTTCTGGTGGTTTTGAAAGTTAAATCTAGTGGGAAGCTTATTGAACTGTTGGCAACACTGTATCCATCTCTATTCTCTAGTAACGATACTTTTTTCGTATCCGTAAAAACAAGACATGGATATTTAAAATTTGACATCTACGTAATGAGCAACAGGGCGGTTTTACTACAGGCGCCAACACCTCCTATCTCGCATCCCTCTTGCACATGTATGTATTTATCTTGGATAAAGAATACACTGGATTCCGCCTTAGGTATTTTTGTGTGTCCGTTTTATGCTTGTGTGAACTTTTAGAACTGCATTAGTGTGCGTGATTAGGGAAGTACTTAGGTTATCGATAAACTAAACTAGGCGTCGATAATTATCGAAGCCTAGCTCAGGTACTGTAAAGTTAATATATAGTTGTAACCAACCTAGTTGGTTTACTGTTCAGAATAGATTTAAACATTTGAATAGATTGACATAATTTCCTGAATGTACAGGTTGCAGTGTAATGTCATGAATTATCCGATGCACATCTTTACTGCATATCTTACTGTGATGGGTGGTTCTCAAAAATGGTATCAGTCAATTGACTGTGAGCCTAGATTTACCAAAGAATCCTTTGAAGCGTTAAAAATAAAGTCGAAGGTGCAGCCCGTACTCGGTGCTTTATGTATAGATGAAATGTTAACATAAATGTTAGTGCTTCAGTGGCCAATTGAACAATATCATGATCCACATTATTCCCAACATTTATATATCCGTGAGACGGTGACAGCTTTTATCCTCTGTTCTCTTATATGTGGGCATTGAGGAAATCTAAGAAAATAATCTAAAATTAGAGAATTCGCATTTACTTGGCTAGTAAATATAACTTTGACTGATATTTATCGATACATAATAATTCGTTAGTGTGTACATCACTACGTAGGTAACACGATTCAATCGAATATTTAATGATTAATTTCTATGTTTTATCAGTATCCCACACTCGTGCCGGCTAGAGAATATCAAACTGTACTGATACATTATAATCTGAAACGCTTTAACTGAATAAAACGCTTTAATTTAGCACACAAATGAGAGTCAAAGATTTACTTATGAAATGGTAATTCCGTGTTTTTAACTCCTCCTTTTGTTGTTCTTGATGGACACGTTAAGGCAGCACACGACATATTCCACCTTTTTTGAAAAAATATATCAGTAACATTCGTATTTGCTTTAGATTTCAAGAAATAATCTTCAACAAACTCAATGTTATGGCCTCATTTGGTGTCACCAACTGGACACATTTTTAGCGACGTTGCCAAACTTCATCACAATCTCTTTCACTCTTATGTATAGTTCGCGATAAGAACAGAGACAAACGATAAATCGCTTACACACAGACGCAAGATCGGCAACGTCTTTTGGCGCCGTCCAGTATATACTACGTCCATGGTATTTATGAATGAATCGTATGAAAATAGTCTCAGCTGCATCTCGCTCCACTCCCACATACATATTTTTACGCACTCATTCTCATTTTGATTTTAACTGTCTATCATATGACAAGTTGATTTTATCAATGAATGGGCGGTGTATTAAATTTTTAAATTTACCGTTGTAAAGTTCTAGTACTTTAATTTTTACTAAATTGTATAATTTTGTTTTAATTTAGTTAGCAAAATTCTTGAAACAAATATCACTAGAAGCGAATTAAATGTATAAAGTCTTATTTCACCAGTAGCTGTTGAGATATATCTTAAAATGAGAAATATAACAACTAAGAATCGTGCAGTCATAAAACAATAAGAAGAGGATTTACTTAATCATTATATAAATGTAAGTGTTGAGTTTTAATGAATTTTGTGCATCTCAATAATAGTAAGAGCTTTCTTAAAATTTACATTCTCACATTCTAAATATAATAACCTAACCTTGCATGGATAACCTAAAACCTTTAACATGCAGTATAATTTTTATTTCCTATTTGACTTAGTTATCGTTATATAAAAATTATGATATGTACATTAATTTCGATTGATGAATTAGCTATATATGTCTTGCGATTTTATATAGCTTCTAATGTCTTGTAGTGCAATAAATGATTAATAATGGAACATTAAAGTTAAAGTTTTTTAGAAGTTGTTCTAATTGATCATAAGTGTGTATCTATCTTAGTTATGAATAATTTGGACATAACTTAAATAGTCTGCTTAATATTTTTTTTTTAGAAGTATTTTCAACTGAAGTTGTATACTTCATTGTATTATATTAGAACTTTAAAAATGATTGTCAAGTTTTTTATAATGAGACTTGAATGAAAAGGGAGTAAATAGCAAAAGAGAGCAAATTTATTCTGTATAAAGCAATATAGGGTATATTGCTTTATATAACACTATTGTTGATTTTTAATTAAAAAGCAAAAGCAAAATTCAAATTTACTATTGATTAAACGATTGATTGATTAATTGCAGATTCAAGAATCCTCAGATCCAAGATTAAGAGTAATTTTTTATTTTAATATGATTGTCACATGATGTTATTTATATTTATGATTTGAGATATCTTTACATTTACAGTGCTAATAAAAGATATAATAGTATGTGTAATGAATGAAAGAATAACAGCAATATTAAAAGACTGTTCTATAAAACTGAAAGTAAATATTTATGTAATTTATAAATAATGTGCAACTGTTTATATCTAACAGAAATTAAATAACAAAATATTTCTCCTTCATACTTATGCAATAATAAAAAGCAATTTTTCTAAAAGTGAACCCATTTACTCTTTCTTAACAAATCAATGCATAATGACACAGACATCATTTTTTTTCATATTATAGAATAACTATTCATATAGATTCAAATACAACCTCTTTCATAAGAGGTTGTATTTGAATCGTTCAAATACAACAGCATTCGGCTACGTTCCGCGGTAGCCATATGGCGGGAAGTCCTCGACCGCTTCATCACCTAGTGGTGACATGTCTCTCCCAGCTACACAGTACAGACCCTGCATCACAGTTTTCGACCTCTGTAATTTGAGAAAATGCATTTGAGGTAACTAATACTCAAGTGAAGTCTGAATTTATGAAGCTAAGTTAGATTCCCGTAATTTCAGCCACAGATGTAAGCGTGCACTCAAACATCAGTAGCCAAAAGCGACTGGGAAAAGAATTAAGGTTTTACATGTATTGCAGGTGCCAAATACCGGCTCTTTGCCAACCGCAACACATAACCATTACAAAAAAAAAAATGTCAAAGTTAATGAGGTACGAATTAGCAAAACTGCGCAATTTCAGAAATCAGTACGACACCTTTATAATGGCTAGCCCGTTAATAAAACGTCTAACAAAGTAGCGCGCTTTTGAAGCTAATGTTCGACGATACAGAAAACGAACATTACCAACAAAACGCCTACACAGTATGGGAAGAAAGAACACTGCAGTGTCCACCTCAACCATACTGTTAAATGAGAAGAAAAAGCCCTGCAGCTTTTACAGGAGGGCAGTCAGACGCTGCTAGTGCGACGCGGGAGTCCGACAGCTGGCCTCGTGACTCCACGAGCTACGCTGGTCTGGCCTCGCTGCCGCCAATGGAGACGTGCCGCCGCCCCTCACCCCAGGCCGGCCCGTCCGGCTATGCCGCAGCTGCTGTCGCTCCGCCGTCGCCTCGAGCGCTCGAACAGCGCCAGGCCGAACAGTAGCGTCAACCACCAGGAACAGGACCGAAGACGTCGTACGCATCTTTCGACCTCTGTAATTTGAGAAAATGCATTTGTGGTAACTAATACTCAAGTGAAGTCTGAATTTATGAAGCTAAGTTAGATTCCCGTAATTTCAGCCACAGATGTAAGCGTGCACTCAAACATCAGTAGCCAAAAGCGACTGGGAAAAGAATTAAGGTTTTACATGTATTGCAGGTGCCAAATACCGGCTCTTTGCCAACCGCAACACATAACCATTACAAAAAAAATGTAAAAGTTAATGACGTACGAATTAGCGAAACTGCGCAATTTCAGAAATCAGTACGACACCTTTATAATGGCTAGACCGTTAATAAAACGTCTAACAAAGTAGCGCGCTTTTGAAGCTAATGTTCGACGATACAGAAAACGAACATTACCAACAAAACGCCTACACAGTATGGGAAGAAAGAACACTGCAGTGTCCACCTCAACCATACTGTTAAATGAAAAGAAAAAGCCCTGCAGCTTTTACAGGAGGGCAGTCAGACGCTGCTAGTCATTAAATATTAAAGATTACAATGTTTATATTTACCTAAGCTATGATTAAAACAGAGTAATTATGCAAAAGTAATAATAAGATTATTTTGCTATAATCGGCGATGAAGTAAAATAGAAAATATATATAATGCTTTATGTACAAATGATTTTTAATTAAAATTAGACAATTCCATAAACTTCTTGTTAACGCACACTATATACAATAACACGATATAATAGGAATACCACAATTCCCGTTCCGAGATGCACTTCTCTTGAATGACGAACAAGGACTGAATGTCACTGATTTTTTTTTTTTTTCGGACACTAACTAAGGCCGTGAAGGCTTTGACAGCGTCACCGAGCGTCACTGTGGGCGAGCGCGGAAGCATCGCCGGGGGTTGAGGTGCTGGGAGAGCGGGTCTCGAGAGAGGCCCGCAAATTCCTGGGAGCATCGCCTTAAGGGTGCCTCCTGTGAGGCCGGACCTCGGCTTAAAACGACGCGTTGTGGAGGACTGTATCGGACTTGTGGAAAAGTCCTAATGTCATAACGGGTGGGGCTGGACACCCCGGCCGCTAGACGTGTGGAAGCGGGGATCTCGTCTTCGCCGGCGAAGACGCTGTGTGTGTGCGTGTGCGTGTGTGTGTGTGTATCGGGCGTTGGCGATCGTGATATGATCGTCAAGGTCATCGAGTACGCTCCTAGGGCGTCTGTGGGTCTTGGACTTAAACTTCCTGTCGAAGCAGGTGTACTTAGCCATCCCCGCGATGAGCGGGTTTGGATGCACCTCGGCCTTTTCAAAGTATCTCTTGGAGAGACATTTGAATAGCTGTGCTATTGAGGGAAGACCTAAATCTCTGTGTAGGTCGACGTTGCGCACGAACCAGGGACAGCCGGTGGCTTGTCTCATGAACTTGTTTTGCAATCGCTGCAAAACATTAAGTCTGGTCGGATGGACATGTGCGAACGCGACGCTCGCATATGACATTATAGGTCTTATGCAAGTTTTGTAAAGTGTCACTTTGTTACGAAGTGACATTTTACTCTTCTTGCATATCATCGGATAGAGACGACCCAGTGCATACGCTGCCCTATTCCGGACAGTGCGTATGTTTCTGAAGAAAGAGAGAGAGGGTTGGAGAGTAACCCCCAGGTATTTGACCTCCTGCTGCCATGGTATATCCCGGTCGTGTATGGATATACACTCCGGAGGGAAGTAGACTGTAGCGCCTGGCCTAGTGAAATACATGGCCGCACTCTTATCGGGGTTGATTGCGATTCTCCATTTGGCGAACCACAATTCTAACTTGTCTACCTCGTATTGTAGACGATGAATGATGTTCTCTCTTTTACGAGAGGACGCGAAAATGGCGGTGTCGTCAGCGTATAGAGCTAACGACGACCCCCCCCTGCTGCGGGGGATGTCACTCGTGTAGAGCGAGTAGAGGTACGGTGCTAACACCGAACCTTGGGGGACTCCAGCACGTATCGGACGTCTGGATGAGAGCGTACCGTCCAAGCGGTATCTGAAAGTACGATTCGCGAGGTAATTTGAATGTCACTGAAACGTTTTATCGGTATATATAGTAAGATTCCACCGGAAACAATAACGGCACAGGGTTGCCCCTATTTAATCAAAAAGGGCGCGATTAGGGCTGCCATCTTTTTTTTGAAGAAAAATAGTATTTTTCTTTGTAAATCAAAAAAATATAGTACTTTTAGGAAATTCAGGAAAAAGAATAGTACACATCTATTTTCAATCGTTATTTATTTTTCTATGATTATTTTTTATTACTTTTCGCTGGATAATGACACGGAGTTAGAGTTACTAACTAACTAAGCCCCGTAAATACATGAATGAGTTTCGTTCAAACATTCCCTATGCAGTGCTGCGGGTGCGTTCCATTCACAGTTAATTAAAAAAAACGACAATTGTGTTTTTATTGAACTGTAATAATATTGGTAAGTTTTATTTTTTAATTTAAGTAAAAATAAAACTAAAATAATAAAAATAAAACTTTTCCTTCTATAGTAATATTTATTGTGTATGCTTTATTGAAGTGTTGTATATCATATGTCGTACCCAATATCAGTTATATTCTACGTTTCAAGGGGTTATTTCTGAATAGTTTTTATTCTTTCTGCGACAGACAATATGGATTATAGACATACTTTAATTATTTAACAGCAAGTTATTTGTTCAAGATACTTTAACATACTATCCCATTTAGTTGTGCACATTTCAACTGGATTTTTTGTCTGAGTAACTGTGTCTGGTCAAGGCACTGCTACTGTTGTTGCAATGAATTCATTAATATCTGATACAATGGCTGATATTCTTCAAGTGAGTTAAAATGTTTCAAATATAAATCATTTTTGTTTGTAAACACAAAAATTGGCATGTGTATGTTTAAAGTAACAGCCTGTTATCCACCCCAGCAGTGGGAACCATAAGCTTCCTCTATCCGTTTTTTGGAGAGAAGTAAGACCTACCATCGCGCTGCTCCAATGCGGATTGGTAGGTTACGCATATCCCTAGAATTCGCTAGAAGTATGCGGATTTCCTTACCATATTTTCCTTCACCGAAAAGAGTGTCATATATTGCAATTGTCAATTAGACATGTGCCTGCGCGGGGTATAAACCCATGATCGTCTTTACAGAGTCGCACGGCCTCACCGCTGAGCTATCACAGCTTGTTCCATATTTATTAAAATGTTTTTGCAATAATTTTCAGATGAACCTGGTCATTGCCAAGGAGAGTACTCATTGGGATGACGTCTAAGGGCTATATGCTGTTGATGCTTTATGAGATGAAGCACATGATTAGGTCAATTGATTTGACTAGATCAAGGCAAGTAAATATTTGATGTAAAGTATGTCAGTCTGTCCATTTCACTTTCAATTAAAACTGAAGCTTATATGTCTAATGGGCTAACTGCCTAATCCGTTTGAGATATAACAAAAAATGTTTGGTACAATTTTTCCTCTATTATAGTGATGCAAAAGAGTGTGTGATATAAGAATAGCTTAAAAGACATATTAGTGATGATCATTGGAACTCTGTTACATATGCTTCTTAATTGTCACATACAATTCAGTATTTGGAAAGCATAATATTTTTAGCCTGGTACTGCTAACAGTACAAAATCAAAGATATTTAACATAACACAAAGATTGTCACAGATACCCCTTATATTTTATTATTAAAAAAAAATATTATTTATAATTATAGTCTCTATTCTATACTTAAAATATAACTGTAGACAAAGTTATAGACACGTAAAAAATATTTTCCAGACACTACTTAAGACCAGTAGAAGCTAAAAATATATTTTTAAAATTTAAAATCTCTGTTATTTGTCAATGCATCATTCTCCTACCATGTTTAAAACATGTTATCACATGATTTGGTATCTTACGACCGGCCGCCTGCCCGACGTCAACTTACCTTAATCGGTTTTCGCGACACCTAGGTAAGAAATGAGGGTGGTCTATTCTACTCAGGGGATATCAATGCCAAGATTGTCTGTAAGACTACTGTTACTTGTACTGAATAATGTTCTATCTATACATTATTTAAGAATTACTTATTTATTACAGGGTAAATATGCTGCGAACTCTTCCGCCGGGAAGTGTCCAAGAGCCTGATGATGCAGATGAACATATATGAAGAGCTTCAGTCGAATCATAATTATTTAGCCTCATTTATTGACATTAGTTATAACATTTTCACAGCGCGAATGCTTTTATTCACTAACAATTTATTTTGCCGCCTGAACCATTCGGAATTTTGGAATAAGGCTGTAAAAGTCCGCTTCCATGCTAGAGACTCAAGAGAAGGTTGTCATCAAAATAGTATTCATATTAGAATAATTGACAAACATTATGAAGTTTGGAACTTCTTAACTAGGACCCAATGGATTTTTTCTCAAATCCGTGGATAAGGGGGCTCTAGCACACTAGAACGGATCATAATTTGGTTTCATTTTTTAAAACATTATTGGTTAATATTATTGTTTTATAGTTATAGTACCTTGTATTCCATCAGAAATATTTTCCAGACCCAAGCCATATCATATTACCGGGTCAGTATATATTTTTTTCAGTAATCAGTAAATTGTATAATACCTTTATGTTTGAGTTCTTAAAAGTGGATATTACATAATATTCTTATTTATTTGTTTCAAAGTTTGTAAAATTATTGATAGCAATCATACCATATTTAACCTTATTAAGTGGTGCGAATACTATCAATAATTTTAAATTCTTTGAAAGAAATATAAATAACATTTAATATTAGTATAATGTGTTGTAATAAAAAAGATACTTTATACTAGGCAGATAATGCCTACTATAAAGTACCTGTTTTGACATGTTTACATTTAGTTAAATATTTAACCCATGGAGTATAGTTCCTCATGATATTTTCTTTCATCGAAAAGCTTGATATCAATTGGCACATTAAATATGGCAAAATTTCACAATTTAATTCTTACTTTATATGTATAAATCCGAAGTGTAAACTGATATGATGGAAAATATTATACTTAGAGATAAAAACCACTAATATTCTATAAAACTACTACTAATATATCTAAAAAAGACTTAAATATAAAAGAAATATTTATAATTTACCATCAAGTACACTCCTTTTAAGTATAATGTTTTTTCCTAAATACTTAAACGGTAAAAACGAAAGCATCTATTGTTTCAAATACTAATCTTGTACATTTGTTTTCGAGTGAATATTTTAAATTAATTTTGTTTAATAATAATATATAATAATAATTTAAATTACAATTCCTACATTTTCAAGATAGTTTGAGGACTGTGAAAGCTCTGTTTGGATAATTTTTAGTCAGCTTGCTGTTCCTGTTTCCTATTTAAAAATAGTAAAAAATTTTGAAGTTGTACTTTTAGCGTGTTTAAGAAAAACGTTTTTTTTTTAAGAAGCATGTACTTAGAAATACAAAACGGTTGTTATATATATTTTTTTTTATTGCAGTAAAAGTCTTAATAAAGAAGTTCCTTAAATATTTTGTTTTATTAATATTTAAAAATCATTATTATTATGTAACAGGAAAAGGGGTTATCCAAAAATCGGTAAGAGCGGTGTGCGAATGGATAACCATCTTTTGACATCACTAATTACGGTTTTAGCGCACCAAGTACATCACTTATTTTACTACGATATTACGTCATACGTTATATATATTACTACTCCATATGTGAGAAAGAGTCAGAGCTGAGACTAAATCCGTTTTTATGAATGAAACGGGTGAGAGGCTGATAGTTTTTTATGAATGAGAATGTTTGTAGCTATTCGAACCCCTCCATACCACCGAAAATAGCATGGACGTAGTATATACTGGACGGCGCCAAAAGACGTTGCCGATCTTGCGTCTGTGTGTAAGCGATTTATCGTTTGTCTCTGTTCTTATCGCGAACTATACATAAGAGTGAAAGAGATTGTGATGAAGTTTGGCAACGTCGCTAAAAATGTGTCCAGTTGGTGACACCAAATGAGGCCATAACATTGAGTTTGTTGAAGATTATTTCTTGAAATCTAAAGCAAATACGAATGTTATTGATATATTTTTTCAAAAAAGGTGGAATATGTCGTGTGCTGCCTTAACGTGTCCATCAAGAACAACAAAAGGAGGAGTTAAAAACACGGAATTACCATTTCATAAGTAAATCTTTGACTCTCATTTGTGTGCTAAATTAAAGCGTTTTATTCAGTTAAAGCGTTTCAGATTATAATGTATCAGTACAGTTTGATATTCTCTAGCCGGCACGAGTGTGGGATACTGATAAAACATAGAAATTAATCATTAAATATTCGATTGAATCGTGTTACCTACGTAGTGATGTACACACTAACGAATTATTATGTATCGATAAATATCAGTCAAAGTTATATTTACTAGCCAAGTAAATGCGAATTCTCTAATTTTAGATTATTTTCTTAGATTTCCTCAATGCCCACATATAAGAGAACAGAGGATAAAAGCTGTCACCGTCTCACGGATATATAAATGTTGGGAATAATGTGGATCATGATATTGTTCAATTGGCCACTGAAGCACTAACATTTATGTTAACATTTCATCTATACATAAAGCACCGAGTACGGGCTGCACCTTCGACTTTATTTTTAACGCTTCAAAGGATTCTTTGGTAAATCTAGGCTCACAGTCAATTGACTGATACCATTTTTGAGAACCACCCATCACAGTAAGATATGCAGTAAAGATGTGCATCGGATAATTCATGACATTACACTGCAACCTGTACATTCAGGAAATTATGTCAATCTATTCAAATGTTTAAATCTATTCTGAACAGTAAACCAACTAGGTTGGTTACAACTATATATTAACTTTACAGTACCTGAGCTAGGCTTCGATAATTATCGACGCCTAGTTTAGTTTATCGATAACCTAAGTACTTCCCTAATCACGCACACTAATGCAGTTCTAAAAGTTCACACAAGCATAAAACGGACACACAAAAATACCTAAGGCGGAATCCAGTGTATTCTTTATCCAAGGAAAATAGGCTCGCGCCAATGTATGAATCTCAATCACAGTGTTGCCATCTTAGTGGATTTTCCACTAAAACTGGTGGTTTTAACTACCCATTTAGTGGCCAAATATTGCTTTTAGTGGTTAGTGGTTTTTTTTGGTGGTCTTAGTAAAATATATTAGCAGTTAAAAAGTTAGATTTACTTCCATTTTACGATTTTATATATCTGTTCGTTTTCCTTTTTGAATATGCGTATATACATTGGTGTACAAGCTTTAATCCACTGTTTGCTCATGGTTGGTGTTAAATGTCAATGAACATATGAATCGGATATGATGAGTACAACCTCGGTCAACAATATTGAGTCAACATTATTTGGCATTTCATACACAATATTAATTCATGAGAATCCTTAACAAAAAACCGTGGTTTCATCCCGGCCCACCTTTAACATCCACTCCAAGACGGAATCACTTCGGGCGGAGGACGATGCTGCGCGTATGGTGCCATCAGCGGGGCATAATTATCTATTATAAAGTGCTGAAATCTGTTGAAACTATCGTAGTACACCGTTACCACCAATAGATAATAAAATTGTGAGGTGCTATGAAGGAAAAAAGGCCAGAATATAAGCTAATTTTCTTCCATGACAACGCTCCGTCACACACATCAAAAAAGGTTCAAAATTACTTAGAGACGCTCAACTGTTAGATGCTACTCCATACCGCTTATTCACCAGAACTGGCCCCATCCGACTATCATCTGTTTTCGTTGGTGTGCCATTTGCTCGCTGAGCAGCAGTTCGATTCTTACGCGAGACGTCCAAAATTGGCTCGAAAAGTGGTTTGCCTCGAAAAACGAACAATTTTTTTGGTATGTTATCCATATATTACTTGAGAGATGACAAAAATGTATATTTTTAATGAAGTTATCTTTTTTCCTTCCTATGAAAAAATGGTTTTTTTTAGAAAAAAAAAGCGGATTTTAGCTTTTATACCTGGTAGATATTTACTTTGCTTGAGTAGGCATAACTGATCGGCAAGAATTAGTCGTCTACGTTTCTCTACACGCGAGGATTTTCCACCTAATATTTTTCTAAACTTATACTTTATACGCGGGGATTTCTCACTTCATATTTTTTCTGAATACTTATACTTAGAAGTTAGAAGGGCTCATCGTTCAGTAACGCTCATGGGCTCATAATTATTAATTTTGGTTTGTATTAACTGAGCGAATTTATTAACGCCTGACTAACACTATGCTAAAATCACAATATACGTAACGGGATTCTTGGTTTGTAGGTATCTGAAATACTACGGGTCGAATACGGTAGTGAATTGTAAATTTTGTGATATTATTTTGTTAATTTTTTAATAAGTAATAATAAATGAAACTAATTATTTGTATATTTATTTTCTTTCATAAAACAAGAATTGTTTTAGTGGAAAATTTAGTGGTTAGCGGTCATTTAGAGTATAAAATTTCTGTTTGTTAGTGGTTTTCTGGTGGTTTTGAAAGTTGAATCTAGTGGGAAGCTTATTGAACTGTTGGCAACACTGCTCAACCATCTATTTTGATCTATTTTATACTTAGTAATCTATGGTGTATTATCTATGATCTATGATGAGCAAAGTTCTAACGCAATGTCGTATTTCTATAAACTATTTAAATTTACAGAAACGATTCATTAAATATATACAAGGTCAAGAGTCTGAACCAAAAATTAGAGAATATTTTTATTATATTGATCATCAAGGAATGGTAAGCAAAAGTTACTGTAAATTCATTGAGATTTTAATGTCTCTTCATTTGAGATATACTAAAAACGACTGATCGGTCGCAATTCTTATCAACTTTAATGTGTTGGTCACCTACATTTCGTGATTAATATCTCAGATCTTTATACCACTAGATTTAAATTTATATCTAATAATAATAATTATAATAAATTGTAGCATGATATCGACCTGCTTGTTAGTTGCACCTTTTCCAGCAGTTCTTTCATTATCATACATGCAGGAGCAAGTGCTATTAATAGAATTATTTGTGCAACACTACTGTATTTATTTCAGTTATTTTTGGATGATTCAAAGATGAAAAACTTTACATCATGTTTTAAAGAAAAAAAATTTTTAGAATTCTTTTTCAAAAGAATTCGAATTAATAAAACAGGACGATATGAGAAACAGTTTCCATTTATATCTTTATGTGGAAGAGAAAGAAATTATATAAGATGTGATGATGTCCCTATAGTCTATACACATATTATAAGTACAAACATGAATGATGAAGACCTCTTGACATTTGGATATGCAAGTGATTTACTTACAGCACAATTTCAACCAGAAAAAGTTTATATGCTACCAAAAACTGGGAGAGTTTATCATCCTGCAGAAGATAAATATGGTGGTATAGGGCTCATAAGATCTAAACTTGCAATTGAAATAAGTAAAAATTTCACTTTTATAAATGGAGAATCTAAACCACCTACTCATTTTAATTGGAAAAAGAAAAATTATGAATTAGATCAGTCATGGTTCTCTGCAACCATTGACAAATACAATATTAATATAAAATCTGTCTTAGATTAGATATTATTAATTTATTTTATCATAAGTGGGCTCAAAATCTACTCTAATATAAAAAGCATGAGTTTGTTTGTTTGAACATGCTAATCTTAGGTAAAATTCTTTCAGTGTAAGATAGTCTATTTACCGAGGAAGGCTATAGGCTATATAACATTACCCTAAGATGAATAGGAGAAGAGCAGCAATAACAAAAAAAGTAGTACGAAAATGGGAAAATTCAAGGCTTTCCTTGTGTATGCTGAGTAAACGAAGGTTATTCAAAAGTCACATTTTACAAAATTGTTCCCCTCTAAAAGTGCTAAATAAAAGTCTGCAGCAGTGCATGTCTAGCTTTTAAGGTTAACCCACTTTAACCATTTTTATGGTTATCAAAATACTATATTAATGTTTTAATCTTTCTAAGCAGGTGGAGCCACTGGCGATTGCTAGTTGTAAATATGTAATAGTAGTAGTAGTAGTATGTAACGCCGTGTGGTATCCGGCTGAATAGAATAGTACCACCCTCTTTTCTTACCGAGGTGTCGTAAAAGGCGACTAAGGTAAGTCGATCCGCCGTGTGGTATCCGGCTGAGTAGAATAGACCAACCTCACTTCTTACCGAGGTGTCGTAAAAGGCGACTAAGGTAAGTTTACCCACCGTGTGGTATCCGGTTTAGTAGAATAGACCACCCTCTTCTTACCGAGGTGTCGTAAAATACGACGGAGGTAAGTTGACGTCAGGCAGGCGGCCGGTCGTAAAAACGCAGCCAAATCATGTGACAGCATGTTTATAACATGTTGTGCCGACCCCACTTAGAGTGGGAGAAGGGCAGGAAGATGATGAGTAGTAGTAGTAGTATGTAGTAGTAAAATGAGTGTAAGTTATTTATTACAATTAACAAAATAATATTCAAATATTATTCTATTGGTCTTTTGTATCAATCAAACATTTTTGGAACATGTATTTGTAATGTTAAAACAAAACAAGCATACTAAAATTTATTGTAGTTTTATTCTCTGCAAAGGTAGCTAAGGTGAATATATTTTTTAAATGTTTACTCTCCAGGGCTACAGGCTTCTTGTTCATTCTTCAATATACATATTATTTCACTGAATCAAAAAGTGGTATTTATTGATACACTTTATCTATATTGATGAATATATTTTCATATACTTTGCTTTATTCTAGTTTTCAAACATATTTCTATGTTTTTGACATAATTACATAATTTTTTAAATCCTCATTTAAATAATGACAATATGTGTTCTGTAGCAATGATAATCAATTAATTTTATTATATCACAGGTATGTTTTATGGCTAGATATATCATGCAAAAGTAACAATCATATCTATAAAATTATGAAGTGTCTTCTTTTGAGAAAGGTTTATATGTTCCAGACTGCACCCATGATATGCCATGAGAACTCTCATTCCCTCCAGGTGCTTTTAACATCATTTTCTTTGCTGTGTCATGGATGTTAGGGTCATAAGTTTGAAAAGTTATATAATGCCTGTCTTCAGTAGGAGGATCATCATACACATGTTCCAAACTAGTTGCTATACATTCTTTTACTTTTTCAGTAAACAATTTTTTGTTTGTTTTAAATCTGAAATTTAAAAAAGTTTTTACTGTACTGTGCATAGTTGTTATTTTTAGATTTTATATGGGATTCCTTAAAGTAATATAGTTTTTATGTGTCATACCATTTAAATGTATAATAATAACTAAGGTTTAAGAAGAACAATGACTTCTTTTCTCTAGAATGGAGAGCATTGTCTAGCAATGGATTTTAAAGTCGATAAAAAAATAACATAGAATGCTTTTTATATGATTTGAGAAAAATAGTATAGTGTTTTATGTATATTATTCACTAAATATTATAAGTTATATATTGAGTTAAATCTCATAAACTTACAATGAAGAAGCCTCATTATTAGCTGGAACTTTCATATTTAAATTAGTAAATATCCAATGTAAGTATTTCAATATTTGCCAAATATGGTTTTGTTTCCTATCCCACTGAGGAAAAACTTCACTAAGATTGAGAACACCTGTTGTTGCATCTATGGCTGGATGAATTATTTGTGAAGTTAATGTTACAGTCTGAAAAGTAACATAAGACTATATTACAAGTTAGCATGTATTATTGATAGTAAGTAAAAAGAATATGGACAACATAAACTTTGCTAAAATTATTCATTTTGTTAGAAATTCATTATGTTATTGAAATAGTTATCCAATATAAATAAATATTAAGCTTCACTTTAGGCTCTTAACATGCCCATTTAAATAAAGCACTTCTGTGATTAAGTAGTTAAAATCAATTAATAACTTACAGGAACTACATCATCTGGGAATTTTTCAGGTAAAGTTAAGGTAAATCTAAATACTCCACCATTATATATACCAGATCTTATGAAAATTACTCCATACCATACTGAAAAAAAGGAAACTAAGAAATTTATGTGCTAAATAAAAATTATTTTTGGTAAAATGATGATGAATATATGAAATAGGTACTTACGAAAGGAATTTTCATATGATGGTATCACATATATCCCAGGGAGATTTTCTGTCTGTAGCATACAACTGTAAGAAAAACATTTTTAGTGTACAAAAGTAATAATAA
This sequence comes from Morpho achilles, assembly GCA_947086495.1. Classification (NCBI taxonomy): domain Eukaryota; kingdom Metazoa; phylum Arthropoda; class Insecta; order Lepidoptera; family Nymphalidae; genus Morpho; species Morpho achilles. The sequence continues at coordinate 9,738,868 of CAMTZB010000007.1, read as the reverse complement.
AATTATTTTGCTATAGTTCGGGATGAAGTAAAATAGAAAATATATATAATGCTAAATGTAGAGTGGACAATCGGTTATCATACCTGATACATGCAGGAGTCGTAAAAAACACATGCACAAACCTCCACCACCGCCACCACGATACACAAGCACTATACGTTCACTATCACAAACTCAACAATTGTTTCGCCCCGCAACCGAAGCATCATCAGGAGATAGACTCCACGACCAAAATCGCAAAGCCCCTGCTTTGTGGGGGTGGCGGTGGTGGAGGTTTGTGCATGTTTTTTTTAACGTCTCCTGCATGTATCAGGTATGATAACCGATTGTCCACTCTACATTTAGCATTATATATATTTTCTATTTGACTTCATTGCGGATTATAGCAAAATAATTTTATTATTACTTTTGTAATATGGATCTCCGCAAAGTAACGCCTAATTCTATAAATTATTTTTAGTGTACATAGTTATTATCATCGTTCGCAACAACAAAAAATTATATTCCATATTATTTAACTTACTATTCTGCCATAATAATGTACTCTTGATGAAATATAGAATAGCCACCTTCCTTCATTTTTTTAAGGTTAATATTTGCTTCTTCATTCATGAATTTCTTTTAAAATAAATCCGCGATATATGAGATAAGTTGTAATTATGATCTCACACACCTAAACAATTAACGATAAATCCTTACATATGTAAATTATAAATTACTCTTAAGAAATCATAGACAAGACTCAGATTACTAGTAGGCATATAAAAATATAGGGAAATATATTCGATTTTTAGTAATCGATTATTTTAATTATACTCTATTTCTTTTTACTCTTTTTCATGTTTTTTAAGATTAGATGTGCATTGTTGGATGAAACCAATGTAACCAAACTACACATTTCAATCGAATTTCACAAACAGCGCATCTGTTATTATTTCGTGTTAGATTTTATTTTAATTTATTTTTAGTATAGTTTATTTAGTTGTCCACTTTAATAAGCCTTTATTGTAATTAATTATTAATATTGATAAAATCAACTTTTCAAATAGTCAGAAAAAAACGATTATAAAAAATCGATTATTTCGTATCATAATAATAAATTTTACATATCGATTTATTTTATACGGAAAAAATCAATTTTTTTTACACCATGTTATCCCTAACTAGTAGTCTTACCTACGGAAAAATTCTTGGATAAAGAATACACTGGATGCCGCCTTAGCTATTTTTGTGTGTCCGTTTTATGCTTGTGTGAACTTTTAGAAGTGCATTAGTGTGCGTGATTAGGGAAGTACTTAGCTTATCGATAAGCTAAACTAGGCGTCGATAATTATCGAAGCCTAGCTCAGGTAATGTAAAGTTAATATACAGTTGTAACCAACCTAGTTGGTTTACTGTTCAGAATAGATTTAAACATTTGAATAGATTGACATAATTTCCTGAGTGTACAGTCTGCAATATAATGTCATGAATTATCCGATGCACATCTTTACTGCATATCTTACTGTGATGGGTGGTTCTCAAAAATGGTATCAGTCAATTGACTGTGAGCCTAGATTTACCAAAGAATCCTTTGAAGCGTTAAAAATAAAGTCAAAGGTGCAGCCCATACTCGGTGCTTTATGTATAGATGAAATGTTAACATAAATGTTAGTGCTTCGGTGGCCAATTGAACAATATCATGATCCACAGTATTCCCAACATTTACATATCCGTGAGACCGGTGACAGCTTTTATCCACTGTTCTCTTATATGTGGGCATTTAGGAAACCTAAGAAAATAATCTAAAATTTGAGAATTTGCATTTACTTGGCTAGTAAATATAACTTTGACTGATATTTATCGATACATAATAATTCGTTAGTGTGTACATCACTACGTAGGTAACACAATTCAATCGAATATTTAATGATTAATTTCTATGTTTTATCAGTATCCCACACTCGTGCCGGCTAGAGAATATCAAACTGTACTGATAGATTATAATCCGAAACGCTTTAACTGAATAAAACGCTTTAATTTAGCACGCAAATGAGAGTCAAAGATTTACTTATGAAATGGTAATTCCGTGTTTTTAACTCCTCCTTTCGTTGTTCTTGATGGACACATTAAGGCAGCACACGACATATTCCACCTTTTTTGAAAAAATATATCAGTAACACTCGTATTTGCTTTAGATTTCAAGAAATAATCTTCAACAAACTCAATGTTATGGCCTCATTTGGTGTCACCAACTGGACACATTTTTAGCGACGTTGCCAAACTTCATCACAATCTCTTTCACTCTTATGTATAGTTCGCGATAAGAACAGAGACAAACGATAAATCGCTTACACACAGACGCAAGATTGGCAACGTCTTTTGGCGCCGTCCAGTATATACTACGTCCATGGAAAAATTACTTACGTCCATGAGTCTTACTCTGTAGTCTGACAGTAATCTTCGGTCTTTGACAGTAATCTTCGGTCTTTGACAGTAATTTACGGTCTTTGACTTTTATAGTTAATAATCTATGGTCTTTGACTACTAGCAAAAAGGGTTGTCAAAAATTAATCGATTATTTTATCATAATAGATAATAGATTAAATAATGAAAACATAAGAATTGATTTTGAATAATCGATTATTTAATAAGTATTAAATGAGTTTTAAAAAAATTATTACATTAATTACTCTCGCTTTCTTATTTTCTTTACTATTATTGCTTTTTTTTTAAAGATATGTTATTGGATGAAAGTAATGAGGCCATGGTACATTTTAATCGAATTTCCTTAACAAGCTACATCGTTATATCCCTGTTTTTGGGCATTAAAAAATACTAAAATTTATATTGAATATAAAACACTATTTTGCTATAAATGATCAAGTCAGCGTAGCTTATTCGGGGAACGGGCAGTCTCGAGAATTGAAAATACCCTAGGATTATTTACTTTTTTTTTGGTTTCTTTTTGTTATTTTGTAAAAAAATACCGGTCGGTCGGTCACCCAGGTCTCTCTCTCTCTCTCTCATCAACCAATAGCCGTCCACTGTTGGACATAGGTCTCTGCCATGGACTTCAACGCCTAGCCATGGACTAGCACCTTGAGTCCCCAACGTTAATCGGTTGTTCGAACTATGTGCCCCACCCATTGCCACTTCAGCTTCGCGACCCGTTGAGCTATGTCCGTCACTTTGGTTCTTCTACGGATCTCCTCATATCTGATTTGATCACGTAGAGAAACTCCGAGCATAGCTCGCTCCATCGCCCGCTGAGTGACTCTGAGCTTTCTTATGAGGCCCATAGTCAGCGACCAAGTTTCAGAGCCATAGATCATCACTGGCAACACGCACTGTTCGAAGACTTTAGTCTTCAGACACTGAGGAATATTCGACGAAAAGATTTCACCCAGGTACTTATTTTTTATTCGTACTAGTCCACTTTCCACACAAAGAAGCAACTTTTCAAATACTCAGAAAAAAACCGATTATAATCCACAGAGTTTTATTAGCAAGGTTTAGGTGTACCTATGATATTTATAGGTTTTAGGACTAAATTGATATAAATATTACGATAATTGTTGAAAAATTACGCAGCCAGGGAGCTTTTACCGAAAAAGCTGCGTGAACTGCTATTGCAACGGATGTCGTAAGCACTTTATGCTTAAAAATACTTTAAATCATGTATAATTTTATCGAATATCTCAGGATTTGTCGAATAATTAATATTAGTAAAGTGCGCTAAAATTATTTAGTATGTTGTCGGACAATTTATATAGGCTAGATTGAGTAGACAAAAGCACTAGAGTTCTTTTGAATTGTCAAAAGAACTTGAAGAAGAAAAGAATATTTTGAATTTGAATCGTAACAAATTTTATCAAATTATAATATAATTTTAATGCTTTTAGAAAAAACTTGCAGGTAGACACAAAAGCAAAACCATAGAAATTAAAATATTTTTTTTAGATTTACTGAAATAAATGTTTTAGCTAACTTTATTCTTTAACGTACAGAATATTAGTGTATGTATTTTTTTCGTGTCAAAATCTTCCATTTGAGCTTGGCGAGGCATTTCCATTACTTTTAGGCAAGCAATGAAAAGTAAGTTATTAGTTTTAATATTATATATATATTATATATAAAAAAAACGAAGCGGGCTGGACAAACTACGATAGTTTAAAACAAATATGGAAATAAAATCATAACCTATATTTTTGCTAAGTATCAAAAAATTAACTGAAGCATTAAAATGGATGACAGTAAGGGACTAGCCCCGGCGCATGGCAAGATCACCTGATGATCCAGGGATAAGCCGACGCACGCACTCTATTAGCTGGGATTATCCTACACGTGGCCCCTAATTGATACTGAAATTTCCCGTCCTTAATTATAATGCTGATTGTATTATAGGTAACCAAATAATTATAATATAAAGTATCTTATAAAGACTAGTGCCTAAATGTTCAAATATTTAAGGATATGATTTTATGCAACATCTATATTTAATTTACCCTTTTAAAATTGAATTTATGTTTATCTTAATAAAATAAATGTTTTCAAATTAGACTTAATTTACGGAAATACGAGTCAAACATCGTATTTAATACATGATGACTTCGTATTTTTGTAATCTATTAATTTTTCGTAAATGGACATCTACTGCCTAAGATTTTCAGAAGTATTAATAATTAATATTCTGTAGAGTTTAAATTGCGATATTGCGGTTAAATTTTGGAAGAGAGATTTTGACATACTAGTTTATTTTGTTGTGGCTAAGATTGTACTGTAAACAACATAGCCTTGAATTATCTTACTGTTATAGGCTATGGTACTATTCATGTTCATACAGTAGATAGATAAGTACACATATCTAAAGACTCCAACGTGTTTTTTATTACTAACAAAACAGTCAATAATGTTTTTATGTTCGTAATCTACTTGTTTTATGACAGCCGTTTTGTTCGTAGAAAACAGACGTTAATTCGAGGAAACATATGGATGATGGCGCTACTCGCTTTCAAAGTGCCGCTGCCTGCATGTCGGCTATAAAACTATTTGATGTAAGCGCAGCAGTCGCGCAATATATGTCTGTTGGATAAACAAATTGCTCTATTTAGCTTTGGAAGTCGCGTAGTTAAATCTCAGTGCCATGGTACAGCATCATTAGTACGAATAGTTTTACGATACTACTGACAACTATCCATTAAAAATAATTTTCTTATCAACTATAATATTTTTAGATACACATTCGCTTAGGACTAATTTAAATTTTTACCAGAGCACTGTAGCTCAAATGTGTAAGATTTTGAAACCTTTTGCTAAGAAATACGCAGCACCAGTAGTCAATCTATAGGTATTTTGACTTAACTCGTATAATTCAAAGGCAAACCAGTCAAAGGATATGTCAGTTTTGGACAATGTCCTCGACAATCCTATATCCATATATAGGATTGTCGAGGACATTGTCCAAAAAGCGCTAACCAAAACGTTTTTTGGATGATCGACAATATCTGCCATTATCTATACCTGGATGACCGGGCTTTGCTCGGAAGTTTTTTACAAAATAATAAAAAAGAAACTTAAAAAAAAATTGGGTAGGTGGCGCTCGATCCTAGGTATTTTCATTTCTAGCGACCACCCGTTCCCCGAATAAGCTAAGCTGACTTAACATTTAACGGCAAAAATAGTGTTTTATATATTCAATGTAAATTTTAATATTTTATTAATTCCCAAAAATAGGGATAACACAAATATAAATAAAACCTAGCTAGATCGATTTTTGTCGCCCAAAACCTCCTGCATGCTGAAACTCAGGAATATCTTTGGACCCGTTTCTGAGATTCCGAAAATATATATAAAACATACAAGATGAACTCATTTAAATATTAAAGATTTAGTCGCGCTATCGTAACACTTCTTGATACCTCTCACCTTCTTCTTCTTTCTCAACCGGTGGACGTCCACTGCTGAACATGGGTGTCCTTAAGGGATCGCCACATCCACGATTTAACTAGGGGCTGTGGCTTTATGTGTGTGTGTGGTTTTACCATTAATCACCACGCTCGGCATGCGGGTTGGTGATCGCAGTGTTGACCATTTCGCACCGACAACCGCCAGTGTACCACGTGCAGGTGACATTTGAGGAAACTGACTGAGACGAGTTTCCCCCTTAAACCGCTATCACCGGACCACCTTAAATAGGAACTTTAAAAACGAAACAACATTTTGAAAGCTAGGATATCTTTCCAAGTAAAAAAAATTAAAATAGGCATTAGCTTATTTCTACAATTTAACGATACAAACTATAAGTAAATTTAAATAGGTATCAAATACACACTTTTAAGTTGATGCATGTTAACCAATCACTAGTTTTATTGTAAGCCTAAAAGAAGGGAAACCTCATACATGTGATACACCTTGATAATTCAGCCAGTCAAGTGTGCTATGAGGCATCTCGTGTGTCAAAGAAACCTTATTAGCTACCTACCGGAGTTTTAGTTTAATATCACATTTTAATTGCTTCATTGACTGTGGGAATATTATTCGTATGCCTATAGATTGTCACGTGAAAGTAAGTTTCTATATTAAATTCTTTATTGCGTATCTAATATTGTTTTTACGTACATATTACTTAACTAGCTGTGCTTGCGGCTTCGCCCGCGTGAAAATCAGTTTATTTAATTGAAATTTTGAACATTAAATGAGTTATTCTAACCATAAGAGACATGCTGACGCTTTTTTGTAGTATTTTTGTAGATCTACAATTCTCTAGTATATTACTTGCGTGTATCTCTGTTGGTTTACTTGGGACTGGTTTGTTGGCGAGGTTTTTTTGCAACCACGCGACCTCTTCAGCACAATTTACATAAACTCGTTATGTACTATTAACCTAAGCCTTCCGCAAGAATTACAATACCATTTAGTAAAAACCGTACGAAAATCGGTTTAGTAAATTATGACAAAATCGATCACATACAGATAGACAGCTTTTGGGGACTTTGTTTTATAATAAGAAGAAAAGATTCGTCAGAGTTAGCCATGTGGTATTTCGTCAGAGTTAGCCGGTTTAGTAGAATAGATCACCCTCTTTCTTACCGAGGTGTCGTAAAATACTACTAAGGTATCTTGACGTCAGGCCAAGATAAAGGTCAACATTTTCTTATAATTACATCTTTATTAGGTTAGATATTCGATCAATCCATATTATTTAAGAACAATTAATTTATTTATTTCAGTTTAATGTTCTAAGATTCAATGTCAAGTTATTATTCAATTGTACTATGATTTAACGAAATTACTACATAGAATAATTTAGGTTAATTTTCATATAATTGAATTAGGCAAGGTTCGTAGAAGCATTTATTTTTTCATCAGCTTCATCTTAAATTTCTAATAGTTTTCTTATTCATCTTTTTTTTTGTACAAAGCAGGAATAAATATTACAGAAAATAGAAAAAAAACCTATTATATAACATATGTTTTGAATTTCTTATGTCTTTACCAGTTATTATAAAACATAAATCAAAAAAATAAATTTTTACAGTACTTATATTTTTAAAGGAATAAAAAGTCATAATCATGGGGATACAACGAACCGTTCCCACGCTGTTTAAGAATTACATGAAATGCCCTTTTGGTGCTTCGCTCAAACTGACCTGAGCTTTTTGCACAAAAAGAATACACTGATAAATCACGGTCCCTTCGTAATAGAGATCAGGATATTCTTAAATTATTGCCTTTTGCAGTCTATTTTTTGCTAATATCGATATGTGATGACGTTTAAAAGGTACCTGCTCAATTTTGACGGTCAAGGTGCCGTATGTCACAATAACAAAGATAACATCAGATTCTTTTCTACGAATTGTAATATTATCAATATATACATAGATGTATATCTATTGCTCTCTTAAAAACTAGTCATTTGATGATAATCCCGAAATGGGACGCCCGAAAGTAGATAGATAGAGTATACTAAGTTTCATTAATGACTGAATGAAAGTAGGTATTACCTAAGTCGAATACGTTATTAGGGATAAGTAAAGATTGCAATTTAAAAAAAATATCGATTTATTATGGATTCAGTAGGTTATGTATGTAACGTTATTGATCATTTCAAAACTATGTTACCTCAGTAATGATATCAAAGATACATTCCAATTTACAGTCACCCACTTTCTTTAATCGAGATCGAAAAATTAACTTTTTTTATACGGGTGACTAATCTTAACTTAAATAAGTAGGTAAGCGAGTAGGCTTACTTTGAAAAAAAAAGGTTCAAGATCGAATATTTAAATTACTGTATAGTGATCCATTAATAGTCTTCTAATAAAAAGCGGCATCAAATTGTTTTTCGTTCTGACTATTCAACCTTTAAATACAGCAATTAACTGTGTGTTCAACGAGCATAAATGGGAACATTTCCTGAACTAAATTGGGTATAATGAGCGAAGGGCGAGGGTTGCGCGGGCGCATACGCACAGGTGCGCCGCGCGTGCATCATTGCACGGCCCTTGCGTTTGCACCATATGTGTCGGACGCCTAATTGTAAAGATACAATTGCGATTTCATCCAAAATTTTAAAAGAATTCTTTAAAAAGTTGAACTCATTTATTTACTTATACCTAATAATAATACGGTAGTGTTAGAGACCCATTCCTGGAAGTAACATTGTAAAGACTTGGCGCAGTAGTGTAGTTTAAAATTTCAGAAACGATGAATTATATTTATTTAAGTACAGTCCCGCGGATCAAACAATTTTAATTTAATTTTTTAATTTTTTTTATCTTATTTAATTCCGTAATTTAGTGTCAACTTTTACAATATATCGATTATAATATAACATTTATATACAACTGTACTTAATATTAAAATGTAAGTAGGCAATAACGAAGAAATAATATATGCTGACGTTTTAACTCCTTAGAAAACAATTATGATAAAACCTCGCCATACAATATGCTAGACAAAACTAACCATTCAAAGATTCATAGTGAAACGTAAATAAATAATAATTGAGCAGCTATTATTATCATACAATGAATTTGTTTTTTTATGGAATCTTCGTTTTCTTAGTAATGAAGACTTTGGCTCCTACAAATACCTTACTTACTGAGGACCTTTTAGAACTGAACTAATTCGTATCTTTCTTCTTGGTTTAAAAATGTTGTAATGTTATTTTCGTGAGTAAGAACAATGACTGAGACAGATTTAACAAATAATAAAACAAATATTTTACATATTATAGAGATTTATTTACATTACTATCACAATATTTGCAAATACAAATAGCTACTTAAGCTAAATAAAAATCAAAAAAATCTTAAAATTAAATAACGTGAATACTAAGGGAACATAAACATAATACTCAGCGATCTACATACATTAACTATGAAAATAAACAAGTTATCAAAATTTCAAACAAGAACATTAGGAGGAGTAGTAAGTATATAAGTATATAAGAAGTTTAAGTGTTATTTAAAGATATTAAAAAATAACTATCCATCGTAAGGTTGTATCCATTTTAAATCTCCAGACCATTGAATGTTTTTTAACCAACATTAGTCGGGAATGTTTGATTTCTAATAAAAAATTATAATCATGGAAAATTTATTTCGATACAAATTCTCCAAGCTAATGACGTTACAAATGTGTAAATGTTAAAATCAATCAGCTAATGACACATTACTTACCTACCTATTTATAGACGGATACTTGTAATTCTAGTATTTACTAATTAACAATTATTATGCACATTACCGGAAATATCCAAACATTTTTAAGCGTTTATAATTATTAATTTCGCCTTCAGAAAAATTAATAACTAAAATTGCAACCTTTATGTCTTTGTTACGTAATAAGGTTAACTAGAGTTTAAAATAACCGCATATCAACTACAAAAAGAACGTATCTAGGAAATTGTTTACGATATAATTTGTAATGTTTTGATAAAATAGTAAGTACTAAGATGGATATTTGTATGTTTTGATGAAAAATACACTGCGAATATAATGCGCTGACCACAGAAAATTTTTGTTAGGTCTTACGAAATAAGCGCACCTTGGGAATGAGGCTTTATATGGACAGGGTGTGTCGCATGTGGGTGAGCCGGGTGGGTTGGGTGCGTTGGCTGGCGCGCTTGATGGCAGCGTTGAGCATGTACCTGTGAGTGAGCTCTTAGTTCCTCGCCGTGTTCTCTGTACGCACGTTGCTTATCCTCAAAATCCCTTAGCCGCTGATTATAGCGTTCTATTTGGTCGCGCAATGCAGCATCTTCAATCGCAGCCCGTTCTTCATCTAGCTCCAAGCACCCCGCACCATCGAGTCGTTCTAAATCGATCCAACCACGCCATCTGACGCATACGCCATTCATAATAAACCGGGATACAATGTGAGCCTAATAAACAAAAAGTGAAATTGTCATTTTAAATGAATAGGAACGACGGGCAAAAAATAAATGGGACAAAAAGTTACTCGGTAGGTGGTAAGCTAAACAAAAAAACCGAAAGTTGTAAAATTAATCTAATTTTTTGAATACTTCCTCTTCGATTTTTTACAAAGAAGGAATGTTGTCCTCAGAACGTTCTTGTAGACGATAATTTAAAATAAAAAAAATTGCGTTTAAATAATAAAGTGTAACTTTCGCAACCTTAAATAAATTAGTGTCACCAAAATATAAATTAGTCGTGCTACCCGCGACTGCGTTCGCGTGAAATTAAGCGTTTAAGTACCATAAATAATGCATATGTATTTTTATTCCTGTTTCCGTTATTATTTTTTCCTAATGTCTACAAAAAAAATTACTCTCCAATTTTTTTAATCCTTTATGTTACCCCCAGTATAAATCTATGCTTGAATTGTGCCAAATTTTATCAATATTAGCACAGCGAATTAGGCGTGATAGCGCAACAGATAAACAAACAGACATACAGACAGACGGACTTTTGTATTTATATTATTTGTATGGTATTATTTATATTTTACCCAAGTTTAACGATTACTTTCTTATGTATGTTTGCTAGGGCCGACGGCTTTTTCGATGTAAACTTTATATTATACTTTTTCTTATATTTTGAATATTATGGTTCAGCTGAGTAGAAATTCCGTTAATTGTAATATTCTAAAGCGACAGAAGGTAAGCGGTCTTCATAGGGATCGCGTGCCCATTAAGTTCTGGCATCCTTTTCACGCAAATAATATATAATTATGGGTTCACGTGAAGTAAGACTGTTGTAAAAAATAAGCTCTAAAATACATTTTTAGCTTTTTGTTATAAATAACTATGATCGCGGCCGTGTGGAAATCAGTGTATCACAAAGTTTCTTTCTCAATTTACGCAAAACCGTAATGTATTAAAAAAACAACCTTCCTTAACAAATCTTTAAGTAAAGACCGTACATAAAAATGTGTTTAGTAGACTTCGATCACATATGTAGATATAGATAACTTTATATCTTTACACACACATAAAATACTTATATGAATGAGCTGAACATTCAGAAATATTTGAACGATCGATACGATTACATTTATTATGAACTTAATGACAAGATGAGGGAGGCGACGCGACGTCACGGCGGCCATGATAGTAGGGCGGGCGTGGCGCCCCGACGCTCTCCAATCCTACAGGAGCTTTTCAATTATTGATTTCAGTTGCGAAATATACATACCCTCCGCTACAGTTACAGATTGAGCAACATTTGTTTTTTAATATGTAAAGGATATCAAAGAGAATGCAATTCTGGTATGCCCCGAGTATAAAGAAATGAAATAGTTATTATTTTATAGAAAACATTTGAGTTATATACATAATTTTGATTAAAATTCATCACGGGAAATAAAAGAAATACGGGAATTAGTTATTTTAACGTAAACTCAATAACCGTAATATTATAAGGATATGTCAAGTATTTAATTAGTAAGTACTTATTACTTTCTTTGTTTTAATTTATTACATAAAATCTTAAATGATAATACAAAATTCGACAGGAACATATAATAAACTTAAAACAAGTGAATGTAGTAACCCTATACCTAAACCTGATAGTGTTAGTAGAATGAGCGTAAAACCAGTGTTCGCAAGAAAAATCCAAGAATAATAATTCAATGGTTGGATCTATTTGAAATTGTACTGATGAGAAGGAAAAGAAAACGCTAAGAATGATTGCAATTAAATAAATAAATTTATATATATTATTAAGATGGAAATATGCTAAGTATCTTATAAAGTAATTTTTATGACTTTTAAGTGAAATAAAGTTCAAATATTGTCGATTATGATTACAATTATTGGTTAACTAGGAGTATTTATGAAGTAAGTCCTTGACATTTGCATGAATAAAACTAAAATAATCTCCTTTTCCCAGGATCTATATAGCATTATTTCACCCTATTATACTAATTTCTAAATACAATTTTTTTGGCATATTACTCTACTCTGTACATTCTTGGCCCAATTTTGTGGAATCTCCTTTCCAAGTCACTACAATATTTTTTAACCGTATCTCTGTGTCTCAGCTTATCGTTATATTATTGTCATAATTTGTATACTTGTAAGCCATAATAATTCAATTATAAAAATGTGATCATGACACTATAAATGGCCAAGTATAATGAAAACGTTTCGATGTACGATCAATCGTAGCCTTTTCCATTAAATAAAATCTTTTTCAAGATGAGGGTTCGCGTACACTCGACTGTGCTGTTAAATGAACCGAGTGTAAATAAATATAAGTATTCATATAGAAACGCTCCAGGAGGTCTCTGTGTAACGAAGGGGCTTAATTCTATCAAGTTTCTCATAAAATCAATTCTAGCGTTTTTATGATTACTATTTTAAGTTGTGCAACCATCGCCTTTAATACAATATCGATGTTTGTATTTATTTAGCAATTTTTTGTGTATTACAAAATAAAACTAAAATTTTCTATAGATTATATTATTATTTTGAATTTTTATAGGCATCATTATAATAAATGTATTATATATTTTTAAAAGCATTATTACATAATATAAACATCATTTGAAGTTGGATATTTAAATAAAAACTACAATCATTTTTAGATGTAATATTTTTTTAATTATACGATAGACAACGGATGATTGTCATTTTGAGTAAAAAGATTAGGTTCCTAGGTTGAGATACGCCTCGTTTCCTTGGAATCCATTTGCATTAAACTTTTAGTGAAGGTGCGTCACTAACTCGATTATGACTCAACGTTATAGGAAACATTTTCTATTGTCAGAACATGGTGAATGATGAAAGAGTAAAAACGCATTAATTTTAAAATAGGAAAGCATTGTCACCATCCTCCTGACTTATACCACTCTAAGTGGGGTCGGCACAACATGTTATAACATGGTCACATGGTTTGGCATCGTATTATACGGCCGGCTACCTGCCTAACGTCTCCTTACCTTAGTCGTCTTTTACGTTACCTCGGTAAGAAATAAAGGTGGTGTGTGGTGTTTTGTATGGTAAATCTGAGTTATGAGCGTTTTAATACTTATGAAATTAGTTAAAACAAGCCTTTTGTTACTATCAACAAATAATATATTTTGTCCGCTTTTGCTGTGTTCGAATAACTTCTTGTCGTTATCGCACAACTTGGTAAAAATCTCCTCTCCTCAAAAGAAAGAGTGAAGTTTGTGGATTTAAAGGTTAGACATATTCTACATGCAAATTTCTCTTTCTCACGATGTTTTACGTCATCAAGTGCATGATGTAAATATCAATTAAGGACAAGTTTTGTATAGAACCTAATTGTTCCTGCCCGGGGTAGGAAACTGCGTCGCTTCTCGTATATCCCTGATGATTAAAGACGATAAGCAACTGTGCGCCGTTTTTCTTCTTTAAAGTTATATTTGGCACAGTAAGCAAAAGCGAAAACTTGCTTGCCTCAGTTACGAAGGACTGTCCTGGTTTCGTTCGCGGTAGGACATACCCCAAAGATAAGTTTTAAGTTATGCACCAACACGATTCTAAGTTAAAACCGTGTGCTGGTCATTAGACGAAACATGTCATTCAATCACATATAAGCGACTTGGAGAAATGAGCGTGACCGAACCGCCATGTTTGGTGTTACGACTTAATATTATTTTACATTAGTAGCAACTTTATTTATGTCTTAATTTTGTTATGGAAATATGACCGGACGTGTTGATGATATGCTATCAGCGTCCACCGTCCAGTGAGAAATGACGGCATTAAGGAACTTTAATATCTACAACTTTTATGACTTTTTTTCATCAGAAAACAATTTAAGACTGAAAGTATTTAAAATTTATTGTAGATTTATAGACTGGCTCTTTAATTTCATTTCAGTTTAGCATATTTATTCGTATTGCTTAAGGGCCGTTTTGACTATGTAGCTTTTATAGCGAATATTTAGAGAGAATAGAAAAGTATAAGTCCCTGTAGATCCTGCCATTATTCCACTCCAAGCAGGGTTGGCACAATATGTTTTTTCTATATTTATTATCTTTTTTTAGGCCTCGCTTATATCCATCCAACTTAGTACCAACGTACAAAGTTTGGTCACGTGGAAGATAAATGAAATTATGTAAGTTACATATAGAATATAAAATCCCGTTTTAAAATCGGGAAAGGGAATTAACACATGCTGCACAATTTAGGGTATTTTCCAATACACTCTTCAAAAAGTTGATCCGTGTATACGCAATATGGTTGCAGGTTCAACAAAAAAAAAGTAAAGTAACGGCCTATTACTACCCGACTGTTGGCCGAAGGTCTCCTCTCCTCGTTTTTGGAGAGAAAAATTGGAGCTATAACCTACAACGCTCCTCGAATTCGAATTGGTAGGTTACACATGTCCCTAGAATTTTCTAGAGATATGCAGATTTCTTCTCGATATTTTCCGTCACCAAAAAGCGTGTGATAAAGTGTAAATAACAATTAGATACATAAGTTATAACAGAAAAACTCATTGGTGCCTGGCCGAGGTTTGAAGAGTCGCACGGTCTCGCCGCTGGGTTATCACAGCTCGCATATATACACAGCTCAATCCTTTTATACAATGTCATATTTGTAAAAGAAAATGTACCGCCAAGACAATGGTCATCCAATATTTCATTTTCATTCCATAACAGCGGACGTTAAAAAGCATATTTTAGCTGTAACATCCGGGGCTGTGGGTTTCGATGGCATTAGCCGAAAGATGATTGTTCTGGCATTAAATAGCATAGTACATATACTGTACCATGTTTTTGATTTTCCTCTGTTGTCCTCTACTTTTTGAGTGCCCGGCGTATGGCTCAAGTTATCCCCGTTCCTAAGGTCTCAAATCCCATATTACCCTCTCAATACCGTCCCATTTCCATTTTACCTTTTTTGTCTAAAATTTTTAAACGTATTGTCCATTCTCAATTATTTCTTTTTCTCTCCACTTATAATATCCTAAGTAATTTCATGTCTGGGTTTAGCCTTGGGCACAGCACTGCAACGGCACTCACTAAAGTATGTGAAGATATAACGGTACGTTATGGATAACAAATAAGTAAGTGTAATTGCACTCCTTGACTTTAGCAACGCTTTTAACACAGTTGATTTTGATGTCTTGCTGGCTATCATAGAATCGATTAATATATCGCCTTATGTTTTCTCTTGGAAACGCTCATACCTCTGTGGTAGACAACAATGCGTTTCTTTAGAAGCGCGGTCATCATCGTACTGTCCCTTGCGTGCTGGTGTTCCTTAGGGTAGTGAACTCTCTCCGCTTCTATTCACTATTTTCATACTGTTAGTGAACTTCTCTCCCTTCCCTTCCACCTATACGAGGATGACTTGCAGTTGTATATTTCAACCCCAGTTGACGATATAGCATATGGCATTGACAAGTTAAATCATGAATTGGATGTCATAGTCAATTGGATCAGGTAAGTTGGATCATCTATCAGCGCTGATAAGTCTCGGCTCTGTATGATTGGTAGCTCGAGGCAGATCTCTAAATTAAACCTAGTGAATCTTCCACTTATAGGTTTGGATGGATCTACGCTCCCTTACAGCACTGTCGTGAAAAACTTGATGGATAACCCTCTTTCATAGAAAACCACAAGTCTCTGAAATTTGCGGCAGAATATTTGCAACAGTGCACTCAATGAAAAGGTGAAAGGATTTTCTATCCATTAAAATAAAATTATCTTTTGCCAACAGTGTCTTGCTGCTTATTTTTGACTACGCTGATACTTGTTACTGCGATTTATCCGAAGAGCTTTTTAATAAATTAAAACATATGCAAAATCTTTGCATAAGATTTGCATTTGGATTGAGAAAATTTGACCACATTTCGCATTTCAACTTGACCAGCTTTCCAATAGGCGCCGTCGTGTTCTTCATCTTCTTTCCCTTTTATATAATGTCCTTTTTCATCCTTGCACCCCTGAATTCTCTCTCTATTAAAAAGAAAGTTTCAACTTTCTTGCCTTCATCTTAATGGTCGCTCTCGAAATGAGATAAATTAAAAACACCGAAGTGCTATTCCTAAACTTACTTTGACTCCTTTACCCCTAAGGCTGTACGTTTGTAGAATGCACTACCAACTGAAATAAGGCATGCGAAGTCACTTCCTACATTTAAAAAGAAACTAAAAGGTCCCTATGCGTCTCTAAAGCTTTTTATTTTTGATGTACTGTATTTATATTATATTTATACTATGTATATGTATATATACATATATATATATATATATATATATATATATATATATATATATATATATATATGTGTGTGTGTGTGTGTGTGTGTGTGTTTGTTAAATATGTATGTTTGATATGACTAGCAGTATTTATCTAATACTATTTAAGTATACGTATATAAATATAGATATTTAAGTAGAATTAGTAAGTTTTCTTTTTGCAGACTCGTCACGTTTTTTGTGTTATCCTATAACAAGGCTTGCGTGGAAGACATCACTATTCAGTGATAAGGCCGCCCTTTATACATATAAATAAGGCTAAGTTCTCTAGTATTTTAGTATATTTTAGTGTGTAAGTAGAAAAAAGTTTTAAATAAATAAATGGTTCATAACTATTATCTTGATTCGATTCGATTCGATCTTGATTCGAAAGATCTACGGTGACATCCTATATGATAGCCATAACATATATGAGCCAACATGATATTTGTGTACAGTATTCGTTTGCTAAATCCCAAAGAATTACAATCTATAAACCTGTGATTGAGTAAAAGCGGACTGAAGAACATTAAAAGGCAACTAACCGCTTAAATAACTAGTTTTTTGTACATTTATACTCTTTCTAGTTCATCTATACTCTTTAAAGTTATCAATATAATAAGATGTCATGCGTTTTGGCAGAATTAAACAGATGCTATAATTTACCCTATTTGCGTTACATGTAAGTACTACCATATTTGTTAAATTAGTTAAGGAAAGAGTCCCAATTGGTGGATCCGTTAAAGTGTTTACAACGGTTATGTTAGAGTTATTATACCTAATAGAAAAGGTTAACCAGTCTAAAATGTTTTCAACGACGATAAATAGAAATCAAATGGTACATATTATCTGTGCTAGTCGTGAATAAGAATGCCCTGATGTGCAAAATTGTATTTAGTCCATTTAATGTGTAAGGTATGTATCACTATCAAGAATAGGACAAGCATTGGTTTTTAAATTAGAAAAATAAGGGGCGAATAAGGGGCGAAAAAGGGGCGAAAAAGGGGAATAAGTGGACTTAGGGACGATGAAAGGAATGTGAAAGATGGGTGGGTAAAATTTTTTTTGAGGGTAGACAGAGAAACAGCGTCTAGTTTGGACTGATAAATAGAGTATGAAATGTAAAGGAGAATATTTAAATTAAAGGAAAATACAACCATAAAGTACGAGTTTCATTTACGAATCGAGTACGAATGGGAGAGTTACTTACAAATGTATACCAATACAGAGCTAATATTTTACCGTCTTGAGTTATAATAAAATATTTCTTTACTTTCAAGGGGGTGTTTGGTGGGCACGAATAGAGATAACTAAATTACCTTTCCTGATTCCTTCTGGAAATCACAGCCCCGGTTATTGAAGGGCGAGTGGTCAAACACGAGTTGTAGATTGGTACCGGTGCCTGTAAAAGCGATCTCGGTATGACCTTCCCTGCAGCCGCTAGTGAACCGCATCTGGCGCTCCTCGGGCGGGCGATCGCGATATCCTGTGTACCTCACCTGTTGGACAAATTTCAATTTTAAAAAATCAGATATCATACTGTGTACTTGTGCATCTTTCATCGAAAGCTATTAACATATTTGCAGAATACTCTTTTCTTACACCTCGGTTAATTACGTCTCCTGGTGACAAAATGGCTGGCTCCTTTTTGCACATAGACGCAGCTTATTCAAGGCGAAAACGCTGCCAGGATTCTTGGGACCATTCTACGTAGGCATGATTTGTATAGCATGTACAAGCGTGACATTAATTTAAGATATAGTATAACATGAAATTTTCGTTGTAAATAAATAGATTATATAATACTATGATATTCACGTGTTATTATTTTATATGCGATTGTTATTTTTAGATCATATAGGATGCATTTAATTTTCAGAAGCTTATTTAATCAAATTTCTTTTTTAACATATATTACGCAATATTTCATAGTTTATTAGGAAAAAATAAATCGGTTTTTATGATAACACGTTCAAGAAACCTACCTAAATTACTTGATACCAATCATTATATTATACAGTACCGTGTTTTAAACAAGACAAAGTTATTTAGATGAATCGGTCTTAACTAATATGTAATTATTAAATTATATATATAATATCACTGCAAGTACAGAGATTTCTATTCAAAGAATATATATTAAATTGATTAAGTAGGTTAGTTAACTTAAATTAAATTAGAGTCTTAAGTTATTGTTATAACCAGAGGAAAAATCCGTTTCTCCTTTTTCCTACTCTTGTTTCGTCATACGCTCAGTCGATTGATACGTAATTTTCCTGTTCGCAGCTTAAATCAAATATAAAAAAATATATTTACCTCACTCTCCCGGCTCAGCCTTTTAAACAAATCATCAGATTCAAACTTTGCCTTCTGATCAGGAACAACACGCGGCATTTTGAAGATAAACCGCGGTTTCGGTTGTTCGTATAATCCGATAGAATCGAAAGGTAACATTCCTGCCAAGGCAGATGGGTCACTCATAGCGTGCATACCACGAACTCTACTGTCACAGAACTACACAAATCAACATTACTTATCGACCCGATAAAAACTGTTAACTAATTTATGACTAAGAAACGTTCACGAAACGACACGTCAACTCTACAGTGCCTGTCAACTGAATGAGTGGAGAGACGCATCGGCTAGGGACAGAATTTTCACCAAGGCGGGGCGCCAAGATGGTGGGGCGGTATTAAGCCAATAACAATGTTTTGTATCGCCACCCCTCCGAGCCCTACTACGCCTTCTTTGTTAATTTCGGGAGCTTTCGAGCAGAAAGAGGGTTTTCTCCCCTCGACATGTTTCAAAATAAATACTGTAAGCAATAAAGCATATGAATGTATAATGATGGGCATTATGCTCTTTTGACATTTCGAGTGTTTTATGTACATGTATCAAATCTTTTGTTCCTTTGTAAAATATAAATATACACTATGTACTTATTCTCGTAGGGGAGCCTGATCCCAAGGTTTGATAATGTCGAAATCTAATATTTTTCCATTATAAATACAGCCCTAATAACAGGATTTCATTTCACAGTTACAAACGACACGAATAAAATAAGTAGTTTTATTACTTTATATTCTTAAATATACAAAAATGGCGCTATAAAATGTAGTTGTTTTTATGTCAGTAACTAATATTATAAGGCTAAATTATTATTTTACATTCCAAATAAAGAAATAAAAAAAACCACCTATTAATTATATTATAAAAGTTTTGCTTGCCGATAATTATTTATGAAATGTGGATAGTCACAGTAGGATAGAGGCTTCCTCACTTCACGTAGAGAGGGGTTAGAGCTTAAACCAGCGACGCTCCGATCGGAATTAGGAGTTTTGAGATAGTCAAGGATTTCCCCGCGGATATCTAGGTGCCATGACAAAGTTTTTTGTCTCCGTAGAGCGAATGCTAAATAAAAAGAAACATTTATAATTCTAAAGAAAAGTCATAAAGTTGTTCTTTTATATTTCATAGTTAAGAAAAAGCATAGATAGATTCTATTTTCGTGGAAACAGACAGTCTCACAGCTATCTAGACTTATAAGTGAGTATACTCACCAACACGTAGATAAGCAGGAAGGTAAAACGATATAGTATTTTAATTAGTTATGTATAGTACAGTAATTAGTTAAAGCCGTTCGAAGTGACAATGCAACAAGACCATACGATTACAACCACGGTAGAGTTTGTAGGCACACGGTCCTTGACGACATTCCGCGTAGAGCTCCTATTAAACATATAGCCTACATCAGCACAGCCAATGTGTAATGACAGTATTGATCGTAAATAAAATACCATGACACAAACAATATCCCATTGGACTATTATTGAACTATATTCCCTACCGAAATCGATATCATTCTTAAGTCATATCAAATTCTCTTATGATCTTCTCCAAGTTTTAATATGAAAAGTCTAATAGAAGAAAACTAAACCAAGCCACACATTGTAAGAGCTGTAAGAATTCGCCTAAATACGAGCCTTAGGAATCTTTCATCCACTATTGCCACTGCCTAAAATAAATAGTCTTGGACCATGATTTTATCACTTAAGGAAATTCTTTAAAAATAGAGTTTTATTATAATAGGCGGCGCGGTGTCAAAAGATGTATCAAATGTTGTTAAGAGTACTAATAACAGATCACTTGACGATAATGCAGGGTCTAAGAGACGTCTTTGTTGTTAAATTTCATACAAAAAATACAACAATCAACTAGCCAAAAGCTTTAGAATTTAAGTTTTTTACCTACATTTGTGAGTGTTAGTGATGAAATTAATTTAAGACGCCTTTTTTTCTTCTTCTGAAGTCCACTGAAGTCGTTGACAATCTGATGCCCTCTTCTCTGTTAAACGTGTGATGTGTTTTTGATCGCAACCGCTTCAAGCGCCACTCTTGCATATTAGTGGGCATGAGTTGACTGGACTTTGGGATCATGGAACTCAATCCAGTGATTGCTCCCCGAATTAAACAGATGGTCTGCGATCGTTGACTTCATTGGCTGGTTATTTTTAACTGTAGCTATGTTTTCTTTGCCCCGCTCAGCAATGGTAAGTTTTGTTTGGCCAATGTATGCGCTACCACAGTTGCAGTCAATGTGAGTGTCTTGATGTCATCAAAGAGAAGATAAGAGCAAGATTAAGCGCTGGACAAGAGTAGCTTTTGTTTGAATTAAAAAAATATATTGTTGTCAATTATATGTTTATATTGTATGCCGCGTGGTATTCGGTTGAGTAGAATAGACCACCCTTTGACCCCAGCACGTTTCGCTTCGAATTCTCACTCATGTAATTCAGCCACTAACAAAACTATTGAATTTAATTATATTTTCAGTATTACTCGGTTAACGTAAAGTTCCTAATTTAGTAATTAGCAATATGAATAGAATAGACTTCCCTCATTTGTTACCCAGGTGTCGTAAAAGGCGACTATGGTAAGTCGAACCGCCGTGTGGTATCCGGCTGAGTAGATAGACCACCCTCTTTCTTACCGAGGTGTCGCAAAATACGACTAAGGTAAGTTAACGTCAGGTAGGCGGCTGGTCGTAAAATTGGTAGCTAAACCAAATCATGTGACAACATGTTTATAACATGCTCTGCCGACTCCATTTAAAGTGAAATAAGGGTAGGAGGACGAATAGATACAATTGTTACTTTGTGTAGGTAAAGAGAAACAATAAATGAATTTTGTATTTATTTTTTATGGTTCTAGCTCTGAGTTCGTCACGTACCTACTACCAGATTATTATTATTGAAATAACGATCACGTGTTGCAAAATCGCGGCGTTTGATCCTAATGCAATGCATGGCGCAGAGTTTTACTATCGAGGGCGTGCACGCGCCACAAGCACAGAATGATCCTAACTGGTGCAAACGAGACAATTATTTGTCCCAAGCACGTTTCGCTTCGAATTCTCACTCATGTAATTTAGCCACTAACATCAAAACTATTGAATTTAATTATATTTTCGGTATTACTAGGTTAACGTAAAGTTCCTAATTTAGTAATTAGCTGAATAGAATAGACTTCCCTCGTTTCTTACCGAGGTGTCGTAAAAGGTGATTAAGGTAAGTTGAGCCACCATGTGGTATCCGGTTGAGTAGAATAGACCACCCTCTCACTCACCGAGGTGTCGAAAAATACAACTAAGCTAAGTTGACGTCTGGCAGGCAGCCTGTCGTAAAATACGTATCCAATTTAGAGTGGTATAAGGGCAGGAGGATGTTAGTTTTAAGCTCGTGACAAATTCTGATATATTAATTTAAATAACGTGTTATAAAGGATCACTATGTTAAACATGATTAAATGCTTAAGGTTACTAAGTAACGTTTTAAAGTTGTACAGGGTTAATACTGTATTCATTAAAAAAAAAAAATTATTACTTTTATACTTTATAATAATATATAGTACATTGTGATAACGATTATAATGTGAACAATGGAACAAATTTTGTCCCACGCCTACACTCTTAATAGGTAGGTACCTACGAACTGTTAGAAGTGTACAAAATTTTCTTTGCTTTTTTAACATATTATCAGCCTTATATCATATTTTAAGGTAATGGTACATTACTACCTTTTTTAAGAAATCTGTCTTTGAGACATTTTATAGGTTACTGTAGAATGTTGTCGTTAGAATAATATTCTAAGTACTGAACATACAAAAAAAACTGGACATACAATTGCATAATATCCTAAATATAAGTACTACACACATGTAAAAACCCAACTTCTGCGAATTCAAATAATGTTGTATATTTAAATTTGAGTAAACATTCTCGATTCACACCTTAAGGTAAATGGGGTTTTCCTATTTCATATCGCTAAATACAATTGTTTCTGGATCAGTTAAACAATACTTATATTTAAAAAATATGCAATAAATGATAATAATAATATGTCCAATTATAATAACCTTATTTGTTACACTTAAACACATTTGTGGCATAAATGTGCCAAAAATGTGTTAAGGTTAAACAGTCTTTCTTATAAGACTTATATTTCTACATGACTTTTTATATGTTGGTATGTTTATTTTATTATTTATTTCACTCAATTTCAATCACATTTTTAAATATTTTCTAAAACAAACCGAAAAAAGAAAAAAAAAATTAACAAGGAGAGTGCAGAAAGGATCCAAGTTCCCGGCGGTTAGGAATACAGAGTGAGGAACCTCCTCAAAATGCGTGCCGTCTCAAGCAACACTGCTTTCTGTATCCCCCCCTTGAACCAATAACTAAGCGAGAGCCTTATTATTATTGTATCTGTTGATATTACTACAAGCTACAACTGTAAATTTTTAGGCAAACACTATTAACTTCACAAAATTTTATATCTGACGCTCCTAAACGACGATTTGTCTTATTTAAAAAAAAATACGGACTTAAATTTCAACATAAAAAACGGATACTTTTCATTACTAGAACAATTCCTAATCACAGACTTAGTTTAAAAAGCCTTTAATTGATTTCAGCTTTGAGGCAATCATCCCTGATGGGTAACATGATACAACTTAAAGCGAGTTTAGTAGAAGATACCTTATCATCAAGAGAATATTATTTCAAATAAGAGAATATTAATTGGCTTAAAGAATAACCTTATCATATGTGTAGCAAGAGACAAAAATGCGATCGATAGCGTCGAACGATGTTTTAGTTAGTGCTCTCACAATATTATTTGGTCATCAAATGAATTTTATCATTGTACAAAAAATTAGGTTACAATTTCAGCCATGAGACCGTAAAGGATACTTTGTCTCAAAAAGTGATCAACGCTATTTTAAGCTGAATGGAATCATAGAAAAACCACTTAATATTCTCTTGTATGAAATTATTCATTCTAAGGAATAGTTGGAGATTATTGCAGCAAAGTGGCGCAACATGTAAAGCCACTGGTGCCTTAATGAAAAGAAGATGGAAGACAAACTATGAATTTAATAAGCGCTTCAAGCGATGAGCTGAGGTTGGGAGGTCAAGGTCTCCATGAAGATCGACCATTCACATAAACGCACTGATAACTGCATTTGGTCGTTACTAACCAGCATGGCTTAATAAGATTTTTTTATTTACAGCAAAAATGTACAAGTTATATCTATCTTAAATTACTTACATGATAGGACCATACAAATCATGCCCACGTGGTCCCAAGAATGCTGGCAGCGTTTCCGCGCTGAATCGCTAAACTGATTCTTTGTGCGAAAAAGGACCCAGCCGTGGTATTAAAAAGGATAAAAAAATTACACTTTGGCTCTATGGCCATACTCAACTGCAAACGGCATAAATATATAACTCTCGATGAGTGATGCATACTTCCGCCGTTTGCCGGATTCGGCCATAAGATTTAATAAGACTTAAATCAGCATATCTTTATCATTTATATAATGTTAAATTTTATGATAACCTTTCTCTACAAGCATGTTCTTAATATTTTTTATCTAAGGTCGACAAGAACAAATTTGAGTATTTTAGTGTAGAAACGCATTATCTGAAATACCAAACAGCAGATCTGTTTAAAAAAGTCCGCCTTCTCTCTCGGAAGTTTCAAGCGAAATCGTGGGTTATTGAAGATCAAAATGGTACCCCAATGCATGATCTAAGCGACGTTGCAGAGACTTGGCGCAAATATTGTGAAGATTTGTACAAATCGTCAAATATTCGCAGTTCACTGCCACAAACTAACTCTCTTGACCAAATTGAACTTGAACCGGCAATTCTTCGCACAGAAGTAACAGCAGCCATTAAACGGTTAAAAGACAGGAAGGCTCCAGGACCAGACCAAATCACTGCGGAAGTCATCAAAGCGCTTGGAGAAAAGGGGGTTGACATACTACTCAGTATTTGCAATCATGTGTGGCAATATGGCGACTGGCCTAAAGACTGGTGCGAATCAATAATCTTGCCACTTCATAAAAAGGGCTCTACCAAGAAGTGTGGCAACTATCGCACCCTAGCTTTGATTTCTCATTGCAGTAAAATCTTACTGCACATAATAAATACCCGCCTTCGCTACTATTTGGACTGGCATATACCTCAAGAGCAGGCGGGATTTGTCAAAGGTAAAGGCACAAGGGAGCAAATACTGAATATTCGACAGCTAATCGAGAAGTCTTACGAATACAATACCCCGATGGTCATATGTTTCATTGACTACAGTAAGGCTTTCGATTGTGTCAATTGGGACAAGCTATAGACTATACTCGCCGAAATCGGAGTGCCACAACACCTCACCGTACTATTGCAGACCCTATATGCGAATAATGTTGGTGTTGTCAAAATACATGACACATTGTCTAAGCCATTCCGGTTCCAAAAAGGGGTACGCCAGGGCTGCATACTCTCACCCATTCTTTTCAACATCTATGGTGAATATATCATGAGACGGACCTGCGATGACTGGAATGGTGGAGTCACAATTGGTGGAAAGAAGATCATCAATCTAAGATATGCCGATGACACCACACTGTTCGCAAATAGTGAAACTGAAATGGTTGAATTGTTGGACAGAATGGAACGCATCAGTAACGAACTGGGACTGGTAATCAACAGATCCAAGACTAACATCATGATAGTAGACCGAACAGGCACAATGGAGCTCACTGGCGCATTAAATCTCGACGTTGTTAACAACTTCATCTACCTGGGCTCCACAATCTCAAACAACGGATCTTGTGAAGCAGACGTCAGAAGGCGGATAGGAATGGCAAAGAACGCCATGTCACAGCTAGACCGCATCTGGACAAATAAAAACATTACGCGAAAAGACAAACAAAAGCTTGTGACGAGCCTGGTGTTCTCGATTTTCTTATACTGCGTGGAGACTTGGACCCTAAAACAGGCTGATCGCAACCGTATAGACGCGTTTGAAATGTGGTGCTGGAGAAGGATGTTGAGCGTTTCTTGGACAGAACATCGGACCAACGCATCGATAATTAAGGAACTACAGATCAAGACTAGACTTTCTACCATATGTCTCCGCAGGATTTTAGAGTTCTTTGGGCACGTTGCAAGAAAGAGTGGCGACAACCTTGAAAAGTTGCTTGTCACGGGCAAGGTCGAAGGAAAGAGGCCTAGAGGACGGAGCCCCATGCGTTGGACCGACCAAATTCACTCAACACTCGACTCCAGTATCAGTGACGCCATCCACGCCGCAGAGGACAGAACTAAGTGGCGCAGAATAGTTTTAAATAAAGTGCTACATAAAGATCACGACCCTCAGCATTGAGGATTACGACGCCAGGAGGAGGAGTGTAGATAAAGATTTTTCCAATTCTTGTATTTTCTGACTGATAATGAGAAGTCAGTCTTTCTTTAGCGGGAGACGAATGTAAGTTTGGAATCGCCGTCGCTTCGCTTTAATTTAACTGTGTAGAGAACTCATATACATGTACAAAGAAAAAAAACAAAAGCTTCACGTGCTCCACGTATAGATTAGATAAACATTATTAACCACATCCTGCGCGATAATGGTCATGTTTCTCCTATACTTTTAAGTTTAGAGGTACTTTGGGTCAGAGGTATTTATTGAGAATTAGTTGCGTTGTTGCTTTAGGTATTCATTCTTATTCAATTTAATTCCGTATCAGATTTGTGTGTGATTTCACTATGCTGACTTAACTAACTGCAGAAATAATTAAAATTTTAATTTTATTTTGCTATAATACGCAATAAAGCCCGCGGATTGCAGAAAATATGTAATGATAGTGCTAGATAGCACTTCGCCATATAGTTCCACTAATATCCTTTTCTAGACCGTAACTAAGTTTGTTTTATTATTTACTGATGCCAGTGACCTGCTAATAACGTTTCGCTTATTTTTGTAGTATATTATCGTACTTTCGTACTAGCATCTTGTTTGTTGCTATTTTATGTAGGTATACTAATGTTATTTTCCAATCTTGTTTTTGACAAGTGGTTTATATTAATTATACTTAACCAATAGAATTTTGATTTTTTGATTAGCATATTCCCATATATAAAAATGAAAAAAATGGCCTACTGTTTGACGCCTCAGGTCCAAGGAAGTCGAATTTTTAGTAATTAAAAATATATTAAAACAATTATATTTATACTTATCAAACTTGCTAATTATACCTACACTAGGTAATTTTTTACTATACTGACCGATGAATATTCCAAGAGGCGCATCGTGCATTGTTCCGAGGATTTTTTATATTGCATTGGCAACCAGATATAAAAAGTCGTTGTACGCATTAGAAAAGAAAAGGGTAAAAGCTTTAACAATACAAACCTACAATTCTCACCTTTTGCACTGTTTTTTTAGTATAATAAATCTATGCATTGTTAGTAACATTTCATTTCCATATTTACTTAACAACAATGACCGTGCAGACGTTTAATTAATTGATCTATAAAACTTTTCACAGTTGACCCTCAAATAAAACAATAAAAAATGAGTACAATGGAAGGGTAACATGTTCCCATTAGTAACTATTTTAATGTCAGACGCAATTTGGGAAGGAGTGTAGTTTGTTATATCCTTTATTTTAGATCTCCTATTAATAAAAGGGTTCCCAAAGACACGCATGTAAACAGGTTTTATAAATAAAAAAAAGTTTAAACGATAGCATTTTCTCATATGAGTTTGCGATAGTTACAATATCTAATGATTTTTTAATATGTAAAACATTTTTTTTTTAGTTTTTTACCTTTATATTTTTTTTTACTTAGTATTAGTAGTTTAGTTTTATACTTTATTAAACTTAATTTAAAAACATGCCTTGTTTTTCAGTTTCATTCCTGAGTTACCGGTAGCATCAAATGACCGTTATTAAAATCATGCCTTTTAAATAATCTATAGTTTCTCAAAATAAGTATTAATAGTATCTGGGTGACCGAGCCTTGATCGATAATTTTTTAAAAGATATAAAAAAATTTCCTAAGTAAAGGGCAAAAATTATCATTCTTAAAATAACTTTATGTTTTAATACAGAAATTCTTATAGTTAAGCGTATCGTAAACGAGCAAAAGAGCCGTCAAAAGTTGTTTATGCTAGCGATGCCGGTCAACGCTTTGTCTTTCGCCGCATGGCCTTCGGACGACACCCTAATAAAAGGCGTGGCAAAAAATGCCCTAATGGCTGTTGATCCTATTTCAAAGCAGTAAACTGCAACAAAATTAGCTTTTGTTAAATTTAGAACTGTAAACGTCAAAATTTCTGACGCAGTCGGGGACGAGTTTTACCGGATCGGGTCTATTGATAGTATTGTTTTAGGGGCGGGTAACATTTCGTCCATTGTTAAAGTTAATGAGGGTACAACAACAGTAACGGGCAGCCAGTATAACTATTTCTCTTTGATACAATTTGTTATCTGTAATACCTGTGTTTGTACCATCAGGCTTTTGTTTACCATCCTTAAACACTGCTAAATGTTATTATATAATCTGTAAAACTGCTACAAAGAAAAAATCCCATATGCTATTCAAGTTTAAGGTTTTAAATTCATTTTAATACTCAATGGATTTCAACAAAATTTCTGTATTATATTTATAATTTTCGTTCATGTGATTTAAAAAAAAACAGCCCAGATTTAACTTTTCGATCATTAATTCGGTTAATGATTTCGATTTTCATTCTTTGCATAATTAATTATATAGTATACTGATATCTTATTTCTGTATGTCACTTTGTAGTTAAGTAGTAAACTGTTACTATCCCACTGCTGGGCATAGGCCTTATCTCTCTTTATTTCAAGAGAAGGGTTGGAGCTTAGACCCACCACGCGTGCCCCAACTGCGCTGTGGTGGGATTTGGCCTCCTCGAGGGAGGCAGACGGTCTCACCCTTCGGCTATCACAGCTTGTATTATCACGTTTTGTAATATATCTAAAAAACTTAATTAAATCACCAAGAAAATTCATTACTTTTAATAAGTATAGAGTGACTTGATTTTCAAAGTTGATTAACAACATCGCAATTCAATAGCTTTGTATCATTGTTTTGCAACATTATAATGGAACAGGAAAATTGACGTCTATTTTTAGTTATAGCGGATAAGAAGACTATGACGAAATTGTTGCCTATTGGCGTTTAACTCAATAGCTTTAATAGAACGAAACTGCAGTACTTTAAAAAAACCTTTAAAGACGGCTAAATTACTTTTATATATTACCACCTGACTGTTGTTTTGTCATTTAATTATTTCTCGGGAATTTCTAGTGTACATTAATTTAATTACAAAATTAAAATAAAAAATGTTGTCCAAAAAAAAATGTTAGCTGGACAACCTTTATCTCTGATTAGGGGTATGGAAAATAGATAGTAGCCGATTCTCAGAACTACTGAATATGCATATATAAATTTTAAAAAAATGTTCAAGCCATTTCGGAGGAGTATGGTAACGAATGCAACATTGTGACACCATAATTTTATATATATCAGATTAATCTGCGAATTCTCTCGCGTGAACTTTAATACCTTGTTTATAACACTTCTCAATAAACAATGAATACTGCAGACTCATTAGCAAATGAAGCGTTGCTTACTTGATGTGACTAGAGAAACAAGTATAGTATAATATTATACGTACAACGACTTGATGTAATTTAAGCTGATATAATATTGTGTAATAGATTTTCTTAATAATTATGGTCTTTAATATGGTTTTATGTGATTTAAGTTTGATTATAAAATTACGGATACGGTAATACTCAAATTTCATTTATAAAAAAGGTAGCCAGCCAGGCACGCCTGCCGATTTCAAAACTCATATGACATGATTAATATATTTTTCTATACCATAATTCTGTATGTAAATATAGTAAACAGTTTTCCATGAGGTAATTGAGTATCAATAAAAAAAAAAGTGAAATGTATTATACTTCAATGTGTAGAATTTCTTGGACTATTTAACTATATTTTCATCATAGATGCTCGAGTGCTTCTCTCTCTTCAACTATACAATAACCAAGCCAAAGGTCTTCCCTAACTTTGGGTTTTTTATGAGGCCCGCAGTTAGCGACCAAGTTTCAGATCCATATATCACCAGTGGCAACACTCATTGCTCGAAGACTTTGGTCTTCAGGCGCTAAGGAATTTTGGACGAAAAGATCTCGCACATCTTCCCGAACGCTAGCCGTCCGAGTTGGAATCGGCCATATACCGCCTTCTAGGTATTGGAACTACCTAGTAGGGCAGTATACATGTATTTAAACGTACTGTACGTAATGCACAAGTATATAAACTCGTCTACAAATTAGAGTGCAGAGTTTCAACGATTACCGGGTGGAGCGGAACATGTAAGTTAGACAAGATGCTTACTCATGTTCATTTTAAGGCCCACCTGCTGTAATACTCTGTTGAGGTTTTTTTAGATCTGTCAGAAGCATTTTGTTTAGATCTGTCAGAATTTCCACCACAACGACAATACGACTCAAGGACTTTACCTTTTTCATTTACATTTTAAAGAATAATCATAGAAAAATTAATATGTAAAGTAAAAGGACAACTTTAACAATTAATATTAAATTCCATACACGGAACTTCTAGGCAGTAGGGAATTACCTACGTGATGTTTAAACTACATAGTTCATATAATACCACTCAGCCTAAATATGCTCATCTGCTAATTTGAATAGTAATTACTGATTATTATGTGGTAATAGAGGACACGAAATACCCAATGTTAAATATAGTACCTAATCATGCTTGTTTTGAACATCATATGAGGTTATAATAGTAAGACCCGAAAGCATAGAAAAGGCTAATTAGTGTGACCTTTTCCTTCTACGCACGGGTGGGTGTGAGGAGTATGGTGGGGAAGACCATTTTTCATTGAAGAAAGAATCGGTATACTATGCAGTCCTTGAAAGATAGTTATGTGCCATCGTGAAGTTTTCAGTTGTCTTATAAAAGAGGACCATTCCCATTATACGTTGCTAAGTCACATAGCAAAGTGATTAGGCATAGTTTTCTCAAGTGGCTAGTTATTTTAGACAGTTTACACAAAACCTAGACAAATTATAAACTTCTTTTCTTGTAAATTTAACAAATTATCAACTTTCCCGATGAGTCATAATTCTACCGAAATAAACCTCATGAAAATTCGATCAGTAGTTTTAAATTTATTTTGCAAACAAATATACGCGGCGTAGGACTTCATTTTATAATTATGTAGTGATGAAGTGAAGTAAAGAACAAAATTTAATATTGTAAAATTTTACATGTACATTTTATAGTCTGATCAATAAATATCCAACAAATAAGGAAAACATTAAAGTAATCAACATTATTCTCAGAACGATACGAATAAAGTCGAGCCTCCAAAGAAACGGATCTCGACATGGTTACGTCAATAACGGAAATTCCGACTAGTCATCGAAAGTGAGTTGGTCTTTTCGCGTCACGGATGTACGAGTACGTCACGGCTTTGACTTGTTTTGCAACTCACTACACCTTGGTTTTACCATTCATATTTACTTAGAAATATTATTTGATTATTAAAAAACAATTGTTTCTGTGCTCTTTAGGTAATTTTTACAACTGACTGATATTTCCCGATTATGTATTAAAAAAACATTAAGGTTTAACCTGTGTAAAAGAGAGAATACAATTTTTAAACTGCTTACTCACGTCCAAATTAATCCGCCGGGATATCGAATTTTGTTAACAATTGTCTCAGTTTATATCTCCATATGAACTTCTACTTTATAGAATACTTTAAAAAAATAGTAAAAACGGTTTAGCTGTTACACCTAACAAGATTAAGCAATCAATTTTGCAAGATAATTTTTTAAGCCCATGTGAAACTTCTAAATTATATTATGTATTCTTAATAAGATTATTACTAATTTCATTCTATACTAGCAAAGGTAAGGTAAGGTAGGTTAAGTCGATAAGACTAAATACTTGAACGCAACGAGAATTGTGCTTAACCCTATTTTTAGTACACACAATGAGTAAAGTAAGTTATTCATTTAAAGATAGACATGGAATTTCCATCTTTTATGTTGAACTATAAAAGAGAAATAACCATTCATAATTTTTTTTCATCTCAAAGGCATTAAGGTCATAAATCAATTCCTACCGATTTAGAGCGAGACGACGATTTAAAACAAGGTATTCATGGAGTATCAGGTCTGAGGTAACCCTTGAATGGACCAAAATTCACGACATAATTTTTTATATTGTGAAGCTAAAATAACTGGCGCGACACAATACGGACCAGCACTGGTTGTTGGGTCATAAGGAATGGCGGCATTACATCTGAAAATACAGCATCAGTGTCAATAACTTCTTATAAGAAGCATAGATTATTTCAAAAGGGTCGCAGGGTCCCCTGATACAAAATCGTCTCCCTTGAAGATACCTATGTCCAACAGCGGAAGTCAATCGTTTGGAAAAGAAGAAAAAGACAAACATTTTACAGAGTTATGCCATGCCTTTATTTTTGTTTATATTATTAAATCAGAGCAATCACTAATATTAATTGATTTCCATTTTTTAATGTTTATCTTAGTTCAATAAATAAAAACGTAAGCGGATTTGTAGTTATCGTCTACAGAAAAACGTAAAATATCATTAATCAAACTTTTTTTGCAAGGGCTCTCAAGCCGGATCGCTTACACGTCATTACAGAAAGCTTATTTTGTTGGGAGCCGACGGCACCGTTTATAAAACGTTATCTTCAAATCAACACAATAACTAGTTTAATAATGGACGTGATTAATGTGCCTGCAGGATGACGCGCAATATCGAAGCGGGCAAAAGGAGGCGCGAATACAACACTGCGCAAACTTATGTTTTAAGTCCCGCTGCAACTCTGCACAGCTACCGAATGTCGCCCGCCCCAAATGACCAGACATTATTTAATTGAAACAGAAGTGAAAGGGTGACAATTGTATTATAAAAGGGTTCAGTTTTTTTGAACAACCCGATAAAATATCGCGCAAGCGTTGCATTGTAACATTTGTTCTTTAGTAGACGCGCATGATAATTAATGACACAGATAAAAAAGTAATAAACTTCTTTAACGTATGGATAATAATATATAGAAAGATGTTAGGATTATTTAAAATATGTTTTCATGATGAATTTGAATAATCATGGCAAGAAACCAATATAAGCAATATAAAATTAAACATTTTTATTTTATCAATGCTACCAAACATTTACCTACTTTAATAAATATAAGGAAAACTTACAAATTAAAGTACAATTTGACCTATAGATATTTAGTTTTAATCGTTAAACATTATTGACGTTAAATATGTATTGACTTTACAAAAGGTCTATTCTGTCTCCCAAAGTAAACAGAACTCTAACAGGTGAAAATACAAATAAAATGAATGTCGAAAGAAACCATAAATCACGTCTTAACTGTTTATTTGCTCTTACTTCTTGTAAAGTAAAAGGCGAGTGATCAATACAGGGACGAAATCGAGCTGACATTTGCTAACTAATGATCCCTCGTCACAATGCTTTTGCTACATGCTCCTTGTTGAGTGACTTTAAAACTTCTTTGTCAATAGAAATTTTTAACACTTCAGTATTTGATTTGTGCGAAAATGCGATGTTTACAAAAACTCGATTGATATGTCACGTTTTTATTACTGTTTGCGTTGCTACCTGGTAGTATTGTGTTAAAGCAAATATAAGGGTGCCTGCTATGCACGACGACATATTTATTTCCATCCAGCAATAATGCCTTTGAGTGAGAATAAGCAAGATATTTGACTTCATTGTGTTAGAAAACGTACTGAAACAGGCGTGAAATTGTTTGCAATAGATATTTGGCGGTACGGATAATTTCATAGATAGATCATGCACATGTTAACCGTACATAAGTAAATAAAAATAAATGAGTGCCAGACATTATTGCTAGATACTGTCATAGGCTGTGTTATTAAAGAAAGCTAATAAATATATTTTCTCATTAAGATTTTACAGAAATACTGAATTAATAATTTAAAATTCCTAATGCTCAAAAGGCGCATTAGTAACATATTTCTCCAAATTGCGATCAGTGTTACAAACATCGATTGCACTACACATGCACACCGATAAAAAGTTTCTCCTTATAAAAATAAATTTATACTTTATTGTAGTAACATAAATAGTAACAATTCAATAATATATAAATATTTTAAAATAAAAATGAAATTTGGCACAATTATTCCTTATACACCGAAATAACATATAGGCTATAGAAATCCTGTTAATTCTACAGGAATACGATGACATTAAAAAGCGCCATCTATTATCAACCTATCACGCGACAGCAGTCCACGCAAACGAAGTTGTGTGTTAAAGCTAGTATACCTATATATGCCCGTTATATTAGCTTTATTTTTAACAAATTTCATCAATGTTGCTCACGCGAATTATACGTCAAAGTGTATAAAACAAATTATCCCATTTATGATTTAAGTTCGAATCGTTTTAATGACTTATAAATGACATTGTACTAGGCAAAATTGGATTACGAATAAATATACAAATTTATTACTAACTGAGTCCACGTACTGTGTCGGGCTCTAATCAACTGGTTCGTTTTCGAGTTTTGGTCTCGGCAACACACTGATCCATCAATTATTTTATTAATTTGGACCAATACATCGAAACATGCCTTTATATTTTTACAATATGTATGATTTATGATCATATAAAAACTAATGTGAAATTGTATTCTACGTTTGTCAATACAAAATCCTGATCAGAGTTCTCTAACTAATCAAAGGTATTGCACAGATCTTTGTTTCATCGACCTATTAATCAAAGTATTATTTTTATTTTGTTCTTTGCATGGTCATAAATAATCTAAAAGTAATAGAACACAAAGGGCGTGAAGCGTAAAATCGAATTGTTAACGCGGACGCAGCTAACATATTGATATTTTAATTAGATTTGCAGAGTCGACTCTCGCAACTCCGTGGGTTACACCCAACTCTTTGAGCCGACGTAATGGCACCCTGCGGACTTTATTTAAGGGTTTACAAAGTCCGCTTTTGTAGCAACTCAATATTTACTAGCAAATGCATTATACCAACAATACTTACTTAGTTTTTTAACTTTTATGCAGCAGCTTCCGTGTTATCGTTTTCAATAGCTTTGAAATCGCTCACGGCGCAAAATAATTATAGTGAAGCGCGACGCAGCAGGTAGCTCAGTCGCTAATAACGGCGACTACGAATAAATACATAATTGCTGTAATCGCCTAAGGTGATTGTAAAATAAAAGACTATTGTATTAATTCTCCCTTTGTAACAAAATAAATTAATAGCATGATTTTTAAAAGAAAGTCCAAGTAATGTAGTTTTTTTGCATTTACTTCTAATGTCAATGGTGAAATAACTTTATATATATAATAAGTTCAAGATTTCAAGTGGGAGGGTTTTAGCAAGTCTTTGACTTGCACAAGATTGCTATGACAAAATATAAATAATTATAATTTCGGAATTTTATTTTTTTAAAAACTACTTACGAACATGCGCCTCTTAAAATCATTGCCGCCTTATGACGCGAATAAACAAAAATCAGCTACTAAAATGAGCTTTTTTAACACAAGTTTTTGTATGAAAAAAGTATCTATGTACTTTTGTCTTCAACGAGAATTACCCCTTTTGAAGAAAGAAGAAATTATTAATTTAATTAGTCACACAAGGCTTGTGTGACTAATTAAAATAATAATTTCTTGTTGTAAATACTTGTTGATAAAAAGGTTAAAATTATATGTAGTAATAGTATTACTTACTACCTTGAGACATGATTATATTGGCGTAATAAACATAATGAGCGAATTAACTTCTTGAATCCAATTTTTAGACAGAAATTTACTTACTTTAGGATGACTTATCACAGTGTTATTATAGGTACATTTTTACGTATATATAAATAAAACTGATAAAATTATAACAATCAATTTTATTCGTAATTTCAGATTTTACATTCATCAAATGAACCTTCTACATAAGACTGTCATTACGGTTAAATTGGTTCCATAACAAATATACTTCTTTTTTTTATCTTTATTTTTTTAGGACTTTTTTCCTTCAAGGATATGTCAGTCCCATCGGCGCCTAAATAAATATATAAAAAAACTTAATTACTAATTACTAACTAAACTAAATTACTTTTTTAAAAATATATGAACTAGTACCTTAAATATATCAGCAGATGGGTAAGAGAGAACACTTGTTAGAACTCCTACATTGGTATAACTTAAACTATATTTCTGCATAAAGTGTTCTCTCTCCCCATCGTACTTCTTACATTCTAATAAAATATGCTGGACATCATCCGTCGTCCCGCACATATCGCAATTGGCCGAATTAACTTTTTTCATTAGAAATCCAAATTTGTTAGACGCATAATGTCCAGACCTTAACCTAAGAGCTACAATTATATACTTTCTACTTAAATTAATGTTATCAAACCAAGGGAAACGAAGAGGCTGCCCTTGTATAACTTTGTACCAAATGCCTTTTTCTCTACTTCTTTTATCAATATATTCCCTAAATCTATCATAACATATATTTTTAAAACGGTGTAATATTTCTGTATAATATGGTAAGATAGATATCTGACTACCTTCTATCAGAGCTAACTTCGCTAATTTATCAGCCTCTTCGCTTCCTACTATACCTATATGAGAAGGAACCCATTGCAATCTCAGATTTATATGACGCGAATTGTATAACTGACTTAAAATTTCATAAGCTATCGGAACTCCTCTGCTATATCCAGAGGCACACCGAGCTAAGTGTTACAAGGCGCTTAAGAAATATACTTACCTATAACGAATTCCCCTTTGTACTGTCTAATTATAAGAACTAACATTTAAAATAATTTTAATCTTGATCAATTATTTTTATAGATTTTAATCTCTCAATTTTAGTTGATGCGTAATTAAATCTAGTATAGTATATTCATTTATTTAGACGCAAATTTCGATATAAGTATGATAAAACAGATAATTTTATCGATCTGTATTAAAAATGTTAATGTGTTAATATTTCACTTCAAATAGGTCTCTACATAACAGTCATAAAATACACCGAAAATTCAGTGTACACAAACCCTTATAGCAAAATAACGCGATCATTTGCTTGCATATTCAACGGGCAAAGGGGATGACAGGCCCCGGATGGCGCGCGGCGGGCTGGCGGGGCCCAGTGCCGCGCCGCCATCTCACGCTGGGCCGTCGGCATACAGAAATCTAATTGATACACTAAAATACGTCACGCTGCATAAACGTCGATATTTTATATAGAAATCCATAACATTAACGGATGGTTACATTGCTGTAGTTCGTAGAAGTTCGTAGAATACTGTAGGTAGCGATCGCCGCTTGTAAGTTATTGTAATTTTATACAATAACTATGTAAAAAAATTGACACCGAAAATAGATATAGACGAACAAAGACAATGACACTGTAAAAAGTTACGGGTTAGTTACAAAATGCATAGCATATAATTGCATTTTCAATGATAAAATAGAAAATACAACATTCATAAAGTAATATTTAATATGTAACAATTTCTAGCAGTGCCGTCGTTCGACTCCCAGTCCGTCCCGTGCCCGGGGCCAAGTATCTGCAGAATGCGTGTAATTATTTATTTGCGCTCCAATCCCTCGCTGCGCCCACTTGGCCCTTTCAATTCACAACAAATAAATGAACCGGGAACAATACGCAATATTAAAAAAATGTTCCCATTAAGTTCGTAGGATTGTTATGAACTTATCAAAATATGTGTAATATTACAATAAAACAGAAGGCATGTGTTCATAAAATTCTCGTAAAAATATGCGTTATTTATATTCACATTATCATTTCAATTTGTGTCGTGATAAAATAAATATAATGCTTGACAATACTGATGTAATATTAAAGGAAGTCACTATTACCTATTCAACGTAGAGCAGTTGTAGAGTATACATACAGAATTTAATTATCCATTACTATCATACTCCATTTAGGCATGGCTTTTCTAGCGACGCTTTACGGGAAATCGGAATTAATATGAAATAACTTGAGATTGAAAAAATATCAGATAGTGTACAGATTATCAAACACGAAATATGCTTGTATAACCTTTTTTTTCACTTGGTCCTACATCAAAATTAGGATGTAGCAAGCAAAGGGCCGAAATCAACATGTGTAGCAGCTGAGAATTGAGATGAATACAACAATAGCAACATACGACTTTTAACATTGAGTTAGGTAACATTTTTTAGCAGTGTCCTTTTTGAATGAATAAAGAGCTTAAATGGTATCATTTTACGGTGGCCCATACAGAATGTAAAATGCACAAAGGTTCATGACAAAGCCGGAGACAAATATGCACTCCGTCGCTACTATTTTGACATTTTAATTTCACCCTTGCTCAAAATCCTTTTTTGAATGGCGTTGGGGGCGCGAGCGCCTAGCTCTCTTGATACTTGTATCAATCTCACGCGGAATTGATTGACGTTTATCGCTCGGATTTAAACACAATTAAATCTTACTTTAAAAAGCGCACTGTATTCATTGTACCTACGTGTTTTGTAACACTATTTGCGTATATCACGAAATTTGTCGAAAGCGTATAGTCGGTAATCTTTAGAAAACAAAATTTATGTGTTTCTATATTGATTAAATAATGTACGAGTAATATAATTATAAATAAATAAATAAATATATGGGACACTTACACACACGGTAGTCCATCCCCAAAGTAAGTAACTTAATACTTGTGTCATGGGTGACAGACAACTGGTGAATATATACATATATAATTTTTAAATACATACTTAAATACAAATATACACCCAGGCTCAAAGACCAACAAATTCGTTTATAGAAAATGTTGGCCCTCGGCGGGAATCGAACCCGCGACCCGCGGTGCAGAAGGCAGGGTCACTACCCACTGCGCCAACGGGCCAGTCAATAATTAAAATTGCCAAACAATTTTAATTACCACCAAAAAGATAATAAGAGCGGTGTAAGGGAATTAACAAAGCTCTTTTTCTAATATAATTCTTAATACGATTTCATTATAAATAGATCAAGGATTCCAAATAAATTAAAAATTAAATCTAGATTTAACTCTTACTAGCGGCCTTCCCCTGCTTCGCACGGGTATAAAATATATAGCCCATGTCACTCAGTGAAAAAAAATATTAAAATCGATCCAGTAGTTTTGATTTATTCATTACTGCCCGTGGCCCGCAAGCGTTAAATTTGGAGAAAAACAATTTCCCTCTCCCTATACCAAGATTTCCTGCTATCTTTGGAATATTTAAATTCTTTAAATATTCCAAAGATAGCAATTTACTTATTTTTACTACATATTTACTTATTTTTACATTTTTCCCTATGAATTTTATTTTGACAATTAATTACAGAATGTCTTTATATACAACATTCACAGCTTCCTTGGCATTAAACAAACTCTTGAGAGAGCGACATATAGCTGCTAAATTCGAAGTGCTATAGGGCGAAGCGCGGCCCCCTCACGGCATTTTAAATCTATCATATCTCCGAAAATGTTCACTTAAATTACATACTGTAAACGGCCATATTGATCTATATTAAATCAACAATTTATTTAAGGTACTTAATTGTATAAGGATTAATGCATGTATTGTATAAAAATT
Organism: Morpho achilles; assembly: GCA_947086495.1. NCBI lineage: Eukaryota > Metazoa > Arthropoda > Insecta > Lepidoptera > Nymphalidae > Morpho > Morpho achilles. The sequence continues at coordinate 9,699,115 of CAMTZB010000007.1, read as the reverse complement.
GCTTTGAACATATGACATTACTTTTCGAAAAAAGTAAATGACAACAAATGCTAGATAGACATATACCATTGTGGACTTTTCTGTAGACCTCAAGGTGTATATATATATAAGTACATCATTTTGATAAATCTCGTAGGGTTTAGCCTGCGTTTACAATGTAAGCGGAAAAAAATGTGATTATTTACGACATTACATTAGAAACCTTAAAAATTACAGTATTTCTCTACTCGATATTGAATGTTATTACACATATAATCCTTCCTCTTGAATCACTCTATGTATTAAAAAAACCCGCATCAAAATCTGTTGCGTAGTTTTAAAGATTTAAGCATACATAAGGATATATGGACAAACAAAGAATGTGACTTTGTTTTATACTATGTAGTGATTAACAAAAATGAAATAATAAAAAGGAAAACTATGAAATCACGATATTAATGATTTATTTTACACTTGTTGTAACCGCTAATTTGTTATCGTCACTGGAGTGTTAAAATATTCTGAATTATGTAAAAGTAAAATTTGAAATAAATCTTATTCCCGAATAAAAATTAATATATATTCTTCATATATAAAACTGTACCAAATTTTAATATTGGTTATGCGGAGAAACCTTGAAAGTTTAAGAGAGGGACAAGCAACAGACAGACGTACAGACTGACGGAAGAACGGACGGTAGGATGGACGAACGAACAGACTGACAGATAGAGTATTAATAGTGAACTGTTTATTGTACTAAAAATCTGTGAGTAGGACAATATACTAACAAAATGAGTACAGAATGGCGTGGTTATTACGGAATCAGAGTCTCTCGCAGCCAACCACATCATGCAATAAAAAGTGTTAGAGTTAATTTGAAATAAATTAAAAGTACCTGGGTGACCGAGCCTTGATCGGTAATTTTTTTAAAAAATAATAAAAAAAGAAGGCTCCGATGACATGTGGAATTAAACCCGGGTTTACAACATTTTCGGTGTGCCCGTTAAATAAAACCTACCTAGATCGATTTTTCTCCCCGAAAACCCCCTACATGCTGAATTTCAGAAAAATCGTTTGAGCTGTTTCCGATATTCAGAAAATATATATTTACATATATACATACAAGATTAATACATATTAAGATAATAAGATAAGATTAATACATACAAGATTAATACATACATACAAGATATATACATATATACATACAAGATTAACTCATTTCAATATTCAAGATGTAAAATGACAAATGGTAGTATGACAAAATAACAATGCAAAGCTGAAGACAAAATATAAATATTACAGTGATAAATAACATCAAGATAGTACTATATATATGCAATACATACAATCAATACATAATGATGATAATATGATACATAGTAAATATAACATAGATATAATTTAATATTGGTATAGGTATACTATTAAACCATATATTTAAGTACTATCTTCTTTATAATGCAATAATTATTATTATATGCCTTGCCGAAACACACAGCGTTATAATGAAGAAGCAGTCTGAATTTTTACCTTTCCTGAGCTAATATTTTGTAAAAACATACCTGTTTGTCACATTGTGGGTCTTCTCCCTAGCCTTGTAGTAGGCTATTGGGGGGCTACGGGCCTCGAGGTTGCACCTCTTTACCCGGGCTTGTCCTCTCGGGCGATCATAATCGCCCGGGTAATTTGTTCGGCCTTGGCGGCCAGGAGTCCGCTTTTGAGGCGGACGCCTTATTTCTGTTGTGAGCCGTTTCCTCTCACTGAGGCTGCAGTCCCCCTAAGTGCGCAACCTGTGGGAGGGAGCTCAGCTGCGACAGACCCACCATGGTTCTGGTGATCGGCGCGACGATGTCTTGGCCCAGGACATGTGCTTCGAGGATCTCTTTCAGGGCCCCTATCATGGCCCAAATCACCTCCCGGATGTCCTGGGCTTCAGCTACGGTGAGGGTGGTGGGTACCACCGTTGTTGTCTCCGGAAGAGTTTCTGGGGCCGCTGTATACTGCGGCTCTGTGCACGGATCTGTTTGCGTAGATTTTTCCTCTCGCTGGGCTTGCGCACATTCTGGCGCTGTTGGTGCTGCTGGCTGGGCTTGCGGGGTCGATGCGGCGGCCGGTGGCGCTCGGATCTTCCTCGCACGCCTCCTCCGTCTTCTCTTGGCAGGCTTCCCTCTTTCGATCGGCTCGTTTGCCGGCGGAGCCAATGTAGTCGGCTGAGCCACCGCCGGCTCGGCCGGCACGGCTTGCGCGGTCGCGACGGGCGCTGGCGCGACGGCGGCAGCGAATGCGGCGCGGGCTTTTTTTTTTTTTTTTTTTTTTTTTTTTTCGAATATGACTAATGCTGTTAGCCCTAATGGCTTTGACAGCGTCACCGATAAGACGGGCGAGCGCTGAAGCATCGCCGAGAAGAAAAGGATGATACATGCGGGTGCATTACAAGCACCCGCGCTACAGGGGGCGTCGCCTCAAGGGTGTCTCCTGCGAGACCGAACCTCGGCTTAAGGCGGCGCGTTTTTGGAGGGCTGCATCTAATAAATGACTTGGAAGAAGTCTGCGTCACGGCGGCCGCGGCAGAGGGCTGCGGCCGCTTGACACAAGCAAGCGGGGACCTCGTCTTCGCCGGCGAAGACGCTGTTTGTGTGCGTGTTGTGTGTATATCTTGTTGGATGCTGTTATAGCATCGTCGGGGTCGTTAAGGACGCTCTTCGGGCGCCTGTGAATCTTGTTGGGGTGCCTGAACGCCTTATAGTTGGACGCGGCCACTATAAGGGGGTTTGGGTGGATGGACGCTTTCTCGAAGTAAGTCGTCGAGAATCGTCTGAAAAGATCGGCTATCGTGGGTAGGTCGAGATCTCTATGGAGGTTCACGTTGCGCACGAACCACGGACAGCCAGTGGCTGTACGCATGAATCGATTTTGAAGTGTCTGCAACGGACACAGTCGTGATTTCGGGACGTGCGCGAACGTGACGCTCGCATATGTCATGATGGGTCTGATGCAAGTTTTGTAAAGTGTCACTTTGTTGCGAAGTGACAGTTTACTTGTCTTGCACAGTATCGGATAGAGGCGTCCCATGGCGAACGCTGCCCGGTTACGGACAACGCGGATGTGTCGGATAAAGGATAGGGTCGGTTGGAGGATGACACCTAAGTATTTGACTTCCTTTTGCCAATCTATGTATTTGTTGTAAATAGAGACTCTAGGAGGCGTCCGGATGAAGTCCATGGCTCTCCTAGATCTCGCAAAGAACATTGCTGCGCTTTTATCGGGATTTATTTCGATTCTCCACCGGCGGAACCAGCTTCCGAGCTGGTTGGTTGCTCTTTGGAGCCTATCATTTATGGTTATGGGATCTCTACAGGTGGTATAGATTGCGGTATCGTCCGCGAACATGGCTAAGTGGGTGACTGCACTAGTTTTAGTGGAGAATCGTGGGATGTCACTCGTATAGAGCGAGTAGAGGAACGGTGCGAGTACCGAACCTTGGGGGACTCCGGCGCGTAAGGTACGTCTTGAGGAGAGCGCACCATCAATACGATACCTAAATGAGCGATTAGTAAGGTAATCGCGAATGATAAGAACGAGTCTATCGGGGATTCCTAGGTTCGCGAGTTTGTATATTAGACCCGCATGCCAAACCTTGTCGAAGGCTTTGGCGACATCGAAGAAGACAGTACCGGTGTACCGTTTTTTGCCGAAGCCATTTAGGACGGCTTCGGTAAGTCGATGTACTTGTTGTACCGCGGTGTGTTTGGCGCGGAAGCCGAATTGCTCATCCGGTATGAGCTTCATCGACTCCATGAACGTTATGAGTCTAGCGAGGATTACTCGCTCGTAGACTTTCCCTAAGCTGTTGAGCAGACTGATGGGTCGATAGCTGCTCGGGAGATTACTGGGTTTTCCCGGTTTTCGAATACCTATTACTATTGCTTCCTTCCATTCGTCGGGGAAGGAGCAACCTAACAGGAGGGCATTGAAAATCAATACTAATAGGTTTATCAGTTGGTCGGGGAGGCACTTGAGTGCTTTGTTGGATATGGAGTCGGGGCCTGGGGACTTGCGGGTCTTCAGGTTTTGGATAATGGAACGGACTTCCTCTCCGGTGGTGGGAGTGAGCGGCTCGCTTTCGGGAGCCTTCGCGGATATCCTAGCCGCCGCCATTTCCACTTCCGAGTGGAATTCGGCGTGTTCGGAATGACTGGGGTTATTTGAACATTGTCCCTCAAGACTGTCAGCCAAGCATTCGGCCTTATCGATGTCGTCAAAAGCGACCGGACGGTTTAAACGTATCAATGGAGGTGTAGCTGCACACTGGTCTCCTCTCAGGGATTTCGCCAGTTTCCAGAAAGCCAGGTGACTCGGCGAGATCTCTGAGAGTTTGTTGTCCCAGGCGGACTGACGGTTGAGGCTGAGTTTTTCTCTAACCTCTCTTTGAAGTCGCCGGAGTGTTCTCCGGTTATCGTCTGTCGGGTATGCGTCATGGGCCCTAGTGGCGGCACGTTTACGTCTAAGTAGGTCGCGCAGGTCGTCCGGTAGTCTCCCACGACCGCGGTCGTCGGGGACTTCCTTGGAGCAACGCTCGAGTGAGTCGGTTATATGTTTCGTAAGGTGGGTAACAGCGAACTTGGCACTATCCACGGAGTCTATCTTGTCAGGAATTTGATCTAGGTGGTCTGAGTTTAGGGACTGGAGTTTCCCGCCTAATTTACTCCAGTCGATTATCGTTTTCGTGGGAGGGGTTGTGGAGGTAGATTGCCCTAACTGAATTAGAACCGGACGGTGGTCCGAGTCTAATTCATGCAGGACTTCTATAGAATGTAACTGGAGAGCTACATTTTTGAAAATGTATATATCTAACACATCTGCTCTGTTTGGATCCCCGTTAGGCGGGTATCTGGTGGGCTCGTTAGGGGCTATCACCTCAAAAGCGAGGTTTGGAAGGCCGTTGAGGCCTTGGAGTATTGTGCCGTTCCGGTTGGTTCGGCGAGAGTTCCATTGGCCATGTTTGGAGTTGAAGTCTCCGGCCAGTATTACAGAGTCGCCTAGTGCGAGAAGGGTGCGGACGTCTCTTTCGAGTACCCGTTTGGTCGGACTGAGGTATACTGATGCTAGTATGATCGACTGATGGCCGGTCATACCCACCTGACAGACTGAAGCCTCCATGTTAGTGAGCTTTGGGGAATCAAGGGGGGAGCATAGGAGGGCTCTTTTGTAGTAAATGAGCGTGCCGCCTTTTTTGGATGACAGACGGTCATTTCTAATCAAACAGTAGTTCGCAATATTGGGATTGCGAAATTGGGGTTTTAAGAAGGATTCTTGTATTAGAAGAATATCTATGTCGTGTGCAACTACGAAATCGCGGACTTCGTCCATGTGTCTGATAAGCCCGTCTGCGTTGTAGGTGACGAGCTTGAGGGAGTGGGGCTTGGCCCTACCCAGTGAGGGTTTAAGCTTAAAGCCTAGAGATGGCCTGCACCAAACTAGAGTGTTCGAGCAAGGCCATTAATCTGTTTTGAGGATTACTCCTCAGCTTGTTTGCCAAAATTGACAGCTCCGTAGTGTCAATTTTGGTCACTATATCGCAAACGAGTTTCATGTCGTCAATGAAACTCGTTGCTGGAGGGGCGGCTGTCGCTTTAGGAGCGGCAGCTCTTATATTGGAGCTCAAGATGGCGGCAGCGGGTTTCGCTACCGTCTCTTGAGCCGGTTTTGCTGGCACAGCCGGCTCGGATGCCGGTTTCCTGTGCCAGGGGTTTGAGGTGGGGAGAGGCGCGGGGACGAACCTCTCAGCTGGTTTGGGGGCGGTACGGTCCGCCTTTTTACGGGTGGCCCTTCTGCCCCCTCGTTTTGCCCTAAGCGGGACATTCGGGCAGCCGCGATAGCTCGCGGGGTGCCCTTGGGTCCTGCAGAGGACACAGCTGGGAGGTTCCTCGGACGGAACCGTTCTGGGGCAATCGGCAGTGCCGTGATCGCCCAGGCACTTGACGCACCTTGGTCGTGCGGTACAGTTGCGCTGCGAGTGGCCGTAAAGTTGGCAGCGATGGCACTGCCCCATTACCCCACGCGTACGCGGCGTTTCTATACGCAGACCCGACAGTCTGCATATTGTTTGGACGTTGAAGACACGTTTGCCTTCAGGACTGAGGTCAAGGACCGCGAGACAAAGTTCATAAGGAACTTTGGTTCTGTGATGGTACATGCGGTGTACCTGTCTTACGGGAAGGCCCTGGCTGAGGAGGTCCTTCTTAATAAGGTCGCAATCTATCTCTACTGGGAGTCCGCGGATGACGACGCGAAGTTCGCGCTCGTCTTCTAAGGCGTACGTATGATAGCCGATCTTTTCGGCATCCAGGAGCGTCGTGAGGCGACGGTGGTCCGTTGAAGACGGACATTGCACCATTATGCCCTGGCTTGTGGACCGGGCAGAGGTGAATGGAATGGACGAACTGTCCATGCGCGGGATTAACCGGTTCCACGCGTCTTTTTCCCTAACAAATAGGGGCGGCACCTTCTCCTTCCTCTCCGTCATAGGCGAGTCCTGTGAGGAGTCGGTCTGTCTGGTCGTGGCCTGTGAGGCAGGCTGGGGTTTGGGGGTGGGACGCGGGGCAGGTGCACCTGCGTCGTTTGTGGCCCTTTTGGGCGGGACGGTCTTAGGAGCCTTCAGCTTTCGCTTCTGGCTCTTTGATAGGACGGCGGTGAAGCCGTCGTCCTCGTCTGAGGCGGATGACGCCGAGCGGGATGGGGACTCCGAAGCATCGGATGCTTCGGCTTCTTCACCGGACTCTGAGGGAGTCTCGGATTCCGAGTCAGATTGCTCCTCCACTTCCATGTCAGGAGACACGGGGCGGGAGCGTGGTTTAGCCTTTTCCGCAGAGGGAGGAGAAGGTGCTGCCGGGCTGCCACTCTGGCCCTGAGGGGGCGGGAGGGCCTTGGTGAGCTCCACCAAAATGGCGGGGTGGTGCGCCTGAAGGAACGCGAAAATCGCGTCCAGTATCGGTTGCCCCGTGGGGCGCAGGGTGGGGGCCATATTGGCCCGCTAGTGTGGGGGTGGCCTCCCTGCCGGAGGGCAGGGAGGTGTGTACCTAAGAAAAAATCTAGTCTTAGTCTCTCTCCCTTCGGGGGAAAGAGGTGAGTACCTAAATTAAAAAATTAGTGTACTTACGCACGGACGGAACCACCTACGGAAAGTGTTATGCGTGAAGCACCACACTACCTAATCGAAGCACAGTAACACTAACACAATCCACTTGCACAGGAACGAACAACACTGACAGTCCAGAGTCTTGGGCACTTTCACAATCTAACGCGGCAGGGGCGTGAGTCAGGCGGGGGGAGCGGCAACCGGATTGCGCTCGACCGAGACATCCGCACGCTACGGCGGCGATCGATGGAATGTGCGGCGGCGCGGGCGATCGTAGCGGCGGTTTTATGCGGCGCGGAGCGGGGAAGTGGGACGGGCACTTGCGCAGGGGGGCGCCGTGCCGGTGCGGTGGGCGGTGCGGTTGGGGGGGGTATGGGTTCCCCCCCCACCTCTCGACGGTTTGCTTGTCCCGGACGTGGCGGGTGCACGGTTATACCTCGCCTGCGCGCTTCCCGTTTGAAAACGGCGCAACGGCGATCGTTGGCGGCGTGGTCTTTGGCGCAATTTGCACAGGTAGGCTTTTCTTCTTTCGCGCGGTTGCAATCCCGCGCGATGTGGTCGCCGGCGCATCGCAGGCAGCGTGCCTGTTTGTGGCAGTTTGCCGAGGCGTGCCCAAACGCCTGGCAACGGTGGCACTGAGGCGGCGTCTTGCCGCTGCGCCACGCCTCCACGGTGATGCCCGGCATGTACAGGAGCTCGGTCACTTTATATAAGCGACCGAGCTCAACCCGGGTCATGTGGGCGAGCTGCACGAAGTAGGTGCAGCCGTGCCGTCCTTTGATAGGTGGTATCGCCCTGGCGCGTTCTGCAGGGAACCCGTACTCCTGCAGTGCCGCCACTACCTCTTCTGCGGGAGTGTCCAACGGGAGGCCTCTTAGCGCTACCTTGGTAGGTAGCTCTGCTGCTGGTGTGTAGCAAAACCAGGATATAGATTTATCCTGGCTTGCCTCCTCTACCAGGTGCCTTTGCACCACCCGGTATTCTTCTGCATCTTTCGGCAGGAACCTTACACCTTTGCCCATGGGTCGCGCGTTCGGCGCGTGGCCCAGTTTGGTCTGGAGTACTTTGAAGTGCCTCGTCCAATTTGGGAGGCACTCCGCGGTGATGGGAGGGTAACCGGACCTGGCCGGTTTCGCTTGAGTCGAGCATGGTGGAGCCGCGGGTCGGCTCGGCGAGGGCGGCGCGGCCGCGGCCGCGGCGTATGACAACCCGGACGGTCCGGGCTGTGGAGATGCGGGGCGCGACGAGTCCATCTGCTGCGACCCACTGGCTAGGGAGGCCAGCACGTTGTAGCTCGTGGACTCGGTTGACGGCTCGGTGGAAGTCGTCAGAGGCAGCATCGGGCCCCTTTCGCTTGATGGCGGTGACATCGGTGGTTGCGAGAATTCCAATCCGCGTCCGGATCGGTCCTCGTGCGTCGGTAAGGCGGAGGGAGGGGCTGGCGGGGTAGCCGCCCGCACGCGCTTATCCCCCCCCACCTCAGCTTCCGGGGAGTCCTCGGGCCGAGGGCGCTTCGCTCCTTCCAGGCACACAGTAGTATCAACTACTGTGGCAGGGGAAATCGCGGCGGCGTCCTCCGAGGGCGGTGGCACGGATAGTGCGGCTGGGGTTTGTTCTGGCACCAGTCTAAATCTCGGCATCGGTGAGACGGCCGGGACGACTGGTACAGTGGTATTGTTAGTGTTGCGGCGTGTAACCGTTCTCGGTACTCCGGAACGGCCGACACCGCGGCGGCGTTGTTCGAGCGGGGGGGGCTTCCCTCCGCCCGGCATGTTGCTCGTTACGGTAGTAACGGTTCCGTTTTTTCTTATTTTGCAGCCTCTGGTGTAGAAGGCGTGGTACGGCTCCCTCGGCGCGTGCAATCCAGCCAGGTGAGACCCAGACGGGAGGCCCAGCTAGACGCCCGCGAGCAGGAGTCGGAGTCACGCCCTCAGCGGTTGTTTCGGCGGCGGTGGGGTCCTGTGTTTCGCGGTTGTTTTTCTTTACGAAAAACTCGGCGAAAGCGGGGTCCGTGTAGCGTCGGCGAGGCGGCGCACTCGATGCTCGACCGGCCGTTTCCTCAAGCCGCGACGGGTCGCGGCGAGTACGACTGGCGCCGGGAGCAGGGGTGCAGGGCTTGACCGAGACTTGACGGACGAGGCTTCGCTAGAATACCCGAAATAGAGCAGAGGGTCTCCTCTATTCGGATATGGATGGACCTGTTTGTCGCTGGTTTCGGCTTTTTGGTACCTTGAATCCAGCTAGGTGGCGCTGTTGTCCTCAATATTGGCGCCATTATGATCTGTCAGTCTCATAGCGTTTTGGATTTTTGCCGCGTAAGTTGGAAAAATTTTCACTCGTTGGAAATTTTTTTAATTCAGTGCTAATTCATTATTTATTGAAGTTATTTCGGTCAAAAATCATCTTAGGCCGTACTACAATTACTTTTTTAAGAAGTTTCGTAAGTATAAGTGGTTGATTGTGATGGATGAGGATCCTAATAGGAATCCTGGAGTACAAGATGTTGCTCCGGAGGGAGGGCATAGTGCTCAGAGCTCAGGCTCTCAATCATCATCCAGTTCTTCGTCCTCGGAGGACGAAGAGGGATACGCATCACCACCACCTAACAAGAGGGCCAAACGCAGGTCGAGACAGGTTCGTACTTGTTCGGACCCGCGTATGGACTCTCTGATGAATCAAGTAAGTGTTCTTTCCAATTATATGTCGCAATTACCGCAGTTTATTCACGATTTTAACAGGAATATACCTAATAATAATAATATTAATGCTGAGTGTAAAAGCATTTCGTATAATGATAGTGACGAATTAATTCCGTCAACATCTCAATTTTTGCATAGACCGGGTAATTCTACTGCGGATATTTCTTTAGGTAATATGAAAGTTACTTATGATGTTAATAAGATTGTACCTGTTGCTGACCCTTATAAATTAGAAGAATTAATGACCTTACAACAATTTAACTCTCCAACATGGAAAGGGATTCGTTATAAAAAAATCTTACAGACATGTATAGCCTCACCAGGTTTTGTAGGGTTAAAATTGAATGAGGAACTGTGTCACCTCAATAAAGGTACTGATTATGTAGCGGGTACAGAAAACCTTTTAGCAGGTTTGTCAAATGCTGTGTTAGAAGACAAACGTTTACTACAATCAGGATTACAGGATTTAGTTAATTGGGCTTCCACAAGTAAAGCCGAACTTAATGCTAATACATTATATGACAGAATATTAGAAACATTTGGCCCAAGTTCTTCTTCTTTTAAAAATAAAGAGACAATTATGCAAGTTATATGTGGGAAAAGGGCAGAATGTATAGAAGTAAGGCGAGACCGCATCCTCAAAGAGGTACAGAATGTTAACTTAAAAGTAGCATTACAAAACATTCCACCTAGTGCAGAACACTTGTTTAGCCGAGATAGTTTGGCACCATTAATTGATTCCTTGGGTGGTTCTCAGGTGTGGCTTAACATGCCGCAATATCTTAAAGGGAATAAGTTTAACAGTTCATATACAGTTAAAGGTCAGAGTAGCAATAGTGAAAGAATATCTAAACTTTCCCATAAAATTAAAAAACCTGAAAAGAAAAACAAATTTGATTATGATAAAAAAAAAAAATATAAGAGAAATCAGCCCTTTCGTCGCAATAACTCAAGAGACGCCTGTATTAAAAAATGACAATCTAAAAGGGGTGTTCAGGGGGGGGTGCCTGAAATACCATTTGCAAACATGGAAACAGTTAGGGGCCAATCAGTCCATCCTGAACATAATTTCAAAGTGTGGTATACCCTTTCAAGTAAAGCCCCCGTTACAATATCCAGACTTCAGAGTCCGGAGAAAGTTCACAACACAGTCTTCCGAGAGCATGACTCGGATGATAAACGAATTAAAGGAGAATGGTATCATAGAAAAGCCAGTAAAAATATCACCCGGATTTCATTCCAAAATTTTTTTAATAAAGAAATCAGATGGGGGTATCCGTCCCATATTCAATTTAAAAAACCTGAATTTGAGCATATCGACTCGCCATTTCCAGTTAATATCTCGGCTATATGTCATACAGTTCCTTCAGAAAGGGGACTGGATGATAAAGATAGACTTACATCAAGCTTATTTTCATTTGAGCATAAAGGAAAGTCACAGGCGGTTTCTAAGAATTATATATGGCAAGGAAATATTACAGCTAACAGCCCTACCATTTGGCCTCTCAGCCGCTCCTCATACCTTTTCAATGGTAACAAACTGGGTTGCGGAAACCCTGCGGGGACAGGGGATGAGGGTGCTGGTGTATTTGGACGATTTTTTAATCGCACATCAGAGCAAATCAGTTCTGGCAGAGCAAGCTGTCACAGCTCTAGACACCCTGGTGGCATTGGGTTGGCATGTGAACTTACAGAAGTCACTTCTTATGCCGACACAGGAATTAGAGTATTTGGGCATCACTTGGAACACCAAAATAAATTTAATGTCTCTACCTTTAAAGAAAGTGCAGTCAATAACAGGAATGATAACAATTCTTCTAAGGAAAGAATCAGCTTGTCTCCTGGAAATACAAAAGTTGTTAGGCACACTAAACTTTGCAAACCTCACGGTTCCAAATGGTCGTCTGCAATGCCGCAGAACACAAATATTCCTGAAAAAGTTCAGATTAGGCAGACCAAGAGAGAAAAAGACATTACCACCGCTAGTAGTTCAAGAGCTACAGTGGTGGTTAAAAAACGTCATCAAAAGTGCCAGGACAATGCACCTAAAAAAAGTGACACACTTTCTCACCACAGACGCAGCGGATGCGGGCTGGGGTGCTCACCTGAACAATCAATTGTTGTCAGGGAAATGGAGTCTCAGCCAAAAAAAATGGCACTCCAACTTGAAGGAGATGTATGCAGTGTACGCAGCCTTAGCCCAGCAAGGTGCACATGTCAGGGATGCACACATTCTGGTGCAATCGGACAACCGAACCCTAGTTGCATATATAAGAAACGATCTCCTTCTGCTAGCCGACCAGCTAAATGTTACGCTATCGGCAGCGTACCTCCCGGGGAGGTACAACGGGATGGCCGATCGCCTCTCACGAGGAAAATCGGTACCCGAGTGGCAACTATTGGCTCCAGCAAGAGAGGCTATATTCAGGAAGTGGGGCGTACCGGACGTGGACCTATTCGCGTCCAAAGGAACTGCTGTAGTTCCTCAGTACGTCACGTGGGATTCCAAAGATGGTTCAGCAATTTTTTGCGACGCATTCAGTCGAGACTGGAATTATCAGTTGGGGTGGGTTTTTCCCCCACCCAGCCTGATGCCCAGAGTTCTGGCTCATTTGAACAAGGCCAGAGGAACTTACATCCTCATAGCCCCTCAATGGGATCAGTGTTTTTGGAAAACCGATCTCCAATCGAGAGCCTTAGCAAGACCGCTGCCGATAAGGGATCTGCGGAAGACCCTGATCGACCATGCAACAGGAATGGTTCCACCTCAAGTGGACAATCTATTCCTCCAGGCCTGGAAAATTGGGGGTGGGCCAGTGAGGTCGCCAACTGGAGTAAAGCTGAGCTGAGTTTACTGAATAGTAGTTGGCGGACAACTACTCTCAACACTTATAGAGCTCCAATTAGAAGATGGATTACTTGGTGTGTTGCCAATAATAGGAACCACCAGAACCCAGATGGTTTGGATGTTGCTAAATTTTTAGCTAATCTATATATTAATAATAAATTTGCATATAATACTATTCTTTTACATAAATCTGCAATATCTACTTATTGTGCGGTAAACATTGAAAAAATTTCAAATAACTTTTTTATTCATCAAATTTTAAAGGCCATTGCTTTAACTAAACCTCCACCAATAAAGTCGCCTGTATGGGATACAAAATTATTGTATGACTGGTTGAATTCAGTTCCTTGCAAAAATACAATTTTTGATATTTCTAGAAGAACTGCAATTATTTTACTTTTAGCATCAGGGCGCAGGTTACATGACCTTACCTTATTGGATATTTCACATAATAATTTAATAGAAAGTCCAGATAAAATAGTGTTTTGGCCAAAGTTTGGCTCCAAGACAGACTCTAGTAAACATAGGCAATCAGGGTGGTCATTATCAACTCATCCAAATGGTTATATTTGTCCAGTCAAACATATTAAGCAACTTTTAGACTATACTCATAAAAGACGTTTAAATACTGGCATTACAAGTCTATTCTTATCTTTGAGAGGTGATGTTAAGCCTGCATCTAGAACTCTTATTGGTGGATGGATCAAATCTATTTTTAAAGAAGTTAATATCAAGGCATCTCCAGGCAGTGTTAGATCTGCTGTGGCCTCAAAAGGTTGGCTTGAAAATCTTCCAGTGGAAGAGATTCTGAGTAGAGGAAATTGGAAAAGTGATAGAACCATTAGCAAATACTACTGTAAAGAAGTTATGCAGGCTATCCCCAATTGTGAAGATTTACTTCATTCTAAATTTTCTAGTGTATAAATTAAATAATGGTCAAAAGAATAATTTTTTAAGTTAAATTTTTTATTGAGGTTTTGTTAAGTTGAATCACAGATATTGTGTTTTATATAATTCCTTATTGTCCTTAAATATTAGTTCCTATTATAGTGGCTGACAAGACCATTACATTTTCAGTTCCTAATTTTATTATAGTTAATTTCAATGTCTAGGAGAATAGTAAATAAGGTTATGTTATTAATTGAATATATAATATATAATCTGATGATCCTTTTCATTTACACTATGTATATATACATAATGTTTCTTACTCCTTTATCACATAGCGTTTTCTACCTTGTGTACCTTCACCAGCAGAAATCAAACAGGTCTTCATTATAACGCTGTGTGTTTCGGCAAGGCATATAATAGTACTGTTTTACACAAAATAAAACAGCTATTATGTGCCGAAAGAAACACACAGCGTTAGAGCAAGGGCCTTGCTGTGAAGACTCTATGAGACTGACAGATCATAATGGCGCCAATATTGAGGACAACAGCGCCACCTAGCTGGATTCAAGGTACCAAAAAGCCGAAACCAGCGACAAACAGGTATGTTTTTACAAAATATTAGCTCAGGAAAGGTAAAAATTCAGACTGCTTCTTCATTATAACGCTGTGTGTTTCTTTCGGCACATAATAGCTGTTTTATTTTGTGTAAAACAGTACTATTATTTTTAAATCAATTTAGCCATGTGGTATCCGGCTGAGTAGAATAGAACACCCTTATTTCTTACCGAGGTGTCGTAAAAGGCGACTAAGATAAGTTGATCCACCGTGTGGTATCCGGTTTAGTAGAATAGACCACCCTCCTTCTTACCGAGGTGTCGTAAAATACGACTAAGGTAAGTTGACGTCAGTAAAATACGTAGCCAAATCATATGACAACATGTTTGTAACATGTTGTGCCGACCCCACTTAGAGTGGGATGAGGGCAGGAGGATGATGATGAATTTTTAAATCAATTAATTTTTAAGAATTACGCATTTATTAGTGTAGAATGAATACTTCTTTTACACTAATTAAAATATATTTCTCATTTACTAATATAACATACAGTTTTTTGTGGTAATGATAAGAATTATAAACATCTGTCTTTAATAGAATCCAATAAATTCGGACCGAAGCAGAAGTTTTGGGGCCCTTTCTATGGAATGCTCGATTAGAGGTAATTTGTGTCAATCACAAAGCATTGAAACGACCACGTTCATCTCTTTCGGCCGAACCATTTGCCCTAATTAAAAATAGAGCCCTCGTTCACAAAAGTCAATCGCAGGATTAATTTCTGACGTGAACACAAATTTTTTCGACCGTAGTTGTGCTCTTTGTAGAGTAATCTATTAAGACGTCAGTCAGTTACAGATTAAATTTATATCCTTATTGCTTTTGTAATTTATGATATAGTAATTTTTGATTTAATATTAATATTACTGCGTCTTGGGACACTTCTGAAACAACACAATTATCTGATTTTCTTTACCTTTAAGCTTACCTATAAATTTTCATATGTATCAAGTATGATTGAGCATATTAACCTTTTGCAGCAGTTCCCATAACTAATCCGAAAGTTTAATTCGTTATTTTAGAGGGTGTATATATTGTAGTATAGAATGTACTTTATATTACGCATAACAACTTATTTTATCGCCTTCACAAAACCAATTTCATGACTAAATTGTTTGCATTGCCGATTTGCACAATTCTTGATTTGCGTTGTGGGTCCACAGGATTGAAATATTATTACGTTTCTCTTTTAGGATTAGTATGAAACGCTGGACTAAAAAGGGACGCCGATAGTTGAATTGGAAGGGTTTTATTGGTCACGCGGTGTGTAGTAACCCTTTCATTGCGTTTGTGACTGGTATACAGTAACTTGATTTCACGCGCATCTGATGATTAATGTCGGTACCTTATCGCTCCATATTTTACCGATTTATTCAATTTTCCCCCTTATGCATTTAACGCGTACAACTTCATCCGTTGTCTAAATAAAAAGCGTGATAACATAAAATCTAAAATCGATAAAGTGTAATATCATAAAATTGCTTTCAACTCTCGCAAAAGGAAATAAAATTGGAATCTTTATCCCGCATTTTTGTTTTATCTTACAGATTGTTGTTAAGAATCTATCTTAATTAGTGTTATTACGTAAATTAAATCTTGTCTCATTAGCATCAGGGCACGTGCGATGCATATATGGGCTTGTGCCACCGTTTTGAGGCCAAACCTATCAGCAACATCCATCTATAAGACACTGGTTCTATTTTTTTTTATAATTAAAAATTCAACAATGGATTTTATTTAGCATAACTCTTGATTGAGAATAATAATTAAAATAAAAATAAAATAATATTTACAGCAAAAACATGGCGATTAAAATCTTGGAGAATTTCTGTAATGTACATAATTTGACAATTAAACACTTTATCTTAAATATTTCCTTTCATAGTGACCTTCGTTATTTTCACATACACATTTTTGATGAATAAATGAATCAGATGAATAAAAATATAAGTACAGTAATCATTTTTTTTTGTTTAGTTTTAGGTTTTAACTGTAAAATTGTAACTAAGAATGATATGATCTCCTGTAATTGGTAATACATAATTAATCTGAGACTACATAGGATAGTTTTGGATTATATAATATGTGATGCTGTTGGAGATCCGTATAAAAGTTTTAAAAAATCATACGTAGTACATTTCATCATGCACATTCAAACATATTTCATTGACAACGATGAAATTGAAATGAATTTGATGAAAATGAATTTGCAAATATTATAAAATGCGAAAAACGAACACAAAATGTATATTCAACTAAAAGATATCTTATTTTAATGTATTCAGACAATGTAGTCTAAGTAGACTATTCATACATAATACAAAAACATAATATAATTTATGTTGAGAAAAACGAAATGAAAAAACATGTCAAACAGCTAGTACTAAAAAAGGAATAACATTATTTTCTCAACTTCTGTCAGCAGAAGAATAATAAGATGATAATAATAATAAGATGGGAACATATGCGTTGGACGTATTGATTTAGACATAGTAACCAAACATTAAACTGCGCAAGCGTGATAAGCAAGTGCTGAATGTTAACACGAACGAAGAATGTCTACAGTGTATAGTTTTGATAATTAAGGAATATTTTGCTTATGTGTGGAATAGTCCAGAATAGTAGCTAACTACCTGTAATGACAGACCTTCCGAAATTAGATATATATTGCGTGAACCTCTTTTATTCCAAGTTTTAAATAGGTTTAAAATTAACTCAAATTTCGCTATAAAGAAAGTTAATAATTGCTTTCAATTTTAAGACAGTGCTATGTTACTTACATAATAGAAAGATGAATTTTATATGTCCTTCATAGGCTCTGAAACGGCTGTACCGATTTTAATGAAATTTTTAGAAAATTTTTAGATTGACCCAGCAAATGTTCCTGTAAAGTTTGGTGGCGATCGCAGCATTTTTTATAACTGTATTTCATGTTTAGTAATTGAATTAAGCCCTGCGAAGTGGACATACTAGTTTCTAGTAGAATTGGGTTATAGTGAAAATAGAAATTAATTTAAATAAAAAGAAAACAAATCCTGATGATATACCTATATTGTCTTTTTAATTAAAGAAAGTTGTATGAAGCTTGATGTACTAAGTTGCTTCTGACACCTCGATAAGAAATGTGGGTGTTGTATTCTACTCAGCCAGATACCATACAGCGGGTCGACTTACTTTAGTTCCTTTTACAACACCTCGCTAAGAAATGAGGGTGGTCTATTGTACTCAGCCGGATACCACACGTCTTAGAAATTATGTCGATGTTAACAACATTTTTAGCAAATGTCACTTAGGCTTTTAAAGAAAAACCAGGGTATCTTGACGATTCAAATTAGAAAAACTTCGATAAAGAGAGCTAACTCCTGTCAATACATGTCTTAAATATATCAATCAATTTGAGATATTTTCGTATAAATAATTGATAGTGCGTACCGAAAAAAGCTCATAAACAACAATGTACACTTTTTATTGCGTGAATCCGAGTAACATAAATCCTCTTAACTTAAAAGAATCTGCTCTTTGCGAGAATAATAGAGGATCTATTTAAAGCTTCGATGTTCATATAATATGTGTTTAAGTAATCAAATAACATTGCATCTATCCTAATCCTCGCTTAATACGGTTTTGTACTGTTTCATGCTCCGCTACGCCCCCGACAAATATTTGTTTATCTTCTATGTGCTTACTTTTGTCGCGATGCTTAACACTATTGTTAAAACTCGGACCTTTTTAGGGAAAAAATATTATTTAGTCTAAAAAAATAATCGTGCACCCAAAAGCACGTGGCGCGTAATGATTGATTACCCTATCAATATTCCAAATCTTTTTATTACCGTCGCATATTGTACGTAAACTATCTAAAATCTACAATAATTATAATAATAATAGTTTGTGTAAACGGAAAGTATTTCTCATTCCATTACCTCTTTTAGGGCTTACACCGATCGATATGCATAATTCCAACTCCCTAAGTGTGAACATCTGTATTTGCGTATTTCGCTCCCACTCGGACACCTATTGCAATAAATCCGTATTCAAATAACTTTAATCGTTTAAGTACACAAATTCAATCTCGCTACAAATGAAATATAATTATTCATATACGGTGACGGGAGTAAAATCCTTTCGGTCTATAAAAGGATTGTTTGCATATCGTATGCGATTTTAAAATTTACCGCTTCGTGTTCTTCAGTGTGTAAGTTGCATAAAAAATATCAATGTCCAGTGTCCACCGATAACGATATAGAAGGTATTAAAATATATTAATAAGTAAAATTATTGACTTGTGAAAGCTTAGGTAGCCCAGTGGTAACACTGTGCGATTCGTTCGAGGAGGTCATGGGTTCAAACCTGGGCAGACCCCAATGAGTTTCTCTGTTAAAAACTTATGTGTCTAATTGATAATCGCAATTTATCACGCTTTTCAGTGAAGGAAAATATCGTGAGGAAACCTGCATATCTCCAGAGAAATCTGAGGATATGTGTAATTAATCCGCATTGGAGCAGCGTGGTAGGTCTTAGCTCCAAACCTTCTCTCTAAAAGCGGAGAGAAGAGGCCTATTCTCAGTAGTGGGATAGTAACAGGCCGTTACTTACTTAAAGCTTTGATGAACTAATAATCCTTACTAATATTATAAATGCGAAAGTCTGTCTGTCTGTCTGTCGGTTCCGTTTTTACGGTCAATCCGCTGAACCAATATCGATGAAATTTGGCACAAATATTCCTTATACAGCGGGGTAACATAAAGGCTGTATAAATCCTGTTAATTCAACAGGAAATAAATTCAGGAGGAATAAAACAGGATGACATTCAAAACGCCATCTATAATAAACTTATGGAACTAATTTTTATTTACGATGTGTCAAAATCAAGTCAAATGTATTAAAGAAGTATTTAGATTCCGAGTTTTTCTACTTACGTCAAAAGAGTTTTCTTTAGAGAGTATTTATATTTTATTATATTTTTATTCGTTTACTGGACTTTACTTTTATTTATTTACGTATTTTGGACGTTACTTTTATTTATTTTTATTCGTGTTTAAGTGAGTTATTACAATGGATAATTAATATAAGTAATACGAGTTATTTACTAAAATAAATAAGCTAAAAATATTATAAATGCAAAGGTCTTTCTGTTACGTTTTCATGGCCAATTCGCTGAACCATTATAAAAAAAATTGGCACAATTACTGTTTATATACCAGGGTAACATATAAAAATCTTAGAAAAAGTTATTTTTATTAATTATAAGTAAAATAAATATATGTGACACTTATTTAAATATTTCGGTTTTTGTTTATTTAATAAAGGAGACCGCCAGAATTTCATATATCTTTTGGCCCAGACCTTACGGAGGAACTATAAAAAAAGAATTATAGTTTGAGGTTATGTACAAGTACGATTACTAGCTAAATACCATAATAACACATTAAAAACGATAGGATTTGTGATAAAAATATAACAATAAGGTATAATCATTTAAGTTCAAGTTGAATTTAATCATATAGGTACATTTTTTGTTGTCAAAAAAACAGCCGTTTCGACAGAACATATTCTTAAACGGAACAAGTCTTTAGTAAGTATTCTGTGGCAACAAGTATGAAATAAATGACTAATAATTGACATGTATTGGGAAGCTTTATTTAATTTAATTCCATAGAAATTAGACCATTCTGCTTATGAAAAAAAGATTTTATTTTAAACACCATTTTTAATATTTGAAAAGTCATTGCAGTTAACAAAGTGAAGGTATATATTTTTAGATTTTAAAATATTATGTTAACAAAAACATAATTTAAATTTAATTTTTCGTATTTATACTAAAAACGCTGGAACCCAGCGCCGTACGTATTTAAAGGTAATTAAAATAAAAACAAGTTAACAATTGATTTTTCTACCACGTTCCCATTAAAAGTTTATAATATTTATAGAGATATTTAATATAAGAAAAACATTATGAATTATTTGATCTATATGATGTTTTTGCACTTCTTTTACTGAGCTAAGTACGGTTTATTTACTAAAATTATCAAATTAGGCTCTTGATAAAAAGATAAATTCCTCTGATTCTTCCCGGATCGATCTGATATTTGTGATAGAGATACACATTTGCAGGGTTAACAACCTATCAGTCTACGCGAACGAAGTTGCGGGTAAAAGCTAGTATGGTCATATAATGATTTATAAAAGGTCTGCTGATTATAATCTGATTTATAGAATTAGCGTTACTTTGCGGAGATCCATAATACAAAAGTAATAATAAAATTATTTTGCTATAATCCAGCAATATAAATAGCAAAATAATTTTATTATTACTTTTGATTATAATCTGGTTTACCTACAGACTGATAAATTGTGAAGTTTTTGTTATAAAATATGAGCTGAAGTTATTGTAGCTAGATTTTCTTGTTCCCGTGAAAACATTAAACTTATGATTAATAAAAGTTATAGTGCACAAAATTTAATTTAATGAAAATTTTGAACTCATATTTATAAGGACGCTAAAGTTTTATGAATAAACATATAAAATACCTTTTTTATGCTAAATTATATTAAAATAATTACAATGATATGTGCGTTTTGGCGAGTTCTTTATTCATTTTCCTTGCCGAAACGTCATTATGGAGGCGAACCTCTGGGTATCGACTATTGCTGTAGACAAGTAAGGTCTCTATTAAAGAATGTAACATTATTTTCCATTATTTTAAGATATATCTAAATTTAAAAAAAACACACGCATTAATAAATATTTATCTTTAATATTTAAATGCGTTAATCTTGTATGTATGTATATATTTTCGGATCTCGGAAACGGCTCCAACGATTTTCCTAAAATTCACCATGTATGGTTATGGAGGAGAAAAATCGATCTAGCTTTTGCCGCAAAAGTCAAGTCAGCGTAGCTTATTCGGGGAACGGGCGGTCTCTAGAAATGTAGGTTTGAGGATGAACCTAGGTTCGAGTCCCACCTTCCCAATTATTTTTTCTTTTTTTTGTTTCATTTTTTTATTTAAAAAAAATTGCGGAGCAAGGATCGGTCATCCTGGTACTCAAGATTAAGTGACTAAAGTGTCACACAAGTTAATTTCACATTTAATACTTTCAACATAGAGATTTTTAATAACATAAAAAGCATGACAGTTAGGTGATCAATAAAATTATCCGGCCTCACGCTTTTCGTGCGCAATCGGTTGAAAATGTAAAGCGGGGCTCTTCATTTCGTGCATGGCGGAACAGATCGCTGTGACATGTTCTCACATAACATGTAGGTACTAGTGTGTAGCAACGATCAAAGAACTGTCAATCCCATCTATCATTGATATGACAGTATCATTGATATTACCTTTACAGGTCGATGGGTCTTTACCAAATTATAATCTGTAATAATTGATATTTTTTCGTATACGACTATTCGCAATAAACCATAGTTGTCTGTAGTATAGCTATTGTAGATTATAATTTACAGAGAAATATTTTTTACGAACCTAAGCAAAAAAATATAACATTTCAATCGAGTCAGTGAATTGAATATGTGAATATGTGGAATGAACATATTCACATATTCACACCAATAGGTGGATATGTGATGGTTGATATATAATGTATGTACATATGAATGTTATATAGATTACAAATTTAGGAATAAGTACTACAAACAAACATACTATTGTACTACATGATTATTATAAATATTTTTGAGGAAGCTTTAAATCGGTGTAATAAGGTCTGAGTGTACTAAAACAAATTAATATGAGACAATTCGGTAGGTGAGAACTGGCCACTTATAAAATAGGCTATGTTATGTTATACATTACCCCCAACAAATAAACAGACCAGTAGTTTAGGATTGTATGGGTTGTATATCAATTTACTAAAAGCTACGTGCCTATTATAAATTTGGTGAAATAACTTTTAAAAGAATAAAAGTTGGCAACATACAAGAACTTTAATATACATTAACAACAATAGTTTTCTCATTTTCACCAGATGTACGATAAACTCTATTAAGAGGGTTACCGTGACCTCATAAAAAAAGCAAAATTTATTGTGTCTCACGACCCTTGCCCCGAAAGTAAGACAGCGGAGGAAATAATAGAAAAATATCGTAATTAAAATCCAACCCTTCTGTCATGGCGCTATTTTATAGAGGGCTAAAAATGGAACGAGGCGCGCGTGACCGATACGATGATATAGTGGTAGTTTAGAACCAAGATTTCGCTCCAAATAAACGAGTCGTCATACAGCCAACATTCTGCTATGAGTTAATGGATGTTTAATAACAATTATTACACATCTTTTAATAAAATTTAAACTTATAACAATTATTTTTTATCGTTTCAAGAGAAACTTGACTATTTACAAAATAGTGGTTATTTTAGGTTTTTATGGATGGGTCTCTACTTGTAACATAAACGTTTGTTTATTAATGCGTACTTCACATAGCTTTTCAAGTAGACCTCGATCTTTTAATTATATACTGTTCGACTCCGGATAATTGAAACGTGACCACAGTATTTTTTTAAAGATATTCTGTCTACGTCAACCCCAATAAATGCTTGCCGCCATCTAGCAGAACTAAACAATATAATTCAATTGATGAGAAGTTTATGTTAATACATTCAGCCTAAGCACCTAAGAGATCAACCACGGTATTTCCAGAAACTATCAAAATCTCTTTTTTTTTAAACATGACTGATTAAAGCCTCAGAGGCCATAAAAGATTGTTGTGACTGTTGTTAATGTCTCGACGTTAACGTGTGAAAACCATTTTTAATTTATTCATATTAGGACGTCTAATTGTGTTTCGTTACTCCTTCTTTCACTTACTTATTACTTACTGTGTAAGTAAAATAATAATCAAAATATGTGAATTGAAATTTCTGTCTACCAACAATGGTAACTACGCGGTAAAAACTAATTTCGAGTATTATGGTTATTATGGGTAATTTGGAAACAACGTGCAAATAACAGAAGCTTAGCCGATCTTCGCATCGGACGTGACCAACCAACCTGACTAGTCGCCGGCCCCGTCACGTTTTATATTATTTTAGAGATACCTGTAATTGAGTGTAAACTGGCAGCCAGTCGTGATTATAGTCAAATAGGTTATCTTACGTAAGTTTCATATAAGTTTATTTCCAAAATCAATTTATTTTAATAGTTAAAGCTAAGATTTAGTATTCATTTTGGGGGGACATGTTTACAATTGCGTTAAATTTAGGAATTAATGAACATATAACACAATCACTGTAACGTACTAAATATTTACTGTCAATAAGAATATAAATGTATATTATATAAAAGTAAAGCAATTCGCTAACATTTTTAATAAAAGCATAATTAACAAATTATTATTACTGTGTTTCACATAAAAATCAAAGAGCAGTTGTGCGCGGAATATTATTTTAGTTTAATATAAAAATTCAATTTTTTTCAATTCGTTCTTTTAAATATATTTGTTGAGCAATAAAAAATAACAACCGCTAAATTAGCTATAGTAGGTATGTTTTTTAAAGAGTATAGTTAGAAGCTAATTCAAGTAAGATAATATATGATGAAATTTATAAATCAAAGAACTAAACTACTCTAAGCATAAAAATTATAAAACCATCCCCTTTTTATATAATACATTTTATATAATACAATTTTATTTTATACAATACATAAATGATTTAACTTTGTAATCTATCATATAGATAATTAATTATGTTATTAGGTAATTCTAATCCTGTAGGTGGCGTAACTATACAGTTGTTGCAATTTGACGTAAATTGGTATAAATAAATTATTTCATTTTTGTAACATATCCAATTTATAGTATATTTAAGGTATGAGGAAACAAAAAATATCTCAAAAAACTTCTAATCGCGAATAATAAATTCAAATAAAGGTCTGTGTATTGTTATCGTACTCCAAAGTGGATCTTTTATTGAATTACTGACACAGAGCCAAACATTTCAATAAAGTTATATAAAAACTTGAACGTGTACAAAAGATTAAGTTAGAATAACATCCCTTTGTGTTATTATATGCCGCCTCCATTATCCGGCATAACGTTAGATATAAGAACTGAACCTTATTTTGCAGAAAATAAAAATAGATATTGCACACATCTAATCGTGGACGTCGGATCCTCAACTGTAGGTGCGATGCGCGAGTTGCAACATTGTTTGTTGTTTGTTAAAGTATGCGTGAACAAGAGATCTTGAGATCAGTATAAATTGATATTGAATAGCAAACAAGATGAATGGATGCTTGACAATACAACGGTCTGCTACCTAGGCATCTTCACATCTCACGATTGTAGCCAACTAGGGTTTAAAGTAATCCATGAATTTTAAACTTAATTGTATCAATACAGCTACATCTTTAGTATGGCGTTATAGAAGTTACGATATAATTATTTTGCTATAATCCACGTTTGTTGACGTTTTGTTATACGTGTGGTGTCTCGTCAATAAGGTATTTGAACGTTGCCTGATTCCTACACTTAGCATTACATAGATTCTCTTAAGAGACACAGATTAAAGCAAAATAATTCCATCATAATTTCTGTATTATGGAATTCCGCAACACCTGCTTCGATAAATTATGAATGGTGTTATTTTATCCTGTAAAGTTCAATGCAATGGAATGCGTATATAATTAAAGCCGTGATAGATGAACTAGGAGACAAGATCGCGAGACCCTTATCAAGCGTTTGGGGATTCAAACTGCCGTATGTACCTGTAAGTTTTTTTAGAAAGTTGTGTTTAATTGGTATTTACAATTTAATAAAATTAACGGTAAATGGAAAATCGTTATGAAACCTGCATGTTATCTCCAGAAATATGTGTAACCTTCTACCTCTTTGAAGCAAAAGCTGAAATCTAATTAAATGAGTTTCCAGCTAGAGTCCACTCCCAACTCCGGTGGTCTGTTGACGGACGGGGCTTTAATATCTTTTACCATTCCAATTCATTCAAAGCCTCTTTTGTAAAACTGAAGAATCAATGAATGTTATTGTTAACTAAATCTCAATCGAGTGCATTCTGCCGAGTGAGGTTTAAGCTCAGTAGACATTGTGACGTCTTAAAGGTAACTATTTGTATAAACCTCTAAAATTGGGCTCGCAAATTTTAAATTTTTTAAGTTCCTTTTGGATTTGGAGCGCGTTGATTATGTAAGCAATAGTCGACGTAACGATGGTAATTGTTTTGTCGTCATTTCACTGTTATTAACCTTGTAATGGTAAAATTATGGTATTTGTTAAATAAATTAAAATTGGTACGGTTACCACTATACACAATAATCAGGTAAGGGTAATTAATTAGCACAAACAAACGTTATTAATATAAAAATATGATGATGATGAATAAATATACTACAATGAATACAAAAGACTTACATCTAGAAAATTACACAATAATGCAGACTGCCTTAGTGAGATTTTCTTTTTGTTGCTTAACAGCGATACCTACCTTTAAAAAAAAGAAAATATTGTATAAAAACGATTAGACGGTGCATTAACTTGTGTATTTATTAATAAAAAAGGTACTAAAACAATTTTTATGTAAATTATTAAATAAATAAACGAAAATCCATTTTAAAACATTTTCGAAAAGCATTTTTGTATGTCACGAACAGAAGGTAGATAATATATCTACATGGAAACTTCCGTTTATAAATATAGGACGAGTACAAGCTAATACAACGTCGAGTCATTGCTACTGCTTTACTTTTAGTATTACCTATATATAATAATACATAATTGGAATTTGGATGCGTTTCTTACAATTAGTAATTTCTTAAATTTTTGAATTTCAAAAGCTCAAATAGAACTGCGATTTAAATACTACGAGAAGGAAGAAGTCTAATATAAGATATAGC
This sequence comes from Morpho achilles, assembly GCA_947086495.1. NCBI lineage: Eukaryota > Metazoa > Arthropoda > Insecta > Lepidoptera > Nymphalidae > Morpho > Morpho achilles. The sequence continues at coordinate 9,673,077 of CAMTZB010000007.1, read as the reverse complement.
AGTTACACAAACACAAGGATATGATAAAAATTACAGCGCTAACGCGTTAAGCAATCGCATCTCTATTATAATAATGAATGACACACAAATATTTTGTTCGTTAAATATCAGGAGGGTAAAATAAACGCTGGATCGCTCGAGGTAATTTAGAGTGACATAACAAAGCCAGGATAAAACAAAGAGAAGTACGGAGGAGGTGGCAGCTCAGGGCGCACGCGCCACTTGAAGCTCGTTAGTGACGCACGCTAAACAACGCTAAAACAATGCAAAAGAGTACGTTACCATCATGCTAATTGCACCCGGACTGTTGTTTTTATTCACCATTGATTTCTTCTGTCAAACCATTAAATAGCTTTGGAGTAATTCAATTTTAACGTAGAAATATGCTATAATATTAAATAGGATATTTTCTTTTTTTCTTACGATATAAATTTAAGCATAACTTAAAATCAATCAATTTTTTTTGACAACAAAATACCTCCTCGCTTTGTATACATTTTTAAAAAATTTAATAGCGCCCCTCCGCACCTCACTTCACCTCTCGGCACCACACCCAACTCAACTCAATAATTACTTCCGCAATAATAAGTTATCTAAAACACCACCTACTTCCTCATTATAGATATTATTTTTACTTGTATTGTCCAATTATAAATCTTTTTACCATTTATTCAAGCTGATAAGTAAAAGTGATGCATATAAGCATATATATGATATGTAGTCTTTGGTTACTTAATATTATCGGATAATTTAACTGTCATTTTAAACATCCACCTAGTAACCTATTTATTGACAATCGCTGGCATTGTTCCTAACTGATGACAAAGCACCGAGGTTAAGGACATGGTTTTGCCAGTTGATCATACTGATCAACTACCTACCACTTGAATCATCCGCGATGAATGCTTAAATAATTATTTATGACATTCAATTCGACTATTAAGTATCAGCCGTAATGTCGGAACAAATACCCGGAATAACTTCAATAGTAAATAATTGAAAGAATTTTTGAACGTAGTGACAACAATTACGAGAAAAGTCCTAAAATAAATTGCCCACTAGTTAAACGATTGACTGTCAAAGGTGACTACAAACAATCTGTAGACATCAGCAATTAAGTCCTACCATAGGAACATTTAAAATAGGGTAGCCACAAGTAACATATTATGAAGGACCTCCTGATACCATGTTTGACCAGGTATTCAGTGTGACTGCTCTGCTGATGGGATCAATCACAGTGCATCATTTTTGGTTACGTTTGTGTTTAATATTATTAAACATCAACGCTTACCATTGTATAAAATAAAAAAAGCTATAATAGTAAAAGTTATTTGCGTTTCCCATTGCCAGTTAATATATACATAGATAAGATCTTGAGATCAGTAAGTAGAGTAAGAGTAGAAGAGAAAAAGTGTTTATTAATATTCATTTATTTTTCTTAAACCTAACTTTTTACATTTTTAAATATTTGTAATAAAAAAATAATTTAAAAAAAACATTTAAAAATAAAAAAAATTGTCGTCCGCCGGGAACGGAGAAATATCCCGAGTTGCCGGTGGTCAGGGATCCAGAGTGAGGAACTTCCTCACAATGCGCGCCGTTTCGAGCAATACTGCCTTCTGCATCCGACACTTGATCCAACTGTTTAGCGAAAGCCTCTGAAGATGTTGGTCGAGGCTCTTCGCAATCAGACCGTTAACGGACACAACAATAGGAGCAATTATTGTTGAGTCAACATTCCACATGGCGGTTATCTCATAAGAAAGGTCTAAATATTTAGTTAATTTTTCTTTTTCGGCTTTTATGAGATTATCGTCATGTGGAATGGTGACATCAACAATAATTGCACGGTGCGCTAACCGGTCTACTAACACTATATCGGGTTTGTTGGCAGCGATAAACCTATCAGTGATAATAGACCGATCCCAATAGAGCATAGCACGGCTATTTTCAAGAACTGACGCAGAGTCATACCTGTAATATGGTACCTCTTCATCCACCAGAGAATATTGAAGAGCAATTTGTTGATGTATTATCCTGGCTACTTGGTTATGTCTGTGCAAATATTCACCGTTAGCAAGATGAGAACAACCGGCATTATATGTCTGAGGGACTCCCCAGGACGATGACACGCTCGACATACGTCTACAGTGCCATCTTTCATAATGTATTTCCGGTAGTTCTTCGTCTTGATAACTTCGTCCACAATTGCACAGACAAAACCTTCAGTTTCTCCAAAGAGATCGCCGAATTGTAGCCAGGATACAGAGGCAATCTGGTCTATGTCTTGCCCCATTAAGGCCTTGTAGAATCTACCATGCAACTCCTTGCTCTTCCATATCTCGATTCGATCAGAGATACCAAATATTACAGGTTTGCGCCAATTCTGTTTGCCTAAGGCGAGCGGGGTAAAGCCCTTATCAACTGCGACGACATCCCTTTGCACATCACTGTCCACCTTGAGAAAATGATCTCTGAGGTTGTACACCTCACGATTATGAAGGTTATTAATATTATTATTAAACACTTTTATTAATAATATTGTTAAAGCACGTTTGAAATTAAAATTTAAAAACAAAACTGATTTATAAATTATTACACATAAACATTATTAATTATTATTGGTTGTCTGCTTACATCAATTTTAACTTAAGTATTCAAAGATTTTTCTGAGTATTCCTTGTTTCCAAGAAATGCTTGTATAAACGTGGTGAACCTAGTTTTAACTAATGTGTCTATTAACAAATGTATTTGCTGTGTTCGAGAGCGCTCGTAAATCCCGTGAACAACTGGAACAGTTGGTTCGTAAAGCCCTATCTAATATATCATTCGACTCTTAAATAGGACATGTTAAATGTGACAAGACAATTCTGAATCAAAAAACTGCATAGTACAGTTAATCTGGGTGTGGTTTCGTAGATTCTCCAACAAAACCAAATCTGAAGACTAAAAAGACGAATAAATACTCGTCTATTGAAATTTTTTACCAGAACGTGAGAGGGCTTCGAACTAAATTAGAGGAATTTTATACAGGAATTTCATCTTCAAGCTCAGATTTGTTTGCGATTACTGAAACTGGTTGTAATGAATCTATTCAGGACGCTGAAATGATCCCACCTTGCTACACAATTTTAAGATGTGACAGAGCGGACGGACGGAAGCAAGGAGGCGTGTGTCTCGTGGCCACACCGCGTCTTGAACTACGGCGAGTACACATTGACGTCAACATCGATTGTCGAGCGTTTGAATTGGTTGGTGCGGCGGTGTATAGACACGGTAGATTTTTGTTTTTGCTGTGCGTCGTATACATTCCGCCGAACAGTAGCGAGGATGAATACATGGTATTATTTAGGATTATTGAACAATATTGTAACCGTTATAGGGAGGTAATAGTGTTAGGTGATTTTAATTTATATTCTTGCTCGACAAATGTAAATAATTATTTTGAATACTTTCAAACATATTGTAGGTTCACTCAGAGGAATAATATTCGTAATTGTAACAATCGCTGTTTAGATTTAGTGTTAAGTACATTAGAATATGGTTTGGGAGTGCAAGCCGCAGAGACGCCACTCGTGCCGGTGGACGTACACCACCCACCTCTTATGGTGGCGGTCAAACTGATATCCAGCCTTAACATCGGCTCGCCCCCTGACGTCGACTCGAGCAAGGGTATACCTAGTGGGTGGAATTTTTACAAAGCTGACTATGGATTGTTATACTCAACGTTGGCGGGAGTAGATTGGACCCCCATGTATCAGTTAGATTTAGATAGTAGTCTAAAATACTTTTATGACACTTTTAATTCAATTATAGATAACTGTGTTCCAAAAAAAAAGCGAAGTCATGTAACGCCGAGGTACGTTTACCCCGAGTGGTACACTGTTGAAGTAATTCGCAACATAGCACATAAAGCAAGTCTTCATAGACGTTATAAGATAAGTAAATTACCTGGGGATTACGATAAGTTTTCTAGGTGTCGAGCAGAGGTAAAAAATATGATCAAACTCGCGCACGATAACTACAAACACCGGATCCAAAATCAATTGCTGCACGATCCTATGTCCTTCTGGAATTACATAAAATCAAAAAGAGGCAGTAGAACTCCGGAAAAAATTCTGAAGGACGGGGTACTGTTGCGTCCTGACCGGTGTGCCCAGGAATTTGCCCATTATTTTCAGTCAGTGTATAGTACACAAAGAGCGAAATTGAATGTGAGCTTGGCGATAGCAGAATCAGGTGGAGAAAATGGCGCGGCGCGCGTTCACCTCAATCAGTTGCGACTGGACGAAGTGGATTATGCGCTAAGGCATATTAAACCAAAAAAGTCTGCTGGACCTGACGGCATTCCACCTTTCATCTTTAAGGACTGTCGTTCCGTGTTAGCGAGGCCTCTGCTTCACATTTATAATTTATGTTTAGGTTCAACTGTGTTTCCTGAAATCTGGAAAACAACCAGGGTAGTTCCAGTCCCAAAGGGGGACTCAAAGACAAGATTAGATGGCTACAGACCAGTGGCCGTACTATCGTCACCGGCAAAAATATTGGAGTCCGCTATTTATAATAACGTTTATATGCAATTGAGCGCGCAACTCACAGACGCTCAGCATGGATTTCGTTCAGCTAGAAGCACAACCAGCAATCTTCTATGTCACATGGCGAACGTCGTACCTACCGTTGATAGTGGGGGGCAGATAGATGCGGCTTACTTCGACTTCAGAAAGGCTTTCGACACAATTAATAATGATGTACTATTAAGAAAATTGGCAGGCGTTGGTTTCACACCTCATTTACTAAATTTCTTTGTTAGTTACATGAGAGATAGGCAGCAGTATGTCGAATACGAAGGACAGCGTTCGGAACCTTACTTTACTTGGTCTGGGGTAAGCCAAGGTAGTAATTTAGGACCTTTGCAGTTCATATTAATGATAAATGACTTGCCAAAGGTAGTAAAAGATGCAAAATGTTTATTGTTTGCAGACGATCTTAAACTATCTTTAACTATAAGAAACCCCAGCGACTGTCAAAGGTTGCAGGACGATATAGACAGAGTAGTTAAATGGAGCGTAGAAAATCTCTTAGAATTTAATAGTTCAAAATGTGTTACGATCACTTTCTCTCGTGCGAATACCCCGACTACATATAATTATATGATTAAAGGGACACCTATGGTCCGAGTCACCGAGGTCAGAGATTTAGGAGTGACGTTAACAACAAAGTTATCGTTTCGTGACCACATAAAGAAGTGTTGCAAAAAAGCATATAGAAATTTAGGTTTTATGCTGCGCGTAATTAAGGGATTCACTAATTTAAAAGCAATTACTACTTTGTATAACGCTCTAGTTCGGAGTCAATTGGAAGGAAATGCAGTTATATGGTCTCCACATGAAACTAAGTATAGTCTCATGTTGGAGCGCGTACAAAATAAGTTTGTTAGGTATATGTACTTGAGATTGTACGGGGTTTATCCGTACTATCCGTTAATGTATCCAACTTTATTCGTCTTAGGTATGGTCGGATATAACGAGCTAAGGGTAAGGAGGGAACTTTCCCTCGTTATTTACTTAATCAAAATAGTTAGAGGCAAAACGCATAATGCTGATATGCTTCAATATATCTGGCTGCATGTCCCGGATAGGTACGTGTGGCGGAGACGGAGACCATCACTGTTGGTGGTACCTCGCAGCCACACAAACCTGATGAAACATGCTCCACTGACACGGGCCATACGTACTATAAATGTATGTGCCACTAAAGTAGATTTATTTTTCAGTTCTCTGAGTGAACTTACTAGGATAGCTTTATATATTATAAGTTATAATTAAATAAGTTTCGCTTCACTGTTGTATTAGGGTTTCCTGTAAAGATAGTGATAAGCTGAAAATAAATAAATAAATAAATAAAAAATCTTCGTTAAGTTCTGTTAAAATGAAACAGAACTGAAATCAGACATGAATAGTAACATAATATATTAAAATAAAAATAAGTTATCAAAAGTTATGTAAATAACGTCACTGTTGTTTCAATTACGATAAAGAAACATAAATAATAAACGTTAATTGTAGCATTAAATTTTGCTCTTATCTCTTATATCTAAAATGTTCTTGGTAATGAATTTTTCGTAATGTACTATTATAGTAAATAATTGTAAATATGGTAAAACATGGATAAAAAGACATTTTTTTTAAATGAAATCTAACTAGATTTTGTGATAATTTCATGAAAATCGTTTGAGGCTTTTCCGAAATTTTCTTAAATATATTTATATATATACAAGATTAACTCATTCAGATATTAAAGATAGACTTAAAATGTTAATTAAATAGTTATAACGAATTATCAAACTTCAAACGATATGATTTTTTATGATTATGAAGTTTGAAACACCTTTGCAAATATAGAGTGAATTCGTTTCCGTTGAAAAAATAAGTTGGGGATCAGCTGTCTGTATATTTCTAGTCGCAATTTATTAACCGTCACGACGACAAGAGTGCGCCACCCGCGCGTCGGCACGTTGCCCTTTTCTCGTCCTAATAACTTAACCCTCTTTTGTTTTTCTATACAAAGCTTTCGATATATTTATGAGATCTACCATCTAATTATGTAACAGCACGCTTCTTGGCCTTAATAGCCTTAATAGCCATTAAAAACGTTCAAACATGAAAAATATTTGTAAAAATTTGACTTGACCATAATTCAGACCAGGATGTTCGCTTTTAAATTAACCAGACGTTAACTTTTTAGCTAATTTTGGCTAAGCTAGAGCTTTATTAGTATATTAAATAGATTTAATATACTAATTGTCCGCCGTGTGGTATCCGACTGAGTAAAATAGAGCGCCCTTATTTCTTACCGAGGTGTTGTAAATGCCAACTAAGGTAAGTTGACCCGCCGTGTGGTATCCGACTGAGTAAAATAGACCACCCTTATTTGTTACCGAGGTTTATAGAATTAGGCGTTACTTTGCGGAGATCCATAATACAAAAGTAATAATAAAATTATTTTGCTATAATCCGCGATGAAATTTCATCGCGGATTATAGCAAAATAATTTTATTATTACTTTTGTTACCGAGGTGTTGTAAATGCAAACTAAGGTAAGTTGACCCGCCGTGTGGTATCCGGCTGAGTAGAATACCACCCACTCTTACCGAGGTGTCGCAAGGCATGTCAACATGTCCGGCAGGCGGCTGGTCGTTACATACCTAGCCAAATCATGTGACAACATGTTTATATCATGTTGTGCCGACCCCATTTGAGTGGGATAAGGACAGGAGAATGACGATTGAGTAAGAGACTGATTTTTCATCACACAAATATAAAAAAAATGTTATCGTAATGACCCGACCCGATTAATATTCAGTTATAATAGTTTATTTGGAATCTATCTATAAAGATTCTGCCTATAATTATGACGTCTAGCGGCAGGTTCATGATAGTTTGCCAGAATTACATAACATATTTGATGATGAACGGCGATATAACCATTATTTTTCAAAGAGGCTAGTTAACGAATTGCTCAGAAATTCCGAACGAGTTTTACCCCTACATTCTATAATACTTACATTACTTTAATAATGTTAAATCTCAAATATTAAAAACTTTTAATTTTATAACACCCCCTTTGCAATGAGATGCATTAAATTATTATTTTTAAGAAGTACTTATTGCATTGTCAAAAATATGCCTTTCATGTCGCGCGTGATTGTCACATTGCTCGTCATTTTAACATGCAACACAAAACACTATGACACATCGTAACGGACCTCCGTCAATTGTTTATTTATACAAAGAACTTCAATTTTAATGCATTATGTATATTGATGCATGTATGTTTCAATTTATAAGTTTAAATCGAAATTATCGAATTCTTTAACTATTTTTTTTGCGTCAATTATTCAACTTTGGTTGGGGTGAAGGCACTAAATCCGACTCCAAAAAGATGAGTTAAAACTTTAAAAGACTTAATTTTCTACATTTTTAACGGTTACGTTTTTCATAATCTTTCCGCCGTGTGGTATCCGGCTGAATAGAATAGTACCACCCTCATTTCTTACCGAGGTGTCGTAAAAGGCGACTAAGGTAAGTCGACCCGCCGTGTGGTATCCGGCCGAGTAGAATAGACCAACCTCATTTCTTACCGAGGTGTCGTAAAAGGCGACTAAGGTAAGTTGAGGCACCGTGTGGTATCCGGTTTAGTAGAATAGACCACACTCTTTCTTACCGAGAAGTCGTAAATACGACTGAGGTAAGTTGACGTCAGGCAGGCGGCCGGTTGTAAAAACGCAGCCAAATCATGTGACAGCATGTTTATATGTTGTGCCGACCCCACTTAGAGTGGGATAAGGGCAGGAAGATGATGACGTTGTTCATCAACTTTACATCTTTCACATCTCATCAAGTTTCATTTCATTAAAACAGAATCGATGAGAATGAAAACTGCTAGAAATCAGAGGATGTACTAGCATTAGTCAATGACCTTACAAGGACGGACTATCAGCTATTGCGACGGGTTAGGATTATAACGATGTCGGGTATGTAGTAATCACTGAGTGAAAACTTAATTAATTATTAAACATTAATAGCAACTATTAGAATATTCGACTATGTCGACGGAGATGCTCTATTTTTGTGTCGATTATCATGATTTTCTTATAAGAGTAGCTTAAGACGCTTTAAGAAACAAAAAGCGTTCTAAACGACGTAACAAGTTTTAGAGGATAAATTTAAGACAAGATGGTGAAAACATTAAAAAACTAATCAAGTACAATACTATAATATCTTACTAATATTATAAATGCAAAAGTTTGTGAGTATGGATATACGTTTGTTACTCTTTCACGGCGAATCCGCTAGACCAATGTCGATGAAATTTGCACAATTATACACGGGAATATGTATAGGCTATAGAAATCCTGTTAATTCTACAGAAATAAAATGACACTAAAAACGCCTTCTATTATCAACCTATCACGCGATAACAAATCAAGCCAACGAAGTCACGGGTAAAAACTAGTAATAACATACTTTGGAAACTTAAGGCACTTTTAGAATGGGCCTTCTTTCTAAATTTATTTCGATGATGTAATATGAGCATGATACATACTGGTATATATCTAGATATCAAAATAACATTTTAAGTTATGCGGGTACCGCTAGGATAAAAGGGTCTGTGGTTTTGTCATCGACTTGGGCAGTTTTTGGTGCGTAATATTGCGGTTTCTGTACGGACATTTCTTAACCAAATGAGGTAATAAATCATAAAATCCATTAACACAACATATTTAAAAGAAGTTTGTCTAAATGAATAATAAAAAGTAAATAAATTCAACATTAGGTATAACATCAATTTTTTGTCTAAATTTAATCACGAGATATTTATAACTGTGTATCCGGATGTCATTTAGGTATACTTTTTTTCATATTATATATAACCTGCGCTAAATAATATCATCAAATTATATATTAGATTATGTCCTAAATAAAAGGATTTAAAACCTATACACAACACGACAATTCAATGAGAACATCACATACAGTGAATAGGGGACGCGGGTACGTCTCCGCCTAGATTGGAGATGTATCTGTCATCGGAGCGTACTTCTCGACTTCTCGACTTCGAGCTCTTCATGGCTGAAATCGGAGACTTGGTGAGTAGACTACGTCCCGGCAAGTTAGTTCTGGCCGGAGACCTCTACGTAAGATTTTGCGTGGGGGTCTCCGCTTAGGGACGTGAGGTTCATGGAGGTTTGGTTTGTTTCGGCTGAGATGGTCGTCATGAAGTGGAGAACGGCGGACACGTGGGTGAGATGGAATGGAGGCTCCAAAGTCGACGTCACCATAGTCGACGCTACCATGTCACCATTTCTCAGTAATTGAAGATAATGGTGGGTGTGGAATCACTCTCACACCATTGATATATGTGGTTGGAAGTGTCGCCGCACGCCCCACTCCTATTTCCCCTTGGTCAAGAAGAGATGGTGGCCCTCGATGGTCCGTCAAGAATCCCCGAACTCCTGGTCGAGGCCGCAACCGTCCACGCGTGGGTGGCAGAGCCCACGGGGGAGGGGAAGTCGCTGTGGCAATTAGGGACCTCGAGTGGCGCTCGTCTATGACACCATCATTGTATTACCAGCGGTGTATTGGTGGTGGTGTTATAGGCCTGTCCACGTCTCCTTACGGACGGCAATCGCCGAGACTAAGAACCAGGGCCCACAGGAACCACGCCGAAGAGCTCAATCGGGTTCCGTGGGGAAGGCCGTACAGACCGGCACGAGTGAAACTTCGTGCCCGCTCACCCTTATCGAGAGCCTTCGCCTAGAATTCCTTGATAACGTGGTGGACGCTGTTCTCGTAGGGAGCTGAGGTTGAGCCGCCTTTCCAGGAGGATGGCAGCATGAAGCATGAAGGCGAAAAACACCGCCCCTGGCCCCGACGATGCCGTCGCACAAACTTGACATAATGGATCCTTTACACAATATAATCAAAAAAAAAACTTAGGATATATACCTACAATAAAACGTAAACTTACTCGCGCCAAAATATTACGAAAGTTATAAAAGAAAGAAATATTAGTTTACGACAAACTATAAAGTATACCATAAAGTAATTAAATCGAACGAAATACTTAAAAATTCCTATCCATTCTTAAAAGGAATAACATAAATATAAATAAAATTATTTTATAGTCAAGTAAAAGTTCAGACTAAATAATATGTGACACTTATATAAGAAGACAGCGAGTAATATGATGCGGGGCCCGTAGATCAATATGCGTAATTGATGAATATGCCGAGATTGATGGCCACACAAGTTGTTTTACTAATTATATTATACATCTGGATGTAAGTGCAGAAAGTTTCTCCTTGAAGTCATGAATAACAAGTAGGCTAGAATAATTGGGGTAGGTAGAATAATTGGTAGGCTTTATGGACTATGTAGTTTAATCTAGATCTACTTGTGTATCCCTAAAAGAAATAGAGCTCACCAAACGCATGTATGAGTGTACCATATAAAATTTACACGAATAAGTTTATTTTTAAAAATTATATGAAAGTATAAAATCCATTTTATTGTTAAAGCAAATGAGCACAACACAAAGTGAAGGATGCGGCTGCGGTCGCGACAGGAAACCGCAAACTATCCACCTAAATAACTTTGCCGTACCAGAGCACCAGACAGACAGATTTTGTTTTTACTTTAACGTTGTAACGAATAAAAACTATTATTATGATTTTTTTAACTAAACGCATCCAGTAATAAAGTCTATGAAGATTAATGTATAAAATGAAGGCTAGAAAGAACTCATATAATAATCTTATAATAAAACAGGATATCTTGATTATACTTATACATTCTTTAAATTTGAACGTATAATATAATATCTGGTCATACCGCTATGCCCCTGCATTTCAAAGCTGCAGTCTTCGAAAACTTTCATTTAAATTACATGCTGTAAACGGCCATATTGATCTATATTAAACCATCGATGTATTTAAGGTACTTAATTGGATAATTATTGTTTAAAATTGCTTCGAAAACAAGGAATTATTTTTCGTAAAAATTAAATGACAAAAATATGGCTATTATGGGTTATCCATAAGATATAGACATATTCCATCGCGAAGTTTTCTGTAGGCCTTTTCGAGGTGTACAAATACATTATTTTGATAATTCTCGAAGGTTCACCCTGCGTTTGCAATTCATGCAGAAAAAAATTTACGACATCACATTAGAAACCTCAAAATTACAGTATTTCTCTACTAAATATTTAATTTAATAATACATATAAACCTTCCTCTTCAATCACTCTATCTTATAAAAGGAACCGCATTACGATATGTTGCGTATTTTTGAACATTTAAGCATACATAAGGATATATGGACATAGGAACAGACAGGGAAAGTGATTTTGTTTTATACTATACTACTACATAGTATACTATACTATACTATACTATGTAGTGATATCTAAATATACATATATAGTTATATATAATTTGATATAATGTTTGAAGTCAAAATAAATAGCTGGATATACTAAGATATAATAATATATCTTTATATCTTAACATTTAATCCATAAATATTTTGCAAGACATTATCTGATATATAATTACATATATGTATGTACCTTTGTATAATTATATCTAATAATATATTATTATATATAAACCGGGCAAACGTTGTTTTGCCATAAAAAATATTTCTAGGGAATTTCTAGTGTAGAGAATAACGGTCTGTTTCTATTTACGGCTGGGCAAAGATTTTCCCCTCCTCCAATGCGGATTGGTAGGTTACACATATCCCCAGAATTCTCTAGAGATATGCAGGTGTCTTCACGATGTTTTACTTTATCGAATAGCATGTGATAAATTGCAATTATCAATTAGACTCAAAAGTTTCAACAGGAAAGTCATTGATGCCAGCCCTTGATTTGAACCCGTGACCCCCTCGAAAGAATCGCACGGTCTCGCCGCTAGGTATCACAGCTCAATTTCTAGTGTACATTATAGAAAAAAATATATCCAAAGAATGAAAAATAAATGTTAATGGTTGACAACCCTTATCACTTAGGGATATGAAGAATAGATAATAGCCGATTCTCAAGCCTACTGAATATGCATTTAAAATTTCATAAAAATCGTAACGTTTCGTAGGATTATAGTACGTTACTAGGCACTTATATCTCTTTATATATAACTAGATTTATTTATATGTTATCATATATGGTAACATCCTGTTAAAATTTGGATCTCATTATATCTAATCGTTTAGATCCACTCATATATGATCAGATTAAATAATATCTGATTATATATGACTCGTATGATTTTAATAGAAATTATTTAATTTAACCGTCTATACAATGTGTGGAGTGACAAGACTGGATAAAATACGGTATGTGTATGGTAACAGAATTTTTTTATCGAAAATTCTCAAGTCCTTAACATCTACTACTAAATGGACAATGAACGATCACTATCATACTGCTTTTGCGCTATTCATAAGTAGGTATTACTAAGATTTTTCTGTATTAGTTTTTTTTATTTGTGCAATAAAGTATTTTACTATTATTTAATGTGCACAAAACTTAATGCTGCGTGAATACCCAGAATTATGCATGTGCTAAATGTATCTAGTTATTTGTCTGTGTATGTGATTCCTTTTATTGAAATTTTAAAGAACTAGTTTCCAAGCAATCATTTTGTTACAACATGTTTTTAATACAACCTCCTTCATAGAGTTGGCGATTAATATGAAAAAGCGTTGTGGCTGTCATATTTTTATGTGTCATTCATTGAGTTGTAGCGAAAAGAGTAAATGGGTTGACTCTGGGAAAACTGTTTTTTATTTATTGAATAAGAATAAAGGAGAAATATAGTCGTTTATTATATTCAGAAGGGGATGTAACCTAAACTCACAAATGGAGTGGACAAAAGGAATATCTGGAAATTTAAAGAGTTTAAAGAAAAGACAAATGACGATCAATATCTTGAGACAACACGGGGAGTGCGAATTTCGTTAATATGAGAGATAGCTGCGATATGCGATGCTATGGAATAAAAAAATGAGAGTTTTTATTTCAGAGATTATTGATGGTAATTGGTATTCGGTTAATTAATTCTGTGAGATCAACGTGACGATGTGCTATGTGAGGCCTTAGACGCGCCCGTGACTTTTGTTCGATGGAACTGTCAGCTAGAATGACGATTGTTCTCTGAATCTTTCCAGTTGTAACGATTGTTTTCTAGACTGTGGGCATCTGCAACGACTGTCAGCTAGGCTCTGCCTAGAAGTGGTGATTGTTCTTTGAGCGTTATCATTTGCGAGTCTGTTTACGTGTGTATCTGCTGAGTTGGTTGCCACTAATTGAGCTGTGTTATGCCATGACAGTGATTGAGGGTGAGCTTGAGGTGCGAAATGCTTATGGTGCGAAAAGCTTAAGGAGTTGAGGAGTTGAGCTTAAAGATTTGAGCATAAAGCGTGAGCTTAAGAGTTGAGCATAAAGCGTGAGCGTAGTCCTGTCATGTCATGGCATGTGCGGTTTTCTTTTACAGATTAAAAGAGCAAGTACTGAGTTTCTTGCCGATTCTTCTCAGTACAATCAGCATTCCGAATCGGTGGTAGATTCATTCCCAGAAGTCAGCTTATGAGATTTGCGGGGTCGCAAATGTTGTCAGGATGGTCGACTGTTACAACATGTTTTTAATACAACCTCCTTCATAGAGTTGGCGATTAATATGAAAAAGCGTTGTGGCTGTCATATTTTTATGTGTCATTCATTGAGTTGTAGCGAAAAGAGTAAATGGGTTGACTCTGGGAAAACTGTTTTTTATTTATTGAATAAGAATAAAGGAGAAATATCGTCGTTTATTATAATTTTTTTTATTTTAAATTTATTAGGTTTACTAACAGCTTTAACACTTAATTCTAACACATATTCTATTATACTATTACACTAAGTCTAAATGTAATAGTACTTAAAGGTAAACACCACATGCAAATTTTTCAACAATCTATTAAATTTTTTTCTCCATGGTATTGTGTTGGAAGTAGTGCTGTGCCTTGGAGTATAAAAATCGTTTTATTAATAATGGTATTTTTCTTTTTAAAATTAATCGATTAATTTGTATCTAAATAATCGATTAATAATAATAGATTTTTTCTGACTGTATGAAGAGTTGTCTTTTTAATATTAATAATGTAAGAATAAAGGCCAATTAAAGAAAATAAGAATGAAGGCGCTGTTTTTCAAATTTGATTAAAATGTGTAGTTTGGCCACATTGGTTACATCCAACAAAGCATATCTAATCTTAAAAAACACGAAGATTAAAAAGAAAAAGGATACGTAAAATAACCGATTCTTAGTGTAAAAAAATCATTATTTACAAAAATAATCGATTAATATAAACATCGACTGTTTTCACATCCCTAGATAGAAGCAAATAGTACGTAAAATAAATAAACAAAACAGAATAATACTTTGTAAAGAGTGTAAACAATTAGTATGATGGATGCACCAAAAATACCAAGTATTCAAAATATGTTAGATGATTTATCTGACTCTTGTATCGTGCAGAATAATGAAGACCTGAAAATATCGACTGCTGAAGATACTTTGAATAATGCCTATCGATGTTACCTCAATATAAAAAACTTAACAGAAAACCTAAATCAAGTTAATAGTCTCAAAATAATATTAGAAGATTTAAATAAAGATCTTGTGCAAAACATTGAAAATATGAAAAATCAACAATAAATATATCTAGGTATTTTAAATACCAATTTTAATCTTACAGGGAGTAAGAATGGAAAATTTCATAATTGTGGTCTTTAAATTGGGGACGGTGAAAAATTCTTATTACCTCAAAGAAAAAAATTATTATGAATATTAAAATAATAACTTTATTTTTATATTCATAATAAGGCCATTGGCCAGTAGTGAATTACTAAGTACATCAACTTTTAAAATAAGGTTTCGTTTCTTCACAAATAAACGTACATACAACAGTTTAGTGATGTTTATTTTCGTTTATAAGGAATTTTATAACTTACATGAAATGCATACCCATTCAAAATAGATACTAATAAATATTTAGAATAGATGTGTCATATAACCTACACAATTCATAAAACTATATTTTAAGTAAGTATACATACATATATAGTAAAAGACATTTATGTAACATGTAAACAATGTCATCTTATTTGAAACTCCTGTGCTGCAAAAATACTAAAAAATTTATACATTTTAATATTTTTAAAGTGAAGTTTTGGTTTAGCTTGTGATAATAACAGGCTTGAAGTTCTACGGACATTACTTTTTCAAATCAGTGCAGCTGAGAATTATTAATATATGGAGACCGAAAAGGAAGTATAAGTTCATTATATCTCAAAATCATATCAACAAGAAATAGACCACAAGTCATTCATATATTTAAATATATAATGGTTATATTGAAATAAGGATTTATTCATAACATTCATTTTATTATGCTTCCATATTTTATTAGGTCGTCTTCTTTTATTACTTCTAAATGAAACAAAGCAACTAGTGCTGCACCTTGCTCTGCAAATTTCTTATTTTTCTCCCAATATGTTGAAGTGTATTTTTGACCATTGAACGAAAGTATTGAACAAAACAGCTTTTCTACTTGATGTGTTTGATAAGTTGGCAGTTTAAAACCGTTTTTTCCTGCCCAAGCATGTAACTGACCTTTAGGCAATGTGTTGTCATTAAAATTAGCTCTAATAAAACAAACCTAGAAAATATATAACATGTTAGCAATGACATTCTATAAACATTAATGAAATCAATAATTAAAATACTCTAGCAGAATGAAATAACTTTCTATATAGATCATATTTTCATGAATTTTATGCTAATGTATTACATTTATAATACTAATGTATGAAAGGCAATTTGTAGCAGTTAGGAAACAACATATGCAAATCATAATCTGACTAATATTATACATGTGAAAGTTTGTGAGTATGGATGTCTGTTTCTTACTCTTTAACTGTGAATCCACAGAATCATTATCAATAAAATTTGGCACAATTATTTCTCATACACCAGAATGACATTTAGGCTATTGAAATCCAGTTTAGTCTACAGGAATAGGATGCCATTAAAAAGTAATCAACCTATCATGTGACATTCGTTCAGGTGCAATAAGTCGCAGGTAAGCTAGTTAAAAGATAAAAGAAAGAGCAGAGTAACAGGAGCAGTTTTAAATTTTTTATAACACAGTTAATACTGTGTTTTAAAATATTTAAAGTTTTAAGAAACAGGTACATATTATTTACCTTCATTTTATTTACACCTTCTAAATTTAATTCCTCAGTTTTTATCCTTTTATTTGGTGGTTCTAACTCACTGGGGCATACCTGCCATCTCCCTTGAATTCCCTTTTTTTGATACTCACTTTGTTTTTCTTGGCAATATCCATCCAAACCCCATATAGCACTAAAAATTTAAGTACTAGAACTGAATATTTTATTTGTTTACATTAAGTTTACATGTTAAGAGCTCTTATAACTTACCACATCTGTTCTAACGTTTGACAGTCTAGAAATCTTCTACCTCTTGGAGTTTCTTGTAATTCTCTCAAAATGTTTTGAATGCAATATTTTGTATTAGAAGGAGAATTATCAAAATCAACTGCAAGTTTGAGATAATCTTTTATTACTGTGTCCATAGGTAACATGCCCTCTTTTCTAAATATGGAACAATTCCATTCAGCTGCCCTTGCAAGCATGACACTGCTACAACCAGACATTTCTTTGAACTTATTGATATCTGCAAAGTTTTCTATTTCTTTAGAACCTCCACTAAAAATTAAATACATCATTTATATTACATACAAATAAAATGCAAACAAATTAAACTGAGAACTTGAAAAGTTGTGATGCATGTACTTGCTAATTTATATCTAAACTCCATTATTTACATGATGAGAATACCCCTATTAACATTGTTACATATTATGCTTTAAATTTTAGAACATACAACATGAGTTAAGCTTGGTCTTAATGTGATAAGAGTGTAAATATTTAATATGTAACAACAAATTTTTTAGTTGTGATAATATATAATTAGTTGAAATATAATATTAAACATTTGAAAATTTAATATATGAAATATAGATAAATAATTAACTCACTTAGCAAGAACTGGAATTGATATCCTTTTTGCAACATATTGTATAATATCTGTGTGTACTGCATGTTGAGGTCTTTCATCTTTTGTCCTTCCATGAATAGCGATTGCACTTATTCCAGTGCTTGCTAATTTTTCAACTATTTCCAAAGTTTTCTCTGGCGTTTCAAATATTCTTATCTTACATGTTACTGGAATTGAAAGATTATTAACCAAAGTCTGTAATATATGACAAGCTTTATCTGTATCCTGTAGGAGAGCTACACCCATGCCACCTTTAACTGAGAATTCTTTAGGGCACCCCATATTAATATCAATGGCAGCCACATCATGTTCCCTAAAAAAGATAAAAAGAAAATAGATTTAATAGGATGGTTAAAGGTAGGAGCAAAGAATGTAGTAGCAGTTTTTTAATTCATACGCGACTTACAACAATTTGGAAACTTTTAAAGCTCTCTCAGCATTACAAGTGCCAAGTTGTAAGACAACTTTGTCCTTTTCTTCCAGACACGTTCGGAAAACTATTGTCCCATCTGTTTGATCTATAAAGTCAACAGTGTTTAAAATATCTGAAATTAAGTAATAATGAAAAATATATAATCCATTTCATAATTCCTCAAAATAAAAATTTGTACAGGTACATAATAATTAATTAAATAAAACAAACTTAATATATCGTACATTGTTGACACAAATTATATAACATGTAAATATTTATAATAAATTTGTATACATACACACTAAGTTCTAAAAATTTTAAAACGTTGATGAAAATATATATACTTATGCATGTTAAAATTTTGAGGTTAGGTTACTACAAATCTTAAACATACCATTATACCTGCGTTTAGAACGTAAGAATTTCCAATCTATCAATTCTTCAGAATATACTATATCTGCGCCATATCGAAGAGCTAGTAATCGCATTGGTAACGTCCCAATACGCACCATAGGTGCTAATACAAATTTGTTTTCATAATTTAACATGATAACAAAAATAATATCGTAAGCACCTAAATTCTCAGTTATTTTATTTTATACTTTTATGTATTACTATTTACACACACTAAGTTTTAAATACCTATACAAACGATACGAGAAAACTTTTATTTTAGTTTCACTTAGTACATTTTCTAGTTATAGTAATTATTTATTAGGGATGTAAAAATAATCGGTTTTTTTTTAAATTTTACTTTAAAAAATAGTTATAAAAAACGATTATTTTAATTTTCCTCTTCAACTTTTTTCTTGTTTTTAAGATAACATGCATTGTTAAATGAAACCAATGTACCTAAACTACCCATTTTAATTGAATTTCACAAACTGCGCATCTGTTCTTATTAATTTGTAGTTGTCCACTTTAATTAGCCATTATTCTAATTAATTATTAACATTAAACAAATGTAACTTTTCAAGTAGTCAGAAAAAAAGATCATTATTAATTGATTATTTTGATAGGAAATAGTAAATTTTTTAAAAATCGAATAATTTTGTCTTGTCTATAATCTATTCCTAAGGTCATTGGTTGAGGTTTTTAATGTTTATTGTTGTCTATGCTGCTTGTATTAGAAAAAAGGCAAAATAGTTTTCAATTTTCATTTTTACTATTATTGACTAGTTTCGTTGAGTTTAAAATTCATGAAATAAATTTTATAATGTAATATGTATTGTGGGACAAAATTTTGTTAACCAGAGTTGTATTAAATTATTATAAATAAAAGTATCTCTGAAATTCGGGTTTAGGAGGTGTTTGTTTATTTTTTTTAACAGCTATTGAAATTGCGATCCATTATGTTAGGGTATGCGAATGCAGGTATTCCAGATAAATCATGGCAGCCACCAATTGCAATATTAGATACAACGTAAGTATATCTTCAAAATATTAAATTGATTTAATTTTTACTATAGATGATTTATAAAAGATTTAGTATTAAAAATAGCAAGTTATAATAAAACGGTTTCTTCTATAATTTCAGTAAATTAAAGTAAATAAAACCTTTCTCTAAAATGTTGTGAACAACCTTAATGAATTGTTCCTGTAGCTATTCTAGATCTTTAAGTCTTGACTAATGTCTTATAGGATTTAGCTGAATCAAAGGTTGATATAAAATAAAGTTGTATAAAAGTTAATTAAGAGATTTTTTAATGAATACTTTTAGCATTAATTTACCTGGTTTTCATTAAAGCTGCTAAAAAAAATTTGAATGTTTACATTTGTGTTTTGACTGAGCTTTTTAAATAATAATAACATAAATCCACTAACAAATTAAGTAATTAATTATTATATTTTCAGTATGGGTACTATAACTGTAGAAATGTATTGGAAGCATACCCCAATGACATGCAGAAACTTCATGGAGTTAGTCAGAAGAAATTATTATAACAATACAAAATTTCATAGAGTGATTCGAGATTTTATGATTCAAGGCGGTGATCACACTGGAACTGGGAAAGGTGGTCAATCAATTTATGGGCCACAGTTTGATGATGAAATAACGTCAGACTTGAAGCACACTGGAGCTGGTATATTATCAATGGCAAATGCTGGCCCTAATACAAATGGTTCTCAATTTTTCATAACCTTAGCTCCTACACAGTGGTTGGATGGCAAACATACTATTTTTGGAAGAGTACAAAGTGGTATGGCAGTTGTTAAAAGAATTGGTTTAGTAGAGTGTGACAAAACTGATTGTCCTGTTGATGATGTGAAGATTGAAAGGGCCTATATACCAAAATAAATATTAAAAATCAATTTAAATGCCAAAATGCAGAAAATAAAAAACAAATTATTTTGTCAAGTATAACATAAATACCAACTAATCTCTTTTATTTCAATACCCTTTTACTTACCACTGATCGAAAAAATTAAGCTGCATAATTCTGCCACATTGTGCATGTTAAGTAGGGCTATTTAAATGACTGGGTATGTTTTACAAAAAACTGGTAAAATTGAGAATATTCAATAAGGAAACTAGTTTATACCAAATTGAATACAACACTATCTTTTCTTCCATTTAAAGAATTAAATTTATACAAATCAAGTAACTAGGAACCTGGTTAAATTTTACGGCCGTAGAAAATTTAATAAATTGTTCTGATTCAGATTCCCAAGCTGATAAGAGAATTGCAGTCTTTAACAGATGCGTTGAACTACCAACTTAAGAAAGAATTCTAAGATGCAGAAATGTGACTTGCCACACCTTAACGCCCTATGTATTCGGGCTATTGAACATAACAGGTGCTCCAAATTAATCGCAAAACTCTCGCAAACTCTTAAATCTATTGGACAGAGGTAGTTAACACCGCCGGAGAACGTTCCCAACAACTCTCTATTCTATAATTTTATCTATTTTAGTTAGTAATCCTATGATTTTATCTCCATTCTCCAGTCTCCAGTCTCCACCAATGACCAAAAATTCTGAGTTCTTAGTTCTTACGTTATGACTAGACGTGGGCATTATTTCACGTAACTGTATACAATAACCGGTTACGAGCTATGAAACGGAATAACTAGTTACGCCTACAAAGGCGAAGTAGTTATTTTCGTAACTAGCTACTTTCGTAGCAGCTTTCATGCGACATTACGTTACGCTTCATTTGCGTTTCGTTGAGCTACGTTACGGCGTAACTTGTAACCGAGTAACCGAATCACTAGCAGTTATTTTAATAATTAGTTTCTTGCGAGACGCAGTTTTGGCTGGTGACGTCATACCTCGTAGTTATTCCGGTGCTGATGGCAACTTAAGTACCGTGTTTCCAAAAACAACGCTAGGGTTCTCATTTTATTGAGTAACAAAAATGAACTTTTTCTCGTAAAGGTATTAAATAGGTAAAATTATTTTAAAAAATATATAAAGTTGTAGTTATAGAATACCTAAGGATTTTAATAATATAACAGCATAGGAGACAGGAGTAAAGATTAGATACATCGTTAACTATGTGCCTTATAAGAAGTTATGCTTGGAGTCTTTCTGTGTCATCAAATCAGAAATGAGGTGATACGTAAAAACCAAAGTAACCGCTACAGCCCAATGTATTGCGACGTTCAAGTGGCAATGGACGGAGTAAATGATTCGAACAATCGACCCAGTGTTAAAACGGCGATTTCGGACCAGCAAGCGCAGCGTTGGTGGACAGACAACATTAAGTGGATCGCGGGTAGCTGCTAGACCGCGAAGGGTCGCCAAACAAAGACATTGCAAAAGATATATCAGTACTGACTACTGGATGTTCATCAGAATATAATGATGCTGACATAAAAATTGCATAAAAGTTAAATTAAGACTAACTCAACTTAAGTTTGTCTTGACTTAAGTTCGAGGGTGTAAAATCTTTAAAATATAAATGTATAAAGCAATAAACAGTATTTTTTAATATGTAGGCGTGCTTCTTTAGTAATTCAAACCATTAGTTTCGTTTGTCTTCATTGTTTTTAGCCGTAAAGCGTTGGAACGCCGCTTTCTAAACAGATGTGTTGATTTTTTATGACCCTTTACAAATAATAACATCAAAAAAGAGCCAGAATGATGTTTTGACGTACAAATTAGCAAAGCTTGTTAATTGTTTCTATTAATTAGATTGATATTTTATATTAATTCCTCATATTATAACAAACTCAGTTCCAGTCCATTTAGGACTATAATATTATATTTATTATTTGCCGCAGCCTTACTACGCTATACTTAGTACCAGAACTCAGAAGGTTACAGTATCACCAGTATTTTTGTATTTTTTCAATTAAATTGCACTAGCCTAGACTATTATTTTAGGCTAAATTAGGGACGAGGAACTTAATAATTATTTTGGGGTATTTGGGGCTATAGAAGCTGAAAAACGCCTTTGTCTGGTTATACCAAAGGAGCAAAATTAACAAGTGTTTCAGAAATTTCTGAAAAAATAGAAATTGAGAGTACTTATTTATTTCGTTTAATTTTCGAACGTATGGCTTTAAACTTAGAGATTAGCTTTTCCCTTGTGGTTAAATTTATTGACTATAGAGAAAAACACAAGACCGTAACGTTTACTAACAAAAGATTAGTGTTTAAATGACTTCGTTGGTGATAATGCATATTGTAATATAATATTGCATTATTGTTTGCTTTGACATACTTTTGCTTTGAACTTTTGTATAGTCATTTTAATATATCAGTAAAAAATTGTTTTTTTTTTCATTTAAAATAGTGTATGTTAACTGTATTTTTTCCCTTTTTTTAATATTCTTGATAATAAATATATATTTTATGCAGTCAGTCCTAAGCCTGAATAAAGTATGCAGGGAAGCTCATTTAAGATTAAATTTTTTAATTTTATTATTAAAAAGTTTATTACTACGTCAAGGAAGGACTAACGAGATTTTATAATTATTTTCTTTTTAAAATATTTTAGGGAAAATGAATTTGATGTTCACCTGATGTGACGCAAATATTAATTATAATTAAGATAAATTTTTCAATCATACTCAAAATTACTTGTATTTTCGATAATACGTTCAAACATATGGCTGTATTAAGAGTAACGAACATAACTAATCCCTTAACAGCTGTCAACCGTCTCCGAAATAACTATAACACTTCAATGCAATAACGTTTTTAGCCTTGGCCATGAGTTTTGAAAAAGTAACTAGTTACGAAAATAACTAGTTATTAAACAGGTTACATAGTTGGCGTAACTAGTTTCGTTACGTTTCGCGAAAATCACGTAACGACCCATGTCTAGTTATGACTTGGAGTAAAAAAATCGATTGTTCGATTATGTAGTTATCGAGGGTAACTATAGAATATAATCGATTTTTTTAAATCGATCTATAATATTTAAATATCGATTATTATAATTCTATTACAGAAATAAAATAATTTTTCTCACCCTTACACGACAGAATAAAGTCTTTAAAAGACTAGATTCCAGGTCATATATATAATTTTTGACGTCAAGATGAAGTCTGGTATTTTTTTACAAACTTCTATCAAATCTATTTTAGTTAGTAATCTATGATCAAATCAATCAATTTTACATCAAACAATAACAATCAATTTTATAGTTTTTAGAATCTTCAATCTATGGTTTTTACGTTTTTTCGTTAAAATACCCTTGGTCTTATCAAATGCCTATATAATTATAAATTATAAATTGTATCTAACGAGTAACGAGACTAGTGAGATATAGGTATCCTGGATATTGGAATATGCTCTAAAATAGGGTATATTATTGGTGGTCTACCGTCGTATGTTGTGTTCAAAAACAGAACAACGGAGGACATATTACACCCTGAGTTGTCTATGTTGAACGGTCTGATTTTCTGGAACAACAGAAGCTTTAATTAAAATTAAAAGAAAATATTCTAAAAAAATCGTAAATATATTATATAACGGATAACGGAAGGTTCTTAAACAGAAACTAAACATATCGATCTCTTTTAATATATATACTGCAGTTTCTACCTTAATTCTTTGCAATGAAGCCAACAATTGCTGCTGATGAAATGTTCCCTGAAGGAGTTGGACCTTACATGGACTTAGAGGAAGTAAGAGATTACTTTATATTATTAAAATAGCAATTTCAGGAAGCCCTGTTTGGAAAGTTTCATGGTATACAAAATGTAGACTGAAAAAATAGCCATAATATAAAGGTTTATATATATTATTAACGTTAAATACTCATTCGGTTTGCAGGCTGGTGGACCATCAAATTTACTTATGGACTTGGCTGCTAATGAAAAAGCAGTCCATGCAGATTTCTTCAATGGTAAATTTGTTTTATTAATGTTTTAATGTAAAAATGTTTAGTTAAATGGTTAATTAACCACTCACCATTCCAAATCAAAGTGACTCAAAGTCACTTTTGTTGCCAAAAGACAATGGATTATTTACTTGTTTAAAAATATTTATACAAGAGCTTTGAAAATTACTATCTTTTACTAAGCATTTTTTAATTGATTTAGCCATGGTAATTTAATATTAGATGATGGACTTTTTCCAATTCCAAGTGATATATTGGAGCTTGAACATATGAACTAGGACATCGTTCATTTTTTTACTATAAAACTATCACTATTTCATACAGGTAGTAGGCAGTACTAAGAGACCAGATGAGAAAATTGTATAATTTTTTGCATACATTAATTTTTATTTAATTAAATAATTTAGTCTAAAAGATCATGATCCTCACATGTAATACTCAAAATAACATGTGTATTTATGTTAATAAGAATTAATACTGTACCCATCTAATTACTGTATTGTTTGTGAACATCTTCTTAGAAGATAGAATAGGTATATCATTAAAGATATATTATTCTGTAGGAGACTTTAATGTAGATTTATAACAAAAGGATTAAATCATGCTTGCATTATATTGTTTTATTATGTCTGAAAGGAAACAGCACTTTTTAATGTTGTTCCTAAGTGGCTTGACTTTTCCTTTATTATCAACTAGCGGCCTGCCCCTGCTTCGCACGGGTATAAAATATATATCTCATGTCGGTCAGTGTAAAAAAAATGATTAAAAATGATCCAGTAGGTTTGATTTATTCATTACTGCCCGTGGCCGTAGCGTTAAATTTGGAGAAAAACAATTTCCTTTCCCTATACCAAGAAGATCTTTGGAATATCTAAATTCATATAGTACATTTTTACTTATTTACTTTCACATTTTCCCTATGTATTTTATTGTTACAATTAATTACAGAATGCTTTAAACAAACTCTTGAAAGAGCGACATATAGCTGCTAAATTCAAATTGCTCACGGCATTTTAAATCTGTAATATCTCCGAAAATGTTCACTTAAATTACATGCTGTAAACGGCAATATTGATCTATATTAAATCAACTATTTATTTAAGGTACTTAATTGGATAAGGATGATTGCTGTATTGTATAACAATTGCTTCAAAAATAAGGCATTATTTTTCGTAAAAAGTAAACGACAAAAAATGCTTTAGTGGGTTATCCATAAGCGATAGACATATACCATCGCGGACTTTTCTGTAGACCTTTTCAATGTGTACAAATACTTGGTACATTATTTTGACAAATCTTGTAGGGTTTAGCCTGCGTTTGCAATGTAAGCGGAAAAAAATGTAATTATTTACGATATCACATTAGAAACCTCAAAAATTACAGTATTTCTCTACTCCGTATTGAATGTTATTATACGTACAAACCTTCCTCTGGAATCACTCTATCTATTAAAAAAACCGCATCAAAATCTGTTGCGTAGTTTTAAAGTTTTATGCATACATAACGAAATATGGACTTTGTTTTATAATATGTAGTGATAGTGATTGTTATTTTCCTCGCTAGAGAGCTCAGATCATAAATGCGTCCGATCGCTGCTAAATTCAAATGGTTAAAGGGCGAACCGCGTTTTTTTTTTTCGAATTTGACTAATGTTGTTAGCCCTAATGGCTTTGACAACGTCACCGATAAGACGGGCTAGCGCGGAAGCATCGCCGAGAGGCGAACCGCGACCTACGACGCGCTATTTATAGCCTCGCGGCGCGGCCCCTGCATTTTAAATCTGTAATATCTTCGAAACTGTTTATTTAAATTACATGCTGTAAAGGGTCATATTGATCAATATTAAATAAACAATATATTTAAGGTTCTTAATTGGATAAGGATTAATGCTGTATTGTATAAAAATTGCTTTGAACATATGGCATCACTTTTCGTAAAAAGTAAATGACAAAAACTGCTATTGTGGGTTATCCATAAGAGATAGACATATACTATCGCGGACTTTTCTGTTGACCATTTCATGGTGTACAAATACTTAGTACATCATTTTGATAAATCTCGTAGGGTTTAGCCTGCGTTTGCAATGTAAGCGGAAAAAAATTTAATTATTTACGATATCACATTAGAAACCTCAAAAATTACAGTATTTCTCTACTCCATATTGAATGATATTAGACATGTAAACCTTCCTCTAAAATCACTCTATCTATTAAAAAAAAAGCATCAAAATCTGTTGCATAGTTTTAAAGATTGAAGCATACATAGGGATATACGGACACAGGGACAGACAGAGAATGCGACTTTGTTTTATACTATGTAGTGATATTATTTATTTTACAATTGATTAGACAATGTCTTTACATACAACATTCATAGCTTTCTTATCATTAGACAATATAAACTTGAAAGAAGGACATTTAGTTGCGCCTCCGGTCGCTGCTAAATTCGAAGTGCTTATGGGTCTAAGCGCGGCCTCCTCGCGGGATTTTAAATCTGTAATATCTCCGAAAATGTTCACTCAAATTACATGCTGTAAACGGCAATATTGATCAATATTACATCAACAATTTATTTAAGGTACTCAATTGGATAAGGATTAATGCTGTATTGTATAAAAAATGCTTTGAACATAAGGCATCATTTTTCGTAAAAAGTAAATGAAAAAAACTGCTATTGTGGGTTATCCATAAGAGATAGATATATACCATCGCGGACTTTTCTGTAGAACTTTTTAAGGTGTACAAATACTAAGTACATCATTTTGATAAATCTCGTAGGGTTTAGCCTGCGTTTGCAATGTAAGCGGAAATAAATGTAATTATTTACAGAAACCTCAAAAATTACAGTATTTCTCTACTTCGTATTGAATGTTATTATACGTACAAACCTTCCTCTGGAATCACTCTATCTAGTAAAAAAAACCGCATCAAAATCGGTTGCGTAGTTTTAAAGTTTTATGCGTACATACGGAAATATGGACTTTGTTTTATAATATGTAGTGATAATTATCGTTGTTATACACATTTTTCTGCCATTTTCTACTAAGTAGTTAGATTTTTATTTCACGTTTTTTGTTTCAGATTTTGAAGATCTTTTTGATGATGATGACTTGAAGTAATATTTTAGTTAAAGCTTAATGTCTATATCATTTCGTTTTAGTGGAGATCTTAATAATAGAAATTCAATTAATAAAACAGTTATTTGTAAAAATGTATTTTATTTCTCATTTTATTTTTAATTTTCTATTCAAATATATAGCAACAGTAATGAAAATATTATTTTGCTATAATTCGCGATAAATTCACGCGGATTATAGCGAATCGCGGATTAAAGTAAAATAATATTTTCTTTACTTTTGTATTATGGACCTCCGCAAAGTAACACCTAATTCTATAAATTATTCAAAGATATTGCATACAAGTTGACATATGAGATCAAATGTTTTGAAAATTAAATATAAACAAGAAATTATAGGTTTATAGCCAAGTATAGTAAATGCTAAAACTTTTTACAAAATGGAAATTGTATAACATTGACTGGAATTTGAGAGCTGACTAATTTTAAATTATAGTTTTGTTCAGAATAAAGTTTGAAATTGAAGAGAATAATGGTAACTTGATGGTTCAGAAATATTTCAATGAAACTTCAAAGATTCGTAATTTAGACTACTTCCTTGACATATTCCTGCAAGCCATCCACATATAAGATTCCTACAGCATCTCAAATTTTTAGAATTTAAACAGTCCTGTCATAGAGAACAAACTACAAAGTTGAGAATTAAGGTCAGTCTTGGTAATTTAACTCATTCACATTAAAATAGGTAGATGATTAGATAGGTAGATTGTTCACCAGTAAAATTGG
The DNA here is from genome assembly GCA_947086495.1 of Morpho achilles. NCBI lineage: Eukaryota > Metazoa > Arthropoda > Insecta > Lepidoptera > Nymphalidae > Morpho > Morpho achilles. Next base: position 9,644,816 of record CAMTZB010000007.1, on the reverse strand, counting down.
ACCCAAATTAATACACGAGTTTAAAAAAAGTATCTATAGAAGACAAAATTTCTCTTTAGTTAATCTTTTTGTCTTTCTGGTGACCCAAATCTGATTTCAGTATAGTAACTACAAATAAGTTGAAGACTATTGTAATGTATTGGAATGTATAAGGAAATTTGAGGATTTGATATTGCACAACTATTTGAGGTTCTATAGATATAGATATCAAAATTTGTTATTTAATTTTAATAAGATATTCCAACCTTTCATTTCTTTATCCTGATGGTACAAGATTATACAACTTATGACATTTCTGTAAATAACCACTATACAAAGGTTATATAATATATAATGTAGATATAAAATGTTTTTAGCTGTGAGTGTTTAACACTTTATGCAACAAAGGGTATAAAACAGTGAAAAATATGACAATAGAATACACCTTCACATAAACTAAAATGTTTATTACTAATTGATATAGTATGATACAAATACATAGTGCAAAAACAAACAAGGGAATCTTAGATTGCTACACATCTACATCACTGCTATCTTCGCTATAGTCATTGGCTTCTACTCCTTGTTCTTCTGGGTCTGCATCTGCTTCCAATGTTTCTTCTTCTTCTTCACCAACTTCATCTACTTCTTCTTCTTCAAGAATGTCTGCTAAACTATTATTTACACCTCTGCCCATTTCTGTTAACAAAACGTAAAATACGTAGATAAAAAATAAGTATATAAGGGGAAATCTGAAAGTTTCGTCCATTATAGAAATAAAATAAGTTGTTTGCCTTAAATTGAATGTGGATGTGACTATAGAGATGGTAGGATTGTGTGAAGTATGGTGAATATAAAAAAGTAGGTTCCGAGTTGACGAATGATAGGAAAAAATGAAAGCGAAAATCAAGTTTTGACGACCCCTCTTAGAGTGGGATAAGGACAGAAGAATGATGGTGTCAGAACTTGAAGAAATATTAAATGCAAATTACGTTTAAAGTTGATAAGGTTTAACGATATATTCTTTTTATTAGTCCACATTCTGTATTGTATGTGTCATTTAAAAAAAGTTAGAACGTGTCTAATACGTATTTTAAAGAGATTTAATAAAAGATTCATGAAGATAATTTATAAACTAAAACCTTTGTTTGGAATCTTTGTATAATTATATCAATAAAAAAACTATTCGTGTATTCACGAAAACCACTTGAAAATTCGTTCGCTAGATTTTGAATTTATCGCCATCAGACAGACGCGGAGGGAGCCTTTTAATATAGTATAAGGACTAATACTATAAATATGAAACTGTATGTTTATATGAAATGACCATCAAATCAATATTATTTTTAGTATGGATATAATTGCAGAGCCAACTAGCCTTTTTTTTATTTCGGTAAGTACTGCAGAACACGCAAATCGCAGATAAAAGGTAGGTCTATCTGTTAGTATTAATATATACAGTAGAAGTATTAACTTAAGTTTACAATAAGTGCAATAAGAAAGTGTAACTTACGCTCGACGTAACTTTCTAGCGACTTAGGTACCATGTTTTTGACCTTTTCTATATCCTCCTCTGTACATTCGCCTTTATCTAATCCTGTAATAAAGAAAATATAATAAATATGGATTATTCTTGTCCGATTATAGTGATTATAAGAGTCTCGAAGTTTTTCTGCTGTTTGGATTGGCCTTATGTCCGATTAGTGTATATATATATATATAAGAGTCTCGAAGTATTAGTGCTGCTGGATGTTTTGATCATGAACACATAAACAGTATACATGCAAATTTATTAAAATCGAGGCCTGAAGAGAAATTCGGAGGTGTATTTCGTATGACACTCACTTTTGTGTTTTTATTCATTTATATGCTTGTTTTAACAATGAAGATTTGTGTTGCTTTCATTTTGAATAATTATTTATTTAGCATTATAAATTTAGCAACGAAACAAATGAATTACTCAAGAAGATTAACTCGTAAATTTATAACTAAAACTTGGGCTATCGATGACTCAAATTGGTGTCTCTGTAATTAAAATCCAAGATATATTGTAAGTGTGGAAGGGATATTGCGAACATCTGTTCACCAAAGGAAGCATAGCATCATTTGCATCTATTTATATTTATAGCGGCATTTTATAACCATTTTGGCTTTCCCGCTAAGTAGAGGTGCGAAAAATTATTTACAAATCGTTTAATGCTTATTTTAGATGTAGGAAATCAACATTACGCAATTGGTGTTAACCTAGCATTAGTTATCTAGAGGTTTATCTAACAGAGCGACATGGTCACATATTGTTATAAAGCTAGTTAAATAAAGGAAAAAACTTCACACCCCTTCTCCAAAAGAAGATAGAATGATTTTGCCCAACAGTAAGATTCTATTTAATCATCTTAATTATGTCAAAAAGCAACTTGTTTTTTCTAATATATTCTTATAATAACTGATACACTGAACTCACCAAACAATAGTCCCATCCTTTTTAATATGTCTATATCATCATGTATTTGAAACCGTTTATTGAAATTAAACATATATTCGGTCCTGAAAATAATAGTAATTAATATAAAATAATAGTTATATTTTGTCAATTGGTTTTTTGTGACAATAGTAAATAGTAAAATCTGAAATATATAGTATTCAATTTGTTATATTTGTTTAGTACTTCAATACACAAATGGAACACCAAATAAAACATTCAAGTGAAAAATCATAAAATAAGAATATTTTGAATAAGATTCATACTTTAAATAACTGTATTTTACAAGCTCTATTTTAAATTCATCAGTATGCTATGCTATATCAGTAGCTGACTCTTTTGAACCCAAGTTTCACCCACTTAAAGCAGACAAATTCAATTAAAACTGTATGCCTATAAAAAAATAATGACAAAACAATAAAATGAAGAATTAAAGAAAATAATTAAATTTATTCATAATAAAAAATTCGCACTCGAAATTGGAATATATGAAGTTTTAAAAAATACGCTTTAGAACTAAAAAGTTAAAAATAACGAAAATAATACTAATTATTGAGCAAAGGGTCGGGTGTTAGAGATATATAGGAAATAAATTTTGTGATCTATGATTTGCGCCCAGTTTGCGCTGGACAGGCCATAAAGCAAAATAATAATAATAATAAGGAATTATACTCACTTATCATTTGAAATGCTACAGTCAATAAGTGCCTTGTCACTTGTATTAACAACTATAAATGGTAAATGTATGGCTGATGATGCTGAAGGTTTTATACCTTTATTTTCTGCATCTTTATTCCTTTCTATTAAACTCTTAAATGAGATATGCTGAAAGGAACATAATAAATACATAAAGTAACATTCATTTGCAATAAATATAACCATTGTGAAATAATTAAAATTTGCGAGGAGTGATTCAAAAGTAATTGATAATAAACATGGAATATGGTAATAATAAAAATTTATTTTCATACATAGTCTCCTAGGAGGTCTAAACATAAGTCCATCTCTATTCTAAATTTAGAATTTCTTAGAAAAAAAAATCTTGCTCTAGATCCTCCAAAAAATCCCCCACAGCGATCGACAAAAATCACGTCGCTATCTTCGTCAAATTTCGTACCTCAGAAGTATTTCTTGAGCTGAGGAAAGAGAACGAAGTCTCTGGCGGCTAAATGCGGCAAATACGGGGCTTTTAAAGCCCGCTTCTTGAATAGCAGCCATTGTAACTGCCTCTTTGTGAGCCGACGCGTTTTTCCACGCCACGCCTTTTCTCCTTGATAGCCGTCCCGCAATCTTCTTACTTGTTCTGCATAGATTTCCGTAATAGTGGCTCCCTCATACAAATCGTCTACCATAAAAATTCCATCATCGTCCCCAAAAATGGACGCCACAACGTTCCCTGCTTGAGCTTAACACTTTAAATTTCATCAGAGTCTTTTTGTCAGCTCGTTTCCATGTCTTCCATTGTTGTTCAGTTTCAGGATTAAAGTAGTGGATTAAGGTCTCGTCCATGACCACAAAACAAGTAATAAAATCTTACTGATCTGCTTGGAACTTGAAATGTTGACTCGCTTCTCCTTTTGCTCGTCGTTAACATTTTCGGTGCCCTTAGCGCAGAGATCTTTCTGGAACGTAATTCGCAAGGATTCTTGCAATACTGTCATATGGGATCCTTTTTTCCATTTTGGTGTTTACTACTCGGTCGTTTGTATTCAAATGTATTCATTTCAGTGATTTTTTTCCCTGAACTGACTGATATCTAAGCAGTCATCGAGGACAATATGTTTACTTCATAGTATAAAAAGTCATATTCTTTGTTTGTCCATATATCCCTATGTATGCTTAAATCTTTAAAACTACGCAACAGATTTTTATGCGGTTTTTTTAATAGATAGAGTGGTTCAAGAGGAAGGTTTATATGTATAATAACATTCAATATGGATTAGAGAAATACTGTAATTTTTGAGGTTTCTAATGTGATGTCGTAAATAATTACATTTTTTTCCGCTTACATTGTAAACGCATGCTAAACCCTACGAGATTCATCAAAATGATGTACTAAGTATAAGATGGTATATGTCTATCTCTTATGGATAGCCCACAATAGCATTTTTTGTCATTTACTTTTTACAAAAATAATGCCTTATGTTCAAAGCAATTTTTATACAATAGAGCATTAATCCTTATCCAGTTACGTAATAAATAGTTGATTTAATATAGATCAATATGGCCGTTTACAGCATGTAATTTAAGTGAACATTTTCGAAGATATTACAGATTTAAAATGCCTTGAGGAGGCCGCGCTTCGCTCTATAGCACTTCGAATGTAGCAGTTATATGTCGCTCTTTCAAGAGTTTGTTTAATGACAAGGACGCTGTGAACGTTGTATATAAAGACATTCTGTAATTAATTGTAAAAATAAAATTGATAGGGAAAAATGTAAAAATAAATAAGTAAATAATATGTAGTATATGAATTTAGATATTCCAAAGATAGCAGGAAATCTTCTTAGTATAGGGAGAGGGGAATTGTTTTTCTCCAAATTTAACGCTTGCGGGTCACAACCAGTAATGAATAAATCAAAACTACTGGATCGATTTTATATTTAATATTTTTTTTTAATATAAAATCGATCGATTTAATATTTTTTTTCACTGAGTGACATGGGCTATATATTTTATACCCGTGCGAAGCAGGGGCAGGCCGATAGTATCCTATATAAATGCATATATATATATATGGGACAATGATATACAGGTTGTCTATCCACAGTAAGTAACTTGTATTATGGGTGAGTGACAACCTGTATGCATATATAATTTTAAATAAATACTTAAATACGCCGACTAAAAGATGAATGAAGAAGTTGTTTGTATAAAAGTTGGGAATTTAACAAACATCCCCTAAAGCTGAAGGCAGGGGTTTCTACCACCTGCCACAATGGGCGAGTCATAGTTTAAACAATGTAGTCTTTATCTTTTAGGGAACGTGAATAAAACCCCCAATTTAATACTCTATATATTTCTCTACACAATTTCCTATCTATGAAACATATGAATTACCATCAGCATTCTAATTAAAAGAATTGTCTTTTACTACACAGTTAATCTCAGTTTACAGTGAATTTATCACAAACAGACAGACAGAATCAACAGCAGTCTGTTTTATAGTATGTCACAATGATGAATAGGATTATTTAACTATATTGCATATATGTTCTCTTAAATTCCGACTAATTATAATGCAATTAGATAAAAAGGTGATTTTGCATTTGAAGAATTATAATCATTATAGACTGCGTGATTTTATGACATATTGTGACTAGAATCAATTAATTAGGTTTCAATTAATTAGGTTTCAAGGCTGTTTTTTTTGTTATTAAGTGTACTTATATGTTGTTATACTAACAGTGTAAATGTAAACTTTTTAGTGTCAGTACCTGTAATATAAGTTCTTGTAACTGTTGTGTTTTCTTTTGTATCTGCTCTAGTTTAGTTTGCTTCTCTTTTTCTAATGATGTACATTCCTGCATTGAGTTAGTTGGTAGACCGAGCCATCTTATTTCCTTTTTCTCCTTTGATATAATGTTCATAGCCATTAATACGTTCAATGCATCGTATACTCTTCTACGGATATTCTTTTGGTCATATTGCTGCAATGGTAAGAATCTCTGAGATACATTTAACTAATTTTTAATATTGTTTTATAAAATACTAGCAATCGCCAGCGGCTCCGCCTGTGTGAAAAAATTAAGAGCGTAATATAGTATTTTGATAACCATAAAAATGGTTAAAGTGGGTTAACCTTAAAAGCTAGACATATGCTGTCGCGGGCTTTTATTTAGAACTTTTACAGGGGAACAATTTTGTAGTATATGATTTTTGAATAACTTTTACCCATTACTTAACGCACGCGAGGAAAGCTTTAAACTTTGCCGTTTTCTAATGAAAAATGCAATTTATAACCGCTATATGCTTACAATAAAATATCATGATTGGCACACCAATAGAAGAAATAATCGTTTCGCCCCGCAAGCAAAGCATCAGCTAGATCCATCTATTTGGACAGTCCACTCTACATTTAACGGTATATATATATATTTTATATTTACTTTATAAAATAATTTTATTATTGCTTTTGGATTATGAATCTCTGCAAAGTGACGCCTAATTCTATAAATTAATATGTCAACAATAAGCTAAGGTAGTTTGGCCTAATTGCCATCTATTAATGGTCTAGTAATTATATATAGTTTACTTAACATATAAGGAAGTTTAAGTGTTAAACTTCCTTATATGTTAAGAATCGTAGTATGTTAAGAACTGATACTGTGCAGGATGGATCAAAACTAAATGTGGCCTTAAAAAATCTGAGTAATAGGTAATAATTCAATTCGACAGGCCCGTTGGCGCAGTTAGCAGTGAACCTGCCTTTAGTTACGAGGCCCGCTGGTTCGATTCCCGCCGACACCCAACATTTTCTAACACAACTTGCTGGTTCTTGGAATCTAGGTGTATATATGTATTTAAAATGATATAAGTATATATTTACCAGTTTTCTGTCACCCATAACACAATTATTAAATTAATTACTTTGGGGACAGACATCCATATGTTTACATTTTCTATATATTTATTTAATTAATTCTAGGAGTGATGAAAAAAGAATGATAAATAATAAGTATTTAAAAAAAAAAATTTAATTTAAATATTTCTATACAATAAATAATGGTGATGGTAATAAACAATTTCTGTAAACTCTCTATATAATAATAAATATAAATTAAAATTAATAATAAAATATATATTAGTATGTACATCTGTTTCAATAAAAGGAATCTCAAGTCAATAATGGTGTGAATTGTAAAATATGTTGTTAAGGAAATTTCAAAAAAGTAACATACTTGGCTATCAGATGAACCATGCATTCCAGCTGCAAATTCTAATACTAATTCATCAGCCACTTCATTGTAGGATGTAAACCCTTTATTTCTTACTTTTTCACATACTTTCATTGAAAAATGTCTTAACCCTTTACCAACTTTATCTGCATGCTTGCGTCGTTTTGTAGTACTGTAATTAATAGTGTTAAAATTATGTAACTATACATTCATATTTAAGTATGACTAATAAATATTAGAATCATATGAGTGGGTATATTTTCAGAACTCTCAGTCTGTCTCTGCAAAAGCTAAATCATTGCACCCTATTTACTACATAAGGAGTTTAGAATATAACAGGCGGTCTTTAGAAATGAAAATTATTAGGATCAAGCCCCACCTACCCAATTATTTTTCCTTTTTTTTTGATGTTTCTTTTTCTATATCTTTAAAAAATATACCGAGCAAGCCTCTGTCACCCAGGTACTGAGAATATTGTATGACTAAATCATATTAGCTATTTAATCTGACTTGAATTCAATACTGTGTGTCAATTTAGTGGAATCACTTATGTGAATATCTTCTTAATGAAGGTGATAAATATTTCCACACATAACTTGTGTGCTAGGAAACAGAACTCCTTCTTTTTTATTCATTGATTTAAGGTATGCACTGATTGATTATTCCACTACGGGTAAGTAAATTAGTAGTTACTTACTATTCTGCAGGAGGATCATTATCAGAATCATGTCTTCTTCTTGAAGTATGGGACATTGTTGTAGATGGATTTTCCTTAATATCTGTACAGTTTTCTATAGGTTCTTGTTTTGTTACAATTGGCACTAATTCTGGCACAGGATGTATTATGTTTGCTTCTGTTGACCGATTTTGATTATGTTCCTGAAAATATTTGTTGTTATTTAAAATTAATAAACATTGAATTAGGTATACTGCCATATCTAAATGTCTTTCTGTTCACTATAATCTAAAAAATACTAAAAAAGATGTGGTTAGTATCAATTAATATAGTGATCCACAAAAAATACAGGGTTGGAACTCAAAATTTGTTAATGTTTTGTGTTAATTAGTTTAAATATGATGATAATTATCAAAAATAACAGAAAAAGTAAAAAGTCTAGAGTTTTTATTGAAAAGTCTGCCTGATCCTTTTCAAACATCTGGAAATGTGGGATGGGATTATTCCTCTTTTAAAGGTTAAAGACTATGGGCCTCATAGGAAAGCTCAGAGTCACTCAGCGGGCGATGGAACGGGCTATGCTCGGAGTATCTCTACGTGATCAAATCAGAAATGAGGAGATCCGTAGACGAACCAGAGTCACCGACATAGCTCATCGTATCGCGAATCTGAAGTGGCAATGGGCGGGGCACGTAGTACGTAGAACCGATGGGCGTTGGGGTCCTAAGGTGCTGGAATGGCGACCTCGCACTGGAAAGCGCAGCGTTGGAAGGCCCCCAACGAGGTGGACTGACGACCTCAAAAAGGTCGCGGGGAGCCGCTGGATCCAAGCGGCACAAAATCGTGGATTGTGGCGATCCCTTAAGGAGACCTATGTTCAGCAGTGGACGTCCACCGGTTGAGAAAGAAGAAGAAGAAGAAGAAAGGTTAAAAAAAAGTCTGTAATGGTATATATGTCTTTTAAGTCATCATCATCATCTTCCTGCCCTTATGCCACTCTAAGTGGGGTCGGCACAAAATGCAATAAACATGCTGTCACATGACTTGGCTGCGTTTTTACGACCAGCTGCACTGCCTGACGTCAACTTACCTCAGTCGTATTTTACGACACCTTGGAAAGAAAGAAGGTGGCATATATGTATTTTAGGTATTTCTAATTTTAAAAAAAATGTTAGATATAATGTGGTAACTGTGAAGCTATTTAACAGTTACACTAACCATTTAATATAATGATGCCTTAAACAATAAGTCACAAACTAAGGAGTGTTTGCAAAAGTAAAACTATCAAAAGTAAATCCTCAGATTAAAAAAGCACAGGTCAAACTCAAGGCATAAGTAACTTATTTTTAATAGATTTATTTATTGAATCTAACAGCCAAATCATGCGTTTAATTCGAAAGAAGGAACATCAAACCTAATGATAGGTACTTGCTAATTACTAACTCAAATAATAAAAAACTATATGTAATAAGTAAGTTAATTCAATTACATAAACTATGAAAATTAGTTTAATATGGTCAACTGGAATAATGATTTCCCTAAACACAATAAAGTCTGACTTACAGTATGATCTGTCGATTCTGGTTCTGTTTTGGGGGTTGCTTTTTGTAGCCTAGCTAAAGTATCAACAGGCACTTGAACCAATTCTGGAAGAAATAACAAAATTTAGGAATAAATGAGAATAGCTATTCAATATAATTATTATTATATATATAATTTAGACAATATATATACAACTGAATAAAATTTTAGTAGTCCTTAATCTACATGATAAATTAGGTTGGGAAAAAATTGGTTCTCTTAACTGGAGATACCAGAAGTAACAAATTATGCTTATCTATGACCATTCTAAAATGAAAAATATTAAAATGTATCATTATTATAAAAAATGTATACATATGTATACATTTTTTAAAGTTAATTTTATAAATTATATCTTTATCTTATTATGTCTATTTAAGTTTTACTTGGTGAAATATTAACTTACTTGAAGCACACTTAATGCCAGTAAATTTAATAGGACGATATACAGGAATCTGAAATCAGTAGTAAAATATTTAGAAAAACTTGTATTAATCTGTTTAAATCCCAGTTAAAATGACCTAAACTGATAGTAACAAGATAGGTATTGTTAAGGTGAATATATATTTAAGAGGATTGTTTATTTGCAAATAATTGTACTTAATTGAGGCCTATGTTTGACTTCATAATAAATAGAAATTTTATGAAAAATATTTATTTCAACAAATTTGTGACAGTCATCAAATAACGTTGTCTGCAGAATATGTAAATAATTTTCAATTTAAAAGCTGAAGCTATTAACTGTATCAATTCTATCAGTAATATGTTTTAAATTAAACAAAATTTATCTTATGATTATATTTCTGTTTGTATTCATTAATTAAATCACTAAGCCTATAACTTTAGTCTAAATTTGCAATATGCAAATTCTTGTGAAGCTGCATTACCTGGATGGCAATTTCTAAACAGACAGTCCAATGTTTACTTCACTCAAAAGATAATTTTTAGTAAAGAAGAAATCATAATATGAATGAAGTTTAAAAGTAATATTTATTTAATCAAATTAAATATTACTTAATAGCTAGATAATCATTATAAACATAGCAGTGACAGCTTAGAATTGTAAATGATTAGAAAGTTCATTATCATAATTATAATTCTTAAGTCATAGCTATTTGAGCTATCAATTTTCCAATTAGACCACAGAAGGAACAAATATTACACAGGCTGCCTGGAAAAAGGATCAGATAATTGTTTTTTTTCCAAAAGAATGCTCAAATCTAAATGAGGAATTTACAGGGTTCAAAACTGTGGTATTTGAATTCTTTTTATTTAGTTATGATACAGTGAAAAATGAAGTACGAAAAGGCATAAAAAATACAAAGCTTTTACACTAGCTTTGTAATGATAATACCTCATTCTCAATAAAATACTTCAATAACTAAAAAAAAATGATGCATAGGTTGAATGATCATAACTATTAAAATATCATTCATTGATTAAAAATATGAAAGATTTCAGTTAAAATACTGATATCAAATAATTAAACATCATACCTGAGTGTTACCTTCACTGGAGGTTATTTTAATAAGTTTCACAGGATTCTGTTTGAGTTTAACTTGGGCAATGGGTTCTGTTGTATTTTGTACTACTTTAACCATTTGTGGCTGTCCTGAAATAAATTTATCACAGACATTTTTGTTTCAATAGCAACAATTGGATTCTACAGGGAAAATATTAAAGAATTTAAAGCTCAGGAACTATTTGGAAAACAAAAATTACAACGCCTTACGTTAGCTTTAATAGATGCTTAGTAAAACTACTCATTATGGATTAAATTTATAATAAAAGAATAAAAACTAAATCGACGAGATCTAGCGTCGCTACTTACTAACCATTGGCGTCATGGATAAGGAAATTTACTATACTAGTATTTTGGGACATTGTCGTAGACCTCCTCGAATTATGGCATCCATTTACATATCTCACTACGGTAACTAGTATGAAATGACCAAATTAGTTTAATATATCTTAATAATATCTAGCATGGTCAAAATGGCGACATTATTTAGGATAGGTTTGAAGGTCAGAATCAGAAATCATAATTATCAACGGTCTATAAAATGAACCACCTATTTCCTTTAGTCTTTGTTGAGATTTCACATAATTAAACACAAGTTACTGCAATGATAAGTTAACTACAGACAAGCAGGCAAATTAATCATTGACAATCTAGCGCCGGCCTCACAATTTACCAGCTGATTGGATGACGCTGTTCACGTGTACTCAAAACCAGAAACACCCGCCGGATTTATTTCCGGAAAAGGCGCGAAACGAAAAATGACATCTCCCGAAAGGATTAAATTCGTCTCTATGGTTTAAAACCACAGGCTAAAAATTATTTTAATTTTCATTCCATGAATAGTTGGTAGGTCTTTTATGTACTCTGTGGTAGCTACTGTTACTTTGAAATAGGGATGTAAAAAATAATCGATTTTTAAGATAATCGATTATCGACAATAATTAACGTCTTTTTCTTTATTACTTTTTTCTTGTTTTTAAAGATTAGCTATGCATTGTTGGATGGAACCAAGCGTGTTAAATCATATAAAAATGCAATATGCGCTCTAACAATTTACATATAAAGTGTATTCGGTTAATATGAAAGGGTGAGGGCTGGTTCTCTTTCACACAGATTGTAAAAAATCTAGGAAGGGAGCCAGTTCTTGGTTAAAAACGGTTCTGATTAATATATTAAAAACAAGTTTTAATGTTAAACCTTATTGTATATGCCATCTTTGTTTACTTAGTTAAATAAATATTTGATTGATTGATTGATTGATTGATTGATTGAATGTAGCCAAACTACACATTGTATTCGAATTTCACAAACAGCACATCTATTATTATTTCTTGGTAGTTGGAAAAAATCGATAAAAAAACGATTACTTCGTATTAAAATAAACGATTTTTAGAAATTCCATTTATTTTAAAATGTTTTCCGTTTTGATTATTTTTTTTCTACTCCTTTTTTACTCCTTTCCTTTTCTACTCCTTTCCTTTACTACTCCTTTTTTTTTACTATGTGACATCCCTACTTGTAAATGGAACTTTAACGAACTTTAACAATTATTAAAATTAGTAAAATCCGATACCGTGGGAATTATAGAATAAAAAGTGACCTTTGTGTTGCTCTACAATATTCTGCATTTACCAGTGAAAGTCCCAAGGCCAACAGAGTTGGTTTAGCCGTCCCAAAGAATGTATTACACTCATACCTTACTATACAGCTGCTTCTAATATGGCATTTAGCTGTAACGGTCCTCTCCACATAATGTAAGTTTTCGATTTACGGCCTAAAATATATAGCTATAACTGCCTAAAAACTATGTTTCGATGTCGATATATAGCAGGCATCACAAAACGTACTTGTGTATATGACTGTTTGCTTGGGCGGTGCGGCACACTACAACTTAGCCTTGAAGCCTTGCTTTGGTTACGGGGAAAAACGCTCGTCGAGATTGTCGCAGGAGTGTTTTAGTGCTTGTTTGGTGTGTTATTGGTGGCGGCGTTTTGTGATACGTGTGGTAATTTGTTCTGCATGCATAACGTATGTGAACGATACTTTCTTCCTATACTTAGCATTACGTAGATTCTCGTAACAAACTCGGATTATAGCAAAATAATTCTATCATAACTTTTGTACTTCAATATGTGCTTCAGTTGACTATTCACTTAAAAACAAACCTTAACATCTAATCTCATGATACATTGTTACTACATCCTCTCTTCTTAGAGCTTTCAAATTATGCCTTAAAGAACATGATTCCACGCCGTTAATAAAACGAGAAAAAATTTGGGCTTTTAATAATTATTAGGGATATAACCTAGTGCCTATTAACTCAATTTGAAAAAATCGATTATTAATAGTTGATTTTCATTAAGTTAGTTTCAAAGCTTATTTCAATGTTACTAATTAATTAGAATAAAAACAAAGTAATGTGGACAAGTATGAATAAACGAAAGAACGAACGAGCAGATGCTCAACAGATGCCAGATGTTTGCGAAATTCGATTAAAATGTATAGTTTGGCTACATTGGTTTCATCCAACACCCATCATCAGCCATGTCGGGTCCAATTTTGGACGTAGGCCTCTTCCATTTCCCTCCATGCTAGACGATCTTGTGTCACAAGAACACCGCATATCTTATACTAAAAAACAAGAAATTAAAGAGAGAAAAAAGAGAGCAATTATTGTAATCGATTTTTAAAAGTTTTATATATAATGTTAAGAAAATCGATTATAATATTAAAATAATCGATTAATATAAAAATAGATTATTTTAACATCCCTATTCTAAAGTTTTTGATCAAAGTTTATTCTATAATTTATACTTTTATCCTGTGCTGCTTTATGCTTATATCCATAGACTACTAACTATAAAATCTTGGATAAAGAATACACTGGATGCCGCCTTAGCTATTTTTGTGTGTCCGTTTTATGCTTGTGTGAACTTTTAGAACTGCATTAGTGTGCGTGATTAGGGAAGTACTTAGCTTATCGATAAGCTAAACTAGGTGTCGATAATTATCGAAGCCTAGCTCAGGTACTGTAAAGTTAATATACAGTTGTAACCAACCTAGTTGGTTTACTGTTCAGAATAGATTTAAACATTTGAATAGATTGACATAATTTCCTGAGTGTACAGTCTGCAGTATAATGTCATGAATTATCCGATGCACATCTTTACTGCATATCTTACTGTGATGGGTGGTTCTCAAAAATGGTATCAGTCAATTGACTGTGAGCCTGGATTTACCAAAGAATCCTTTGAAGCGTTAAAAATAAAGTCGAAGGTGCAGCCCGTACTCGGTGCTTTATGTATAGATGAAATGTTAACATAAATGTTAGTGCTTCAGTGGCCAATTGAACAATATCATGATCCACATTATTCCCAACATTTACATATCCGTGAGACCGGTGACAGCTTTTATCCACTGTTCTCTTATATGTGGGCATTTAGGAAACCTATGAAAATAATCTAAAATTAGAGAATTCGCATTTACTTGGCTAGTAAATATAACTTTGACTGATATTTATCGATACATAATAATTTGTTAGTGTGTACATCACTACGTAGGTAACACAATTCAATCGAATATTTAATGATTAATTTCTATGTTTTATCAGTATCCCAGACTCGTGCCGGCTAGAGAATATCAAACTGTACTGATACATTATAATTTGAAACGCTTTAACTGAATAAAACGCTTTAATTTAGCACCGAAATGAGAGTCAAAGATTTACTTATGAAATGGTAATTCCGTGTTTTTAACTCCTCCTTTCGTTGTTCTTGATGGTCACGTTAAGGCAGCACACGACATATTCCACCTTTTTTGAAAAAATATATCAGTAACACTCGTATTTGCTTTAGATTTCAAGAAATAATCTTCAACAAACTCAATGTTATGGCCTCATTTGGTGTCACCAACTGGACACATTTTTAGCGACGTTGCCAAACTTCATCACAATCTCTTTCACTCTTATGTATAGTTCGCGATAAGAACAGAGACAAACGATAAATCGCTTACACACAGACGCAAGATCGGCAACGTCTTTTGGCGCCGTCCAGTATATACTACGTCCATGTATAAAATAGATGGTTGAGATTCATACAATGGCGCGAGCCTATTTTCGGTGGTATGGGGGGGGGGGGTGCAAAGTAGTACTATAGCTACTTACATTCTCATTAAAAAAAACTATCTGCCTCTCACCCGTTTCATTCATAAAAGCGGATTTAGTCTCGGCTTTGACTCTTTCTCACATATGGAATAGTAATATATATATAACGTAAAATCGTAGTAAAATTAGTGATGTACTTGGTGCGCTAAAACCGTAATTAGTGATGTCAAAAGATGATTATCGATTCGCACACCGCTCTTACCGATTTTTGGATAACCGCTTTTCCTGTTACATATTAATAATGATTTTTAAATATTAATAAAACAAAATATTTAAGGAACTTCTTTATTGAGACTTTTACTGCAATAAAAAAATATATATACAACAACCGTTTTGCATTTCTAAGTGCATGCTTCATAAAAGTTTTTCTTAAACAGGAAAACAGGAACAGCAAGCTGACTAAAAATTATCCAAACAGAGCTTTCACAGTCCTCAAACTATCTTGAAAATGTAAGAATTGTAATTTAAATTAATATATATTATTATTAAACAAAATTAATTTAAAATATTCACTCGAAAACAAATGTACAAGATTAGTATTTGAAACAATAGATGCTTTCGTTTTTACCGTTTAAGTATTAAGGAAAAAACATTATACTTAACAGGAGTGTACTTGATGGTAAATTATAAATATTTCTTTTATATTTAAGTCTTTTTTAGATATATTAGTAGTAGTTTTATAGAATATTAGTGGTTTTTATCTCTAAGTATAATATTTTCCATCATATCAGTTAACACTTCGGATTTATACATATAAAGTAAGAATTAAATTGTGAAATTTTGCCATATTTAATGTGCCAATTGATATCAAGCTTTTCGATGAAAGAAAATATCATGAGGAACTATACTCCATGGGTTACAATATTTAACTAAATGTAAACATGTCAAAACAGGTACTTTATAGTAGGCATTATCTGCCTAGTATAAATTATCTTTTTTATTACAACACATGATACTAATATTAAATGTTATTTATATTTCTTTCAAAGAATTTAAAATTATTGATAGTACTCGCACCACTTAATAAGATTAAATATGGTATGATTGCTATCAATAATTTTACAAACTTTGGAATAAATAAATAAGAATATTATGTAATATCCACTTTTAAGAACCCAAACATAAAGGCATTATAAATTTTTAAAGAAAACGATGGACAATATTAAAGACACTAAAATACTACACATTTAAGTATCACAGAGTGAAACTCATAGAATATTGATATTATGTTACGTCGACTAATCTAATGCAATTACTATTTTAGGTAGTTTACTTGGCTAATTTGTATCTGCTGAAATTCATTAAATTATATATTGCTGTTTTGCTATACTAAATATATAAATATTAAATTTTAGAAAATAACAATCAATTTAAGAAAATTACTTTTATAAATATTGGAGATATTCTTTGGACCACTGCAGTTGAATTCCAATTTCTTCATTTGTTAATAATATTATTGTAATGACATATTTGTCACTCCTGAATCACATGGTTTTGTTTGTTTACATCTTGTTACGTTTTTATACTTATGGAGTATGTATAGTAAAATACTAATATTGTTAAATATGAAAACTGTATCACTTTTTAAATGTTAATAATAGTAATATTAGTGAGTTACTTTTGCCTCATGTATCATAGATCTATAACTTTACTTGCGATAAAATTTTCCATTTCTATTATCGTTTTTCAAGTATCTGTAGTACTGTGAATTCTCCTTAACATTAATACACCATTGTCTAACTCGCATTATGATTACGATTATGCAAAAAACTTTTAACAAATCATATTTATGATTAACGCAAGTTAACCAAGAATTATAGTTTTTTAAGTTATATACATTTTTGACTAATTAACACTTTACATGCCATATAATGCCATTCCAAAGATATAAGTTTTTGTGATGGATAATATAATTTTAACTAGATCAAATCTTTCAGTTTTATTAGACAATAGCGTAATTATAAAAATTTCACAATTTAAATAATCCTGTTTTGAAAATACATTACTCCCAGGATTGCTCAGGTTTTTTATTTTTGCTACACAAGTAAAAACATGTGTTTTGAATAGGAATAAATGAGTTAATGTTAAAATACACAATTTTTAGCAGCAATACAGGCAGAACTCATAATGCATTATAAGCCCGTCGTTTAAGTAAACTAGCAACTAAGCATTTGTTATTCATTTTCCTTAGTAATGAAAATTTTAAACCCATTCATCTCAAAATATGAGTTTTTGAGTTGTACCGCCTATTGCTGCACATGACCGATATACCAATATACTGAACCGGTAATATGATATGGCTTGGGTCTGGAAAATATTTCTGATGGAATACAAGGTACTATAGCTATCAAACAATAATATTAACCAATAATGTTTTAAACAATGAAACCAAATTATGATCCGTTCTAGTGTGCTAGAGCCCCCTTATCCACGGGTCCTAGTTAAGAAGTTTCAAACTTCATAATGTTTGTCAATTATACTAATATGAATACTATTTTGAAGACACAACCCAACCTTCTCTTGAGTCTCTAGCATGGAAGCGGACTTTTACAGCCTTATTCCAAAATACCGAATGGTTCAGGCGGCAAAATAAATTGTTAGTGAATAAAAGCATTCGCGCTGTGAAAATGTTATTACTAATGTCAATAAATGAGCTAAATAATTATGATTCGACTGAAGCTCTTCATATATGTTCATCTGCATCATCGGGCTCGTGGACACTTCCCGGCGGAAGAGTTCGCAGCATATTTAACCTGTAATAAATAAGTAATTCATAAATAATGTATAGATAGAACATTAGTTTGCAAAGGTAGTCTTATAGACAATCTTGGCATTGATATCCTCTGAGTAGAATGTCTATTCTACTCAGAGGACCCTCACCTCACCTCACCCTCATTTCTTACCTAGGTGGCGCGAAAACCGATTAAGGTAAGTTGACGTCGGGCAGGCGGCCGGTCGTAAGATACCAAATCATGTGATAACATGTTTAAAACATGTTGTGCCTACCCCATTTAGAGTGGGATAAGGGTAGGAGAATGATGCATTGACAAATAACAATTATTTTAAATTTAAAAAATATGTTATTAGCTTCTACTGGTCTTAAATAGTGTCTGGAAAATATTTTTTACGTGTCTATAACTTTGTCTACAGTTATATTTTAAGTATAGAATAGAGACAATAATTATAAATAATATTTTTTTTAATAATAAAATATAAGGGGTATCTGTGACAATCTTTGTGTTACGTCAAATATCTTTGATTTTGTACTGTTAGCAGTACCAGGCTAAAAATATTATGCTTTCCAAATACTGAATTGTATGTGACAATTAAGAAGCATATGTGACAAAGTTCCAATGATCATCACTAATATGTCTTTTAAGCTATTCTTATATCACACACTTTTTTGCATCACTATAATAGAGGAAAAATTGTACCAAACATTTTTTGTTATATCTCAAACGAATTAGGCAGTTAGCCCATTAGACATATAAGCTTCAGTTTTAATTGAAAGTGAAATGGACAGACTGACATACGTTACATCAAATATTTACTTACCTTCATCTAGTCAAATCAATTGACCTAATCATGTGCTTCATCCCATAAAGCATCAACAGCATATAGCCCTTAGACGTCATGAGTGTACTCTCTTTGGGAGTACCCAATGAGTACTCTCTTTGGCAATGACCTGGTTCATCTGAAAATTATTGCAAAAACATTTTAATAAATATGGAACAAGCTGTGATAGCTCAGCGGTGAGACCGTGCGACTCTGTAGAGACGATCATGGGTTTATACCCCGCGCAGGCACATGTCTAATTGACAATTGCAATTTATGACACGCTTTTCGGTCAAGGAAAATATGGTAAGGAAATCCGCATACTTCTAGCGAATTCTAGGGATATGCGTAACCTACCAATCCGCATTGGAGCAACGCGATGGTAGGTCTTTGCTACAATACTTCTCTCCAAAAAACGGATAGAGGAAGCTTATGGTTCCCACTGCTGGGGTGGATAACAGGCCGTTACTTTAAACATACATGCCAATTTTTGTGTTTACAAACAAAAATGATTTATATTTGAAACATTTTAACTCACTTGAAGAATATCAGCCATTGTATCAGATATCAATGAATTCATTGCAACAACAGTAGCAGTGCCTTGACCAGACACAGTTACTCAGACAAAAAATCCAGTGTAAATGTACATAACTAAATGGGATAGTATGTTAAAGTATCTTGAACAAATAACTTTCTGTTAAATAATTAAAGTATGTCTATAATCCATATTGTCTGTCGCAGAAAGAATAAAAACTATTCAGAAATAACCACTTAAAACATAGAATATAACTGATATTGGGTATGACATTGGATATACAACATTTCAATAAAGCATACACAATAAATATTACTATAGAAGGAAAAGTTTTATTTTTATTATTTTAGTTTTATTTTGACTTATATTTTAAAATTAAAAAATAAAACTTCCCAATATTATTACAGTTCAATAAAAACACTAAGGATATACTATAATGCTATATGCTTCGAGGTCCCTGCTTTATACCTTGTAAACATATTAAATAGACAATAGGTTGAGATATACAAATAAATATATATATAAATTGAAAAACACTAGCTTAAATTCTCCCGCGTCGCACTAGCAGTGTCTGACTGCCCTCCTGTAAAAGCTGCAGGGCTTTTTCTTCTCATTTAACAGTATGGTTGAGGTGGACACTGCAGTGTTCTTTCTTCCCATACTGTGTAGGCGTTTTGTTGGTAATGTTCGTTTTCTGTATCGTCGAACATTAGCTTCAAAAGCGCGCTACTTTGTTAGACGTTTTATTAACGGGCTAGCCATTATAAAGGTGTCGTACTGATTTCTGAAATTGCGCAGTTTTGGTAATTCGTACGTCATTAACTTTTACTTTTTTTTTGTAATGGTTATGTGTTGCGGTTGGCAAAGAGCCGGTATTTGGCACCTGCAATACATGTAAAACCTTAATTCTTTTCCCTGTCGCTTTTGGCTACTGATGTTTGAGTGCACGCTTACATCTGTGGCTGAAATTACGGGAATCTAACTTAGCTTCATAAATTCAGACTTCACTTGAGTATTAGTTACCTCAAATGCATTTTCTCAAATTACAGAGGTCGAAAGATGCGTACGACGTCTTCGGTCCTTTTCCTGGTGGTTGACGCTACTGTTCGGCCTGGCGCTGTTCGAGCGCTCGAGGCGACGGCGGAGCTACAGCAGCTGCGGCATAGCCGGACGGGCCGGCCTGGGGTGAGGGGCGGCGGCACGTATCCATTGGCGGCAGCGAGGCCAGACCAGCGTAACTCGTGGAGTCACGAGGCCAGCTGTCGGACTCCCGCGTCGCACTAGCAGTGTCTGACTGCCCTCCTGTAAAAGCTGCAGGGCTTTTTCTTCTCATTTAACAGTATGGTTGAGGTGGACACTGCAGTGTTCTTTCTTCCCATACTGTGTAGGCGTTTTGTTGGTAATGTTCGTTTTCTGTATCGTCGAACATTAGCTTCAAAAGCGCGCTACTTTGTTAGACGTTTTATTAACGGGCTAGCCATTATAAAGGTGTCGTACTGATTTCTGAAATTGCGCAGTTTTGGTAATTCGTACGTCATTAACTTTTACTTTTTTTTTGTAATGGTTATGTGTTGCGGTTGGCAAAGAGCCGGTATTTGGCACCTGCAATACATGTAAAACCTTAATTCTTTTCCCAGTCGCTTTTGGCTACTGAAGTTTGAGTGCACGCTTACATCTGTGGCTGAAATTACGGGAATCTAACTTAGCTTCATAAATTCAGACTTCACTTGAGTATTAGTTACCTCAAATGCATTTTCTCAAATTACAGAGGTCGAAAACTGTGATGCAGGGTCTGTACTGTGTAGCTGGGAGAGACATGTCACCACTAGGTGATGAAGCGGTCGAGGACGTCCCGCCATACGGCTACCACAGAACGTAGCCGAACGTGGTTGTATTTGAACGATTCAAATATAACCTCTTATGAAAGAGGTTGTATTTGAATCTATATGAATAGTTATTCTTTAATATAAAAAAAATGTTGTCTGTGTCATTCATTATGCATTGATTTGTTAAGAAAGAGTAAATGGGTTCACTTTTAGAAAAATTGCTTTTTATTATTGCATAAGTATGGAGGAGAAATATTGTTTGTTATTTAATTTCTGTTAGATATAAACAGTTGCACATTTTAAGTGATTTATAAATTACATAAATATTTACTTGCAGTTTTATAGAACAGTCTTTTAATATTGCTGTTATTCTTTCATTCATTACACATACTATTATATCTTTTATTAGCACTGTAAATGTAAAGATATCTGAAATCATAACTATAAATAACATCATGTGACAATCATATTAAAATAAAAAATTACTCTTAATCTTGGATCTGAGGATTCTTGAATCTGCAATTAATCAATCAATCATTTAATCAATCGTAAATTTGAATTTTGCTTTTGCTTTTTAATTAAAAATCAACAATAGTGTTATATAAAGCAATATACCCTATATTGCTTTATACAGAATAAACTTGCTCTCTTTTGCTATTTACTCCCTTTTCATCCGAGTCTCATTATAAAAAACATGACAATCATTTTTAAAGTTCTAATATAATACAATGAAGTATACAACTTCAATTATAAATACTTCTAAAAAAAATATTAAGTAGACCATTTAAGTTATGTCCAAATTATTCATAACTAAGATAGATACACACTTATGATCAATTAGAACAAGTTCTAAAAAACTTTAACTTTAATGTTCCATTATTAATCATTTATTGCACTACAAGACACTAGAAGCTATATAAAATCGCAAGACATATCCTTAATATAATAATAAATATAGCTAATTCATCAATCGAAATTAATGTACATATCATAATTTTTATATAACGATAACTAAGTCAAATAGGAAATAAAAATTATACTGTATGTTAAAGGTTTTAGGTTATCCATGCAAGGTTAGGTTATTATATTTAGAATGTGAGAATGTAAATTTTAAGAAAGCTCTTACTATTATTGAGATGCACAAAATTCATTAAAACTCAACACTTACATTTATATAATGATTAAGTTAATCCTCTTCTTATTGTTTTATGACTGCACGTTTCTTCGTTGTTATATTTCTCATTTTAAGAAATATCTCAACAGCTACTGGTGAAATAAGACTTTATACATTTAATTTGCTTCTAGTGATTAGCAAAATTCTTGAAACAAATGTTTCAAGAATTTTGCTAACTAAATTAAAACAAAATTATAATTTTAGTAAAAATTAAAGTACTAGAACTTTACAACGGGAAATTTAAAAATTTTATACACCGCCCATTCATTAATAAAATCAACTTGTTGTCTTGTTATACACTGTCCATTATATTAACCATCTTTTGACAGATTGACGATTTACATATTTAGTGATGTCCTAAAGATTCTCGTATGCGATACCATTCCGATTATAGTACCTACTATCATTAATCGAATTACGTACCTAAGTAATTCGATTAATGATAACCTACGTAAACTAATAACAGATATAGAAATCAACATTTTGATTTAATATTGCCTTAGTTTTTTGAAAATAAATGTTAATCCGTGTGTATTTATTATAATCATAAAAAATATATTATACATCAACTGGCAACATCAACAGACCTTCCGCTCGGCCGCCATTTTGACGTGATCTGTCACTCTCAACGAAACGCCCGTGATAGTCACACGCATTTACGTTCGCTGAGTGTTCTCTCGCATCTGTTACACCTTGAGTTAAGTAGCTTTATTCCTCGGAAAAACTTTTGTGAAACTTATATTAATTGATCGTGAAAATGCCGAAAGGACGTGTGTTGAAAGCACAATCGAGACAGTTAGTGTTAAAACTTCATGAGTATTTTGAGCAAGAAAATCAAAATGGCGGACCTCTTATACCTATCACGCAAGTCCGAAACCGTGTTGCAGCCGCGTTGGGGATCAGTCTATCAACTGTGACTAAAATCACTACTGATGCCTACGGCAGGAGCGGCTTGGAGCAAAACAAACCATCTACACCAAAAAGAAAGCGCCGGGCTCATAAGGTGACAGCTGTTGATGACTTTGACGCTGACGCTATTCGTCGTCATGTATATGATTACTACTTGAGAAAAGAAATTCCAACTTTGAGAAAACTTATTGTTTCTTTGAAAAGAAGTGGTCTATTTCATGGTGAAAAATCTTCTTTGGTCAAAGTTTTGAACACAATTGGCTTTTCATATAAAAAGTTAAATAAAAGAAAATTATTAATGGAACGCACAGCTATAGCTATAGCACGTTGTGATTTTTTAAGAGAGGCAAAGAAAATACAAGATTGGGCAAATATTGTTTTCACGGATGAAACATGGCTCAACGCTAACCACACACTATCTCGTTTCTGGACTGATGATACTGCTGATTCCACTTCCTCAGTACCAATGGGAAAAGGTGAGCGCCTAATCATTTGCCATGCAGGTACAGCAAAAGGATTTGTACAAGACGCACTGTTGGCATTTAAATCGAAGAAATCAAATGACTACCACGAAGAGATGAATGCAAATGTGTATGAAGAGTGGTTCAAAAAAATGCTCATTTCATTGGAAGAACCATCAATAATTTTTATTGATAATGCGCCCTACCACTCCCGTCAAATTGACAAAATGCCAACACAGGCTAATAAAAAGCATGAAATAATTAATTGGCTTCGGGTCAATGGAGAAAATGTGGACGACTCAATGTTAAAAGTTGAATTAATAAAAATATTAAAAACCAAAAAGAGAGCAAAACGCTATGTAATCAATGAAATGGCAGCAGAATATGGCCATACTGCTCTTCGGATTCCTCCATACCACTGCCAGTACAACGCAATAGAACTTATTGCTAAAAAATGCTTGCACCCACGTAACGGCCGAGAACTGGGCAAGTGTGGTGGAAAGAACTAAAAGAGTAATATTCTCTGATTGGGAACGTGATATTGCGTTTGATAATATATTATCTACACAAGAGCTAATAATAACTGCTACTGAAGACTCCTCATCGGAGGAGTCTAGTGTTGATTATCATTCCGACGACTCGTGCTAATAAAATAAATTAAAATATCCTGATTGTTTTATTTGTATTCATGTATTAACTAAGAAGAAAGTAAAACTTTATATAATGTTATTAAATGCCTTTTAATACTCGTAACATCGATTTTTACCGATTATTCTTAATCTGTGGCATAATCGTATTAACCATTATGTGTGACATCACTAAGTGGGCGGTACCCATCCATAAAGTACAAATATTATTTGTATGATATTTGTACGTAAGCAATACAAAACTTAATGAGCGTGAGCTGTCAAAAGTCTGATAATATGATGGACGCAGTATATATGATAGACAGTCAAAATGAGAATGAGTGCGTAAAAATATGTATGTAGGAGT
Organism: Morpho achilles; assembly: GCA_947086495.1. NCBI lineage: Eukaryota > Metazoa > Arthropoda > Insecta > Lepidoptera > Nymphalidae > Morpho > Morpho achilles. The sequence goes on along the minus strand of CAMTZB010000007.1, from coordinate 9,620,066 downwards.
GGAGCGAGATGCAGCTGAGACTATTTTCAAACGATTCATTCATAAATACATACATGTGCAAGAGGGATGCGAGATAGCATGTGTTGGCGCCTGTAGAAAACCGCCCGTCTATGATTATTATAAGTTAAAAGTATTAATTTTTTAAATGAAACTTACATTTTAATATAAAAAACAATTTTTATAAACTTATATCTTATGATAAATATGTTAAAATTTCTGTTATGTTTTTTATTATACTTAACTAAAACTAATTCAATCAATATAAAAGATATTAATGTTCCTCTAGAGCACATTCCATATATTTTTAATTCGTTCCCTGACCTAGCTAAATCTTGTGCCAATGATGCTGGATGCCTGTATAAGAGTTCATTGGACAGAAATGTTTGTTGGGGTTATGAAGGAGACTGTGATAAACAAAATTCGTATCATGTTAGACCCCGATGTCCAGGAGATCATAAAGGTTGGGTGAAAACGAAAGAAGCCCAGTATGATACATTTTATACACAAGCTGATTTTGGTAAATAAATGTTTTAAATTAGTATTATTTTAATGTTTTTTTAATATAACTTTATCTTTTCTAAAATTTATTTAATATGATTGCAGTGTATAAGCCATAAAGTAATGAAATAAACTTATAAATTTTTTTACATGTTGAATTTCTACTTAAGATATTTTGAAATACTTTTTATATTAAAAGTTCATTCTAAAAAGGGGAAATTATATGCTTTTCTTGTTGATCACAAACTGAGTCATACTAAAGCGTGCATTTGTGGCAAGTCCATTATGTAGTGTGAATTATTTGTTGTGTTTTTTATAGGGTACATTAAAGAACAAATCCAAGAGTTGATGGTTATGTGTGAGGCTTCATATCCTCATGACAGTTCCCTAGAATGTTCAAAATATTTAAGGTACAAATTAGTTTATTTTTATTTTCTAATAGCTTCTTTCTTTAACTTTATCTAGATAAACTTCACTTCGGGAGCAAGCATTTTAAATATGTATATATTAATTTAGTTTATGTAAGAGTGCCAAATAGTTGTATCAAACACTCAAATCAGGATTTATTCAAAATTTTGTATGAATTCTCTTCAGTAAAGTCATTGTTTCAAAATCCATCCGGTTATTTTATGTTTACTTACTTTGTGTTTTTCTTATTTTGTGTTTTTCATATAAACTTATTTACTTAATTGACATTCACTAAGCAGTATGCATTTTTCAGCAAAGATAAATATGGTATGGTGAAATAACGGAAACCCTTTTGGAATTCATGGGAAATCTGTTAACTCATCAATTTTATATTGATATCTATTTTATTTGTTATGCTATTTAATTAAAAGAAACCCTATAACTAATGACCAAAACCTTCTCATACATATTGGTTACAACAGTTTCCAAATCAGATCAGCAGTTTCTTAGATAAGTGCACACAAACAAACACTCGAAAGTATTTCTTGACATGGAAACATAAAATGAAAAAATAATATATACAGATTTAGCATTTCTATGGTTTTGTAATATGTAATGAAATGATATAATTGATAATAATGATTAGGTTATTGAGATTGTGGAATTGTTTTGCAGATTTTGTAGAGGCCGGAATTTAATGGTTAACTTTACTGGCCTAATTGGTAGAGGTGATAATCTTAGATACAAGACAGATATTCTTAATGCAGGCCAAATAGGTAATAAAAGTACATATTTTATCTTATTATATAGTAATTTTAATATTACTAAAAGAAAAGAACATTACTTGAACAAATTTCAGTCTGATTTTATTTTTAGGAGGACACTGTCTCTTGTACTCTGATAGATTGATGCAAGAATCTGAACACATGAGTGCTCTGCAATCTTGGGCACCTGAGATGGTTAATTTTGTTAAGACATTACAAAGACCAATTTCAGATGGGATGTGTGACATACTTATCGATAAGCCAACATATATTATGAAGTTAGATGCCAGTAAGTATATTAAGGATTATGAAAATATTATTACTTAATAATCATTTTATAAATCTTTAATACAAGCTGCATCTGTGACTGTTTGCATTGATTTAAGTATTATGTTAAATGTTATTTTCCTATTCCTTAAATAATTAGTCATTAATTTACCCTATGTTTTTCGTGCTTATTAGTATAATAAGCCTGTACACCTTTCTACTTAAATTAATATTTAAGAAATATAGTAGATAAACACTAATGCTAAAATAGTATAAGAGCTGGTATATACTACCTTTGTTCCAGAGCCAGGTTCGGGCAGATTGCTAGGAATATAAATTTGTGACATCAGTAAACTGCTATTAATAAAGTGAACTATTACTTTGTACATGTTTTATTGGTTAGCATTGTGACCACAATTTTTTCATATATATTGTAGTTAAAGAAATTATTTTAAAACAGACATTATTAAATTTCAGCAGTAAATATGTATCATCATTTCTGTGATTTCTTCAACTTGTATGCTACACTTCATGTGAACTCTACACATCCATCCACATTCAGTAGAGATAATCATATTCTTATCTGGGAGACTTTTACATATGAATCAGCATTTAAAGATGCTTTTAAAGCATTTACAATCAATCCTATTTGGGACTTAAAGAATGTCAGGGGTAAAGTTGTATGTTTTAAAAATTTAGTGTTCCCACTTCTTCCACGAATGATTTTCGGTCTGTACTACAACACACCTCTGGTAAGTTATATTCTGCATAATAATTGTTAAGATGATGCTTAAGGAGCGGTGCTGCTAAAACTTACTTCACATGTAAATTCACAAAAGGGATTCTGCATTAAGCAAATTTATATTATACTTTTGGAAATGATAGTTTGGTAGAAATTTATATTGCTTTGGCAAGAATACTTTTGTGAAACATTCAAAGATGTTTAAGCTTTTTGAAATTTGCTGTGTTGTTTTTATGATGTATCCATAATACATAAGTAATGATACAATAAATTTTATAACCTGGATGGAATACATTAATTAATATTTATATTTAAAATCTATTGTATCCTAAAATTTTAGGATTATAAACTGTATTCAATGCCACTTTCACATTCTCAAAATAATTGAATAATTAGTATTGCATTAGTATTTATTGTTATTATAATTACAGATATATGGCTGTGAAAGAAGTGGTCTGTTCCATGCATTTTCCAAACATTTGCTTCATTCTTTAAATGTCAAATTAAAACTTCGAAATAATGAAAAAGTTAGAATAACATTACTTTCAAGAGGTACAACATACCGTACAATATTGAATGAAAAAGCTATAGTTGAAGCACTATTGAAAGTTAAAGGATATCATGTGCAGAGAGTTGTATATGACAGAACTGTGCCTTTTGCTGAACAACTTGAAATAACACATAACACTGATGTGTTTATTGGTATGCATGGAGCTGGACTCACGCATTTATTGTTTCTGCCTGACTGGGCAGCTGTATTTGAAGTGTAAGTAATTTATTTTATTATATGAACTTTGAAGTTTTGGCCATATTTTTAAAACTTTAATTGTGTTGTATATTTTAATGTTTAAACCATCCTGTTTGTAGGAGCAAAACTTTGAGATGTAAAAAACACACATACAAAAATGCAACAAAAAACAACAGTTTTCTTCAGCATTATTAATTTTAAAACACTAAACTTAAACTCACGAGTTCATCTTGTATAAAAGGTCTACAAATATTCCTAATGCCATCTAGTGTGGTAGTATTATTATAACAAAAGACTATTCACCAGATGAGACAATTAATACATAAATTTATTACGAAATTTATTATGACATTAATAATAATATCTGCCCACCAAATTATAAGACATTTTATGCAGAAGATGTTCATGAAACTTCATTACATTATTTAAAAAAAACATTCACAAGGGATGAAAATAACAATTAAAAATAACAACATACAAGATTAATTCATTTAAATATATTAAAGATAAATATATTTTCTGAATCTCTGAAACGGCTCCCACGATTTTCCTGAAATTCAGCATTAAGGGGTTTTGGGGAGAAAAATGGATCTAGCTAGGTTTTATTTCAAAAAATCGTTTTATTCCTGTTTTTGTGCATTAAAAAATATTAAAATGTAGAAATGAAAGAAAGGATCGTTTTAGTTGTCACACGTAATGTTGCGATAGCCGATGGGTAACGGGCGGACTGAAAATGTTCAAAACCCGGGTTTGAATCCCACATGTCATCGGCGCCTTCTTTATTTTGTTATTTTTTTATATTTAAAAAAAATTACTTAGCCCTTGCTAAGTTTTTTTTTTTGGTTACTTAACCCCTTTCGGTCACCCAGGTAACGGACAATAATGTAATATTTTAACTTATATTACTTATTTACAATTAATTACGGAATGTCTTTGTATACAACATTCACAGCTTTCTTGTCATTAAACAAACTCTTGAAAGAGCGACATATAGCTGCTAAATTCAAAGTGCTCACGGCATTTTAAATCTGTAATATCTCCGAAAATGTTCACTTAAATTACATGCTGTAAACGGCCATATGGATCTATATTAAATCAACAATTTATTTAAGGTACTTAATTGGATAAGGATTAATGCTGTATTGTATAAAAATAACTTTGAACATAAGACATTATTTTTCGTAGAAAGTAAATGACAAAAAATGCTATTGTGGGTTATCCATAAGAGATAGACATATACCATCGCGGACTTTTCTTTAGACCTTTTCAAGGTGTACAAATACTAGTACATAATGTTGATAAATCTCGTAGGGTTTGCAATGTAAGCGGAAAAAAATAATTATTTACGACATCACATTAGAAACCTCAAAAATTACAGTATTTCTCTACTTCATATTGAATGCAATTAAAAAACCGCATCAAAATCTGTTGTGTAGTTTTAAAGATTTAAGCATACACAGGGATATATGGACAAACAAAGAATGTGACTTTGTTTTATACTATGTAGCGATGCCCTGGTTTTCTTATGATGTAACCACCTTAAATTAACCTTTTCAGATATAATTGTGAAGATCCAAATTGCTATTCGGATTTGGCTAGACTTCGAGGACTTAAATATGTGACATGGGAAGACAAAACAAAACTTAAACAACAAGACCAGGTTTGTAAAATTCTTGTACTTAAAAAGCATCAAGGTATTTTAAATAATAATATTGTAAGGTATAAAAGCGCTAATATGAATGCTCGGTAATTGCATAAATTTTACATTTAATGTAACTTTTACAAATGGTTACTTTTACATTTTACTTACGATAACGAAAACTTTATTTACACGCTTTGCATATTCAAAGATATTCGTAATCAAGGATTTAAGTTTGTATCGGAGCTGATACACTCTTTTAAATTATTTACTTTTTTATATTTTAGTTTTATAATTATTATTTTTAGGGACATGGCCCAGGAGGATCATCGCATTCAAAATTTACAAATTATTCCTTTGACGTCGAAGAATTTTTACGTCTAGTGGAAATATGTGCTGCCCACGTGCGCAATCGGCAAGATTTCAAAAATTTTGTAGCTGCATCTGCAATGAAAGAAACTACCCACTCAGAACTTTAAACTGGAATATTTTGCTGTATAAATAATTTTAATATTATGTGATACTATTCATAACATAACTATAGTTTTAATAAAAGTTAACGTTGAAATAATCGCAGTTAATATGAAAGAAGCATTACAAGTCGTACAAATTATAAGTGACAAAGTAGACAAAAGTAAGGAGAAATTGTTTGCAAAAATTTGTTTTCAATTTTGTATCAAAAGTTTCAAAAGCAATTATTGAAATGATTACTTATTATGTTGTGAATTTTGTAATACTCATAGTCAAAGTCGGGAAATTTTGTGATACTGAAAACTAAATACTTGTAAGATAGAAATGAATATTTCTATTCATTCTCTCAATCTCTCAATCTCAGAAAAATCTCAGTGAAAGAAAGGCGATTGATATGAGGGCATGTAGGTGTGTATTTTACATGTATAATTCCTTTACATAGCCACTAGATAACCCAAGTTATAGATATACGACCTTTGCGATTTTGGTCGTGGAGTCTATCTCCTGATGATGCTTCGGATGAGGGGCGAAACAATTGTTGAGTTTGTGATAGTGAATGTATATAGTGCTTGTGTATTGTGGTGGCGGTGGTAAAGGTTTGTGCATGTGTTTTTACGAATCCTGCATGTATCAGGTATGATAACCGATTGTCCACTTACATTTAGCATTATATATATATATTCTATTTTACTTCTTCGCGGATTATAGCAAAATAATTTTATTATTACTTTTGTGTAAAATTATTTTCGTAGGCGTAATTTAAGTAAAGTATTACAATATAATAATAACAATAGTTGATCAACGCCATATGAAGCAGCTGTTAGAGAGAAATAGGTTCGAGGTTTTGTTATATTGCCTGACACAATTACACAGGTGTTATTGATATAATTTATTTGGTATTCTTTGGTAGTTGGCGTAAGACGCAGGTTAGGTTTTGTGATAACACTTATTTTTAAGACATTCCGTAAGATTCCAGACATACTACTGGAAAGTATTAAAGGTATTATAGAATTTGTGTTTATAATTTGTACTTAAAATAGTTGTATATTTTATATGGATTACTTAATAATTAATTTATGTATGTTTTTATCATGATGTATACGTAATATGACTATGATTTCGAGCTCGTTTACAATTTGCAAAATATTCATAGAGTAACAATTGTCATTTAGTTACATTGTATTTTATTTACTGGTTGGTTGGTTGGTTGATGCTTTATAAATCGTGTTTTATTGTAATATTTTGATCTTACCAATAATAAAACTCATTTTTATGATTTTTTTTTATTATTTTCATATTATAGGTTCAAAACTATTGAAGATAGTGGTATCTGTAGCATACATTCAGAGCCAGTGGCTCTTGGGCACCTAAGAATGCGAGGCCGCGTTTAAAAAAAATAAAAATAAAGCGAATATTTTAGTATCTGTAATCGACTTACTTTTTTTACCCAAATATGATGGTTTGATTTTTGCCGGAGATACTGCACTACAACTTCATGAAATGAAACACGTACACCAACTGAAATATTTAATTCTTTGTCATCCTTGATCCTTGATTTTGAATTTTAACTTTTATGCATTAAGTGTAGCATAGGATAGTCCACGACAAACTTTAATATTAATGGCCAAGGTCTATATTATATTAATAATTCTTTTTTATATTATTATTGTTATTAAGTATTAGCAACATCTTAGTATGAAGATTCTTAAGCGGGTATATTTTGTTTTTGAAACAAGTATTTTCAAATAATGAAAGATATTGTAACTGTTCAAAATGGAGATTCAGTAAGTCAGTTCAGTCAGTTAATTCAGTAAGTTGTTATTTCACGAATGCACCGCTAATTAAATTAAATCAGAATGCCGAAAATAATATAGTGCCTGTATCGTGCGTAATTATAGGCTGCGATATTCAGATAAATGACCGTGGTCAAACTGAATATTGATATGCGCCTGTCCACAGCAGATAAGCTCCAAAATTTCCTTAAGACTATACGACCACTTAAGATTTTATACATATCCTTGCATCTTCAATATTTTTTTATTAGATATAGACAGTTATTGAAACAGCTAGACAGGAATATTAATTTTAAAACAACAGTGTTATTAAAAGTAAAAAAAGAGGAAAAAGGAGACAAACTTTTTTAGTATCCAAGAAATATATTGTTCTCAATATCATTTCAAACATTCACACTAACAAACATTAGTTCAAATCCAGGATTGCTTCAGTCCCAGATAGTAACTGTTCACTATTTACCTGACTCCCAGAATATAGTAGCGCAACTTATATTTAAATAATACTCATTTTTAAATACAACTTGTTTATTTTCCTCACTTCCATAGCATTATGACCTATGGTATATTGCTATGGGGTAAATGCGCGGATAATGAAAAAAAAATTTGTATTACAAAAAAGAGCCATACGTGGTATTTACAAATTAAGTCCGCGTGATTCCCTGAGAGAGAAGTTTAAAGAAATAGGTATTCCTAAATTTGCTTCACAGTATATTTTAAGCAATTTAATTTTTGTACATAAAAATATAAAGAATTATATAACGATAGGTGATGTGTATAATAGACAAAGTAGGAACCGACATAAGCTTGCGGCTCCTGCTTTGCGCCTTGCAAAAGTATGTAAACCGTTCGTGGGTTTGGGTATAAGATTCTAAAATAAAATTCCGCAATCAATTTTAGCTTTGCCATTACAGCAGTTTAAAAACACTGTTAAAAAGAGGCTGATTCAGAAAGCCTACTTTACTGTTGAGGTTTACTTGGAAGATAAGAATATGTGGATATAGCTCGCTTAGACCCTGTACAAGACAGTAATGACGAAATGTAACTAGTAATAATAATTTAATTTTAAATGAGCAACCGCCGAGTTTCTTGCTGGCTCTTCTCGGTAGGAACAGCTTTCCGATCCAGCAGTATAGTTGACGATCCAATAGCACTTGTTTACATTTTTATAAAGAATATTTTGGATTTGAATATTGAGTGTATTAATCAAATTTCAGCCCCATTAGCTATTGCCATACTTTACCAACTTTGGTACTTTTGTATTTTGGATGTCCGCAAAGTAACGCATAGTTCTATAAAATCGACTATACGTATTTACATGTAATTTTCAAGTAAAAACTCAAAAAGTTTTCGATTAATGGCTTTTAGTAGTTGCTACTTGTCATAAATTATTTGTGAAATGTCATGTAGGATAGAAAACTCAAAGGAAATTGTAGGGTGAAAAGTTAGAACTAAACGCGAATACATTCTAAACAAGTAGGTACCTACATTTTTAAATAGACTAATAATCTCTTAACAATTTCACTGTTATATGGTTAAATAAGTAAAGAAGCATTGAAAGTCTCTAATTACTGTTAATAATATGTCTGGAAATAAAAACTTGTTTGATACAGTTACCTACTATATTTACTGGATTGCCACGTATTGAAGTGATCTTTCGATAAAATTGTTATTTGTTCCTGAAGCGGTAAATCGTAAAACAATCGGGTATACAGCCAATATTTACAGATGGAAAATAATGAATGACCAATCCCCCGAGGCTCGCGCATCGTGGTAATAATTTTGGCTTAACCAGATTGTATCGCTAAATAAGAATCAACAACTAATTGAAATAAATCCGGAGTTACTTTCAAGATTATATCTTTAATAGTTTTTACTGTACGTCTTAATGTATGTTTATGCAAGTACTGAACATTTTTTTATTTAATTCTATATGAAAAATGAATGATAATTAGTCAATGCCGTTTTAGTCAAAATTGACTTAAATAATACCTACATACAAATTTTGTTGCAATTATTACACATTTAAGATTTGTGCAAACTTTGTGAGTTGGTAGTTTATGTATGACTTTGATGAAAAGAAACATGTATACAGGTTAATAAACGTGGTTCGGCCGGCGGTGGCAGCTAGCATGGTGGTCGACTCGACGACTCTACTGATTCTTGTCGCCGATAGCAATCGTAGGCGCCGGCGCCTAGTACTATTCCCCGCATGTATCGCCATTTGCAGGTTTCACCTTCCTAGAGAACTTAAATTATAAGCATCTGTTCAACTGAACTTCATTTGTTATCATGGAGCTACTTCTGTTCTTACTCGAATATAAATTTATTTTTGTCTATTATGCTTGGATAGAAGTGCTTTGCACTGTATTCGATCCCTAATGAAGCAATTGAGATACTGGGAGCAGACCTGACGCCCATTTATTTGGACCTACTACTGGCGAATGAAATCAATTACCTATTTAATCAAATCTCATTATCTATCTCTCTCAGCCGAGGTTTTAACCATATGAGTTAATCGCGTAAATAATATACCTAATACAGGTAAAAAATCTTCTAGCCACAAAGATTGCGGAATACTTAACTTTTGATGCTTCAGGAAAATATTCACCATCTTTAGCACAGTGTAGTTTAATATATGTACCAGAAACAGACCTAATAACTTCAAGGAAACCTTGAATCAAATAAACTTCTTGATTTGCTCAGTAGCGTTCATAAATTGTCTTCTGTTTTGATAATTCAGTAGAGCACATTGGGCAAAATATTCATTTTCCACTTACAAATCATAAAAGCATACTTTGTAATAGGTAAAGGCAACTACAAATGCAAAGTGGCAAGTAATGTGATCTTCATTTAACCGCGTAGGTACTCGTTAGATAATAGTTAAGCAATTGTGACAACAAATAGACAACAATAGAAAAAGCATAAACAGAAGGTAACAGATAGAAGACAAACATTCATGGCTCTTTCAAAAGGCTAGTACAATAGTCGTCATCAATTACAGGGAATAGATCGCCCAACATCATTTGTCCGTCCGTCCGTTACTCGACTGGGGCATTCCCACGGCTCGCGGGACGGTCGTGTTTGTTGTCGGAATATGTCCAACGAGAAATAGTAATAGAAAATTGGTTGTGATTGCGTTTGCCCTGTATTTCATTCGTTTTGTCTACGTTTTCATTCGATTTCTTATTAGTAACAGTTAACGATTTTTTTTATAGCTATTTGGGTTTAAAGTGAACTTACTAGCGAATCACGGGTTCATACTAATAAGTTTTGCTAATGACATTGGACCGCCCGGTGACGCTGTAAAAGCCGTTAGGGCTAACAGCATATAGTCAGTTCGAAAAAAAAAATGACATTGGTTTGGTCTAATTGATATTTACAATTTATCACTCGCTTTCTTCATCTTGAGAAAACCTGTATATCTCAATCAAAGCTCCTTCTCCCGAAAAAGGAGAGCAAGATTGGATATTATAATAACGGGAAATATTAAATGTATTTTTATATCCTTTGCGAAATTTTAATTACACCCATACCTTACGGTGAACAAAAAGATAAATTCAAAGAATTTACAAAATTTATTTATCCCTGGTTAGTAATTATGTACAACGGTGCGAACCGTTGCTCATCCGATTTTATCGACAACAAGGCCGAAGAGAAATTGCTTTGATCAAAAGATAATCTCTCCGGAACCACGTTGATCACAGATATGAGGCCAGTGAGTCCCAATGCGATCCTACCTCTAACTCACGCTCCTCGTCAATATTCAATTTTGATTTCAAGAGTGTGTACCGTATAATAAAACCTAAATGAAACTATTGCTTTCAATCACACTCATAAAACATATAGGTACGTCAAACCAATCTCGTCCCAGTATCGATTACGACGTCAAATTTTGTTTTAATACCCGTCTAATCTACATACGAAGCTCATAGACTACTAGATCATTATTTACACATATTAGCTCCAGATTTAGGCCACCTCACTATACCCTCATTCTATCTCTCGGTCAATAAATATCAGATTAAAGTGCCGCTATTGTAGCCTTCACGCACAAACTAGTACCGTGGCTTTCAATAACGGTTCGCACTATGCAGATTATCACCATGGCGATAACCGCGACGTGAAAGCGATAGCGACGACACGAAGCTGCGGCCTGCACGGCGTACGCCGGCATGCTGCTGAGCACCCGGTCCACGTTGTCATGAAATCTTTTTAGCAAATTTATTATTGACATTCAATAGCCTAATAAACATATATGACAAAGTTGCAAGATTAAATTAAGTGTACAAACGACACAAAGTTTAGATATGGTAGTGCTAATCGATTTATTCATTTTTTTATTAAATTGTAATTGGCGCAGCTTAATGTACCATAGAAAAGCTACAATTCTGCGGTAACGTAATCTATTTAAGTATGATTGTGGAATCTGGACATTACGCAACCTGTAAGTTATTTGTAATTCCAAATATATACAATAGTAACTGATTAATTCATAAATGAAATGAAAATCAACACAGTAAAATGTAGAGCTAAATGATCGCCTGATGTTTAACCTAGAGCTTGTCATCACAGAGATGTAAATGAACACAAATGAAGTTCGTTCAACATTTTTATGAAGTATAGAAAACATGCGTAAGATAAGTGAGTATTACTAAACATCATCATTCTCCTGCCCTTATCCCACTCTAAGTTGGGTCGGCACAACATGTTATAAACATGTTGTCACATGACTTGGTTACGTATTACGACCAGCCTGCCTTACGTCAATTTACCTTAGTTGTATGCTACGACACCTTGGTAAAAAATGGGGGTGGTCTATTCTACTCAGCCGGATACCACGAGGTTTAAGTGAGTATTACTAAAAAGTACACGAATTAACAAAATAATATTGTGCCACTAACTAAAGTAATATTCTCACCTGCAGGTTAACGAATTTGTACCAATACTTACAAGCTGATTAAAATATTATTGAAAATGGATAGCAACATCACAGGTAAATTAGGTGTACGATTACCAGCTCCCCTGATAAGTGACGTGATCAGGAGCATTAACATAATTACCTCATCACCATGGTAATAAACATCCATCGAATACATCTATGTATACTTTATTGGTTGACAAGAACGTAATAACCCGACGTATAAAACACTCCTCGATTTATGTTATCTAAAACACAACCAAGTATTACGATATTCCTATCAAGTTTCAGTATATTTTTAAAATATTTCCCTTGAATTTCAAGGGAATGTTGAAAATAATTTTTTATTATTGCAAAAATTGTATACAAAGAGAAATTCCTTTTTTTGTGGTTAGCTGTCAGCCTGTCACTTTACATTGTCGTCCAGTATGTGGTCACCGCATAATGAGTGTCCATAATCGACATTGTTTGGGCAATGGCATATATCGCATGAGAAATTAAGATAAAATGTATAAAATGAAAATTATTTGTTACTTTTTAAATTTTTATAATGTATTATTTTCTTTATACTCTGTTACAAACAAATTTAATACTCACTTTTTTATAGTTTTATCGTAGTTATAAATATATTTCAATGGTACAGTAGAATAATGAGGCAATTTTATTAAAACAGATTTTATTTATTTATTTTATTTTATTTAAAATAGATTTTACGATCTTTGTGTAATTTTAATTGTGATTGTTAATTGTGATTTTAAGATGCCCCAGAATTAAATCAAAATATAAGGTATGTCAATTAGAATATTATCTCTTTTTCTATCTCAATGTAATCATCGATTAGAATCTTATGATAATAATAAAATAATTTAACGTAATTTCAAAAGTAACCTTGCATTAAGGAATATTTAAAGTTCATTTTATTTTCAAAGTGCAAAGGTGACCATTGCTATGATTTCTGCCAATCATATTGATTCAAAACATTATATGGTCAATGTGTCAAGGATTAGCCCAATAATATGTGCAAGTAGCGCTCAATTAAACATTCAAGATACTTTTATACAAAGCATATTATATATATAGCATCGAAAATATTGATGGTTAAATAATTCTTATGGAAATATTTTTTGCGTTAAGTTATTATATATAAAATGAAGTGGGTACCTACTCATGTAAAAAACTGTTTCATTCAGTATCGTACGACTAAGTCACAAAGTTCAAGTACAATTGACGTAATGTTCTCAAGATTTCAAGTGCGATAGCAATACATACATATCAATTGAAGAAAATCCTACATAATACTCTCGAAAAGTGTGAAATGAATTGTTGGTACAAGTTAACTGTATCGCTTCTTGTAACTGTATCTCCACAAAGAACAGGTTAATGGTACAACATGGTCAAGTTCAATAGAAAGGAAGACAATAATATCATTGTCATTTTAATTAAGTTGATTGCTATATTACCATATAGGTATACCAACATGCTTTTTCGGTTTCTGGCAAGAAGGGTTGGTGCTAAGACCTACCACGCTGCTCCAATGCGGATTGGTAGGTTACACACAATCCCAAATTTCTCTAAAAATAGCAGTTCACGATGTTTTCCTTCACCGAAAAGCGTGTGATAAATTGCATTTATCAATTAGACACATAAGTTTTAATAGAAAAACCCAGTGGTGGCTGCCCGGGGATTGAACGCGTGCCCCTCCTCTAACCTTTAGAGTCTTTAGAGTCGCACGGTCTCACCGCTGGGCTATCACAGCTTATTTTTGACTCATAATGATTGTTTATTTAACAAACCTTGCATAAAGAATATTTAAAGTTGAATTCATGAAGTTAACGTTCACCAGAGTCACATCCAAAGATTGCAGAGAGGCCCCGACCCAGAGGTGGCGCACTCTGGGGTACAGAGTTGCTGCTGGTGGGGATGGGGGAAATTTCATCATAGGTACCCTATCCCCGCCACCAGCAGTATGTGGAACACACAGGTTAACCGTCGGCTGTCGGGCGGCGGTACCCATTAGAGGTTTTTTCCTGTTTAAAAAAAAAAAGTGTACGTGAGAAAAGTCACTTCCGAAATGGTCGCGAAATATGATTCGGGAAAGTTTAAAATTAATATAGTGTTATTATATTTTAAACATCATCATCATCTTCCTGCCCCTATCCCACTCTAAGTGGGGTCGGCACAACATGTTATAAACATGCTGTCACATGATTTGGCTGTGTTTTTACGACCGGCCTGACGTCAACTTACCTCTGTCGTATTTTACGATACCTCGGTAAGAAATGAGGTTGGTCTATTCTACTCAGCCGGGTACCACACGGCGGGTCGACTTACCTTAGTCGCCTTTTACGACACGTCGGTAAGAAATGAGGGTGGTACTATTCTAATCAGCCGGATACCACACGGCGTTTTATATTTTAAACATATCATGAATTATTTAATGCGTGTTGTGCCCAAAAAAATCATAGTTAGGTGCAATTTATTCAAACGAGCGTCCTGCGCGATGACTCGATTGCACTTAACCTTTTGTGCCTAACTGGATGATAGATCATTTACAAAAATTATGACACTGACATGTTCAAGTGCTCCACTCTTTTACGATATCAAGTATTTGTTTAGTTTAAGTACCTTTTATTACAATACGATCTGCTTACGCAGTGGCGTGAGGTGTACATACCTTAGGTGCATATTTATAGATAAGTGTCAGGTTTCATAGATATTGCTGTCTCAATCGAAATATGCAACTTTGACTTTCACGTTTGCTGATGATTCATTCTGTAGGCATAATGCAATATTATAACAGATTTATCCCAATAAAAAGGGAATTAAAGTAAATATCTTTAGATACCTCTGGATATATATGCTCGCTAGAGCGATTCTTTACGATAGATCCTTTTAGAGTCATAAACTGATCGGTTATTCTAAACGAATGCCTCATTCAATACCGACAACCGGAGAATTGAGTTAATGGAATAATTATTAAAATTACAAAGTTCCAATAATGCCGTGTAGTATCTGGATGAGTAGAATAGACCACCCTCATATCTTAGCCAGGCGTTCCAAAAAGCGAGGTAAGTTGATGTCATGCAGGCGGCCAGTCGTAAACTACGTAACCAAATCATGTTACAATATGTTTAAACCATGTTGTATCTTTACGTGTAAATACATAAAATATTACAATTGAATTTTGGTGAAGTGACCGAACGTCACGATGCAGACGGTCGGTGTACTAATATAAGAGGGTGAGACTTGGAGCGAAGTAGTGACCTTTATGCCTTTATAGGCACTTTCGATGATATTGCTGATGTGTACTGTGGCAATACATGATATTAGTTGAGTTTTAAGATTTTGAGTTGACTAGTGTCATGTGTTGCCCCCATAAATAGACTATAAAATATATGTAAAATCGAAAATTATAAAATGTGAAATATGAAATAGCAATAACGACTACACATCTACGTCCCACTTTCGTTCAATGGTTAAAGATACAAGATCGTGCCGATCTTTGGAGAGGCTGTGATTGTGACTTGACCATTATAGTGTAAGATATGTTTACATCGCTTACCTCATCTCGAACGATTATGGTGTCTGAAAGTTTCTTGGCGAAGGCAACTTTGTTGAGTAATGGTTGGCACTGCTCTGGCGGGTACTAACAGAAGATTGGAGGTTTCAGGCTGGTCGTGATTTTAGTCATTGCTCTGCGAAGTCATTTACACCGAGTTATATTCAGGCACTATAAAGCGTTCGGGAATAATATTATATATCATTGTATTAATTTATGATAATATAGTGGGATAAAAGACTAAGTTATAACCACAACCTTAAAGCAAGCTGAAGATTTAAACATATTATAGGTTACCTAGGTTTCGTAGCGCCACCATGTTTCAGCCCTACCATGAGAAAAGTATACGTATTTCGGTATGCAGCACCAGATAGCACCAGCCTCGCAACCACGTCCTCCACGACACCCACACTGATACATTTCAGATGGATAGCGAGGCGACCGGCAGCCACCAGAAATTTAGTATAGGGATTATTAAATTTTATGGGAAAAAACTTATAAAGACATTTTTATTTAAAATGCACATATCTATCCAAAAAAAAACCATATAGAATAACAAACAAATATTTTTATTTATATTCATTCTTTCGATGTACTTAAGTATACTTAGTAACTCTACCAATATGCAATGTTGGACCTGTCACTGCAATCTGCATGCGTTGCTAGCATTCAATAATTGTCTCATATAATCTACAATATTGAGTAATAATAAATAATTAATAAGAGTTAAAAGACTTTAACATTCTATCATTAGATCGGTGCGGTATTAGCGTTATTTAATGACAGCTATAAGTTTTTACACGGTTTATAAGATTCAGTCATGCACATGACTATTTGTCGTATAAAGTGTGAGTTATTCGAAACAGGTTTGTAATACTAGTAAAATATGCTTACTAAAATTTTTCAATCAGATCGGTGTATTTCCAAAATTACACTTTTCACGTAAAAAAGTGTAATTTTTGCGTTTGTTGGATGACAATCGACATATCGATATGTCGATAATTATAAGAGATATCGTTATAAGAGCAAGATATCAGATTTACTTTTAGAGGTGATAAGTGGAAGTGTCTGTGGCGCGATGGACACGTCGGACCGCGAGATACGGCACAGGCGCAGCGCGTCCTTCCAATAGCCTAATAGTTGCGATCGCCAAAGGCGCAACGTGCCTCACAGTTTAAATTGAATGTCATGCTATCGGTTTGCATAAATAACAACGTTACTATTTTCAATTATTTGACTTCTCATAAATATAATTATACCAAAGACATCCATTGAAGCATCCACCTAAGGTCGATATTTTTGCATAATTGCAAATTATGAAAATAGAATAGGAAGAAATTGAAATATATTTTTGATTTAGATTTATATTCCTAAAAAATTTTTTTTTACGCAATAAAGAGCGTGTTGTGCGTGTAGGTTCAGTCATAATAACTGTCATGTTATGGCAACAATGAACAATTGCATAAAAACATTGTAAACTTAGGTGCTAATTCTGTTCTATAATAAACAGACTGCAGATATTTTAACATTAACTTCATTTTGTCTATAAGAATGATCAATTTTGGTGATGTGTAAAAGATGTACTCTTAAATGTGAATATTCTTAAATCGGTCGAAAGAAGCGTCAGCATCGTAATTATGTTATCATTCGATGACGACGTAGGTAGGGATCACATTCATAAATATTCAAATTAGCTACACGTTTATCGGACGTCAATTTGTTCACGGAAAGCGGCAGGCGTGGTCGCGCAACTCTGCGCGACGCTTGTATTACATCGAGGCCATTGTTCCCTAGCTTCTTTCTCCTCGGCCTTATTACATGAATCTTCCGAAGTCAAGATTTTTTCCTCATAAGTCCGCCTATTTCCTCTGGTTGAAATATAATAAAATTAAAGTTTATTATATTGTTCTGCTTTGTATCTCCCATGTCATGATGCGATTTTCATTGCTACTTAAATGTACAGTTTCATCTGTATTATAAATAGCTGATTTAGTTTAGGTAGTTCGCTTTTGTGTTTCGTGAAATAGTAGCTCAAAAAATTCCCAAGTGAACAAAATAAATATTTGTAAATTTATCTCAACGCAAATGTTTGTACAAAACAAACAAGTACAACAGTTCAAAATTTCAATCTGAACAGTTATTTTCCATTTTATATGTAGGTCTCTATATAATGATATAGTACTATATAAGTTCTGTCGGTAACTTATAGTTACTCAAGCAGTTAATAATACTTACTGAGATTAGAAAGAAAGTAATTAATAATCATAAGATGTAACCACTTATTGTTGTCAGTTTATGGAACAGCAATTTATGCAATTGGAACGTCAGATAATAAATGAATCACAGCAATAAAAAATTATTCACATCGTCAACTTTCCCTCACTACAGTCGACATACCACAATTTGAACATTTGTCGACAAGAGTTTAAGATTATTACAGTGATATCATCGTCAATACATCATTATTAACAGAGTCGTCTGTTACCAATGGGCACATGTACTTTTAAAGACGAATATTCTAACATTGATTCATAAAGTAGTAGTAGTATCAATGTAGTTTTAATTTTATTTAATCATGCAATCATATCTATCCTAATTTACTTACACGCTAGTACAAATCAAATCATGTCCACGTGGAATGGTACCAATCCGTGCGAAGCCCGAGCAGGCCGCTAGTGAGTACTACTAATAAAATATTTCGATAAAAAAGCTTAAGATTTTTAAAGTTAGAATAAACATAGTTTCCCATCCTTATCCTCCTGCCCTTATCCCACTCTAAGTGAGGTCGGCACAACATGTTATAAACATGTTGTTACATGATTTGGCTGCGTTTTTACGACCGGCCGCCTGCCTGACGTCAAATTACCTTAGTCGTATTTTACGTCACCTCGGTATGAAAGAGGGTGGTCTATTCTAGTCAGCCGGATACCACACGGCGGGTCGTCTTACCTTAGTCACCTTTTACGACACCTCGGTAAGAAATGAGGGTGGTACTATTCTATTCAGCCGGATACCACAAGGCGTAATAAACATAGTTTCTATTGGCGCATTTAAAATTTACAAAGTTTGTTAATAAGTACAAAATTCAAATTTAGACTAGAACCTGGAATGAATTAAATAGCAAGTTTTGGCAAAGAACCAGCGACAGACTATTTTCAAACTTTGTGAAACAATGTGAACCACAGAATGCTTATAATAATATCAACATTAACGCAAAATTTCTAATGTAATCGGAAAGATTGTAGGTCCTATTGAAATTGAAATTGAAATTTGTGTTTGATAATGATTAACTAGAGAGAAATAATGGTAATATTGATCAAGAAGATAGTTTTTTTTTTTAACATTTGAGGCCTCATACTCGAAAAAAACCTACATTTGTGACCTTCCGAACGACCCGGTCGCCGCAGTTACCTAAGTCAGGATTCCCACCTATGTGTGAATCCTGACTTGGGTACGGGTATGAAGTGTGTTTACCAGTACAAATGTGGTTCAAATAGTGGCCTGAATCTGATAGTTCAGGCTCTCATATCATATGAGAACTCAAACCGAAAACAACTGTTCTCATGTGATCACTGTAATTTTAAACCTAGTCATAAACATCATTTAATTAATCATCTGAAGACTCGCACTGGTGAGACCGTTCTCTTGCATAGATTATGGCATCGTATATGCCAAATTAAAAAATAATAAAATCATTGTGTAGATATCAATATGTAAAAAAATCGTATATCATCAATATTTAAATGAGTTAATCTTGTATGTATATATAAACTAGCTTTTACCCGCAACTTCGTTCGCGTGAACTGTAGTCTTGAAATTAACAGTAGCTTCTTTCACTCTCCAACCCTGCGAATATCTCCATCACAAAAATGAAATCGATCCGGGAAGAACCAGAGAGATTTATCGTTTCATCAAGAACATAGTTTGATAAACAGCCCGTATGACTTGCATGAAATATATGTTAAATTAGCTCAGTTAAAGGAGACTGCCAAAATTTGGCCTGTTACAAAAACCCCATATACCAGCAAATTGGCTATGATAATGTAACAGACACTTTCGCATTTATAATATAAATAGTTCATTTATTTTAGTAAATAACCCGTATTACTTATATTAATTATAAATTGTAATAGCTCAATTAAATTTTTCCAGTAAACGAATTAAAATTAAATAAAATATAAATACTCTCTAAAGATAACTCTTTAGAGGTCAGCCGAAAAATATGCAATCTAAATTATTCTGTAAATACAGATTTGACTTGATTTTGACAGAGAGAGAAGGATCGTCTCGCTTACCCCCCGGTATGTGTTTCAGCTAATGTGAGGTCACCTAATGTATTAGTGATTATGATACATCGTGAATAAAAATAAGTTCCATAGGTTTATTATATATGGCGTTTTGAATGTCATCCTATTTAATTCCTCCTGAATTTAATTCCTGTTGAATTAACAGGATTTATAAAGCCTATATGCTACCCCGGTGTATAAGCAATATTTGTACTAAATTTCATTAATATTGGTTCAGCGGATTGGCCGTGAAAACGTAACAGACAGACAGACTTTCGCATTTATAATATTAGTAAGGATATAAA
The DNA here is from genome assembly GCA_947086495.1 of Morpho achilles. Lineage (NCBI taxonomy): Eukaryota > Metazoa > Arthropoda > Insecta > Lepidoptera > Nymphalidae > Morpho > Morpho achilles. The sequence continues at coordinate 9,599,668 of CAMTZB010000007.1, read as the reverse complement.
GGTTTCCAAGACTATTATGAAAATGTAAACACAGGTGAGCGGGCGCCCAGATGTCCCAACAGGTTGTTTAATTGCAAGTAGCCACGTGCTCGCCGCAAGCGATCCGTCGATATTTAGTTTTTTCTTACGCATGATATAAGTGTGTACACGCATAAGAAATACCTAAAAGTAAAACTCATGTATCTTGCTATCGAATATGCTGGACTCAGGACGAAGTGAAATAAACGGCTGGTTATACTGGTTATATTACGAATGTAAGTGTGAGTGTGTGTGTGTGTGTGTGAAAAGTAAATTTTGCAATACTATTTAGTTCTATAACTATTAAGTAAATATTTTCATTTTTTTATCTTAGTCAAGTTGAAAGCACGAGGAAAGCAGTATTAAATGTTTTTGCATCCCTCTTTCTTACAACAGAGACCTGCGTGCATTTTTGCTTAATAGAGAATTCTTATCATACTTGTGAAATTATCTTAGAACTATGCACACAGACCGGCCTCAGGCCAACCTCAGACGCTAATTAAAGCAATCATAATTCTTAAACACAACACGCATAATGTCTGGTTACAGTTAAATACTCCTTTTAAACGTTATTAACTAAGTGACATTTCCGTAAATATCTTCTAGATGTGCTGTGCAATAAAACATAATATTTACTATAAATTTGTATGTTTGTAAGGTTAATGTTCATTGCTAATTGCAGCTGAGATAATGGGATGATTATATACAGCCTTTGTTTAATAAATTATATCAAATATTTTTTTTGGATTGCATTTATCAAAAGCAAATTATGCAAATGCATTTCTCATGAAATTCACACATCAAGATAAATTCATTGACATATAACCTCAAACTGTATGTGATTCTTGAAACAAATTTCATTAGTTTTAGATGTTCGGTAGTTAGAGTGCTTGATGTACTAGGCCGTTTTAGATTCACAACAATTAACCATTTCTGCTAAATTCAACCAATACCCTAATGTAAACGTATTAAAACTAAAGAGCTGGTATCTTACACTGTTCGTAGCTGGGCAATTGCATCTTATCTCTTTGGGGAGAAGGAATGATCGAAATTGGAATGAATAAAGTTCATATTTTTCTCCTTAAGGTTTCAATCCGTGAATTCTAGTTAAGCGATAAACTAACAGGGAGACAAACATACAGACCTTCAAATTTATAATATTAATATCGATATTACAATCATATTTCAGTATTAGATTATAACTGTATTAACCTTACAACGTCGAAGAGCACATTGCTAAGGGTCAGACTGTTGAGAAAAAAATAAGCATGAAACTAAAAAATTTTTTAACATAGGCACAAATATAACATGCAGAAATATCTCAACAGACTGGCATAATGTTTTTCTGAACATTAAGAACCTTCTTTGTTATGTTATAATCATTATTCTATATAAAAGTACAGAACCTGGTTTGGCGATTGCGCTATTGTTTGTTAGACGTTACGGTCCGAATATGGCAAGCACACCTGTTTACGTTACCAGATAGCTAAGTAAGCCAACTAAGGAACATTATTTCATTTGTTACTGACTCATAATTGTCCAGTAATAGCCGGTAAAATCCAAGCATAGGATAAGGCAAGAACAAAAACTTGTATACATAATTTCACAATGTGCATTTTATACGGATAAGTTTGAGAGAAATGTTGAAACGAAATATATACTCGATATTAGAATTCGAAATATTATTTTAATAGTTTTTTAAAGCACACATACATTGGTTAACATCTTCTTAGTTAACCAAATGTAAATCTCTGTATGCTATATAGTACAAGTTATATTTTATAACTTATACGAGACATTATAAGTATATAGTAAATATGTCAATTTCTAACTAGAAGGCGATAGCGAACTGGCAGTCTTCCAGAATTTTAGGGATAAAACTCTCAATACCTAACACTAAAAAGCTCTGATTTGAAAGCGAGCAAGACTTTATTCAAGGAAGGTGTTAAGGTATGGTCACGTTGTATAATTGAAAGAACGTGTTATTCTTTTATTATATTCAACGGTCATGTAATTCGACTTTCCTAACTGACTTGGTCATATTGCATATATCGTATCTGTGAGATATAATATTGTTGTTCATTTATTTATTAAATCAATGTAAGATCTTACTTTACTTAACATAATAATATCCATGTTTTTATCACACACTTTGTTAAAATATTCTAATTTATATGCTTTTCAGATTACACAAAGTGACAATAGTTCATTTAATTTTTTGTTCTTTCCCTCTAGAACAATATACAGCATCTAGAGCCATGTAACAAAGATACTTTCATTTATTTATTTATATATTAAAAACAAGAGTGGCGTAACTAGGTAACCAAAGGGCCTGTGCCAAAAAATAATAACTAAGGTCACCAATTAAAGTATTTAAAATCGCTTGTTTCGCATTCGACTTACTCCATATTAGTCGTTATGCAGATTCTTCATACTCCAGATACAGAAAGTTGTTAGAAATTTCCCTGTAGTTTTAAAAATAAGTTACAGTTTTAAAATAGGCATTCCTTGAATATGGTTTATTTTTATTCAGAACGTAGGATAATTTTTCTCTAGCTCAATTTATAGCTTGTAAGTTAGTCCGAGGGCCCCCCTGAGCTTGGGAGCCCTTGGGCACTAACCTGCCTAACCTCCGGAAGCTACGCCACTGCATACCAACGGCATGAACACAGTTGCTAATGTTACAGTTACATATTTAAGTATATAGTCTTCGTTCTGAAAACATCACTTAAAAGCATGCGCAGCATTCAATTTTTGTCATTACAATTATTTTATTAAACATATTCAAAAAATTACCTCCCGAGGTAGGTTGTGTCTTATAATAATTTATTGTAAATGTCTGCGTTTTTAAATAAAGTCCAAACAGTAAGACAAGCAATAAGCTCTAAGAGCTAGTGGTCCGTAAATATATTTCTCAAGCAGTATTGCGACTTCTGACGATTTCTTCTAATATTAAAGCTTTTACATTTTTATATTTGTCGGTTTGGTTTATAAAACAATTATAAGTTTTTTACTACCCGTAAGAAAGTTGGTCAAATGTAAAAATTATCTAAGTTAAACTGGCCTGCGTGAGATGCATTACCTGCTATGCGTTGTAAATAAGTTTATCCTAATGCCGTTACATTATGCCCTGTAGTGTAGTGGTAGCCTACTACGACAACGCGCGACCGAGGTGCGACAAGGGCGTGCGACGGACCGTTCCAATTTACAGGTCACGAGCGGAGCACAAGCGAGCCGACCTATCTGCTTTTCTTCTATAATTGAATCCACTGGCGTGGGAGAGTCGACATGGCGAAATAAAATAATCCATATCTGAACCATTGTTAATCTTATTTGTTATAACAATAAATAACTAAGATTTCCTTTATTGATTTAGAATAAATGATTTTTCGATTAGCATTCAAAGTGCCCATATAAAATAGAATAGACGGCAATCTTTATTGAAATAGGATAAATATATAATGTTAAGTAAGTTTGTAATTTAGTATTCGATTAAGTGCTTCAATGTGGGTTATATTCTTTTATCGTTTGTTCTGTTACTATAATTAATATAGAAACTATAAATGGATAAACTCACACATAAGTTGTGGACGCATTATATATGTATATCCACTCTAATATTGTAAATGCGATCACCTATTTGCAATAGATTTCTCGTGCAAAATCATGCCGGCCCAAGAAGCAATAACCGAATATCACTCGTATATTACTGCAATTTAAATTTTTACAATATTATTTGTAGTGTAATACTATATTTTGTATAGAACGCCGTGTGGTATCGGCTAAATAGAATAGTACCACCCTCATTTCTTACCAAGGTGTCGTAAAAGGCGACTAAGGTAAGTCGACCCGCCGTGTGGTATCCGGCTAAGTAAAATAGACCACCCTCTTTCTTACCGAGGAGTCGTAAAATATGACTAAGGTAAGTTGACGTCAGGCAGGCGGCCGGTCGTAAAATACATAGCCAAATCATATGACAACATGTTTGTAACATGTTGTGCCGACCCCACTTATAGTGGGATAAGGGCAGGAGGATGATGACTATATTTTGTATAGAAAATTTGTAAAACAAGAAAGTATGCGCACCGTACTGATTTTGTTTGAAAGTGCGTCAGTACTGGCGCCTGTGGTTCGCCGCACAGGTGCGCTTTCCGTGCATCGCTACTCGATAACGCTCGGATACTAAGTACTCGTAGAAACTAATAGTGCTTGTTTCTTAGTTTATACTGAATCGGCATAATATTACTAAGGCTACGGCTTCATACAGTTCGAAGGTCATTTATGGACTTTGGAATACGTTTTCATAATAACTAGCGGCCCGAAACGACTTCGCACGGATATAAAATATATATGACACTCAGTGAAAAAAATGATTAAAATCGATCCAGTAGTTTTGATCTATTCATTACTGCCCGTGGCCTGCACGCATTAAATTTGGGGTAAAACAATTCCCCTTTCCCCATACCATGAAGATTTCCTGCTATCTTTGAAATATCTAAATGCATATACTTACTACATTTTTATTTATTTACTTTTTCATTTTTCCCTATGTATTTTGTTTTTACAATTAATATATTACAGCATGTCTTTATATACAACATTTACACCTTTCTTGTTCTTAGACAATACAAATATGTTTTCTTTAGAGGTTACTCTTGAAAGAGCGTTAGACATGTGAAAAACATAAACGCGTCCGATCGCTGCTAAATTGAAAGATATGTATATATATATATATATATATATATATATATATATATATATATATATATATATATATATATATATATATATATATATATATATATATATATATATATATATATATATATAAAGATATAGATATATATATATAAAGATACGTACTAGTATTAGTGCAATCCATCTATAGAACCATAGATCATCAAATTAATAATTATATTAAATAGTAAATAAAATTGTATATATTTTAAATTAATAAAATATTGTTTCCAAAGTACATATTTAGGAACGACAGATAGCGTGGGCATAATATTACGCAACTTTTGCAGTATACAAGTAAATTTCAGGAAATAAGAGTAGTTCTTGTATTAAAAGTAAAATAAAATATACAAATTTGAAAATGTAGGAAAAAAGACATTCTTAAAACCGTTAAATTTCTGTGACGACAACCCTAACCTTACTTTAATTACCTCAGAGCACTATTTCCTATTCTGACTATAATCGTGTAAACTGACCATTCTTCCTTTGTGGTTGTTGCTTTTTTGTGCTGCAGACGCTATTGCTCCAAATTTAGACATAACTCGTAGCCGTATACGCTCTATGGTGATCACATTATAGGGCATATGAACCGCGATACGGCCACACGAAAGGTTAAGGGCACACGGCACCACGTGGGAGGTGCCAGTTTAAGAAACCCGAGATCCTGTCTTGTGCACAAATGGCGTCCATATTCATTGCAACTTTGTCCTGCAACAGCGATATGCAGGTACTTTGTTCTACTAAAGTACTCTAAAGTGTCTCGTTTGTTTACGATAAATGTCGATTCATATAACTAACTTGGTTCAATATTATTTCTTGTACTATAAATAGTACAGAATTGCAACCTTTATTTAAAAACACGATATAAACGGCTATACTGCGAATTTAACCATTAGTGTGACACCCTTATTGCTTGTCCTCATCCCGATTTCGATTATTTTTTTTTTTATTTTACACACGGTCGTCCGTCTCCAAAGGAATAACTTAATACTTGAGTATATGCTATATGGGTGACAGACAACTTGTATATATAATACCTATATAATTATTATACGTAGTTGGAATATGCAGAGCTAACGCAATAAAATAAAACACACATTTAAATTATAATGTCGAAGAAACAAAAGTATATTCAAATATCTTATACCTTAGACGGTTACGTGTTCTTCTCCTAGCACAGCGGTGAACGAAGTAAGAGGACTAAATATGGCGCACGCTGCTTTTATATACTTAATTTAGTGTGGCCATTAGAAAATTAAATGCATTACTTTTTGTACAGATAATATAATAAATACCAACACGCCCCCTCAAAAAGTTATTGCATTTAAAAAGATTTGTTATTGACTATTTACAATAGTTTTCTGACTAAGAAGAACACCATAAACCATCCTAGTATTCTGGGAGTAACAATAATTTTAATGGTCCAACATTTGTTGCTAAGGATTAGGAAAGCCCAAAAAACCTAATCAGACCATTTCAATCAAAACAAATCAATTTAATAATTTACAATTATTATATACATAAGCCCATGTTGTCTCTAAACTGCCTGAATGTAACAGCTGGTAGTGGCTTAGTCAGCATATCAGCCATCTGTTGACCTGTGGGTATATAAAACAATTTTATTACATTGTTTTCAACTTGTTCTCTGGAGAAATGGTACTTGATGTCAATGTGTTTTGACCTCTTGTGACTAGTAGGGTTATTTGCTATACTAATACATCCATTATTGTCTTCAAAAATAGCTATTGGACTGACAATATTAAGTTTAGCACTCATAGCTAGAGACTTTAGCCATAATGCCTCTTTTACAGCCTCAAATAATGCCATATACTCAGCCTCAGTTGAAGAAGCTGCAACTGACATTTGCCTCTTTGTATTCCAAGTTATCGTACAGCTGTTAAATAGTTTAAATAAATAACCCGAGGTACTTTTTCTGTCATTGACATCACTACCACCCCAATCTGAATCTACAAAACCACATAAAATATGTTCAAAACTATTACATCTTTTATATGTTAGTTTAAGTTCTATTGTGCCTTTCAAATATCTAAGCACTCTCTTAAGACACTGCCACAATTCCCTATTATTTTTATTTATATATCTGCTCAAGATATTTACACTAACACTTAAGTCAGGACGTGTGCATAACATAATATACATTAAACACCCAAGAAGGTTGCGACAAGGTGCATTATATTCACTCTCTAAGTTTAAAGCTTCATAGTTAGGCTTATTCTCAATAGGTGTACTGATGGGATTACAGTCAGACATACCAAATTTATCTAAGATAGTTTGTATGTGTGAACTTTGATCTAACGTTATTTTGTCATTATACCGAGTAACTTTAATACCCAGAAATAATTTAATATCTTTTAAATCGATCATTTTAAATCTACTCATTAAATAGTCTTTAAGGCTGTCAATTGATTTCTGATTAGCACAAGCCAAGACCAAATCATCAACATATAATAATATATAAATGTTTTCATTAATATCACCCTTATCAAGAATATAAATACATCGATCTACAAATGAATTTATAAAACCTTTTTCTTTAAGACACTGATCAAATATTTCAAACCAACACCTTGCAGCTTGTTTCAACCCATACAAAGCTTTATTTAATCTACCAATATAACCCTCTTTACTAACTACACCTTCTGGTACTTTCATGTAAATTTTTTCCTTCAAAATACCATTTAAAAATGCAGTTTTAACGTCCATATGGTGTATCATTAAATTATATTGATTAGCAAAACTTATAATAAACCTAAAACTGGCTATACGAGCAACTGGGGCAAAAGTTTCATTGTAATCAGTTAAATATTCCTGACTAAAACCCCTGGCAACAAGACGTGCCTTATATCTTAATGGATTACCAAACTCATCATTTTTAATACTAAAAATCCATTTACAATCAACAATGTTTTTATTATCAGGCTTAGGTACCAATGTCCAAGTATCATTAGCTAGAAGTGAATCTAACTCATCTTTAATCGCAACTTCCCATTGCATCCTATCATCCCGATTTTTAATTTCAGTATATGAAACAGGCAATTTACAATTAATTGACTCTGCACACAACAGAACATCATCAGTGATGTCACTATACCTTTTAAGAGTACGACCTTTTAACCTCTCATTCCTTCTCAATTGAAAATCGTCATTATTTTTACCAAACGAACAAGTTTTACTAGACCTTGCTTGATCAACAATATTTGGCTTTAGTATGGTACTAGAATCGTCTAACTTTCGAATTTTACTAGGGCAAACTTGACCAGATTTTGAACTATCTGATTTTAAATTATTTACCCTTAAAGTATCTGATTCAAATTCCACTGACTTCACACCATCTGATTTCCAACTATCAGATTTAGCACTATCAGTTTCGGAATTACCAGATTTAGGATTGTCACAACTTTGAGGCTTTAATGACGATGAAAACGAATCGTCAATATGGAAATGTTCAACTTCATTCCCTTCAAATCGCAACACTGGTCTCGACACCAGAAAATTTACCTCATCAACTATGACATCCCTAACCATTTCATACTTTTCACGTTCAGTATTCCATACCTTATAGCCATTCGGTACATATCCCACTAGAATACCTTTCCACGATTTTTCATCAAATTTAGTTTTACTAGTTTTGTTAAGGACATAGACAGTAGAACCGAATATTTTTAAATATTTAATTACGGGTTTTATATCGTGCCACAATTCAAACGGAGTTTGTTTTTGTTTAAGAGCGCGAGTAGGTGTAATATTTATTAAATATACTGCAGTTAAAACTGCCTCACCCCAAAAACACTTTGGTAATTTAGCACCGTTAATCAAAGCGCGGGCTTTTTCTGTTATCGTTCTAACCATACGCTCCGATACCCCATTTTGCTGTGGTGTTCTAGGAATTGTAAAATGATATGAAATTCCTTTAGAAACACAGTATTCTTTCATTTCATTAGATAAATATTCTCTGCCATTGTCACAATATAAATAAACTAGTTTCGTATTAAATTTAGCCTCACTTTTTGCCACAAAATCTTTAAAAGCTGAGAACACATCCGATTTATACGCTATCAGATATGCAACGCAGTAGTGAGTAAATTGATCAACAAACAAAACAAAATAATTCTTATTATCGATTGTAGAAGGAGTGATTGGCCCACAAACGTCAGAATGAACAATAAATAATGGTCGTTTAACGAAACTTATCTTTACACGAGTTATATGGCAATCTTGTCTGTTTCCCGCTTATGCAAGCTTCACACAAGTTGTCATCAGGCATCATACCTTTAATTAGGTTTATATCATCAATCATACAGTTATTTTTCAAATCTAAAAACTTTTGTTTACTTATATGCCCCAAGCGTTGATGCCACAGATTGTAATCGTTTTTATCACTGCTACATAATTGAGAAACAGACTGATTTACTTTAACTTGAAAATCTACCGATATTAAATTATTAATCGGCTTACCTCGCATCAGTATTATGCCATCCTTACTGATTTTTGTTCCTTGCTGATCAAAAGTAATTGTTAGCCCGGCACGCTGCATCCTAGACACTGAAAGCAGGTTGTACGGTGCCTCAGGACAAAACAATACGTCCTCAAGTGCCCCTGGGACACCAGTATTGCTAATAACCTGCAAAGTGCCTTGTTTAGAAGCTGTAATAAATTCACCGTGTTTAGCTATAGATAATTTAAACGGCGTATTAAGCGTTGTGTGAGTAACAAAAAGATCTTCCCGGTTAACTATGTGGTCAGATGCTCCGGAATCAAGAATAAAAGTAATCTGATTTTTTATTTGTGCTACCCTCACAATTTCCGGCCATAAATGCAAACCCAGAAGAGGACTGAGTCGCCCCCTCAATAATATCTACTGCTTGAATTGTTCGCTTCTTTTCTGGCTGTTGGATAGCTTTATTAGCAGGCTTGAAATAATAACACTGACTTCGGATATGTCCGCGGCGGCCACAATGATAACACTTGATTAAAGATTTCTTGTTCTTATACTGTTCAGTTTTAACATTGTGAAAGCTTCTTTTTCTCATATTCTTTTTATTTTCAACGTGCAAAATCTTCGCAAAGGTGTCACTACCCTCATTTCTTAATTTAACCTCGTAATCTAATAATCTCGTTTTAACGAAAGCCAAGGTCAAATTATCTTCAGTCAGTGTTTCGATAGCTGTAATTACACCATCGTATGATGACGGTAAAGTTAATAACAAATGAGATACTTTATCGGTTTCATCTAGCTTAGCGCCAGCGGCCATCAATTCCGTAATAAAATCGTCAAACACTGTAAAATGTTTTATCAATGTCGTATCACCTTTAAGTTTTAATCCCAGTAGCTATTTACGAATTGCTAATTGAGTTGCCAAACTTTTTCTTTCGTACAGCGCGTCCAAACTTTTTAATATTTCACGAGCGGTTAATTCTTCTTTCGCGAAGCCTAGGAAAGAGTCTGCTAAATACTCCACGATCACACTCTTAGCGATTCGGTTTTTCTTGTCCCATGCTTCCGTCCGTAAAATAGGTTCATCGTCAATTGTCTTTATAAGGTCCATCTCGGTGAGCAAAGCTCGAACACGAAATTTCCACACACTGTATCTCTCACCATCAAACGGCTTGATATTTCGCTTGGTCTTCAAATTATCCATATTAAAATTTTTCACGAAAAATATTGTAGGTAGATATACTGTTTTATCACTTACTCAGATCTTTGTAGCTGGGCCCATAACCTATACGTAGTTGGAATATGCAGAGCTAACGCAATAAAATAAAACACACATTTAAATTATAATGTCGAAGAAACAAAAGTATATTCAAATATCTTATACCTTAGACGGTTACGTGTTCTTCTCCTAGCACAGCGGTGAACGAAGTAAGAGGACTAAATATGGCGCACGCTGCTTTTATATACTTAATTTAGTGTGGCCATTAGAAAATTAAATGCATTACTTTTTGTACAGATAATATAATAAATACCAACAATTATAAATAAAAACTTAAAGACACTAATACACTGAGTCTAGAAAGAAGTAACAAAATGCATTTAGAAAATGTTGTTCGCGAATGGAACCTGTGACCTCCGGAGGACCTGTAGGCAGGGTCACTGCCATCTGCGCCAAAGGGCCAGTTATATTTACAAAAGGAATCACAGTCAATATTGTCTACGGCGATTATATAACGACTATAATCAAGAAATGTGTAACGGCTTAAGGCAACATTCACATCGTCAAATATCATGAAGAATGTTTTATATGGCGACCGCTAAGTAATGCACGATTCACGAAGGCGAGAATAGTGCATTACATATGAATTCGCAAGCTCAGTCGTGCACACGAGCCAGTTTATTATCAAGTGTGATGCATTTGCGTCTACACGCGCTCTCACCGCGCCGCTCTTGGGGATCTACTTCTTCAATTTCGGATGTGCATTTAAGTAAGAGACGCTCTGGTGAATCAAATGTCCATAATATAAATTTTACTGTTAATCAAAACTTTCTAATGTTTCTAAGTTTTATGTTTTAACATGTATGTACCCTACAATAAATTCATTATTTACGTGTTATTTCTTATCTTTCTAGTCTTCTAGTTGTTATTCAATGAAATATTTTTGTTTTAAAAATACAGTTTCGATCATAATTTCAAATTAAATTTTGTTTTTCTTTCAGAACGGATGACGGATGATTTCAATACAGATTCCATACATATCCTCTTTTTTTATTAATGGCGTTGAAGGAGAATAACAACTTCTCAAGTTACTGACTTGTTGTTTTGTTACAAGTACATTTAAGTTGATTAACATTTTTACAAGTGATTTCCAATGCTAAGTCAATGGTAATATTTGAGGAAAACTTCTTAAAAACATCCTACTGTGTTCGTCATTTCGGGTATGTTTTTCTAGATCATCCTCTTATCATAACATATGCAATAAAAAATGTTTAAGGAAGTGTTTTAAACAAGCGTTATTTTTATTAATGGATGAAGAAAAACAATCAATCATTCGATTCTATTAATAAAATGGTTGATGAACAAACATGGGAATGGGGTGAACATAAAAGCAACGTGACAATGAGTTAGTATAGGTGATGCTACAAATGTCACCATTGTTAATACACAGACACGCAAATCAACAAATCCCGAAACGGTCAATTCACCGTAGTCCTAATTCCGATCAGTGATTTACAACTTGTTAATAATACGGCAAGTTTAAACCGCACAGCAATAAATCAAGATCAAGACTGTGGCTTAAAACGAAAATATTGATTGTAATACCTTGCTTTACGCGCTTCGAAATATATGTAACAATTTTTTTCTCGTTTGGAACGCATTAATTTATGATCAGGGTATAATAATTGATTGAATACTCAGAGAATTAACATTTTGCTTTTTAAATTACTGTCACTACGCCTTTCTTATTTTAGAAATCAATTTATGAGACAAAGAATTCTTGCTTTCTGCATTTCCATTAAGCTCTCAAAAAGCCACTTCATTTAAAACTGATGCGTTAGGTAACATTTCACGCACGGCAGTCATTACGGTGGTGACAGATTGCAGCAATAAATACAATTTTAACACGGTTAGATGTAAAGAATTAAAAGCGGGTATCTCTTCCCGTGTGTAACTCTTAGCGCGTTCTACTCAGACATAATTAGTAACGCAGGTGTAATTTGTAAGATGATGGGCGTTCTGTCTTGTTGGCATTTTTAATTAACAAAGTTAATTTAAACTAAACGTGGCAACGATAATTTGTCATAATGCGCGCTGTTTTTCTAAATCGATAAACAAATTGCATGAAAATATCTTATTAGGTTGTGAAAAAGCGAAAAGGAGCTGGAATTTTTGGTTGTATCAAAATTCATTAAACATTCATTTAAGAAACCATCTTGGTAAATGGTAACATAGTAGGTAATTCCAAACGTAACTACCTACTATGTTACCATACATTTTACTTTTGCCAATTACCAACCTAGTTTTCAACCTAAGGTTATCTTAGCTTAATTTTATTGAGTATCACTAGACAGAGTGATAGACACCCAGCATTGTTTCATACTATCTCAATATCGCATAATGTGATGCAGTATAAAATAATGATAAATATGAGCTAATTAAGGACTCTATGGCTATCCCTTAACGTATTATCGGCTTGTACACCATTAAATCAACTGATGATTCGATCATTGTTAGTGTTATCCAAACAAAGTTAGAGAACTAGGTAACCAAAAGATGAGATCTAGATTCAAGATTAGTTTTAAAGTTTTGTTCTAATTACTTGACCGACAATTAAATGATGAGACTCTCCTTTGTAAGGTGAGTAGTTTTAATAATTAGTTCATTAAGCCAGAAGGGCGCTTGAGCAACAGAATGGCTTCTTGCTTTGCTAGAGAAGGAGTGAAGCCTATATATAAGATCGTAAAGAGATATAAAAAAACAAAAGTTAAAATTTGGGGATGTTAAATATTGAATATTAAACAAAGTCTAGTAGTAAGATGGAAATAATAAAAAAACATTCACATTTCCGTTAATAAAATTCGAAATGTACTCCATGAGCTGACTTGAAATGTTTGCAGGGTGATATTATTTGTATAGAAGAACAAAAATCTAAAGAAAAGCTTTCACGTAAGACTGAATCCGTTACATTATGATAATTTTCACATTACTACAATAATATCAATATTAAACGTATCGTCCGAATTTAGTATTTAATTTTATTAGAGGCAAATACGAGAAGCTGATTTGTTAACTACCCATGAACCCTTTATTAACTCTATGAACCTGTTACGTACTGACAGTGTCTTCCAGTTGCCGGTGGCCGAGATTGCTCAGAAGGTGGAACAATGAGTGCCGTGAGTGCGCGTGCGTGCGAGCTACGAGGTAAGCTGCGGGCCGTGGGGTCACTGATCTGACCTGCGCGTGGGCGCGCCCGTTTCCGCCCGCGAAACCAAATCATTGAGCTATACAATACTAATCTTTGATGTTTTACTTACGACCACAAACACATTAAGGTATTGCCACCGAATTGCTCTACGTCAGAGCACGGGTTGTCCGGTTTAGTTATTTTAGCCCTGTTTTTTTGTTTAGTCCTACGAAGTGAAAATCAAAATTGAATTTGAGCTCTCTATCACAGTGACTCAATAATTGTTTAAAATTATTTTAAGTTTAAAACAATATTAAAAATTTCCACAGATCCACGATTTTTAATTATCTAAGGATTCAAGGAATTCGGGATAAATTTTCGGTATTTTAATACGATAAATTTTTTAAAATACATTCTAGGAAAAATTTAAAAAAAGTAGTAAAAATCACTATTATATATTTATTACTAAATAAATATAATCTACTTCTCTTTAATATTTATTTTTTCCATATTAATTATCTATACTGACTAAATGTATATCTATCGAACAGTCGTCGGTCTAGTTGTAGTCTCCATGCAGAGAACAGAATCGCTTACTATAAGACTTTCTATAAGGTGTTAGAGAGAAGCTCATCCTAGTAGTAGGATCTCTAACACCTATTGATAAAATCTGACGACCGACTAAGAGCGGTATAACCAATGTCTAATTAACTAAACTAAATCTTAATAATGGATAGTGGGCCGGAGCGCTATCGGTGTAATAAGGTCCGTAATTCGATTACTAATCCGCATAACAAGCATGGTGAGTATTTTATTTAGTTTTAGAAGTATTTACATTAATTATGACATAGAACCATAGCCACCAGTCTCATGCAGCGTCGCTATTCTTGGCTACGGAAGCGGATTAGCTAACGTTGGGGGGCAGGGGGAGTTCAGACAAAGATTCCGCCGCTAGCCCTGACAATTAGAGCTGGTGACGACGTTACTCTATATTTAAGTTTAATAGGGAAGACGAAAATATATTCGAGAAACAGTTATCAAATTGCATTGGAACGTTATAGGATTGTCTGAAGTCGGATAAAAGGGGTACACTCTCGACATGATAATGCTTATGTACTGCAACTTTGTGTATCAACACGAGAGCAACTAATAGTTTCAGGGTGTAAATCGCTTGAAGAGACGTATTTCCAGCAGGAAAAGGAAGAAAAGAACATATTTACACACAAAATTGACAAAGAGGTGCGTACATACATCGCGAGGCATGCGTTGAGAATGGTTTGTCTCGCATGCCTCGAGCTAGCGGACGAGTGTGCTCACAGTGAGCATTCGCGTCATACGATCGTTGCGAACGCTGCCTCAGTGCGAGCCGTGCGCTCCGACTAACGCTTTTGTAATACATGTGCATTATAATAAATATTAGTATAAATATAGAATATCCGGGTGACCGAGCTTCGCTCGGTAATTATTTGCAAAAAAAAACCTAAAAAAAAGAAAAAACAATTATTTAGTTGGGGATTGATCCTTGGCATTCATATTTCTCGAGGCTGCCCGTTACACGAATAAGCTAAGTCGACTTGACAGCTAATGGCGAAAATTCAATTCAATATAAATGTTAGTGTTTTTTAATGCCCAAAAACAGGGATAAAACAATCTTTTTTTACATAAAACCTAGCTAGATCAATTTTTCTCCCCCAAAACCTCCTACATGCTGAATTTCAGGAAAATGCATAGCCAAATTATTATGTGACATATTTGCCGACCACACTTAGAGTGCAGTAAGGTAAAGTAAGTGAAGCAGGAGGATGATGGAGTACACATCTTTATTGATATTATTTACACTAGAACTTTCAAATATTTATTCAATAATATTAATAGCTATTTATTCATATGCAGGTGTAAAACCGACCTGGAAAATGCTCTTAAAAATTATATAATTGAAAAGATTTTCTAGTATCCATTGTTCACAGTCGGCACTTGTATTGTTCGGTATTATCAGAACAATTAATAGTTTAACACAATTGAATTACGAGAGAAGCTCCGTTAGTTCACTCCATCTGCGTCAAGAGAGCACCGCACAAAAATATGTTTATCGGCCATCGTCGGATTGTGCTCTTGGAGGTCCTCACTCATGCTAAAAAATATGGAGATGCCTTTAACTTTTAATAACATTATTGCGGTTGTCTACGTCGGCTAACATAATTATGTGTCCATTTGAACACTATCAATACTTAACTGTGAAATAAGAAATTAATATAAATTTATAATATGTTAAATGTGTGTGTGAATGACATAATATTTCGATTTACTTCTATAAATTGTTCTTTAAACAATGTTTGCGATCATTTTATCCTTTATCATTCCATTTATGTAACTAAAAATGTATTAAAGTTTCAGTTTCAACGTTTTCCCGCAACCTTGAATGTGTTTGTTTTTTTACTACTTATACTTTTTATTAGCACAATGAAAATTGATAAATCGCGATCTGCTACAAAGTTATAATTGCTCGTTTCGTTAGTGTCTGTAGGAACGCTCCGAGATTAATGTTTTTCGTCTTTTGCCCTACTACTGTTTTGTCAGTACTATACCATTCTTTTGATAGCAGTGAGCCATCGCTGTCTATTGTTGCTTACAATCTTTATAATCTTCTTCATTTTCAACCGATGGACGTCCACTACTGGAAATAGGTCTCTTTAACCTCTCCACACCCTTTTTCATGTTTACAATAATTAAATTTTATTATTATTAAGGTCTACACTCTAGGATTGTAAACAGTTACAATTACAAACATATGTAACAAGGTGACAAGAGAAATTATTTTCTATTGAAACTAGTTTTTTTTAAATCAATTCTAATAAGATTCTGTTTCCATATTCACAACATATTGTCAACTAAAAAAAAAAAATTTGCATACACATGTAGGCAACTACAATGGATGAATTAATTACAGTTTTTTTTTTATGAATCAATGATAGCTTTATGTTAAGTTAAAGTAGTCGTATGTAGATTGCTAGATAAAATAGAGGCACGAGAGGTAATTTTTAAAAAGCTTTAAATAAATAAATAATAATCATCATCAATCATCATCATCATCAATATCATCATCATCAATATCAATACATATAATAAAATCGTAGAGGTGTTAAAATCTATACATTTGATATTTTTATGAAAAAATTAGTGTTGTCGTCTCAAAACACGCTTCTAAACGTGAAACAATAGTTTTTAAAATTTATGTCTGTTTCTCTGTTTGTCTGTATGTCTGTGCGTTTGTTTCCGCTAATCTCAGAAACCGCTGATCAGATTTGAACGCGGTTTTCACTAATATGAAGTAGAAAGCCTCACTTAACATATAGGGTATGTTTTATTTGATTCGGTAGCAAATAAAAAAGATATGTCAATTTTAAGTTAAAAGGTCGAATACTATAAATACAGGCACTGGCATTTTTTTCCGTTTTTCGCCGTTCCTGAAGCAATTTTTATACTGGATTACATATATTACCATATCTAAGAGTAGTACAAATATTTTTATAAGAACAAGACCAGTGTAGCTGATTTTTTTAAAAGAATTTCATATTTTTTATTCCAGTTTTTTAGGCACTGTGCGGTAGTTCCCGCTAATCTCAGATACGGCTGATTCGATTTGAAAATTGTTTTCACTGATATGTAGTACAAAAGATATGTCTATTTTAAGTTAAAAGGTCGTATACTATGTTACTGTTACTACAATTTTTTTCCGTTATTCGCCATTCCTGAATCGATCTCACTCACTGGATTACGTAAATTATCATGGGTATGAGAGGCAGATTTTTTTTTGAGAACTAGGCTGGTCTGAAGCCAACTTTTTTTGGAGAATTTCACATTTTTATTCCAGTTTTTTAGGCCTTGCCCGATCCGATTTGGACCGTGTTTTCACTAATATGTAGGAGAAAACTTTACTCAACATCTACTTGCATTTATTCCGTTTTTCGTCGTTCCTGAAGCGATCTCACTTACTCGATTATATATTTCACAATTATTTTTATTAGAAATAATCTGAGAATCTGATCTCTCCCATAAGAAGGCGACTGGAACCTATCTACCATGCTGCTATAATGCGAATTGGCAGGTTCAACATATTCCAGAAAATGTATAGGGATAAAAAAAACATTAAAACCCAAAGTAATTAAAATATTCTTTTGCTATAATTCGCGTAATGTAATTTAGCATATATAAATATATATATATATATATATATATATATATATATATGTGTGTGTGTATATAAACACATACATATATATATATATACATACTAGTGGCCCGCTCCGGCTTCGCACGGGTATAAAATATATAGCCTATGTCACTCAGTAAAAAAAATGATTAAAATCAATCCAGTAGTTTTGTTTTATTCATTACTGCCCGTGGCCCACACGCGTCAAATTTGGAGTAAAACAATTCCCCTGGGGTGCCAAAGTGGTCGGCCTCCTCGTGGCGCACCCTGGGCAAGCTTAGTCTTGGCGAACGGACCACTGTGGGGTGGCCAATCCAGTTGTCATTCTGATTAGCAGAGGGCAATCTGGACAGGCCGGGGACTCGACTCCGGGGGGGCTGGGGTGGGGTTCCTAATGAGCAACGGGTCCGGTTGGGCTTACTCTAAGTCTAGCTGGACATGATTACGGCCACCGTCGGCGAAACCCGGAAGCACAGCAATGGGAACGGGGACTCTCTAAAAAATTACCCGGTGGGGGCGGAAACGCCCACCAAGGCGTTGTGGCCCCTACTTGGGGCGCGGTCTCTCCCTGTTGACCGTGACATAACAAACACCGTGGGCAGGGAGCGACCGTGGGCAGCGATGGCCTCAATTTGTTCTGTGGAGGGGGGTGAAGAGAGGCGGCGGAGCGGTTCCACGAACTGTTATTCTGGATCCAATCTGCTGCTGGTGAGTCCAGGTGTTAGTGGCTCGCCCAAGCCCATCGTCTGCCGCCCTAACTGGGGACCTTCGGGTGTTCCGAACGTGGTATATCGGACGCCTGGCTTACAGATCCCCGAGGCGGTCGGTGCATCTGGTGCTACCGATGCACCGGTTAGCGGAGGGGGGCTTCTCTTTCGAGGGGCCCCTACCCAAAGAAGGTGTTTGCTCTCTGGGATCAGAGCTGTTGGCGGGATGGGGGCAATATGTACAATGATACCCTGTCCTTGCCATCGGCAGCGTGGTGGAGCACACAGGTCGTTTTAGTCGGTGCGAGTCCGACATAACTGCCGCCTGTCCCCGTCGGGCGGCGGTACCCATAAGGAGCTTTTTTCTGTATAAAAAAAAAACAATTCCCCTTTCCCTATACCATGAAGATTCCCTGCTATCTTTGGAATATCTAAATTCATATACTACATTTTAACTTATTTACTTTTACATTTTCCCTGAGTATTTTCTTTTTTACAATTAATTACAGAATGTCTTGTGTGATGAATGAAAATTCTTTCTTTATGACAAATCATCATCCTCCTGCCCTTATCCCACTCTGTATATATTCACAGCTTTTTTGTCATAAAGAAAGAATTTTCATTACACAATACAAACATGTTTTCTTTAGAGGTTACTCTTGATAAAGCGACATATAGTTGGCCATGTGAAAAAAAACCCGTCCAATCGCAGCTAAATTCGAAGTGCTATAAGACAAAGCGCGCAATCGCTATACCCTGCATTTTAAATCTGTAATATCTTCGAAAATGTTCATTTAAATTACAAATGAAGAAGAAAATGTCAAAAAAATGATATTGTGGGTCCATAAGAGATAGACATAATATGTATACCATCGCGGAGTTTTCTGTAGACCTTTTCAAGGTTTACAAATACTTAGTACATTATTTTGACAAATGTTACAACATGTTTTTAATACAACTCCTTCATAGAGTTGGCGATTAATATGAAAAAGCATTGTGGCTGTCATATTTTTATGTGTCATTCATTGAGTTGTAGAGAAGGAGTAAATGGGTTGACTCTGGGAAAACTGCTTTTTATTTATTGAATAAGAATAAAGGAGAAATATTGTCGTTTTATTATATTCAGAAGTGGGATGTAACCTAAACTCACAAATAGAGTGGACATACGGAATATCTGGAAATTTAAAGAGTTTAAAGAAAAGACAAATGACGATCAATATCTTGAGACGACACGGAGAGTGCGAATTTCGTATAATTTGAGAGATAGTTGCGACTTGCGATGCGATGGAATAAAAAATGCGAGTTTTTATTGGAGATTAATGATGGTAATTGGTATTCGGTTAATTTACTCTGTAAGATCAACGTGACGATGTCCTATGTGAGGCCTTAGACGCGGCCGTGACTTTTGTTCGATGGAACTGTCAGCTAGAATGACGATTGTTCTCTGGATCTTACCAGTTGTAACGATTGTTGTCTAGACTGTGGACATCTGCAACGACTGTCAGCTAGGCTTTGCCTGGAAGTGGTGATTGTTCTTTGAGCGTTATCATTTGCGAGTCTGTTTACGTGTGTATCTGCTGAGTTGGTTGCCACTTCGTGTGTGTCTGCTGAGTTGGTTGCCACTTATTGAGCTATGTTATGCCATGACAGTGATTGAGGGTGAGCTTAAAGTGCGAAATGATTTTTCTTTTACAGATTAAAAGAGCAAGTATTGAGTTTCTTGCCGATTCTTCTCAGTACAATCAGCATTCCGAATTGGTGGTAGATTCATTTCCAGAAGTCAGCTTATGAGATTTGCGGGGTCGCAAATGTTGTCAGGATGGTCGACTGTTACAACATGTTTTTAATACGACCTCCTTCATAGAGTTGGCGATTAATATGAAAAAGCATTGTGGCTGTCATATTTTTATGTGTCATTCTTTGAGTTATTGCGAAAGAGTAAATGGGTTGACTCTGGGAAAACTGCTTTTTATTTATTGAATAAGAATAAAGGAGAAATATGATATTAAGATGAACTCTATGAAGGAGGTTGTATTAAAAACATGTTCTAACACTATTATTTTGATAATTGTCAAATATTTTACCATACTTCACCAAAGAAAAATTACGTTAACTGTCATCTATGTTTTGTACTCCACTGACATTTGCGTTTTGTTATTCAATGTCATAGTCGTTCTTGTAATACCACGATTTATAGTGACTTGACGGGATAAAATAAATGCGGTCGAACGGGATAAAAGGTATCCTATGTCCGTCTCCTGGTTCTAAGCAACCTCTACACCAATTTTCGGCCGAATTGGTTCATCCGTTCTTGAGTTATAAATAGTGTAACTTAGACCAACTTTCTTTTATATATATAGATATGTAATGCTAAAGTAACAGTGTACTATTTGTTAAGTTATAACCTCTTATGAATATAAAATATCACTATCTATGGCAATTAATATAAATCAGTTTAGTAAATAACCCGTATGACTTAGATAAATTATGTATTAAAATAGCTCGATTAAATTTATCCAATAAACAAAAACCGTAACATATAAAAACTTTATTAAAATAACTTTTTCGACGTAATGTAAACAGCGAAATTTAGAACCTATTTCTTTAATTTAGATATTTATTTCTTATTTCATTAACACATAACAGACAGACTTTCACATTGATAATATTAGTAATTTATTTATTTTAGTAAATAACCCATATTACTAATATTAATTATACATTCTGATAGCTCAGTTAAATTTATCTAGTAAACAGAATCCAAAATATATAAAAACTTTCTATAAACTCTATCGACGTAAGCCAAACAATGTGATATAGAACCTTTTTCAAATTACAGATTCAACTTGACTTTGACTAATCGTGATTAAAAACTTTGATAGACTGACAATAATGGGGGTTTTCAATGTCATTCAATTCCTGTTGAATTAACAGGATTTCTATAGCTTAAATGTTACCCCAGTGGGTAAGGAAGAATTGTGAAAATTTTTATTGACAGTGGTTTATCGGATTCGCCGTAAAAACGTAACAGACAGACACACAGACCTTCTCATTTATAATATTAGTAAGGATTAGGGGACTATATAGAACCAGTAGAAAAACAGTCATAGTCCTATTTCAATCAATTTACAAAAAAACCTTATTAACAAAAGTAATAATAAAATTATTTTACTATAATCCGCGATGAAATTAAATATTTAAATCTACTTTATAAACTCTTCCTATTGAATAGAACCTGTAAATTAGTTGTTAAGTTTATTGTAATCAGACAGACGCCGCGGGGACATTGTTTCATAATATGAAGTGTAAAAAAAATTAAATGACGTATCGGTCATATATGACAATGTTTTTATTAAATCAGGCATCATTTAAATTAACCCCAAGAATCGATTAAATTTTGTGATGGATATATTTGCAGGGTTGAACAAGGGTAGGTACTTTCTATTCCGGGACTGAGGTCCACGCGTACGAAGTCACGGGCGAAAGCTAGTTTCATAATAAAGCAACACAATTTTTTTTTAATATTTAGTAAATAGATTATTAATTATTTTGGTAACAAATACTTTGTCAACCTGGTTATTCGTCACTTTTTGTCTTGAGTTTAGAAACAATATAAATATATTTGCTACGTGCAACCTGCTAGCTGATGTCGGGGAAATGCGGGCGATTCTAAATTTGTACTGACACCTGCAAAACCCATAGCAATTATATGCTAACAACAATGTTCATAATTATAATGTAAAAACTATGCAACAACATTTAAAACTAAAAGAAGATAATAAATTATAAAAAATTCTGATAAAGGTTTTTTGGTAAACAGCTGAGTATAAAGTAAAAGTACAGTTAATTTGTAATAATTATCGAAAATAAATTTTTTAATTTAATGAAGAGATAGCATAAATAATAATAGTATAAATTTTTAAAATTAAATGATGAGAGACGTAAAATATCATTGAAATACAAAATTCCATATCATTAATGAATTGAAAAATAACGATGTCTACGACCAAAATAGAGATACTGAATCAGAAGCCACTAGACGATAACACAAGTAGATATAATCTTTTTCATTGTAGTAGCCAGGCCTCCAACAGTAAATGTCAAAAAATTAATTAATTACCACCCATACGTAGTGGACGTTAACATTAGTAGTCACAGCACTATTTTCAAAAATATTATTTCAAAGACAGATAGCAAACACTATCTGTTATTTTTAATGGTTCTTAAATGATATATTTAAATATATCGTTTAATATAATTTGGCGGCCTCGATTTACTGATCTGTCAGATAATTCACTTTCACCCAAGAGAAGTTCAGTCAACTAAACATAATCATATTCATTGTTTACATTGATATTTATTAAACTATTATTGTATGAACGCTTGATAAGACGTAACTAATAGTGGTATATGATTCAAGCGTCTATAGTTAAAGAACTTTCATATGCTTTCATTGTAAGCGTTTACACTCCAATATTTTTTTGGCACCAGACCATTGTATGCAAATGAAGGAATGAATGTTTTCACTGCAACAAATCACGAGTAACGGTTCCCTAAGTGAAGATTTGTCGGCCAATAATAATTATCTCGATTTGAAACAATTTTACATACATTTGTGTCCATAAGTAAAATTTGTTGAAATGAAAGGTTGCGATGTCTCTAAACTATTTGAAACTATATCAGTTTATAAGCTTTTCTTATTCTAGTAGTATATATTAAACTGTAAAATAACATATTTCATAGTAAAATATTCGCTCATAGATTAGTGTTTTTATTTTAAATACGTATAACTATTAACTATATCTACAGGGGAGTTGACTTTATTTATATACCTAATCTTCTGTGCAATATTATGCATTTCTAAAGAATCCATAAATGCCAAAGTCTGTCTGTTGATACAATTTCCTATACCTTTACTATGACACAATTATACCTTATACACCAGGATAACTTGTAGGATCAAAAAATCCCGTTTTTTTCTTTTCAAACTCATGATTTAGCATGAGTTTCTTTTTTCCTGAAATTCATGCTAAAGTGCTGAAATTCATGCTAAAGCATGAGTTTCTTTTTTAAATAAATAATAATAAATTTCCCTTTAAAATTATATATGTTTTATTCTCAAAACTTTGTGATTTAGTGTGATTAGTGATTAATTTTGTAATAATGAGGAGGTCACTTATTCAATTGATTTCAATTAAAAATTATTACCGACGCGATGTCAGGTTGCTATCGTGGTTTCATCGTAGATGCTTTAAAATCTGACGGTGCGATAAGTGAAAGAAATCACAATTTCGTCAACCGAAAGTGACGCTGTAAGCTAGTGCGCTAGTAGCAGGCGCGGGCTCGGCAGTGACTAGCGATTGATTCAATTAGCGATTGCGCTCACTTGTCGCCAGGCACGGGACAGCGGGATTGTAGCTCGACAGCCCGCATCATGGCACTCCGCACCACTTTCAGCTACAAATAGGGAAGCGCCTAATAAAGAATCGATATTGTCACTTATTTATTATATGCATATAATCCTTCCATTCTTATAAAATTGTATGTCCTAATTTTAAGATTTAATTTAAATTAATCAAAGCGCTTGGTTAATTGAAGCTTAAAGACTCAATTATTAGAATTTAAGTTTGAATTGTAAGACTATATCGTCCAAATCGTACTTTTTAAGCTGTTTTAACAAAACTTTCTGTTACTTATACAATAATACTAAGCTTGGTAGGTATTAATAGAATAGTAATTAATAAGTAATAGTATTGTTATGCAATTCATCTTCCCGCTTAAGAACATAGCACAATGGCATGCTCTTCTGAGACTAACTAGCTTAAATATCTTTTAGATCCATTATTAAGGCATTATGTAAGGCTGAACTAGAAATAAAGTAGATTAAAGTAGAAGTGTGCAGCTTGGTGATATTTACTAACTCACACACACAACTCTTTTTAAATAACAAAATAACATTTTAAGTGTATACAAACATTTTTTTGGATGTTGTGATGAAATCAATATATTAAGTATATGCAATAGGTTAGCAAATAAATATGTATATGAGTGCATTACAAAATTTATTAGTTTTATATTTTAACAGAATAAGGAACGCTAAATTGGAATAAAACTAAGATTATTCAAGTCTATAACACTCGCATCACTATTCTCTGTTCGATGTACGGATCCGTTGATACGATCTACTTCACCGCCGAGTCAATGTCGTGATGTATTAAGCTCCGATCTAAAAACTAAATGGACGATGTTTTAGGATACCATTAGTGGGTCTTTATTGTTTAAATTTGACGGAATGAAGATTGCTCACTATTTTGATTCTTTGTATTGCTTCGCTTCGTGTAATCAGAAGTATATTAACCATTTTTTTTATGCAAAATTATAAACGACAAACTCTCAAAATATGTAATTAGCTATTGGAATATTAATTATATGTCATTCTTGTTCTATATGTCCGTCAGCAATGAACTCCGAAATTAACTATTAGAGTGTTTTAGTGTTCTTTGTATCAAAATATGAACTTTGTTCTAACTTAACAGACAAAATAGACTTTATCCCGATTTTTGAGTTTGTTACGATTTCTATCCATATGCAAATTTTATGACGGATAAAATTATTAATATATATCTAATTAACAGCTGTAATAAAAGAACGTTGTTTCGTATTTTTGTCACATATATAAAAAAAGATAATTATAGGCTTATTAACTTCAAGAAATGTTTATAAATTATGATCATTTCATAATTCATTTTCATTCGTCATTTTCTTGACTTGAAGCAATATCGGATTATTTTATTCAAACAAAGGCGGCGGAGTTGAAGTTTATGAAACTAATATTATTAAGAATGTTTCTATAAGAAATTCAATAAATTTTTTAATCTGCTACCTTTTATTGAGCAAATGTAAATTTGTCTTGAAAGATATATTTGTTGGGCGTTGGCCGGCGACTGTGTCCAATAATTGTCTTGTCACTCCACCAGAGTTAAGCGCTCGATCCTCTCGGAACATGTGCTTTATATCATTGTAAGCCTTATAAATTGAAAAACTGAATTTGCTCAAGACTATTTTTTTTCCATATAATTATGGTTTCATTATTATATTATAATTATTAATTCATAATTTACTAAATAACATTTCTTGAAATATTTTTTTTATATAATAAAAAAATCTGGGTTATCGAAAACATATAAAATTCTACGACATCATTACTGATGCTCACTATTTTGCTATGGCATTCAATATGATTATTTACTATATTACTAGTGCGTACGACCATTTCTAAAATTTCCCGGGTTTTAAACTTTTTTGGTCCGCCCGTTGCCATTAGGCTATCACAGCTTTGCGTTTAACAGCTCAAATATCATTCAGAAATATTTGCGTTTTCTACTAGAAATTTCAGCAACCTCCTACTCCTGAAGTAATATTATTGGGCGAGAAGTAAAAGATTCTACGCTTTTGTTATTCTACATAACTGTATGTTTTCTATTGATTTATTACTCAGCCCACTATTTCAACTTTTACGACTATACTGACAAAAATAAGCCATCACGAACCTATAATAAAGATAATAGCTCAATAGCAATAGAAAGAACGAAGGTGTAATTTACTATTTGAGCAGGTTGTTGGGGACCTCGCGGCATATGATAGCACTTGTGGGCGGACCATTTTGATTTTTAGTAATTACATTCGGACACCTTAGACAGACGTATAGTTGAAATAGGCAATTATGTTTCGTCATAAATATCGTACTAACTTTTTGTCCAACAAAATGACTGGTATATTTTGGTAATCCTATTTCATAATCATGCACATAATATAGGTGCATTATTATACCTTCTTTCAAATATTATTTCTTATATTTTTTGATATATTACAAAAGCAGAAAATATATACCAAGCTGACTGTAAAAGGCTGTATATTCCGTCTGTAAATTTGTCCGATAATATTTTTTGATAACTGTTTATATATATACCTATCTGTTTTAAAAACTGTATGAGTGCACTTTTAACATTAATGACATTTTGATTCAAAAAACGCTTCATGTAAAAAGTATTAAATTATTGAATCTATAATTAAGAGATAGAGTTATATTCTATCATTTCGAGCAGTTTGCGTCCGTTCAAAGGCAGAGACCTTAAGAGACCGTTCTTCTTCTTTTCAGTCCAGTGTTTTACCCTTGCCGGTATTTTTATTTTCCCATTACTGCAACCTTTATAAGGTTAATATCTGGGTGACCGAGCTTCGCTCGGTAATTTTTTGCAAAAAAAAAAACTTAAAAAAAAAGAAAAAACAATTCTTTCGTTGGGGATCGATCCTTGGCATTCACATTTCTCGAGGCTGCCCGTTACCTGAATAAGCTACGTCGACTTGACAGCTAATGGCGAAAATTCAATTCAATATAAATGTTAGTGTTTTTTAATGCCCAAAAACAGGGATAAAACAATATTTTTTTTACATAAAACCTAGCTAGGTCAATTTTTCTCCCCCAAAACCTCCTACATGCTGAATTTCAGGAAAATCGTTGGGGCCGTTTCCGAGATTCAGAAAATATATATATATATATATACAAGATTAACTCATTTAAATATAAAGATATATGTCTCTAGCGCGGGTCTATCAACATCTTTTCATAGCTCCACATTCCGGTGAAGGTAAATTCCGGGAAAATAGGCTATGGCTCCAACATCTATAGATCCCTTATATTTTTTACGGTCTTAACACTTTACTTTCGCAACTCGTAGCCAATGACGATGACCGTGATTCAGGGTTCTTCTATGATAAATTTAACTAAGCGCCATGGTTTTTAATTGATAGTTTCAGATCCTAGGCTTCTTTGAAACAACCCTTCAATATTTGAAATAAATCCAGAAGATAATAAAATATTGAATGGTTTAATTTTATAAGTACAATAATAATTGATATATGAGTAAAGAAAATATAGTAAAATATCTCTATATAATATTAAATAAAATAAATAAAATATCTATATATATAGAACTGTAGTGTAATAATGCAAAAATGCAGTGTTGTATTTTTAAGTGTTTCGATCTCCTTTGTTTCACATTGCGAACAATAGAAAAGGTCGCTGTGAAATCGTTACAACTTTTTGATTCCTAAAATTTACTTTCACCTGAAAATATATATAGCACTATTTATATACACTCGTCATTCATTCTCCTGCCCTTATGCCCTCTTGCCTCTAAGTGTGGACAGCATTAAACATATTATCACATGATTTTGCTACGTATTTAACGACCACACAGCGGGTCGACTTACCATAATCGTCTTTTATGACACCTCGGTAAGAAATGAGGGTGGTCTAATCTACTCAGTTGGATACCACACGGCGGGTCAACTTATTTAAGTCGCCTTTTGCGACACCTCGGTAAGAAACGAGGGTGGTCTATTCTACTCGGCTGGTTACAACACGGTGGGTCGACTTACTATAGTCGCCTTTTACGACACTTCGGTAAGAAATGAGGGTCGTCTATTCTACTCAATCGCATGCCACACGGCTTACTATATATACACTATGTATAACAAATATATGCTATATACATTTTTAATAAGCTTGCTTTCAAGCCACTATTGGTATACATTGGTCTTGGTATAAAATCATTATCACATTACTACTATACCATAGTATACGAATAATAAAGTAAGGAGTAAAAAATAAATCTTAAAATTCATCAGTACTAGAAATCTGATCTCATACTTTGCATAACCATGATTTTTCTCTGAATTTGTTAGCCGCAGTTCATTCTCCAATCTCCAGTTTCTACGAATTAAGACAAAGAATAGTATTTATTAATAGCTACTACGTATTCGATCACGAAAGAATGAATACCAGACGGTCATTAAAACTTTTTAAAATTCTTCATTATGTAGATAGAAAGACATATATTTGTTGGGTATCTGTTGTCATTTATAATATCAATAATACCTGATATATAACGTAGGTACCGTGCAACCTATGCAAATAAGCTTTAAATTAATGATAATTAAAAATTTTTGATTGTGACATTTTAAACATTTTACATCAAACGCGAGCCGAGGCGTGTTTTCTGTTTGTCGGCGTTTGTCGCATGTATAATAGCTAATTTGATTAAATGCTTTTGAAATTATAGAAGAAAGATTACTTTTGACTAAGACAAAGATTATGAGGTGGTCGGACATTTCGATTTTAGATACATTAATCGTTTTATTTACGTTGTTATAAAATAACGTTAATGGAATGAAACTTGTACACAGTAACAAAAATGAACTCTACAACAGGTTTTAAATGATCGTTGAAGCAGTAGCTGCTCATTCTTTAATCGACAACCTGTAAAAAATAACTTACGGCTCAATACTTAAAAAAATACTTTTAATAAAAGAAAATATGTACAAATTATAACTTATCTGTAAAAGATCTCTGCTCAATACCCAGAGTAGGAAAAAACCATAAAAATAACGGTAAGATCAATTATATTATACTAGTATGTCCAGTCCGCTTCTCCGGACTATTTCATGACTTATATTATCGTGTTGGTACAACTGGTTGGTTGCAACTAGAATATATCACTCTAAATTTTTTTTATAGTAAAGGTGAAGCATTTGGAAGCAAAAGAGAAGGTTTAAATATTAACAACTTTGTTTTAATAGACATGGTACATCTTGCTAATGGCTCGCGTAACTCTAGCATCTAGCAACTTCTTTGTCTCAATAAATACTTCTCGGAATCTAGCAATTTAAGTTATATTAAGATCATAATTTAAAATTATCTAATCTCAAAAACATTATGATTTCAATAATCATTTTAAATTCAGCATATTATTATTAATTATTCATCATAATACATTAGCAACAATTAGCGTGTCCTTGTTTCGCATAAATTGTTCCAAACTTATGTAATTTTGATATGTTTTGCCGATAACATTGAACGTGACTTAACTTACCTCTTACTTAACACGATCCATGCACGGTAACCGTAACGTTTTTAATACAAAAGATGTATGTAACTAATGTTGAAGTCATTTAGAGGTATCATTAATTTTAAATTATGCATCAGTAAAAATTAACATATAATGAATCGCCTTTGTGTAATGTTGCACAATTATATTCATATCTCACAATAAATAAAACAATGAAGTATCTAGTATCACTTACTTCCACAAATGCTTTATTATATATATTTATTTAGATTTACATATGGTCTACACATAATTTAAACACTTGCTACATGATTGAGTTGAACAACTCAGTTAAAAGATAAGAAAAACATACAGAGCTTGTACGTAAAATTCAGTGTCTAAGCCTCTCATGTTTTTATATTCCCAGTTAATGATATTTTCATTTACTTCTGAAGAATATTTTACATTAAATTCAGAAACACAAGGTCTTACACACTGGCATAGAAACGACATAGGGTATAACGCTTCTTCTCTAATCCATTAATACCACGATACTTTTTAGAAATATTGGCAAATCGGATGGGATAAGAATTATATAATGTGTTTAGACTACAGTCTACGTCACTACAGTCGGTGTACAGCGCACATACATACAGGAAATTACCATAGTAACTGCTACGCATGGATGTCGTGTAGGGAGTTATGGGTTCTTCAGAGAATAGTAAAACTATATATGTTCTCTACAATAATTGCTACCGATGCCAAGGTATCGAAAATAGTGGACATATTTTGTTTTGCAGTTTATAATAGAAAAATAGTATATGAAATAAAAATAGTAGTATAGAGAATATTAGTACAAAAAAATCTGAGCATTCAATTTAAATTAAAACTGAAAATAATGATTAAAGTTCAAAAGAATTTTTTAAATTCTTTTTTTTTTCTTGTCAGAAAAGGTATGATACGTATTTGTAGTGAAACGAGCCGTTTTGTGAGGCGTGTAAGCAATCCTAGTAGCGGGTCGTTATCGCATTTCGTTCCGGCTATGTCACCTCAGCCGCAGGTAACCGTTGCATGCGGTCACCTGTGGAGCAATTGCGATTGACTAATCGGAATCGAATCCACATTTTTTTTACCATAACAATTAATAGAAGATTTGTAAAACGCATTCAAACTTTTTTTTAATTACGTCACTAACTACTTCATCAGATAAATATAAATGAACCTCAACTTTTCATTTTGAAGGTGATTTGAGGTAAAGGTAAAAAAAGGAAGTAGCGACCTGTTACTATCTCACTGCTGAGAATAGGCCTCTTCTCTCCGTTTTTGGAGAGAAGGATTGGAGCTAAGACCTACCACGCTGCTCCAATGCGGATTGGTAGGTTACACATATCTCCAGAATTCTCTAGAGATATGCAGGTTTCCTCACGATGTTTTCCTTTACTGAAAAGCGCGTAATAAATTACAATTATCAATTACACAAATAATTTTTTTTAAAGAAAAACTCATAGGTGTCTGCCCGGGTTCGTACCCTGACCTCCTTGAAAGAGTCGTACGGTGTTATCATTGGGCTACCACAGCTTTGCAGCAAGTTATTCGTATTCATTAATTATTAAATACTTGTATCTTCATCTAATAATGTTTCGATTGAGTGTGATGTAACACAAAACCAATACTGAAATTATAAAAAAAAATTAAATTGAATCTAGTTGAAAATATATTTTCTTATTGCTGTTTATTTTTAATAACACCATGAAATGCTGTCTATGTAAATATTTATTCAATTTTTTTTTATGATTTGCAATTGTATAAAAATTATATTTAAGCTCTGATAGACTTATATTATGAATTTGGTAGCTTAATAGATTATATAGTCGATCCCGATTGCAAAATAACAATTTCGTCGATCTTCCACACTGACCGCTAGCACCGACATTCTACACTAATTAAATAACTAGCGACACGTGTCGGGTTCGCGGCGACTATATTGCACTGCTTTCTCTCAACGACACCCGAGAAGGGCCTCCTTGCTATAAAGAGAAAATATAATTGCGGTTACTAATAGTGTATGTAAATATGTCACCGACTGCATTCGTATTAGTTATTATTTGACAAGGATATAGGATAACGAGATAACTGCACTACACTACCCATGTCATTTACTGGTGCCAGTTATATCAGTGGTCACATGAGCTTTGTCCGTATATATTACATTTATATTTATCATATATATTTAGTATACTTGTGCGAAATTGTAAATATATAATATATTTCATACAAACTTTCACGGTATATATTAATCATAATATTATCTTCAATTTTAAATAATAGTAACCTGTTTTGGGGCATGTACTACACTGATTAGCAAAGCTATAAATTATACGAGTATATGCATGACAAGAGAGTAATAAATATAAATCCACTGAAATTTATATTTCTTTAATGTTAAAATACATATTGTATTAAAAATATAGCCTGATGACCTGATGTCACTTTTTTATCGAACTTTCAATGCCGTATGAATATGATTATACAAAGTAAAGTTAACATATTTTATTTAAGAAACAATTATAAAAACAACCAGCGAGCCGTGGTTGACAATGCCGATGATTAATCGAAATCATCAAAAATACTCCGAGATAAGGCGTTTCTTAATAACCAGTTATAAAAATTACCCTTAAACAAATTTATCATTAAAGCAATGATAATTAGCTTTGTTAAGAAAAAATACAACAACAATATAAATAAAGTCAATGATTCGCATTGACGAATTAGTATTATTATCATAGTAATATAAATTTATGTTATAAATTATTATGCTGTATCCGCGATTTCTCACGGTCAATAGCGACGCACGGCCGGCTCACTAATAGCACTTGATCTGAATCTACGGTCGATAAACATGACCCGTCTATGTTCGTACTGACTGCCATAAAAATTGGTTCTAAATCATTTTTATGTTGACGATATACATTGGTATACGTTTAAAACACAAGTATTGCAAAAGAAACATCGTGTAAATTGTTACTGTAAATACTTTTTTTGTCTTAGAGTTTTTCCAATCTGTAGTGTTTAAATTTAGTTGGACTGCATTAGATTAGAGGGCTCTAGTTGGAATAAGACTAGAGAAGATAACATAGACGTCATTCATTACTATGATTGAGGCCTAATCATAGTAATGAATGACGTTTATGTTATGTAAATGTAGTATGTTTTTTTATTTGTGTCATGTCAATCGTAACGGGTGGACAGAAGCTACCTCAAAATCGATGAATGAAAGTCATTTAGCTTATGATATAGCTGGCCAATAGTACCTGTTAGTTTGATGATTAATTAAATAATACTAGATTAGCAATAATAAACTATAAATATGTTTGTTGTAAGTTGTTTGCTCTATATACGTATCTGCTATGAACGAGATAATTGGCCGTGATCTTCATAACGGTTCGAGTATGCTACAATAGACACAGTTCACGTTGTAGTTTTTTCGAACACGTTCGCTTAATAATGGGTGTTTACTCTGTTCTTAAGTTCAAAAGCAAATAGATGTCGATCATAGCTGTGCCTGAATTCCTTAAGCAACAACAATAATAGCTCACGCCGCCGCCGACAATAACGAGGGCGAATATTTTTGAATAACTAACAAATATTTTAATATCGAACGAAACCATCAGCTGTATTTAACGAATACCCTACTAGCCTTCGCAGTTAGCATTTTATACAACATATACCTTTATTAAGAGTCTAGAAATAAAATAAACGATTGATTCTCAAACAACGATGATACAGTGATTGAGTAGTTGTTATTAATTACTTACTCGAGATTATTTAGCTTTTAATGTGTTATGCTGTGGAATGATTTACCAGTATCAATCCGCAAATCTCTTTCCCTTTCAGTATTTAAGTTACAGATTAGAAAATATTTATCTTTAATATTTATCTTAAGTAATTATATATTAGTAGCATCATTTCATATAATGATTATCATAGATTAAATAGTTAAATTTATATTAACTATTTCTTTTCTCTATATGACTCGTACTCTCTTTCTTCTTCAATTCTTGTCCTTTTCCTTCTATTACTCAAAGGTTGACTGGAAGAGATCCCTTTTAGGGATAAGTCCGCCTTTATACATGTGGTTTTTTATTTTTTCTTTCTCTTTTCAAAATATATATATAAAAAGAAATAAATAAAATAAAATAAATAAAAATATTAATCGTAAACGGCATCACTTCCATATCCATATTTATTTCTAGGCAAAAAAGTGACAATAATATATTTTTCAACTATACCTTTCCTTCATACTTTTCGCGTCATATTACATAAATAAAAGAGTAAAAACTTATTAAAAGATAATTAGAAAGGTATTATCTAATAAACACGTGTAACTATATAAATTAGAATTTTTAAAGTGACATGCTCAGAATTGAATCATTTATTTACCCGTACAAAATCTACACAAATGTAAGAAAATAATTTGTCTGTTGTGATATTACATAAACCTACACAATATTTGTAATTTACGCAGTAATACATATTGTAACCTTTTAGGATTATTTATTTATTTGTATGAGTAGTTATGTAATGTTTAATAAAAATGTCTTTCTATAATCCACCGTGTGGTATGCGGCTGAGTAGAATAGACCACCCTAAATTCTTATCGAGGTGTCGTAATAGACCTCTAAGGTAAGTTGACGTCAGACAGGCGCCCGGTGGTAAAATAACTAGCCAAATCATGTGATAACATGTTGTGCCGACCACACTTAGAGCGGGATAAGGGCTGAAGTATGATGATGATGACTATTTTAGAATATTATATAGGTCTTACATATGAAATTGGCGTTTTGTCGTACTGGCCACTTTGATCTCAAATATTACCTTTATGGTTAGGAATTCCAAATTGAAATTCATACAGCTATTTACTCATGCATTTGTGTTTCAAACCCCCTAATTCATTTGCTTTTTCTTCTTTTGTTTTTTTCTTTGTGTCACTTTGTTTATAAAATGGAAAACATGAAATATCGCGTTATTTACGAGTATGAGTTCCACCGTGGCACCAGTGCTGCGGAAACGGCTCGAAAGATTAATGATGTGTATGGTAACAGTGTCGCAAAAGAAAATTCAAATTCAAAGCCCTTTATTTGTGACCATAACGTACATAAAACTTAAAAAAGAAAAGAAAAAAAAAACAAATACAAAGCATTTAAAGTAAGCAACAAGATACGAAGACATAAATAAATATAATAGGTCACAAAATGGTAGACCACTCAGCTTTAAGCTAGGGCGAGAACCCTAGCACTGATTTTCAGTGGCTGCCATTGTGCGAGAACGAAAAGACAGTGACAGCATGGGACAATACAGAAAGAAAAATAAATATAAAATAAATTATGTATACATAGATTTAATATAACAATACTAAGTCAATAAACAGAATATATTTAAATAAGACATTATTACGAATCATGCATGTAACAGGTATTTGCCGTGTGGTATCCGGCTGAGTAGAATAGATCACAATGAGTAGAAAACACAGTGCGTTTTTGGTTCCAACGTTTTGGTTCTGGAAATATCGACCTGCAGAACAAGCCTGGTGGACGGCCGGAGACCAAAGTTGATAATGAAGAATTGAAGGCTATTGTGGAAGCGGATTCATCGCAAACCACGTCCGAGTTAGCTGCAGGCTCCGGTGTTAGTGATAAAACTATTCTAATCCACTTGAAGCAAATTGGGAAGGTGAAAAAGCTTGAAAGGTGGGTACCTCATGAATTGAGTGAAGCAAACCGACAAACGCGCGTCGACTGCTGCGTTACGTTACTCAACCGGCACAATAACGAAGGAATGTTAAATCGAATCATTACCTGTGATGAAAAGTGGATCCTCAACGATAATCGGAAGCGCTCATCGCAATGGCTGAACCCTGGCGAACCAGCCAAATCCTGCCCTAAGCGAAAATTGACTAAAAATAAGTTGCTTGGTGTTTGGTGGACAAGTGCCGGTGTCGTTCACTACAGCTTTCTTAAATCTGGCCAGACGATTACGGCAGATATCTATTGTCAGCAACTGCAAACCATGATGGAAAAGCTAGCTGCTAAACAACCGAGGCTGGTCAATCGCTATAGGCCACTGCTGCTTCAGGACAACGCTAGACCACACACTGCACAACAGACGGCTACCAAATCAGAGGAGCTTCAATTAGAATGTCTTAGACATCTACCGTACTCTCCGGACCTTGCTCCAACAGATTACCATTTTTTTCGCAATTTGGATAACTACTTGCAAGGAAAAAAATTCAACTCCGATGGGGCAGTCCAAACCGCCTTCAAAGATTTTATTGATTCCCGCCCGAATGGTTTTTTTAGTAAGGGGATCAATGAACTACCTATGAGATGGCAAAAGTGCATACATAGCAATGGTACATACTTTGATTAATTAAATATATTTCATTAAAAAAAAACGACTTTATGTTCCTCCCATAGGAAACGCCAATTTCATATGTAAGGACCTAATATACTAATATAAATTAATGATGTATACATGATATGATTTTTACGCCGTGTGTTATCCGGCTGAATAGAATAGTACCACCCTCATTTCTTACCGAGGTGTTGTAAAAGGCGACTAAGGTAAGTCGTCCCACCGTGTGGTATCCGGCTGAGTAGAATAGACCACCCTCATTTCTTACCGAGGTGACGTAAAAGGCGACTAAGGTAAGTCGACCCACCGTGTGGTATCCGGTTAAGTAGAATAGACCCCCCTCTTTCTAACCGAGGTGTCGTAAGATATGACAAAGGTAAGTTGATGTCAGGCAGGCGGCCGGTCGGAAATACGTAACCAAATCATGTGACAACATATTTATAAAATGTTGTGCCGACCCCACTTAGAGTGGGATAAGGGCAGGAAGATGATGATGTTGACAAGATATGATATTTCAGATACCACAAGGCTTTATTATAAAATAGTAACAGACTTAAAATATTCACTAATGAAAAGCATAGAAACTGTGATACTCCTCCTGAGAGACCGTGCGACTCTTTCGAAAGGGTCATGCGTTCTAACCAATGCCCAATTGGTGCCTGCCAGGCGATCACTACAATTTATTGCACGCTTTTCGGCGAAGGAAAATATCGTGAGGAAACCTACATATTGTTAATATTCTAGTAACCAACGGAATATTTATACACGTTCAAAATGAATTTAAATGTATTTATTTGTACCTCTTATATTTTAAAAATGAAATTTTTATTATCATGACACAACAATATCTACAGCCAAAAGGAGATCGAAACGTATCTATAGAGATCAAATCTCTATGGATACGTTTCGGTTGAATGCATTTGGTCGTAATCCTTTTGTAAAGAAGGTTACGAGAGTTGATGTTAGAGCTTCCAGTTTAAGGAGCGGGCACGCACACTAACTGCCTTCATGAATATTAAGATAGGCAATACTTCATTAGTCACTTGTTCGTCAAAGGAAACGCGCGTATCAACATCCAGCGTACATATTACGTGTATTAGTCCATACAAATAGTATTTATACAATATAATGTCTAGTTTTATATCTCACCTAAGTGATCACTAAGTAATATCGGTCATCATTATTTTTAAATAAAATCTAACCTTTATAATTTACAATGCACATTTTGAAAATATACTCTTTTCTTTTTTATAAATGTACGTATTCTGCTGGATATAGGTTTCTTTAAAATATTTCCGCGCCTGTCGATCCTACGACTTTCGCTTTTGTACCGGTTAAGAAGGGTATATTTTATTGTAAGACCCTAGGGTAAGGGTTATAAACGTTAAGGAAGTTTATATTAAGTAAAAAAATTGACTTTTTGTCGACTTTTGACTCGAAAATCGTAATAAAAGCTATAGTTTGTTATATTATTATTCGCTATATTGTTATACGCGGGTGAACATACACGCAACTCTTGGTTTCTTGTACACTAACCAATCGAATAAAATCGGAGTTAGAATTACATAACACATTAGAATTTGACAGGAATATCCGCCTGTAGTGTGCTACCAAGACCATCATTTTCATGCCCTTATCCCACTCTAAGTGGGGTCGGCACAACATGTTATAAACATGCTGTCACACGATTTGGCTTCGTTTTTACGACCGGCCGTCTGCCTGACGTCAACTTACCTCAGTCGTATTTTACGACACCTCGGTAAGAAAGAGGGTGGTCTATTCTACTAAACCGGATACCACACGGTGGGTCAACTTACCTTAGTCGCCTTTTACGACACCTCGGTAAGAAATGAGGGTGGTACTATTCTACTCAGCTGGATACCACACGGCGGGTCGACTTACCTTAGTCGCCTTTTACGACACCTCGGTAACCAAGAGCAGTGCGAAGAATTAACACCCTACGACAGAGAATACAACATTACACTACAAATAAACTACTCGTATATCAAAAATATTTAGGACGAATATATCATGTAATAAAACATTTTTATTAATCCTTAAACGATGACGAACCAAATAATGTCGAATGAATGATTGCTCTTCTGAACTTTCACACTATTAAAATTCATTCATCTGCTGTTAATAGTCAAACCCTCACGAAATCAGAGCCATTGTTCCGACAGCGAAATGAAAGTTCTTTATTTGCATATTTTATATTCGGCGCCTATACTATCTAGATATGTATTGTATGTCATATCATAACAAGATTATTATCATCCGTAAATATTCCAATAGCCTTTTAAGTATCATTGACCATTCTTTTATTATTAGGAGTTATTTATAGTGGAAGTTAATTTTGTATTAATTTGGTTGCGTGCAGTCGACCACATAGAATACATGTATGCATTCAGTTTTTCTGTGTCTTACTGATAACATATAGATAACAATGACTACCGTTTTATTAAGAATATTACGCTATTTAGGCAAGTGTGGTCTGATTCGGTAACCGGATGGGATACCTGATCTTGGTGGTCCAAGATTGTGGCAATACTTTCACTCCATGAGTTGGAAAGTATGGCTAACCATCGACTCAGATATAAGTAATTTTACATCAGATAACCATCAGCGGAGTCCAAGTTGAGTTTTATTTTAGTTTTCCTTACCTAGCGTACACCACTCGGAAGTTACGGTAAAAAAATTAGGAATAACAATAATACAATTTTATTTGCTTAATCCCGGAATAAATTTTCATTAAAACTTATTTAGCCCACCCTGGAAGCTTGCCGAGCTTACTGTGTCAAAATTTCATGTCACTCCCTTTAGCAATCAGAGGTCAATTGGCCAATTATACTAAGCACATCAACAACTGGTATTAGTCTTTCGTATTACATTTTTATGAATATTTAGGTTAAACTCATCATAAATAAGTATATCGAAGATCGCACTGCAAGGTATGTAACTGTTTCATCATTTTATATAAAACGATTAATTCAACTATATGAGAGACATACACGAGGCATACTTTATTGTTGTTTAACATGATGAGTTCTTGACGTTCGCTTATTACAATTGTGAAAGTAAGATATTTAAGCATACGAGCGTGTCGCTGACACGGACAGACTTGACGTGGGCGCGCGGCTCCCGAACGCCGCCCCGAAGATACGCGTTGCGCCGCCCGGCCTTGCTCTTGCGGACTAGTTACATATGACATATACCTTAATCCCTAGAGTTCTCTCATTCAAAGAAAAGCCTGGTAAATTTCTTTCCGATATAGAGCTCAAGCTTCAGACTAAAGAAAGTAATGAAGAATGTATACACTCTTGTTCAAGATTCTTGGTCTTTTGAGTGCAGAAAAGTAATTTCTACATCGATCCCAGACCGCTTCAGGTGAAATATTTTTATGCAAAATATTACAATTTTGAAATGTTAAAATGTTGTTAGTCGTAGTGGTTTTTTTACATCGCACTTGTTACAATATGATTGCCGAGGATGTAATAGCACCACTAGTATCTGAGAGTGCTACCGATGTCGTTTAGAATGTTTGGTCTAGCAGGGATTTAAGGGATCGAATGGAAATTTTTAGCTCAAAGAGGAGCTACTGGAAGGATGTCGAGGTAGAGCCTTTAGAGCTACTACGGAGTTAGAAAACATATGATTTTTAATTTTAAGTTTAGGTTTAAAAACCAGTTTTTAAGAAAACCCTTTAATATTCTCAAGTATTTAGTTATTATTATTAAATACTATTTAGTTATTATATATATTATATTATATAGTAAATATATAATATAATATATATAAGTGTTATATTATATAGTATATATTATATTATACAGTAGTAAAAAAAAGCTGTGATGGCCTTGCGGTGCGACCGTGTGAATCTCTAGAGACGATCATGAGTTCAAACCCGGGCAGACACCAATGAGTTTTTCTATTAAAACTTATGTGTCTAATTGATAATTGCAATTTATCGCACGCTTTTTGGTGACGGAAAACATCGTGAGGAAACCTGCATATCCTTAGAAAACTCTAGGGATATGTGTTACCTACAAATCCGCACTGGAGCAGCTTGGTAGGTCTTAGCTCCAACCCTTCTCTCCAAAAATGGAGAGAGGAGGCCTAAGCCCAGCAGTGGGATAGTAA
Organism: Morpho achilles; assembly: GCA_947086495.1. Classification (NCBI taxonomy): domain Eukaryota; kingdom Metazoa; phylum Arthropoda; class Insecta; order Lepidoptera; family Nymphalidae; genus Morpho; species Morpho achilles. Next base: position 9,559,694 of record CAMTZB010000007.1, on the reverse strand, counting down.
CAGGCCGTTACTTACTTTTTTACTTACTACTATTTAGTTATTATTAAATCCAGATAGTTGTCTGAAAAATTTTTTGTTGAAAAATCCGTTCCTTAAATATTGTCAAATTTTATATAAATTTAATTTTCGCTGCTTCAAAATATAAAAAATAATATTGATTCATGGCCTATACATGTTCAACTAGCTAAATTATGAACGAAAACCAAAACATCTTGCTCACGCTATGCTCTTAATTTAGTGCTTTATTTAGTTCGGATGAGCGAATTAATAAACGAAACAAATACTACTAAGTAGATAGTGCTACATATACTACATTGTCTTGTTAACTGACTAAGGACCGGTACCCTTAACTTAATCTACATCTTTAATATTTAAATGTGTTAATCTTGTATGTATATATGTATATTTATTTTTTTTTCGGAAACTCGGAAACGGCTCCAAAGATTTTCCTGAAATTCAGCACGTAGGGGTTTTAGGGGAGACAAATCGTTCTAGCTAAGTTTTATGTGAAAAAAAATCGTTTTATCCCTATTTTTGGGCATTAAAACATGATGAAATTTATATTGAATATAAAACTCTATTTTTGCCGTAAACTGTCAAGTCAGCGTAGCTTATTCAGGGAACGGGCAGTCTCGAGAAATATAAATACCTAGGATCGATCCCCAACTACTTCATTATTTTTTTCTTTGTTTATAAGATTTTTTTTAATTTGTATTAAATTACAGTGCAAAGCTCGGTCTACCAGTTACTTTTTACAATTGGTGTTTCTGTTAGAAATTCTTCAGTCTGTTGCCTAATATCCCAATAATACCTAGTGATTAGGTAAACAAATATACACATAAATTTACTTGAACAAAATAATCAAGTAAAGAAAGTTGTTATTAATTTTGTGTCCATAAATTTTTATTGAGTAATACTGAGAAAGGAAAACAATCCAAGTTGAAATATTTGTATCGAATTGAAAGAGTCGTAACACGAAATAAAAACCAAGGATGTTCATCAGACGCGAAGCTATAAAACGAGCCCTAAAATGTTAAACGACTGCTCAAAATTGGTGGTAAGAAGAAATTACAAAATAAAAGGATGGGATTACGGTACTTTGAATGATTTTTGAGAGAGTTCGTCTTAACCTATATTTCACTTTATGGGTGAACGATTTTACAGCCGCCTCGCAGACAGTCCAAACGACTACGCCTGTAGAAAGTTTCAGAAATTATTTCGCAGTGATCAGTCAATGTATTAAACCTACTTTTTCTTTTATATTCCCTTGCATACATAAATGTATCTTAATAAACCGTTGCGTAAATTTATTAAATATAGAGTAGCCGTTAATTTGAAAATCATTTATAAGATTTAGAATTACTTTCGGTTCCTCCTCAGGTTTAGAATTCCTGTTTTGGTGCCTAAGGTAACGTCGGGTCATGTGTTAAGTCGAAAAGTCATAATTAATTATGACTCTACTTGTACTATCACCTTAGTTATCTTATCTACATTGAACATCCACTACCCTGTGCTCTTATTAACCAAAAAATTGGTATGCCAAAATTGACAGTGAGTACAGTAGAACAAGAATTTGCTAATGACCGTATATTGTCAAAATAGCCGTTTAAATATGAACCTTTCAATAAATAATATTCACGTCAATTAAAATAAGAAATGTAATATTATAAGCTCATGAAATATATCGTCATTTGGGGGCTTTAACGTGCATAGTAGGTCAATTGAAATGGTGGTATCAGTGTACAAATCGGAACAGGCTGTAACAAAGCGTGTCGCGCTGTGATCGACGCGTTGTCGTCGCGGTTCTATGACAAACGTATGCTATGAGTGATTGTGTCCGTTCGTCGCACACTGGTTCTCTTTGTGTCGAATAATCCGCTGGGTCGTGATCTAGTCTAACGGTGCAGGTCTGCCAGCCTATTGAGTACGCTCTTGGTAATAGGAACAATTTTTCAAGCTTTCACATAAGATCACTAATACTTGTTAAGCTAAAAATCCAAATAATGATTTATTGACTGTGAGCTCGATAATGTTTCGTTCTTTTGTTCGGTTCATGCTTTAAATATTTATCGTACATCTGTACTATCTATATTTAAAAAAATTAAATCTATCTATTATTAAAATATTAATTGATTTGAATACAATTTTTACTGAGATTGTTTTGGTTGTTCGTACAATATAACGACCAATGAATGATTGCTTTAATAAGAATTTCAGTCATAAGATTGATTATTTTAGTCATAAGGTTATTGATATGATATAAATATATGAATGTATGAAATATATGCTTATTATTCAATTGTGACCTTTAGCATTAATCTACATAAATAAGATTTATGTTAGTGTAAAATGTTTATTCACTGAGATGTAGTAAGCCGGCCTGTTACTATCCCACTGCTGGGCATAGGCCTCCTCTCTCCATTTTTGGAGAGAAGGGTTGGAGCTAAGACCTACCACGCTGCTCCAATGCGGATTGGTAGGTTACACATATCCCTAGGATTGTCTAGAGATATGCAGGTTTCCTCACGATGTTTTCCTTCACCGAAAAGCGTGTGATAAATTGCAATTATCAATTAGACACATAAGTTATAGAAAAACTCATTGGTGTCTGCCCGGGTTTGAACCCATGATCGTCTCTAGAGATTCACACGGTCGCACCGCTAGGCCATCACAGCTTTTTTTTGATCACTGAGATGTAATGATGAATAACTAATTTAATATCAGCCTGTGTTTACTTAAGATTAAAAAAGCAAAAAAATAAGTACTGAACCTTTTTTTATCTCGATGGTAGCACGCGTGACTTTTCACACTGAGGTTAACTCGATTTGAGTTAAAATCTCAGGTCTCACCTGCAAACCGGCAACCACCTGTTAACTGCAACTTGGCTGTATAAAAAAAGCAAAGGACCGAGCGCCAGCCAATGCAAAAAACAAGAATCCAAGACGACACGTTTGGAAAATAAAAAAAGCTCTCGCCCACCAGATGGTTGCCTCGACGCGATGAGAAACTCGCTTCTGACCAGGTTGTGACTTACCTCGCAGATTCATTTGCACTTATGAATAAGGGAAAAATTAAAATAATAAATGTGATTTCGAAGTATTACGAGATACGTTTAATAATACTTTTGTAACATTGGATGAAAGTTATAATTAAAACTAACAACAAAAATAAAAGTACCCACAGGTGTTATGCCTTACGATTAATTTAAATAGACGCATACACCACGAAAATTAACATAATATTTATAAATACAAAATTAACAAATTACAAATTCAACAAATGAATAAACGAAAACTATATAGTTTTCGTTTGTTGTATTTGTTGCTATCTACAAAGCTTGTCTTATCTACAAAGCTTTTTCAACAATCAAGGTAATTACAATTTTAAACAATGTATACATATACCCGTTTAAAAATACCAAAATAAATCGGCCTCTCATTTAACAGATTTAAAAAATCACTACTAACAAGTTTACTGTATTCTTAAAATTACTTGCATATGATAATTAGCTTAATTCATATTTCTTATCCGAATAAAAATAAATGCCAAAAACACACTAATAAAAACTCAAGAATGTGATCGAAGAGCTTTTGATGAACTAACTTTTTTATTATACCTTTCGAAAACGATTCCACTGCGCTCATTTGGCAAAGTTAGCAGAAATTAATTGGCCATATGTTTTCTTTACATTGTTATTAAAATAGTCTTTTAAAGTTACGGCACCATATGGTGCAATAATTTTTTATGCTGCAAAAACAAGTTGAAAATATTGAGCCGACAAAACAATCAAATAACAAGAAGGAAAAAACGGACGTGCCAACCTGTTTTAAATAATGTGTCAAGTCATCTCATCACCTTAGTTCCTGTTCGTTCTTTTATCTTTTTCAAATTATATTTGTGAAATGTTGGGGTGGGCTTATTTAAACGGTTCAACATTTTTATACCTTAATGAATAAATTATTTAGGTATATTGTATCCGGATTGACATATATTTTTAATTTGTTATTGTTTATATAAGGAAAGTATAAACGTTGGCAGTGCGACCGTATCAGATCCTAACCAAGACTCGCGGATTCAGGCAGGCAAATACTTTGATATCAAAACTTGATCTCTTCATGTTTTAGTCACGAAATTAATCGTGTTCTTTTTGGTGAAGGATATCTTAAGCGAATGAATCAATTATTAGAACACTAACATATCTCTAGTACTTGGGATTTAGTGTAATCTTGCCTGTATGGAACAGCACGGTGGGTCAAAGCTCCAAACCTTCTTTCCGAGGAATCAAGCTGGCATTTGTCTAGCAGCACGATGGTATAGTACGTGTTTTAAGATAATGAAAATAATTTATTGATATTTAGGAATCAGATAAAATAGTCAAAATTGAGCATTTACATTTAACTAATTTCTAATACATTTACGTTACAAATATAAATTTAAACAGTAGTATGTTTTAATCGCTTAAGAATAGTAGTATGTTTTATCGATTTAACAAGTGTCTATTCGGTACAATACCAAGCAGAAGCCATTGAAAGCTTTAAGTAACTATTAAGCTTAAGCTTTACTTATTTTAAAATACTTGGACAAAGGTGAAATTTGAAAAGATAAAACTATCGGTAATTGTCTTCCCCCGTCTAACATACATTTAAAAAAATAAAGAACCGGCTTATTACTATCCCACTGCCGGTCAAAGTTTAAATAAAAGGCGTATTAATGTTAAATACCAATTAGGCTCATAATTTTAATAGAAAATTCATCGATGTTTTACCTTGGTTTGGCTAAAGATAGCAGCCGTCCCTTGTCGCTCATTTATGCAGTTTCCATTTGTAATCGACACCTAACAGCATTTCACATCATATTTTAAAGCGTAAGTATTTGGTAAACATTAGTAGGACTATCAATAACAGCAGTATTGGAACAATTGTTGTTTAGTATTTTTTGTTTTTAATTAAAAACAAAAAATACTAAACAACAATTATTCCAATACTGCTGTTCCAATTAGGGGATAATGAATTAATTAAAATTAAACACTATTTTTTTAATTTACAGCTAAAATGTACAAGTTATATCTAATCCTTTTTCGCACAAAGAATCAACTTAGGGATTCAGCGCGGAAACGCTGCCAGCATTCTTGGGACCATTCCACGTGGGCATGATTTGTATAGTCCTAGCATGTAAGTAATGAAACATTTAACTCTTTTGAATATTTTTTCGTAGGCAGAAGCATAACTAAGTTATTAGCGCAGATTAAAAACCACTAGCTTTTATAAAAAAAATATAGCATTGATTTTTACAATCAACTTAAAATATAAATACTTTTACTTAACGCTAACCATTATCAGTAGATTTTATTGATAATAACAGGGTTCATATGCAACTTTGTGCCTTAAGCTACATGTTCTAGCAACTAATATGACGAAAGCTTCGAACGCAAGTTTTGATCTAGATCTAGCGTAATGTGTAAACAACATACATAACATAACATACAACGGTAATAATAACAAAAGTTTTTATCAAAATTTTCCTGTTAGTATAATTTAATTTGTCTCCTTTTAGTTATATGAATAATTGTTGTACCTAACTACCTACGATAACGCTGTACTCGCCTTAAAAAGTGTTTTACCTAGAACTTCCCGTATGAAAAAGTGTATTAATAAGCATGTGCAAAATGCTATTGGCTTATAATAAATAAATAAATAACATAAAATTTGAATTTCAATTATCTTTCCCTAGAGGCCTCAGTAGGGATTACTTACCGGCTATCGACTACGCCCCATCAAGCGATTTAGCGTATAATACCTCAACAAGTTCTCTGTAATCTGTTATTTATATTTTTTAATAAGTTGTGTATGAATCAGTAGGTGACAAATTAGCTTGTGTTCTTTGGATTCAAAAGCCTATTTTTCAAAGGCTTGTTCTGTGTGTTGTTATAATTCACATTCAGCGGATTGACTTTATCTCGAAATGTAATCAGTTAACGCCTCTGAAAGTAATGAGAAATCACTTCTGTTAATCAGTTCGTGTAGATAGTTTTTTATTAATGTGAATTGGTGTTACGAAACAGGTGGAACGGATCTTGGAGATCGGCAGTCAATAAGAAATAGGGCTACCGATTATAACGTTCAAGTAAGGAAGGAGTTTTAGGAATGTATAAAATGTTAGCATTTATCTTCCAAAAATTTATATAGAGTAGCATAAATACTCTAAAATAAAATACTTAAAAATTACCATTCAACTTTTTGGTTATTTACGTTGGTGGTTAAATTAAGGATAGAAAGATATGGAACTCTTGTGTCCTTAAAAGCATTTACTGTGAAATTTGCATACGCACTCCACTATCACTGTACTCAAAAAGCTGTGATTGCTAATCGTTGGTGTAAGCGACTTTTACCTTGATAACACGGGTTCAATCCTGGGTAGGCAGAGATTTTTTTAAACAACTTATGTGTCCTATTGATATTTACAAATCATAATACTTTTTTAAGCAGGATCGGGAAACTGCATATATCTGGATAACTCCTGGGATACGTATAATTTCTTAACCTCTATAGCTGCAGGTGGGTCTGGATTAAATCCTTTTCCTCTATATAATATGCCCAGCAGTAGGAAAGCAGCAGCCGTAATCTGAATATTTATCTAAGATTTTCATTGCAGACCATAATTAAAATGCAACGGATTGTTAACCTTAAGCTCCCGAGGTCGATGGTTCGATTTCCGCCGAGGGTTATCAATATATATATATATATAAACAATTTGTTCATTCTTCGAGTCTGGACGTATTTACGTATTTGTTTATAATTTTAAACGTATAATATATTTACCAGTTGTTTGTCACCCATAACACAAATATTAAGTAACTCTCACTTTGGGGACGGACGATCGGATGTAATTGTCGTGTAAATATTTTATTTATTTATTTTCTTTTGTGTGCAGCCCTGGCGTGGTTACCTGCGCGAATGTGCCGCGTGCGCACCTGTGCCCGCATGCCCACCTCTACGTAAAAGGTGACACGCAGCGTGATGCCCGACCATTACTATACACGGTCGTTGTGATGACACTTTAGCATATTGGGTAAATTCAACATGTGACCGTAATGAACCTATTCAGTCCCATATATGTTCAAGACTTGCTTTATTTAGTATTGATTGTCGTTTGATATTCATTGACTTTTTTTTTTTTAATATGGTTTCAATAAAAAGTTGCGTATAAAACTTTACTTTTGAAAATATCTTCATCGAGCCTGTAGAACTATTGCTATATTTATCAAACAATCTATAAAGATTCCTGAAAAAGAAAAAACTTAAAAAAATCCTGTTTCCAGAAAAAGCTTCGAATGATTCAGATAATCATTTTCTGCTCTCCCAATAAGCTACTGTATGTCGTATACCATCAACAGGTTAAGATTACAAGATACATCAAATAATTATCTTATCCTTTTAAGATTTATAAATATAAAGCAAGCATATCAGTTAACTGACCAACATTTGAATACAAAACTTAATCATTTTTTATATCATATATTATTATTCAGTAGTGTAAGTTCATAAGTGTGTCTAATGCTAGTAATAAAGATATATAGATATAGATTTATGTTCTGAATTCAATATTTCTAAAATTAAAAATGGATATAGCACTGAATCGCTACTAAGAAATTCAAAAGACATGAAAGATAGACAAAACGTATACACATTTCTCTTATAACAAAAATAATCGAAGCATATCAAGAATAAGATTCAATCATACGATAAAATAATAAATGATCCCACTCCGACACATCAACACTTAAATCGTTAAGAGCACTCCACATAATACTGCGCACGCGCTATTGACATGCACTTACGAGTACGTATTACAGTGGAGATGGAACATTTTTCTTGCGAATGTTCAATTAGGGTAATTGGATGCTATAAAGTACTATAGGATTTCTTTATATTCGTACTTTGTTCTTAGAAGAATATATAAATATGTACTGAATAAAAAAAGTAAAAAAAGTATTCAGCAATAGTTTGTTATGACTCACGGAATATATTTACTGTCTTGAGCTTTTTAAAAGATTAATTGAAAGTCAAATATATGATGAAATAAGCAGTTGAATATTACTCGTTGATTACTTAAAAAAAAAGATTCAAAATGCTTTGCATATTTTTGAATCATCGTTAGTTTTCATATTATTTTTGTGCTTAACTTTCATGAGCATTTATAAGTGCGCCATTCTCTCAAAAAATGATTTGGGTTAATGCATCCTTCTTAAAGTATTTTAAAGCATTTCATTTTGATTATGTTTTGGAGAAAGAAAACGACCAAAGCGTTTTAAAGTTAAAAATAAACTACGAAAATCTGCTTAAGTCACTTAAAACGTATAATACCCTTCAAAAAATCTGTTTAAGATTTAATAAAAATATGAAAATACTTTATTCAAAAATTAATCCGAATATTTTTACTCATAGATGTCTTTGATATATATTATATCGTAGTATTGATTCGTTTTTTATTAATCTTAGAAATATGTTATATATTTATCAAACTAGGAAGCTAACGTCATGCGTTATTTTCTTAAATTTCGTTTTCCACATTCTTTAGGTTGAGTAATATGAAGAAGTTTTTCAAAAAATACGATGAAGACATTCGTGTAGGATCATGAGATAGCTGGCAATGTAGCCAAGCTCGACTCAGTGGTATCTTATCTTATTATCTGCTATATTGATTGGGCCCGTGTCGAAAGCCCCGCGCGGTTAAAAAACGACGTAAACGCAGATTGAAACCCGAACGTATCCGATGATTGATTACGACGTAATGGACACTGACACACGGATGCGATTCACTCAAAATACCAATGCGACAATGTGGTATTTATGATGCCCGTTTATCAAGCACGACCTGATGTATTTCTCATGCTGTGTGTCCATTAAAACCTTTTTACCAAACACATCATGCATAATTAGTTAATAGTATTCGTAGCGGTAATTTCGTGTGCGGTTATTAAAAATATTTATTATTTATATATAAAAACCACAAATACCTGTCTTATCCATATAAAATATATAAATTACTGTCGGGACTTTCAGATACCTTCCACAACATTACCAATTACCAAAATTTCACGCTCTTATCGACTCATAACGGTGATGTAATGAGTTTTAAACAGCTTTTTGAATTGCCAAGAACTCAAAATCTTTACATACGGGCAAGATCGTAATCTAAAGATTGAAGATGTTCTGAAGATTTTTCCATATTAAATGATTTATATACGCGTTGTGGTACGCATCACGGTAAAAATATAACGTAGAGTTTTGGCAAAGATACGTTTTAAAATAATTTATCGAATGTTCGATTTTGGCTTGTAATGAAAATAAAAAAGTTGCAAATTTTGATGAGGTTAATGCGTTGTCGCGGTGCAGTATATTATTAAGAATAATAACGGGCGATAAAGCTGTAAATTGCGAGTGCGTGAGGTCGAAGCACTCAGGCGACAGCGGCGGAGAGGAGCGAGCGGGGCGGCTTCGCGGATGCCGGGAGCCGCTTGCGCAGCATCAATTGATTGATAATACCTGCCATCAAATCGCCTAAATACTTCTTTGCACTTGACTACAGAGTTCTCATGTTCTTATTTATATTTAAGTTTTTAATACTGAAGAGACATTGCTACCAGTTTGTTAATGTAAATACAGTGAATACGGCTGGTGTTTGGTTATGATTTCTTTATCTATAATCCGTTTTATCTTTGTTCCTGTACTTAGAATATAATATATATTACCTATTAATTAATTAATTATATATTACCATATCGTTCGCACCAAATTAAAAATTTAAGTACTCTCAATAATGCAATATTATATTTATTTTTTCTGTTCCCAAAAGAAAAATATATTTTTATCTGATATGTTATCCCAATGTATAATCTTAAATTGTGTCCAATTTCATAAATAATGGTTCAGCGGAACAGCCGTCTTAACAGATAGGCAGACTGTCAGACAAATAGACTTTCACATTAATGATATTAGTATAGCTATAATTTTCATCTACTATTCTAGTAATACAGCGTATCATCTATTAATACAGCGTTCTTCGAGGATTACGAGACCAGTTTCTAAACGCAATTTCTAATGCGAATAGAACATACACGGACAAGGTAACGGCGCGTGACGTCCACCTGTCGCGTGCGAGGCGCGTGCTTCCAACTGCCAACGGCCCTCAACCGTGGCCGACACTTGCTGCTTGCTTGCGCCCACCGACCGTACACACCACCAACACCTGACGCACCACCTCCATAATGTCCTGTTTCCATGACAACTGTACAACTACGTTAACTTAGCCTATTTCTACTCCAACAATTTTCCTGAGACGTCCTTATTGTGTTATTGTTATAAATTTTCCTGGGACATCCTTTTTGTGTTATTGTTACAGATTTTCCTTAGAACTCCATTTTGTGTTATCGTTACAAAATTTTCCTTAGCTTAGAACTCCATTTTGTGTTATCCTTACAAAGTTTTTCTTTAGACACTCTTTTGTGCTATGATGACAATTTACCACAGGCCCTTATTGTTTTACTGTCACAAATTTTCCTAAAACATCCTTATGTGTTATTTTTACAAAAAGTAACCTCAAATAATAATCTCAAATAAAAATATTCTTTTATTGTCACCTTAAATTTGCAAGATTTCGAAAAATCTCATAAATTCATCATTCTCCTGTCCTTATCCCACTCTAAGTGGGGTCGGCACAGCATGTTATAAACATGGAGTCACATGATTACGTATTTTACGACCAGCCGCCTGCTTGACGGCAACTTAACGTAGTCGGCTTTTGCGACACCCCGGTAAGAAAGAGGGTGGTATATTCTGCTCAGCCGGATACCACACGGTGGGTCAACTTACCTTAGTCGCCTATTACGACACCTCAGTAAGAAACGAGGGTGGTCTATTCTGCTCAGCCGGATACCACACGGCGGGTCAACTTACCTTAGTCGCCTTTTATGACACCTCGGTAAGAAACGAGGGTAGTCTATTCTGCAAAGCCGGTACCACACGGCGGCGAAAAATCTCAAAAATTTAAACTAATATTATATATGAAGATTCAGCATTCTGATTTAGTATTTGCCTTAACATGCATCTGTTATCAAATGACGATATCCGAGACAGAGCACAGCTTGCAACGTATTAAGTAGTTAAGGTCATAATTGTCTTCGCCGTAAAGAAATAATAATAAGTGTACTGATGAGTCATAAAAGTAATGTAATTAATAAAGAAATTGGGTTCATTATCGATCATGATGATGTGGTTTCATTAGACTGTTTTGAAAATTCAAAACTTTTTAGTAAAAGTCATCACATTACATTATAATACAATCTCTTATATTTACATTAATTTATCTCGTTTGCTGAACTCTTAAAGCAAATTTATATATATTTAAGCAAAATTATTGCCGGTCTAAGTTGATAAAATACATTCAATTGACAGCAACGGTATTATTTCTATTTACAAAGAACAACATAAAGTTACAATACGTGAAAATGTTTTCGTCCAAAAGCAAATTTTGTACCGTCGTTGCCGACATACTGGTCTGGAGACAATACAAGGACTAATGAAACAGTGAAATATTGTTTACAAATTATTCTTAAACAGTTTCTCTTGTCTTATACTAAATATAGTGCAGTTTTCCAGGAACGGAATTAGAATACAATTTTCTGCAATACACACGTTGTAGATTGACTTTTATTGACACTGTACGAGTAATTTTCTAAACCGTTACAATAAACATTATACGATACGAGCTGTACAATAAACTCAAGTTGATAAAAGTGCAAATTTATACAAAGGGCACCTATTTAACGCACAACTTCTGGCATAATACAAAAATACCACATATTAACCCAGTGGGAGATTACAAAAATATTGAGGATAATATCTGCCCGCTGGGTGGCCGCTTGGCTGCGGTGAACAAACAACTAGATCGCCTACGCTGCGTGCAGGCAAAGGTTATCAGAGCTCGCGAGAGATTACGCAACTCAGTCTAGGATGTATTACACATACATACATACATAGTACAATTGGCATTAAAGCGACATTCACGATCGGCACGTGCTGAGGGCGCGTGCCCAGTAGTCCTGGCGCCCACTAGTGCCACGCTCCGGTGCCCTACACCCTCTCTCTACCCCTATCACTGTGACATGACCACTTTTTACAACACGTCCACTAATAAACATTCCTCTAACACGTCATATGCTCGACAGTTGGGTCGGCAGATGAAACTTCGTAATTATCATCCACTTAATAAAATCATGATAACTGAAAAATGAGGATTATTGATGATACGTAATTTATTAAGGAAATTTAGTCAAAAACAAAATTAGGCTTCAAATTAAGTAAGTTAATGTTTATTCGTTTTAACATATTACACACACGAGGTACTTAGTCGTTCAAAGTGAATTCGGTGTATCAATTACGGGAGTCGGATGTGTGGACGTAAATAATGTGAATGTTAATGTTTTGATGGCACGAGATGACGCGGGTCGAGACTGGCGTCGGAAGCTAGTGAGCAGAGGCTGGCTGATCGGCGCTGGTGGCCGGTCGTGGAGCGGGGGCGGCGCGGCGACGCCGGCTCACACTTGCTATATTTTATTTATAATTACGAATGACGACGCTCCGATACCCGGACCTGTCGCGATTTCACCTGCTATTATTGCCATTTTATTCATTGTTATTTCGTTTATTACGTCGCTTGTTACAGATTTTACTGTCGGGAGGCTTTAACGAATGGCTCTTAATGATGAGAGTATATCTTCGTGCTGATTTCTCCTTATAAAACCCGCACACGTAACGATTGCATCTTTAGTTAGTGGTGGCGATTTTATTGATATGATTAAGTTTTTATGTTTTCCAGATACACAATATGAAAAGAAAGTAAAACGGAATTCAGCGTTAATGTTTAACTTTCTTGTAATAAATGTTGGCGACTCTCTGTTTGAGTGTTAATGATGATTGTCGAACTTTGATATCTGTAGAGCTCGATTTTGAATTTATTTATATAAATACTTGATAAATCTACCTTAGTCTTGTATAGATTGTGTCAAATATTTTTCATGTTAAGAGTTGAATTTGTGTGACAGATTGTATCTCGTCTCACAGTATGTTAAAGAAAATACATAGTATTAAAAATGATTTCTTATATATTCTCTCTTAATCAATAGGATATTAGTAATATAATTTGGCTCATTCTATCTGTAGGTCGGTCGGAGGTGAGGGTCGGGCGGGCGCCTACGCGCTGTACCGTTACCGAGCGGTTAATTTTTATACCGACAGGATTATTGTATTAACGTCCGCGCGCGCGCCCTCTCGCTCGACAGGTAACCATTCTGATATTTAAGCGTGTACTTTATAATATGCTGAATGCAAACTACTCTTTTACCCTCAATAATTGAAGTACATATAATTGACAAAAGAACACCATAATCTATCTAATTGAAAGAATTGAAGATGTATTTCTTTAGGCAAACAAAAAATAAATTTATGAAAAAGTCACTACAGTTTGTATTTGCTAGGTCCAAATCTTCAACTCAATAACAAAAAAAAAATGCATTGTTATTTTATTTTAGAATATATTCAACATTTTTATTGGACATTTCGTTCATTATAGACCTTTGTGAATACACTTTACATAGAGAGCTCGACAACAATGATCTAGTCTTTCATGCTTAATACGTGTGCCTGACTATTTATGTCCTCTTTTGTACTTTAACGAACTTGTTACAAAGGCTCCATAAACAATCCATATCATAACTTACCGTGTTTTGTATATAGTCTCTTTAATTAAGTTCATAAAGGAATCTAGATATAAAACGAAAAAAAGGTAATTAATTATACCTATAAATAGATTTTGATGAAATTGCTATTCAATTTGATGTTTTTAAGCGATTTTCATGTCTTTTACCGTCAAGCGCTTAGTGGATCCCTTGCGCTTTTTGTGGTTATTTGTCTAGCAAGTGAGGGCTGTACAATGACTGCTACTTTTGTAGTGGTATCACCATTCCAACTAGTTGAAACTCCAACGCTCTTTGGCTCCAATTTCTTTAAACTTCGTCGCCTCCTGAACTGTTTGTAATATTGGTTCTATTAATCTTCTCATTTCTAATTCTTAATATAGCTCGCTCTACTACATGCAGGAATGAGCTTTTTTTGTTGGGTTATTAGTCAGCTACCAAGTTTCTACTTAATTTTATAGTATATAATACACTAAATTGTCGTAGTGGACAATATTGACTTATACTAAATTATACCATTCATACTATTATTTCTCACATAACATCCTCACCTTATTTTCAAATATAACAATAACAATGTAATACGAATATTTTGCAAAGTATGTAGACATTCTAAAACTCAACATATCGTTGAGGTTTGGGGACGTTGATGTCTTTTATACGGCACCGAATGGTGCGGCGCTTGATGTTACAAAGAACACAATACCGTTCTACTCCGATCGTTACGATATAATAGCATTAAAATTATTGAAACGTAGCACGGAGCTTAAGGACATAAACTTCAAGAATCCATTTAGGAGACTCTGTAAAGGTAAGCTACTAGTGAATAATCTTTTGAAAGGCGTTGAAGCGCGTCTTTCGCCTACGCGTGTTCTGCGCCATACCTTACCATCTAGTCTGCTGTTATTGGCACGGGATCATGCGATTTATTGAGCTAACTCGCTACGTCGTGTCTAGGCTTTGATGCTACTTGTGCACTTTCCCTTCTCTTTCATAATAGAAAACTTTGTTTTATTTCATGAACATTTACTTAAATCTTACAATCATATATTTATTATAAATGCAAGTCTCTCTGTCTGTCCGATTGTTACGCTTTTACGGCTATTTCACTGAAGCGCTAAAATTCGGCACAACTAATGCTTGTACGTCGGGGTAACATATAGTAAGGAAAATCAGTTTTTCTTTCGGAAATAGGAAAAAGGACTTATTGCATTATTAAGGGTACTTAAACGGCTAAGTCGACGCGAACGAAGTTGCAGATACTACTAGTCTAATACACACTTTTTTGAATATGCATCTCATTGTAATTAAGTTTTGGTAAGTTAATCGATTCAGTTCATCATAATTTGCTTTAGTTCAATCCACACTTAGTCCATACTACGTTGGTAAAAATGCAAAAATTCCGATTTGTATATCCTTGTATCAAAAACCATAAATAACTTAAAACCAGAATAAATTATCGCGCCATACATATATGCCGAGTAGTTTGTGAACGTGGAATTTGAAGATCTCAGCTTCTTTCTTATCCGTATTGAATTATTACTTCCTAAGGAGTTAGATGGAGAGTCCTTGTCAAGTGCAACTCTCACTAAAGTCACAGCTTAAATTTGTTAATCCTATATTCTGTCAATTGGTATTCGATGGTTTGCAAACATGGTTTTAAGAGGTAAACTTTTGTGTTGATTAAATATAAAAACAATACTCTTTATTTCAAAATTAATTTATTCCGCCGTGTAGTATCCGGTTGAGTAGAATAGAATACCCTCAATTTTTACCGACGTGTCGTATAAGGCGACTAAGGTAACTTGACGGTTTTTATTTTTGATTATTTTAGAAATAAAGAGCCATCATCACCATTCTCCTGGTCAGCACAACATGTATTAACAATGTTGTTACATGTTTTGGCTATGTATGTTACGACACCTCGGTAAGAAAGAGGTGGTTTATTCTACTCATACGGATACCACATGGTATGTCAACTTACCTTAGAGGACTTTTACGACACCTCGGTAAAAAATAAGGGGGGGGGGCTATTCTAATCAGCCGGATACCACACGACGGATTTTTTATTCCACTTATCCTTCTCTTTATAACTTTTTAGCCTTAAATTCGTGTTGATCTACAGAATATCGAACTTCGCACGAGTCCAACTGATTTTAAGGTCGGCTCTCTGGCTAAGTAAACGCGTGAAGGAGGCTGGTCGAACACGTGCCGTGACTTTCGCACCTCCAGCTTCGCCATTGTTCGCTAACAGTTCTGCGACACCTACTTACTATAAGTATATATGTTCCGTAGAGATTTATTATAAGCTATCTATAGATATATTAAAATTTAACAATGAAGACCTAAATGAACTTTCATATTTTCTTTCGTTTGTTATTATTGTAATAATTTATAGAATTAGGCGTTACTTTGCGGAGATCCATAATACAAAAGTAATAATAAAATTATTTTGCTATAATCCACGAAGAAGAAATTCTCGCGGATTATTATTGTTGTAATTCTTAGCTTATACTAGCTGTGCCAGCGGCTCCACCCGTGTGGATGTCAGTGTATCACAAAGCGTTTCCCCAATTGAAATTTTGAACATAAAAGTAGTTATTGCGAGTTAACTACAAGAGATAGAGACACGCTATCACCATTTTTAACAGAAAAACTCATTTGCGCCTGCCTAGAGTTTTGAATTAGTGACCTCCCTTAAGAGTGACACGGTCTCACAGTTTAGCTATCACAGCTTCATAGATTAAAAAATTCGGAATGTGTTTAAGTTCTAAATCAACATGTAACTGGTCATAGTTTAGAGCTAGTCCTATCCTATAGAAAGATAATTATTGAACTAAAATTTTGCAACAATTGTTTTAGCTTTTGAAAAATTTAAAATTGAAAGTCATTCAAACATATAAGTCGACAAGCATGTTTAGTTATCACGATGTTCTCGGATCAGTAATGAGCGCACGTGACAATTGCTTCCAACTAGTGATTTCAACATTCGTAGCAGAGAAAATCGTGTGATTTTCTTTAGTTAAAAAAAAAACAAAAATTGCATATTAAGGAAGTTACCTTTCCTCATTTGCAATTGAAATATTTAAGTTTAATTTCTTTTTAGGGATATTACAAAAGATTTTTTTGTTAACTTTGTGAGGTTACTATTTCCTTTTTACTATTATAGAAAAATATCGCAAGAGAATATATTGCAGAAAAATTTGACAAGAGTTTAAGTATATGAATATATTATATAACATCTTAAACTACATTAGGTAATAGGATTTACACCCATCATAAAATCGAGTTGAACACTTACACTATACAGAAATTGCTGTTTATTGTTCCCATATAATTATTGTATTTATATTCGTTAATACTCTTTCACGTAAACTTTTTCATATATCATTTTAACATATGAATCCAATGGTGACTAACGAAGTTAACGTAAATTATATTTTATATCCAAAGAATATTAATATTTTATAGAAAGAACTCTATGATTCCATTTTTTTTCTTCAAATAAACATGTAAAGTACTGCTGAATCATCAACTTTGCTGCTTCAGAAAATTGATCCTACTTAGAACAGGCAAGAAAATCCTGGTTGGCCTCTTCGAAATATTTGATAAAAATATCAGAGGAAAATCAGAGGATATAAAAATCATGCAAATATAAATAACTGACTGACTATATAGTGCTGATGATAGCTGGCAATGTTAACTAACACACGTAAGCGCTAGAAGGCAAACGCTAATTTCAAGTGGTCATCTATGGAATTCCTGTTGAACCTGGAATCAAATAAAACTTTACATTCTAAGATAAGAAGATAAGAAGAAGAGCAATATGTATCTACTTTTAGCCCATTTGAATCGAACCCTCAAAGATCCCAAGAAAATAGTGTAGAGTTAAGCCGTCTCGAACTACCACGCGTCAGCTTTAAATTAATGTCTGAACAATGAGCTGTTAATAGGCCACACGATAGCGACACCCTAGGAAATTGTACAGTTTAAAAAAACATAATTTTAATTAATTTTATTTATTTGGTTATTTAAATTTGGCAATAAGCATTTAATAAGTAACTTAATAATATTTGACAATCTTTTGTTTTACTTATTTATATTTTATACTTTTTGTACAGAAAGACATTGTTAAAAAATGTAACCAATAAATAAATACTTTACTTATTAATAGATTTTATAACAATATAAAAATTAACCAAAAAATATTTTTTTCTGCGAGCATTAAATTTGCTTATTAGCTATTAATATTCGTTACATCACTACGACAAACAATATTACTCGCTAGCTCGTGCCATACTTACCGCGCAGGTTCGTTGATTAGTGTTTCTAAGAAATTAATGCCTTCATTAAGGTTACACTTTCTAGTGAACCTCTATATATAATTGAATATTAAACACTGCAATTCAATTATAGAGTATATTACATTGAAATATTTTTTTCTAGAGAGAGATAGATAATTTAAACTGACAGTCTGTTTCACATCCTTGTGAATAAAATAAGATAATGTTATAAGCTCATTAATAAACCTTCGTTATCAACTTTCTTCCTTATAAACAGTATACTTATAAACATTACTTACGCATATGATGGTTATGACGAAATGTGCACTTCTTTTTTATTTGTTGGTTTGAAGTTTCTATTCCTTAATCACATTTTAACTTCTCCATTATTCTGTACGATCTTCGCCGCCCTGTCCCATACATCATCAAAGGCTCTAAATCTAAAGAGATTATAAATTGTAACATTGTCATATCAAGAGTGGGTTAGGTAATTTATTGAAAGGTGCGCATTGAAATCTCGTTTATTTGCGCGCACGCGCCGACGTGCCACGTTACAAATCATGCTTATCGGCCAGGCGCGACGTGCTCCATTGCCGTTGCTACTCCTAAATCTAGACGAATCAGATAGTCTACCTACTCACTGCGTCTTCGTTGCTATGCTATCTTAATAATAAACTTATTTTTGCGTATGCTGCACCGTAAAAGAACTCGTTTGTTACGACTTTGTTATAACTCGAAGTTATAAATTTCTCACTGGAATTTATTTTTTATTGATGTAAAGATGCTCTAAAGCCTAATCGAAATACAATGAAAGTGCGCAAACAAATAGACACTCAAATCAAAGGAGAAAAAACAAAGGTTGCAATTATTAATAAACTAAGCGGTTTCAAAGGGCACTATACTAAACGTCCATTCCATGGATTAGATATTTTGAATGGAAAAGACGAACCAGCAAGCAGCAGACCTCTGCTTATAAAAAAAGATCAGAAAGAGATATTTTGTTGTGGACCGGTGATCAAACCTAAATCTCTCCTATTTCTAAGATAAGGAATAAATAGTCAAATACTGAACATTATATATATATATATATATATATATATATATATATATATATATATATATATTATGCATGTATGATTAATTTTGCGCGACAAGACATTCCGTTTGCGGTCGAGACCCTAGGGCCATGGAGTCAGTGCAAAGAAATTTTTAATTTCGCACAAAGAATCAGCTTAGCGATTCAGCGCGGAAACGCTGCCAGCATTCTTGGGACCATTCCATGTGGGCATGATTTGTATAGTCCTAGCGTGTAAGTAATTTAAGATAGATATAACTAGTACATTTTTGTTGTAAATAAAAAAACAAATATATATTTAATAACACTGGCAGACATTCAGTTATTATGAGAAATCCATATTTATACTGTTATTAGTGTCAAAATCTCATGTGTCCTGGAGCATAGTAAAAGGTATTTTTGATATAGGGAGAAAATTAGATAAAATAATTTTATTATTAATTTGTTTTAATTAAAATGTATAATTCCTAATTTAGGACTTTATACATAATGGTAATTGTTTTCGAATAAAATAATAATAAATTTATTATATAATATGACTTATGTATGATAAAAATTAAACTAATTGTGGTTATAGGTTGATATATCGATTAGTCACGAGCAAAAGAAGTCTGTCAACAGTTCTATTACACCATTAAGTGTGAACTCTAATTGGCACAGCGTATCAGTGGCCAATCTTGAATAAGATAATCGCGATGCAGACAGGAATAGTATTAATTAATCAGTAATGCACTCGATCGGGTATGGTGGACGTAGCGCACGCGCTCGCCGACGGCGGTGGTCGACTGGTCGGCGCAGTGTTGCCAGTGTACACTTTTATAAACCCCTAAACATAATCTTTCACTTTCCTAAAAAGATCCGATAAACACATGGTTTTAAAATGTTATAAGTGAAATAGTTAATTTTATTTATTATTTAAAGTAATTAGATACATTATAAATTAGATACAGAATACATTAATTTATGGCTTGTTTGTAAAACTATTTAATATATCAGGATACGTTAAAAATATATTGAATTATGCAGTAAATAATACTAATAATGAATGTGATTATATATGTACATAACATATTATTTTAATCTTAAGTTATTGAATAATAAAAGGTTAAGGAGATACGTTATGATAACGATGCATATTGGAATCATTTTATTAAAATATATTCATCAAAATAAACTATACGAAATTATTATATTTTACGTCTTCAAGAGTAAATAAATTTCCAGTGATCTAGAGAATTTCCCCAAAATTGGCAACATTGGTTTAGTGAGCCAAACACTACACTGCCTCAAGCGCTCGGACTACAACTTCACTGGCTCTATCTAATTGGCACTCGTGTAGGCTGATGTGGGTATTCAATGTCGGACGAAGCATTTGTCTTTCTCTGATGGTCGCTGTTGTTATCTACGCGCCATACCATGTGCACCTTTCAACCTCTGTTTTCATAATGATAAGATTTACTCTAATAAAGATATATTATTATTTATTTCTATATACGACATTATACTAATGGTAGTAATAAGTCAATAAGTTACGAATATGCTTGGTTTAGAATACCGTTGTACCTTTTATGTGAGTTGCTAGAATTTAACAGTATTTTCTTGGTGGGATGATCTTTTTTTTTAAGATTTTATTCAATGAAAGATATTAATAAAATAAAGTTAATTTAATAAATGTATATGAATTATCCTTTTATTAGGATATGATATTATTACATATTTTAAGAATATTTTAAGCATTTGATAAACTATTACAAGATTGTGAATTTACACAAATAAGACCATCTTCAATTCGTTTGTAAGTTATATTAATTGCTCATTTTTAATAACATTATGAATTCATTAAGATATTATTGAGTGAATATTAACAATTAACGTATACGTGAATAGCACATCCGTAAATTCTTTTCATTTGGCGTAAATTTTTCTTAATATTTTAAAGTTTGATTAAATTCAATCTTCTCAAAAAATATAAACGTCGGACATAAATTAACAATTTTATAGTTTTCTTTTATTCAACATTACTTCCCGTCCGCGCCTATTTTGTAATGGCATCAGAGTTTTAGCAGATAATATCTAAATTTCGATTAAAAGTGTTATTCAATGCTACGGTATCTTAACTTTGAGAAACGTGCACTTGCTTGACAGGGCTAAAGGTTAATACAGAACCGATTGTTATCTTATTGGACCACTTTCTTACTAGTGCATGACATTATGATCACACTGTTGACTTTTCGATTAGAAAAATGTTTATTTTTTACTAATTATTGCTTTGTTATCTACTTGAAACTATGCTTAATCATGGGTTTTTGCTATCAATTTGCAACATTTCCATTCATGCAAATGAATGAAAATTAATTTTATTGGAATACTTAAAAATATGTAATATATAAAAATAATATAAAATGATAACACTATTACTTAAAATATCGTAATTAATAAAAATAACCTAAAACGGTGAATTAACATCCTTTTTTAATATAGTTTGTTAGATTTACACCTTCAACAATGCTACTGTTCGCGACCGTCAGTGCGTCGCTGTGAAACTCGAATTCAACTATATCCGCTACGAAAGGCATCAATTTGGTGCATTCATCCATAAAGATGTATATTAAAAGACTAAAAATTTCATTGAATTCTCTAAGATTTGAATCATAAATAAAAAAATGGTATACGAAAAAAAAGTTAGACAATAACGAGTATTCAACAATAATTCTCTATATTCAAATTCATGAAATTTTAACATTAAAAATAGACCTAAAATTTATTATTCAAATAATATTGTTCATCCACATTTGAATTTCTTTTGGTAAGTTAAATAATTTTTTTTTTACACGAAACACGTAATTCAAGTACCTATGCATGTATGTTCTTAATGCAACTTATGTTACATTTACATTAAAAACAAGTAGATCTGGCTTTGAAATATCATAATTTATAGATTCTTTTTAGTTGAGTGATGTATGATGATTCAAATGATGTTATTTTTTTTTGTTAAAACTTACAATTTTGATGCTACTTTAAATTATAGTGGACTATTATCAACGATCAATAAGTACCTTAAGGATTAAGGATGACGTTAACCTAGAACATGAATCGATGAACAATATCAATAATGAAATCTCAGAGCCATTTGCACCCGAGGAAAGAGTACAGTAGGGATGCATCTTATCCCCACTTCTCTTTTACAATTATGAGATGGCAATTATAAGAGAGAAAAAAACAAGCTCTTGATGATTTCATTTGGAGCATTGCATGGTGCTAAGAAGAAAAGTTGCCAATCAGATATTCAGACAATACCACACTGTTTACGGCATCAGAAGGATAGATGGCGGGACTGTCTAAAAGAGTAGAAAATGAAAGAAAATTGATTGGTCTCGTATCAATAGGTAAAAGGCTGAAGTCATGTAGTCATAAAGGTGGCTAACACACGTGTGATATAGTCCAATATGAGAATCTCGAGATTTTTATGTTTCTTGGGTCCAGTGAGTAAACGGGGTGTTAAAGAGATTCGAATAAATTTAAATAGCCAAAGGTGCAATGTGCAAGTTTTCAGGATCACATATTCATCACAACTACATATTCACATATTCTTATTGGAGTGTTACATAATAAAAACTCAAATAAGAATATGCGAAAATGAGATGAACTTTGTACATCTCAATTTTCTCGTACGCATCTGAGTACTGGATAACCGCGTGGGAACAAGCAAAAAATCGAAAATTTTCAAATGTAGTGCTAAAGAAGAATATCGTTTTTGAAGTGCACAGCTTAAAAAAACCAGCACATAAGTTTTCAGTCAGCTTACTACATACTGTCTTTTATATACCTGTCTAGATATAGAATATTTATCTCAAAAAAATAATATTTTAATATATTTAACACCGACTGGTGTTCTTCGGTGTTTTTCTTGCGTGTTTTTTGTGGTTTTATATTATAACTTCAATCTCAACGGGTATTTTACTATTCATTTTACAAAAGCAATAATGCAATTATTTTGCATATGCAATGCAATATTTATATTTAAATAAATAAAAAAATATATAATTTTTAATGTAGAGTGGACTACATTCTTCATTCATTCTTCCGTTTTTATACCTGATACATGCAGGAATCGTAAAAAACATGCACATACCTCCATCCACTACTGCCACCACAATACACAAGCACTACACACGTTCACTATTACAAACTCAACAATCGTTTCGCCCCGCCATGAAAACATCATCAGGAGATAGATAGACTCCACGACAAAATCGCAAAGCATTTTGTATTATAGATCTCCGCTAAGTAACGCCTAAATCTATAAATTACGTATTTTAGTTCATTATATTCTTTACACGTAGCAGTATATAAATGTAAAATAGAACTTGCATAGTTCTTTATACACTGGGCGGTTGTGCAGACTTTTTAAGTCTTTGTTGTCAGATAAAAGTCAAAGGCGAATACTTATCAGAATGAGCATCAGAATTGCCACTGAAGACTGTAGATTAATATCTTGGACTATGTTTAGAGATGTCAGGATTAGAGTATCGACCTCGTTGATACGACAACCTCAGAACGTTGACCTATAGGAATGTTGCGCTTGTCATAATTACAATTCAAATTATAATACTTTCAAATATTACTAAAATATAAATAAAAAAATAGCTTGGGTATCCTGTATAATAAACGAAGGTGGTAAAACCACAATTGTGTTACTTTTAGTTATTTAATGGTTGTGATAGCTCCCACTTCTAGCATAAAATAACTTATACTTAGTTTATAACGTTTTTATCCTAAAAGTAAAATGCACTTGATCTAAAAAGGTGTAAGGAAAATTAACTATAAAAGTTTAATATCTTAAACAAAAATAATTTAATATTTTAAATCTATTCTTATATTGTTAAAGCTTTCAAAAGCATATTATTAGGAATGAAAAAAACAACGAATTAATTATAGAACATTTTATATTTCTGCTTATAGAGGTAACAGAAAGGAACGCATATCGGCAACGGTTTTCATAATTTACAGCCTCATGAATAGGTTTGTGTTTATAAATCTTATTAAATAATAAAAATACTAATCCTACAACTGCTATAATTTTTAAAAATATATTAATCATTTATTTTTAAGGCACTTTGTACATGGCTTAGGATATGAATATATGCATATAAAGTGTATGACACTCGGCAAATGCCATATGACTAGCGACGCCGCAATTAGCGCGACTAAACAAATATATCTACGAATTGCTTACTCAAACTTAAATCTACGTAGCTTATTTTACAGTGGTCCCGTCTACAACACATAATAACGACTTATATAATAGATGCACACAAGTATTATATTAATAAACGTTCTTGAATAATTTATCTCAACAAAATCGGATATTATTTTTACAATGTAATACAATGTGACCTTAGTATAAATATTTCGAGATCGAGGATTCTATGGTATTCAGTCTATCAGTAGGCATGAACAGAAGTATTTGATGGAATTTGCTGGTGTACAAGTGTCGATGGGTGTGCTTCAGAACGATATTCATATGGAGATGCGCCGGCAGCCCCGCATCCGCCTTCTAAATGTTTACTCAATAAAGACATCCGAGAAAAGGTTTTGCCACAGCCCGTGCACGAATATTTCTTCACGTCGGAGTGAGTTTGTAGATGAGCGCGTAAGTTCGATCTGTCGGCGAATGCGCGCCGACAGTGATGGCAAGAAAAGGGTTTTTCACCAGTGTGGGTGCGAATATGTCCCTGTAGCAGCCAGGGTCGCGAGAAAGCCTTTCCACACAGATGACATTTGCAAGGCAAGGTATGTGTTCTAATGTGCATTTTGAGTGCACCAAGTGAAGTGTACACCTTAGCGCAATACTTGCAACTAAAGGACTTGCGGGCGAGGCTTCCCTCGGCCGCTGCGCAGTGGTATTGTTGATGTTTGGAGAGTCCGGAATAAGTTGAATATGATTTTGCACAGTCAGGACACTGATAACGAGGACGACGAGATGCAGACACTGAGATTCCGGAGTCTGAGGAGACCGAACCTGGCGAACGTAGGTCTTCGGGGCACGGTGGTGGTGAGCAAGATGATGGCGGCGAGGCAGGTGAGTACCGATTGTACAATTGTGGGTGTGTCGGAGGGGACAGAGCGGGCACAGAGGGGTACAGTTCTTCTAACGGGTACGCTGGGTAGAGAGTGGGCAAATAGGCATATTGCGGTGTCGGCCGAGGAAGTTCTGTAGACATAGGCTCTAACCTGGCCCTACATGTAGCAAGATATTCCAGCTGCTGCGAAGACCATTCTTTTGGTTCGATTTTAACTGCCGTTGTGGTTACTGGAGATTTTGCCTTGCTAGGATAATTGCCGGTTTTGGATAGGTCTTCCGGCTTCGTACTTAAATTTTGTGGTTCGTCATTTTCAGTTTCGCCTGTTGACAATGAAAAAGTCATTTAAGAAAACGTCATTTATAAACTGTATAATTGAATTTAAATAAAATTTTGTGCTACATTTTTTTTTTAATTTTTATATTAATAACTTGACGTTAGTGTTTAATAATTAGACTCACAATGATAATCATAATAAAGTCGCGTTGCCATGTGGGCGGGGTGAGGCGGCGTGGTGGGCGGCGTTGCCGGCCGCTCCTCCCGAACCAGCACCGGACGCTTCTTCAGCGGACAGTGCGCATATTTCTTCGTCATCAACGCACGAGCGGTCTGCGAATCTTCCACTAGCATCTTTCACTTTTTCCCACAAACACTTTAAACAGTCGTAAATATCAAAGAAAGTTATTCACAAATTCACAATAATTATCGAACAGTCCATCAATCACAATGTCACATCGGAATCGTGGTAATCTACGGTGTCCGGGACGCAAAGACATACGTGTACACTCGTCGACGTCCGGAACACAAAGTGGTGCGGTGAGGGAAGAGCGTGGCTTATAAGCGCTCCCCGTCAGGTCGGGCCAGGTGGCGACGGGTAGGCTGTGCACGTGCGCCGTACCCAATCGGCGGAGGGCGCGGGGCCGGCCAATGGGGCGCGGCGCGGCGCGGGGCGGCGGCACCTGCGCCTCCGCACCCGGCCGCATCGCTCTCGGTGCGATATGCCCAGCTTCAGCACCGTTCCGGTTCCAACCGTCCTGGTCTCAGCCGTCGATCTAAATTTTTTGCACAGCTCTTGGGGTTAAGCACCTTTGAACCGAGCCATACGTCTTTGTGAAACGGTCCCATCAGAATAATAATAATCGCGAACGAACCGTCTCGACAACATTATTATGAAAAGCAGAACTGTACGTGTAATATATATTTACTACGTATGTACTCTTAATTATTTGTATTATTTTCTGTTTACTATTGATACCATTTGTATTTGTTGATATGATATTTATCATGGCAGGCACACAAAATAGTTTATATGTTTAACAGTGACTTTTCATTGTTACATATCTTCCATTCGAAATTTAAACAGTTGTGTTAGCATTAATATTTTACAAACAGTATTAAATTATGTCATGTTTACAATTACGACCTAGTTAGCAAAAATGGATTGTAAAATGAGACATTGATGATGACACATCGGCAATGGACAATAAGCATAACATGACACAGGGCAGTCTGAATAGACCTTGCCCTATATTAGTAAAGCGTCTTTCCTTTTTTGATTTGGATAATTAAATAGGTTCTTAAATAGAAACTTTGCTAACATGCGAGCAAATGTAGACCATGTTATCGTTCTCTTCTCTTTTTATTGTAACTAAATAAGAGTTAGAAAGATGACTACACTTCTAACTACAGTAAACATTACAGCAATATAATGCTTTCAAAAAGGTAATACGTACGATATATAAAACTCAAGAAAAACATCAGCACATCATACTCTATTTAACCGATAAACCAACCAACCAAAAAACCAACATACAAACATAAAAGTGCTACCAAACTAACACATCAAAAATATAGATACATCAGATAGATAGAATTTGTACGTATCAAGACATTTGTACATATTAATATAAAAATAAATAAAAATTTCCATGAATCAATTTGTAATGAGATAACAACGGTAATTTACTAAATATAAGATTATATGATATATGTATGTATGTATGTATGTCTTTAAATAAAACCCAGAATATTAATATTTTCGATATTTTACGAGTAAATTTTAAGTATATTGACAAATAATTTAGTTAAAGTAGCGATAAAACCTAAAGCAGAAATCTATTAGTATGCAAAAAGCTGAGAAAACCTCCGCTCTCCTTTAAATAGAATGATCAGAGATTAAAATTACCACACTGTCGATACAGACAAGCACATTATACATTTTATGGGAAAGCTCGTGTGTTATACAGGTTTCCATCACGCGGTTTTCCTTCGCCTTAAAGAGCACATATATTGTAAACTACTTTTACTTCGGGAACTTTATACTTGTAAAGATTTGTCATCTTTGTAAGAATCGTTAGATTTCATGTACAAAGCATTATTTTCCTATTCATTTAGTAAATCTTTCAAAAAGTTTCTAATAGTGAAAATTTAGTATATAGGTTCTACCTAAAAACCGAACTAATTGCTTAATCATTAAAGTCACAATGCGACGTTACGTATTAACAAAGTGGTTCAATCTAAACTATAAACGTTTACATTATTAGTTGAGTATGTATGAAATTCTTGTTTTGATCTGATCATATACATATCTACAAATTGATCGCATGCCGACGATCGACAAGTGCTTCACAATTAATAAGCTCATTCAGCGTTTTAATTGACGTTTCGTATAACACATGAACGTGTCACTTGAACATTAACTGATCGTGCGCATTCCTTGTTTATTGACCATACCTACTTGCCTTCATAAGAACAATACTTCCTCTTTCGAATTTCTTGGTTATTTTATTAAGAACCCTCTGTAGCTATGACTACGACCACAGTGATAATGTTATTCTTATGTGTGCATCGATTGAAAAACTACCAACTCATTACCGACCTTTCAGGAATCTAAACAACCCTATAGCTATTAAAACTATACGTTTATGTACCCAAAAAAACCCAAATCCAAAAACAAATAAATAAAATAAAAATAATTAATTTCAAGCGTTTACCATTCGTAAATAAAAACGTGTATAAATATCCGCGTAAAAGTAAAAAGATATAGCAAAATGTTACTTGCATTCTTATTATAAATATGTATATTTCGAATATATTCTCCGAGGACAGAAATAAATAATAGAAAATGAAATAAAAACAAATGAAATAACACAAATATTTAAGTGCAAAATGTTTCATGAAGTTTGCAAATAAAATTCTACTCATGTGAACAACACAAAGTTTAATATTTAGGACATATACAGTTAACCAGCTACTGATAACATCAATGTATGTATAAAGCATCCACTGAGAAGTTCTATAATTCTAGTTATAAAGTAAGAAGGGGACCTTATCAGCACAATCAATACGAATGTATCGTATTCATTTGTTGCCCCAAGATGTAAGCGATTTTTTAATAATAATTTCTGTTATACTAACCGGAAACTCTGAGAACCGGTTCGTGAAAGATTTCCTTGTGTTAGGTATCAAATCAAACAACGGCCGTCCACAACCCCTTTACAACGCGGAAGTAAACGTCCATAAGTCTTTTGTTGTTGTATTCTGCGACCAGTGTTATTTCCCACAGACCACGGTGTTCCTTGGGTGTTTTAGGCATTCACACAGAACAAGTTCCTTTCATAAATATTGCAAAATTAGTTGTCAGTTACACGGAAAGAAACTGAAAAATATTTACTCAATAATAATATCTTTACAAGATCGCGTCATCTAATATATAAATTCGAGGTTTTCCGTTAAATCCATAATAGAAATTCTCTATTGATAACTCCTAATTCAATGAAAATTTACAGATGGGCAGAAAGTGTATCGTTGTTATTTCATGGCTATATAAAATAGTGCCACTAAAACCTTCGGTCGCATTTTGATTCGAAGAAACATTAAGTTGCTTATTCTGCAATGTCAACGATCATCGATAACCCAAATCATGACGAGGACCTTGTGATGTGATATCTGACACCATGACTCAGGCTGCAAATGTGTCAAGGGATCGACGTGCGCATCGATTGCTCGATTTATATCCGTGACTAATCGCTTTGATTAGCGGACATTTGTATTAATCCAAATTACAATATCATTTGCTAACTATATCTCCACTGTTATGTTATTATTGTTAATAATACAGTTAGCTAATAAAAACAAATCAATTTGCTTTATTGACATATTTCCGTGGTCGCTCGTTACCTAAATACACATATACATGTTTTGAATGAATAGCTACTTATCTTGGCCTGGGAAACGTAAACAATTCATCGGAAGAATAAATTGTAAACAAATATAGCTAGTTAAGCATTACAATGAATGGCGCTGATAATAGGTGTACCTATCTACTAGACATTAGGACAAATATTTTGAACGTGTAAATAGTTTAGTTGGTACGTTTTGAAAATGTCGACTATAGGACTAATTCTATTTGGAATTTTAACCGATCTATAAAATATTTAAAAGAGGACATAATTGTGTATACGTAGGCGCTTAAAAGTAACTTTTGTTCATCGGGTCAAAGTCTACAAATATTGGAATTTACAAGAATTAGCATTTTTTTTATGTTTATAATGTAATGGTGAATATAATGATTTTTTTTCGTATACATACATTATTGATTTATACTCAATCACTATTTATTTTTTAATATATGTCGGTTTAGCTTATTACTTATTGAATATATACTACTTTAATATAGTATTATTACTAGCCATGTCGAAAGCCTAATCATGACCGGGTAAAATTTATACCCGAAACTTCTATGCACTTGATTAGCCGTAGGTACTAATTACTGAATAATAAAACAAGGCGAAATAACGCGGTGACCATATCCTTTAAATTAATAAAAATGAATCCTCAAGTTACAACTCACGATAATAAACAAAAAATTGGAATAATTCTTTATTAAAAAAAATTTGAAAATTTGTTGCGCACAATTCGTAATTAGTTTTTAAGAGTGGTAGACAAAGATACAAACACTAATAACAAATTCGAAATCCTTAATTAATACGAAATTAGAAAAACAGATGTAAGTCGTTTGTGTCGAAGAATCTTTACAAATTTTTATAAATACAAATGTTTGTCTGTCGGTCTGTTACGTTTTCAGTGATGAAAATTGGAACAATTTTTCCTTATACACCGGGGTAACATATAGGCTATAGAAGTCCTGTTAAAAAATCATCTATTATTAACCTATGAAAGTTGTTCTATATACGATGTGTCAAACTCAAGACAAATCTAATTTAAATATTTTTTATTAGCATTATTTAATTAATATTGAATATATACTAAGTATACTATTTACTAAACTAAACTATTTTACAAAAACAAGCATTAAAAAAAATTAAAACTAATTAAATAATAACTAAAGAATAAAAAATAAAAATGGATAAATAAATATATATTATATTTACACTAAATCAAAACCATCGATTCCATTGCAATTGGGTAGAGTTCCTAAAATACTGGCAGCATTACCCCTTTGTATGGCCAAACTTATTCGCTGGCCAAGGTAGCTGCCAGCTCTCGGGTCCCCGGTACGCTCTACGCGCCTTCTAGCGAGCTCGTTGAAGAACCAATGAGCGTCCGGGCCCCATGGACCTAAGGTCTCTACACCAAAAGGCACAAAAATGAAGCTTCTATTTATGTCTTCATATTTGCGCCTCTTGGCATGTTCTGCATTGGTAGCGGGAAAAAAAAATTAAATCTTTAAATCTAATTTAAAGAAGTTTCATATCACGTTGTTTGTCTTACGTCGAAAGGGGTAATTTAAGAAAGTTTTTATATATTTCGGTTTTTGATTATCGAATAAATTTATCTGAGCTATTTTAATGTGTGTTACATGTAAGTCATATGGATTATTAACTAGGTACAATAATTAGACTATGCTGTCGAGAAAACCATAAATCAACTCAGTCTTCCTGAATCGATCTGATTTTTGTCATGGAGATACTTGCAGGGTTGGAGAGTGACAGAAACTACTGTTTATTCCAAGACTATAGTACACCCAAAAGAAGTTGCGGATAAAAGCTAATAATTATATATTATATTAAAGCGAAAAGAATTACCGAGAACTGAGCTTTCTAAATATTTAGAATAAAAATAATCACTAGTTATTTATTGATAGATAAATAAATAATAATACATCAATAACATGCTAATGAGGAGGCGTTGATTGGTGTCAAATGGAGTGCCATCGTTCGGGGTGTCGGGGGGTGTCTGGCGGGTGAGGCGGGCGGTGCGGGGCGCGCGGCGGCTGCGGCGGCCAGGTGCGCGAGCGCGGGGGCCGGGCGCGTGCGTAACGGTCGCGGCACGAGCTGGGCCGAGGGGACGCCGGTGCGCTATGGCGGAAATAGCGATGGACAGGGGCGCCGCGGGCAGGTGGTGCGATGCCAGCTCCTTCTCAATGTCACACAATCGGCGGTTAATTCAGAGCACACATTACCTGGTATTAATAAAATCACTGACGAATGATACATATTAAAATAGTTACATAAAATTAAAATTGTTTGAAATTAGAATACATACAAATAAATGTGTACGGGCTGCTACTACCCTGTACGATCTTTGGTTGATAGATTGATAGATTGCGACGCTTACCTAATTTATTTTTTATTATAATAATGATAATGTTTATATGATATATGATTTTGTGAAAATATGTCTCTTACGCTTTCACATCCAATCCGCTTATGCAATATTGAAGAAATTTGTCACAATAAAACCTTACACATCGGGGAATATAAATTCCCGTTGTTATCTCATGAACACGGAAAAATACATATTGTTGATCGTTCGTACTTAAAAGTTTAAGTTGGCGCGAAAGAAGTCCCGGGTACAACTATAAAATAATTATTCAAATAATTATTAAGAAGTAATCATTAAAATAATAAAGGAAATATTGCCTGAATATTAAATGAATAGAAATAAATGATTTAAAAAAATATATAAAAACATTTCTAACAATTAAAAATAATGTTAATATTTCCATAACAATATTTCAATATAAAACACTATTTATTGTGTTATTGTGAGACTTAACTACGCGATATTTCAGTAACATTAGCTCTTTAGACAGTTTTTGATCTCGGCGAGGTTGGTTTTGCTTTTTAATTGTTCCTGTACTTGACTAGCTTTGTGGAAAAATTTTTACTTGCAAACTTATTTTGTTACTAAAAGCTAAGTTATTACAAACATAAACGTACACTTTACCTTGCTGCGAAAGTTCTTCACGTACGGTGACAACAAATTTGATAATAGCATCTATCCTCCTATAATTTTATGGCCTCTATGGATAGTTAAATCAATCATGCACTTAACATTTTTAATAGTCACGCAGTGTAACATAAGGTTACTTAGCTACCGCCACTGGTGCGTGCGTCAGGCAAATCGAAGCAGTTTTTGATATGACAGAAGGCGTCTACCCAACAGTGCTATAAATCCACTATGAGACTGTATGCTCTATTGTAATACCATTATCCTATCCTGATAATATTATATATGCGAAAGTTTGTAAGTACGGATGTATGTTTGTTACTCTTTCACGGCGAGTCCGCTGAACCAATATTGATGAAATTTAACACAGTTATTCCTTATACACTGGAATAACATATAGGTTATAGAAATCCTGTTAATTCTACAGGAATTGCATGACATTAAAAATCGTCATCTATTAGCAACAGACAACGGTCCACGCAAACGAATTTGCGGGTAAAAGCTAGTTCCGTTGTATATTACTGTTAGAATCGACCAGTTAGCTCCAACACCGATTATCAGGTTACATATATATATATATTCACATTAGTAATTCTTTGAGGAATTCCAGGTTAGTAACCGCGAACCAACAGTGGACGTACTGTCAAGCGTGCGGCCATCACGTCTCATTTTATTACTGACATCGTAGTTCATATTTAAAATCCTATTACAGTGAATTAGTCATATGTACTTAAACAAAAGCATCAATATATGAATAATAATGAATATTCTCTTATCTGATGGCCAGATCGCACACCTGAGCCGTATCTACCTCATTGTTATTGTATGTGTATCTGTTTCATTGTTTGTTGAGTTTAGCTCTGTACATAACTATACAAAGCTCAAAGGCACCTACGAGCTTAGACTGCATTGAATTGAATCAGTGCACAGCTATGCCGGCAGCTGGTTGCGCGTGCAGAATCACATGTACCCGAATCGCACATCTGCATCAAGCGCGTCGTTGGACTTAAAATGACTTATCTGCAGCACAATATTAAACGTCTGTAAAAGCTTAGTACCTTTTGAAAATAAGCATTTCGATTAGGGTCTCCCCCATTCATTGTTCTGGATACGCAAGATCAAACGACATAAACGACGATGCTGAGTTAACTAAAGTGACATTTCACTTCACGAGACGCGATATAATTGATGCAACCCCGATATTGAAACTGGTATTCAAAAATAAACTTTACGGAATTGAGAATATGATTTAACTTAAAGATTTTATTTGTATTACGCAATTTAAGTTCCCTTTTCTACTTAATAGGATTTTGGACATAGTCCTTTTTCGATACGCGGCTTCAAGACCTGCAGGTAGGTGAGTAGTTTAATTTTAAATAATGGCATAGCTGTATAGTTCTATATAAAGCACACAGAACCATTCAACGCTTTTATAAACACTTTTAATACAGATGGATTGAATATGAGTCTACAGGCTGATGCTTTTGTTTATTTACGTTAGACCATTTATTTTATTTTGTATTCGCACATATATACCGTATAATATATGTAGTAGGTAATTGTATTATTTCGAAAAAAATAAAGTAAATAACAAATAAAATATTATCATATAATTTATTAATCACTATAGTACAAAAATTACTTCATTAAAATTTATACAAAATTATACTTGTTTTATTTTAGATTTGATAAATATAAATTAATTAAATATATGGGACACTGACACACACGGTCGCCCGTCCCCAAAGTAAGTAATTTTAATACTTGTGTTATGGGTGAAAGACAACTGGTGAATATATACATATATAATTTTTAAATACATACTTAAATACAAATATACATCCAGGCTTGAAGAGCCAACAAATTCTTCTTATAGAAAATGTTGGCCCTCGGCCAACCGCGACGCTGAAGGCAGGATCAATACCCACTGCGCCAACGGGCCAGTAAAATAAGATAAAGTAACCTTATTAGAAATAGTTCAAACCAAGAAAACCTATTTTTTATTTAACATACCCTAAACATTTATTTTTCACAACACAACCCCTCATGAACAGACACAGAACCTTTATTTTCTATTACCTGTGATATATACCAACATATATACAGCGGGTAATAGCAAAAAATTGTATGTGTTTCTAACATATGTATGTAATAATAAAAGGTAGTACACTAAGATATTAAACAAATGATAATAAACAGGATCAGCCTGTACATTGGAGGCAGTAACAGCTGAGATTTCGGCACACGCTATACAGCGGTGCGCGGCCGGTGCGTCACCAGCCGGGGCCACCTTTCACCCTTGCGACTCTTAGTCCCTTCTGGCCTTCCTTACATGTGAAACTAATATGTGCACCGATATTGATTGCTTTCGTTACGTGAATTTATAAACAGCGTTAATTACAATTAAATATTAAATATTATAATATTTTTATATCAATAATTAAAATAAATGAAGTAAATCATCATCTTCCTGCCCTTATCCCACTCTAAGTGGGGTCGGCACAACATGTTATAAATATGTTGTCACATGATTCGGCTACGTATTTTACGATCGGCCACCTGCCTGACATCAACTTACTTTAGTCGTATTTTAAGACACCTCGGTAAGAAATGAGGGTAGTCTATTCTAGTCAGCCGGATGCTACACGGTAGGTCGACTTACTTTAGTCGCCTCTTACGACACCTCGTTAAGAAATGAGGGTGGTCTATTCTACTTAACCGGATACCACACGGTGGATAAATGAAATAAATCATCATCAATAAATGAAATAAATCATTTTATTTTAAATTTAAAAAAAAACAAATTTCGTTTACTTTAATATTATTTACTAGCTTTTGCCCGCGACTTCGTGCGCGAGGACCTCAGTCCCGGAATAAAAAGTACCCTCTGTCAACCCTGCAAATATCTCCATCATTCTTGGGGTTAATTTGAATGATGCCTGATTTAATAAAGCCATGGTCATATATGACCGAAACGTCATTAAAAATTTTTACACTTCATATTATGAAACTGTCCCCGCAGCGTCTGTCTGCTTACAATGAACTTAACAACTAATTTACGGGTTTTATTCAACAGAAAGAATGATTTATAAAGTAGATTTAAAAGTTTTATTTCATCGCGGATTATAGCAAAATAATTTTATTATTACTTTGGTTAATAAGGTTTTTTGTAAATTTATAGAAAATGACCATAACTGTTACTAAGTTTCGACTGGTTGTATATAGTCCCCTAATCGTTACTAATATTATAAATAAGTATGTCTGTGTGTCTGTTTGTTACGTTTTCACGGCGAATCCGATAAACCATTATCAATAAAAATTTTCACAATTCTTCCTTATCCACACGGGTAACATTTAGGCTGTAGAAATCCTGTTAATTCAACAGGAATTGAATGACATTGAAAAACCCCAGTATTATCAGTCTATCAAAGTTTTTTTTAATCGCGATTTTTGTTTTTGTCAAAGTCAAGTTGAATCTGTAATTTGAAAAAGGTTCTATATCAAGTTGTTTGGCTTACGTAGATAGTTATTTAAAGAAAGTTTTTATATATTTTGGATTCTGTTTACTGGATAAATTTAACTGAGTTATCAAAATGTATAATTAATATTAGTCATATGGGTTATTTACTAAAACTCCGTGTGGTATCTGGCTGAATAGAATAGTACCACTCTCAATTCTTGCCGAGGGGTCGTAAAAGGCGACTAAGGTAGGTCGACCCGCCGTGTGGTTTCCGGCTGAGTATAATAGACCAACCATGAGGTTGGTCACGACACCTAGGTAAGGAATGATTCTTACCGAGGTGTCATAAAAGGCGACTAAGGTAAGTTGACCTACCGTGTGGTATCCGTTTGAGTAAAATAGACCACCCTCTTTCTTACCGAGGAGTCGTAAAATACGACTAAGGTAAGTTGACGTCAGGCAGGCGGCCGGTCGTAAAATACGTAGCCAAATCATATGACAACATGTTTATAACATGTTGTGTCGACCCCACTTAGAGTGGGATAAGGGCATGAGGATGATGATGGGTTATTTACTAAAATAAATAAATAACTAATATTATCAATGTCAAAGTCTGACTGTTATGTTTTCATGGTCAATCCGATGAAACAATATTGATGAAATTTAGCACAATTAATGGCTATATGCCGAGGTCATTTTCTGGAATATGTTGAACCTGCCAATTTGCATTGGAGTAGCATGGTAGATAGGTCGCATTCTTAAGTGAGAGAGAAGGCTTTGCCCAGAATGGGAGATATGTTACTATCTCCCATTCTTTACTTACATAAATAATAAATATTTTTTTTTAATTGTACGTTACTTCATATAATATTACTTTTTCATTTAAAATTTCAAAAAAATGCCTTCAATGAATAAAAAGTTTCAAACACCTTGGAAAGACGAAATATTTACTTTTGCATCCTACCTGTTAGTGTGACTCACCATTCAGTTTTGATCATGTATAATGACTATCGAAAAGTGTAAGTTACACTATTGTTATGCCTAAAAAACTCAAATAAAAATGTGAAATTTTTCAAAAAAAAATCAGCTCCAGACAGGCCTAGTTCTCATAAAAATATTTGTACTACTCTTAGATATGGTAGTATATGTAATCCAGTCGCTAATCGCTTCAGGAACGGCGAAAAACGGAAAAAAATGCAAATATTAGTATCGCAGTATACGACCTTTCAACTTAAAATTGACATATCTTTTTTATTTGTTGACCGATTGAAATAAATTATACCCTATATGTTAAGTGAGGCTTTCTTCTACATATAAGTGAAAACCGCGTTCAAATCGGATCAGCGGTTTCTGAGATTAGCGGGAACAAACGCACAGACATACAGACAAACAGACAAACAGAGAAACAGACAAAAATTTTAAAAACTATTGTTTCATGTTTAAAAGCGTGTTTTGAGACGACAACACTAATTTTTTCGTAAAAATATCAAGTGTACAGATTTTAACACCTCTACGATTTTATTATATGTATTGATTAATATTGTTGTACTACGTTTACTTTTACTAGTAATGGTAAAAATAATTGTAGTAACAATTATTTTTACCACTACTAACGTTATTTTATTTGTATTGCGCTCATAGTTTGTTTTAATATCCATCCTTAATTAATATAGCATTTAATTAAATTTTCTTATTGTATTCTTATATGTATATTCTTTTTACTTATTTGATGTATATATTGTTGATGGCTTGATAAAAAATAAATAATATTTTAAACTATTATTAAATATTAACAAACCTTTGTTTATTAAAGGATGCTGCCTTTACATAAATACAGAGAACTGATTTCTTAAGAATAGGAACGACTGTTTCCACAGGCATTTACATATCATCTACAAAGGTGGCAGACAATTTGATGTTCAATAATAATAACAACAGACAATAATTTACCTTAGAGTATCTTTTTATATTGCTCATGTAAAAAGTAATCCAGGGAAACATATAAATGTTGGTTCCCACATTGAAATGTATTTTTTTTGAAAAATCTCACCGTTATGTGATTTTTTGCAATCCTTAGTATTTATAGTGCAAAGGTAAGGGGAGATCTGGGGTTAGTGGCGAGGCAGCTGCATCACTGCGCCAAAAGGACCGAACAAGTTGATACAGCAGTATGAGATTAACGCAAGCGTAAGTGACGAGTAACGGTTTTGGTAGTTTTTTTTGTTAACGTATTCATTTTATGGTTATCAATATAACTCAATAAATAAGTAAACCTATGATACGAGGAATATCTATACTAATGTATAAAACTGAAGAGTTTGTTTGATTGATTGATTGATTGATTGATTGATTGATTGATTGATTGTTTGTTTGAACGCGCTAATCTCAGGAACTACTGGACTGATTTGAAAAATTCTTTCAGTGTAAGATAGTCCATTTATCGAGGAAGGTTTCTATAGGCTATATAACATCACGCTAAGATGAATGAGAGAAGAGGAGCAATAAAAAATAGTACGAGAACGGCAAAATTTAAAGCCTTCCTTGCGTGCGCTGAGTAAACGGTGATAGTTATTTTATTTATTTTATATTATAAAATCATGTATTAATTACAAAATTGTTCCCCTCTAAAAGTTCTAAATAAAAGTCCGCGAGAGCATATGTCTAGGTTTTAAGAATAAACTACTTTAACCATTTTTATGGTTATCAAAAGACTATATTACGGTTCTAATCTAACCACGCGGGCGGAGCCGCTGGCGATTACTTATAATAATATTAAAAAAATGAGTTCATATCGAAATAAAAGACTGTTCTGTTTAAGTAGGCGCGAGATAATGTTAAAGGCCATTAAATACATATTTTCGTTACATTCATTACCTCGGCGATGATTCTGCGTTCGCCCTTCCCGCCCGGTGACGCTGTAAAAGCCGTTAGGGCTTTTTAATAAAATTACATTCATAAGGATAAGCATAGAGAAAGTGTTAATAAAGTTTCATTACAATTTTATTACGAGAAGACATGATATAATGTATAAAGTTAGGAATGACTTTATACATTATATCAACTAAAGCTATCATCATCTTTGTATTTGGCGCATGGAATTTTTTGTTTTTTGTTTCTATAGTATTATTTTGATATTTTTATTTACAGTCTTATTATTAGCTTATATGATTTATACAATAGTAGAACATTTTTACTAGCTATTAAGTTTTACTATGTACTGTCTGTTTCCCTTGAAAAATAAATAAATAAATAAAAACATCCCTTATACAATTTTGTATATTTTAATACTATAAATATAGAATGTATTTATTCTGGGTGTACTTATTATATTGCCGGCGCAGTCTAAAAGTGGTGCATTATAAATTAGTGTACCGTTTATTTGCATTTCGATTTCCATCGGAATAATGTGTTACCTCACCTAGATATCGAACAAAACATAATTACTTAGAGCAAACGGCGGCACACCCGTTCCGGGACACCTTTTCATTTAATCAAAACTTGTTTGCACACCCAGCAAACGGTGTTTTGTTCGCGGAGGGCTACCGATCTGTACCAGAGGAGCGACGCATAGTTGCACCCGAACACCGGTTTATTTGGCGTCGCCATCTTTACACAGAACTTTTTTATACGCATTGAAATTTATTAAAAGCGCAGCGAGGGTGCGCGTGCGCAGTGACGACTGTGATTGCTGCACCTGGTGACCTGGCCCACGCGCGCAGCAGCCAACCGTCTTCTTTGTAATGATACATTGCGTCTCAACTGGAATATTATAATACGTATATTTACATTAACTTTGTCACCCATAATTTGTCACTTCCGATCCTGAAAACTAAAGCCCATATATATCTAGTTAATAATAGTGACTTTTTGCATAGCTATATTAATAACTATCCGATCCCTTCATAAATACATAGTTACTTTCACACTCATAAGTATTTCCCAAAAGCTAAATCTAGATCTAAATCACGTAAATAGTATTACCAGTTTTGTAGTGATTGCATAAAAATTATAACCTACTGATAAGCTGCTCGTTGCAGGTTTTAATTACATCAGTTATTTTGTTTGTAATTAATTATTTTGTTTGAGGCAGCGAATTTTTTATATTTTAAAATTTTTAATATTTAAATGAGATAATCCTTTTTTTTCGGCATCTCTAGAACGGCTCGAGCGATTTTCCTGTAATTCAGTATGTAGGGGGTTTTTGGAGGAGGCAAACAGGATGCACCCTTAAGAAAAAGCTAATTCTATTCTATAATCTAAAATGAATCGCCCGGTGAATTCAGACCCCGATCTCAATTGACAATACTAATTTAGAAAAAAAAAGTATATTCACAATATCAACACCTTCGTTTAAGGCAACAATTTCATTTTGAAGTCTATGCTATATCAGAAATATCAATGATACTTGCTAAGAATATTGTACCTGGTGGTTGTAACGGGGTTGCAATCTATTGCGTAGCGTGGACCACACGGTCGAACAACTAGTGCACGACGTGGAAGCAGTATGTCTGACCAATGTCAGTTTGCTCAGTGGATCGCGTGCGTGAACAGCGGCTGCGACGCTGTGGTCCCCCGTATAACGTAACATCGATATGTGTCAAGCTATCGACCGCCCACTGAGCACCACTTATGTGGTCTGCACTAATTCAAGAACCTGCTGCCTTCCAAACGCGGTGAAACCCCTTTGTCTTAATACCTTTCTATCTTTAGTATGATTGATCTCACTTCCAGCAGAGATAATAAGTAGAAAGCACAATAGATCTATCGGATTAGCACAAATCCATTGCAATCGCGAAGCCTACCTAACTTGTGATTAAAATTTTATCGCTTGAATATAAATATCAAACTTGGCTTTCTATTTAACTGTCATCTACTTAATATAAATCCTAATCAATTTTTTATAATATTGAATACCGTTCTATTTATTCGCTTAATTGCTTGGCGGTGCCCGATATTTTTTGTAGCAGCTACGCAAATATTTTGGGAAAGAAGGTGGCCTTAGTTAACTAGCTTTAACGTAACTGCTGGGCAAATTTCCCATATCCCTTCTTCTTTCTCTTTAACTGGTGCACGTCCACTGCTGGACATTGGTGTCTTTACAGGATGTCAACAAAACACCATCTTGTGCCGCTAGTATCCAGAGGCTTTCCGCACACCATTTAAGGGTCATCATTCTCGTAGTACCGGGACTGCGTTTTCTTTTAGGGGGTCGCCATTCCAACACCTTAAGGGGGCAATAATAGAACTTAGATTTA
Source organism: Morpho achilles (assembly GCA_947086495.1). Taxonomy (NCBI): domain Eukaryota; kingdom Metazoa; phylum Arthropoda; class Insecta; order Lepidoptera; family Nymphalidae; genus Morpho; species Morpho achilles. The sequence continues at coordinate 9,518,591 of CAMTZB010000007.1, read as the reverse complement.
CAAAGTCGATTCAATATGACAGCCATGGTGTCATCACGCATTCCTCAACCGTAGTCCTCGTGATGAAGGAAAGGGCTTCTACTAGTAAATGTTGACTTGTGACAGTATAGGAAACCAATTCTACTAGGAATAATAGATAAGATATATAGTTATTGCAAATTTTTGAAGTGCTGAAGAAAAAGAACCGCGAGTCTTCGACCAATATGCTTATACCAGCTTAGTCGCTTGTACTCTTAAGTTCCTAAATACACATAATTCATGTATTTTATAGCAAACGCTCATACGAGCTTGTTCTGCGAATCTCCTCATTCCTGATTTCATCACATTAGGCATAGCCCTGTCTGCTCGCTGTGCGGCTTTGAGATATAAAAAATATATATTAATATGTTATTTACCTTTTCCGTTCTGCCCAACAGCGGGCAAAAGCCTCGCAACAGACAGAGGGATATGAAGTGTTAGCGACTCTTCCACTGTCGGTTTGTATAGTTTAACAACAGTGTAGCAATTTATAGAATACAGATTGGTCTTACTATACTACGATAATCAGTTGTAACAAACTTATCATTCACGTTTCACCTCAATTTATATAGAATTAAGACACTAAAGATACCTAAAAGATTTATGTATCTTAAGTGTCAATGAAATCATCATCTCTCTCGTTAAGCGATTAAGTCGCAGTGCTGATCATATTGCACAAATGCTATCGAATAAATATCATTTATTTGGCCTCCCTCTTGTCACTTTTACATATTCTAATCAGATTTCTACTATAACACTAAACGTATAACATACTAGCAAATATACAACATTTATTTATGTAAAATCAAAGATTTTAAACTGGAGTTTCCTTTTTAGTGTCACATATACTTACTTGATATGCACGTGCTAGGTACTGAGAAACAAAATAAATTGGTACCATTCTATAGTATACTTATGAGCATGAGATTAGAATGCATAATTATTATGCTCCCACGCACACCGCAACAACAGCGGTATCATAAAAACTATATCTAATGCGTCATTAACGGAAATTATGTCGTACACAACTTATGTAGTTCAAAAGTAGGAAGCTACAAAGTACACTAACGTTATAGGTAAGCATATTATAAGAATAATACAGATAGCAGTAGAGGTCGGCAAGCAAGTTGTTCACAGTATTATGAATCCTTGTCCGCGAAGCTTCAATGTCGCCCTCGATGCACCATTATGCGGAAACAATGCGGTCCACATTCGTGCACTGCGACCGCCGGCCCGTCGTGTTCGACCGCGGCTCGATGTTTGCGCTCGTAAAGTGTCATTATGGTAACAGTACCTCTTTGTTGTTTTCGGTGATGCCCGTCTCCCTATTTTGTTCGTTCGCCGTACAAGCTCGCCTCGTCACGGCGAATTATAACAAAAATGGGTTACGACCGACTGTTGCGAAACTTTTACGGGCCAGCGTCTCCGATGAAGTTTCGTTCGGTTTAATGGCCCTTGAATTTTAAGTGCTAAAGAAAGGTAAATCACATTGACGTGTCATGAACATAAATTCATGATTTCATATGGATTGGAGCAGTTATTTGTTGTGATGTCATCATTACTCCAATAATGAACCAATAAGTTTTTCTGTTAAAACTTATGTGTCTAATTGATAAATGTAGTTTATCATATACTTATGAGAGCGTGTTATCCTTTCCATAGGAATAGCAGATTGGAAACCCGGGCAGGCACATACAAGTTTCTTTATAAGAACTTTTGCTTGTTCTTTGTGTTTGGGGCACTCATAGTTACGGGCATGTGCTTTAAATATAATATTTTTATTTAATTCGTTGTTGGTACCGGCATAAAACTGGAAGAAATATCTAATTTACATCATGACATTAAAAATTGAATGAGTTTTTATTAGGGCCCTTAAAACCTCAAATTATCAAATTATTATTGTCGCTTATATAATATAGATTTGACTGTATATAACATTATTTACCACTTACACACGTATTCGGACACAAAGAGCCAAGTATTAATTTACGAGAAATCACTCTCGTATAAACCCTTGGTAAGTTTAAAACTCTTATAAATTGAACTTAATGTAAGAAATGTTCACTCAAAATAAATTAAAACAAAAAAGCGTCACTCGATTTGAAACAGATGATTTTCAGCTTTATTTACCATCCCCACTAAGTTATAAAATGATTTTGCTCTTTCCCACTTGAAAGAATTACTATTTTATTTGGCAAATAAACGGTAAATTTGTATCGATGTCAAGCATGTAAACGGAATAGGTATCTGACTAGTGTAGGTCAAAGTACAATATACAGCGTCAAATTCCTTTTTTCTTTATGCAAGTTTTGATGAATATGCAATATTGCGAAAATGATGGCGTAATTCCAGTTCAATGGTTCATCACAATACTTATAGCTCAGATGCTCGCCTATTAATTCCGCCTTTTTTGTAAATATTTTTGTCGCTCGTTGATATTTTTAATTTTTTTATTTGCTAACGCTAACATAATTGCATAGCCTTTTTACATTTTTTATAAACCTTAGGCAATACACATACGTAAATACGTACAATAAAAAATGTAATGTTGGTCACACTTAGATTTAAGAAGATCTAACTAATATTATTTCTTCCTTTATATTATTGCTTGTTCAATTAAAGAATACAATATAATAATAATAAATATATGGGACACTTACACACACGGTCGTCCGTCCCCAAAGTAAGTAACTTAATACTTGTGTTATGGTAGACAGACAACTGGTGAATATATACTTATATAATTGTTAAATACATAAAAAAAGCGTAAGTAACGGCCTGTTACTATTCCACTGCTGGGCATAGGCCTCTTCTCTCCGTTTTTGGAGAGAAGGATTGGAGCTGAGACCTACCACGCTGCCCCAATGCGGATTGGTAGGTTACACCTATCACCAGAATTCTCTAGAGATATGCAGGTTTCCTCACGATGTTTTCCTTCGCCGAAAGGCGTGTGATAAATTGCAATTATCAATTAGACACATAAGTTTTACCAGAAAACTTATTGGTGCCTGCCCCGGGTTTGAACCCTATAGCTCCTCGAAAGAGGCGCACGGTTTTACCGCTGGGCTAACACAGCTTTTTTAAATACATACTTAAATACAAATGTACACCCAGGCTCAAAGACCAACAAATTCATTTATAGAAAATGTTGGCCCTCGGCGGGAATCGAACCCGCGACCCGCGGAGCTGAAGGCAGGGTCCCTTCTCACAGCTCCAACGAGTCAGTCAAACAATGAACACCCGTATTTGATGAAACTTATTTATATACAGGTATAATGTACAGGTATACAGGTAGTCTTTTATAAACTTTCAATAAACAATTAATTGAAATTGTTGACTGAAAACAATAGATCCCAACTAATGCTGTTCGGCAATTTCAACTAATGATTAAGAGCTAATCTTCTGTAGAAAGTGATACGGTAACTTTCGTCTGCCTACATCAACAAGATGTTCCGCGCGTCTATTACTTTATTAATATTGGAAATATTATTTAACAAAAAACATAAATGATAGCAAATTTTTTAGCAATATTAGCTATTTAGCGAAGTTTTAGCGATGATGTCAGATTCTATTAAACTGTTTTCACATATTTATAGAATTTTTTATTGCTAACTTTTTAGCGATTTCATTTTCATTATTAATTCATAAAAAAAACCCATAATATGAACAATTAACCCGATCATAGATTAAAGAAATTCAACATTTTATTACGAAATAATTTACTATGACGAGAATTTCTTGTTTGGCAATTAATCTATTTGGGTTGGTAATAAAGGCTGTTATTAGCATTCTGATGATACTATTGTTCGTGACTCATAAAACAATGATTATTGAAAATCATTATGAAGACGTCAGCCAGTGATCACAGTTTAATAAGAAAGTACGCTTGAATAAGCAAATATAATGGCCTTAATGATATGAAACACAATGGAGTTCCTCTGGGCGCAGCATACGTTGTGAGTAAAACACACGTTTGCTTCCCACTTGACTAAATTTTATTTGCTCCACTGAACAAAGTAAAGTGGTCTCAACTCGAGATTTACATTATCATACCAACTGAAAATAGAAGTCTTCAGAATACCTAAAAATGAGCGAAAGAAGTATACATCTACAACTACGAGTATATTGGTTCAAGGAGCCGTCATTATTCTTTCACTTACTATGATGTATGTTATTTGAAAATCAATAGTTTTTATTTATTGTAGTCTTAAGACGACAAAGTTTGTAACTAATTGATATGATCCTTTCTTGTTTGTTTACATGTGGAGCTTTCAGCAAAAATTAAATAGATTCCTAACTCTACCTCAGAAGTACAGAAAAAATTTAGAAAACTACAGAAAAAATATATAAAAGAACAATATATATTTATAATTATGGGTTGTAATGTAAAATCTGTATGTGTGTCTGTTATGCTTCCACAGCTAATACGCTAGAGCAATTATGATGGATTCAGTACGATTGAAGCATATATATCGGGCTGATATATTAGATAAACAAATAACCGGTTTTTCTCCGGAATCAGATTTTTTTTATAATTAAATTTATTAATATTTTTACAAATTCAAATTTAAATTATTCTTAATTCAAGTAAACTTTTAAACGTGTTTTGAATGAAAAAGTGCTTTGAATCTTCTGCTACGGAATGCTATTACTACCGAGAAGAGCCAGCAAGACACTCGGCGGTTGCTCTTTTCAAAATAATTTCTAGAACTAGTTACATTTAGACATTACTATCTTGGACAGCAAAAAGTAGCTATACCCACGCATTTTTACCATCTATGTAATCCTCAATAGCATCAGTCTCTATCTATTAGTCTTTCAGAATCAGATTTCCTTAAACAGTTTTTTTAATCTGATGCAATAGGAAAATTGAATTTTATTATAAAATCTTATACATATAGGTACATTTAAGTTTACGGGAACAAAGTAGGTATAACGAGTATTTATAATAATAATTTATAGTAATAATACATTGCAATACATTATACGATTGAAATGATGTTGAAATCTCTATGACACTGATAGTTCCACAATACTACTGCACTATTGACTCCCTATTCACTCTAGCAGTGTATTTATCAAATTAAAGATTTTTAATATATTCATAGAACAGGTTGTTCAGGTAAGGCACGATATAGTTGAATGGAGGTGTAATCAGCGCTATTCAGTCGGCTCGTCACCTGCAGAACTTGTTACTATTGTAAGCATTCGCCAGTGCTCAATGACGCCGCGGGGTTCGTTCCAACATTCAATCCGTGAAAACCTAAATCACTGAACCCTTTTGCCGATACTTTTTTATCCTTTTCTAGCTGGATAAGTTATGTAGGCACATCTAACATTTACTCAGCACCAACATATGATACAGAAGAGAAAATCAAATCGTCGATGGTACCTGAATGTTAACTGAAATATAATACGACAAACAACAAAACAAGTTTCACAAAAGTTTTAACTATAGAAAAATAAATTAAAAAAAAAAGTTGTAAAAAGTATAAATAATTAAGTTAAAAACTGTTTCAATTGACAAAAATAACTATAAAATGATATATAAATAAATAAATAGTTACTTAGGTAAATAATACATAGGAGTGGGCGTTACTTTGTGGAATTTGTTGGTACAAACGCGGATTATACCAAAATAATTTTATAATTATTTTGGTTGCTTAGTAAATTAATTTAAAGTAAAATCAAATTTTGGACCATGAAGCATGCACTCTTTTTCAAGAGTTGTTATATAATAAGATATTTAATTTTTCATATAATATAAAAAAGTTTTTATCACACTGACAAAAGCCTAAATTGGCAATTTGTTATGGAATTAATCATTTATAAAGCTACCAGTTTTATTACGCCGGATATAGTTGTATGACCGGAAACACTTGTTTGTACGTTGTGCAGGTACGTTCCCATTGGCATAATACTTACATCTGAGGCCCGCGGGACCCTCTGAGCACACGTGCAAGGAACATGAACGAATATAATAGTACTCATCTTCTGATTTGAATTTTATTGCGCCGTTCATCATTCAAAGTACTCAATTCTGAGAGATGTTTCGTTAAGAGTAACAATTTTCTTTGTGGCTTAAACTTGAACAGGACATAATCTTTTATAAAATATTGTTATACATATATGCACATATTTCATAGACAATACTATTTATTAAAATTCTATATAAGACATTTATAAAAATAATATAGCTTCGATAAAAAATATTGTATACACGTTCTGAAGTATCAAAAAGCACGCAGACTTATAAATAATCAATAAGTTTTTTTTACAGTCCTCAAAAGATGTAATTGATAGCAATAGCTTTTAATCAAATATTACAACAAAAAAATACCTTTCTATCCTTTTAACTAACGTGGAAATTGTGCTTTATACATATAAAACTCCTTGACGGGCTTAACAATCAGCATGAAATTTATCACAGCTAGTCCTGCTCTCGTATAAAGCCCATAAACATTGATTTTTCATAGTGCAAGTGTAATTGCGCCCATTGCTTGACATGTCGGTTTATGCATATTCTATTATCTCTACAACGAAGAGTTTCGTTATACCTATACAATTATTTGCATTACGCCTCTGATCACTTTTCGTTTGTTCCGTTTTACACTTACTATTTTTTTTCTAAGATTAATTTTTCATTTATTTTTTTATAATTTGGGAGTGTTTAAAAGCTGTATCAATGAATCAGATCAGATAACATAATGACTATAGATGACTATTACACACGACCAAGATGATGGTAATCTATTAATGAATTATAATTTAATTAACAAACAAACTAAATTAAATTAACAAACATACTATAAAAATCGTTTTATTTTACCACAACTTCTATTGTCTACCATTATCACAATAATAATATACTTTTGATATAAATATAATTTGAACGGTAAGAAATTTCACAAACAAGACAGCCGATAAGTGTTCCACATAGTTCACAGACAGAAGTGCGGGGTTATTAATCAAACAATGGGCATTCCGTGAAACAGTGTGTCGACGAGATGTTCGATAAGAGTCCGGTAGCTGATACAAACGACTCTCGGTACGGATTGACTAGAACGCAATAAGTATTTTGTGCTTACACTTAAACAATATTGAATAATTGAAGAAGTTATTTATAAGTTCAGAATCAAATCGTGTGCGCGATCGCAGCCGGATGTCGCCACCCTTCGGAGGGCATGCCTTCACAAAGGTATTTAGTCTATTTAAAGACATCCTGCTCAGTGCGGGGGCCCAAGACTTCTCCTCGCACGTGCGTCAAGTGTCCTGCGCCCGCCGACCTGTCAATTACTGTCACCCTCACCTATCTCCGAGTGCGCTGCGTCTGAACTGATAAACTAAGTGTTCGCTAACCGCCGCCATTCCGAGCCTTATAGTCCGCGGAATCGACTGCTTTTGACATTAAGTATGCACGTCAATACATCTCAGCAACGAGATGCGATGTCAGTCTTGAATGTTTGACTAGCTAACTAGGCATGAAACAAATCTCGATCAGATACATCGCTATCCATTAAAATTAGTATATAACAACGAACACTTTCTAAGGACATCACAGTTTAACATCTTCAAAGTTCAAAAACTCTTTTCTCGTTATGCTCTACGGATATTGTTAAAGAAATCTAAATTTATCTGATGAACACACTGGAATATAATGGATTCGAAAACAATACGCATCGATTATAAAGAGTAGTGAAGCGAAGATTATGCTCGGTTGAGACAAACGCGGGCGCGGCCGCTCCCGAGCGCGAAACCTAATGATTCGGAGCAACTGGCCACTTGTGTTTTAATAGATACTTATAGAGACAGTTTCTAACAATGCTAATAAAGCTACTTTATGTACTTATAATAAAAATGTATTTTTTTAAATCCAGACCGCAGATAATTCAGGTTGCAGATAGCTAGTGTAGTAGGTACAAAAATACTCCAACAACAACAACAACAACCACCAAAATACTACAACCACCTAAATTTCGATTATTTTGAGAATTCTTAGCCTTAACCTAGAACCTAGTATCTTTTTGCGAAATCTCAATTTTACGTTTAAATCATGAGGCATCCAAAAGTAATAATAAAGTTATTTAGCTATAATCCGCGACCAAGTAAATAGAAAATTCTATATTTTCTATCATGCTTCGGTTGCAGGACGAAACGCTTATTTATATATATATATATTTATTCGCATCTCCAACAACATTGCATATTGTATGATACAAAAAATTTCCTATATAGTCTCAAATTAATTATGCAGTACTAATTATTATAGGAGATCACATAATTCTAAGTAACAATTAAAAACCTTAAAATAAACACAAAAGAATAATGAAAACCTAAAAAACATTATGGCTCAAATATTACATATCTGAAGTAAAAATTTTATTTAATTTTTTTATAAATGATGAAAGCCAATCGCAGCCAATATCGTTGTTTGTGATAGTGTACAGTGCTTATGTATTGTGGTAAAGGTTTGTGCATGTGTTTTTATAAATCATGCATGTATCGGTATGAAAACGGATAATCCACTCTACATTTATATATATTTACTATTTACTTTATCGTGGATTATAGCAACATAATTTTATGATCACTTTTGTATTATGGATCTCGGCAAAGTAACGCCTGATTCCTTAAATTATTTTACATTATCTATAATTAATACATAATAATACGGGTGCTGTAATTGATATAGGTCGAACTTTATACTAAATTTAATCTATATACATAAAAAATAAGTTATTTTATAGTTAAATATATAATTTTATTTCAATTCCAATTCACTAACAAAATCTTGATGTACTAATTTGCATAACAGACCGTGTAAAATACGCAATTCCAATCAGGTGTAATGCGTAAAATTAAAATTTTAATCGGTATTATGTTGTCAATTGCGGCAATAGAGTCGTAAAATTATTACAGTCATGGTTACAGTTGCTACCAACTTTTACTCCCCTTGTGTTATTTTTAAAATGGTTGGTACAGTAAGGAAGTAAGATTTATAAGTAAGTGGGGGATCACCTGCGCGCGCGCTTCCCGGGGTGACGATCTATACAGGCAACGTGCGGTTCCTCTTTAGCTTAGAATCTCACGTGCAGCGACATTTCACCGGCGACAACCCTCCTTTTCTTTAAACAGAGCAATGACCTCAACGTCGTCTGCTCCCCTTACAAATTTCAAAACCATCGAAACCACATGTTCCTTTTTTATTTTATCAAAGTACGTTGACTGAAGCTTTCTTCCGATACCGGAGAAAGAACTTGATTTATTTCCGTTTCATGTTGTAATTTTCAAAAGCGAAGCATACTTTTTGAAGTTCTGTTTTACATATCATATTATAAATCATAAACATAGTTTAAATATCTACATAAGTCAACATAATTCGTGAAATCTCAGAAACGGGGCGTTTCATTTTCGTGAAATTCAGCACGTAGGGGTTTTGGGGAGAAAAATCGATGTAGCTAGGTTTTACTTAAAAAATAAAGTTTTTCCTGTTTTTAGCCACACAAATACTACTAGTTCGGGTTCGGAGTCCTTCATGACACCGGAGCTTTTTTTTTGTTTTAATTTTTTTCTATAACAGTATCTTGTAAATTATTAACGAGCAAGGCTAAGTCGCCAGGTACTGCATTATGAATAGTCCGTCGCATCATAAGTTTGTCAGTACTCACCAGTGACATTGTTCCGGCATCGATTACGCAAGTAAATCAATCGAGTTCAAATATCGCACAGGCCATCTCATTTTCTAGTCTCGACACTTGCATAATTGGACCGATTTGCAAAGAGTGGCCGCATTGGCCATCGAAGTAAGAGCATAAATTGCGCAAACCAACAATCGCCGTCGCTTTGACGATGAAACAGAGAAATCGATGATTCGACGTAACTTACCGCATCACTTGGTCCAAATTTAATGGTGTATCTTATCTTAAACAATTCTCGTTCATCAATTATGTTGGAAGATAAAAGAAAAACATTATTAATGATTCGAAGAGTTACAGATGCTATTAACTTGCCGGTTAAATGTGAAAAGTCGTTTATGTGGAATACGAAAAGCATAAATAATAAAACTTAATTAATACAAGTTGTCAATAACGTTGCTTAATTTATTAAAATATGGTTTGCTTTGCAGAATTAATAATATATTTATCATAGAAGAGAACATTAGTATCAAAAAATAAATATTCAGACGTGACGTTGAAATTTCAATATATTTTGTTTTATCACCTAGCGATGGTCCCAGTAAATTTCAGTGAGCAAATTTTTGTATAATATTTGTATGAAATTATAAATATTTGCCATTGAAATCTATTTTTATTTTTAAAATAATAATTTAATAATTAAATTTGAAAACAGAGTAAAAATTGATTACCTTAATCATTCTCCTGCCCTTACCCCACTCTAAGTAGGATCGGCACAACATGTTTAAAACCTATTGTTTAAATGTTTTGGCTAGTACTTTACGATCGGCCGCCTGCCTGACGTCAACTTACCTTAGTCGCCTTTTACAACATCTCGGTAAGAAATGAAGGTGGTTTTTTCTACTTAGCCGTATATCACACGGCAGGACAATTTACCTTAGTCGCCTCTTACGACATCTCGGTAAGAAATGAGGTTGGTCTATTCTACTCAGCCGGATACCACACGGCGTTTAAAGTCTATTACCTTATAGTTTGCAATAATACCCACAACTATTAGCTAGTTGCAAACAAGTAGTATCGCATTTTTAATCTTTCTTCATCAGAAGCTTTTCAACTATCGTTTTATGAAAATAATCATTTATTTTACTCGTACTTATATATTCTTATTGAACTAAAAAAAGATACATTACTACATATGAAATAAAAGTATTGCGAACTCCAAAACATTTTTGTCTATATCAAATTTTATATATTAATTACTAAATCATCAAAATAAGTCCCTCTTTTACACAGAACGTATTTTTTACTATCGTTCGTATTGTATAAATGTTAGCTTCTTACTAATGAGGAAGTAATGATTAATTCCACAATCTGTCTTACATAGTAACAAATATACTTATATCATAATTTTTCTGTATTACTTATTCATTATATTATATACTTGTATTATGAGATAATTATTTTTAGAGTTCCTTGATAGACATACACATAGTAACCTCAAAACATGTAAAATAAATATCAATTACTAATTTGAGATTAAGTAAAAAATATTTAAAATATGTATGTAAATTGGTAAACGAAAAGTTGCGATAAATTTAAGGGTAATTAACTTTCAAGATTGTACTTAAAATGTATTTGTTTTCGCTACAATTTTATAACACCAATTTTATAGCTTCCTTATAAGAAGCTATCCTGTTATTGGAATTACTACCTCGTATGTACATATATGAGAGCTTTATTACAGCACTAATGCACCTCTTAATTTTATTACTTTTAAATACTTCAGGGGTTCGTCACATCACGGCAATGTGCAACAAATAAAATATCATCATCCTCCTGCCCTTATCCCACTCTAAGTGGGGTTGGCACAACATGTTATAAACATGTTGTTCCATGATTTGGCGGCGTTTTTACAACCGACCGCCTGCCTGACGTCAACTTATCTTGGTCGTATTTTATGCCACCTCGGTAAGAAAGAGGGTGGTCTATTCTACTAAACCGGATATCACACGGTGGGTCAACTTACCTTAGTCGCCTTTTACGACAGCTCGGTAAGAAATGAGGGTGGTACTATTCTATTCAGCCGGATACCACACGGCGTATGCAACAAATAAAATAATGTGCAATAAATAAAAAAATAAAATAAATATAAATTAAGTTTTTAATAAAGTTTTAAAAACAACTTAACTATTAACCTATTTAAGCAATATAAGTGGCAGAAAATATTTAATATTGTAACAGTAATCAGAGTCATGACAATTTGATAATTGAAAGATTAGTGCGTATGTAAATATAAAATAATTTATGGGCAGTTAAATGAAAACTATGATGAACCCAGGTTCATACATTTATAAGATTAAAAAATTAACAAACCAATCGTTATGATATCAAACGCTGTGCTGTAGATATTAAAAATAACAGTGTAGCTGAAAAAAACCCTTGACTGCACTGTAAAGGGTTGGTTCCCTTTACAATTAATGTGCATTTCAATAACTGAGGACATTTCTTTACGGATCAAAAACTAATTACCTTATTGTGGATGTCACATCAACTCAAGAGTTTTACAGTAAGAAACTTTTAGTGATGTTTGTTCATAGTATAGAATAAATATAATGAAAAAATTTAGTATCATTAAATCGATTTTTAAATAGAATAAACACCTCAAGCAGTGTAACATAATAGAATTTATAAGTAGAGGTTCTTCCGAAAGACAGACAAGATAAGTCTTAAGACTCTATTTATTATCGAGAAAGTTCGTTTGGGATATTTTTGTTTTACAAGGCAATTTATAGAAAAACAAGAAACTAAAAGTTAAAAACAGAAAAGAAACTATAAAAAGAACAAGTAAGTAAAAATTCAAATAATGATAATATCTGAGTTATTTGAATCACTCGTAAGAGTCAAAGGTATAAGTTAGGTATCACTGTTGACCTAAGACAGTCGATTTCTGATAACCTCAGCGATAAGGTTGTGAATCAACATAAATATATATCCGAATCAATAAACTTAAACAGTTTCAAATTGTTATATCGTAGCGACATGGCGCTTTGTCTGTGAAATACACTAGACAAAGATAATTTCAGTTGTCTTTATAACCAACCGGTCTTGTGAGTCACCGTGATTGTTTAATTCAAGCTGGTAAACGTGTCGCGGCGCGTGCACAATCACAACAAGCCATATTTTCATCAGCCTAATTGTGTTTCTACCAATAATTTAACGGATATACATAATTACTAACAACGCTATTACGAAACTTAGTTCTATACGTTAGACAATACTTACATTTCTATTTGATATTATTAAGTCAGTCTTGATATATTTTGTAATGTTTATAAAGGTATGTAAAAAGTTACGTATCTAACAATATGCGTCTTTACTGGGGACGCCGCTTGAAATAAACCACTTGGTGAGATTTCTACGCAACACAATTTTAACCATTTAACCGAAACCATAGTGAAAATGCAGGTATCAAAATTTTAAGAACCTCATATCCTTAAATGGAATCTGATACATGTCTGTTCTGTTAAGTTTCGTACAAAAACATAGAATTGCAGTTATTATCGCTTTCCTTAGACTGGTAACTGATTTTTTAACTGAAAACTTACAGTGGCTTATATAACTATTATTGTTTTTTTATTTAACACTATTAAAGCCTAAATGTGCCATCCACCTTATTTTTGGGTGCTATATTTTTTTTCTTTAACTAATTGATTTTTAGATATAAAAGGTTATTAATATTTATTGAAAGATTATTATTAGATAATTATTATAAAGTGTTATCCCCATAATTTATTAAAGCCCTCTATGTACTTTAAATTAATATCATATGAGTGCCTTTTTCGATAACAATCCGCGCCAGTCTTGGCATTTTGACAACTCGATACCATGTATCGATGATCACTGATTAATGAATGACTTTTCCATCAATCTTTCAAAAATTAAGTAATTTTCCATACCCATGAATGTTATGATAAGTCTCTTAACGAAAAATACAATAAGTAAGTAATAAGCAAAATAATTACAATACTTATAATCCACGATGTATAGCAAAATAATCTTATTATTTATTACTTTTGAATTTTAAATTTCGTTCGTTCGTGGAAGGTTGTATGTTCTTCTGTACTACTGTATATTGCTTCGATTTTTTAATAAACAAAAATTTCAAAATATGCTATAACTTTGAAATGAAGGCATTTTGTTTGTAATCATATACCGACGAGTTCAAAAGAAGCGAACACACGTCACCTAAACTAGTAGATAATCGCGGGGGCATGTACCTGTTGCGTTGCGCGCTCCTTTCATGGAATATTCTTCTTGTTATAGAGAGCACACGACACAATGCGAGTTTATCTGGACGCATTATGAGAGGCATCTCCGCTCCCAGATCGTGCGATAATGCTCGTCGTCGAGTCACAAAAGTGTATGGTGAGGTGCGGTGAGGTGGCGCACCGGGCCCGCAGCTTAGTAGCGAGCAGACATAGAGAAACTTCCCGACTCCGATCAAAGTAAGAACCAAGGAGCCGAACAACGTTAAACGATGTTATTAAAATGTCAATTAGGTGTTATCCCTGATAATTTTTCCAACGCAACCTACCGCGACTGGCTAACACAGAAACATCATCACGAGTGCATCTGCTATAGAATTAGAGTACAAAGGCTTAACGAAAGACTTCACCTTTGTAGACTAGACTGCAACTAGTCAACTTAAAGTCAGATGTGTGCCGCCTTACCGACAGACAAATTCATTAAATTGGAGTCTAAATGTATGGTACATTCAAATTGTGTTTGTTCTGTATTTCTATCATCAATGTCACATACAATTCGGTGGATCTATTTAACATAAGTGTCGGTGGACGTCACTATTACGGTATATCATTTTTTGGAGATTAACATTCGAGGATCGATTTAAGAGGAGCTCTAACAGTAAAGTCAGGGGTCTCTAAAAATGAAAGATTGACAACCAGTTCTTCTAGGTGTGAATCGGTTCTATAAAATGTGGCTGACCTTTATAACTAACTAGCAGACGAGTGTTATCTATCGTCTTTGTTTCATTTGCTTGTCAGCATCTTCTTGAGTAGCAAGTTTTTGTCTTTCTCTAAAAGAAAGTGGCCAGAGTTATCGATGTAGTATTGTTCCGCCTTCAAGTTAATTCAATAGTGCTGCTGTCTATCGCACGCCATTTTTTGTTTAGCGTTTCAATAGGCCTCATTGTACCACAAGTAGAACCTCGAGCAGGTGTGTCTATATAAATCTTACGTTTGACATGACTCTATTTTCTTTTTACTTTGATGTAATAAACTAGTTCGGAGTTGATTATCGGATAAACTTTAATAATAATATGAGATCTATAGTTTATTTTTTTTATAATGTTGTTTTATTTTATTATTTTCTGTTGAAAAATTAAAGTCATTTTCGGTCATCAAATTAAAGTTATTAAAAGAATTTTACGCACATTTTTTTGAAGTGGTTAAATATTGTTACGTTTTCTATAAACTTTAGTTAAGTCATGTTCACTGTCGGAGGAACAGGACTTATACACTATATAAATCTTGCTTGAACTACGCAAACAAATCTATATACTTTTTAGTAATAAGCTGTAAAATACTTGAAACGTAATATACAACATCTATTAAAACTATGTGACAATAATGTTAAGATTGAATACAAATATAACGCAATATAATTGAAATAATAAATAAACCTTTCGTTAACACTACTCGTGAATCAAGGTGTACTCCATTATCACTTCAATCTGATAGAAAGCGTTTCGGTGGCTGCAGTCAAAAGAAGTTAGTGAGCTATTGTGAGTAATAAAACGATAACATTCCTTGTAAGATTATCATTTATATGGTCACCCGTATCAAATGAACGATGAAGACGCGAGATGTGTCATCGGAAATCAGTACAGAGCGACATGTTTGTCAAACGACACTCGGCATAGCCGTGAGATCGTCGCTACGATTCGTGAACACGCATCCGAATAAAGGCTTATTAACTTCATTCACATGCTTATGGGCAGAGGCTTTATTTCTTTTGAAATATGAAGTAACATCCTTTTTATTTTTTGGTTCCATGTATTCATAATTTCTTTTATATGTGATCACATTAATGCATGATCATATTAACTACTATATTATTAGTATATCTTTGTACTTTTTAAATGAAAGCCTCAATCATGTTCCCTTTTTTTTAAACCTCATCAAACCGTAAAATACTTTAAAGCTACTAATTTTTGTTCTAAAATTTTATAGAATAAATAGCAGATGCTAATACTACAGAGTTAAAATGATGGCGCGAGCCTAGAATATATTTCTCGTCTATGGAATACTCTACTTACTACCATTTTCGTATTTAAACTAGAGAGGGAGCAGAACCTAATTAAAACACAGGTGATTTAACCACTCGCATAATTCAGATCACAAGTCATACTGTCTATAGCGAGATGACAGCTTGTGATTTTTAAAACTGTTAATTTGGCTATATCGTTCGAGTACTTATTTCAAAAAGCCCTACCACAAGTATCCTTTTGCCTTAATATTTTTTCAACTATGTAATGCACGACAATGTTAGGTTCAAAAATATATATATAATTTTTCAACATATTGATAAAATTTTTAACATAACAATAACAAGAATTATAAAATTTGCTAAGTATTATGTAGTTATATGTACATTACTTTCATCACCTAACATCGTCAAAATTACTACAGGTATAACTGAAAAGTTTATAATAATATGTCAATATTGCTTTCTAATATTTTTTTAATATAAATATGGTATATATCATTATTTATACGGCGGCCACCATTAACGAAATGATGTAAAAACAAAACGCACAGGTAGGATCACAGATGACGCTTCTAGCCTTCGGCTTAAAGGGCCAATTGTAACAGATGCACCAATTTAATTCATGTCACCTAGTTCGGCCTCGTAAACAATTAATACTGCCAATGCATAGTGAACGGTCAGCTGGCATATTTTTTTTAGGTTAATGGAGTCTGCCTTTTATAGGTCTGCTGATCCATATGTCTGGGTCGTAACGGACACCACAGGTTTAACGCTTGGCACCAAATAATTATAGCCCTAGAGTCAATCGTAAGATTTCTAGACTTTATTTTGAAGAAGCTTATTAACCTTTTTAAAAAAAATTAAGTTTTTAACTATTTTAAAGAACACTAACTATAACTGTGTCTTTGACTTTATTTTTTAAATTTATTTTGCATATTACAGTTAGTAATAATTTCAAGATTATATTAATATTTTAGAGGTTTATTATATTTATGGGGAATCAATGACTGCCCTCTGTGTTATCTGATCTAAGATTTTTCCATCTTATATTTATCTGATATTTACAAATTAAGTCCGCGTAATTCCCTGCGAGAGAAGTTTAAGGAAATAGGTATTCTTAAATTGGCTTCACAGCATATTTTAAACTATTCAATTTTTGTACATAAAAATATAAAAAATTATAAAACGATAGGTGATGTATATAATAGACAAAGTAGGAACCGACATAAGCTTGCGGCTTCTGCTTTACACCTTGCAAAAGTATGTAAATCGTTTGTGGGTCTAGGTATATCGGATTCTATAATGAAATTCCGCAATCAATTTTAGCTTTGCCATTATAGCAGTTTAAAACACTGTTAAAAAGAGGCTGATACAGAAAGCCTACTATACTGTTGAGGATTATTTAGAAGATAAGAATATGTGGACTTTTCGACCCTGTACAAGAATGACTAAAAGTAACTAGTAATAAGAATTATATTTTTAAAAGAGCAACCGCCGATTTTCTTGCTGGCTCTTCTCGATAGGAACAGCTTTCCGAAATATTCTTTATTCAAATAAACTTGTAAACACTTGTTTACAAGTTTATTTGAATAAAGAATATTTTGAATTTGAATATATTGAGTATGTCCAAACGTGATCATTATACCATTACACTCCGTTACGTTATATATTTTGTTCTTCATTGTATTTGTCTAAATAGCTTTGCTTTTATTTGTCTGATCAAAACTCCTTTTGAGTCTTTTGATTTAAAATTGAGAAAAGTTCTCCATGATATTTTATCTGTTAATCTATCATCTTAAAAAAAATGAATCTTTATTCTTTATTTTTCTAGTGCCCTTTTTTGAAAATATATAAAACTGCAAATATCATGTGTCATCACACAATCTTTGTGTAGCCTCTCAGACTATAATGATTATCAACCAATTTAACTATCACCGCTCTCGGATGTAGCTATTTTTGCAGGTTTTGTAATTATGTCTGAGTGAAGTATTCAAACATCTCTCATTATTCCTAAAATAAAAAAAACGTCCAAAATGTCATAGGCTCCTTTCAAAAATAGGTAAATAGGTTCTTTAATTTAGGATAATTTAAGCATTTATGTATCAATGTGTTGCAATATTCGTATATTTACACTGTAAAGTATTTTTAAATATTTTGGATAAGCGAAATTTATTATCTATGACCGCTGTGTGGTAACCGGCTGAGTAGAATTGACCACCCTCATTTCTTACTGAGGTGTCGTAAAATGTGACTAAGGCCAACTTGACGTCAGGCAGGCGGCCAATCGTCAAAACTAGCGAAATCACGTAACACCGTGTTCAAAACATGTTGTGTCAACCCAACTTAGAGTAGGATAAAGTCAGGGGAATGATGATGATGATTTATTATCACTGACGCAATATATAAGGAAATAAAATCCATTTTACAAATTTTATTTTATTAAATAAGACCGAATAGCGCATACAGGCGTAGCAGCAGACATCTTTGTGAGATACGAGGTATTACATGAATGTGTAATCAGAGAGTTTATTGATCGCGGCAAGATTAACACCACTTCGTATTGTCTGACTTGGCACGTCTTAAATTTTCCTTTTTTGTGCCAATAACTTAAGGTATTCACGAATTAATTTTTTTCTTCACCTTTATAACCGTCGCCGTTTATCACACCAGAAAAGAATTATTCCTTCTTAAGTTGCGCTTTCGTAACTGCTTTTCAGTTGTAAATTGCCATGTTTACCGCATTATGTCGTGCTCAAATAGAAGATACCGAGAACGTACTTTATTATATGTTTTTTTACATAAAATAGCAGATATTGTTGTTATTCGAATAATTACAGTGTAATTATTTATTGAAACTATTGTATGTTTGTTGTATTTATATTATTTGTTATTTGTTAGTGTAACGTTTGTATGATGGGGAAAAATAAACATTTTTTTCATGTCATTTTACTCTAATCTGAAAAATATTTTAATTCATTTTATATAAATACATTATCTATAAATATAAAAATGACATTAAAAGATATGTGCTTTTCAATATCTAGAATTTATCACGCGTTTTGGGGTTAATATTTGTTTTGAGAAAACATATATCTCTATGAAATATTCCTGCGAATCTAATCATTATTTGATTAATTTCATTGGAGCAACGTAGTGGGTTCAAGGTCCATCCATTCTTCAATAGGATAGAGGAAACCGTAGCCAGTCAACGTCACAGTAACAAACAGGCACGTTATTGATTCGTGTGTGTGAAGTAGCTCTACTCAAAAAATGTTTGATAAATTGACTTAAAATTGTTGCATTTTTGTTTAAAAATGTTTTGATATATTTTTTACTGAAGTTCTCACGGGAATGCAAGATTATAAGCGTCTTCAACTAATGTAAATAAGTAATATCAGACTGAGTCACTTCAAATAAATTTTCCTTTTTAACTCTTTGTCCAATATCTTTGGCTATGAGTTTTGAAAAAGGTTGTCAGTAACGACTTATGTTTTCTTTAAATATAAGCCAATTTTTTTTTTTATAACTATTGTTACATAACTGTTTTAGCTTTGTTAATTTAATTAAGATATATCATTTTCCGTGTCTGTGTGATAGCAAGGGGTGCATCGATCCCATATACGCGCCCATCCTGCTCCGCGCACGTGCCCACCACGCGGCCGGAAGCACCACGCCAACGACACACTTAGCGCGACCTTCGCGAATGTTTATTTTTATTAACATCTATCAATTAATTTTTAATACTATCGCTTGGCCTCAGAATAAGTTTCCTCCCAGAATTTAACACTTTGTGTTCATAAAACCAATAGTATCAGATAATTTTGTAACTATACCTATGTTTAAGTCTTCTCTTCCTGATGAGAGAGAGGACGACGATGAATATACAATAAAAACGACAAATCCTTTTTTTTAAATTAATATAATATGTTGTTTTAGGCCGCCTTGAAAGTCCGCTATGGAAGTCTTCGGTCGTACACCGTAAAAGTAAAGTATATGATCGTCATACATGATATTTTGGAACGATGCCTATCATTGTATTTGCATAGGAATTGTTGACAAAACTTATGCAGATAAGAAAAGACAGGTTGAGGCTTATCTCGAGGCGAGGACATCCGCACGTCGTTGTTCGGACGTCGTCGAACGTGCGCTATCAGACTAACACACATACGAGTATGAATATCACATCCCCGATCATGATCGGCCTCGAATATCGGTTACAGCCAGATAAATTTCCTTGTAAAGATGATTTACTTGCGACTTTTGTGCTGCAGAACAATTTTGTTATAAAAATTATATATCTTTATACAATGTTAACGTGATTATCGCGATGTGACCCGGTTGTTTATATTTTAATTAGTATGAATCGCGAAAGTTTAAAATCTACTAAATCTACTATCTTTATACATTTTGATAAACTTTGGATTTAAATTAGATTATTTAAATGGAAACTTTATATTATGGTGAACGCGCGCGTTGTGTGTAGGTTTTGGTATGCTAATTTATTTGATTTCGTTTATTCTAAAAGAGTTTAGTTCGATTAAAAAGAAATTCTGAAATTCCCAGTCTGTATAATTTCTTTAATATCCTCAAATTTTTTAGCCTTGTAATATTTTATTTGTTTTTTCCTTTACAATCTTGTTCACAATAGATACTAACTAATTATCATATATTCGTGTCAGTAAATCTAGTTACATTTTAATATATAATTATTGAGATATGTAATGAAATATTTTATACTGCAGTTGTGAGACCGCTATATAAACTTTAATTATACAATGTTTCACCAATATAAATCTACATCTAAATCTAGTAGTTTTTTCTGTAATGTGTGCTACAGAAGTAGACAGAAAAAATAACATCCACCTGCCCTAATCCCACTCTAAATGGGGTCGGCACAACATGTTTCAAACATGTTGTCATATGATTTGGCTACGTATTTTACGACCGGCCGCCAGCCTGACGTCAACTTACCTTAGTCGCCTTTTACGAAACCTCGGTAAGAAACGAGGTTGGTCTATTCTACTCAGCCGGATACCACACGGCGGGTCGACTTACCTTAGTCGCCTTTTACGACACCTTGGTAAGAACATGAGGGTGGTACTATTCTATTCAGCCGGATACCACACGACGTAGACAGAAAAAAAACAACAACCTTAAATATTTGTTGAATTTTATTTCTTTTGAACTTACAGAATTACCGTGTTTACTATTTTATTAAATGGTTATAATAAACATGCAAGTAAATAAAGTATCATAGTATAGTACATTTATTTTTGTATAACATTCGAGTCTTCTAAACGACAAGATCTCTTTCTTCGCATACGATAAATCACGTAGAGATAATATATATTGTATACAACGGTTTAATAATTTCTCCAACAATATATTTTGAATAAAGCACGTTTTGAGATTCGTGAATGCTGATTGTTTTAAATTAATTTTGCTTCTTTTGAACTAGAAAAGTTTTTGACCTCTTGCCATAGTATTTTATAATTTTATCTGTCTATGTATCTATTTCAAATATATACATAATATGTATATATTATATCAATTTTAGTGATATCACTTAAGCTTGCGATAAGGTCTGGCATGCGGGCTTAATCCACAAGCTGGTAATATTCAATAAAACTGATCTCATCATACGCGACAATCTGACTTTCAGTTTTACCCTTACTTGTTGCACGTAAAATTTTGAGAAGTAAGTAGGTACCACATTAATATTTTTAGGGGTGGGCCTAAAAACATACGACACTAACAGATACAATAACAGCGCAGTTTGTCACGGTTAACTGGAAACACTGTACGATTGTACCTTCTTAAAGCTGAACAATAACCTGTTCGAGAGCGGCTTCGGATTTTTTCCAAAATGTTCTTTCATTCGCATTCTAAAAGCTTAATGGAATTTCGCATTGCAACATACGATGTATTGTACAACAGTGTGGAATGTGGATAAGATCAACAACGCACTAAATCACACATACCCGATTGCTGAATGGTGGTTAACAATGGCTGTTTACCTTTCCTCTTATAAATAAAGAATACTAAAAATTAAATTTACAACATTAGTCCCTAATATCCGTAATCACTTATCGCGCAATTTTAATAACATTATTTTGGAATAAATATCTTCAATAAGACAAGGTTCACACTATACCATTTAAAGACTAATCACTTATTGTTCTTCTTTTTGCTGATACTACTGAATCGATCACAACCAATAAATAACCCCACAAATAACAACGTCAGCTAATATCAATTAACAATTACAACTATTGCTCTTATAATATACGATTTAACGAAATAATGATATTTCTTCACATACTTGTCATATTCGTCATTTACTATTCGTATGACTTTTATATATCGCCTTATCCGAAGGACAAAGTCACATCCCTGACATATGTATAAGCATAGGAAATATGACATTATTCAGCGGATAGGGCAATATTTCAATCTTTATTGTGGACTTATTTAATTGTATTTTATTAATAAATATTTATTTAATTGTATTTTATTAATAAATATTAAAAAAAAATATATATATCATTCGCGCGTGACTTTCAAAAATCTATTTAACGTACTTAACAATTATAAGAGTTTAAAATTCCGATTTTTGTTAAAACTTTTATTTCGTACGTCTAGTAGTAATAAAATTAACCAACTAAACTCTTAATTAGTAGCTTGTATCACTTATAATATAATTAGTGGATTGTTATAAGAACGTGTGCGAAGTATTGTAATTTAATACTTTTTGTAATCAAAATCTACTGTGAAATACTAATTTTAAATTTTTATTTATTTATTTTTTATTTATTTATTTATTAAGGAACATCAACAGCACACATATTAAACATTGTTTAGGCTAAATACAAAAATAAGAAAACATCTGATACATGCACCAATTATAGACTACTATAGACTACAAATATAAACTACTAGGTATCCCTTGTTTAGTTAATATAATTTTGAAACAGTCTTATGTACTCGCATTTCTACTTTACTGATTTCCACATTAGACTTCTGCTTAACGATACACCTAAGCAAAATACCTACACGGTCGTAAGTATCAACAGTACAACAGTACAACAGTACAAACAGTACAACCAGCGATGACAAAGTGCGATGTTCACGCCTACGACTTAGGCCGAGCACCATAATCACAGCATACACGTTTTGCTCCGATGTGCAAGTTTTAAACATATCTAAGTTTTCACACAAGCGGCTCAAATGGAAACAACATTAACCAATTTTTTTTTTAAAGTTACTCGCCATTTGGATTACAAATTACTAGTGAACTTGTTAACCCCTCCATCTAAGCTAGTAGCTTTACCTGCTCGTCGAAATTCTATTTAATCAAGTTAATTAGCTTAATCTTGTAAAATCTAATTTTGGGGAATATTGCCCATGCAAACCTTAAATGAGATTTGGCGCCTTATAGACTTTTGTAATTTTTGGGTTCTATTTTTGAACCTGCGACGTTGTATCACAATAATAATATGGTTTGTTACTATCAAACCTAGTAATACAGCCAGCAAAAAGCTTATGGCTTTTTTATACCATCGTAGCGATCGCTGATGGCCGCTTTCAAATATTATTATAGTTCTGCTAAATATGGGAAATAACAGTCGGATTTTGTTTACGATTAAGCCAACAAAAATCATTTTCCGACATGTCTAAAGGAAACTAGCTAAATTTTTATATACACTTGTACATTTAACGAAATTATAGAGTAAGATAACTTATTGTTGTAAAAGCAACTATCGAGTTTCTTATGGCTTATACAGCCAGAATTTTCGAAGCTGCGGTCGAGTTCTATTTGAAATAAGTCTATTTTTCGAGAAATTTATGTAAAAATACGTAACAGATTTTGCACATCGCTCTACCTGCTGCAATCCCATGGTCACAGAGAGCAGCGAAGCGGGCGTCTAAACAGGTGTGCACCTGAGTATACGCTCTCTTTCATTAACTACACATATACGTCAAACAAAAAATCGACATGCTCGCATAAGAATGGTGCCCGACCCATTCATTGCTGGTCGTGGAATTCTTTTATGTTTATTGATCATGGTTTTTTTTAAACGATTCATTATGACATTAAAGATATCCGTCGCAAGTATAGGTGAATGAATTAAACGAAGATGTTATTTGCTTATAATTTAGTGCGTAATCATCATATATTATTGCATTAATATATTAACATTAATGGAGTTAGTTATACTATTACAAATTAATAACGTTAATAAGAGGCTGATAAAAGTTCATGATTACTACGGAAATAGGTAAAACTATGTTTTATATAATTAGGAGTTGAAGCGAACTAAGTAGTAGATTCAGCTGCGGCTATTCACTTAAAAAAATATTTATCGGTAATAAATTTGTCACATAAGAACTTGAAATTGAATACATAAAATAAAATACAGTGATTTTAAAATTACTATGTTTTGCCTATATAACTCTTTTAATGTATTAATAATAATTGTATAAGCATAATAACAAATACCTTCGTAAAAAATATCTATACCTACTTATTTGCCTATTACATAAGATGTTGCCCAAATGTAATTTGAGATCTTTGTTATGACATTCATTTATTTACGATTCAATAATATTTTATTGAATTTTGGGCTAAATACTTTCCACATCAGCACACAAAATTCCTTTCCTTTAAAGAAAAGTATCTTAACCTGTGTGTCTATCTAAAAAAATGGTTTAATAAAAAAAAACGCATAACATTTACAATATTATAATAAATCTGTAGAGAGGTCAATTCTGTAACTGGAATATATTTCCAAAATAACTATCAGGGGGTGATAAGGGATCGATACTGATGCCAAAAATGCAATCAGAAATTTTTTTGTCTGTCTGTCTGTCTGTCTGTCTGTCTGTCTGTCTGTCTGTCTGTATAACCGTTATAGAAACAAAAACTACTGGACGAATTTTAACGAAACTCGGTACGATTTTTTTTCATACTCCTGAGCTGGTTATAGTATACTTTTCATCACGCTACAATCAATAAGAGCAGAGCAGTGAAGGGAAATGTCGGGAAAACGGGAGAAGTTACTCCATTTTTTAAGCTTCCGTCGCGTGTGCAACCTTGATGGTTAAAGCTACACAGAAATCATGTATCACGGAAATGTTCTCCTTAAAATTATATAAAAAATATCCCACAACAGCATATGTCTATCTTTTATGGTTGACTCACAATAACACGTGTAACTCCCGATAGCTTAGCAGTTCGAAGCTTTCTGGTCATATTTGTCTACTCCTACGTTTATATCACTCTCAGTCATCCCTAAATAAAAAAGTGAATAGTATCAACCATTGTTTAAAAAAAGAATAATTGAAATCGGTATAGAAACACCAAAGTTATACATGAAATACGCTAATAATAAGCCATCGCGCGTGAATACTGAATCATGCTATAAGGATTATCACTACATAGTATAAAACAAAGTCACATTCTTTGTTTGTCCCTATATCCCTATGTATGCTTAAATCTTTAAAACTACGCAACAGATTTTGATGCGGTTTTTTTAATAGATAGAGTGATTTCAGAGGAAGGTTTGTACGTATAATAACATTCAATACGGAGTAAAGAAATACTGTAATTTTTGAGGTTTCTGTAAATAATTACATTTTTTCCGCTTACATTGCAAACGCAGGCTAAACCCTACGAGATTTATCAAAATAATGTACTAAGTATTTGTACATCTTGAAAAGGTCTACAGAAAAGTCCGCGATGGTATATGTCTATCTCTTATGGATAACCCACTATAGGATTTTTTGTCATTTACTTTTTACGAAAAATTATGCCATATTTTTGAAGTAATTTTTATACAATACATCATTAATCCTTATCCAATTAAGTACCTTAAATACATTGTTGATTTAATATAGATCAATATGGCCGTTTACAGCATGTAATTTAAATGAACATTTTCGAAGATATCACAGATTTAAAATCCCGCGAGGAGGCCGCGCTACGCCCTATTGCACTTCGAATTTAACAGCGATCGGACGCACAACTAAATGTCGCTCTTTTCAGAGTAACCTCTAAAGAAAACATGTTTGTATTGTCTAATGATAAGAAAGCTATGAATGCTGTATATAAAGACATTCTGTAATTAATTTTAAACATAAAATATATAGGGAAAAATGTAAAATGTAAATATGTAGTATATGAATTTAGATATAAGATATAGCAGGAAACCTTCTTGGTATAGGGAGAGGGGAATTGTTTTTCTTACTTTACTGGATCGATTTTCATCATTTTTTCACTGAATTACATAGACTATATATTTTATACCCGTGCGAAGCAGGGTAGGCCGCTAGTTTACAATATTACACTGAAATGTTTTCCAACATTTAGAGATAGCATCAACCTTGAATAATTTGGTTGAGATAAGTAGGTGATGTTTATTTAAGTATTTACATTTACATAACGATCTGTGAAATATCTTAAACAAACAGATCGACAAGTCTCACTATTAGCTTTATACCATTTTATCGATAAATTTGTTCCTGATTTACTGTATCCATAAAGATAAACATGTAACCGTAACCTTGATCTATACTTGCACTAGATATTGAAAAGTAAGAAAATAAAGGTGTGACATGACTGAAGCATACCTACATTGAATTCATGAATTATTATCATTGTATTATAACAACCATTTGTGTGGACTTTCATACTATGCATTCTTCAATAGCAATCTGCAATACCGAACAATTATTTAAATTTAAATTATTATAAATATATATATAATAGCTTTTACCCGCAACTTCGTTTGCGATAAGTTTATTATAGGTGGCGTTTTGAATGTCATCCTATTTAATTCTTCCTGAATTTAATTCCTGTTGAATTAACAGGATTTATTTAGCCTATATGTTACCCCGGTGTATAAGGAATATTTGTGCCAAATATCATCGATATTGGTTCATCAGATTGGCCGTGAAAACGTAACAGACAGAGACTTTTGTATTTATTATATTAGTAAGGATTACTATCCTTGGATAGTATTTCCATCCAGGATTTGCTATAATATTCTGGCATCTTTGAAATTTCGTACATATATTTTTTTTTCTCTTTTACTATATTTTCTTATTGCATGGATCAGACTAACTTCATCAGAATTTTTGCAATCTGACAATCTGACAATTGGTCACGAAATTTGTTATAATGTGATATTGTATTGCTCCCACACAAAATATATACCTACACCTCTCATCATCACATTTCAACCCATGTAAACTTTTGTGTACTTAACTTATTATTCATAGAATCCCTATGTCACTTAGCTTACTTAAAGGTAAAGTAACAATCTCTCACTATCCCACATCTGGGCATAGGCCTCTTATTTCAGTATATTAAGAAAAGGGATGGAACTTAGATGCCCGACGCTGCTCTAGTACGAGAATTCTTAGGATAAGTGTAACCTACTGTTCTGCGGCTTAGTAGGTTACCCTTATCCCAGGAATTTTCCTTTTTTAGAGTTTTAGATTGTTGATTCAATATGACCCGCACACATTTCTTAGCGTTCGGCTATATATGTATTTATTCTTAATAGTGCTCTCATTTGGAATTCATTTGTTTGCTTTAGAAGTAAATTCTTTATATCTTTAACATATCCTAATTAAAGTTTGTGCGAAGGCTGATCTAAGCGTACACTGCGGTATCGGCTTCGTTGCGCAGCGCGGACGCTCGGCGGGCTGTTATCGATGTCGACCGATCGCGTCGTGTTAATTACTTTCATTAGGGGCAATTGTCCTGCTCAATCGGGCCGATCAGTCAGTTTGCCGCCATACAATATTTCCAGTCAATAGCATTAGACCGCCGTAAATGAAGAGAATGTTATATGAAAGTTGTCTGCACACAGCACGAACGCTTGGACTTTAATCTGAACTAATGTATATGTAAATAGACTGACCTAGACTAGGACTACGATCCCGCCAATTAATCAATTCTGTATTATTTTTAAACTACAAACTTATAAGTTCTATACAAAATCTAAGCAACTCAAAGCACGGAATATTTTGACCAAGATCAATAAATAAATATAATTATATGGAACACTTACAAACACGGTCGTCCGTCCCCAAAGTAAGTAACTTAATACTTGTGTTATGGTAGACAGACAACTGGTGAATATATACTTATATAATTTTTAAATACATACTTAAATACAAATATACACCCAGGCTCAAAGACCAACAAATTCATTTATAGAAAATGTTGGCCTCCGGCGGGAATCCAATCCGCAACCCACGGAGCTGAAGGCAGGTTCACTACCCACTGCGCCAATGGGCCAGTCTAATACCAACCAACCAACCAATGATAATCAGGATCGTAACATTGACGATTTAACGCTGTTAAAAGGAAAATAAATGTTGTATTTTTATCATCGTAAACGGTATATTCAATGTAGCTCCTCATTCAAGGGCATATCCTCTCCTGAGAGGAGATGATATATGCCCTTGTATATAAACGTAATATATACGTAGGAGAGGATATCGTGCACACGCATCAAACGTAAATGTGAATTTATCTACAAAAAAATAAATTTCATATTCGGAGTAAACTAAAAAAATATTGGAAACACAAGGAGAAACAAAATATCCCAATTTGTCACCTTAACAGCAGGCATGTCCGCGGCGTTCATCAGATTCAACTATATTTCGTGCTCGTGGTTATCCAGCAATTTCAGTGAGCAACTAATATTGATATAACAATTCGTGATCAAAATTTCACTGACTGTTATGCACAACCTCGTTATAAGTGCAATTAGCTTGACTACGTTCACCAACCCGTTTTTCTAGCGTGGTGGTATTCAATTCTGACCTACATACTAAAGTGATTTCCGTTTGGTGGTTTATTTAAAATAAATAAGGACTATAAATCGTTCCTCATATATTCCTTTTCTTTAAAAAATTGTGGCTTTAACTTGCATTCGTTTTCTATGCAATGCCTGTGGCAAAGAACAAGTAAGCAGCGAACAATAAACCGATTTCCGATCGGTCATTAACATAGTGTGCTGCGCGCTAATCGAATGCCCCTGAGGCACATCGCTCCTTATAGATATAGAGATAGGCATAGAGGCAGCGGTTAAAAATATAGCACTGTAATTAAACAGAAGAGATTTAACTACTTAGTTTTACGAGTTATCTGCTACAATCCGCTACTAAATTGTCCATGCTAGGCATCAAAAATATAGCTTACTAAACAGAAAAGACAAGTACATAGTTCTCCCAGTCATCCCAACTCTATTGTAATATTAACTTCTATTTTTAGTTGATTATCATCAACATATAGATAAATTTACAATAATATCATGACTTCTGAAAAATCATTAGGTATTAATTCTGATCAATCATGTTCTGAGTGAACTTTCATATTTTTAGTTTTCATATTTTTATTTGATTATCATCAACATACAGATAAATTTATAATAATATCATGACTTCTGAAAAATCATTATTAATTCTGATCAATCATGTTCTGAGTGAACTTTCATATTTTAAATCAACTACTTAACTATGGAGATGCAATTTTCTCAACTTCTATCGAAAAGTTTTATTTTCAATTCAATAATATCATCTCTGTAAATGATCTCTCCATTCAATATGCAATCTCCTTATATGAATTAACTTGTAATTACAATTCTACAAGTTCTTACGTATTTTTTTTTTCTAAATCAAATCAAGAAGCTGACCTATAAGATAGTTGTTGAAACCAACAACTCTTACTTCACAAATTTATTTTAATTAAAATAAAATTCGGTAACATGGTATTTTATTTTAACCATGGGCTCTTGGATTATTCCGTCTCGTGATACCCTATCCATGTTATTTCACTCCCAAAACACCGCAATTTAGACTTAATTATATGTTTGTTGTTCGACGTATCTACCTACAATTAAAAATATGTACAAATATACCTATTAATTAAGAATCAATTTTTAAAGTGATTAATGATTATAATAAATAAAAATGTGATAAAAAGAATACTTAGAAATATAACATACTAGACTTTACCCGATACTTCGTTCGCGTGGACTATTGTCGTGTGATAGGTCGATAATAGATGGCGCTTTTCAATGTCATCCTATTCCTGTACAATTAATAGTATTTCTATAGCCTATATGTTATACCAGTGTTTAAGGAATAAATGTGTCAATTTCATATTAAATATTATTTTATTCCTGTCCATTGAGGACAAAATTGTACGAGCTATTTGCCCATCTCCTTTCTTCGATATTGGTTTAAAGGATTGGCAGTGAAAAATAAACAAATATACATTCATACTCACAAACTTTTGCATTAATAATATTAGTAGGATTTTAAACAATAGTTCTAGTTGTATTTGGCCTATAAGATACTTTTAATCCAAGGGTCCAGGGTTCAAGTCCCAGTTTGGGCATTGTGAGCTTTTTAATGAATATGATGATAAAATTACTAGCGTTAACTTTTTAAAAGTTAAATTTAGTAATATTTACGTAACATATTTCCTTTTGTTTATTTATTTTGTAATACCTAATGAATGAGTAACAATACATTATTCATTAAAAATATGAAAAAACAACACATATAAATGTTATTATATACATCATAACCACCTTATTACAAAGATAGCTATTTTTTGCATACTATTGTGTTAATAGTGTTATTTAAATATATTTTATATACCTATGTTTGAAATATATTATTTACTCAACTGATAAATAATATTACATGACGTTGGTTAACTGAAGTTTGCCTGTTGATTGATAAGCATTGCTGGTTATTATACAATCAAATGATGGCGAGGTATGACGTAATCTCGTTCGTTAAACCGATAGACAAGGGCCTGGGGCGAGGGACAGAGGTGAGGGGGTACCATGTATGAATGGTTACGTAATTTCGAACTTCAGCTCGCCGCTCCAGTGGCGCAATTGGTTAGCGCACGGTACTTATAAGACAGTGTTCGTGAGCAATGCCGGGGTTGTGAGTTCGAGCCTCACCTGGAGCAAAATTTTTGTTCTAATAATATTTGTTAATGAAACTAAATTATATTAACAGTATTCCTTAATATTTTGTGGTTATAAAATAAAAATATATATATATACTACGACATTTTTATTTGTGCGCCATGTTTTTCTTTAACGAAATATATGTCTGATACATATGTATGGTCAATCATATGTCAATAACATGGAAATTTCCGAATTTTAACCGAATAACAAAGAAATTCATGAATAATCCGTAACTTGTAAATTGTTTAATAATATTTGTGACATCCTTAAAATTCACATTTTTGTTTTGTTATTCATTTAAGGTCTTTAACTAAGCAAATTTATACATTTTCCCGTAATTTGTAACACACAGACGGACAATGTATTTATTATTTTTATCCCGTAATCACAAGGTGGTCGAGGGAGCCAAGCACGACATTAGTAACTAATCTACTGGCTGCACGCCACAACCTCGTGATCCTGACCTACCGGGTCGGGCCACGCGCTCCCGCGCATCGCACTCCTCCCTCCTTTATGTCCTGCAGAATATATCAAGGCTTCTAGTTATGTGGATGTAATTCCATAAATGTTGTTTAGATTACATTTTGTTTATTTCGGTGAAAATATATTTTTTTATAACTTCAACCCTAAAATAATGTTCCATAAAATCTAGAAGTCTTAGGTCACAAAAACATGGACCTTTCAATGAGCCAACATAACCTGAATATCTGAACATCCGTGTAATTACCTTGAATAAATTGTTGTTGTAACTTATTTTTTTTTTAAATATCATTGACATGCCGACCCTTAAAATCGTGAAGAATGTAAATCGGTGACCGTGCGCGAACAACCCCCATAGTTTCTAACGCAATATACCCTGTCATCCTTTTTTTTGTATAAACTACGTATGGGCTCGCTGTTGAGATACGTGCACGTACGGAGAGAATGTGGACTCATGGCTTTACACAAAATCTATTTAAACTATACTATCGACTTTGTCGGATTTCGAATGGAATTTATAATCAATACACCTATCCACAAGGATATAAATATTAGATTCCTGATTGATACAGAATAGAAAGCAAACAGAACAAGGTAGGGAAGCAATAAAGATAAAGGCTCGTCGAGATATCATAAGATCAGCAATAATGTAGTCTACAAAGCAAGAGATGTACTTTTACAATAATATAAGGTACATTTAAAACAATACAGTAGTATAAGTTATTGATATTGTCAAGGATCGTAATTTATTCCGGCGATATATACTTACAAATCGAAATAATATTGAAATACTCTTTATCATCATTGCGAGTTCTTAGTTAATTCATTATGCGCACACATGCCACATAATGCGCAATAATAAGTATGCGCTTCTGTAACTCATTATCTAGAAAGATCTAGGGGAGAAAAAAACCCGGCAGAAGATGATTATCCTGGCTCAAGAATTTGAGAAAGTACATCAAGAGTACCCGTTCGCTATTTACGGCAGCAGCTTCTAAAGTAAAATTAGCCATGATGGTTCCCAACCTCCAATAGGAGATGGAACGAGAAGAAAAACAAGTTAATTAATTAAATTAGTCGCTATAATTTATACCACCAGACATTTGTAGAGCAAAAAAGCTTTGGAATGTATATGAATATTTTTATATAATTTATATACATATATATTTTAAGTGAAGCAAAGAAGTACTAAGGCGCTTACAAGTGATTCAAACAACGTCAATTTCTACATGTTACCCGTTGATCTACAAGTCACTATCGCTCCATAGATTTCTTATATTGGAACAATAAATAAAGAATATTATATAATTACCGACAAACTAATACAATCACGGTTGAGATGGTACGGTTACGTCACGAGAATGCCTGACGATCTCATGGTAAAAAAGTGTCTCGCAATGCCCAGCGGAAAGAGAGGAAGAGTAAGGCCCCTGACCAGCTGGTTGACGACAGTCCAAAGAGACATGAGGAATTTTGGACTAAGAATATGCTTCCGGTTAATGGTGACGTATGATTGAAAAAGCAGACCACATGTAGGGGGATATTAAGAGAACAATGAAGATGATGATATAATACATGAAAGACATAGCATAATAACAAATATGAAAAATTATTAAAGTATATCTTTTACTGCTTAGATTCAGCAGCTCCCTGATATCTAAAGGTATCGGTTCACCTGCAAAGTGATATAGCGATGATGCAATTTCTAGGCGACTCAAACACTTGATGATTTACTTAATGATATTATATTCTTCACGCAATAAAATTATAACCAAAAATCCGTCAGTCTCTTCCGAATCGTTCCCTCATTGCTGAAGATCGTGACCCTTTGTTAAATTTTCAACTATCCTTTTCCAGATTTTGCGATCGGCAGCTCAATATAGTGCGGTGCTAATAGCTATATCCAGTTGTTCGGATATTTGGTCTGACCATCGTTTTGGACTCCGACCTCTGGGTCTCTTCCCTCTACATTTCCCGTGACCATCAGTCGCTCCAAATTGTCGCTACCAATGCAATTTGGCTTAAGTATCGCAGGATCTTTTGCAAAAAGAAACAAGACGGTCTGACAGACAGAAGAAGTGTGTTTTCTCCATATTTACTTCTTTTCGAACGGAGACATTAGTGCGATGGGGTCCAGGTGATTCTCAATAACCGACGCCAACACCACATCTCTTAGGCATCTACCCTTTTCTTATCGGCTTCTTTTAGCGTCCGTGTCTCTGCTCATAAAGAAAAATGGAGAAGTGAAGAATTCGCACCACGTGTATTTTCGTCCGATTTAAGAAGTTCCTTTTTCCATATAGTTTTGAGCTTGATCATCGCTGATCTGCCAATACCAATTGGTCTTCCTATCGCTATTTCGCTATTGCCTTTATTTGTGATTACTGCACCGAGGTATTGAAAGTGCCCGACAGTTTAATAGTCTTGAAGCAAATTGGTATGTTGGGTAGTTGCAAGCCATATCTGTAACGAATAAAAAATCATTATTAGTTAAATTTTATTCATCATGTTTAACATAATGATAATTACTCAGAATAATTACCTTGTGATTTTACTTGATTACATACTTGAAGTTCTACACTGACCGACTTTTAGTATTGACTTTGTTACAAACAAAGATCACGAACTGCCCCGCTTTCGCCATTCGTAGTACCACTTCGTAAGTAAATATAAAGAAAACAATATATTTTCGAGTGTGTGAATAGTCTTGAATGACAATATTCAAGATTCATATGACCTTTATAAAAATTAAAATAATGAAGCATTTGAACTACATTTAGAACTCCTATAAGATAAAAATATTCGTAATTTACTGAATGGGACTATGTAATCATATAATTATCTAATTTTAAAAAAACATCAATTATCATAGTTCCATATTATAATACTATGTACCCTGTCTCGCCTGTCTGTTCGTACTTAACTGGAAAACTACTTAACGGATTTTCGTGCATCCTTCTTCGATCGACAAAAAAGACGTGAAAAAGCAAAGGAGCAAATAATAAGGAATTAACTAAAATATTACGATTTTTGACAGACTGTCGGAAAATGTCCTGCTGATTAGGAGTTTTCAAATCAAAAATATCACTACATATTATAAAACTAAGTCCCTATATCCCTATGTACGCATAAAACTTTAAAACTACGCAACAGATTTTGATGCGTTTTTTTTAATAGATAGAGTGATTCCAGAGGAAGGTTTGTACGTATAATAACATTCAATACGGAGTAGAGCAATACTGTAATTTTTGAGGTTTCTGTAATTAATTACATTTTTATCCGCTTACATAGCAAACGCAGGCTAAACCCTACGTGATTTATCAAAATAATGTACTAAGTATTTGTACATCTTGAAAAGGTCTACAGAAAAGTCCGGGATGGTATATGTCTATCTCTTATGGATAACCCACTATAGCATTTTTTGTGATTTACTTTTTACGAAAAATAATGCAATATTTTTGAAGCAACTTTTAAACAATACAGCATTAATCCTTATCCAATTAAGTACCTTAAATAAATAGTTGATTTAATATAGATCAATATGGCCGTTTACAGCATGTAATTTAAGTGAACATTTTCGGATATATTACAGATTTAAAATGCCGTGAGGACGCCGCGCTTCGCCCTATAATACTTCGACTTTAGCAGCTATGTCCCTCTTTCAAGAGTTTGTTAAAAGACATTCTGTAATTAATTGTAAAAATAAAATACATAGGGAAAATGTTTTTTTTTTATTGCGTAATAGGCGAGCGCTTGACTGCAATCATGCCTGATGGTAAGCGATGATGCAGTCTAAGATGAAGTCGCGCTTGCCTAGAAGATGCCTATTTACGTTAGCTTTAAAGATACCCATATTAAATGAACCGGGAAAGATGTAAAAGTAAATACGTAAAAATGTACTATATGAATTTAGATATTCCAAAGATAGCAGAAAATCTTCTTGGTATAGGGAAAGGAAATTGTTTTTCTCCAAATTTAACGCGTGCGGGCCACGGATAGCTTTAAATTCCCATTCTATCTTTAAAAAATGGTTACTTGCAATGCGTTAATTGCAAAGGTAAAAGAAGTCGGATACAAAATTATCACAGATCATTATTAAGATAAATAGATAAGTTCCCTTAAGTGTCCATACTATTTTTTTTTTACGTCAGGAAAACCCATTATGGGTCATCACCGCACGACGGGTATGTCGGACTCTCACCCACTAAAAACCTGACCATGAAATGACCTGAAATGCTCCACCACGCATACTTAGCATTATAATTCTTAACACAATTTAATTTTAATTAGTATCTTACTAGTTAATGCAAAAAAGAATTAACGTGCGCAAGCGGTTATGAAATTAGAAGGGGAGATACGACCTGCTCGTTGTGAACCACATACCCCTGCTTTTTCCAAACAAATATGTTATAAAAATTAAACCAATGTGTAAACAAAGCTTTATACGGAATCTTTTTTGATAATGTAAATAAACGAAAAGTTCAAAATCTCCAACAAATCAATCCTAAATTCCGATACTGTAACTACCAGACGTAGACTGATTAAAAGGTATCTTTGTGGGTTAACAGAGAAGCTTGTTTGACTAATTAGACCTCCTGTACTACAGTTCCATCTACGGTGCGTTACAGATTCGTAGTTCTTATACAACAACTTATATGCCATAAGGAGCAAGCGACCGCTGTATTGCTTGTGGCATTATTTAAGCAGAAAAGTTTTTCGGATTTCATAACTTATATAACATTACACTATATTGTTTATAGTCAAAACTTAATAATATAAATTATTTATTTATCCTTAGTACAAAAGTAATGATAGAATTATTTTGCTATAATTCGCGTACGAGAACATCATCGGAGATAATAGGATGCTTCGCTTACAAGTCGAAACGATCAGTCGACGATCGATCGAGCGAACGAAAAATATATAATTTTGTGACACGTTTTTTGTTTAAATTAAATAAACAAAAAACGAGTGGCGTGAGAGATATCTAGTTAATTTATTTTTAGTGTGGTCTTATAAGTCTGTATCCCCAATCCCCAATACTTGACTTGCCTGGTACCTATTAATCTAATCGCTGGAATCACCAATAGGTATAATGATAACATCTATTATCTCTAAGTAAAGTTACGGAAGATTGTATTTGAAGGTTAACAGATTATTATAAAGAGAGACTTATTTCCACGTAAATTGAATGCATCATTTTTATTATACAAGCAAGAACCGTGACGAACAATAAGCCACGTCACTTTAGCCCTTCAACTATGTCATTTGTTCGTGTCATAAAGACAAACAAGCAAGTACATAGATGCGTTAAAATTTATAATTTTTTTATTAACTGAAGATTGACAAATATTTCTAAAAGAGGGCTTTCGAATATTGAGTACGTAGATTCATCATAAGGATTCGCTGGAAAACTTATACATTATGATAAATGGCCGTATCTCGCAGTTATAAAAAAAAAACACTCTTCTACGATCATAAAAGTACCATAATAAGCCATTACATAATATTATACATAATATAAAATATTATATAAAACTTTAGCTTTATTGTTAGTAATGATATAACTTTGCCTAGTGTTATAATATAAGGGGCATTATAAAGAGCAACGTAGTATGTTTAGGAGGGGTTATAAGGGACAACTTGAGTAAGTTCTTGTTAGAACTTTAAAAATGTTTTTCGTATTGAGGATTACCAAAAAATTAATTTCAGATCGCTATAAAAAAAATGTAGGAAAACACTACATTCGTTTTTTACAAAAATAATTGGACTGAAAATAACAAAAATAATTTATATAATTGGCTTAATTTATAAAAATAATTTAAATAATTTATATAAAAGGCGTTACTTTGCGGAGATCCATAATACAAAAGTAATAATAAAATTATTTTGCTATAATCGCAATAAAGTTTTTTTTTTACTTTTTAACTTTATCTTTTGTCTGAAAATATCAATTTTTCAGTCAATTGTCTTGTACCATCTATTTACTTGTGTCATCTACCTTTGTGATAGTAATTGTAATGACCTTCAGACACTCTTGACTTGTACCAACCTATTTGTTGCATAACTTACAAAATCGTTTCATGTTGCAGGTGCAACTACTGCACCCTTGATGATTGCCAACTGAGTGGTATCGTAACGTAAAATAATTTCAATTCAAATATTACTATAACAATCCATCATTCTGTTAATCTCTCTAATAAGACGCTGGATTAAGTGTTCGACAATTTTAATGTTAAAATACCCGCGACTATATTAAACTTACGAACTCTTCTTATTCCACTGGTTGGCAATCGCCTCCTCTCATCGTTTTCGGAGAGTAGGTTACACATATCCCCAGAATTCTCTAGAGATATGCAGGTATCTTCAAGATGTTTTTATTCACTACAAAAGTATAATAAATTGCAAATCTAATTGATAGATACATAAGTCTTAACAGGAAAACTCATTGGTGCCTGCCTGTGGCTTGAACCTGTGACTTCCTCGAAAGAGTTGCACGATCACACCGCTGGGCTATCGCAGCTCTAGTGTCAGAACGCTATCTCCGATTTCAGCTTGTAACATAAATTATACTTTTGTACTTCAAATATGCTATTTATAAAAAATGTATATTAGAATGAAAAAAAATTATACGTTTTAAAATATCTTTCAATAAACAAGTAAATAAAAATAAATTAAGTCCAAGTCACCTACAATGCGAATTGTCTTAAATATTGAAACAGTAAAAGCCAATTTTGGTTATGTTTTACAATTTTATGGTTCTAATTAAAAACTTCCAATTTACGACATCCAAAGCACTCGTCGAATACAGTGTTGTGTTCCAAGAAAATAAGCCGTTCTAAATCAACGTTGACGTTTATTGTCAAACAGTAAGTTCAAAGACAATGCGTTGGCAGATCATTTGGGCATAATGTTCCGAGATACTACAGTAGTAGTAGGTAGTAAACAGGAATCCATAGGCATGAGTCAGAGCACCGCGAGTGACGCAGGCGCCGGCGACGGTGGTGGCGCAACAATCAGTCGCCACCTCGCCTCGCCACCGCGCTGCCCAATCCATCATATCAATTCAACTGCATGACTGCCCATTGTTGCCGCAAAATGGAGAAAGGCGCATAATCCAACTCTATTATTCTTGACATATGAATGACGATGTCCTAGGTCACATTGAATACGCATTATTATTAAAATAAATTATGCAACCCAAACGACTTAAGCAACGTCACTTAAAAACATATTAAAAATATTTGAAACTGTGTGTACAAAAAATGTATATTTATTTAATACCAATGGTACCGTAGACTTCGTTCGTTTCAACTTAAATGTTAACAAATCCTCAATTGCGTACGTTGCTTTTATTCTATTTCCGAAGGTAAATCGGGAATATTGTCATTCTCTATGTTAACCCGATATAAAAGTATATTGTACCAAATTTTGTCAAGCAATTCATGGATTGGTTGTGAAAGCTTTACAGACAGACTAGCTCTCGCATTTATGGATATATTTTTTTAAATTACTACTAAATATATTATATATTTTTTATTACTGATTTGGGGTATGTCAAAATCTTTGTCTCTTAGTTGTACTTTCAATATGTACACTGTAATGTTTAAGCTGTACTGTCACCTCAGTAAAGACCTGAGTGTGACTGCCTGTGTGAGTGACTATATTATGTGTTGTCATACTTATTATGCTATGTGTAGATTTTATTCATCAATTTTTACATAAATTTTTATCGTTATCCAATATCAATTTCTATTTAAAAGTGAGTTCTTTAACCATAATTTTAACAATATAAATTGTTCAGCATAAAACATTATTAAACACATTAAACCAATCGAAAACCAGTATTGTACGCGTTCATGGCTAGCCGAGCGTAATACGATATTTATTGATTTCTGTCGGAACGTCGCTTAATGAATACGGAGCACATTTCATGATTTCTCACGATACGTTTGGGAACGAGATTTTTTCTCGTTTCATTTCTCTCCGCAAACAATAGATCACCG
This sequence comes from Morpho achilles, assembly GCA_947086495.1. Classification (NCBI taxonomy): domain Eukaryota; kingdom Metazoa; phylum Arthropoda; class Insecta; order Lepidoptera; family Nymphalidae; genus Morpho; species Morpho achilles. The sequence goes on along the minus strand of CAMTZB010000007.1, from coordinate 9,479,156 downwards.
AACGCGGATGGAGGGTTGGAAGTGCGTCGCTGAGCCGCTCCGGTGCCGGTGCGACCAATGCAATCGCACTTAATATGGCTATTGTGAATTGGCCACTTCATCATTTTAAAAATTATTATTATTAACAATGAATAAGGCCGAAATACCATATAATATAAATAATGTATCTGTATTTATATGTGTATATTTTACTCTTAATCGCATATATAATACTACTAGTATAGGGATACTACTAGTATAGTATTGTTATAACAGACCGTTATTTAAATGTAACGGTATGTTACTATCTTACGGCTGGCCATAGGACTCCTCTCTCCGTTTTTGGAGAGAAAGATTAGAGCTAAGACCATACATAGTACACTATATAGGATGTAGATGAGAAACTCCTTCATTTTATACGAGTAATGAGAGGAAGCTGTTTTACATCCTGTCGAGAAGTCATTGCAACCACAATAATCCACTAGATGGCGCTGTACTGCATTCTTATAGTGACCCATTTAACAAAAAGTAACAAGGAGACCGAACTTTACTCGGTTTTTTTTTTTGGAAAATATAAAAAGATGAAATTTGAAAAAAAGCAAAAGATGTTATAGGTAGGTTAAGTTACTGGCTGGAGTGATATATGGGCTCGATCCCAGGTGAGCTGTAGTGACTTTTCAATTGACGGTGTAATATAACTATATATAAATAATATAGTAATAACTATAATTAATAACTTTGCGATTTTGGTCGTGGAGTCTATCTCCTGATGATGCTTCGGTTGCGGGCGAAACGATTGTTGAGTTTGTGATAGTGAACGTATATAGTGCTTGTGTATTGTGGTGGCGGTGGTGGTGGTTTGCGCATGTGTTTTTTACGAATCCTGCATGTATCAGGTATGATAACCGATTGTCCACTCTACATTTAGCATTATATATATATTCTATTTTACTTCATCGCGGATTATAGCAAAATAATTTTATTATTACTTTTGTATTATGGATCTCCGCAAAGTAATACCTAATTCTATAAATTATAATTAACAACAATTAATGTTTTAGACATCGCGACATCTATAGACCACTTGGATAAAACTCATTTTGTTTTCTACCTATCAAGAGATAGAAGAAAGAAGAGCTCGCGGCGACCTGAAAATTGCTTCTTAGAAAGTTGCACCCCCCTGGCTAAGACTCAACGCCCTGGTTCGATGCCGGTAGGTTGGTAGGTTATACATACCTCCAGAATTTTCTGGAGATATGCAGGTTTCTTCACGATTCTTTCGTTTCGAAAAGGGTGTGATAAATTACAATTATCAATTTAACACATAAATTTAAACAAAAACATATTGGTAAGTTCCCAGGGTTTGAACCCGTGACCCTCTCTTAAGAGAGGCTGAGCTATCACAGCTGATTAAAACTTAATAACAATAATTTGATAAAGGACTATTTCTGATACGCTTTATCTACATTAAAAAATCATTTAGTATTAAATGTCGATTATCTATATTGAAAAAAAATACAATATTTGAAAATTAATTTTTCTAACTAAAATTTCAGTATTTCAGTTGAAATGTAAGGAGCCATTACCTTAACTGAATAGTATACTATAGGGTCGCTTGCTCCCAGTCTATAGTATAACTTGTTGCGTGAACTAGTTCCACGACCTGTCGAATTACTTCCTCATTTAATTATTCAAATTTATTGCATTGCAGTTCTCTTTTGTTAATATATTTACGCATTTCATTTATTTAGATTATGTGCAAGATATTTTGCATTACAGAAGACGATATTAAGTAAAAAATAAATCGTGAATTTGAATTCCTGAGACATAATAGGTAATTGAATATTCATATATTTTCAAGTAGTGTAAAATAATTGGTACTGCGAACAGAAAGGGTGACTTCCTCCACTCCTACCATATCCTCGTACCTGACAGAAACACTTACATTACACACGTTGTAATTTCTATTCCAATTTCATTGCCTAATAAAAGACTCGCCGGATACTCCTACCTGTTTCGTGAGAATTCTCAGCGGATGTTGCAAAAGGTGTTCGTTTTTTATATGAGAGATTAAGATGAAAGAAAGTGGAATTTAAGGGTGATTCCGTCCCCGTACTGCACAAAAACACTTGTTTTGTACACAAAATCATGTGTTTATAATCATTCTTCGTTGTAGACTATGGATGTCATTTTTGGGCCAGTCTGCCGATTGGCTACAATATGGCACACCCGATATAGCGTATATCATAAACAGTCAGTTTTAGACATACATTACGGTTCATCTTAAATAATAGTCGAATTTTCAGCGACCACGTATGACCTTAATACATAAATGTATAACTAAGTACAATGAAGAAAAAGAATAATACCTAATTTTGATTCGAAAGAATTTATATATTAAAAAACCGATATTTTCAACCTGAAACTACCGTTTAATTCCAAAATTTAATGACGACAATAATACTGACATGGTCAATAGAGAAAATATCACCAACAACAATAAACAATCACTAGTAAAAATATTATTCATAATAACATTCACAAAAAGTTTAAATACCCCGGCGTGTGAACCAAAAGTCCCTTCACCTGCTACCGAGTTTACTTATCGAAAAAGCATACAGTAAGTAATAAGAAAACATAACAACGCTATTACTTACAAGTATTTATGCTGAATATTTTTTAAACGTTAATGTACATGTATTTTAAGATATCATAATACAGATTCTGATGATGTTTAAAAGTAATTCCCGTTCCCACACTGATCGATCACGACATTACCCGTGCACTATTATGACTTCTATCACTTAATGCGATAGAAAGTTCACTAACCTTGATGTTGTTATCTGTATCATAATAAGGCATTAACAATATAAAAGCAATCTATCATTTGAAATTAATATGATCAGTGATCGGCGCGGCGCAGCGCGACGAGGCCCCGCAGTAGATATCTGCATAGCTGGGTGGAATGGCGGTTAATCAGGTGGCCCGTTATTTTACATTGTGCTCGCCGTGAGCCCGAACCCGACAGAACAGGTTGCTCCAATGACAAAGGAGCAGATTCCATCGTCCGCGATCTGCGTCTGCGAGCTCCACATTATAAATAGTTCCTCGGAATAATCCGTTGTTGCACGTCACTCTGGCGCCCACCAACGTAGGCTTGTACGATTCATTTTTTAATTTGTCTAATGCCTCACTTACGTCTGTTTTACGATTATTAATTGTTCTGCCTAAATCGAAACATTTTTTAATTCTTAAACCGTTAAGCCTCCCATTAACGTTACAATATAAGTTCATTCTTTTATATGGAAGTATATATGAAATTAAACATTAGATGTTAGAAACCTTTGCCTTGCCTGTTTCTTATAACAAACACGATGTATTCAATACCAAAAGGTGTCAGACTGGACATTTCCACAAACAAATAGCAATAAAATTAGTGCTTAAAACCTGCATAATAACAGTAGTAAAGCACAAACAATGGACTTTCATTTAATAACAAGGATCTGTGCGCCACCTGCGCTGCCGCCTGCCCGAGTAACGTTTGGAGTCGATACTTTACTGCCAACCGGAACAATGGAGTGAAGGCTAGTAACAGTATTGTTGTAAGAGCACGTGTTGCCAACAAAGTAGGCGTACCGTCTCATACTACCACCTGATTTAAATTAGTTTACGAGTGTTTCCTAAAGTTTAGTTACAAAATACAATAGAAATCGCGTTCACACAACGCCATCTGCTAAACACTTGCTACTGGCCATTCTATTTTTAATAAATCGGTAATAATCATTATGCTAGTTAACGTAGTAACTAAAAAGATGATATTTTTTTAATATTTGAGTTAGTAATATACTTGAGTTCACATTTTACTAACTATAGTTTTTAATACCATCCAATTGGATTTGGATATTACTAAGTACTCTGACATGAAGCCAATTAAACTTTAAAGGTACTTCATAGAATTAGGCGCTACTTTGCGGAGATCCATAATACAAAAGTAATAATAAAATTATATTGCTAGAATCCGCGATAAAATCATCGTAGATCATTTATTTATTACTTTTGTAAACTTCAAAACTCATCACTGGGAAAGTAGACGGCAAAAATTCCAGGGGTATTTGCCCAAAAAGATGGATGGATCAGGTGATTGAACATCGGGACGTGCTGCTGACAAAAGTGGCGCCAGCTTAGAATAAGCTTATAATAAGCAGTGGCGCCATAATAGAAGGGATCCTAACCGTAACGATGCTCATCAGTGAGCACGCGATTGAAGGAGGAGGAGGAAACTTTAAAAGCTTAAATTTACGATGCAGTCTGCAATGGAACGGGTAAAGTATTTAGGCAATCCCATTGATTTTAATATATGACTAAGCGTTACGTCAATACCAGACCTGAGCTGACAATTAAAAAAAACATTATTAAAGAAACCTTATCCTATGACGCGCAGGCCAAGTAGCATCACCTCGTACCAGGTAGCGAATTTGGCGAGAAAGCACAACGATCAACGTTAAAAAAAATGAACGACGTCTAAGCAGCCATAGAGCCTGTACAATATTATGGGTCTTTGTGATTTTTATTTGATAGTTTACTGGGTTTAGAATTAATAGGAAGCTATTGGGACTGTATTGGGGATATATTTTGTGGAAGGTCATAGGAGGTTTGTGTTAAGTGTCTTTCTATTTGCAGAATATTGATATATTATAAAGAAATATCTCTATGTGTCTCCATCTAGAACGGAGACGAATTCCGATAGATTGTAGGACTGTAATTTTATCGGGGTTTATGAATGCCAAAATAATAGAGCTTCTGCGCCTTACTCTCCACTTTTTGCTCTTGCCCTCAGACACGCTATAAGAGCTGCTAGTGCCAATAACGTATTAAAAATTTAAAAAAAAAACAGAGGTAAAAAAAAAAGAAAAATTGATGCCGTGTGGTATTCGGCTGAGTAGAATAGACCCCCCTCATTTCTTACCGAGGGTCGTAAAAGGCAACTGAGGTGAGTTGACGTCAGGTAGGCGGCCGTTCGTAAAAATTACCGAAATCATGTAACAACACATTTAAAACATGTTGTGCCGACGTTACTTAGAATGGGATAAAAGCAGGAGAATAATGAGATATATTTTTTTAAAATAATATAATATCATTTACACTACCAAATCAATCTAGATGCTATAAGATAAATAGATATATTATGTTTTTTTATTTGAGACTTACAATTTGAAGTTTAAATTATATTTATAAAATCATATCCAGTATATTTTATTAATTAATAAAATAGATAAAAGGCAATCACAGCTGATGCGGCATATTCAAAGATGCATTAAGGCGATTACACACTATTTTAAATATAAAAAGCTTGTAACGCCCTGACTAAAGGGGTTAAAACGCTCGGCGGAAATTGATTTAAATTACACTATTAATAATTTTAATATAACACACCGCCACGGTGTTTTTTTGCTTGAAACTTCTGTTTTAGATAATGGAATATTATCAACGTCAGTGGAGGGTGACACAAAAAACATGTTGGAGATACAGAGCAGTGTGTTTTTTTCTAAAATGCTATCGATTATTAATTTGTAAATCAAATAAAAGGCTATATTATCATTAATTTTATTAATTATATTTTATTTATCTAGTCAAATATACTTGAGTATTGGTTGAGTCAACAGAAAGTGAATTTCAATAAATTTGCTCTGTTTTTAGAGCTGATAGTTGCAGATAACAGTTTGATTATTATCAGAACGAAATTTGTTTGTGGACTTTAATATTAACCCATCAAAGAGCAAAGAGAGAAACTTTAGTATAATTCCTGCTTTTGAACTATAAATATATTAAAACATTCCATTAATTATTTTTATTCATTTATTACACGTAAAACATATATAAATTAAAACATTGAAATTCATTCTCCTATCCTTATCCCACTCTAATAGCCGTGTGGTATCCGGCTGAGTAGAATAGACCACCCTCATTACTTACCGAGGTGTCGTAAAAACTGACTAAGGTAAGTTGACCCGCCGTGTGGTATCCGGCTGAGTAGAATAGACCACCCTCATTACTTACCGAGGTGTCGTAAAAACTGACTAAGGTAAGTTGACCCGCCGTGTGGTATCCGGCTGAGTAGAATAGACCAACCTCATTTCTTACCGAGGTGTCGTAAAATACGACTAAGGTAAGTTTCCGTCAGGTAGGCGGCCGGTCGTAAAAACGCAACCAAATCATGTAACAACATGTTTATAAAATGTTGTGCCGACCCCACTCAGAGTAGGATAAGGGCAGGGGGATGATGATCCTTATCCCACTCTAAGTGGGGTTAGCACACATGTTTTTCTCTTCCACTCTCTCATATCATGTGTCAACTCTGTCGCTACTCCTTTTACATACTGTCATACTTCACACAATCCAACCAATCTCTCTTTAGGCAGCCCTCTAGTCAGATATCCGTCCACAACCAAATTTATCCAAATTAAAAAATTGCAATATTTTCCAACGCAACCATATCTTACTTAAATGCAATATAATTGGCTATTGACCTTTTTCCGACAGTTAAATAAAAAACTTTAATTTAGAGAACAGTGTATCAGCGGTCAATTACTGACCCAGCAGGCGTTATCCCGATTACGGTCGAACAGATGGTTATTTTTTAACACTCGGCCCGTGACGGGGCGCGGAGTGTTTAACTTTGTGCGGGGTGCGCCTTTTACCCTTAACCGTGTAATTATACGTTGTAGTAGCGCGCGCCCGCACACAATTGAATCGAACTAGATACTGCCTTGAACACATTGATTACTTATGTATTGATTATTATTGATTACTTATGTACTTATGTACACATTGATTGACTAAGACTATCTATAAAAGAAAATAAATAATGGCTTTTTAATAGTTAATAGTCAATATTGAATGTGTAATAAATTCGGTTAACATTTCACTATAGTAATAATACTGTACGAAGGACCGAATTAGTAGTCATCCGTATTACTTGTGATGTACAATAATAATTTAATAGTTTCACTATTTTTGTATGTCCTGAAATACATTATCAATATTGTTGTCGTCACCTAAAATTTAATAATCTTCGCTTATAAAACGCTGAAAAATGATGTGTACCTCAAGGAAGCATATTTCACTGAACTGTGTATCATAGCAGTTCATAAATAACTAAAAAAAGAAAGTACCTACTGTTGAGAATAAGTAAATTATTATAAATTATTATTGATTCCATAAAAATAATTATAGATTTTTGTTGATAACAGAAAATATTCACCTTTGTATAATCATTAATTAAATAATTGCCTTTAGGAATCTATGACAAAAATTTCGTAGTGATTTAATACGTTGTATGTACTGATGTACGGTGCATTTCGATAGTTACCAAGTCAAAATTTATGATTTAATCACTAAGTAAACATGTGTCAATTCAACAACTCACTAACTATCTGTGTCATCTATAGTTTACAGTTATATCGCACAAATGCCAAGGGCTACATCGATCAATCCAGTGTTGTCGCAAGCGATTCTTAATCGACGGCTGCAGTCGAAAGTTGAGCAGCGACGTCGTGATTCCGAACTTAGCCTCCTTTGCACCGGTATACACAACGAACATTGTGAAAACGTAGCGCTCAGCCCGTCCCGATAATCGGAGAGACGACGAATAAAAACAAATTATTAATCTTTCGATCGTGACTAACGATTTCGGATGATCGTTTACAGGAAAGTAGGTCGAAAGTCCAGATTAATATTGAATCAATATTCGCGTGGTAATGCTTTCAAATGTCGCAGACAGTTGATGCCGCGTTGACCGGTGCGGGCCGGTCACGCAGCGCCGCCGCCTCTGCTGAAATGATCGAGAGACATAACCTGATTCTTATTTTATCGGCATATTATAAGTAACCTTTTATTCTTATCAATTAATTGTACAAAACGGTACATTGTATGTATTCCTAAATAAAATTAATTACTATTAAATTACTAAAAATATTTCCTTATTGCAGTTTCCAACGCAAATTGAGTTCTATTACATTTATTTATACGCGAATTTTCACTTGTATATCTAAATGAAAAAGATCCTACTAAACTGCATGTAAATAAATTGATAGTATAAAATGCATGTTTGAAAATTTCTATAACTATAAATTAACGGATATCACAAAAAGAATATAAAAGCTACTAAATATATACACGGTTTAAATGTTATTACATTGCTCGGTTATTAAATGTAACCAACAATAGCAATAAATTAATGAAATATGTGTGAGACCCCAACACATCATACGTTGAGATTGGATAACGTTTATCGATGGCAGGTGTTGCCGACCGACCTCGATAAATAACACCTCATAGATACATACCAAAAATGATGATTCTACTTAACACCTTGATGGATCGTGTCGACGGTTTGGATAGTTTACAGGGCTAATGAAACATAATAACCGAAGATAAGGATCATGAGTTAACTAAATCGTTTCAATCATAGTCTATAAACGGTTAGTTCAACATGCCGAATATAGCTGTGCGGTGTGCGCTGCCACTATAGTGATTTATGTCCACCTGTTATGTATTTCTTTGCAATGAACAGTGATTTCAGCAAATTTATATGTCGGCTTATAATGTATCAAGTTAAATTTTATGTGTATCGCTTTGTGTTCACTTATTATTTCAAGTAAAAAGTAAGGCGACGGCCCGTTACTATCCCACTGTTGGGCCTACTCTCTCCGTTTTTGGAGAGAAGGGTTGGAACTAAGGCACGCTCCAATGCAGTTAGGTAGGATACACATATCCCCAGAAACGTCAAGAATATGCAGTTTTGCCTCGAGATGTTTGCTATCACGGAAAAACGTGTAATAAATTGCAATTATAAGGTAGACACATAAATTTTAACTGAAAACTCATTGGTGCCCGAGTTTGAACGCGTGACCCTCTCGGAAGAGTCGCACAGTCTCACTGCTGAACTATCACCGCTCTACTTATATGTACTACATATATTGACAGAAAAATTTATACAAAAGTAATACTTAATAAAATTATTTAGCCATTGTATTTTTTGCTATTATTACTTTTGTATTATGGATCTCCGCAAAGTAACGCCTAATTCTATCAAATAGAAAAATTTATACCATTTATATTGACAAAAAAAAGAAACTATGGTAGTAACAATTCCACGTGAATTAAAATTACAGTGCCACTTTGGTATTCACTAAAAAGACTCGTATTTATATTATTTATAAAATTTTCACATTTTCTTACATCTCCCAATAAACATTTTATATAATTGTAATAAAAGCTTCTCTTCTTTTTCTTCTAATGTGTTCCTAGCATTGAACCATGATTAGCTAAACTCGCACTACCAGTATTTAGATTGAACTACCCTTTTCTACCTCTGTAAACCTTTAGTGATAAATCTACTGCAAGAGTATGGAATAAGTTAAGCAATCTTATTAGTAACAGCCGAACGTTGTCTCCAAGAAAAGCAGGAATAGTGAATATGCAATTTTAATTTTAAAATAGTCTCCCAAATATCGTTCGCCCGATAGTTGCTAAACAGCGACAGTTAGTAAGGATTAAGCAGCGTCCTGGGTAAAGAAAAGCATATACGTATAAATATAACTGATCTAAAAGACCCGATTATACGCCGACGACCCTTATATTATAGTTTCTTGCATGTTATAAAGGACTTATTGATGTGCTCGATCATCAGTAGTCACTCTAAAATTATTAGGAACTAAAATGAAGGTATTAATAATAAGAAAGCAGTAGAAATGGATAGAACATAGATATGGATATAACACATTCATCTTAAGATGTCGCGCTGAAAATGTATAACGTATGAACCAACGACAAAATAAGTTTACAGTTTTATTGAACTCCGAGTACTGGTAGGCTATATTGGCGTTGGTCATGCAAAGGTCGTAAAATTAAATTAGAGTAATTGTGTATTATAGATTATAGATTATAGGTAGAAGTCACCATCTGCAGCACTGTACCCAGAAAGGGCTGAATCTTTTTTGTTTTCTAAATCAGTTTCGCTTATCTATATCTACGTAATTTTTCGGAAGATTAAAATAGAAACGCATCTGAAATTCACAATAACTTTAATCACTTACATACAAACAAACAGGAGGAAAGCTGCGGGGATGAAATACCATATCTTTCCTCCTGTTTGTAGATTTTCCTTTTTATACATACGCAAACCATGGACCAAACTATTTATAGTTATTTGCAGCTAATACCAAAGTACTAGATAAATATTTGAATAGAAACTTTAAAGGTTCAAAAATTATTTTACTTCAATTCATAATTAGACGCGAAGACAAAATAGATTCAAAATGATTGATGTACCGGTCAATGCCGATTGCACTCGTAAGTAAGGAGTGGTATTTATTTTAATTATATTTCTCATTATTATCTTAATTCTAACTCCTTATACATATTATTCACTATTATCGTGTTCAAATAAAAATTTAATTTAATTGTAGTCAAGTCGGTGAAGGGTATAAGGTCAAGTGCTGACAAAAACCGAGATTTCAATCTACACGACTTATATGAAAGCCACCGAAGTTACTCAATGTGGCGATCGATTGAGTTGCAGTAAGCAGCCGCTTTATTAAAGCTTATTGTTTTAAGTACGGTATTGCCCCATGCGTTATAGAATAGATACGTCTGTATCTAGGCTAGCGAGATAATGATAGATAATACGACACAATGAAGCACGCGCCACGGCCGCACCGGTTCGTTAGTGTAACTGTTGAGTCACGGACCCAAAGATCACCTGACGGGGTTCCTATGACAGCTCGCGATGAAACACTCGCGTCGCCGCCTTGCCACTCTCCTGCCCGCTGTTTAATATATATATTGTAAGAAATCTGTTAATATAAAATTAATCTACATAACAATAATGCCCCTTTAACGAATTTTTTATTTAATGTTTTGATACCATCGCCCCAAATAGTCATATTATTATGTTATATTTATTATTAAAAACAAATAATATGTTGCCTTTGACCGTTTAAAAAATCATTATATTAATAACTTAGTATAAACCCGTGGCAAAGGGTTTCTTAAAAATCATATTATATAATATCGAAATATTTATGCATCTTCTTGTAGTAATGATTATTTTGACCTTCGATAACGTGCAGCAACTTCACGACTTTACACAAAGACTGTCAAAAGTAATTAAAATAATTACTGTTTACTGTAATTAATGACCCACATACCATGATATGGTTTGATTGATTTCAACGTGGTGACGGGATAATTGTGCCTTGCTTGGCGATTTCTAAATGACGTGCTGCCGTCACTATTCAATTATTGTAGGTATATGTATTATATCAATATATAAAAGTTTTTAAAAATGGCTTTATTTGTTAAGCTTGGGTATATTACAGACGGCGTTAAAATGTATGATTCTCTTCATTAAAGAATATATATAAGAGATTTTGTCTTAAGTATCTAATATTTTTTATAACAATAATAAACCTAGAACTTAAAACACCACCTTCAGCATCATTTATCGTTTTTAATTATTGTTTTAGTTTTTATCTTAACAATATAATATATTGTTACATATTTAAGATTTTTATGAGGATACAAATTAATTTCGTATTACATTTAAATCGACATAAATAAAAATAGACACATTGTATGGAAAAATGAGAAGATTGCCGCTTATGCGAAATATAACTTTACAAATATCCCAAAATGTATCTAGGATCATTGTGGTCTTCTTTAGAAGTTTTCCTTTTACATACATAAATAATATATTAAGTTCAATATATAAATTTTTATATAAATCTCATTGGTGTCACCATCACACAGTTTTTTTAAACCGTTCAGATCTGGCGGTCCCAAAAAAAATTTAAGAGCTAAATTAATAAGGCTTCGGTTTAAATACTTTAAAGTTTTTTTTATTTATGGATTATAATAACAAGTTTAAATTAATAATTGAAAGTGCATACATCATACTAATAAATAGAGGTGCCTTTTTAATTAATGAAGATTATCGATTGTGATTCAGAATAAGTGGCGAAGCGGCGGCGGCCACGCGCAGATAGCCCCGAGCTATCCGGTACATAGACACTACATTAGGGCTACGCCGCCCGCCTTTTGCGGCTTCTTTGTTTTTGCCATAAACGTATTTAACTCGTAATCACGATTGTTATTCTCTTCTATATGCACAAAAATGTACAAGAGCATCTCTCACGTTCCTTATTTAAAAAATAGCCAAAACGTGCCTGTCCTTTTTTAGTTATACAATTTCACCATTCTTTATTACGTAACATATTTGCGGTTTGTCATTCTTTTTTGATAAATACCGCAACGGTTGTTACACAACACTTACAAAAATAACAACTAAGTCACTAATAACTGACTAATTAAGTCAGTACTTTCGTTATAGATTAACTTTAATAAATTGTTGCTTGCTTAAATGTATTTATGTTAGTAAACTCAATAAAAACCAAATTTTTATTTATTAGTGTACGTGTATATGCAACACGCTAAACATAGATCAAAGATAGATAGGTTTGACATATGGATGATTGCAAAAGGGACAGACATCTATTGATACACAATATTTATAAAATTGTTTTGAAGAAATTAAATTGCTTCAATTCGATAGGTAAAGTTAAGTGTGTAACGGTATATCGCAATATAGTTTTTACTTATTCTTTTGGCACACGAATTACTACACTAGCTCCAAATATATTACTAATCAAATATTATTTCCACTAACTAAATACATCCAAGTTTATATATTTCTTACACTTATTGGCACATAAAAAGTTTATATGCAGAATGTTCATCCCTAATTAAGGCATGCAATCTAAGTTAAGACCTAAGACCTAGCCTAAACGCCGTTGGCATTTATTCACTGTTATCTTAACATTATTCAGAACACCTTACGATACCTAAGCAGGTATAATGAACTACCATTTTAAGCTCCTCAACAGTAAATCACGGTAACTTGATAAAGTATCGATAGTGCAGCTACACTTGAAAGGTAAAAGCGGCTAAATAGTGGAAATGATTAATTCTCTATAGTAGTGTGTCTACAAATATTTTTGTTAATGTACGTAACATAGTTTTAAATATACTTCGTATACATTAATTTGATATGTTTAGTATAAAGTCTTGCTTTGTTTACTTTTCGATTTCTATCACCTCCTAATGCTTCGTTACCAAAACAGTAAAACGATTGTTTAGGTTTTATTTGAATGTATGCGGTGCTAGTTTAAAAATATGCAGTGGCAGTGGTATATAGTACATGCGGTTTATCTCCACAACAACACGGGATAGAGGTACGAGAATCATGCAAGGATGTTGTGAGGTACTCTGGTGAATCTCCTTCAACCTTTAAGATTCACCGATATAAAAACTGTAGTTGAAATATGTTTCGATAAGTTATACTTTTAACAATATATTCTTTATATTAAACGCCGTGTGGTATCCAGCTGAATAGAATAGTACCACCCTCATTTCTTACCGAGGTGTCGTAAAAGGTGACTAAGGTAAGTTGACCCACCGTATGGTATCCGGGTTAGTATAATATACCAACCTCATTTCTTACCGAGATGTAAAATACGACAGAGGTAAGTTGACATCAGGCAAGCGGCCGGTCGTAAAAACGCAGCCAAAATCATGTGACTGCATGTTAATAACATGATGTGCCGACCCCACTTAAAGTGGGATATGGGCAGGAAGATGATGATTCTTTATATTAAACGGTAAAAATGGTAATGTAGTAACGAAATTGTTCTATGGCATGGACACTAATGCGTGGGCGCATAAAGCGCGATTGACTCGTCAGCGGTATCGCGGTCCACTTAGCGCTAACGCAGGGCGCGCTTTATCGTACCGCCACACCGCGCCGCTCTGCATTGTACTTGTCTACAACGACTGAATCATTTGTACAGATATTCTATTTCATTAATTGTATGCTACTTAGAATTTTACTCTGACACTAAAATAATAAAAATGAAATAAATTATTTTCCGATGTCAAGAGATAAGAAAGCAAAAAATAGTAGTTGAAATATGTTTCAGCCAAACATATAAGTTACCATCCAGAATATACAGATATACAAAAGATATATAATAACATAATTGCTTGGACATTCCCCGGACACTCTAATTATGTTAATATTTTACATAAATTTATTGTGTTTAAAGGCATGTAAGTCATTCTTAACATATTTTACATTTAGGTATTTGGCAGATTTAATTTTAGACGAACTACAAAGTCACAAGTAATAAAATGTGTCGATTATTTTTATTAAGTAATCGAGATCATTCTCCTGTCCTTAACCCTCTCTAAGTGGCGTCGGCACTACACGTTATAGACATGTCGTCCTATGATTTGGCTAGAATATTTTACGACTGGCTACCGGCCTGACGCTGAAAAAGCATTAAAAGTGAAAAGTAAAAAACCATTTACATTTATCCCTTAATGCAATGGTATCAATGACTTTCAGTGTAATTTATACTTAAACACAATCCACCCCGTATTTACTTTTCTCCTATAAAATAATAATTATGTATTCTCTATTTCAAGTCATTTCATTCATAATGTGTAATTGTTGTTTCTGATTTCAATTGTAGAATTGATCCGTTATTGCTCTCCTGTGTGAACTAAAGCGAAACGATTTAATACATAGAATTAGAGCATGGTTACATGGGAATCTATTATTCATTTATTATTCAAATTTAAACTGCCATGATTAGGGGTTCATGTATGATAAAACTGGGTTGCCTTTGTTATTAAACCTTATAACAATAAATGCCTGCAATATTTGAGCGATCAGTTGAAGTAACTCTTTATTTGCAGCAGCTTAATAAAGGGTATTTGCGTATAACGGTTGATACGATAGCCAATTACAATAGAAATAATCGGGTGCATGAATGCTTTGGTAAAATATATATATTTATTTTTATTTATAATTCCTTTAAATATTACATATTAAGTACTCGCCGTGTGGTATCCGGCTGAATAGAATAGTACCAACCTCATTTCTTACCGAGGTGTCGTGAAAGGCGAGTAAGGTAAGTCGACCCGCCGTGTGGTGTCCAGCCAGACACCACACGGTACTCAGTCGAGTAGAATAGACCAACCTCATTTCTTACCGAGGTGTCGTAAAAGGCAACTAAGGCAAGTTGACACACCGTGTGGTATCCGGTTTAGTAGAATAGACCACCCTTTTTCTTGCTGAGGTGTCGTAAAATACGACTGTGGTAAGTTGACGTAAGGCAGGCGGCCGGTCGTAAAAACGCAGCCAAATCATGTTGTGCCGATCCCACTTAGAGTGGGTTATCCCAACATCCCACAACACGTTCATCTTCCTGCCCTTATGGGATGATGATTACATATTAAGTACAGGATGATTCCAGCTCACAATTCATAAGTGGATTTTAGTCAATGTTCGTTGTACTCAAATATGAAGAACAGTGCTAAAGTATTTTACCTATTAAATCAACTAAATTATGTAATACGAGTGCTCGTAAGATATTATTGAATCATCTCAAATTCATTAGTGGTTGGAGGGAAATGAATTTATAATTAAAATTAATAATGATTGCATCGCACGGCAGTTAAGGGGTGGTCGCAAACATTGATACAAAGAGCGTTGCTAATCATGCCCTGAGCAACTGTGCAGGTACAGTTAGGGTTGTGTAATTATAATAAATTCAATTTTTATATTACATGTATAAGAATAATTAATTACATAATAAACAATTAAAAATGTGGTTTATAGTTTAACGAAGCAGCGCTATCTCCCATAAAACTTTTATGTTCTATTACATTGATATGATCTGGTACGAAAATTATTAAAATAACTTTTTTTTAATACTAAACAAATCATAATCTGAATACTTTAATTTTTTTATAATAATTTAATTTTATGTCAATAAAGTTCCAACAAATGCTTTTAATTTTTTTTTATGGTAACATATACGAAGCAGCTATCAATAAATTAAGAACAATATACACACGATTATGAACTTTTACATGTTTTTTCTAAAATAAACGTTTATTTAAGAATATTTTTCTGTAAATTAAAATAATGATTTAAGAACATTTTTCTATTAATTATTCTTCTTCATATCTCACACAAAATATTTTCAGTAGCCAGGAGAGATAGTATCTTTATAGTACGTTGATAGGGCCATAACAAAAAAAACAATTACGAGTTAAATACACCAATTTCACTTATCTGCCGATAAAATTAACTCAGATTGACACTCCTGAAATCCTGTTACATCGAACTAGGACACATTGTATATATAATTAATAACAATGTATGAATGAAAACTTTTATTGAACGTCCTATAAATAACTTAAATTGGTATTACAAAGGTACACATTCTTGCGGACTTGTCGCTAAATAACGATACCTGACAGACAACCAGGTTGATGAGAATCAATGTTCTACAAAAATATTGTAGGTTGTAAATATATGTTAAATAAAAAAATAAGATATACATACGAATACTTACATACAAATATAAAAATACATATAATACAATTGCATTTGCAACAAACATATATTATTTTATAAACCTATTTGTACAACTACTTTTTTAACAAGGGTCCGTCGTCCGGACTTTAAAACAAGGGTTTATCTTTCTATATATGAATAATGTGACAGCCCTAAATACACCTACACATGGATGGGGTCGGGGCACAACTTGAAACAATTTTTTACTTATTAATTAATCACTATAGAACGCGCTTTTAATTGAAATAATAATCACACTAATTTAAGTAAATTAAAAAACAAAAGAATTAATTAATAATTTGCCGTTTATAATAAACATTTAGCTGTGCTTTTTCATCATTAGTATTATAGCAAAAATCCTTTTTTTCCGAAAGCCTTATAGAATTTATGATTCAGAAATGAAAAAGTAAACATGAAAGAAAATGAAAAAATACATATTATATGTATATGCATATAGTTCCATTTTGATAACGCGATTTATGACAAAGATTATGATGTACTTCTAAAATCTATTAAAATATTTGATTAAAAAAAGTTTCTGCATTTATTTCATGTAAATAATACGAATTTTCAATCAATCATCAGCAATTTGCAAAAGATATATTACGAGTATATTTACAAAATTTTAATTTCCTAAATCTATTCTTTATATAAGCACTAAATAGCAACCTAATAAAGTACGAAACCTCAATATTCCTTATTGTAATTTTAGCTTATACAAGATTTTAAAAGAACAGAGTAAAGCTTTCGATATTTGCAAAGTAAGGTTCAGATAAACAGATATCTACGGACCGGTACTACGGGGCTTACTCACCGTCTGGCAGCTCGTGCACGTGCGCGCGCCGCCGGTAGGGACGGGCTCGCTAATCGCTGCAAGATTAGTGCCTTACATTTAATCATATCGATAACAATATTTCCATTTGCTAAACATTAGTTTTGTTAAACGCTTACTTTGAAATATAGTAAATGTACAGTGAGCATATAAGTTTTCTGCATACAAAAGACATCAACGAACTTCGGATTTAAAGTAAAATTTCATCCATATGTACAATACATTGCGTAAAAATTCAGAAAACATATTACATTAATATTTCATATTACAGAAACAAAAATAATATTATGAAAGTAATTTAAATTTTAATATAATTTTTACTTAAATAGATGTAACCCTACACAGATCATAATTAAATTAAATACATCCCTAATAGTACATGAGCATCCCTAAACACCAGCTTTATCAGATCTCGTAACGACTTTATGCAATTGTTAAATTAAGTTGTGATTAATAATATAAATGCCTAGCAAACAAGCCTCGAGACCAATCACTAGCCCGCGCCGGAGCCGGTGTCTCCGCGCAATCGTAAATATCAGACATTTAACACACAGCAGTCTCACAACAGTTGGTCATTATAAATAGATTGTTACGATATAGTCGATGTGTTTACAGGCACTATCTGTCGATGTGCAGATTCAAATGTATCACTGTGTCGTACAATTAACTTTGTCGACAAATAATCACACAGTAAAATTATTCTGATTCACCAGAGCTTTCGTTTGTTGTATAAACGAAACAACAACAAGGTAATGTAGATTTTCAGATAAAGATTCGTTAGAAATTTTTCATCTAAGACTACACAATATAACTATAATATAAAAAATCGTCTAAAGGAACTTAAATCCACATCTCCTATAGTATATATCAAATAGCTTACATTTATTGTTAAAATTTATAAGGCAACTGTTAAAACTAATGGTGTACTTGTCGTGTTTACGCTGACAGGGAACAGATTCACTTGTTAAATGAAACAGTTTCTGAATCGTTTGACATTCAAGTCTCATATTTCGAAAACTGTACATCGGTTAATTAGCAAAAAAAGACAAGAGCAAATAGACATTTACAATAATGCCCAGTAACGAGATATCTTCACTTAGTTATTTCTGCTGTCAGTAACGAGAAATAACGATGTAGGAAGAACGTGAAACTATTGCGTGTAGAAAACGACTCTAAGAAATGTCGCAGCATAATATTTGGTACAAATGATACCCACAAAATATTACTATTGATTTTAACTAGTTTTATGCACATATTTATTATTTTTAACTTTAATTGTAAATATGATAAGCCTCTACCAGTTTCAGATTGATAAATAAAATGGCAAAAATTTTTGAATACAATTATAATTGTGTATCAACGGTAATAGTGTGTGAAACAAAATAGTCCAAGACAACGGAATTATGGCAAATAGCAAAAGCTGTTCTAATTACCAGTGAAACCAAGTATAAGATATCTGAGTAACTGTTAACCTAATTATGATTCTCCTGATGATGACTTCCTATATAGATATAAAATAAATGGGCATAGACTATATATTTTGTTGATTTCACTGATTTGGTAAAGAACTTGAACCTTTCGTAATTTACCTTTTTGGTAAAGAATTTAAACTTATAACAAGTCAATACAAAATTTCACTTTTTTAAAGAAATGCTATCAATTTATAAGTTGTATTTAGTATGTAGTGTTATGTAGATTTAGCAACAAGGTAGATAAAAGACCGCTAACAAGGTCCCGATACGATTGTCAGATCTATGAAACCAATTTTATGATTCTAGAGACGTTGGCTAAGAGGACAATTATTGAAATAATATTTAACATTTATTTATTTATTAAGATAAAAAAATGCATATTAAATACTCATTTGCGATTGAAAAAAGTTCGTGTTTCATGAAAACACATAATATCGTATCTTAAATTAATTGTAAAGAATTGACAAGAAAGCCATTTGAAAGAGTAATAATAATGTTATTAATATATATTCCATATCGCATCGAGATATGGAAGGGCAAGGAGTTGCATGGTAGATTCTACAAGGCTTTAATGGGGCAAGACATAGACCAGATTGCCTCTGTATCCTGGCTACAATACGGGGATCTCTTTGGGGAGACTGAAGGTTTTGTCTGTGCAATTATGGACGAAGTTATTAAGACGAAGAACTACCGGAAATACATTATGAAAGATGGCACTGTAGACGTATGTCGAGCGTGTCATCGTCCTGGGGAGTCCCTCAGACATATAATTTCCGGTTGTTCTCATCTTGCTAACGGTGAATATTTGCACAAACATAACCAAGTAGCCAGGATAATACATCAACAAATTGCTCTTCAATACTCTCTGGTTGATGAAGAGGTACCATATTACAGGTACGACCCTGCGTCAGTTCTTGAAAATAGTCGTGCTATGCTCTACTGGGATCGGTCTATTATCACTGATAGGTTTATTGCTGCCAATAAACCTGATATAGTGTTAGTAGACCGGTTAGCGCGCCGTGCAATTATTGTTGATGTCACCATTCCGCATGACGATAATCTCATAAAAGCCGAAAAAGAAAAATTAACTAAATATTTAGACCTTTCTTATGAGATAACCGCCATGTGGAATGTTGACTCAACAATAATTGTTCCTATTGTTGTGTCGGTTAACGGTCTGATTGCGAAGAGCCTCGACTAACATCTTCAGAGGCTTTCGCTTAACAGTTGGATCAAGTGTCGGATGCAGAAGGCAGTATTGCTTGAAACGGCCCGCATTGTGAGGAAGTTCCTCACTTTGAATCCCTAACCACCGGCAACTCGGGATATTTCCCCGTTCCCGGCGGACAACAATTTTCTATATTTTTAAATGTTTTTTTAATTATTTTCTTTTTAATTAGAAGAAATATTTAAAAATGTATAAAGTTAGGTTTAAGAAAAATAAAAGATAATAATATGTTATTAAAAAAATTTAAAAGGAGAAATTCAATTAATATTCAAATTGAATTGAAATCGGACTGGCAGACTGTCGCTCGTTACTTAGGGCGGAGCAGCTTAGAGCTCGGTCAGCGGTCGCGGGCGCCACTCGCCGATTGTCCTACTGTCCACGTCGCGGCCAGCGTGCAGACGTTTACCACAATTATGTGCAAACTTAATAATGGTTCGTTACAGGACCTCATGTACATAGAAGCTGACATTATTTGAATTTTTGAACTAAATATCTGTTTGTTTGTTTTTATGTTATGTTAGCGTAACTTTGCAAAATTCTTAAATATAGTACAATAGTTAAAAATTGTTTCACTTTAATCCGAAATTTATAAATAATTTTTAAATGACGAATAAATCATGGGATAATATTTTTTTGCCGTAGAAAACTAGGAACACAGCACAGCAAAAACATTACATAGAAGACCGTAACAGGTAATCGAATGCCTATTCAAGTTTTACATGTCAAAGAATTTTAATTGTACATATTTTATTTTAATATCTATTGTATCATGGTAAGCGACATTTACTTAATATATATAAAACTCTCTGAAACAAACCTTAAGGATATTTTCTTTAAAAAAAATACGTGGTGCATTTGCTCCAGGCAGCTGCGCCAAAATTTAATGCATTCTTATTCAACATCAACAATAGAATCTTTACAGGTTGTTGTAGTGTCAAAGAATCATCTCTTTCAAAGATATTACCTGTCTATACCACCGGGACTACCATTGCGTGAACTATTGTACAAAATTTGTGATGTTAGTCTTTGTGAAATATCATCAGTGGATCAGCAATAAAAATGAAAATCTAAGGACAAACTTGTAATTCATCACATTCATTATTTTTAACCGATAATGCCAAAAAGGTATGCCGTTACCTTTTATAAAAATATTTTACACAAAACACAGAGCACTATATCTGCAATAGTATCTCTTGGTATACACCAAGTCTTTTCCGTGTTTGAAGTTTTGGACAGTTTACTTGTAGTTTGTGTTTCAATTGCGAATTCGTAAAGACCTCTATTACAATCTCGAAAGACAAACTATTTTACACATAAATAAGTTATTATATAAAAATTAAACCAAACAATATAACAATAAGTCAATGAGCTGCTAAGCAGATTCCCAGATGCTGACATTTTCACACATAATGTTAAAACCTTTTTAAAGTACGTAATTTCTTATTTAGATAATAATTATAATTAATTTCTAATATAAATTTTTCTTAGTTTTTTATATACTTACCTATATCATGTATGCGTTTTGGCTAGATCTGTAAGTGTACATATAAAATTTAATAATAAATAAATATAACAATAAGAGAATATAAACACGTTAGTTCAAATTTTATTTAAAGTTTCTCTCATGGAAACAGCTGTGCGCTCCCCCTTAACTGAATTTTATGTATTTATGAAGCACGTGTATATATGCCCTCGCCTGCTGGATAATAACGATTTGTATTTAAAGTCCTTACATCTGGTCTAGTAGTGTAAACTGTAAAGCCACGTAACATATGACGCTTTTATATAAAAACCTAAACATAATGCTGTATTAAGCGGCAAGATAACAGGCTATAGCCACAGTGTAACGATTTGCCTCTCATCCAAAACTTTAGCCGCATTCTAATTATATGATTTAATATAATTATAAATTTGGAGATGAATAGTTTTGGATGAGGGGCAAATCGTTACAACAGGAAAAAGTGATTGTTTAAATGCGCTTTCGGAAAAATTGCATTATATAATATAATTTTAAGGAGAAAAATAATATTTAACAAATTTTAATTTATTTTAGTCTAGTGGTCACTCGAAAGTCACTTAAAATAAATATTATAACGATACAATACAAATATTATACGATTTAGCATTATATATATACAATATATATAATGCTAAATGTAATGCTAAGGTATGATAACCGATTGTCCACTTACATTTAGCATTATATATATATATTTTCTATTTTACTTCTTCGCGGATTATAGCAAAATAATTTTATTATTATTTTTGTATTATGGATCTCCGCAAAGTAACGCCTAATTCTATAAATTATTATAACGATATTTTTTCTTTACACTTATCAAATAAATAAAAAGCAATTTTCTCAAAAAACAACCAATTTTTTTTAACAACTTGTCACATATATTGACGGCGACAATATTTTTTTTTATATTATTAACCCAACTATTTCAAGGTATTTAAAACAGGTTGTAACAAAATTGACAAAATATGCATTACTTGCTCGTATGTACGTGCAACAGTTGGATAAGTAATTTAAGGTAGTTTGGTCTGAAATAAATACCTTTAAAACCTAGAATTGAACTGTTTGCTGTTTGAAATTGAACTAGTGCAATATTTTAGGTCTTGAGCTGTCATTTTATGTAATTCAAAGAAATATTTTATTAAAGACAAATAAATATTTGAAAATATGAAAATATTATTTACTAATTCAGATAAATCATAACTATTTCCAATTTTAGCTACCCATATTATGCCAAAATAAAAAATGAAATATGTAACTCAAAAGCAAATCTTGAAGTAAAAATGTTTGTTCATTTTTTTTACGTCGTAAAACTGGCTTGTCTTATAATGTATACGGTATTTTACCTGACTCTTGATTCTCACCAGAATACAGCGTTTAACATAACTTTAATATTAATGTACGATATTGTTCAATGCATCTCAATATGAACTTAATCAATCGTATTCAGATGAACCCCGTTTCAAATGAAATCACGTACAAAAAGAACCGGGTTGAAATACTAGTGCATATTTATATTGAATTAATTAATAACTAGTTTTCAATTGTGTCTCAGACGTATACGTGACCCGTTTACCCAACGGGTCTCCCTTTCAAAGTCAATAAGCAATCGGAAGCTTTAAGCAGGTGTACTCAATCCATTTCCCAGGACAATATTAGTAAAGAGTATAGTGTAGATATACCACACGATTTAATCTAACATTAATTCAAAGTTAACAATTATTCGATAGCAATTGAATTTGACGATGGTAGATAGTTATTTATAGATTTAGTATATATATTAAAAGGACACCGAATGTGGTAGGAACGAACTACCGAACGAACGAACTATATATATGTGTGTGTGTGTATGTGTGACTGATGACACACATCTCGTGGCGTCAATAACGGTCCGACGAGACTGTAACTTGTCTAAACAAGAAAAATGTTAAAACGAACTTGGACCTAGAAGATAGAACGTCTAAGAGCTGGACGTCTAAGATGTGTCACGAATTGACGTCGACGATCACGTGTGTTCACATCGAGACTTACCGCAACATAGAACCTCCCCTACTTGTTACTTATAAATAAAATATAAAATAAATGGTTCAACGACAATTTCTTATCCCAACACTAGTGCGAGTACGTGTAAAAGAATCGTAACTCTATGCATAAATGTATGTGTTTTTCAATAAACTGCTCTCGTTCCTAAGCTCTTTTACACTTTCTTATGAGAGACTTATTATAATAACACATTGTATTTTTATTATTTAAACACCTTTATAATCTATGTTAAATAAAAAACGGTCTTGATTTGCTTACAATGTATACCATACATCAATTTAATGGGTTAGATAAAATGATTATCATACCATAATGTACACAGAATTAACAAACAAAATTAGCTGCTGGACAATACATTGTCGATTTAGATATACATATTTAAGAAATATTTTATTTAGTAATGATTTAAAAATCGAAGTGTTGCTTTATTTTCCAGATTGTTTACTTTTATGTATCTATGATACCGAAACGTGTGATATCTGGCTGAATAGAATATACGTCCATTTCTTACCGAGGTGTCGTAAAAGGCAACTAAGGCGTATTAGGAGATCTCTGTCTTAGGGATAAATTGACCTTTGTACACTTTTTTTTACCAATAATATTTTTTCCAACATTTTTTATGGTACATAAATAAATAATTAAATAAGTATGTATTTATAATTTAGGGTCTACTCCTAAATTATAAATATGCATTTATACATATTTCGATATTTAATTTTTTTTGATTAGTTAATAAATAAATACAATATATTACTAATGTACTACGGTCTTGTCAAAGACATATTTAAATAGAATCATCTTTCTTCATTATAATCAACATTTATCAAATCACTTAAATTAACCTAATAATTATACTGATTAGTTACATATTATGTTTCTTTTAATCTTAACATTTATCATATTCTTTCATGATCTTATTCTTTCCCGTAAAGCCTGACCTCATTTTTTTAACAATTCCTTTTATATATATGTGTATATTCAGATATATACTGGTGAAAAGTTAAACTTTACGATAGCGGTGTATAAATAGCAAAACTTTCAAGTTATGAATTTTCTGCCATGTTTTTGTTTATTTTATTAGGCCAATAAAGATACGGTCTCTGTATAGAAAGTCTTTGTTACCATTACCAACATGACCTCAATGGTATGAACTAATTGCCTTTCGCGCCCCGCGTTATCTAATCAGGTTCTGAAAGGAGCCGGTGTGAATACTGGCACACATGTGTTTGCGCGAACGCACGTGTTCATTCATGTACCTTTGGCGATAAAAGGGATCTTCGTACCCGCCAGAAATAGGTAACATTAAGCAAACCATAAGTAAACAGCAGTCATCGTCTCCCTCGATAATGTACAAAGAAAATCCTTGTACGTTCCTGATATTGAAAACACACTTGAGTCAAGTTCTCAATAGCATTATTTTACGCATATTTCTTTAATATTTCTGTATAATAATAAATACTGAAAGAAATACTGAAAGAAATATGCGTAAAATAATGTTATTACGATAATTTATTACGAGTTACAATAATAATCGTACGTGAAATAAACAATTCAAAGATCTGTAGTACACAATCACTGTAAAAACTTTTGATTCACATGTAGGACATAGTCTAATTTCATAATAAATAGTATAAAGCTTTTTAAGGAACATATCTGTTTCATCTAAAAGATACTAAACGAAAGACGAATGGTCATCAAGCGCAACACGTAAAAAAATTAAAAATATCCAGATAAGTATTTTTATATAATTATTACATTTTATATATGTATAAAATTTATCATTAATTTATAATCCTATTGAAGCATAATTGAGAACCATGATTTAAATTAAAGTACCTAATAAAAATAAATCTAAAATTATTATGATTAAATTACATTATAATTTTAGGGTCAGTAATAAGATAACTATCCGTTTGTAGGGGTATAGCGGAGTTTTGAACTGGCATAAAAGTTCTAACATTTACGTAAATAAATAATTAAAACACATTTTAAAAAAAATTATATTTAAACAATAAAAAATTAAATACATAAATAAAAAACTTTTGGAAATAAGAAAATTATGGAATAAGGAAAAATAGTACTATCTTTATTAAGTATATTAAATTAAAAATCCTTTTTAAAGTCTTTATTCATAAAACAACACACGTAAATTCAAGTGGATTAAATATTATATACTATCATAAATTAATTTATCAATTTGTTAAATAGCTGTTATAGCTCGAAACGATATCATCATCATCTTCCTGCCCTTATCCCACTCTAAGTGGGGTCGGCACGTTATAAACATGTCACATAATTTGGCTACCTGCCTGACAGCAACTCACCTAAATCACCTTTAACGAAACTTCTGTATAAATATGATTGCGATCATTTTACTCTTTGAAGTTTTGTCATAGGTAGCAAAGTGTAAGGTACAGATACAATTTCCTTATACAAGTAATACATATAATTCATAATAGCGGAATAATTAGTACTTCTCTAGTAAGCTACACTTGTGCTAGGAAATACCTGTGTTACAAGTGCTGACACCTTCTAAATCATCACAAATTATATTTCAGGTAAGAAATAAATACTTACAGTCAGGAGTTTAGAAATTAGACAAAAACAAAAAATACAAAAAAGAACAAGCAAACTAAATTTATCACAATGGCATGTATGTATATGTGTTTTTAAGTGAATATGTTAGTAAGTTTCAATATGTATTTATTGTATTGGTGGTAACAGTAATTACAATTAACACAAAAGTAATAATAAAATTATTTTCCGTATTTTCCGTATTTTCAGTAATTACAATTAACACAAAAGTAATAATTAAATTATAATCCGCGATTTCATCGCGGATTATAGCAAAATAATTTTATTATTACTTTTGTATTATGGATCTCCGCAAAGTAACGCCTAATTCTATAAATTAATTACAATTAACTTAAAACCCAGATCGGGGAGCGTATCGCAGAACATACGAAAATTCTAATTGTTCCTTTTTTGTTGGTCATCCCTATCAATATGGCACGTCGCAACAGTCGTTAATTTCATTAAGAGCTTATTAAACAGGCACGCGACTGCCGACAGTTGCGCACGACACGCGGACGATACAATCGAAAAACTTATGGACCGGAACACGAGTGTCGCTGCTTATTCTAGGCTTGAATTTAACCACATCTATCATGCCGCAGTGTACTTTTAATTACAAGGGACGTAAATTCTTATGTAGTCATTTATATTTATTTTTATTTATCACTTTAAACTTTATATTTTGGTACCCAAGCATTTAAATTTTGTTCATGTTTAAATTCATTAAGATTACATAACGACGTGAGGAGTTAAAGCGTTCATGAATAGCATTTGCTATAATGTAGTAGTGTATTTACAGCCTTCGTTCGATCACTTTTACACCTTATCAAAAACGATACAGCGTGATGCAGGTATTAAGGTACAAGACATTAAAATCTTGTATTATTATTTGATTATACATTGCAAAAAGAGTGTTTTAGTGTGTTCGGATGGCGTTAATACATAGGTAAACAAATGTTCTCAGACCTAATAATTTCAACTGTATTTTTAACGAGTTTATTATTAATCACATTTGAATGTTTTAAATTACCAAAATGATGTGTATATAATACTACATACTACATGTTAGGTACCGAAATTATAGACATCACATGAAGTACATTTAAACCAAAATTTTAATAGTGGAATTTCGTAATAATTGAAAACATTAATTTAGGATACATTTATTATATTTTTATTGCTGTGTGATATCTTGCTGAGTAGAATAGACCACCCTCATTTCTTACCGTATAGATAAAAATACTTATTTAAATATTAAATAAATACTCTCCTCTGACATCGTCACCTGATTACATACGAATTTTTCATCAATTTGTTGATGGCTATAAAGACCACGGTATTAAGTAGTCACGCAGTGTTGGTCATGGCGTCAGTTGGTGTCCACCCCTTAAAACTAATAATTATCCAAAGTTACGTCATATGTTTTAATATATACTTGAAATGAATACAACATAATTTATTACTATATTTCTGTTTCGTGTTTATGGCGTTCCATGACATTAGAGTTAATAAAATATAAATGTGATATAAATGACTCTACCTAACCGTGCAGTGTGTAATAGCAGCTGTGAAATCAGTTTTTTTTTGCGTAAGTCCTGACCGCGCGCGAATTCCAGGGTAAAAAAGTCTATATGTTGCTCTACAACCTCCTCTATCTTCCAGTTAAACTCCCATTAAAACCGATTTAGCCGTTCCGGAGAATAGTTTATTAAACTTTGTACCGCCAAACAACCGTCGCCAAAGTTGCAGAATCGTTTAGTTTTAACTAGTTAGTTTAGTAAAATCGATCACATACAGACAGCTTTTGGGGATTTTGTATTATAATATGTATAAATTACTATTATTTTGCTATTACCAATTAATAAGTTAAACAAATTTTGCTGTTTCAACGTCAGTTAATTGTCTAATTTTCCGGCGGAGTTTTTCTGCGAGAGTTGTTATTCGTGTGTCTCATTGGAGCTTCGTATCTACGTCACTCCCAAGAACTCAATTGTATCTTCTGTTTTTAGTGTTTATGCAAAAAGTTTATTGTTTATGAAAAACCTTTTAATATTTTTCATAAAAATATGTATTAATTTTACGTTAAGTATAGTACAGTACAGAGAGTTACATAACATAAACCTAAACCAACCTACGAAAAACAATTTTTTACTTTCTCAAAATTATCGTCATTACTATTGATTTTAATAATCAAAGATATATCATAAGCAAATAGTAAAATATCACTAATGTTATAAATAAAATATAGTAAATCATTTATGTACACTAAAAATAGGGAGGGCTACAGTGTTGGTCCTAGGGGCACACTCATAACTAATGCAGATCCGAATGACTGCACGACGTAATAACACCACTAGCTGATCACCGTCTCGTCAATTTATCAGCAGACTTCACTGCTTGCAGGTGAGGTGGGAATTTACGGAAACTGGGTGTATCAAGATTCCCCCTCACACTGCTTAAGTATCCCCCTATATATATATATATATATATATATATATAGATTAGGATTATCTTTAATGCAGTGTTACGACAATGTATCAGACCCATTCATTCAGTAAACTTAGATGACCTTTATAGTTGTAGTATATCATAAACGGAATGAGCAATATAGAAAAGACGCGTGTTATGGTATAGTTCTAAGAGTAACATTTATTTTATTATTTATATTAAATAAAAAAATAGTTATAAATTTATAATGAAAATCGCAAAATTCCATATGTAACTAATACTTTAAAAAAAAATGTTAAACATTAAAATATATAATAAGTGAATATTATATATTTTAATGTTTATCTAACAAATTATAGTGCAGAATAGATTTTATAAATCAAGCCGCACTTTGTAAGGATTTTAGTTATGTTAAATAAAGTTTTGATACTTAAATCAAAACTTAATAGCATTAACGTGCTTTTAAGTTTGCGCTTTAAGTATTGTTCAATACGTAGGCGCCATACGATCATTACCAATAGTTATAGTTCGTATTGAGATAAAGATTTGATATATGATATTATTAATTGTAAGGTTTAGTTCCCACAGCTTCCGAGGGGTGAGTCCGGGCGACCTGTCACGGGCCGGTCGTTTATTTGTTATTGTTATGTGATGTGCGATCAGTTTCCGCGCGCACTCCCACGACAGGGAACAGATGCCAGTTGTGTGGTGTGCAGGGCGCCTGTGTCGACACTCGGCACCCGTTCAACCACCGCCGCTCACAATATTGCTTCACCAGTGACCCCTTCAGTCCTGTGGGAATCTAATCTGCCCTTCAGAATTGGATTGCAAATCTGCCACCCCTAAATACAACTGATATTTCATCAATTGCACAAGAATCAAGTACTTCAGTTGACTAATTTATAGAAAAAATGTATATCTGTCCAAATCCTTACCTAAAAAACCTTAAAAACAATATTCGGGTATTAAGAAAATACCAGTTACATTCGACGTTATCCACACCTTAATCTTACATATGCAAACAATAATTCTGGATATTAAATAGCAATCGGTATCTACAAAATAAATAATTTATTATTTTTAAAGTATCGAAATATATTAATATGAAAACAAATATGCGGTAGTCCTTTAGTAACTGATACATTATGATTTTAAACGGAAAAGTCATATTCAAGTATTCCATTGTTGAAAACATCACTCCAATAATTTAAGAATGTTGTTCACATTTTGTTGCTTGTGAGAACGATACAGAACCTAAGAGTGAGTCCATATTGAAATTCGCAGATATATCGTAGTATAGTGATATGAATAAGTGTTGTCATTTATTAGAATTTGACCATTTTTGTTTTTCATTTTTGCCGGATTGAAATTTTAATACAAGAAACAGACACTTGACCCGTCAAAACAGCGCATTATTCAGCGTGAGCAGGATTAACATAATTTGCCTGGCGATCATCGGCAGGAGACGCCATTGCATACGCGCCTCGTCCCCCGCCACCCGTGATCCTCTGCCGCTGCCCGACTCACGACGCCAGCAGATGCTCCATTAATATTTTATTACGCATCACATTAGATACGGGTTGCCATACCGTCAAAATTTCATCCTCACATCTGTCTGCTGAAACATGGAAATTTATCAAATCTGAAAACATTTAGGGAAATATATACAGGCTATCTGACTGTATTAATATTTTTGCTAGACATGCGTCTGTTGCAGGAAATCTAGATTCGACATTCGAATTAAGC
The DNA here is from genome assembly GCA_947086495.1 of Morpho achilles. Taxonomy (NCBI): domain Eukaryota; kingdom Metazoa; phylum Arthropoda; class Insecta; order Lepidoptera; family Nymphalidae; genus Morpho; species Morpho achilles. The sequence continues at coordinate 9,448,829 of CAMTZB010000007.1, read as the reverse complement.
GTATGTGCGTCTGGTTCCGTCATTGCTAAGTTTTTTATAACACATCTTAAAATTTGAATAACATGACCAGATATGTGCACATGTCTACATATTTTAAAGTAATAAAATATTACTAAATCCCATAATTGTAAGACCGTATTATAATCAATAGGAAGTTATAATATTAGAAGTGATCGCTGTTTACCACTTATATATGTACGCCTTGTACTTACGAATTACTGAACAAACTAATATGATGATGAATGATTCGGCCTGGGATTACCACTAATTCAAATTTGAAATGAAGTTTTCAGATTACAACATAAGTTAAATACAATATCATTATTATTATATCATTATCATTATTGTATTGTATTATTGTATCATTATAATTATTGTATTGTATTATTGTATCATTATCATTATTATTATAATTACAGTAAAATAATTCTATTGTAACTTCTGTACTTTGAAATTACGCAAGGTAACGCCTGCTTCTATAAATCATATTACAAAATGTTGGTACGACAATAGTTATAGAACGCTTAACGATATAATGCTTGCTCTCTGAAAGGCTTTAAGAGAATGTTAATAACCTCAGAAGAATATCACAACAAGCAATGAAAAAGAACAAGACGCAAAACATGTTTAACTCATATTCGCTTCTATTTAGTTACCGTTTCAAACTCTGTTCAGAAATGTATTAAGTGCTATTCCTATTACCTAAATTTGTGTACGAAAACCAGTCGAAGAAGAGGAAAAGTTATAAAATTGCTTGTGCAAGAAGTTTCTATGTTCTTTTGCAGCATATATGGAATTCAAAGTTATTAATATTGAGCGTCTGTAGAGAAGTACATTAGCCGTGTGGTATCCGGCTGAGTAGAAAAGACTACCCTCATTAGAGTGGGATAAGGGCAGGAAAATTCAGTAGTGAATTAAATGTATTGTTTTTATAATGCTATTAGAATGTACGCAGTTTATAACATGATATTAATTTATGCATACACGGAAGTAAAATGACATTTTTAATTTAATCAGTTTTTATCGATCCAATAAACTTAATAATCTCAGGATTTATGCAAAGTAAAAATCGAAGGTACATTTCGGTAAGAGTAATTATTCGTTTTGCTTTTTATGCTTTCTTGTCAAATTAAATTGACTTCGCTTTTAATTCGATATTCTGTGTGTGTTCATACATACACAGCAATTTATTAGCTTCGTTAGCATCGCAAGTATCTTTCTTGAATCAAGCAAAATTCGTCGTTGAACTTTCATGCATCTCCTTCTGTATAATGTTACACAATTTGAATCCCCAGTATAAATCACAACAACAGTTTTGGTTATCAAATGTTAATATCTTCAATAACAAATGCTTTGTTTTTGCAACAGCGAACGGAGATTGATGTGCAACAATTACGGGATGCTCCTCAACCATAAATTCAAAATGTATTGCATTGACAACTAGGTTTTTCTGAAGTCTGTTATGCTGATTCGTGAATGGATATAAATGGTACTTCAGTAGAAGCCATCGATCGTCCAATATAGGGGTTTCGCACGACAAGGATAAAAACGATACAAATTTAATGTATTGTTATTGATATACTAATGAAAAAATGTAAAAATGTATGAAAAGTATAAATATCCTTTTTGGCTCTTTATTGATACTCTTAAGACCAGGTAGGTTTAATTAATAATTATGATCAAATAAATTCAATTGAAATTATTTATTAAAATTATTTGGTACACATAAATAATAATAAAATTAATAGAATAATGTACAAAATTTTTGTAAATGTACTTATATGACATACATATATATGTTTTAAAATTTTAGAAAAACAGTTTTACATAATGAAATAAAGTTTATTGATAAGAAAATATTATTGTTAAAAAATTAAATTTTGGTAGACTAAAAAAATTAATACCAAACATTAACTTAACTGCCTGCCACTATCCTACTGATAGGCAAAGACCTCTCTTCTTTTCGGAGAGGATTTGAAGTTTAGGACTACCACGCTTCTTCATTGGGGAATGGTTGGTTTCATATATTCTATAAAACGGGCTTTGACCCTATAAATATAAAAAAATAAATATAAAAAAACCATTTTTTTTGAGAACAGTGGGATTTTATTAGTCCTGAATGTTAATGTAGTCCAGTGAAGAAGCTTTTATTTCAACATACTGAGATACGTCGTACATATAATATTTGAAAAATATGTAGGTAAACAATCATTTTTTCCTGTTATTTAAGTATTAGGTCATGTGGCATATTAATGTAAATGACTTAAGTGTATCAACTTCAGTATAACATCGGTGCATTAGTCTTATGCGATACGTGACCAACAAATTAACAATTATTTTCAATTCAATCGTTCATTTCATGTCAATTATTTTTTATATTCAACTGTTGAACATTTACTTGGGTTACTGTTGGATATTAGGCTTTCCAAGACACAAGCACTTGTACCGCATGAATCAAGTCACTGCCGTGGCACTCATTAAATTCGGATGTTATTATGCTATCATTATTACGCCTTCCTGTGCGGGATTGACACGCCAACACCTTGGGATGGCTACTTTAGCTACTCAACTCGTTGAGCTTCGTATGACGAATAGCTAGATCCCTACAGATTTCATTCCTCATTCATTTCACAGACTTCATTCCTCTTTTGACCTTATCACTCACTGAATGTGCCAGATCCCTATTAAAAAGTTCATAAGAAGCGAAGAGTAGTAGTTTAAGTCAGCGTGATTCCCCGCGAGAAAAGTTTAAGGAAATAGGTATTCTTACATTAACTTCACGATATATTTTTAGCAATTAAGTTTTTGTGCATAAGAATATATATAATTAAATAAAGATTGCCGATGTATATAATAGATAAAGTAGGAACCGACATAAACTTGCAGCTCGTGCGTTGCGCCTTGCAAAAGTACGTAAGTCGTTTGTGGGTTTGGATATAAGATTCTATAATAAAGTTCCGTAATCAATTTTAGCTCTGCCATTACAGCAGGTTAACAACACTATCAAAAAGCCTAATACAGAAAGCCTACTATAATGTTGAGGATTACTTAGAAGATAAGAATGCGTGGGCATAGCTACTCTTCGACGCTATATAAGGCAGTAATGACTAAATGTTATTTGTAATTAGAATTAGTAGCTACTAACACTGTTAGAAGAGTTTCGGCTTCACTAAGGATTATTGAAAGAATGGATCTCACTTAATTTCTTGAATCCTCCCCAGTCATCTTTCTATAAATTGGATTTACCTTGCTTAACCCAGATATACTTACTTATGTACTTGCCTTCAATTTCGAGACGTTTGGAACATTTCATGTGGGTTAGATATGATCTTGAATTAAATTGAATCACTGAATAATATTATATAGCGGTTTTTATACTCAGATTTATAATAATAGTACAAAAGTAGATTAATAATAATAAAACTATTTTGTAGAGTGGACAATCCGTTTTGATAGCTGATAGATGCGTATTCGTAAAAAAAAATGCACAAACGTATCTATAGTATGATGTATGTAAAAAAATTACTTTGCTATCTTGTCTATCTCCTGATGATGCTTCGGTTGCGAAACAGGGCAAAACAATTGTTGAGTTTGTGATAGTGAACGTGTATAGTGCTTGTGTATTGTGGTGGCGGTGGTGGAGGTTTGTGCATGTGTTTTTACAAATCCTGCATGTATCGGGTATGAGAACCGATTGTCCACTTTATATTTAGCATTATAGCATTTATTATTTTATGATTATAGCAAAATAATTTTATTATTACTTTTGTATTGTGGATCTCCGCAAAGTAACGCCTAATTCTATAAATTATTTACAATATTAGTATTTTTTTCAATTTTCTTTTCCCCTTAATAGACGAAACCACGATAAATAATTTATAGAATTAGACCTTACTTTGTCTTAAAATATATGTATGATAATAAATAGTATTTTTTACCTGTCTGGACTCGTAAAATCGCATGCACTATGAAATTACCACCACCAATATACTAGCACTCGACACATTCACTACCACAATCTTAACAATTGTTTTGACCAGTAACTAAAGCATCATCAAGCGGTAGACTCCACGACGGAACAGATAATATAAACAAAACTAAATATAAATATATGTGACACTTGCACACACGGTCGTCCGTTCCCAATGTAAGTAATTTAAAACTTGTGTTATGGGTGAGAGCTAACTGGTGAATATATACATATATAATTTTTAAATACACACTTTAATACAAATATACTCAGGCTCAATGAACAACCAAATTTTTTGAATAGAAAATGTTGGCCCTCGGCGGGAAACAAACAAACCGCCGCGACCCGTGGAGCTGAATGCAGTATATTACCCACTGCGCCAACGGGCCAGTCACTTAATAACTAGTCACTAAATACCTGACTTGACTCACCGTACTATTTAACGTTACATATGTATTTAAAAAAATACCCACCTACGAAATTCTTGTACGTCAACAAAAGTGCACATAATATCAATATCATACGCTTTCATCTCCTTGATGCGAGGCGTCGATGCAGGACTGACACGTCGAAGTTAAAATCGATTACGCCTCCGCTTTAAAGCTATGAATATTTTAACTGATCCATATGATTAACTCATTGTTAAGATTTGGTGTCATAGTTGATCCGGAAAGAAAGTGACCTATTGTATGATTTTGTTCAGGCTGCATCTACTTTCTTTCATGTATATGATATTTATTATAATATCGTATAGTACTCAAATTTAAATTATTCTTTATTCAAATAAACTTATAAACAAGTACTTTTGAATCGTCAACTGTACTGCTGATTCGGAAAACTGTTCCTACCGAGAAGAGCCTGCAAGAAACTCGGCGGTTGTTCTTTAAAAATATATTTTTAATACTAATTACATTTAGTCATTCCTATCTTGTACACGTTCGAAGAGATCTCCATACATTCATATAATCTAAGTAATCCTCAATGATATGTTAAAGAAAAATTAACCTGTTTTCACAACGATTCCTGGAATAGAAAGCTCTCGGAGATCAAACCAGGACATCAGGCCTACTGGTGCTTGGCGAAATCTCTAAAAGCCGATGGGTACGCAGCCACCCCACCATTACTTCGCCCGAATCTCCCACCTGCGTTTGACGACGCTGAAAAGGCCGAATGCTTGGCAGACAGTCTGGAAAACTAATGCTCTCCCAACCCCAGTGTACCCGAATTCACCGAATTCCACTCCAGAGTGGAAAAGGTGGCAGACAATCTTTCCGCAACGACTCCCGAAAGCGAGCCGTTACTTCCCACTACCGGAGAAGAAGTCCGAACCATAATTAAAAACCTCCGCTCCAAAAAAGCTCCCGGTCCTAATTCCATCTCCAACAGGGCACTGAAGTGCCTTCCTGACCAAATCATCCACCAACTTGTACTGATTTTTAATGCCCTCCTTGCCGGATGCTCCTTTCCTGACGAGTGGAAAGAAGCTACAGTGATAGGTATCCCCAAACCGGGAAAGCCTCGAAATCTCCCGATAAGCTATCGTCCCATTAGTTTGTTAAATAGCTTAGGAAAAATATACGAGCGAATTATCCTTGCCCGATTAAAATCCGTAGTCGATACTTATAATCTCCTTCCCAACGAACAGTTCGGATTTCGTCCAAAACACACCTGTGTTCAACAAGTGCACCGCCTCACGGAGCACATATTGCAAGGTTTACAAACCAAGCAGTTTACAGGTGTCATATTCTTCGATGTCGCCAAAGCCTTCGATAAGGTCTGGCATGCAGGCTTAATCCACAAGTTGCTCCTATTAAATATACCAGACAGACTCGTACTTATCATACGAAACTACCTCACCAATCGTACCTTTCGGTACCGCGTAGACGGCACTCTATCGTCTCGCCGCCCTATCCGTGCCGGTGTCCCTCAAGGATCTGTGCTGGCACCCTTATTGTACTCGCTCTACACGAGTGACATTCCACGGGCGCCTATTAAAGAGCGCACTCATCTTGCCCTTTTCGCGGATGATACCGCTGTATTTACCACATCTCGCCAACCTCAAGTTATCACTAGACGTCTCCAGAAAGCGGTAGACAGCCTCGGACGCTGGTTCCGCCGATGGAGAATTGAAATAAACCCTGATAAAAGTGCAGCTATGCACTTTATCGGTAATCGTTTCCGATCTCACATAGACACACCTACGGAAATTTCCCTCTACGATACACCAATTCACTGGCAACAGAAAGTCAAGTACCTAGGTGTCACCTTCCAACCTTCCATGACCTTCCACGAGCACATACGCACAGTCTGCAATAAGGCTGCGTATGTCATGGGACGACTTTATCCGATGTTATGCAAGAAAAGTAAAATGTCACTCCGCAACAAAGTGACACTCTATAAAACTTGCATAAGACCAATAATGTCCTATGCGAGCGTTGCTTTCGCGCACGTTTCAAAGGTCAGATTGCTCACGCTCCAAAGAATGCAGAACCGATTTATGCGTACAGCCACTGGTTGTCCGTGGTTCATGCGGAACGTTGACCTCCATAGAGACCTCGACCTCCCTACCATTACTCACCTCTTTAAACGTTTTTCGAAGTCTTACTTCGAGAAATCCGAGGTACATCCAAACCCTCTCATTTCAGTTGCTGCCACCTACATCCCAGTTAGGTCTGACCACCGAAAATATAGGCGTCCAAAAAGCGTCCTATATGACCCTGACGATCAAATAACGATCGCAAACACAAAAACACGTAACACACACACACAGCGTCTTCGCCGGCGAAGACGAGGTCCCAGATTTCTGATATCGGTTGGTCGTGGCTTCTTGCCACCCTTCCGTCGTCGTATTGACTAATCAAAGTCATACCATCAGCCCTCCACTACACGTCGTCCTAAGCCGTGGTCCGGCCTCACAGGAGGCACCCTTAGGTCGACGTTCCCCGACGCTAGTAGAGCTTCTGCGCTCTACTCTACGCATTTCGCAACCTCGGCGATGCTTCTGCGCTCGCCCGTCCCGCCCGGTGACGCTGTAAAAGCCGTTAGGGCTAACAGCATATTGTCAATTCGAAAAAAAAAAAAAAAAATCAATGATATGTATCTGGTGTATATATCCAGTGTATAAAAGATTAACTAATCATTTGAATTTGCGTTTCAAAACGATTTTATTACTAACAACAACACATTTGCCTCTATGACCGAAATTTTCTCTATATCATAGATTTGTCTCGAATACAAATACGTTCTCTCTGCTGGATCGCTGTATAGCAGCAATAAGAAAAAATAATAGCTAAGACAAAAAATGTGTACGAGGAAATATGTGCCTCGGAGAACGGGTGCCTATGTCAAGTGTCAGAGGCAAGGATAGCTGAGCTCTGAAACGCGTCGAGTTCAAGAGGCACGACTGCCGACCAGCCATTGTCCGTTGTCGCACGACGAGACGAATCACATTGCAGGATTCATGACCCATGTCAACGTGGTCACGAACCAATTTTACCACCTCAATTCTTTAAAATGAACTAAAAAACGATACCGCTAAAATCTTACTAAGTTTATAATTTCCCACGACATCGCGAGATAATTTTATGAACCTGTAGTGATGGCAATTATTATTAAATAAAATATATGAAATATTAAATCTAGAGTGTATTATTGCCCGCCATCACACAAAGATTCTTGTGTTTGTTTTTTGTGTTATTCGTAGCGGGTAGTGCATGAGTTTTTATAAATTGTGCATGTATCAGGTATAAGAACGGATAGTACACTCTACATTTACCATTACAGATATTTTATTTTATCACGAATTATAGAAAAATATTTTTTTAATTTCTTTCTGTTTTATACCGTCCTTACTAAAATATTTAGTACATTGGGCCACTCGTATGTATGGTCTTTTGAAGCTTTATATTACTCGTGCGCGGCAAGTTGAAATCCGACCGCCGTGTCATCACATTGATGTATAGTCGGCAAAAATAATTAGTACAAAAACAGGGCGTAAAAGATGGCGGTTCCTTTTTGAATTGACTGTACTGTTAACGCTAACGGCTTTCACAGTCACTGATCGGGTAGTACAACTAACATTAGGTAAAATTTGATAGCATCTTCGGTATGTATGATGCTATCGCGGTAAACATGCTAGACACTAAAACTATATCAGAAAGTACTAGGCATAGAAATAGCTGTTTATAGCCGTGTCGTCTAAAGAGACTTTTGTTTCTCTTTCGTTTGAAACTAACTCAACCCCGTTCACAAATTTTCTCATCCTGCGTTAAGGACTTACCTTTGACGGGGATTGATTTTTAACTGATTTTGTTACTGAATCATTAAAACTATTTTCCGGAATATGTTGTATCTAAAATAAGTTAAATTTTGCCCAAATAAAAAAGTGGCCCATTAGCAACTCAGTTTTTACCTAACCAAAGCAATGTCCAATGTCCATCAGTTGAGAAGTCTTTTTTACTTTGACATTAAAAATAAGCTAAGTTATTTATTAATTTGGAGTGTAATGATTTGGTAAATGAAATCAATAACTTTTTAAAATTGAATTATGAAATTCATTATTATTATTATAGAAAGAAAACAATTATCATCTATTCAAAATCTTTTTTACAATATTTTTCTCTGTCATCTCGAAACAATAATAGGCTTATATATCTAAATTTAAAATATTAAGATTAAATTTACAAATTTAATGCATAATGCCTAGCGTGATATCGAAAATACATATTATAAAGATAGAATAAACACTTAAGAAACATGTAAAAAAAATTGAAAAATCATTTTAACCATGTTGAATTATTTGCATTTTATTTAAAAAGACAATAAATACTGTTTCACCCTTTAAAAAAAAAGGGAATAAGTCATCTATACTCGGGCGCAACCAAGGGATTAAAAGTGTAAGCGGTAGGTGTAATGTATTTTTTCGTGAAAGTCATTTATTTATGTAGATTCACTATAAGAATCACACTTATTTTAAAGCATGATACTTCAGATTTAAATCTACGCCGTGTGGTATCCGGCTGAATAGAATAGTACCACCCTCATTTCTTACCGAGGAGTCGTAAAAGGCGACTAAGGTAAGTCGACCCGCCGTGTGGTATCCGGCCGAGTAGAATAGACCAACCTCATTTCTTACCGAGGTGTCGTAAAAGGCGACTAGGTAGGTAAAGGTAAGTTGACGTCAGGCAGGCGGCCGGTCGTAAAAACGCAGCCAAATTATGTGACAGCATGTTTATAACATGTTGTGCCGACCCCACTTAGAGTGGGATAAGGGCAGGAAGATGATGGCTTCAGCTTTAAATCTCGCTGTCTATGTACTTTCGTTCTTATTATAGTATTTTCATTAATTAATTAATTTGACAATAATGTTACCCATTTACAGTTACAGGTTCAGGGGATATGGTTGCTCCCAATTGCAGTTATTCAAAGTAAGATTATTTTCGTCCAGTATGCAAGTTATTCGCATTATCATAACGACTATCAAAGCTCTTAAACTGCTTGACCTTTGGATTTTATTTTATACTAGCAATCGCCAGCGGCTCTGCCCGCGTGGAAAGATTAAACCGTAATATAGTCTTTTGATAACCATAAAAATGGTTAGAGTGGGTTAACCTTGAAGGTAGACATACTGTCGGGGACTTATTTAGAACTTTTAGAGGGCAACAATTTTGTACATGATTTTTTAATAACTATAACCGTTTACTCAGCGCACGCAGGGAAAGCTTTAAATTTTGCCTATTTCATACTATTTTTTATTCCTGCTCCTCTCCTATTCATCTTACCGTTGTTAGAATTTTTGAAATCGGTTCCTGAGATTAGAGCGTTCAAATCAAACAAACAAACTCTTCGGCTTTACATATTAGTATAGATTTAAATTGGAATTGTATTATACAAAAGTAATATTAAAATTATTTGCTATAATCCGCGATGAAGTAAAATAGAAAATATATATATAATGCTAAATGTAGAGTGGACACTCCGTTTTCATACCTGATAAATGCAGGATTCGTAAAAATACATACACAAACCTTCACCACCGCCACCACAATACGCAATCACTACACACATTCACTATCACAAACTCAAAAATCGTTTGTATTATGGATCTCCGAAAAGTAACGCCTACTTCTATAAGATATTATACGCTTAGGAAATAGGAGTTTTTTGAATGAGATATAAAGAAAATGTAATATACGAAACTCAACTGTTAAGGACACTTGGCTATATCATCTTCTTCTAATACATAAAAATGAATGTTTGTCTTTATTTCCTTTATAGAATCCAAAATGGTGGACCGATTTAAGTGAAATTTTCAGACAATCTTAAGATAGACCCAGCGGATAAACTTGTAAACTTTGGTGACGATGAGAGCATTTTTTTAACTGTCAATTAGTTTTTTTAAATTAAACCCAGCAAAGCGGGCTGATAAAAGATAGATGTATTCGAAATTTGGTGCTCAAATCGAATATCAAGCATACTATGAAATGTCAAACGCTTCGAAAAGACATACATACATGTATGTTTATTTTCTCAAAGTCTGAATCAACATTTGCCTATCGACTTTCAACCAATTTCTTACGGCTATATTATGCGAATTATATCGATGGACATTGATTCTCCTGTCCCTTGGACATTAATGAGAACATATTAATGCGACCGACTCGAAAAGTTTTATTGAGTCTAAACTGGAACAATATTTACTGTCTAGCAAACTTCTAATGCAAATTTGGTCCGAGAAATTGTTCTATTACACTCTAGACATTATGACAATATAACATTCTACTAACCAGTGTTAAAATTAAACATCTTCAACAAATTATATACGATAACATACATAATACACATTTATCTAATAGAATATCCCAAAACATGTTACTCTGATTTGTTCTTTACAGTATATAATATTTGATTCGTTTGATAAATCAGGTACAGTGCACTGACGAATACAGCATTTGCCCTGAAATAAAACAAAGTTTGTATCACTAAGTCATCCAAATTAACATTGAACTTATGTAAAGGCAAGTCCATAAAAGCTTGTAGAAATTTATTTAAAAAAATCTGGAAACACTTTATAGAATTAGGCGTTACTTTGCGGAGATCCATAATACAAAAGTAATAATAAATTTATTTTGCTATAATTCACGTTGAAGTAAAATAAAAAATATTTCCTATTTTACATTTGGATTCTGGAAACATTTACCAAACCAATTTACTATTAAACTTTTGTTTGCTAATTGAACCATAACAACCTTACATGAATTTGAAACGGTAATAAAATAAAAGTCCAAACTGAGAACTTAGACACGTTTACTGTATCAAAAGACATCAAATAATTGTTTGCGGCGGCTTATAATGAATGCATCCCTTCTCTTAGTGGTAGTGAGCGACAATATATTGTCATAGCTGACGTCACCTCCGTTTCATTTTGGTAGCACAAAATCTGAGGCGGCATGCCCCTGGCTATCAGTTAGGCGCTCTACTGTCGTGGCTCGCTTAGATGGCTTAGTTGACTTGGCATACGGTGATGCGTTACAAACTATATTATACCTTACATAAAAGCCGTGATAGCCTACCGGTGAGACCATGCAACTCTCTAGACACAATCATGGGTTCAAACCCCAGGCAGGTGCCAATGAGTTTTTCTATTAAAACTTGTGTCTAATTCATAATTCTTCTTTTTCTTCTTCTTTTTGGTTAATGGCACTTATACTGCTATTTGATATTAGCAGTAATTCCGCCAATGTCAGCGTAGTGGAAAAAACAACATGAATGAGTTAAAAAATTTTTGATGGCAACTTTTTTGATAGATGGTTTGGTGTAATTATTAACCTGCATGACAAACACAAATATATTCATAATTGCAATTTATCATATGCTTTTTGTTGAAGGAAAACATTGTGAGGAAACCTGCATATCTCTAGAGTCTAGAGAATTCTGGGGATATGTGTAACCTTCCAATCTGCATTGGAGCAGCATAGTAGGTCTTAGCTCCAACCCTTCAGCAGTGGGATAGTAACAGGCCATTACTTTACTTTACTTACATAAATTAATTGTTAGGTAAACTATATACTAAATAATATTATATTTTAAGTTAAAATTCAAAGGTAAAAACTTACTGGCCCTCTTTAAAATATTCTTTAAGAGTATTGGAAAACCTTTTGGAATACTTTACAAATTCCCTTTTCCTTTGTTCCAGTGCTTGCTTGCCAGGACCAGGAGTGTATGTTGATACCTCATTTACTGCATCCAATAATTTCTTTATAGCTGATGCTATCTCCCTGTGGTAACATTACATCAATCAATAAATCAAAGATTTTATTTAAATAAATATCAACAAAAAAAAATTAAATTAGGTACAATTTTTGACATTTTAAATAACAAATATGTAATATGTATGTAAATTTCGGAAATAGTCAAATCCCTTGGTAAATTACATAGAAAATCTGCCTAATCGTTTTGAGATATAAAAAAACAATAGATGGTGAGGATATTCATATGTTATAGACCTATAAATAGACTACAACATTATATTATAGTTTTCCAGAATAACTCTATAACCATATAAATGAATATGTTACATATTCGTAGAATTTTGGTATAAATTTATGCATATGTCCTAGTTAGGAAGCAGTATACTGAGTCGATTTTTATACTCACTTAATAGTCTCCAAGAATGTCTTTCTATCAGTAATTTCATCAGGAATTCTGCTCAGTATTTTTTTCAAAGCAGCAGATTTCTTATTCAATTCTTGAAATGCTTCTTCTGATCTATTCAATCTTAGATCTGCACCTATTGTAAAAATGTATATAAACACAACTTATGGAAGCAGACATTATTTTGCAGAATTCCATAGTACATAAGTTATAATGCTATAATCTGCATTTGTTAAGAAAATTGGAGTAATGCTAAGTGTAGGGAGCAGACAATGTATCATACCTTATTCTTAATTCTATCATAATTTCTGTATAAATAAACACACTACAAATGATATTACACCATGATTACTTATAAAAATATCCAAAAGTCTTATAAACAATTATTCAGTTTGATAAAATTTTAATAATCTAAACTGGTAAAGTTAATATTTTTTGGAAAATATTAAACTTGTAACATTTTCAAATTTAATGCTTTATATAAACTACACCAGATATTTTTTAAACTGAATGTGTGACAAACAATTTTTAAATCTTGTTTAGTACTACTGAGATGATGAAATGGCAAGTATTTATGTTATTGTAAGTTCAGTGTGAAATATTATTTAGTTTTTTTTGGTTCGACCCATCTATGGAATATAATAACATGATAATGGAAAAATGCTGAAATTGATGAGTTATTGTGCTCAAGGGCCCTGCAATGCCCTTAGAGAAGCCCTAGACGCTTCAATGATGTGCATCACACAGCTTGTGAGACCACTGCTATCAGCAATGGAAAAGTAACATAATTACTTTCTTAGCATTCATTATAAAACAGTAAACAAAGGAAACATTCTACATTAACTTTTGTCACTAGGGTAAGAAAACCAGTTTAAGTGGTGGGTGAGTCAGACAACTAGAATGTAAGTATTGAAAATTCATTATCAGATGACACATAATTACCAGTCCTTATCCCCATAAGTCTATTAAGACAAATTAAAACTTTTGAATCAGTATCCAAAAGTAAATTATTTTAGATGCTGTAAATGAAAAATTATTAAAAGCATCTTCACTCAAAATTTTAGAGGACCCTTTCACAGAGTATTTTACTTAGTTTAAAGTCCAAGCTAAGTGAAAGGTTGCATGGAAGAAGAACAGTCTCAGGGAGAAAACATGGGACACATCAAATACCATAATTACTAACAATTAACACAAGAAGAATGTACTGTGTATTCTATATTTATTTTATACTACTAATAGATTTCCTCAAATGGGAGAAAAGTTTTATAAATATAACCATTAGCATTGATCCCTGTGAAATATTATACAGAATATGCAGGAAACCATCAAAAAGAGACAAACAGAATATTAGTTTGATGCCAAATTTGAAGTTAGTCACCAAATTATTGCCAAACTGTTTCAATTACATTCTGCATCAGTCAATGTTCCTTGAAGGCGAAGCAAACTTTCATTCATATTGACAGGTATCTCAGCTCTTCTCATAATCCCTGCTACCAAATCATAGTTAAGTCCAGGCACAGCAGCTTCGGCTTTTGTAAGAGCAGCGCGTAGAGTTTGAGATGCACCCAAGTCATATTTTTCTAGCTGAAATAATTACACGATAATATTATAAGGAGAGGCTTTGTCTTCTTAACAAGCTACGAGCCTGAACCTTTAAAAACACCTATTTTAAACATAAAGCACTGGTAAAAGATGATCCTATTCAAGTAGTATCAAAATACTATGTACCTGAGTCAAAACAGGACGTATAAGAACAGGCAAAACCAAAGAAGTTACAGGCAATTCATCACCCATTGTCATTCTGACAAAAAAATGTATCAACGTTTCGATGAAATAGCACCAATAATTAATGAAGTAAAAGTAAAAGATTGATATTGTTTAAAATAACAAAATTACAACATTCACTAAGGAAGGGAAGTATATTACCAAATACCAATATGACATTTATATAATCTATTTAATTGACATTTGACATTGCAAAACTTATTATCATAGACAAATTTTGACGACAGATTAGGTTTTATATTATATGATCATCTATGTTATATGATAAATAAATATGATATGATTTATACTTAGACAACTTATATGCTTAATTAATATTTACTATTTATCATTCATAGTAAAGAAAAACATTGTGATGCAACCAGAGTCTTCGTGGAATATTTTCTGTCAATCCGCATTGGAGCGATATAAATGTCAGCTTCAATTGTTCTTTCTAAAAAGACTTGGAATCTCAATTTGTTTAACATAAAGAGATTATTATATTAGAGTAGGGAGCCATAGGAAGGTTTGTAAGTGTCTGTGTCCCAATAAATAATGAGAAGAGATAAAATTTGAATACTCATCTGTCTAGTCTTAAATAAAAAATTGAGACAGACTTTCTCATTTGCCTTCTCTTTTATTATAACAGGGCACATTTAAAGCTAGCTTCCTTATTAATAATAGTCATATCTTTATGGTGATTATTGGTCCAAAAAAACTAGATTCAATTAACAAAATAAATAAGTCATTGATTCTTAGAATCTTAATTTTAGTTAATAGCATAGACAATAACTATAATAGGGACAACTATAATGCTGCGATGCGACTTGTGTAGTAGAAAAAATCGATTAACAGATAATCGTTGTTTCCCTTTAAAATAACCTGATTTTCAAAAAATCAATTAAGTCATATCAAACTAGTCGAATAACAAAAACGATTTTTTCTTACTATTTGAAAATTTGCTTTTTCAATATTAATAATGAATTAGAATAAAGGCTAATTAAAGTGGATAAGTACCAACAAATATAAATAGATGCACTGTTTATGAAATTCAATTAAAATGATTAGTTTGCCTACATTGGTTTCATCCAACAATGCATATGTAATCTTAGAAAACAAACAAAAAAAGAGTGAAAAGAGTATGATTAAAATAATCTAATTCTAAAAAATCGTTTTTTTTTATTAAATAATCAATCATTTTAGAAAATAATCGATTATTATAACAGTATTTTTCACATCTCTATCTTTTAGTGTTATCAAATTGATCAAATCGTAGATTTTTCAAATTGTTAGTTTTAAAGTTATTAATCACACTGATCATAATTTTTTAGTTTAAGCATGGCGAAAAATACTTCTAGTTCAGCCTTTCGGAAAATTGACATTGATCAATACAATGAAGATAATTTTAAAGAAGATGAAGCAGAACAATCGGTGCCCACTGGACCAGACGAGGGAGAAGTTTGTGCACTACTAAATCAATATCCTTTTATTAAATACTCATTAAGATAAAATAGTCAATATCTTTTAAGTATCTCCACTTTTAAGTATTCTATTCAATTATATTTTTTTATATTATGAGTCACTTCTCACGCAAAGATAAATAGTCTACTACTAACATATTTGTTATTATTAAGTTATTATTGTCTCTTATTATATTCTTTTATTTATTTATATACAAATTTACATTATATTTTTAAATATTTTCTATATGAACACAAAAAAAAAAAAACATTTAAAAATATAAAAAAATTGTTGATCACAGGCAGCGGAGAAAGCACTCAAGCTACCGGTGGTTAGGGCTCCAGACTGAGGAACCTCCTCACAATCCGTGCCGTCTCAAGCAAAACTGCCTTTTGTATCCTACGCTTGATCCAACAGCTAAGTGAGAGCCTCTTAAGATATTGGTCGAGGCTCTTCGCAATAAGACCATTAACCGACACAACAATTGGAACAATTATTGTTGAATCAATATCCCACATGGCGGTCATCTCATGAGCTAGGTCAAGATATTTAGTTAATTTATCTTTTTCAGCTCTTATGAGATTATCGTCATGCGGAACAGTGATATCAACAATAATTGCCCGACGCGCTGACCGATCCACTAAAACTATATCAGGTTTATTGGCCACAATATACCTGTCAGTGATAATGGATCGGTCCCAGTAGAGCAAGGCACGATCAATTTCGAGAACTGGTGCTGGACTGTATTTGTAATAGGGCACCTCCGAATTTACAAGGCTATATTGAAGAGCAAGCTGCTGATGGACAATCCTGGCTACTTGATTGTGTCTGTGCAAATACTCACCATTAGCAAGAGAAGAACAACCGGAAACAATATGTCTGAGAGACTCACCAGGGCGGTGACACGCTCTACAGATGTCAAGCGTGCCATCTCTCATTATATGTTTCCGGTAGTTATTCGTCTTGATAACTTCATCCATAATTGCACAGACAAAACCCTCAGTTTCCCCGAAAAGATCACCAAATTGCAGCCAGGATATTGAGGATATCGGATCTACATCTGGACCCGTTAGGGCCTTGTAGAATCTGCCATGCAACTCCTTACTGTTCCATATAGCCATTCGATCCGAAGTAGTACACAATACAGGCCTTCGCCAGTTCTTTTTGCCTAAGGAAAGAGGCGTCAGACCCTTGTCTGCTGCCACAATATCCCTATGCATTTCGCCGTTTGCCTTGAGAAAATATTCTCTGAGATTGCACACTTCACGGTTGTGGAGGTCTTTAGCATTTAAAAAAACCACGACCACCACACTTGCGTGGAATATACAATCTCATTACAGACGAACGTGGATGATGCATGCGATATTCTGTCAACAGCTTTCGGACCTTTCGATCCAAGGTATCTAATTCAGTCTGAGTCCACCTTAGTATGCCAAAAGTGTAAATAAGCAAGGGCATGACCCAACCATTGAAGGCCCGCACCTTATTACCCCCTGACAAAAGACTGCTGAGGACTTTTTTTAGGCGGCCAAAGAAACGTTCCTTCACTGATTGTTTCATTCTATTTTCATCCAAATTTAACGCCTCTAACATACCAAGGTATTTATAGGTTTCACCTTCACAGAGAGATCTAAGAAATAGAGTATCTGACACTTGAAGGTGTTCAGAACTCACCAATCTTCCTCGTTCTATATGAACAACAGCACATTTGTCCACACCAAACTCCATCCTAATGTCATTACTGAAAGTCTGTGTCACTTTCAGTAACTTCACAAGATCTGGACGGTTTGGTGCATACAATTTTAAGTCATCCATATAAAACAAATGAGATATGGGCTTACCCCCTCTGTGAAGACGAAAACCTATCCCTGAATCCCTCAGTAAAGAACTGAGGGGATTCATGGCTAGGCAGAACCATAAGGGACTCAAACTGTCACCTTGAAAAATTCCTCGTCTTATCCTTATCGGCTCGGTTAAACCAGAAAAATCCATCAACCCTGGCTGATGCAAGACTGTGACCCACTGCGACATACATGAGTACAGAAAATTACAAAGAGTTGCATTTATCTTATACAACTCCATGACCTTCATTAGCCATGTATGTGGTACCGAGTCATAGGCTTTCTTATAATCAATCCAAGCCGCTGCTAGATTTTTCTTATTTCGCCTAGCCTGTTGGCAAATGGTCGTGTCAATGAGGAGAAGTTCCTTAGCACCACGGGCCCCGGCCTTACATCCATTCTGAGCTGGGTCCAAAATATAATTAACATTAATATGCTGTGTAATTTTTGAAGCTAGAATAGATGTAAGTAGCTTATAGATGGTGGGTAAGCAAGTTATGAGGCGAAAGTTTTTTGGGTCCGTAGTGCATCCGGACTTATGTAACAGAAACGTGACACCAGTTGTTAAAAAAGTCGGTAAGGATCCGGTCTCAAGAGCATTTTGAAATTGTACAGCTAAAATTGAATGTGAACTACGGAACCATTTTAGCCAGAAGTTATGCAATCCATCCGGCCCAGGGCATTTCCAATTAGCCGCCGATCGAATTGCAGAACTAATGTCATTCGGACTGATGACTACTGACTCCATCGGCTCAATAGATTCACATTTCATTTTAACAATACTCATCCAATCACCCTCGGTATGAATAATGGGATCTGACCATATGCTATGCCAAAAGTTGCGAGTATTTGTTGGCTCAGCCAGATTAACATTTTCCATACACATACCGGATTTTTCCCAGTTTCTGTACAATTTCCGTTGGTCACTTTGAAATATACGATTCTGTCGAAATCGATCCATACGTTGTTTATAACGCCTAATACGCTTTGCCAATGCATAGACTTTCTGCTTTAAGAAGTCAATACGTTCTATAACCGAGGCCAAATATTCATTAGTTTTAATATTTGTTCCAGCGAATGCCTGGTGAACAAATCTCATTACTTTTGGGCGATTATTGCCTTCCTTAAAGCAGATAAGCTTGCCTATAAGGACTCTCATCAACGCAATACGTTTCTCAATTCTAGACTGCCAAACCGGGACATCATTTTTTGTTACTATTGTCGCATTTGGGAATTTCAAACGTGCTAGTCGACATACCGTTACGGCTCCACAGTATAGAATTGAGTGTGTGTCACAAAGATCTTCTGAACTATTTAAATATGTTTTTAACAATTGATCGAGAGTCATTACTAGCGCTATATTACGTCTATGCATGGGCAAACGAGGTAATTTTGGTCTCAAATTGAACGACATGGATCTAAACTCCCGAATCGTATCTTCCAAAGTTCTCCTCATTTGCTCATCATTCTGGTTACTAACTGACAAATCGAAACCATCAGACAGCTCATCGTTGACAGTCCTAGCGTTTGCATTCACACATGGTCGGGGGACATTACGTGAACTACTAACAGGTTCAACTTGTCGTAAATCTAAGCGCAGTCGTTCAAACACGGAGTCATCCAGCAGATGGCGTCGCTGGATAGCCCGAACCTGATCCGATAATCGTTGCGCGGTCACAGTTGGTTCAAGCGCCTGAAACAAAGACAGCATGGTTGAACGATACGAAGTGAGGTTAATTCCTCCATCTGTTGCCCCATAGTACGCTCGCATGACACTCTCATTCATTTTTTGAGACCATCTCATGCGACGCACTACACCACCGGTAGCGGGAGCCTCTGCAGAAGCGTGACGTTTCTTCGGCCCCAAGCCCTCCTGTGGCGGGTGTACAACTCGCCGGCGTTTAGATCGTCTGACCGGCGAGTTGGCTTCGCTGTACTCCGATTCCGTAGTCGACGGCGCGGTCTTGTACTCGTCACCCGACGGCTGCGACACAGAGTCAGACGAATTGTTACCAGTTGGAAAGCGTGCTGTTTGTGCTCTGGCATCTCGTAAACTCCTCATTCCATTAGCGTCATATCATTACCATATCCTTTTAATATGTTTTATTTGGTTAAAAACATTGTCATAAACATCCCATAATTAAATAAATTAAAAATATTTGGTAAAATTTAAAATGACGTGTCATGTTGTTTGACGGTTGCCAGGTTATTTCATTATGTCTCTTTATTATTGTATAGACCTGAATTCACTGCTAATCAGCTCTTTTGTACAAAAGAGAAGCGGGATTTTACTCTAGCGGGTGCGAACAAACGGCTAGAGTTCAGGGCGGTAGTGTGAGAAACCGACGTACAATTCTGGCATTGTCAAGAAGTACTGCCTTCTGCATTTCTGCTATAAGACCTGAATAATGAACTTCCAACCGACTCAGGTGATGTGTGAGACTAATTGGAATCAATCCATTAACTGACATGACGATTGGGATAATTTCGGTAGATGCCACTCCCCAAATCTCTCCCACCTCAAAAGCTAGATCTCGGTATTTTAGTTTTTTGTCAGCTTCAGCCTTTGCAATGTTGTCATCATGAGGTATAGCTATATCAACAAGAAACACTTGCGATCGATTACGATCCATTAACATGATATCAGGTTTATTAGCTGGTACAGTTCTGTCTGTGATAATGGATCTATCCCAATACAATTTTGCACGCTCATTCTCCAAAACTGGTTCTGGAACATACTTATAGTAAGGCATTTTGTCTTCCTTAAGGCCAAATTTTATAGCGAGTTCCTGATGTAAGATTTTATTATTGTTATTATTATAGTTATTATTAATTTGACATAAGGCTTTAGCCTTATGTCAAATGATATCGTTCTTAGAATTTGTCTAGTTTTTTGAATCATCAAATGGTATCTTACACTACTGTCTTCTCAGAATCACGATTTATATAAATGCCAAAATTCCCCCTACTAAGCAGGTTGATATTTATTTTTCTTGGATAATAAATATGTATGATTTGATAATAAATAAAAATGTATAGTTTTATGGGTTGTTAGTGATGGAACATGAGCTATAACTAACACATTAGATTTATGTTGTTTTAAAATAGTAGGAATGGATTATCCTTAACTGCCTAAAGCGTGTTATTTCCTACATATGCACAGTTGTACTTAATGATTTTTTCTTAACAAAGATAACACAGGTCGTTTTGCTGAAGCTCTTAAACATGTTTTGAATAATGCACCTTTAGGATCATCTGATCAACATGTCAAGGCAAGTATACTTTTAATGTTCGTGATTGTTTAGTTCACATTGTCACATCAGTCACATCAGTTTGTTGTTAAAATAAGTTAATCATAAGACCACTAACTCATAGGACTTGTGAAATTTTATTCAAGTTGACAATAACACATCAAAACAGGTAATAAAATTTATAGATTTATTGGTGGTTGATTAATGTCCATATCCTACAATTACAAACAATATATATAACCTACTTAAGAATCAGACTAACTATCATCAAAAGTAATAAATCATGTTCTTACTGTTACCTATGCTAGAGCTCTTATCCCCTTTTTTTATTTGCAATATAAGACTAAATGTGCTTAAATTGTTTTTTTTTTGTTTCAGGATAATGCATTAGCTCTCACCTTAAAAGTATTACTTGCAATAAAGTCAGTACAAATTGAAGAAATTGTTGGCAATTTACCTATTGATGACATAGATATTTTAATGAAATACATTTACAGAGGGTTTGAATATCCATCTGAAGGGTCGAGTGGTCATCTATTGCTTTGGCATGAAAAAGCATTTGGTGTTGGGGGTGCTGGTTCAATTGTCAGAGTTTTATCAGATAGAAAGAAAGTCTAATGGCCTCGAAAATATGTCATAATATATTATTAAATTGTATTAAATTATTGATTTTCATTTTTTGTACTTTTTTTAGTAGGTATATATTTGTGTTTTCTTTTTAACAGTAATCCCATGAAAAATATACAGTGACATGTGCTCTTTGTTTGTGGGCACATGTCAGAAATAAAAATGATTAACAGATTAATTTTAAAATGGTGCTATGTTCATCTTGTAACAATAACGTCTTGTTAACAATAAATGTACAAATTCAAGTTGCCCTCTTGTTATCCACAATGATTGTGTAAAGCATAGATAATACACTATATAGGATAGTGTAAAGTATGATGACATCAGCTCATCAAGCCACTCTATGTAGATTTGTGTGGCTAGTAAACCTAAGTAGGACAATACCAATACACCTTCAGAGCATAAATACTGTAAGCAAGAAACATCTACGACAGTATCACATTCTCCACCTTTAAAAGAAAAACACAATAACATTATAGCTGAACAAATTTACGCTTCGAGATAAACAAAAACTTCGATAATCAATGTGCATGTTTGAAAAAATTTGACGATAAGCTATCCGAGTCGCAAAATCTAGGAGCTGTATTTTCTTCATTAAAAATAACAGTTGATGAAGTCACAAGGTCTGTGCAATTCCTGTCGGATGGCCACGATGCGTAAATACTTTGAATGAGGAAAACGAAAAACTATTCTACAACTCACCACAGAAAACACCAAATTATAAGTAGTAAGTAGCGGCCTGTTACTATCCCGCTGCTGAGAATAGGCCTATTCACTCCGTTTTTGGAGAGACGGTTTGGAGCTAAGACCTACTACGCTGCTCCAGTGCGGATTGGTAGGTTACACATATCTCCACAATTCTCTAGAGATATGCAGGTTTCCTCACGATATTTTCCTTCACCGAAAAGCGTGTGACAAATTGCAATTAACAATTAGACACATAAGTTTTAACAGAAAAACTCATTGGTGTCTGCCCGGGTTTGAACCCGTGACCTCCTTGAAAGAGTTGCACGGTGTTATCGCTGGTCTACCACAGCTTATACTCACAATTATACCACGAAATTATACTCACAATTAAATGAACTCAATACCGCAAATATAGATCAGCTTGAACAGCAGAGCAGGGACTGTAACATAGAACTGCAATGTGTTCCGGAACTCAAAAATGAAAACATACTCTCAATTATTCAATAGCCTGCTGCAATCAGTCTTATGATTTACCTGAGAGTTGTATACAGGCGTACCATTGAGTTGCTAAAATGGATTCATATCCAAGTTGTCCACGAAGTATTGTTGTTAAGTTTTTTTGTTGTTTAGCTCCAAAATGCGAGATGATTTTCTAGGGGCAACTAAACAGTTTACCAAAAAGAATTCCCTAAATAAGTTTAATACTTCTCATCTTTGATTCGGAGGTGATAAGCAGGCTGTTTACGTTCTGGAACATTTGTCTATAAAAAATTAACTTTTGCATGCAGCGGCTAGACTCAACGCAAAAAAAAAATATGAATTTGTTTTCATTAGAAATGGACGCATATTCATTCGCAAAAACAAAGAGTCTGGAGCAATATGGGTTAAAAATAGTGAATTGCTAAATTCCCTAAAATAGATCGTTTCGACATTTTTCTAAAGACTTTATTTGTTAGTTATTATTAAGTTTTTTTCTAAGCATGTTTTTTAAATATTTTTGTATTAACATTCAAATTAAATATTTTTATCATAATTTTAAGAGGATTAAAAACTTAAACGGAAAATATCTATAGAGCCTCTCTGTGTTGCGATTTTGACTTAGGTAATCTTTTTAACGGAAACTTGGTTAAATAGTACTGTTTTCGATAATCAACTACTGGATAGCCGTTATGTTATTTTTAGTGGGATCGTCATACAAGTCCGCTTTGAATTTAAAAAATGGGTAAAAAATGAGGGTGGTCTATTCTACTCAGCCGGATACCACACGGTGGTTCAACTCACCTTAGTCGCCGTTTACGACACCTCGGTAAGAAATGAAGGTAGTCTATTCTACTCAGCCGGATACTATACTCTATTCCTATTCAGAAATAATTTTATTGTTTAAGGTTTGACCTTCTATTAATGTATTTCATAATAATATGTTAAACCATGGAATATTAAACAGAAATTGGCGTTATTTATTTATGCATCCATGCCATTCATATACATCTAAAATCATATGACATTCCTGTTCATTAATTATAAAATATACCTCTATAAGTATATAAAGGTAATACCTTCCAATCAAGCTAAAGATTGTGATTGTTACATTATATTACGTCAAACAATATTGACTTTGAAAAGGTATTTGCCCTGTGGGTAATAGAAAAGTAAAAGCTTATTATTACTTTCCATTAAACTGTATCAACAAAGTAGCAGATAAATGTCTAATATTATAACTTTACTTAAAGGATTCATTAATATTTTCAAATGGATCCAAGAACTAATTCATAATACAGTTTAATAAGTTTAAAGGAAAAATGTTATTATAAAAAGTTTAGTTGTATGCATTTTACTAAACCCTAATATGGCGCTATTTAAATGCGAACTTTTTCCTTGTATAATAAATGCTGCTACAACATCAAGCTCATGATAGTTTAATTGTAGCAATACCGTTTTACATAAATACCTACAGCACCGACAATACACGTTAAACAAATTAAGATGCCAGGAAGCGACTGCCTAAGAAAGTAATAGTAAGCTCAGCTAGAGCCAGCCTCTCTTCGACGTCGAGGAAAGGCTTCTATATAAAGCAACACAATATGTTGGTAGCACGGTAGTTTCAGTTGTACCTTGGTCTTACGTTCACTCGGAGTAAAATGGAACTACCGGTTAGTATTTTTTATTGCTTGTTTTGTGATGATCGCTTCGCTGGCGGCCAAATCAAACGCTCTCCTACGGAAATAAGCATGTTATATAACGGTTTATATAATCTCAAAGATTAATTTCCTTTCTAGATGTTGCAAAACATCTATAAATGAACCAGTTAATTTCTACTCGCATAAAACTGACCTGAAATATTGTTCATGCTAGATGTTTTAATTTTTTTCATAATAACTTTAAGTTGATCACGTAACTACGTTTATGGTATTTCAGATAATATAGCAATAACCTAGAGGTTATGTATACGGTTAGCCAACTATGTACTAAAAAAATAATTTATTTTCAAATATTTTTTTACAGAACCTATTACTGCTACTTATCTGCACAAACTTCTGCCTTGCGTCGCATCATACCCATGTAATACCGGTAGAGGGGTACGAAACAGAACTCCAAAATCTTGGCGAACATGTTGAAATACCAGAAACACCAATAAAAGTTGTCAAAATTACGAAAACGGTGGCAGTAAAAGTTCCAGTCCCATATCCTGTAAAGATCGTCGAAAAAGTTCCATATCCTGTACACGTCAACAAACCTTATCCAGTGCCAGTGCCGCAAATTATTAAAGTTCCTGTGTCGCAACACCCTCATGGGCAGGAGGCTCTTGACGTTGGACATGTGCAATTCCAGGACCGTCAAAATGGCGGCAGCTCTTATCAGGTACAAGAAAATCCCCACGACGCACAAGAAGGATATTACAATGAGCCGGCAAATCAACATTATGAGAGCGAAAATCAAGGCAACAATGACAGCGCTCCTAACAACGAAGGATACCCTGCAATAGGGTCACCAGGTAGCTATTATGGTCAGCCCCAAAACTTTGAGGGATCTGCCGGCGATCTGGATGGACATCATTCTTTTGAGTCCAGAAGTTATGATTTAGCTATTCAAAATTATCTTAACAATTTAAAACCAAATGGAAATTTTCCAAATCAAGCAGGATACCACTGATATTGTAGGTACGTTTTATAATTGTTAGTGACGCATATAGTTATTAAAATATTAGTATATGAATCCCCAATATCAATTCGTTGAAGTCGAATAAGAAAAATCCATAGTGAAGTGTTTTACAAATGTAAAAATATGAAACCACCTCCCGAAAGTTTTAAAGTTTGCATTGTTCGCGTAATAAATACTATTGTCACGATAATGGAAGTTCAATAATTAAATAATGTTAAAAAATGTTATAAATAATAGTGATATGTTTAATTTATTCCTGAAGCAGTCTGATTGTAAAGCTTATTATTGTTATCTTACGCTTATATTGTTGAATGCAGTTTGTTACTAGATGTGTACGTGTTAATAAATTGAAATACAATAATTTATTAAATAAAAATTACCATATACATTTTTGCCTTTATTTACTAAACGCATTTACATTTTAATCACTAATAAAAATATATTTAAAAAATCACATCACATCCCAATAAAAGTTGCAAATTTCAAGTTCTATAAAAGCAAGTTCTTTCCCTTAAAAATAATTGATCCTTCAACATTCTATTGTATAAAATGGGCACATTTTTCTTATCACATTGATATCTCATAAAAACTATAGTTAAAAATATTTAAATTATATAATTATAATTTGTACGTTTAAATCTCAAGAACGTCTGAACTGATTTTGATAAAGCTTGATAGAAAATATCTGAAATTTTTTCTATACCAGTTCAGCAAGTCGGAGCAATAAGGCGGAGGATATAGAAAGTCTATTCCTTTGCGACGAAAGTGCCAGGTGCAGGTGTGGAGCACACCATGTACTAAAAGACTTACTTAAGTTATTAACTAAATTTATGAATCGAATTATGAATTAGTGAGCATATACTGTCATAGGAAATTGACTAAATCCTATTTTTAAATCTCGATACGAGGACGTTTTCCGGCAACAGGAACATCTAAATCGCTGCAGCTGTGCGTGTCACATGTGTCTAGATCATCAGGTCTATGCGTTGCGGGCGTTTGATGAGTGCGATCCTTACGTAGCAGCGGTTCCGGCTTGTCATCCTCGTCAGAAACGTACATGCGTGTGAGGTCAGACGCTACAGACGCCGTTTCACAAACGCTGCATCAATAAACAAAATAACTAAGTCTTTAATTGATTATTCGCTTCTCTTGATGGTTTATAATTCTGTTGCTATTTTCATATTTTAACCAATGGACTTCCACTGCTAGACCACCCTCAAAATTTGTTTTTAGCACAAGATTAGGGCTAATTATCATCACTCTCTGTATGTGACTTTGTGATAATAGTTGCGGATCCTATGGCACCGATATCGCCTCGTCGCCATTTAAAAGCTATTCGCATTTTTGTCGGATACCACATCAGCGTATATGTTTCATATTAAATTAAAATAAAGATTTTTACAAAGAGTCTATCACAGTGTTTCTCAATGTGGGGCCCGAGCCCAACATGGGGGAATTTCATTGCTACCCAAGATTCCTAATGCTTTGTAGTGCGACTGGTAACAGTAAACTAATAAAAGACGTTAAAACAACCAACCTGTTATTGCAATATTCCGACTCTGTGTGAATGATTGTGAAGTTCGTAGTTTCTTGCTTAACGCTCATAATTGTGGGCATTATAAGCTCTGGTCCTGGTATACAGCTTAAAGGACTGACGCGCGCTCGAGACGTTATTAAAGGTACGTTGACTTTGTCGTCATCGACACCCCTCATAACTTTATCTTCATTGTCAGCAATTATCGATCTATGGCAGGTTGATATAGATATAATTACACGAACATTTAGCTTATTAAGTGTCTGAATGTAATAATTTTATTCATGGCTTTCGTGAGTGTTCCATGACGTGTCATGATGTTACTTAGGTTGGAATAATGACGTTTATAGAAATTTTCGGTATAAAGTTAGATTGATTTGTTGTACTCACAAAACACTAAGATTTAATTTAGTTTTAAAGGTCTCTTATAAATGAGATGGCGTATATTTATTTTTATAGCACCTGGCTGCCAAAGGTAAAAGGCACGAGTGCAATTACCGAAATGTAGAGAATATTTCAATATTTGTAAAGGCGGAATATTAACTTACTTTTCTAATTCCAACTTGATTTTGTAGTCTTGTGACTTTTGTACCACGTCTAACCAACTCGGTTTGTTCACATAGCCATCTCCTGTTGTAAAAGAAGTGCTAGGCCTAAAAACATATTTCTTTAATTGTATCGTCAAGAAGAATACAGTGATACCTCGAGATACCCGTGCGACTATTGCGAGTAATTTGAGAAACGAGCAATCACGACGATGTATAGGTGTAACACATCGATGATATGTACTGTGCTTATTATATACTTATTAATTTATTATTATACAACAAAATACTTTATGAAAAATAGGTATAAGTACCTTAAAAAATGCCATAATATAACACATATTTATATTAAATATGATATAAGATTTGTGAGTCGATGTTTTGAGACTTGAGAAGGTATACCTCTATAAAAAATGAATACTTACATGGGCGTGAAGTTGACCATTGTCACAAGGTGATTATGTTTCTTGTTATGAACTTGAAAGAAATTGTCAGATGTCGGCGAAACGTTGCCTTTTGAGAGCTCCGGCAAAATTATACTGTTTGTTTGCGCCGAATTCAAGATGCTGCTTTGGGAGATGTCACTCAAAGAAAATTTCAGTTTCGCTGAAATGGAAAAAATATTTTCTAACCTCTGATTTGAACAGCTCGAAATATTAAACAACAAAAAATGACGTATATCATAATAATTACATAGTTATATAATGTTTATATCATGGTTGATGTAAAGCTATGATTACCAAAGTTTAAAGTTCGAATATTTCCAACATATGCCTATATAAAAACAGGCCTTACTTTAAGGTAAAATTGAGCTGTTATCAATTTAAAAACCTTAAAACGACATTATACTAAATGTAAAAGGGATTTGAAACAGATTATTTAAAAATTTTAACAATATAATCAAAGTTTATTTTGAATAATATAGTTAAAACAATAATAAATTTTCTGAAACGTTACCATTACCGGTATCTTTTTTCAATTATGAAAAACACTTTAGAATCACTTCTGGTTTATATAATATTCGGTGAAATAAAAATAAGACACTAATATTAGACTTACAGCTGTCAATAGGTGAAATTTTTCCCGCCACTTCATATAGAAAATCAGCTGTCCAAAAGTGTGGTATCCGAATAAAAACTTTACCACTGTCAACTGGCATATGAAAACCGAGTTTGTGTAAAAGTTGCAGAAATTTCAAGTCCTTGCAAATGGAGGCTTGTTGGCAGTTCCATGGAACCAACGGAACAGAGTGATTCAACACTACAAAAAAAAAGTGAATCCCATACATGAAGTAATAGTCTAATAATATTTTATTAACATACTAGCGGCCTGCCCCTGCTTCGCACGGCTATAAAATATATATCCCATGTCAGTCAGTGTAAAAAAATGATTAAAATCGATCCAGTAGCTTTGATTTATTCATTACTGCCCGTGGCCCGCACGCGTTAAATTTGGAGAAAAACCATTTCCTTTCCCTATACCAAGAAGATTTCCTGCTATCTTTGGAATATCTAAATTCATATAGTACATTTTTACTTATTTACTTTTACATTTTTCCTATGTATTTTATTTTTACAATTAATTACAGAAAGTCTTTATATACAACATTCACAGCTTCCTTGTCGTTAAACAAACTCAAAAAGAGCAACATGTAGCTGCTAGATTCGAAGTGCTATAGGGTGAAGCGCGGCGTCCTCACGGCATTTTAAATCTGTAATATCTCCGAAAATGTTCACTTAAATTACATGCTGTAAACGGCCATATTGATCTATATTAAATCAACTATTTATTTAAGGTACTTAATTGGATAAGGATTAATGCTGTATTGTATAAAAATTGCTTCAAAAATAAGACATTATTTTTCGTAAAAAGTAAATGCAAAAAATGCTATTGTGGGGTATCCATAAGAGATAGACATATACCATCGCGGACTTTTCTGTAGACCTTTTCAAGGTGTACAAATACTTAGTACATCATTTTGATAAATCTCGTAGGGTAAATTTAGCCTGCGTTTGCAATGTAAGCGGAAAAAATGTGATTATTTACAGAAATCTCAAAAATTACAGTATTTCTCTATTCCGTATTGAATGTTATTATACATACATACCTTCCTCTTGAATCACTCTATCTATTAAAAATAACGCATCAAAATCTGTTGCGCAGTTTTAAAGTTTTATTCATACATAGGGATATATGGACAAACAAAGAATGCGACTTTGTTTTATAATATGTAGTGATATATATATATATATATATATATATATATATATATATATATATATATATATATATATATATATATATATATATATATCACTACACTACACTATATAGACATCCTACAAAATGGCTAAGCATAAGTCTTCTAATAAAAAAGCCGTTCATAAAAGACAATCAATATCAAATACGTTGCAAAGCAAAGCAAGTAAAAGCCTGCCTGGATACTATACCCACTCGCAAATGGTACTTGGCGAGTACCAAGTGATCTGTGAAACTTAATCTTGATGACCTACATCACGATTAAGTTTCATTTTAAGGTTTATGATGTCCAATTTTAATAAATACCAAAATACTCGTATTTTTAAAAGAATCCATAACTAATATTATAAACTAGTAGTACTCTCAACTTCGAACGCATCAAGATAAGCAATCAAGTACCCTTAAGCACGCACAATATTAGTTTTCCCGAAAGAAAAACGGGATATTTTTTTATTAATTTCGTATGTTTATACGTTAAAATGCCCGTTTACCTATCCCCATACCACTGGTCTATACATAACAGATTGCCGGAATCAAGCGAAGACAGCCTTAATATTATTAAATGCCTTTCTGATTGTAAGTATAATTTTTGAGTAACATTGAACGGTCTGGGAAAGGAGTGAGTAAGAAATTGACACTTACGTAACGAGTGATATGACACCGATGAAATGACAGGCAACTCTTTTGTTTGTGCTACACTCTCAAGCGGACGTCCATCTTTTGAAATACTTTCAGTACAAATAGTTTTCGTATGTTTTTTTTCCAAATATATTTTCGCGGCACAGGTTTCTAAAATAACTGTTTGTAGCCAGTCTAAAAACTTCGCTTTTCCGTCCTGTATGAGCTGTTCGCACAACTTGCCAGTCTCGTTCTCACGGGACTCCTTGGATGCTTGTACATTTTTTGTAGTCTTTTCAGACGTCTTCTGTATGAGTTCATCGAACTGGTCTTTACTTATAATAAATTGATTAAAAAGTTCTGTGATAACAGCATCTCGGCTCTTGACAATTCCATCTTCTTTAAACATTCTAAGAATTTCTCCGACAACATCCGGTAAATTGGTACATTGCATGTAATTCCAACTCAGTGTTGATATTTCATCTTCGGTCCAACTAAAAAAAATAATTACAAAACTGCTAAGTGTGGTACTAAATATCAGCCACTTGAATTTCAGGGATTTACGAATCCATTTCTGAAGTTTCTTATATAAATTGCTTAAATACTTAAATTGTTTTAAGTGAGGGTTTTATTTTAATAGTTGTGATGTAAAGTAGAAATTAGTGATAGTCTCTCAACTCAAAATTAAAAAAATAAATGCTGGATTATAGGTATGACTTAAACCTCTTTTTAAATAAAACGAAAATATTTTAGATTTGGTAAATGAACACTTTCATTTTGTAACAAATTATACTTATTGTTTGACACACTGATGAAATTGTGCGTTTTTGTTATTATGAATACATTTACCCGTTGTTATTATGTTTTGCTTCAGATTGTTGTTCTTGCGATGAAAACTGTTCCCGGGAACTCTCCTCATTCTGCTTAGCAGCTACCAGAACTTCTTTCAACCTAGTATCCTCGGCAAAAATCTCCGTATTAAGACGAAGATGTACTGAAGTTGGCAGATTATACGGCTTCTTTACAAATGTATTTATTACATACTCCAATAAATCCGACCAGTCCTACAATTAAAATTTTTATAATTCATATCAAAGTTTCATTTGAATGCAATAATGTGCAAAAATTTACACCCCTAAAAGTAAATAACCATTACAAGTTAAAAGGAAAAAAAGAACTAGTTGTAAAAAAGTATTTGGTTAATATTAATTATATATGTCAGTTGTTGCAAGACTTATTATTTCAAAATTCAAAATAAATTTAATGAAAATGTGCGTACATCACAAATTTCAAACTCCGATTTCCAGATTGACGTAAACGTCTTCAAAATCTTTGGTTGGAAAAGTGAAATCAAGCTATCCAACTCGCCTCCCACATGATGCATCATGGTAAATATACAGTCGTTCACAAATTCACCATTACCTTCGTAATCTTCCAAAAGGAGACCATATTGGTACATCATCTCAGGGGTACAAAACCTACAACGTTTTCTAAATGTTAATAATTATAGAAAAAAATATATGATATTTCATTACATATATTACAACTATTGTCCGTCATAATAATTTTGTACCTGAGTGACCGTGCCTTGTTCGGTAATTTTTTTAAATAAATAAAAAAATGTTTAAAAAAGAAAGAAGGCGCCGGAAACATTTGGGATTCGAACCCGCATTTTAAACCTTTTCGGTCCGCCCGTTACCCATCGGCTATCGCAATTACGTTTGACAGCTAAAAATATCTTTTGCTAAGCAACATTATACCACTCTAAATTATACCATATTTGTAATGACCAAAAAGAGGGATAAAACAATTTTTTTTAAAACAAAACCTAGCTAGATCGATTTTTCTCCCCCCAAAAATGCTGAATATCAAGAAAATCGTTGTAGCCGTTTCCGAGATTCAGAAAATATATTTATTTATATACATACAAGATTAACTCATTTAAATATTAAAGATATAAGTAGCCGTTACCATCCACAACAGTAATAATAAAATTAATCCGTGATATAATTTTATCAAAATAATATTATTATTACTTTTTTCTGTATATTGATTTGTTAAATATATACTAATGTTATTAATACGAAAATCTTATATCCGTTATGTCCTCTAGAGCAATATTGAAAAAATTAGGTGGAATTGCATATCGACGTTACACAGTTGGGCAAAGTGAAAAACCAACATAGTCATTCATGACATTTTAATGTTTAATTTAGTTAACGTGAACTAGTTTTATATAAATCGACTACAGAGAATTAAGCTCATATTTTTGGTGAGTTACAACAACTATACTGTTCTTCACACAAACAGTATGCAAAAAACAATTTAGTTTTTAAAATAATGAAAAGAAGAAAAATATTTAAAAATATTGGTTCAAAATCCTCACTGTCGTATGTGATCAACCATAGTGCCATTGCCCTTGTAGCCAGGTAAATTCATGACGCAGTCCATAAACATCAGAAGAATATGATTGGTTACGACCAGATCCTTAAACAATTATTAATATTAATTTACAAGATTCAATTAATTTTAATGTATGTTACCAGTGACCTGGTATTGTAAGTATTAAAATTTGTGTTAACATTTAAATGTTAGTATTTACGATTTATGTTGCAAACTGTAATTGTTTAGTTAGTCTCTTGTAGTTTTTTTTTTTTTTTTTTCGAATATGACTAATGCTGTTAGCCCTAATGGCTTTGACAGCGTCACCGATAAGACGGGCGAGCGCGGAAGCATCGCCGAGAAGAGATGGTTAATACAAGCGGGTGCATTACAAGCACCCGCCCTACAGGGGGCGTCGCCTTAAGGGTGTCTCCTGCGAGACCGAACCTCGGCTTAAAGCGGCGCGTTTTTGGAGGGCTGCATCTAATAATTGACTTGGAAGAAGTCTGCGTCACGGCGGCCGCGGCAGAGGGCTGCGGCCGCTTGACACAAGCAAGCGGGGACCTCGTCTTCGCCGGCGAAGACGCTGTTTGTGTGCGTGTTGTGTGTATAACTTGTTGGATGCTGTTATAGCATCGTCGGGGTCGTTAAGGACGCTCTTCGGGCGCCTGTGAATCTTGTTGGGGTGCCTGAACGCCTTATAGTTGGACGCGGCCACTATAAGGGGGTTTGGGTGGATGGACGCTTTCTCGAAGTAAGTCGTCGAGAATCGTCTGAAAAGATCGGCTATCGTGGGTAGGTCGAGATCTCTATGGAGGTTCACGTTGCGCACGAACCACGGACAGCCAGTGGCTGTACGCATGAATCGATTTTGAAGTGTCTGCAACGGACACAGTCGTGATTTCGGAACGTGCGCGAACGCGACGCTCGCATAGGTCATAATGGGTCTGATGCAAGTTTTGTAAAGTGTCACCTTGTTGCGAAGTGACAGTTTACTTGTCTTGCACAGTATCGGATAGAGGCGTCCCATGGCGAACGCTGCCCGGTTACGGACAACGCGGATGTGTCGGATAAAGGATAGGGTCGGTTGGAGGATGACACCTAAGTATTTGACTTCCTTTTGCCAATCTATGTATTTGTTGTAAATAGAGACTCTAGGAGGCGTCCGGATGAAGTCCATGGCTCTCCTAGATCTCGCAAAGAACATTGCTGCGCTTTTATCGGGATTAATTTCGATTCTCCACCGGCGGAACCGAGCTGGTTGGTTGCTCTTTGGAGCCTATCATTTATGGTTATGGGATCTCTACAGGTGGTATAGATTGCGGTATCGTCCGCGAACATGGCTAAGTGGGTGACTGCACTAGTTTTAGTGGAGAATCGTGGGATGTCACTCGTATAGAGCGAGTAGAGGAACGGTGCGAGTACCGAACCTTGGGGGACTCCGGCGCGTAAGGTGCGTCTTGAGGAGAGCGCACCATCAATACGATATCTGAATGAGCGATTAGTAAGATAATCGCGAATGATAAGTACGAGTCTATCGGGGATTCCTAGGTTCGCGAGTTTGTATATTAGACCCGCATGCCATACCTTATCGAAGGCTTTGGCGACATCGAAGAAGACAGTACCGGTGTACCGTTTTTTGCCGAAGCCATTGAGGACGGCTTCGGTAAGTCGGTGTACTTGTTGTACCGCGGTGTGTTTAGCGCGGAAGCCGAATTGTTCATCCGGTATGAGCTTCATCGACTCCATGAACGTTATGAGTCTAGCGAGGATTACTCGCTCGTAGACTTTCCCTAAGCTGTTGAGCAGACTGATGGGTCGATAGCTGCTCGGGAGATTACTGGGTTTTCCCGGTTTACGAATCCCTATTACTATTGCTTCCTTCCATTCTTCGGGGAAGGAGCAACCTAACAGGAGGGCATTGAAAATCAATACTAATAGGTTTATCAGTTGGTCAGGGAGGCACTTGAGTGCTTTGTTGGATATGGAGTCGGGGCCTGGGGACTTGCGGGTCTTCAGGTTTTGGATAATGGAACGGACTTCCTCTCCGGTGGTGGGAGTGAGCGGCTCGCTTTCGTGAGCCTTCGCGGATATCCTAGCCGCCGCCATTTCCACTTCCGAGTGGAATTCGGCATGTTCGGGATGACTGGGATTGTTTGTACATTGTCCCTCAAGACTGTCAGCCAAGCATTCGGCCTTATCGATGTCGTCAAAAGCGACCGGACGGTTTAAACGTAACAATGGAGGTGTAGCTGCACACTGGTTTCCTCTCAGGGATTTCGCCAGTTTCCAGAAAGCCAGGTGACTCGGCGAGATCTCTGAGAGTTTGTTGTCCCAGGCGGACTGACGGTTGAGGCTGAGTTTTTCTCTAACCTCTCTTTGAAGTCGCCGGAGTGTTCTCCGGTTATCGTCTGTCGGGTATGCGTCATGGGCCCTAGTGGCGGCACGTTTACGTCTAAGTAGCTCTTGTAGTTAAACATGGCGTTGATTTGACTAAAATGTAAGCGTATAAAAGTAAAGATCTATCGCGCGAACGCTAAAGTCTATTTGTGTTTCGTTATCTCTTATAGTTTATAGTTATTCCAATATCCCTATAAAATTAATATTTATATTTATATATCATTATTTTTTTTACTTTTATTATTATAAGACTTAATTAAATACACAACGTTAGAAAATTGCCCCTACCTGTAAATACTGTTTCGAATGATACTTTGAATTATAGCACCTCAAAAGAAGCACTAAAAGCGAACGCAATTCCTCTGTTTCACACATTTTAACTTGTAATTTATCAAGTTCTTCTTTTTCATTGTTGCAAATGTGACCTGATTTTTTGTACACTTCAATGGCTTGAACAAATTCCCGAATAGCTGTAACAACCTGAAAAAGAAAATATGTAATCATCATCTCCCTGCCCTTATCCCACTCTAGGTGGGGTCGGCACAACATGTTATAAACATGCTGTCACATGATTTGGCTGCGTTTTTCGACCGCCTGCCTGACGTCAACTTACCTCAGTCGTTTTTACGACACCTCGGTAAGAGAGAGGGTGGTCAATTCTACTTAACCGGATACCACACGGTGGGTCAACTTATTTTAGTCGCCTTTTACGATACCTCGGTAAGAAAGGAGGGTGGTACTATTGTATTCAGCCGGATACCACGGATAAAAAAAAATAATGAAATTTCCAATTTTTTTTTTAGGCTATAATACGTTAAACCTTAGAAATATAGAATGACAGAATTTCATATTATATTGGTAAATAACTTGAAATCAAGCCGCATTGACCAATTTTAAAAACTATTATGGCTTAAGACATTTTTGAAAGCAATATTTGCTGTTTGAATTACATTTATTTATTTATAGAATTACCGGAATTCTATGGTACGAGAGTAATAATAATAAAACAATTTGGTATAATTGGAGATGAAAATCATTTAACATGTATTAGTACTCACTCGTACATACACAATCTTGTAATCACTATTAACAAAAAATAATAATTACCGCGTGGTAAATACTTATAATATGAGACGATAACAAGACCTTACTAATACGCTACTTTTTTCATTTATATATACTTCGGGGATATAAGACAGAATGCCACGATAAATAAATTTATTGTTATAAGATGGTATATATTACTAACCAAATGAAGTCTTCTTATACTCGGTTTTACATTATTTCCATCCAACTTAATGGCTAGTTCAAATTGCTCGCATAAGTTAACTCCTTCAGCGGTTAAATATGAGACGATCTCAAATGACAATACACAGCCCACGTGTTCTAAGTCTAAATCAATCTGAGTCGCAAACTTCAGGAAATAAGTCACGAGCCAAAAGAAATGAGAAGTGTCAATCTCAAGTTGTACGTTAGTTAAAATTTGGGAATGTAGAGTGCGAACTAAGGAGTTATAACCCTTTAACAAGAAATCAACAGTGAATTCCTTTAAAACGTTGGAAATATCATCGTCAGTTGGCGTGTTTTGTGATAAACCTTGCACGTTTATTCTGAAATAAAATTATATAAATTTTTAAAAATGTCTTCTTTTCTTTCCGTAAACCAACAAACTTTATTAAGTAGCAAACGCATACATACATGTTGGCTTTACCCCTTTTCACAATTTTTTTTCTTTTGCGCTCCTGAGGACTAACACAAGATCGAGCCTTGTTATTTATTCTTTGTTTAGACGAATGCAGTTTCTGGTGAAGTGGTTTTTGTGCAGGTACTTCGTCCTCATTGCTAGAAGTTGATATGGATTCCTGATTTTCGATTTGAGTACCATAACCACAGTCAGAATTTTCCGAAATAACCGTTTTCTTTTCCTTATCTGTTATATCTTTACCAGAACTTCTTTCGTCTTTTATATGATTTATTTCCTACAAATAATATACAAATCTTAATACTTAGCAATTGATTTAATATTTATATGCCCGGACTAAAATTTTATTGGTTGTTACTCAGATTGTCCTTTTAGGTTATGTGGGGCTTACCTTATTTGAAGATTCTTCTAGATTTTTTACGAAATTATGTTTGACTTGACACGAATTAGGAGACCCACTATTCGCATCTTGTGTTTGGAAATTCTGTTCCATACTCTCACTATTCTGTAAGGAATTATCCCAACTATTGTTGCCAGGATTAGGGTCCACATTGCATTTCCCGAAAGGTCCCGTGTCTGATGAATCCGATGTTGGATCGGAAGTTAACATCGGTGAAGAATCATCACTACCTGTTAACATATTTTTTACTACAGCCTAAGATCACAATATAAAGCTAAAACCGCGACTTAGGTATTAGTTTTATACCAGAAAATATAGGAAAAACTTTTATGACACAGACTTGAACAAATCCCACTCGTTAACAATTAACTATGCCTGACGACAATATCCCGGTGAACTTGCCTTATTTTAAGCATGCAATGGGTTAAGATAAGTGTAGTTTCATTTATTATTACCTCTATTTGGAGGTGAGGTATTACTTTCATTATCTTCAGAGCTTTCTGAGAGTGATCCCTCAAGCCATAAATTCAAAAGTTTGTGCAATGTGGTTACATGTTGATCCTTATATAACAAAGCAATGATTTGTACCATCGTTACTCCCCAATTTATCTGTAAAAAGACATTAAATAGTAAACACACACCTAGTACTCTAGCTAGTAGCTTGTAAATTAATAACAGCTAAAGCAAAACGTTACGTAACTGAGACTAAAAATATAAACAAACAATAAGAAATTAAATATACAGAAATAATCTCAGTATGTTGCCTTAATTTTTTTAATGTATCGTTGTTATAGATAAAAATGTCTAAGCATACAATTACTAGTATTAACATACTTACCGCATCTGGTATAGTCATTAATTTTATAAGTACTTTATCAATACTCTGACTAAATAAATTCCATAACAGCTGATTTTGAATAGTATGTGGTGGACCACTGTACGTTGGACTATTAGTGTTAATGTCCTCTGGTATGTGCAATATATTACGTAGAAATAACAAAGTATTACTTATATTTGTACACTGTTCAGGCGACAGTTCAGGTTTTTGTTCAGTGTCTGCATTCTTTTTTAAAAAATCAATAATCACTTTTGTGGCACGATGATCCGTAAATGCCGTTTTTGTGAAAGAAAGTAAATTATTAAGTTCAAATACAGTATGCCGTCCTGCATCCGTTTTAGTAGCTGTTTCTAGAGCCAGAAGGCACTCTACTGGTATCGTTAAATTGACCAATATTTTAACTAATAGCTCCA
Organism: Morpho achilles; assembly: GCA_947086495.1. Taxonomy (NCBI): domain Eukaryota; kingdom Metazoa; phylum Arthropoda; class Insecta; order Lepidoptera; family Nymphalidae; genus Morpho; species Morpho achilles. Next base: position 9,410,326 of record CAMTZB010000007.1, on the reverse strand, counting down.
CTGTTTTATCATCTTTTGTATGTATCAAAAGAGGTATTAGATCCTTTTTAATATTTTGTCCCAAGCTGATACTTCTACGATACGTACGCAAGGTTTTGTCTTCAGTTACGAGGTTTTGAAGTATTTTCTCTAAAGCAGCTGAAATAAAGCAATGTAAAACCGATTAACAATTATTTATTTACAAATTCACCTGAATATTTGTTTTAATGTATACAAAAGTCTCATACAATTGCAGCTTTCGTTTATGTGATATCCATCTGGAAGTCCGAAACCAAGATTGCTGAAAGTATTATGGATTTGAGGACTTCGAAGAACCCACTCCATGTTTAAACTGTAACAAATAGATGTCATAAAGTAGATGTTATAAGTTATGTTATCAAATTACACTCGGTAAATTGCCGAAAGTGTATATGATAGGACATAAGTACTGTTGAGGAGAAACCTACATTTGAAAATTTAATTGCTATTTAAGCACAATACACTTCCTTACAAGGGATTGAATCGACAATTCCATTTTTGAGGTGTCAACTTCTTTAGCCGCGTTTAACAATTATCGATAGGGAAAAAAGTAACGGGTTCGCGTCGCCGACATGCCGTCAATACCAATACAAAATATACATATACGGACACGTCTAAACCCTGATTTTTAAATAAATATATTAATATTTTTAAGTTGAAAAATATGAATTTACTATCGTAGCTAAAAGAGGTTTCTAGTTATTCAATACTATTTTTTTTCAAAGATATTAAATAATAGAATTAAGTTTATCTGCGGATGTACGTAAAAGTAAAGTAAAGTAACAGCCTGTTACTACCCACAGCTGGGCATAGGCCTCCTCTCTCCGTTTTTGGATAGAAGGATTGGAGCTTAGGCCTACCACGCTGTTCCAATGCGGATTGGTAGGTTACACATATGCCCAGAATCGGTTCGAGTTCGATCATAGACAGTCGAAAATCATTTTTGGCCTCGGTACATGTTTTTATATTTAAAGTCGTTAATCGACTTTAAATATAAAAACTGTAGCCTTACCTTTATACAAGTTGAAAGAATATCCTAAAAGCGTACTGCATACTTAATTATTCTGCAATCAATATGAAATATTAACGAGAAAAACTAAAAGATGAAATTTTACTATCTATGCGCTAGAACAGATGATTAATTACAACATATTATCAAAACTATATTTCTATTTATAATTAATGATATATGCTTATAATTTGCCATTATACTTTTTATACCTATATATAATGGCCTTAAGTTATGACCTAAGCAATGTAAGGTATGAAGTAACCTCAGTAATGTGGTTTCCCTGTTCCCAAAAGAGAAAAGATATTAAGAAAATAACAACATTACTTGAGCAAAATAAACTGCTAAACTAAATATACCGTACACCCCTTCTCATATAAATAAACCCACCTCTAGTTGTACCTTATATTTCCCCACCAACAATGGATTGGCTATAACTATCACGTTTCGGTTGATTGCTTTTGAGATGTCGCTGGATCAACTAATCGAATAGGAAACAAACCATAAATATTTAGGCAAATTGATTGCTTTCGTTACTGTGTTAAGAATGTGCTGAGTTAGCTTGTTTTTAAGGGGTCTCTTGCTTTGCAAAACAATGATAGCGAAGCATTTTCCAGAAAAAAAGAACATTAAATATACGCAAATAATATTGATAGAGTACTGCGACTTCCTTTGACAAAACATTGTAGTTGTTGTACAAACATTGACAGAACATTGTTGTATTACATAGAGTTGTAATACTAAAGTATGGGAGAGAGCTACGATTCGCAATATTTTAAGAGAAAGTGTAAATAGGCACTACATTGGCAGGCGCGGTCCACATTAGGCTGCATCAAGGATGATTCACGCTACACCGTGCCGCGACCGGGCCGTGCCCCGTCCGGGGCACGGTCGAACATTATGGTATACTTTTGGTATGAAGTGATTCATGCCTAACTGTGCCCCGGCCGTGTCCCGGCCGTGCACGGCCGGGGCACGGCGTTGAAATGTCGGTGGGTATTGTTTCCCGGCTCCGGCACGGTTCAGCCTCGACACGTTTTAACATAAACATATGCGCCCGGGCGCCCGCAGAGTAATCAACGTCAAATCTTGGTGAGTTTAGCAGCTTAACAGCAAAATCGACAATGCAAATTGTTTAGAATGTGTGTAATTTGCTCTGTGATTTACGACATGAGCCATCCTAAGTATTTAGATAACAAATAAAATAATTTCCAATACTTCATCATCGATGGCAATTGCAATAGCTGCTAATTCAAATTGTGAAACTGCATATTTATTTAGGCGTCAAGTCTATCGATAGATGAAATCACTTGCTGACAAAAGCTACTTAACATAGATATAAGTCGTGCAAATAATAAACCCAACCAGCCCGGTGTAACATGAATGACTGGCACGGCCGGCGCACGGTGGCCATGCCCCGGCCGTGGCACGGCCCGGTCGCGACACGGTGTAGCGTGAATCATCCTTCATTCGCTTTCATCGTGTATAAAAAAACTTATGAGTGTTATTTATAAAAATGGAGTCTCTGCTATAATATAGACAATTTTAGATAGTATAGGCAGAGGAGTAGGTGATGTTGCTGTGTATTTATTATCAAACGGTGCTTAACTTTTTGGATATTTACTTTTCTAATATTTCCATTCCCTTTTTAAATTTAAATTATCGTGAGTAGTATTCATAGTTAATGTATAGAACCGGCTATACAGATGTTATGTTCCCGCCGCGATAACATCGTGTAAAGAGCTCATGAATAAGTGCCCCGGATGGGTTCGAAACTAGTTGGGCTAACCCGATAGAATGGGGTGCCAAAGTGGTCGGCCTCCTCGTGGCGCATCCTGGGCAAGCTTAGTCTTGGCGAACGGACCACTGTGGAGTGGCCAATCCAGTTGTCCCTCTGATTAGCAGAGGGCAATCTGGACGGGCTGGGGACTCCGGGGGGGTTGGGGTGGAGTCCCAAGCCCGGAAGCCCAGCAATGGGAACGGGAACCTTCGAGTTGCAAGGAAGAAAACCTCTATAAAAAATTACCCGGTGGGGGCGGAAACGCCCACCATGGCGTAGGGGTCCCTACTTATGGCGCGGTCTCGCGACCGCGAGCAGCAATGGCCTCCTTCTGCTCTGCGGAGGGGGGCGGAGGGAGGCGGTGGAGCGGTTCCGGGAACTTTGTTCTGGATCCAATCTACTGCTGGCGAGTCCTGGTGATAGCGACTTGCCTAAGCCCATCGTCTGCCGCCCTGTCAGGGGACCTTCCGAACGGGGTATATCGGACGTCTGGCTTACAGGTCCCCGAGGCGGTCGGTGCATCTGGTGCTCCTGATGCACCGGTTAGCGGAGGGGGGATTCTCTTTCGAGGGGCCCCTACCCGGAGGTGATTTTCCTCTGGGATCAGAGCTGTCGGCGGGATGGGGGCAATACGTACAATGATACCCTGTCCTCGCCATCGGCAGCGTGGTGGAGCACACAGGTCGTTTTAGTCGGTGCGAGTCCGATATAACCGCCGCCTGTCCCCGTCGGGCGGCGGTACCCATAAGGGGATTTTTCCTGTATAAAAAAAAAACCCGATAGAATAAGACGTGACTATAGCCGGTTCTTTACATTAACTATTTCATTCTCATTTGAGAAATTTATGATTCATGGCCTAAGACTACAATTTCTTGACTTTAATCTTATGGATTTATTCAGGATAACCTGATGATTGAATTGACACTTTTAAGCGTACCTATGATGGATGACGGCATAAGGATGTACGCACTTCCTTATAACTATAAAAGTAGGAATTTATGATGTATTTGGTATGCAAAATAATATGTATTTGGTATGCCTATCTGACGTCAACTTATCTTAATCGCTTTTTGCGATACCTCGACAAGAAATGAGGGTGGTCTATTACTACTACTACGCAGCCGGATACCACACGGCAATATGTAAATCTAGAATTTTATTCATTCGAAGAAACATCCACAATTTTTCCGATAGTTAATTAGATTTATATTCATTTCAGATCAAAGTAAGTACGTCAAGATTTGCGTCCACGTGATCGCGTCCTCCGCTCAATAGTAGGTCACGCGAATCGCGTGTACAGTACACGTGCCTACGCTCCGCAGTTCGAGTATATACGACCACGGACGACGTTCGATTTTAAGGCGGATTTGCAACACCAAATTATTTACATTAAATTGTTCATCTATAAAAATTGTCTTTGATTATTACTAACTTTATCAATAGTTTATCTTTAATATTAAAATGAGTTAATCTTGATATATATATATATATATCAAATTTTTTTCAGAATCTCGGAATCGGCTCCAAAGATTATATTATTTATATATATATATATATATATATATATATATATATATATATATATATATATATATATATATATCTCTTTTTTTTTTCAGAATCTCGGAAACGGCTCCAAAGATTCATGTAACGATCATGTAGGGGGTTTTGGTGGAGAAAAATTTATCTAGGTAGGTTTTATTTAAAAAAAACGTTTTATCCCTGTTTTGGCATAAAAATAAACAAAAGTTTACTTTTAATTTATTGAATATAACCAACACAGTTTTTGCCGTGAAATGTCAAGTTAGCTTAGCTTATTCGGGAAACGGGTGATCGCGCGAAATGAAAATACCTAGGATCTAACCCAACCTAGACTATTTTTTTTTTTTGTAAAAAATTACCGAGGAAGGCTCGGTCACCCAGATATTTTAATATTAATACGACATTAGTATCCCTATATGTATAAAAAAAAGCCTTTCGCCTCATTTGAGGGTATATCTTCAAAATAATCTCAAAAACTACCGCCATGTGTTATCCGGCTGAATAGAATATACCACCCTTACAATTCTTACTGAGCTTTCGTATTATTATTCATGAAACTACATATAAAACACATATTATGATTTTATAATCGAAATATCTACACTACTATTCATTTTGCAGAATTTTAAATTAAAAAAATAAAAGTAAATAACATTTAATCATATAAATAATATTATTTTGGTATTCAGACAATGATTGATGACAGGCAGTAATCAACACACTTGGTACCATGGACGTAGTATATACTGGACGGCGCCAAAAGACGTTGCCGATCTTGCGTCTGTGTGTAAGCGATTTATCGTTTGTCTCTGTTCTTATCGCGAACTATACATAAGAGTGAAAGAGATTGTGATGAAGTTTGGCAACGTCGCTAAAAATGTGTCCAGTTGTTGACACCAAATGAGGCCATAACATTGAGTTTGTTGAAGATTATTTCTTGAAATCTAAAGCAAATACGAGTGTTCCTGATATATTTTTTCAAAAAAGGTGGAATATGTCGTGTGCTGCCTTAACGTGTCCATCAAGAACAACGAAAGGAGGAGTTAAAAACACGGAATTACCATTTCATAAGTAAATCTTTGACTCTCATTTGCGTGCTAAATTAAAGCGTTTTATTCAGTTAAAGCGTTTCAGATTATAATGTATCAGTACAGTTTGAAATTCTCTAGCCGGCGCGAGTGTGGGATACTGATAAAACATAGAAATTAATCATTAAATATTCGATTGAATTGTGTTACCTACGTAGTGATGTACACACTAACGAATTATTATGTATCGATAAATATCAGTCAAAGTTATATTTACTAGCCAAGTAAATGCGAATTCTCTAATTTTAGATTTTTTTCTTAGGTTTCCTAAATGCCCACATATAAGAGAACAGTGGATAAAAGCTGTCACCGGTCTCACGGATATGTAAATGTTGGGAATAATGTGGATCATGATATTGTTCAATTGGCCACTGAAGCACTAACATTTATGTTAACATTTCATCTATACATAAAGCACCGAGTATGGGCTGCACCTTCAACTTTATTTTTAACGCTTCAAAGAATTTTTTGGTAAATCTAGGCTCACAGTCAATTGACTGATACCATTTTTGAGAACCACTCATCTAAGTAACATATGCAGTAAAGATGTGCATCGGATAATTCATGACATTATACTGCAGACTGTACACTCAGGAAATTATGTCAATCTATTCAAATGTTTAAATCTATTCTGAACAGTAAACCAACTAGGTTGGTTACAACTGTATATTAACTTTACAGTACCTGAGCTAGGCTTCGATAATTATCGACGCCTAGTTTAGCTTATCGATAAGCTAAGTACTTCCCTAATCACGCACACTAATGCAGTTCTAAAAGTTCACACAAGCATAAAACGGACACACAAAAATAGCTAAGGCGGCATCCAGTGTATTCTTTATCCAAGCTTGGTACACTATGTCATTTCAATTTTAAATCACAGAGTGATAATCTCTAACTAATGGCTTTTTAGTTATTTTTAATTAAACTATTTATGACACTATGGATTCTTTCCCAACATGATCACAGTATATATTTAAAAGTTCAAGTTTACTACGAACATACATTAAGATTTTAAATTATGTAAATATGATCCTCAAAAAGAATAAGGCTTAGGAATAAAGAAAGAAATATATGAATATTTCCACACATTACATTTAGGGCATAGTTACATTAACTTATATCTAATGTATCTTTGATATATATATTATTTGTGTAGTGTATCATCGAAATTATTTATATTGGTTAAACATTAACTTTAATTAAATTGCTATTACAATTTTAAAAAAAACCTAAGCTAACAAGCAACACTTAGATTCCAAACAATAGGTAGTTATTATTCTTGCACAACTAATTTATTACATACTAGCTGCCTGCCCTTGCTTCGCACGGGTATAAAAAATATGGCCCATGTCACTCAGTGAAAAAAAATGATTAAAATCGATCCAGTAGCTTTGATTTATTCATTACTGCCCGTGGCCCGCACGCATTAAATTTGGAGAAAAACAATTTCCTTCCCCTATACCAAGAAGATTTCCTGCTATCTTTGGAATATCTAAATTCATATAGTACATTTTTACTTATTTACTTTTACATTTTTCCTATGTATTTTATTTTTACAATTAATTACAGAAAGTCTTTATATACAACATTCACAGCTTCCTTGTCGTTACATAAACCCTTAAAAGAGCAACATATAGCTGCTAGATTCGAAGTGCTATAGGACGAAGGGCAGCCTCCTCATAGCATTTTAAATCAGTAATATCTCCGAAAATGTTCACTTAAATTACATGCTGTAAACGGCCATACTGATTTATATTAAATCAACAATGTATTTAAGGTATTTAATTGGATAAATATTAATGCTGTATTGTATAAAATGCTTCAAAAATAAGACATTATTTTTCATAAAAAGTAAATGACAAAAATGCTATTGTGGGTTATCCATAAGAGATAGACATATACTATCGCGGACTTTTCTGTAGACTTTTCAAGGTGTACAAATACTTAGTACATCATTTTCATAAATCTCGTAGGGCTTAGCCTGCGTTTGCAATGTAAGCGGAAAAAAATGTAATTATTTACGATATTTATTACAATCCTCAAAAATGACAGTATTTCTCAACTCCATATTGAATGGTATTATACATATAAAACTTCCTCTTGAATCACTCTATTTATTTAACAAAACCGCATCAAAATCTGTTGCGTAGTTTTAAAGAAATAAGCATACATAGGGATATATGGACAAATAAAGAATGTGACTTTGTTTTATAGTATGTAGTATAGGATGTATGAAGGCGAAATATAATTTTAATTCTAAATATAATAATTAGATATAAAAAAATTATATTTTAAAAGCCGTAATTTAATTACCGTAATTTTCACTCTGGACACTGTTTAAGCGGGGATCATTAGGGTATTCTTTTCCAAATATTGTACACATATTCTACACATTGATTTCTTTGCTAGTATGTTTACTAAATTATCGACTGTGAATGATTCAAATGAGAATTGAGAAAATTGACTGGTAGCCAAAACCATAGACCATAGTTACAATAATCAAATAAAAAATCTAGGGTTTAACGTATAAAATATAGGGTTGTGAATAAATAATCGATTGTAATGTAATTTTTAAGTTATCGATTTTTTCATATAATCGTTTTTTAAAAATCGATTATTTCAATCATCCTTTTTTCTTTTTCAGTCTTTTTTTTTGTTTTTTCAGATTATATATACATTGTTCGATGAAACCAGTGTAGTGAACCAATGTAGTTTTAATAGAACTTCACAAACAGCGCATCTGTTATTTTTTTATGATAGTAATCCACTTTAATTAGCCTTTATTCTAATTAATCTTTAACATTAAATAGACAAATTTTCCAATTGTCAGAAAAAAACGATTTTTATTAATCGACTATTTTCTCATGAAATAATTGAATTTTTTAAAATCTCACCGATTAGTCCGTCAGCTCTAATCGCCCTCCCATTTTTCATACTTTATACTACTACTTCATCTATATCCACTTCTCTTACCATTCCTAAGTTTATTTCCAATCATCCTCTACATTCATTTAAGTTTTAAAATAATCTTTCAAACGTTGTTTTATGTCCTCATTATTCAAAAGTAATAATAAAATTATTTTGCTATAATCCGCGAAGAAGCGCGGAACCTTCTTCGCGGATTATAGCAAAATAATTTTATTATTACTTTTGTATTATGGATCTCCGCAAAGTAACGCCTAATTCTATAAATTCCTCATTATTCATCAAAATCATTCCTCTCTCACGTTTCACACATTTCACATGCATAATATCCTTTTCATTCCTCCTTCTCATGTTCGCTATCCGATTTTTTTTCTGTCCATAAGGCATTTCCAGTACTGTATCATTGACTCCGTACTTTTGCCTTTCGCGATGGCGACAGCATTCTTTCCTATCTTCTTTTTCTCAATATATACCTCACGTTTAACCTCTCTCAATTCATTATCATTAGCATCTACACCAGTCCAATATTTAAATGCGTCCAATATTTAAATTTTTTTCTTTCAGACCCTTTTTTACATCCTCATTCCACCACCACCTCTTTTTATCTATCTTACCTTTCCCTTTACTCTCACCAAATACATAAAGCTATTTCATTCCAACATTCATTTATCGACTTTTCCTCCTTTTTATCCATCACATTTATCATTTTATCTAACACTCTTCATTTAACTTCTCTTGGACATTCTTCTTTCTCAAGAATATACCACTTAATTTTGGGCAGAGGCTTTGGCTTGTATCTTTATACATTTATAAGTTTGACCTCCAGTAAAAGTAACCTGTGTTAGGTCACTAATGGTTGGCCAAGTCGGTTGACTTTACAGTCCTTAGCTCCCAATATATTACTCCTCCTCAGAAGGAAAATATCGATCTATGTGCTGTGACGACTACTGTTTTTGTAGGTTATAAGGTATTGATCTTTATTCAAAAAAAAGGTATTTGCTATTGCCAGATCAAAAGCACAAGCAGCTTCCATTAGTGTTTCTCCTTCACGGTTACGTGTACCAAAACCCCAACCATACATGCACTCTCTCATACTCTCCATTTAGTCTATCTACATGTCTATTAAAGTCACCTCCAACATAAACATCCTCACTTTGAGGGATAGCCATCATAATCAAATAAAAATCCTTCCAAAACTTCTGTTTCGCTACATCATCACAACCTGCCGGCGGCGCATTTACACTGACTATATTTATCACTAAATCAACTTTCATTATTTTAACAACTATTATTCGATCATTCACTCTCTTGATATCCATCACGAATTTTTTTAACTCTTTATCTAACACTACTCCCACTCCATTTTTCTTACTATTACTTAACCACGTATCACGTAACCATATACTACTATATCCGTATATTATATACTATATATACCATATATTATATTATACTGTATAGTATATACCATATATTATAAATGAATGACCGAGATCAATAAGCAGTTATTTTGTATAATATACAGTAATATATGTCGAATGTGGGTCTAAAAGCCATTCATTAACAAACTAAAATACTAAAAAAGGAAAAAGGGCATTACATAGGTATTTATGGATGTTACTTGGAGTAGAAAAATCAATTAATTATTTAAAAAAAATTCCTTTAAATAATTCGTTTTTTTTAAAACGATTATTTAAAAAAATAATAGATCAATAATCAATATAAAAATCGATTATGTTCCATCCCTTGTATTTACAATTACATTTATTTATAGGTTAAATTGTTGATGTTACTTGTTGCTGTTAAATTTTGTGATTGAACCAGCCGAATTAGCTCAGAATGAATTTAGATTTACGTGAATTTGATAAAGATTCATCAGATGATAGTTCTAGTGATTTTGAGAATTCTGATATGGAACAGGATCTAATTTCTTCAAGTGGTATGATATTGTTAAAATCTTATTGATTTGAGATCCTGTTGTTGCTTTTTTTTCTTTTAATTGGCTTTTAAGCGTGCCGACTGGGGATATATTACTTTCATGTAACGTATCCTACGTTAGCTAAGCACACGCAGAAGATTGTGATACTGTAATTGTGAGATTGTGTGTGCATGGTGATTGAAGTCAGAGGTTCCCAGATTTTTTTCTCATAGAATGATAGACCACTTCCGAAATGTATAGCTGGTCTGGTGGTCATATTTCCAAAACTCGATAAAAACTTACGAACTGTGGACCCCGATTTTTTTATCACGTCAAATTTGACACCATCAAGTTCACTTTGAGAAATAATGAAGTAAACAATTTATTTTTTATTATTGTTTACTATAATATACTATGTTTACAAATAAAGAAATTGAAATAAAACTGCATATGGCAAAATAATTTATTTTATAAAATTTAATATTTATGCTTTTATCTATATAAAATATATCAATGTATCAAAAGCAAATAACATTTAATGGTAAATAATATATTCATTAGATGCAGATAAGAACCAATTTACGAATATTATATTAATAGAATATCAGTTTATCAGATGTACAATATTAATCTTTTATAGTCACCTAGTGATAATGTTGTATTGTCCAGTGTTTTCTAGTAATGGTTTAAAAAATCTGTGTATTTAGGTTCTTAAAGTAGACACAATACATTACAAACATACTCCAGCTGTTGTTAAACTGATTGCCCTTGTTTACTCCTCCCACTCTGGAATATAATAGTTATGATTAATAAATTATTTTTATAACAATATTGATCATGTGTGATTTTAGACAGCAGTCAAGAAGATGATCACATTTGTGAAGACAAACAGGAAAATTCTAGTAATAATGAGGATGAAGATGATGTTGTAAAAGCTATTAAAGCAGAAAAAAATAAACCTCGTGATCACCCTCCTAGTATTACTACTGATGATTTTATAGTAGATATTTCTTTCCATCCAGCAAAGAATTTAATAGCTTTAGCAAATATACTAGGTGATGTTTTGTTGTATGAATATAACAATGAAAGCACAAATTTACTAAAAACTTTTGAATTACACTTAAAAGCTTGCAGAGATGTTGAATTTGACAATGACGGATTAATTATGTTTTCCACAGCAAAGGTAACTAGCTGACTATGTTTTAAAGTGTGATTAAGTGAATTGCTTTTTAATACTGTTTTGAGAATGTTATTAAACCATTCAATTTTTTAAATTGTGTCTACCTTTTAATCTCTCTCAATAATCTCTCAATAGATCTCATAATACTTCTTAATAGAATATATGAATTACTTGTATGTATCACATTTCTGAATGTGTTGGGGCGAGTTCTTATGTTATGCAGATGCCCTCACTAGAGCTGTTTGTAATATTTAATGAATAAAAAAGCTTGTAAACACATTACATACAAAGGGTTTTATTTTAAGACCTAATACACTGAAGGGCTATCTATATAAAATACTTTTTATTCTCCTGCCCTTATCGCACTTCAAGTGGAATTGGCACAATATAATTTAAATGTTGCCGCATGATTTGGCTAGGTATTTTACGATCTTCTGTCTGTCTGACGTCAACTTGCGAAACTCGCCTTTTACACCTCAGTAAGAAATGAGGGTGGTCTATTCTACTAAGCTGGATACAACATCGCACCGCTATATACTATGTAAAATTAAGGAGTCCCAGATTATTCTGGGAGAATTCTCTGTAGAAGGTCGAAAAAAAGACTGAACTGGCCATGAGTGTCAACAAACATATATTAATATATAGGTGAATATTTTTGTATGTATGGTTGTGCTGCTTTGTCTCTCCTCTGAACAAATTTTTCATATACATACATCTAAACTTCGTTAATATATTTTGTAAAACATAAGCCTGTATTGTTTTAAAAAAAATTCTAGATGTTTCTAGGACAAATCAATTATGGCTACGGATGTAGAAACTGGGAAGTTAAAGCAATGTTTTGAAAATGCCCATGATGATCCGGTATACAAATTATTACCTTTGGACTGTAATAAAATTGTTACAGGTAAGATTTCAAATCAAGATCTAAAATATTTTTTGAAAAAAAAAACACCTTTTTAAACATGTCACATAATTTGGCTACGTATTTTACGACCGACCGCCTGCCTGACAACAGCTTACCGTAGTCTCCTTTACGACACCTCGATAAGAAATGAGGGTGGTCTATTCTACTCAACCGGATGCCACACGGTGGGTCGACTTACCTTAGTCGCCTTTTACGACACCTCGGTGAGAAATGAGGGTGGTACTATTCTATTCAGCCGGATACCACACGGCGTTAACTTTTCATGAGACAATATTTAAGCTAAATCCTAATCCTTAAGAATATTATAGATGAGAAAGTCTATCTGTCTGTCTGTTATGTTCAAACAAGATGACAATTCATACGTTTCGTATAAATGTTTTTATTGCAGTTTTCTTGCACGTTATTACTTTATAATATTTATAGTGATATTAAATACCAGAAAAAATTAAAAAAAAATTATGTACATATATGGAGTTTATTGTAACCCAAGCCCAATTTTGGAAGTCTCCTTTTACTGAGATATTTTAATATATGTTTCATATAAGTACGGGTTACTAAAATTATAAAACTATGCTCTTGATAAAACTATAAATCTCACTGATTATTCCCGGATCGATCAGATGTATGTGATGGAGATATTTGCAGAGTTGGAGAGTGACAAAAGCTACTGGTAATTCCAAGACTACAGTCCACGCGAACGAAGTTGCGGGTAAAAGCTTGTTGATCAATAAGTGTAAAACTTTTTGTATGAACAAACTACAATACACACATCTATGTAACATCAGTCAACTATCATTACTTATTGCTGTTAACTTGCTAATATACTAAACTCCTGTTTATTGTATTCGGTCACGCTTATCTGTGTAGGGCCATTAGTACGCAACACCCAAAAGCACATTCGCCCCAAAATGGGTCTCACTTCAGCGCTGGTTTGCTGTACATAGTAGCCCTTTTGGTAATACAACCATGCTTAACTTGTTTTAAATATCAATGATACTTTTAAACAGGAGATGATAGCGGTACGGTAAAATTATGGGATTTAAGAAAACAAGGCTCTGTATTTTCTATTAAAATCGGAGAAGAATACATTTCTGACATGATTACTAATGAAGCTAAAAAGTATCTAGTGTGCGCTGGAGGCGACGGTATGCTTACTTCAATTGATCTGAAAGGAAGGTAAGTTTGTAGAACAGTAACACAGAGAATAATAAAATACTATAAATTTTGGACATGTGTAAAGTGAAAAGTGTATTTCATAGTCATCTAAATTGCTATTTTAGGTATGTCTTAATAAGTATTCAACTGATTACGACAAAAAATTACGAAAAAGTATGTATTCTCAAGAATTTTTACCTTACACATTATAAGGCGTTATAAACTTATGCATTTCATGTTTAATATTACACCATTACCCCCAATATTTTAAATTAATATCATAGAAGTAAGCACAAAATCAAAACTAATAGGCCAAAATATTAGGAATGGGCAACTAAAGATAGACACAGCAACGCTCGGCCGAGTTTATAAATCGTGAAAATAATACAAATCTTATTACTTTGCGGAGGTCCATTATACAAAATAATGAAAATATCATATTGAAATCAAATTATAAATAATATTGTCATTACTTTTGAAATCCAAATCCATTTTTCATACGTACTATAGTTATATTTCAAGATCAAGGCAAAATATTACTAGACTATTTTGTTATGGTTATTTTTCAAATTACTAAATTTCTTTTAGCAAAATTTATACGACTTCGGAACAGTACGAAGCTGAATTAACTTGTATGGGATTGTTCCGTTCTGACACAAAATTGTTGGTTGGATCTTCAGTGGGAAAATTCTTTTTATTCAATTGGAAAGAGTTTGGTTTCCATTGTGATGAGTATTCTGGCCAAAAACATTCGATACAATGTATGGTCCCTATAACGCAAAATATAGTTGTGTCATCAGGTGAGGATGGTATATTAAGAGCGACGCATATGTTTCCGCAGCGACAACTAGGTGTCGTAGGCCAACATAGTTTGCCAGTTGAAGCTATCGATATAAGCTACGATGGTCAGTATATTGCTTCATGTTCACATGACAATGATGTGAAATTTTGGAATATTTCATACTTTGAATCAATTGACTCTCTTATTGATGTTAATCATAAACAGAACAAAAAAAAGGATATGATAAATAATTTGCCATCCAGTAATATTAAAAATGCGTCAGATTTTTTTTCAGGTTTAGTATAGTATTAGTATAATTTTAATCTGAAAGTAAACAAACTTTATATAAAATAAAAATGTGTTTCATTGAATAAGCAACCTCATGAATAAATATACAGGACTCGATCGACCATTTCTTTTTTATTTCTTCTTTGTTATTATCTTAGTAAGTAAATCGTAATAAATGGAAGTTACAATAAAATTATTTTGCTGTAATCCGCGTTTGTCAAGAGAATGCTAATTGTATGAAGAAGTCAACAATCACATACCTTATACAGGCAAGACAAGTCACCAGACGTATTACAAAACGCCGCCAACACCAACACTCCACTCAAGCACTACACACACTCACTCACTGATAAGGGTTTGTCGGGTAGGTGTCCTTTTTAAACGCTAAATTAGATAACGACGATGGATGTCAAAAAATGTCATGACGATGTCAAAATGTGAGGTCAAAATCGTTGTGCACCAATCACAATGAATGGTTGATTAGTCCATGACACTACAAAGTAAGATTTTAAAAATGAAAATGGTTTCTAGAGCAAGATTTTGAGGTAGAGGCATTTGAATGCAAGTAAAAGGTCTGAGCCGATTTTTTTTGCTACCAAGTGCATTTAGCTACTTTATTATGACGCTATTGCTATATTAAATATTATTAATATAGCAATCGTCACATAATAAAATGGCGCAAATCCTATCAACAATTTTAAATGCTTTAAAACAAATAAATATGACTAATATTAAATGGTAATGTTACGTGTCGTAATCTCCCTACTAAAAAACCCCTTTTTTTTAGATGTTTTGATTTAGATAAGTACCTAAATCAACGGAGTGTTTTCTCTTAAATATTATATCATATATATAACCAATTTGTTAAATTGTCTAGGTGCCGCCGCCACCAATTCTGTTAACTGTTCTTCTATACTCTGACTACAAAAAATAAAAATCCAGTGCCTAAGTTAACTATACCAGACTATAATGTAAATCTATTGCATAATATAACATTATGGTCATAAGTGGCATAATATATCGCAACAGCAGCAGCAACCTATATTACTGCCTACGGAAAGTGAATTGTCACTCCCGAGAACATAGTGGAACATAGCGAACGTACTCGGGCGAGAGTCAACCGCCCGCCGCCATTAGAAGATTGACCGGATTCAGCATCTGTAACTAGTGTAAAGACTACAGTGAACAGTGTACCTACATAATACACATAGAACTAGTTACTAGACTGCTAGACTGCATTTTAGCTATTAGGCATGTAAATTGGAGTGGAAAAAAAAGATTATTAATTAATCGATATTTAATTTATAGAATAAGGTATTACTTTGCGGAGATCCATAATACAAAAGTAATAATAAAATTAATTATTTTGCTATAATCCGCGATGAAGTAAAATAGAAAATATATATAATGCTAAATGTAGAGTGGACAATCGGTTATCATACCTGATACATGCAGGAGTCGTAAAACACATGCACACACACACATCCACACCAAAATCGCAACGCATTTGCAAGGCTGCGATTTTGGTCGTGGAGTCTATCTTCTGACGATGCTTCGGTTGCGGGGCGAAACGATTGTTGAGTTTGTGATAGTGAACGTATATAGTGCTTGTGTATCGTGGTGGCGGTGGTGGAGGTTTGTGCATGTGTTTTTTACTACTCCTGCATGTATCAGGTATGATAATCGATTGTCCACTCTACATTTAGCATTATATATTTTTTCTATTTTACTTCATCGCGGATTATAGCAAAATAATTAATTTTATTATTACTTTTGTAATCGATATTTCCTCCTTCGAAATAAATCGATTAGTTCGTATCGAAAATTTTTTTCCTTTCAAAAATCGATTAAACTAAATGGAAAAATCCAATCGTTAACAATCGGTTTTTTTCTAACCATTTGAAATTTTTTTTTTTCATGAATAATTAGGTAAATAGAATAAAGGCTGATTAAAGTCGTCAAGAAAATAATGTAGATGCGCTGTTTGAAAATTCGATTAATATTGTGTAGTTTGCCTTAAGTGGTTAAAGCCAATAATGCTTTTTTTTTTTTTTAAGTAGTGAAATGAGGGTAAATAATATATAATTGAAAATAATCGATTACTATAGAAATCGATTATTTTTTCACATCTATATTCTGTGCCCTGAACCTAGAAAAATAAACAATAAAAGCCATAAAAGGCTAGTAAAATCGTGTGATAACTTAAAATCTAAGTAAACATAATGCTATATTTTGGTTAGTAGTGGTTATGGGCCATAATGCTACATACTCTAAAATGTTTACTTTATGTGCGTTCTTATTGCTAAATGTAATAAGTATTTTGGGTTACAAACATAATGGATATTTAGTATATTGCCCTTGCATGGGTAAGTAATTAGAAACAATTTTTTATTCATAATTATTTGTTATAACTTGTACGCGATAACTTGAAACCTAAATTAAGTGGCATCATCAGTCTGAAAAATAATAGGAACAAAATCAAAAATTAAGTAGAAAATAAAAATTCAACAATGGAAGGTAATATTTTTGTTTTCGAATTGATTATTATTAAATTTATATTATTATTTCTCTAACGGCTCTTATCTCGTCAGCGGCCGTAGAATTGTTTGACAATAAATATTAAAATACTGGGGCTCAATATACTTTACAGGAGTGCATATCACAGGGATATCCAGTTATGTTATTACTAGCTGACCAGATAAATGTTGTTATGCTATATTAATTATTTTTAGGGAATTTCTAGTGTACATAATTAAAAATGTCCAAAAAATATTAAAAAAATGTTAGGCGGTGGAAAACCCCTATCTTGTAGGGTAGTGGTCGGCAAACTTATTATCCAAAGAGCCAAATATGAACATAGCAACAATTTAAAAATAAATTGGGAGCCTAATCTGCTTGTTGAGTTTATTACATTAAATTTCATACTTTATAAATATTTATTAATGTGAAAAATGGGCTTGCATCTCTTTGGAAAGTATGAGAAAGCTTTTTTTCATTTGAAAATATTATTGTGCTTTTCGTAGATATTTGTGCCAGAGCTGCACTTATGGAGCCAAAGAGCCACATGCAGCTCTGGATCCGCACTTTGCCAACCACTGTCTTAGGGTATGAAAAATAGCTAGTAGCCGATTGGCCTACTGAATCTGATCACTGATCAGACCTACTGAAGATGCATGTAATTTTTTCAGGAAGATTTGGCAATCAAGCAGACCATTTTTTAGGAGCATTAGCATTTAGTAAAAGCATTGGCCGAACTCTCATTTTACCACCTTGGGTGGAATATAGATATGGTGAAATAAAATCCATACAAGTTCCATTTGATACTTATTTTAACATTGATAAATTGAGTAAATACCATGATGTAATAACCATGAAAGCTTTCATGGCACATAATGCATCTGTTGTATGGCCACCACAAAATAGAATCTCATTTTGCTATACACAAAGAATAGGTGAGATTGAGAACAGTTGCAATGCAAAGTCTGGTAATCCCTTTGGACCATTTTGGGACACATTTGGTATTGATTTTGTAAAATCGGAATTTTATGGTCCCCTTAACTATGATGCGCATAATATTAAAATGGTGGAATCTTGGAAATTGAAATATTCACCAGAAAAATGGCCAGTGTTGGCATTTACAGGTGAGGGTCAATATTTTAATTTATAATGCATAGAAAAGTTATTTGTTACTATAAACAATAATATTTTCTTTAGGAGCACCAGCCAGCTTTCCAGTTCAACAAGAAAATTTACATTTACAGAAATATTTAACCTGGAGTATTGATCTTGTCAATAAATCAAAATTATTTATTCAAAAAAATATGAGTGGTGGTGGATTTTTAGGAATACACTTAAGAAATGGACAGGACTGGGTAAAAGCATGCCAACATGTGACATACAGCCCTAAACTGTTTTCAGCTGCACAATGTGTTGGATATAAAAATGAAAGAGGCAAATTAACATCATCAATGTGTCTTCCACATAGAACTGAAATAATTAAGTATGTATGTTATTATTTTAAGGAGTAACAGATTATCTATTTTACTTCATCGCGGATTATAGCAAAATAATTTTATTATTACTTTTGATTAACAGTTGATTTTTTATGTGTTCTGCACAGTGGCGTAGCTAGGGGGTGGCGAGAGGGGGGATCGCCCCAGGGCACCACAGGGGCAAAGGGGGCACCAAACTTGATAATAATTTTTTTTGATGAATAATGAAATCATTTCATTAAAAATCAGTCGTACTAAAACTGAACATATCGGTTTGGATGGGAACATTTTGCCAGTCTGCTCTGATTTTCGGTACCTTGGTTCGCTTTTTCAAAACGACGGTGAAATAGATCGAGATGTGGGTAAAAGAATGAATGCAGGATGGATGAAGTGGCGGCAGGTCTCAGGCACAATATGTGACCCTCGAATGCCCCTTAAAGTTAAGGGAAAAATTTATAAAGCAGTCATAAGACCTGTCGTATTGTATGGATCAGAATGTTGGGCAATGAAAAAGACGGATGAAAGAAGAGTACATGCAAATAAGATGAGAATGTTAAGGTGGATGTGTGGTGTGACAAAACTGGATAAAATACGAAACGAGTAGATAAGGGGAAGTCTGAAAGTTGCGCCCATCATAGAAAAGACGAGAAGTGCAAGATTGAGATGGTATGGACATACAATGAGGAGGGATGAAAATCATGTGACCAAACGTGTGTTAAATTTGAATGTGGATGGATATGTGCCTAGAGGGAGGCCTAAAAAGAGATGGTTGGAATGTGTGAAGTATGATATGCATATAAAAGGAGTGGCGCCAGAGTTGACGAAAGATAGGACAGAATGGAAGAGAACATGCTGTGCCGACCCCACTTAGAGTAGGATAAGGACAGGAAGATAGATAATGAAATCATTTCAGAAAAAGTTGAATAAGACTCTTATTCAACTTTTTGCTTTTTGATTATATTGTCTACAATAAACACAAAAAAGTTTCTTAGCTGTAGAGCTTGATGAAGAAACAACGGACTTTGCCACTCAAAAAGCGAGGAAAGTTCGTTTTTAAATTTTCTTAATAAATTTTATCATAATCTAATGTTATTTTATATATAGTTATTATCATTTTGAACCAATTTAAATTTATATATTAAAGTCATTGCGTCCTGAAATCTACAATTATTTAGACTCTTTAGAAGGGGGGGGGGGGCACCAGGTGACATTTGGCCCCGGGCCCCAAATATACTAGCTACGCCACTGGTTCTGCATCTAACACTAATTTATTTTCACATACAGAAAAATAATTTAAAAGGAATGTAATTCAAACATTTAAAAGTAAAAATTAATGAATCAATTTCTTGTAATAAAAATACTTTTTTTTCTAGGCAAGTCAAAAGGGCCCTCAAGAAATTTAAAGATATCAAGTATGTTTTTATAGCATCGGATTCAAACCATATGAAAGATGAACTACAAAGCTCTCTAAACAACTTAGATATAACTATAGTTAGGCTACATCTAAATAATCCTCATCTAGACTTAGCAATTTTAGGAAATGCCAATTACTTTATTGGTAATTGTGTATCATCATACACAGCATTTGTAAAACGAGAAAGAGATGCTAAAGGTTTGCCTTCAGAATTTTGGTCATTTCCTGATAGGAAAAAAATCAAACATGAAGAACTTTGAACACAAATTTAAATTTTAAAAAAAGAAACAAGATTATGGTTATACAATTGAGTAAATTATTGTATTTTTATGTATGACTAGCGGCCTACCCTGCTTCGCACGGGTATAAAATATATAGCCTATGTCACTCAGTGAAAACAATGATTAAAATCGATCCAGTAGTTTTAATTTATTCATTACTGCCCGTGGCCCGCACGCGTTAAATTTGAAGAAAAACAATTCCCCTCTTCCTATACCAAGAAGATTTCCTGCTATATCTAATATCTAAATTCATATACTACATATTTACATTTTACATTTTTCGCTATATATTTTATGTTTAAATTAATTACAGAATGTCTTTATATACAACATTCATAGCTTTGTTATCATTAGACAATACATGTTTTCTTTAGAGGTTACTCTTAAAAGAGCGACATTTAGTTGCGCGTCCGATCGCTGCTAAATTCGAAGTGCTATAGGGCGAAGCGCGGCCTCCTCGCGGGATTTTAAATCTGTGATATCTTCGAAAATGTTCACTTAAATTACATGCTGTAAACGGCCATATTGATCTATATTAAATCAACAATGTATTTAAGGTACTTAATTGGATAAGGATTAATGCTATATTGTATAAAAAATGCTTCGAAAATAAGGCATAATTTTTCGTAAAAAGTAAATGACAAAAAATGCTATTATGGGGTATTCATAAGAGATAGACATATACCATCGCGGACTTTTCTGTAGACCTTTTCAAGGTGTACAAATACTTAGTACATTATTTTGATAAATCTCGTAGGGTAAATTTAGCCTGCGTTTGCAATGTAAAAAGTACTTATTTACGACATCACATTAGAAACCTCAAAAATTACAGTATTTCTCTACTCCATATTGAATGTTATTATACATATTAACCTTCCTCTTAAATCACTCTATTAAAAAAAACCGCATCAAAATCTGTTGCGTAGTTTTAAAGATTTAAGCATACATAGGGATATAGGGACAAACAAAAAATGTGACTTTGTTTTATACTTTTTAGTGATAATCCTTATAGCATGATTCAGTATTCACGCGCGATGGCTTATTATTAGCGTATTTCATGTATAACTTTGGTGTTTCTATACCGATTTCAATTATTCTTTTTTTATACAATGGTTAATACTATTCACTTTTTTATTTAGGGACTAAGTGATATAAACGTAGGAGTAGACAAATATAACCAGAAAGCTTCGAACTGCTAAGCTATCGGGAGTTACACGTGTTATTGTGAGTCAACCATGAAAGATAGACATATGCTGTCGTGGGATATTTTTTATATAATTTTAAGGAGAACGTTTCCGTTATACATGATTTCTGTGTTTTGTGCTTTAACCATCACGGTTGCACACGCGAAGGAAGCTTAAAAAACGGAGCAACGTCTCCCGTTTTCCCGACATTTCCCTTCACTGCTTTGCTCCTATTGATTGTAGCGTGATGAAAAGTATACTATAACCAGCTCAGGAGTATGAAAAAAAAATGTACCGAGTTTCGGTAAAATCCGTCGAGTAGTTTTTGTTTCTATAACGGTTATACAGACAGACAGACAGACAAAAATTTTACTGATTGCATTTTTGGCATCAGTATCGATCCCTAATCACCCCCTGATAGTTATTTTGGAAATATATTTCAGTTACAGAATTGACCTTTCTACAGATTGATTATAAGTATAGATTATTATGCATTAAATTTTGTACAACATAAGACTTTTGATTTAGTCCTAGCAAAAACAAAACTAAGAATTAAATTTCTGCTACAAAATGGCATAGTCAATCATTATAATGTGAGGAAGTAAATTTAACAACAAAATATAAAAGATATTTCTCTACCGCTTTGCGCTTTTCTAATTGCTTACTATGTCTTTTTGTATATTAAACTGTAAATACTAAGAGAACATTTCCAAATTAAAGAGAACAAAATAAATGCTTACCTTCGCTTCATACCTGCACTACACATAATCTTTACCTCCATTTTGAACAGTTCTTAGCAGCAGCAGGATTTTGCCACTTGCCATTGAGAACGTCACTTCTGTGGTCTTATTCTTTAAAAATAATTATATTCTTTTATCCAAAGTGCCATTTAGTCTGCTCATTTTGTACTTTTTAAATATTAGATTTAGGCAGTACTTTGCCATATGACAGCACCATCTATGTTTATTTATTATGTATATAGAATTTTTACACTGTTACAAAAAAAACAAGTTCAGCCATTTCAAGGTCAGTAAACTGTCTTATATTTCGGTCTTTGGGAAACCTTAGGCTGCTGATCTGAGCTTAAATACAAGTTTTTTTTCCATTAAGTTATCATTTCTATTAATTTTAAATATCCTTAAATTATCAGCTACAACATAGCAAATATAAACCATAACTTAAGCTATTCAGATAACAACTCCATATGTACTGTAATCTTTGAACCACACATTACACAATAATACATTTTTGAACTATGATAAATAAAAATAGCTTTCATGTTAATTTAAATATTGATAATAGTTTACAAAATGTTAAGAGTATATACCTAACATGTCAATCTAAATTTTAATATTTATAGACTTCTAGTAACTGTGTGAAAAAGTCATATTTGGTTATTTTATGAACTCTGGATGAGAACTATTTTAGGTAAATTTCTTAATTAATTATTCAGCTGAATAACAATGTTCATTAAGAACTTAATAATTGAAACTCATTATTAATGAAAGTCTTTTATTTAGGCTTTTACAGCATACACTCTAGGAGGAAACAGAGATTTCTTTCTGATTTCTTTTTGTGTTTTAATTTTGGCTTCATGTTTAGTAAGTGCCTTGCGCATGGCCCGTGTCTTCTTAGGTCTTAAGTCTAGAGGCTTGTATTTTTTATTTTTATAATGATTCCTTAAATTAACTTTCATTTTTTGATGGTATACAATGTAAACACGTGCAATAGCTTTTCTTACAACACGGCTGCAAAAAAGAACAATTTCACATAAATAAATAAGGTACAAAAACAACTTGACAGATTTTATCACAACAAATGGACCACCCAAGATACTGAGCATTCAAGAACCTAGAAATAACTAAATCAATGGTAAAATTGGAACGATATATGATAAAACTTTTTGTATTGAATATTTAGATTGTTATGATTTTACATTTTATATATCAGTCGTTTATGTTGCCCGACTATTGAAATTATTTGTAGAAAACACCTTTATAATCTTATTATTTATGGTAATCCAATATAAATTCAATTCTGGTAATAAATAATTTTAACTCACATTTTAGAAAGTTTCGATGCTACACCACCGGTAACCTTTGCAACACGGAGGTTTGTCAGTTCAGTTTTTAACTCTTCCAATTGTTTGAACAACTCCTTTTTATCTTTAGTACGTAACTCTGAACACTTTACCTTCCCCTGTAAGAAATAAACAAAACTTCAACAATACATAATACAAAAAATTGTATTGGAAGTAGTATTCAAGCAACAATATTTCGATTAATCATAAAATACGCATATATCCCTGACACAACATAAATAATGGGCGCTTTATGTTTAATATATACAGTCACTTTTTATACTTATTTCAAATAATTATATCAAATTTAACACCCGTTTAAATTTGTCTTTAAATATTTTAGTAAAAAAAAGAAAGATAAAATATTTTAATTTTAGGTTATAAAAAAACAAGATTATCTGGAATATTCAATGATATTATGTCAAACTCCACTGATGTTTAGATTATTAATAGATTTATTCAAAAATTTTTAGAACACACCATTTTTGAACCAGCTTCTGATACCTCTACTTGACATAAAAGACAGAATTCACTTTATATCACAGACAAATTAAGCATAGCGTTTTAGGGATGTGAAAAATGAATTGAATTTTATATAAATCGATTATTATATTATTTAAATCGAATTAATGGTGATTATTGATTAATTTAAAAAAGCGATAATATTAATAACTCTCTTTTTGTTCTTTTATTACTCTTTTTCTTGTTTTTTAATATATGGATTGTTGGATGAACACAATATAACCAATCATCACGTTTTTATTTGCACTCATCACTTTCACAAGACTTTGTTCTAATTAATTAGGTATTTATATTAAGAAGAGCAACTTTCAAATAGTCAGGGACATCGATTTTTAATACAGAGTGAGGAACCTTTTCACAATACGTGCTGTCAGTAATAATGGATCGGTCCTAGTAGAGCAAAGCATGATGATTTTTAAGAACTGGCGCAGGACTGCATTTATGATAGGGTATTTCCAAATTCACTAGACTATTAAAGAGCAAGTTGTCCATGAACAATCCCGGCTACTTGATTGTGTATGTGTAAGTATTTACTCTTCATTAGCAAGAGAACAACTATGAACAATATATCTGAGTGATTCACCAGGGAGATGACACGGTCTACAAATGTCAAGTATGCCATCCCCAATAATATGTGTCCGGTAGTTACTGGTTTTCATAACTTCATCAATAATTGTACGGACAAAAACCTTCAGTTTCCCGAAAAGAACACCGAATTGCAGCCAGGATGTTGAGGATATTGGATCTACATCTGGACCCGTTAGGGCCTTGTAGAATCTGCCATGCAACCTTACTAATCCATATAGCCATTCGGTATCCGAATCAGTACACAATACAGACGTTCACCAGTTCTTTTTGCTTAAGGAAAGAGGCGTCAGTCCCTTGTCTGCTGCCACAATACCCCTATTCATTTCAACGTTTGCCTTAAAATAGTTCTCTGAGATTAAACATTTCACGGTTGTGGCATTGGCGTTTAAAAAACCACAACCACCAAACTTGCGTGGTACCTATGTATAAATTCAATACAGACGAACGTAGATGATGCATGTGTATTCTGTCAACACCTTTGGGACCTTTCCATCCGGGGTATCTAATTCAGTCTGAGTCCACCTTAATATGACAAAAGTGTAAATAAGCAAGGGCATGAGCCAACCATTGAAGACTCGCACCTTATTACCACCTGATATAAGACTGTTCAGGACTTTTTAAGGGAATATTCCTTCACAGATTCTTTTATTGCCAAACTGTCACTCTGAACAATTCCTAGCATTATCCTTATTGGCTCGAATAAACCAGAAAAATTGAACAACACTGGCTAATGCTAAACTTTGACTCACTGCGACATACATGAATACAGAAAAGTACAAAAAGTCGCATTTATCTTATACAACTTTATGACCTTCATGAACCATGTACGTGGTACCGAGTCATAGACTTTCTTCTAATCACTCCAAACCGCTGCTATTTTTATTTCGCCGGATCTGTTGAGAAATGATCATGTCTATGAGGAGAAGTTCCATTGCACCACGGGCACCGGCCTACATCCATTCTAAGTTGGGTTCAAAATATCATTAGCATTAATATGCTGTGTAATTTTTGATGTTAGAATACGTGTTAGTAGCACATAGATTATGGGTCAGCAATTTATGGGACGAAATTTTTTAAAATCCGTAGTGCATCCGAACTTATGTAACACAAACGTGACAGTAGTTAATATAAATGTCGGCAACAATCCGGTCTCAAGGGCATTTTGAAATTATGCAGCTAAAATAGAATGTGAACTACGACAAATCATTAATATAAACTAAAAACAGGAAAGGACCTAAGATTGAACCTTAAGGCACTTATCTATTTTCACGAAATTTATACATACTCGTATATTCGTTATACTCCATATTTATATATACATATATATAAATATGTATATATTTATATATATGTATATATAAATATGTATATACAATGACTTGGAACATAAAATTGAAATGAGCCAATCGGTTGTTATATTGGGTTTATATAATGCTGTTCCGCTTATTCTAGGTCTAAAAAGACTGGATTCTATGGAATAGAATTACCTATTGGAATTCCACCCTATTGGAATAGATCCCACACCACTAATAACAGAAAATTTTGTTTTCGTCATCGTCATGGTTCTGACAATTGACAAGGCGGTATAGTCAACGACCTTAGCCTGCTCGTTTAGAAACGGGCGAATGGAAGAAAAAAAAAATCGTCATGGTTCTTCTGTCATTAGTCAATAGTCATAACTCATATTACATATTAATCTATGATATATGTATACCATGGTATGTTATCTTAGAACTAAAGGTCCTGATTCGGTTTTCAGCGACATCAAGAGTTCAGTTTTGAAACTATGCAACAGTGTTTACATATTTTTAATTAAAGAGTGTAGTGTTAACATATTAAAAAAATAAAAATTTATAAATTTTATATTTGTAATTATTTTTTAATGTTATGTTGTTTTAATTAAATAATTTAACAAGAATAAGTAATATTTTATATAATTTAAATAGAATAATTTTTCTACATAAAAAAACTATAGCTAAACTTGTCTTTGATCATAGATAATACACTATAATGAGTGCTTGACAGATATCTGTTAAATTTGAAAAATTACGATGAATATATGTAATATATGGACTTTGATTTGAATATTATTAGTTTTTGTATGTTACGTAGAAAAAAATGTCGCAAAATGTTTTTTGTCCAACAGTCTTTGGTAAAGGTGAGTGCTTATTATTAAATTAATTAAAACTCCTGCCGCGTCTATGGCAATGACGTTTATATTTAAAGATTATCGAATAGTATTAATTTATATCTGCTTAAAATAATTGTTGCAGATCCTCTAAGAATATGGATTTATTCCAAACTTGGGTACGGAGGATTGGAGGTCCGCTAAATATAATAATTTGGAAGCAGATTACGTGTTCAGAAACCGACGTGTTTTGGCGCAAACATGTTTACATATATCCGTTTTTATTTCCTTAAAAATTTTCCATTTCATTTTAATTTGTTCGATTTGTTAATGTTGTTTTGGTGAGTTATTTAATACACAAGGCAAGTAGTAAAGCCAAGACTTTTCTATATGCATCATTGCTTCTAGGTGTAATAAACGATATAATATCAGATAATTTACGTATGACGTTCTTTTGTTAATGTTTAAAGTACATACTTTATTATTAACTGGACTGGCCCGTTGGCTCCGTGGGTCGCAGGTTCGATTTCCGCCGAGGGCAAACATTTTCTATAAATGAAGTTGTTGGTATTTGAGCCTGGGTGTATATTTGTATTTAAAATTATATAAGCATATATTCACCAGTTGTCTGTCGCCCATAACACAAGTATTAAAATTAAGTTTACTTCCATTGGGGACGGACGACCTTGTGTGTAAGTGTCCCATATATTTATTTATATTTATAATGGCTTGATTTGTATTTATAACTTAAATTTATAATTTGTAGATATTACTTGTTTATTTTGTACATAAATAATATAATGAGCTTTATATTATAAAGTTAAGCTTTTCGCATATATATTTATAAGTGCATATGTATTTATTCAACTATAAGCCTGTAATACTAAAGTAATTGTAATTTTTGTTATATTCAAATCAAAAGTAATTTATTGTTAAAACGACTGTATTATTTATACAAAATAGATAACTTTCAATAATTTTGTTTTTTCATTTCTTTTGTATTTATACCCCGCCCTACTGCAAAAATATTATATATATATAGTATATATAGATATATATGACCCTTTTGACCTTTTTAGTACAGAAACTGATCTCTAGATGGCGCTATTACGGATCACAAAAAACGACTGCGAGTTACCCATCTATTTCATTATGTACACTGTAATCTTTGATGTATACTATATGTCCAAATTTTGTTATTTTCTGTTTGTGTTGTATGGTTTTTTTATAGAATGAATCAAAAAATTGACATAAATTACAAAAAGGCGTCAGAATATTGGGCAGAGATTCCAGCAACAGTTGATGGAGTACTTGGTGGTTTCGGTTATATATCTGAAATAGATATAGATGGCTCAACATTGTTTCTTAAGTCAATATTGTCTTCGAAAAATGCTCCATTAACAAGATTTGCACTTGATTGTGGTGCTGGCATAGGAAGGATCACTAAATGTTTGCTGGCTCCACGTTTTGATACGGTTGATCTCATTGAACCTGATGAAAAGTTTATAAAATCCATAATGAGTTTTGTCGGGGAACATGCAATTAAAATGGGCACACTATATCAAACAAGTTTACAAAAATTTAAACCCGAAAGAAAGTATGATATTATATGGAACCAATGGGTTTTAGGTTACTTAACTAATAATGATTTGGTTACATACCTTATGTGTTGCAGGTAATCAACTTTGTGTCACTGCCTTTTTGCGACATTAATAAAATGCATCACCATTTAATTGTAACTGTATGTTAAAATACTTTCATAAATGGATTAAGTTGTACTCTCCCTATATTTATCATGTTCGCATTTTTGTGATCAGAAAAATTAAATTAAAAGTTTGGTATTACTAAAGGAATCAATTATCAATTTTTGCTTCATATATTTTTTAATTTAAGGAATTTTGATTGGATGTAGTCTTTCAAATATTCAATTATGAAAAATTTCATAAATCCCCCAAACAAAAAATATGTTTATGTCTATATGTATATAAATAGGTGATATTTGAAATGTTTAAATGAAATATAGTAATCTTTTATAGCCATTTTTTTAACTTAACATACATTAATTATATGTATAATACTTATATTGTTTTAGAAATGCACTTTCAGAGAATGGTGTTTTAATTGTCAAAGAAAATGTCACTTCATCAGGAAGATCAGAAGGTGATGAAACAGATTCTTCAGTTACTAGACCATTAAAAGAATTCTTGAAAATATTTAAGATGGCCAAACTCAAAAGAGTCAAACAATGCAAGCAAACAAATTTCCCTACAGGAATATATCCAGTGTACATGTTTGCACTCATACCTAATGATGAAAAAAATGAGTGACTTCTCAATGAAACTGCTGCTTATATATAAGGATGAAATATGGTTGTAATAAAACATTTTTTATTCATATTTTTGGTAAAATTCGTGTCATATTCAAGTATATTCTTTTGATGACAAAAGAATTTTTAAAGCTTCAAAACCACTACAAAGATTTGGTATTATTATAGGTTAGTTGAAACTTTCAATAGAAGTGGTGTAATTTTATTTTTTATTTTATTTTATTGTAATAGCTAATACATCTGGATGTAAAAATGTATTAAGATTTAATCATAGTTTACCTTGATTTAAGTGATGAGTGAAAATAGTTTTTACTTTTGTTAAATAATACATAATTGTACATTCAGTACACTACTGGTCAGAACTGGTTAGTGGATTGTATAAACAAGAATCATTGCTGATTTAAATTATTTAATATGTAACAGGTTAAGTATCATATCGACGAATTGGTGATATATCTACATTATAGTTATTAATTTTTATAAAATTTCTTATGTATTCACGATCCTTTTCATTCAGTAAAGACCAACTTTCCAATTCTACTAAAATTTCTAAGTTCATACAGCTCTGAATTATTCTATCTACAGAAAACATGGTTAAAAAGTCTGATTGCATTATTCTCAATTCTTTTAAATAAATCATTGGATTTTTTTCCAATATCTTAAATAGAAAATCATCTGTTAGTTGAATGGCTGTTCCTATTTGAATAAATTCAACATTAAGGCAATTTGTCAATAGGAATTGCAATTGTTCGTCAGTAAATGTTGAAACACAAGTCAGCTTTTTCAAATTTCTGAATGGCAAAATTTCCAGCTTTTTTGTATAGAGAGATGTATGGTGAATTAAGGTGCAATTGTAAAAAGTCAAACTTTGTAATAATGGACAAAACTGGCTTATATACATTAATGCATTTAAATCTATTTGATCAACATGTTCAAGATGCAAAATTGTTATGTTACATCCTTTAACTTGAAGTACCTGTTTAATTTGATCAGCATAGAAATCACATGACAAAAGTTTTAAATCATACAAATTTTTTAAACCTACTAACACCATCAAATCACTTTGCAAGGTATTATGAAAAACTGTCATAGTACAAATATTAGGACACATTTCTACTGCTAATTGCAAATGATAGCTGGTATTATACCTGCTTACGTAAATTCTCAAATTAAATGGATATGATTCTGGACAATTGATGTGTATAAATTCGAGAACTTTGCCAATTTCATCACACCTACCGATATCTTCTAAATTTTGTAAATGTAATAATAAATTAACATAGCCTTCCCATGTCACGAAAGTATGATACAACTGTATACACTTTAAACCCCTTAACTTACATATTATATCTATACTTTCATTTGTAATAGATTTGGAGCAAGATACATCAAGTTTTTTCATTTTTGGACAATTTTGAACAATACAACGTAATATATTATCTGTGCAGTCATAATTTATGATGAGATATTTCAAACAATGCAATTGTTTTAGGGCCACAATAATCGATGCTTCCATGTCAGCAGTTTTCCAGCCGCCAGATAACGATCCTAAGTTTAGATATACAAGTCCTGTTAACATTTGTAGCTTAGAATAAAATACTGATCTCATCATTTTTGGAATAATTTCAATTGAAACAAACGTAAAATTTTTTGTAAACAGTACTTCAGTCATTTTTACAATGACATTCATTTGGCTTACAAATTTTCCCATGGATCCTCGAAATCCCAAGGAATTTTTGGTTTTTTCTAATAAATCAGACAAAGATCTTATGGCCTCGGTGGCTAACTTATCATGGAGCATCCAAGGAACATGAAAGTCTAGATAGCAACGTATCTTTGCAATGTGTTGATTAAGCGATATTTGTGCTTGGTCTGGATTTTGTTGAGCGAGCGTGGCGGTTGGTAACATTTGTGTTTCAGCTTGCTTTGCAATCCAATCCCCGAGTTTGATTAACGCCAAATGTTCAAGACTTTGCGGTTTCTTGTATCTCGTCATGGCAAATCTGCAATAAAGCTAACTATGAAATTAGTTACGTGTAAGTTTTTAATTTAAATATTAATCTAATATAATTTAATTTTAATATTAATAAACTATTACTAATTGCTTTAAAAAAAATTAATTACGTATAATAACGCCATCATCGATCATCATCTTTTAAAAAAAATAATTTTATCACTACCCTTGTACTACGAAATTCCGTAAAATAAACTTCTTTAAATTATTTAGAACTAGCGGCCTGCCCCTGCTTCTCACGGGTATAAAATATATAGCACATGTCACTCAGTGTAAAAAAATGAGTAAAATCGATCCAGTAGTTTTGAATTATTCATTACTGCCCGTGGCCCGCAAGCGTTAAATTTGGAGAAAAACAATTCCCCTCTTCCTATACCAAGAAGATTTTCTGCTATCTTTGGATTATCTAAATTCATATACTACATATTTACTTAATTATTTTTTTCCCTATGTATTTTATTTTTACAATTAATTACAGAATGTCTTTATAAATAACATTCACAGCTTTCTTGTCATTAAACAAACTCTTGAAAGAGCGACATATAGCTGCTAAATTCGAAGTGCTATAGGGCGAAGCGCGGCGTCCTCACGGCATTTTAAATCTGTAATATCTCCGAAAATGTTAATTTAAATTACATGTTGAAAACAGTCATATTAATCTATATTAAATCAACAATATATTTAAGGAACTTAATTGGATAAGCACCAATGCTGTATTGTATAAAATGAAAATGACAAAAAATGCTATTGTGGTTTATCCATAAGAGATAGACATATACTATCGCGGAATTTTCTGTAGACCCTTTCAAGGAGTACAAATACTTAGTACATTATTTTGATAAATCTCGTAGGGTTCAGTCTGCGTTTGCAATGTAAGCAGAAAAAAATGTAATTATTTACGAAATCACATTAGAAACCTCAAAAATTACAGTATTTCTCTAATCCATATTGAATGTTATCACTACATATTATAAAACAAAGTCCCTATATCCCTAAGTACGCATAAAACTTTAAAACTACACAACAGATTTTGATGCGGTTTTTTTTTAATAGATAGAGTGATTCCAGAGGAAGGTTTGTACGTATAATAACATTCAATACGGAGTAGAGAAATACTGTAATTTTTGAGGTTTCTGTAAATAGTAATTTGTTTAAAGACATTCTGTAATTAATTGTAAAAATCAAATACATAGGGAAAATGTAAAAGTAAATAAGTAAAAATGTACTATATGAATTTAGATATTCCAAAGATAGCAGGAAATCTTCTTGGTATAGGGAAAGGAAATTGTTTTTCTCCAATTTTTACGCGTGCGGGCCACGGGCAGTAATGAATAAATCAAAACTACTGGATCGATTTAAATCAATTTTTTTACACTGACTGACATGGGATATATATTTTATACCCGTGCGAAGCAGGGGCAGGCCGCTAGTTGTACATATAAACCTGTCTCTTTAATCACTCTATCTATTAAAAAAATCGCATCAAAATCTGTTGCGTAGTTTTAAAGATTTAAGCATACATAGGGATATAGGGACAGACAGGGAATGCGAATTTGTTTTATACTATGTAGTGATTGTATTTATTCAATTTATCAACTCTAGATTTTATATACAACTTAAGTATAGTAACAAATATTGTTATAAATGAACAAATTCGTGGTATTTACCCTGTAAAAATGAATGGTGACTTACAAGCTCCGAAACTAACACTTACGATTACGTTTATATGAAAAGCCAACATCACAGGTCTATTTTTATCACAGCTTCAACTTTAGATTTAAATGCGTTAGGAACATTTGAATGCCAAGAAATTTGCCATCCTTAAAAAAAATTATCGATATTCTGACATTCCTGGTATGAAACAGGATAATTATCTGCTTCGTATTGTTTTCTCTATATTGAAGGCTAAATGCCTTTTTGATGATTTTTAAAAGTATACGGGCGAGATTCAACTAAATTACATTTGTGTGTTATTGTGGTGGTAGTGTTGGAGGTTTGTAGTGCATGTGTTTCTACGAAACCTGCATATATCATGTATCACAACGGATAGTGAACTATACATTTAGCATTTAATACATTTATTTCCACTTGGTTTATCGCTAATCTTAGCCAAAAAAAAATATTATTATTATCTTATGGATCGAATGAATCTGAATAACTCGATAAATTATCTCTATTCATATATAAAAACCAGTCGGCAAAGTCTTTCTGTTACCTAATTCATACAACACATCTTTAATATTTAAATGAGTTAATCTTGTATAAATATATTATCTGAATCTCGCAACGGCTCCAACAATTTTCCTGTAATTCAGCATGTCAGGAGGTTGTGGGTGAGAAAAATCAACCTAAAAAAAATAGTCTTAGTCCTGTTTTTAGGCATTAATAATATGGCATTATGTAGAATTGAAACCAAAGGATTTTTTTAGCTGTCAGACGTAATGTTGCGATAGCCGACGGGTAATGGACGAACCGAAAATATTTAAAACCCCGGTTCGAATCCCGCATGTTGGTGCCTTCTTTTTTATTTTTATAAATAATATTTTTTTATCTTTTAAAAATTACCGCACAAGGCTCGGTCACCCAGGTACTCTTTAATATTTAAATGAGTTAATCTTGTATGTATATAAATTTTCGGAATCTTGGAAACGGCTTCAACGATATTTTTGCGTATCATTATATGCGTTTTTGTGCATTGCCCGTGAGCAAGAACGTTTTAGATATATCAATCAAGATGCTTTGATTCATACAAATTCACGCCTATCCATCATTCCGATGTTGCTCGAATGAGAAGCGGTTATTTTACGGCTTGTCGCACGAAACACCTGAAAGGCAAGACGCTTAACCGACGGTAGTACCAAGGATGCGATAAGGCAAACAAAAATTAACCGAGCAAAAGTTTTGCTCTGCCAAACCATACTCTGCTATTTATTAAGTATTAAATATTCTTAAGCTAACAAGAAATTTGAAATAGTCATTAAATACAGTTGGCTATCTAAATAATAAAAAAGTAATACATTGTCGTTCATAACGATTGTATTTGTCTTTTGCATATAATATTCAATTTATTGCTTTAAATTTTTATTTAGTATATTTGATGTTATTTTGTCCTATTAACCTTTATGACATAAAACGATATGTAACATAAAACAAAAAAACATTTCTTGACTATATATAAACCAAAATAAAAAGTAATTATTTATTTTGCTTTATACCTATTATGGAACTCGGCAAAGTAATACCTAATTATATTAATTATTACTATTTAATGCTTATTTTGCAACATAATACATAAGGGTCTAAGGTAAATTTAAAACTATACTTATTATCCTACGTATGTACGTATTATGCCATTAATAATTATTCTGCTGTATATTTTTGAACTATGATTTTATCCGTCACTATATTATTTATTTTAGTTGGTAGTCTAAGATTTTATGTCATAGTTGCTAAAATTGTCATTTGTCATATGTCAATTATCTTTTATTATCACTCATTATCAATCACGTACAATGTTCATGTTCTTAATAGATAAGCTTAACGGAGTATCTTGCTATAGTATAAAAAAAAGGATTTTTATGTGGTGTTCCCCATAAGTAAATAAGGAATTAAGAATGACTCTACCGCTGCCGATACCACCGTGCGCGAAAAGAGATGGATTAAGCGGCATAGGATGTGAACAGTTTGAATACGCTAGTACTATGGCTACAACATTATTAGCGCCCGTTAAAACTGAACGGGAGATCCTTGAACACTCTATGTCGGAGGACGATCCAAATGCTAATACTCAGCTGCCTAGTGAAGTGGGAAAACAACCTAGATGGGGCCCGCGGCACAAAGGCGCCCAAGAGCTAGCTGAACTTTATAGTCCAGGTGAAAACTTTCTCACGTTAGTTTACAAAAAGTTACACCTGTTATTTATTGATTATTGAAATCTTATATGAATATTTAAAATAATTGACTTTGTTCAATGCCAATCTTTTTTTTATGACCTATATAAGTATAAAAATTAGCACCATTAATGTTTTTAAAAGTGCAAATGCAAATTATGTTTTATATCAATGAATACAATGTACTTTTAATCTATTTCAATTTTTCTATGTTTCATTATTAAAATTTAATTATGATATTTGAAAACTATAACCAATCTTGGGTATTTAATCAAAGTAATCAAATTGAGTATACCCAAGTTATAGTTTAAAAATTATCTTAATAGTTTGTCCATTCATGATTCCTTTATCTACATGGTATTAATTTAGAAAAACTGTTCATTTAATTTAAAGAGTAAAGTATGTTTTTGTCATTTTATAGTGTCACATTGAAGATTGCAATTCTTTCTATAAAGTTTATTATAACAAATCAAGATGTAATATTAGGTAATGGATATAATTTGTCTGGATACCTGCCTGTAAATGTTTTATCCAAATTTTAATTTAATAGTAAAGCTCATCATAACATTCTCAATGTTCCTTTTTTATTTTAGGAAAACGTCTACAAGAATGGGTGTGTGTAGTTGTATGCTGCACATTATGTGTCTGTGCAGGATTACTTATGACTCGATATATCCATGCAGATGCTTCACTTTTACTGGCTGCTATAGCTGGTGTATTGACTGCAGATTTTGCTTCAGGCGTTGTCCATTGGGCAGCAGATACCTGGGGAGCAGTTGATCTTCCTATCATTGGCAAGGTATTAAAAATATTTAATTTACAATTTACTACATTAATAAAAGCCAACAGTAATATCTGTGAGACATATAACTAGATTATATATATAAGGCTTTAATTCCACTGCTTCTTAATTGGAATCATTAGTTTTTTTCCAGTTTTAGCTTAGAAAGATTTGTGCTTAGCCTTGATATTATAAATATTATTTCAGTTTTTATAATATATGTTGAATGGCCCATTGGTGCAGCTGGCAGTGACCCTCACTTCAGTTCTGTAGGTTGCAGGTTAGATTCCTGTTAAGGACCAACCTTTTCTTAAAACAATTTGGTTTTTCTAGTCCGGGTTTATATATGTACAAATTAAAAAAAAAATATATATATGTATACAATGTACCACTTGTCTGTCACCAATATCACAATAATTAAGTTACTTACCTTGGGGATGGAAGACAATCTGTGTAATTGTCCCATTTATTATTTTTAATGGGAAATTTATTATTTTCAAGAAAAACTACATAAATTTTACACCCCATGGTTAGTAGAGTGACAGCTATGGTTTAGTCAGTTTAATATGTAGACTATACAGTTACTAGCAGCCTGCCCGTGCTTCGCACGGGTATAAAATATATGGCCCATGTCACTCAGTGAAAAAAATATTAAAATTGTTCCAGTAGTTTTGATTTATTCATTACTGCCCTTGGCCCACAAGCGTTAAATTTGGAGAAAAACAATTTCCCTCTACCTATTCCAATAAGATTTCCTACTATCTTTAGATTATCTAAATTCATATAGTAGTACATATTTGCTTATTTATTTTTATATTTTTCCCTATGCATTAATTACAGAATGTCTTTATATACAACATTCACAGCTTCCTTGTCGTTAAACAAACTCTTGAAAGAAAAACATATAGCTGTTAAATTCGAAGTGCTATAGGGTGAAGGGTGGACTCCTCACAGCATTTTAAATCAGTAATATCTCCGAAAATGTTCACTTAAATTACATGCTGTAAATGGCCATATTGATTTATATTAAATCAACAATGTATTTAAGGTATTTAATTGGATAAATATTAATGCTGTATTGTATAAAAATTGCTTCAAAAATAAGGCATTATTTTTTGGTAAAAAATGTAATTATTTACAGAAACCTCAAAAATTACAGTATTTCTCTACTCCGTATTGAATGTTATTATAATCCCACTGTCGTTTAAAAAAACCGAATCAAAATCTGTTGTGTAGTTTTAAAGTTTTATGCATACATAGGGATATATGGACAAACAAAGAATGCGACTTTGTTTTATAATATGTAGTGAAATATGTAGTGTGTACAAAAATGAAATGGAAAAACAGATGTAAAGAATAACTTTATGATGGGTGATTGCAATATAAATGTTTTATCAAAAGTCTTTACATTGAGTTTTCTACTGATGTGACATGTAATACAAATTGTGTTTAAAGTTACAGACTGTGTTATATGACTAATGTGTTTAAAAAATTGGTTATCATTTTATATCTTATCAAGAAATCCCATATATAATTGTTTTATTGTAGAGGAATACACAAGAAAGAATATAATTAGCCCTGAAAGACCAAATATTTCATATTAAAAAAATACTTACGTTATATTTAAAGTATATATGCTCATGAACATGTCTTTTAAAAGTTAAATAAAATTTTTTGTCTACAGAATTTTTTACGACCATTCCGTGAACATCACATTGATCCAACCTCAATAACACGACATGACTTTGTAGAAACAAATGGTGATAATTTTGCTATCACTATACCTGTATTGGCAAGGATTGTTTGGCAGTTGCTTACATATGATGCTTCGATAATACATGAACAATTTCATTGGATTGCATATTGGTATTTGTGCTGTATTTTTGTGGCAATGACGAATCAGGTATGTATTTCTTAAACATGAGAATGTATTTGTAAATTATGTCATTTTGGGAACCACCTCAATAATTGTTTTATTCATCAATATTTCAAGTTAGTTTAATCATGTCAACAATCTTTTCATTAAATTCAAAACATGAATATTTTAATACAGTAAAGTAGCTGCCTGCTACTATCCCACCTCTGAGCAAAGGTGCAAATATAATGAATGATTATTTACTAGCTCATGTTGCTGTGCCTTTTTCTTGCGATCACTTCCATGTTATTCATTTAAATTTAGTGTAAAGGAAGAAACAATAAGTATAAATGCTTAAGATTACTACATAAAGTATGTTAGTTCTCTTTTTGGTCAAGACAATTTCCTGAACTAGTAGTAGAATTGATTAAAGAACACTTGTCATATTGTCACTTGTCATTTCAACTCTTGTTAGAAATTTGAATTATTATAGCTTTCATTATTATAGCTCAATTCGAATTTTCTTCTAGTATGTAATCATAACAAAAACCATACAAGATTCCCTCCACTCAACTGCAATAAAACATCCCTTACACAACCTGCAGCATCCTTCACTGTCACTTTTGATGCGACATTCTATTGTCTTCTATACTTTATTCATTGAGTTATTGAGTTGAGATGAATAAATTTTTCTCTTTATCAGAGCTAATCTTGTATATATTTAATATAAATAAAAATCGGAAATAGCTCCAAGATTTTCATGAAACTTAGTATGTAGGTGGTTTCGGGGGCAACAAATCTATCTAGCTATATTTAATTAAAAAATGTCATTTTATCCCTGTTTTCAGGCACTGAAAAACTGCTACAGTGTTATTAGAAAACAAAGGTTAATTACGCTGTCAATTGCAAAGTAGTAGCTTAGTTTGGAACGGGAAGCGTAAAAAAGTGAAAATACCCCTGATCAAGTCCGAATATCACCTGCCCATTTTATATTGCATCTTTTTTATATCTTCTAAAAAAATTCCACTACCCAGGTCACTCAGATATTGAATATTTAAATTTACTGTTGCGAAAAAAAATTCAAATCGATGGGTAATGGAATCTTAACGGATCGGAAAATTAAGAAATTAGCGATTTTTAAATAGACCAACAATTTTTATAGAACCTGTTGCAAAATTCAACGCTTAACGAGCACCATGGCCTTGTCCATGACTACTTGATAAAAAAGAATAATAAATATATCCCTCGTTTTTGAAATAACAAAATATCTTTAATGTTATTTGAATATATTATAGCCCTTATGATATCCTAAAGTACCATGACCACTATTTTTTTTTTGTATCAGCAGCCTAAGTGGTACAACTATCCATCACAATCCTTAAAAATTTATCCATTTTTTCTGTGTAGGGATATTGTTTCGCACATTTACGTAACTACGGTTGTTCGAAAAGGGCTTCTCTAGAGAAATCTCATCTAGAAGTTCTTAATCTAAACTGATGTTATTAGCAGATCATAACCACGTGTATGCATAAATTCAAGGCGTTGATTGCGTACATCATTTGACTGTACATTGCAGATCCACAAGTGGTCACACACCTACTTTGGGCTGCCCAGTTGGGTGGTATGCTTACAGGAGTGGCACTTTGTGTTGCCGCGTCGTCACCACCGCATACATCACGTTGCGCCGCACGAGACTTACTTTTGTATAACGACGGGTTGGCTAAATTGGCCCTTAGAGAAGTTAAATTTTTGGGCTACACTTGAAATTATTATCGAGGCTTTGACAGGCTGCAAGCCGCGCGCTGATGACATGAAGTGGGCCCAGAAGCGTTCCTAAAACAGACTCTGTCCAGTAAACTATTTTTTATACTATTGCAACTAGTCGTAAGTCAAAGTGTTATTAATAACTAAAATTTTGCTAAGAAGGGTCTTGCTCTTATAAGTTGTATTGCTTAAGATGAAGTGTGATATAATCGACTAAATAAGAATCGACTATATTTAAGAATGGCAAAAAATAATTGTGATATTTCTTTTAAAATTGAGAATTTTCATTAAATTTTATAGGTAAACTTGAATTAACAGATAAGAAAATCTCGTGTTATTTAGCTACAAAATAGTCTACTTTTATTCAGGGCTAATTCAAATCAATCTTAATTTTGACATAGTAGAGATAATAGTTCATTATTTGCGCTTGATAATAAAATATAATCTCCATTATGACAAAATATATCAGCGGTTATGAATAAAAACATAAACTGCCGTCGTTCGTAAATAGTTTGCGTTGACAAAGCTGTTAATTTGACAAAACAATTAAGTGAGCTAAATGTGGATAATAATTTTGGTGATGCTATTAAATATAGGTAACGTTTATATAAAAATGGACCTGTGATAATCTGGCGTAGTCTGGACAAACATAAAGACAGAGAGATGGCAAATATGTGTTTACACATTGCAAAGCTTATTATTCATTAATCATTTAATAATAAATATTTATTAGTATTCTTATACTGTATACACAGGTAATTTATACTATATAATTAAGGTTTACAAAATTGCGATCGCCATATTATTGATATTTAAAGTTATTTCTTACATTTTTAATTGTTTAATTATATAACTAATAAAATAAAATAACGCACATTTTACACAACCTATAATTTTTTTAATGTATGTAAAATAATAGCGAATGAAATCTTTCATTCGCTATATTATTTATTTTTTCAGATGAAAATAAATATTTGCTATGCGCCATTTTTAGTCCTTCGGAATCTATGGATAGAAGTTATTATTCATTTTATATACATATGCTTACGAGACATTACTATTTAAATAATGGAGACAAATATAACCTTCTATTTAACTACTGAAACATTTCATAAATCATTTATATTTTTTTAATATACAGGGTTCTCGTAATGAATAGATAACTTCGTAACATGTGATAGTGGACCTATTCACGGCTCAGAATAAAAAATACATATTTTGAAAGTGGTATTATTATTATATTAAGCAAGTCTTATTACAATGTTACTTCGTTTTTTCCTGAAACTCTTGTCATTAAAGCAAAGTTAATACAAGGAAACGAATTAATTTAAATGTTTCGGTTATTTTGTCGAATTACCCCTTATTTTACACAACGTGCGCTTAAAGTAAGACAAAAAAAAAATATTTACCATTTTTCTACATTAAAATTGAGGTTCAGAGTGGTTTTTCCAAAAAATTATAATCGCCATTCATATGATTCACTACATATATATTTGTACAGTTTATAAATATTATTATGATATATACAGTTATGATATGATACCAAAAAACCCACAATTTTCATAACGCATAGCAGATTAAACTTTTTAAGAAAAAGTGTGTACCACTTTGAAAAAATATATTTTTTAAATTGATTCTGAGCCGTGAATAGATGGATAACTTTGTAACACCACTATCAGGTGTTACAAAGTTATCCATTAATTACGGGACAACTGTAAATGGCTGCGTTTACTCGCAGTACAGACATGCGTTTTCAGCATAAAATGTACCAATTTTT
Organism: Morpho achilles; assembly: GCA_947086495.1. Taxonomy (NCBI): domain Eukaryota; kingdom Metazoa; phylum Arthropoda; class Insecta; order Lepidoptera; family Nymphalidae; genus Morpho; species Morpho achilles. Next base: position 9,369,121 of record CAMTZB010000007.1, on the reverse strand, counting down.
TTTTAAATTTAGAAGAAAATGACACGTACACATAATATTATAAACTGTAATTCGTTTCAGTCGTTTTAATTTAAAAGGTAATAAATGAAAGCGACTGACGTTTTAATTTATTGATAAAAATATTTCATATCAAAAGCTTTTATCAATGACGTCACATCAAAAAGTTCAAATAAAAACAGTAAAAGTAAGAAGAAGAACAACAAGTAACAATGGCTACCATTGTTACTTAAATCTTAATGTAAAGACAGTAAAAAATAAAATTTTAAAAATGGATTTTAATTTGATTATATACATATACAAAAGTAATAATAATTTTATTATTACTTTTGTATTATGGATCTCCGCAAAGTAACGCCTAATTCTATAAATTATTTATATACATATAAATTAATATTAAATATGCCAATGACATATTTAAAAGTGTCATCTTAATTAAGAGTCAAGAATATTTTTTTAATCTCGGACGTAAAATAAAAGATGGAGTCTTTCTAAAGATTCATGACATATGTTTAAATAATTACAATTAAAAGCTGGCACCGCAGTATTAGGCATGAACTTTATAAATAAAGTCCAATAATACGCCTGAATGCGTATTGTTAGTCTTTATATTTATCTTGTATAAGTAAGATGGCGTTAGAATATTTTGCATATTAATGTGATAATGTTATGTAGAAAAACCCAGCTTAGTATTTGACAGATACAATACTTCATTTTTAGTTCTATGCATCCTTTCCTTTTTTAGTTCTGATGTTATCATATGCTTAACTTGTTCAACAGCAAAATGTAAGTTATGAAAGTTCAGTTCAGTTCTACCTATTTATTATTATTATAGTACAAGTTATTATTTAACAATTAAGAGATTAAACTATTTGTTGCTATTGTTTTCAAATTATATTTTTTTAATTTTGGTAAAATATTAAATATAGTTTTACACTGTAATTGTATCCATTTGCTAGAAGCGCAGACTTTATTATTATAGCTGTAAAATATTGTGGCCCCATATATTTATAAGCATAACATTAATATCAAACAAAATATATGCTATAGGTATATATGCTATATACCTTTAATACAACGAAATACATAAATAAGACAATATTTTCTGTTCAAAATGAAAATCTTTCAGCAATAAAGGAATACATCGCACAACGAAATTCTACTCTTACATTACATTTTATATAATTTACAGCCTATTTTATACTAATCTGTTTTCCTTGATTATATTATATAATAAAAAGCTATACCCGCGACTTTCAGGTCAGCTTGTGTTGATATACCCTCAATTTATATTATTTCGTTTCATGTAGAAGATTAATTTGTATATTTTATAAGGTAATAAATATTATAAATATGATTAAGGGAAATATTTGCCATGTAGATCCGTTTATATTTGAAGGCATATTTAAAAAAAACGATGCAGGGTCACTTTAAATTCTTTCGAAAGTCAATTTTTTGTTATATCTCGATAGTAAGAGTATATTTTACACTTAAGTGCATAAATTTAATTCGTCAATCAGTATTTACAAATACCATCTATTTCTATCTATAAAAATTCTATCATACGAGATAGAATTTAAAGTGATGCAGTGTTACAATTAAAGAAAGCTCTTTTACAGCCTTGATGGATCTGTCTTTACATGTGTTATCGATTGCCAATCTGTTTTAATTTTATAATATAGTAAATTTTTAATAATAATAATACACAATCAATTTTGTAAGATTTTCGATATTTATTAATGTTGCACGTACCAATAATATGGCAATAATAATGCAAAATGCGGCTTTAATTCGTTTTAAATTATTATTTTTTCATATTAATACAGGTTTAAGTTAAATTTTTGTTTTATTTCAACTTGCTAATATAGTTTCCATAAAGTTATGTCTTTTAATTAGGTATACATAATTCTTGGGTTCTTGGGCAGGTAGTTATATACACTTAAAATTACTATTTACTAGTAATTACGAAAGTAATTCTCAATTTATTCTAACTAACAATCAATTTCCCGGAATTTTACTAGGGCAGTGATTCTCGAACCTTTTTTTTGTTGCGGCACATATTTACCGATTTCTAAATTTGGCGGCACACAAAGAAAAACAAAAAATATTTACTTAATACAACATACTGCATAAATAGTATATGACAAACATTTTAAATATACTAAATAAATATTAATACAATAATAACTAAACATTTACTAAGGGATTAATTAAAAGCTAATAATAAAAATATTTTTCTTTTTAAATGATGTAATTTAATAATATTAGGTAACATTATTATATATTTGCAAAATTTGGCGGCACACTTTTAAAAGTGCCACGGCACAGTAGTTGAGAATCGGCGGTTTTACTACAGGCGCTAACACATGCTATCTCGCATCCCTCTTGCACATGTACGTATTTATGAATGAATCGTATGAAAATAGTCTCAGCTGCATCTCGCTCCACTCCTACATATATATTTTTACGCACTCATTCTCATTTTGACTGTCTATCATATAACAAGTTGATTTTATCAATGAATGGGCGGTGTATTAAATTTTTAAATTTCCTGTTGTAAATTCTAGTACTTTAATTTTTACTAAAATGTATAATTTTGTTTTAATTTAGTTAGCAAAATTCTTGAAACAAAAATCACTAGAAGCAAATTAAATGTATAAAGTCTTATTTCACCAGTAGCTGTTGAGATATTTCTTAAAATGAGAAATATAACAACGAAGAAACGTGCAGTCATAAAACAATAAGAAGAGGATTTACTTAATCATTATATAAATGTAAGTGTTGAGTTTTAATGAATTTTGTGCATCTCAATAATAGTAAGAGCTTTCTTAAAATTTACATTCTCACATCACTACATCACTATCACTATCACTATAACTATCACTACATATTATAAAACAAAGTCCCTATATCCCTATGTACGCATAAAACTTTAAAACTACGCAAGAGATTTTAATGCGGTTTTTTTTAATAGATAGAGTGATTCAAGAGGAAGGTTTGTATGTATAATAACATTCAATACGGAGTAGAGAAATACTGTAATTTTTGGGGTTTCTGTAAATAATTACATTTTTTTCCGCTTACATTGCAAACGCAGGCTAAACCCTACGAGATTTATCAAAATAATGTACTAAGTATTTGTACATCTTGAAAAGGTCTACAGAAAAGTCCGGGATGGTATATGTCTATCTCTTATGGATAACCCACTATAGCATTTTTTGTCATTTACTTTTTAAGAAAAATTATGCCATATTTTTGAAGCATTTTTATACAATACAGAATTAATCCTTATCCAATTAAGTACCTTAAATAAATAGTTGATTTAATATAGATCAATATGGCCGTTTACAGCATGTAATTTAAGTGAAGATTTTCGGAGATATTACAGATTTAGAATGCCGTGAGGACGTCGCGCTTCGCCCTATAACACTTCGACTTTAGCAGCTATGTCGCTCTTTCAAGAGTTTGTTTAAATACATTCTGTAATGAATTGTAAAAATAAAATACATAGGGAAAATGTAAAAGTAAATAAGTAAAAATGTACTATACGAATTTAGATATTCCAAAGATAGCAGGAAATCTTCTTGGTATAGGGAAAGGAAATTGTTTTTCTCCAAATTTAACGCTTACAGGCCCCGGGCAGTAATGAATAAATCAAAACTACTCGATCGATTTTAATCATTTTTTTTACACTGACTGACATGGGATATTTTATACCTGTGCGAAGCAGGGGCAGGCCACTAGTTCTAAATATAATAACCTAACCTTGCATGGATAACCTAAAACCTTTAACATGCAGTATAATTTTTATTTCCTATTTGACTTAGTTATCGTTATATAAAAATTATGATATGTTCATTAATTTCGATTGATGAATTAGTTATATATATGTCTTGCGATTTTATATAGCTTCTAGTGTCGTGTATTGCAATAAATGATTAATAATGGAACATTAAAGTTAAAGTTCTTTAGAAGTTGTTCTAGTTGATCATAAGTGTGTATCTATCTTAGTTATGAATAATTTGGACATAACTTAAATGGTCTACTTAATATTTTTTTTTAGAAGTATTTTCAATTAAAGTTGTATACTTCATTGTATTATATATTAATATTAGAACTTTAAAAATGATTGTCAAGTTTTTTATAATGAGACTCGGATGAAAAGGGAGTAAATAGCAAAAGAGAGCAAGTTTATTCTGTATAAAGCAATATAGGGTATATTGCTTTATATAACACTATTGTTGATTTTTAATTAAAAAGTAAAAGCAAAGTTTAAATTTACGATTGATTAAACGATTGATTGATTAGTTGCAGATTCAAGAATCATCAGATCCAAGATTAAGAGTAATTTTTTATTTTAATTTGATTGTCACATGATGTTATTTATAGTTATGATTTGAGATATCTTTACATTTACAGTGCTAATAAAAGATATAATAGTATGTGTAATGAATGAAAGAATAACAGCAATATAAAAAGACTGTTCTATAAAACTGAAATTAAATATTTATGTAATTTATAAATCACTTCTGTCATAATAAACATAATTTATAAATCACTGCTGTCGCTCCGCCGTCGCCTCGAGCGCTCGAACAGCGCCAGGCCGAACAGTAGCGTCAACCACCAGGAACAGGACCGAAGACGTCGTACGCATCTTTCGACCTCTGTAATTTGACAAAATGCATTTGAGGTAACTAATACTCAAGTGAAGTCTGATTTATGAAGCTAAGTTAGATTCCCGTAATTTCAGCCACAGATGTAAGCGTGCACTCAAACATCAGTAGCCAAAAGCGACTGGGAAAAGAATTAAGGTTTTACATGTATTGCAGTTGCCAAATACCGGCTCTTTGCCAACCGCAACACATAACCATTACAAAAAAAAATGTAAAAGTTAATGACGTACGAATTACCAAAACTGCGCAATTTCAGAAATCAGTACGACACCTTTATAATGGCTAGCCCGTTAATAAAACGTCTAACAAAGTAGCGCGCTTTTGAAGCTAATGTTCGACGATACAGAAAACGAACATTACCAACAAAACGCCTACACAGTATGGGAAGAAAGAACACTGCAGTGTCCACCTCAATCATACTGTTAAATGAGTAGGAAAAGCCCTGCAGCTTTTACAGGAGGGCAGTCAGACGCTTCTAGTGCGACGCGGGAGTCCGACAGCTGGCCTCGTGACTCCACGAGCTACGCTGGTCTGGCCTCGCTGCCGCAAATGGAGACGTGCCGCCGCCCTTCACCCCAGGCCGGCCCGTCCGGCTATGCCGCAGCTGCTGTCGCTCCGCCGTCGCCTCGAGCGCTCGAACAGCGCCAGGCCGAATAATAGCGTCAACCACCAGGAACAGGACCGAAGACGTCGTAGCCATCTTTCGACCTCTGTAATTTGAGAAAATGCATTTGAGGTAACTAATACTCAAGTGAAGTCTGAATTCATGAAGCTAAGTTAGATTCTCGTAATTTCAGCCACAGATGTAAGCGTGCACTCAAACATCTGTTTGACTGTTTGACAACTGTTAAATGAGAAGAAAAAGGCCTGCAGCTTTTACAGGAGGGCAGTCAGACGCTGCTAGTTATTAAATATTAAAGATTACAATGTTTACTTAAGCTATGATTAAAACAGAGTAATTATGCAAAAGTAATAATAAAATTATTTTGCTATAATCGGCGATGAAGTAAAATAGAAAATATATATAGTGCTAAATGTAGAGTGGACAATCCGTTATCATACCTGATACATGCAGGATTCGTAAAAAACACATGCACAAACCTCCACCATACACAAGCACTATATGCATTCACTATCACAAACTCAACAACTCAAATGTTTGAATTTCAACAAACATTCTCGGATAAAATGTGAGTAGTTATCCAAAACTTAATAACAAATAAACTATACTTTTGCACTATTTAATACGAAGAAAATTGAAACGTACTGACTCACCAGAAACGTTCGTTATACGTAATATATAACTGTAATCACTTTTTACTTACGCAAAATATACAAACCAACAAATGATTTTTAATTAAAATTAGACTAGAGTAAGTTTAAAAAGCCAAAATTGCCGTAAATCAGGATGCACGGACAACGGGCACGACGCGAGTAAACTTTTACACTTCTGATGTCAACGCACACTATATACAAGAACGCGATATAATAGGAATGCCACAATTCCCGTTTCGAGATGCACTTCTGTTGAATGACGAACAAGGACTGAATGTCACTGAAACGTTTTATCAATAGTAAGACTCCACCGGAAACAATAACGGCACAGTGCTGCCCCTATTTAATCAAAAAGGATGCGATTAGGGTTGCCACCTTTTTTTTGAAGACAAATAGTATTTTTCTTTTTAAATAAAAAAAATATAGTACTTTTAGGAAATTCAGGAAAAAAAATAGTACAAATCTATTTTCAATCATTATTTATTTTTCCATGATTATTTTTTATTACTTTTCGCTGGATAATGACACGGAGTTAGAGTAAAAGCCCCGTAAATACATGAATGACTTTCGTTCAAACATTCCCTATGCAGTGCTGCGGGTGCGTTCCATTCACAGTTAATTAAAAAAAGCACGACAATTGCAATTAGCGATAAGAATATAGTATTTTTCGTGATATATTCTTTTTCTATAATATATAGTACAATTTAAGCTAGTGTTTTTCAATTTATGTATATATTTATTTGTATATCTCAACCTATTGTCTATTTAATATGTTTACAAGGACCCAATGGATTTTTTCTCAAATCCGTGGATAAGGGGGCTCTAGCACACTAGAACGGATCATAATTTGGTTTCATTGTTTTAAACATTATTGGTTAATATTATTGTTTGATAGTTATAGTACCTTGTATTCCATCAGAAATATTTTCCAGACCCAAGCCATATCATATTACCGGTTCAGTATATTGATATATCGGTCATGTGCAGCAATAGCGGTACAACTCAAAAACTCATATTTTGAGATGAATGGGTTTAAAATTTTCATTACTAAGGAAAATGAATATCAATTGCTTAGTTGCTAGTTTAATTGCTAGTTTGCTTAAACGACGGGCTTATAATGCATTATGAGTTCTGCCTGTATTGCTGCTAAAAATTGTGTATTTTAACATTAACACCATTTATTCCTATTCAAAACACGTGTTTTTACTTGTGTAGCAAAACTAAAAACCTGAGCAATCCTAGGAGTAATATATTCTTAAAACAGGATTATTTAAATTGTGAAATTTATATAATTACGCTATTGTCTAATAAAACTAAAAGATTTGATCTAGTTAAAATTATATTATCCATCACAAAAACTTATATCTTTGGAATGGCATTATATGGCATGTAAAGTGTTAATTAGTCAAAAATGTATATAACTTGAAAAACTATAATTCTTGGTTAACTTGCGTAATCATAAATATGATTTCTTATAAGTCTTTTTGCGTGTTAGACAATGGTGTATTAATGTTAAGGAGAATTCACAGTACTACAGATACTTGAAAAACGATAATGGAAATGGAAAATTATATCGCAAGTAAAGTTATAGATCTATGATACATGAGGCAAAAGTAACTAACTAATATTACTATTATTAACATTTAAAAAGTGATACAGTTTTCATATTTAACAATATTAGTATTTTACTATACATACTCCATAAGTATAAAAACGTAACAAGATGCAAACAAACAAAACCATGTGATTCAGGAGTGACAAATATGTCATTACAATAATATTATTAACAAATGAAGAAATTGGAATTCAACTGCAGTGGTCCAACGAATATCTCCAATATTTATAAAAGTAATTTTCTTAAATTGATTGTTATTTTCTTAAATTAAATATTTATATATTTAGTATAGCAAAACAGCAATATATAATTTAATGAATTTCAGCAGATACAAATTAGCCAAGTAAACTACCTAAAATAGTAATTGCATTAGATTAGCCGACGTAGCATAATATCAATATTCTATGAGTTTCACTCTGTGATACTTAAATGTGTAGTATTTTAGTGTCTTTAATATTGTCCATCTTTTTAAAAATTTAGTTTTCTTTAAAAATTTTATAATACCTTTATTTTTGGGTTTTTAAAAGTGGATATTACATAATATTCTTATTTATTTATTCCAAAGTTTGTAAAATTATTGATAGCAATCATACCATATTTAACCTTATTAAGTGCTGCGAATACTATCAATAATTTTAAATTCTTGGAAAGAAATATAAATAACATTTAATATTAGTATCATGTGTTGTAATAAAAAAGATACTTTATACTAGGCAGATAATGCCTACTATAAAGTACCTGTTTTGACATGTTTACATTTAGTTAAATATTTAACCCATGGAGTATAGTTCCTCATAATATTTTCTTTCATCGCAAAGCTTGATATCAATTGGCACATTCAATATGGCAAAATTTCACAATTTAATTCTTACTTTATATGTATAAATCCGAAGTGTTAACCGATATGATAGAAAATATTATACTTAGAGATAAAAACCACTAATATTCTATAAAACTACTACTAATATATCTAAAAAAGACTTAAATATAAAAGAAATATTTATAATTTACCATCAAGTACACTCTTTTTAAGTATAATGTTTTTTCCTAAATACTTAAACGGTAAAAACGAAAGCATCTATTGTTTCAAATACTAATCTTGTACATTTGTTTTCGAGTGAATATTTTAAATTAATTTTGTTTAATAATAATATATAATAATTTAAATTACAATTCCTACATTTTCAAGATAGTTTGAGGACTGTGAAAGCTCTGTTTGGATAATTTTTAGTCAGCTTGCTGTTCCTGTTTCCTATTTAAAAATAGTAATAATTTTTGAAGTTGTACTTTTAGCGTGTTTAAGAAAAACGTTTATTTTTAAGAAGCATGCACTTAGAAATGCAAAACGGTTGTTGTATATATATATTTTTTATTGCAGTAAAAGTCTTAATAAAGAAGTTCCTTAAATATTTTGTTTTATTAATATTTAAAAATCATTATTAATATGTAACAGGAAAAGCGGTTGTCCAAAAATCGGTAAGAGCGGTGTGCGAATCGATAATCATCTTTTGACATCACTAATTACGGTTTTAGCGCACCAAGTACATCACTAATTTTACTACGATTTTACGTCATACGTTATATATATTACTACTCCATATGTGAGAAAGAGTCAGAGCTGAGACTAAATCCGTTTTTATGAATGAAACGGGTGAGAGGCAGATAGTTTTTAATGAATGAGAATGTAAGTAGCTATAGTGCTACTTTGCACCCCCCCCCCCCTCCCTATACCACCGAAAATAGGCCCGCGCCAATGTATGAATCTCGACCATCTATTTTATAGTTAGTAATCCATGTTGAGAATCATTACTGGGGTTTGAGAGTTTTGTAACTCGTTTCCATAGATTACTAACTAAAATACTCGTTTCCTGTTCTTCCTATTTCACAGATGCCACTATCTTAGTTAGTAATCTATGGATGCCACCATAGATGATGCCATTTACAAAATTAATATGTCAGAACTCAGACAACTATTTTCAAAGTTTTCAAGAAATAAGTCATGTTTATTTTAGTTAGTAGGTAATCTATGATCATGTTGAGTAATCCCAACACTGTGTATACGTAGTCGTATAAATCGACTAAACAACTTTATTCTTCCCCAAATAGTCTACTATAATTTTCATATTATGGTCGAAGCTGACAAAATAATAAAAATATCTTAAAGTAATAAAATTCTGTTTATCTGCTACAGTGTATTAAGATGCATGTCTCTCGTCTTATATTGAGAAATCTAAAGAGCTACTTTCAAGAAACTAACACTGTTTTCTCCTTTATTGCCTAGATTGCCTAGAACGTAAGTTCAATACGTGGACACGTATTGAACTTGAAACGTGGACATTTTTTATTATATAGAGCGAGAGCCGTGAACCCCAGACCTTCGTCGTTTTATAAAAGCTGAAAGTTTGTCAGCGCATACTCCCAATACAGGTAAATAAGATGGTACATTATGGAATTTGGATCATCGTGGCTTTGGGACCCAACCAGCCAGGAATTTGGATCATCGTGGCTTTGGGGCTATACATTTTTGATAGTTCCAACCCCTGCCAGACAACCATGTAGTGTAGCTATAGGAACAAATACGAAGTAAACATACGGGTAGGTGCGAGCGAGATGGCGAGTTAGGGTGTTATTTACTGAGCAGTTTTTGTTTATGCTGCGATATATGTACTAAGAGTACATGTTTACATCAATTGAAATAATTTAATATTGTAACAACACAATTACTTTATACTTTACCACCCGCCTATTGCTCAAAATAAACTGCTGCCTTTGTTTTCATCACCCTTTCCGCGATCTTCGTTGCTATTTCACATGAAGACATGGAAGGTATCGAATAGAGTAACAGTGACAATAATAACATTGACAATGAATAAATTAATATTGTATTTTCTACTATAAGTTAAGTATAAGTTCTTAATTAAATTTAAATCTTATTTTATTGGGGTTTTTATAACCAGTTGATAGAATTAATTTTAAAAGTACAAAAAAATAAAAAGTAGTTGTAGCATTAAATGTAAAATATATTTTCTTAAATTGCATTTGAAATTAACATGATTATTAGTTAACAAATCTAAAGTTAAACTATACGTGCAAAGTATAAATAAAAACTGAGCTCTAAGTAACCTAACTCTTCATCTCATTCCTACCTACCCGTGTGTATACCTCGCGCTTACGCCTATAGCTACCCTACATGCTGGTCTGGGAGGGGCTGGAACTAGCAGAAATGTCTGGGTAGTGAGGAAACATCATCTTATTACTATCCAAGTTATATATATTAAAATCGGCTTTTATACTATGACCTAAATAGAATTATATGAACTTTAAGGGTCTCTGGCAAGGGTTTGCCACGATATTAGGTGTCTGGCATTGACTGACGTGATTTCTAATATTATTCTGAAGGTTATACCAAAAAACAAGCTTTTATTTTTTGACGAAAGTAGATTGGTATTTTACACATCTTGAGTACAGGTTATCTGAAAAAGCCACGATGATCCAAATTCCATAATGTACCGATCTTACCTGTATTACAATCTTTCAGCTTTTATAAAATGACGAAGGTCTGAGGTTCACGGGCTCTTAGTCCAATACCTATAATACAAAAGTTTTAAGAGGCAACAGGGTTGATCGGTGGACTTGTGTGATGCGATCGTACTTGTAAAAAAATCAATGCCTCGACGGCATTGAATTTTTTTTCATTAATTATTATATGTATTATTATTGTAGTGTTCGTATACGCTTTTTAATTATTGCTTAAATTTGTTATTTAGTGCATAGTGAGATACTTTTAATTGTTTCATATTATATGATTTTATTTTAAATTTATTATAATTATGCAAGTAATATATATACCAACTACATAAGATATGTGTACTGTCCATGTCATGTCCATGTAAATAAATAAAAATTCCTTTCAGTATAATTTTTCCTCTATGATATTTTAGATATTTGTCTGTGCTTGGTGCCAACACTATTTGAAAGTGTCACTGTCAAGTTATAGAAATAAAAATAATGAGAATCAGAGTAATTTCTAATTAAGTAATACTTAAATTACATACACAATGGATTTAAGAGCTGAAAAAATTGCTAAAGCTCGACAAAAGGTAAAATTATATAACAATCGTTCACTATTCTACGAACATCCCACGATTACGATTTTTTTGTTTTAGTTAAAGGATCACCAAGAAAAAAAAACCAACTCTCTTAATAAGGTAGAGCATCTTAATAAATTAACGTTAGTAAGTCAGGAAACGAAAAATGATTCTGATTCTCTAAGCACTGCTGAGAATGTGTTAAATGCCTATCATTACAACTTTAATGAACAGGAATTTTTAAAAGAAACAGTTATATCTGATAAAGATAGCACAAATAAAAAAAACGAAATTAATGTAACTGAAATATTAATTTCGACTAAAACAACGCTCGAGATGCAAATCAATAAATTAACTGAAAAATTAACAAACTTGGAAACTCTTTATAGGTTTGAAACTATTAATCATGACAAAGCTAAACAAAAAATTATTTCTTTAGAATATGATTTGAACACATTAACAGATAAATATAACATCATTCTGCAAGAGATTTCTGTTAAAGATATAAGCATAACAGAGTTGAAAGATTTAATTAAAAATATTAAAGATGAAAACAATAACTTAATGGAGCAATTAGAATTTACAAAGTCCATATTAACAACAAAAGAATCAGAAAACACACAGCTACAGGATGAAATTTGGTCTTATCAGAATCAATTAGATGTTTTTCAGTTACAAATACAACAATTGACAAACAACGTCTCTGTAAACCCTGATCAAAAGGAGAAAACCTCTGAAAAAACTGACAAACTTCTAAAAAAGATATCTAATTTAGAGCAAACTATTGAAGCCTTACAAAAAGAAAGAGATCAAATTAATTCACATTATGAACATAATGTTAGAGACTTAAACGAGCAAATAAGGTCTGAAATGTTGAGAAATGAAGGACATGTTAAAGAAATACAAAATTTGTATACTAGAGAAAACAGTCTTATTGAACAAATAAGTGATATGGAAATACGCCTACAAAACTATAACGTTAAAAATGAAGAAAAAGTAGGCAACAATGAAACCCATGTTGATATAGATAAGAAATACCAAGATATTTATGTGAGTATAATATAATTTTGAATTAGTTATTATCTATAGTGATTATTACTCATATATAAAACAAAAAATGTTTATAATTAAAATCTTTAAACAAATCATACTGTTTGAATTTTGTTAAAAGAATAATTTTAAATTAAAAATATTTTTTATGAACAACAATGATGTCCCATTAGATATATATAGTGAATAAAGTGCAATGGCTATTAAAATTTAGTAACTCATATTTATGTAATTAAATTAACTTTGTATATATGTAAGTATATGCTATACAGCTATTCCTTTTTTGATAATATTGTCTTAAATATTATTTTAAAAGTTGACATTGATTTAAAGATTAATTAATTCATTATTAATTAATTTGCTCCGAATCCGACTTCGCAAGAATACTCATATTCTTTCTCTCTTATATGGCATTCTTTTTAATCCCGCTACACCTTCTTACCTTAAAGAGCGTTTTCAATTTTGTTTTGAGACTTCTCACTGTTCACTTCGTCCAAGTGAAAGACTTACCCTTAAAATACCTACGCATTCATCGTGTTTCTATGGTAATTCTTTTTCTGTAAAAGGTGTCCTGCTATGGAATTCACTACCGCTTTCTGTAAGATATGCACAGTCTCTTTTCGTATTTAAAGAAAATTTGAAAAGACATTATTTAATGGGTTACCAGCTATTTTTGTATATTCTACTGACTATATGTACTCAATATTATTTATTTATTTTTACAGCTTATTTTTTTATTTATTTTTTATATGTATATTTTTTTGTTTTTTTTTTACATTTTTATTTTTATAATTTTACGTACACACCCCGTTTTTGTGACTTTTACCTGGTCCTTTAATCATGGGTTGCCTGTAAGAAATTGCTCTTTAGCGATAAGGCCGCCCATTGTATATCTTAACCATGTTTATAAATGTTTCATGTTCAAACTGTTTTTCTTTTGTATGGATTATGGTGTACAATAAAGTATATTTCTATTCTATTTCTAATTTAATTAATCTAAATATTAACAGGCACAACTAGTGGAAACAAATGATAAATACATGGAACTTCATAAACAATATATGAACAGTCTTGCTAAAATAGAAGAACTAAATAAAGTCAATGAAACTGCATGTAATCATTCCAATATTAGCATTGACAAATTGAATGCAGATATTGCCAGTGATAAAATTGCAGCACAAAGAGCAACAGAACAAAATAAAAAATTAAAATCTGATGTTATTGAACTAGAACAAGTTATAATAAAATTGGTAAGTTTGATTGTTCAGAGCTGTATATGCATTGTTTGTTCAGAATTTAGCCCTGACGGCTTTTACAGCGTCACCGGGCGAGACGGCCGAGCGCAGAAGCATCGCCGAGGTTGCGAAATGCGGAGAGTAGAGCGCAGAAACTCTACTAGCGTCGAGGGTCTTTTGCCTTCTGATACTCGAAGTTTGATTGCAAGAGATCCGTTTTAGGGAGAAGTCCACCTTTGTACATGTGCTAGTTTCCTTTCTTTCTGTTTTTATATCTATTTTTTCTTTCTATTTTCTAACAATATGTATATACAATAGTATATACACTAGTGGCCCGCTCGAGCTCCAGCAACAACCTCTTTTTAAATTCTGATTCTGAAAATACTCATATATACTCATTCATATATACAACTCTGAACTGATTAACTCATTTAAATATTAAAGGTAATTTAATCTACAACTGGATATAGATATATTTTCTTAGAATGTTATTCTAAAATTGTTATTTTCTTCGAACTTAATAATGTTTGTTACACTAATTTAATTTCAGGGCAAAGATAAATTAGAATTAACAGAACTATGGACACACGAAAAACAATTAAACAAAGGATTATCTCTCAAACTAGCAGAAATTGAAGAAAGTCTAAGAAATATGTTAAAACAACTAAAAGCTAAAGACGAGGAAATGATAAGATTGCAAAATGAAAATCGGGACCTAGAACAAAAATATAAAAGCGTTTTAGAACAGTCTAGCTTGACACATCAAAAGGAAAATATGATAGACAACAATTTTGACAATACATATAATAATAATACCAGTCTTGATCAGCTAGCGACATCACAGTTAACATGCCTTGTAGCAGTTGAAAGTTCAATTGCTAATTTAGATATTAACAATGATAATATTATTGCAAAAGAAGATGCAATGAGTAAACTACAAGAACGCTTTCTTAATATAATGGATCAAGTTGCCAATCTTTCTGATGAAAAACATCGACTGGAGCATATAATACTTCAATTACAAAACGAAACCGACACGATTTGCGAATATGTAGCTCTTTATCAACAACAGCGTAATTTGTTAAAAAAACGAGAAGAAGAAAGAAATAACCAAATAAAAATTTACGAAGAAGAATGTAACAAATTAAAGCAACACTTAGAGGAACTCCAAGAGTTACTCCTAAGGTTTGCTGCGGATCCAGAATTGGAATCATTTTTCTACGAAGAACGACGGCGACGTGATCTTTCAAGAGTTCGAGAACTGCTTGAACACCTACATAATTGTTCATTTACAAATCCAAGGTTCAAAAACTTAGATTTGAACATCTTTTACCCATGCAGATGTTGCTCAGGCAAAGTCATCAATATTTAAAAAATTATAGTTTATGTTAACTATAATTTTTTAATAGTTAAAAGGTTTTTCTCCTATAATATATATGAGTGTCAATAAATATTGATATATTATGTTTCTGTTATTTTTGTAATTTGGCATTCAAAAGGCTAATTTGGCACAGACAAATATTTGTCTTGGTCTCCTTAACAAGAATTAGGAATTTGACAAAAGCGAACCGGTCAAGGCCTTTAGCATACTTTCATCGGAAATGTTGCTTAATTCTTTTGACATGTAAAAAAGCAGTGGCAACAGGCAGCAGTACAATAAACTATGACCATTATGACCCTTTTTGTTAAAAATACTTATCGATTACACCAGATTATCTCACTGAAAACATAGCGTTACAACAGCTTATCGTAATAGCCAGTTATATCAAGTGTTACTCTTCTTTATGTTCAACCCAAATTTAAGCATTTCTTTGAAAGAATAAATAGGTACAGTCCATGGAGGTTGAACTGGGTATCTCCGGATCTTATCTCGAACGGCCTATGCAATTTAAAAGATATAGTTATAGCCTGAGCTGATCAGCTATTTACTAAATATGGACCTGGGAGTTATTTCCTGTACCAACCAAACAATAAACTATTAAAGTATAAAAGTAATAATAAAATTATTCTTCTATAATACGCGAAGAAGTAAAATAGAAAATATATGTATATATAATGCTAAATGTAAGTGGACAATCTGTTATCGCTTTGCGATTTTGGTCGTGCAGTCTATCTCATGATGATGCTTCGGTTGTGGGGCGAAACGATTGTTGAGTTTGTGATAGTGAACGTATAAAGTGCTTGTGTATTGTGGTGGCGGTGGTGGTTTGTGCATATGTTTTTTAAGAATCCTGCATTTATCAGGTATGATAACCGATTGTCCACTTACATTTAGCATTATATATATTTTCTATTTTACTTCTTCGTGGATTAAAGCAAAATAATTTAATAATTACTTTTGTATTATGGATCTCCCCGAAGTAACGCCTAATTCTATAAATTACTATTAAAGTATCTTAAAAGCGCAAGTTAGATTTTTCAATTTACAATGTTAACAAAAAAAACTGCAATATCACTATCAATACATTTATTTGGAAGATTCAATCTTTATTCGGTCTTCGTCTACTTAATTTAAAATTTATTTCGACATGACACAACAATAATTCTGAGCAATAACATCACGGAATACAAGCAGTCGTAAGGTAGAAGTATTTCGGCGTATTCTAGTGGGTGCTTGTTGAAACCCTTTAAATTACCAAACTCGTCCTATAGCGACATTCCCTAAAGCTTAATTTTAAGGATAATAATTATCTTACACATTGAAAATTAATAAATATTAGTTTGACCATAAATAACGTTACTATTCAAAATGTATTCTCAATTCAAATATATTGCGAAAAACTTCGATCGTTGGATTTGCTTACATGTCATATAATTTTACATTATAATTTAATTATTCAATTCGGAAGATCCTATAGAAATTAGAATTGCACTGAATAATTGCAAAATTTTATTTTCGGAGATTTTAGATACGAGTCACACCTATATAAATGTATCTATCTCGACAAGTATACTTATCGAAACTCCTTACGACGGCGTGTGGCTAGAACTAGGCAGTCTGAATAAAATCAAGACAGAATAAATAAAATTCTTATTAGTCTACTAATAGGGTATCAGCTTTTAATCCTTTCGTGAAATATATAATTATTTCTAGCCATTATTGAAATGAAGAATTCGGCTGTCTTGCCATAAAAAGGTCCTTCGAAGATGCCCATTGTAGAGTACAGGTCCAATATCAAACGCATTCCTCGATAAGCAAGAAAGAAATGTAGTAAAGTATAGTTCTGACTATTAATGAAGTCCTTCGTTCGTCTCTTTAAACAAAATTGAATGCATTTCATATTATTAATGCAATTTATGGCCATACTTTTAGCCGCCCATGAACATACGCCTAAGTCTTACACTAATAAACCCGCACACGAAATAAAATTACGAGGTAACTAGTTTATAGTCGACTGAAAACAAATAAATAATATTTGGTGTTGGCTTAATACATATTACATAACCATATGTAGGTTACATACAGGTTACGGAGTATATTATCAGTAAAAGTTATCTGACGATGTTCAGCTTCGTCGTTATCTGTAACATAATGAAAACATACACATGAGAATATAGATACAATGTTAAAGTATTACTAGCTATCTAGTCACGCATTGCTATGGCTCAATCTGGTTTCGAATTTGGGATCGAACAGTTAAACTCAAAAATTGCTCAAATTGTCATTAAACTTTAGAAGATCATCCGCTACATCGTTCTAAAGATTGTCTGAAAACTTCATTAAAATCAGTCCTAAAGGACATACAAACATTCATTTTTATATATTAAAAGATTTAAATTTGCGATTCTCATGTATAGAATATATATTTAAACCACATTCCACAACATTCTATCCTGTTATGTTGTAATCTTTTCAAAATTGTTTCGTGGGCCCTAGTGGCAATTCATTCAAGAAGAATTAATTACTCGTTTTTGGTAGACAATTGTTCTCAATTCACCAATTAATGTGAGAAATTTATACAATGGTGCACCACATCTTATATTAGCTAATAGGCAAATTACGTTAAAAGTGGCAACTATACTAAAAAACCTACAAATTCTAAATAGAAAATGTTGACTCTCGGTGGAAATCGAACCCGCGTCCCTGGATCTGAAGGCATGGTCACTGCCAACTGTGCCAACGGCTAGTCAAGTTTACAATCTTTTTTATACTAACCATTTACAATTTTTCGAGATCTACTTGTCTTTTTTTGGGCTATTAACAACAAAGTCTTGGTTTGGCTGAAAATTAAAAAAATAAGAATTATATAACAAACGAGTAAAAATGCACAAAAAGAAATATATATCACCAACATAATAAAGTAATTTTATATTTATTTATGTACCATAAAAACTTTGGAGAAAACATTATTGGTAAAAAAAGTGTACAAAGGTCAACTTATCCCTAAGACAGAGATCTCTACCAGCTAACCTACTAAGAAAATTAATTATAATAAAGAAAAAGTTGGTACACATATATCAAACATTATGAATTAGAATCAACCTTACTGATAATTTCCTAATTTAACAATAATATATACATATATGTATATCTTCTTGAACTTTTGAACATAAAAGTATAGTTATCGTGAGTAATTATAAGAGATTTTTGAATAACTTTCACCTTTCACTAAGTGCACGCAAGGAAATCTTTAAAATCGTTTTCGCAATATTTTTTATTCCTCCTCTCTTATTCATCTTAGCGTTCATCTTATATATAATCTATAGCCTTCCTCGATAAATGGACTATCTTACACTTAAAGAATTTTTCAAATCGGTGTAGTAGTTCACGAGATTAGCGCGTTCAAACAATTCAGCTTTATATACTAATATAAATATATGAGTAAATAATCGTCTAAACGATGTAATATTTATTACCTGAACATATCGATGGTACAGCACAACGCCATAGACACAACCTACTGAGACTAGAATTTGAATCACAAGCCATACTATGACGTTACAAACTTGCGCTTGACCGAAGAGTTCCTTTCCATTCTTCACACATAACATTGATTCAGTTACCATAATTACTCCATAGACCCAACATTGAGTTCCAACTCTTTTACATCGTGGATCCGTAACGTAAGTATAATACTGTCTGAAATAATACATATCTGTAACAAGCTGTAACCGCTTAATTCACGTCAACTTAAGCGTTGAAATAATTTTAATTACGTACTATTTTTCCTGTTTCGGAAGAAATACGGGAATCTTAAATACTATAGCTAGCGTGGTATATATAAATAAATATGTGGGACACTCACACACGGTCGTCCGCCCCAAAGTAAGTAACTTAATACTAGTGCTATGGGTGATAGACCAGGTGTATACTTAAATACATATATACACCCAGACTCGAGGAACTAATATTGTATTTAGGAAATGTTGGCCCTTGACGGGAATCGATCCCGCGGCCCGCGGAGCTGACGTCAGGTCACTGCCATCTGTGCCAACAGGCTTTGACTAGCAAAGCCTTAATTACACTAAATTTTGCTTTGCGATCTTGTCGTGGAGTCTATTGTCCTGATGATGCTTTTGTTGTGGGGCGAAACGATTGTTGAGTTTGTATAGTGAACGTGTGTAGTGCTTGTGTATTGTAGTGGTTGTGAAAACGGATAGTCCACTCTACATTTAACGCGGATTACAGCAAAATAATTTTATTATTACTTTTAGACTAAAATTCGTCAATATTGTTCCAGAGGATTATCCGTAAAGCATAACAGACATACAGAGAAACTTAAACATTAATAGTACGGATATGGATTATGTGTTTAAATAGGGATATTCCTCTTCCGTAGAAAATAATATTATATATCGCAATCAGCTTCAGTTCACGCGCTGGTCGACGGTGGACGAGGCGTGGTAGTCACCGTATTTAACATCACCACAATATTCTCACAATTTTCACAATACCTTAACAAATTATATTTATGAAATTCAAATTATATTCATGAATGAAAATCCGTTGTTCAGTAGTATTTGGGTTTATCTTAAAAAGCTAGACATGTGGTTGGGGACTAAAAAATAAAATATATGAAACATACCTCACTGAAGGGGCAACGATGACACCAATCAAGCATAATCGGGCTATGACTAATGGATGCGAAGGTGGCATTTCAAATATATGTTTTAAGAAAAATGTATTTAATTCCGAGATTTGCCAAAATACCACAAGTTGACTGAGTGCAAAAAATCTCATATAAGTACAAGTGGGATCGAGCCATCGCACAGGTGTCCAATGGACTGGTGTAAATTGCAGTATAGCCCTTTTAATCTTTCCTGTGGTAGACGAGATATCCCTGAAAACCTTGGTTATTAATTATTCAGTGTATGGCAATTTTACTTTTATATACACAATATTGGTCATCATCATCATCTTCCTGCCCTTATCCCACTCTAAGTGGGCACAACATGTTATAAACATGCTGTCACATAATTTGGCTGCGTTTTTACGACCGGCCGCCTGTGCCTGACGTCAACTTACCTCATTCGTATTTTACGACAACCTCGGTAAGAAAGAGGGTGGTCTATTCTACTCAGCCGGATACAGCACGGCGGGTCGACTTACCTTAGTCGCCTTTTACGAAACCTCTGTAAGAAATGAGGGTGGTACTATTCTATTCAGCCGAATACCACACGGCTAAATATACAATATTGGTATTACATGTTAAAGGCATGCAGTTAATATAAATGAGTTTTATTATTAATTAGCTGTGATAGCGCAGCGCCCGAAATTGAGTTTTTCTATTAAAAACTTATTTGTATAATTGATAATCGCGATTTATCACGCGCTTTTCGGAAAAGGAAAACATCGTGAGGAAAACTGCATTTATCTAGAGAATTCTAGAGACATGTGTAACAAACCAATCAGCATTGGAGTAGCTTAGTAGGTCTTAACTCCGATCCCTTACTTCAAAAACAGAGAGAGAAGAACTATGCCCAGTAGTCACTACTACTACCTCACGGTAGTAACAGGCCGTTACTTTATTTTGTTATTGTTTTTTGTGGCCTAAAGATACGAGCTAATATGGGAAAATATCTTATATCTATAGTAAATTCATAGTATTTACTTAAAAAAGATATACCTAGAGGCATATGGCGAATACCTATTATACTATTTTTAGTTTTTATTCTCAGTTTAATATTAAGTTTGTTTAACGAATAGCCTTAAAACCTCCTGTACGTACGTACGTACGTACAATGAACGAGTTTCTCTTTTTCAATGTCAGAATAAAAAATAAAAAAAAATCTTTTTCATCTCAGATTTAATTATCTTTAATGAAGTCACTAATTAAATTTATGAGCTAAACTTACAGCAATAAAACCATTTTTTTGTACAATAAATCTAGTGATTAAATTTATTATGATTATATTCACTGTCTTAGGACACTTACCTTATGCTAACCCATTTATATTCTCTCATTTCCAAAGCTTTACAAATTTTCAAACCAACCCATATTCCCAATCCATTACAAATGAGCACATCCAATATAATAGAATCCCACCAACATTCTAAAAAATTTGGCAGCAAGTGAGCAAATGCTATTTCTGTTATTTCCCACATAATGGATATAGCCCACAGTAAGCCTGTATGTCTAAAAAGTATGGCTTTGAACATCCATCCAAAAAAATGACCCCAAGCAAAGACATCAACATGTGACCAGATCCTAGCCAAGCTAATATCAGAGCAATTGACTGCATATTCCTGAAAAATGGAAATTATATTAAAATTTTATCTTGAACATTCCTCCTAAGCACCAGTGAGTGGGCATGGGCAGGTGCCCATGCCCACTCACTCACTCATGCTCTTTACCATGAGGTACAGGTGTCTTTAGTGAGTCTTTACCTCATGGTAAAGACTCACTAAAGTTAGTCACTGTTTTCATCCCCTTAATGTGAAAATAGCCAAAATTATTTCAGTTTAGAGGTAGAACACATTAAAGAAGATCTGAAGGAACTCTATTGTGGAATTAAAAATGATGGAGTAGTAGTAGCCTTAAGAATAATAAATGTAATAAATATATGAAGTAATGTAACAATACACCAATGCTCATTCGGTTATCCATCCATCTTCCTTTTTTTATGTGAAGCATTTATTGTGTTTTAGTTTTTGAATTCTGTTATTTTTGCCATTAGTTGTAGATAAATTCTGTAGACCTATAGAAAAGGAATTACAATTTGGCGAACTTAAAACCCTTTGCAC
Source organism: Morpho achilles (assembly GCA_947086495.1). Taxonomy (NCBI): domain Eukaryota; kingdom Metazoa; phylum Arthropoda; class Insecta; order Lepidoptera; family Nymphalidae; genus Morpho; species Morpho achilles. The sequence continues at coordinate 9,347,003 of CAMTZB010000007.1, read as the reverse complement.
CCTTCCTACTGATCTACTACTTAAAACTATTTGTTTTGTATTCCTGATGGGCAAAAGACTTCTCATATTTTGAATGTCTATTAAGCAAAAATTGAGCTTATGCAATGTAGAAGAGCAGTGGGAAGAACCTGGGGTATGAAGCCAAAAATTATGAAATGGATATATACGGCTATTATACTATCCAAGATACTTTGTGGGGCTTCAATTTGGTAGCACAGAGCCAATATTGGAGTCAATAGTAAAGTTGTGGGTACCACTACTATAAAATATAAAGACACTATTCCCTTCCTTTACAAAATTTGGGCCAATTTAAAACTAAATAGTAATTATAAATATATATTTATATTTAAATAGTAATTATAATTATATATAAAAATATATATTTATAAATACATAAATATATATTTAACTAAATAGTAATTATAAATATATATTTATAATTACTATTTAGTTTTAAATTGGCCCAAATTTTGTGAAGGAAGGGAATAGTGTCTTTATATTTTATAGTAGTGGTACCCACAACTTTGAGTCAAATATTGGCTCTGTGCTAGGAATATTCCTATATTACAAATAGATACTTAAACATTTCTCACCTTGTCCATGTCAATATGGAAGTTACGTAAATTTGGATCTATCCAATACATTATTTCATATACTGTAGAGTGGCTTTGAAATAGAAGAAATAAAAGCGCCAGTAGATACAGAACAGACATGCCAAAAACAATTCTCCATACTGCTGGATGAGGTCTAGTAAATGGTCCATTGGGAAATGTAAGTACTGATATAATAAGGAAGAAGAAAATCACACAGCATATACCAGCCCATGTATTATCTTGTGTACTAGTTTCATCTCTGAAAAATGCAACCAGAAATGGAATGGTACAAAAGTATTATGTAGCATAAAACTAATTTAAATGTTAGTTTAAGGTTTTCATAAGATAGCCCTAAGTAAATGACAAAAGTAATAGCCATATACAGAAGGGCCATTTACAGCCACAGACACAGCAACTTATAATTTTAATATTACCATTTCTTTTACTTCTGTTAATAACTTTTTTTTATTACAAATATGTGAAGGAACAACACTTGTTTATAAGCAATCACTGCAGTATAAGGACATAATTTATACTGACCATTTTAGAAGAATGCAAGATGTATCCTACAAAATTGACTTGAATTATGTCAATAAATCTTTTGAAATAATACCCTGACAGATCATAATAAAGCTGAAGCTACAGGATCTAATATCTCCTGTAGTAGTGGAGTTAGTAGGGTAAATAAAATTCTGAACATGAAGGAGGAGCAGCAATTTGTGTGACACGCTTTCAGTTTATATGAAAAATGACATTAAATTACATAATTTGTAGTTCTCTATAGTATCTTTTCTCAGTCAGTTTCTCAGTTAAATTAACATAAAACTATATTTAATTATTCTCTCTTAGCATTGCAGTACTCAATAATGAAAATAACTAAAAACCTTCACGAAAACAAGTAAATAAGCCTTAAGTAAGAGTAAGCAGATCTGCTACAATTTATTGTTGTATAGGAACAGCCAAGGCAACTTTTCCAACACATAGTATAGTTCTTCTTGAATAGTGAAACACAAAAATTCATACAATAATACAAATTTAAAAAATGCCTTCTTGACTTCTTGTCAAGAAGGCATTTTTAAAATTTTTAGAAAAGGCATTTTTAGTTCAGTAGTAGTAATTAGTAGTAGTTAATAAATTCGAGTAAACGTTATACATAATGAGAAAGTTTTCAGCAATAAAAATAATCTTAATTTACAAAGTTAATGCTACAAAGCTAACAAAGCATTTACCTGACAAATGCAGTATATATCACTGCTGCTATCGATACTGCCAATAAGGTTATAGTGTGTGGCTTGTAGAAAAACTCTAATGATATATCATCTACTGGACGTTCGTTTATATAACTAAAAGCATCCTTAGATTCGTCTGATACTGGTGAATTACGAAATTCCATTGTATTTACATTAATATAATATAAATTTCAAATTCTATTTTATTACACAAATAAGTCCAACTTTTCCAGTACATTATCTTCATCTCGTAATGTTATACATATTTTCAGATTAGGAGAATTATATTTGGGGTAATAGCACAAAGTGGTACGAATAAAATTCTTGTAAAACATTTATCGAATCGATGAGATTTCAACCACAGACTAGGGATGTAAAAAAAGTAACCGATTATTTTATTATAATAATCGATTTACTACTCTCCGTCTTAAAATTTTCGGTCAGGTCCTAACGAGAGTTTAACATTTTTTACTCATCACAAAAAGCGCACAACGCCGCTAAAGAATTTTTCACTTTAACAAATGCGCTGTTTATGTCATTTGATTTAAATGTGTAGTTTGGTTACATTGATTTGTTCCTACAACGCATATTCACACTTACATAAAACTATTACTTGTCATAAAACAAGAAAAAACAATAAAAATAAAATTAAGAAAGAGTGCCTTAATAAAAGTGATTATTACCCTATAATTAACAAAGTTCTTATCACCCTATAATTAATATAATCAATTTTTAAAACAAATCCATTTATTTTGAAGGAGGAACTCCAAGTCATCTCTATAATGAAATGGAAATCCCTATTATAAATCGGATTAATCCTTTTTTTTTTTAAACCAAAAAAAAACGATTATTAATAATTTATTTTTTCAAATTATTTGCATTTTTTTTCTTTTTTACTTTGATAATTATATATCCTCCTGCCTTATCTCATTTTAAGTGGGGTCAGCACAACATGTTATAAACATGCTGTAACATGATTTGGCATGATTATGAATGCGGTCATAAAATATCTGACGACCATTGTTTTCAAATTTTACATATTTGCCCAAAAAGCTTAAAGTTAAATACATTACAGAAGCTGGAAATAATAAAACATAACACCGACACTCTAATTAACGAACAGATAAACGTTACAAGTTCCAGTTTGCTACACGTGTTCAAAGATAAAGTCAACTAAATGGTGGGGAGTTTAACTCGTTACTATATAACTCAGCTTGCTTGGGTAATGCTTCGCTTTGCGATTTTGTCGTGGAGTCTATCTCCTGACGATGCTTCGGTTACGAGGCGAAACAATTGTTGAGATTGTGGTTGTGTCATCGTTGTCGGGTAGTGCATGAGTTCTTACAAATTCCGCATGTATCAGGTATGAGAACGAATAGTACACTCCACGTATAGCATTACATATATTTCCTTTTATCGCGGGTTATTGCAAAATAATATTCTCATTACTTTTGTATTATGGACCTCCGCAAAGTAACGCTCCGCAAAGTAAGTAATTCTATAAATTATTGGCTCCAATACTCTTTCTAATAGTTGTACTTGTGAAACGATCTCTAACACAAGATCCTATAGGTATCTCGGTGTTGTTTTTGACAAACACCTTATAATGAATCCACATATACATAATACTGTTGAATAAATAAGAAAACTTTTAAAAAAATTGAGAGATGTAGCAGACGAAAAAATTCTAATATCTACCTACAAGGCTTTAGCCCAATCCGTTTTAGGCTCCTGCATCACAGTTTGGGGCGGGGCAGCCAAGTCACAGTTATGAATTTTCGAAAGGGCTCAAGGAGTTTTACTCTGTCAGTATTCTTTAAGCCCATTCGGTTTTCAAGTTTTGACTTGTATAATTTACTCACCGATCGCCAATTTGAAATTGCATAATCAGATCTCGTAAGCATTTAGCGTATACTCCAAAAAAATACGTTGTAGAATTCATCCTGTCTGCCAGCGACCCCAATGTAAAACACAGCTGTTCAAGAAAAGAGAGTTCGCCTCTCAATCATCATTCTTTCACAACTACTTTACAGCTTTACAGTAAATGTAACAAAACTAATGAAAATATTATTTTTCTATAAAAAGAAAATATATGTAATGCTTAATGTAGAGTGGGCTATTCATTCTCATACCTGATACATGCAGAATTCGTAAAAACTCATGTACTAGCCGCCACCAATAACACAACAATACACAAGCACTGCACACATTCACCACCATAATCTCAACAATTGTCACCTAATACCTGTATTGTAAAAAGAAGCAAATGCAATTTGAATTGACGAATTCCAATCAGTTAGGTCCCGGTTTAATATTCTGGATAGGCACTTGTGTATTTTGCTTATTAATTTATTTACGGTTTTTGGTTGAGTTATTAATGTTGAGAAACCAGTATATCCTTAGCTAATGCCTAGGAAATGTTTAACTCGTTAATCTACTGTTGCTGGATCTAAACTCCAATCGGCTATTCTAAAAAAGTTGAAGTGTCCTTGGAATAGAATGGTGTTTTACTTCCTCCAATAATTAAAATATGTAATCAAACAGTTTACAATTTTTAAGATCATAACTTGGGAAATGGCTGGCCAATGAAAATCATGGACAAATTGTTATTACCAAACTCTGTACTAAATCCAGGGAATCAATATTTACCTTAGATATTTGTTTAACATTTGAAAAAAACCAGTTATGCGAAGAATAAATATTAAAATAATATTTAACCAGATCATTAAAAAAGTAGCATAAGCCTGTACAAATGAACTACGTTATGTTAAGTTATTGTGTACTATCGCAGTACAAAATCATGATATTTCGCCCCACACAGTGGACAACATGTATACCCAAGATACTCTCATTTCTTTGGTGTTAGCACTAGATAAGTTAAAAGAGAGATATATGCCCTTGCAGAGTTTTCTGTTAACTTAGACAAAAGTATCCCCGCATTACACTGTTTTGTTATAATTCAAAGGAATTAGTAAGCGATTTAAATAAAAACTATTAGTTATATGCCTACATCTAGTGGGAAGACTACATAAAAGTCTGTTCAGTAGTTTCGAGTTTTTAGTGAACAAAGAAACAGAGAAATGCAGTGGGGGTCTTCACTACATAGTATAAAACAAAGTCACATTCTTTGTTTGTCTATATATCCCTATGTATGCTTATATCTTTAAAACTACGCAAGAGATTATGGTGCGGTTTTTTTTAATAGATAGAGTGATTCAAGAGGAAGGTTTATATGTATAATAACATTCAATACCGAGTAGAGAAATACTGTAATTTTTGAGGTTTCTAATGTGATGTCGTAAATAAATAAATTTTTTTTCCGCTTACATTGCAAACGCAGGCTAAACCCTACGAGATTTATCAAAATGATGTACTAAGTATTTGTACACCTTGAAAGGTCTATAGAAAAGTCCGTGATGGTATATATCTATATCTTATGGATAACCCACAATAGCAGTTTTTGTCATTTACTTTTTACGAAAAATAATGCCTTATTTTCAAATCAATTTTTATACAATACAGCATTAATCCTTATCCAATTAAGTATTTTTTTAATAAATTGTTGATTTAATATAGATCAATATAGCTGTTTACAGCATGTAATTTAAGTGAACATTTTCGGAGATATTACAGATTTAAAATGGCTTGAGGCCGCGCTTCGCCCTATAGCACTTCGAATTTAGCAGCTATATGTCGCTCTTTCAAGCTATATGTCGCGTTTGTTTAATGACAAGGAAGCTGTGAATGTTGTATATAAAGAATACATACATTCTGTAATTAATTGTAAAAATAAAATTCATAGGGAAAAATGTAAAAAATAAATAAGTAAATATGTAGTATATTAATTTAGATATTCAAAAGATAGCAGGAAATCTTTTTAGTATAGGGAGAGGAGAATTGTTTTTCTCCTAATTTAACGCTTGCGGGCCATGGCCAGAAATGAATAAATCAAAACTAATGGATTGATTTTATCATTTTTTTCACTGAGTGACATGGGCTATATATTTTATACCCGTGTGAAGCAGGGGCACGCCGCTAGTTATTTTATAATTTAGTAATAAATATGGCTGCATAATAAAATTAGTACTATAACAAACAAACCACCCAAAATAGTTACAAGAGAAGATAGTGACAAGAAAAGAATAGCTAATTATATATAGTTTTCAATGGTGACACAAATACTGATCTACTCATGATTTTAATATCCCAACTATGAAAATAATAAAAAACAATCAAATATTATTTTATAGATATATTACAATCAATTTAAAATTATACATCATCTATTGTTGGTAGCCAAAATGCCATGTTGGTACATGCAGAAGCCAACAACATATACTTGGGATTAAATTGCACACATTGTATTGGAGCTGGATGATCCCCATTTAGCACACAAACTTTATATCCTGTATCTGCATTCCAAACATGCACCCTTCCATCTGTAGAGCCACTAAATATATATTGAGAATCAGGACTAAATGAAGCCTCAATAGGAATTCCTTTGTTATTAAGGTGACCAGTAAAAGTTTGAAGTGGTGTACCATGATAAGCATCAACAAGCCGTATAATGGAACCATTTGTGCTAATTAACATTGTTTTACCATCACGAGAAAACTTTAGGCCTGTCCAGTCACATTCCTTTTCTTGATTTAGTTTAAATGTTACAAAAGGACCTTTGTCAAATGATCTTAAATCATACAACTTAATACTTTCTGAATTGACACCTGCTGCGAAAATCAATCCTTCAGGATCATACGCAGCTACTGGTCGTCCAGACAAGTGCATCAAACCTTGACAATTAGGTGATCGTAAATCCCAAAGTCTCAGTGTTTTGTCTAGTGAACCAGATAAAAATGTATCCTCCACTGGTGATAAGCATAATGTTACGACTTTTTTAGTATGGCCTGGAAAATATCTTATATATTTGTTGTCATGGAGTGACAAATATCTTATAGTGTCGTCAACTTTAGTAGAACTATGAATAGCTGTATTTTTAGCATGTGTAAAATGTATAAGATCTACTCCATACTTTTTACTGTTTACAGTAATCATTTGTGTACCTTTTTCACAGTCATAAATAACAATTTGATCATCTTCACTACAAGATATTAGAGTTTCTCCCGAGGGTGAGAAATCTATACTATTTATTTTATCTGTATTTTCACGAAAAACTTTAGCGACCTTAAAACTTCTAACAACTTGGTCAATTAGTTTCATCATTTATCCGGCTGTTATTTATTCAAGTCGCTCTCAAAAGAAAATGCGGCTGAGATTTGATGTTTTACTGATTATGGAATGAATAATAAATACTGTTTTAGTTAACAAATAGTATTTGTTTACAGGCAAGCTTCGACAATGCTTTATTTTTTTACTGAGTTTTCCTCTGCTAAATGCAAAGATTACTAAGTACTAACCAGGGCGGTTTTACTACAGGCGCCAACACATGCTATCTCGCATCCCTCTTGCACATGTATGTATTTATGAATGAATCGTATTAAAATAGTCTTAGCTGCATCTCGCTCCACTCCTACATACATATTTTTACGCACTCATTCTCACTTTGACTGTCTATCATATAACAAGACAACAAGCATAGATAATACACTATATAGGATAACAACAAGTTGTAAAGTTCTAGTACTTTAATTTTTACTAAAATGTATAATTTTGTTTTAATTTAGTTTTTTTTTTTTTTTTATTTAGTTAGCAAAAATTCTTGAAACAAATATCACTAGAAGCAAATTAAATGTATAAAGTCTTATTTCACCAGTAGCTGTTGAGATATTTCTTAAAATGAGAAATATAACAACGAAGAAACGTGCAGGCATAAAACAATAAGAAGAGGATTTACTTAATCATTATATAAATGTAAGTGTTGAGTTTTAATGAATTCTCTCTCGCATATAATCTCTCTCAATAATCGCATCTCAATAATAGTAAGAGCTTTCTTAAAATTTACATTCTCACATTCTAAATATAATAACCTAACCTTGCATGGATAACCTAAAACCTTTAACATGCAGTATAATTTTTATTTCCTATTTGACTTAGTTATCGTTATATAAAAATTATGATATGTACATTAATTTCGATTGATGAATTGAGCTATATTCATTATTACACTAAGGATATGTCTTGCGATTTTACATAGCTTCTAGTGTCTTGTAGTGCAATAAATGATTAGAATTGGCACATTAAAGTTAAAGGTTTTTAGAAGTTGTTCTAATTGATCATAAGTGTGTATCTATCTTAGTTATGAATAATTTGGACATAACTTAAATATTATTTCTATTCTATTTAATAATATTTTTTTTAGAAGTAGTTTCAATTGAAGTTGTATATGTCGGCGCGTGACCAGGCTGCCTGCCTGCGTCCATTGCCTCTCCGTGAAGAAGCCAATAAAAACGAGAGAAAACTCACAAAAAACTAAAAACTCGGAGAGAAAACACTTTTATTCAATTTTACAACTTGAACCACACATGAATCATTGAATGCAGCCTTTATGCTACCCGCCCTTTTCTTAAGAATGGCGCCATTCTAGTTAAAATCGATTTCGTTACCATTTTCTCGGTACCTATATTTATTTTGAACAGTTTTAAATTACAAATATAGTCATTCTTCCAATTTAAACACCCTTTCTTTAATAACATAATTTTATCACATAATTAATGATATTTAAATATTTTATTTAATATAAAACTTAACAATGACAGGAAATGTGTAGTCAATTGTTCATTATGTACATTGTAATCTTTGGTCAATTGTTAAATTATTTATTCCAGAATTCAAGAAAATGTAAAGTACAGTCTTAAATAGTTTTAATATATAGAGATATTATTTTCAAATGAATTTATGTAATACAATCAATAATTTTACTTAATGAAAGATAGTTATTAATATTTAACACATCAAAACAATCAATAATCAAAACAATGTTCATTTTAAATAAAATTAGTATTTACAAATCAAATAACTGATAATTTATTTAATTATTATTTACAGTATTTGCCTATATATAAGAATTATTGAAAACAATCAAATTTTATATAGTAGAACTATAATGACCAAAATTAAAATACAAATAAGGACCTGTTAAATTAAAAAAAGCATATATAAGATTATAATTACTTAATTAATCCTAAAATATTTAAACAATTGAAATTTAATAATTATATACGTTACAATTAGTCTTAAATATTTAAAAACTAATAAAAATCTCTAAATTCATCGGATTAGTAACTTCGATATTCAATAGATGACGCAGCTGAATTTTACAATTTGATGCTTAGAGTCGCTGCTAGATGGCGCTATTTGATAGCGCCCACATATACTTCATTGTATTATATTAGAACTTTAAAAATGATTGTCAAGTTTTTTATAATGAGATTCGGATGAAAAGGGAGTAAATAGCAAAAGAGAGCAAGTTTATTCTGTATAAAGCAATATAGGGTATATTGCTTTATATAAATAACACTAATGTTGATTTTTAATAAAAAAGCAAAAGCAAAATTTAAATTTATGATTGATTAAACGATTGATTGATTAATTATACAGACAATATCTCTCCTTCATACTTATCCAATAATAAAAAGCAATTTTTTTAAAAGTGAACCCATTTACTCTTTCTTAACAAATCAATGCATAATGACACAGACAACATTTTTTTTATATTATAGAGCAACTATTCATATAGATTCAAATACAACCTCTTTCATAAGAGGTTTTATTGAGGTAACTAATACTCAAGTGAAGTCTGAATTTATGAAGCTAAGTTAGATTCCCGTAATTTCAGCCACAGATGTAAACGTGCACTCAAACATCAGTAGCCAAAAGCGACTGGGAAAAGAATTAAGGTTTTACATGTATTGCAGGTGCCAAATACCGGCTCTTTGCCAACCGCAACACATAACCATTACAAAAAAAATGTAAAAGTTTATGACATACGAATTACCAAAACTGCGCAATTTCAGAAATCAGTACGACACCTTTAAAATGGCTAGCCCGTTAATAAAACGTCTAACAAAGTAGCGCGCTTTTGAAGCTAATGTTCGACGATACAGAAAACGAACATTACCAACAAAACATCGGTTCCCATACTGTGTCGTATCGGTCTTCAGTCGCGTTAACTGCCTCTGCCCAATAGACAGATCTCTTGCGAACACTTTTGAGCCCCTGTTACGCTCAATGGCATCTCGAATATATTCGGTGTTAAAGTGTCGCAGGTCGCATTTCTGCGCCTTAGAAATCTGTCTATTGATCAGACGGTAGCTCGAAGCGTCTACTGAAGACTGTAGCCTCATTTCGTTCCTCTCGTCCATGAGCTTGAGAGTCTGGGTCGAGAATTTATTGGTTCTCTTACGGTGAGTCTTATAGAATTTGGACCCCACCGCATGGACAGTTTCCACTAGCCTGTCGTTTACATCGTCCACAGAAGCGCAGTCAGCTAAGCAATCAAAACGGTTTTTCAGCTCGAGTTGAAAGTTCTCGGGGTTTTGAATATGAGCTCGAGTTGGTCGGAGCGTAGACTTCACCAGTCTGGATCTTTCCAGCTGTACGCATATATTCAATGTGCCTCTAACCATACGGTGATCGCTCCCGGTTTTCACGGTATTGATCACAGAGACATCATTGAATATATGACGCCTGGTCGACATGATGAAGTCGATCTCGTTTCTCGTGGAACCGTCGGGACTTAACCAGGTCCATTTTCGATGTGGTCGTTTCCTGAAGAAAGAGTTCATCATATAGAGATCTTCTCTCTCCAAGAAATCGGCCAACATCTGGCCCCTGTGGTTCCGTTGCCCATATTCAAATTGCCCTACTCTCAACTCGGTGCCGCTTCGCTTGCCCAGCTTTGCCTTGAAATCCCCCATCACAACAGTGTAGAAGGTTTTGGAGGCATGCATGGCTCTAGATAAATCCTCATACATGGCCTCTACCTCCTCGTCCGGATGTGCCGATGTCGGTGCGTAGACCTGTATGACCTTCAGCGAATACCGTTTGGTAATTCTGAGTATCAGGAACGCGACCCTGCTCGACACACTCTCGACTTGAACAATGTTGTTGACAAGGGACTTGTGGACGAGAAACCCGACACCACCTTGGGACTGTTGTTCGCCCTCCCGGTAGTAAAGCAAGTTTCCGGATTTTAGGATCATCGTGTCCTCTCCCTCTCTTCGCACTTCGGATAATCCTATCACATCCCAGCGCAACTTGCTTACTGTTTCTTCCAGCTCGAGTATCTTTTCGTCTTCCCTCAAAGTGCGTGCGTTGTACGTTGCCAGGTCTAGTCGTCGGGGTTGGCAGCGGAATCTCTGCCGAAGATTCTTGACACCCCCTGCCCCGCCGTTACCCAAACCGCTGCCAGAGCTGGGAATAGCGGAGCTGCCGGGAACTAGGGGCTGTGGTTTTGGTTTTAATGCCATGAAGGTATTGCCAGTAATCACCACGCTTGGCCTGCGGGTTGGTGATCGCAGTGCTGACCATATCGCACCGACAGTGCTGCTGCCCACTGTCGGTCTGGTAGAATTTAGGTCAGCTATATGAATGGTTATACCGCCATTAGTCGGTCGCCAGAGCCTCGTTGGTTAATCTGCAGGGTGCACCGCGTGCAGGTGAGGTTGACAATTGGGGAGACTGATTGGGACGAGCCTCCCCCTTACACCCCAAGCTATGATTAAAACAGTGTAATTATGCAAAAGTAATAATAAAATTATTTTGCTATAATCGGCGATGAAGTAAAATAGAAAATATATATTATGCTAAATGTAGAGTGGACAACCGGTTATCATACCTGATACATGCAGGATTCGTAAAAAACACATGCACAAACCTCCACCATATACAAGCACTATATACATACACTATCACAAACTCAACAACTCAAATGTTTGAATTTCAACAAACATTCTCGGATAAAATGTGAGTAGTTATCCAAAACTTCCCGCAAACGAAGCATCGTCAGGAGATAGACTCCACGACCAAAATCGCAAAGCTTTGCGATTTTGCGGTTGCGGGGCGAAACGATTGATGAGTTTGTGATAGTGAACGTATATAGTGCTTGTGTATCACGGCGGCGGTGGTGGAGGTTTGTGCATGTGTTTTTTACGACTCCTGCATGTATCAGGTATGATAACCGATTGTCCACTCTGCATTAAGCATTATATATATTTTCTATTTTACTTCATCGCGGATTATAGCAAAATAATTTTATTATTACTTTTGTATTATGGATCTCCGCGAAGTAACGCCTAATTCTATAAATTAAATTATTTTTAATTAAAATAAGACAAGAGTGAGTTTAAAAATCCAAAATTGCCGTAAATCAGGATGCACGGACAACGGGCACGACGCGAGTAAACTTTTACACTTCTGATGTCAACGCACACTATATACAAGAACGCGATATAATAGGAATGCCACAATTCCCGTTTCGAGATGCACTTCTGTTGAATGACGAACAAGGACTGAATGTCACTGAAACGTTTTATCAATAGTAAGACTCCACCGGAAACAATAACAGCACAGTGTTGCCCCTATTTAACCAAAAAGGGCGCGGTTAGGGTTGCCACCTTTTTTTTTTTGAAGAAAAATAGTATTTTTCTTTTTAAATCAATTATTTTTTATTACTTTTCGCTGGATAATGACACGGAGTTAGAGTTACTAACTAAGCCCCGTAAATACATGAATGAGTTTCTTTCAAACATTCCCTATGCAGTGCTGCGGGTGCGTTCCATTCACAGTTAATTAAAAAAAGCACGACAATTGCAATTAGCGATAAAAATATAGTATTTTTCGTGCTATATTCTTTTTCTATAATATATAGTAAAATTTAAGCTAGTGTTTTTCAATTTATATATATATTTATTTGTATATCTCAACCTATTGTCTATTTAATATGTTTACAAGGTATAAAGCAGGGACCTCGAAGCATAGAGCATTATAGTATATCCTTAGTGTTTTTATTGAACTGTAATAATATTGGGAAGTTTTATTTTTTAATTTTAAAATATAAGTAAAAATAAAACTAAAATAATAAAATTAAAACTTTTCCTTCTATAGTTATATTTATTGTGTATGCTTTATTGAAGTGTTGTATATCATATGTCATACTCAATATCAGTTATATTCTATGTTTTAAGTGGTTATTTCTGAATAGTTTTTATTTTTTCTGCGACAGACAATATGGATTATAGACATACTTTAATTATTTAACAGAAAGTTATTTGTTCAAGATACTTTAACATACTATCCCATTTAGTTATGCACATTTCAACTGGATTTTTTGTCTGAGTAACTGTGTCTGGTCAAGGCACTGCTACTGTTGTTGCAATGAATTCATTAATATCTGATACAATGGCTGATATTCTACAAGTGAGTTAAAATGTTTCAAATATAAATCATTTTTGTTTGTAAACACAAAAATTGGCATGTGTATGTTTAAAATAACAGCCTGTTATCCACCCCAGCAGTGGTAACCATAAGCTTCCTCTATCCGTTTTTTGGAGAGAAGTATTGTAGCAAAGACCTACCATCGCGTTGCTCCAATGCGGATAGGTAGGTTACGCATATCCCTAGAATTCGCTAGAAGTATGCGGATTTCCTTACCATATTTTCCTTCACCGAAAAGCGTGTCATAAATTGCAATTGTCAATTAGACATGTGCCTGCGCGGGGTATAAACCCATGATCGTCTTTACAGAGTCGCTCGGCCTCACCGCTGAGCTATCCCAGCTTGTTCCATATTTATTAAAATGTTTTTGCAATAATTTTCAGATGAACGTGGTCATTGCCAAAGAGAGTACTCATTGGGATGACGTCTAAGGGCTATATGCTGTTGATGCTTTATGGGATGAAGCACATGATATATATATATATATATATATATATATATATATATATATATATATATATATATATATATATATATATATATATATATATATATATATATATATATATATATATATACAAGATTAACTCATTTAAATATTAAGATTAACATTTAAAAAGTGATTCAAAATTTTTTTTTTACTATACATACTCCATAAGTATAGAAACATAACAAGATGTAAACAAACAAAACCATGTGATTCAGGGAACTAGGGGCTGTGGTTTTGGTTTTAATGCCATGAAGGTATTGCCAGTAATCACCACGCTTGGCCTGCGGGTTGGTGATCGCAGTGCTGACCATATCGCACCGACAGTGCTGCTGCCCACTGTCGGTCTGGTAGAATTTAGGTCAGCTATATGAATGGTTATACCGCCATTAGTCGGTCGCCAGAGCCTCGTTGGTTAATCTGCAGGGTGCACCGCGTGCAGGTGAGGTTGACAATTGGGGAGACTGATTGGGACGAGCCTCCCCCTTACACCCCAAGCTATGATTAAAACAGTGTAATTATGCAAAAGTAATAATAAAATTATTTTGCTATAATCGGCGATGAAGTAAAATAGAAAATATATATTATGCTAAATGTAGAGTGGACAACCGGTTATCATACCTGATACATGCAGGATTCGTAAAAAACACATGCACAAACCTCCACCATATACAAGCACTATATACATACACTATCACAAACTCAACAACTCAAATGTTTGAATTTCAACAAACATTCTCGGATAAAATGTGAGTAGTTATCCAAAACTTCCCGCAAACGAAGCATCGTCAGGAGATAGACTCCACGACCAAAATCGCAAAGCTTTGCGATTTTGCGGTTGCGGGGCGAAACGATTGATGAGTTTGTGATAGTGAACGTATATAGTGCTTGTGTATCACGGCGGCGGTGGTGGAGGTTTGTGCATGTGTTTTTTACGACTCCTGCATGTATCAGGTATGATAACCGATTGTCCACTCTGCATTAAGCATTATATATATTTTCTATTTTACTTCATCGCGGATTATAGCAAAATAATTTTATTATTACTTTTGTATTATGGATCTCCGCGAAGTAACGCCTAATTCTATAAATTAAATTATTTTTAATTAAAATAAGACAAGAGTGAGTTTAAAAATCCAAAATTGCCGTAAATCAGGATGCACGGACAACGGGCACGACGCGAGTAAACTTTTACACTTCTGATGTCAACGCACACTATATACAAGAACGCGATATAATAGGAATGCCACAATTCCCGTTTCGAGATGCACTTCTGTTGAATGACGAACAAGGACTGAATGTCACTGAAACGTTTTATCAATAGTAAGACTCCACCGGAAACAATAACAGCACAGTGTTGCCCCTATTTAACCAAAAAGGGCGCGGTTAGGGTTGCCACCTTTTTTTTTTTGAAGAAAAATAGTATTTTTCTTTTTAAATCAATTATTTTTTATTACTTTTCGCTGGATAATGACACGGAGTTAGAGTTACTAACTAAGCCCCGTAAATACATGAATGAGTTTCTTTCAAACATTCCCTATGCAGTGCTGCGGGTGCGTTCCATTCACAGTTAATTAAAAAAAGCACGACAATTGCAATTAGCGATAAAAATATAGTATTTTTCGTGCTATATTCTTTTTCTATAATATATAGTAAAATTTAAGCTAGTGTTTTTCAATTTATATATATATTTATTTGTATATCTCAACCTATTGTCTATTTAATATGTTTACAAGGTATAAAGCAGGGACCTCGAAGCATAGAGCATTATAGTATATCCTTAGTGTTTTTATTGAACTGTAATAATATTGGGAAGTTTTATTTTTTAATTTTAAAATATAAGTAAAAATAAAACTAAAATAATAAAATTAAAACTTTTCCTTCTATAGTTATATTTATTGTGTATGCTTTATTGAAGTGTTGTATATCATATGTCATACTCAATATCAGTTATATTCTATGTTTTAAGTGGTTATTTCTGAATAGTTTTTATTTTTTCTGCGACAGACAATATGGATTATAGACATACTTTAATTATTTAACAGAAAGTTATTTGTTCAAGATACTTTAACATACTATCCCATTTAGTTATGCACATTTCAACTGGATTTTTTGTCTGAGTAACTGTGTCTGGTCAAGGCACTGCTACTGTTGTTGCAATGAATTCATTAATATCTGATACAATGGCTGATATTCTACAAGTGAGTTAAAATGTTTCAAATATAAATCATTTTTGTTTGTAAACACAAAAATTGGCATGTGTATGTTTAAAATAACAGCCTGTTATCCACCCCAGCAGTGGTAACCATAAGCTTCCTCTATCCGTTTTTTGGAGAGAAGTATTGTAGCAAAGACCTACCATCGCGTTGCTCCAATGCGGATAGGTAGGTTACGCATATCCCTAGAATTCGCTAGAAGTATGCGGATTTCCTTACCATATTTTCCTTCACCGAAAAGCGTGTCATAAATTGCAATTGTCAATTAGACATGTGCCTGCGCGGGGTATAAACCCATGATCGTCTTTACAGAGTCGCTCGGCCTCACCGCTGAGCTATCCCAGCTTGTTCCATATTTATTAAAATGTTTTTGCAATAATTTTCAGATGAACGTGGTCATTGCCAAAGAGAGTACTCATTGGGATGACGTCTAAGGGCTATATGCTGTTGATGCTTTATGGGATGAAGCACATGATATATATATATATATATATATATATATATATATATATATATATATATATATATATATATATATATATATATATATACAAGATTAACTCATTTAAATATTAAGATTAACATTTAAAAAGTGATTCAAAATTTTTTTTTTACTATACATACTCCATAAGTATAGAAACATAACAAGATGTAAACAAACAAAACCATGTGATTCAGGGAACTAGGGGCTGTGGTTTTGGTTTTAATGCCATGAAGGTATTGCCAGTAATCACCACGCTTGGCCTGCGGGTTGGTGATCGCAGTGCTGACCATATCGCACCGACAGTGCTGCTGCCCACTGTCGGTCTGGTAGAATTTAGGTCAGCTATATGAATGGTTATACCGCCATTAGTCGGTCGCCAGAGCCTCGTTGGTTAATCTGCAGGGTGCACCGCGTGCAGGTGAGGTTGACAATTGGGGAGACTGATTGGGACGAGCCTCCCCCTTACACCCCAAGCTATGATTAAAACAGTGTAATTATGCAAAAGTAATAATAAAATTATTTTGCTATAATCGGCGATGAAGTAAAATAGAAAATATATATTATGCTAAATGTAGAGTGGACAACCGGTTATCATACCTGATACATGCAGGATTCGTAAAAAACACATGCACAAACCTCCACCATATACAAGCACTATATACATACACTATCACAAACTCAACAACTCAAATGTTTGAATTTCAACAAACATTCTCGGATAAAATGTGAGTAGTTATCCAAAACTTCCCGCAAACGAAGCATCGTCAGGAGATAGACTCCACGACCAAAATCGCAAAGCTTTGCGATTTTGCGGTTGCGGGGCGAAACGATTGATGAGTTTGTGATAGTGAACGTATATAGTGCTTGTGTATCACGGCGGCGGTGGTGGAGGTTTGTGCATGTGTTTTTTACGACTCCTGCATGTATCAGGTATGATAACCGATTGTCCACTCTGCATTAAGCATTATATATATTTTCTATTTTACTTCATCGCGGATTATAGCAAAATAATTTTATTATTACTTTTGTATTATGGATCTCCGCGAAGTAACGCCTAATTCTATAAATTAAATTATTTTTAATTAAAATAAGACAAGAGTGAGTTTAAAAATCCAAAATTGCCGTAAATCAGGATGCACGGACAACGGGCACGACGCGAGTAAACTTTTACACTTCTGATGTCAACGCACACTATATACAAGAACGCGATATAATAGGAATGCCACAATTCCCGTTTCGAGATGCACTTCTGTTGAATGACGAACAAGGACTGAATGTCACTGAAACGTTTTATCAATAGTAAGACTCCACCGGAAACAATAACAGCACAGTGTTGCCCCTATTTAACCAAAAAGGGCGCGGTTAGGGTTGCCACCTTTTTTTTTTTGAAGAAAAATAGTATTTTTCTTTTTAAATCAATTATTTTTTATTACTTTTCGCTGGATAATGACACGGAGTTAGAGTTACTAACTAAGCCCCGTAAATACATGAATGAGTTTCTTTCAAACATTCCCTATGCAGTGCTGCGGGTGCGTTCCATTCACAGTTAATTAAAAAAAGCACGACAATTGCAATTAGCGATAAAAATATAGTATTTTTCGTGCTATATTCTTTTTCTATAATATATAGTAAAATTTAAGCTAGTGTTTTTCAATTTATATATATATTTATTTGTATATCTCAACCTATTGTCTATTTAATATGTTTACAAGGTATAAAGCAGGGACCTCGAAGCATAGAGCATTATAGTATATCCTTAGTGTTTTTATTGAACTGTAATAATATTGGGAAGTTTTATTTTTTAATTTTAAAATATAAGTAAAAATAAAACTAAAATAATAAAATTAAAACTTTTCCTTCTATAGTTATATTTATTGTGTATGCTTTATTGAAGTGTTGTATATCATATGTCATACTCAATATCAGTTATATTCTATGTTTTAAGTGGTTATTTCTGAATAGTTTTTATTTTTTCTGCGACAGACAATATGGATTATAGACATACTTTAATTATTTAACAGAAAGTTATTTGTTCAAGATACTTTAACATACTATCCCATTTAGTTATGCACATTTCAACTGGATTTTTTGTCTGAGTAACTGTGTCTGGTCAAGGCACTGCTACTGTTGTTGCAATGAATTCATTAATATCTGATACAATGGCTGATATTCTACAAGTGAGTTAAAATGTTTCAAATATAAATCATTTTTGTTTGTAAACACAAAAATTGGCATGTGTATGTTTAAAATAACAGCCTGTTATCCACCCCAGCAGTGGTAACCATAAGCTTCCTCTATCCGTTTTTTGGAGAGAAGTATTGTAGCAAAGACCTACCATCGCGTTGCTCCAATGCGGATAGGTAGGTTACGCATATCCCTAGAATTCGCTAGAAGTATGCGGATTTCCTTACCATATTTTCCTTCACCGAAAAGCGTGTCATAAATTGCAATTGTCAATTAGACATGTGCCTGCGCGGGGTATAAACCCATGATCGTCTTTACAGAGTCGCTCGGCCTCACCGCTGAGCTATCCCAGCTTGTTCCATATTTATTAAAATGTTTTTGCAATAATTTTCAGATGAACGTGGTCATTGCCAAAGAGAGTACTCATTGGGATGACGTCTAAGGGCTATATGCTGTTGATGCTTTATGGGATGAAGCACATGATTAGGTCAATTGATTTGACTAGATGAAGGCAAGTAAATATTTGATGTAAATGAAGTATGTCAGTCTGTCCATTTCACTTTCAATTAAAACTGAAGCTTATATGTCTAATGGGCTAACTGCCTAATCCGTTTGAGATATAACAAAAAATGTTTGGTACAATTTTTCCTCTATAATAGTGATGCAAAAAAGTGTGTGATATAAGAATAGCTTAAAAGACATATTAGTGATGATCATTGGAACTTTGTTACATATGCTTCTTAATTGTCACATACAATTCAGTATTTGGAAAGCATAATAGTTTTAGCCTGGTACTGCTAACAGTACAAAATCAAAGATATTTAACATAACACAAAGATTGTCACAGATACCCCTTATATTTTATTATTAAAAAAAATATTATTTATAATTACAGTCTCTATTCTATACTTAAAATATAACTATTCTATACTAAAATGTAGACAAAGTTATAGACACGTAAAAAATATTTTCCAGACACTATTTAAGACCAGTAGAAGCTAAAAATATATTTTTAAAATTTAAAATCTCTGTTATTTGTCAATGCATCATTCTCCTACCCTTATCCCACTCTAAATGGGGTAGGCACAACATCTTTTAAACATGTTATTACATGATTTGGTATCTTACGACCGGCCGCCTGCCCGACGTCAACTTACCTTAATCGGTTTTCGCGACATCTAGGTAAGAAATGAGGGTGGTCTATTCTACTCAGGGGATATCAATGCCAAGATTGTCTGAAAGACTACCTTTGCAAACTAATGTTCTATCTATACATTATTTAAGAATTACTTATTTATTACAGGTTAAATATGCTGCGAACTCTTCCGCCGGGAAGTGTCCACGAGCCCGATGATGCAGATGAACATATATGAAGAGCTTCAGTCGAATCATAATTATTTAGCCTCATTTATTGACATTAGTAATAACATTTTCACACACACACAGCGCGAATGCTTTTATTCACTCACAATTTATTTTGCCGCCTGAACCATTCGGAATTTTGGAATAAGGCTGTAAAAGTCCGCTTGAATGCTAGAGACTCAAGAGAAGGTTGTGTCTTCAAAATAGTATTCATATTAGTATAATTGACAAACATTATGAAGTTTGAAACTTCTTAACTAGGGCCCAATGGATTTTTTCTCAAATCCGTGGATAAGGGGGCTCTAGCACACTAGAACGGATCATAATTTGGTTTCATTGTTTAAAACATTATTGGTTAATATTATTGTTTCATAGTTATAGTACCTTGTATTCCATCAGAAATAGTTTCCAGACCCAAGCCATATCATATTACCGGTTCAGTATATTGATATATCGGTCATGTGCAGCAATAGCGGTACAACTCAAAGACTCATATTTTGAGATGAATGGGTTTAAAATTTTCATTACTAAGGAAAATGACTAACAATTGCTTAGTTGCTAGTTTAATTGCTAGTTTGTTTAAACGACGGGCCTAAAATGAATTATGAGTTCTGCCTGTATTGCTGCTAAAAATTTTTGTATTTAATAAAATTGTGTATTTTAACATTAACACCATTTATTCCTATTCAAAACACGTGTTTTTACTTGTGTAGCAAAACTAAAAACCTGAGCAATCCTGGGAGTAATATATTTTCAAAACTGGATTATTTAAATTGTGAAATTTTTATAATAACGCTATTGTCTAATAAAACTGAAAGACTTGATCTAGTTAAAATTATATTATCCATCACAAAAACTTACATCTTTGGAATGGCATTATATGGCATGTAAAGTGTTAATTAGTCAAAAATGTATAAAACTTAAAAAACTATAATTCTTGGTTAACTTGCGTTAGTCATAAATATGATTTGTTAAAAGTTTTTTGCATAATCGTAATCATAATGCGAGTTAGACAATGGTGTATTAATTAAGGAGAATTCACAGTACTACAGATTCTCGGAAAACGATAATGGAAATGGAAAATTTTATCGCAAGTAAAGTTATAGAACTATGATACATTGTTTTTGAAAATAAATGAATTTGAATTGAATTTGAATGATACATGAGGTAAAAGTAACTAACTAATATTACTATTAATATCTGGGTGGGTGGAGCTTCGCTCGGTAATTTTTTACAAAAAAAAAAAACTTAAAAAAAAGAAAAAACAATTATTTAGTTGGGATCGATCCTTGGCACTCTTATTTCTCGAGGCTGCACGCTAACCGAATAAGCTACGTCGACTTGACAGTTAATGGCGAAGATTCAATTCAATATAAATGTTAGTGTTTTTAATGCCCAAAAATAGGGGTAAAACAATATTTTTTTACATAAAACCTAGCTAGATCAATTTTTCTCCCCCAAAACCTCCTACATGCTGAATTTCAGGAAAATCGTTGGAGCCGTTTCCGAGATTCGGAATATATATATATATATATATATATATATATATATATATATATATATATATA
This sequence comes from Morpho achilles, assembly GCA_947086495.1. NCBI lineage: Eukaryota > Metazoa > Arthropoda > Insecta > Lepidoptera > Nymphalidae > Morpho > Morpho achilles. Next base: position 9,325,489 of record CAMTZB010000007.1, on the reverse strand, counting down.
TATATATATATATATATATATATATATATATTTAAATCGCAGAAGTCTTCTTGCGTCATTTTAAACTCGAACCCTGTTGCGTCTACCATTTCTGAAGGGATTTTTAACTAAATTAAAGCGTATACTATACCTTTAAATCTGTATTATTTCAGTATACAACTTTAAATTCCATTAATAAGTTTTATACCGATATTCAATTTTAAAAATTTCTCAATCACTTAGCGGTTCCGTTCATCGTCGAAATAATGTGGCACATTGTATATTTTTGTATATACTTCGTACACTGTTTAGGCTTTCACGCTTCCTAATTAATTTATATCTAACTTGATTCTGTATATTATTCAATATATGTTATTGATATTACATTGACATTATTACATCCATTCTTTGTTTCAACTAAAATGCTTCCGAATATTGCTGCTGTATGAACCTATGCGTAACATTGACTTAACGGCTTCCATTGACTTCATCAGATTTCTAATACTTAACCTTATGGCACGTGAGTCATATTATTAAATAATTTTTTTTATAGTCGTTTACTTATTACTAAGTGAGCTTTTATGAACAGGTAAGTAACTTATTATCCTCGTCATTCAGTTAACTAATAAAGAAAGCTTTTATAGGCAGGTAAGTGATGTTACTAACCGAGAAAAAACTTGAACTGCAGAAGTAGTTGAGATTATTAGGTGAATGTGCGTATTGTATGCGTGTGTGCGTGCGTGCATGCGTAGGCGCGTGGAGTCCATGTGATGTGTGTGTGTGTGTGTGTGTGCGTGCGTGCGTGCGTGCGTGCGTGCGTGCGTGCGTGCGTGCGTGCGTGCGCGTGCGCGTGCGCGTGTGTGTGTGTGTGTGCATCATTTTTGTTGATTTACTTGCTGCGTGTGTGCGCGGGTATGTGTTTCAGCTATAAATACCCTGCCATTGTGACAACGTTTTAGAAACTACCAGTGTGTCTCCGTGGGTTGCGTATCTCGTGCTGAAAATATCTGCATGGTATATATACCCTTATATTATTGGTATTGGTGGTATTAGCGTACGCGCTCACGGAGTCATAATCGGATTCGGAAGTGGAAACTCTTTATGAGGATATAACTTAAGCCTTACGCCATACCTCTAGAGCCCACTTCAACGTTGTTATGGGGGACTTTAAGTCTAAAGTGGGAGTAAAATTGTGTTGTGTGTTGAATTAGTTGTAGGACCTTTTGGTTTGGGTCGAAAGAACGAGTGCGGAAAAATGCTTGTCGACTTTCTCGAGAACGAGGAGTTGTTTTTGATGAATTCTTTTTTCAAGAAACAGCTACAAAGTAGGTGGACTTGGCGAAGTCTCGGTGGGCGGACGAAAAATGAGATTGATTTTATTATTACGGACATGAAGCGTATATTTAGGGATGTCTCGGTGTTTACCACCGACTATTAGCAACCATAGGTTGGTACGAGGCACTCTGAATATCTCTAGTTATCTAAAGCTGGAACGGGTCCGTTTGATGAAATCAACAGTCCGTCTGAATGTTCTCCAAACCGTAATTGGATCTGTAACATTCTAGAAACAACTTAAAACCAATTCACTACTCTGGAAACCGCGGATAACGTAGGGCAAAAACTCGACCGAGTAGCAAAAGTCCTTCGAAATGAGGGCACAAAAATTTGCGAAAGCCAACGTAAGGGCATGAAGTCAAAGCTTTCGGGAGATACTCTCCTATTAATGGCAGAGCGACGAACCCTATGCTAACTTCGTGAGAAGTAGAGACTTTAAACAAAATAATTACCAAGATGGTTAACGACGCGACCTCCGATTAGCTAATACGCTCAAAAATCAATTGAGCAGAATCGGGGTCCAAAAGTGTTTATTAACCTCTTGGAAAAAGTTACCTGACGAAGTTAACCACATTAAAGGGAAAGTCGTTACTCGTCCAAACCGTAAATCCTCTCGGAAGTGGAAAGCCACTACGCCGAATTTTACGCATCGCATGCTACCACTGCACACAGAGGACAAATTAAGCCGCCACTATACGGAAAAACTGCCTGATATCCATCTAAATTAAATTGTTTTAGCCCTTGGACAGCTTAAAAATAGAAAAGTCACGGGTGAGGATGGTATTACAACAGGGCTGTTAAAAGCTGGTGGAATTCTATTGGTAACAGAGCTTCAAGAGCTGTTTAATACCCTTCTCTTTGCCGGGAGAACTCCAAAGGCATGGCACAGAAGTATAGTGTTATACAAAAAAGGAAATTGTTTTCAAACGCACTAGAGGATATGTTTAAGACGCTGAATTGGACTAGTCATGGCATAAGCATCAATGGCGCTCATCTCAGATTCGCGTAAGATGATATGGTTTTAACGACTGAATCCATAGAGGATTTGCAATGGATGTTGCATGGACCGGCTGTTTCTTCTCATAGGATCGCTCTCCGGATGAACTTGAGTAAAACCAAAAACATGTGCAACGAGCACGTTGCTCCGGGACCGATTTCCTGAAATCACTCTTGAAATTGTTGATAAGTACATTTACCTAGGACAGACGCACGAACTAGAAAACAACAATTTCGAGTGTGAGATTATGAGAAGGATACAGCTAGGCTGGGCAGCATTCCGCAATCTACGTTGAGTCTTCTCGTCACCCATCCCGCAGAGTCTAAAGACTAAAGTATTTAACCAGTGTGTCCTACCTGTCTTGACTTACAGTGCCGAAATGTGGACACTAATAGCTAAGGCGGTCCACAAGCTTAAAGACGCTCAGCAGACTATGGCAAGAGCTATGCTCGGGGTTTCTCTGAGGGATCGTATTCGCAACTAAGTAATCCGTCGGAGAACTAGGGTCACCGACATAGCTAAGCATAAGCAAGCTGAAGTAACAATGGGCCGGCCTTACCTATCTCAGAACCGATGACCGTTGTGGTAGACGTGTTCTGGAGTGGAGACCACGAATCGGGAAACGTAGTGTAGGACACCCTGAGACTAGATAGAGTGACGATATACGCAGGACAGCGGGAAGGGGATGGAAGCAGAAAGCCAAGGATCAGACTAAGTGGCGAATAATTGGAGAGGCCTATGTCCAGCAGTTGACGAAAATGGGCTGATAATGATGATGCCACGTAATCCGGCAATCTATATGCCTTTTTATGGACGTCACCGGTATGGCCCATAAACGTAGCTAAATGTTTCATATCATTCTCAGTTATGCTAAATATTTGTAAAAAGGTTGCTAAATGTTTTCTGAGTCGTGTAGACGAAATTGATTTTGGGTTTTTGGGTCCAGATAATCTTGGGTATCCCTCTAGAACTTTGTAATAATAATAAAACTTTGCAATAAATGGTTTCTAATAACTGAATATACGTTGCAACAGTAGTACCCTGATTTGATTTTGGCTGCAGCTTCATTGGTTAACGGGACTATAGTGACTTTACTCCACTTCTTTTTGTTTAAATCTGTTGCAGCTTGACTGGAGATGACATGTCGCAAAATTGCATCTATAAGATGCATTAATGTCTTAAGATCTGCTTCTGTTTCTGCGGTATTGATTTCATTGCAAGGACCTTGTTTTTTCAATGCAAACATAATGGCTATATTGCAGCATTGTTTAAAAGTAGTTGAAACATTCATAGCAAAAGACGGTTTCGAATCTATCCTTTTTGGCATCACAGTTATCTACAACTTTAGTTGCCTCCGCCATAAGATCTTAATTGAATGGTTTTAAGGCACTCAATAAATTTATTATAGAATTGTTAATTTTTTAAATTTCGATTAATAATTTTGCTAACTCTCTTACTTTTGTTGAAACCACATTAATAAAATGTTTTTCCGAATGACTTTTTAATATTGGGATCCTTAAGCACAAATAAGAAGATCTAATTTAGCAACTAGCGATGTCTTATCCGCTCTCTTCATATTTACAGTTTTACAATATTAATAATATACGCAATTATGAGTACAATCACTTTGCAAATTAAAACGCGTCCTAACGGCTCAATGTTTGTTTATTAACAAAACGCAGGACTCGCGCGCGCACCCCTTGGGCCCCCGAATCACTTATAAAATCGATTAAATTGGGAAAAAATTTGGACGCAAGATAATCCTAAATAAAAATTGAAAAAAACTTTTTTAAATATACGTCGGAGGCAATAGAATGCTAACATCAGAAATATAATATACGTGCCCAAATATACGCGAGCACGTAGCGACCTCCAAATTGTGCGCGGCAACTCGCTGAACTAATAAATACAGCGGAATTCATTCCCGCAATAAAATAACGTCCTATCCAATTTTTTGCCCACGCAGTATATATATTAAAATAAGTCCCCTGACAAATTTTTAGGGTTGGTTTATCCTGCGTCCGTATACTGGATGCAACAAGTCGGTTGGACGCAACAAGATCGGTAAAAAGTGCCATGTAGGACGCAACATGACGTGCAAGATGTATATATATATATATATATATATATATATATATATATATATACAAGATTAACTCATTTAAATATTAAGATTAACATTTAAAAAGTGATTCAAAATTTTTTTTTTACTATACATACTCCATAAGTATAGAAACATAACAAGATGTAAACAAACAAAACCATGTGATTCAGGAGTGACAAATATGTCCGTACAATAATATACGTAATAAATAATTTGGGTTCTTAAAAGTGGATATTAAATAATATTCTTATTTATTTGTTTCAAAGTTTGTACAAATTATTGATAGCAATCACGCCATAATACAGTGGTGCGAATACTATCAATAATTTTAAATTCTTTAAAAGAATTAAAAATTATATGTAATGTTAGTATAATGTGTTGTAATAAAAAAGGTACTTTATAGTAGGCAGATAATGCCTACTATAAAGTACCTGTTTTGACATGTTTACATTTAGTTAAATACTTAACCCATGGAGTATAGTTCCTCATGGTGTTTTCTTTCATCGAAAAGCTTGGTATCAATTGGCACATTAAATATGGCAAAATTTCACAATTTAATTCTTACATTATATGTATAAATCCGAAGTGTTACCTGGTTTGATGGAAAATATTAAACTTAGAGATAAAACCCTTTTTGACTGGCCCATTGGAGCAGTGGGTAGTGACCCTGCCTTGAGCTCCACGGGTCGCGGGTTCGATTCCCGCCGAGGGCAAACATTTTCTATAAATGAATTTGTTCGTCTTTGAGCCTGGGTGTATATTTGTATTTAAGTATGTATTTAAAATATACAAGTATATATTCACCAGTTGTCTGTCTACCGTAACACAAGTATTAAGTTACTTACTTTGGGGACGGACGACCGTGTGTGTAATTGTCCCATATATTTATAATTATAAAAACCACTAATATTCTATAAAACTACTACTAATATATCTAAAAAAGACTAATATGTATAATTTACCATCAAGTATACTCCTTTTAAGTATAATGTTTTTCCTAAATACTAAAACGGTAAAAACGAAAGCATCTTGTAAATTTGTTTTCGAGTGAATACTTATAATTAATTTTATTTAATAATAATATATAATAATTTAAATTACAATTCCTACATTTTCAAGATACATGATCGCCGATTCTGTTTCCTATTTAAAAATAGTAATCATTTTTGAAGTTGCACTTTTGGCGTGTTTAGGAAAAAACTTTTTTTTTTAAGAAACACGCACATAGGAATGTAAAACAGCTGTTGAATATAAATTTTTTATTACAGTAAAAGTCTATTAAAGAATTTCCTTAAATATTTTGTTTTATTAAAATCTAAAAATCATTAATATGTTACAGGAAAACCGGTTATCCAAATAATCGGTAAGAGTAAAATGCGAATCGATAAAACTTTGACATCACTAGTTACAGTTTTAGCGAACCAAATACATAACTAATTTTACTACGATTTTACGTCATACGTTATATATATTACTACTCCGTATGTGAGAAAGAGTCAGAGCTGAGACTAAATCCGTTATTATGAATGAAACGGGTGAGAGGCAGATAGTTTTTAATGAATGAGAATGTAAGTAGCTATAGCGCTACTCTCCACCCCCCCATACCACCGAAAATAGGCTCGCGCCAATGTATGAATCTCAGGCATCTATTAACAATTTTATAGTTAGTAATCTATGTTACTAACTAAAAATAAAATAGCTATTAGCTTACAGGATGATTCACGCTTCACCGTGTCGCGACCGGGCCGTGCCACGGCCGGGGCACGGCCACCGTGCGCCGGCCGTGCCAGTCATTCATGTTACACCGGGCTGTTTGGGTTTATTATTTGCACGACTTATATCTATGTTAAGTAGCTTTTGTCAGCAAGTGATTTCATCTATCGATAGACTTGACGTCTAAATAAATATGCAGTTTCACAATTTGAATTAGCAGCTATTGCAATTGCCATCGATGATGAAGTATTGGAAATTATTTTATTTGTTATCTAAATACTTAGGATGGCTCATGTCGTAAATCACAGAGCAAATTACACACCTTCTAAACAATTTGCATTGTCCATTTTGCTGTTAAGCTGCTAAACTAACTAAGATTTGACGTTGACTACTCTGCGGGCGCCCGGGCGCATATGTTTATGTTACAACGTGTCGGGGCCGAAACGTGCCGGAGCCGGGAAACAATACCCACCGACATTTCAACGCCGTGCCCCGGCCGTGCACGGCCGGGACACGGCCGGGGCACGGTTAGGCATGAATCACTTCATACCAAAAGTATACCATAATGTTCGACCGTGCCACGGACGGGGCACGGCCCGGTCGCGGCACGGTGTAGCGTGAATCATCCTTAATGCTAATCCGTAGACACACGCATAGTTTTATAGTTAGTAATCTATGGACACACGCGCCATAGGGAATAGAAAAAATTGTCGGTTTCCATAATAATCGATTATTTTATGAAAATAATCGATTTTTTTACATAAATAGATTTCAAAAATCAGAAATAATCGGTTTTTCTAATCTATTGTTGTGCTCTTTTTCTTCTTTTATGTTTTTCTCTTTTTTCTTATTTCTTAAGATAAGATATGCATTGTTGGATGAAACTAATATAGCCAAACTAAACATTTTAATCGATTTTCACAAACAGCGCATTTGATATTATTTTTTGGTAGTTGTCCACTTTAATTAGCCTTTATTAGTATCATCCTGTCCTTATCCCACTCTAAGTGGGGTCGGCACAACATGTTTTTCTCTTCCATTCTGTCCTATCTTTCGTCAAGTCTGGCGCCACTCCTTTTATATGCATATCATACTTTACACAATCCAACCATCTCTTTTTAGGCCTCCCTCTAGGCACATATCCATCCACATTCAAATTTAACACACGTTTGGTCACATGATTTTCATCCCTCCTCATTACATGTCCATACCATCTCAATCTTGCACTTCTCGACTTTTCTATAATGGGCGCAACTTTCAGACTTCCCCTAATAAACTCGTTTCGTATTTTATCCAGTTTTGTCACACCACACATCCACCTCAACATTCTCATCTCATTTGCATGTACTTTTCTTTCATCCCTCCTTTTCATTGCCCAACATTCTGATCCATACAATACGACAGGTCTTATGACTGCTTTATAAATTTTTCCCTTAACTTTAAGGGGCATTCGAGGGTCACATAATGTGCCTGAGACCTGCCGCCACTTCATCCATCCTGCATTCATTCTTTTACCCACATCTCGATCTATTTCACCGTCGTTTTGAAAAAGCGAACCAAGGTACCGAAAATCAGAGCAGACTGGCAAAATGTTCCCATCCAAACCGATCGGGGAGAAATTGGAGGTCCCACTAAAGTCGTAGTACATATGTTCAGTTTTAGTACGACTGATTTTTAAACCGACTTTCTCCAACTGGTTGTGCCATTTCGCCAATCTGCTTTGGACCTCAGTTGCATTTTCTCCGACGAGTACAATGTCATCGGCGAATAACATACACCAAGGAGCATCCTCTTGAATGTTAGCAGTAAGTGCATCCATTACTAGAAGGAATAAAAATGGACTTAAAGCCGATCCCTGGTGTAAGCCTACGGCCACATCGAAATCGTCAGTTACTCCGGCTGCAGACCGGACATGAGTACTAGCTCTGGCATACATAGAACATACAATCCGTACATACTTCCCAGGCAGTCTCTTTTCTTTCAAACTCCACCACAGAACGTCACGGGGAACACGATTGTACGCTTTTTCTAGGTCTATAAAGACCATATGCAAGTCTCTACGCGCATGACGGTATTTCTCGCATAACTGACGCAAAGCGAAAAAAGCGTCGGTCGTGCTCCGTCCTGGCATAAAACCGAACTGGTTCTGGGTTATCTTACATTCTTCTCGCATTCTTTTTAATGAGCCTTTATTGTAATTAATTATTAATATTTAAAAATAAAACTTTTGAAATAAAGAGAAAAAATCGATTTTTAAAGGGATAAAAATCGATTTTTCTACTCCAAGTCACATCCCTAGACGGTATAAGAAATAATTATACTACAATTGGGTTGTGACATGTATTAGAAAAATCGATGAATAAATAATCGATTTCTCCTTTTAAAATAAATAAAAAAATTGTTTTGTTCTAACAATTTTTGTTGTTAAAGGCTCGCCCATACGCTACCATTCACTATAATTATGTCAGCGGCAAGCTCACGTGCGCACATTGCGCACGAGAGTTTGCTGCAAAGATTGGCTACGTAAGCCATATCCGGGCGCATCAGCACCACTCCGACTAGGAGTCAAAGTGGTCGCCATGACCGAAATCGGTCGGAATATTCACTCACTCACTCACTTATATTCTATTATTTGAAAAGTTGCCTTTTTAATACTAGGTAATAATTATTTATAATAAAGCGTAATGAAAGTGGACAACTAGAAATAATGGCATATGTGCTGTTTGTGAAAATCGATTAAAATGTGTAATTTGGCGACATTGGTTTAATCAAACAATGCGTATCTAACCTCAAAAAACAAGAAAAAGATTTAAAAAAGGGGATATTAAATTAATTGGTTTATAAAAAAGCGATTTTTGATGAAAATAATCGATTGTTTAAAAAAGGGAATATTTTAAAAATCGTTTATTTTTTAACATCCCTATACCACAGATTTACTTTTTTTCATATCGATATATAAGATGCTGACGGAACGAAACTTAACCAAAATATTTTATTTTCTTCATTTATTAATAGATATATAGATGGCTAGAATGGATATGAACTAAACGTTCACAATAATATAATAAAATACATTTAACATTTAATCTCGTTCTGTAAACATTAATTCTATAATAAAAATGTCTATGGATTCTTCAAGTTTAGTATCATAGATTCTAAAATTTAGTATGATATCTTTCGGCTCAACTCGACAGCCCAAAACGCAAAGGGAAACAAAATGGACGGAGTGTAGTGACTACGTTTAAATGGTACAAATATTGTCAGATATTTATAAATCGTTTGCTCGGAAAACCGACAGTCAATAAAAAGGAATTGCTACTGTCAGTCATATTTTGGTTGACTAGTTCAATATTATATACAGGTTCGACAAAGTAGCGCTCAGTTCTTTAAAATATGGTATCCATTTTGTGATCAATCGTATTGTGTGGCGCTTACAGTAAGTATAATTTATTTAAAAATCAAGTAATTTTTAACTATTCGTCGTTTATATTTTGATTAGTCATATTTTGACGAAATTAAGTATTATTCGGTTTCGTTTAGTTAATAAATTTTATTACCAGTTATACCTAACAGTTTATTGTGTTTTTAGTTATAACCATACTAGACCAATAGTTTTCACCGCAGGTTCAATTTATTTAGGAGTTAATTGTAAATGTTTAAATGGTTCATTTGAATTCGAAAGTTGTTTCAATATCTGTGAATAAATATGTTTTAAGGCAAAACTAGAAAATGCGAAGAATCACTTTTCTTACCAACAAAATGCTGTATAACTCAACGGGAGAAGTTGTATCGCTGTATGTTATTTATCACCATAAGCGTATAGCTTTTCCCCTTGGTTGTATGAGCTATTATCCTACAGGAAAATCAAGATGGTCTATGAAGAATTGCTGCTATAAAATTAAGTCAATTTTATATATATTTATTTATAAATTTATTAACTAAATACTTAAATTAAATTTGTTAACTTAGAAAATTAAAATAAAAATATTTAATAATTAATCATAGTTTATGCTGATATGTTTATAAAAAGCTAAATGTTTATAGTAATTTGTATATCATGTAAATAATAAATGTTTTATATTTATTTACATGCCCTTTGATAATAGCAGACAAGATAAATTTATGCAAAGAAAAATTTTAAATATACTTTTAGTGTAGGTGAGATTTTATAAATATTTTAGAAATAGTATGACTGATTTGCCATTGCTGCAATAAATGTTACTTATAAAAATTCAACACATTCGTTACTCATGTAAACTTGTAAATAAGTTTTCTTGAATTGTCAACTCTGTTGACATTCATCATATCATTTTAATAACTATATTAATTAATCAGTTACTCTTTTTCTTTTACAAACATATATTTGTTTCTTCCAGTAGGCTTTTCTATAATAAATACATATAAAAAATAAAATTAATATTTTGTAAGGTCTCACAGTTATTCATTAAAACATACATTGTGATTGCTTTTAAGAAAGATTTATAACTCAGATATCATAAATTATTTTGTTGTTATCTTTGACCAAAGATTTTCTAGAATAAAAAATTGATTTGTGTTTGAATTCAATTGTACACAAAATTTCATACAAATCTGTTAAACCATCAGTATGTTAATGTGGGTTAAACTTCTCTGTATATCTCTTTCAATTAATTTATAGTACTATGAGTTATTTTATTTTGGTACATAGCACTGTAATTTGTTTTATTTTTCTATATTTCAACCCAATTACATGGATTGTAGTCATGACAAGACTGTAGTCATGGAGTACTTCTGATACTATGCTGAGTTGTTACTAGCATCTATGTACTTTTCCTGATATAAACAATTACTGTATTATTTATCTGAATTTTATTATGTACAATTATGTCTTCAAACTATGATTTTTAAAATACCCATTCATAAAATAACTTAAATTATTTTTTTTATTTATCAATAAGTAGGAAATTTTTACATGAAGTATATGAAGTGAAATATCTTTTCTAATTAAAATATATTTTATGACTTTATGCTATTATAATAGTATCAAGGGGTGATAATCTCTTTATTCAAGTTACTAATTGGATAACAACAGAAACAATCTTATCTAGTGTTAAATTAGTTCCAGATGACTAGCATGTCACCTGGAACTCATTTATCAAAATGAACAATGAAATCAATAATGTAGTGTTTTATATATTTTCCTATATTGAAATATTTGCAGATTAAGATGGGTGATCTAATTCATCAGTGGAATAAACAATACAAACTTATTTTAATTCACTCATAATTGAGTGATGGACTCATATAATTTATTTGGTGATGATGGAAGTGGTATGTTGGAGGGACTTACTGATCTTGGTGGAGCAGATAGCTTTGCTAGTAGCTCTACATCTGGTGTAACTGGAGATTCAAAAGATACAACAGATAATAGGTAGCAATATTAAATTTATCAATTATTTTGCTGAAAATTTATAAAGTATTTTAACAGTTTATGTTTATCAAGTTATAGGCAGCAGTATAATCCAAATAGTGTGACTCAGGAAGGTACAATTCAAAAACTGGCTTCATTCGGGAGTGGCAGTGCTAGTGCCTCACAAACTGTGCCTAATCCTGGACCTGGTCCTCCAGGACCTGAATATCACGACTATGGGACATATCCACCACGTCCACGTCTTCCTCAACCCTCACATGCTCCTTTACATCCATCACATCATGTACATTCTTCACACTCATATCCAGGATACCATCCTGGACCTGAACCAATGTATACATTACCAGAACAAGGTAATTTCAATTTCTAAAGTTTTTTTATTGTTACTTGACAGCACTTAACCATTTATCTCAAATATTTAGGCATTGGAGATATGGGGGTATGGTCTGGAGCACCAGGAGGCAATAGATATTCACCCATAACACCAGGTTACAGACATTCATATGAACATCAACAAAAAATGCACCAGTATCCACCTCAACAGGTACATAAATTGCTAAGAAATGTATAATATGTATTGCTAAGAAGAATATTTAAAATTCGGATAAAGTATTTTAATTTTCTTTAATAATTGCAGACAGCTGGTATTGGTGGTTTACAGTCCCAAAATAGTACATACATGCCAAGACAACCTCACTTTCCACAACCAACATCTCAGCAAATATATGGACAACAGCAGGTAGTTAGATTTGAATATAATGAATAGTCATCAGAATTTATCTTTATAGTTTGTTTGTTTGGTTGTTTGTTAAAAAAATCCTTGTTTGTTAGGAGAATCTATGTAATGCTATGTGTATGAAGCAGGCAACATTCACATACCTTATACATACAGGACAAGTCACCACGCATATCACAAAATGCTGCCAACACCAACAATCCATACAAGCACTACACACACTCACTACGAACATTTTGCTACAAAACCAAAGCATCATCGAATCGTAATGCATTACAATATTGTCGTGGAGCCTATCCTCCTGATAATACTTCAGTTTCAGGGCGAAAAGATTGTAGAAATTGTGGTAGTGAGAGTGTATTAGGTTTGGTAGCATTTTCATTCTGCTTCATACACTTAGCATTACATAGGGTCTCCTAACAAACCAGGATTACAGAAAAATAATTCTATTTTAACTTTTGTGTTATGGAATTTCGCAAAGTAATGTCTGCTTCTATAAATCATATAAAATATAACGACAAGATTTAAATTCAATTTATTTAATTTCAGAGTTATCCCAACTACACACAAATGCATCCCCCAGCTGCAACCAGAATTCCACAACATCCCACATATCATCAGCAAATGGAAGTTAATGCCCATCAGTATGGTTTATCTCATAATCAGCAAAGTCATAGTGGAATACAACACCAAGCTCATCAGAGTATGCCAAATCATGCTGGAGGAATTGGTCCTGGGATTCAGAGTCATCCAAACCCACATCTTCACCATCCAGTGGCATCTCCTTTACATCATGTGCCTCGACAACCACAGGTCCCCCCTCCTGCAGTTGGCCCATCTCATGCTGTCCCTTCACAGATGTCCTATGGCTCTCCACATCATTCTGTTCCCATGTCTTACCAACCCCATCAGGTACAACACCCTTTAGATGTCAATGTTACTAATCAATACACCTCTGTAAAATCTGTTGGTATTGAAAGTCCTCAGTATCGACCACCCTTTCCTCAGTTGTCACCGCAAATGTCGCCAAGGGCTCAAGTATCTCCAAGGCAGCAACCTCAGTCACAGCCTCAGCTATCACCACGACCTATTATGTCCCCTGTCAAAGGGCCCAGTGCTTCACCTCTTAATTCACGTAATATTGTACAATCGCCGGCAACGACAGGGCCTCCTGTGTCTGGTTCTTTTACATCTCAAAATACTTTACAAGCTTTGGAACAAATGGTTTTACCAACAAGTGGAGAGTATCCATTTCAACGTAATCCCGCATCACCAGCAGTTGGTCATAACATTGTGTCTTCTCCGACACATTGGACTCCTAATAAGATATCAACTTCAATAAGCAACATACAGATTGAAAACACCGAACAACAATCAAAATCACTGGAAGCTTCATCAGTGCCAATACTAAAACATGATCAAGTAAAGTCAAGCTCCATTAGTATAGGAAATGCTGAGAATAAAAATGTTGATAAAAATCAAACTGATACTGAAAGAACATCTGATGATAATTGTACTTCAAGGTATTTGACCAATACGTCTAAAGAAGGTATACTATTGAGTGCAGACAACTCCATAGTAACAGCTACACCTTCAACAAACAATATTGTTTCTGCTGTAAATATTGATCAGACAGAAAATATAACTCAAACTAAAGGTTCCAGTGAAGTAATATATGAAAGTTTAGACAAATCTAAGGAAGAAAATAAGGAAGATATTGTGAGCAATATTGAAAATAAATTAGAAAACAAACAAAATGAAGGTATACTTAAGAAAAATAATAATGAGGCAAAAGATCAAAACCCTCACTTGACTTCTTCAGTAAATGTCGATACAATCAATGAACATCCATCTAATAATACTGGACAACAATCAAATGTTCCAATTGGACACACTGCATCAATGAATTTGGGAAGTAACAAATATGATAATACTTTGAATGTTTCAAGAAATCAAGTTTATCAAAGTGGTTCTTTCCAAAATATGATGTCTCAAGGAATAGCTCCAATTGTAGTGCCAAGTATTCCATCAAGTATACAAAGCAGTCAAAATGTCATTGTGTCCCCAGCATTCCAGCAAAGCAGCTCTCAATTAACTATGTCAGCAATACCAAACATGCAGGGCAATATACAATCGCCCCATACTATACAACATACAAATATTACTAATACTGTGTCATCAAGTGTACCAGTTCTCAATTCTCAAGGTAATATGGCTGGCATTCCTACTGCTGTACCAAATATGTTAGGAAATCTACAGCAGTCTTTGCATAACAACTCGAATAATATAACTAATATACAAGGCAGTGTTCCAACAACTATTCCGAGTATTCAAGTTGGGATTTCAATGAATGTCCAAAATATACATGGCAACTTAGGTCCTAACATGCCATCAAGTCAATCCCCTGTTCTACAAAATGTGCCCCATAGTATCAATCCAAATATGATAATTATGGGATCAAATAATATTCCTCATCCAAGTTTGTATGCAGCATCACACCATCAAGAAATAGCATCATTACAACAGCAAATACAAGAAATTTACTGTTTACCACCATCAAATGAAAATAGAGAAAAAGTCAGAAGTTTTCAAGAAAGGTTGTCTATGCTACAACATCATGAAACAAATGATAAGTGCAGTGGTGGACCCAACTGTCTATTACAAAATCCAATTTATGGTTCTAAAATGGTTGAAAGTCCACAGGTGACCAGTACAACTGGACGTGGGCGAGGAAAGGGCCCTGCCAAGCCAAGAAAGCCACGGGTTAAGAAAGATAAACTCGCACAGATATCACAACCTCTTGATCTTTTACCTGTTTCAGAAGATTGTGTAACTGCAGGAACAGGACTACAAAGCCATTCTGAGATGGATGCAGAACCAATTGAAGAACTGACTAGTTTAGATAGTAGTGTATTATCAGTTGACAATATTAACAATCCTAAAACCAAAAAACAAAGAGGACCACGTAAAGGTAAAGAAAGAAAACCTCGCGCACCTAAAGAACCAAAAGCAAGGAGAAATTTAGGTGAGAAGCCTATAAAAGAAAGAAAAAAACGTGAACCTAAAGATCCAAATGCACCAAAAAGAAAACGAAATATTAAAAAAGGAGCTTCAGAGATTCATGCGGATACTACAACTTGTAACGAACTTTTAGAGAAAAATATTATAGAAATAGGAATAAATGATCACAATTTCAGCAAAAATATTACTTCTTCAGATATTTCTAAAACAACTAATTCCAATATAGACATCTCGCTAGACGACACAAATGTTACTGATTTTGATGATATACCTGTATCGAAAATAGCTATTAAAGAATTATTGGAAGAAGCTGAAGCCAAAAAAGAACAGGCAGATAAAGATGATGATCTTGACAATATGAGCCTAAAGAAAAAATCATCAAAAAAAAGATCATCTGGTGCACATAGTTGCAAAAAAATTGCTACTAAAAGGACACCTAGTGGTAAACGTAAAAGGAGGGGAGGATTAATACCGGATTCTGACGGCGAACCTGACGATTTAGTCTCTACACCTCCTCCATCACCACCACAAGAAGGATACGACAGTTTAAAACGTCGTTCCGCGAGAAATACTCAGCGAAAGAAATACACAGATGATGTGCTACTTCGTTTGTCTGATGATGAATTTTCGATGACTGCACAAAAACAAGAAAAAGAATTTGAAGATTTAACAAATGAAGCCAAAGATTTATTAAATAAACCTGAAACGACACCCAAACCTAATTATATATATGTCAACACTACCGAAGAGGATTCTATGATAGTTCAGCATGTATTGGCATGTCGTATGGGAAAAAGAGAAATGAAATGTGATGTATTTCAGTGTGAAAATGCCATTAAACTTGATGAAAAATCCTTAGGCATAAAAGAAATAGATGAAAACACTGATTTGCAAAAATTAAATCCAGGTTCTCAAAACTGTGCAACTGCTGAAGGAAATGCTGTATCGCATAATGAATCAAAAGGTGAAGAAGAGCATAAGAAAGAAATTATTAAAACAGATTTGGAAAAAGAAACTAAAAACTCTAAGCCAATTATGGTGGATGTCGAAGAATATTTTGTTAAATATAGGAATTTTTCATATTTGCATTGTGAATGGAAAACTGAAGAAGAACTTTACAAGGGTGATAAACGAATATATTCTAAGATAAAACGTTTTAAACAAAAACAGTCACAACAAATGAATATATTTGAACTTTTGGATGATGAACCTTTTAATCCAGATTACATTGAAGTTGAAAGAATTTTAGATATGTCTGAAAATCAAGATCCAGGAAACAATACTGTTGTTAAACATTTTTTAGTTAAGTGGAAGAGCTTGCAGTATGAAGATAGTACGTGGGAACTTGAAGAAGATATTGATGTAGATAAGATACGACAGTATAAAATTTTTAGTGAAAATCCACCTAAAGATAAATGGAAATTTAAAAAACGACCTTCAGCTGACCAATGGTCCCAATTAAAAGAGTCACCATTATATAAAGGTGGTAATACTTTAAGGGCATATCAGTTAGAAGGCTTAAATTGGTTATTATTTTCTTGGCATAATAACCGTAATTGTATTCTCGCAGATGAAATGGGATTAGGAAAAACTATTCAAAGCTTAACATTTGTTAATTCTGTTTGGGAATATGGTATAAGGGGACCATTTCTTATTATAGCTCCATTATCGACGATTCCAAATTGGCAACGAGAATTTGAAGGCTGGACTGAAATGAATGTTATTGTTTATCATGGATCTCAGCAGAGCAAGAGTATGATTCAAGAATATGAATTTTTCTATAAAAATGAAAAAGGGGAACCAATGAAAGAAATCACAAAATTTAATGTTTTAATCACTACTTTCGAAATAATCGTGACAGATTTTCAAGAGTTAAAGTCTTTCAATTGGCGTTTATGTGTGATTGACGAAGCCCATAGACTCAAAAATAGAAATTGCAAACTCTTGGAGGGATTACGGCAACTACATTTAGAACATAGAGTTTTACTATCAGGAACACCTTTACAAAATAACGTAAATGAATTATTCTCGTTGCTAAATTTCTTAGAGCCATCACAATTTTCTAGTAACGAAGCCTTTTTAACTGAGTTTGGCCAACTAAAAACAGAATCCGAGGTATTAAAATTACAGGCCCTTCTTAAACCTATGATGCTAAGACGCTTAAAAGAAGATGTTGAAAAAACCCTAGCTCCTAAAGAAGAAACTATAATAGAAGTTGAGTTAACAAACATACAAAAGAAATATTATAGAGCTATATTGGAGAGGAATTTTAGCTTCCTACAAAAGGGTACAGCCTCAGCAGCAAATATTCCCAATCTGATGAACACTATGATGGAGCTCAGAAAGTGTTGCATCCATCCGTACCTTCTGAATGGTGCAGAAGACCAAATACAATTTGATTATAAACAGGTCAATGGTGAAGACAAAGAAGCATATTATAAAGCTCTCATTCAGTCTTCTGGTAAGATGGTCTTGGTTGACAAGTTATTACCAAAACTAAAATCTGGGGGACATCGGGTTCTTATATTTAGTCAAATGGTTCGATGTCTTGATATTTTAGAAGATTATCTTGTATTTAGAAAGTATCCTTATGAACGTATTGATGGGCGTATTAGAGGAAATTTAAGACAAGAAGCTATTGACAGGTTTTCAAAACCTGATTCAGACAGGTTTGTATTTCTATTATGCACCAAAGCTGGTGGTCTTGGAATTAATTTAACTGCTGCTGATACAGTTATTATATATGATAGTGATTGGAATCCACAGAATGATTTACAAGCACAAGCCCGTTGTCATCGTATTGGACAGCAAAAGATGGTAAAAATATATAGGTTAATTTGTAGAAATACCTATGAAAAAGAAATGTTCGATAAGGCATCTTTAAAACTTGGATTAGATAAAGCCATTTTACAGAGTATGAATACTTCTCAAGGAAAAGAGGCTGGTTTGAAACAATTATCTAAGAAAGAAATTGAGGATCTTTTAAAAAAGGGGGCTTATGGTGCCGTAATGGACGAAGATAACGCTGGAGACAAATTTTGCGAAGAAGATATTGAAATGATTTTAGCTCGTCGAACTCAGGTTATTCAAATGGAATCAGAAAAGGGATCTACATTTTCTAAAGCAAGTTTTGCAGCTACAGATCAAAGATCAGATATTGATATCAGGGACCCTGATTTTTGGAATAAGTGGGCTAAAAAAGCCGAGATAGATACTACTGAAAAGAAAGAAGATGAAGATTTAATAGTTACTGAACCCAGAAAAAGAACTATAATCAAAAGATATGGCCATGATGATGGTCCAATGGAAATGTCTGATATGGAAGTAACACCAGATTCAGATGAAGATGAAGAAGGTAAATAGACATTTTTGATCGATTTTTATACAAATATAATTGAACAGTAAACAGAATCCTGAGATTGCAAAATTAACTACCCTACATCCTGATTATTTAACACTTATATGAATAATCATTATTTGCCAGGTTGTGTTTTAATGGTGGCAAAGCAAGGATTGCTAGTATTTTTTTTATTATTTATTCTAGTTATTCTTGTGTTAACCCATACTTTTTTTATAAAGTTTTATCATAAACGTAAAAATGTAGAAAAAATTGTTATTAGGAATAAAATTTTTTTTTTTTAATAATCGATATATAATATTAAGCTTATATATATTTTTAAAAGAAGATCTGGACATAATTTTGTATTATCTAATATCTTTGAACGAGTTATTCTTGTATATGTATATCTATTATTTGAATTTCGGAACGGACTCGAATTTTCATGAAATTTAGTACGTAGGGGCGGCGATAAATCGATCTAGCTAGTTTTTACTTTTAGCAAACGTCATTTTATTGCTATTTTCAGGCATTGAAAAACAGATACAATATAATTACAAAATGAAGGTTAATTTCGCTGTCATTTGCAAAGTTATAATAAAAAAGTTGCAAAATTTATAATGTTGGGTAATCAGGAGGATTCGAAATTAGAATACTACGGTTCGAGTCCAGGTGACTCTAGCCAATTATATTTTTTCCCTTGTTTTTTCTAGATCCGTTTTTTGTGAGAAAAATTATTATTGGATGCCCTTTAACAATGCATCTTATTCATAAATATCTTCTAAAAAAAATTAAGCAAAGCTCTGTAATCCGGATATTTACATATTTAAGAAGAATTCCATCCTCAAATTAATATTAATGCATTTTTATTTAATTTTAGTTATTACTGTATAATTCATTATATGTTTATATAAAATGTCTTTATACTCTTAGGTATCAGTCTCAGGAGTAAAAGAAAGAAAGATAAACTAGGTCGAAAGGGGAAAAGATATGCTAGCGATGATTACGTACCACGTCATGAGGGAGTTCCAATAGATGAAGAAGTTGTTTATGGATCTTGGACTAGATCGGAGTGTTTCAAAATAGAACGTGGACTCCTTACATTTGGGTATGTAAATTAAAAAAAATGCAGGTTGTTAGTCTTTTCGGTGTGTTAAGGAACTTACTCGTATGAAGTCTTTGAAATCTTTATCGTAACGGAAACGATCGTACAAGTCTTAGACTAGCACTTAGTCTCGGGGAAGTATTAACTAAGTTTGGACGCAATAGATTTTTAGAGACACTGTTTGGATATAGTGCCTATATCTATTGCTCTTATAAACTATCTGAGCTTGAGGCCTCACTCGCGTGTTAATCAGAGTAGTATATTTAATCAAAATTTTGAACATAAAAGTAGTTATTGTGAGTTAAAAATAAACTATAGAGATATGCCGTCGCGACTTTTTTGTAATATTTTTGTAGATCTACAATTTTCTAGTACATTAGTTAAAAGTATATCTGTCAGGTTACGCGACGCACGCGACTAAAGCTCCCAGCAGGCCAGTTTTTTCTACACGTTTTATACGTCAACATAATTGTTAGTATTTATATGGAGTATAAATACATTATTCTATTGACCTGTCAAAGATCAAACTGTCTGCTTTATCATTCAATCATATACGAAACCGTTTTAATGTTAGTGCAATTTATTATAATGTGCATTTCACTCAATTCTTACTAGTTAATCAACAATTAAATCATCTATAATTATGAATAATAGTTTTCTATTACTTCGTAAGTGAAATTGATTTCAAACACTATTTCGTACTATGTTATATGAATTTCAACATTTAATGAGTTTAATTTAATGTACTTTATAATAAAAACTAGCGGCCTGCCCCTGCTTCGCACGGGTATAAAATATACATATATCCCATGTCACTTAGTGTAAAAAAATGATTAAAATCGATCCAGTAGTTTTAATTTATTCATTACTGCCCGTGGCCCGCAAGCGTTAAATTTGGAGAAAAACAATTTCCTCTCCCTATACCAAGAAGATTTCCTGCTATCTTTGGAATATCTAAATTCATATAGTACATTTTTACTTATTTACTTTTACATTTTCCCTATGTATTTTATTTTTACAATTAATTACAGAATGTCTTTATTAACAACATTCACAGCTTTAAACAAACTCTTGAAAGAACGACATATAGCTGCTATATTCGAAGTGCTATAGGGTGAAGCGCGGCGTCCTCACGGCATTTTAAATCTGTAATATCTCCGAAAATATTCACTTAAATTACATGCTGTAAACGGCCATATTGATCTATATTAAATCAACAATTTATTTAAGGTACTAACTAAGGCATAAGGCAAAAGTAATAATAAAATTATTTTGCTATAATCCGCGATGAATAATTATATGTATAATATATAACGCGATGAATATAGCAAAATAATTTTATTATTACTTTTGTATTATGGATTTCCGCAAAGTAACGCCTAATTCTAAAAATTATTTAAGGCAAAAGGATTATTGCTGTATTGTATAAAAGTTGCTTTGAACATAAGGCATTATTTTTCGTAAAAAGTAAATGACAAAAAGTGCTATTGTGGGCTATCCATAATAGATAGACATACACCATCGCGGACTTTTCTGTAGACCTTTTCATCATCTTCCTGCCCTTATCCCACTCTATGTGGGGTCGGCACAACATGTTATAAACATGCTGTCACATGATTTGGCTGCGTTTTTACGACCGGCCGCCTGCCTGACGTCAACTTACCTGTGTCGTATGTTACGACACCTCGGTAAGAAATGAGGGTGGTACTATTCTATTCAGCCGGATACCACACGGCGTTCTGTAGACCTTTTCAAGGGATACAAATACTTAGTACATCGTTTTGATAAATCTCGTAGGGTTTAGCCTGCGTTTGCAATGTAAGCGGAAAAAAATGTAATTATTTACAGAAACCTCATTTCTTTACTCCGTATTGAATGTTATTATACATATAAACCTTCCTCTTGAATCACTCTTATCTATAAAAAAAAACCGCATTAAAATCTGTTGCGTAGTTTTAAAGTTTTATGCATACATAGTTATATATGGACAAACAAAGAATGCGACTTTGTTTTATACTATGTAGTGATGAAGTTGTGCCATATACAAATTGTTGTTATTTTCTTAGATGGGCACGATGGGATGAGATCCTAGATAAAAATCAATTTAGGAAAGGATGGACACTACCTGTGATCGAAGACTGTGCTCGTATTATTGTAAGTTTGAAGTCTGACTATCATATTATTAAAAAACAATGAGAATTTGAAATTTATACAGTTACAATCTTGGAATGTATTATATTTTAAGCGATATTTTAGTAATGATGAATAGCCATGCTAATACTGAGAAAGTTAAGACTTTCATTGAGTTGAATTATTTAAATTCTTAACCCTGATACATATAAAAAAGAAATACAAAGTATTAAGACGTTAAGATTGAAATCCGGACTAATTTCATCTTATTGTAGGTCTTGTACTGCTTGCGTCATTATAAAGGTGATGAAAAAATAAGGAATTTTATATGGGACCTTATCGAACCTTGTGAAAATGGTGAGGTTACAATTTCAAGAAATCATAGTGGATTACACAACCCTGTGCCGCGAGGTCGAAATGCAAAAAAGAAAAATAGATTGAAAGATGTACCAAGGGTAAATGATACACAAAAATGGGAAGACCATGGTCACTGGAGTTCCATAGACAAATATGACTGTGAAACTTACCTAGAAAGTAGTTACAAGAAGCATCTGTTTAGACACGCTAATAAGTCAGTCTATAATCATTCTTTTTTCTTTCTAAATTGAATAATCTATATATCCTATTTAATTTACAGTTTTGTTTCCAGAGTCCTGTTAAGAGTTCGTATGATGTATTATATAAAACATGAAGTAATAGGAGATTATGCAACACAAATCGAAAATGGCACTCATGCCAGGTAATTTTGTTTTTTAATTACATTATACCTAGTGTACTGCCTCGAATTTGTTATCTGTCATTTTAAATTAATTATTTAGTATATAGTTTGTTTTAGATAGAGTATCTATGTCATCTGTGTTAATTGGCAAATAATAAACATTTAAAGAATATTTTTACAACAATAGATAGAATTAAATTCTCTCAGGCAATAACATTTATAAAAAACACTGTTTAAGATCAAAAACGATTAATTATTATATTTATGTGAATCCAGTTCTTAAGTTACAAGTTAACAAAGTTAACATTAAAAGTACACATAAGGCTTGTGTAGTTCCATTGCCTGATTAATTGACACCATGGCAAAAGTCGTTACAATAAAACAATCTTCCAAAAAAATTGTGTTATTTAAATATTTCGCCAGAAGCAGGCTGCCGACGTAGCGACTATACGCCGTCTAACTTAATAATTTTTGATTGTTTTATTTAACCTACAATTTTATTATTTTATTATTAATTATTGATGAGTTATTTAACATTGTCCAACATATCACCTTTGTTGTACTTTATTCCAGTACTATGGGTATGAGAGTGCCGCGCGGCGTGGATAGCGCGCCGCCTCGACTCTGGTGGGATGCGGAGTGTGACGTGTCGCTTTTGGTTGGCACCTACAAACATGGCTACGAAAACTATTTAGCCATGCGCTCTGATCCTCAACTGTGTTTCGTTGACAAGCTTGGCCCACCTGACGATGCTGAATGTACAGATATAAAGTAAGTTCTGCGTTCGCTTGTTACTTTTTCCCTAATATGAAAATAAGAGAGCTAATGCATCCTTACTAATATTATAAGTGCGGAAGTCTGTCTGTTACGCTTTCAAGGCTAATCTCATGGACCAATATTGATGAAATTTGGTCCAATTAAAGGTAAAATAAGATTTTAAAAAATCTAGTTTATATATTTTTAAACGAAATACGCAAATATTTCGGATATTTCCCTCAGTGTTTCGCGCATTCTAAATCACTATTTAACAATGGTGGTGCTGGTTGAAGTTATTGGAGAGAATGATTTTATTTTACAATTGAATGTATATTTTTTATGTATTAGGAGTGAAGAGAGGAAAGTTCGAGGCAGTGTGGCTGGCGATGAAGAGTGCACGGACGACGTGTCAAGCGGGGCGGGCGCCGCTTCGCCTGCCTCCCGCGCGGATGACGACGCTCCCTCCACTCACCTGTGGCCGTCAATGCAGGACCTCAATACACGATTACGCCGCCTCATCACTGCATATCAACGTAACTACAAACGCGAGGAGCTCAAGCTGCAGCAAAGGGCTAAGGTTATTTATTTTTTCACACCTCTTATTCTTGGCGCTTGAAGGCTTAAGTAGTATATCTTATTACATATTAGGTTAGAGCTTTGTTGATAATATGTCTATCTCTTTTTAAGATGGAACGACGAGAAAGAATGGATCAACTCGCTAGAGATGAAATTTCCCAATGGCGGTGGACACGCGCGGACGAAGAAGCTTTCCGACGAACTGTCGCATCATATGGAGTAGAATTTGATCCTGCTACTAAGAGTTTACGTTGGAGTCGTTTTAGATCGTTAGCCAGGCTAGATTCCAAAAGCGATGACGCTCTAACGGACTATCTAAAGGCATTTATGGCTATGTGTAAACGACAATGTGGCCTCTCGGTCGGGGAGGCAGAACTACCGACGAGAGCAGACTTGAAAGCGGAACCAATCGGCGAAGAGCGAGCTATTGCAACATTGGAGAGGTAGGTTAATATGTTATAATTAAATAGGCACGCAAAGTGATCGACTTAGTAGAGTTAATTGTATAGTTTTCGTGACTTGTAACTAAAGGATTTAATATATTTTCAGAATTGATTTGCTTCGTGTACTGCGCGAGGAGGTCGCGCCGCATGCCGCGCTGGAGGCTCGTCTAGCACTATGTGAGCGCTCACTAGACGCACCGTCCTGGTGGCAGCCCGCACGTCACGACAAACTTTTAGTTTTGGGAGTGTGCAAGTATGTATAACATCATATATACTAAAAAATTATATGTCATGGAACATTTTCACAGGACAGAAGCTTATTTAATGTCTATCGCTATATAGGAAACACAATTAGATACACTCATTATTGTAACTACTAAATATTACATAAAATTTATTTATTACATATTTAAATTCCAATATTAATATAGGTAAATTTATTACGTTTTGTATTTTCCCCAGTAATAAACTGAATACTTAATATTATTCATTAAAAAAAATATTCACTCGCCAGATCGATGCGAAGAGTGACGATTACTTCGAACTAATCCTTACTAATATTATAAATACGAAAGTCTGTCTGTCGGTTCCGTTTTCACGGTCAATTCGCTGATCCAATATCGTTGAAATTTGACACAAATACTCCTTATACAGCGGGGTAACATAAGCTATATAAATCCTGTTAATTCAACAGGAATTAAATTCAGGAGGAATTTAACAGGATGACATTCAAAACGCCATCTATAATAAAGTTATGGAACTAATTTTTATTTACGATGTGTCAAAATCAAGTCAAATCTGTATTAAAGAAGTATTTAGATTCCGAGTTTTTCGACTTACGTCAAAAGAGTTTTCTTTAGAGAGTATTTATATTTTATTATATTTTTATTCGTTTACTGGACTTTACTTTTATTTATTTACGTATTTTGGACGTTAATTTTATTTATTTTTATTCGTGTTTAAGTGAGTTATTACAATGGGTAATTAATATAAGTAATAACAGTTATTTACTAAAATAAATAAGCTAAAAATATTATAAATGCGAAAGTCTTTCTGTTACGTTTTCATGGCCAATTCGCTGAACCATTATAAATAAAATTTGGCACAATTAATGTTTACCTATATACCAGGGTAACATATAAAAATCTAAGAAAAAGTTATTTTTATTAATTATAAGTAAAATAAATATATGGGACATTTATTTAAATATTTCGGTTTTTGTTTATTTAATAAAGGAGACCGCCAGAATTTCATGAATCTTTTGGCCCAGACCTTACGGAGGAACAAAAAAAAAAGAATTAAAGTTTGAGGTTATGTACAAGTACGATTACTAGCTAAAAAACATAATAACACATTAAAAACGATAGGATTTGTGATGATAATATAACAATAAGGTATAATCATTTAAGTTCAAGTTAAATTTAATCATATACATTTTTTGTTGTCAACAAAACAGACGTTTCGACAGGACATATTCTTAAACGGAACAAGTCTTTAGTAAGTAGTCTGTGACAACAAGTATGAAATAAATGACTAATAATTGACATGTATTGGGAAGCTTTATTTAATTTAATCCCATAGAAATTAGACCATACGGCAAAAGAATTTATTTCTAAACACCATTTTTAATATTTGAAAAGTCATTACAGTTAACAAAGTGAAGGTAATATATTTTCAGATTTTAAAATATTATGTTAAGAAAAACATAATTTAAATTGAATTTTTCGTATTTATACTAAAAACGCTGTAACCCAGCGCCGTACGTATAGGTAATTAAAAAAAAAAACAAGTTGACAATTGATGACGGATGACGTTACGTATAAATGTTTTTATTAAATAATTTTTCTAGCACGTTACCATTAAAAGTTTATAATATTTATAGAGATATTTAATATCAGAAAAACATTATGAATTTTTTGATGTACCTATGTATGATGTTTTTGCACTTCTTTTACTGAGCTATTTTAATATATATATCATGTAAGTACGCTTTATTTACTAAAATTATCAAATTATGCTCTTGATAAAACGATAAATCCCTCTGACTCTTCCCAGATCGATCTCATTTTTGTGATAGAGATACACATTTGCAGGGTTTAACAACCTATCAGTCTACGCGAACGAAGTTGCGGGTAAAAGCTAGTTATGTTTATAACACAGGAGAAGACAAAAACTTTCTTGGTGTCGCAGACCCCACTAGTGTACATTTTTAGAGGTATAATGCATTACTAAAATAACAAAAAAAACCCTTCTTTTTACAGACATGGATTAGGTGATACATACAATAAATTGTTTTGTGATCCAAAGCTTCCTTTCGCGGATTGCGCTAGAAAATGGAATGCGAAATATAAAAGTGGAACCAAAAATGATTCACAAAAATTTGCATCTGATGATGAAGACAAGAGTACAACAGAATTAGCTGCAGAACCAAGAATGTCATTACGCCGCAGCAAACGTACGTCAAATGTTCATGATCGAGACACTGAAGAGGATACAGACGCTCTTACAGAATTGGAAACATTAGCAAAACTGGGCAGAATAGATGAAACATTGACGCCGGAGCATTGGTTTACAGAAAGGGCCTTAGAAACAAGACTCCACCATATCGCCCATGCTGTTCAGAATTGTGAGTGGCCTGCTGCTTCAGGAGCTGCAAATTCCTCTAAAACTAATGAAGGCACAGGCGCGATCGAAACTTTCGATGATCGTAAACAAAATCAAAAACGCCACATAGCCATCGATGTAGAAACCGAGCGTGCAAAATTACACGCATTGTTATCTTCACCTCAGGCCGCACATTCGTCGTCAAGGGAGGCCCACAGATCGGTAGTTGATCGAGATGATGCTTCAAGTGACTCTGGCTCTCGGCGCTCTACCCCCGCACCCCCTCCAGCTCATCAGCGCGTAGCGCCGTCTCCCGCTCCCGCCCCACCGCCTGCTCCATCACCTGTCGCGCCCTCACCTACTGCTCCTTCCGCTCCAGTTGACCTCTCGGCACCTCTCGACTTGAGCGAGGCTCAAGATTTTTCTATGGGTCGTCGTACTCCTCAATCAGACACTTCACCTGCACCCGCTCGCAGTAGACTAGATGATACTCTCACGAGGTTAATGAAACGGAAAAATGTGGTAAGTTTTCTGTATTTACGTTTCTAAAAATTTATTTGGAAAAAATTTAAAATGTAACGATATGTGATTTTTTTACAGCCTGCTCCAGAACAAATAGTCAGCAAGGAGAAAAAGCGGAAAAAATTAGACGAAATTGTACTCGGATTATCTGCTGCTAAAGGACAACATTCAAGTTTAGCTATTTCTCATGACGTTCCAAGAAGTAAAAGTTCTGCGATATTGCCTGAAGTAACTGTCACTCCAGCTGCTCCTCCTAGCAGTACTAATGTAACTCTTCCAACTCAAAAACCATTTTCTGTAACTGTAACTAATGTTCCATCGCCACATTCTTCGTCAAAAGAATTATCATCATTTCTACAGCAATCACTTGAACAAAGCACTAAATCACAAAAATCTACATCAATGTCGACAACTCCAAAACCATATTCTCATGAAGCTAAAGTAAACAAGTGGTTAGCTGAACAAGCTAATGTTGATACGCGTAGGCGCGGGCCACCGCCACGGCTTGCACCTGATGAACACGTACCTGTGATACACCGCGTTACAGGCAAAAGGCTTATAGGTCATAAAGCACCACAGTTAAAACATTTAGCACAATGGATAGCGGAAAATCCTATGTATGACATTGACTCAAAATGGACAGAGGGTATAAAAGAACACGTGAAGTTACCTCAAGATGTTCGCAATCCAAGACATTCTCCAATGCAACCAACAAGTTCTGTACCCGAAAGGAAGAAGGGTAGACCACCCACACTTGATACAGCATCAACCAACGTTTTATCTTCAAATACGCACCTAAATCAAAACCTGTCTAGCCTTAATCCTGCTCTTCTTGCTAGTCTATCAAGCTTAAGTGCGTTTGATCCGAAAACTCTTGCTGCAACACTTTCTAATCTTACAGGATTTGATCCTAAATTACTATCAAGTTTAGGTAGTTTCGACCCTAAAAACAATCCACTTTTAAGTTCATTTAGTAGTATGCCCAATTTACTGGGGAATATGACGGGTGGAAATTTATTCGCTAACTTAGCTGGGTTAGGACTACCTGGATTTCCATCTTTAGATATGAATACTCTAAGTGTAACAAACACAACATCAGAAAATAAAACTAAAACTAGAAAACCAACTGAAACAGGAAATGCGTCGACCTCAAAATCGACTAATTCTCAATTTCCATTTGTATTTCCTAATCCGAACATGTTGTATCCTCAATTAGGTCTTAGTGGTTTATCACCATTTGGTGTTCACTCGGGCATGTCCTCTGCATATGATGCATTAGGACTATTGAGTGGTAATCTAGCAGCTAGTTCAAGCGGAAATACGTTACATAGTTCGAGTCATAGTTCCCGTAATAGCTCGAAAACAACCGCCACTAGATCATCCACTGTTACTACTAATTCAGTCTCTAGACAGCAAAAAATGTCAGATCGAACACAATCCAGTCATCTACCTCAAATTCTTCTACCACCTGATCCCTATTTATTAGAGTCTCTCTCAAAGCAGTCTTTAAATTATGATGCAGCTCTAAAAGCAGAAAAAAGATCTCGTGATAGCGATAATCATGAAACAGCAGCAACTGATCTGTCCAAAGCAGATAAAAAGAAAATACCTTTCGATCCTTTGCGATCTCAGATGCCGCCAGAGTTCGCTGCTGTTCAAGAAAAGCTGTTAAAAGGCGACAAAAAAGATATAGATATAAGTAAAATGTTGCTAGAACAGATGGCTTCAGGGGCTTTGAGTGCTAGTCTTGTTAGTTCCAATGAAGCAAAAAAAACTAAAGATCTAGATAGAGAGTCATATGAAAAACTTGGAAAACCACCGGAGTATTTGTCGCGCATGTCTATAGATGATGCTGCTAATATTACAATTGCTCATAAAAGGACGTTGGATGAATTGAATGAGCCTGAAAACTTAGCTATACAATCACTTTCGAAAAAAGTAAAGGAGAATTCATCAGAATTAATTAGAAACATCGATAAAAGATCTGATGCGTCGAACACAGGTGAAATGGATCTAGAAGATTTAATTGCACCCTCCACAGTCATAAAAACTGGCATGAAAGCAAGTGATTTTGAAGTAAATCGTACAGTTGACTCATCCTCATCTTTAATAAGCTCAAATCCTGATAGAGAAGAAAAAAATAATCAAAGAATATCCAGTCCTCTTGAAAAAGAATGTACTAAAGATACTGAAACCATCCAAAAAAATGATTGCCCTCAAAACATAGACAGCGAAAGCAGGGAAGACACCATTGAAGACAGTAATACAGGCGACATGTCATCGGGTGACGGTGGGCGTAAAAGTATTAGAAAGAAAGGACGAAAGTCATCCGAAGAAACATCATTTGGTCCGCGACGTGAACTAAGATCAAGTGCTGGCCGTCAATCAACGGAGTCTATTAATCACTGACAATATTTTTGATATGTAAAAAAGTAAAAAACTGCAGTCTTATTACCACAGTTTTACTTAAGCATTTTATAGAATATCTGACTATTTTAAGACCTTAAAGAAACATGTGAGACAGTTAAATCCGTGTATTAGAAGACAGAATTATATACCTTTATCTTAAGAACTCCACACGATCTTGTTGTAGTTTAGTTACCCAACTGGACTGGGATACTGGATTTTAGTACAGCCTTATTGACCGAAAGGCAATGCTTCTACAAAACATAAATAATTATATTATAATAAAAAACGATACTTTTTATAATATTAATCGAATAGGTATACATTTTCCGTAACCGGTTTACTCAATAAATCGTACCATCAACCTTACGAACAATTACCAATAAATGTTACAAAAATAATACATTTACTAAAAAAAAATCTCAGTCACTACAATGACTGACTTGATATTTTACTATAAAAATACAATATGATTAAAAATATTGTATACATAAATACAAAGCAACATATTGTCACCTATAATATAGGATACTGGAAGTTTTTGCTGGTAAAGTTAATTAAATTAGTAGATCATAAATTACAAGATGTACAAATGTTTAAGGTAGGGCTGCATTAAGTATGCTACAATTACATAATAGAAATTTTAAATTTTTTATTAACAGCTTAAAAATAAAATGTTACATTACATTTTATATTATAGACGGTATAAACCAAACTATTTGTAGTTGTATATTTTTTATTATAATTACGAATAAAAATAGAAGACTGGTTATATCTTAAAATTAACCGTTTAATAATGACTTCATAATATATATATTCTTTTTGTTATTGATATTTGTTACTCGACCTATGAAAATGATTAACGTGTTTGTTATTTTTTATTGAGTGTACTATTTTTGGTGCTTAATACTTTTGTGGCACGTAAGTAATTATTACCATCCAACCGTAAGTAACAATCTTTGGGTCTCAAAACCTGCGGACATCTTATAGTTATTTGTTCTTTTATAACATTTATATACGTATACATTTTATTGAACTATACCTTATACTCTTACATATATAGCATATATCGCCTCATCCGAAGAACAAAGTCACATGTTCCATATTATATAAGTATAGGAAATGTGACTTTATTCTTCGGACAGGGCGATATATTGATTATTATGCCCATGTAATTGTATTTTTGTTTAAAAATGAAATGGAGTATTTTCGAGATCTCGAGAATATACGCAACTGGCGTAAATAGCGTTTAGTGTGAATTTTAAATCTTTTAACTTTTTGGTAAGTAAGTTAATTGTTAAGAATGTGTTTTAATATAAATCGAGTAAAAGTAGATTGAATATAGAAATTGGTAACTTGATTAATTGCGATTTTTTATATATTTTATCATTAAGTCAAACGCTGAATGTGATAAAATTATTTATTACATGTATTCGTATTCATTTGCATTGCTGTATTGATGATGAAATGTATGTAGATAATAGTAAGATAAAGAATCATTAAATAAAAACTGAAATAAAACTTCCTTAGTGTTTTATGTTTTATCTATATAACGCATATTTAAGGTAATGTTGCTGATGATCAGTAACATGTCAATGGTATTGGGAGACTGAACGAAAGAGGTAGGGCGAGAATATCAGGTGGGATCATCTGGAATCCGAATCTATAAAAGCGAGTTGTTAGTTATACGTTAAAGATTGCAATTGGCATTGGAAAACGTATGTGCCATTATGGTTTGAATAAAAAACACCGCCACTCGTAAAACAGTTTCGGAAATAATGTCGTTCTGCTCTAATTAAATATATACTTATCGATTGATGCTGATGTAAACAGCGATCATATCCAACTGACATACTGAGACATACATAATTTATTGTCGAAAGGGTCTTGGTAAGAAATTTGTCTGTCCAAGAGGCTCTGTAAGTCGGTCACTTCTAATAATCACATGTGCTGTTTTAGAATTGTGATTGCAAGGCTTTATGAAAGAATTGCACTAAAAGAGTGCAATTGTGTGAGAGTCGATTGGTAGCACAACTACAAATTCGCGGCCTTAATAGATCTGATCCATTAGGCATAATATGAGGCAGTATGTTGAATGCCTTAAATATTGTAACGCACGAAAATTTTTGTAGGCACAATGCAATCTGTTTTAGCTCTGCAAGACATGCCATCATCATACCCCACATTAGCCCAGCACACGACACGATAGCTTAGCTCACGACCTAGATATCAGCATCTAATAGTCGCTCGAGTCTCGGCAAAAGACTGGCTCTGTGACAACCTAAAAAGTGTAGTGTACAAATGGTCAGTTGATGCAACCATGCATTCGTTGCCCTTTACGCCCGGGACTAGGACGGCAAAATTTTTGAAATGCAAAAATTTTGCAGGTGATGAAAAAAGACCGAATCCAGACTGAAATTAAAAGCAGATTACTTAATATTCATTAAATATTTTCTATGGAATATAATATCCGGCTGATGTAATTTTTTTGTAAAGAATTCGCCCTATCAGAAGGAAAAAAAAAAGCACATGCCCATGTATAAGTATAGGAAATATGACCTTATTCATCGGATATGGCGAATAACTTAAATATCAATCATATGTGTTGATAATGGGTTCCCTAAAATATTTTTTCTCTCAAAATAACAAATTAAATATGTATATGAACCATCTGTATATGTCTATATAAATTTTATCGCCCCATCCGAAGAATAAAGTTACATGTACTATATTTATACACTAAACATGTAACTTTATTCTTCAAATCAGGCGATATATGAAAATAATGGTATTTGAAGCATCTGTATATAACTAAATATCTTTGTGAACTATTGAATCGATGTGTTAAATATTGAATCGCTCAAACACCCAGCTAAGCTATCATTACTTAGCAAGTAAGTTGCGAAATTAACCTTCGTAATCTAATTCTATTGTGACAGTTTTGCATATTAGAAAATAACATTTCTAGATCGAGTAAGTGCCCTAGCAACCCCAGATACCTAATATCAAATCAATATCGTTGGGACCGTGTTCAAAATATATAAAAGAAAGAAGTAAATAGAAAAGACTGAACGAAAATTAATAAAAACTTAGTCTTAATAGACTAAGTTTTTATTAATTTTCGTTCAGTTTTAATTAATTTTCCTTTGCCCTCTTAATCATGCCCCGTCTAATGTTAATACATTAGACGGGGCATGATTAAGAGGGCCAAGGGCGGCATCAAACCTGAATCCGCCACTGTTTATACCCCAGTATGAATATCTTTGTAGACTTGTCTCTAATTACCCTAAGGTTAAAGATTAATACCCTAGGGTTATCTTGAGTGAAGTCCATTTCTTCTGATCCGTGCGAAAATCAGACGCACTTTTCTCTTGATTTATTTTAATTTCCTATTATCCTAGCTAGCGAGACAAAAAAATTCTCGGAATTAGAAAAAAAAGATTAAATAAATAATCGTTTTTTTTTAAACTATTTTTTTCTGACTATTTGAAAAGTTGTCTTTTTTAATATTAATAACAATAAAGGCTAATTAAAGTGGACAACTACCAAGAAATAATATCAGATGGGCTGTTTGTGAAATTGGATTAAAATGTAGTTTGGCTAAATTGGTATCTAATCTTAAAAATTTAGAAAAAGAGTAAAGAAGAAAAAGGGATACCTAAAATTATCGATTTAAAAAACAATTTTGATGAAAAAATAATCGATTATTTTTACATCGCTATTCGCTAATCTATGGTCTGTCGTGATCAGTGTTGCCATCTTAGTGGATTTTCCACTAAAACTGGTGGTTTTAACTTAGTTTGGCCACTTAGTGGCCAAATATTGCTTTTAGTGGCTAGTGGTTTTTTTTGTTGGTCTTGGTAAAATATATTAGCAGTTAAAAAGTTAGATTTACTTCCATTTTACGATGATTTTTACATATCTGTTCGTTTTCCTTTTTGAATATGCATATATACATTGGTGTAAAAGCTTAAATCCGCTGTTTGCTTATGGTTGGTGTTAAATGTTAATGAACATATGAATCGGATATGACCATGCCATATTTTTATTTTTAAGAGTACGACCTCGGTCAACAATATTGAGTCAACATTATTTGTCATTTCATACAAAATTCTAATTCATGACAATCCTAAACAAAAAAACCGTGGATTCATCCCGGCCGACCTTCAACATCCACTCCAAGACGGAATCACTTCGGGCGGAGGACGATGGTGCGCGTATGGTGCCATCAGCGGGGCATAATTATCTATTATAAAGTGCTGAAATCTGTTGAAACTATCGAAGTGCACCGTTACCACCGATAGATAATACAATTGTGAGATGCTATGAAGGAAAAAAGGCCAGAATATAAGCTAATTTTCCTCCATGACATTACTCCGTCCCACACATCAAAAAAGGTTCAAAATTACTTAGAGACGCTCAACTGTTAGATGCTACTCCATACCGCTTATTCACAAAGAACTGGCCCCATCCGAATATCATCTGTTTTTGTCGGTGTGCCATTTGCTCGAGCAGCAGTTCGATTCTTACGCGAGACGTCCAAAATTGGCTTGAAAAGTGGTTTGCTTAGTAAAACGAACAATTTTTTTTGGTATGTTATCCATATATTACCTGAGAGATGAGAAAAATGTATATTTTGAATGGAGTTATCTTTTTTCCTTCCTATGAAAACATGGTTTTTTTTAGAAAAAAAAAGCGGATTTTAGCTTGTATACCTGGTAGATACTTACTTAGCTTGAGTAGGCATAACTGATCGGCAAGAATTAGTCGTCTACGTTTCTCTCTCTAGGTAGGATTCTAGGTCGTAGGATTCTCCACCTAATATTTTTCTAAACTTATACTTTATACGCGGGGATTTCTCAGTTCAAATTTTTTTCTGAATACTTATACTTAGAAGTTAGAAGGGTTCATCGTTCAGTAACGCTCATGGGCTCATAATTATTCATTTTGGTTTGGGTCATAATTATTAACTGAGCAAATTTATTAACGCGTAACTATGCAAAAATCACAATATACCCAACGGGATTCTTGGCTCGTAGGTATCTGAAATACTACGGGTCGAGTAGCGAAATGTAAATTTTGTGATATTAATTTGTTAATTTTTTTATAAGTAATAATAAAGGAAACTAATTATTTGTATATTTATTTTCTTTCATAAAACAAAAATTGTTTTAGTGGAAAATTTAGCGGTGAGCAGTCATTTAGAGTGTAAAATTTCTGTTAGTGGTTTTCTGGTGGTTTTGAAAGTTAAATCATTCATTTTATAGTTAGTAATCTATGGTTAAATCTAGTGGGAAGCTTATTGAACTGTTGGAAATTGGCATCACTGCTTATTGAACTGTTGGCAACACTGGTCGTGATACGTGAACCCGACATTACTTTTAATTGCAATACATAATATTAATAACAAATACATTTCGATAAAAGTGAAATTATTTGCGAAAATGAATTCTGCTCTTAAGTCAAAATCCTTACTTAAATGTGCTTCTGTTCGTTTTGGGATTATTAAGATACGTTGCGTAACGAACAAAGTTGAAGATGTTACTACTCATACAGGACAAGTATATTTTCTATGATCTTTCAAATTCAGTTCCATGGTGCTTTGTAACATTACTTTATTTATAATATTAAGTATCGATTTTATAATATAGTAAGTCTAAATCTATAAAATAATGTTATATACTGTATACCAATACTGTGAGTATTCGTCGTCATAGTGTATATAACATATATCGAGATGACGTTAATCAATTCCCAAAAAATTAGTAATTAAGTGAAATTAACGGATTGCGCTTATTTAAAAATGTCAATATGAATTGAGTGATCTGTTCAAAAAATAATATTTGGTTACTGGGAACATTAAATATAACATAAAAACAGCAATATTAAAATGCAACTATTAAATCGAGGTATGCGTGGTAGCATCTAATGAAATCTAGTTAGTATTAACAAATATCAAGTATTTCCTTGCACTATTTTAGTATGTTATAATTTGTGCTTATAAAAGATAATCTGAATATTTTCTATTTAATTTTGTTATTATTGTATGTATGTAATATGTAAGTAGATCTAATTTTATTTCCCATTACAGAAATGGGAGTCAGATGATTATAGACTTGCAAGATTTACTCTTGCTCCAAAACAAGTTAATCATAACTGGGCTATAAAATTAATTGAAAGTGTTCCCCCTATGGAAGTAAAAGAAAGAGTAGTATGGTGTGATGGAGGAAGTGGTCCCGAAGGCCATCCTCGTGTATATATAAATTTGGTAACAAATGAAAAAAAAGTATTATGATATATTTTAATGTTCTGTTTCATAAAATTCACTTAAAAATTCTTAATATTTATTTTCAGGATAAACCTGGTAACCATTCTTGTGGGTACTGTGGACTAAGATTTGTTAAGAAAGACCATCATTAAAGTACAAAGTTATTGATTTTGAATATTTATTGAAATAGATCTTTCTGTAAGCAATATTAATTAAATTATTTTAGCTACACATTTTTCTCCATAAATAAACACATTTCAGAAATTGTAAAAGAAAATTACATGATTTCAAAAATACATTATTTTACCTTTTCAATTTAATATCAGTATGTAGCACCATAGAATGTAATGTAATTATAATAAAGTAGTGTAATAAAAATTGTTAATTATTCGGTTATTATATCTGCTGTCTGCTGCTGCCTAAGGGTTAGGACAAGGACAGAAAATGTAGGCATAAAAATCGAGAGATGCATGAATATCAGATGTCAAAAGAAATAATCTGATCTAAGATGATGAACATTGTCCACTACATCCAGAATCCGTCAAATGCTGAAGCAAGTCAAGCTTGAAAAAACAGAACTAAAAGGAATATGAGGTCATTTGATTTGGTCAAGCTAATGTAATCTTAAAGATGTTCCAGATAGTAAACAAGCAAATAAACTGCAATATTCTGGCTCTCGTCACAACCAGTCTCAGATCTTACCTATGTACTATTATGGTGGAAAAAAATGTATTAAAATAAAAATTAACAATTAATGAGTTTATCCTTAGGGCCCCTTTATCATGGGAACCTATTATATGATTATCAATTCTTTGGTTTTTCTGATAACTGTGATAAAAATGTAATTTGCTATTCCTCTTATGCTAAATTAGGATTCAAATTTTGTCCAGGAGCATTGGTTACACTGAAAAGCCTTCGTCTTGCCAGCATCCCAATAAGCTGCAACTGTTGATGTAAAAAGTTAACTTCAGTGAACGTTCGTTAAGTTGCAGATTCAATTCCCGCCGAGAGCCTATTATTTTCCATAAATAATGTGCTGGTTTTTCGAGCTCGGGTGTATATTTGTTTTCAAAATTATATATGTATATATTTACCAGTTATCTGTCACCCAGATCTTTAATATAAGAAATGTTCTGTAAGCCACAGTTATTTCCAACCACAGAGCTATACAAACTTTCTCAATTAATCACCATTCGCCAATTATATAAAAAATGCATTACAATGCGCTTTCATAAAACCTAAGATTTTTCCACAACTTTCTTCATCACCACAGCGTCGAATACAAATACATTTGCCTAGAAGAAACACAAACTTTGGTCAATGACAATACTGTTACCTAGGTCCATTTCTGTATAAGAAGTTAAATAGAAGAAAGAAAGAAATATTTAGCTAGCTGACACATGCACTCATGCATGCACACAAACAAACACACACACACACACCCTAAGATACTGGTTTTCATAGTCTAGGGGTCTAGGACAAGAAGTGTATTGTAAATATTATTCCTGTATTGTAACTTAAATAAATAAATAATCAATGTGGAAATGAAATCCTGAAAAAAGTTTTTAACATTGAGCTTATCTTTACACATTTATTTAAATGATATGTATCCAGATGTAGGAGGCCAAGACCCACAAAGGGTTGTAGTGCCACAGGAAGAAGAAGAAGTATGATGTAATTCTCCATAATATTACAAAAGCTTCTACATTGAATTTAGGCACAATAACATCAAGGATTTAGAAAATTCCAAATTCCATGGATTTAAAAGGAATAAGTTGATCCATTAATATAAACAACAGTGTTTATCGCATACTTATTTATATATATGTTTTTTTCTTTAAATAATAGATGTGCAATTTCATAGATATAATATGATATTTTTTACTAATGAATAAATCATAACATCACTTAATACTTATCCATATTAAAATGAAACTGGATACAAATTATAATGTGATGAAATCAATACTAATTCATTTCATTATTATCTGATGCCATATTTTGGTGTCTTAGCTGCTGTCTGATGTCTCTATTGGATTGTAAGAGCTCTAGCAATCTGGAATGAATGTCATCATTTTTTTGTTCTAACATGTCCAATGCTAGATTCAACTCATCTAGTTTATTATCCAGTAAGTCATATTCTGCAATAAATAATAATTATTATTCATAAATATATTTTAAAGGGTATAGTTGATTATTATAGCTGTGAATAATTTTAAAAAAATTTTTAATTTCTATTCGAATTAGAATTTTTATTCTCATATATACTTTTCAATGTTATGGCTTAGAATTTTATAATTTTTCAAATTAAGTTCATAAATCCGAAACATTACATAATGGAATAAAAAAAATTGCCACTCACTCAATGTTTATTATTTAATTAATTACTCCAATATGCAAAACTCAAATTAGTTTTTCTTAAATTTACTTTTTGTCAATCAAATAATTTTTAGTTCACACTACCTTCACGAACGTTTTCACTTTGTCCTTCATCTGTTTCTGCATCTATGTTAACGTCTTCATTTTCGGTAGGCTTGTTATCGTCTGTTCCAGCCATCTTTTAAATCGAATAAATTATCTAACGTAAAAGTTTTTGATAGCAAATTAGAGTTTAGACTACCAACATGTAGAATTGTTTATCGTTTGTTCGTGCAACCAAAGATAATTAGTATATAGGATAGTGCAACAACAACAAATAATATTACACAATATAAGGGGTTCTAAACATAAAACTGAACAAAAACAATTTGGATGTTAGTAACATAGATTACTAACTAAAATAACAGTCAGTACTCAGTAATAACTTTTTAATCACATATGTGACATTTCATGACATTTGTTTTCGTAACATTATGGGTTTCCAGCAGTTAAATAATAACTTGTTATTGATGTTATTTTCTCTGAATAAATGGTTATACAACATAAAAAAAAAATAATAATAAAAAATAAAAATAATAATAAGTTCTCGAAATAAAATTTAATTTTAAAAAGGAAACGCGTATAAAAATAACATAAAATAATTTAATTCTCTAATCCAGTTTTAGACTTTAGTAAGATATATTGAAATAAATAATCAGAGCACAATTAAAGTATATAGATTTATTTGTTTACAAATAAATCTAGTTATAGTTAAAGATGTTTAACAAAGTGGGTAGTGACTATTACTAAAGTAACTGAATTCAGATTTCAGTCAAAGTACATTGTCTAGATGATTAGATCATCGTTATTGAATTAATAATAACACTTGTTTCCGGATGTTCTCATCTTGCTAATCATAGACTATTAATTGCTAATGGTGAGTATTTGAAAGAATCAAGTATTACCCATCTGAAATTAGTTCTTAAGTAAAGCCTTGTGAGTACCTAATTATCTTATTACAGATACAATCCAACACCAGTTCTTGAAAATGATTATGGTTTGCTTTAGTGGGACTGATTTATTACAGCTGACAGCTGATATTGCTGCCAGTGAATCTGATAGATAGTTTTGATAGATCGGTCTGCGTGTTGGGCAATTGTCATTATTGTTGTTATCGCCGTCTAACATAAGAATAATATCATAAACGCTGATATATATATATATATATATATATATATATATATATATATATATATATTGTTAGGTAAATTATTGTTAGTCTGTGCCGGATGTCACTTGTAAACGGGTATTCAACCTATGTGACATCCGTCAGAGAATTGTAAGACGATTAAATATCAATTTGACGGGGGCTAGCGCCATCTTTTTTTGGAGTCGGACATCGGGCTTGGTATTATATCATGTAACTGACGTTATGCGAAGAATATATGATAAAATGGTATTCGGAGTTTTATTCGTGGCACATCCTGAACAGTTATCTTTACAGTTCCGAAGCGGGATGAACGGAGATTATAAATAGTTATCTCTTCACGCTCACAAAATAAAGGAAAGGAAAAAAGCTTTCAGAAATGTTGGAAGTAGAAATTAATGATGATGAGCAACTGAATCAAAACTTGACCAGTGACGAATTAAGTCGACGTGAAGGGCTTAATGCATTGGGAACGACAGGCGGACCCAGGTTAGAGGGTCGAAGAACACCCAGGTTAGAGGGTGAAAGGACACCCAGGTTAGAGGGTGAAAGGACACCCATGTTAGAGGGTGAAGGGAGGCCCAGGTTAGATGGTCAAAGGAGGCCCAGGTTAGAGGGTCGAAGCACACCCATGTTAGAGGGTGATGGGAGGCCCAGGTTAGAGGGTCACAGGAGACCCAGGTTAGAGGGTCGAAGCACACCCAGGTTAGAGGGTGAAGGGAGGCCCAGGTTAGAGGGTCAAAGGAAGCCCAGGTTAGAGGGTCGAAGCACACCCAGGTTAGAGGGTGAAGGGAGGCCCAGGTTAGAGGGTCAAAGGAGGCCCAGGTTAGAGTGTCGAAGCACACCCAGGTTAGAGGGGTGAAGGGAGGCCCAGGTTAGAGGGTCAAAGGAGGCCCAGGTTAGAGGGTCGAAGCACACCCAGTTTAGAGGGTGAAAGGATGCCCAGGTTAGAGGGCCAAGTGACGGCAAGGTTTCAGGTTCAAGGGACGCCCAGGTTTGAGGGCCAAGGGACGACAAGGTTTCAGGTTCAAGGGACGCCCAGGTTTGAGGGCCAAGGGACGACAAGGTTTCAGGTTCAAGGGACGCCCAGGTTTGAGGGCCAAGGGACGCCCAGGTTTGAGGGCTAAAAGACGCTCAAGTTAGAGGGTCGGGTTTACCCGAGAGATCATAAGGATACCTAGATCACAGGTTGCTGGACGGCGCCCAGGTTAGAGGGCATAGGAGCGTCCAGGTCTGATGGCAACAGAGCATTGAGATCTAAGGGAAGAAGGAGGAGGACCGAGGAGGCATGATTTGGAACACATAAAAGGCGATGTCACTGGAGACGATCAGCAAAGAAAAGGAGACCTAGAGTAAGGTCAATTTGTGCAAGGTGAAGGCACTTTACGTAATCTATAATAACTCTGCTAATAACATGATTATTAAAAAGGATTAAAAATGGCCCAATCGATGCAATGAGCGGAAACCCATTGGAAGACTCTGAAACTGATACCCACCCTTTGGAAATTCTTTTTGGTTCAATGTGAGCAGGATTGAATTATTGCAGTGCAATCAGCAGACGTACATAAAAACTATAAATTTTAAAAAAAGGTCGGGTTTATCGCATTGTGGAGAATTCGCTAAAGTGGTTGGTGCTTCGGTGGGTACGATGGCAAACAGTTAAAAGGAATCATGATGACATTGGTCATTGCGGATTTGATAAAACACTACAACGTATACTAAACCCCTATTGGTTCTTAAAAATGCGCAGCTTTATTTAAAAAACGATCATGTTTTGAGTGTGCTCGTTGCAAAGCACCTGGTGGTAAAAAACGGAGGAGAATCACATCCTATAGAAAATATTAGTAAACTGTTTCATACACACGTTGGTTACATAGAACCGTTTGTAAAGAGTAAAAGAGGCAATTATTGTTTACTTGTAATGGTCGATAGCTTTACAAAATTTGTGAACATAACAGCCGTAAAGACTACCAAGTCGCTTACAACGTTAAAACCGTTTAAAGACTACATTAAATATTGAGGTATACGCGTATGGCTAATTACTGATGAACAGAGGACTTTTACTAGCAAGACTTTTAAGGAATTTGTTTCATCTTTTTTTTGGGTATGAAGCATATTCTTAATACCGTTGCAACTCTTAGAGCCAATGGACAACTTAAAAGTTTCAAACGTACTAAATTGAAAGCCTTGGCTATCTCGTCTCATGGCAAAGACGAAAAATCCTGATGGATGATAATAAACTTTATATCCAAATCGGTCTCAATACCGCCAAACACAGGCTTACAAAGGTTACAGGCAAAACCTCATCGAAATTACTGTTGGGATTTAATATTACAAGTATGTCGGAAGGTATATGAAAGGAAATCGTAACGGATGCTTGTAATAAATAATAAACTAGTAATATACAAAACTCTAAGGAACTAGGAAAATTACGGCAAGGAGCATATGGCAAAATTAAAATGCAACAAATAAAAGATTCGGCTAAGTTAAACAAAATAGGAACGGTGAAAGAAAATATAAAATTTAACTAGAGTGACGAAGCAGGTACCACATTGCCACAGTTACAAAATATTAATAGTGCTTCCTAATCACAAGTCACACAAAGCTTGTAATGCCTGTGTCGCGACTCAGCAGAATTAGCAACTCATTCGATGGTCTCGGTATTCGCTTCTTAGATTAAAATTCCACGATCCATACTAGACCAGTCTATAGAAAGGTTTCCACGAAGATTATATGCATGGACGTCCCCATCACATTCGCTGAGAAAAACCGTCCGTTATCAGATTGATTACGTTCTTATCAACAAACGATATCGCAACAGTCTGACGTCAGTTAAAACCTATCCTATTGGGTCTGACCACAATCCGTTCGTTGGATCCTTCCGCTGCAATATGAAAATCCTAAACCTAAATTAAAAAGTCATAAAAGGGATGTGACAAGACTTAAAAAACCAGAAATACGAGACAACATTTCTACGGAAATAAATATTGTAGTTGAACGCCTAAACAAAGGTCTTAGGCAAAACAAAGACGTGGGAGAGACTTGGACTAAATTAAAGAATAACCTTGTAGATATTGGCACAAGAATACTTCAACCACTAGAATATGAAACGAAAAACCGCTATATCACTCAGGAGATACTAGGTCCTATGGAACAGCGCAGAAAATTCAAAGGAGTTTATAATCTGAAATATAAAACCTTACATAAGACTATTCAAAGAAAAGTGGTTGAAGCGCAAGGACAATGAATGGTACCAATGTATGTAATAGAAG
Source organism: Morpho achilles (assembly GCA_947086495.1). Classification (NCBI taxonomy): domain Eukaryota; kingdom Metazoa; phylum Arthropoda; class Insecta; order Lepidoptera; family Nymphalidae; genus Morpho; species Morpho achilles. Next base: position 9,282,492 of record CAMTZB010000007.1, on the reverse strand, counting down.
AGTTTGAGGCCTGGAATGATTTTTGTAATATGCATAAGAAAATCAGAGAAATATCATGTACTGATAAGTTACGTACTAATTGTAATATATTGTTTGAGGATCAGGGTAACCTTGCCAAAACCATTGAAGACAAACTTAATATTTGGCAACAATATATAACAACATTATTCCATGATATTCGTCCTATTCTGGAATCTAGCCCCGTATCCCCCATCCCTGCAAAATAGAGATGAGATTGCTTATACTATTAAAATGTCAAAACCAGGAAAATCTGTAGGTGGAGACGAATTACCCATAGATCTTTTAAAGTGCTAGACTATGACAACTTGGAAATTATAGAAATATTATTTAACTCCAAATATGATTCGGGTATCATTCCATCAGATTGTCTCAAATCAACTTTTGTCACCTTGCCTAAAGTGGCATCCGCTAAGAGATGCAACGCATACAGGACTATCTCATTAATGAGTCATATATTAAAAAACTATTTTTAAAAGAAATTCATAAAAGAATCTACTCCAAATGTGAAGCGCTAATATACAGGACGCAACTAGAGATGCACTTTTGGGGTATCAGGTCTTAGTACAGAGATGCTGGGACATGAATCAAGACTTATTTGTATGTTTTATCGATTATGAAAAAGCTTTTGATAGAGTACAGCATGCAAGGATGGTCGATATAATGCAGCCTTTTGGGTTTGACTCTAAAGATATACGCTTTATTAAAAAAATCTATATTGGAACCAAACTGCGAATGTCCGTATAGACGGAAAATCGTCCGATGAAGTAAAAAATCCTACGAAGAGTAAGCAAGGGTGTATTTTCTCCCTTATAATTTTTAATATATACTCTGAGATAATCTTCAGGGAAGCACTGAATGATTTGGATGTAGGTATAACAGTAAATGGTGAGATTATTAACAACTCCCGTTATGCCGATGATACTGCATTACTTGCATCGTCAATAGAATATCTTTAAATCCTCGTGGATAAAATACAATCTGTGCTTACAGATTGTATTTTATCCATGTATGGCCTTAACATCAATTATAAGAAAAAAAAATACATGGCTATTTGTAAAATACTACTTTGTTGTGGACAGGACTGACAAAAAGTTAGTAAATACAAATATTTGGTATGTTGGGTTGATGACACAGGCGATCATAGTCTGGAAATAAGGTGTCGCATAGAAAAGTCCGTAACGCTTTCTTTAAACTTAATCCACTTAAGCTTTCTTTAAGCTTAAGCCACTAAGCAATAAAAAGCTAAACATCAAGTTACGAGCGCGTTTAGCACGTGGTTATGTTTTCTCCATTCTCCTGTACGGTGTTGAAGCATGAACACTCACGGAATCGATGAACAAGACAATAGAATCTTTCGAATTGTGGGTGTATAGGAGAATGCTAAAAATATCCTGGAGAGATAAAGAAAAAAATATGACCATGTTAAGTCGCATGGACAAAAAAGTAAAAGACATATATTTAGTGAAGAAAAGAAAGCTCGAGTACTTTGACCACATCATAAGAAACGCTAAATATGAATTGCTGCGGCTAATCATACAAGGCAAAATGAAAGGAAAACGGAGTGTGAGCCGACGAAAAATATCTTGGCAAAAAAATCTACGCCACTGGTTCGGCAAAAGTACTCGTTCCCTATTCAGAGCAGCGGTATCCAAAGTTAAAATTGCCTTAATGATCGCCGAACTTCGCGAGAAGATGGCACGTTAAGAAGAAGAAGAACAGAAAGGTTTAAAATAAGTATAAGAGATATTCTTATATGTAAAGCATATTACAAAATCGAAGATTATTTGGATGATGAAAAAGCCTGGATTTGAAAATCCTTTCAGCTTCACACAAAACTGCGGTTTAATAATGTAAAATTGAAAATGTTTAAAAGATTAACCACCGAGTTTCGTTCTTCTCGGTAAGAGCAACATTCCGAACCAGTTGTAGCTTCATTGATCATATTGATCTTTGACGATTCAAAATGCCTGAAAGAGCTTATTTGAATAAAGATTATTTTGATTTGATGTGATGATCGGTTTGTAATTGGGGAACTCCTTGAATAAAAATATTATTTAATTGAATATTTGCTATAGTGTTTTCTGGGAATACTCTAATTGTTTTTTGTTTTGTTTTGTGTGCTTACCTCAACGCTAGAGGACTAGCGCTTAACAGGATGGCCGAGCTGTTAGGTAAATTATTGTTAGTCTGTGCCGGATGTCACTTGTAAACGGGTATTCAACCTATGTGACATCCGTCAGAGAATTGTAAGACGATTAAATATCAATTTGACGGGGGCTAGCGCCATCTTTTTTTGGAGTCGGACATCGGGCTTGGTATTATATCATGTAACTGACGTTATGCGAAGAATATATGATAAAATGGTATTCGGAGTTTTATTCGTGGCACATCCTGAACAGTTATCTTTACAGTATATATATATATATATATATATATATATATATATATATATATATATATATATATATATATATATATATATATATATATATATATATATATATATATATATATATATATATATATATATATATATATATATATACTAGCGGCCTGCCCCTGCTTCGCACGCAGTCAGTGTAAAAAAAATGATTAAAATCGATCCAGTAGTTTTGATTTATTCATCACTGCCCGTGGCCCGCAAGCGTTAAATTTGGAGAAAAAATTTCCTCTCCCTATACCAAGACGATTTCCTGCTATCTTTGGAATATCTAAACTCATATAGTACATTTTTACTTATTTAATTTTACATTTTACCTCTGTATTTTATTTTTACAATTAATTACAGAATGTCTTTATATACAACATTCACAGCTTCCTTGTCGTTAAACAAACTCTTAAAAGATTCGAAGTGCTATAGGGTGGAGCGCGGCGTCCTCACGGCATTTTAGATCTGTAATATCTCCGAAAATGTTCACTTAAATGACATGCTGTAAACGGCGATATTGATCTATATTAAAACAACAATTTATTTAGGGTACTTAATTGGATAAGGATTAATGCTGTATTGTATAAAAATTGCTTTAAACATAAGGCATTATTTTTCGTAAAAAGTAAATGACAAAAAATGCTATAGTGGGTTATTCATAAGAGATAGACATATACCATTGCGGACTTTTCTGTAGACCTTTTTAAGGTGTACAAATACTTAGTACATCATTTTGATAAATCTCGTAGGGTTTAGCCTACGTTTGCAATGTAAGCGGAAAAAAATTAAATTATTTACAGAAACCTCAAAAATTACAGTATTTCTCTACTCCGTATTGAATATTATTATACGTACAAACTTCCTCTGGAATCACTCTATCTATTTAAAAAAACCGCATCAAAATCTGTTGCGTAGTTTTAAAGTTTTATGCGTACATAGGGATATATGGACAAAGAATGCGACTTTGTTTTATAATATTGTATAATATTGGCTCAACGTTCAAGCTAATTGTTCCTTTTGTTGTATTTGTAAAGTGTCTACTAGTCAAGAGCCTAGACGTGGTCTAGGCTCTAAAACATCTCAAAAGGCTTTCGCTTAGTTTTTGGGGCATATCCAGGATGCATAAGGCCTAGGCGTTTCCTCAGTCTGGAGGCTCTGAGCTTGAGCCTTTTTGAGCTCCCTGTGGACGTCAATATATTTATATTTTTAAATGTGTTTGTTTGTTTTAGATAACAACGCCGTGTGGTATCCGGCTGAATAGAATAGTACCACCCTCATTTCTTACCGAGGTGTCGTAAAAGGCGACTAAGGTAAGACGACCCGCCGTGTGGTATCCGGCTGAGTAGAATAGACCAACCTCATTTCTTACCGAGGTGTCGTAAAAGGCGACTAAGGTAAGACGACCCGCCGTGTGGTATCCGGCTGAGTAGAATAGACCAACCTCATTTCTTACCGAGGTGTCGTAAAAGGCGACTAAGGTAAGTTGACCCACCGTGTGGAATCCGGTTTAGTAGAATAGACCACCCGCTTTCTTACTGAGGTGTCGTAAAATACGACTAAGGTAAGTTGACGTTAGGCAGGCGGCCGGTCGTAAAAACGCAGCCAAATCATGAAACACATGTTAATAACATGTTGTGCCGACCCCACTTAGAGTGGGATAAGGGCAGGAGGATGATATGTTTGTTTTAGATAATATTTAAAATACAATTATATAACGTTGAAAAAAATTACCCTTAATATTGGGCAAGAAGGGCTGATTTGGCAATAATGAATTCTTAAATATTGACAGTTATTTTCAAGTAAACACTATGTTTTATAATTTCATAGATATCTAAACTTTTATCAGGTGATTCACAGTCTACATCTATGTGTTTAATACATACATTTTTTAATTATAATATTTACTTGCTCTAGATTAAGTGAATTTAACTATTGAATATAGGTGTCTTAATAATCACCCAATCTGGTAAGAAATCAAAAGCGTTATTAATATAAAATCTGTGACGTCAGTTTTACCCCTTAGAGCACGTCTTCGTCTTGATGAAAATATGTTCTATAAAGCAGTCCGAAGACTACACTGAAATCTTCCCCGAAGACTCAGTGCGAAGGTTAAGGAGATTCTCATCATAAGAAACTCCTTAATTATAGTTAAGTAATGAAAGGAAACTATTTTACCTGACGTGACGTCACAGAGATGTCACTGCAAGGCTACCGTAATAATCCACTAGATGGCGCTGTACTGCTTTCTTTTAGTAACCCTTTAATAAAAATATATATAAGAATGTAGGTTGCCGCTATACAACTTCAATTTGAACGGACTTGACATCTCCATATTCTGGTTCAAATAAGAGGGTAGCACCAAACTACTCTTCAACAAAATAATTAATAAAAGATTAATAATATTTAATAATTTGTATTTTAACCTGTTTTATGTATTTTAATTCGGGGAACGCTTTACCAATTTTTAAAAACATTTATAAATAAACAAACGTTTACAAATAATAAATTTTTAGCAGTTTATTCATTTATATATTGAAAACAACCAACTTTACATATTACATACACTCTGTAATTAAGTAGTTTTCATAAGTGTAATATTTATTTGCTGTAATGCTGTATCTACCAAGATACAATAAGATTAAAGATAGCGAGTAGCGAGAAAAGTAGATAGAGTAAACTTATGTAATATTACTCAATAGTATGCAAATAATTATAATTTTGTTAACATAAACAGTGTCAAACTCAATCACAAAATCTTCAAGTTTTTAACCTAAATCATAAACTCAAAGAACTGAGTCGGAAGTGCAAAAGCCATAAACTAAGGCATAAAAAGTAATAAGTTAGCAAAGAATTGTTGAAAAAAATACAAGTTGGAAAAAATTAAAATGGCGAACTTTCGTTATTATTAATAAGGGTTTTGTAGTGGAATTTATTAAACTTTACAGAAATTTACTCTCATTGCAGATTATTAAAAGCAAAGTTTCTTTTCGAAAGACATTACAAATAACGTAGCGTACTAGAAAAGGAAAATTAGATCGAAAAGTCGCAGTGGTCGATTCACATTTACTGCCAAATAGACAATTTGGATACAAATAATACAATAATTTGGAGACAAATGCTGAAAGTGGCTGGCCAGTCGACGGCGATCAAAGTCGCGGCGTGGGGATCTGGCATGATAGAATTGCAGGAATTGGATCGCCGCAACTGTAGACATCTAAAGTCGCAGTTATTATTCGTGTTCGCACGCAAATCTTCCAGTCTCCGGCGATCAAAGTCGCTGTCGTGTGGACCCTACTTAGTGAATTCGGCACAACATGTTATAAACATTTTGTGAAATGATTTGCTATGTATTTTACGAGCGGCCGCCTGGCTAACGTCGACTTACTTTAGTCGCTTTTTACGACACCTCCGTAAGAAGTGAGGGTGGTCTATTCTACTCAGCCGGATACTACACGGCGCGTCAACTTACCTTAGTCGCCTTTTACGACAACTCGGTAAGAAATGAGGGTGGTCTATTCTTCTCAGCCAAAAACCACGCAGGGAGTAACTTGTCTTAGTCGCCTTTTACGACACCTCGTTAAGAAATGAGAGTGGTCTATTCTTATTGAGCCGGATACCACGCAGCGGGCCAACATAACTTAGTGCCTTTTACGACACCTCGGAAAGAAATTAGGGTGGTCTTTTCTCACTCAGCTGGATACCACATGGCATAAAATTTACAAAACCATATAAGTAAATTTTGTATAAAGAGTGGGAAATTTTCTTTATACCTACGGCTTCTAAATCTGCAAACGAAGAACAGATACGGTATTTCAGATTGATATACACAGATATATGAACTTTATACTATTCAATTGCCTTCAGTTAAAAAACCTAATGCAAGCATATTATCTTCAGTACAACAAGTAAATCAGGTAGGTATCCAAATAGCCCCATAATTGCTAAGATGTATTATGTACAGTGTAATAAAAATAAATTTAATAAAAACACTTGTTTACATATCATGAGTGGCATTTTTTATTTTATTACACAGATTAAATATTTCACATTAAATCAAAGTGACACATACGCGAGAAGTAGCTTTAATTAGGTTATTTGTCTATGATTGAGATCTAAACAAAAAATAATTCATTCCAATATCTTTTAATTGTAATTGGTAAGTACATATGCTTCGTGATTATCTAATAAAAATATCTTCCTCGAAAATAACTAATCTTTATTCTTTTTAGAGTATAAATATCAATTTGAACATATATTTTAATTATGTTTATACTATATCTAGTTCGTGTCATAGATGTCAGGCTTTGTTTAACTGCTACACCAGCGGAAGACTGGGTTTTTCTATATAAAAGTTCATCTGCTAAAAATCTAGGCGTGAATAATTTTTTGCGACGTTGCGAGACTTAATGAGTCAATAGTAACAACTTGTAATACTTATATTTATATAGTATGTATTTGTAACTAGTCGTCATATCGATAGTGTTTAAATGTTTTTAGACACAAAATCAAATCAACTGTTATTGTTTTAGCAAAATGACATCGGGGCCCTACAATTACTCATATATTTTTAAATATATTATCATAGGCGATATGGGAGTTGGTAAATCATGCCTTTTACATCAATTCACAGAGAAAAAGTGTAAGTAATTCTGTGTCATAGTAATGAAATTAGGTGTTAAAATTAAATTAATTATTAAGGTTACTATGAATGTATTATATTTATCTTGTGTACTTAAAATGTGCTTAAAATTAAAAAACTTCTTTTAACAAGTAATTAAAAGTTAATAGTTGACAGTAATGTTAAATCAAGCTGCATAATGTAGAAATTAAGTTCATTAATATTACTAGTGTTTACAATATCAACCTAAGTGTGCCTTCTATGTGGCTGGATCACAGTTTTCAGATTTTTTAATTTGGGGGCTTGTGTCATCACACTGTTGTTGATGTATTAGGAAGCCACATCTGGCTTTACAAATGTGCTGTTTGTAATGTAGACGCCAGTGTGTGATTATTATTAGATACCCACACTTAATTACACTTATATCACTGGATTATCTCAAAGGTTGTAATATAATTGTATATAATTAAAACCTTTTCTTTATGATATTTACCTTGTTTGTTTGTGTAAATGACTATACTTTACTTAACTAATGGATGTTTGAGACTGTTTTTCTTGCTTCCTACTGGGTAAAACTTTTTCCTTCTAATCTTCATGTCCTTAACATCTCTTATATTAGTATTATGTAATTTGGTATTTTAGTTATGGCAGATTGTCCTCACACCATTGGAGTAGAATTTGGGACTCGAATAATTGAGGTTGCTGGTCAAAAAATTAAACTACAAATTTGGGATACAGCAGGACAAGAAAGATTCAGGGCTGTGACTCGCTCATATTACAGGGGTGCAGCTGGTGCCCTTATGGTTTATGACATCACAAGGAGGTAAATATACTTTACATATGCGTTCAATATTCGAATATTATATATATATATCTTCAATTTATGTATTATATCATATATTTTCAATGTTCGAACAAGTTTAGTTGGTAAACTAAATTAAACATGGTGGTTTACATAGCATGTATCATAATATTTCATGTCAATATGGTTCATGGTCATTATGGTTTTATTTATTTAAGTTCTAGCTGTCTATGACAAATACAAAATAAAAGAAAATAAACTATTTATTGTTGTTTTTCTTTTTACCGTCAATGCCATACAGGTATTATCAATCTGTCAGTTGTCATAACAATGTCAGGTTGTAGTGCAACAACGAAGTATAATATACAGGTGTCTAAGATACAAAGGATAATCTTAAAATGGCATCCATCTGAAATGTTACAAGGAATAATAAAATATATGTGTAACAAATAGTGCCCAAGATTAGATGTTTATAAATTTGTATTAATTTTTATCTCTTTTGAATTTTCATCATCAGTACCTACAAATAAATTAGATTTTTTCATGTAAAATTTTTTTGATGACCATTGCAGTGAAAAAAATACCACTTTTTATAGCATATTTTTACCTACTAAACTGGTTTTTTACAAATACAATTTTTTTTTGATAACATTTAAACAAAACAAAACATTGGATTAAACAAAGATGTATAAAATCCTTAATGGCAAACTGTTTAAAAATAATATGTACTTAAAGCAATAAATATATATTAATTAAATCCTCTCTCCATTTCCCTCATATATCCAATTCACCATAGTAGGTAACACATATCCCTGACATTTTCCTGAAACATGCAGGTTTCATAACAATATTTTCCTTCACTGAAATCATTTGATGGATTGTCATCTTCAATGAGACACTTTAAGTCTTAGTGAAAAGAGTCATTACAGACTTCTCTTTTTCTTTCTTGCAAAGTTTGTAAAACATTCTTGTCTTAAATATAATAACAATTTTTTAGGTCTACATATAACCATCTAAGTAGCTGGCTAACAGATACTCGAAATCTAACAAACCCCAGTACTGTAATATTTCTTATCGGAAATAAGTCAGACTTAGATGGTCAACGAGATGTAACTTACGAGGAAGCTAAGCAGTTTGCAGATGAAAATGGATTAATGTTTGTTGAAGCTAGTGCAAAAACGTAAGAAAAACAAAGTCCTTATTACTGTTATGAATAAACTTCAACATTTTGTGTTATATTTTTAGGTTTCATTATAGTGTTGTAGACATATTTACCACCATTTCTGTGTGCTCTAAACACCTCTTCTACTAGTGTGCTAAAGGATTGTCTGCCAAGTTTCTCGCTAGTTCTTCTCTGTAGGATGAAACTTGAACAACTTGGTGGTAGCTTCTTTAAAAACATTGATTTAATTTAAAGAATAATTTCAATTTAACTATCTCTGGTTTAAAATTTTAGGGGTCAAAATGTTGAAGAAGCATTCTTAGAGACTGCAAAGAAAATTTATCAGAGTATTCAGGACGGAAGACTGGATTTGAACGCGGCAGAGTCGGGGGTGCAGCATAAGCCCGCTTCGCCTGGCCGTCCGCTGGCCGCGCCACCAGCTGCGCGCGACAATTGCGCCTGCTAGCCACAAACAACGATATCAAAGCACGGCGCCTGGTACACCTACGGCAGCTCGCTTCATGGGACGACCATCTATATATAGTAGCACGACTTGTGGTATAATACACATCACACAAAAAAAACCGATGGACTGCAGGGAATTTACCTTGCATTTTCTTGCGCACCAATGCAGTTTTCTTGAGTTCAATAGGAATTTTGGATCCATATATTCTTATTTCTTATTTGACATGATGCAATTTATATTCAACTGAACAGGATAGTTTGCTATTGTGTCACAACATAAATAGTAAGCATAGGCCAGTTACTATTGTCTATTTAAAAATGGGAATGGCCACAGTGATCGAATAGTGATAATGTAATTTGAAACTTGTCAAATAATGGTTATTTGCTTGAAGTATTTCCCACATGTATGGACTGCAATACTTTATTTTGAATGTGTGGAACGAAATAGGTATCCATGTTTTTAATAATATTAAAACCCTAAAAATCCACTAAGACTGTAAAGGACCATAGGACTGTAAAGGTGTGAGTGGGAAACCAGTCTTAAGTAACGTGAATTACTACTGTATAAAATCCAAACCTAACTAGTATTAAGCAAATTCTTTTGCACTTAATATTCAGTAGCAGGAAAATTTGACAGTTTAGTGTGACAATGGTTGAAGCGCATATACGTAATTCAATATCATGCCTCTGTATATATATATTTCTCCAATTCACAGATCGTCTCATACCTTGAAGAATCTACCCTAGTTTTACCAGGCGTCTAGTATATAATAAATAAATGCTGTAATTATCCTAAATAAAATTATTTTTGACACTCATAGTGGCAGTTGCTAGATGCATGACACGCATCAACCAATGTATATATGTCTCTATGCTATTATTATTATTCTTATTTATATCCTACAAATTTAATCTATGCGAATATATTTTATATTAAAAGGGTGCACTTTTATCTCATTTTACATTCCACACACAATTGGGATTTTGGAATTTTACATAAGAGACACATTTTTGTTGTAGGTATTATTGAAACATTGCACTGTGTAGTATGAAAAATATGAACTTGTAAGTTAACGAGATTAAATAGTAATAAAAGAATATTTAATAAAAAGTTTGCAAAAATAATGATTTCTGACAGTATTTTTGTTAATTACGATTAGATTAGATCACTATATGCAAAATACGGTATTAGTATTAAGGAAACTGATAGAACATTCGTATTGGTGTGCAGTTCGTATTGGTGTGCAGTTCGGATTTTGGGATATATAATTTTATTTGTAAACAATTTCTGATGACAGCGACAGACATTCGTCAAAAATATCCATCGAAAAAAGGCTCTTTTGCTTGCAAATATAAGTAATGTTGGTAAATCTGGTAAGTAAATTTGTAGAATTTATAAACATTGAAATACAGTAAAAATGGAAGTTCTATTTACAAAATATAGTGCATAAATTTAGCCAGTAATAAAATATAATAAATTTAAAAAGATTATTCAGAGAATAATTTTTAAATTTATAAAAAAAAACAATGTGTTAAATATTTAATTTTATAGTTCTCAAAATAAAAATACCAAATGTAACATTATTTATATTTTGGAAAAAATATTTAGTTCAAGTCTTGAGCATGTCTTTATCGAAATATAAAAATAACAGTATTTAACTGAATACATTTAACGAAAATTATTTAGCAAATCAAAGAAATGAAGCATTTTTATTTTTAACTTCGAACTGCTGTTTCTTGTAGAACGAACTCGCTATAAAGTGTTTAAGGAGATAAAATCAGTTTTTTACTTTTATGTCAATACTTGATCACAAATACTTTATTGACAAAATATCATCCAAGACAGCTTTATCGTATCTTCCAAAAAAAAATCCATAAGATACTAATGTAGGTAGCAGTATTTTTTGCTTTTTTTCAACAGTAGACGTTCAATAGTTTTTTCAATCTTAATTCGCGGGTATTATTCTTATGCATCTAATCGTAATTCATTATCAATAAAAGAAAGTCTTCACTTCGTAATATAAAAAAAGAATTTTAAATCACGTCAAATAACACCGCAAAGTAATACCTCCATTAAAAAAAATATCTTAATGTATAATCTTTCTGTTAATTTTAATACATGTTTTGAATGGGAGCTCTTTTTTCGATTCTTTTGGAATTGCGTTTTTGAAAACTACAGCTTTATAAGTTCATGTTTATGTAGGGCAACAGTAATTTCTTAAGTTATAAAATATAGTTAAATGAATAATTGTTAATTATGTTATTTTTATGTAAATTGAAATATTTTTATTTATTGCTATTAAATTTTAATGTCTTATTATATTAGACTATAAAGTATTGTTTTTTTGTTTAAACTTTAAAGGTAACTTTAAAGTACCGCATCCTAATATTCCTTTTAAAAAGTTGAGGGATAAGGGGGAATGAGAGCAGGGATAATGTTTAAATATTTGAACAGAGCAATAACTTACAAAACACTGATATCAGATATATACATCTTGCACATCATGTTGCGTCCTACATGGCACTTTTTACCGATCTTGTTGCGTCCAACCGACTTGTTGCATCCAGTATACGGACGCAGGATAAACCAACCCTAAAAATTTGTCAGGAGCCGTGTTTTTATATGTATAATGCGTGGGCAAAAAATTGGATGGGACGTTATTTTATCGCGGGAATGAATTCCGATGTATTTATTAGTTCAGCGAGTTGCCGCGCACAATTTGGAGGTCGCTACGTGCTCGCGTATATTTGGGCACGTATATTATATTTCTGATGCTAGCATTCTATTGCCTCCGACGTATATTTCAAAAAGTTTTTTTCAATTTTTATTTAGGATTATCTTGCGTCCAAATTTTTTCCCAATTTAATCGATTTAATAAGTGATGCGGGGGCCCAAGGGGTGCGCGCGCGATTCCTGCGTTTTGTTAATAAACAAACATTTAGCCGTTAGGACGCGTTTTAATTTACAAAGTGATTGTACTCATAATTGCGTATATTATTAATATTGTAAAACTGTTAATATGAAGAAAGCGGATAAGTCATCGCTAGTTGCTAAATTAGATCTTCTTATTTGTGCTTACGGATCCCAATATTAAAAAAGTCGTTCTGAAAAACATTTTATTAATGTGGTTTCAAAAAAAGTAAGAGAGTTAGCAAAATTATTAATCAAAATTTAAAAAATTAACAATTCTATAATAAATTTATTGAGTGCCTTAAAACCATTTAATTAAGATCTTATGGCGGAGGCAACTAAAGTTGTAGATAACTGTGATGCCAAAAAGGATAGATTCGAAACCTTCTTTTGCTATGAATGTTTCGACTACTTTTAAACAATGCTGCAATATAGCCATTATTTGTGCATTGAAAAAACAAGGTCCTTACAATGAAATCAATACCGCAGAAACAGAAGCAGATCTTAAGATATTAATGCATCTTATAGATGCAATTTAGCGACATGTCATCTCCAGTCAAGCTGCAACAGATTTAAACAAAAAGAAGTGGAATAAAGTCACTATAGTCCCGTTAGCCAATGAAGCTGCAGCCAAAATCAAATCAGGCTACTACTGTTGCAACGTATATTCAGTTATTAGTAACCGTTTATTGCAAAGTTTTATTATTAATACAAAGTTCTCGAGGGATACCCAAGACTATCTGGACCCAAAAACCCAAAATCAATTTGATCTACGCGACTCAGAAAACATTTAGCAACCTTTGTACAAATATTTAGCATAACTGAGAATGATATGAAACATTTAGCTACGTTTATGGGCCATACCGGTGACGTGCATAAAAAGGCATATAGATTGCCGGATTACGTGGCATCATCATTATCAGCCCATTTTCTTCAACTGCTGGACATAGGCCTCTCTAATTATTCGCCACTTAGTCTGATCCTTGGCTTTCTGCTTCCATCCACTGCCCGCTGTCCTACGTATATCACTCTATCGAGTCTCAGGGTGTCCTACACTATTTTTCCCGATTCGCGATCTGCACTCCAGAACACGTCTACCCCAACGGTCATCGGTTCTGCGACAGGTATGGCCGGCCCATTGTCACTTACTTCAGCTTGCTTATGCGCTTAGCTATGTCGGTGACCCTAGTTCTCTGATGGATTACTTAGTTGCGAATACGATCCGTCAGAGAAACCCCGAGCATAGCTCTTGCTATAGCCTGCTGAGCGACTTTAAGCTTGTGGACCGCCTTAGCTGTTAGTGTCCACGTTTCGGCACTGTAAGTCAAGACAGGTAGGACACACTGGTTAAATACTTTAGTCTTTAGACTCTGCGGGATGGGTGACGAGAAGACTCAACGTAGATTGCGGAATGCTGCCCAGCCTAGCTGTATCCTTCTCATAATCTCACACTCGAAATTGTTTTTTTTTTAGTTCGAGCTTCTGTCCTAGGTAAATGTATTTGTCAACAATTTCGAGAGTGACCCCATCTAAGGAAATCGGTCCCGGAGCAACGTGCTTGTTGCACATGATTTTGGTTTTACTCAAGTTCATCCGGAGAGCGATCCTTTGAGAAGAAACAGCCGGTCCATGCAGCATCCATTGCAAATCCTCTATGGATTCAGTCGTTAAGACCATATTATCTTACGCGAATCTGATATGAGCGCCATCGATGTTTATGCTATGTCCAGTCCAATTCAGCGTCTTAAACATATCCTCTAGGGCGTTTGAAAACAATTTCGAAGAAATGACGTCTCCTTGTCTTACGCCTCGCTGCAGATGGATATGCCTTGTCTGCTGGTTTTGGACTCGGACTGCCTTTCTTGCGTTTTCATACAGACATCTCAGCATCTCAATATGTCACCAATCGACTTGGTATCTCTGTAAAGACTCCAGAACAGCCCAGGTTTCGACCAAGTGAAAAGCTTTTTCATAATCCACAAACACTAGGCATAGTGGTTGATTGTACTCTTTAGTTTTTTGTACAATTTGCCGCACGGTGTGGATATGATCTATCGTTCTGTACCCGCTTAGAAACCCGGCTTGTTCGGGGGATGTAAATCTTCGAGTCATCATGCGAGGCGGTTTGTGATAACCCTTGAAAACAGCTCATAGACATGGCTCAGAAGAGATATTGGCCTATAGTTCTTTAAGAGTGTTATATCTCCTTTTTTGTATAACACTATACTTCTGTGCCATGCCTTTGGAGTTCTCCCGGCAAAGAGAACGGTATTAAACAGCTCTTGAAGCTCTGTTACCAATAGAATTCCACCAGCTTTTAACAGCTCTGTTGTAATACCATCCTCACCCGCGACTACTTCTATTTTTAAGCTGTCCAAGAGCTAAAACAATTTCATCTAGATGGATATCAGGCAGTTCTTCCGTATAGTGGCGGCTTAATTTGTCCTCTGTGTGCAGTGGTAGCATGCGATTCGTAAAATTCGGCGTAGTGGCTTTCCACTTCCGAGAGGATTTCCGGTTTGGAAATAACGACTTTCCATTTAATGTGGTTAACTTCGTCAGGTGACTTTTTCCAAGAGGCTTAATAAACACTTTTGGATCCTGATTCTGCTCAATTGATTTTTGAGCGTATTAGCTAAGTCGCGTCGTTATCCATCTTGGTAATTATTTTGTTTAAAGCCTCTACTTCTCACGAAGTTAGAATAGGGTTCGTCGCTCTGCCATTAATAGGAGAGTATCTCCCGAAAGCTTTGACTTCATGCCCTTACGTTGGCTTTCGCAAATTTTTGTGCCCTCATTTCGATGGACTTCTACTACTCGATCGAGTTTTTGGTCTACGTCATCCGTGGTTTCCAGAGTAGAAATTGGTTTTAAGTTGTTTCTTGAATGTTACAGATCCAATTACGGTTACATTCAGACGGACTGTTGATTTCATCAAACGGACACGTTCCAGCTTTAGATAAATGTTCAGAGTGCCTCGTACCAACCTATGGTTGCTAATAGTCGGTGGTAAGCACCGAGACATCCCTAAATATACGCTTCTTGTCCGTAATAATAAAATCAATCTCATTTTTCGTCTGCCCACCGGGGCTTCGCCAAGTCCACCTACTTTGGGATTGTTTCTTGAAAAAATAATTTATCAAAAAAAACCTCTCCTTCTCGAGAAAGTCGACAAGCATTTGTCCGCACTCGTTCCTTCGACCCAAACCATAAGGTCCTACAACTAATTCAACACAATTTTACTCCCACTTGAGACTTAAAGTCCCCCATAACAACGTTGAAGTGGGCGTAAGGCTTTTGCTATATCCTCGTATAGAGTATCCACTTCCGAATCCGATTATGACTCCGTGAGCGCGTACGCTAATACCACCTTAAGGGTATACCATGCAGATATTTTCAGCACGAGATACGCAACCCACTAAGACACACTGGTAGTTTCTAAAACGTTGTTACAAAGGCAGGGTATTTATAGCTGAACCACATACACGCGCACACACGCAGCAAGCAACACAACAAAAATGCACACACACACATAATATATACACACACACACACACACATCACATGGACTCCACGCACCTACGCATGCTCGCACGCACACACACATACAATACGCACATTCACCTAATAATTTTAACTACTTCCCTGCAGTTCAAGTTTTTTCTGGGTTAGTAACATCACTTACCTGCCTATAAAAGCTTACTTTATTAGTTAACTGAATGACGAGGATACTAAGTTACTTACCTGTTCATAAAAGCTCACTTAGTAATAAGTAAACGACTATAAAAAAAATATTTAATAATAATATGACTCACGTGCCATATTTAAGTATTAGAAATCTGATGAAGTCAATGGCAGCCGTTAAGTCAATGTTACGCATAGATTCATACAGCAGCAATATTCGGAAGCATTTTAGTTGAAACAAAGAATGGATGTAATAATGTCAATGTAATATCAATAACATATATTGAATAATATACAGAATCAAGTTAGATATCAATAAATTAGGAAGCGTGAAAGCCTAAACAGTGTACGAAGTATATACAAAAATATACAATGTGCCACATTATTTCGACGACGAACGGAAGCGCTAAGTGATTGAGAAATTTTTAAAATTGAATATCGGTATAATACTTTTTAATGGAATTTAAAGATGTGTAGTGAAATAATACAGATTTAAAGGTATAGTATACGCATTAATTTAGTTAAAAATCCCTTCAGGTATGGTAGACGCAACAGGGTTCGAGTTTAAAATGACGCAAGAAGTCTTCTGCGATTTAAATATATATATATATATATATATATATATATATATATATATATATATATATATATATATATATATATATATATTTACATCTTGCACATCATGTTGCGTCCTACATGGCACTTTTTACCGATCTTGTTGCGTCCAACCGACTTGTTGCATCCAGTATACGGACGCAGGATAAACCAACCCTAAAAATTTGTCAGGAGCTGTGTTTTTATATGTATAATGCGTGGGCAAAAAATTGGATGGGACGTTATTTTATCGCGGGAATGAATTCCGATGTATTTATTAGTTCAGCGAGTTGCCGCGCACAATTTGGAGGTCGCTACGTGCTCGCGTATATTTGGGCACGTATATTATATTTCTGATGCTAGCATTCTATTGCCTCCGACGTATATTTTAAAAAGTTTTTTTCAATTTTTATTTAGCATTATCTTGCGTCCAAATTTCTTCCCAATTTAATCGATTTTATAAGTGATGCGGGGGCCCAAAGGGTGCGCGCGCGAGTCCTGCGTTTTGTTAATAAACAAACATTGAGCCATTAGGACGCGTTTTAATTTGCAAAGTGATTGTACTCATAATTGCGTATATTATTATTATTGTAAAACTGTAAATATGAAGAGAGCGGATAAGACATCGCTAGTTGCTAAATCAGATCTTCTTATTTGTGCTTAAGGATCCCAATATTAAAAAGTCATTCGGAAAAACATTTTATTAATGTGGTTTCAAAAAAAGTAAGAGAGTTAGCAAAATTATTAATCGAAATTTAAAAAATTAACAACTCTATAATAAATTTATTGAGTGCCTTAAAACCATTCAGTTAAGATCTTATGGCGGAGGCAACTAAAGTTGTAGATAACTGTGATGCCAAAAAGGATAGATTCGAAACCTTCTTTTGCTATGAATGTTTCAACTACTTTTAAACAATGCTGCAATATAGCCATTATGTTTGCATTGAAAAAACAAGGTCCTTACAATGAAATCAATACCGCAGAAACAGAAGCAGATCTTAAGACATTATTGCATCTTATAGATGCAATTTTGCGACATGTCATCTCCAGTCAAGCTGCAACAGATTAAAACAAAAAGAAGTGGAATAAAGTCACTATAGTCCCGTTAGCCAATGAAGCTGCAGCCAAAATCAAATCAGGGTACTACTGTTGCAACGTATATTCAGTTATTAGATAACATTTATTGCAAAGTTTTATTATTATTACAAAGTTCTCGAGGGATACCCAAGATTATCTGGACCCAAAAACCCAAAATCAATTTCGTCTACGCGACTCAGAAAACATTTAGCAACCTTTTTACAAATATTTAGCATAACTGAGAATGATATGAAACATTTAACTACGTTTATGGGCCATACCGGTGACGTGCATAAAAAGGCATATAGATTGCCGGATTACGTGGCATCATCACTATCAGCCCATTTTCGTCAATTGCTGGACATAGGCCTCTCCAATTATTCGCCACTTAGTCTGGTCCTTGGCTTTCTGCTTCCATCCACTGCCCGCTGTCCTACGTATATCGTCCCTCTATCGAGTCTCAGGGTGTCCTACACTACGTTTCCCGATTCGTGGTCTCCACTCCAGAACACGTCTACCCCAACAGTCATCCCCCAACTGTATCCTTCTCATAATCTCACACTCGAAATTTTGTTTTCTAGTTCGTGCGTCTGTCCTAGGTAAATGTACTTATCAACAATTTCGAGAGTGACCCCATCTAAGGAAATCGGTCCCGGAGCAACGTGCTCGTTGCACATGATTTTGGTTTTACTCAAGTTCATCCGGAGAGCGATCCTATGAGAAGAAACAGCCGGTCCATGCAACATCCATTGCAAATCCTCTATGGATTCAGTCGTTAAAACCATATCATCTTACGCGAAACTGAGATGAGCGCCATTGATGTTTATGCCATGACCAGTCCAATTCAGCGTCTTAAACATATCCTCTAGTGCGTTTGAAAACAATTTCGAGGAAATGACGTCCCCTTGTCTTACGCCTCGCTGAAGATGGCTATGCCTTATCTGCTGGTTTTGGACTCGGACTGCCTTTCTTGCGTTTTCATACAGACATCTCAGCATCTCAATATATCACTAATCGACTTGGCATCTCTGTAAAGACTCCAGAACAGCCCAGGTATCGACCGAGTGAAAAGCTTTTTCATAATCCACAAAAGCTAGGCATAGTGGTTGATTGTACTCTTTAGTTTTTTGTACAATTTGCCGCACGGTGTGGATATGATCTATCGTGCTGTACCCGCATAGAAACCCGGCTTGTTCGGGGGATGGAACTCGTCGAATCATCATGCGAGGCGGTTTGTGATAACCCTTGAAAACAGCTCATAGACATGGCTCAGAAGAGATATTGGCCTATAGTTATTTAAGAGTGTTATATCTCCTTTTTTGTATAACACTATACTTCTGTGCCATGCCTTTGGAGTTCTCCCGGCAAAGAGAAGGGCATTAAACTGCTCTTGAAGCTCTGTTACCAATAGAATTCCACCAGCTTTTAACAGCCCTGTTGTAATACCATCCTCACCCGTGACTTTTCTATTTTTAAGCTGTCCAAGGGCTAAAACAATTTCATTTAGATGGATATCAGGCAGTTTTTCCGTATAGTGGCGGCTTAATTTGTCCTCTGTGTGCAGTGGTAGCATGCGATGCGTAAAATTCGGCGTAGTGGCTTTTCACTTCCGAGAGGATTTCCGGTTTGGACGAGTAACGACTTTCCCTTTAATGTGGTTAACTTCGTCAGGTGACTTTTTCCAAGAGGTTTAATAAACACTTTTGGACCCCGATTCTGCTCAATTGATTTTTGAGCGTATTAGCTAATCGGAGGTCGCGTCGTTAACCATCTTGGTAATTATTTTGTTTAAAGCCTCTACTTCTCACGAAGTTAGCATAGGGTTCGTCCCTCTGCCATTAATAGCAGAGTATCTCCCGAAATCTTTGACTTTATGCCCTTACGTTGGCTTTCGCAAATTTTTGTGCCCTCATTTCGAAGGACTTCTGCTACTCGGTCGAGTTTTTGCCCTACGTTATCCGTGGTTTCCAGAGTAGTGAATTGGTTTTAAGTTGTTTCTAGAATGTTACGGATCCAATTACGGTTTGGAGAACATTCAGACGGACTGTTGATTTCATCAAACGGACCCGTTCCAGCTTTAGATAAATATTCAGAGTGCCTCGTACCAACCTATGGTTGTTAATAGTCGGTGGTAAGCACCGAGACATCCCTAAATATATGCTTCTTGTCCGTAATAATAAAATCAATCTCATTTTTCGTCCGCCCACCGAGACTTCGCCAAGTCCACCTACTTTGGCGTATGGCGTAAGGCTTAAGTTATATCCTCATATAGAGTTTCCACTTCCGAATCCGATTATGACTCCGTGAGCGCGTACGCTAATACCACCTTAAGGGTATACCATGCAGATATTTTCAGCACGAGATACGCAACCCACGGAGACACACTGGTAGTTTCTAAAACGTTGTTACAAAGGCAGGGTATTTATAGCTGAAACACATACACGCGCACACACGCAGCAAGCAAATCAACAAAAATGCACACACACACACACACACACCACATGGACTCCACGCGCCTGCGCATGCACGTACGCACACACGCATACAATACACACATTCACCTAATAATCTCAACTACTTCCCTGCAGTTCAAGTGTTTCTGGGTTAGTAACATCACTTACCTGCCTATAAAAGCTTTCTTTATTAGTTAACTGAATGACGATTATAATAAGTTACTTACCTGTTCATAAAAGCTCACTTAGTAATAAGTGTTTACTTATATATAAAAAAAATTATTTAATAATATGACTCACGTGCCATATTTAAGTATTAGAAATCTGATGAAGTCAATGGAAGCCGTTAAGTCAATGTTACGCATAGGTTCATACAGCAGCAATATTCGGAAGCATTTTAGTTGAAACAAAGAATGGATGTAATAATGTCAATGTAATATCAATAACATATATTGAATAATATACAGAATCAAGTTAGATATAAATTAAGTAGGAAGCGTGAAAGCCTAAACAGTGTACGAAGTATATACAAAAATATACAATGTGCCACATTATTTCGACGATGAACGGAACCGCTAAGTAATTGAGAAATTTTTAAAATTGAATATCGGTATAAAACTTATTAATGGAATTTAAAGTTGTATACTGAAATTATACAGATTTAAAGGTATAGTATACGCTTTAATTTAGTTAAAAATCCCTTCAGAAATGGTAGACGCAACAGGGTTCGAGTTTAAAATGACGCAAGAAGACTTCTGCGATTTAAATATATATATATATATATATATATATATATATATATATATATATATATATTGTATTGTACAAAATCTCCAATAATATTTACTTAGTAAGTAAATAAATTGGTCCACTGGTTGGGTGGAATAGTCCAGTATAGGAGCTGACCACCCGTCCTGCACCGACAGGCGTCCCCGCAATTAGAAGTAAATAAATGGGATGAATTGAAATATTCTTTCTCGGTTGAGTGTTTTGTATTTTTAACCTAACCATGTTACACATATATGTATATATTGTATATGTATAAGAATAAGGAGATAAACATTTGTATAGTTTTTAGTATAATTACCATAAAATAATTACCTGATCCAATTTTACTTAAAGTTTTTGCTAAGTAACACCACTATTTTCTTTGACATCGACTTTGAAATTTTTGGCAATGCAATTAATGTGCTCGATGTGTGCTGATAAACTAAAAAATTATACCATCTTCACATACTTGCAATAGATGAAATGGAGAGTATAAGAATATAATATCGGTTCGTTTGAATAGGCGCCATGTGTATTAAAAATCTTCTGTTAAATAATAAATACTGGTAAATGTTGGTGAACTCGAATCGTTTCTTGTACCAGCTTTCGTCAAGAAATAAGGGATCATATACTTTAGAATATGTGAAAGAAATTAACACTAGATAAAGATATAAAAGAAATAAATCAATCCCGAGCTTTTGGATGACTTGCATACGACACCTCGCTCACAACTTAGACTGTGCGGTGTGCAGCAACAGGTCGTGCATGTCCTTCAAGGAGTGTTCGAGCGCGGCGCGGTACTTCTCGCACGCGGTGTCGGGATGTGAAACGAACGCCGACGTGGCGAAGTTGACATCATTGTCGCGAGGATTGTAACACGTAGCGTACCCGTTCGGAACGAGCGGGCCGTAGCACATGAAGCCATCACACTTGCAAGCCACCTATAAAAAAACAATTAGGTACACCGTTTCCGGCTTCGAAAAGAATAGAAACAATAAACACTTTAAGTACCAATACCATGGTCGCAGAGGTATATGGACTGAATAAATATTTCTACGATAAAACAGCAAGGCCAGAATATTCATATTATAAATTGAAGTTAAAAAAGGTTTTAACAAAATTACATGTCTCTGCTGTTCAGGAGTTATCTCGTCTGGAGCAAGTCCTGAAGCATCAGGTTATCATAAACGCGCATTGTCATCGAGATTGGACCAGTATGTAAATTTTCATATTACTCGGACACCGGGAAGTGGGTTAAATTAAATAGTTTATGCAGTTTTCGTAATTTTCTCAATTAACTTAGATGATATATTTTTATAGGTAGATGGCAGTAACGGGGATGTTTTTTTACACCTTGCAATATTTGTTTATTTTTATATCCTAATCAATTAAAGTTGTCAAGGATTTTTTTATATGATAACAGTATATACGACATGACGGCTAGTAGTTGGGTGATGGACATAGATAATACACTATATAGGATAGATAGATGTCAATTTTGAAGACCCAAATACCTAGGACACCTAAATATATACGATTTAAGTATTCATATTCCATCATTGGGCCCCTGAGTAACTCTGATATATAACTTAAGTTTATTAGTTATAGTTGGTAATGACATTTGATAATAACAAATAACTTTGGAATTAGAATTATCTTCGTTATGATAAGCTGTGATTACTTCACAGTAACATGCATTGGCTCGCAGTTTCGGTAGGCACCTACAGTTGTCTATAAACAATTTGTGTATTATGTGTGTTTTTATATTTACAATAATGCCCTTTTGAGTAAAGGAAATCATCATGAATAAACATGCAAATCTCTGGTGATTTCCTGGCATATTTTTTAACCTATCAAATCGCATTGGGTCATGGGGATGGGCCTAAGCTCCCATCCTAATCCAAAACTGACGAGGCCTTTGGTTAGCATGGAAATAGTTAATGTATAGAAACCGGCTATAGTCACGTCTTATTCTATCGTGGTAGCGCGACTAGTTTCGAGCTCATCCCGGCACTGATTCATGAGCCCTTTGTTGGTCTTTGCTCGTGTACGACGAGATAACCCGATACAATAAGACGTGGTTATAGCCGGTTTCTATACAATAACTATGAATCCTACTAACGATAGTTTAAATTTTAAAAATTGCTAGCGTTTAAAAAGTAACAGATTACTCTTATTCTGATAGATCTATAAATAGAGGGTAGTAAAAATTGCGTCAGTTTTTTTAGAAGTTATATATGTATCGAGTTTACCTGACTTGTCGAAATACGCATATGAGCACTTCTCGTATATCCAGGGTCGGAGTACAGCTTCGGCAATTCGATTCCATTCTCAATCGCTGTCAATTTTAGTCCCAACAAGTGTCTGTCAACGCCTAAACCTTGAAGAGCCTGGAGTAATCAGGAAAAAAAATGGATGTTATTGAAAATATAATAACGTACTATATGTATTATTAATACTTTTTTTACTTTACTTATCCATACTAATATTATAAACGCGAAAATTTGTTTGTTATGCTTTCAGAACTAAACCGCTGGACAAATATCGATTAAATTTGGCTAAAAGCTTATACATCATATATAACAAAGGTGTACGTTAAAAATCCCATTTTTCGTTTGGGAACAGTGAAAAAACAACCGTGTTATTGAGGGTCCGTAAACGATTAAGTGGGCGCTAACGAAGCTGTATATACAACGTTTATTTTAGTCATTACTAGCGTTGGAATAGATAGATTAGAGATCTTTAATAAGTAGTCTTACATTGGAATAATTCTTATATTCAAATTATTTTTTTTTCAAATAACTTGTAAACAAGTGCTTTTGAATCGTCTACTCTAACCGCTGGTTTGGAAAGCTACCTAAGTATGTAAATTCCTACCGAGAGGAGACAGCAAGAAAATCGGCGGTTGCCCTTATAGTATTTAACCGCCCAATGTACATCTAAGTTATACTATGTCTATTGTTATTTTTATATTTTGGTGTACAATAAAGTATATTTCATTTCATTTCATTATTTTTAAACTGCTGTAATGGCATAGCTAAAATTGATTGCGGAATTTTATTATAGAATCTTATATCCAAGCCCACAAACGACTTACGTACTTTTGCAAGGCACAGGGCACGAGCCGCAAGCTTATGTTGGTTCCTACTTTGTCTGTTATATATATCGCCAATCTTTTTATAATTATGTATATTTTTATGCACAAAAATCTGTGTTACATTTACCTGCACGGTGTAATCTTTATGCGCTTTGATAGCGGCGTGCATGGAGGCCAATTTTTCCTTCGGGGACGCACGTGCGTCCAACATGGTAGTGGCGAAGGCGATAGACTCTATGGAGCACGAACGGATGGTCTCGGTGCGTCCGCCCGTGTACATGCGCGTCGCGGCCGACTCGTAGTGCGCTCCTGGAGTTTTGTGCAACCTGTAATGGTTAAACAAAAGCACAGACTAAATTTAACATGAAATTCTAAACCGGCATCAGTGTCATTTATACTTTTTATAAATTTAATTTACCTTTCCTATAAATAATTTATGCTTACAAATTCTTATCTGCCAACTGCTAAGCAGTTTGTCGGCAGTATAGTCGCTTTTCTTAAAAAAAGTATACTAGCACCTTCCCAGCCCTACATTTTGGGTCGGTTTATTCCTAGAATAAACTGTCGGACAAGCACAAAGATGCTCGTGTATTTATTATAAAAATACACAACGAAGTATTATGTATACTAATCATCATCATCATCCTGCCCTTTATCCCACTCTCAGTGGGCACAACATATTGTAAACTTGTTGTCACATGATTCGGCTCGGTATTTTACGACCGGTCGCCTACCTGACTTCAACTTGCCATAGTCACCTTTTACGACACCTAAATAAGAAAGAGCGTGGTATATTATACTTAGCCGGATACCACACGGCGTTTCAACTTACCTTAGTCGCCTTTTACGACAGCTCAGTAAGAAATGAGGGTGATGTATTCTACTCAGCCGCATACCACACGGCGGGGAAGTATAATGTATACTAATGTGCAGTTTTATATCACGTTTTAAAAACTTTTCCTTGTAGATTTAGATTGCTTTAAAATAAGTTTACCTAACGACTCCCGTGAATCAGGAAAGTCTATTTTATGTATACATAAAATGACGGGAATATTTACGTCACGCTTAAAGAGCCATGAGTATAGCTGGTTTCTATGCATGAACTGTGAATACCACTCACGTATTATGTTATTTCCTACTTTCACATTAAATATATGTTTGTGTAGAAATACATACCTTGATATAGAAGATGGTTCAAGTGACATAAAAAAACAGAAACAGTAAAATCACAGAAAAATATGTAAAAAGATTTTAAAGATAAATAAATAACACGATGATAAATAAATTAATAATTTGTAGGCAGGACCTGACACTAAATATAAAATGCAAAAAAGTTATTTTAAGTCCAAAAAAGTTTCTTTCGAGGACTTTCTAGAAGCTTTAGTGCTAAGTTTAACTATTACTAACGAATTTTTAGTATTTACGAGTAATTTAGTCAGTTATCATATATTTTGCCTTCACATACTTTGAATTTATAAAACAAAAATGTTCAAGTTTGTAAATAAACTAATATTATATTACGATTTTGTCGTGGAGCCTATCTCCTGTTGATACTTCGGTTGCGGGTTTATATTGTCGTAGTGGATGTATATAGTGCTGTGTCGTATGTTGTTGGTGGCGGCGTTTTGTGATACGTGCGGCAAATAATTCTGCATGTATAAGGTATGTGAACGTTTTCTGATTCCTACACTTAGCATTACATACATTTCCTTAACAACCGCGTAATAATTTAAAATAATTCCATTATAAATTCTGTACTATGGAATCCAGCGAAGTAACGCCTGTTTTGTAAATCATTACATACCTATAAAATGCGTATTGCATTGCCATTTGTAGATAACTGTCTGGGCTCATCTTGTGCGACTTGATAAAGTTTTTACCATATCTGTCGTACTTAAAGCAATTCAGTTCTAAATCTGCGACTAGCCTGCAACAAATATAAAACTGTAATGAAACAAAGTTCTAAAAGTTTGCAATAAGAATCCTAGTATCTGCGAATTATATTCTAGTATGATTCACTCGTGTAGTCAGGCTTTAGGGGATGCTAGCTAGTGGAAAGATTACGACTACAAGTACTAAGCACAATGTAAGATACATACAATTAACAAAGAATTCAACAAGTTCATATTGGAATTAGTCTGTTCTATTTGAGTTCTAACAAATACTATTGGGTTGTTACCAAGGTTTATACTTCTTTAACTTGTCCAACATACTTATCCAAGCTCTTCTTAGCCGTGTTGATCATTGTTGCCACTTGACTATCGACGTTGAAAGTTAAACGGACAGGTTCCTTTGGGCTGGAAGAAGACGGCTCTGCCGGTTTGTCTTGATCACTATAACGTGGAGATATAGTAATATTATTATATTTGAAAAAGAAACGGCTAAAACCTTATCAGTCATCAGACCCGTCTTGACTTATGTTGCAGGGGGTGCAATGCAATGCAGAGGCACCGCGCCGATGTTCTAATCTTTTAGTACACATTGATAACTACAGAACCTTGTAGTAATAGGGGGTGGGAGCGTTTTGGGGCAACAGAGCGTGACTTGCACCTGCGCGCCTGTTGTGTGTAAGACGGACCCCTGTCAGTGAGAAAATTTGTCCTGTCTCGACCTTGCCTTATAGTTAATGTCGAACATAGAGCACATGCATGTGTTTCTCCCGCTATTGATAGGTATAACTCTGTCTACGTTGGCATTAACAAACCTGAAAGAAACTACACTTTGTAACAGAACTACGCGTTTTCCGCAATATTGTCCAGCTTTAGCTAGTATACGTGCAACTACATTTCATGACGCAACTTTATTATTAAAAATATGGGCTTACATGTATTTGATAATATAATCGGTTAGTACTGCTATTGGCTGTCCTTCAGCTGGGGAATGTTCGTAAGTCAAGCCAGTCACACCATCAGCACTTACAATAAACTGAAAATTTTAGTACACGTGAAAACTACAGAAGACTTTTAAGACGACACAACCTTACATAACAGAATGGGTAGAATTTGCAAAGAAACCCACACTAAGTATCTGGTAAACTGAAGAAAAGGTGATTGATAATAAGATAGCATATAATATTCCTGTTTTTTTTGTAAAAGATAACATAACCGATGGATTTCAAACCGCAAAATCGCAATTCTAACAGTACCTGGAATAGATGATAAATTTAATGAGAGGACTAACGACAAAAAGACTTGTTTGCTAACCTGTATCGTCTTGTCGAACCATCTGTTGGAGCCGTTGCTCAATGAACCGCCGCCATGTATGGTTTGCGCGGCCGCCAGGCAACGCCGGGCATTGTCGTCCGCACATCGCCACAAGCCTGATTCACTGTCTAAGCATAACACGGCCAAGCTGCTCTCCACGTCTACTAAAGAATCTCTGTTCACTTTATCTGCAAATCACAGTGGGAACATTACATATTCGTCAAGCCTTACCTTTTAGAGTTAATAGTGGTATATTCATATGTTACCTCTGAATGCAATCCCTTCAATATTTAACAGTTTTATAGAATAAAAATAATAACTAAATTTTAAACACTTGCTGTCGCCCACCCACCCATTAAAAAACCGGAACCGATCTCAAGTACTTAGTGATAGACTAAAACTTAAATTTAAATAAATAAATAAGTATTAATATAACGAATTTATTTTGATTAAGATTATATTATTTCAAAACAAAATTTGTCATGCTGTTTTATTTTTTTAACTACAACGCATGGAAAATTTTCTTAGATATTTTAATAATAATATTCTTATCAATCGTCGCAGTAAAGTGTTTTCAGTAAATAAAATATAAACAATCGCTTAGACTTTTCTTCATTCAATATATCCTATGATCCTTTTTCTGAAATACCATCAGTGATAGTATTATGGAAGTTCAATATTGCATATGTAATTTCGTAACTTTAAGGGATTTTTACTAGTATCTCTTTTAAATAAAGAAACGGGAATCGATGAACTATTCATTACCCAAAATTTAACCAAATTGCAAAAAAAAATTGACTCCCTTGGAGCAAGTTTTTTGGTGAATATGGATTAACGGAGTCGCCAGTCATAACTATTAGTTAACAAGATTTTGTCGTTCTATGTGTGATTAAGCGTTTTTAAGGAGTGAACTAGAGTTTATATTAATAAAAACCGTGTCGCAGCCTATCCATTTATAATTCTTCCAAGTATACTTCTACAGTTATGTTCATCGGTGATGTTTACAATTCATCACGCACGTTTCAGTGGCTTCTCAGTGTGCCTACCCACCGTGGGAAGTCCTGCATATCTCTGACGAATTAGATTTTGTGCAATTTTTTTTGCCAAGTAACAAATTAAATAAACAAATTACAAATAAGAACAAGCCGACCAGATTAACCAAATTAAATATTAAAACATGTAGATTTTATGTGTACAGGGAATTCACCGACGTACTAATTTTGTATAAAATAATGACAATTTTTTTTTGGTATCTTAGATTTCGGTTTTCAACAATTTATCATTTTATCATCGTAGTATATTTATAAATAACTAACTAACCAGCGACGACCTAAAAGCACGTACAATGGTGTTTTTGAGTAAAGAATATTTAAAGTGTGGACAACTGAACCTTTCGATAGCAGTCGATAAGCCTTTGCCCACGCATCTCTATTCTCAGACGTTAGAATGCCGATAGGTTCGCTGCTAGGCGTTAATGACAAGTTCACTACTTTTTTTAGGGCTTCCGCAATTTGATCCACATTTAATCTTTTATTATCACTGCCCCAAAGATCCACGTGGAAAATCTAAAAAAATTGGAAAGATTTATTTTACCGTATTTACATATTAGGTACCTATTGTTTTCCGGGAGTTAGTTTCAAATCTAAAATGATTAAAAATTAAGCTAGGCAAGTAACACGATAGACTGATAAGACTTAAAGCTTCACGTTGAAATCACCATAACTTACAAAGTGGCAATAGACATCCGGTGACCTTATTTAGACAATGCATGACCAGATGCCAGTGACCTGACGACGATATTGTCGTGATGACATCAGGACCTCCAGGATAAGGGATTATAAGAGAGAGTAATAGTAAAATTATATGTAATTATTAATAGGTATCTTTAATAAATATAAGCCGTGTCGTATCCGACTTAATAGAATAGTACCACCTTCAGTTCTTAAAAACGCAGCCAAATCATGTGACAGCGTGTTTATAATATGTTGTGCCGACCCCACTTAGTGTGGGAAAAGGGAAGGAGGATGATGATTTTTAATAAATAGGTATATAAATTTTAATAATAGGTATATATTTTTATCAGGTATTACTTTTGTATTATGGATCTCTGCAAAGTAACGCCTAATTCTATAAATGATTATAAACGACCTAGACGTTTATGGATTTATAGAATAATTGAGACTATTCTTCTCCAGCAGTCGACAATGACTGGATTGATTATTGAGTTAAGTGGGTAACGCATACATCTAATTACACGCTTACATACAAGCGTAATTTTCACATCGGTCTTAAATCATTCAGCTGAGTTTCTTTTTTTTCTTTTAGACATATTATAATAGAACTTTAAAACATTGGAAAAACATTATTAATAAAAAAAAGTGTACAAAGGTCACGGTTCCGTTTGACAGAGATTTCTGCCAGCTAACGTACGTATTGATAAAATTTACAATAAGGCAGTTTTGCCATTTATTATAGTTACCAAGGCATAACCGTATACTAACTCACACATAAGTATAAAGTTTATACTATAAACCATCAAGTTTTTATTCTTGATAAATAAACTCTACGAAAGTTAACTGCAAAACTGAAATACTTTCTGTAAGATTATAGAACAAAGATAAGTTAATACGAAAGATGTTAATACAAAAAGATTATAATGTATAAAGAAAATAAAAAATAAAAGTAAAATAATAAAATCATCTCTATAAATACTATGATTATAAATATGAAATACATAAAAATTAAAAATATATTTGGTATGAATATATGAAACAATTATAAAGCGAACAATTTTTACATTTATTATATTAGGTCCTTACATATGAAATTGGCGTTTTCTATGGGAGGAACATAAAGTCGTTTTTTTTTTTTTTTGAAATATATTTAATTAATCAAAGTATGTACTATTGCTATGTATGCACTTTTGCCATCTCATAGGTAGTTCATTGATCCCCTTACTAAATAAACCATTCGGGCGGGAATCAATAAAATCTTTTAAGGCGGTTTGGACTGCCCCATCGGAGATGAATTTTTTTCCTTGCAAGTAGTTATCCAAATTGCGAAAAAAATAGTAATCTGTTGGAGCAAGGTCCGGAGAGTACGGTGGATGTCTAAGACATTCTAATTGAAGCTCCTCTGATTTGGTAGCCGTCTGTTGTGCAGTGTGTGGTCTAGCGTTGTCCTGAAGCAGTAGTGGCCTAGAGCGATTGGCCAGCCTCGGTTGTTTAGCTAGCTTTTCCATCATAGTTTGCAGTTGCTGACAATAGATATCTGCCGTAATCGTCTGGCCAGATTTAAGAAAGCTGTAGTGAACGACACCGGCACTAGTCCACCAAACACTTACAAGCAACTTTTTTTTAGTCAATTTTCGCTTAGGGTAGGATTTGGCTGGCTCACCAGGGTTCAGCCATTGCGATGAGCGCTTCCGATTATCGTAGAGGATCCACTTTTCATCACAGGTAATGATTCGATTTAAAATTCCTTCATTATTGTGCCGGTTGAGTAACGTAACGCAGCAGTCGACGCGCGTTTGTCGGTTCGCTTCACGCAATTCATGAGATACCCACCTTTCAAGCTTTTTCACCTTCCCAATTTGCTTCAAGTGGATTAGAATAGTTTTAGTTTAGTTAGACGTGGTTTGCGATGGATCCACTTCCACAATAGCCTTCAATTCTTCATTATCAACTTTGGTCTCCGGCCGTCCACGAGGCTTGTTCTGCAGGTCGGAATTTCCAGAACGAAAACGTTGGAACCAAAAACGCACTGTGTTTTCTTTTGCGATACCATCACCATACACATCATTAATCCTTCGAGCCGTTTCTGCAGCACTGGTGCCACGGTGGAACTCATACTCGTAAACAACGCGATATTTCGTGTTTTCCATTTTGTAAACAGAATGACACAAAGAAAAAACCAAAAGAAGAAAAAACCAAAAGAAGAAAAAACAAATGAATTAGGGGGTTTGAAACACAAATGCATGAGTAAATAGCTGTATGAATTTGAATTTGGAATTCCCAACCATAAAGGTAATATTTGAGATCAAAGTGGCCAGTACGACAAAACGCCAATTTCATATGTAAGGACTCATGCTAAGCTTCCCTTTGCAACAACAATCTATACAGAAAAAAATTTCACAGTACCTTCTAAAGTTTAATTTTACTTACGTGATTGTTATGTATAACTGTTATGTGTTTCGTATCATTGAATGATAATTTATCTCGTTTGTCGTAAGGAACACGACACGTTCCAAATATCTTGTTATATTGCGCCATATCTAATGGACTTTTTCCCATCATCTCCACAGGAATTTTATTGCTAAAATGAAATGAACGTTTTTATTTAATTTAAATTTTGAAAATTGTTATCTATACACAGTGGTATAGCTACCAGAGGGCTAGTCGAGATAAAGATAAAAACATGAAAGCTTTATTATATATTTTACAGGTTTATAATCAGTTAAAATTAATTATAAGTACTTTATTAAGTTATGTTGGGTACTAAAAGCCTAATATGTTTTTTTACTTAAACAAGTTTT
This sequence comes from Morpho achilles, assembly GCA_947086495.1. Classification (NCBI taxonomy): domain Eukaryota; kingdom Metazoa; phylum Arthropoda; class Insecta; order Lepidoptera; family Nymphalidae; genus Morpho; species Morpho achilles. Next base: position 9,250,672 of record CAMTZB010000007.1, on the reverse strand, counting down.
ACCAATAAGTTGTGCTCCTCATCCTCTTCTAGCTTATTATATGACTGGCGCATTGGCGCAGTTGTTAGTAACCTGTCCTTCAGCTCCGTGGGTCGCGGGTTTGATTTCCGTCAAGAGTAAAGTTTTTCTAGTTTTTCGAGTCTGGGTGTATATATGTATTTAAAATTATATATTTACGAGTTGTCTGTAACCCATAATATATGTATTAATTTACTTTGGGAAGTATGACTGTGTGGGTAAGTGTACCATATGCTTCATATCACACAATATTTAATAATATTACTTACCTGTCAATCAATGCCTTGTAATCTAAGGCAGCTAGTAAAGTCTTTGCAGCATAGCTTAGCTGATCTTCTTGACTGTTAAATTTACGGAACGGAAATACTAAACCAGGACTTGAAAATACAACAACAGGATCTCTGTACTCCAAGTAAGCAGTATTAAGCCACCATTCTTCTAGCCAGTTCTCAAATTTACTAGCTCTATTTTCCAACAAACCCTAAAACATTTATTCTTTAGATACTGTAATGTATAAAATATCAATAAAAATAAAGTTTTAAAATGCAACTAAAATTATTTGAATTGATTTTAGAAATACAAAAATATTATTTACAAATAAAAAATTGAAATGAAACTGCATTTGTCAAAGTAGTTTCTTTAATCAAACATTTATTATGCTTTCAGTTTATCAAGAGATTTGATTTCATAAAATATTTGTTAAAAATACACCTTAACCAATTAAACCATTTTAATATGCACTCCTGGGAATAGTAATTATCTTTAATATTTAAATGAGTTAATCTTGTATGTATATATCTTTTCTGAATCTCGAAGGATGGCTCCAACGATTTTCCTGAAAGTCAACATGTAGGAGGTTTTGGGGGAGAAAATCAATCTAAATAAATTTTATTAAAAAAAATCGTTTTATCCCTGTTTTCGGGCTCCAAAATTTATTTGAAATTTACGTTGAATTCAATCACAATTTTTCACTGTCAAACGAAAAGGCATGGTGGTTTATTTGGGGAACGGGCGGTCTAGAGAGATGAAATACCTAGGATCGAGCCCCACCTGCCCTATTATTTTTTAATATTTGTTTTAAATTTTTTTAATTTAATTTTTTTTTTACATCATTTTAAAAATTACCAAGGCAAGGCTCGGTCACCCAGGTACTGTTAGATTAACTGATATAATGTGATATAAATTTTTTATAAAGTCAATCTGTGATACTGTAGTATTATAGTACACACATGTAACTTCTATAAAGTTTTTAGTTAGAACAGTCAATGCTTAAACAGATATCACATCTGTTGGCTATATCATTTTTATCTTTGTTGATAACATATTGTGTCAGTTCCAATCTTTTTATTTAATTGCAAGAAGTACATGTACCTACTGAGAATTTCAGAATAAATAAAAATTAAAAAATAAAGCAAGATATGGAAAAATATAAAATTAATGTCAGAAACGCCCCAATGGTACAAAATTTACAAATATCTGTTAAATAAGTATTACAATTGGATTTCTTCCTCATAAGGCTTTAAGGATAAATAAATAATATGTATTTACCTTAAATTAATAAACATTATGCTGTCATATATATAAATATATTACCTGCAACTTCTTTCCCACTCCACCCTCAAAATCCCTAACAAGCAGAGATGTTGCAGCAAATTCATCATCACTTAAAAATGGTCTAACTGTTTTGAGATATTTGTTGAGTGTATCACTTAGTTTAGGCACAGGCAATCGTGGTAGATTTTGCACTTTAGCTGTAGGCTGTGCTGATGTATAATTACCTACCAGTTGAAAAGAGGTAACATATGGTTCTAGAAATCCTTTGAATCCATACTATAAAGAAATGAATAATTATAATTTTATGTTGCAGTTTTATATTAAACTAATTATATCTCAGATGCATGAGATATTATCAATATACTTTGTAAATATAGCATAAATATTATAATATAAGGAAGATTTTCCATTCAACTTGTAAAAAAAAGTTACATGAATGATAATCAATTATAAAACATAATTTACTTACTATTCTTAAGCCTCTGAGCATTTTGAGGTTCTGTAAAATATAAGATGTCTTTAAAGTTCATTATAATATAGAAGGAATCATAAATCTATTTTCAAAACTTTAATAAATAAATATGAGGAAAGTAAGAAATATTTTTAAGACTTTAAAATAATTAATAGCATATGGTTCATTACATTAGTGGCTTAAGCTTGTTAAATATATACAAAATTTGTTGTAAACTTACTTCGTAATCGAGTTTGGACTTTTGTACTCGTCTATTGTTAGACATTAAAAAATGTTCACAATGCGTTCACTAAGATAAATGTTATCAAATAATACAGAAAAGTGAAAGGAATTCAACAAGTTAGTAATTTGTATTATAATGTCACCAACCACTCGCATACAAGTTAAAGAAAACCGGTTCGAACAAATAAGAAAACTTAATACCCTGAAATTAAATTAAGTTTCTTGTATGATCGTTATATCAATTGCTTGTTATTTAATATGCACAAGAAAACCGCTAAGTAACTTCCCGTATGTAGTAAAAGGTATTTTTCGAATTAATCTACATATTATCTACATTACATATTATCTATATAAGCATAAATACAAGTTTTCGTTAATCTTCATAGAGAATATAATATATGTATACTGTAATCTTTGATATAATACATTTTGGTAGTGATTTAGTTCATTAGTTCATCCTATATAGTGTATTATCTATGATTTAGTTCGTGAGCGAACTAAATCGTAAGAGCGTTTCCATAGCTGAACTACACATTTGACATAAGAAATTACACAAACAGTGTTGCCATCTTAGTGGATTTTCCACTAAAACTGGTGGTTTTAACTACCCACTTAGTGGCCAAATATTGCTTTTAGTGACTAGTGGTTTTTTGGTGGTCTTGGTAAAATATATTAGCAGTTAAAAAGTTAGATTTACTTCCAGTTTGCGATGATCTTTATATAAATGTTCGTTTTTCTTTTTGAATATTCATATATACATAGGTGTACAAGATTAAATCCGCTGTTTGGTCATGGTTTGTGTTAAATGTTAATGAGCATATCAATCGGATATGACCATGCCATATTTTTTATTTTAAGAGTGCGACCTGTGTTAACAATATTGAGCCAACATTATTTGTCATTTCACACAAAATCATACTTTTTTCCCATCCATAATTATGGCTTGTTTTGTACCACAAAAAGGCATTTGCGGGAAGCTCCACTTTTCTGCTTCAATCTTGAGACATCAGTTGTTGAATCATATTGAATGCTTGTAGAGGCCTACAGCTCAATCGATTATCGGAGAAAACGTCCCCAGCTTGGTATCGTCGATTTAAGACTGTAATTCCGGTTTAATCGTTAAGGAACGTAAAAATCGGCCCCGAACGGTTGAATACCAAGAATTGCAAGTTCTTTTGGTCGAGGAAGATATCCAATCGCAAAAATACTCGCTTCAAAATTGGGGTTTTCTCAACAAGAAGTTTCCATGCGTAACATTGAACAAAAGGGAAAGGTAAAAAACAGCTGAAAATGGATGCTACATGAATCGGTTGATAGGCAGGTGGAGCGACGCCACAACACATGCGAAATGCAAGATTTCGCCAGACACAAAAGAAAAATGTTTTTGTTTTGGAACGTGACTGGGGATGAAAAAGGGATTCAAAGTGAGAATCTAAAACAAAAAACGTGGGTTCATCTGGGCCGACCATCATCATCCTCTCCAAAACTGAATCGCTTCAGACGAAAGACGAAGCGGTGCCATCAGCAGGGCATTATTATCTATTATGAAGTGCTGAAACCTGGTGAAACTATCGAAATGCACCGTTACCAAGGACAGATAATAGAATTGTGGCGTGCTATGAAGGAAAAAGGCCACATTATCAGCTAAGACATGAAAAGCTGATTTTCGTTTCTTGACCTGAAAGCTGACTCATCTTTTTCATTCCTATGAAAAAAAAAAGTATTTTTCTCCAAAAAAAAGGGGATTTAAGCTTGTATACCTGGTAAATATTTACTTTGCTTGAGTAGGCATAGCTGATCGGCAAGAATGAGTCGTCTACGTTTATCTACACGCGAGTATTTTCCACCTAATATTTTTCTAAGCTTATACTTTATACGCGGGGATTTCTCACTTCATATTTTTTATAATAAATACTTATACTTAGAAGTTAGAAGTGTTCACCGTTCAGTGAAGCTCATGGGCTCATAATTATTAATTTTGGTTGGTGATAACTGAGCGAATTTATTAACGCGTAACTATGCAAAAATCACAATATACGAGTATCGAAATGTAAATTTTAAGATATTAATTTGTTAATTTTTTAATTATTAATAATAAAGGAAACTAATTATTTGTTACTTTCATAAAAGAAAAATTGCTTTAGTGGAAAATTTAGCGATTAGCGGTCTTTTAGAGTGTAGAATTTCTGTTTGTTAGTGGTTTTCTGGTGGTTTTGAAACTTGAATCTGGTGGGAAGCTTATTCAACCGTTGGCAACACTTAACACAAACTTGATCCACACTTCTCGCTCAGTAGTTCATTAATCGTTAACGGTTATTATTTATTCGTTAGTTTGTAACAGAATGAGTAAATGTTACCTACCTCAAGCGTCATCTTTATTCATTCTGTAACATTATTTCATAGATTTATGCTATATGTTCTTAATGTTCTTGTTGCAAAGAGTTGGGAAATAAACACGAACTAAAAAGAGTGAACTAGTTTATTTAGGAGCAGCGACTTAAACCGTAACAATCGTACCAGTAGCAACCTATAACAGATTACAGAATGCCTGAATATAGTTCTAAAAAAATTAAATAACGTAAAAGGTGCGAGTACCTAAATCGCCTTTAAACTTTTTAACTTTAAATTGATATATCTCTATTATTGGCTGGAAGATTAAAATAAAATATCCACTTTGTTATCCAAGATTTTTCTACATATCTGTAAAAACAGCATCCTAATCGTATCAGTTTCTATTTCTGAGATTAATGTGTTTGTTTACTTTAGGCTTCAGTCTGACACAGGTGCTTTCCGGACATGATTTATTAGGGAGGTATCTGTGGAAGATGCATGGCTCAGCGCGAAGCGTCTGGTGAGTGCCACGAGTACGACAGTTCGACACGGTACTTCACACGTTCGCGGGCGGAATTCGTGGCGCAAGTGGGGCCGAATCTTTTCTTGCCCATCGTTGTTCCTGTCATGGTGGAAAGGGAGGGATCCGTCTGCGAGGACCTTATCTCGCGGAAGGAAGGGGTGGGGCGGATCCGGGAAGTCGAGTCCTTAGATCTGATCCAACGGGGACCTTCTTGGCGTTCCGAACGGGGTTTATCGGATACCCACCTTATAGGGCCCCTAGGCGGTCGAAGCATATGGTGCTCCCGATGCATCATATAACGGAGTGACCGGTCACTTTTAGAGAGGTCCTGTTAACGTGATCACGTTAACAAAATGACACAAGTTTTGGATGTTTCTGAAGACGTGTAATAAATAATTAATAAATGACATATAATAATTTATCGTGACGTATGTCTACTGTCTTTTCTGAAGTGTCGCCCCATGTCGCCCCGCGGCGACCCCGGGCAACTCAAGCCCGTCCGCCCCGCTCCCCACGCTCCTCCTCCCGTGCGTCGGTGGATCCGCGACAGGTCCCGACCCAAAGCTGGCGCACTGGTGGGTTTTAGAGGTGATGCCGGGGATGGGGGCAATTTTGTATACATAGCCACCATCCCCGGTTTCCACGGTACCCTGGTCCCTGCCACCAGCAGCATGGTGGAGCACATACGTTGTTTTAGTTTGTGCGAGTTCGACATAACCGTTGCCTGTCCCCGGGTGTCGGGCGGCGGTACCCATAAAGAGATTTTTCCTGTCTAAAATAAAAGTGTCTGGACGTGAGACCACTAAACTACATATAGTATAGATTTAACACCTCTATGATTAAATTATAGTTATTGTTAAGTTTTCCATATAATAGTTACCATCGGCATTTTAAAACTTTTTTACAGAATAAATAAAACAGCATATATACCGCGACCGAAACATATTTATTGCACCCTATGGTATATTAGCACAAGGATATTAGATAAAGACCAGCAAGCTTCAATACATATAGGTATTGATTTCCGAACTTGGAATTTCTATAATAATACAACCACATCACTATATTAATAAGTCATGTTGCTCATACGAAAGCATATAACATATAAAATAATATGAAATCAGTAATAATTTTCATTTTACATAGCAAAGTAGATTTCTATTAAATAAATGAAGAACATTATAAATAAATATGTAACATGCATTGGTTTTATTATAATTTTCTTAAACTTTTAGCACTAAAATTTTCACAGCGTCACTGGCATTATGTGGTGAATATTAAATGAGTTTCAGTACATAAAAATTGTTTATAAATTATGAACAAATTTTAATTTTATTATTCATACGCCCTTTATCAATAGACCTGTATATACTAGCTGAAGGACTTAAGAGTATTGTTATGTATCAATTTTGTATTGTGCTGTGTACTGACACAGCACATTACTAGTATAAGTCCACTTAGATAAATAAGCGCGTAAAAGCAAGTTATATATTATTATTCTTATTAGTTGTATACATCATACATAACTGTATGATGTATCTTTATGGAAATATATTTTATATTTGCAACTTGTAAGTTCTTTTTAATAATAAAAATTTATAATGGATGTGTGAATGAGTGATTGTTTTGAATGAAATGTTTATACCAAAAGCATTGTTAAATATTTAGTTCTACACACAATACCGTATAATGTGACTACAACATATGCCTTAACAAGCGGAACCAATAAATTTAGCTAAATATATTGATGCTCTTTGAAAATTGTGTTTCATCTTCTGATGTTTTTCCTGAGAATCCCGAATCTGATAGTCCCATGGGCTCTTCACTTTGCCCTTCTTGTGTATTTCTACAAACGAAAGAAGAAAATAATTTAAGTCTTCACTACATAGTATAAAACAAAGTCGCTTTTTCTGTCTGCCCCTATGTCCCTTTGTATGCTTAATCTTTAAAAACAGATTTTGATGTGGTTTTTTTAATATATAGAGTGATTGAAGAGGAAGGTTTATATGTATACATTAACATTCAATATGGAGTAGAGAAATACTGTAATTTTTGAGGTTTCTAATGTGATGTCGTAAATAATTACATTTTTTTCCGCATTCATTACAAACGCAGGCTGAACCCTACGAGATTTATCAAAATAATGTACTAAGTATATGTACACTTTGAAAAGGTCTACGGGAAACTCCGCGATGGTATACGTCTATCTCTTATGGATAACCCCCATTAGCATTTTTTGTCGTTTTTTTTTAAGAAAAATTTATACTTATTTTGGAAGCAATTTTTATACAATATAGCATTAATCCTTATCCAATCAAGTACCTGAAATACAGTGTTGATTTAATATTGATCAATATGGCCTTTACAGCATGTAATTTAAATAAATATTTTTGAAGATATTACAGATTTAAAAAGCCGCGAGGAAGCCGCGCTTCGCCCTATAGTACTTCGAATTTTGCAGCGATTGGACGCGTTTGTTTTTTATATGGCCAACTATATATCGCTCTTTCAAGAGTAACCTCTAAAGAAAACATGTTTGTATTGTCTAATGACAAGAAAGCTGTGAATGTTATATATAAAGACATTATGTAATTAATTGTAAAAATAAAATAGATAGGGAAAAATGTAAAAAGTAAATATGTAGTATATGAATTTAGATATTAGATATAGTAGGAAATATTCTTGGTATAGGGAGAGGGGAATTGTTTTACTCCAAACTCGAAGTAGTGAAATTCCAAAAAAAAAAAAACATTTTTTATCTTACCTACTGTTTGCGCGATTAAATTCAGCTTCGCCAGAAAAACTATCTGAATCGTCGTTAAGTGATATTTGTGAATCTGCAATAATCAAATGAAAATAGTTATAACATTATATAAACCATTTGTCAACTTCAGATAGTGAACATTGTTTTCGAAAAACGTTTTCGCTTAATGATTAAACATAACGACATGCTATATATCGCATCCAAGTTCAAAATCTTTTTCAATGCTTTCCAAATAAAATTATAAGCTTAATGGATATCAACAAAACATTTTGTGTTCTCCAAGAGTCATTGTATAGATAAAGTGAGACATTGTAGATAACCATATAAAATTACCGAAATATATGTGAACAGGTAACCCAAATTAAATCAGAGTGGTTCGTCTAAGCTCCTTTCCTTGCCTCCGAGAAAATAGGAGACGTATAGACGAGCGACGAGTAGGATAGATATGACATATAAGATATATATAAGTAGGATATATAAGCCGCTACTATATAACAGATTTCTGAATTTTATAGACATGGGTTGAAAAAATCCACTATCCAGATAAAGCATAAACACAATCTTGAAAATAATTGTATTGTACATTGTAATATAACGACATTTAAAAGAAAAATCAAACTTTAAACAAAAAAAGTTTTTAATTAAAAATTAAGTTTAGACTGGTTTTTATTTTACCAAATTAAGATTTCAAAAAGCCAGCGAATTGCTATTATCAGTTAATGCTCGTTTTACTGCAAATATATTATTTTTAAATTACATAATTGATTTGGTAGCAATAGCAGCATTCGAACTAGCTGGAAAAGGTGCCCAAACCTCTTTTATGAAGATATTCGAATGTCTTTCTGGTGTTTATTACCTGAGGTGGTCAAACGGTGCGTGGTGAGGTACTCGGCCGACAGGTATGGTGGTAAATCATCGGTCGTGTCCCCCGCACCGCCTTCTGCGCCAAGAGTTTCAACCACAGATAACCACTGGCCGTTATGACATCGAAATCGTTCCACCTGTAAACGAATTATAATAAAAATGTATAAGGTTAAAAAATGGAACATAAAATATATTTTTATAATAATTTAATAAAAATATACAGTTTAGAAAAAATACAGCGGATGTGGAAATGATATCTGATTGATACTCAAAACCCATTCCTCTCCTCTCCTCTCCGCTTTGGTGGATACCTGGTCTTACTTTTACTAACGCATCTAATGAACATTCAAAATACTGTTTTATTTAAAACTTACCTTAATTCTAGCCGCCCAGTCGTTTTGCATCTGAGAAATTATGTCAAGGCAAGAATCGCACATCTTTCGAATTTCAACATTTTTATCTTGCATGAGATCAATTAAATATGCGGGTGCCTCTGCAAAATTGATAAGCACAGGGAGGTTTTAATCCTTGAACATTATATACTATGTAAACAACTATTATAAGTTCTGAGTGTGGTTTGTACTCTCTTATAATTCTCCTAGTACGTAGGTGACCGACCCTTGCTCGGTGATTTTTTAAATGATTTAAAAAAAGAAAGAAAGCGCCGATTATACTTGGGATTCGGATCCGGGTTGTGAAAATTTTCGGTCTTCTCCTATACCCATCGGCTATCGCAACATTACGTTTGACAGCTAAAAAATGCATTGCATTCAAATCTACATTTAAAAAATTTTTTAATGCCCAAAAACAGGTATAAAACGATTTTTTTTTAAATAAAACCTAGCTTGATTAATTTTTCTTCCCCAAAACCTCTTTAATTTTGCTTGTATTACGAAGGATGAGATAGCGCATCTAAGCTATACTTCTACAGCGTATCTATCTATATCTCTATAGCGAGTAATTCAGATAAACCCCATTTGTAACAATTTGATATATTCGATGAGTGACTCGGCCATAGAATATTTCTAAACATAGTATGTGATCCCCGCCGTAAGTAGAGTTTCTGCGCCCTTCTCTCCACATTTCGCAAACTCTGTTTGTTTGCCATCTCGATTGCACCCACTCGTATATATACCTCGCGCTGACTCATACTATACGCGATACTAATACGCAGGTTGGAACTATCAACCAATGTCTTTCTTTTCTATTTTGCCTCTTGCTGGGTTATATTGAGACGCAAGTACCTGTGCGCGTGACGAGAAAGTTAGCTGCGCGCGGGTGTGAAAGAAGCTGCCTGAAGGCGAAAACGGTCTGCAGCACGTGCTCGTCATCAGCCTGCCGCTGGCGCAGCGCGGCCACCAGCGCCTCCCCGCAGGCCGCCACCAGCGCCGAAGCCGAACGCTCGTCGGCCGCCAGCGCGCCCGCCACCACCACGGCCTCCAACACTAATTCCGGGTCGCACTGGTTAACCGGATCCAAGATTTTCAATATGCACGGTATTAATTTGTATCTTTCGACAACTGCATATATATCAATGTTATTATTTAAACTCAGTATATTGCTCAGTGTTCCCGTACATTCAATGATGAACTCTTCTGAAGCATTTCCACTCGTAACTGCGTCGGCTATATCGCCCACGAACTCCTACAAAATAAATAAGATTACATAATCTGTATCATTTTTAATCATAGCATCTATTTAAAACACTTACCACAAAAAGAGGCTTAATTTGTATATGATATGATAAATTGCGCACAAGTTTCATCAGCATGGCATTGCGATGACGGAATGCCCTAGCAAGGAGTTCCCTCAATCGACCCTCTGCTGCCATTTGCTGGGCAGCGCGGTCACACCACGCGAGATTAACGCACAGTGCTAATAATACATCTGTTGTGCCGGGACCGCTTTCACAGCTTGTCTCGCTGTTTACGTTTAATAGTAACATGTCGGTCAACTGAAAGTAATGGATATATTAAAAAAATGTTTAATATGATCACCATCCTACATAATTCATGGTTGATAAGATAGTTTTTATGAATCTGAAACTTTATTTAATTTAATTCATGCTTGGGTTAAAGTTTAAAATGCAAGCAAAGCATGGTCGTAGCTATTAGCCATTGACACTGAAACATCTCACTAACTTTCGATGATTTTATTATAGATGTGATAAATTCTATAATAAAAATATAATATGTAGCAAAGAGACAAGCAATACACTGTATGAGACTTTAATATTTAAGAATTTACCAGTTTAACACAGTCCGATTGAGTAAACATCAACTTTACCCGATCATCCATACTAAGGTGATAAAGAATTTTCATTGCTAAATTAATATGTTTATCATCACCTGTAAAAGATATGATTTTCATTATATTTACTTCAATTAAATTATTAAAGGTAATTTATATAACATTTATATTTCTAGAAAAATTTATCTGATTGTTAATGAGGGTGCCTCATCAGATCAGATAAATGTTTCTAGTTCAAGCTTGTTACACATGTTCACAGGCAAAATAAAATAAATGGTGGGGTTGAACCCATTAGTATATAACTAAGCTTATTTGGCTATTGCTTCGCTTTGCGATTTTGTCGTGGAATCTATCTCCTGATGATGCTTCGGTTGCGGGGCGAAATGATTGATGAGTTTGTGATAGTGAACGTATGAAGTGAGTTGTGTATTATGGTGGCGGTGTTGGAGGTTTGTGCATGTGTTTTTACGAATCCGAATACGTTTTCAGGTATGAAAACGGATTGCACACTCTACATTTAGCATTATATAAATTACTTTAATAAAATTAATAAAATTAATTTTACTTCATGGCAGATATAATTTTATTATTACTTTTGTATTATGAATCTCCACAAAGTAACGAATAATTCTTTAAATTATGTAATTTATATAATTATTATAAATTGTCCCTATAATTTTATCCAAATTTATTTATTAATATATTAGATAATATTATACATAAATACTTACTTGTGAATTGTATAAATTTAGGTAAAAGATTAACTTTCACCATTTTGTTGCGCAATTTCGTATCAAATGTTAAATTAAATAATAGTTTCAATGTAACATTTACTAAATCAGCATTGGGTGAATCTAATAATGGAGCCAGTTTTTCAATTATACCCTTTGAACCCATGGCATTTTTATTTTCAACGAAAATGGACAACTTTTGTAAGAATGATACAATAAGTATAAGAAGATCAATATTAGAATGTCTTTCCATGGCACCAACTAATAACCCAACAATATCTTTTTTGTGCATCTTTTCTTCCACTTTAACATTATCTGCAATGTTTAACAGCATATAAAAGGCCACTCGCAGAAGCTGTTCCTGTCTTTTGGACAATGTTTTTAATTTCCTTTTCATTTGCTCTTCATCACTTTTTGATAAAAGTTCATCAGAGGCATTACATAAGTCTTCATGGTAGCTAGAGACTACAGAGCGAGTCTTTTGAATATTGACATCAGCAACAGCCCATGTTCCTGATTTAGGTCGTCTTTTTGGTTCTGGAATACGGCTCTTTGGTAATTCATTCTAAAATTCAATTATTTTATTAATTTCAATTCCATTTATTTTTTAATATATTATGTACTAATTGCTTATCATCAAAAAAGGGCTTAAGTTAAACATCTGCGAACAAATCGAGATTATAAAACATAACAATGGCACCCTCATTAATGATCAGATAAATGTTTCTAGTTCAAGCTTGTTACACTTGTTTGCAGGCAAAATAAAATAAATGGTGGGGTTTAACCGATTAGTATATAACTAAACTTATTTGGGTATTGCTTCGCTTTGCGATTTTGGTCGTGGAGTCTATCTCCTGATGATGCTTCGGTTGCGGGGCGAAACGATTGTTGAGTTTGTGATAGTGAACATATATAGTGCTTGTGTATCGTGGTAGCGGTGGTGGAGGTTTGTGCTTGTGTTTTTTACGACTCCTGTATGTATCAGGTATGATAACCGATTGTCCACTCTACATTTAGCATTATATATATTTTCTATTTTACTTCATCGCGGATTATAACAAAATAATTTTATTATTACTTTTGTATTATGGATCTCTGCAAAGTAACGCCTAATTCTATAAATTATTTTATTGAAAACACGTGAAGTTACTGAAATTTTATAAATAACAAAGTAAAGTTCAAACAGAATATACATTGTGCTGCCAGGGTTGCAGGATTGGTTAATATGAGCAGAAGAATTTGCATACTAATAATTTTTAAGGTAAAATTTAAACTCAATGCTTTTACTTCCCATAACTTCATTGATAAATTGATCAAGAATGTGCTGATGAGAATGCAAGCATAATTACAAATAAATAATATTTTTAGATAATAATTTTCAGATAAATAATAATTAATTTTTGATTTTCCACTTGTTAATGAAACAGAAGGCAAGAAAGAGAGAGAAAGGTTAAAATGCCAAGTCTACTGTGCCATTTATTGATTATATCACTTCAATATGCTTACCTTATCTGGTGTAATTACTTGCTTTTTACCTTCAACTTTCTCCTTCCACTGATCGTAACGTTTGAGTTCATAATCAATAACATCCATACATAGAGAACCAATTTTGTACTGAATTATAACTGTATGAAACTCAATATAAGTTGAGAAACAAAAGAATGTGTATACAATATTTGTACTTAACTCGATACTTCTCTTCCATTCTTCTCTAAGAACTCTGGAGAGAGCACTCAATAATGCTTCTGTGAATTGCAAATTGGAGTATAATTTGTATTGTTCTTACAGCAGGAATAATAAGAAGAGACTTGCCTTTGATATGCATTTCAAACATTAGTAATTTAGCATTTTCCTTAATCAGTAAACACTAAAAAAGCTATATTTACCATTTCTAGCTAATTCAAGTAAATTATCTGGATTTCGAGCAAGTTGAAGAATAAGAGCGGATCCTTTGATTTTTTCAGGGATGTCATCATAAAGTAATTCAACATAGTCATCAACATGATTTAGAACAGCAACAGGCACTGTCTCAACAGGACTCATTACAAATTAAAATCCTATAACAATCATCTCCATTTAAATCAAAATTATAATATGACCTTAAGGAGAGCTATAAGTTAAAAATAATTTAATTAAAAGTATAGATAAATATACATTTTAAGTATGAGAAAGAATTCACATTACTATATATATATTTGAAATCAACTGCTATGAAATATATTCAATAAAATATAGTCTGTATATTCGCTTCTAGTCCATAATCTGCTTAAATAATTAATTTTTCAACATAGAAAACAGATGTGATCAATACCCAACAGCAATAATGAAATATTTGACAACTAAAGATTTATATATGTACAATATTTGTATACTAAAGAAAATTAAGATTCTACAGCTCAATATTATTTTCTGAAGATAGTAAAGGAAATATAAACCTAATTATTATGATCTATTAACAATCACTTACTTCACACTTTATTCAGTATTCACCATAGATAATACACTATATAGGATAGTATTCACCTTGGAGTTCTCAGTTGTCACTTGTCTGTACTAATGTTGTTGACTGTTGTCTGTACTCTGTTGAGCAATGTAAAAAATAATCGATTATTTTTTCATCAAAATTAGATTTTTTTAAAATCGATTTTTTAGGTTCTTTTTTCTTTTTTTACTCTTTTTCTTGTTTTTTAAGATTAGATATGCATTGTTGGATGAAACCAATTTAGCCAAACTACACATTTTAATCCAATTTTACAAGCAGTGCATCTGATATTATTTTTTGATAGCTGTCCACTTTAATTAAAATTTAATTACAAAGACAACTTTTGAAAAATCTTTTGAAAATTACGAAAAATCGATAATTAAAAAATCAAATATTTTTAAAGGGATAAAAATCGATTGCTTATTAATATATTTTTTCTACTACAAGTTACATCCCTACTCTGTTGTGCTAGAATTTAGGGTTGTTATAAAAATAATCAAATACTCGATAATAATTAAATAATCGATAATAATTAAATAATCGATTTGTAAAACAATCGATTATTTAATATAAAATCGTTTTTTAACCGATTATTTTGATTTTCCTCTTTTTCTTTATTACTCTTTTTTCTTGTTTTATAAGATTAGATATGCATTGTTGGATAAAAAACAATGTACCCAAACTACACATTTTAACTAATAACTAATAACACGTATCTGTTATTAGTTGGTAATTATTTATTATCATCCTGTCCTTATCCCACTCTAAGTGGGGTCGGCACAACATGTTTTTCTCTTCCATTCTGTCCTATCTTTCGTCAACTCTGGCGCCACTCCTTTTATATGCATATCATACTTCACACAATCCAACCATCTCTTTTTAGGCCTCCCTCTAGGCACATATCCATCCACATTCAAATTTAACACACGTTTGGTCACATGATTTTCGTCCCTTCTCATTACATGTCCATACCATCTCAATCTTGCACTTCTCGACTTTTCTATAATGGGCGCAACTTTCAGACTTCCCCTTGTATACTCGTTTCGTATTTTATCCAGTTTTGTCACACCACACATCCACCTTAACATTCTCATCTCATTTGCATGTATTCTTCTTTGATCCCTCCTTTTCATTGCCCAACATTCTGATCCATACAATACGACAGGTCTTATGACTGCTTTATAAATTATTAGTTGGTAATTGTCCATTTCAATTAGCCATTATTGTAATGAATTATTAATAAAAAAAATAGAAATCTATTATTGTGACGGCTGAAATTGCCAAGTGGAATCGTCCAGAGGCTGGACGATTTCGGCCATGCAGCCCATTCTCCAGGGCTGGGTCGCAAGGAGGCATGGGGTCCTCACCTTCTGTCTGATACAGGTGCTTTCCGTTATCCGTATAATTGCTTTGGGAGGTATCTGTGACGAGTGGCCCGGCATCCGGTGAGTGTCACGAGTGCGGCGCCGATTCTGACAAGGCGCTGCACACGCTCGGGGATTGTCTAGCTTGGGCAGTTCAGCGGGCGAAACTCATGGCACAGGTGGATCCGGGAAATGGAGTCCTTGGATCCGATTCGCCGCAGTCGAGCCGGACGCAGGTAACTTGCTAGAGACCATCGTGTGCCGCCCTAACGGGGTCCTTTTCAGATTTCCGAACGGGGTTTATCGGATGCCCACCTTCTAAGGTCTCCGAGGCGGACCAAAAAAGTTCAAAGCCTAGGATCTATTCCTTTTTTAATATCTTTGGGTCACCCAGGTACTTTTTCGTACCGCACTAGTAAATAAAGCGAGTTGGAATCACTCTGACGACCTAATTAGGAGTGAATGACAATGCATTTCCTCTTATATTAAAGATAGATTAAGTATATTAAGAATATATATTATTCATATTAATGAATGATTAAAAATCCGGTTATAAATACAAGTCTAAATAGTTACCACTTGCCACAGACAAAATTATTCTCGTTGATGACACTCACTTTATAGATAGTTAGTAATCTATGACATTCAGACAAGGAGTTGTCTGTGATCTAAAATATCTGTGGTAATGACTAACTTGTGATTAAAATTAATTTTAGAATTTATTTTTGTTTACAACGTAGTTCTTCTATAATTTTAGTGAGAAGTAAAAATTTTCTGAATATATGGAACTGCAGCTACTTTCTATGGTGATGCTATGTTGGCATTTTAACATATTTTTTGTGAACATGTTTTACTTGACTTTAAGTTTTACTAAGTCCGTTTCCTTTCAGACTTCAGTGATAAGGAAGAATGATAATGACCTAATCTGAAGAATTGGTTTTATTCAGCATGATAGTAGTTTGGTAATACTTTGTATTATTAAATGTGCAAATTTTGCTTTAAAACTGTTTTAGTTTGATTATATTGCTTTTTGCAACATACTTACGTTGTCTTGAAAGCTACATCGGATTGTAATATGATTGTCAAGCTTATGATCTATATACGCACATAAATCTCCTGAAATGATTGTTTAAACAAATTGCATAATTAATTTTATACAGTTATTTTTGCCGTGAACAGTCTTTCGTTATTTCATTTGTTGTTGACTAATTTCGTGGCCTTAATTTAATGAAAGTTTTGTGATCATAAAACATTTCTTAAGTTGTTATAGGTATATAAAATATGTTTCGTATCTTTAAGTAACTCAATTAAAAGTTTCACCTTTGTAGAGTACAAAGGTGAAACCTCTACACATAAATAATGATTTGGATTAATACTTAATATGATGACGGTTGGTACTTACTTCTATCTCTTATCAAACAGATAAAAGTTTTTTACTTTACTTGCATACAAATATTTAGTAAAATGATGCTTTGCACTATAGCAAGTTGAAATGATATTTATATTGGTTTATTTATATATATTATAAATATATCTTGTTTTAGATGATATTAATGTGAAATTGTGGAAATGTTAATTTAAAAAAATTAAAGCATTATGAAATAACCATATCACTATGACAGAAAACATTTCAACACTCACTGCTCCCATTTCTTTATCCACATATCATCAGCTGAGTTTGACAGGTATGTTGTATTAATATTTATAAATTTGATTTTACTTATATTGATTTTGTTTTAATTATTCTGAATTAAACAAAGTTGCTTATTAATAATCTGATTTATACATAGTTGGAATATCTGCTTTTCTTATAGTTTAGGTATATATTAAAAGAACAATTTGTCAAAAATAGGGTCATTTGATTATATCAATGTCCTAACATGATAATTCACTTTGTAACTTGCCTTAAAACCTTTATTGTTAATTAAAAATTTATACTTGATTGCCGTTAAGTATTCATTATAATGTACTTTTCAGTTATATACATATATAGATAAAGGTTGTTTAATAGTATGGAGATTTTAGGTTCTCTACTTATATTGATTTGATTTTTGAAATAATTAAGTTATAAAAAAACAACAAATACTTTGCAATGTTCTAATACCAAAAAAAAAAAAATTTCTTCCCCTTAAAATGTGTATAGTATTAAACATCATGTAAAAAATTAGAATTTATAGTAAAAAATAAATACCTAAAACAGCAAAGTAATTCTAAGTAGTAGTAAGTAGGATATAACTCTTAATGTAAGTTTTGTTATTAAAATGTGTGGGTGAAATTTCAAATTCAGACAAATTGAAATGCTGGTTTGAGACTTAATTACTTTGTAGCAATTTAGATTAGGCATTTTATATTCATAATTAAAGAAAGTTTTTATCTCTTATTATTCCAGCTGAATCAGCAAACATTAGAAATTCAGGATTTTTGAAGCCCAATCCTTATTTACAAGTAATAATTGATGATAAGATTTCAAGACGGACAGAAGTTCTAAAAAACACTCTTCATCCAAAATGGAAAGAAGATTTCACTGTGCTGGTTACACCATTATCACAAATACTATTTCGGTTGGCAGACCACCATAGCTTCCGTAAAGACAATATTATTGGTGAAAAAAGAGTAAACTTATTAAAAATACTTCTATACTTCAATGGCAAATGTGAAAATATAGAATTATGTATAGGTAATGAGATATGTTATATGTAATTAATATATGAGATATGTTATATAAATACATCTAACATATATAGATCTTATATGATACACATTTCTTTTTAGATTTGATGAAATCAGTATCTTCAGATAATGCTACTGCAGCAAACACTGAAGTTAAAGCTGCTGAATTAGTGCTTCTACTTGATGGTTTGAGAATAGATCCCACTATTTTAAGTCAATCCCATGAAGTATTGGGAGAGTCTACAAACTCTCGTACTTCCCTTACTGAAGGTGTCAGAGCGCGGATAAGATTAAGAAATAATATAGAAACATTGAGGTCTATGGTGCATCCAAGAACATTAAGAGTGAGTTGTTTTATGTTTAACACAACTGAATGTGTAGTAGCATAATTTGTATAACATTTACAATTATCATTCTGGCACAGCAATGCTATTAAAGATGAAGTTATTAAATTACATTTTGATGAGGTTTAATTTGGGAATCTTTTATTATGTAGTAATTAATATTTAAAACGGTAAAGACTTAATTATGGTTAAATAAATAAATAATAAATAAATATATGGGACACTGGGAAATAAATAAATGATAAATAAATATATGGGATGGACAACCGTGTGTGTACACGGTTGTCCATCCCCAACGTAAGTAACTTAATACTTGTGTTATGGTAGACAGACAACTGGTGAATATATACTTATATATTTATTAAATACATACTTAAATACAAATATACACCCGGGCTCAAAGACCGACAAATTAATTTTAAAGAAAATGTTGGTCCTCGGCGGGAATCGAACCCGCGACCCGTGGAGCCGAAGGTAGGGTCACTACCCACTGCTCCAACAAGCCAGTCAGGTTGCACAGTCTTTAATTGTATTTTGGCTGTATGATGAATTGTAGACCATATAGGTTTAAAAGCAAACATGACTACAGAAATTTAAAACACCCAATAAGACAATATACTTTCATGCGACTGCTTGCTCTAATAATTTCAGATTATGTCACATATTATATTTATTGTAGCTGTTGCGGTTTTCGAGAATTCGAATGTAAAGTGATATTTGAATGTAAAGTAATTTATATTTAACTTCTACAAAGTAGAAATATCGGTATCAAATACAGTCTTTATCAAGGCTTTGAATGATTTACTTTCACTTGAGTATAAGAGTTGTGTATAAAAGTATCGTTAAAGGCGCTCTGAAAAGTTTTAAACACTATTTTTTATCTGTTAAGATTAACATACAATATCAATATTTATCTATTTACATTTCATCATAAAAATATTCGATTCAATTCAATGATAAAATTTTTGATATTTGTAAAAGTAATAAGTAGGATATTTAGCTATAATCCGCGAAAAAGAAAAAAAATATATGTAATGCTAAATGTAGAGTGGTTTATCCGTTTTCATACCTGATACATAAAAGATTTGTAAATAACATGCACAAACCCCTCCACCACCGCCATTTGAATACACAAGCAGTATACATGTTCACTATCACAAACTCAACAATCGTTTCGCCCCGCAACCAAAGAATCATCAGGTAGTATAAAAAATATTCTTCATCGCGGATTATATAAATATTACTGTTATTAGTTTTGTAGTATGGATATCCAAAGTAACGCCTAATTATATAAATTACTAGCTTTTACCCGCAACTTCGTTTGCGTGGGCTGTTGTCGCGTGATAGGTGATCACGTTTTTTCATGTCATCCTATTCCCGTCGCAGTAACAGGATTTCTATATGTTACTCCGGTGTATATGGAATAATTTCATCGCATTTATAATATTAGTAAGTAGTAGGATTAGTAGGAAAGAATTTAAATATGATACACTTGAAATTTATGATGCGATATCTGGTTTACCATAATACTGTGTGATACCCAGCCTCCACCGGGACCTCCGCCGCTAAGCAATGGTGCGGCGTCGAGTGCGGCCGACAGTGGCGCGGGACCTTCACGACAGGATGCCGAGCCACACGCTCCGACGCATGCCCCTTCTGCTTCTACAGCGGCGCCTGCTACCGAAGAGCCACTACCGCCTGGCTGGGAGATGCGATATGATGTTTATGGACGACGGTGAGAAATCCTCCTCCTCGCGTCGCATTCCTCATTACTGAGGGTCGTGATCCCTAAGATTAGGAAGCAGACTTTCTCGAAGGACTTCCTTTCATCTGCCTCTGCCCTTAGTCAATAAGAAAGTGAGAAATAATGCATAGAAATATCGACGACTGGCCCGTTAGCGCAGGTGACAGTGATCCTGCCTTCAGCTGGTTCGATTCCCACCGAGGGCCAACATTTTGTTGGTTCTTCGATTCTGGGTGTATGCATGTATTTTAAGTATTTAGTTAAAATTAAACAACATACATGTATGTAAAACCATATACATTTACCAGTTGCCTGTCACCCATAACATAAGCATTAAGTTATTTTGAGGAAAGACAATGTCTTTAATTGTGCCATATATTTATATTTGTTGTCAGTTATTGTTTCAATATAAAGACGTCCTCTGCGTGGTCTGTCTGGTATTGATTTGGCACTTCTATTGTTAAAATATATAATTTTTAACAATATTACACATAAATTTATGAATATTCATAAGTATGGGCTTCATAAATCTAAGATTTTACATAGATCATTTCTGGCAGCATTTAGTGTGATATTTTTATAAACAATTTACTCGACTAATTTATTGTCAATTTCAATCAATATATTTTGGCTTATATTGATTGAAATTGCAATAAATAAATATTAAGGTAATGCGCTGTAACATATGTGTAAAGTATTTAAACACGATAACAAATTGGCGTGAATAGGCGTGAAACATTATGAAAAAAGGGGTAGCGATTCGTCGATCGAAATGTAATTGATTGGGATCAATAAAATAACGAATACAGGTACTACGTGGACCACAACACGAGGTCAACGTCGTGGGAGCGGCCGCAGCCATTGCCGCCGGGATGGGAGGTGCGGCGCGACGCGCGCGGCCGCGTTTACTACGTGGACCATAACACGCGCACTACCACGTGGCAGCGGCCGGACACGGAGCGCCTGGCGCGGTTCCAGCATTGGCGAGGCGAGCGGCGCCACGTGGTCGCTCAGGGCAACCAGCGCTTCCTGTACCCGCCACCGCAGCCGCCCGCCGATCACGACCCACCACCCTCAGGTACTATTTCTAACAAGCTTTTCCTTTCTACCGACATAATTCCCTATAATTAGTAGTTAATTTACTATTTGTTGACTTCCAGCCTAGACCGTTTTGACGCTAGGACTCTTCCACAGTCCGATATAGTCCTCCACAGCGCGTCGTTTTAAGCCGAGGTCCGGCCTCACGGGAGGCACCCTTAAGGCGACGCTCCCAGGATGTTGGGAACCCTGTTTCGAGACCCGCTCTCCCAGCACTTCAACCCCCGGCGATGCTCTGCGCTCGCCCACTCACCCGGTGACGCTGTCAAAGCCTTCATGGCTTGTCAAAAAATTTGTTGACCCCATCCGACATATGACTTAGCTAAAATTAGTAACAAAGATGACAGTATTATAATATGGCACCGAGTTGGTAATCTGATCTAAGTTGGGAAGGCGTGTGAATGTGTGTTCGTTTGTGAAGGGTGAATACCCACCATGCATCTATTGATGCATTGATGATGATGATGATGATTGAACTAATGTATGTTACGTAGGTGAGGTGGCGTTCACTATTTGTTACGTCTACCACCCCTTGTAATTATTAGATACGTAGGTGCTAATAAGGATCTAATAACGAAAATGTATGTTAGCTGTAGTAACTCCAGTAGTAAAGCAGATAACCTCGTGTGCTATGGGATAAGCTAATACTAATAGGAATAAAATATACGTAACCTCAACACTAATAAACGTCTTTACAAAAGACTTACTTTCGTCCTTTGGCAAAGGCATGGTCCCTTCGTTTGAACGTCGATCTAATCGATTATCAATCTCTCATACTATCACTCCTCCGGATTGTAGTCCAGTGACGTTGCAAGTGGAGTTTCGACTATGTCACTATCAAATGCATAATATACACTAACTAGCTGTGCTTGAGGCTTTGCCCGCGAAGAAATAAAGAGTTTGACAAAATTACCGTGGAAATACCGATCCGCGAACATTTTAATGTAATGTACAATCTAACCAAAACGTTCCCCAAGAATTAGACTATCTTTTAGAGAAAACCATACTAAAATCTGTTCAATAGATTTTGAGAAGATTGATCATATACAGACACAGCTTTAGGGGACTTATATAGGGGACTTTATATTGTCTAAACTGAGTTGAAGAGTGCTTATAGTTATTGTCTTAAATTTTTTAAGCCAGTTACATCAGTCATCAAGTTACATAGTTAATGTAGGCTAACTGAATAGTAATAAGTTTGTTATTTTTACTTACCTAATCATTATTTGTTTTATTAATATTATAAAAAGCATGATATCATTAACACTTATCAAATAACATTTATTAAGATATATTAAATGTTCTTAGATAAGTGTGTTATCAGTATTATATTTTTCGTATCATTTATCAAGAATACTGTGGTAAACTCTTACGAAATGCTACCTGTTTGTCATTAATAGAAAAAGAGGCCCCTTTGCTTTCTCATCTTAATTTCATTTCCTCTATAGTCAATATATAAATTTCTCGAATATTCTCAGATTGATTTTTATGAATTTATAAAATAAATACTCAATTAGAAAAATTTTAATTCTAAATTTATATCTTACACATTGTTTTGTTTGTTTTTCGATATGTTTCGTAAGAATAAATCTGTAAATCTGATTCAAATTCTATATCATTCTGATATCTAAGTTACGACTATTGGTGTGGCATTTCCCCAAAGTTTATTGGTTTATTCATGTTGATACGATTCGCTTAGATAAATAATATAAATTTAGTCATTACTTAATTTATATACATACTTATTCGCTCTATAATTGCATTCTAAATATCATCATCATCATCTTTCTGCCCTTACCCCACTCTTAGTGGGGTCGGCAAAACATGTTATAAACATGCTGTCACGTGATTTGGCTCCGTTTTTACGACCGGCCGCCTGCCTGTTTTACCTTAGTCGTATTTTACGACACCTCGGTAAGAAAGAGGGTAGTCTATTCTACTAAACCGGATACCATATGGTAGGTCAAGTTATCTTAGTCGCCTTTAACGACAAAAATAATCTAAATAGTGAATCCTAAATTGACACCAATCATTATTGCTATAAATCTTTGTTTGACGTCACCGAGTAGTGACTGATGATCGATACATAACACTTTGCAGTGTTAATAATATTGTATTTAATTAAAAACGTATTGATATCAATCTATGTTATCTACTGCTTATAATATTTTCAATAACATGATTCATAAGATTGATGTTTTGAATTTTTGAAGTATGTAGAAGTATAGCAGGAGTTACATTTGATATTCAAATTCAAATTCAAAATATTCTTTATTCAAATAAACTTGTAAACAAGTGCTTTTGAATCGTCAACTCTACTGCTGGTTCGGAAAGCTGTTCCTACCGAGAAGAGCCAGCAAGAAAATCGGCGGTTGCTCTTTTAAAAATATAATTCTTAATACTATTTACATTAAGCCGTTACTGTCTTGTACAGGTTCAAAGAGAGCTATATCCACACATTCTTATCTTCCAAATAATCTTCAAGAGTTTAGTAGGCTTTCTGTATCAGCCTCTTTTTAACAGTGTTTTTAAACTGATGTAATGGCAAAGCTGAAATTGATTGCGGAATTATTTATTATTCATTCATTTATTTAACGACTAGTGGTATTTGTGACTTCGTTTGCTGTATTTTAAGCGTTTAAATACCCTCAATAACGCTCAATAACCCTCAAAATTTGTTTTTCCTTGTTCAAGAAAAATAGGCAAATTTTTCACCCTTTATGTTACCTCGGCCAATAAACTTTAATTAAAACACAGACAGACTTTTGAATATTACTATTGATACTAGATAATTCTTGTTGTTCTTCTATTTTATATAATGTCGTGACCTGGTGTTTCCTTTTCTAATGGCAATACGCTCTAATCGATCACTTTGATAGTTTTATAGATTAACTAGCGGCCTGCCCCTGCTTCGCACGGGTATAAAATATATATCCCATGTCAGTTAGTGCAAAAAAAATGATTAAAATTGATCCAGTTGTTTTGATTTATTCATTACTGCCCGTGGCCGTAGCGTTATATTTCGAGAAAAACAATTTCCTTTCCCTATACCAAGAAGATTTCCTGCTATCTTTGGAATATCTAAATTCATATAGTACATTATTACTTATTTACTTTTATATTTTCCCTATGTATTTTATTTTTACAAATAATTACAGAATGTTTCTAAACAAACTCTTGAAAGAGCGACATCGCTGCTAAAGTCGAAGTGTTATAGGGCGAAGCGCGGCCTCCTCACGGCATTTTAAATCTGTAATATCTCCGAAAATGTTCACTTAAATTACATGCTGTAAACGGCCATATTGATCTATATTAAATAAACAATATATTTAAGGTTCTTAATTGGATAAGTATTAATGCTGTATTGTATAAAAATTGCTTTGAACATAAGGCATCATTTTTCGTAAAAAGTGAATGACAAAGACTGCTATTGTGGGTTATCCATAAGAGATAGACATATACTATCGCGGACTTTTCTGTAGACCTTTTCATGGTGTACAAATACTTAGTACATCATTTTGATAAATCTCGTAGGGTTTAGCCTGCGTTTGCAAAGTAAGCGGAAAAAAATGTAATTATTTACGACATCACATTAGAAACCTCAAAAATTACAGTATTTCTCTACTCCATATTGAATGTTATTAGACATGTAAACCTTCCTCTAAAATCACTCTATCTATTAAAAAAAAAACCGCATCAAAATCTGTTGCATAGTTTTAAAGATTGAAGCATACATAGGGATATGCGGACATAGGGACAGACAGAGATTGCGACTTTGTTTTATACTATGTAGTGATATTATTTATTTTTACAATTGATTAGACAATGTCTTTACATACAACATTCATAGCTTTCTTATCATTAGACAATATAAACTTGAAAGAAGGACATTTAGTTGCGCCTCCGGTCGCTGCTAAATTCGAAGTGCTTAAAGGTCTAAGCGCGGCCTCCTCGCGGGATTTTTAATCTGTAATATCTCCGAAAATATTCACTTAAATTACATGCTGTAAACGGCAATATTGATCTATATTAAATCAACAATTTATTTAAGGTACTCAATTGGATAAGGATTAATGCTGTATTGTATAAAAATTGCTTTGAACATAAGGCATCATTTTTCGTAAAAAGTAAATGAAAAAAACTGCTATTGTGGGTTATCCATAAGAGATAGATATATACCATCGCGGACTTTTCTGTAGGCCTTTTTAAGGTGTACAAATACTTAGTTTATCATTTTGATAAATCTCGTAGGGTTTACCCTGCGTTTGCAATGTAAGCGGAAAAAAATGTAATTATTTACAGAAACCTCAAAAATTACATTATTTCTCTATTTCGTATTGAATGTTATTATACGTACAAACCTTCCTCTGGAATCACTCTATCTATTAAAAAAAACCGCATCAAAATCGGTTGCGTAGTTTTAAAGTTTTATGCGTACATACGGAAATATGGACTTTGTTTTATAATATGTAGTGATTTTACTTGTAATTTATTTATGTACCACAACAGAATGTTAAAAATAACATTATGTTGTGGTACATCAACATAAAATAAAAATAATGTTATTTTATATATATTATTACTTAAAAAAAAAAAAGTAATAATATATATAAAATAACATTTTAACCTCCGCAAAGTAACGCCTAGTTCATCATTGTCAGTTAGGACAAACCTCTGTGGTTTTTATATTGTTCAGTAATACTAATTTATTAAATTGTTAAATAAATAAATAAAACTACTATGTTATACAAATGTTTATATGTCACAGTTAACAGCATTTCGAGTACGGCAGTGGGGCCGGGGAACGCTCCAAGCGGCACAGGCCCGGTCTCAGTAGGGGCGGGCAGCTCGGCAGCGAGCGCAGCGGGCGAGGACGCGCTGGGCACGCTGCCGGCGGGCTGGGAGCGACGCGTGCAGCCCGATGGCCGAGTTTACTACGTCAACCACAAGAACCGCACCACTCAGTGGGAAGATCCGCGTACCCAGGTACCTTACAAGTTACATCACGTTCCTGCCCTTATCCCACTCTAAGTGGGGTCGGCACAACATGTTATCACATGATTCGGCTACGTATTTTACAACCGGCCGCCTGCCTGACATCAGCTTACCTTAGTCGTATTTTACGACACCTCGGTAAGAGAGAGGGTGGTCTATTCTACTAAACCGGGTACCACACGGTGGGTTAACTTACTTTAGTCGTCTTTTACGACACCTCGGTAAGAAATGAGGGTGGTCTATTCTACTCAGCCGGATACCACACGGTGGGTCAACTTATCTTAGTCGCCTTTTACGACACCACGGTAAGAAATGAGGGTGGTATTATTCTATTCAGCCCGATACCACACGGCGTGTATGTTACAAGTTACATACTTTCTAATTAGTACATGTATATTTTGAACTGTTGTCGCAAGTGGCATCGACCTTGCCTTGGCTCCGCCGAAAGCCTAATAATCTTTTTTTAGATTCTGAATTTCTATATACAATGTTGTTTCTTCGTGTTCAATTGTATTTGTATAATTAAATCTCTTTAAAATGAGATATGTATATATTTACCATTTGTCTGATATGTCTCTCATAACACAAGTATTAAGTTACATATTTTGAGAAAGGTCGACTGTTTCAGTAAGTCCCATATATATCCATTTATTATTTTGTTTAAGTAGCCCCCACGATTCGTTTACATTAACTTAAGTGTTTAAGTATCCTCAATTATGTGGTAGGTGTTTTTTTCATCAAATGATTATTATTTGTAATAAGAACTGAGTACCTAACCAGTTTTATTGGATGCGAGATGACTGGTAGTAGAAACAGTCTGGCAATGTAATTTTAAAATTAACCTGTCAATATTTGTTTGGCCTATTCCATATGTTATAGCTAGCTGTACATTTATATTTTGTTGTTGTATTTTTTGCAACATTTTCAACTACTGAAAATGTATAATCATTATTTGTAGGGTCAAGAAATTAGCGCGCTAGAGGAGGCTTTACCACCGGGCTGGGAGGCGAGATTTACGGAGGAGGGTACGCGGTACTTCGTGGACCACAACACTCGCACGACCACATTCCAGGACCCGCGGCCCGGCGCGCCGCAAGGGCCCCAAGGCGCGTACGGTGTCCCGCGCGCATACGAGCGCTCTTTTCGATGGAAATTGAGTCAGTTCAGATATCTCTGTCAGAGCAATGCGCTCCCCAGTCACATCAAAATAACTCTGTCTCGGCAGACTTTGTTCGAAGATTCCTATCACCAAGTGAGTTTTAATTAATTAACCATGACAGGGACCTTTATCAAAATAGATTCTGTGTCGTCTTGTATCTTAGGACCCTTTTTACTGAATGGAACCTTTAGACCTTGATGGAATCGTTTTACTTAATGAACACTACGTTTTATTTAGCTGATTTAAATACTGGGTTTGACTTAATAAAGACTAACATCACTACATATTATAAAACAAAGTCGCATTCTTTGTTCATATTTCCCTATGTATGCATAAAACTTTAAAACTACGCAACAGATGTTGATGCGGTCTTTTTAATAGATAGAGTGATTCCAGAGGAAGATTTGTACGCATAATAACATTCAATACGGAATAGAGAAATACTGTAATTTTTGAGGTTTCTGTAAATAATTACATCTTTTTCCGCTTACATTGCAAACGCAGGCTTAACCCTACGAGATTTATCAAAATAATGTACTAAGTATTTGTACACCTTGAAAAGGTCTACAGAAAAGTTCGCGATGGTATATGTCTATCTCTTATGGATAACCCACTATAGCATTTTTTGTCATTTACTTTTTACGAAAAATAATGCCTTATTTTTGAAGCATTTTTTATACAATACAGCATTAATCCTTATCCAATTATGTACCTTAAATAAATAGTTGATTTAATATAGATCAATATGGCCGTTTACAGCATTTAATTTAAGTAAACATTTTCGGAGATATTACAGATTTAAAATGCCGTGAGGACGCCGCGCTTCGCCCTATAATATATACATAGGGAAAATGTAAAAGTAAATAAGTAAAAATGTACTATATGAATTTAGATATTCCAAAGATAGCAGGAAATCTTCTTGATATAGGAAAAGGAAATTGTTTTTCTCCAAATTTAACGCTTGCGGGCCACGGGCTGTAATGAATGAATCAAACTACTGGATCGATTTTAATCACTTTTTTTGCACTGACTGACATGGGATATTTTATACCTGTGCGAAGCAGGGGCAGGCCGCTAGTTTGATATAAAATTCATTTAATATGTCAGTGTTATTTTTACTGTTGCCACTGGTAACAATATGTTGATATATTTTGTGGAGGCATTAGAAGATGCATAAAAATAAATAACCACTGTATGTTATTTGTAAAGGATCGAGAATAAACCAACATAGTTTACATGTAGTGTCAAAACTAAGATATTTTTATCATGATTTATTCGATTTGAACATGCTTTCCAGATAATGAGGCTACCAGCATACGAACTAAGAAGACGCCTGTATATTATTTTCCGCGGCGAGGAAGGTCTAGACTACGGCGGCGTTAGTCGTGAATGGTTCTTCCTACTGTCCCACGAAGTGCTCAACCCCATGTACTGTCTCTTTGAATACGCCAACAAAAACAATTACAGCCTTCAAATAAATCCGGCCAGTTACGTCAATCCTGATCATCTGCTTTATTTCAAATTCATAGGCCGTTTTATCGCAATGGCCCTGTATCATGGGAGATTCATTTATTCCGGTTTCACGATGCCTTTCTATAAGAGAATGTTAAACAAAAAACTGACCATGAAGGACATCGAGTCCATCGACCCCGAATTTTATAACTCCTTGGTTTGGATCAAAGATAATAACATTGACGAATGTGGCCTTGAAATGTGGTTCAGTGTGGACTTTGAAGTATTGGGTCAAGTAATACACCATGAACTTAAACCGTCCGGAGATAAAGATCGTGTAACAGAGGTAAGTTCTTATATTATAGTAACTGTGATCGCGATTCGCTAGCGTTTTCAGTGTCAGAAAGCAATTTTTCTCGCGCAAATCCCGACCTCGCAGGAATTTTAATGTGATTTACTATTAACCTAAATCTTTCTCAATAATCGCACTACGCTGTAGTAAAACCGTACAAAAATCCTTAGAATACATTTTGAGAAAATTGATCACATACAGACAGACACCTTTCGGGTACTTTTTTATTATATGTATAGATTTCATTTGTTCATTCATCATTCATTTGTTTTCACAGGCTAACAAAGAGCAATACCTACAGTTGGTTACGCAATGGCGCATGACGCGAGGAATTGAAGAACAAACTAACGCTTTTCTTGATGGATTCAATGAGGTATATACTTTATATGATAGTAAAAATTTTACTATATTTAATATAAGAAGTTATATATTTTTAAATCTAAACCTTAATTATAATTAATATTTGTCTTGTTGCATTCTGTACTCGGAGCAATTCTTCTTCAACTCAGTTTTTTTACCAGTATTTAAACTGTTAATTATTTCAATCTATATGTGACATTTTATTGTTTACACTGAGCAATTGTCATTTGAACCCGTCGCTCATAATTATAAACAAGTGATTAGTGCAAAAGTAATGTAAATATAATTTTGTACGATTTACACGCGATAAAATGAAATATATGTAATGCTTAAATATGTAGAGTGTACTATCCTATATATATATATTTATTTATTTATGTGATATATGCAGAATTCATAAAACTCATGCACTATCCACCACCAATAACAAAACAATATACAAGCAAACATTCACTACAATAATCTCAACAATCATTTCGTCCCGTAACCGAATCATAGTCTCGAGATGGATTCAACGACAAAATTGCAAAGCGACTTTACTACAACTCCCTTTACAATTAAAACCCAATAAAATTTGTTGGAATTTGATTAAAATTGATGAAGTCATAAACTAGATATTTAGTTTTTTTTAATGAAAAAAATCTCCCTAACCAGGTCGTGCCACTTGAATGGCTGAAGTACTTCGACGAGCGTGAACTGGAGCTAATGTTATGCGGTATGCAAGAGGTAGACGTGGAGGACTGGCAGCGCAACACAATCTACCGGCATTACACGCGCACCAGCAAGCAGGTCTCCTGGTTCTGGCAGGTACTGACTTACACGCCACGTAATCATAACTGATGCTTTAATTGCTCCACTTGACTGGCCTTCTGGCCAGTGCCGAGCCGTGGATTCGATTGATCGACACTGTCTATAAACAATTTGTTTATTATGATGAATGTTGTAGATTTTGTCTTACATTTTAATTTAAGGATCTTTGTGATTATCGTAACCAAAAGATGAATACCGAATATTATAATGATGATAATACCCAAGTTCAAAAAACCCGTTTGGTATGCTGATTGATGACGCAATTCATTCTTATTAATAATCTACGGCGATTATATGGGGGCAATAATTAGGGATATCATTTAGAGTAGAAAAGTCGACTATTTGTTAATCGTTTTTTTTTATAATTTTTATCGAATAATTAGGGATATCACTTAGTGTATAAAAAATCAATTATTCGTATCAAAATAATCAATCATTTTCTAACTGAATAGTTGCCTTTTTTAATATTAACAATTAAGAAGAATAAAGTCTAATTAAAGTAGACAACTACCAATAAATAATAACAGATGCGCTGTTTGTGAAATTCAATTAAAATGTGTAGTTTGGCTACATTGGTTTCATCCAACAATGCAACGATCTTTAAAAACTAGAAAAAAAAAGATTTTAATGTAAATAAAATCGATTATTTTTTCACATCCCTAGTCATAATAGATATTTGTTTAAATATAAAAAACTAATACATCTATTACTAATATTCTAATTACAGTTTGTGCGACAAATGGATAACGAAAAACGGGCCAGGTTACTGCAATTTGTAACAGGCACGTGCCGAGTACCTGTAGGTGGTTTCGCTGAACTTATGGGCTCTAACGGACCACAGCGATTCTGTATCGAAAAGGTAACATTAAGCATCCCATAAAAATAGTTATTTATCCTAATTTATTTTTCTTTAAGTTAGCTTTTATTCATACCACATGACATCATCATTTCTTTTATACGTTATACGACGCAACATTACATCAGTTTTTTTAACGTAAAGTTAACAGTCGCGTATAAATTAAGTCCTTTTTTTTTAATTATGTATGAAGTATGTACTTATAATATACAAAATTGGCGAGACTTGTTTAGAACTAAGCTATTCTTAAGAAGACTAAGATGATCTCATGAATAAAAGCCCCGCATGGGCTTGAAACTAGTCGGGGTCTTTCGATAAAATAAAGACGTGAGTATAGCCGGAATCTATAATTAATTATGAATAACACTCACGATAGTTTAAATTCAAAAGATTCTTTAATATTTAATATTGAACTTATCATGGAACATAATACTATCTAAAACGTGTCATAATAATAATAATAAATATTAAAATAGCTTATTAGCAAAGCTATTTATTCTGCTTTTCATTACCACTGGAGCTTTATTTTTAGGTTTTAAAGTTTTGTTAAGCACTAATATAATATATCTAAGACAATTGCATCGTTAATTCCAGTTAACGAATAAAGTTATATTTATAAAAAATTACATGTACAACGATTACCAAAGGATTGCTGTAAGATTGATTTTATATGCACAGGTCGGTAAAGACACGTGGCTGCCGCGTTCACACACCTGCTTCAATAGATTGGACTTACCGCCTTATAAAAGTTACGAGCAACTGTGCGAGAAATTAAATTTTGCTATCGAAGAAACTGAAGGTTTTGGTCAAGAGTAAAATATATATTTTAAAAGTACTAGTAGAATATTGTAAATTATTATCACATTAATTTTTTAACTGCACCGACACCAATGAATTATTTAATGGAATTGGTGCCGTCGGAAAAAGACCAACCAAATACTTGTATGAATATTTGTTTAAACAATAATTTTATTATGTAGATATCTTTAGTGTATTATGCCAGTTATATAAGATATATTTTGTTTGAACTATATTTATAAAGTTCGTCTATGAAGTTCAATAAAAAATCTTTTAAAACATAAAGGTAATGTTTTATTTCTGATTAATTAATAAAAATATTAGGTCCCTACATATGAAATTGGCGTTTTGTCGTACTGGCCACTTCCATTCCAAATTCAAATTCATACAGCTATTTACTCATGCATTTGTGTTTCAAACCCCCTAATTCATTTGTTTTTTCTTCTTTTGTTTTTTTCTTTGTGTCACTCTGTTTACAAAATGGAAAACATGAAATATCGCGTTATTTACGAGTATGAGTTCCACCGTGGCACCAGTGCTGCAGAAACGGCTCGAAGGATTAATGATGTGTATGGTGACGGTGTCGCAAAAGAAAACACAGTGCGTTTTTGGTTCCAACGTTTTCGATCTGACAATTTCGACCTGCAGAACAAGCCTCGTGGACGGCCGGAGACCAAAGTTGATTGTAGTGTATGTAATTAATGTATATTCCATTATACATATTAATATACAAGACACATAAATATATTAATATCTGGGTGACCGAGCTTCGCTCGGGAATTTTTTACAAAAAAAAATTAAAAACTTAAAAAAAAAGAAAAAACAAATAATTAGAGCGGGATCGATCCTTGGATTTCACATTTCTCGAGGCTGCCCGTTATCCGAAAAGACTACGCCGACTTGACAGTTAATGGCGAAAATTCAATTCAATATAAATGTTAGTGTTTTTTAATGCCCAAAAACAGGGATAAAACAATATTTTTTTTACATAAAACCTAGCTAGATCAATTTTTCTCCCCCAAAACCTCCTACATGCTGAATTTCAGGAAAATCGTTGGAGCCGTTTCCGAGATTCGGAAAATATATCAGGCGTATAGAAACAAAGATGGTAAAGTCCACAAAATTTCAAAATTTAGATTTAAATGCCAACACAATCTTTTCCGCGTCTTTATTTACCTAAATAAATCATTTGTTACCAATTCTGATATAGTCCAACTTTAATTTCAAATTGAAAATTGACTTCAGAAACAAACCTAGTAAAGTCCCAAGGTAATTGAGTTCCAACCGCGTAAAGTCCATTTCGACCAATAGGAAGGCTTCATTTGACTGACAACGGACATTTTTTTGTTGTATGCACGTTGTCGTATTTTCCTATATTTAAATACGAAAAACTATTGTTCTGCGCAATTATTGTGATATTTTGAAGAGATGGAGAGCCACTCGTCCAGGGTCAACAAAAATCAAGCCAGGAAACGGACTGCATAACCACTTAATTGGAAGAAAAACATCGTAAAGGAAAACAGGTATATTCCAGGGCCGGACTTAAGTTCGTGCCTATTTATTGAATATATAAAGCGTAATTAATTATAATTCCAATTAAGCTGTTCTTATCATGCAATGCAATCTTGTCACATCAAAAATGTTGCGAATGTTTCATGAAGCTTTCTACAAAATTCTAATAAAATTCAGCAAGACGGACTTATATTGAAATGCTGTACAGCTGTTGCTTTCAAAAGGAAAAAGCCTCGTAATGGTACGAAATCATCTAAAGAATTCACAACAAAGTTCCACATTATAGCTGATCGAAAAAAGATACCTATATATCAAAACGCATTTTTAAATATGCCTAATATTAAAAAAAGGACGAGCACTGGTCGCTAAACCGTGGATTTTGGATAATCAAGCTGACGTGAACAATCTTGAACATGAAGAGAAAATATGCGAGCCACAGCAGGAGGAACAATTATTAGTTATATAATCATCATCTTCCTGCCCTTATCTCGCTCTAAGTGGGGTCGGCACATCATGTTATACACATGCTGTCACTGGCTGGCTGGTCACATGTTGGCTGCGTTTTTACGACCGGCCACCTGCCTGGCCACCGTCAACTTACCTCTGTCGTATTTTATGACACTTCGGTAAGAAAGAGGGTAGTCTATTCTACTCACTTGGATACCACACGGTGGGTCAACTTACCTTAGTCGCCTTTTACGACACCTCAGTAAGAAATGAGGTTGGTCTATTCTCTACTCAGCCGGATACCACACGGCCGGTCGACTTACCTTAGTCGCCTTTTACGACAACTCGGTAAGAAATGAGGGTGGTACTATTCTAGTCAGCCGGATACCACACGGCGTAATTATTACTTATATAAGTTTGATTTTAAACAAGAATACAAATTATTATTAATTAACTATATGACTTTTATCACATACACCCATTTACAAGTTGATTGCGAATGTGAATTGTGTGGATGTAAATAAATAAATAAATAAAAATATTGTTGTCTTTTGTTTTCTAAAATTCCTGAATCCGTCCCCTATTGAGAGTTGGAAACAAAAATAGGAAAGTCCTAAACATTCGGTAACAAACTTAGTTAAGTCCAAGACTTAGAAACAAAGCTGGGAAAGTCCATCTCAAATTTAAGTTTTTACTCAAAAGTATTGAATTGGGCGTGGAAAACAGCTTATAATTCCCTAATATATTGTATTCTGCGTACATAAAATAATGCTTGATATTAGTATAGTTACTAATAATGGAAAAAATCGTTTTTATCGTTTTCTAAAAAAATTTGAATCGTGGACGTAACCATGTTTGATTCTATACGCCTGATATATATATACAAGATTAACTCATTTAAATATTAAAGATATATACATATACAAACTATCACTAGTGTATGACAGAAACAAAACACTATCTCAAACGCGTCACGCTAGTAACATAGATAATACACTATATAGGATATAGATGAGCAACTCTGTCATTTTATTGAAGTAATGATAAGGGACTGTATTCGCTGAGCACCCGCCTGCCTAACGTCAACTTACCTTAGTCGTCCTTTACGACACCTTGATAAGACATAAGGTTGGTCTATTCTATACCACACGGTGAATAATAAGACATACAGCATATTGGAGTAAAAATTCACAACAAATAATACAAACAATATTAAAAAATGAGTTTGCAACAAGATAAATAATACCTATTACCTAATACCTACATAACAAAAAAAAGAGAACACACAGGTAAATGTATTACACAGTAAGCGCCTTGTGGATTTTTGAAAACCTGTTTATATTTGTTTGTATTTTTTTTAACTCTGACTGAATGCAATTTTTATGAGAGCGCAGTGAGAAGCAACTTATCGGCTTTCGGCACAAAAGGGTTAAAGCAGCCATTTAACTGAAATGTACTAAATACAATTATTATAAGTGCCACAATACCTTTAACTTTGTTTTTTAGAAAAAATATGTGGTTATTCGTAATAAATATATTTTAACACTTTCGGTTACATTATTTTGGTATACATTTTAAATATTTGGTCTGATTTAGACTATAGCTACAAAAATTCAAATGTGTGATTTCAGGTTTACAGCAAATGAAGATTATGATTATGAAAACTAATTACTGTGTAACGTATGCAAAGTTAATTGTTTTCAACAAATAACCGTGTAAACTGATGAACATTTATTATTTGTATACGCTTGATATTTTTTTAAATGTTTTAAAAGTATTTCTCAAGTGTTTCCTGAATTGACATACTATTTAAAAAGATGTAAAAAATAAAAAATATTAAATATTACATAGCTTTA
Organism: Morpho achilles; assembly: GCA_947086495.1. Classification (NCBI taxonomy): domain Eukaryota; kingdom Metazoa; phylum Arthropoda; class Insecta; order Lepidoptera; family Nymphalidae; genus Morpho; species Morpho achilles. Next base: position 9,214,644 of record CAMTZB010000007.1, on the reverse strand, counting down.
ATCTTTTATTCATTAACCTTATTTAGAATAATAGTTTGGTGCTACTCTTTTATTTGATATGGAATTTGGAGATGCCAAGTCCGTTCAAATTGAATGGTATAGCGCCAAACTATTTTTTTGTAAATGCTATTTTTATGTAAGGGTCACTAAATTAATGCAGTACAGCGCCATCTAGTGGATTATTATGATAACGTTACAGCGACATCTCTGCCAGATCAGCGAATACAGTCCCTTATCATTACTTCAATAAAATGACAGAGTTGCTCATCTATATCCTATATAGTGTATTATCTATGTTAATACTATTCGATAATCAAAGTATAAACATCTTGGATAAAGAATACACTGGATGCCGCCTTAGCTATTTTTGTGTGTCCGTTTTATGCTTGTGTGAACTTTTAGAACTGCATTAGTGTGCGTGATTAGGGAAGTACTTAGCTTATCGATAAGCTAAACTAGGGTTCGATAATTATCGAAGCCTAGCTCAGGTACTGTAAAGTTGATATATAGTTGTAACCAACCTAGTTGGTTTACTGTTCAGAATAGATTTAAACATTTGAATAGATTGACATAATTTCCTGAGTGTACAGTCTGCAGTATAATGTCATGAATTATCCGATGCACATCTTTACTGCATATCTTACTGTGATGGGTGGTTCTCAAAAATGGTATCAGTCAATTGACTGTGAGCCTAGATTTACCAAAAAATCCTTTGAAGCGTTAAAAATAAAGTCGAAGGTGCAGCCCGTACTCGGTGCTTTATGCATAGATGAAATGTTAACATAAATGTTAGTGCTTCAGTGGCCAATTGAACAATATCATGATCCACATTATTCCCAACATTTACATATCCGTGAGACCGGTGACAGCTTTTATCCACTGTTCTGTTATATGTGGGCATTTAGGAAACCTATGAAAATAATCTAATATTAGAGAATTCGCATTTACTTGGCTAGTAAATATAACTTTGACTGATATTTATCGATACATAATAATTCTTTAGTGTGTACATCACTACGTAGGTAACACAATTCAATCGAATATTTAATGATTAATTTCTATGTTTTATCAGTATCCCACACTCGTGCCGACTAGGGAATATCAAACTGTACTGATACAATATAATTTGAAACGCTTTAACTGAATAAAACGCTTTAATTTAGCACGGAAATGAGAGTCAAAGATCTACTTATGAAATGGTAATTCCGTGTTTTTAACTCCTCCTTTCGTTGTTCTTGATGGTCACGTTAAGGCAGCACACGACATATTCCACCTTTTTGAAAAAATATATCAGTAACACTTGTATTTGCTTTAGATTTCAAGAAATAATCTTCAACAAACTCAATGTTATGGCCTCATTTGGTGTTACCAACTGGACACATTTTTAGCGACGTTGCCAAACTTCATCACAATCTCTTTCACTCTTATGTATAGTTCGCGATAAGAACAGAGACAAACGATAAATCGCTTACACACAGACGCAAGATCGGCAACGTCTTTTGGCGCCGTCCAGTATATACTACGTCCATGATAAACGTCATTGCCATAGACGCGGCAGGAGTTTTAATTAATTTAATAATAAGTACTCACCTTCACCAAAGACTGTGGGACAAAAAACATTTTGCGACATTTTTTTTCTACGTAACTCAAAAACTAATAATATTCAAATCAAAGTCCATATATTACATATATACATCGTAATTTTTCAAATTTAACAGATATCTGTCAAACTCTCATTATAGTGTATTGTCTATGGTCAAAGACAAGTTTATCTATAGTTTTTTTATGTAGAAAATTTTTTTTATTTAAATTAATAAAAATAATAATAATAATAAGATTTATTCAGCCAAAAAAATACATACACAGTCTTAAATATATTTATTCTAGTTACAATTAACTTCTTTTTGTCTCCAAACATTACAATATGAAAAACTGTCTATTGTACTTTGCTGAAAAGGTCGTCGCCTCAGCATTAAGCTGCAGTATAGACTACAGCGCTGATTTTCAGACGAGACCCTTAAGGTGATGTCACGGTCCCGCCCGGTAAAATTGGTGCCTATTACTACTGCTATTGTTATATCTAAATTAAATACAAAAAAAAAGAAAAAAAAGAAGAGAAACTCAAGAGATAACAGACATAACATACATACATAACTTACACAAAGAGTTTAGAACTAAGCTATAAATTATATAAAATATTACTTATTCTTGTTAAATTATTTAATTAAAACAACATAACGTTTAAAAAATATTTACAAATATAAAATTTATAAATTATTTTTTAAATATTTTAACACTACACTCTTTAATTAAAAATATGTAAACACTGTTGCATATGTTTCAAAATCTGAATTCTGGATGTCGCTGAAAACCGAATCAGGACCTTTAGTTCTAAGATAACATACCATGAGCCTGGCGCAGCGAGCGGTGGAGTGTGGTGGCCAAAGTTACGCGCGAGCTTTTGTAACGATTTTTGTATGTTACACCAGTAACATACAAAAATCGTTGAAAATACACATTAATTGTACAAAAGTAATAATAAAATTATTTTGCTATAATCCGCGAAGAAGTAAAATAGAAAATATATATAATGCTAAATGTAAGTGGACAATCGGTTATCATACCTGATACATGCAGGATTCGTAAAAACACATGCACAAACCTCCACCACAATACACAAGCACTATATACGTTATGCAACAAATTGTTTAAAACATGTAGTGAGAACCCTACTTAGAATGGGTTAAGGAGGAGCGAACTTATTCCTATTTTATTCTTAGTATATTACTTTTTGAATCATGTAAATATTATTTCTCGTTTGGTTTTAATTGCATAAGAATGTACATAAAAAAATTAAAAAAATTCGGCTGGTTATTCTCGTGTAGGCATTTCCTTTTCACCCGGCACTAAAAGGGTTAAAAATTAAATTTCTGCAGTCAAAATTTCTATTGTTAGGAAAAGGTATTAAATGGTTTCAATAACATTATAGTAGTTACTTACCAACGTTTTCACATCCAAAATAACACAAAATAATTTTTGGACGGCATAATTTCCAATATAAAAATATACCAAATTACCTTTAAATAAGCAGTGACGCGTTTTTGGCAGAAAAATTTGAAAATTTATGACAAATACTTATATATATTATGGTGTATCATTTCCGACATCTAGTGAATAATGATATAAAACTAATTTTTGTTGTCCAATGCTTTCTGTAAGATGACGCTCTCGGCGACCTAAAGAGTGCTTCTTAGAGAGTTTCACCCCCCTGAGTATTAATTTATATCTGCTTAAAACAATTGTTTCAGATATTCCTAGACACCATGTTCCAAATCCTCTAATAACATGGATTTATTCCAAACTTGGATACAGAGGATTGGAGGTCCGAAATATAATAATTTAGAAGCAGATAACGTGTTCAGAAACCAACGTGTTTTGGCGCTAACATGTTTACATATATCCGTTTTTATTTCCTTAAAAATTTTCCATATCATTTTAATTTGTTAATGTTGTTTTGGTGAGTTATTTAATACACAAGGCAAGTAGTAAAGCCAAGACTCCTCTAAATTCATCATTGCTTCTAGGTGTAATAAACGATATAATATCAGATAATTTACGTATGACGTTCTTTTGTTAATGTTTAAAATACATACTTTATTATTAACTGTACTGGCCCGTTGGCTCCGTGGGTCGCAGGTTCGATTCCGAGGGCAAACATTTTCTATAAATGAATTTGTTGGTATTTGAGCCTGGGTGTATATTTCCATTTAAAATTATGTAAGTATATATTCACCAGTTGTCTGTCTACCATAACACAAGTATTAAAATTAAGTTGACTTACATTAGGGACGGACGACCGTGTGTGTAAGTGTCCCATATATTTATTTATTTATATCTATAATGGCTTGATTTGTATTTATAACTGAAATTTATAATTTGTAGATATTACTTGTTTATTTTGTACATAAATAATATAATGAGCTTTATATTATAAAGTTAAGCTTTTCGCATATATATTTATAAGCCTGCAATACTAAAGTAATTGTAATTTTCGTTATATTCAATTTCAATAATTTTGTTTTTTCATTTATACCCCGCCCTACTGCAAAAATATTATATATATAGATATATCTATAAAATATTTTTATATGACCCTTTTGACCTTTTTAGTACAGAGGTTGTTTTCTAGATGGTGCTATTACGGATCACAAAAAACGACTGCAAGTTACCCATTTATTTCATTATGTACACTTACACTGTAATCTTTGGCCAGGCTCAGGGCCAAGTCACCGCGCATTCAGCGTGGATGATCACTAGGTTACCTGTATAAACTGTTTGTGTTCGTCTTTTATTTATACAGAACTAGCGGCTTGCCCCTGCTTCGCACGGGTATAAAATATATATCCCATGTCAGTCAGTGTAAAAAAAAAGGTTTAAAATGGATCCAGTTGTTTTGATTTATTCATTACTGCGCGTGGCCCGCACGCGTTAAATTTGGAGAAAAACAATTTGCTATCCCTATACCAAGAAGATTTCCTGCTATCTTTGGAATATCTAAATTCATATAGTACATTATTACTTATTTACTTTTATATTTATGTATTTTATTATAGAAATGTAGATGACATAATTATATGCTGGACGGGTAACTTAAAAACATTCGATGTCAGTTTCCATTTCATTTATACTATTCATCAATATAAGCAATACGGTGACAAAGAAAACTGGAATATCTGAAATACATATGTCTTAAGAGAAGAGATTAAAATTTATTCTTCCACTCGAACATTGTTCCCCAATTTTGTGTAGCCTTGTCAATTGTCACTTATTGTAAAAATAAACGTAGGTTACATAATATTTTTTCAATTGACACACAATTCAAAAGTAATAATAAAATTATTTTGCTATAATCCGCAAAGCTTTGCGATTTTGGTCGTGGAGTCTATCTCCTGACGATGCTTCGGTTGCGGGGCGAAACGATTGTTGAGTTTGTGATAGTGAACGTATATAGTGCTTGTGTATTGTGGTGGCGGTGGTGGAGGTTTGTGCATGTGTTTTTACGAATCCTGCATGTATCAGGTATGATAACCGATTGTCCACTTACATTTAGCATTATATATATTTTCTATTTTACTTCTTCGCGGATTATAGCAAAATAATTTTATTATTATTTGTATTATGGATCTCCGCAAAGTAACGCCTAATGCTATAAATTAAATACTTAGTACATTATTTTGATAAATCTCGTAGGCTTTAGCCTGCGTTTGCAATGTAAGTTGAAAAAAATGTAATTATTTACAGAAACCTCAAAAATTACAGTATTTCTCTTCTCCGTATTGAATGTTATTATACGTACAAATCTTCCTCTAGAATCACTCTATCTATAAAAAAAAACCGCATCAAAATCTTTTGCGTAGTTTTAAAGTTTTATGCATACATAGGGAAATATGGACTTTGTTTTATAATATGTAGTGATAAGCATAGATAATACATATGAGAATAAGTTTGAAGCGCCTATGCCTTCGGTAGTATTCGATAAATATGTATACGGAATGTACTATGTATACACTGCTATGCATAGATAATACACTATATAGGATACTGCTATGAGTGCATTCGGGTGTATCTTGAATATCAGAATTTCGAAAGTTATTAGCGATTAGCTTCTTATTAACGGTTATTATCTCATGAGTTTTTCTATCGTCGATTAGTATATTACGGTGTCCACGTAGCATTTTATACAATAAAAATAATGCAGCAATCAAATATTTTATTTCCTTATAAAAAGCATTCTTTATACATTCAGATAACTAGAGGAATAGGTGACAAATAAATAAGAAATTAACATAAATGATGGCATAAATAACCAATTGAAAAATAGAAAATATACTGTTATATTTTTCTATTACCGTTTAGTAATTATGATAATTTAGTTTTAGCAAAATTGCGTGCAACTTTAATAGCTTCATCCAGGCCTTTTGGTTTATTCCCAGATGCTTGAGCAGACTCTGCCTTACCGCCTCCCTTGCCGTCCATGAGCGGCACAACAGATTGAACCCATTCTGATGCCAATAAACCTTTATCAATGCAATTTTTGGGCACAGCTGCTAAACAAAATATTTTATTGGTATCATCATCTACCGAAAAAAACATAGCAGCAGTATTAGGTTGTAATTGCTTGACTTGTTTTAAAGCACCATCTAACGCTTTTGTATTGTTATAAGCATTTAATTGAGCAACAATAACCTCTGTAGAATTTTCTTGTAGACATAATTCTTTGGCTTTCTCAGTTACTAAATTGATAGTCATAGCCTTAGCTGCTCTTTCTTTGTCGTCTAATTGTTTCTTTAAGTTTTTAAGCATTGTTCTTAATTCTTCTTTTTTCCAATATGCTATTTGAGCATGAGATACGTCATTTGAAAGATCCACAATTTTCTTAACAATTTCTTTTTGTTTTAGATTGTCACCTTGAATTTTAATAAAATTAGCAATATTATTAACTTCATTCTCAAGAATATTCATTTTGTTTAATGCTTTTACAGCTTCTGGACCAGTTAATGCTACAATTCTTCGAATTCCTTTTGCTATTCCTTCTTCACTAACAATTACATAATCTCCAATATGACCGGTCTGGTGTAAATGTGAACCACCGCAAAATTCAACCGATGTTTCAAACCCACTTGGGCCTTCAGGATTTTTTTCTAATTCTTCAATAGGTACCCCAACAGAAACAACACGAACCGGGTCTGGATAGTGTTCGTCAAACATAGCTCGTAGGCCATTTATTTTCTTAGCTGCGCTCAAACTAGTATGTTTAGCGAAAACACGTTTGTTATCATTTATTATTGACTTGATTCGGTCTTCAGTGTCTTTTATCTGTTTTACAGTCATGGGACCTTTGTTGGTAAAGTCAAATCTAAGACGATCTGGCATTACAAGGGAGCCACGTTGATCAGAATCATTACCTAGAACTGTTCTCAATACATTGTTTAAGATATGAGTCCCAGTGTGATTATTCATTACTAGTCGTCGTCGTTCTGTGTCTATATGCAACAAAACATCATCACCGACTTTAAGTGTGCCCTCAACTTTTCCTGTATGTAAAATATAACCACCTTTCACTTGGACATTATGTACAGTAAATTCCACACTGTCATCATTGGTTTTTACCATATACCCTTCATCAAATATTTGTCCTCCTTGCTCGGCATAGAAACTGGTACGATCTAAAATTATACCACATTCTTGACCACTTGTAACTTCATTAACAAACTCTTTATTTATACGTATAGCCAAAATCTTTCCTGCACAAGGGCCGAATTTATATATAGCTTCTTTATCCAAAGAAGATGGCGAGTAATTATATTTTGGCGAATCATCTGTCAAGGGTACACCAGTGTTTTGTAAATGACTTATAGCATGAATATCTAATGCTAATAAGTCTTCTTGTCCTAGACATTTTCCTTGTGATGATAACTGGGATTCTTTTTTTGCTTCTTCATAAGCTTTCATGTCAATTTCTAATCCTTTTTCTTCACACATTAGTTGTGTCAAATCAATGGGAAATCCATACGTATCATACATCCGCCATGCAACATCACCAGGCACAATTTTCGAATCCCCAAGTTTTTCAATTGTTCTATTGAGCAAATTTCTACCACGAGTAAGAGTTTTTAAAAACTGTATTTCTTCTTCATTAATAATTTGGATAATAGTTTCAGGGTCTTTTGTAATTTCGGGAAATACTTCGCCCAATAATTCAACAACTGTATTAACTAAAGATCCAAAAAAACCCGGTTTTGCATTTAATTTCTCTGATGCAAAACGAACAGCCCTTCTCAAAATTCTTCGTAACACATAACCTCGTCCTGTATTATCTGGATAACCACCATCAGATAAAGCAATTGTCAATGTTCGTGCATGATCAGCTAATACCCGATAAGCCATATCAATTCCATCAGTGTCATCAGAACCTACTTTACCAGAGTAAGGTCTTATTTTCGTTCCTTTTTCAATGGCTCGAAAAATAGGCATAAAAAAATCTGTGTCATAATTAGCTTTTTTATTTTGTATTACTGAAACTAACCTCTCTAGCCCTAGCCCACAGTCGATATGTTTTTTTGGTAATAATTTTAAAGAGCCATCGCTTTCTCTATTGAATTGTATAAACACTAAATTCCAAATTTCGAGAACATCAGGATCATCCATATTAACAAGATGTGCAGCATTACGACCTCCAATTCGATCATAATGTAATTCAGAGCATGGTCCACAAGGTCCAGTTTCTCCCATTTCCCAAAAATTATCTTTCATGCTACCAGGTAAAATATGGGTTTCTGGCAATCCTAAGTTAAGCCATATGTTTTTGCACTCCAAATCTGGTTCCAAACCAGATGATTCATCGCCTCCAAAGTATGTGACGTACAACCTATCCCCTGATAATTTGTAAACTTCTGTGAGTAATTCCCAAGCCCAAGAACATATTTCTTTCTTAAAGTAGTCACCAAACGACCAATTGCCCATCATTTCAAAAAAGGTGTGATGGTAAACATCTTTCCCAACATCATCTAAATCATTATGCTTTCCTCCAGCTCTTATGCATTTTTGAGTGTTTACAACTCTTATGTATTGAGCCATATCTGAGTTTGGGTCCACAGATCCCAAAAATATTGGTTTAAACTGATTCATTCCAGCATTTGCAAATAATAATGTGGGGTCATCATGAGGAATTGTTGATGAGGAATGAACATATCTGTGTTGTTTAGACATAAAAAAGTCAATGAAAGTATTTCTGATCTCATTTCCACTGAGTGAAGTATCCATGATTGTAATGTACCTGCTGAACAAAAAACAAAAATGAAGTTGATAATAGTTTAATGAGATTGAAGATTTCTATGTGTTAACATATATTGGGGATAAATACAAAATTTTTGCTCTTTCAAATTACTGTTAATTATAGGTAAAATTTAAATAAAAATAGATGATTAAATGACATCAAACATAACTATAAATATTTATTGTGAAATTTTGGTCTTTGTACAAAGTATGTTGCCAGCGGAGATTCATTAAAAAGGTCCTTCTATATCTAACGAAGGATGAATATTGAGAATTGACATATTTAATTAACAGACAGAAAAAAAAATTAACTAATGTATTATATGTATTCCTGTAGATTTAAGTTTTTTTTAATAGAGGTAATGTGCCAGTTTACTTATTATAATGTTACCAACAAATGAAACTCTGGTTTTACAATGTTGATGTTAGTTAGTTCCCCTGATTTTTCAACTTTATCACATCTTAAAAATAGCAATATTGTGTGTTTCTGTGTTGTTGTGCAAGTGTCCATACACAAACATATATGTGATTTCTTTAATTTATTTCCATTTACACAAGCAGTAGAGAAAGAATAGGCAGTTCTGTGTCATAGTTATAAGTAATTTTCAAACATCTGTGTTACTAAAATAGAGAACAGAATCAATCTTAGCTCCTAATGATGATGTGGAGAAATTCCTATTAAATTGCTAAAGCGAAGAAGAAGGTAATGTTGTTGTAAAGCTTTTGATGGATATTGCAGTAAGCCCCAGAAGTGCCTATTGATACCCTTGTAGATGCTAGAGTAGTAAAATCCATATTTTCAAAACTTCTGGCTGTTCTAAACCAACACAGTTATTAGATGTAACTATTATAATTCGCCATTTTCATTTCTAACAACACTTAGGCTTTAGAGCAACTGGTACAATTCCTGATAAGAGAACCACAATGTTTCCATAAAAATCACAAAATACACATCCATTTTGTAAAAATGTTTTTAACATGATAGGTATAAGGCTTCTCTATTATTTATTAGGATCATAAGTTATAACAGCCTTTTTGTTTACATCAATTTAAAGTTAATATACCCCAATTATGTATTATTAGCAGTACTCGCAACTTTAGTGTCAAAATACCCTCCATTTTGTACTGATTAGCAATAAAGTTTAAAAGACACAAACACATTTATAATAATGTACCATATGTTTTTCTTTCTGTTTCCAAAGATGTCATAGTATGCTATTATGTATAAATCTCATTTGAACAGAATTAATAAATGTGCTCCAATAGATAAGAGGAGAAAATGGGACTTTTATTTAGTACAAAATATTATTGTAGAATTAAATACGCCACGATTATGTAACTTTACGGTGCAAGGTTGCTTTATTAAATATCTAATAAATATTTAATCACAGAGGTTATTTTTAAAACACAACAGCATATTAACCAATATTTTTATATTATGATAGAATTTATATTCTTTTAAGAATAATATATTACTGTAATACATTTAAATGAAACGTTCCATATGGTCCCAAATTAGTTTGGTGAAAGGCAAAAGACATAATATGATATTGTTTCTAGATGGTAAAATAATGAACAATAATAAATAAGTACCTTAAGTGTGACACAATAAGAAACCAAAATTTACCTAATCTACAAATATAAAAACTTCAATATAACGGAAACTTGAATTACAAGTCAATAGTAATTACAAAACTTACTCGTAGTATGATAGTACTCCTGCTAGCCAGTCCGTGACATTAAAATTGGTGAATGGTGAGTCAAAATATAAAGAATCTATGATATAAAGTTGAATACCATAGACTACGTTAAACATTAAGTCTACATACTTAAATTGCTGTACATTTACCAAAAAAACATTCGTTTATATCCCAAAACCACGATGATCTAAATTCCATAATGTACCATCGTTCTTACCTGTGTTGGGAGCGTGCGCTGACAAACTTTCAGCTTTTATAAAATGAAGAAGGTCTGGGGTTCACAGGCTCTTAGTCCATAGATTACTAACTATAAAATAGATGCCTGAGAAATATGCATTCGATCACAGTCAAATGTCAATGTTCAAAAGATTCCGGGAATGGAACGAAGTAACGATTGTCTGTGGAAATTGAATCTGTCAAACGCCGATGACCGATGTAAACAATATGGTGAACCGGGATAATATTCTAAGTTTGGAGTGTTATAGTGAAAGTTCAAATAATAAATCGATAAAGTGCATTAAAATCGGTAATACGTTAGTAAATTGTCTCATAGACACAGGCAGTGATATAGATCTGATATCGTATGACTTGTTTACCCTGTTAAAAGGAAAGTGTTGTGATAACATTAAGTTAACGCTAGTTGGACTTGGTTCTTTTAAAGCTTATTCTATGGGTAAGTTCCATACTACCATTGAAGTTGATAATTATATTTATAGTACGTATTTTCATATTGTTCAAGAAGGCGTAATTCCGTATAATGTCATATTAGGACAATCTTTTCTTGCAAGTACAATAATTTTGATTGATAAGTGTGTAGTAATAATTTGATTTGTAGTAATAGTTTGATTGATAAGGGTGATCAGACCAAATTCATATGATAGTTCTTATCTTAACTGCTTACCTATGAGTATTGAAGATGTTAGTGACATTAGTAATATGCATATTCCGGAAGTTCAAAATTTAATTAACAATTATAAACCAAACAAAATTAAAGAGTCTCCTATTAAGATGAGAATTGTTTTAAAAGATGATATATATAAAGAAGAAGAAATCATATAGATATATTTATTGATGACCTTATAGTTCTAGCACAGAATGAACAAGAAGCACTAGAGAGGTTAAGAGAAGTGTTAAGAGTAGCTGCAAAATATGGATTGCAAATTAATTGGAAAAAGACACAATTATTACAGAAATCAGTTGAATATTTAGGCCATGTCATATCAGATGGTACCGTGAAACCATCACCGGAGAAAACAAGAGCTGTAGAAAGCTCTCCAGAACCGAACAATTTAAAACAACTTCACAGTTTTATAGGGTTGACCTCCTACTTTCGAAAATTTGTTCCAAACTATGCTATGATAGCAAGACCACTCAGTGACATTTTAAAGAAGGGTGAATTTTATTTTGAAGATGAACAGAGGTGTGTTTTCAAGATGCTAAAATCTAAATTATGTTGCGACCCTGTTTTGAAATAAAAAATATTTGATATTCAGTTAGAGACCGAACTACATACTGATGCATGTAAGTATGGATATGCAGCGATATTAATGCAGAAAGATCCAGCAGATGGTAATATGCACCCTGTCCACTATATGAGTAGAAAGACAATGGAATACCAACAGAAATGTAGTAGTTATGAATTAGAAGCATTAGCAGTAATAGAAGGTGTGAAAAAGTTTAGGAAATATTTAATAGGAATAAAATTTAAAATTATTACTGACTAGCGGCCTGCCCCTGCTTCGCACGTGTATAAAATATAGATCCCATGTCAGTCAGTGTAAAAAAAATGATTAAAATTGATCCAGTTGTTTTGATTTATTCATTACTGCCCGTGGCCGTAACGTTAAATTTGGAGAAAAACAATTTCCTTTCTCTATACCAAGAAGATTTCCTGCTATCTTTGGAATATCTAAATTCATATAGTACATTATTACTTATTTACTTTTATATTTTCCCTATGTATTTTATTTTTACAATTAATTACAGAATGTCTTTAAACAACCTCTTGAAAGAGCGACATCACTGCTAAAGTCGAAGTGTTATAGGGCGAAGCATGGCGTCCTCACGGCATTTTAAATCTGTAATATCTCCGAAAATGTTCACTTAAATTACATGCTGTAAACGGCCATATCTAAATCAACTATTTATTCAAGGTACTTAATTGGATAAGGATTAATGTTGTATTGTATAAAAATTGCTTCAAAAATATGGCATTATTTTTCGTAAAAAGTAAATTACAAAAAATGCTATAGTGGGTTATCCATTAGAGATAGACATGTACCATCGCGGACTTTTCTTTAGACCTTTTCAAGATGTACAAATACTTAGTACATTATTTTGATAAATCTCGAAGGGTTTAGCCTGCGTTTGCAATGTAAGCGGAAAAAAATGTAATTATTTACAGAAACCTCAAAAATTACATTATTTCTCTACTTCGTATTGAATGTTATTATACGTACAAACCTTCCGCTGGAATCACTCTATCTATTAAAAAAACCGCATCAAAATCGGTTGCGTAGTTTTAAAGTTTTATGCGTACATACGGAAATATGGACTTTGTTTTATAATATGTAGAGATTGTGAAGCATTTCAGAAGACGTTGACTAAAAAGGATGTGCCACCGAAGGTTGCCAGGTGGATAATGTTTCTTCAAGATTTTGAGTATACAATTGTTCATAGAAATAGTGATAAAATGCAGCATGTTGACTCTCTAAGTAGACATATAAGAATTATACAAACAGAATTACTTACAAAAATAAGTCAAGCACAAGATGATGAATCATTAATAGCAATAAGAGATATTCTCAAAGAAAAATGTCAGTATCAAGATTATGTTATGGAAAATGGTGTTATCTATAAAGGTGTAGAAAAGAAATTAGTAGTTCCAGAATTAATGGCTATGGAAATAATAAAGAAAACACATGGGTTTGGACATTTTGGAAAAACAAAAATAAAACATTTACTTGAAAAGGATTATTACATTAAAAGATTGGATACTAAAATTGAAAAAGTTATTCCTAACTGCGTACCTTGTATTCTTGCTAGTAGAAAAACAGGGAAGAAAGAGGGATTTATATATCCTATAGACAAAGGTGATCTACCATTACAGACCCTTCATTGCGATCATCTAGGTCCTTTGGACACAACAAAGAAGATGTACAACTATATTATGACAATTATAGACGCTTATACAAAGTTTGTTTGGATTTATCCTACAAAGTCAAAAACTTCAAAAGAAACCGTTGAAAAGTTAAAACTGCATCAAAAGGATTTTGGCAATCCAGATAGGTTGATAACAGACCGGGGAACAGCATTTACTGTATCAGAATTTACAGAGTATTGTAGACAGGAAAATATTGAACACATTAAGATAACAACCGGAGTTCCTAGAGGAAATGGACAAGTAGAGAGAATGAATAAAATAATAATAGCTATATTGTCTAAAATGTGTGTTGAAGAACCAAAAAGTTGGTACAGACATGTCAGTAAATTGCAACAAGCAATTAATGCTACTTACCAGAGGTCTATTAATACATCACCTTTTGAACTTTTAATGGGAAGAACTTTAAAGTCCAAAGAAGATTTTAATATTCTACAGTTATTATCAGAGGAAAATAGGAATCAATTTATTGAGAAAAGAGAAGAATTAAGAAAAGAAGCTAAGATGCAAATTTATAAGATACAAGAAGAGAATAGGCAAACTTTTAATAAGAAAAGGAAGGCAGGTTGTCAGTACAAAGAGGGAGATTTAGTTGCTATACAGAGAACACAATTTATTACAAATTCAAAAATTAAGCCTAAGTTTTTTGGTCCATATAAAATAATTACCAAATTAGGAAAAGATTAATAATAAATAAATTAATAATTAATAATAAAGGTTAATAATAAGGTCCTAAGAAAACTACTACAGCAGTAGATTATATGAAAAGATGGTCACATGATTTGACTATTTCCCGATCTTTATTTTATATTTCAGTTTATTAATAGTAAAAAGCAAGTTTTTACCATGTTTATTGGATATTAAGTTTCTGTTTAACACATCTATTTTGTGTGTATAAGTTTGTTGTTATTTCTCTTATAAATTAAATTAAACTCTAGTTTTAAAAAATGTATCACTAAGATTGCTCTATTTTCTATTTGTGTAAAAGGTTTGTTTGATAATGTAAAATTAAAATTTAAACTGTTATAAAAGAATAATAAATGTAAACTCTATTTTATAAGTTGTTTATAAAATGTGTAGTTAGTATAATAAATAAAAATAAGAAGTCATTCATAAGAACATAAACTCTATTTTATAATTAATGTATAAAATTTTATGTTTGTATAAGTTGTATAAAGATTATAAAATTCAGTAAAACATATGTGGTTTTATAGTCAGTCCGAGGGCAGACTGATTAGCAGGATGGCCGAGTTGTAGGTTAAAAATATTTAAGTTTAAAATGATAAAAAAGTTGTAAACGGAACGTAGTATTGAGTGAGAGAGACGAAAGAGGAAGTGAGGAATAATAACTAAGATGGCGAAAGTGTAGGATGATTGTAAAAGACGTGTTAACAATAAAAGTGATTAATTCAAGAAGTTTTTTTTATTAATTAAGAAGCAATAAGCCAACAATCCATCCCCCGAGCCACCCCTACATATATATACATACTTATAAGATTCCTCTCAGCAGACGAGTTTTTTTTACAACTATTAACCTAATGTACTATTAACGTAGACTATCCTCAAGTAGTGAACTACCATTCAGTAAAAACCGCACAAAAATCCGTTAAGTAGATTGAGAAAATCGATCACATACAGATAGACAGCTTTTGAGGACTTTGTTTTAAAATAAATATAGCTTTAGGATAGATAATATCAACATCTCAAAATTCCAGTGCGAGTGTCCGCTAAAATTGAAAGACGACCAACGCGATATGAATAGTTTCTGTTGTGACCCGCGACGAAGTCGACGCCTATAAACCATATTTATGGGGGCAGAGTCTCTTTGACAAAGGGCCTATGTTCAGGTAAAAAATACAAAGTTTTCAATCATTCAAATGTCAAATTTCTGACAATTTAATTTAATAAATAATACTATTTAGCACTTTACTATCCACTGAGGTTGGGCCTTAGTGCTAATGCTGCCTAATTTACAGCGAAAAAAACCTAGCCATATGTACTCGTATGAGTATATACTTATACAAGTATTTTTTTAAAGAATTAGTCAAATATTAATATTTTATTACAATACCTAAATAATCAAAATAGTCATTATTACATTAAATCTTTTTTTAACAATAAAAAATGTAAAAACCTTTTAGTTTAATTTTAGTAGTATACACTGTATTATCTTGTAATATTTTATGTATATTTATGTATGTTTTATATGTATCTGTATATTTTAATAAAAACCGTATAAAAATCGGTTCAGTAGACTTTTAAAAATCATTAGGGCTATCAGCATATTTTATGGAATCGGCAAAAAAAAATTCGGATCGGAAGATAGGAAGAAAAAAATGAAAAAAAAGGCGTTACACGAAGTCATTAATCCAAATCTTAGGCAAGACAAACTTTATTCAATATATTTTCCCTCTTTCAGGTTCGTGGCGTCCAATCGGTCACATGCGACCCTCATCACCTCTACTAAACTCAGTCAGAGACCAGTTTGAAGACTACGATCAACTGGCAAAGGATTTTACCAGGGTATTCCTTAACAGCGAACTGAATTGTACTCAAAACGCTCAACTCTTTAACGTCGTATTCCTTGGTTGGACAGTCGAAACAGAAGACAAAGTTTTTCGGCGTTAGAGCTATACTGGGCGTTAGAAGCAGGTATATTCAATTTGAATATAATAAAATAATAGTATGAATGAGTAAACCTTAACTCTAATCTTAATCGTTATATAAATAAGGACATTATATAGTACCTAAGCAACATTAAAACAACAAGAACTACAAAAGTAATAATAAAATTATTTTGCTATAATCCGCGAAGAAGTAAAATAGAAAATATATAAAATGAAAGTGGACATTCGGTTATCATACCTGATACATGCAGGATTCGTAAAAACACATGCACAAACCTCCACCACCGCCACCACAATACACAAGCACTATATACGTTCACTATCACAAACTCAACGATCGTTTGGCCCCGCAACCGAAGCATCATCAGGAGATATATTTTCTATTTTACTTCTTCGCGGATTATAGCAAAATAATTTTATTATTACTTTTGTATTATGGATCTCCGCAAAGTAACGCCTAATTCTATAAATTATACAACAAGAACTGTTATTTTAACTTTGCTTAGGACCTATTGTACATTATACCTATGTATAATGTATCTATTCTAATAAGCTATAAGTAGCGAGTTCTACGGAACTCTACTTACAGCTTATTACAATAGGAACATTACATACAGCAGCGTGTGGTCAGTAACTATCTGGCTGACCCGCTGCCAGCAGTTCGGCCACGCATCCGCCAACTGCCATCGACCTCCGAAATGTGTCCGCTGCGTAGGCGGGCACATCAGCCAGGATTGCGACAGGACCCCGAAGAGGCCCCCAAGTGCGCCAACTGTGGGAGGGCGCACGTGGCGCGTGGCGGTTGTATATATATTTGTGTATATGTGTGGGAAGGAAAGAGCAATGAACAGTTTCAGTTTAAGTTATATATGAATTAGTATATTAACAGACAATTTTGAGGAGATTTTCAGTTTCTTCATAAGTGAGCAAATGAAGCCAAGATAAAAATTTTAATTTACACGAGTAGTAGTTAATGAATAAATATTTAAAAGTGTTAGGGATTGGACAGTGTTGCCAATTAATGTATTAGTAGTTTTAGTGTGCGTTTCGAACAGCAAAAGAGCGGGAAACATTTTTGACAGGTGACGTTCCGGGCGTGTTAAAAGTTAGCTTTTGTGTGACAGTGGACGGAGAAACAGTGAATACAGTCTCTGTAAACTTAAATATTATCTTATTATTTCACGCAAGCTAACAAATTTCAGAAGAGGGGATATAAACAAGATACATAACATAATACAAGGATTAAACTAAAACCCACGTTGCTAAGCGCAGCCGGATTTTTGTATTACTTCGGCGGCCTACTTGAGTTCAAATGGAGTTCGTAAATTAAAGGAACTAAGATAAACACACTACAAACGCAAAACATTACATATAATATTGTTAAAAGTCAAAACACTTTATCTACATTTAGTGGAGAAATTATTCCTCTAGTAGGACAATGTAATTTGTCAGTGTCATATAACAATAAATGCTACAAAATTAATTTTCATGTAGTAGACATGAAATGTCAGAATATTATAGGTAGAGATACATGTAAGGTTCTTAACTTAATTAAAAAAGTTAACACAGTTTTATTTCAGGCAGACATAATAAAAAATGATGTTCAAAATAACCTATCATGTCAAGATATACTAAACTCTAATTCAGATTTATTTAGAGGCTCTAGGCTGTCTTACTGATTTTGAATGTGAGTTAACCCTCAAGCCAAATGCAACACCATCCATAGATGTGTGTAGACGAGTACCATTTAGACTGCAACCACCATTAGAACAGGAACTTCAGGCAATGGAAAGAAATCAGGTAATTGTACGAGTAGAAGAGCCAACAGAATGGGTAAGTGCATTAGTCTTAACATCAAAAAGAATGGTAAATTACGTTTGTGTATTGACCCTAGGAAACTAAATCAGTCAATTTTACGTCCTTACTTTCAATTTCCAACATTAGATGAAATAAAATCTAGTCTAGCAGGAGCTCAATATTTTTCAACATTAGATGCGAATAATACGCCGTGTGGTATCCGGCTGAATAGAATAGTACCACCCTCATTTCTTACCGAGGTGTCGTAAAAGGCGACTAAGGTAAGTCGACCCGCCGAGTGGTATCCGGCTGAGTAGAATAGACCAACCTCATTTTTTTACCGAGGTGTCGTAAAAGGCGACTAAGGTAAGTTGACCCACCGTGTGGTATCCGGTTTAGTAGAATAGACCACCCTCTTTCTTACCGAGGTGTCGTAAAACACGACAGAGGTAAGTTGATGTCAGGCAGGCGGCCGGTCGTGAAAACGCAGCCAAATCATGTGACAGCATGTTTATAACATGTTGTGCCGACCCCACTTAGAGTGGGATAAGGGCAGGAAGATGATGATTAGATGCGAATAAAGGATATTGGATATTGAAATTGTCAGAGGAATCGTCCAAATTATGTACATTTATTACTCCTTATGGTAGATATAGATTCACTCGTTTACCTTTTGGTATAAATGCAGCCCCTGAAATATTTCACAGAGAGATGGTAAAAAGATTTGGGGATATTGAAGGTGTCAAAATTATGATGGATGATTTCCTGATATATGGTAGGGATATTAAAGAACATAACATGCGTTTACAAAAAGTTTTAGACAGAGCACGTCAAATTAACTTAAAATTTAATAAAGAAAAATCTGTATTTTGTCTGTATAAGTCAAGTACCTAGGTCATATATTTAGTCGAGAAGGGGTACAAGTTGATGAGTCAAAAGTCGAGGCAATTTGTAATATGCCCGTCTTTTGCTAGAGTATGTGTCAGTGATCACACGTGTTAGTGAGATTTCGGCGTATTTTTGGTCTTTTTATTGTTTTTAAGAGTAGAAATAGTTGGCATTTCTTGTACTAACATTATTACTAATATATTTATTGTACTAACAACTGTATATAGG
This sequence comes from Morpho achilles, assembly GCA_947086495.1. Lineage (NCBI taxonomy): Eukaryota > Metazoa > Arthropoda > Insecta > Lepidoptera > Nymphalidae > Morpho > Morpho achilles. The sequence continues at coordinate 9,195,409 of CAMTZB010000007.1, read as the reverse complement.
GTAAGTTTTTGTATCATATTATAACTATATATTATTAAAACAAAGAAAGCTCGAATATGGATTGCGATCCTCCACCCGAACCTCCCGATAAGGGTGGTACGTTACCTTTGATTCGTAAAAGACAAGTGGATGTTCAACAAAATGATATTGATTCGGCTGTCACAAAAAAGACTATAGTCGATCCTACTTCGGCTAACCCGTCAATACAAACCATGTTTATTCATCCGGCGTTTTCCGCGAGCCCCCTAAGTTACATGAAGGACGACAAAGGTCCTTTCATCGTACAGATCTCCCGAGACGTCCCAGACCCAGCCTCAGGAACTACTATACGGGCTATTTCATTCGGTCAGTTTTTACATAAACACAAGATTAGTTCAATAGTAAATGATGGAGTCAAGAATGCCGGCAGGAATAAGGTTACCGTTGAATTCACATCTGCAGAATCTGCCAATGACTTCATTGTTAATCCCTTACTAAATTTGACTAAATACAAAGCAATTATTCCCACTTATAATATCTCAAGAATGGGTCTTGTAAAAGGAGTCCCGGTGGACTGGTCGATGGAGGAATTTGTCGATTCTTTGGAACTTCCTTCTGGCTGTGGTATTGTGCTTAAGGCAAGGAGATTAAACAGGAAGGTGACAAGCGATGGTGTTGCATCTTGGGTACTGACTCAGTCGGTTGCTCTTACATTTAGAGCACAAATGCTCCCTGCTAAGGTATACTCATACCATACTTCCTTACCTGTAGAATCATATAAACTCCCTACTATCCAGTGCCAGGACTGCTGTCGCTTTGGCCATATCAAACTTAATTGTAGGTCAAAACCTAGGTGCTACAGATGTGCTCAGCCCCACTCAGGAAATTCTTGTGAAGTCACCAAAGAGTTGTCAACATGTTTATACTGCTCAGGGAAACATTTTGCAACTGATAAGGAGTGCCCAGAGTTTTCAAAGCAACAATCAATTAAGATGGTTATGTCACAAGATAGTATATCTTACATGGAAGCATCTACTCAGTTCCCTCCTGTCCGACGCTCCTACGCTGAGATTGCAAAAGAAATGTTCACACCACCTATCTTTTCTCCAAAAAGTCCTTTGCGATCCCAATCTACAACAAAATCCTATAGACAGACAGTCTTCCGCTCTCCTCGTCCTCGTACACCATTGGGAAAAGGTTACGATAAGAGTGCCCACCAGGACATTGTTGGTGATTGCTTCTCATCCCTTCCAAATGGTTGTGCATGTAACAATAATCCCACTGATTCTCCTCCCTCTCAGGGAAAAATTTAAGAAATTCTTTCGGAATTTCTTTTGAGTATTGTTGCCCCATGCAGTGAAATTCCTTTACCGTCCAACGTTGCCCATAATCTTACCCAACTTTTTAAAATCCTTCAAAATGGCCCCAACAACATTTCTGCAATGGAACTGTAAAAGTATAAGTTCTAAAAAATATGAATTACTTTCCCTCATTAACCTGCATAAGCCTGCCATTGTTGCCATCTCGGAAACATGGCTAAGGCCAGGTTCCCGGTTTTGGGTTCCAGGCTTTTCCTGTTTGAGGGATGACAGGAGTGATGGGCATGCTGGTTGTGCCCTTTTTATCCAGAACTCATATCCCTTCTCCCCTATTCCCCTCCCTCCCTTCAGTCAACAGATTAATGCTGTTGCTATCCGTTCTCAGAACATTTCTTTTCTCTCACTGTACATACCTCATCCTTCCTCCTCAATCATGCCTGAATTGAAAACCATCCTTTCATCCCTGCCCACCCCTATCATAGTCATGGGGGATTTTAACATTCACCATACTATGTGGGGGTGTTACTTCTGTGATGGGTTAGCTCCCGTGCTTGTGGACATACTTGATGATGTAGAACTTTGCATCATTAACGATGGTTCTCCGACACGCAGAGTTTATCCTAATCAGAACCCTAAATCTGCTGTTGACCTTGCATTATGTTCTCCCAACCTTGCATCCCAATTATCTTGGAAAGTCCTCCCATCCACTTATGGTAGTGATCACTTCCCTATCATTATTTCCCATAATAATAGAATCTTACCTCTTCCTAATCCTGACCCCATTCTAAAATATAATACCAAAAAAGCAAATTGGGCAGGTTGCTCTTTATCCGTTGACAACAAGATGGACTCTCTTCCGTGTTTGGATGATAATAGTAATATTTTGGTTTACTATAATATATTTTTGAATTCTCTAATATCTTCGGCCGATCTCAATATCCCTAAAAAGCACCCTCCAAAAAATCATATGCTTTCCCCTCCTTGGTGGGATGAGGAATGCAGTAATTTGTTTCGACTCAGATCTTTGGCAAAAGAGACATACTCTATTTGTATGTCTCAACAAAACTTTTTAAATTATCAACGAATTGATGCTAAAGTTAAAAAACTGGTCAAAAAAAAGAAAAGACTAAGTTGGACTAGTTTCTGTGAATCTTTACTTCCTCGATCCTCGTCCTCAGTGGTTTGGAATAAAGTTAAAAGATTTCGCCGATCTCTTAACCACATTGATCCTTCTTCCAATGACTCCTCCAACTGGCTTAACGATTTTGCTGATAGATTGGCTCCTCCTTGGGTTCCATATAATGACATGTTCCTTAATTTTACATCAGGTATAAGTTCAGATGTAATGGATGCTCCCTTCTCTATGTCTGAGTTGCAAGTAGCACTCGATGGATTGAAAGACTCTACACCAGGAGAAGATGGCATTCCATACTCATTTTTACTAAATTTAAGAGAAAAAGCAAAACTTTGTTTCTTAAACATAATCAATAAAATTTTTGAGACTGGAACAGTGCTTGGAAATCCCAAATAATCATCCCTATCCTGAAACCTCACAAAAATCCATCTGATCCCAATTCCTATAGACCCATAGCATTGTCATCAACTTTAGCAAAAATTTCGGAACACCTCCTTAAAAACCGCTTGGAATGGATAGTAGAAAGTAGAAATATTCTTCCCTCCTCCCAATTTGGGTTTCGGAAGGGTTTTAGCACAACTGACAGTCTTAGCATTATTACAACAGACATTCGATTAGCCTTTACAAAAGGAGAGTACCTTGTGGGTGTTTTCCTGGATATTGCTTCTGCATACGACAATGTCCTTCTTCCGTTGCTCAGGCAGAAAATGCAAAAGCTGAGTATACCGCCGAAGATTGTGCACTTCCTATGTAATCTGCTGTATTGTAGATCCGTTGTGGTGAAACATCACACAACATCTCTCCCACCCAGACTTGTCTGGAAAGGTCTCCCTCAAGGCTCTGTCCTAAGTCCTCTGCTATACAGCATATACACCCAAGATCTCGAATTGTCTGTTAATAATTTCTGTAATATCTTGCAATATGCTGATGATATTGTTCTCTACTACAGTTCTTGCTGTTTAGAGGACATATCTCAGCGAATAAACTCTGCTTTGTATTATCTAGGCCAATGGCTGTCTGACCATGGTTTATCCTTGTCCGTTCCTAAGTGTCAGGCAGTGGTATTCACTAAAAAAAAATCTATCCCTAGTTTCCAGTTTTCTTATGAAGACCAACTCATCAATCTTGTAGATAAGGCAAAATTTCTAGGAATTTATCTTGATTACAGATTGAACGGAATAGCCCATACCGATCATGTTATAAAAAAGTGTGAAAAGGGTATCAATGTGCTTCGTGCTATAGCAGGAGTATGGTGGGGAGCTCACCCCTATTCTCTTAAATTACTGTTCAACGCTCTAGTTCGAAGCTATTTAGATTATTGTCTGTTTGTCTTAGAACCTTTTAATAAGTTAGCATTTGAAAAATTAAATAAGATCCAATATAAATGCCTCAGAATTATTCTAGGCGCAATGAAATCTTCCCCCACTAATGCCTTACAAGTTGAATGTGTTGATCCTCCTTTATCCCTCCGTCATCAATATTTATGTGACCGATATGTTAGTAAGTCGTTACAGCTGTCCTCTCATCCTCTCTGGTACAAATTATCCCTCCTATCTTACCTGTTTGTAGGAACTCAAGATCAGTCATATTGAATAGTTTCCTCAAATACACCTCCCTTCCCCACCCTTTATTATGCTATTTATCCAATCCTCTCTTTTGTACTCCTTTTCAATCTCTTGTATACAATCCTATAATCATCACAGATCTAGGTTTAACCAAGTATGCAACTGATACACAACAAAAATTCCAAAGGTACGTTCATCACAATTGGCAGAACCATCTCCTGATATATACGGATGCATCAAAGCTATCTCCGGATAGCTGCGTTGGGGCAGCCTGCTGGATCCCCAAGTATAAAATTGTGTTGAAATTCAAATGCCCTCCAGAGTCTTCCGTGTTTACAGGAGAGGCCATTGCTTTGTTAGAAGCAATCCTGTTTGCACACTCCCATGAACTACAACAGACAGTTATTTTGACAGACTCCCTTAGTTGTTTATTATCTATTAAAGAAAATCCATTTCGTAGTAAGTCAAGATTTCCTATTGTTTTGAAGATTAGGGAGATTTTGTTCTCTTGTTATCAAAAAGGATTATCCATCCTATTAGTCTGGATTCCTAGCCATTCCGGTATCCCTGGAAATGAGGTTGCTGACTCATGTGCTAAAGATGCAGTTCAAGATGGAACGCTCGAACACTTCGAAAATACAGCTAGTGATCTTTGCTCGCTAGCGAAGACTTACCTGGACAAATCCTGGACCTCGTTCTACGAGTCCTCAAAAACTACCAAGGGTAAGTACTACGCTGCTCTCTCAACCAGACATCCCAAGACGTCCATGGTTTTTTCTCCAGAGATATGCAGATAGATGGGTTTCATCTACAATCTCTCGCTTACGTCTTGGTCACTCATGCACACCTGTACACCTAGCTAAGCTCCGGATTAGGGACAACTCGATCTGCGAGTGTGGTTTAGACGAAGGCACTGTATCCCACGTCCTTTTGATTTGTCCTAAGCTCCTTCATCCTTTATATGATATTCTCCCATCCAAAATCCCTCGTCCCGTAAATGTTGAATGTTTGTTAACGTCTGTGTTTAGTCCTTATTGTAAATATTTATGTAAATATATTAAGTGTAATAAAATAAAATTGTAAAAATATATATTGATTATAAGTATTTTCATGTAACATGTAAATTATACGTATATTTATATTGTGTTATCCTATTTGTTTTAGGTGACGGGTAAAACATAAAGTTCCCACTATTTGTAACATATATCAAAATTCAGTTTTATTCTCTAGTTCACCGTACAATCTCCTTTGTGTGTTCTCTACCTTACGTGACATTGGCGAAGTATTCTGTGCAAATAATGCACTCCTGAAAGCCATTAATTGAAAATTGAATTGAGTAATATGCACAGTCCTAAAAATGTCACGGAATTACAGAGATTTCTTGGCATGGTTAATTACCTTAGTCCATTTATTAAAAATTTGTCACAAGAAATAAGTCATTTAAGAACACTTTTGTCAAAAAATACATCTTGGTATTGGGGTGATTATCATCAAGCTCAATTTGATAACATTAAGAAAATACTTTGTTCAACACCCGTCCTTACATATTATGATCCACATAAAGAAATTATATTATCTGTAGATTCATCAAAAGATGCTATAGGTGCAGTTATATCACATGATAAACAACCTATTGCATATGCGTAAGCAACATTAACAAAATGTCAACAATCCTATTCACAAATAGAAAAGGAACTGCTAGCTGTACTTTTTGATTGTACCAAGTACCATCAATACATATATGGTCATCAAATAACAGTCGACACTGATCATAAACCTCTTATAACCCTATTTAAAAAAAATCATTGTATGATATACCACCAAGATTACAAAGAATTACGCTACGTTTACAACCATATGATCTTGTAGTAGTATATAAGCCAGGTCGTTATCTATATATAGCTGATACTTTGTCAAGAGCAGCATTAAAAGATTCTTATTTGTCAGAGGTTGACCAGGATATAGATTTACATGTCAATATAATTATATCTTATTTGTCTGTCAGTCCGGTAAAGTTAAAAGAGATTCAAGAAGCTACAGTCAAAGATCAAACTTTAAGTAAAATTATACAGTATTGCCAAAATAGTTGGCCAGAACATAAACGTTCTGTGTGTCAGTCAGTCAAGTATTATTTTAGTCTAAAAGATCAAATATATGTCATAAATAATGTAGTATTCAAGTCTAAGTGTATTATAATACCTGAATCAATGAGAGAATATATATTGAAATTAATTCATACAGGTCATCAAGGTATTAATAGTTCAATTCGTCTAGCAAAAATACAGTATATTGGCCAAATATGCAGACTGATATAGAAAAATATATAAAGCAATGTAATATTTGTTTAACCTATCGTAGAAATAATAGTAAAGAACCTATTATTCAACATCACTATGAAAATATACCATGGTATAAAGTAGGTGTAGATATTTTTGAGTTCGAAGGCATAAAATACTTGTGTGTAATTCACTATTTTTCCAAATATTTTGAAATTGCAATGTTAAAGTCTGGTTATACAGCTAATTTAGTAATAACTCAATTAAAGTCTATATTTGCACGATTTGGTATACCTAATACATTAATTTCAGACAATGGTCCTCCATTTAATAGTAGCGAATTCCATAAATTCGGCACAGAATGGGATATAGAACATATTACTTCCAGTCCTTATATGAGTAGATCAAATGGCTTAGTAGAAAGATCTATCTATCTATCTAATTGCGGGGACGCCTGTCGTTGCAGGATGGGTGGTCAGCTCCTATACTGGACTATTCCACCCATTTCCCCATGTTGGGACACGGGTTTCACTGCTGTCCCGACAGTGTCACCTGCTTCAACCTACCTGTTGCTTTTACAAACCTGATAATATCCTTGAAGGGGATATTTGTTAGGTCCTCTACTTCAATTTCACCCTTACCTAGTATCTCCCATCTTACCAGCGAGTACATAGGGCACTCAGCCATAAGGTGAAGACTTGTTTCTTCCTCTCCACACTCTGGGCACGTTGCGTCTTCTTTTTTTCTCATTATATTGACAGGTGTCTGTTTAACAGGCAGTGCCCAGTAGTAATGCCTGTTACAATTGCCACGTTTTCCCTGCTGTGAGACATTAGCTGTTTTGTTTTCTTCGTGTCGAAAGATTTGAGGAACACTTTCGATTGCCTGAACATTGTGTTTCTCCATCTTTTACTCGATTCAAATTCTATTCTTTAGTAAAAAGATACATAAGTACTATAAAAAATATGTTAAGGAAGTGTAAAATTGATAAGTCTAATATGTATTTAGCATTATTAATGTACACCTAAATTAAATCAGTATTCACCTGCGGAACTGATTATGTCAAGAAAATTGCGCACAGTAATTCCAATTACAAAGGATAGTTTAAAACCTAGTCTTTGTGATAGTCAGAAGATAAAGAAACAAAATAAAAAACAAAAGTCATATTCACAATTTTATTATAACAAACATGTAAAGTCACTTAAATCATTAACAGTTGGTGAAAAAGTTTTGTTTAAACATAAACCAGAAGATAAGATGTGGTTACCTGGTGCAATTTTTCAAATAGGTCCTGAACCTAGAAGTTTTCTTATTGATAGTACATATGGAAGATTTAGACGTAATCGACAACTTATTTTAAAACTTCCTATAGGCACACTTCAACAGGCATCAGCAAACATGACACAGTCACCACCTGAAAAACTAAGTAACACATTAATAACAACACAAACACAACAAAGTTCAAAAGTCTCTAAATATGGTCGAATACGGAAACCTAATAAATATGGTGTCTCGATAACTAAATAACATTTTGACTTTGTAAGAAATATATAAGAACTATAAGAATATAATTTTGTGTTGTATTTAGAATAATTGTTGTATTGTATAACTTTTTCGTAAATAAATAGTATAAGGCTAATAAAAAGCATGAAATAATTAATTGGCTTCGGGACAATGGAGAAAATGTGGACGACTCAATGTTAAAAGTTGAATTAATAAAAATAATAAATTATAAAACCAAAAAGAGAGCAAAACGCTATGTAATCAATGAAATGGCAGCAGAATATGGCCATACTGTTCTTCGGATTCCTCCATACCACTGCCAGTACAACGCAATAGAACTTATATGGGCACAAGTAAAAGGGCATGCTGCGAGATGCAATACAAGCCCCCCATTCACAGCGAATAAAATGTTGCAATTGCTAAAAAATGCTTGCACCCACGTAACGGCCGAGAACTGGGCAAGTGTGGTGGAAAGAACTAAAAGAGTAATATTCTCTGATTGGGAACGTGATATTGCGTTTGATAATATATAATCTACACAAGAGCTAATAATAACTGCTACTGAAGACTCCTCATCGGAGGAGTCTAGTGTTGATTATCATTCCGACGACTCGTGCTAATAAAATAAATTAAAATATCCTGATTGTTTTATTTGTATTCATGTATTAACTAAGAAGAAAGTAAAACTTTATATAATGTTATTAAATGTCTTTTAATACTCGTAACATCGATTTCTACCGATTATTTTTAATCTGTGGCATAATCGTAGTAACCATTATGTGTGACATCACTAAGTGGGCGGTACCCATCCATAAAGTACAAATATTATTTGTATGATATTTGTACGTAAGCAATACAAAACTTAATGAGCGTGAGCTGTCAAAAGACTGATAATATGATGGACGCAGTATAGTAACTAGTAACCTTAAAATGTCAATTGTCATGTCAGTTATGTTTAACAGGTGAGTTAACATAGATTAAAAGTATTATATATATATAGTGTATAAAGAAAATTGTCTAAAGTCAAATAATAATTAAATTGTGTATTTATAAGTATAAATAACATGGACGTAGTATGTATTCTTTATCCAAGATAAATAATAATAAAATTGTAACTTACCTTTAAGTGTTGTCAGCATTAAATAAATTTGTCTAGTTAAAATAAATAAAAAAAAAAAGGAAGATGTTACATAGATAAAATATAATAGTTAATAGTCTATGGTCATTGGCGGCGTCCCTCTCTCTTGTCTTCTACCGGTAATGGCGCACGCACTGATTAATGTAATATCAAGATCTATAATAAATCTCAACCAGACAATACGGCCTTTTAATGACACAATCTCATCTCTAGTAAATCAAATTCATTTAGTTTTGAGAGAAATAGATGAAATTTTTAAACTATTTTGTTATATTGAAAATTAAGTAGCATAATAATTATTAACAAAAAAACAGGAGAAAGGTAGAAAAATGAAATGGGTAAATAAAGACAAAAACCTTAGAACTGTATTAGAAAAATGTTATACAGAACCTATAACATCATAAATTTGATTATCTTAAATATGAACTTAACTTGATTTGATCTGTAATATTGTATTGTTGATATAGCTGTGTAATGTGTATAAGAAATTTTCTATATTTATAACATTTATAAATGTGTAATTAAGAAGTAAAAGATGTATTACAAGTAAATAGTGAGAATCGTAACAGATGAGATTATAAATAACTACTAATTTTACAATTTATTTTCAGAATTAATAATTAATCGTTATGTGAGATTAATTCTGAAATGTTTATTAATATGATTTAAAACAACAAAGAAAAAAAAACTGTTGACATATTAACTGCTAATGTAGTGGCATAATTATGATGTGATTAATATTGAATTTTGATGTGATTGTATACTTCTAAATGTTTAAGAGTATTGATGTTAACATACATTGAATAAATGCACAGCACATTTAAAACACATAATAACATTGCTTACCGTTAAATTTCAGACTGTGATGTACTAACGAATATATTTATGTTTGGTTGTGAATTGAAAATGTGTGTTGAAGTCAAATGAGCCGATGTGTATATGTGGGCATTTAATTTGAATGAGCCGATGTTCATACGTGGGCAATAAAATAAAGTGAGCCGATGTTTATGCGTGGGCATTAAACTAAAGTAAGAAATAAGGGTGGTACTATTCTATTTAGCCCGATACCACACGGCGTATTTCATTCATATGATAATCCTTATATTGTTATAATGTACAAAACTAATCGTTACTAGTTTTAACAGTCATATATAATATAACTAGCTGAGCCTGCGGTTTGACCCTTGTGAAAATCAGTTGCTATATGTTGCTACACAACCTCTATCTATCAGTGAAAGTCCCACCAAAACAGGTTAAACCGTTCTGGATAATATAATATTACTTCCTAATGCACTAACTTTTACAAAAGTTATGAGAATATTAGTTTGCTATAATCCGCGATAAAAGAAAATATATGCTATGCTAAATGTGGAATGTACTATTCGTTTTCATACCTGATACATGCAGAATTTGTAAGAACTCATGCACTACACGACACCGATAACACAACAATACACAAGCACTGAACACATTCGCCACCACAATCTCAAGAATTGTTTCACGACAGTGAAGTTAAGTGTGTCTCCTGATGATACTTCGGTTACGGGGCGAAGCAATTGTTGAGATTGTGGTGGTGAATGTGTGCAGAGGTTGTGCATTGTTGTGTTATCGGTGGCTGGTAGTGCATGAGTTTTTACAAATTCTGCACTGTACATTTAGCATTACATATATTTTCTTTTATCGCGGATTATAGCAAAATAATATTCTTATTACTTTTTTATTATGAACCTCCGCAAAGTCACGCCTAATTCTATAAATTATGCACTAACTTTTATCAAAAACCGTACAAATTACTTTGTAGATTTTGAGAAAATCAATCACATACAGACAAACAATGCTCAGTGTTTTGTATATGTATAGATGACTTTCTCAATACATTACACAAATATTAATCAGTCACACAAAAATCTGATTATTACTACGATCAAGTCAGAACAAACTTTTACCAATGTCCGCTAAACCTTCACAAAATAGTGTTTCCCTAAACTTTTATTACGCCTTGGAGAAATAAGTCGACTAGTAGTTTGGAAGTAACAAAATGACTACGTATATTTATTGGTTGTTAATACAATCAATTTTTTCACCCGTTACTAGAGTTATAACAAATAACAGCCTGTTTTATTCTGTATGCATCATGTAAAGACCTGAAGACCCTTAATTTTTTATTTTACTGGAGGAAGAGAAGCTAACTTTACATTTATTTATAAGTTCGCGACGCCAACAAAGTCATGAGTAGCTTTACCCACGATTTTGTAATAAAATAGCTTATGGAGCCATGAAGGAGTAAGCTCCTTAATTCTTTATATAATACTCTTTCTCAAGACTTTTGCGTAGCCGTAGTATATTAACAGATAGTATCTAGCTACTTCTTTTTCAAACTAAGCGATATCTCATGACTTTCTTAATTTCAAAATAAACTACAGCAATTTTTTTTTCTTACACACACGGTCGTCCGTCCCCAAAGTAAGTAATTTAATACATGGGTAATGGGTGGGAGATAACTGGTGAATATATACTTATATATTTTTTTTAAATACATACATAAATTCAATTATACACCCTGGCTCGAAGAACCAACAAATTCTTTTTATAGAAAATGTTGGCCCTCAGCGGGAATCGAACGCGCGACCCGCGGAGCACAAGACAGGATCACTACCCACTGCGCCAACGGGCCAGTAATTTTAGTTTAGCAGCGTCGACTTTGTTTTCACAAACTATTTTAATTAATGTTGTGTGCATAAAGTCTGTTAAATTGTAAATATCTTATATCATAATCTGTTAGGTAAATGTGAATGTTATTGGTGAATTAATTTTACTATTACAAAATATATGACCTCTTTAGTTTTTTTTTTTAATAACTTGCTGTTCTAATGTGACGGTATTATTTTAGACTAGTTTTTACCCGCAACTTCGTTCGCGGGGACTGTAATCTTGGAATTACTAGTAGCTTCTGTCACTTTCCAACTGCAAATATCTCTATAGAATAATCAGTATAGTCAGAGAGATTTATAGTTTAATCAAGAGCATAATTTTATTATTTTAGTAAATAATCCGCACATGAAACAAATATTAAAAGGAGACTTCCTAGATTGGGCTTATCTGTTACAATAAACTCCATATATGTACATCAAAGAATTCTTAATTTTTTTCAGGTATTAAATATCATTATAAATATTATAAACTAATAACGTGCAATGTGTCCTATATAGGTTCAGCGCTGGATTCCAAGTTTTTAGTATAAATACGAAAAAAAAATATTATTACAACATTTTTAAATTATGTTTTTGTGAACATAATGTTTTAAAATAATTATCTGAATATATATTAACGTCTCGTTATTAACTGTAATGACTTTTCAAATATTAAAAATGGTGTTAAAGGTAAAAAATACATGTCAATTATTAGTCATTTTTTACTTGTTGCCATAGACTACTATCTAAAGACTTATTCGTTTAGACGTAAACCGAAAAACTTGGAATCTAAACACTTTTGTAAATTCAGATTTGATTTGATTTTGACATATCGTGAATAAAAAAATCCATTGTTTTATTACAGATGGCGTTTTGAATGTCATCCTATTTAATTCCTGTTGAATTAAAAGAATTTCTATAGCTTATATGTTACCACAGTGCATAAGGAATGATGTGCCAAATTTCATCGATACTGGTTCAGGGGATTGACCGTTAAAACGTAACATACAGACGACAGAAAGACAGACATACTGAGACAGACTTTTGCAATTTGTAATATTAGTAGGGATAACCATAGATTAACAATTTAGAACCACTCGATATTATGAAACAACAATGTCCCCGCAGCTGTCTGTCTGTCTGTCTTACAATAAACTTAACAGCTAAATAACGGACTTCATTCAATAGAAGGAATCTATACTAATATATAAAGCTGAAGAGTTTGTTTTGCTTGAACGCGCTAATCTCAGGAACTACTGCGCCGAATTGAAAAATTCTTTGAGTGTCCATTGAGTCCATGAGACGGTCCATTTATCACGCTAAGATTGTTCCCCTCTAACAGTTCAAAATAAAAATATAAAAGTCTGCGACAGCATATGTATATATAATTTATAAGGTTAACCCACTTTTACCATTTGAAGGTAATCAAAATACTATATTAGGTACGGTTTTAATCTTTGGTTGGCAATTGCCCACGCGGGCAATTGCCAACGGCAATAATGAAATGAATGCCTTCAAGGAATAAAAAGTTTCAAACAACATGCACCCTTCATTAACAATGATTATTAACCATAATATAACTTGGTTAGACGAAATCCTTACTCTTAAATCTTACCCGTAAGTGTGACTCACCGTTCAGTTTAGCCCGTGCATTATAATGCTATCGATAAGTGTATGTTACCCTATTGTTATGCCTAAAGAACTCGAATAAAAATGGCAATTTCTTTAAAAAATCAGCTTCAGACCCGCCTTTAGATTATTTCTCATAAAAAGATTTTTGTGCTTCTCATAGTAATATATGTAATTCAGTAAGTTAGATCGCTTCAGGAACGGCGAAAAATGGAAAAAATGTAAGTACCAGTATTTGCTGACTGATTGAAATACAAAATACCCTATATGTTAACTGAGGCTTTCTACTACATATAAGTGAAAACCCTGACTAAATCGGATCAGCGGTTTTTGAGATTAGCGGGAACAAACGCAATGATTCTCAATCGCAAACAAACGTAAAGAGGAAGAGATCTTAATCTCAACGATTTTATTATATGTATAGAAGATAGATAGAAGAAGAAGAAGATATCCAACTAGCTTCTTTAGGTAAAAATTAGTATTAGCCAAAACTTAAAAAAATAAAAACTTTATTTCAAATATCAAATATTATAATTAATCTAAATACTACTACTATAAAACTACTATAATTAAACAAAATTATAATATAAACCTTTATTTCAATAAAACCTTTATATCGGCGCAGTAGGCCAGATTATCAAGGCTTACTAAAAAGTATTTACAAAAAAATTAAATAAAATATAATCACCAATAAATCTTTAATTGAACTAAAGACATATTGATAACAATTATTGTTAGATTGTATTTTTATTAGCGTCATTTACACTAAGAAAGTAAATTTATCTAATACAAAAAGAATGTGAAAACCCGTGTCCCTTGTGCAATTATATCAATTTTCAATATCTGCATTAACATAAATGATTCTCATAGTGTTTGTGAAACCAGATCCTTGCCTCCAGCCGGAGATGACAATCAGAGGATCGCCAATCCTGACGAAACCTTGTTCCATGGCCCAATACGTACAGAAGTTGACGCGACTTTCCACATCTGATTGCCAGTCAATAGCAGGTTCCGCTAGACGTTTGAAAATAAGTTTATATTATTACCTGTCTTTTTTGAATTCACAATAATAAATATATATCGTATAACACAGTACTAACTAAACTTAAAACATAAAGAAACTAGTGTTTCAACTTTGAATTGACTTAGTAATATAGTAGTAAATAAGTAGGCCAAGGCATTAATGATAAGTAAATAAATAATAAAAAGATTCAATAAGAATAGACAATCTATATCATATATATCTATATAGACAATCGAATCCTCCAAATAAATACAGCGACTTCGGATTCGTTAATAATGACAAAATAAATACGAAGACATCGTTGGGTCTTAACGACCCGACAAAGCGGTATCTTTTTTCTAATCCAGGCAAATACTGAAGCCAACCACGAATATATATCTGCAGAATATATACGAGTAGAAGAAAATTCCATACATCTTTCATATAGAATCCTTCGCTTTTTTAAGCAAGTGCTTCACGCAATAACGCGAACTAAAATTATCAGCGCTATAAAACCTATGAGTGATTTATAGAATTAGGCGTTATTTTGCAGAGGTTCAGAATACAAAACGAATGAAAATATTATTTCGCTATAATCCGCGATAAAATTATCGCGATTTATCGGGGATTATAGCAAAATATTATTCTCATTAGTTTTCACCTATTAGTGCTGTAAACCTTTATCACGTTATTTCACAACTAACAACATTTACATTTATGAAAAAAATCATAAAATTTAACATACATTCATATACTAAAGGAATGATCCCTCGCCACATATGCAATTGTTTTGCTATAGCTGCATATCTGGTGACGGCTATCACTGGACACCGAGGTCGGTACTTGGATACAATTTGAGCGGATTTTCCCGATGTGGTTACTGCGATTATTGCAGCTGCTATAGTTCGTTGCGCTGCCATTACAGCTGCTAATGCGGTCCCAGTAGTTTGGTCACAGGGTAATGGTGTCTAAATAATGGCAGTTAAACATAAATATACATTTATTTATTTATGTACCATAAAAAACGTTAGAAATACATTATTAATAAAAAAGTGTATAACGTTTAACTTATCCCTATGACAGAAATCTTTGCCTAACCTACGAAGTGAGATAAAGCAAATTTCAAAAATTATGAACATCATTCTTAATCTAATAATTAAATATTCTATATAAGCTCCTAGTTTTTCAACGCCCGCTGGAACAATATTAATTAGTAGTGCTTATGTCAGAAGCATCATTGCATGTTTTTACTTAAAAACACCTTATGTACTAGGCAATAATTTAACTCAGACGCTTTTCTTTAATCCCTTTATATTAGTTTCTGTTAGCATTTATGCTTTATTTGATACAAAAATTAATACATTTTATTTTATAAACTGGCGACACTTAATTAATTGTATAAAAGCAGCGTGCGCCATGTTTGCCTTTCTTACTTCTTAATATACGTCCTAGTGATCGGCCATATTTCCTTCCAGTGTAGTACAGTGAATAAACGTTATTTATTACATTTTATTCAGTAATTCATTTATATTCCTGGCCTGTTCTCCTACAGTTTCAAAAACTAGATTTCGTTTTTTAACATGAAATATTATGCAATTGTGTTGAGATTAAATTTAAAATACCTTATCAATAAGATCCGAAAATAGTTGTTTAGTCCAAACGCAGGCCTCTGCTTCCTTGCACGCCGTCGCCATGCATTGAACGGTAGCGACCGGATACAGGCCTATCGCAGATTCAGCAGAAAGTACTAGGGCATCGGCACAATCGATTACGCAGTTCGCAATGTCAAGCAGTTCCGCTCTCAGTGGAGTTTGATTATGACGCATACTGCTTAAGAGATGTGCGCTCACACAAACGGGAACATTTGCCTGGAATTTATAACACTTTTTTAATAATTTTTGTAACTAGCTGTGCCAACGGCTTCACCATTGTGGAAATCATTGTGTCACAAAAATTTCCCAAATTGAATTTTTGAGCGTAAAAGCGGTTATTGTGAATTAACCACAACAGATAGAGACAAGTTTTTGAGGACATTTTTGTAGGTCTACAATTCTCTAGTACATGAATTTAGTATATCTCTGCTGATTCACGCGGCGCATAGCGTAAATATAAATTAAATATTAGTCATTACTCTTGCACTGACTTATCAGTTAGTACTTACTTACTATTTACGTACTTAGTTTAGTCATATCATTTATATAACTAAACTTATTATGATGATATGATAGTCATGATATATCTTGGCTAAATTATGTGACAAACAGAATATTTTATACTTTGACGATATTTAAAAATGAATGACAACTAGGTAGATCATATAATTTAAGCGATGGGATGTTATAATAATGATTCAATAATTAATTATTAATTAACTATTATCTTTACATATTTACTTTATTAGCTCTCGCAATCATGTTCTTTTGAGCTATTACTAGTTTTTTCGGTGTTATGTCTGAACCCAACTCTTGTCTCGTTATCATAATTCCATTGGCAACCTGGAAAGCAAAATTCAACATATATGAAAAAGAGGTAAGGAAATATAAACTGAGAAAATTAACATTCATATTGCACGTAGCAACCTGATATTGAGCCACTTTTAAAAAACGGCCCGTTCTTCATTGAGATAAAGATTTCATCCTTACACTAAAAAACACCTCTAATGCGGTTTCGAGTAATTAAGAATTTTTTACACATACTGAGGCTATTCTATTTTTCTTTACCATTAATCATACGATATATTATATAACTTATAATTAAATACAAAATTTTATAGGTTAATGTGGATTGAAACGGCGAACCCTTGGTATAAACATTGGATTCACAATGTACCTATTAGACGATCCCAAGAAGCTCGAAATCAAGAGAACCGTCTATAATCTAAATTTATCATAAACACGTATATAATAATCTAGATTCCCATGATTTTTAATAAATATGTTATCATTGTATGTTTTAACATAAATAGTACAATGAAAAAACGGCAGTCAGTGACCACGGTAGATGCAACTCTGCCAAAAAATTAAACATTATATAAAGGTAAATTGATTTTATAGCGATGTAGCCCACATGTTTATATGATAACAACTATGAAGAAAAAAAAAACTTCAGTATCTCTTAAAGATTGCAAGTAACGTGCATTTAAAGTGTGAACATAAATAATAGTCTCAAACATGTTACAATTCATCATCCTCCTGCCCTTATCCCACTCTAAGTGGGGTCGGCACAACATGTTATAAACATGTTGTTACATGATCTGGCTGCGTTTTTACGACCGGTCGCCTGCCTGACGTCAACTTACCTTAGTCGTATTTCACGACACCTCGGTAAGAAAGAGGGTGGTCTATTCTACTAAACCGGATACAACACGATGGGATAACTTACCTTAGTCGCCTTTTACGACACCTCGGTAAGAAATGAAGTTGGTCTATTCTACTCAGCCGGATACCACACGGCGGGTCGTCTTACCTTAGTCGCCTTTTACGACACCTCGGTAAGAAATGACGGTGGTACTATTCTATTCAGCCGGATACCACACGGCGTGAACATGTTACAATTGTAAAACGTTTTATCAAAAAACAAAAAAGATTATATAGGTTGTTAGGTCGAGATAATTATATATTTTTCTTTAGCGATAATCTGCAGGTACAAAGCAAAATAGAAAAGAAAATGGAAACAGGACGCTATAGAACTTCACACTAGATCGGATACGTAACACTTACTGACATAATGTCATCGTAGTTTCGAAACCCTTCAATAGTTTGGATGTTCGCGACAATAGCTATTTTCTTTCCTTTCTCTCCCATTAGATACCTGAGCTCATTAATACCATTACCGGAGTTTACGAAAGACGCGACAAGAATGTCCAACTGAAAAGAATGGACACTTTATTTCATTATCTAATTTCTGTCTCTCTAAGACTTTCTTCCTCATTATATGATGTCCTGTTATAAAAGATTTGAGAGGCTTAATAATCGCTTTTATTTCAATTTTTGTCGCATTATGGAAACTGAGTTCAGCGGCCTACGCTGTTCGAAAGATAAGACAATTCACAGACGTCGAAACAGCAAAACTTGTTTATTTTGCCTACTTCCATAGCATTATGTCTTATGGAATATTGCTATAAATAAATAAATAAATAAATATAAATATATGCGACACTTACACACACGGTCGTCCGTCCCCAAAGTAAGTAACTTAATACTTGTGTTATGGTAGATAGACAACTGGTGAATATATACTTATATATTTTTAAATACATACATAAATACAAATATACACCCAGGCTCAAAGACCAACAAATTCATTTATAGAAAATGTTGGCCCTCGGCGGGAATCGAAACCGCGACCCGCGGAGCTGAAGGCAGGGTCACTACCCACTGCTCCAACGGGCCAGTCAAAAAGTCAGCTATGGGGTAAATGCGCGGATAGTGAAAAAATTTTTGTTTTACAAAAAAGAGCTATACGTGGCATTTATAATTTAAGACCGCGTGATTCCCTGCGAGAGAAGTTTAAGGAAACAGGTATTCTTACATTTGCTTCACAGTATATTTTAAGCAATCTTATTTATGTACATAAAAATATAAAGAATTATAAAACGATAGGTGATGTATACAATAGACAAAGCAGGAACCGACATAAGCTTGCGGCTCCTGCTTTGCGCCTTGCAAAAGTACGTAATTCGTTTGTGGGTTTTGGTATAAGATTCTATAATAAAATTCCGCAATCAATTTCAGCTTTGCCATTACATCAGTTTAAAAACACTGTTAAAAAGAGGCTGATACAGAAAGCCTACTATACTCTTGAAGATTATTTGGAAGACAAGAATGTGTGGATATAGCCCTCTTTGAACCTGTACAAGACAGTAACGACTTAATGTAAATAGTATTAAGAATTATATTTTTAAAAGAGCAACCGCCGAGTTTCTTGCTGGCTGTTCTCGGTAGGAACAGCTTTCCGAACCAGCAGTAGAGTTGACGATTCAAAAGCACTTGTTTACAAGTTTATTTGAATAAAGAATATTTTGAATTTGATATTTTACTACCATAAGATGAGCGTCATATTTTAAGACTACTAAGGTTTTATTTTAGTTTAAAATCATTAACTGTACTTGTAACTGTATTTTTATAGTTTTATGTAACAGTGGGGTGCCAAAGTGGTCGGCCTCCTCGTGGCGCACCCTGGGCAAGCTTTGTCTTGGCGAACGGACCACTATGGGGTGGCCAATCCAGTTGTCCCTCTGATTAGCAGAGGGCAATCTGGACGGGCCGGGGACTCCGGGTGGGTTAATGGTGGAGTCTCTAATGAGCGACGGGTTCAGTTGGGCTTACTTTAAGTCTGGCTGGACATGGTTTTATGGGCCACCGTCGGTCAAGCCCGGAAGCCCAGCAATGGGAACGGGGACCTTCGGGTTGCGAGGAAGAAAACCTCTCTAAAAAATTACCCGTGGGGGCGGAAACGCCCATGATGCGCGGCGAGCCGTTCCGGCTGTGATATTCGTGGCCGGTAGGCTATTGGCTCTCAACTCGGGAGCCACGTCGGGCAGGAGTAGACCGTAATCCGCAAGTTAATGCGGAACCGGAGGCCGCTTCTCCTTTTTGGAGGGGGGGCTGTGAGGAATACAACCTCTATAAAAAATTACTTGTGGGGGCGGAAACGCCCACAATGCGCGGCGAGCTGTTCCGGCTGTGTTTTTTTCCATGGTCGGTAGGCTTTTGGCTCTCAACTCGGGAGCCACGTCGGGCGACCCGTAATCCGCAAGTTAATGTGGAACCGGGGGCCGCTCTTCTCGTTCGAGGGAAGGGACCGCGAGGAAGAAAACCTCTCTAAAAAATTACCCCAATCCCAAGGTTCAGGGTCCGCCGAGGGGATGAATGGCTGGGGGGAATCCAGTCGATAGGGTCCTAACACAAAAAAAAAAATTAAATTAATGAAGCAATGGACAAACTCATCGTTACGACTACCCAGGAGGGTCCCGGTTTATCCGGGGAATCCCTCACCGAGACCAGTGTTTCGCCGCATTCTGCGAATTATATTTTGCAGGTGCCGTGCAACACTGGCCTTGGTCGCCCCATCGTATCTGGGGGGGCAACCAATGCTTCGGAGGAGATAGGAGGGGGTATCTGTGGAATCGAGACCGGCTCTGCTGGTGTTTCCGCTGATACGTGCGAAAAGGTACGGCGCAATCCCGCGCGTAGTGTGAAGAAGGTGGCTGGCGCTCGCAGTGCGAGCTCTGGCTCGGAAAATCTGGGTAACAGTGTCAGCATGGAGGATTTGACGCGGACAAGCTTGGGCACTAAGCCCCAAAAGCGTCCTCGAAGTGTGATTGGCAGCTTTTCTGACTCGGATGAAGAGGCAGGGTCTAAGAAGGCCAACAGAAAATCTCGGACTAAGACACGAGGGTCGCAGGTGGGTCTCCGGGAAGCGCGTGACGAGTATCGGCGTCAAGTGCTTATCGGAGACACAGACATTGAGGATGAAAACGGCTGCCGCATCGGACATGACAATCGTAGCTCAAGGATTCAAGGATTCCGCAAGGTTTCTGAAGGCCAAACAGGAATGAAGACTCTTAGCTCCTCACAGGCTTATGATGAGCTATTAAAAAATGTTGAGGAGATGAAGGTGACAGTGGGTAAGTCACGTAACCTTAATTTTAAATGTCGTGGCAAACTAAATCAAGTTGCCAAGAAAATGGAGGAGATTGTGGGGGTCCTGGCTGGGCGTAGCGAGGCAGACGAGGTTAAAGTCCTCAAGGCCGAAAATGCTGGCTAGCCATGGTGGTCAGTAACCTGTCTAGGGAGGTGGCCACCCTCAAGGAAATGATCCCTAAGATCTCCTCCCATGGATTGACGCCGGGAGAAATCCCTTTTAGAGCAGCGGCTCAAACCAGTGGCCCTGAGAGGCTGGCTGTAGGTCTGACCATGGAAGAGGAGGTGGTCAGGCTTCATAACATGTTTACGGCTAGGATGGACGCCATGGAGAGCCGTCTGCCTCCTGAGGCTAGACTGAGACTTCCATTGGCCTCGGATAAAAACAAGGAAGGATTGGATAAGGCCAAAGGCGCCCGTAAAAATAAAGTGTCGGATGAGGCAAGGAAGAGTTCTGGACCTCTGAAAAGACCTCAAATTCGGGTGGTTGACCCAGTTGCTGCCAACAGCGGAGGGGCCAACCAGCCGGAAAAGAAGAAGAAGAAAAAGAAGAAGGGACAGGTTGTTGAGAAGGAGAAGCGACCTGAGCCCCGCCCGTTGCTCCTGCCTCCATGAGTGAAGGGTGGAATGTGGTAGCGAGGAGGGGTACCAACAAGAAGAAGGCGCGCTCAATGCAGGCAGTGCCTGCTGTCACCAAAGCGCAGCCGAAGCAAGGGGGGAGGAAACTCCAGACTCCACGCTCGGCTGCAGTCGTGGTGACCTTGGGTGAGGAGGCCGCCGAAAAAGGCCTTACATATGCCGACATACTGACCCGGGCCCGTCGATGTGTGAAAATCGATGACCTGGGGCTGGATGTCGGCATGCGCCTGAAGAAAGCGGCGACGGGGGCTCGTATGTATGAAATATCCGGGCCCCAGAAGGAAGAAAAGGCGAGTGCCCTAGCCAGCCGGCTCAGAGAGTTTTTCTCTGACGAACCGGCAGTACGTGTGTCCACGCCCACGAAAACTGCAGAAATACGCATCGTGGGCTTGGACGATGCCGCCACCGAAGAGGACGTAATCATCGCCATCGCCCGGGTCGGTGAGTGTACCACTCACGACATACAGGTCGGGGTGATGCGTAGGACAGGGAAGGCTTTGGGCTCATTGTGGCTTAGGGTCCCTGTCGCGGTGCCAAAGAAAATGGTGGCGGCTGGCAGGCTGCTAGTGGGCTGGGTCTCGGCTCGGGTCCAGTTGCTCGAGGCCCGCCCGCAGCGCTGCTATAGGTGCCTGGAGAAGGGGCACCTAAGAGCCGAGTGCTCGTCGGCTATTGACCGCAGCGGCGTATGTTATCGCTGCGGTCAAAACGGCCACAAAGCCCGATCCTGTTCGGCAGCTCCACATTGTGGGAGCTGCGAACGGGCGGGATTGAAGGCCGATCATAGGGCGGGTAGCGGGCAGTGCAAAGCACCGTCCGCTCCAAAGAGAAGGAGTAGGGGGGGTGATGGCCCGAGGGTCCCCTCGCCACCTACCGCCGACCCAGCTCAGCCCACAACGAGCCGGGCTATGGAGGATCCAATGGAGGTCGCTAATTAATGGCCTCCATTAGATTCCTCCAGGGGAACATCATGCGCTCCAGCAGGGCCCAGGACCTAATCTTTCAGACCCTGGCGGAGCGCATGGTGCACGTGGCTGTGGTCTCCGAACCCCTCTTCGTTCCGTCGGGCGAGGAGTGGGTCGGAGACCGTGTGGGGGACGTAGCCATCGCGTTCAGGGCTGCAGTTGGTTCCCCAGCTCTGGAGCGCGTGGTGAGGGGGCGCGGGTACGTCTCCGCTAAGATTGGAGACGTATCCGTCATCGGGGCGTACTTTTCACCCAACAGACCGTTCTCCGACTTTGAGCTCTTTATGACTGAAGTCGGAGACTTGGTGAATAGGTTACGCCCCGGCAAGGTGGTCCTGGCCGGTGACCTCAACGCCAAATCCGCCGCGTGGGGTTCTACGGTCACGAACGCCAGAGGGAGGTTTCTGGACGGTTGGTTGGCCTCAACTGGGATGGCCGTCATGAACCGAGGGACAGCTGACACATGCGTGCGATGGAATGGCGGCTCCAAAGTCGACGTTACCTTTGTCGACGCCGCCATGTCACCATGTGTCAGGAATTGGGAAGTAATGGTAGGTGTGGAAACACTTTCGGACCATCGATATATATGGTTCGAGGTGGCCGCACGCCATGCTCCCATTACTCCTCGGTCGGGAAGAGACGACGGCCCTCGGTGGTCCCTCAGGAAAATGGATCCCGAGTTCCTCGTCGAGGCCGCAATCGTCCAGGCGTGGGCGCTGGGCCCACGGGTGGGGGGGTTGCCGCGGAGGTCGAGGACCTCCAACGGCGGATGTCGCTCGTCTGCGATGCCAGCATGCCGAGGGTGCGAAGCTCAGGGCCGGCGTGCGGGGTGTACTGGTGGTCGGAGGAGCTGGCGCGGTTGCGATATCAGTGTGTAGCAGTGCGCCGCCAGTACACTCGGTACAGGCGTCGTAGACGACGCGACGTCGAGGAGGAGAGGCGCCGTTACGAGGCTTATCGGACTGTCCGCGCCTCCTTGCGGACGGCGATCGCCGAGGCCAAGGACAGGGCCCACAGGGAGATGGCCGAAGAGCTCAGTCGGAATCCGTGGGGGAGGCCGTACATAGCAGCACGAAAGAAACTTCGTGCCCGCGCCCCCCCCTCTCACCGAGAGCCTTCGGCCGGATTTCCTTGAATCCGTTGTGGAAGCCCTGTTCCCGCAGGGAGCTGAGGTGGAGCCGCCTTGCATGGCACCTCTCGAGGAGGAGGATGGCACTGGGACAGGTGCGCCGGGGGTGTCGGAGTGGGAGTTGGCCGGGGCGGTGAGTCGCATGAAAGCGAAAAACACCGCCCCTGGCCCAGACGGCATCCCTGGGCGCGCCTGGTCTCTTGCCCTGGGTCCATTGGAGTCTGGACTCAGGGCGACGTTCAGTGCCTGCCTCGAGCGGGGCCTCTTTCCCCGTAGGTGGAAGACGAGGAGACTAGTCCTGCTCAGGAAGGAGGGAAGACCGGCCGATACACCCTCCGCGTATCGGCCCATAGTCTTGCTGGACGAAGCGGGGAAGCTGCTCGAACGTGTTATAGCTTCCCGCATAGTCCAGCACCTCAGGGAGGTAGGGCCTGACCTCAGTTGCCTCCAGTGCGGATTCCGCCAGGGCAAGTCTACCCTCGACTGTATCGAGGGTGTGAGACTTCTGGCGGAGGAGGCAACAACCCGGCGCGAGGTAGTGTTGGCGGTGTCGCTGGACATCGCTAACGCATTCAACACCTTGCCCTGGGGAGTGATTAAGGAGGCCCTACGTTTCCACCGCATCCCCATGTACCTGCAGCGTGTGGTCAGTAATTATCTGTCTGACCGCGCTGTCAGGTACCCGACGGCTGGGGGTGTGTGGAAGGAGCGGAGGATGTCGTGCGGTGTTCCACAGGGGTCGGTTCTTGGCCCCCTCCTGTGGAACATCGGCTACGACTGGGTGCTGCGTGGGCAAATGCTTCCGGGGGTGCGATTGTTCTGCTATGCAGACGACACCCTCGTGACTGCCCGCGCGAGCGCCCACCGGGAAGCCCGAGGGCTGGCGACCGCGGCCATGGCTCACGTTGTGGCCCGGATTCGCCGGCTAGGACTGGGGGTGGCCTTGGAGAAATCCGAGGCCATTTGCTTCCACAGGCCTCGGATGGCGCCCCCAGTGGGTTCCCGGTTGGTGGTGGGCGGGACGTCCATCGAAATCTCGGGTACATTACAGTACCTGGGATTGCTCCTCGACAGCCGATGGACGTTCGAGGCCCACTTCCGGAGGCTCGCCCCTAAACTAACGACGACCGCCGGAGCCCTGAGCAGGCTCCTTCCAAATTTGGGAGGGTCTAATGCAGGCTGCCGGCGCCTATACGCCGGGGTGGTTCGGTCGATGGCCCTGTACGGTGCTCCCGTATGGGCGGGGCGGCTGACCGCCAGATCCCTGCCCCTGCTGCGCAGGGCGCAGAGGATCATGGCGATCAGACTTGTGCGGGGCTACCGGACCATCTCCGGCGAGGCGGCCTGCGCCTTGGCTGGGTCCCCTCCATGGGACCTAGAGGCCAAGGTGCTTGCTCAGGCTTACCGCCGTAGAGTCGAAACCCGTTCACCGGGGGGAGACTCAGCGGCGGTAGAGGTGGACTGGCGGAGGGCAGCTCAGGAGGAGCTCCTCCGCCAATGGAGGCGGCGGCTGGAGTCGCCCAGTGCAGGAGCCTGGACGATTTCGGCCATCCAGCCCATTCTCCAGGGCTGGGTCGCCAGGAGGCATGGGGTCCTTACCTTCCGCCTGACACAGTTGCTTTCCGGACATGGTTGCTTCGGGAGGTATCTGTGGCGGGTGGCCCGGTGCGAACCGACCGGCGAGTGCCAAAAGTGCGGCGCCGAATTCGACACGGCGCTGCACACGCTCGCGGACTGCCCAGCTTGGGCGGTTCAGCGGTCGGAACTCGTGGCACAGGTGGGGCACGATCTCTCCCTGCCCACTGTGGTTCGTGCCATGGTGGACAGGGAGCGATC
Source organism: Morpho achilles (assembly GCA_947086495.1). Classification (NCBI taxonomy): domain Eukaryota; kingdom Metazoa; phylum Arthropoda; class Insecta; order Lepidoptera; family Nymphalidae; genus Morpho; species Morpho achilles. Next base: position 9,169,962 of record CAMTZB010000007.1, on the reverse strand, counting down.
GTGGGCAGCGATGGCCTCCTTCTGCGAGGACGTTATCTCGCGGAAGGAGGCGGCGGGGCGGATCCGGGAAGTCGAGTCCTTGGATCCAATCCGCCGCAGGCGAGCCGGGCGCAGGCGACTCGCCGAAGTCCGTCGCATGCCGCCCTAACGGGGACCTCCGAGCGATCAGAACGGGGTTTATCGGACGCTCGCTGGAGTTAGGTCCCCGAGGCGTTCGATGCATCTGGTGCTCCCGATGCATCGTCCAGCGGAGGGAGGGGCCACTTTCAGAGAGGCCCCGACCCAGAGGTGGCGCACTCTGGGATACAGAGTTGCTGCTGGCGGGGATGGGGGGCAATGTCTTTATGGGTACCCTATCCCCGCCACCAGCAGCGTAGTGGAGCACACAGGTTATTTTAGTCGGTGCGAGTCCGACATAACCGTCGCCTGTCCCCGTCGGGCGGCGGTACCCATAAGGGGTTTTTTCCTGTTAAAAAAAAAAAACTTGTAACTGTATTTTTATAGTTTTATGTAACATCATTAACTATACAAGATATATTCTGAGACCACCCTCATTTCTAATCGAGGTGTCGAAAAGGCGACTAAGGTAAATTGACACGTCGTGTAGTATCCGTCTGAGTAGAATAGACCACCCTCTTTCTTACCGAGATGTCGTAAAAGACTATCATACTAGACTTCATATCATACTTGAGGCAGTCACCCGGTCGTATAATACCTGGGCAAAACATGTGATAACATGTTTATATCATCTTGTGCCAACCCTACGTAGAGTGGGATAAGAGCAGAAGGATGATGATGTACAATCTATATTCTTGTTTATTGTATATAAATTATAATATCTGGGTGACCGAGCTTCGCTCGGTAATTTTTTACAATAAAAAACTTTAAAAAAAGAAAAAAACAATTATTTAGTTGGGATCGATCCTTGGCACTCACATTTCTCGAGGCTGCCCGCTAACCAAATAAGCTACGTCGACTTGACAGTTAATGGCGAAAATTCAATTCAATATAAATGTGTTTTTTAATGCCCAAAAATAGGGATAAAACAATATTTTTTTACATAAAACCTAGCTAGATCAATTTTTCTTCCCCAAAACCTCCTACATGCTGAATTTCAGGAACATCGTTGGAGCCGTTTCCGAGATTCGGAAAATATATATATACGAGAAGATTAACTCATTTAAATATTAAGATATTCACTTAGTATTTTTAATACTTGTGCTAAATTGATTCTTTTTGTTCGATTGTTTGTCAAAAAGTTTTCGTGAAATTCATTATTTTTTATTTTTTTAACGAAAAGTGAATTCACTATAAATATTTCATGAAATAATAGAAAGATTTTGTCCGTGTCCGTGTAATTCGGCATATCGAATGTAACGTTCGGAACAAACACATCTTTGAACGACCCTAGGTGTCCGCCCCTCTCAATCAAGCATGTCAAAGTTGTTGAAGATATCATTTCAACTTTTAGCAGGATAGTTTCATTATCCAGTAGCACATAGTCGCCTTTGCTCATCTGTTCCGCAAAGTGCATATAGTCAATGTATACAGTATAAGTTGAACATCTTTCTTTGTAAGTTTCATCGGTCGTTAAGCGGACAACTTCCACCTTGTACAAGTTCTACAGTTTCACCGTAACCCTAAAAAATAATAATAGAATTCTCGCTTTAAGTATATCAGTAATATTCATTTATTTTTATTTATATGCAATAAAAAACGTTAGAAAAACATTATTAAATAATATTATGCGCGCGAAAGCATCACCGCCCGCAGGCACCAAATAATTCTGAATTGGCAAAACTAAAAAAAAATATATATGTTTTTTGGTTTATTTAGATTGTGTTAATTTTTGCTTGATAATATTGTTGTTATGGTAAAAATTTTCAATAATGTAAGTAAGTTTGTTACATGGCATAAGTCATTTATGGACTGATTCAATAATATATTTTTTAGCTCTTGTTATTGATATAAAGAAACATTTGATTCATAATTCCAAGGAACTAATAACGCTCTGATACGAGCATCTAGAATAGAAGTTAATTGCACCTACTGTTTATTAAATTAAAATTATATTTAACTATAATAATCATGAGAGAATTTACGTAAAGCATATTACAAAATTGAGGATTATTTATAGAAGCCTGCGGTTTAATAATGTTAAATTGAAAATGGTTAAAAGATTGAACGCCGAGTTTCTAGCTGGTTCGTCGCGATAATAGCAACATTCCGAAACCATTTGTAGCTTCATTGATCATATTGATCCTTGACTATTCAAAAGTGCCTGAAAAAGCTTATTTAAATAAAGATCATTTTAATTAGAACTGCATAAATTATATGAATAACGACATACATCTGAAATAAAGCCAGTTCTGATCTTCCTTCCAGGTAATCGCGCAGCAATAGCCAACGGGTAACTTTACCAATCCTAACACTATAGTTTTTTGCTGCTTGTCGGAGTAATTTAATAGTTTCGACGTGTTCATCTAACGTTCCAAAGGATAAATTGAGTAGAGCTATATTCATTCCCGAAGCTATCATCTTTTCCATAATCTCGATATCGTATGTTGATTTCCCTAAATTTAACATATAATAATTAAACATAGAAATAGTTAAAAAAGGAACACAAAAAGTGTGAGATTTAAACTATTAAAGCCAAATTAAATCAAATTTGTTGAAACTTTACCCATAGTAGCAATAATTCCAGTGAGACGTTGACATGCAGCAGGTCCTTTGATGTCTAGATTTAGTACGTGATCTAAAGGGGTATACGCCTGAGCTGCTGAGAGTTGTTGCCCGGGTAGATCCATTGCATCATACTTGAAATATCATTATTAATGTATGTAACTAATATATAAAGCTAAAGTTTATTTGTTTAATTTTTGCACGCGCTAATCTCAGGAATTTCGGGATCGATTTAAAAATTCTTTAAGTGTTAGAATGTCCATTTATAGAGGAAGGCTATAGATTATGTAACATCACGCTAATATGAATAGGAGAGAAGCAGCAATAATTGATATGACAAAATGTTTGCCGGTTCAGCTAGTATAAAATCGCATCCATCGCAGTGGTTTTACTCGTCAGTGTTTTTTGGTCCTCAAGGCAGCATACATTTAAAGCTTCTTAGATAAGAACATTGGAGCTTAAATCTCCCACACAGATCAACCATCTTACTATATGACAACTGTAGCCACAGCACGTAATATATATATATATATATATATATATATATATATATATATATATATATATATATTTATATATATATATAATTGGATAATCCAATTATATATATATATAATTGGAGTATGTTACTTAATACATAATTTAAGTACTTACGTAAATCCTTTCGAACTGTATGTATGAAAAAGGTACAGAAATTCGAGATTTTTTAAATCTTAGTATTTTATGTGATAAAACTACGAAAGTAGAAGTAGTAAAAAATATAGAGGTAGAGATATAAAAAAGATAGCAGGTAACCTATAGTGCTATGCAACAAAAACGTCTGAAACATTATTCACCATCAATTATGTACTATGTTTTCTGATGCTGTCACCGAATCAAAAAACCATGTAAGCCCGGTATTTTTTTTATTCAGTCGTTCAGCTAAGAAAGCGTAATTGACACACAGACTTACACATAATATAAGCATGGATTACAAAAATTAACACTCTTTCAGATTTCATAAAATGATGCCTGCTATTATCTTGTTGATGAATTGAGTCCTTTCTACGCACATAGTCTACAGTTATTATATTTGAAAAAGCAATTTTAATGTAAATAACATTCAGTTCTGTTTCATGGGCTTAAGACGTGCCAGGTGAGTATAATTTTGTTGGGTAATGTCACGTAAAATGTAGATTGTCATATATATATACGGAGTTCCTGCAAATTTTTTTGGTGACAAAGGGATAACTTTACGTATCCGGCTTGATAGAATAGTACCACCCTCTTTTCTTACCGAGGTGTCGTAAAAGGCGAATAAGGTAAGTCGACCCGCTGTGTGGTATCCGGCTGAGTAGAATAGACCAACCTCATTTCTTACCGAGGTGTCGTAAAAGGCGACTAAGGTAAATTGACCCACCGTGTGGTATCCGGTTTAGTAAAATAGACCACCCTCTTTCTTACCGAGGTGTCGTAAAATACGACAGAGGTAAGTTGACGTCAGGCAGGCGGCCGGTCGTAAAAACGCAGCCAAATCATGTGACAGCATGTTTATAACATGTTGTGCCGACCCCACTTAGAGTGGAATAAGGGCAGGAAGATGATGATGATGATGAAAGGGATAACTTAAATATTTAAATTTATATTAAATACAAAGTTATCTTTGCTTTGCTGTTTAACCCGCTAAGTGTTAGTGAAAATCAAATAATTATATTATATGTATTAATAAGAAAATACTTCCTTGCAGCAAAAATTCAAAAAACTTCTTATCATATGACCCGAACATAAAATTTTAAGAGATTTAGAATCTTACTTCGGATAGTTTCTTATCGTATGCTGTTGGCCACACCATTATGAAGACTAGGTAAATATATGTGATAAAGAAATAAAAACTATAAATTATATCAATATTAATCTTGATTAAATAGATTAAGAATATATGACAAATTAATGTAAAATGACGTGAATTGACAAGAAAAGACAAGAAATTCAAAGAGTAAAATTTTAATACATACTGCTAATATCGTATTTAAGCTTTAATTCATGTTACTCAGTCATACAAGATCCTAATAACGCTATACTCAATAAAAAAAAAATCTATTTTTGGAAATTCTATTCTATTCGTCTTATTAGCGTCATCGAGCGAGACGGGCCAGCAAGCAGCAGGGTCATCTCGCTGACTCCCCGGGTGGGGGGTAAGCGGGGTACGGGCCTCGAGGCGTACCTCTTTGCCCGGGCAGTTCCTCGCGGGCACTTAAGCCCGGTTTGTGTTTCGGCCTGTAGGCCGAGGTCACCTAGGTGACCTAAGGGATGTCTGGTTCGGTGGAGAGGTCTGGGAATATTCGCTCCCAGACCTCAAAGTCGTCGTCAGGTGGTGTCATATCCGGTGGTGGGGTGCCAAAGTGGTCGGCCTCCTCGTGGCGCACCCTGGGCAAGCTTAGTCTTGGCGAACGGACCACTGAGGGGTGGCCAATCCAGTTGTCCCTCTGATTAGCAGAGGGCAATCTGGACGGGCCGGGGACTTCGGGGGGGTTGGGGTGAAGTCCCTAATGAGCGACGGGTCCAGTTGGGCTTACTCTAAGTCTGGCTGGACATGGTTACGGCCACCGTCGGCGAAACCCGGAAGCCCAGCAATGGGAACGGGGACCTTCGGGTTGCGAGGAAGAAAACCTCTATAAAAAATTACCCGGTGGGGGCGGAAACGCCCACCAAGGCGTTGGGGCCCCTACTTGGGGCGCGATCTCTCCCTGTCGACCGTGACATAGCAAACACGGTGGGCAGGGAGCGATCGTGGGCAGCGATGGCCTCCTTTAGCTCTGCGGAGGGGGGTGGAGGGAGGCGGCGGAGCGGTTCCACGAACTGTTGTTCTGGATCCAATCTGCTGCTGGTGAGTCCAGGTGTTAGTGACTCGCCCAAGCCCATCGTCTGCCGCCCTAACTGGGGACCTTCGGGTGTTCCGAACGGGGTACATCGGACACCTGGCTTACAGGTCCCCGAGGCGGTCGGTGCATCTGGTGCTCCCGATGCACCGGTTAGCGGAGGGGGGTTTCTCTTTCGAGGGGTCCCTACCTGGAGGAGTTTATTCTCTGGGATCAGAGCTGTCGGCGGGATGGGGGCAAAATGTACAATGATACCCTGTCCTTGCCATTGGCAGCGTGGTGGAGCACACAGGTCGTTTTAGTCGGTGCGAGTCCGACATAACCGCCGCCTGTCCCCGTCGGGCGGCGGTACCCATAAGGGGTTTTTTCCTGTATAATAAAAAAAAAAATTAAAAAAAAAAAAATAAAAAATAAAAAAAAAATATCCGGTGGTGTCATAATCCGTGGTGTCGCCCTCTCGCCCGTCGCGTCGTCCTCGTCGTCGCCGTCGTCATCCGCATCGGGCCGCGGAGACGGTGACCGCAGGAGCTCGCGAGGCAGGGAACGTCCATCGGGTGGTCGCGCATGGAGTGGCGCGATGCCGTGGAGGTGTACGTGCGCGCTGTGGTCCGCACGCGCAAACATCCGGCGCGCAAGGCGACGGACATACTCCACCACGGTCGGCATTTTGGTATCCCGATGCACGACGTCGTTCCGCACATACCTCGGGGCTCCTACGATCAGTCGCAGGCAGCGGTTCTGCTGGACTTGCAGTCTTCGCTTCTGGTACGCCGAACATAGCGCGTACCAGGCGGGTACCGCATACGTCAAGCGCGAGCGGACGTAGGCACCGTAGACTCGCAGTTTGGTGTTCATAGGTAGATGGGATGTGAATAGCGCGTGAAGCTTGGACCTGGCAGCGGCAGCTCGACCCACGACGTGATTCACCGTGGGGATCATGCACAGGCGGCGTTCCAACTCACACCCCAAAAACCTTACTGTGGTCTTCCACTCTACGTCCTGGCCTCGTAGAGTCAGCTGACGTAGCGGCTTGGAGCGGCCGTCTTCTCGACGTTGACGGTCATCCTCCACTTGTCCAGCCATTCCGGCAACAAGTCCAGCATACGCTGCATGCGGTTGGTGGCGACGATCTGATGGTAGGACGACGCGAAATACGCGCTGTCGTCGGCGAACAGCGACAACAACACGTCCTCCTCCCCTTCCCGCAGATGGTGGCGCAGGGTGGGGATGTCATCCGTATACGCCGCGTATAAGCGCGGCGATATACAACTGCCCTGGGGTACTCCGGCTTGGATGGTGCGTGGCTGGGATTCAGCACCATCCACTGCCACGTAAAAGCTACGGCCGTGTAGAAATGATGCCAGCACTCGCACATAAGCAGGCGGCATGGTGGTGTCCAGTATTTTGACCAGGAGCCCGGCGTGCCACACACGATCGAAGGCCTTCTCGATGTCGAGAAAGACCCCCACGGTGTAGCGCCCGTTGTTCCGCTCACTGGTCAGGTGGTTGATTACCCTCGCCAGCTGGAGCGTCGTCGAGTGGCCGCTGCGGAATCCAAACTGCTCCTCGCGCAGGGGCAGATGGGGCGTGACTCGACACAACAGCAGACGCTCAAACAGCTTGGCTATGTGCGGGAGCAGGGTGATCGGCCGGTAGCTTCCAGGCAGGCGGCGGTCCTTCCCCGGCTTGGGAAGAACGATGATCTTCCCGGTCTTCCACGCCTCTGGGAAGTGGCCGGTGCGGAGTACTCCGTTGAACAGTCTCGTGAGCGCTACGAGACCTGTTCGGGGCAGCAGCATCAGCGCGGCGTTAGTGATTCCGTCGGGGCCTGGCGCTTTTCGCTTATCAAGGCGAGCAGCGACCGACCGCAGCTCTGACAGGGAGATGAAGTCCTCTCCCCGGAGCGGCGGTGTAGGGGCCGACAGGAACCTTTCCAGCTTGTCCTGGACAGCCGCGTGATGACGGATGACATGGAGGTTGGAGGTGTTGGGGGCGTTGGGCGTAAATGTCTGTTCCAGGTGTGCCGCCAGAATCTCAGCACGATCCTTGGCGGCATAGGTGCGTTTACCCGCGGCATCGAGCAGCGGGTAAACGGGGGTGTCTTGTCCGATGAGTTTCTTGCAGAGGGAGTACAGCGCTGTGTCGTGTTCTGTCGCTCGATCGACGGTATCCTCCCATCACGCCTCGTCGAGAGTGACTACGGCACGCGCGATCCTCTCTGCAAGCTGGTTCAGGTCAGTCTTCACCCTGGGGCAACGAGTGCGGGCCCATAGGCGGCGCAGGGTGCGCTTCCGCTTAAGCATATTGCGGAGCGAGCTCGGCAGGTCCTTCCTTCGATTGGTATCCGGTGAAGTCGACGTGGTGGTGGTGGCTGCTGCCTTGGCGGCGATGATCGCCTCCGCGATGAACGCAGCAGCATCGTCGACTCCCGAAGGTGTAGTGATCGGGCCTGCTAGCTCAAGCCCGGCAAGCTCTGCGGTGTAGCGCTCCCAGTTCGTCCGCGTCCATCGCGGGCGAGGCACTAAGAAGCCTCCCTGGGTGGCTAGGGTGACCAGAACCGGAAGGTGTTGCGTGTCGAGGTCGTAGAGTACCTCGACATCAAAGGGGTTGTCCAGTCCATGGTGCAGCACTATGTCTATGACGTCTGGCTGGGAGCGGCTGTCGGTGGGTATGTGGGTCGGCGCTCCCGGCCCCACCACACCGTACCCGCTCCTCACGCTATCTTCGTGCAGGTGCCTCCCGACCGCAGTGATGATTCGCGATCCCCACGCGTGATGTTTCGCGTTGAGATCGCCCACGATCACTGCAGGTCCTTGCTGCTCGAAGATTGCCTCGACATCAGTGCTGCAGAAAGTCAATCCGGGTGGTTTGTAGGCGGCATAGATGCGGAGCTCCTGGTTGCCCACGTTGACTCGCACCCCCTGTGTGCGAGTGCTAGTGAACGGGGTGTGCTCCAGCTCTTCGTGTATGATGTCCCTCCGCACCAGAGCGGCCGTACCTCTGTACGGGCGGCCCCGGGGAGAGACTTCATCGCGGCGATACACGAAGGAGTTGGGCACGCGGAGCTCGACGCTGTCCGTGAGTTTAGTTTCGCCCAGGAGGATGACGTGGATATCCTGCGACTGGGCGAGTAGTGTTAACTCACGGACGTGACCTCTGATGCCGCCCGAGTTCCAGTATAGGATTCTTAGGGAGGTCATTGATACGACCTCCCAAACTGGGTAATTGCAGCCGTGATGGCGCCGACTACGTCCCTGTTGCTCAAATAGTGAGTGAGCGCCGCCATAAGCGCCTCGATAAGGACCCGAACAATGTTGTTAATGCCCGAGTCCTGCGCGAGGGGTGGCGGGAGGAACGTAGGATATTGCGGAGCTTGCAGTTCCGCCTCTTCTGTGGCCAGTCGGTGGCCGCGGCTTCTCGGCGCCTCGGCAATTTCGGGTATTGCCGCCAACGATGTTGATGTTGGCGGCCTGGGATGCGGTGTGGACGCGGCGGTGGGCTCAGCATCTGCTGGCCTCGGCTGCCTGCGCCTGCGCTGGTTTCTTTTCCGTCGCAGGGGCTCCCCCCTGCCTGTCGGGTCGTTTGCCGGCGGTTGCAGAGTCGCCGGCTCCTGGTCTATGGTGACACAGCCCGCTTCCCCCCGTCGAGTAGCTGGGGTGGTCGGGATATAGGCCGGCGGTTGTTTGGTCGCCGGCTCTTGGACAATGTTAGCCCCTCCCGCTTCCCCCCGTCGAGTAGCATGAATGGACACGCCGGGCGTCGGCGGGGCGCTACTCAGTGCAGGTCGGGCGGGGGCGGCAAGTACGGCCACTGCGGGGCGTACCGCGGGGGCAGGGGCGGCGCGTACGGCTACCGCGGGACGTACTGCGGGGATGGCGGGGGCTGCTGCGGCGACTCGTATGGCGGCGGCGGGTGTTGCGGTTGGGGGGGGAACTTGCTCACCCCTCCCTGCCCTCTTCTTCGCCTGCCCGTCCAGGCGCGGCGGCGCGACATCGATTCCGCGCTTTCACGCCTCGCGGTGAAAGACTGGGCATCTTCGGTCACGTGCCACGTGCGCTTTACCACAATTCGCGCACTTGGCCTCGTCTTCCTGGGGCCTGTCGCAGTCCTGGGCCAGGTGCCCGCCTGCGCAGCGGACACATTTAGGCGGCCGGTGGCAGTTGGCCGATGAATGGCCAAACTGCTGGCACCTGTGACACTGGGGCGGGCCACGTCCGCCCTTCCAGGCTTCGATGGTGAGGCCCGGCATCGACAGGAGCTCGGTCTCTCTATACAGGTGACCGAGCTCTTCGAAGGTCAGGTGCTCCAGCTGCACGTAGTATGTGCAGCCGTGCCGCCCTCTGACCGGTGGTATGGCCCTCGCCTGGGTCGCCGGATACCCAAAGGATCGCAGCGCCGCGATGACCTCCTCTGGTGGGGTGTCCTGTGGTAGCCCTCTGATGGCTACCTTGCTGGGAAGGCTCGACGCTGGGCTATAACAGAACCACGCGATGTTGGGGTCCTGTTTAGCGGCGTCGAGGAGGTACTTCTGTAGCACCCGAAACTCCTCCGCCGACTTTGGGAGGAATCTGACACCCTTCCCCATCCGGCGGGCGTTAGGAGCGTATCCGAGCTTTTCTCGGATCGCGGTGAAGTGCCTCGTCTAGTTGGGGAGGCACTCCACGGTGATGGGAGGGTATTCGGAGCGCGCTGTCTTCACTCCGGTAGTGGCCTGCGGTTTTTGCTGGCGCTGCAGTTCTTCCTGGCGCTGCTGGAGCGCGCGGGGTGACGGCGGCGCGGCGGCGGCGGCGGCGTAGCCGGATGGCCCGGCCTGAGGAGTAGGGGGGCGGGACGTCGCCATTGGAGACGGCAACGAGGTGAATCCGGCGTAGCTCGTCGAGTCTCGAGGCCACGAGGCGGATCCTTGCGACGCGCTCTCTACAAGCGGTCGCACGCCACCGTCATCCCGAGGCGAGGAGGCCGGCGGTGGAGCGGGCCGAGTCCTTTGCTCGGCTGTAAGCTGAACGTCGAACGATGACGACGTTGTCAGCGAGGTGGTCGGCGACTGGTCCGTCTTCGGACGCTTGTCGTCTCCCTCGAGGGATTCGGGCGAAGAGTCGGCAGCCCGCGGACGCTTCGGTGCTTCGCCGCCCGATGTAAGCCCAGCTACATCGGCGGAGAACAAAGGTGCGGAGTCTGGCGACTTTCGCTCGCCGGATGGAATCCGGAAGCGTGGTAGTGGTGCAGGCGCTGGCGGTGATGGTGGCGCTGTTGCGGGTGAGATCGGCGTCAACGGCACGGTGGCGTTGTCCTTTATGTCGCGCCGCACTACAGCACGGGGGAACGCGGGGCGCTCCCCCCTAATACGTGGGTCCCTCGGGGGGGGGGGCTCCCCCCGACCGGACATGGTCGCGCAGTTTTGCGCGTACGAGTTGTGCTACTGTGTGTGTAGCGGCAGAGGTACTCAGTGAGCCGCTCCTGTGCGAGTGCAGCTCCGCGCACCCTCGGCGCGTGCAACCCAGCCGGGTGAGACCCCTGGGGGAGGCCCAGCTAGGCGCCCGCGAGCGGGGGCAGAGACTACAAGCGCGTAGGGATGATGAGCGGTGGTATCACTGTGGGCACGTCTGCATACGTCTTTGAAACGAAAGGCGGTGCAGATCGCTGCGTCCGGGTAGCTTCGGTGGAGCAGGTGCACGCGATGCGCTGCCGACCGCTTCCTCGAGCCGCAACACGAGTACAACTGTCGCCGGTGGCAGGGGTGCAGGGGCGTTAAAGCAAGCTTAAAATGAGTCGTAGCTACGAGCGTAGAGTGGTATGTAGAATGAAGCGTAGAGCGCAGCTACGAGCATCAGGAAGGGTGCCTCCTTTGAGGCCGGACAAATAATTCGACGCTGACAACTTGTTTTGGAAATGCCCCATTTCAATTAAATATGAGTCGTATTCAATTGATATTCATTAAATGATAAGCATTAAAGTATGGTACCAGTATTCATGATGTAATATGGTGGACGTATTGTATCAAAGAATTATCTCCGTGACACTGATTTATCTCCTGCAAATGTCAAACGGTCGCTCCATAATTATCATATCCTTTTATAATAATGAAAATTTGCTCGGTAAATGAAAAACAAATAAATTAACATATAAATATATTTTAAAAATGTAATAAAAATACAACGTAGCATAACAATATACAAAACAAACAAATACGGCAAAACAAATCATTTTTATAATAAGTGAGTATTTTACAAAAGTATTCTAACAATAATAATACAAAATCGATGCAAAAAAGTAATAAAAACTATAACTGCCTATAGACCTTCTTTTAAAAGGCTTTGACTTCAGAGTTGCTAAGAATTACAATTGTAGTGTTTTTAATTCAAAAAGATGATGCCGTATATTTTATGTAAATACATTTATACATATAATAAAAAACCGATAACATTCATTTATATAACATGAAGGAAATAAATGTATGAAAAATATTAACTTGTTTTTAACCACTATTTAAAAAACGGGTTAGTTAGTATTGAAACAGAAAAGACTGTTTTATTAACATCATCCACTACTTTTTATAAAGACTTTTGTAAATAAAGTTTGGATACGAATTTATCTTCTTCTCCATCATCAGGGCATCTGAAAACAAATTCTTTTAACACAGAATTATATATATTTTTTCTAGAAGCTAATGATTGTGGTATAAAAAAATGTATACAATCACATAAATACATTGATATCAAGGTAAATACTGTAGGTTTTACTATAGATTATTATCATTCCGAGGGTAAGGGAGTAAATTTTGTATTGTAATTAGTATATAGTAAGGTTAAAGATGAAGGAATGTATTATGTAAGATGATTAATGTTTTTGGTCGAAAGTGTGTGAGAATGCGAGAAGTAGTGTGAAAGCGAGATTAGATGATGAATATAAGATGACGCTTCTTTGGGACGCACCTAAATGGACGCTTATGTTTTATTAAAATTATAAAGAAGTTTTTAAGAGTTTATTTTCATCCACTCATACCGGCCGTGTGGTGTCCGGCTGAATAGAATAGTATCACCCTCATTTTTTACCGAGGTATCGTAAAAGGCGACTAAGGTAAGTTGACCCACCGTGTGGTATCCGGTTTAGTAGAATAGACCACCCTCTTTCTTACCGAGGTCTCAAAAAAGGCGACTAAGGTAAGTTGACCCACCGTATGGTATCCGGTTTAGTAGACCACCCTCTTTCTTACCGAGGTGTCGTAAAATACGACTGAGATAAGTTGACGTCAGGCAAGCGGCCGGTCATAAAACGCAGCCAAATCATGTGACAGCGTGTTTATAACATGTTGTGCCGACCCCACTTAGAGTGCGATAAGGGCAGGAAGATGATGATTTTCATCCACTCATACAAATACATTTATATTTCCTGACAGTATTTTCATTTACAGTAAAATATGCATACAACTTACTCGACTAACGGTTTCTTGCTAATGCTTACTTGCCAAATTCTGACCATATCACAGAAAGAACTGGTTTCTAAGCCCCTTTGTAACGTGATGTACGTATCGCCGTATTCGAGCCAATTCCTTTTAACGGCGTACTCAATAGCAAAAAAAATGCGTGCTTCAACATTTTTGCTCCATTTACTATGTTGATGGCCTTAAATAAAGCCTTAATTAAATCACAGCATGAAAAGCTAAAGTTATAGAATCCGAAGATATCAGAGTGCGGTAAGATTTTACGTAATGTAAGTTTTTGCCAATAACAAGGACTATAACTTATACGTTTACTAATATAATATACTTGAATTCTATTCCTGTATTTTTTTTAGGATAAATATTTGCACTATATAGAATCATATAGTCAAAGAAACGAAATTTTTTTTAAAATTCACGTTGAATATAATCACAATTTTTTGCTGTCAAACGTAAATCATGGTAGTTCATTTGGGGAACGGGCGGTAGAGAGGTGAAAATACCTAGGATCGAGCCCCACCTGTCGTATTATTTTTAAATTTTTCTTTCCAATTTTTTTTTCACATTTTAAAAATTACCGAGCAAGGCTCGGTCACCCAGGTACTTAAATAAATATAATATATTTGCTCACATATACACTTAAATTTTTTACTTCCCAAAAATTTATTCTTAAACTATCAAGGAAATAAATATATTAAGAAATAATATTTAAATATTAATAATGTTAAATATAGATGAACCCGACAACAAACTAACCTGTATACATTAGAGGCATTACGCTTCTATATGTATGAAGGAGACGAGTAACATGAACATTAGTGCTAACAGTGATTATAAGGCAGGACAATCTCATCAAGTTAAGGAATCTGATTGTTTTGCCGCTAACTGTGGGTATAATTATCACTCTAGCGTTCGTCTGGTTAGCTATTGTAGCACAGGATAACGCAGTAGCTTCTGCTGCATTAAGCGGCATTTTGAGCTGCAAAGCCGTAGTTATTATTATACTATATCCATGAAGTACTTAAGAAGTATCTTCAATAAGAGAATGAAACTATCAAAGATAAATATAAGTCTTAATGAGAACTTTATATTATTATTATCTATAATAAATTAAGTTACATCAAGATCTTATATTAATCAACCAATATGTCATACTACATACTATAGATTTTCTTATTGTTATATTCGATATTTTAAAAGTATTTAAATTTTCGATGTAAGTATAATTTCTAGCTAAACAGCAATTAATGATGATTTATCTTCGCAGACACTGGAATTTAAAGAACACACTTTTATTAAGTAAATTTAGTTCAAATCTACACAAACACATAAACCGTGTATGGAAAGAAAATGTAGTGAGAAAATATACTAGTAACAGAACGCAAACTGTTAAAGTTTCTTGCTTGTTGTTCTAATTAAACTCAACTTCGTTAATTGATTTAAATAGGCTTGTAGATCAAGTCAAGTAAATATTTTGTTGCCTTTATTTTAGTTAGTTTTAATAATAGATCAATATTCTAGCATACCTCATCAATTATTCTCATGAAATATATTTTACTTGTAATCAATGGCTCGACTGTGTAACACAGTTCATTGATGCCGTTAATAACTTCTATTATATTGTCCGGATTAAAACACTCTCCAAGTATAAAACCACTAGCTCCGTCCATTAATGCATTTGTCACATCTGATATTTCATTGTTATTAAACTGACAAGTTGCGAGGGCGTTATCGAAAACTCCGCCGGAAATATATAAAGATTTTCCAGCCTAAATGTCACAGAAAAAAAGGGTTAAATATCACTTACGCCTAATTTGCCGTGTGGTATACGGTTGAGTAGAATAGACAATCCCCATTCTTACCGAGCTTTTCGTCGTAAAATACGACTAAGGTAAGTTGACGTCAGGCAGGCAGGAGAATGATGTATGGAATATATGTAATTATTATATGTGCTTACTTGCAGACATTTTCCGGCAATCCATTTTTGAATGTTTGGCATACGGTACTGTTTTGATGACTCCATTTCATAGGGTAAATATTCTCTTGCTAGTACAATTCCATCACTTTCCTGTTTGAAGGTTTTGTGGATTTTACTAAATCTGCCATATGACGTAGCTTTAAACTCTCATCTCCTCAATCGGTAAATGAAGCGAATGAAAGTATTGAAACATTCGACGAATGATGCTAATGAAAGTATACCAATATTCCACGAAAATATTCGCAAGAAAAATTTATTTAATTATTAACATGCCAGCGAAATTCGCAAAAAAATTTAATGTACTAGTATACTCTGCAGTTGTTATTCAAGATATTATATATATTATGAAATCATAATACATTCGAACTATAAAAATCTATCGGAAATATTAATGAATTTTTGATATTTGCGTACCAATACTGCGTTACTATAAATTGTCTCACTTCATACACCTTTGTCTATTAATAATGTTTTGCTTAACTTATTTTTCGTGGTATATAAATCAAAATAAAATACTTAAAAAATTTATTCGACTTTTACCTTAATGATATCATCAATATTATCCAGACCTTCATCACAACTTATACCGGATAGTATGATTGGTTTTTTGACTTTCTTTGATCTGATAAATTTCTTAATAATTCTCACTGTATCAGGATGACGGGTGTAGCTAATGATAATAGTATCAACCTGTAGATTAAATAAAATGTCAATATTTTACAATAATAATATATATTTAATTCAAGTTAATGCAAAAAAGACTTGTGCAATATTGAAGAGACGTTTGTAGAAAAAAAAGAAATAGATAAAGCTAATACTGCTAATAAAGTTTTAAGATCAAGCTAATAACATAATATAAAATGTTAATATCTAAATCTAATAACTTTTTAATAATCTAATAACCTTTAAATTTACCTTAGTTTTTTATCTCGCGGGCAGCAACTCTTTGGTAATAATATTAAAGAACTAAAATCTATCAAATCATAGTTAATCTTGAAATCAATCAAGTACATCTAGTATGAATTGTTTGATTACGAAAACCACCCTTTGCAATCTATTTTACATATAAACAACAAATATCTTATCCGAGCAGCAACGCTAACGTCATCCTTTGTAATATGTATCAATATGGCAATTAAGTTTTACAACCACTAAGGGAGCGAGCGATATTGGCGTTACGCCACTAATGTACAATTAGTAGATACGTTGAATTGTAGTATTTATTTGTATTGATGCTAATTTTGTTACACAATTTGGAGTTTGCTAGAAATCTCCAAAGGAGTATTTAGACTCAAAACACATCATCTTCCTTTTGTATATTTATGATGTTAATAAATGTGCCAAAAAGTAACAAAGTATATACAGCACGCTTAGTATTTAAGTAAAGCATAGCTTAGCGCTTATAAAACTCGTGAGTGTTAAAGAAACACGTAACATAGAAGAAAGACCAAGAAAACACTTTTTTCAACAGCTTTTTTAAATAATTTATAGAATTAGGCGTTACTTTGCGGAGGTCCATAATACAAAAGTAATGAGAATATTATTTTGCTATAATCCGCGATAAAAGGAAATATATGTAATGCTAAATGTAGTGGAGTCTATCTCCTGACGATGCTTCGGTTACGAAGCGAAACAATTGTTGAGATTGTGGTGGTGAATGCGTGCAGGGCTTGTGTATTGTTGTGTCATCGGTGTCGGGTAGTGCATGAGTTCTTACTAATTCTGTATGCATCAGGTATGAGAACGAATAATACACTCTACATTTAGCATTACATATATTTCCTTTTATCGCGGATTATAGCAAAATAATATTCTTATTACTTTAGCTTTTTTAAGTTTGTGATATAAGAAATATATATACTTCCTTTCTAAGGTTACTAGTCATAAAGTGTATTGATAACATTTTTTATAGAATTTCTAAAACACTTAGAAAGGAGTGCGATAATAAAATTACTTTAAAGTACAACACATTTTTTTTATTTCGAACTTGAAGTATTTCCAATATTCAATTATTTACCTGATACTCCAAGGCAAATTTCACCATCTCGAAATCCTTTTTAGTGACCAACGGCCCTGAATGTTTTGTATTCCTGGCGCATAAAGCACTTATACTAGTAAGTTTACCACCTTTCATAACAACACACTTTATAGATTTTTCATCAATAACCGCAACACACTTAAGAATAATTTCATCAGAAGAAATCGAAATCTCCGTCCCCACTTTAATATCTTTGCCTAAATATGGATTATCAACGAATATTTTTGTAGCATTGCATTTGTTAATAAACGAAATGTTGTATGTTAGAACTAGTTCAGAATTTTCTTTAAGGATAATATATTCTTCACTCTGCAAATAAAAATATATCAAATGTTACATTTATCACAGATACACATATTATTTTTACATGGATCAGGCATTTAATTCAAAATCATAACATTCTGCCCAACAAGATGTTGTATTCAATTACCATTTCTCTGGACCTCAACTTTCATTAGTTCTTTGAAATAAATTTTGATAAATAAGTTTTTTGAATTTCCGCTCACTTAATTTTTTATAATTCAAAATAGTGGTGATATTTAAATATAAGGATAAAATGACGTCCGAAAAACGCAAAAGAGAAAGCAAATTCAAATTAGATAAATGTTATAATTGAAACTTTTATGTTAATACTACATAAAAAAATAAATTAAAAGATTTATAACGCTGTACCGAACGACGAATAAAGCACACAGATAACAATTATTCTTAACTGCAAAAGTAACAAAATTTATTGTACTAACGTGTGTCACAATATGATTGAGAATTTATAGTTGAGGTTAAAATGTACTTACATTCTCCAGTATACCAGTCTTAACGATACATGTTTTCAAAGTAATACACGTTGCAACTGGCCAGTTGGTTACGTCGTATTTCTCACAACAAAAGAGGGCTGCTTTATCTATTTTACCAAGAAGACGCATTTTATCACCTCTTGTACTGCTTGACATTTTGAATTTAGCCACGTTCATACCAGCTTCGAGCATCTTTTGTATGTCAACTACACCTATTTGAGAATCAGCTGTAAACAAGTAACGGTCTGTTACTATTGTATTGCTGGACATAGGCCTCCTCTCACCTCTCAAGAGAAAGGTTCCAACCTTTCTAAGCTCCAGCCTAGACACACCACGCTAATACAATGGGGATTAGGAAGTTATATATATAACAGGAATTCTCCAGAGATATGCAGATTTCCACACGATGTTTTTTTTCGTTGAAAAGCATGAGACAAAATTGCAAATATTAATTAGGCACATGAGTTTGAATAGACAAATGCGTTGGAGCCTGTCCGGGATCAAACCTGTGACTCCCTAACACAGAGTTACACAGTCTCACCGTTTGGCTATCACAGCTTTAAAAAAAAACTGCTGTAATTTCACAAGTATTATAACCAGTATTTTCATTGCATGAAGGATGTCAGAATTCATGTCGGGTGGATTTTTAATGCATATAAAAATTTCTGAACATTTGACATACCTAATGTTACTATAACTGGACATCTCCGATATCTAAATGGTGGTGTTTTCAGTACTTCTGGTTTACTGAAATCAACATCAACAAATTCAATCGTTTCTGGTTTCTTATCCATTGTGCAGTGACAATAAAGTTTTATATTTAATATATTGATATTATGCAAAAATTATAAAAACATCCACACACTATAATACGCTAAAATCTTATAAATTCTTAGCAATAATAAAATTATATTATATTAAAAATAACATTTCAAATATTATTAGATTCTTTTGTCCTTTCAAATTGAAAGATCGAAGTATAAATTATTTTCCTCTATGGATAGAAGATAAAGCCTAAAAATTTGCTGATTGAAACTAATATATAAGAGAATATATAAAAACTGTCACGTAATGATTATTTGCATATGCTTTTCATTTTATCGCTTTTAACTACGGTTTAGGGAAGCCAGCCTAAAATGAGCCATATTGCAACAAAACAAAGCAAATGAGGGTGATCTATCTGTCTCTTTCTTGTGTAATTAGACAAAGATGAAGTATGTGTGTTTCTTTTTCCCTCTCTTTATTTATTGTGTCACTATCACTTACAGGCCTGCCTATTGCTACCCTACTGTAGTAATAATAACTATCTAGATTCACTGAGATAGTAAATAGCAGATTATATTCATCATCATCATCCTCCTGCCCTTATCCTACTCTAAGTGGGGTCGGCACAACATGTTATAAACATGCTGTCACGTGATTTGGCTGCGTTTTTACGACAAGCCGCCTGCCTGATGTCAACTTACCTTAGTCGTATTTTACGACACCTCGGTAAGAAAGAGGGTGGTACTATGCTATTCCGCCTGATACCAGACGGCGTAAATAGTAGATTATATTATATTTAATAAAATAAAAACGATTAAAAAAAAAATTATTTATTAATAAAAAAAAACAAAGTTATAAATAACAAATTAAAATATTATTTCAAAAATATAACAATATTATTTCATGAACGTGCTGTATTAACGATGAATTCCGCTCTTTATGATGGGCATTTTTCACTCTGGGCAAGTACTGAAAAAGGATAAGGATATATGGAATTATTCTATTTCAAATTTTATTAGTTACTTCGATTAGTTTTATTTATTAATGTTCTAAATTACAAAATGGCTATATTAAAAAAGGCATTTACCCAAAAGTTATTATTATTAAGCCGTTGTTATGTTAATACCGACAAAAGTCAGTTTTTGCTGAGCCCAATTAGATCGGCGTAAAATATGAACTAAGCATTCTATATACCGTTCTTGTTCTGAATCTTCAATAGACGCTGTCAAAATATTTATAGTATCGGCAAAGGAGCTTCTTGCATCCCATTTCCTTAAAACCACGTATGTGCTTCCATATTTCAAAAACTTATATTTAATTCCATAAGACACCGCGAATCTAATTCGCGCTGCCATTTCTTCCTGCCTATCTTTTTTTGTCTTCTCTGCAATATAAATGATAGTTTTTCTATGAATATGTTGATGTTTTGTTTCTTTGTATAACTATACAACTTGAACTATAACTATTAAATATTTAAAAAAAAGCGCACGATATCTATTCTTGTTGATTTTCGGATCCAGACTTTATAAAAGATTTTAATTAAAATGAAAAACATATCCAATCAAATCAAAATAACTGTTATTTAAATAAGCTTTTTAAAGATCGTGCAAAGGATGTGCTCCGGGACATGTTATTTTTAGGTATTTTGAATGAAATTTAAACTAATTTTTTTTTGGAAGAACTATTGGGTTTCCACAATGCTCTCCAATCAGGCGAGAATTTTGTTTGAATTAATTAATACATAATATTACTCAACAGTAAACATAACGATCATTTCAATATTTCAAATGGATTAAGTTAACATTTAAATTACGTAACGTAACTTAGATTATAACCTTATATATATTATATATATAACCGTATGTTCGCGCTTACTGCGTGCCTTCGATAGCTGCAGTTGGTGAGCATAGGTAGGATAGGCAGACAACCGGCAATTTCTCCACCCCGAATAATCAAGGAGTACTGACTTTTGAACTTAGATGTTGCTTCTTAATGTATGGCGTCCACGCCGCTCCGGCCGGAGTATAACCACAAAAACTGAATCCAGCTATATTCGTGGAATCACCAAGTAAATTGTTCCGTAATACAGTTAATACACTCGACCACCGAATTATCCTTCTTATTTTGTATATATTAATCCACCGAACACCGATATTTATTGTTATTAACTGAAAGGCCCGTGCACCGTGTTGCGCGGCCGACCGATCTTCTCTTTGTGTGACATTAATTTGCCACCTACCTACACCTCAGGTGCAGTAAGCCCCGATTACCCTCGGTGGAAAATATTGCCCGAACACCGTATTTTACGACACCTCGGTAAGAAAGAGGGTAGTCTATTCTACTTAACCGGATACCACACGGTGGGTCAACTTATCTTAGTCTCTTTTTACGACACCTCGGTAAGAAATGAGGGGGTTTCATTCTACTCGCCAGATACCACACGACGGGTTGACTAGTATCATTTGGTATTTTGGTATTTATTCAATCAGAGCATAAAAATAAAGCGTTAAATGCGTTATTGGCTATATGCTTATATATATTTAGTTAAAACTTACTATATTTATACTATGTATTATGATATGTAATTTTGTCTTTAAAATTCGGTATAGAAGAGAGCTATACCGAAGTTCACTTAAAAGTTGATGCCTTATAAATTTAAAAAATGGCGGATCGATTTACGTCCCGCAATATTGTTGGTACTAATATTCCGCCGAATATCACACGGCGTGATCTAACTACAAACTTACTATCATAAATTATAGGAATAATTCCGTAACACAGTTGTAATTTCCTTGCAACGCTTGGCTTAGAGCTGATGATCAATATGATTTTGTCTGTTGCAATACGCGTGAGTTGCATTGCTGTTCTACCGGTAACAGTTGGTAAAATTATTAACAATGGTCTCACTTGTCTTGCGACTAACGCACATCCAATTATGCAAGCTTCTGCAGCATTCACTGGCACTCTGACCTGTTACGAATTGAAACATTCTTATGACATTTATCTCAGTAAAATAAGGGTGGTCTATTCTACTCAGCCGCATACAACATGATGGTTTTTTTTATTAATTTTAGTTTTCATTAGATCTATATATCCAAATTATTAGGTTTTTTCTGATTAATCATACAAAAGTTTCATGTTCAATTTAACAGATAAAATCTCATATATTTCATGTAAGAAATTTATAGTCATTGTTAGATAAAATTTAAAAGGAGCTGGACATTGCACATCTGCAAGTTATCCCACTCTAAGTGGGGTCGGCACAATCTATTATAAATATGCCTGTCACATGAATTAAACGATTCTACCACCAGTTCGTCCGTTTGCCATCATCCACTGTAAAGAGCTAACAAGAAACGAAATTGTTTTTATGAGAATAGTAATTCCGATATGAAGGTAGATTATTCGAATTCAAATTCAAATTCAAATTCGTTATTAACGTAGGTAAGCTTTTTGCAACGAAGGTAGGCTTTAAGTGCCAAAAATGCCATGTACAAACATATTTAAATAACAAACATGTGACGTCTCAAATGATTTAAGGTATACGCTACAAAAGCTCTTTTGTCGTAAAAGGCGACTAAGGTAAGTTGACCTACCGTGTGGTATCCGGTTAAGTAGAATAGACCACTCTCTTTCTTACCGAGTTGTAGTAAAATACGACAAAGGTAGGTTGACGTCTGGCAGGCGGCCGGTCATATAATACGTGGCCAAATCATGTGACATGTCTATAACATGTTGTGCCGACCCCACTTAGAGTGGGATAAGGGCAGTAGGATGATGATCAAATCTAACATATTTCACTTTTAAAACATACATAAATGTTTGTTTAAATTATTTGTAAATAAATTATGCCTTTTATACAAAACTAGTAATATATCGCGGTTTCACCAGCGTGCATACCGATCTCATGGCTCTGATCTCATTAAATGTAATATAGCCTATGTTGCTCAGTAAAGGCGCAGCTTTCCAATGGTGAAAGAATTTTTGAAATCGATCCAGTAGTTTTTGTGTAAACATTACAACATACATACAAATTTTTCCTCTTTATAATATTAGTATAGATTAATAATTTTGTCAGCTACCTAATTAAATTTGTTTCTACCCGTTCACTCTTTCAACTTAATTCGTGTGTGCATAGTTCATAAAACCGGAAGGTAATTTCGAACGATAACTAAAACTCTATTTTTGATTGCCGCTACCGTCTCGCTGTAGTGGTACTTGAGACGGGAATTCGTCACCTGTTGGAAAATAATTAGGCAAAAAAATCAGTACTAAAACAAAAAATTTGGTGCCGTAGTGAACAGCGGGCCCGTGTTAAGCACTCGTTGCACTCGCGAAATTCAGACGAATTTTGAGCATAAATAGCACTATACTGCGTCCATCATATTATCAGTCTTTTGACAGCTCACGCTCATTAAGTTTTGTATTGCTTACGTACAAATATCATACAAATAATATTTGTACTTTATGGATGGGTACCGCCCACTTAGTGATGTCACACATAATGGTTACTACGATTATGCCACAGATTAAAAATAATCGGTAGAAATCGATGTTACGAGTATTAAAAGACATTTAATAACATTATATAAAGTTTTACTTTCTTCTTAGTTAATACATGAATACAAATAAAACAATCAGGATATTTTAATTTATTTTATTAGCACGAGTCGTCGGAATGATAATCAACACTAGACTCCTCCGATGAGGAGTCTTCAGTAGCAGTTATTATTAGCTCTTGTGTAGATAATATATTATCAAACGCAATATCACGTTCCCAATCAGAGAATATTACTCTTTTAGTTCTTTCCACCACACTTGCCCAGTTCTCGGCCGTTACGTGGGTGCAAGCATTTTTTAGCAATTGCAACATTTTATTCGCTGTGAATAGGGGGCTTGTATTGCATCTCGCAGCATGCCCTTTTACTTGTGCCCATATAAGTTCTATTGCGTTGTACTGGCAGTGGTATGGAGGAATCCGAAGAACAGTATGGCCATATTCTGCTGCCATTTCATTGATAACATAGCGTTTTGCTCTCTTTTTGGTTTTATAATTTATTATTTTTATTAATTCAACTTTTAACATTGAGTCGTCCACATTTTCTCCATTGTCCCGAAGCCAATTAATTATTTCATGCTTTTTATTAGCCTGTGTTGGCATTTTGTCAATTTGACGGGAGTGGTAGGGCGCATTATCAATAAAAATTATTGATGGTTCTTCCAATGAAATGAGCATTTTTTTGAACCACTCTTCATACACATTTGCATTCATCTCTTCGTGGTAGTCATTTGATTTCTTCGATGTAAATGCCAACAGTGCGTCTTGTACAAATCCTTTTGCTGTACCTGCATGGCAAATGATTAGGCGCTCACCTTTTCCCATTGGTACTGAGGAAGTGGAATCAGCAGTATCATCAGTCCAGAAACGAGATAGTGTGTGGTTAGCGTTGAGCCATGTTTCATCCGTGAAAACAATATTTGCCCAATCTTGTATTTTCTTTGCCTCTCTTAAAAAATCACAACGTGCTATAGCTATATCTGTGCGTTCCATTAATAATTTTCTTTTATTTAACTTTTTATATGAAAAGCCAATTGTGTTCAAAACTTTGACCAAAGAAGATTTTTCACCATGAAATAGACCACTTCTTTTCAAAGAAACAATAAGTTTTCTCAAAGTTGGAATTTCTTTTCTCAAGTAGTAATCATATACATGACGACGAATAGCGTCAGCGTCAAAGTCATCAACAGCTGTCACCTTATGAGCCCGGCGCTTTCTTTTTGGTGTAGATGGTTTGTTTTGCTCCAAGCCGCTCCTGCCGTAGGCATCAGTAGTGATTTTAGTCACAGTTGATAGACTGATCCCCAACGCGGCTGCAACACGGTTTCGGACTTGCGTGATAGGTATAAGAGGTCCGCCATTTTGATTTTCTTGCTCAAAATACTCATGAAGTTTTAACACTAACTGTCTCGATTGTGCTTCAACACACGTACTTTCGGCATTTTCACGATCAATTAATATAAGTTTCACAAAAGTTTTTCCGAGGAATAAAGCTACTTAACTCAAGGTGTAACAGATGCGAGAGAACACTCAGCGAACGTAAATGCGTGTGACTATCACGGGCGTTTCGTTGAGAGTGACAGATCACGTCAAAATGGCGGCCGAGCGGAAGGTCTGTTGATGTTGCCAGTTGATGTATAATATATTTTTTATGATTATAATAAATACACACGGATTAACATTTATATTCAAAAAACTAAGGCAATATTAAATCAAAATGTTGATTTCTATATCTGTTATTAGTTTACGTAGGTTATCATTAATCGAATTACTTAGGTACGTAATTCGATTAATGATAGTAGGTACTATAATCGGAATGGTATCGCATACGAGAATCTTTAGGACATCACTAAATATGTAAATCGTCAATCTGTCAAAAGATGGTTAATATAATGGACAGTGTATAAGTATATAAACTATTTATACATTGAGATCATCATATTTATTTTATTAGGTATTAATATATATTTCACGGGTACTTGGGTATTGTTATTCCTAAAGTAACTATTTAGAATATAGAGATAAGAATTTTTACCACAGTTGTTTCATTTATCAATCAATTATTTTAATAATTTATATAATTTAGCGTTTCGTTGCTGAGATTTAAAATACAAAAGTAATGCTAAATTTAGTTAATACAAGACCCATATTACTGTTAGTAACATTATCTCTTAAAAAATAAAATATAATCCGCTATAAACAAAAATATATTTTTAAATTTTATTTTAAGTTATTTATTTATTTTATTGTATTTTAATAATTTTCCTGAAATTCAGCATGTAGGGGATTTTGGGGATTAAAAATTGATCTAGCTAGGTTTTATTTAATAAAATCGATTATCCCTGTTTTTGGGCAAAAAAAATATTTCATTAACATTCAATATAAAACACTATTTTTGCCTTGGTCTCAAGAAATGAAAATACCCAGGATCGAGCCCCACCTACCCAATAATTTATTTCTTTTTTTTTATTTTGTAAAAAAAATACTGAGCAAAGCTTGTAACCAGGTATTTATTATTAAATGTTATTAATAAAATAAAAATATATACTATTTTGTTTAATAAACAG
This sequence comes from Morpho achilles, assembly GCA_947086495.1. NCBI lineage: Eukaryota > Metazoa > Arthropoda > Insecta > Lepidoptera > Nymphalidae > Morpho > Morpho achilles. The sequence goes on along the minus strand of CAMTZB010000007.1, from coordinate 9,144,284 downwards.
TTTCCCGTTTTTCCTCAGTCAGCTGTTTGATGCTTTGTATCTCCAACTAGTTGTTTTCGTATGTTCAAAGTATATGTATATGTATATATACGAAGCGAATATAGGTTCTTCCAAAGATTTTTATTTTATTTCGTTACACATACATACATATGGTCTTTCATATCTGTAACTACTGAGTACTGTGTATAAGACTCACATCAGGTAAGTAACAAAAACGGTACGGAAAAACCACAGACTTTATTTGTGAGTTAGTAGTCTATGGTAATCGTCTGTGATTTGACCATTATGTACATTGTACACTGTAATCTTTGGATTTGACTTAAATCAGGTGTAATGCAGGGCGGTTTTACTACAGGCGCTAACACATGCTATCTCGCATCCCTCTTGCACATGTACATATTTATGAATGAATAGTATGAAAATAGTCTCAGCTGCATCTCGCTCCACTCCTACATACCTATTTTTACGCACTCATTCTCATTTTGACTGTCTATCATATAACAAGACAACAAGTTGATTTTATTAATGAATGCAGAATGGGCGGTGTATTAAATTTTTAAATTTCCCGTTGTAAAGTTCTAGTACTTTAATTTTTACTAAAATAGAGGCGTTTTACCTGAAATAAAACGCTTATTAAATACTTACCTTATTAGAAGCTTAAATATGAGATAGGCACACCTGGTTTTCCGTCGTATTTTACCTCTCTTTCTACCCAAATATCTCTGTCTCCTTCCTTTTTCCCCCCTTTTCACCGGACATGGCGGGAGGCGCTAGACAGCGACTCTTTGTATGTCATTGTGTCTCATTACGCACCAGGCAGGTATAAAAAGTAAGCTTCTAATAAGGTAAGTATTTAATAAGCGTTTTATTTCAGGTAAAACGCCTCTATTTAATGCTTGACCGTTATTAGAAGCTTAAATATGTGACGTGTTTGTTATCGCCTGGTGAAAAGGTGCCAATGTGACTTAAATAAATTATGTGGAAAAAAGAGTAAGTTCATCGATCAGTCAACACCACACAATGTTTGTTATCAACACACTGAGGGTTAGGTACTTTATCCTGCGACCTAAACATAAAATAGTAATGTAGTTGTGTACCCAACCACCTGAAATACATTATTTATATTTACATTGTTATAATGTGGAGACAGTATATTTTTTCTCTACAACTTGTAACACCTCTAATATCCCAATTTGGTGGTTTATGTACCTTAAGTTCCTTAAAGATATGAATTTTAGAAAATATCTGACCAAAACATGTACATATTATTTACTTGTCACTTCTTATATGAAGTGTATTTTGCTGATTTGTTAGGTAAAATTGTTTAATAGGATAGGTTATGTTTTAAATGTAGATTAGCTAGAAACTTATTAAAACACAATCGATTTCTCTTCGATGGAGCTACTGTCGAATATAGACATGTTACATACATGTAGTTACAATAGCGGACGTTTCCACGGCACTCTGAAAGCGTCGTTAATACATTGCCTTGTGATTGTTGTAATCTAAGTTGCGTTTGTCACCACGCAAGCGGTCTTCAATGCATATAAATCGATCACATTTATCGATCAAAGTTAGCTATGTTATCAGCTGAGATTTCGTTCCGCTTTCGACGCGGTATCATATTCAATTTATACCATACTTTTGACATTTTTGACATACTTTGACATTTCTGGTCTTTCAAAATGGAAACCAACTCTGCGATTGCCGAGTGGCTGTTCTTTTATTGAAAATTCTTAAGACATTTGATATCAGTCTCCTGGATCGGGAAGCGAGTATTTCACCATGAATACAAGTTCTGATAACGTACTTAGAAACCCGAGAGTAGATCGGTGATTAGGTTTCCCGCGAAGGACCTTAACCTGGCAACATTGAATACGTCCACTAAATAAATCCTTCAGAACTCTCAGTATCGCGTGTGTCGTTAGCAACAAGAGCCACATATTACTTAGGTGGTAGCAGTTGTACTTGGCCACAAAGTTCTAGTTTTGTTACACAAGAGATAGTCAAGGTCAAATCGACGACCAACCTTAGAGTTTTTATTCAAATATTTTGCGCTATAAATTCACCAAACACACATAATTTCGGGTGTCGAAAAGAAAGACAACATTTCTAGCATTTGATTTTCATAACCAGCCGTAGGAAGCGACTATCTGTGATAGATTTACCTCGCATATGCAATCTCCCGTTTATTAACTTAGTAGTTTTATATTGAAAATGGGACGATATGCGCTATAATCCTTTGAAACGAAGATAGAGGAGAAATAAAGCTCGCAATGTTGCGTCTAAGTCAAATCTCCTTGTCACGTGTAAATCATGTTGTGTGACTCCGAAGTGCGATGACGGTCAAATATTATGCTGAGGCTTTTTAGATAGCGGTATACAATACTCTGATAGTAACAAATAATATGGAGCTCCTATTTTTCTTCAGAGGCTGACGTACTGTGCTAGACTTCCCACTCGAAAAGATTTGGAAGTATTGCCTTTGTTACTACTGACCCTAGTGGGCGATAATTGACACTTTTGTCCCCTTATTACAGATTTTCGCAGGATGGCAATGATTATAGCCGTCCCACGAGGATTGGTCATGGTTATAACAGGCATATAAATTTGGACCAACTTCATTGTTACGCTTGCCGAATTACCACGCAACGGTACAACACAGATATTCACGGGGTGGCAAAGATGATAACTGCCCTGCGAGGGCTGATAATGATGACAACTGGCATAAGAATCTAAACCATCATCATTGTCATACTTGCAGACGTGCCAAGCGATGGTGCTTTATAAATATTAATGTGGTGGCAATGATGACATTCGCCCCGCGAGAGCTGGATATGCTGACAACTGGTATATGAATTTGGAAAACATCATTTTCATATTTGCATAATTACCAAGCGATGGTACACCATGATGTTCATGGCGTATCAATAAAAATAACCACCCCACGAGGGCTTGATATGATGACAACTGGTATATGCATTTGGAAAAAAAATCATTGTCATCTTCTTCTTTGCGTGTCTTTCAAACTAGTGAAAGTTAGCAGTCAACTCCGCATATGCCTTTTTATTCTTGGCAAGACGGAAGACTTTGGGATTGCTCTTAATTCCCATCCATTCCCGGATATTTTGTAAACCAGATTACTTTTTAAGACCAGGGCTGCTCTTTTCAGCAATTTTGTCATTGTTATACTTACAAAAATGCCACGCGATGGTACAACATTATACATAATCATAGGCTACAGTGACGATAACCGCCCAATACGAGTCGGATATGATGACAACTGGTATACAAATCAGGGGCAAACGTCATTTTCATTTTTGCAGAAGTACCGAGTGAAAGTACAACATTACACATCTTCATAGGATACAATGACGATAACCGCCCAGTGAGAGCTGGATATGATGACAACTGGTATATGAATTAGTACCAAACGTCATTTTCATATTTGCAGAAGTACCAAGCGATGGTACAACATTACACATCTTCATAGAATGCAGTGATGATAACCGCCCCGCGAGAGCTTGATATAATGACAATTGGTATATGAATTAGTACCAAACGTCATTTTCATAACTTGCAGAAGTACCAAGCGATGGTACAAAATTACACGTATTCATAGTGTGCAAAGATAGTATCCGCCCCGCGAGAGCTGAATATAATGACAACTGGTATATGAGTTAGGACCAACGTCATAAATTAAAGAAGTACCATGCGATGGTACAACATTACACATCTTCATAGGATGCAGTGATCATAGCCGCCCCGCGAGAGCTTGATATAATGACAATTGGTATATGAATTAGGACCAAACGTCATTTTCATATTTGCAGTAGTACCAAGCGATGGTACAACATTACACATCTTCATAGGAGGCAGTGATGATAACCGCCCCGCGAGAGCTTGATATGATGACAATTGGTATATGAATTAGTATCAAACGTCATTTTCATATTTGCAGAAGTACCAAAGGATGGTACAACATTACACATACTTATAGGTTGCAATGATGATAACCGCTCCGCGAGAGCTGGATATGATGACAATTGGTATATGAATTAGGACCAAACTTCATTGTAATAACTTGCAGAAATATCAAGCGATGGTACTACATTACACATCTTCATAGGATGCAGTGATCATAGCCGCCCCGCGAGAGCTTGATGTGATGACAATTGGTATATGAATTAGTACCAAACGTCATTTTCATATTTGCAGAAGTACCAAACGATGGTACAACATTATACATATTCATAGGATGCAGTGATGATAACCGCCCCACGAGAGCTGGATATGATGACAATTGGTATATGAATTAGGACCAAACTTCATTGTCATAACTTGCAGAAGTACCAAGCGATGGTACAATATTACACGTATTCATAGTGTGCAAAGATGGTATCCGCCCCGCGAGAACTGAATATAATCACAACTGGTATATGAGTTAGGACCAACGTCATAAATTAAAGAAGTACCATGCGATGGTACAACATTACAGTTATTTATTATTATACTAGTTACATACTGTGTTTTCAATGTATTCCGTTTATTAAACTGCGTCATGGCCGATTGCCTTCTCACACGACCGCACTGTCTACAGTAGCAATGAGACTTTGAAAACGGAATATAAGAAATTAAAATTTTTATTTATTTACATTTTATAAATAAATCGCGCTCACACTTTCAAATGTTATCCTTTGACATCTCTGTCTTTTCAGAAGAAAAGATACGATTACGATAAGAATATCGTAAGCCATATGTAAAAGGTCAGCCGTGACATGTTCAAACATGTTCAAAAATATCTCGTCAATCTTTTAAATGACATTCAACCGCGACATCTGATATTTTAGTCGAATAAATCAGTTGGCTTATAATTCGTAACATAATTATTCGCAAATAGAATAATCTCTTATTGCTTTCAAACGGCGAACGTTAAATCAACAAACGAACGAACGAACAAACGAAGCATAGGATTTATCAGAGTATTGACTGACGCAATTTATTGCTTCACGCTAAATCCGGATGGATGATTATACCATTTCTGTGTATCGATATACATCATTCACATATCGCTGCCAAACCATTGAACAGAGGTCGCAAGGTTGGTAGGTAAAACGGGATTCTTCATTTTAATTAAAACATTAAATGTCAAATTAAGTACGCCATGATTCGAATCACTGTAGTATTGAACTTGTCGATTGTTCTATCTCGCGACTAAGGTGACAAAAATTAGTCATTATCAAATAGTTTATTTATCCTTTATACAAAGTGTTTGCTTTAAATTACTAATAGAGATTAACCGCCAGATATCGCGTTGTGAATTCGTTCCGACATATTAACACTCTCAATTCATCAGGATTACGTTATCGTTATGCATTACAAAAACACTTGTAAGGATTCATTATTCTAAAAAATAGCCTATAAATTCGGGCCAACATCATTATCATACTTGCAGAAGTATTACGCGATGTTACAATATTACAGATAAAAGGGTAGAAAAATAAAATGTGCAACTTACGTGCTGGATTTAACACAATACTCACTGAAGGTAGTTAAATAATTTTACCAACACTGAATTTGCACAAGTTTACTAGACGGAAAACTAAATGCCAATGACATACAAAGAGTCGCTGTCTAGCGCCTCCCGCCATGTCCGGTGAAAAGGGGGGAAAAAGGAAGGAGACAGAGATATTTGGGTAGAAAGAGAGGTAAAATACGACGGAAAACCAGGTGTGCCTATCTCATATTTAAGCTTCTAATAACGGTCAAGCATTTAATGTATAATTTTGTTTTAATTTAGTTAGCAAAATTCTTGAAACAAATATCACTAGAAGCAAATTAAATGTATAAAGTCTTATTTCACGAGTAGCTGTTGAGATATTTCTTAAAATGAGAAATATAACAACGAAGAAACGTGCAGTCATAAAACAATAAGAAGAGGATTTACTTAATCATTATATAAATGTAAGTGTTGAATTTTAATGAATTTTGTGCATCTTAATAATAGTAAGAGCTTTCTTAAAATTTACATTCTCACATTCTAAATATAATAACCTAACCTTGCATGGATAACCTAAAACCTTTAACATGCAGTATAATTTTTATTTCCTATTTGACTTAGTTATCGTTATATAAAAATTATGATATGTACATTTATTTCGATTGATGAATTAGCTATATTCATTATTATATTAAGGATATGTCTTGCGATTTTATATAGCTTCTAGTGTCTTGTAGTGCAATAAATGATTAATAATGGAACATTAAAGTTAAAGTTTTTTAGAAGTTGTTCTAATTGATCATAAGTGTGTTTCTATCTTAGTTATGAATAATTTGGACATAACTAAATGGTCTACTTAATATTTTTTTTTAGAAGTATTTTCAATTGAAGTTGTATACTTCATCACTACATATTATAAAACAAAGTCCATATTTCCGTATGTACGCATAAAACTTTGAAACTACTCAACCGATTTTGATGCGGTTTTTTTTAATAGATAGAGTGATTCCAGAGGAAGGTTTGTACGTATAATAACATTCAATACGAAGTAGAGAAATACTGTAATTTTTGAGGTTTCTGTAAATAATTACATTTTTTTCCGCTTACATTGCAAACGCAGGCTAAGCCCTACGAGATTTATCAAAATGATGTACTAAGTATTTGTACACCTTAAAAAGGTCTACAGAAAAGTCCGCGATGGTATATATCTATCTCTTATGGATAACCCACAATAGCATTTTTTTTCATTTACTTTTTACGAAAAATGATGCCTTATGTTCAAAGCAATTTTTATACAATACAGCATTAATCCTTATCCAATTGAGTACCTTAAATAAATTGTTGATTTAATATAGATCAATATGGCCGTTTACAGCATGCAATTTAAGTGAACATTTTCGGAGATATTACAGATTTAAAATGCCGTGAGGACGCCGCGCTTCACCCTATAGCACTTCGAATCTTTTAGTTTGTTTAAAGACATTCTGTAATTAGTTGTAAAAATAAAATACATAGGTAAAATGTAAAAGTAAATAAGTAAAAATGTACTATATGAGTTTAGATATTTCAAAGATAGCAGGAAATCGTCTTGGTATAGGGAGAGGAAATTGTTTTTCTCCAAATTTAACGCTTGCGGGCCACGGGCAGTAATGAATAAATCAAAACTACTGGATCGATTTTAATAATTTTTTTTACACTGACTGACATAGGATATATATTTTATACCCGTGCGAAGCAAGGGCAGGCCGCTAGTTGTATTATATTAGAACTTTAAAAATAATTGTCAAGTTTTTTATAATGAGACTCGGATGAAAAGGGAGTAAATAGCAAAAGAGAGCAAGTTTATTCTGTATAAAGCAATAAAGGGTATATTGCTTTATATAACACTATTGTTGATTTTCAATTAAAAAGCAAAAGCAAAATTTAAATTTACGATTGATTAAACGATTGATTGATTAATTGCAGATTCAAGAATCCTCAGATCCAAGATCAAGAGTAATTTTTTATTTTAATATGATTGTCACATGATGTTATTTATAGTTATGATTTGAGATATCTTTACATTTACAGTGCTAATAAAAGATATAATAGTATGTGTAATGAATGAAAGAATAACAGCAATATTAAAAGACTGTTCTATAAAACTGAAAGTAAATATTTATGTAATTTATAAATAACTTAAAATGTGCAACTGTTTATATCTAACAGGAATTAAATAACAAACAATATTTCTCCTTCATACTTATGCAATAATAAAAAGCAATTTTTCTAAAAGTGAACCCATTTACTCTTTCTTAACAAATCAATGCATAATGACACAGACAACATTTTTTTTATATTATAGAACAACTATTCATATAGATTCAAATACAACCTCTTTCATAAGAGGTTGTATTTGAATAGTAACAATTATGCAACAATAGTAACAATGCAATGGTGGATGCAACTCTGCCGAAACTTAACTGATAAGGATGTTAAAACATTTCCACACATACCTGTGACAACTAGATTAAAGTATGTAAGTGTGTTTTTATCACAAAGTAATATAATAAAAGTAACTATATAATTTTAAATTAATTTGTGCTCTGGGGTCTAAGCAGACTTATATTATTATTTCTAGATATTTCTCGCAGATCTAGCTATCTTAGCACTTTTTAACACTAGGTTTCAGCATTTTTGGGACATTTTGTTGATAGTATCTAGCCGGCCCCCAACTAATACTCAAGTGAAGTCTGAATTTATGAAACTAAGTTAGATTCCCGTAATTTCAGCCACAGATGTAAGCGTGCACTCAAACATCAGTAGCCAAAAGCGACTGGGAAAAGAATTAAGGTTTTACATGCCGCAGCTGCTGTCGCTCCGCTGTCGCCTCGAGCGCTCGAACAGCGCCAGGCCGAACAGTAGCGTCAACCACCAGGAACAGGACCGAAGACGTCGTACACGTCTTCGCGTTCGGCTACGTTCCGCGGTAACCGTATGGCGGGACGTCCTCGACCGCTTCATCACATAGTGGTGACATGTCTCTCCCAGCTACACATTACAGACCCTGCAGCACAGTTTTCGACCTCTGTAATTTGAGAAAATGCATTTGAGGTAACTAATACTCAAGTGAAGTCTGAATTTATGAAGCTAAGTTAGATTCCCGTCATTTCAGCCACAGATGTAAGCGTGCACTCAAACATCAGTAGCCAAAAGCGACTGGGAAAAGAATTAAGGTTTTACATGTATTGCAGGTGCCAAATACCGGCTCTTTGCCAACCGCAACACATAACCATTACAAAAAAAATGTACAAGTTAATGACGTACGAATTACCAAAACTGCGCAATTTCAGAAATCAGTACGGCACCTTTATAATGGCTAGCCCGTTAATAAAACGTCTAACAAAGTAGCGCGCTTTTGAAGCTAATGTTCGACGATACAGAAAACGAACATTACCAACAAAATGCCTACACAGTATGGGAAGAAAGAACACTGCAGTGTCCACCTCAACCATACTGTTAAATGAGAAGAAAAAGCCTTGCAGCTTTTACAGGAGGGCAGTCAGACGCTGCTAGTGCAACGCGGGAGTCCGACAGTGGCCTCGTGACTCCACGAGCTACGCTGGTCTGGCCTCGCTGCCGCCAATGGAGACGTGCCGCCGCCCCTCACCCCAGGCCGGCCCGTCTGGCTATGCCGCAGCTACTGTCGCTCCGCCGTCGCCTCGAGCGCTCGAACAGCGCCAGGCCGAACAGTAGCGTCAACCACCAGGAACAGGACCGAAGACGTCGTACGCGTCTTCGCGTTCGGCTACGTTCCGCGGTAGCCGTATGGCGGGACGTCCTCGACCGCTTCATCACATAGTGGTGACATGTCTCTCCCAGCTACACAGTACAGACCCTGCATCACAGTTTTCGACCTCTGTAATTTGAGAAAATGCATTTGAGGTAACTAATACTCAAGTCAAGTCTGAATTTATGAAGCTAAGTTAGATTCCCGTAATTTCAGCCACAGATGTAAGCGTGCACTCAAACATCAGTAGCCAAAAGCGACTGGGAAAAGAATTAAGGTTTTACATGTATTGCAGGTGCCAAATACCGGCTCTTTGCCAACCGCAACACATAACCATTACAAAAAAAATGTAAAAGTTAATGACGTACGAATGACCAAAACTGCGCAATTTCAGAAATCAGTACGACACCTTTATAATGGCTAGCCCGTTAATAAAGCGTCTAACAAAGTAGCGCGCTTTTGAAGCTAATGTTCGACGATACAGAAAACGAACATTACCAACAAAACGCCTACACAGTATGGGAAGAAAGAACACTGCAGTGTCCACCTCAACCATACTGTTAAATGAGAAGAAAAAGCCCTGCAGCTTTTACAGGAGGGCAGTCAGACGCTGCTAGTCATTAAAAATTAAAGATTACAATGTTTTTATTTACCTAAGCTATGAGTAAAACAGAGTAATTATGCAAAAGTAATAATAAAATTATTTTGCTATAATCGGCGATGAAGTAAAGTAGAAAATAAATATAATGCTAAATGTAGAGTGGACAATCGGTTATCATACCTGATAGATGCAGGATTCGTAAAAAACACATGCACAAACCTCCACGACCGCCACCACCATACACAAGCACTATATACATTCACTATCACAAACTCAACAACTCAAATGTTTGAATTTCAACAAACATTCTCGGATAAAATGTGAGTAGTTATCCAAAACTTAATAACAAATAAACTATACTTTTGCACTGTTTAATACGAAGAAAATTGAAACGTACTGACTCACCAGAAACGTTCGTTATACGTAATATATAAATGTAATCACTTTTTACTTACGCAAATATATACAAACCAACAAATGATTTTAATTAAATTTAGACAAAAGTAAGTTTAAAAAGCCAAAATTGCCGTAAATCAGGATGCTCGGACAACGGGCACGACGCGAGTAAACTTTTACACTTCTGATGTCAACGCACACTATATACAAGAACACGATATAATAGGAATAGCACAATTCCCGTTCCGAGATGCACTTCTCTTGAATGACGAACAAGGACTGAATGTCACTGAAACGTTTTATCAATAGAAAGACTCGAACAACCGGAAACAATAACGGCACAGTGTTGCCCCTATTTAATCAAAAAGGACGCGATTAGGGTTGCCACCTTTTTTTTGAAGAAAAATAGTATTTTTCTTTTTAAATCAAAAAAAAATAGTACTTTTAGGAAATTCAGGGAAAAAAAATAGTACACATCTATTTTCAATTCAATTCAATCATTATTTATTTTTCCATGATTATTTTTTATTACTTTTCGCTGGATAATGACACGGAGTTAGAGTTACTAACTAACTAAGCCCCGTAAATATATGAATGAGTTTCGTTCAAACATTCCCTATGCAGTGCTGCGGGTGCGTTCCATTCACAGATAATTTAAAAAAAAGCACGACAATTGCAATTAGCGATAAAAATATAGTATTTTTCGTGCTATATTCTTTACAAGGTATAAAGCAGGGACCTCGAAGCATATAGTATATCCTTAGTGTTTTTATAGAACTGTAATAATATTGGGAAGTTTTATTTTTTAAGTTTCAAATATAAAATATAAAGTAAAAATAAAACTAAAATAATAAAAATAAAACTTTTCCTTTATAGTAATATTTATTGTGTATGCTTTATTGAAGTGTTGTATATCATATGTCATACCCAATATCAGTTATATTCTATGTTTTAAGTGGTTATTTCTGAATAGTTTTTATTCTTTCTGCGACCGACAATATGGATTATAGACATACTTTAATTATTTAACAGAAAGTTATTTGTTCAAGATACTTTAACATACTATCCCATTTAGTTAAGCACATTTCAATTGGATTTTTTGTTCTGAGTAACTGTGTCTGGTCAAGGCACTGCACTGTTGTTGCAATGAATTCATTAATATCTGATACAATACCTGATATTCCTCAAGTGAGTTAAAATGTTTCAAATATAAATCATTTTTGTTTGTAAACACAATTGGCATGCGTATGTAATAAGTAACTGCCTGTTATCCACCCCAGCAGTGGGAACCATAAGCTTCCTCTATCCGTTTTTTGGAGAGAAGTATTGCAAAGACCTACCATCGCGTTGCTCCAATGCGGATTGGTAGGTTACACATATCCTTAGAATTCGCTAATAAAAGCGTGTCATAAATTGCAATTGTCAATTAGACACGTGCCTACGCGGGGTATAAACCCATGATCGTCTTTACAGAGTCGCACGGCCTCACCGCTGAGCTAACACAGCTTGTTCCATATTTATTAAAATGTTTTTGCAATAATTTTCAAATGAACCTGGTCATTGCCAAAGAGAGTACTCATTGGGATGACGTCTAAAGGCTATATGCTGTTGATGCTTTATGATGAAGCACATGATTAGGTCAATTGATTTGACTAGTTGAAGGCAAGTAAATATTTGATGTAAAGTATGTCAGTCTGTCCATTTCACTTTTAATTAAAACTGAAGCTTATATGTCTAATGGGCTAACTGCCTAATCCGTTTGAGATATAACAAAAAATGTTTGGTACAATTTTTCCTCTATTATAGTGATGCAAAAAAGTGTGTGATATAAGAATAGCTTAAAAGACATATTAGTGATGATCATTGGAACTTTGTCACATATGCTTCTTAATTGTCACATACAATTCAGTATTTGGAAAGCATAATATTTTTAGCCTGGTACTGCTAACAGTACAAAATCAAAGATATTTAACATAACACAAAGATTGTCACAGATACCCCTTATATTTTATTATTAAAAAAAATATATTTATAATTATAGTCTCTATTCTATACTTAAAATATAACTGTAGACAAAGTTATAGACACGTAAACAATATTTTCCAGACACTAAAATTTAAAATCTCTGTTATTTGTCAATGCATCATTCTCCTACACTTATCCCACTCTAAATGGGGTAGGCACATGTTTTAAACATGTTATCACATGATTTGGTATCTTACGACCGGCCGCCTGCCCGACGTCAACTTACCTTAATCGGTTTTCGCGACACCTAGGTAAGAAATGAGGGTGGTCTATTCTACTCAGGGGATATCAATGCCAAGATTGTCTGTAAGACTACCTTTGCAAACTAATGTTCTATCTATACATTATTTAAGAATTACTTATTTATTACAGGTTAAATATGATGCGAACTCTTCCGCCGGGAAGTGTCCACGAGCCCGATGATGCAGATGAACATATATGAAGAACTTCAGTCGAATCATAATTATTTAGCCTCATTTATTGACATTAGTAATAACATTTTCACAGCGCGAATGCTTTTATTCACTAACAATTTATTTTGCCGCCTGAACCTTTCGGAATTTTGGAATAAGGCTGTTCAATTCAACGTGCATATTTAAATCTTTCTCTCTTATTAAAAAAAATGCGTGAACAAAGAAGAGTGAGGTTTGAAGCTAAAGTAGGTGAAAACTTCGGAATATAAAATGTATCGTAATAGGTGCTATAAATATCTTAAAATAAATAAAGTAAAATATTTATTGTTTACGATTGTCATATAATTATCGGACGCATAATCGATTGTCCTTTATTGCGTATCTGTCTTGAATATGCCGCGACATAAAAAACGCTTTGTTTGAATATTGAAAAAGGAATATGAAAATGATGAAATTATGAATTAAACGAAATGAAGATAATCATCCATCCATCCATCAGCCTTTCGCAGTCCACTGCTGGACATAGGCCTCCCCATGTCTGCGCCAGACATCCCGGTTCTCCGCAATGCGCATCCACCTGGCCCCAACAACCTTCCGGATATCGTCGGTCCAGCGAGACGGTGGGCGCCCTACACTGCGTTTGCCAAGACGCGGTCTCCACTCCAGGACTCTTTTGCTCCAACGGCCATCAGTCCTGCGACAGACGTGACCGGCCCACTGCCACTTCAGCTTGCATATTCTGCTAGCTATGTCGGTTACTCTGGTTCTCTCTCGGATAATCTCATTCCTGATTTTATCCTTGAGAGACACTCCGAGCATAGCTCGCTCCATGGCACGCTGAGCGACTTTGAACTTGTGGACTAGTCCCGCCGTCAGTGTCCACGTCTCGGCGCCGTACGTTAACACAGGTAGGACGCACTGGTCGAAGACTTTGGTCTTCAGGCATTGCGGAATCTCGGACGTGAAGACTTGACGAAGTTTGCCAAATGCTGCCCAGCCCAAGTGAATTCTCCTTTCAGCCTCTCTCTCGAAGTTGTGGCGGCCGAGTTGGATAGTCTGGCCTAGGTAGACGTAATCCTGCACATATAATGAAGATAAAATATGAACAAATTATCAATTATTCATCATTTTCATATTACATGTTATATGATTAGGTATAAGAAATTTGTGGTATCCGGCTGAGTAAAATAGACCACCATCGTTACTTACCGAGGTGTCGTAAGAGGCGACTAAGGTAAGATGACCCGCCGTGTTGTATCCGGCTGAATAGAATAGACCACCCTCATTTCTTACCGAGGTGGTATAAAAGGTAAATTGACCCAACGTGAAGTATCCGGATGAATATAATAGATCAATTCCATTTCTTACCAGGATGTCGTAAAAGGTGACTAAGGTAAATTGACGTCAGGCAGATGGCCGATCATAATATAACCAAAACATGCAAGAACACGTTTAAAAATGATCTGATTATAAGATTTTTTTATTATATTTTATATTATATAGTCACAAAATATAAATAATAATTCAATTCCAGGTTTTGTCAAGTACAAAGGTGGGCTAGACACGGTGCACGATCTAACCGACCTCTATTCAGTATACACTAATTGGACAAGCATTGAGATCATGTTCCACGTTTCAACACTTCTCCCCTATGAGAAACATGATGCTCAAAAATTACAGAGGAAACGCCACATCGGCAACGATATTGTGTGCGTCGTGTTCTTGGAAGCTGATAATACTGCATTTTCACCAGCCTGTATAAAGAGTCACTTCTTACATACGTTCATTTTAGGTAATATTCTTTTAACATCTTATTAACTTGTGGTTCAATTAAAAATTAGATAAAATCAGATTTCCAATTCCTTTCATCCAAAAGTAATCGTGATCTCCGCTCATTTTATCTCCGTAAGCTTTCCACGCCTCATCATCGCACCACTTTTTTGTCAGATTCTTTCACTTCGCAAGCCGTACGTCTGTGGAATGATCTCCCTGATTCTGTCAAAAAATCTTCCAGTCGTTTTACTTTTAAAGCTAATGATATATATATTTTTTTTTCTTTAACCGCTAAATATTTTTTTATACCATCTATTTTTATTACCTTATGTTTATTGTTATCCATTTGTTTATTTCTTATTTGCCTAGGCACATCGCTATAATTTATCGATTTTCATTTCTTAAATATATATGCCTATTACTACTTTCTTCTTTTGTTTGTTTGCTTGCTGCACCTATTTTAATTTTCCGTTTGACCCTAAGGTTGACTGGTAGAGAACGCTTTGTTTAGTGTTAAGTCCGCCTTTTGTACTTTTATGTTAATAGTGCAATAAAGACTAAAAAAAAAATATATGTACCTGGTTGACCGAGCCTTGGTAATTTTTTACAAAATAAAAAATTAGTAATAGGGTAGGTATAAATAGGGTTTAATATAAATAGGGTAATATGGTATAAATATAAATAGGGTAGGTGGGGTTCGATCCTATTATCGGTATTTTCATGCTGCATGCTGAATTTCAAGAAAATCGTTGGAGCCGTTTCTGAGATTCCAATATATAAATATATATATGTAGGTTAAAAATATTTAAGTTTAAAATGATAAAAAAGTTGTAAACGGAACGTAGTATTGAATGAGAGAGACGAAAGAGGAAGTGAGGAATAATAACTAAGATGGAGAAAGTGTAAGATGATTGTAAAAGACGTGTTAACAATAAAAGTGATTAAGAAGACGATCGCGTTCTTGTGGTTGACACACGCTTTAAAAAATTTTTTGGTTTTAAATTGATTTGATTTTGGTATTGCCTCTCATCTTTTATGTTGATTTGTGCATATATTCTGTGTATATATTATAGATAAAAGTTGTATATAGTTTTTAGGTAAGTATTGTTAATTTTGTAAATATAAATTTTCTTTCATGTCTTATTTCTGATAAGTCAAAAATGGGACTGAAAATTCCTCCGGAACCGCCGGATCCGGGTGAAAAATATTTTACTCCTGATTCGGATATGGTAGTTCCTAATGTTTCAAGAAAACGGCATGGTGATGATGAAAGTTTTATATCTAGCATTAAAAAAACTATTGTTGATCCTGCCTCTACCAATCCTTCGATTCAGTCAGTGTATATAAATTCTTCTGTAGATATAGATAGTTACTCTAGCCTTGATCAAGGTCCATTTGTTGTACATGTTTCTCGTAGTGAAGCAGACCCGTCTGCAGGTACTTCTATTCGGGCTATTAAATTTGGTGAATTTTTGTACAAATACAAATTTGAGAACATTTGTAAAGACGGAGTTAAAAGTATTGGGCGAAATAGGATCAGTGTGCAATTTTTGTCAGCTGCATCGGCAAATTGTTTTGTTAAAAACCCTGTCTTAGAAACTAACAAATATAAAGCAGTTATTCCAACCTTTCAAGTTACACGTATGGGTCTGGTGAAGGGTGTACCATTTGACTGGTCCATGCAAGATTTTGTAGAGTCTGTGGAGCTGCCTGCTGGGTATGGCGAAATTTTAAAAGCACGAAGGCTAAATAGAAAACAGCAGACTGAGGGGGGTGCCCCTTGGGTCCCTACTCAGTCAGTTGTAGTAACTTTTAAAGGACAAGTGTTACCTAATAAAATTTTTTTCTTTCTTTACTTCTTTGGTTGTTGAAACTTATAATTTCCCAACTATCCAATGTTTTAACTACTGTAGATTTGGCCACACCAAATCTCAGTGTCGATCTAAGCCTAGGTGTTATAAATGTTGTCAACCCCATGGTGGGGAGAGTTGTGACGTTAACATGGAGATGGTGTCTTGCCTGCATTGCTCGGGTAAACACTGTGCTACAGATAAAGATTGTCCTGAGCAGTCCAGGCAACGTGCCATTAAAATGTTAATGTCTCAGAAAAATATTTCCTTTGCAGAGGCTTCTGCCCAATATCCTCTGGTCAGGAGACCATATTCTGAGGTGGCGAAGGAAATGTTTTCTACTTCAGAACATCAAGTTAGAAACTTGCCTCAGCAGGGTCTCTCTAATCAATCCATCTCATATAAAAAAACAATATTCAGAAGTCCTCGTCCTCATCCTCAAAGAGCAAAAGGTTACGATCATAGCGCTCATCAAAATTTAATTTCTGCATGCTCTTCATCTACGGGTAACGGGTGTGCATTAAACTCTCCTCACACATCTTCTGCATTAGAACATTTGTTAGACTCACTCATGTCGTTTGTCACTGAATTTGCATCATACTCTAATAATTCTTTACCGTACAAAGTTGCTCAAAAACTTACTTCTTTGTTATCTGTCATTAATAGACTTAATAAATCTTCTACAATGGAACTGTAAAAGTCTTTCTCGTCATAAATTTTAACTTATTCACCTTTTAAATCATCATAAACCAGTTGTTGTTGCCATTGCTGAAACATGGTTAAGGCCTGGAAGGCGTTTTCGTATTCCAGGTTTTTCATGTTTGAGGGATGACAGGGATGATGGTTATGGGGGTAGCGCCATTTTAGTTCATAGATCATTTCCATTTTTTCAAATTACGCTTCCATCTCATGATCCTAATATCAATGCAGTTGCAATCAAGTTTTCAAGTATTACATTGTTGTCTATTTACATTCCTCATCCTCACTCATCACTAGTTCCGGATATTCTATAAATTTTTTCATCTTTACCTCGCCCAGTTGTTGTGATGGGTGATTTTAATGCACACCATACTGCTTGGGGGTGTCACTACAATGATTCATTTGCTTCTCTATTGTTGGATGTCATGGATGATGCTGGCTTATGCTTCATCAATGATGGCTCCCCAACTCGTTGGGTGTATCCGCATCAAAATCCAAAGAGTGCTGTTGATCTTACCCTTTGCTCACCATCTTTGGCACCATCCATTGTTTGGAAAGTCTTATCATCTACATATGGCAGCGATCATTTCCCCATTTTTATATCATTGCATAAAAAGGATTTCGCCATTTCTTCTTTTGAATCCACTTAATCCATACTGTACACTAAAAGCAAATTGGACACTGTTTAAACTTCACATTGATAATCATATTCCAAATATTCCAGCTATCAATGATGAGAATATTTTGACTTGCTATGAAGGGTTTGTTAATATTATTCGCGCGGCTGCAGATGCTCACATTCCTACTAAAATCTCTGGGGCTCGAAAGTGGGCTTCTCCACCATGGTGGATTCAGAATGTTCATCTGCTATAAAGAACCGCAAAAAGGCTGAATTGGATTACCGTTGTTGCATGTCTTCTGCAAATTTTATTGCGTAAAAATTTTTGCTGCTAGCACAAAAAGGCTTATTAAGAAGAAAAAGAGGTTAGCGTGGATTAAATTTTGCGAGAGCCTCCATCCTGGCACCCCTTCTGGTATTGTTTGGAAGCATATCAAGCGATTTAGAGGTGCTGTGAGTGATTTTGGGAATGTTTCTTCTAATGAAGTTTTCTGGTTACAAAATTTTGCCAATAACCTTGCCCCACCTTTTGTTCCTCATGTTGACTGTTTTAATGGTTTTACTTCGCTTCCTTCTAACTTTTGTGAAATGCAGTTGCCATTTAACAAGCAGGAGCTTACATGTGCCTAAAGTGGATTGAGGGATTCATCGCCAGGTGAGGATGGGTTGCCTTATTCCTTTTTAGTTCAATGCAGTGATTCAGCAAAACAAACATTTCTTTCTTTAGTCAATGGGTTTTTAATAGTGGTTCAGTTCCTTCTCATTGGAAATCGCAGATTGTAATTCCTATTTTGAAACCTGGTAAAGACCCACTTGTTTGTTCATCTTATCGACCTATAGCTTTGTCTTGTACTTTTGGTAAAGTTGCAGAGCATCTAATAAAAAATAGATTGGACTGGATCCTGGAAAGTAAAGAAATTATTGCTAAAACTCAATTTGGTTTTCGTAAGGGGTTTAGCACAATGGACAGCCTTAGTATTCTCACCTCAGAGATTCGCCTGGCATTTTCCCGTGGCGAGTTCTTGGTGGGGGTTTTTTTAGATATTTCAGCTGCATATGATAGTGTTCTGCTGCCGCTATTAAAACAAAAAATGCTTCATTTGGATTTACCACACAAAATAGTTAATTTTATTTTTAATTTATTTATAGGTCGATCAATAAGTATTAGATATAAAGGTTTTCTTCTGCCTCCCAGGTCTGTCTGGAGAGGGCTTCCACAGGGTTCTGTACTAAGCCCGTTGCTGTATAGTTTATATACACATGATCTTGATAAATCGGTTGATTGCTTCTGCAGTATTCTTCAATACGCTGATGATATAGTTCTCTACACTTCATCAAAAAATATGACTGAAATTGTGGCTAGGTTAAATTCTGCTTTGTTTTATTTGAAAGAATGGTTATTATGGCTCATGGACTAGATTTATCAGTTCCCAAAAGTAAAGTTGTTGTGTTTACCAGGCGTAGAATTATTCCTAATGTGGGTATTTTTTTTAATGATCAAGAACTTCCGCTTGAGAATTCTGTTAAATTTCTAGGTGTTTATTTGGATTCTAAATTGTCAGGTTCCTTTCACATGGATTATGTGTTAAAAAAGTGCGAAAAAAACTTTCAGGTTATGCGAGCACTATCTGGGGTGTGGTGGGGGTCTCACCAATATTCTCAGAAGCTTGTTTATAATGCAATTATACGTAGTCATTTTGATTATGGGACATTTGTTTTAGATCCCGGCAGTAAATTAACTTTTGAAAAGTTGAATAAGTTTCAATATAAGTGTTTACGATTAATTCTGGGGGCTATGAAATCCTCTCCGACTAACGCTTTACAGGTTGAGAGTGTAGACCCTCCTCTTTGTTTGCGTAGACAGTATTTGTGTGATCGTTTTATTTGTAAAGTTCTTCAGTTCTCATCTCACCCTTTGCTATGTTGTCTTCAACAGCTTTCACATCTAGTGATGCCTCATCAATCACGTTCATGCCTTTTGAAAAGTTTTATTAAGTATACAAATTTTCCTATTTATAAAAATCATATTAATCCCTTATATACAGTTCCATATCAAGCTTTGACGTATTTTCCATCCGTTATTATTAATTTTGTATTTGTAAGAATGATCCAGGGGCAGACAAAAAATTTAGTGAATTGCTGGTGAAAAATTTGGGCGGTTATTATTAATAGGCGGCGGTAGCTTTGCTTGAAGCTATTCGTTTTGCCAAATCTCATGATTTTAAGAAGGTAATCATTTTTTCTGACTGCTTAAGTTCCTTACAAGCTATTATGCAAAATCCTTTTCGTAGCAAGTCAAGAGTTCCCATCATTCTCAAAATTAGAGAGGCTTTGCTCTCTTGCCATCAGAAAGGGTATAGTATAAGTCTTGCATGGATTCCTGGTCACTCTGGTATTCAAGGCAATGAGTTTTCTGATAGCTGCGCTAAATCTGCTTCAGAAGTTGGTTCTCTTACACATTTTTATAATTTTTCTCAAGACCTATCTGCTTTAGCGAAGACAAATTTGTTTACTTCATGGAGTATACTGTGGGCGGCTTCTAAAACTGTAAAAGGAAAATATTATGGTGCAATTCAACCAGACATCCCTAACGTCCCTTGGTTTTTTCTTTACCGCCGAGCAGACCGTAGAACTACCTCAATTATTTGCCGCCTTCGCCTTGGCCATGCTTGTACACCCGTGCATCTGGCAAAACTAAAGGTTAAAGATAATTCCCTTTGTGAATGTGGTCTGGATGAAGGTGCAACTGATCATATTGTTTTCAACTGTCCTAAGCTCAAATATTCTTTGTACGAAATTCTCCCATTCGAAATTCATCGTCCTACTAACATAAAGTGCCTGTTGATGTTAGTTACTAAACCGTTTGTTAAAAAGTTGTGTAAATTTATTGTAGATAATAAGTTAAAGTTGTAATTATTTTGATTATATCGCTAATTTTATTTCATTCCATAATCATATATATTTTGTATTATTTTAGGTAGTTAGTTCATTTGGTGCATTCTCTTCGAGGCAAATTCTAAATTCCATTACTCGTGTGTTTGCCATTTTACGTGACACTGGCAGAGTGATTTGCGCTCAATTTGCGCTGTACAGGCCCATAAACAAGATAATAATAATAAAAGTGATTAATTCAAGAAGTTTTTTTTATTAATTAAAAAGCAATAATAAGCCAACAATCCATCCCCCGAGCGACCCCTACAGATTCTCGTCCGGGATAACACGGAAAACAAGAATTACAAGAATTACCGGCATTGCAAAGATCGTAATACAAAGATTGTTAAGACGAACCGCGTGGCTGACCGGTGTAAGGTTACGCACGCTATTACATATTTTATGGTGTTACGAAATTGTTACGAAGATGATGGCTGGTAATGATTCAATTAACATGGGGGAAGGAATTTCAACATTTACAGGTGATGATGTGACATATTCTTCCTCTAAATGGGCACAGGATATTGAGGACAACGCCGAGATATTTGGATGGACGCCGCAACAGAAATTAATTATAGCGCGACGATCACTTATGGGCACGGGTGGTTTATGGCTTCGATCGGAGAAACCGTTCAGAACGTTTGATGATTTAAAAACAGCGCTACAAAGAGAATTTCCAGATTCTGTTAATGTAAAGGAAATGCATGAAATTATGAGTGAAAGGAAGAAACGTAAGGAAGAAAGTTGTTATCAATACATGTTAATAATGAAAGAATTAGGTAAAAGAGCAAAATTTCCCGACTACGTGGCGATACAGTACATTATCGATGGCATTCCAGATTGAGTCGAACAAGAGAATGTTATATGGCATTACGACATATTCAATGTTAAAAGAAAAGTTAAGTATTTATGATTCAGTGAAACAGAAAACTAAGCAACGCGAGCGGACAAGCAAAAATTATGAATCTGAGAAGCATTCTAGAGATAACGCTGAAAGCGGTAAGCGATGTTTTAAGTGTGGTAATAAAGGTCATAAGGCGGACGCTTGCAAAGATGGCGTCGAATGCTTCAAGTGTAATTCATACGGCCATATTGCAATTCATTGCAAGACATCAAACAGAGGTGTTAATATTACGTCACAGTTGGATGGCAGTAATGAGTCCGAAGTTCTGGCCAATGAGATGCCGCAAGATTCATTATGCAGTGAGATTCATACATTGGCGCGAGCCTATTTTCGGTGGTATTGGGGGGGGGGGGGGTGCAGAGTAGCACTATTAGGCTAATAAAAGACTGTAATAAAAATACTTAACACATGGAGTATTCCATGGGTTAAGTATTTAAGTAAATGTAAACATGTCAAAACAGGTACTTTATAGTAGGCATTATCTGCCTACTATAAAGTACCTTTTTTATTACAACACATTATACTAACATTAAATATAATTTTTAATTCTTTCAAAGAATTTAAAATTATTGATAGTATTCGCACCACTTTATTATGGCGTGATTGCTATCTATAATTTTTACAAACTTTGAAACAAATCAATAAGAATATTATTTAATATCCACTTATAAGAACCCAAACATAAAGGTATTATAAATTTTTTAAAGAAAACGATGGATAATATTAAATACACTAAATTACTACACATTTAAGTATCACAGAGTGAAGCTCGTAGAATATTGATATTATGTTACGTTGGTTAATCTAATGCAATTACCATTTTAGGTAGTTTACTTGGCTAATTTGTATCTGCTGAATTTTATGAAATTATATATTGCTGTTTTGCTATACTAAAGGTATAAATATTTAATTTTAGAAAATAACAATCAATTTATGAAAATTACATTTATAAATATTAGAGATATTCTTTTGACTTTAACTTTTATTCTTTTAACTGCAGTTGAATCCCAATTTTTTCATTTGTTAATAATAATATTGTAATGCCATATTTGTCACTCCTGAATCACATGGTTTTGTTTGTTTACATCTTGTTATGTTTCTATACTTATGGAGTATGTATAGTTAAATAATAAAAATTTTGAATCACTTTTTAAATGTTAATAATAGTAATATTAGTTAGTTACTTTTACCTCATGTATCATAGTTCTATAACTTTACTTGCGATAAAATTTTCCATTTCCATAATCGTTTTCCAAGTATCTGTAGTACTGTGAATTCTCCTTAATTAATACACCATTGTCTAACTCGCATTATGATTACGATTATGCAAAAAACTTTTAACAAATCATATTTATGATTAACGCAAGTTAACCAATAATTATAGTTTTTTTAAGTTATATACATTTTTGACTAATTAACACTTTACATGCCATATAATGCCATTCCAAAGATATAAGTTTTTGTGATGGATAATATAATTTTAACTAGATCAAATCTTTCAGTTTTATTAGACAATTAGAAGTTTTATTAGCGTAATTATAAAATTTCACAATTTAAATAATCCTGTTTTGAAAATATATTACTCCCAGGATTGCTCAGGTTTTTAGTTTTGCTACACATTGCTCAGGTTTTTAGTTTTGCTACACAAGTAAAAACACGTGTTTTGAATAGGAATAAACGGTGTTAATGTTAAAATACACAATTTTTAGGAGCAATACAGGCAGAACTCATAATTCATTATAAGCCCGTCGTTTAAGCAAACTAGCAATTAAACTAGCAACTAAGCAATTGTTATTCATTTTCCTTAGTAATGAAAATTTTAAACCCATTCATCGCAAAATATGAGTTTTTGAGTTGTACCGCTATTGCTGCACATGACTGATATATCAATATACTGAACCGGTAATGTGATATGGCTTGGGTCTGGAAAATATTTCTGATGGAATACAAGGTACTATAACTATCAAACAATAATATTAACCAATAATGTTTTAAACAATGAAACCAAATTATGATCCGTTCTAGTGTGCTAGAGCCCCCTTATCCACAGATTTGAGAAAAAAATCCATTGGGTCCTAGTTAAGAAGTTTCAAACTTCATAATGTTTATCAATTATACTAATATGAATACTATTTTGAAGACACAACCTTCTCTTGAGTCTCTAGCATTGAAGCGGACTTTTACAGACTTATTCCAAAATTGTTCAGGCAAAATAAATTGTTAGTGAATAAAAGCATTCGCGCTGTGTGTGTGTGAAAATGTTATTACTAATGTCAATAAATGAGGCTAAATAATTATGATTCGACTGAAGCTCTTCATATATGTTCATCTGCATCATTGGGCTCGTGGACACTTCCCGGCGGAAGAGTTCGCAGCATATTTAACCTGTAATAATTAAATAATTCTTAAATAATGTACAGGTAGAACATTAGTTTGCAAAGGTAGTCTTACAGACAATCTTGGCATTGATATCCCCTGAGTAGAATAGACCACCCTCATTTCTTACCTAGGTGTCGCGAAAACCGATTAAGGTAAGTTGACGTCGGGCAGGCGGCCGGTCGTAAGATACCAAATCATGTGATAACATGTTTAAAACATGTTGTGCCTACCCCATTTAGAGTGGGATAAGGGTAGGAGAATGATGCATTGACAAATAACAGAGATTTTAAATTTTAAAACTATATTTTTAGCTTCTACTGGTCTTAAATAGTGTCTGGAAAATATTTTTTACAGTTATATTTTATACACTGTCCATTATATTAACCATCTTTTGACAAATTGACGATTTACATATTTAGTGATGTCCTAAAGATTCTCGTATGCGATACCATTCCGATTATAGTACCTACTATCATTAATCGAATTACGTACCTAAGTAATTCGATTAATGATAACCTACGTAAACTAATAACAGATATAGAAATCAACATTTTGATTTAATATTGCCTTAGTTTTTTGAAAATAAATGTTAATCCGTGTGTATTTATTATAATCATAAAAAATATATTATACATCAACTGGCAACATCAACAGACCTTCCGCTCGGCCGCCATTTTGACGTGATCTGTCACTCTCAACGAAACGCCCGTGATAGTCACACGCATTTACGTTCGCTGAGTGTTCTCTCGCATCTGTTACACCTTGAGTTAAGTAGCTTTATTCCTCGGAAAAACTTTTGTGAAACTTATATTAATTGATCGTGAAAATGCCGAAAGGACGTGTGTTGAAAGCACAATCGAGACAGTTAGTGTTAAAACTTCATGAGTATTTTGAGCAAGAAAATCAAAATAGCGGACCTCTTATACCTATCACGCAAGTCCGAAACCGTGTTGCAGCCGCGTTGGGGATCAGTCTATCAACTGTGACTAAAATCACTACTGATGCCTACGGCAGGAGCGGCTTGGAGCAAAACAAACCATCTACACCAAAAAGAAAGCGCCGGGCTCATAAGGTGACAGCTGTTGATGACTTTGACGCTAACGCTATTCGTCGTCATGTGTATGATTACTACTTGAGAAAAGAAATTCCAACTTTGAGAAAACTTATTGTTTCTTTGAAAAGAAGTGGTCTATTTCATGGTGAAAAATCTTCTTTGGTCAAAGTTTTGAACACAATTGGCTTTTCATATAAAAAGCTACATAAAAGAAAATTATTAATGGAACGCACAGATATAGCTATAGCACGTTGTGATTTTTTAAGAGAGGCAAAGAAAATACAAGATTGGGCAAATATTGTTTTCACGGATGAAACATGGCTCAACGCTAACCACACACTATCTCGTTTCTGGACTGATGATACTGCTGATTCCACTTTCTCAGTACCAATGGGAAAAGGTGAGCGCCTAATCATTTGCCATGCAGGTACAGCAAAAGGATTTGTACAAGACGCACTGTTGGCATTTAAATCGAAGAAATCAAATGACTACCACGAAGAGATGAATGCAAATGTGTATGAAGAGTGGTTCAAAAAAATGCTCATTTCATTGGAAGAACCATCAATAATTTTTATTGATAATGCGCCCTACCACTCCCGTCAAATTGACAAAATGCCAACACAGGCTAATAAAAAGCATGAAATAATTAATTGGCTTCGGGACAATGGAGAAAATGTGGACGACTCAATGTTAAAAGTTGAATTAATAAAAATATTAAAAACCAAAAAGAGAGCAAAACGCTATGTAATCAATGAAATGGCAACAGAATATGGCCATACTGTTCTTCGGATTCCTCCATACCACTGCCAGTACAACGCAATAGAACTTATATGGGCACAAGTAAAAGGGCATGCTGCGAGATGCAATACAAGCCCCCCATTCACAGCGAATAAAATGTTGCAATTGCTAAAAAATGCTTGCACCCACGTAACGGCCGAGAACTGGGCAAGTGTGGTGGAAAGAACTAAAAGAGTAATATTCTCTGATTGGGAACGTGATATTGCGTTTGATAATATATTATCTACACAAGAGCTAATAATAACTGCTACTGAAGACTCCTCATCGGAGGAGTCTAGTGTTGATTATCATTCCGACGACTCGTGCTAATAAAATAAATTAAAATATCCTGATTGTTTTATTTGTATTCATGTATTAACTAAGAAGAAAGTAAAACTTTATATAATGTTATTAAATGTCTTTTAATACTCGTAACATCGATTTCTACCGATTATTTTTAATCTGTGGCATAATCGTAGTAACCATTATGTGTGACATCACTAAGTGGGCGGTACCCATCCATAAAGTACAAATATTATTTGTATGATATTTGTACGTAAGCAATACAAAACTTAATGAGCGTGAGCTGTCAAAAGACTGATAATATGATGGACGCAGTATAAGTATAGAATAGAGACTATAATTATAAATAATATTTATTTTTAATAATAAAATATAAGGGGTATCTGTGACAATCTTTGTGTTATGTTAAATATCTTTGATTTTGTACTGTTAGCAGTACCAGGCTAAAAATATTATGCTTTCCAAATACTGAATTGTATGTGACAATTAAGAAGCAATGTGACCAATGATCATCACTAATATGTCTTTTAAGCTATTCTTATATCACACACTTTTTTGCATCACTATAATAGAGGAAAAATTGTACCAAACATTTTTTGTTATATCTCAAACGGATTAGGCAGTTAGCCCATTAGACATATAAGCTTCAGTTTTAATTGAAAGTGAAATGGACAGACTGACATACTTTACATCAAATATTTACTTGCCTTCATCTAGTCAAATCAATTGACCTAATCATGTGCTTCATCCCATAAAGCATCAACAGCATATAGCCCTTAGACGTCATCCCAATGAGTACTCTCTTCGGCAATGACCACGTTCATCTGAAAATTATTGCAAAAACATTTTAATAAATATGGAACAAGCTGTGATAGCTCAGCGGTGAGGCCGTGCGACTCTGTAAAGACGATCATGGGTTTATACCCCGCGCAGGCACATGTCTAATTGACAATTGCAATTTATGACACGCTTTTCGGTGAAGGAAAATATGGTAAGGAAATCCGCATACTTCTAGCGAATTCTAGGGATATGCGTAACCTACCAATCGGCATTGGAGCAACGCGATGGTAGGTCTTTGCTACAATACTTCTCTCCAAAAAACGGATAGAGGAAGCTTATGGTTCCCACTGCTGGGGTGGATAACAGGCCGTTACTTTAAACATACACATGCCAATTTTTGTGTTTACAAACAAACATGATTTATATTTGAAACATTTTAACTCACTTGAAGAATATCAGCCATTGTATCAGATATTAATGAATTCATTGCAACAACAGTAGCAGTGCCTTGACCAGACACAGTTACTCAGACAAAAAATCCAGTTGAAATGTGCATAACTAATGGGATAGTATGTTAAAGTATCCT
Source organism: Morpho achilles (assembly GCA_947086495.1). NCBI lineage: Eukaryota > Metazoa > Arthropoda > Insecta > Lepidoptera > Nymphalidae > Morpho > Morpho achilles. The sequence goes on along the minus strand of CAMTZB010000007.1, from coordinate 9,116,925 downwards.
GAACAAATAACTTTCTGTTAAATAATTAAAGTATGTCTATAATCCCATATAAGAATAAAAACTATTCAGAAATAACCACTTAAAACATAGAATAATACTGATATTGGGTATGACATATGATATACAACACTTCAATAAAGCATACACAATAAATATTACTATAGAAGGAAAAGTTTTATTTTTATTATTTTAGTTTTATTTTTACTTATATTTTAAAATTAAAAAATAAAACTTCCCAATATTATTACAGTTCAATAAAAACACTAAGGATATACTATAATGCTATATGCTTCGAGGTCCCTGCTTTATACCTTGTAAACATATTAAATATAAAATAGGTTGAGATATACAAATAAATATATATATAAATTGAAAAACACTAGCTTAAACTGTACTATATATAATAGAAAAAGAATATAGCACGAAAAATACTATATTTTTATCGCTAATTGCAATTGTCGTGCTTTTTTTAATTAACTGTGAATGGAACGCACCCGCAGCACTGCATAAGGAATGTTTGAACGAAACTCATTCATGTATTTACGGGGCTTAGTTAGTTAGTAACTCTAACTCCGTGTCATTATCCAGGGAAAAGTAATAAAAAATAATCATGGAAAAATAAATAATGATTGAAAATAGATGTGTACTATTTTTTTTTTTGTGGATTTCCTAAAAGTACTATATTTTTTTATTTAAAAAGAAAAATACTATTTTTCTTCAAAAAAAGGTGGCAACACTAATCGCGCCCTTTTTGATTAAATAGGGGCAACACTGTGCCGTTATTGTTTCCGGTGGAGTCTTACTATATATACCGATAAAACGTTTCAGTGACATTCAGTCCTTGTTCGTCATTCAAGAGAAGTGCATCTCAGAACGGGAATTGTGGTATTCCTATTATATCGTGTTATTGTATATAGTGTGCGTTAACAAGAATTTTACGGAATTGTCTAATTTTAATTAAAAATCATTTGTTGGTTTGTATATTTTTGCGTAAGTAAAAAGTGATTACAGTTATATATTACGTATAACGAACGTTTCAGGTGAGTCAGTACGTTTCAATTTTCTTCGTATTAAATAGTGCAAAAGTATAGTTTATTTGTTATTAAGTTTTGGATAACTACTCACTTTTTATCCGAGAATGTTTGTTGAAATTCAAACATTTGAGTTGTTGAGTTTGTGATAGTGAATGTATATAGTGCTTGTGTATGGTGGTGGCGGTGGTGGAGGTTTGTGCATGTGTTTTTTACGAATCCTGCATGTATCAGGTATGATAACCGATTGTCCACTTTACATGTAGCATTATATATATATTTTCTATTTTACTTCATCGCCGATTATAGCAAAATAATTTTATTATTACTTTTGCATAATTACTCTGTTTTAATCATAGCTTAGGTAAATATAAACATGGTAATCTTTAATATTTAATGACTAGCAGCGTCTGACTGCCCTCCTGTAAAAGCGGCAGGGCTTTTTCTTCTCATTTAACAGTACGGTTGAGCTGGACACTGCAGTGTTCTTTCTTTTCATACTGTGTAGGCGTTTTGTTGGTAATGTTCGTTTTCTGTATCGTCGAACATTAGCTTCAAAAGCGCGCTACTTTGTTAGACGTTTTATTAACGGGCTAGCCATTATAAAGGTGTCGTACTGATTTCTGAAATTGCGCAGTTTTGGTAATTCGTACGTCATTAACTTTTACATTTTTTTTGTAATGGTTATGTGTTGCGGTTGGCAAAGAGCCGGTATTTGGCACCTGCAATACATGTAAAACCTTAATTATTTTCCCAGTCGCTTTTGGCTACTGATGTTTGAGTGCACGCTTACATCTGTGGCTGAAATTACGGGAATCTAACTTAGCTTCATAAATTTAGACTTCACTTGAGTATTAGTTACCTCAAATGCATTTCCTCAAATTACAGAGGTCGAAAACTGTGATGCAGGGTCTGTACTGTGTAGCTGGGAGGGACAAGGCACCTCTAGGTGAGGAAGTCACGCCATATGGCTACAGCGAAACATAGCCGAATGCGGTTGTATTTGAACGATTCAAATACAACCTCTTATGAAAGAGGTTGTATTTGAATCTATATGAATAGTTATTGTATAATATAAAAAAAATATTGTCTGTGTCATTAAGCATTGATTTGTTAAGAAAGAGTAAATGGGTTCACTTTTAGAAAAATTGAATTTAGATAAATTTTTATTATGCATAAGTATGAAGGAGAAATATTGTTTGTTATATAATTTCTGTTAGATATAATAAACAGTTGTACATTTTAAGTGATTTATAAATTACATAAATATTTACTTTCAGTTTTATAGAACAGTCTTTTAATATTGCTGTTATTCTTTCATTCATTACACATACTATTATATCTTTTATTAACACTGTAAATGTAAAGATATCTCGAATCATAACTATAAATAACATCATGTGACAATCATATTAAAATAAAAAATTACTCTTAATCTTGGATCTGAGGATTCTTGAATCTGCAATTAATCAATCAATCGTTTAATCAATCGTAAATTTAAATTTTGCTTTTGCTTTTTAATTAAAAATCAACAATAGTGTTATATAAAGCCTATATATACCCTATATTGCTTTATACAGAATAAACTTGCTCTCTTTTGCTATTTACTCCTTTTTCATCCGAGTCTCATTATAAAAAACTTGACAGTTATTTTTAAAGTTCTAATATAATACAATGAAGTATACAACTTCAATTGAAAATACTTCTAAAAAGAAATATTAAGTAGACCATTTAAGTTATGTCCAAATTATTCATAACTAAGATAGATACACACTTATGATCAATTAGAACAACTTCTAAAAAACTTTAACTTTAATGTTCCATTATTAATCATTCATTGCACTACAAGACACTAGAAGCTATATAAAATCGCAAGACATATCCTTAATATAATAATGAATATAGCTAATTCATCAATCGAAATTAATGTACATATCATAATTTTTATATAACGATAATTAAGTCAAATAGGAAATAAAAATTTACTGCATGTTAAAAATTTTAGGTTATCCATGCAAGGTTAGGTTATTATATTTAGAATGTGCCAATGTAAATTTTAAGAAAGCTCTTACTATTATTGAGATGCACAAAATTCATTAAAACTCAACACTTACATTTATATAATGATTAAGTAAATCCTCTTCTTATTTTTTTATGACTGCACGTTTCTTCGTTGTTATATTTCTCATTTTAAGAAATATCTCAACAGCTACTGGTGAAATAAGACTTTATACATTTAATTTGCTTCTAGTGATATTTGTTTCAAGAATTATGCTAACTAAATTAAAACAAAATTATACATTTTAGTAAAAATTAAAGTACTAGAACTTTACAACGAGAAATTTAAAAATTTAATACACCGCCTCCTTAATAAAATCAACTTGTTGTCTTCACAGTCGCGCGCGAATTGCGTTAGCGAGCGCAAGTGTACGAGTTACTCCTTTCGACGAAGTAATTTTATTTTTTTGTCTACCCGCAAAAATGGAGGATGATAGTACAAGTGGAGATATAAGTGATGACAGTGAGAAAAATCGGAATAACAGAGAAATTTACCAAATGCAAAGTAGTCAATGTGACGAATCTGAAAAGTCGATGAAAATAATAGGAGATAAGCGACCGAGGGAAAAAGGAGATAGTAGTGAAGATGGTTTTATAACTGTTACGAGGCGGAGACCAAAGAGGTTGATTAGAAGCGAATCGCAAGGTAGTGATAAAGAAATGTCAGAAAGTCAAATGAATGAAGGTATTTGTGAAATGTATGAAGTAAGTTTATTCGGATTACAAATTTTGCCTAAACAGATGGCTTTTGCTAGACTACTAAGGGAAGCGAATATTCTACATGTAACGAAGATAAAATATAAAAGTCCATATAAAATATTTATACAGTTTAGCGATAAAAATCAAGCGGAAAAACTTATAAATTTACAAAAACTTATGGAGATGGATATTAGGGCTCAGTTTACAAATCAAGGTAATTTGTCTTACAGAATTATTAAAGGAGTTGATTTAGACACGACCGAAAAAGAATTGTTACAAAATCTAAAATGTTCCGTGGATATAATTTCAGCAAAGAGATTAAAACGCGTTAATAAAGAAGGAAAATGGGTTGACAGTGAAACAGTCAGATTGTGTTTTAGAAATTCTGTAGTACCCGCAACTATAATTGCTTATGGATTTAAATTTGACGTAGAACGATTTATGTTTCCAGCAACTCAGTGTTCTGGGTGCTGGAAGTTCGGACATATTAAGAAGTTTTGTTCGTTAAATAAAGTAGTATGTCCAAAATGTGGTAAGGATCATGAAAATTGTGAAATAAATGTATTTACATGTGTTAATTGTAAAGGTCCGCATATGGCACTAGATAAGACATGTCCGATTTTTATAAAAGAGAAGGAAATTCGACGTATAATGAGTGAACAAAATGTTACATATAAAACGGGCTTAGAGATATATTCAAGAAGTATAAAAGAAAATAAGCAGAAAATAATACAAGAGGGAAATGTATTCAATTTTGATGTAAACTGTGGAGAAGATTTTGTACAAAATAATTCTATGGATAGAATGTACAGTACTGTTGTAAAAACAAAAGCGGTTGTGTATAAAGATATGAATAAAAAAAGGCAAATACAGGAGTTAGACGTACAAAATATGAAAAATGATGTAAAAACTGACAAGCGAACAAAAGCTAATGATGATATAGATTGGTATATGGATTATGCAGAAATTCAGGAAGAAACGATGGAAGATAATACACATGATGAAGACGATTGTAAAACGGAAGAGAATAAAAAAAAGAGAAGAAGTTGTTTTGATTTTTGGTATTTTATCAACAAAATTAAAAAAATTATACTATCCAAGGAGAAATTACTTGATAAATTGCTGTTAGTTTTCAAGGTGGTGTTTGAAGAATTTAAGTTGGTATTAGTAAATTTTTTGAGTGAAGGAAAGTTATTTGAAGTTTTTAGAAAAATTATTAATGGGTAAAGACTTTAATCTTAATATTGTACAGTGGAACGCACAAAGTTTGAAACATAAAGTGGTAATGTTAGACAATTTGTTAAAGCAAGAAAAACTACATATAGCTGTCATTTCGGAAACTTGGTTAAATGAAAATATTGCACTTCATGTTAGTAGTTATAATATCTATAGGAAAGATCGTCGGGACTCATATGGTGGTGTGGCCATTATTATTCATAAGTCATATAAATCTCATATGCATAACATAGAATGCAGTAACACGGGCATAGAAGTGATACACATTAAAATATTGAATTGTAAGAGTATAGAGGACATTATATCGGTCTACTGCCCTTCTTCAGTACAAACGCGTCAATTAGAGTGGGATAGTATTTTTCTACAAGCAACAAAAAAAACACTTGTTTTAGGAGATTTTAATGGCCATCATACAAACTGGTCCTGTAAAACAAATCAGAGAGGGTTGCAAATTTTTGAGGCGGCTTTAGAGCAGGGGTTTTTTTCACTTAATAATGGAGATGCTACAAGAATTAAATTAGTAAATGGCGTCCTACAAAAGTCATCTCCTGATATAAGCTTTGCGTCATCAGATATAGCAGTTAATTTCAAATGGCAGGTTTTAAATGAAAACTTTGGCAGTGACCATCTCTTAATTAAAATGACCTTTAGTAATGGTGATAACTTTCACTATATCCAAAGATTTAATTTTAAAAATGCTGATTGGAAATTATATAGTAGTGATTTAAGTCGTTTGTTTCCAAAATTAGATGATTTTGAATGTTCATCAGATACTATACAACATTACTATGATATATTTTTAGAAAAAGTTAATACAGCAGCCCATAAGAATATTCCTAAAGTCAAATTTTGTTCTAAATCAGCTAGCGTGTACAAACCAAAACATTATTGGTCTTCTTCTATATCCAAAATAGTTGCAGAGCGTAGACTAGCCTTAAAAATTTTTAGAAAAAATCCGACCCCATTTAACCTTAATAAATTGGAGGCGAAAATTAAGGAATCAAAAATTTTAATACAAAGGGTGAAATGCTTAGAATGGAAAAATTTTTGTACTAATATTAATGAAACGACCTGTACCTTAGACATGTGGAAGAAAATGCGCTGGTTTAAAGGATATCAAAATTCAAAGTTGTATGTTTCCACTGATAAGGAAAGAAAATTGCTTCATAATCTAACGCCGGATTCAGTTATTAATCGCCCACCCACATTTGAATCTAATAATGAACTTTTACAAAGGTTACTTACCATTCAAGAATTAGAATATTGTATAAAAAAGAAAGATACGTCTCCTGGTAGTGATGGGATAACATATTCTATGATATATAATCTGCCTTCAGTTGGGAAAGAATATTTGTTAAATATATATAATGCCATATTTAGGGTAGGTATTATTCCAAATCAATGGCGTAAAATTGTAATAGTTCCGATTCCGAAGGTTAATTCGTACATGAATACAGATTCAAAACTAAGACCAATATCACTTATGTCATGTCTTTGCAAAATATTTCACAACATGATTGCCAAAAGAATTGAATGGTTCGTCGAAAAAAGTAAAACATTGTCACCAAGTATAATAGGTTTTAGGAAAGCCCAGTCAAGTTTAGATTGCATTGCAAGGCTTGTAACTTATATTCAACTAGGTTTCGCTAAAAAAAAATCATCAGCAGCATGTTTCTTGGATATAGAAGATGCTTACAATAATGTGTTGATTCATAAAGTTATTGAAGTTTTAGATGAATTAGGTTTAGGTAGAAATATTTGCCGATACTTGTGGTCTTTCTTAAGTGATCGCCAATTGATGATTAAACATGGAAAAGATGGTCAAATATCGGAGGGTAGATGTACAAATAGAGGACTTTCGCAAGGAGATCCCATATCACCATTACTTTTTAATATTATCACCCATAAAATATGTCGTGATATTGAAAATGTGCGCATTCTGCAATATGCAGACGATTTGGTAATATACCTTAGTCATAATAACTTGCAAGTTTGTGAAAATTATTTACAATCAGCTTTAAATTCAATAGTAAATAAATTAGACGAAATTGGGCTTAGTATATCCACAAATAAAACAAAATTATGTTTGTTCAATAGGGGTTATCGAAGAAAACAGATGAAACTCAGTTTAAATAATCAAAATTTACATATAGAAGATAATATTAAATATTTGGGAATATGGCTTGATAGATCATTGCGATGGAATAGACATATAAATGCGATAATTGAAAAAACGTCAAAATTTTTAAATTTGTTTAGAGTATTAACTGGCCCAGATTGGGGAGTACACCCTAAGCACTTACGTAGGTTATACATATCGGTTATAAGAAGTAGAATGGATTATGGCAGTTTTCTCTATGATATGAGTGCAAATAGCAATCTGTTAAAACTAGACCGGGTTCAGAATCAAGCTCTTCGACTTATTGGTGGATTTATTCGAAGCACACCTATCCATGTAATGGAAAACGAAATGTGTATCCAGCCATTATTTATAAGACGGTTGTATTTAGCTTACAAATATTTTGTCAAAAGTATGTCATGGTCAAATAATACGTGTATCAATCTTCTGGACGATCTTAGCTCAAATGAATTTGATAGATATTGGCAATCAAAAAAAAACCATTACTTCTTACAATATATAACGAATGTAAAGATTATAAAATATATTCGACTAGTCCTTTACAAATGTTTCAGTTAAATATCTGGGTATCATATATTAATATCAATAATGTAATTAGTGCGAACTTAGATTGTTTGAAGGTAGCAAAGGGAGAACATGAGGCTGTGCATCTTCGATCTCTGGTATTAGAAGAATTGAATAATAAATACGAGGGCTGGTTACATATATTTACAGATGGATCCAAGAATAAATTAGGTTTAGGCGCAGCCTTTTGTGATTTGAGTAGCAAATTTTTAAAAATGGTTAAAACAGATCAACAAATTTCTATTATGACAATGGAGCTTATTGCAATCTCGGAAGCATTTAAGTATATTAATAATATAAGCGCGCAAAATATTGTTATTTTGTGTGACAGCAAAAGCGCCTTGCAACACTTAGCTCGGTGTGCCTCTGGTTATAGCAGAGGAGTTCCGATAGCTTATGAAATTTTAAGTCAGTTATACAATTCGCGTCATATAAATCTGAGATTGCAATGGGTTCCTTCTCATATAGGTATAGTAGGAAACGAAGAGGCTGATAAATTAGCGAAGCTAGCACTGATAGAAGGTAGTCAGATATCTATCTTACCATATTATACAGAAATATTACACCGTTTTAAAAATATATGTTATGATAGATTTAGGGAATATTTTGATAAAAGAAGTAGAGAAAAAGGCATTTGGTACAAAGTTATACAAGGGCAGCCTCTTCGTTTCCCTTGGTTTGATAACATTAATTTAAGTAGAAAGTATATAATTGTAGCTCATAGGTTAAGGTCTGGACATTATCCGTCTAACAAATTTAGATTTCTAATGAAAAAAGTTAATTCGGCCAATTGCGATATGTGCGGGACGACGGATGATGTCCAGCATATTTTATTAGAATGTAAGAAGTACGATGGGGAGAGAGAACACTTTATGCGGAAATATAATTTAAGTTATAATAATGTAGGAATTCTAACAAGTGTTCTCTCTTACCCATCTGCTGATATATTTAAGGTACTAGTTCATATATTTTTTAAGAAAGTCATTTAGTTTAGTTAGTAATTGTAATTTAATTTTTGTATATATTAATTTAGGCGCCGATGGGACTGACATATCCTTGAAGGAAAAAAGTCCTAAAAAAAAAATAAAGATAAAAAAAAAAAAAAACTTGTTGTCTTGTTATATGATAGACAGTCAAAATGAGAATGAATGCGTAAAAATATGTATGTAGGAGTGGAGCGAGATGCAGCTGAGACTATTTTCATACGATTCATTCATAAATACGTACATGTGCAAGAGGGATGCCAGATAGCATGTGTTGGCGCCTGTAGTAAAACCGCCCTGCTCTGAGTCCGTTACTTAATAAGTGAGCTGTAAGGCAGTGAAACCTTATCAGTGTGTCAAAAGAAACCAAGTCTACCATATTACAAAGGAATAAGACTTTCTTTTTTCTTAACGGTAAGTATGTGAAGTGAAGTTGGAGCGGAAAAAGTCGTTTATTTGTTGACATCCATAGTATGGGTATCATATATACTGCGTCCATCATATTATCAGTCTTTTGACAGCTCACGCTCATTAAGTTTTGTATTGCTTACGTACAAATATCATACAAATAATATTTGTACTTTATGGATGGGTACCGCCCACTTAGTGATGTCACACATAATGGTTACTACGATTATGCCACAGATTAAAAATAATCGGTAGAAATCGATGTTACGAGTATTAAAAGACATTTAATAACATTATATAAAGTTTTACTTTCTTCTTAGTTAATACATGAATACAAATAAAACAATCAGGATATTTTAATTTATTTTATTAGCACGAGTCGTCGGAATGATAATCAACACTAGACTCCTCCGATGAGGAGTCTTCAGTAGCAGTTATTATTAGCTCTTGTGTAGATAATATATTATCAAACGCAATATCACGTTCCCAATCAGAGAATATTACTCTTTTAGTTCTTTCCACCACACTTGCCCAGTTCTCGGCCGTTACGTGGGTGCAAGCATTTTTTAGCAATTGCAACATTTTATTCGCTGTGAATGGGGGGCTTGTATTGCATCTCGCAGCATGCCCTTTTACTTGTGCCCATATAAGTTCTATTGCGTTGTACTGGCAGTGGTATGGAGGAATCCGAAGAACAGTATGGCCATATTCTGCTGCCATTTCATTGATTACATAGCGTTTTGCTCTCTTTTTGGTTTTTAATATTTTTATTAATTCAACTTTTAACATTGAGTCGTCCACATTTTCTCCATTGTCCCGAAGCCAATTAATTATTTCATGCTTTTTATTAGCCTGTGTTGGCATTTTGTCAATTTGACGGGAGTGGTAGGGCGCATTATCAATAAAAATTATTGATGGTACTTCCAATGAAATGAGCATTTTTTTGAACCACTCTTCATACACATTTGCATTCATCTCTTCGTGGTAGTCATTTGATTTCTTCGATTTAAATGCCAACAGTGCGTCTTGTACAAATCCTTTTGCTGTACCTGCATGGCAAATGATTAGGCGCTCACCTTTTCCCATTGGTACTGAGGAAGTGGAATCAGCAGTATCATCAGTCCAGAAACGAGATAGTGTGTGGTTAGCGTTGAGCCATGTTTCATCCGTGAAAACAATATTTGCCCAATCTTGTATTTTCTTTGCCTCTCTTAAAAAATCACAACGTGCTATAGCTATATCTGTGCGTTCCATTAATAATTTTCTTTTATTTAACTTTTTATATGAAAAGCCAATTGTGTTCGAAACTTTGACCAAAGAAGATTTTTCACCATGAAATAGACCACTTCTTTTCAAAGAAACAATAAGTTTTCTCAAAGTTGGAATTTCTTTTCTCAAGTAGTAATCATATACATGACGACGAATAGCGTCAGCGTCAAAGTCATCAACAGCTGTCACCTTATGAGCCCGGCGCTTTCTTTTTGGTGTAGATGGTTTGTTTTGCTCCAAGCCGCTTCTGCCGTAGGCATCAGTAGTGATTTTAGTCACAGTTGATAGACTGATCCCCAACGCGGCTGCAACACGGTTTCGGACTTGCGTGATAGGTATAAGAGGTCCGCCATTTTGATTTTCTTGCTCAAAATACTCATGAAGTTTTAACACTAACTGTCTCGATTGTGCTTTCAACACACGTCCTTTCGGCATTTTCACGATCAATTAATATAAGTTTCACAAAAGTTTTTCCGAGGAATAAAGCTACTTAACTCAAGGTGTAACAGATGCGAGAGAACACTCAGCGAACGTAAATGCGTGTGACTATCACGGGCGTTTCGTTGAGAGTGACAGATCACGTCAAAATGGCGGCCGAGCGGAAGGTCTGTTGATGTTGCCAGTTGATGTATAATATATTTTTTATGATTATAATAAATACACACGGATTAACATTTATTTTCAAAAAACTAAGGCAATATTAAATCAAAATGTTGATTTCTATATCTGTTATTAGTTTACGTAGGTTATCATTAATCGAATTACTTAGGTACGTAATTCGATTAATGATAGTAGGTACTATAATCGGAATGGTATCGCATACGAGAATCTTTAGGACATCACTAAATATGTAAATCGTCAATCTGTCAAAAGATGGTTAATATAATGGACAGTGTATAGGTATATGGGTATCATATATTTCATAGTTAGTATTAGAGGTGTTATATTAGGATGATATTTGAATAATACTATTATGTGATATAATAGCTTTCTCATATTAGGGTATCATACCCTATTATTTGGTAATAGGCTATTATAGTAATAGCCTATTCCGTGACCTGACATATTATTTTAGTGAGACGGCGATTAAATTTTTCTTCATACTTTTAACTGACTTAGGATTGTTAAAGGTTATGTTGGCGTATTTAAAAAGTTACTAATAATTAGTCATCAATTATTGTACACCTTATGTACTATAATTGATAAGTAATCATAGTTTTATATTTTTCTGTTCATTTAAATGTTTTTATTTTTTATTTTTGTGGTTATATGAATGATTTATCATTTAAAAATATTGTTAACTTGTCTTATATTACATATCTACATTTAAAAACATCAATTGTTTCTATCTGCGAGATATCTTTATACCAAATTTTATTTATTTACAATTAAAATCCTTTATATTTCTAATAATATTAAAACTATTGTTTACGCGATGCAAGGATTTGCATTATGCAAACAAATGTTAAACTGGTTTAATTTTTTCAAACTATCCTTACAAAAGGAAACAATAACAAGTAAACAAAGGCAACTTGTACACATGCCGATTAAAAAAAACAAATGTTAGCGTTTTTAAGGGTTTAGTCTATTTTTTGTTTTCATTGTTAGTTTTATTTTTAACCAATGCAGCATTCATACATAACCCGACTTGTAGCATTAAATATACATATCGTTTTTTTTGGTAAAAGTTTTAGCAAAGAGCCACCTCCAACTGTTCCCGACTCTCCGAGATGATTTTTAGCGACCTAGCTGGCGCAGCGGCGCGCACGAAGTGCATTTTAATTATTAGCGGGTTTGATTTCCGACAGCTATAGTTAACCATATTAAATATTAAATGCAACAAAATTGTAACCAAATAGTACGGTGCTAGTGCAGAAGCAAAAATCTACTACTTCTCCACTACTGTTTTACTAGTGATTATATTTTATATTTATTATTATATACTATAAATTTTATTAGTACAAATGCGCGTTAACATGAAACCCGACGTGCGTGTGTAACAAAATATAATTTCTTATTACAATATTATATATTATTACATTACAATATTCAATATTAGTTTAGTAAAATAGATTATCGTAGTGCCACACTCGTACATTGCTTATTTACTTAGTAACCATCCCAAGGCGCATTTAAACAGAGCCTGACATGTATTTAGCAAATCAAATCCCGATTTCTCGCTCACAGACTCGCTACTACTGAAGTTCTCAATACGAGTATTACCGTATTAGCCTGTTAGGAATAGACCCTATTATTAAGTAACAGTCTAATACTAGCCTGTTACGGAACAGTCCCTATTATGCGGAATAGGCAGCTCTCCGGCGATCGCCACCTACACGGCGACCGATATCGACCCTATTATCTTGGAGCTAGCTATTATTTGACTATTTTAAGGTAAAAGGAACCTTAAAACCGCGTCTTATGATACGATATTACGTGGACTGTATTATATTCCATATACCTATTCAATATTAGTTTAGTACAATAGATTATCGTAGTGTACGCGCGTACATTGCTTACTTACTTAGTAACCATCCCAAGGCGCATTGAAACAAAGCCTGACATGTATTTAGCAAATCAAATGTCGATTTCTCGTTCACAGTTGGCGACTCGCTACTACTGAAGTTCTTAATACGGGTATTACCGTATTAGCCTGTTACGAAATAGTACCTATTATGCGGAATAGGGAGCGCTCCGGTGATCGCCACGCACACGGCGACCGATATCGACCCTATTATCTTGGACAGCTATTATTTGGCTATTATCTGGTAACAGGTTACTTTTACATTGCATATTATAATACGGTATTAGGTGGGCTGTATTATATTCCATATACCTATTACGAATATATTCATAACACCTCTAGTTAGTATTTAGTAATCTATGATGGGTATACGGGTACTATTTTAATATTTTTTGTCTATAGTAAAAGCAAATGTATATTTGGTGAGAAATCCCAATTACATATTACTTTGTATTTATTATAAGGGTTTATCACAATCTTATTATTAGACACAAAATTATTATATTACGTTTTTATGTTATCGCTTTATGATACAAATTGCCAAAGTATTGTAGTTTGTATAAAATTTTCATATCATGAATTTTTCCAGTATCGTGAGACGATTTACATTTATTTTAAATTATGCAAAGCTAAATCGAAATATTAGATATTTAGCGACAGGAGTACAAGATGAACTACTTCATCTTAAAGAAAACCCAAGTCAAAGGCCTTTGGTACCTATAACTGCAGATTTATCTGATCTAACACCCAATTTTCCAAATTCATATAATTTAGCAGCGTATATTAATGGATCGCGAACATTACAAAGTTTGCTCCATCTCAAAGTAAATCTTAGTGAAATTGAAAAAAAGCCGTATTTTGTTAATAAAATACTTAAACTTGATTTTAACAATGATATGAAAAATCATATTCTTTTTATAAATGATTATGTAAATATGGAAGACATTGCGGAATTCCTAACAAAAAATCCTCTTATTTTTTGTGAAAATATAGAAGATCTTAAAGTAAGAGTGAACTATTTACAATCAAAGCATTTCAACAGTCATCAGATAAAAAATATTTTAACTAGAAATCCATTTTGGTTGATGTTCAGGTAAAAATATTTGGCTATTATTTCTAACTTCTTTATTATTACTCTTTTTTTATTAGAGCAATTAATTGTGACAACTTCTATGAGTAATTTGAGTCACATTACACCTGCTTTTAGGTCAATTTTGTTTTTAATAAATAATGTAATGATTGATTTCTTTGGCACCATAACACGTTTTTAGTACCTGCATTCAAAGTTGAATTCTGTTGAATAACCTATTTGCTTGCCAATGATGATTAAGTAAAAGTTTATTTTTATTGAATTTACAGCACTGTAAGAATTGATAAACGCTTAGGATATTTTCAACAAAAGTTTAATTTATCTGGCAATGAAATACGGCAACTTGCAACAAAACAACCCAAAGTTATTACATATAACTTACATCACATAAATACCAATACATTTGTTATTAAAGAGGAAATGGGATTCAACGAAAAAGAAGTAAAATTTTTAATGCTTAACAAGCCAAAAATATGGATGCTAAGTAAGTTGAATAAGAAAGAACATTAAAAAACTCTTAATTTATTGTATACATTGATACATTAGATTAATATTTTTTAATAACAAATTTATAATCACTGGAACAGCTAATTAAGAGTCTGTGATGTTACAATGCTGCATGTGATATAGGCAGTTGTTATGTAATGTTTAGATTTCTACTACGAAGGCAATTAATAAAACAAGTTAATTTGGCAAAAACTAATTTAATTTTTTGTTACAGATCAAAAATCCTTGCTTGAAAGATTCAATTATCTCCATAATGTTATGAATTTGGCACATAGCATGATATTGCAATATCCCAACATTCTTCTAAGCAGAAATTTTAGGATTCAACAAAGACATTCATTTTTACAAAATTTGGGAAGAGCACAATATGATCCACTAAAGGAAAATTATATACCACTTTCTGCTTTATATGAGGGTACTGATGTACAGTTCTGTAGAAATGATGGAAAATGCAACATTGAAGACTTCAATTTATTTTTAAAAACTATGTAGTTGTAATGGTTACCCTGCTTTACCCAGCACCACTTTGTGCTGAAAAGCATTAAGAGAGTGATACAAGAGACTGTCAAAAATGCCTGCAACAGTAAACACTCCTCCAACAATTGCACATATATTTGTAGCAAAGTGTCCTATTGACCTACAAAGGCAAATGTAAATATTAAATAATCAATTATTATTAATATACCACATTATTATCTCAATTTTTTTATTACAGACCTTTCCTTTTCAGTATATTTCACCATTAAGGGTGATAATTCATAACTAAAAAAGGCTCCAGGCATACCAGATTCCATATTTATGTTAGACACAGATTTTTGATGCCTTGTTACTGAAAACTGGTTTGTATGCAGAACTGTATTATCTAGTTTAAGGTACATAGTTGGGACAATCTTCAAATAATACTGGAACATAACAGCACCTGCAAATTTTTTCATTTGTATTATATACTATTACAACTGTTCCATATAACAATAACTTAAATAGGAAATCTGAGTCGGCAATTTTTTAAAGAAATGAAGTGATTGCCAAATGTCACTGTGTGACTCTTAGCACGCTGTAGAACTTCACTTATTTAAAAACTTGTCTTATTTTTGATAATTACAATTTAAAAGATGATTTTCGGTGAATTAAAATATAGTGAGAATTCCTGAGATGTAACCTACCAATCCACATTTGAGCAGTGGTGGGTTCATACCTCTCAAAAGGAAAGAGAAGGGTTATGCCCAGAAGTGTAAAATATACGCATTCATTTATAAATATATATATATATATATTTTAACGTCTACACTAAATCAGTGTATTTTTCAAGTTGGGATTTTCCTTATACTATTTAGTTTACAAGACTTGTATCAAAGACAATTTTTAAAGATCTGCTTCTTCATAAAACCATAGACATTCTCTATGTAAAACGATATTATGTATGACGTACACTTCTGACATTGTTGACAGATAACAAAAACAGTGACGGCTACCATACGAAGTATTTCCTGATATATAAACATAAAAGCAATATAAAATGCCGGTGCCTGGAGGTGTTTACCAAAGCCAGGGTCCATCATGTTTTGATAAAATGAAAATGGGGTTTTTGATAGGATTTTGTGTTGGTATGGCAAGTGGTGGCTTGTTTGGTGGATTTACTGCTTTAAGGTTAGTTTTTTACTAGCTTTTTTAAAAAGCAGAAGACTTTATATTCTCAAGGTTTAATAAAAGTAAAATAAAACTATCATTGAAAAAAAAATACTTTTACAGATATGGAGCAAGAGGCAGGGAACTAGTTCATTCTGTTGGAAAAGTTATGCTTCAAGGGGGAGGTACTTTTGGTACTTTTATGGCCATTGGAACTGGAATTCGCTGTTAATTATGAGTCCAGATATAAACTTGTACATATTATTGTGTGTAGTGGCAATTCATTCAGTTTTAAATAAAATTTGTGTGTAAGTTTAGAAGTTTTTTTATCTTTTCGATTTAGAAGTAGACTTTTATTGGCAGCAGGAAGGTTAAATGACTGTGTTATAAGTAGTGGAAACTTCTTCTTTTCTGGATCTGTCAGAATCAATAACATCTTGTATAAAATATAAATTATTAAACTTTCTTCAAAGCCTGGTAAAGAATATGTTCTTTCATTATACATTCACTGTATAGTTTATACTGTGGCATATTAATTTTATTTTAACATACTATTATTTGTGTCATAAAGCTGTGTGTTATCTGGCTGAATAGAATAGTACCACCTACATTTCTTACTGAGGTGTTGTAAAAGGCGACTAAGGTAAGTTCACCCACCATGTGGTATTCGGTTAAGTAGAATAGACCACTCTCTTTCAACTAAGGTAAGTTGATGTCAGGCAGGCGGCTGGTCGTAATATACACAGCCAAATCATGTGACAACATGTAGTGCAGATTTCACTTAGTGTGGGGTAAGGGCAGTAAGAAGATATTATTTGTGTCATAGCCTCTCTTAAGTATTGAACAATAAATTCAAAATAAAGTAGAATCAATTCTTAAAAACATATGTACTTTGAAAATATGTTACCTTCTTTAGCCAAACCAGTTATTCCATCTAAAGGAGCAGTGTTTGTTCCTTCAATATCGGTTCCAAATGACAGATGCCTTATTATATGTGTTGTGTTAAAAACTGATGAAGAGAATGGTTGAACATCATGTACATGTACATGATTAATAGTAAAACTTTTCCCTGGAGCTATGTGAAAACTGCCACCAACCTTAAATAAAAAAAAAATTAGTTATCACTACATATTATAAAACAAAGTCCATATTTCCGTATGTACGCATAAAACTTTAAAACTACGCAACCAATTTTGATGCGGTTTTTTTAAATAGATAGAGTGATTCCAGAGGAAGGTTTGTACGTATAAAAACATTCAATACGAAGTAGAGAAATAATGTAATTTTTGAGGTTTCTGTAAATAATGACATTTTTTTCCGCTTACATTGCAAACGCAGGCTAAACCCTACGAGATTTATCAAAATGATGTACTAAGTATTTGTACACCTTAAAAAGGTCTACAGAAAAGTCCGCGATGGTATATATCTATCTCTTATGGATAACCCACAATAGCAGTTTTTTTCATTTACTTTTTACGAAAAATGATGCCTTATGTTCAAAGCAATACAAGCAAGCAGTAATTTTATACAATACAGCATTAATCCTTATCCAATTGAGTACCTTAAATAAATGGTTGATTTAATATAGATCAATATTGCCGTTTACAGCATGTAATTTAAGTGAACATTTTCGGAGATATTACAGATTTAAAATCCCGCGAGGAGGCCGCGCTTAGACCTATAAGCACTTCGAATTTAGCAGTGACCGGAGGCGCAACTAAATGTCCTTCTTTCAAGTTTATATTGTCTAATGATAAGAAAGCTATGAATGTTGTATGTAAAGACATTGTCTAATCAATTGTAAAAATAAATAATATCACTACATAATATAAAACAAAGTCGCATTCTCTGTCTGTCCCTATGTCCGTATGTATGCTTCAATCTTTAAAACTATGCAACAGATTTTGATGCGGTTTTTTTTTTAATTGATAGATTGATTTTAGAGGAAGGTTTACATGTCTAATAACATTCAATATGGAGTAGAGAAATACAGTAATTTTTGAGGTTTCTAATGTGATGTCGTAAATAATTACATTTTTTTCCGCTTACATTGCAAACGCAGGCTAAACCCTACGAGATTTATCAAAATGATTTACTAAGTATTTGTACACCATGAAAAGGTCTACAGAAAAGTCCGCGATAGTATATGTCTATCTCTTATGGATAACCCACAATAGCAGTTTTTGTCATATACTTTTTACGAAAAATGATGCCTTATGTTCAAAGCAGTTTTTAGTACATTAAATAAATAGTTGATTTAATATAGATCAATATGGCCGTTTACAGCATGTAATTTAAGTGAACATTTTCGGAGATATTACAGATTTAAAATGCCGTGAGGAAGCCGCGCTTAGGGCGCTATAACACTTCGACTTTAGCAGCGATGTCTTTCAAGAGTTTGTTTAAAGACATTCTGTAATTAATTGTAAAAATAAAATACATAGGGAAAATATAAAAGTAAATAAGTAATAATGTACTATATGAATTTAGATATTCCAAAGATAGCAGGAAATCTTCTTGGTATAGGGAAAGGAAATTGTTTTTCTCCAAATTTAACGCTACGGCCACGGGCAGTAATGAATAAATCAAAACAACTGGATCGATTTTAATCATTTTTTTTGCACTGACTGACATGGGATATATATTTTATACCCGTGCGAAGCAGGGGCAGGCCGCTAGTGTAAAATAAAGTAAAAAATAAAATAAAGTTGGTTAGTAAAATAAAATTAGTGGCTATAAGAGCAAATATTAATGATGCTCTTTGTATTGTTACTTAATGTTTCAAAAAAACATGATAGTAAAAAAGATTATAGCATTAGATTAATAAACTGTCATAGATATGTAAGCTACCTTATAAAAAGACAAAAATTAAAATAAACTTGTAAACAACTGCTTTAGAATTGTCAACTCTGGTGCTGGTTAGGAAAGCTGTTCCTACTGAGAAGAGCCAGAAAAAAACTTGGTGGTTGCTTTTTCAAAATATAATTCTTATAAATAGTTTCATTTAATCATTACTGTCTTGTACAGGGATATATCCAATACAATAAGACCTATAACCACAATATCCACACATTCTTATCATCTAAATAATCTCTTCAGAATCTACAAAGATTATTTGACTTTTCGTCTACAGTGCAGATGAACTTAGCGGTATATACAAAAAATATATACATACCCTGTTGACCTCCATGTATCCATAAATTTGACAACCTTCTTTAAGAGCAAGATTAGTTTTTTCTAAGGACTCATCATCTTTACATTGTTCTATTGTTGCTAAATCAGGAAGTGCCCACCGTCTTAGTCTATAAGCTTCTTTTACGTCTTCACATGTATTACAACACCTATATTTGGATAGTACTGTGTAGCAATACATTTACATATTAAAAAGAAAAACAATTTTCTATTTTTAAACATAACTTACTGGGTTTCATTAAATGCAGCACCATAACAACTTCCACAAATTATTTTTGCAATTTCTGAAGAATTCTGCTTTACCTATGATAAAATATTATATTGAAAAAGGTTAAAAAAACATTGTTTTGTATTATAATCATATATAAAACTCTCACAGTTGATGAAAAGGTTATTTCTTCTTTTTTAGGTTCCTCGATTGGTTCACCATTTAAGTTTAATCTACGTTTATGTATGTTGTGGTCCATTTGAAGATGTTGTTCCCCTGATGAGTCCATCGCATCTAAAACTAAGTCTAAAAATAATAAAATATATCAGAAAAATAAAATGAATCCTGAATATTATATTGCTTGTTTTATATATATATATATATATATATATATATATGTGTGTGTGTGTGTGTGTGTGTATATATATATATATATATATATATACACACACCTAAATTACCAAAATAGCTAGATTGTTAAAACATTAAATATAATATATTATATAAATACATAACACAGCCTAAAAAAAGCTTCACATTGTCCTCTTACCTAATATAAAAATGGATAACTAACTAATAACAAATGCAAATAATACTAGATTATGCTAGAATAGATAGATAGAATAAAACACTTAGTAATTCATAGTAAGAGTAAATACATCATCCATAAGTAGGCATTCAAGAAAATAATATCAATATATAATTTTATAAAATAGTTAATACAAATAAAAAAAATAATACTAATATATTTTACTAATTTCTAATAGATCAACATAATATTTACATGATAAATATTGTTTAAATTATAACTATCAAATTTCAGAAGACACATTAGCATATGATGCTGAACAATATGTGTGAAATAAGATTTCAAATCGGTACTGAAAGTGCACAATTTAAAAAAAAATGAAATTTAAGTCGACTGTTTAGTTCGACAAACTTAATTATTGCCATGGAAGATAATTGAAACTAATACTTACAATCACATGATATTCTAGGTACAACAATATCAAAATTTATCTTTAGCTTGTGTCCTCTTGATGTATCCACAAATAATTCCTCTGATATATTAGGAGACATGTATGTATGCAGTTCCGAAAGAATTAATAAAACCATTGTAACAGCACCAGTAACGGTAACTAAGATAACAAAAATATAGTATTAAATATAGCAGTAAATCTTTTATCTAGATACCCAGCAATCATTTCTATTATGGTGATAAAGAATACTTACTAAGTGCACCGGTAGCTGTTTTCACTCTAAAATCTTCCAATGTTTTAGCATAAGCATCAAGTTGCTTAAATTTATTTAAAAATTGGGATTCCATAATAGTTGTAATTTATTAATTAATTAATGTCAAACAGTTTTTAAGCTTTTACTTAAAAATATTTTTGGGATTCTACTACTTCTTTAAAACATTTATCGGTAAAGGACTTTCAAGAAATAATAATTATTTTTAATCACCGAAAAGAAAACACGTAGCAAATACATGCACAATTCAAGCTGAGCAAATATACATTATAATATACATGCTTAACTTATCATTCACTTAGAGTTACAGGTCGCCGGTCGGTATTAGGGATGTAAAAAAATGTGATTTCTATGAGAATCGATTATTTTTTAAAATAATCCTTTATTAATAATTTATTTTTCTACATAACAAATCGATTTTTTAAACCGATTATTTTTATTATCCCCTTTTTATTCTTTACTCTTTTTTTTTAAGATTAGATATGCATTGTTTCATAAAACTAATGTAGCCAAATTACATATTTTAATCGAATTTCACTAACAGCCCATCTGTTACTATTTCTTGATTATTGTCCAATTTAAAAATTACCCTTTATTGTAATTAATTATTAATGTTGCCAAAGGCAACTTTTCAAATTGTTAGAAAAAAATAATTATAATCGATTATTTTGATACGAACTAATCAATTGTTTAAAAATCGATTTTAAAGGGAAAAGAATCGATTATTTTAAATCGTTTTTTTGTCCTTCAGTTATCTCTAGTTATATATATATATATATAACTAGCTCTTACCCGCGCAACTTCATTCGCGTGGACTGTAGTCTTGAAATTAAGAGTAGCTTCTGTCACTCTCCAACTCTGCAACTATCTCCATCACGAAAATCAGATCGATCCGGGAAGAATTTTTCTGGTATTAAATATTATAAACTTTTAATGGGAACGTGTCAGAAAACTTATTTAATAATAACATTTATACGTAACGAATCAATTATCAAATTGTTTTTTTTAAATTACCTATAAGTACGGTATATTAGCTTTACTTTATTAACTGTATTGACTTTTCAAATATTGAAAATGATGTTTAGAAATAAAATATTTTTTCATTAGGCGTATGGCTTAATCAATATGGGATTAAATTAAATAAAACTTCCCAATACATGGCAATTATCAGTCATTTATTTCGTACTTGTTGCCATAGACTACTAACTAAAGACTTGTTCCGTTTATGAATGTGTTTTCCGAAACGTCTTTGATTAAATTTTACTTGAACTTAAATGATTATACCTAATTGTTATGTTTACATCACAAATCCTATCATTTTCAATGTGTTATTATGGTAGTTAGCTAGTAATTGTGCTTGTACATAACTATAATTATTTTTTATATTCCCCATAGAAATTAAACAAAATAATAATTGATACTAAGATAACAATTTGACTGGCCCGTTGGCAGTGGGTAGTGACCCTGTCTTCAGCTCCGCGGGTCGCGGGTTCGTTTCCCGCCGAGGGCCAACATATTCTATAAATGAATTTGTTGGTCTTTGAACCTAGGTACACATTTGTTTTTAAGTATATATTTAAAAATTATATAAGTATATATTCACCAGTTGTCTGTCTACCATAACACAAGTATTAAGTTACTTACTTTGAGGGCGGACGACCGTGTGTGTAAATGTCCCATATATTAAAAAAAATATATATATATAAATATTTTGCTATTTAACAACATAAAAATTATAAGTGTAAGGTCTGGGCCAAAAGATGTATGAAATTCTGGCGGTCTCCCTTTTATTAAATATTTTTCTCCGGTTTATTAAATAAACAAAAACCGAAATATTTAAAAAAATTATAAAAAATAAGTTTTAGAAGATTTTTATATGTTACCTCGGTATATTAATTGTGCAAAATTTCATCTATATTGGTTCAGCGAATTGGCCATGAAAACGTAACAGACAGACTTTCGTATTTATAATATAATTAGTTTCTTTTTTTTAGTAAATAACCCGTATTGCTTATATTAATAATCCATTGTTATTACAACGTTAAATTTTCTCAGTTAAATTTGTCCAGTAAACGAATAAAAATAAAATAAAATATAAATACTCTCTAAAGATAACTCTATTGACGTAATCGGAAAACTTGGATTCTAAATACTTCTGTTAATACAGATTTGACTTGATTTTGACACAGCGTGAATAAAAATATATTCCAAAGGTTTATTATAGATGGGGTTTGAATGTCATCTTATTTAATTCCTCCTGAATTTGATCCCTAGTGATTTAACAGGATTTTTATAGTCTTTATGTTAACCCGCCGTATAAGGAATAATGATGCCAAATTTCAGCGGATTGGCCGTGAAAACGTAACAGACAGACAGACACACACACACACACACACAGACAGACAGACAAACAGACAGACAGACAGACAGACTCTCGCATTTGTAATATTAGTAAGGATATTATTTTTATACGATTTCTCTGTTTTCTTTTGATGAAGTTGTTTTTCTATGGCACGGTGGCCCTTTTTGTTTACGCGTGCAATGTGCGGTCAGTAAGAGGGTTAGTCTACTTATTTATTTACCTATGTATTTCATTGTTTGTTTTCAGGGTTCGGTTACCCTCAGTAAAAGAAATAGTTTGGGCAGAACTTTGTATACTATAAAATGTCTGTAAGAACAAAACTATTTCACTTCAAACTTTACAAAGTAATTCAATATTACTTTATATTACGAATATTACGTCGGGCGTCATCCTTATAATATCTTCTTTGTTGATTCCGAGCCATTTCATATCTTTTTGGACATCCGCCATCCAAGTAGTGTGATGGTCTTTCTTTACGGTCTTTTTTTATTTATTTTTCCATGGAAAGGTACTTCTCAACAATAAAAATTGAATTACTCACAATGTAAGCTTTTTATTAGTATAAAAAT
Organism: Morpho achilles; assembly: GCA_947086495.1. NCBI lineage: Eukaryota > Metazoa > Arthropoda > Insecta > Lepidoptera > Nymphalidae > Morpho > Morpho achilles. The sequence continues at coordinate 9,093,208 of CAMTZB010000007.1, read as the reverse complement.
GGACTGGACTGCAACGATGAACATGGACTGTTCATCGTTGCAGTACATCCCATCAGTAGGTATATTAGTATAAAAATGGACCGAACTGCAACGATGAACATGGACTGTTCATCGTTGCAGTACATCCCATCAGTAGGTATATTAGATAAAAATGGACTGGACTGCAACGATGAACAGTCCATGTTCATCGTTGCAGCACATCCCATCAGTAGGTATGCCTATGGCGTTATGATATACGTATAAGGCTACCGCAAATTTTAAAAACTTGCTTTTTTTTTCTTGAAATTTTTTTATTTTAGTCGTCTAGAACTTTCGGTTTGTGTTTTATTTAATTTATTATAGGTATTAATCGATTCAAATTCAAATTCAAAATATTCTTTATTCAAATAAACTTGTAAACAAGTGCTTTTGAATCGTCCACTCTACGGCTGGTTCGGAAAGCTGTTCCTACCGAGAAGAGCCAGCAAGAAACTCGGCGGTTGCTCTTTTAAAAATATAATTCTTAATACTATTTACATTATGTCGTTACTGTCTTGTACAGGCTCAAAGCGAGCTATATCCGCACATTCTTATCTTCTAAATAATCTTCAAGAGTATAGTAGGATTTCTGTATCAGCCTCTTTTTAACAGTGTTTTTAAAGGCGCAAAAGCAGGAGCCGCGAGCTTATGTCGGTTCCTGCTTTGTCTATTGTATACATCACCTATCGTTTTATAATTCTTTATATTTTGATGTACATAAATTAAATTGCTTAAAATATATTGTGAAGCAAATGTAAGAATACCTGTTTCCTTAAACTTCTCTCGCAGGGAATCACGCGGTCTTAAATTATAAATGCCACGTATAGCTCTTTTTTGTAAAACAAAAAATTTTTTCACTATCCGCGCATTTACCCCATAGCAATATTCCATAAGACATAAGTAGGCAAAATAAACAAGTTTTGCTGTTTCGACGTCTGTGAATTGTCTTATCTTTCGAACAGCGTAGGCCGCTGAACTCAGTTTCCCTGCAAGAGTTGTTATGTGTGTGCTCCGTTGGAGTTTTGTATCCAAGGTTTTTGTAAACTCCCAAAAATACAGTTGAATTTTCTGTTTTTAGTGGTACATTATTTAAAGAGAGTCTATTTGCTGTTTTGCAGCATTAGGTAATGCAAATTCAATACATTTAGTTTTATTTGAGTTCAGTACCAAATTATTTAGCCTGAACCAATGAGCTACTTGCGATAAACCCCTGTTTACTTCGTCAATATTATTGTCATTTCTATTTACTTTAAAAATTAATGATGTATCATCCGCAAACAGTACAATATCGCAAATATTATGAATAAAATATGGTAAATCATTTATATAAACTAAAAACAGAAAGGGACCAAGTATAGATCCTTGAGGCACACCCCTAACTAAGGCCGTTCCGGATGACTGCACATCATTAATGCACACTCTTTGAATCCGGCTGTGAAGGTACGATGCAACGAGACGAAGTGCATTGTCTATAATGCCATAATAGCCAAGCTTTAGCAATAAAATTTCGTGTTGAACGCAATCAAATGCTTTGGACAGGTCACAAAATACCCCTATGGCATTTTGTGAGTTCTCCCACGCATCGTAGACATGCTTCAACAACTTCACACCCGCATCCGTTGTAGACCGACCCTTAGTAAACCCATACTGCTCAGAATGAAGTAAATTATTTAAATTAAAATGCTGGAGCAGCTGCTTTAAAATGATTTTCTCAAAAATCTTGCTTAGAGTTGGCAAGACCGAAATGGGTCTATAGTTCTGAGGGTCGCTCTTATCACCGGACTTAAAAAGTGGGATCAATTTACTATGTTTCATTAAATTGGGAAATATCCCTGTGTCTACAGATTTGTTAAAGATCTTGACCATAATCGGGGCGATAATATCAATAATATTATTAATTAATTTTACGGACATTCCCTACAGATCAGTTTTTTTTTTTATATTTAATGTTTTAAAAGTTTTGACGATATCGTATGGGGAAATGTGTTCAAATTTAAAATTAACACTGCACTCCGTGACGCTGTCCTTCAAAACATTAAAAGCTTCTGTAATGTAGGTAACAGAATAATAAACGCATTCAGTCTGTGACAGTTCGTCTTCATTCAAACATTACATTGGCGCAGTCGGTGTTTTTAATTATAGATTTTAAAGTCGTAAAGATGCCTATCGGGAAGATTGAGAATTTTGAAGTCGGTTCCCATAACTGGGATGCATATTGTCGGCGAATAAAACAATTTATTGCCTTAAACAATATTAGTGAGGACTTGCACGTAGCCACGTTGGTGACTCATGTTGGTGTTTCGTGCTATGAGTTAATGTGTGATTTGTGCAACCCGGATTTACCAGAAGATAAATCTTTTGACGAACTTGAAAAAATAATTAAAGATCATTTAGAACCGCAGAGGTCGGAAATCGCGGAACGACACATGTTCCGGCAACGAAAACAGTTACAAGGGGAAACTGTAAGTAAATATTTGCAGAGTTTGAAGCATTTAGCGAAACACTGTAATTTTCGCGACACTCTCGAGATCAACTTGAGGGATCAATTTGTTTCCGGCCTTCGTAATGAAGACATGAGGTCTAGATTGTTTGCCGAGCGGGACATCGATTACAAACGTGCAATTGAGCTCGCATTGGCGCTCGAGGCGGCGGAGAGGCACGTGGCGGAGGCGGCGTGCGACGGCAGCGGCGGGCTCGCAGCGGAAGGAGTGCATCGAGTCAACGCGGTGCCGCGCGGGGAGCGGCGGCGCGTGGAGCGCGGCGGCGGCTCAGCGGGCGCGGCGCACGACGAGGGTGCGGCCCGCGCCTGCCCGCGCTGCGGCCGCCCCGGGCATGCCGGCTCCAGGTGCCGGTTTAAGTATTATTCGTGTAATAATTGTGGACAAAAAGGTCATCTTCAAGTGATGTGTAAAAGTGTCGATAAGTGCAGTGATACGGTACAACAAAAGAAGTCGAAAGGTCAGTTTTTTTTAAATGAATCGGACGATAGTGACTTAGACTTTTATAATATGGACTGCGGGGGCAAGGATGGTCCGTACTATATTAAATTAAAAGTAGAAGAGTCTTATGTAAAATTTGAAATAGATACTGGTAGTAAAATTTCCGCGATTTCTAAATATTATTATGATAAATATTTCGGGAATATAGAATTGCAGAATAAAAATATACGGTTGAAATCATATACGGGGAATGTAATAGAACCATTAGGCTATATTATAGTTAATGTAAGTTATCAGTCTATGTCACAAAAGTTGCCGTTGTATGTAATCAAAAATGGTGGTCCTCCTTTGCTGGGTCGCACCTGGATAAGACGCTTGCAATTAGATGTAAGAAACTTTTATAATTTATCCGAGAAATATGTTAACCATTCTATAAAATTGTTGCGTAAGGAGTTTCCTGAAGTTTTTGCTGATGGGCTTGGGACATATAAAAGTCGAATGCAGTTACATCTCGCGGATAAAACTCCCGTGTTCGTGAAGGCGCGGCCGTTGCCCCTCGCGCTCCGCGCGCCTGTTGAGCGCGAGTTGGAGCGGCTGCAACGTGATGACGTCATTTATAAAGTCGAGCGGTCGGATTATGGTACTCCCATCGTGCCTATTATTAAAAAAAATGGCGATATCCGCATATGCGGCGATTACAAAATAACCATTAATCCTCTTTTAAAAGACTTTCACTATCCTCTTCCGAGAATTGACGATATATTTGTTACACTAGGGGGTGGAGAACAATTTTCTAAACTGGATTTATCCCACGCCTATCAGCAAGTATTGCTAACGGAAGACTCGCAGCCCATGACAGCTATAACTACACATTTAGGTACTTTTGTTTACAAAAGGGTCCCTTTCGGAATAAAATGTGTACCGGAAAATTTCGAAAAATTAATAGAAGAAACTTTAAGTGGATTACCTTCTACAGTAGCTTTTCAGGATGACATTTGTATCACTGGGAAGGATAGGGAGACGCATTTTAAAAACTTACGAGCGGTGTTAACTAGGTTAAAAGAGGCCGGGTTACGAGTAAATTGGGCTAAGTGTGAATTTTTTAAAGATAGTGTATCATATTTAGGATACAGAATTGATAAAGAAGGTCTTCACACAGACAGTAATAAGATTGAGGCTATTCTGGCAGCGCCTTCGCCAAAAGACGTCACTCAATTAAAAAGTTTTTTAGGTCTCGTTAACTTTTACAATAAGTTTTGTATTAATATGAGCTCTGTTTTGAAACCTTTGTATGATTTACTTAAGAAACAGGTAAAATGGGAGTGGAGTCTGGAATGTGAAAATGCTTTTAAAAAGGTTAAAAAACTGCTGAGTAGTTCTCCGGTGCTGGCTCACTACGACGCGGGGCTGCCCCTGCTGCTGTCGGTGGACAGCAGCGCGTACGGGCTGGGGGCCGTGCTCGCGCACCGCTACCCCGACGGCAGCGAGCGGCCGATCAGCTGTGCGTCGCGCACACTGAACGATGCCGAACGTAATTATTCACAGTTGGATAAGGAAGCGTTAGCTATAGTTTTTGGCGTTAGTAGGCACCACCATTACGTTTTTGGTCGGCATTTTATTTTGCGCAGCGATCACCGAGCGTTAAGTTACATATTTGGCAAAAATAAAGGTATCCCGCAAACGGCAGCGAGTCGAATACAGAGGTATGCTGTACGGTTAGCAGCTTATGATTTTGATATAGAATTTATTTCTTCCTCGAAAAATTGTTTCGCCGATGCGTTGTCACGTTTACCTTTAGTTCGGTCACCGGACAGTCAGAGTGCGATGCGGGAGGATAGCTCAGATAAATGTTATTTTCATTTCATAGAGGATAAATTACCCGTAACATTCCATGAAATTAAAAACGCAACCGTTAAGGATACTACATTGAACAAAATAGTTGGCTTTGTAAAATTCGGGTGGCCTACAAAATTAGAAAATGAAAAATTTAAACAATATTACATAAGACGCGATAGTTTAATTTTGGAGCAGGGTTGCTTGGTATGGGGCTACAGGGTCGTGGTGCCCGCCAGCCTACAGGAGACTGTGTTAGGTGAACTGCATTCAGGGCACATGGGTGTAGTCAAGATGAAGCAGCTAGCTCGGAACTACGTATGGTGGAGCGGGCTAGACGCAGCTATAGAGCGTGTGTGCCGCGAGTGCACCGCGTGCAGTGCTCAGCGCGCTCAGCCGCCGCCCGCGCCGCTGCACGCGTGGGACTGGCCGGACCAACCGTGGGTGAGACTTAATGTAGATTTTTTGGGTCCATTCCGCAACAAATATTATTTTGTGATTTTGGACGCGCACTCCAAATGGTTGGAAGTGGAACCAGTACCCACCACTTCAGCAGCTGCCGTCATAGCATGCCTCCGTAAGATATTCTCTCGTTTTGGTTTACCGAAATGCTTGGTCAGTGACAATGGTCCACCATTTTCTTCGTCTGATTACTTGTCTTACTTAAATAAAAACGGTATCAAGAGAATTTTGGTAGCTCCATATCACCCGTCTAGCAACGGTGCGGCTGAAAATGCGGTCAAAACAATCAAGTTAGTATTGAAAAAGGCACTCGTGGAAAACGAAAACCTCGACAAAGCCCTGTGTAAATTTTTATTTACATACAGGAATACCGAGCATTGCACGACCCAAAAGGAGCCAGCCGTAGCACTGTTGGGCCATAGATTGAGAGGCAGGTTGGATTTGTTGAGACCAGATACTCGAGATGTAGTACGAGGTAAGCAATCTAACCAAGAGGCACTCCGTGGTGGTGTTCTGCGTGAAATGCTCCCCGGTGATCGTGTTCTGGTGCGTAATTATAATGATAATTTGATTAAATGGAAAGATGGTGTGGTACTTCAAAGAACAGGGCCCGTATCGTATACTGTTAAGACAGGCGACGATCGTACTTGTAAGAGACATGTCGATCAAATATTAAACAAAGGCTATAGGAAACCCAGACATACTTTAACCAGTATAGATATTGAAAAGGCACACGACAATGAAATCGTAAAAAGTGCTGAGAATTCTCTTCTTGACACATCTGCAGTACCATGTGAACCATTGGATAATAAAATTGAAAAAGCATATTCACCTTCCAGGTCTAGCCCAAATCAGGTCGCACATGGCATGACTTTGAGACCACGTATAAAGAAAAAATATTTAAAATTATAATAGTATGTTAAAATATTAGAATGATATACATATTGATTATTTGTTATGTTCCTAACACTATAGTTAAGTTTTTTATGTTGTAAAATGTTTAGTATGTAAAATAATAATTGTTATAGCTATATTCGATGATCTTCTAGATTTTTAAGAGAGGCAACAGTGTAATGTAGGTAACAGAATAATAAACGCATTCAGTCTGTGACAGTTCGTCTTCATTCAAACATTACAGCTTCCATTGGGGATGAGTTTATTGAGCTAGTGGTAGAAATGGGTATGTTCTGAAAGAAATGCGCAAATGCACTAGCTACTGCTGTATCAGAATTAATAAGTTCATTCCCAATTTTAAGCTCTATGGAAGAATTATGCATTTTACGTCTACCTGTTTCATCTCCAATAACATTCCAGGTTGTTTTTATTTTATTTTTAGAATTAATTATTTTACTTTTAATATGAAGAGATTTGGTCTGTGTGCAGACACTTCTAAACGTTTTTGAATACTTTTTTACATATTCTAGAAAAGTCGGGGACTGATTATATTGTTTTTCTGCATACAGATCAAATAACTTGTTTCTACTCTTATAAATGCCATTAGTGGCCCATTCGCTAAACCTAAGATTTTTGCACACTTTTTTTTTCTATAATATTAAAGATCTTATTAAACTCACAACCAATCATTCCAAAGAGGGAATGAAAAAGCTACCGCGACTTTTGTCGAATTGTAATATCTTTGATGATATTTTTGATTGAAATCATTTTATTTTATGAGAAGTGATCGGCCTGCATTTGATATAATGATTGTTTTCATGCACATAGTTAGGGACAGATATAATTTTACCACTATGGTCAGACCTTAAGCGACTTATTATAGACTTTTCAAAGATATTACAACTGTAATTAGTAAAAATATTATCAACACCGGTAGCCGAAGTTGCAGTTATCCTGGGAGGTTCGTTAAATACATTGATCATATCAAAACATTGAAATAAATTAAGTAACCTACAACGATTACAGGTATGCACTAAGATGTCAACATTAAAGTCTCCACATATTAAAATTTGTTTTGAAGATTTAGAGATCTTCTTAAGAACTTCCTCCATGACGCTCTCAAATAATATATAATCACTGGAGGGTGGGCGGTACACATAAACTATTATATAGCGCTCTAACTCCACACAAGACAGCTCAATGGTACGTTCAACAGAAAGACCGACAATATCATTTCGTTCATTACAATGTACTTTAGAATGAGTTTATATTAAAAATCCCCCATACTGGACGGTTTTCCTCAAGAACGCACTGGACACTTTAAAATTTTAAATATTTAATAAGAAATTAGAACTGTTTAGCCAATACTCGGTTATACATAAAATATCAATACTAAATTTATTCATAAACAGTTCTATTTCAAATTCCTTGCCAGATAGACCTTGCAGATTCTGGTGTACAATATTCAAGTTACAAGATCTATCTATTGTCTTATTATCTAGTTTAAAGTAACATTTTCCGTACCTAAAATGTTACTTGATATACTATTAGTACTTCTACTAGTACACATGTCAATATATATTACAATAATTAATTAATAGATAATTCAATAGATTACTTAATTAATTACAATAATTATTAATTTAATTAATGTATTACGAATGTGGAACAGTTGAAATAATTAAACTTTTAAGAGTCCTTTCCTGGTATTCCTGGTATATTAGCCTCTTAGAGTTAAATATCTGGGTGACCGAGCCTGGCTCGGTAATTTTTTACAAAAAAAAAATATATATATATATATATATATATATATATATATATATATATATATATATATATATATATATACATACAAGACTGACTCATTTAGACTAGAGAGAATAGTAGTCAGGCCTGAAAGTGAGAGTGTCACAACAAATAATAAGACAGGGAAGATGAATATAATAAGTCATTAGTAACTGTAGTACTGTATGAAGTTAAGCCCATCTGGAATGTTCTAGGCTACAAATAAAATCTAATGGAATGTAAACTTAAGCAAAGCGTTGTACGTATAACGTAACTCAACTCAAAAATTTTGCACTAGGAATAAATAAATTTGAATTTACAATTTACAACTTTTATATTATACTTTGTAATACCTTTATGATTGACCATATTAATTATGGATTATATAAGACATCTATTTTCAACAGAATCATGCTTTGATTTCTTTTGAACTTACTATTATTCTGCTAATATAAAAAAATTGTAGACAAATGATATTGTCGTTTTAAATGCTATTGCCGTTTACCGATACTTAGTCCTAGATAGTTTGACGTGCTGCTTACGTGTCATTTTCAGTAAGTAGTCGTCTAGTGATCAAAGAGTACAGTGTACATACGGAAACTAGTCATATTACTCAGAAACTAATTTAAGAAACGTGCTATATCAAAACAATTATTATTCAGTTATTCGGGTTACCGTTGCTTAGCCATCATAATTTTTAATTAATATTCTGTTGCATCCAACCCATATACTTTAAAGACCGACTACTGACCAAACCGAGGACTGAAGACATTTTTTGTGATTGGCAATAGAATTGATACCTACAGTATATTTTATTAAGTATATCATTTGTTTAATAGAAAATAAACTTTCAATTCATTATTTGTGCATTCAATATTTTTCATTATGTCTGATAGTTAAATTAAGGCAGACTGACATGTAGAATTTTAAAATGCGATTTATCACAGGTTTTCTTATTGCATTTAAAGAAATTACGGATTTTTTTTGTATATTATAATTAAGCGTTGGTTCATTTATGGATTTACTATTATTAATTTTAATTTTATTAAATCTATTTCTTATCACTACATATTATAAAACAAAGTCGCATTCTTTGTCCATATATCCTATGTACGCATAAAACTTTAAAACTACACAACAGATTTTGATGCGGTTTTTTTTAATAGATAGAGTGATTCCAGAGGAAGGTTTGTACGTATAATAACATTCAATACGGAGTAGAGAAATACTGTAATTTTTGAGATTTCTGTAAATAATTACATTTTTTTTCCGCTTACATTGCAAACCCTACGAGATTTATCAAAATGATGTACTAAGTATTTGTACACCTTGAAAAGATCTACAGTAAAGTCCGCGATGATATATGTCTATCTCTTATGGATAACCCACAATAGCATTTTTTGTCATTTACTTTTTACGAAAAATAATGCCTTATGTTCAAAGCAATTTTTATACAATACATTATTAATCCTTATCCAATTAAGTTACCTTAAATAAATTGTTGATTTAATATAGATCAATATGGCCGTTTACAGCATGTAATTTAAGTGAACATTTTCGGAGATATTACAGATTTAAAATGCCGTGAGGACGCCGCGCTTCACCCTATAGCACTTCGAATCTTTTAAGAGTTTGTTTAAAGATATTCTGTAATTATAAAAATAATATAGGTAAAATGTAAAAGTAAATAAGTAAAAATGTACTATATGAGTTTATATATTCCAAAGATAGCAGGAAATCGTCTTGGTATAGGGAGAGGAAATTGTTTTTCTCCAAAGTTTACGCTTGCGGGCCACGGGCAGTAATGAATAAATCAAAACTACGGGATCGATTTTAATCATTTTTTCTTATACTCACTGACATGGGATATATATTTTATACCCATGCGAAGCAGGGGCAGGCCGCTAGTTCTTTAATATTAAAGCAAAAGTGTTAGTGGTATATTTATTTCTTTTAAGGGGTAGTAAATACAAAAGTAATAATAAAATTATTTTGCTATAATCCGCGATTCATCGCGGATTATAGCAAAATAATTTTATTATTACTTTTGTATTATGGATCTCCGCAAAGTAACGCCTAATTCTATAAATTATTTGGGTAGTAAATAATTTAACAATATTCCAATTTATATTTAATGTTTGTTCATAAGATATTAACAATCTAAATTACATAATGAAACATTCTTATCTATATTTGTGTAAAATGTGAAGCGGCGGCATATGGTTGCAAATATATATAGAAGAATATATAGAAGGTAAGTATTGCCCAAATATCAACTCAAAGTAAATTTTAGGCTTAAAGATAAGTAGATTTTTAACATAGATACTTAAGTTGATTTTGGTCATCCCTGCCACACAGTCAATCACAATAATTGTGTCTATTAATATTATTGAGTATTATTTACATGTGTACAGTCTTTTATATTTTATTTATAGAGATCACTTCCTAACATTGAAGCCCTCTCCCGTGGGATCTAATATCCACGGATAGTTGTTAGGGCACTCCATGCAAGTGAAAAGACGTAGTGTCTCTCCTGGTAACTCGCGAGTCGTTAAAGGACACGCATTCGGCAAGGAACAGAAAGGCTGACCCTTTACGTCACATTTTTCTTGTTTCCACTCTTGGAAATCTCTGAGCTGTGATAGTTCAGTAGGGTTCTGCATCCATTGGATAACCTGAATTAGGGAAGTAAAGTAAACATCGTTTTTCTCGAGCATCTCTTCTATAAATTTGATGAGTTCATCTCTAAATTCTTTTTTCGATTTAAGCCAAGACGCATGGAAATGAAGGCCAAGAGGGGCACGGTTGGTCGTGTAGTGACGGTTGAAGTTATGACGCAAAAGACGCGCGAATTGGTCTCCTGTCTGAATGTTAGAACAAGAGTCAACGACGTGACAACCCGGGAGAGACTCATCAAATGTGGGATCATCTCTTCGGTCCAATTCATTCATTACCATCTCCCACACTGGGTGACTCCTTGAAGGGCAGTTGTGGGCATTACCGTTACATTTGTGAGGCATACGGAAGTACAACGTGTATGGCCAAATAGGAACACGACCTAGAGGCGCAGTTATTGAGGCATCGTACACAAAGTATTGATCAGCCATCATTTCGAATTGTTTATTCCCTCCAACACGCAAGTACGGTGCCCGTACGCCAATGATAGACGCATCAGTTATATTTGCAAAACGTTCAACTATAAGACGAGCTCCAGCCATTTCTGCCAACCAGTCATCGTAGCTGCCACCAGACCAATATTGCGGATCATCTTTGTGTGTTATTGAGAAGACCGAGATTTCATGTCCTTTTCTGTGTAATTCTTGAACGGCTGCATAATTTGTGTACTTGTGTGAGACAAAGAATGTACCACGAATTTGACATCCATTTGGATTGTGTCGATTTCCATTAAAAACTTGTTCGTATAGATCAATGTTATCAACATTGACAGCACCGTTGAACGTAATTGTCACCATTTGAGGAACTTGGTTTGGTTCAATAGCACCAGGGATTCGAGTCCCGTCTGCTGAGCAAAAGCAGTCCGGTAGTCTACATTGGTTAGTATCGCAGTCCGGAGCTCTGTTGGGATCTACATCGACAGCTGTAAAAGTATATGAGTTATAAAAAGATATTAGAGTAAAATATTTTTAATTTTTAGTTAAATAAATTTTTTAAAAATCAGTATGTATATTTTTTATTTTGAGAGATTTCATTTTATGAGAATCAATATATAATTTTTATACTCTAGAGGCTTCAACAGAAGAAACAAATGACTCACTACAAGCATTTTCATCAGATTCGTCTTTGCACTCAGGTTTTCCATTGCAGAAAAGTTCTTTTTCCATACAATCTCCATTACCGCAAGCAAGCTTGCCCTCCGGACATATAGGTTCGTCTGTTTTCAGTATAGGCAGAATTTTCCTAGGTTCTGTAAATGATGAGATAGCTTTATACTTTGTATTATTTTAAAACATCTTAAGTCTCAGTGTGCTGTAGTCTTACAGGAGACCTGTGAAAAGTTATAATTATAGAGGGGTAAAGTTATAAAGTGACCAACATTGTATTGTTGCTTCGGCAGTGTAAAATAATTTATCGTATAAGTGTTGGAATTTATAGAATAGCAAGAGTGAAAAGATTTGGTGGAGTATGAGAAAATGAACAAATAACCGGTAAGAATTAATGAGGAAGAAAAAGAACTTAGCTTAAGTTGTACATGATTTAGCCAAGTTCCTCAAAGTAGATTAGTTACTGAATAGACAAAAAGACACAGAAGTTAATACTTAAGTAATAAATAATATGTTTAGCTTTTTTAAGAAAATAATGATTTGTAATGAACAGTTAAAGATAGTTTGAAATTTAAAAATATGGACGAAAACATACGAATAATGTTGTGATTAAATTTATAACATTGATCTAAATTTTTGTCGTCAAGAAAAGAAAAAACCACATTATCATAAATAGGAAGAAAACATAACTCAATGTATATGTTATTGCATGACAACTATGAAATCAAATGAATCGGTTATTCCTTGTGATTATTGTAAATCTTCGAAAAATTCAATATTCAAAGTTGCCATGCAGTTTAAACTACTATGTTTTAGTAAGAAAAGTGGTTAGTAAAAAATGTGTTAGTTTCGAAAAAGCAAGAAGTGTATAATACAAGTTAACGCATGTTTACCGTACGTCTTCTTTAAGTACGGGATTTAAGAAAAATCGTTAACACAAAACGCATTGTTAATAAAATATTGTTATGTTTAGCGGTAGCGTCAGGAAGATAGATAGGTATAAAAGAAATGAAAATGTTTAATGTTCATCAGATTTGAAGAAAATGTGTATGAAATGATATAGTGAAAGTGAAAGAAGTACTATTATTTAAGAATTATTATTTGTCCTAACGGCCGATTAAAATCGTGAAAATGATGTAGATTGTAACTAATCATCACATATTTTTGTATGTTTTCATTAAAGTAAATAAATATAATGGAAATACGTGTCTGTGTTGTAAATATCTGTATTGTTTATGTAGTTTGTTAATGCGTAACTAGTGCGTTTGTTCTGACGCGGACCGTTTGCTTAGTCCGGGGCCTCATGCATTATACCAAATCTACAGTGCGACGCGGCCCCCTCACCCAAGCCCGATTGCTCGCTACTTGCGATTAATTTTTTTCGCACTTACTCTCAATTTTGTCACAGTTGGTCACTTTACCCTTCCAGTCGCAGGTTTGTTTATCGAGATCGAAAGCGAGTCCCGACGGGCACGTGATTTGTTTAAGACCTGACCTAGTGCACCTGTGTCGATAAGAATAACAACATTTTTATTAAATACTTTAAAGCGGAAGCGGACATACAAAAGACTAACTTATAAAAACAGACTAAAGTTGAACATATAAAGTCAACCGGAAGTTAGCCCTTCGCACGACCACTCCCTGCAAGCGGCAGAACTTACTTTCTATTTTATCGCAATTCTTAACATGGGTTTTCCAATCACAGGTTTGACGGTCGATATCGAATGCCAATCCACCAGGACACCGCACTGAAGCGAGCCTCGTAACGCCATTTTCAGCTCCTTTGTCACACCTGTACACAGCTTTACTTTCAGAACAGTTAGTTTTTATAGAGTTAGACGACAATGTTTTATAATATATGTCCTTAGTATCTAGATCAATGTAAGTAGACATTAATATTAAGTATAATTAACGCAGGCATTCATTGGTGCAAACTCAAAATAATATCATTAACTACCTGTGCCAGCAGCTTCGCCCGTGTGGAAATCAATGTGTCAAAAATTTTCCCGAATAGAAATTTTGAACAAAAAAGTAGTTATTGTGAGTGAAGCAAAGGAGATGCTGTGGCAGACTTTTTTAGTATTTTTGTAGATCTACAATTATCTAGTATATTACTTTAGTGTACCTTTGCTGGTTTACGCGGCGCATGCGAATAAAGCTCCCAGAAGACAAGTTTTTTACAACCGCGCGACCTCTTCAACGCAATTTACATAAAACGGTAATGTATTATTAACCTTAAACTTCCAGAAAGTATTGCATTATCTTTAAGTAAAAATCCGTTCAGTAGATTTTGAGGAAATCGATCACACACAGACAGCTTTTGGGGTATTTGTTTTATAATAAGTAAAGATTAGTTTTATTACATGTATATTATGCACTGTGTACTATTCTTATTAGTTTTTATTTTCAAATGTTCAGGTTTATGACAGGTCACATTAAGTAAAGTGTTTTTGCAAATTGCGTAATGTGTAAAAAAATTTTTTTTTTAGTTTATTTCAATTTATTATTAGTACAAATCAATTTTGTTTTCTATAGCGAGTTGTTTTTATACCTAATAATAGTAATTACTAACAATTTAAATTATGATTACACTATCGTAAATAGGTAGTTACTATTAAACTAGCAGCCAATGTTACGATTGATATAATAGAAACTGACTGATTTGATTTGGGTACGGTCGAAAAAACGTTAGGTATATTAGAAGGAAAAAACTGTATTAAAAACATTGCTTTGTCTTTTAAAGTAAAATCGCAATATAACTATGACTAATATTCAAGGCACGTTGGCGACCGTTCCGTTCACCGGCTGGAATATCAAGTTGTTGCATACCAATCAAATGCATTTAAATTATCATTGCCTTTAAACAGCCTTCAGGATTATGTTCAAATTTTACAATGGATGAATGCATTATTGTTGCGTAAGTATAATATTTGTACATTCAAATTGTTATTTTTAATATAAATTCAATTTTGTAGACCTTAAATGTACCGAATCTTCCTTTTTCTGTAGAGTTTCTTGCAGCATAGTTCCAAAACCCTTAGTAGAAAATGTCACATAGTTTACCTGACAACGTCACGGCAGTCACCATCGGTAGTCAGTCGGAAGTATTCGTCCGCTGGGCGGCCGTCACATAGCTGTTCCGGAGTAGCATCATCTTCCCCTTCTTCTTCTTGACGCTTTACCCGCGTTGCATTAATAACTGTGTAAATAAGAAAAATAATTAGGTTTTCAATGCTTATTGTCAAAAGCAAGCACTTATAAAATTTGAAATTATCAAAAGTATTTAAGTTATTCTATTACAAATTCTTTATGAATTGCATTATAACTTCTCAAAAACTAAATTATAATGGACATAACATTATTCAAACTTGTTAAGTTTGCCTATTAGGTAATGCAGCTTCACGTAAACCACGATTACCACACGCGAGTGAAAGAATGTATTACCGTTTCATTTCAGCGTAGAATATTACCGCGTATATAGCTCGTAGCTAGCTAGAGTTTGATGAATTTTAGGAATTCGACGTACAGAAAAAATTAAAGGAATATCATAGACTAATAACTAGATAATAAACTTCATATCTATTTTCGTTGCGTAGTCGGTAAGCAACCTGATGACGGCATTGAAAGGTAAAACGTTGAAAAGAAATCGAGGTCAACGCCAGCCACGTAAGTAACCGGTGTTCTTTCTTATTCGCCTTTAAAATAATTTACGTAAGCTTAATAATAAGCTCATTTATATTATAAAAGTTTGTTTAGTAATGTTGTTAAAATGTAAATTTGCAGATCTATGTATAATCTAAAAATTAATTAATTGAAATAAAAAAAACCGTTGATCTAAATATTTTTTTAAAATCTACTCTCAGTAAATTCTTTAAGACAACTAAAAATAAAATATAATAAATAATAATAAAATAACAGATAATTAAAAAAAAATGTAACATTAATTTTTTATTGCGTTTTATTAAAATATTTAATTTAAATCGATCATAAAACCTAATCATTTGTAATAGTAAATAAATATGTTAGTACTCACCCGAGTAGGCGAGCAGTAGTACCCCCAGACACAACAACGGGTGTCGAGCCATGGCGCTCGGCGAAGACTGGCCGGTGCGTCGCGCTGTACAAGAAAGTGCAAGAGGTGCTGGCTGCCCCTCTTCACCTATTTATATAACCAGGCAGGTCGCGTTCGACACCAGCCGACGAACTCCACCCGTCCTGTGCGCACTATACCTCACGTCAATATAAGACTTCACTCCATTGCCACAGCTTTTAAAAAGCACACGGTGACGCTACGCGAGACAATGCTCAGAAATGATAATGATTATTAGGTTTTTAGCTAATTACAGTCAGAAATATTTGTATATTTCAAATAATGTGACTATTGCACATATCGTGCTAATTAGTAATGTGTTACATTTTAATTAATTATAATATGTTTATTACAATATTAATAATCTTTAATAACCTGACTTGTCCAATTTTTTGTTTCCATCAATGTCAGCGATAATCGTACAAAAAGTCACTGAGGAAATAAAAATTGGACAATTAGTCTAGTTTTTAGTTCCTCAATTAATATTTTAGATTTTTATGCAAAATACATTATTTTAGTATTTGGAATTATATTTTTACTTCATAGATGTATAAGTATTTCATAGGAAATGTAATATTAGCGTTGTACAATGAATTAATATTTACTTCTTGGTAATGTATTTGCCAAGGCAATCAAGTTGAATATTTTAAAGTACAAACTGATGAAGTATTTAGAAAGATTTTGCACACGTTTTACTACCTATAAGTTAGTCTTAAATGAAGTATTTTTTTATGCTACCAATTTAAGTTATGCGACCAAATATTTTTAACTGATTAGAACGGAACAAAACTAACTACCTAAGATATAATTGAAATAATAATATAGGATAAAAGACTTAGTTCTCATAGCTCTATTCTTAAATCAATAAAAGAAAATCAAACAATAGATCTATATTAAATGAAAATATACAACTAAATTCTTAAAAATAACGTAACTATAAACAAAAATATTTTTGAATGTTAAGTCAAGAGATATTAAATATAAGTCAAGAGATATAAAAACAACCTAGACTGCATGATATTTAGCAGAATTAATTGAATGCTAAGGAAGTTTTGAATAAGCTTATAGTAGTTCTCTCATATAACAGAATACAAACGTGTATCCTGCATTGTTATGCAACTTTTTTGTACGTCGCCGTCTGGTCAGTGGTCAGTGGGACTCGTGACAGAGGTGGTACATTTTTTCTTTATACACCTTGTAGCTATCATAAGTTATATAAAGGGGACGGTTCAAGTTCGCTGGATGATATGGCAAAAAAAATTACGTGTCTTAGGATCAAATCCACCCAACCTAAACACAAAACTCCAAACTGCCGTCTGCCACTTCGACGGGTGACTCTGAGCGCATTTGGGAACTTGGTACTCTAGCTGTCTAAAGAAAGATATTCTGATAAGTGACCTTGATGCAAGCGGTGGAAAGAGCTTAAATTGTTTAGGTTTCTTCAGAAGAAAGAGCTTCCGGAATGTTATTATTGGAAATGGCGAAGATAAATAAACAGTCTTGCGTCTCCCTTATTTCGCCCGTCCGTTTGTCTCCTATATGCTGGGTACTGTAGTGACATTACTGGTTTATCAAATTCTACCATGTGGTGTGAGGTATAAACGAGAAAAAAAAATATTGTATATTTCGGATATTACATGATATCAGTACTATACAACACAAAGTGTTCTTTGAGATGGCTATGGTGATTTACTACTTCAATTCAAATTTATAAAAATTAATATTCACTCGCAATGCGATAGTTGTCGTATACTAATGTTAAAGTAAGTTAAGTTACCTTACATAAAGGATAGTTGTAAGGTCTTTTTATTTACTTTAAATCAGTAAATCACATAAAACATATATTTTTTGGTCCATTGACCATCTTTATATTTATCGTGATCTTCTCACTTTCGATTTTATGTATTCGAACCTGTTTGTAAAATTTATGTCAATGTCATATATATACGCAGAGAAGATCCAAAACTGTAATCTTGATTTACATAATTTATTCTTAAAATGTTAGGTAAGGATTTTAGATTTATAATTCAGAGAAAAGGGCAAATTAAAAAGTTGTAGCTTAAACTAAAGTGTCAATAAAGATAAATCTTATTTTTTTTGTATCTTAAATCTTATATCTAATCTACATCTAATTAATTTCCAATTACAAGACCGTTGTACCATTGTACATGAAGGTGTGATAGCCCAGCGGTGAGACCATGCGACTCTTTCGAGGGGCCACAGGTTCAAACCCCGATCATGTGCCAATGATTTTTTCTGTTAAAACTTGTGTCTAATAATTGCAATTTATCACATACTTTTAGATAAAGGAAATCATCATAAGGAAACCTACATATCTCAAGAGAATTCTAGGGACATGTGTAAAATACCAATCCGCATTGGAGCAGCGTAGCAGGTCTAAGCTCCAATCGTTCTCTCCAAAACGGAGAGAGGAGGCCTATGCCCAGCTTTGTGATAGTAACAGGCCGTTACTTTACTGGTTTTTATATAATCGTTTCTTAAAAGTTAACAATGATAGATACCATCACTAACTTTTATGTAAACCAAGGAATATTCCATCATGCATTGTTTTGCTATATCTTAATCAGATTAGGCAGCTTTTTCGAATTAAGTAAGCTTGACTTATTTTGCCAATTTCAACTATCGCTATATTTCTACAAATTCATACAGAAACTTATAAACTTCAAAAATTGTACATAAATAAATGTTTTAACCTTCCCCTGACTTTGATTGAAAACAGTATGAAACCCTGTACAGTAGTTTTGGATATATCGCGAACAGACAGATGTACGACAGACAGAAATAGAGGAGAACTTTTTTTAGCAGCGAAACTTTTTATTAGTAATTATTTCAACAATTATAAAATTATTAGACTCGATACAGCATTAATATTGTCAAAGTTAATATATTACTTACGTTCAGTATTTCATGCTTTACATACGCAGTTCTTATCCCAGAAATTGAAATAAAAATCTTAGGAGTTATCGTTATACATAACCTAAAACGCACAAAAATAATTAAAAATGGGTCTCACTCTGAGCATAATATTATAGTGTACTACTACGCATACTAATTGAATCAGCTTTCACTGTATACGATTTTAAAAATAGTAGTTTCCTTAAAAATATATCAGAGGTCAAAAAGAACTGCAATGTAATAATAAGTGAGGAATAGGTAACATATTTGCAAATACAAATAACTGCAACATTCGCAAGAATATCTGTGACCTTGTGGCAATATCCGGGTCTATCGTTTTATGTAATATACATACATCACCGAAGCCCAAAGGAGATTTGGCGGATGGATTGGCGCAGTAACGTGGCGTCGCCGACGACGCCACGTTACTGCGCCAATCCACGTATAGGGTTAACTTTTCAATACCTACTCTGAGGTCAAATACCAATATTTGAATGTCATTCTAGCAGACCGGTATAATAATATGTACTATTATAATAAATATATTATTATACCGGTCTTCTTTAATTTTTTTTGAGGCTGTGTCGTGTTTTAATAACAGGTTGTCCGTACATTATCAACACTCACACATATTTTAAAATGAGAAATATAAAATGGATTCCGCTATGTAAATAAAGACCGAAAAATTAGGTATGGTGTAAATGACTTAAATATTACCTAAATTAGGTATCAACGTTGTTCTAGATTCACCGATCACGTTTTAGTTGGAAGCCCTTGTACTTGTTCTTTTGTTTCGATTCACAGATTGTGAATTGGTTCTTTGACGTTAAGATATTCGTACCGTAAAGAAATAAAGTCCAATTATATATAACTAATTTTTACCGGCAATTTCGTTCGCATGGGCCGTTGTCGCGTGATAGGTTGATAATAGATGGCGCTTTTCAAAGTGATCGTATTCCTGATAAATTAACAGGATTTCTATAGCTTATCCCGGTGTATAAGGAATAATTGTGCCAAATTTCATCGACATTGGTTCAGCGGATTCGCCATGAAAGAGTAACAAACCTATATCCATACTCATAAACTCACATTTATAATATTAGTAGGAAGTAGGATAGGATAGGATAAAAACACAACATACATTTTAATAAATTAATTTATAGTAGTAGAAGATTCCCCGATTCCCGTGTCCGGTATTCATCTTCCTATAATTGGCATGGATTATAGCAAAAACATTGTCCGTCATTATAAGATCGCCAGTTATACAATATATAAGTTTTTAAAATTTTAAATTTTGATTGTGTTTTGTTTTATTTCTTTTAATTAAGTATTTAAAACGCGGTAGTAGTACATCTTTTATTACTCAAATTCAAAATATTCCTTATTCAAGTTACCTTGCAAACAAGTACTTTTGAATCGTCAACTGTACTACTAATGGTCGTATATGCTATAATTTTATTATCATTATCCAATAAATTGTATTTGTAGTTGCTGTTGTAATTTTATCATTACTTTTATTTAATTACGTATAGCTAATCAATATTAGTATTGTTTAATTATTATTATTATTATTGATACCTACCAGAATATTGCGGATTCTAATCTCGGGAAATTTAAATATCAATTTCCAAGAGCTATCAGATTTTAAAAACCTTATGAGCTCAATTGACATTTAAAATTTAGGACGCGCTTTTTCAGGGAACTAATACCCCAACTCTATCCATCTTCGTAACACAACCTACATGAAAAAGTAATCCTAGGATATATGTATGTTGCAATTTATTATTAATGTACGTGTTGGTATCGATCTATATTTAAGTAGTATTGTTGATGGTGTCCAATCTTCTCGAAAATGAGATGAAATGTATATGGTTACAGTAACACTTAGCAGGTTGCTTATTTCTTCCTTTTACTAAAAAAACTTTTGTTGTTGACGTTATTGTTGATACATTATTTAGTTTTATAATAATACTAAACTTCTACGAACAAATGTGTTTTGAATAGTATATTCGAGGTCAGTAAGTTTCCATGATACACTTATCATATTTTATCATCCAATGATATAATGCCAAGCGCAGAGAAAAGAAATAATTATATTTTGTTGACTTAATGAAGTATTCCTTCCTTGAACAAAGGTTCTACAATTTAAGTTAAATTGTTTTGTTTCTATTTAAATAACAAATGGTTGAGAGGAATTTGCGATATCAAGTTATGTTTTCAAGGCTTACAGATATGCAAGAATAAATTTTAATGATAGAAAAAATCGTTAATGATAAATAAATAGATAAGAACACGCCACGACTTTTTTCTTTGTTGAATATGTATAGTACATATAGAAGAGTTCAACGCGATGCAACGTCGCACTTGTAGAGATTTGAATGTTCGATAGAGTTCTAGAAAAATAATAGACCGTTGCTTCACTCATTTTGTATCTCCGTATAAAAAAAATATATAGTACCTTTATTTGTTTGTTACTTATAAGGTTACTTAAAAGGAATCACATATTATAAGAAACGTTTTGCAGAACAACTGACCTTAACAAGATATTATATGACGAGATATTGTTATATAACAGAATCAAAAGATGGCTTTGGTAGTTTGATACCGTTGAATCGTTTTTTTTATCATAGGTTGTCAATATTGTAAATTGAATACCGCAAGTCTTTGAAAATGTTTGATTTGACTATTTCGATCTTAAAGAATGTTGAGAGAAAGCCGTTTGATTTATTTATTAAAGTTTGTTGTGTCCAATACCAGAATTCTTACTTATGTATCTTAATATGTTAAAGTTCATGATAGTTTAAGTAAATAATCGTATCGAAACTAGTGGCATATAATAAAATTTATAATTAGCTGCCTACTGATACATAAAGGTCAAATGAATATACATATTCAACATATTCAATGTTGTAAAAAAAAGTCACCATGAAGGTAGATTTACTAAGGTTTTACCGTATTACAAGAAACATAATTGAAAACATTACGTGACAAATAATAAGTTTTTTTTTCCTTTTTACCCGTTTTGGGTGGTTTGTTTTCTTTTATTATTCATTGTTCTCATTCATACAGAGTCATTCTTCAGTACAACTTTCGGGTGCGTGTATGTGTGGCCTAGTCTTTTCAAAATCTGCCTTTTTTGGAAGGCTAGAAGTCGATGAACCCTGTAATAACAATTTATAACTTTAAAGAACATTTTATAAATCTTAATTATATATTATAGTCTGTGAGCCTTCAAAAAGGTGCTCTATCACGCGCCTTTACCACTGCTTCGGCGTAGTATCTTTCAGTATAACAGACCTAAATAGCTAAAGGAGTGTAAGTATCGCTATGCAAATTGAGTTCAGGAGTTCGATGGTGCTTTGTTAGTACGTAGAACCTCGCTCGTTTAAAGTATTTTGAGAGCCATACTAATCTCGTATAAGGTCCATGGTATCTTCGGTATACTTTTTGGTCAACTTATAAGTTGCTTTTTAACACGTTATTTTAGGAATTACAAATTTTATGACGGAGTGTATAAGTTGCTAGATGTGTGTCAAGCAACCGGGTCGTATGTGCACGTAACAACTGCATATTGGTAAGAAACTAGCAATCGATAGTTTAAATGGTAAATCTTCAAATCGTTATGCAACAAATGTACAACGCGTGAAAGTGTAAGTGATTAGACTGCGTCTATAATCATATGAAACTAAGTATTTAATAACCTTTTTAGTGCGCATTATCGTATAGGTACCTATTACCATTGAATAATTTACTGATAATTAAATATAATTTTAAATAATTTGTATATATTCAAATTAAATGATTTCTTCACTTTTACATATATTTTTTATTTTTATAATTTTTTCATATGTTACCCATATGTTGTAACATTAAAGCTAATATAAGAAGACGCAGTTTTGTTAAAACTTATAATATCGCCGGAAGTTATTGAATTCAAAGCTCCACGAGACAGTAATGACCTCTGATTATGTATCTTGTGTGTTTAGTTTTGCAGTATATTTATTTATATGTGATATTTATTGTAGAATTCCGGAAGTTTAACTTCACACTTCCGGACTCTTATATTAAGGTTATGCTATATATCAGCATTGGAAGCAAAAGGTTGTACGGTAAATATTTAAATTCATTTCTATTGTACGGTTTCTAAAAATTGTACGGTAAATATTAAAATTCATTTCTATGTTTCTGTGGTTACAAACGAGTTAAAACTTTTTTATTATTTATTCACCACACACTTGTTAAAATAAATAGTGTATTGCCGTTTACGTTTTCTTTGATTATTAAAAAAGTTCGATAAAACTCTATGAGAAATAATTATGAATGCGTATAGGAAAAGGCCACTGAACAGAGAAATTTAATTCCTACTTCTGGTGTACGGATATAGCACATAGAAAAAGGCAAATAAGGACTGAACAAGTATCAAGACGTGTTGCTGTTAATTTTAAATATTATCGTATTGGCTAAACGATTCTACGAACAGTTCATCCGGAATGCTGTCAAATATTAAGATGAAGTTGTAAAAGTCCAGTTATTACTCATAATAGAAAAAGTAATTTCATGATGGAAGATTCTCTTAATGCACAAATCTCACAGTGGATGCGGATCTACCCAACCAACATTAAAGGAGCACAGTTCTCTTACACATAAAACACACCTTGTCGATTTAACGATTAACGTACATAATTGTCTTAGCATTTATCAAGCTCTATTACTATCTAGACGCATGAGCGTCTAACAGCCGTTATACGATAACGTTTAAAGTGACGCTGTAGTAGCTTTTAAGCAATTACACAAAGATTTAGAGTACTTCCGATTTCGATTAATACAATTTATCTCCAATATTTATCCGCTTATTTAAATTTATTTACCTATAGTTATAACAATATTTGACGTTTCTGCATTGAATCGCTAATCTGATTCATTGTGCGAAAACGGGTGAGTTCTTTAGTTGCCTGAAGCGACAATTAACCATAATATTGTAAGTGATACTAATTTTGTTTATATTTTGACTTCATGGCTAAAGGAGTCTCTACTACAAACAGTAACAATTTGTAACTACCAATTAGGACTTAAACTGATTATATACTTAGAGTAATAAGGTGTTTTTATTCATTGTACCCTGATAAAACCTTTGTTAAGTGTATAGTTTTATAAAGAGTTATAAAAAATGAGATGCGCTCGTTTGAGACGTCAAAGCAATCGTATTGACGAAGCGCGACGCGGCGGCAAGTAGGCGCGCAAGAGTCAAGGATCCTCCAAGATATTTCCTTTCACTTGCGACAATGCATGTACACTTATGTATATGTCTATTTATACCGTACGGACATTGTTAAACTACGTTCGCTATATTATGTATGAAATATTAAATACTTTAATAACTAAGATAAACCTGTACTTATTAATTTTCGTATTCGCTTAAAAATCTTATAAATACTATTGTGCTATTTAATTTTATGCAATTAAACTTCTAAAACTTAAGACATACTACTGCTACTTCATTTGAGACATAGATTTTTTTTTTATCATAATATTGGTATTCTTATATAAGACGAACACACGTTATTGCAAAAAACTAAAAATAAAATCTTGTCTGATTTTTCCTCGATTAACTTGTTTGACATGCATAAAGATATTATGTGAATAATAACAAAAAATAATGCATATAATCATTTTCAACTGGGGTCATTTGTAACAATTTTACACCTTTTTATATTATTATAAATTATTGTATACCGCTTTCATTCCATATAAGGATCTTGGAAAAGACACCAAAGTTAAAATTTGTCATTAATGTTAATGCTAAATTAACATTAACTCCATATTCATTGGTTTAATTTTTTAACCTAATTTAAACATAAATGAGTTTCTTAATTGCTAATAAATAGTACTTATCAAATTGGCCGGATAAGAAGTATTCTATTTCAAAAAGTGTAAGAACAAAAAAAAATTAGCTCCATCTGCTCATTTCAGTTGATGGTGACTTTCACTGCTTTCACTATCGCAGGCTATATAGCATTTAGCATGACTGTACTTGCGAGTATTTATTATTTTAGTACACACTGTCAACTCTCTATTTATTTTGATGCTACTAACAATTCTATTGATTTTCATTGTCCTTATTTTGTTTCCATTTACAACGTGCATTGCAAAACAAAATGGAAAGTTTATTTTGATGACGATATACGTGCAGATGGCCGGATTGAAGGTGATGATGTGCAACGAGCCACCCACCGAGGCCGATGTGTCAGCTAAGGGAAGGCGGTGTGTTGGTGGTATTTTGCGGTTATTATATTATTTTAGCATTGTATAGTGTAGATTATCTCTATCAAATGTTACTATAATAGTACAGTTATATTTACATTTAGTACGTTTGGAAAATATCAACTATTAACAAAAGGGTAAAATTCTTAAAACGTTGTCCTTATCTTTATCTATCTATATTGTAAAACAAAGTCCCCAAAAGCTGTCTATCTGTATGTAATTGATTTTATCAAAATCTACTGGGTTAATAGTACATTACAGTTTTATATAGGATGACTGAAATACATATTTTATAATATGTATTTCATAATACGTTTAGTATAATCATGAAGTTCGTTTCATAAAAGGTTTCTTTATATAATATAATTAAAATTTGATTATGATATAGTAAAAAACAGCATTTGCTGAGTGCGGTTAATAAAATAAATACATTGAATACTAAACCCCTATGGGTATACATAAAAATAAAAGTAAAGTCGAATGATTTCTATAAATTTTTTAAATCTAAAACCTTTGTTAATAAGATTTTATTAAAATTCTTAAACACTATATCGTATAAACATATAATATTAATAATAATAAATGATATCAGGACTTTCAAAGTACATTGTCTATTGTATTATAAGGTGTAAGGTGTAATTATAAGGTGTTAAAACACCTTTGCCGTGAAATTTTGTGTGTTAAAGTACGTTTTTTTTTTTTTTTCCCGGACACTAACTAAGACTGTTAGCCATGAAGGCTTTGACAGCGTCACCGGGAGAGTGGGCGAGCGCAGAAGCATCGCCGGGGGTGAAGTGCTAGGAGAGCGGGTCTCGAAAGAGGCCCGCAGCATCCTGGGAGCGTCGCCTTAAGGGTGCCTTCCGTGAGGCCGAACCTCGGCTTAAAGCGACGCGCTGTGGAGGACTATTGTCGGACTGTGGAAGAGTCCTATTGTCATAACGGTCGGGGTTGGACGCCCCTTCCGCTAGACGTGAGAAATCGGGGACCTCGTCTTCGCCGGCGAAGACGCTGTGTGTGAATGTGTGTGAAGTGTTTGGCGTTGGCGATCGTAAGATGATCGTCAGGGTCGTATAGAACGCTCCTAGGGCGCCTATAGTTTTTAGCTCTGAACTTATTGTCATAGCATTTGTATTGGACCATTTTAGAAATGAGCGGGTTCGGGTGTGCCTCTGCCTTTTCAAAATATTTCTTCGAGAAACATTTGAATAGGTTGGCTATGGAGGGGAGACCTAGATCTCTATGTAGGTCCACGTTTCGCATGTACCATGGACAGCCGGAGGCTATACGCGTGAATTTATTTTGCAAACGCTGCAAGACATTTAATCGGTAAGGACGTACATGCGCGAACATGACGTACCTATAGGACATTATCGGTCTTATGCAAGTTTTGTAAAGCGTCACTTTGTTACGAAGTGACATTTTACTCTTCTTGCATAACATTGGATAGAGACGACCTAGCGCATACGCTGCCCTGTTACGGACTGCGCGTATGTGTTTGGCGAAAGAGAGGGTAGGTTGGAGGATTACCCCGAGGTATTTGATCTCTTCCTGCCACTGTATTTCCCTGTTGTGTATTGTTATACACTTCTGGGGATAGGGGGACCGAGCGCCTGGCTTGTTAAAGAACATGGCCGCACTCTTATCCGGATTAATGGCTATTCTCCATTGAGCAAACCACCGCTCGAGGTTGTTTACTTCTGCTTGGAGACGTCTGACTATTAGGTCTTTTTTAATTGAAGACGTGAAGAGGGCAGTGTCGTCAGCATATAGGGCTAACGACGAAACCATTTTGTTATGGGGGATGTCGCTCGTGTTGAGCGAATAGAGGTATGGTGCGAGCACCGAACCTTGGGGAACTCCAGCACGAATCGGTCGACTGGATGATAGAGTACCATCTAATCGGTATCTGAAGGTACGATTTGTTTGATAATTTCGTAAGAGCCTTACGAGACTATCCGGTAATTTTAAAATTTGAAGCTTGTAGATCAAGCCTGCGTGCCAGACCTTATCAAAGGCTTTGGCTACATCGAAAAAGACGACACCAGTATCCGCTCCGCGTGATAAGCGATTTTGTATGACATGTTCCACCAGGCGGTGCACCTGGTGGACGGCCGTATGCTTTAATCTAAACCCGAACTGTTCGTCCGGTAGAAGTTTATTGGAGTCTATTTCCGTTTTAAGTCTCGAGAGGATCACTCTCTCGTAGACTTTACCCAAGCTGTTAAGCAGACTTATAGGGCGATAGCTATCTGGGTGGTTACGGGGTTTACCCGGTTTGTGAATACCTATAATTATTGCTTCCTTCCACTCGTCGGGGAAGCAGCAACATGACAGGAGGGCATTGAAGATCAAAACCAAGAGGCAAACAAGGCGGTCGGGAAGACGCTTAAGAGCCTTGTTTGTTATGTGATCGGGACCTGGAGATTTCCTGGGTTTGAGCTTATCGAGGATAGCTCTGACCTCATCTCCGGAGGTGTGGGGCAGCGGAACCCTTACGGGAACCATCTCGGTTGGCCTATTCACCAGTGATTCCACCCTGTCGTGGAATTTGGCGTGCTCGGGTGAGCTGGGATTCGGGGTGCATTGGGCTTCAAAGCTGTCCGCCAAGCACTCGGCCTTGTCAATATCTTCGAACGCGGGCGGAAGATTAGTTCGTAACAGTGGCGGAGTGGAAACATATTGCTCCCCTCTCAGTGACTTCGACAGCTGCCAGAAGGCTTGATGGCTGGGCGAAATCTCCGAGAGTTTAGCATCCCAGGAATCGCTGCTAAAGAGGGCAATTTTCTCTTTCACCTCTCTTTGTAATTTCCGGAGTCGGATCCAGTTTTCGGGGGTGGGTTACGCTGCATTCGCCCTAGTGGCTGCGCGTTTTTTAGTAAGAAGCGCTCTGATGTCATCAGGGAGACGCAGACGACCTTGATCGTCAGGTATTTCCCTCGAGCATGCTTCGATGGACTCTTTCAAATGAGCTGAGTTGTGCGGATGCCGATTTGGCGACTTCCTCTGAATCTATTTTATCTGGGATTTGGTCCAGGTGGACAGAATCTGTTGACCGGGGGTGCTCGTTGAGCTTCTTTCATTTTACTATGGTTTTAGTACTGGGCGCCGCGGAAGCGGAGCGTCCCAGTTCAAACAGGACCGGTCGGTGGTCCGAGCTAAGATCGTGAATGACCTCTATAGAGCGTAGCTGGAGGGCTACGTTCTTGAGCACTACAATATCCAGAACGTCAGGCGAGTGCGCACTATTGGAAGGATAGTGCGTTGGTTCGTCTGGAGCTATGACATCGAAATTGTGATGAGCGAGTCCACTGAGACTGTGGAGGATGCGCCCATTTTTATTTAGACTAATTGATTTCCAATGACCGTGCTTCAAATAGAAGTCTCCGGCCAGAATGACTGAGTTTCCGAGTGCCAGGAGCGCGATGATGTCGTTCCTTAGCACTTCTTTTTTGGGACTTAGGTATACTGATGCCAGGACGACGGATGGATGACCCGTCATACCAATCTGGCAGACTGAAGTTTCCATGTTTTCTAACTGAGGGGGATCTATTGGTGAAACATGGAGTGATCTTTTATAATAAATTACAGTACCGCCCTTTCGGGAACCGGAGCGGTCGTGTCGGATTATGTTATAGTTTGCGATCCTGGGATTTCGTTTACTCGGTTTCAAGAAAGACTTCTGAACCAAGAGTATGTCCACGCAATGAGTTACCACGAATTCACGGACTTCGTGGATTTGACTGACAAGGCCGTTTGCGTTGAGCGTAACGACTTTGAGCCCGAAGGGTTTTTTCCTATGTGGTGTACTACCCAATAAGATTTATTTCGATATTTTCGCGATGGCCTGCACGAGCTCTGCGTGCTCGAGTAAGGCCATCAATCTATTTTTCGGGTCGCTCCTCAGCTTGCCCGCCAATACTGACAACTCTTCGGTGTCAATATCGGCGACCAACCCGCTAATCAGCTTCATGTCCTCCATGAAGCTGCTCACGTGCTGAGGTGCGGCCACTTTGGGTTTGGGGGGCGCGATCTGTGTTACGCTTACTGCCTTTGCGACGACTGGAGTCGTCGTTTGGGCCTGCGGGGGCGAAGGGGGTGCAGCCGACGCAGCTGCCTGTCTCTGCTGCCACACATTGACCGCGGGCAGCGGGGCGGGGACGAAGCGCTCCTTGGGGGGGGGCCGCTTTTTGGGCTGTGCGGGCAGCTGCCTTTTTACGGGCTGCCGTCAGACCTCCCCGTTTTGCCCTGAGCGGGACTTTAGGGCATCCGCGATAACTCGCTGGGTGCCCCTGTTGTCCGCACAGGACACAACTCGGCGGTTCGGCCGAAAGGATCGGGCGGGACCTGGGATAAATTGACCTATGTACCCTTTTTTGAAGTGAAAACTTCTTAAGCGGCGTTGTGCACTTTTTGTGTTTGGTATAATAATTTAAACTCGCGTCACGACACGTGATCTGATCCAAAATTAATAAGACGGAGGGAGAGTAGACCGCCGTTGCGGCGTAAGAGAGAAAATATCTTCCTCTCTTTCTAACGCGAGGCGAAGATGTATGCTTACACTTGATTTTTATGAGAGGTAAACTTTTTAATGTATAATAATTGTAATAGTTGAAAAGTATTAAATTTCTTATTTAATAAAAATTGACATGTTTGTGGACGATAGGGCGATAAATGAATATTGTATCTTACCACATAATGATAGTACTTTTGTACTGATAATTACAGCACTTTATGCAAAATTATTCT
Organism: Morpho achilles; assembly: GCA_947086495.1. Lineage (NCBI taxonomy): Eukaryota > Metazoa > Arthropoda > Insecta > Lepidoptera > Nymphalidae > Morpho > Morpho achilles. The sequence continues at coordinate 9,063,482 of CAMTZB010000007.1, read as the reverse complement.
CTTACCATTCTAAAATATCAAAAATGCACAACGCTAATAATGTTTTTTTTATTAATATAATTTTTTTATTTATTAACATTTATTTGATAGGCTTTCAACTCTTTTTGCTTGTTATAAGAATACCTATCAGGAGGAATTAATCATATATCTGAACTGAATAAGTGAGAGATATAACATCTGCCACGATATTTTATAAATTCACTATATGAAGATGTAATTCGAAATATCTCAGGGCTCTTTTTGAAACACTACTATTAACAAAAAAGAAACAAAAAGTCATGTTATTTTTTTTTTTTTTTTTATTTTTATTTTAGGTACATTATTGTATATGTATATATCTATTTGTGGTGTGTGTGTGTGTGTGTGTGTATGTGTGTGTGTGTGTGTGTGTGTGCGTGTGTGTGAGTGTGTGTGTGTGAACGAGTGCGAGTGTAAGTGTGTCTCCATAATGAGGTGATGCTTATGGTAGGAATCAACTTAGTTAAAGAGATTTTCTGTCGAGTCGTAGTCATGGTTATTTAACCAGTCCAGAACTATATTCTTTCGCTGGAAATTATTTAATTGTAAAATTTCGGAATTATGAAACTTTTTCAGCATTATATTATACAACTTGGGAGCTTGATACTTAAAGTCCTTCCCGGCAAACGTGCTATGTACCTTTGGTACGGGAACAGTTAATCTTCGCTTCTCAGTACATAATAGGGGGAGAGAATTCTTGTGAAATCTGCAAATACATTTCATGATATACAATTTTCTAACACTGAGTACGTCAGCTATATAACATATAATAATTGTTTATTTTATTTTATTTATGCCATAAAAAATGTTGGAAAAAAAACATAATTGGTAAAAAAAGTGTACAAAGGTCAACTACTACGAAGTGAGACAATTGTCATGTATTAATGTAAAAAAATAGTAGATTATATCATACAATGTCGTCGCATTTGTTTGATAAAAATAATTGTCCTTTAGAAAAGGGCATTAATTGGATATTTTCTGATTCTGTAATACTTTAATAATATTTACAAAAATTCGTGTCGAATTTTAAACCGACATACTATGCAGCACTGATCACTTTTAATAATGCAAAATCATATCCTATTAGGAAATATACACTTGCCAAATATCAAGTTAGTATATAGTAGTATTTTTTTTAAATTTTTGATTATAGTTATATCTTAATGCCTTATAGGTCAAGTATTAAAATTTTACCAGGACTCAACAGCTTAAAAACATTACTACTTGTAATTCGGCAGTCCACATTGGAGCAGTGTAACGTGTGAAGCTCTATTAACCTTTTCAGTTCTTCAAAAAGTGAGGATCCTTTTCCCTAGTTTTATAATTCAAATATATACTCTTCAGTTAGTAGTCGTCCAATTTATAAAGGTAATTTATTAGGAAATTGAAAAGCAGGTCAATAGTGTGTAAGAATTTATTATAAATTTAAAGTTACTTCCGCGATACGTCTTTTTCATAATATATCATTTGCATATAAACTTACAAAATTTTTCAAAGTGTATCATGCTTAAATGATGAAATAAATTAATGGTTTTTTTGTTATAAGTCATTAATTTACAACAATTTAAACAAATTACAAAACATGCCTGATAAACATGAGCAATAAATAACATATGTTATATTTTCACATTATAGGTATTTTTAACAACAGACTAAGATAAAGAAGGCCCTCGTAATTCGTGCTCTGTTTAAATATATGCTTATTTTAGCTCTGAATAATCTGTATTGCTGCGCATAAATCTTACATCGTATTTTTTGCCATGTATCTTGGTATTCTACTGGCTACGGCTAGTCCATGTAAACTACGTGAATTACAATGAGGAAAGGTTAAATTGTGTCTATTTATGTCGATGACGTGTTGTTTTTAAACAAATTAAAATATTGACAAATGTTAGTAACATTCACATATTTGTGTATTTTTTACTACTGCTTTTAAATCAGTTCTATTCATATTATATTTTCATAGCGAATTGTGTTAATGAAGGTACTTTAAAATATTAAGATATATTTCCTCTAATGATATATAGTAGTGGTAGATTTTCTAGTGACTAAAAATATGTTTTTTTGGTAAACGAGTAATAAAAGACAAGTTATTTTTTATTTTTATTTTAATTTTATCCAACAGACTTAAGTAGAAAAATCACATTAAGTATTAAAACAGACCTATTAAATATCATGTGAGTCTATATTACATATATTTAGGTAGGTACTTAGACTACTGACGGGATTATAACCCAGTACATTTTCTAATTACACGGACACATTCGTAATCGAATAAGTCAACACTGATTGAAGTTGGCATTTTATTTAAACCCCGAATATAAAGTCCTCGCAATCGTCGATTGCAATTATTTTAACAACTAGTTTGCACCAGGTGAGGCGCGAGATCTCATCTAGTAATGACCGTCACCCGTGGGGTCGTTGAGCCATGGGTAATTGACTGGGCATCTAACACATGTCTGCAAATTAATGGTCTCACCGGGGACCTCCTTGGACGTGAGCTTACAAGAATGCGGTACCCAGCAAGCTGGGTTTACATCTACGGAACACTTTTCCCTCCATGGTTCAAAGTTCTTAACTTCGGAAACGGTGCGTGGATTTTGTATCCATTGTATTACTTGAGTCATTGTAACAAAATAAACGTCATTATGCGTCTTAAGAACTTCATCAATCCAGTATAAGAACGCTTCCAGGAATTCGGGGTTATTTCTTAACCAAGCTGCGTGGAAGTAAAGACCGAGAGGAGCTTTGTTCTGATCGTAGTGACGGTCAAAGTTGTGATTGAGGAAATTGTAGAATTGATCGCCAGTAAGAATGTTGGAACACGAGTCAACCATAGCACATCCGGGCAAATATTCGTCATTGGTAGGATCTTCACGACGGTCCAGTTCGTTCATCACCATTTCCCAAACGGCATGACTCCTGGTCGGGCAGCTTTGTAAATTACCGTGACAGCGGTGAGGCATACGGAAGTACATAGTGTAAGGCCATAGAGGAGGATTAGAAAGGGGAGCTGTAATAGTACTATCATATAAGAAAGCTTGTTCTTCCATCATTGTGAATTGGTTGTTGCCTCCTACACGGAGATACGGCGCACGAACACCGACGACACTGTTGTCAGTAATATTTGAAAATTTCTCAATGATAACTCTCATGCCAGCCATCTCTTTACCCCAGTCATCAATAGAAGCGTTGCTCCAAAAGCGTTCATCATCATTATGCCTAAAAAAGTGACGTTGTGTAAAAATTACTTTACAAAAAAAACAAATTTAAATGGCATACATAAACAATAACATAGAAACTTACGTGATTGAGTGGACTGCAATTTCATGTCCCTTTCTATGGGTTTCTTGCACAGCTGAGTAATTAGTGTATTTGTGGGAAATAAAGAATGTAGCCTTGATATCACAACCGTTTGGATTTTTACGTTTTCCATTGAAAATTTCTTTGTATAGCTCAATGTTGTTGTTATTTATGGCATCATCAAAAGTAATAGTAATCATCTGGGGTACATCTTTAGCAGGTAAATCACCGGGGATAATTGTGCCGTCTTCAGAACAGAAACAGTCCGGCAACACACACTGCGAAGTATCACACGGTGGTGCCCTATTAGGATCATTGTCGATGTCTAGAAAAAAAAAAAAATATTTGAATCACTCAATAGACAAATTCAACACAATAATTATGTGTAAAAAAATAAATACTATCGACCGAATATCTAAGCTAGCAGAAGCATGCAGGTGTTTAAGTCAAACATAAAACCAGTATCGGCACTTTCCCTTAGTCGTTCTATACCTACAACCTGTATTTTTATATCATTTTATACGTAAAACTATGTTAAACTAAATTAATCTCGTAAAATTTCAATGTAAAATCAAATGGTGTGATTCATTTAATTAAAGCATATCAAAATTTGCAACTAAAATAGAAGCGATTACAAAACACTGGCTTTGCTTGACTGAATCATTGTGTTATTCAACGTTAGGTTACAATTATTACACTAAATATTAGAAACGTCAAGAGTTTTATTTTTTTTTAAACAGGAGAATACGTATAACATTAGAATAAATTAAAATATATGTAATAATGTGTATACGAAAATAAAATATATGTGAAAGAAAGTTTATTTTACTGTTAAATTATAAGATTGTTACAAAGATTGGACCGAGTTGGTGAGTTTCTGTAAATTAAGACTTGTTTCTTTGAAGTATTTTTAAAGAATTTTGCACATAATTGGTTTTGCTTACGAAGGTATCTATACATTAACGTTGCATAATAAACTCAAATGTTAACATATTCAACAAAATGTAAATTAAATAAACACCCCATTTGGTTAAGATGCATTGCGACACAGCATTGAGATGCTTTTTTAGGCCAAGTGATTGGCATTTCAGGCAAGTCGTTCGTCACGCCTTGCTTGCAAGCTAGTTTTTATTTGTAGCTGTTCAAGTTCAGTAATGTATTTTAATTTTAGATTTGATCCATCGCTTGATATCTACTTCAACTTAAATCGATCAAGACCACTTACCACAAGAGTTTTCGTCAGATCCGTCAGCACAATCCTTATCACCGTTACAAAATAGTCCACGCTCAATACAAGTGGTGTCGCCGCAGGCCAGAAAACCGTCTTGACAAAGTGGTTCTTCAGTATATAAAAGAGGTTTTATTTTACGTTCCTTATTCTTCAGTTTACAGTTTTTCACAGCATCTTTCCAGTCGCAGGTCTGCTTCTCAATATCAAAGAACAAACCGGCTGGACAACGGATGGCTTGTATGCCCTATTTAGAAAAGTAATAAAAATTAATTTGTATTGTCAGTACTGTAAGAAAAAATAAGTTTTCTTTTATTTATTTTATAACGAAATATGTTCGATACTAGTTAGTGGCAATAGACTATCAGAGCATATTAATTTGAATACAAGCAAGTTTGGTAAGTCACGACAATCATATTCATATTGCATTTATTTTACGTCAAAGTTATTAATAACCCAAGAGGATTAATCGCAAATTTTTACAAATATTTTAATGGTCTGCAGATCCAAGACGATCATAGCATATGGCATTGATCCAAATACGGCGTTGAAACAAGTAAGGATATACACGTAAAAGTAGTAATCGCCTATTGCACTGACCGAGGCAGTACATTGGATGACGTCGCGACAGTTGTCGCCCTCGCCGGCTACCAGCCGGAACCATTCGCCAGCGTCCTTGTCCTTGCATAGCTCTTGCTCCAGGCTGTCGTCTTTCTTGGCCTCATCCGCTTGTCGCCGCCAACGGTGCCCATCGGCAACTGCTACAAAACACATATTTCTTACTATATATATTTAATATATTTTTTTACTCTTAGATTATCTAAAATATCATAATGTCTTGCTTTCCCCTTATACGTTTTATGTCCTGAGTTTACATTGAGTCTTTGATTAAATGTTTGCTGATAGTTCTCACCTTTTTAAATCACACTGGTAAAATGTCACTAGGAGATGTTCGTAAATGTCAAAGTTGAAGTGAGCGCACGTGACATTTGACTCGGCTGGAAATGCCAGCAACAAGGACGACTCTTTCTAAGTTCTTCTGAATATATCAAATTATTACATTATGCATGGTATTTGATGCTTTTGTACGCGTGTTCTGACGAAATTATTGTAATTTGAAAAGGTCACGGAATAGTTGATTCGCTTGACCGCTAATTATGAATCAGGAAATCATGCAGATATAACTATTTCAAATCTTATGAACCTGTTTTTATATAGTATATAATAACATATAAACTTTTATAAGTAAAAAAAGATATTAAGAAGTATTTTCTCATTTTATTGCTATGAATGAAACGTAAATTTTTGTTAAGGTTTCCTAAAATTTATCATTTTATTTGTCCGTCCCCTCGGTTACATTTAGAAATTACATAAAATTGCAGGTGTGTGAGTTAAACCAACTTAGTGTCTGTGATAACGAAATACATAATACTAGGAAACTGCGGCTTTACAATGTTATCTAACACATTGTTCGCATGATAGATATTGCAGACGTTTCTATCTTCCAATTCCGTATATGCTTTACAAGGGTTCTGTGACTCCTTGTTCCTTTCCATAAAATAATTTGTAAAAATTGTACTTAAAAGTTAGTATATAACTATTACTTATGTAAATAAGGAAATGTACCAAATATGAATTAAATATATAGCAGAGGTATGAAAATCGGAATTATATGGACATATGAAACAACCTTGTAAATAAATGCAGGAAATATTACAACCCTGCTGCCAATGCCGAATGTCTTTCTAGAATACGCATATGTATAAAGTTATATTGATATATTGAAAAAAGATTAAGATTTTTTATACGAAATTAAGTCTATTCTACCTACTTATGCGAAATATGGATAAACCAGTTTTCTTTGTAGCGTTTTGGAGTGTATTGAATCGATATTCAAATACAATTGAATCAAGATTCTAAGCCCAACACTATAAACTATGATGTAATATAAGCGTAAGAGTTTTAATTGCTAATATCTAGGTATAATTTCGTTGATGTTTGTGAGTAAAATATGACGTAATCGAAAATGGTTGTCACCGCCAAATAATTGCTTGTCCTCTTTGACCCGGATCTACCACGTGCTTGGGCTGTAATAAGTTACATGTGGTTTCCGATAATGTTTATTTGGTTATGAATCGAATTTCAAAATTAGTGTCATAATGGGCAGATATAAGTAATACGTTCTTTGGATCATAAAAAAAGTACTGAATTGATCATTAAGATTGTAAAAATTTAACTGTATCTATTTATACAGCAGTACATATACCACATTGTTTTTAATATTTGTGTCCTTTTTACCAATAATTGAATTATTAGGATACAAACATTTTTTTATTATAAAAGTCATGGAGTGTTTATATAATTTCATTAATTTTATTTTTTATGCTTTTATACATCAATTACATTTATATTACACATATAAATGTAATTGAAGATTCTAATTGTGATTAAATAAAATTTGTTTATTCAAATAGCAACAAAGTTATTTCTATGATAGCTGAGATGTGCAAAATTTTTATTTTACAAAATCTGGAATTTTTAAGAAAATAATGCTAATCTAAAATGATTATAACTGCTTTAATTTCTATAAAAAATTAATGTGCCACTAGAATTCCCTTTTTACATTGACATTGAATACAATAATTACCAACTATCGTTTAGTAATAAAATATCATCGAATTTTATGAAATAATGCACAAAATATTTGGCAAGATACTTATTAACGGTTATGGAAGGTGAACGCGTTGATGTCTTTTGTATGAGTAACTAATACTCGTGTATTTGAAGTTGCTATCAATTGTTAATTTGCGCTGTTGTAACAGCTTTCAAGTTTCCTGTGCAGATTTCTTTGAACTTTTAGCGATGTAAAAAAATTTAAATATGGAAATTGGACAGACAAATCTTATCATATCAACTAGTTTGATAAATAAAGGAACTGTTATGCGTTGTGTGTGTCGGGTTGAGGGCGATGCCCGGGTACGCCACCTGAATATCGAATTAGAACCACTATGAAGCTACGCTGACTGCATTTGGTATAGCTTTCGTATGACATCTTTTATCGACACAGGCCTAATAGTAACGGGGAAATGATGAAATATTACTTATGCGAATTTGTCCCACTCATTTTTGAAGGTCATGAATGCAATATTCATTACATTCTCAGAACTATATTTTTATTTCCAGATTCTACGAGTTACAGAGAAGGCAATATGAATATACACATTCTTTCCATATACACAATCTTAACACGTTTTACTTGTTAATCTGTATACGTAAGTAAATAAATATTTTTAATAAACAGTAATTTCGTTTTTGGCGCATCTAATACAAAAATTTGTGCATTTTATAATTTTTTATTTAACAAATATGTTCGTTATACGATCAATATTTATTAGGTTTAACTATATTAACAACGAAACAGAAGGTATCAGCTATGTGAAGCTATGTATGTGCCTTATGAAAATTATAGTAAAATTTTTATGAAATAACTTTTGTTTTGATATATTTTTTAAACTTATGAATATTAGGATATCATTGAAAAAGTTCTCAAATCATTGTTGTTAAATTTCGACCGTAATTGTTTTGTAATTGCAAATTTTTGATAATTCTGTCATAATTCAGCTTGGCGAAATGTTTAGCTTCAGATTCAGCTTATTTTAAAACAATTTAGTAAATAAGTACCTAGGTGACCTAGCCTTGCTCAGTAATAAAGGCCCGCTAACATGTGAAATTTGATCCCGGGTATTTTAACTTTTGAAGTCCGCCCGTTCTCCATTGAGTTATCACAACTTTACAAATAACAGCAAATTTAAGCTTCTGTTTCCATTTCTATTCTAGTAGTTTTTTTAGTGCCCGAAAACAGGGATAATACGACATTTTTTTTAAATGAATCCTAGCTAGATAGCTATAATAAATATATAAAAAAATGTCGTATTATCCGTTTCAGGGGCAGAAAATCAATCTAGATTTTCTGCCCCTGAAACGCTCTACATAAGTCCCTCTAAATTTCATGAAAACCGTAGAAGCCGTTTCTGGAATTCAGAAAATATACATATGTATATGCTTGATGAGGCGTTATTTTTATAGCTATTAATGTATTAATGATCCAAGATTAGGTGCCGATATCTTATAGGTTTTTAATTTATTGATCCTACATTAATTTCCACATAAGTGACAATAAAAATGTATAGTCATCTAGAAAATAATGTTTAGCGATTTTTGCAATAAACCCGTTTGACTTAAAAAATATCGTAATTTTATTTCACTTTCACTATTGTTTTATGCACAACTTGTCGCAGTAAGTCTAATGACCTGTCTTTATTGCAGTGATGGATGAATACCTGAACAATGTAAATAGAAAATTGAAACGAGTCTGTTTACAAATACTACAACCGTTTTTTGCAGATTCAAAAGAAGCAAGCAATAATAAGTACTCCGAAAGCCCAAAACAATTTTATATTTACAAAATTACGATTAATTTTTATTATTTATCATAAATAAACTTTTGCGAAAGTGGCTTTTTGGAAAAAGACTTAATTTAAACAATACTTTTATAATGATTAATAATATTTTAATATTTTAGCACTTAAAGGCTCATAGAATAATTTCATGAACCCAAATATAGTTGATTTGGAATACACCAAATAGTATTTTTCCGTAAGTTGCTGGCTTACAAGAAATGAGTTATATTATTTATAACAAAGGTATTATGTTTTTAACTGCTATCTGGAGAAAGACATCAACTCAGAAACTCAAAGGAGCGCTAGCAATTTTGATCTCTTATTAGTTATTTTTTCCGTTTATTTGCTGTTATCGTTAATTAAGGGAGAATCAAACACTAGCTTTTTCGTATACGTAACGTAACGTATTCGTATTAAGAACTACAAGCACTAGAATGATGCGGTTGCTATGCAATGTTGAAGCGTTACACTAAGGTTAAATAGGCAATTATTATTAATTATAATTATTTAGGTATAAACAAAAACAAAATGAGAACTGCTTAATTGGCCAATATATAGAAATGTTTATTTTTAGACTATGGTAGACCTTAGTTAGTTAACAATAAATTTGTGGGAATTTTAATAATGTGAATTCGATGACATACGATACCAAATGTAGTTTGAATTTATCTTGTTACAAACGCAATACTTTCCCACGATATGTTAAAATCCACAACGAGGCTAACTTTTTCATATTATCAGCAACGACAGTCATGCGTTACATTGCTTATTATATTCATGTGTAATATATTTGTATTTTATCATACTGTTTACTATATTTTAAACGTGGAATGCCAGTCTTTTCGGCAAGTGAATTTATACCAATGCTAAGAAAACTTTGGTCTATTTTTTAAAGTAATTAATTTTACGTAGCTGGTTTAGTGCAAATGCAAATAGTTTATCCTTATGCATTGATAAAATTATCAATCTGAATATATTACTCGAAGAGTTCAAACAAGTTAAATTAATCTTAAATAATGAGCTGATAATGAAATGAGGTGAAAAAATATATTATTTTTACGCCTTAGTCGTTCATTATTTTTAATTTTTTTTATTGTATAAGTCATCCTTTACTAAAAATGACAATTTTAATTATGCATTAGGCAATTTATCCGATGACTTAAAAAATGTTGTATATTTTTGTTGGATATTGGCTACAGAGGATTCGTTAGTCGATATTCTTGCTAAAAATACTTTGATTAGTTTGATTCAAAATGACGCGATTAAATCATGTCACACCAACGTTGATACATACGAGTATTAAATATTAAATTTAAAGTTAAATTAAATTAATTAAATTTAATTTAAAGTTAATGTCGAGTACAACACATATGCAATTGTCAACTTATTATTCAAGGCTCATTTGGGCCTTTTAGGGCCTATGATGTTATTAAAATAAATTGAATTTCATTCAGTAAAATAATAAAGCCACTTTATTAGAGCTATGCTATTACTGTGAAACCCTTGTCATACGTCATTCTAAGGCGTTTAAGCCCAGTGTGTTTATCAACAATACCTACTATCTGATTTAAGTATATCATTAGAATAGAATAGAATAACTCTTTATTGCACACCAAGTAAACAATAAACACGAGCAAGAGAAATAAGAACACACAGAAGTGGAAGGTCGGTCTTATCACTGAAACTGATCTCTTTCAGACAACCCTATTATTATTAATACTATAACATAAGAAAAAACGCAAGATGTGCACTACACATATAAAGTATTATTAATTGACATGTAAAGAAAATTAATTATAAGAAAGATTATAGTTTATTTTCTTTAACATTCTGAAATGTCTTTTTATCTCATTCATCATTCGTCATCATAAACTCAAGCAGAAGTATTCACTGAAAGATACCAGTCTTTTCTTTGGGTGTTTTATATAATTTTTTTGCTGGTGACCGTTCTTAGTCAGTTGTGTCTGTGCCAGGTGGTAAGAATGATTAGACAGACCGAACAACCGACTTAGATAACTCGGTTATCAGTACCCTCATCGGCACGACATTTCGGTTTTATCGCGGACTATTGAAATTGTTACTCGTATATAGAGAAACCTATTGAGCTTTCTCTATGTGGCAGTTTTTTATAAATCGTATAAATTTTCCTTTGGAATTATTTTTTATGATTTTTTTAACAAAATTAAAGGTAATATTTATAATAATAAATATTAAAGTTTTTTTTTTCTCGTATGTTAAAAAATCACAGGCTTATATATTTAATTTAAAATCACAATTCCATATTAAAAAACAAGTTATTTACGTATTTTTAACTATTATACAGAGACTCTTATGTTCATATAATTGTTTGACCAATGAACCACCCTAAAGTATTAGCATAAATGTAATGTATACATGTATACATTTATATTTTGTATTTAAATGAAATGAATTATTGAACAGCTATATACAAATATGGCTACCCGCCCTGTGACAAGAATTAGAAATTATGATCTTAAAATACTAACATGTTTGGGCGTACTAATGTAAAGTTAATGTATGTCCAAAAACCCCTTTTATTATATTGATTGAAAGACTAAAGACGATAATATTAATAGTAAAATTTAATCTTTGTTTATTTAGTCTGATAGGCACTTTCAGGAAGGAAAGTTTAAACCATATAAACCATCTTGCCCAGGTTTCCTATCGCAATATCATAAATTAGAAACAATTTAAATGTAAATTCCGATTTTATTTGTGCCAAACATTTGACCTTAGATACGTAATTAGTTATAAAATTTGTTTTGTAATTTTAACTCATGTTACGAGACTAAACGTTTATCAATATTTTCTGAACTTAACTTATGGAAGAACTTATTTACATTGAATTTTGACCTTTTGCTTTGACTTTGTCATATTATTTCATCTTTAATTTTTTCTCTGTTTTGTGCGTTAAAACGAAATTGTGTAATTGATTTTATTGATACGTTATATATTCCGGCATATTTTGTATATGCCAACTTATACTTCGCATCTCTAGGAGATAAATTAGCCAATTTATAGTTTGCATATAAAACAGTTCATGATTAAATAATTTTCAATATTATGTAGGCAGCCGGATCAAGTTGTGGCGCAGCGCGCTACTCGCCACGGCTCGGCTCTGACGTCAGCAGCGCAGCCGCAACGCAACACAAACCGAATGTGAAAGTTCTCCGCGACCACAATGCGCAGCCCCACTAAGTGCTAAATAACACTGAGTGATTTTATAAAATATAAACTTACTTTACATTGATGAAATGGAAAACTTAATTTTATTCTTAAAATTACCATCATTGATATTAAATATATACCATAATAACAACTATCGAGTACACCTTGTATCTTACTTTTAACTTTCAATTATATAATACTCGAGCTAAAAGGTAGTTAAAAATTGTTTTTAAACAAAAACACTATTACATAGACATCAAATTCGTTCACAACACTTGCATACATTCGACGGACTCGATAGTTGTATCTTAAGGTTGTCCTTGAAAGCTTGCAGCGTTGATTACATTCTTAAGTCATTTGATGCAAGCAAATCACGTTCGGGGTGGATTCAAATTCAAACTTTATATAGACACTGTCTATTTCGCGACAGGTAACTCATGCAACTTCACTGTTCACTTATATGCGGCACTGGATATCGATGCATCCACTATTTACTTGTAGATGTGTGGTTGTGACGTCGCGTCACCTATGACGTCGCGAAATAGACGGCACCTGGAGGTGTAAGATAAAGGTTAGGACTCACCGCAGGCGAATAAAAGACACGCGAGCAGAGGAGCGACACGGGCGTAGCGCGCCATGACGGGATCACAACAGGTCGTTGCGCGGCTGCGGTGCGATTAAATAGTGGCCTCAATCTGCGCCCCGCCCGCCCCTCTCGCCCAAAGCGCTTAGACCTCTGCCAACACCCTTTGCACTCATCAGCTGTGAATCACCTGCATCACCAGGTATTCTTCACTATTATAGTTATCAAATCGTAGTAACATGCTAACATAATTAAAAAACCAAAATAAATATGCACATATCGCAAATGGTAAATAAAATCAGAAATAAGTTGTATTCATTTAATTTGCATATTGTTTTAACATATTTTAATGGATGTAATTTTTTTGGTCTACACTGGAGGTAAAATTGTACAAAAAGATATGGAAAATATTCAAAGAATTTAGAACACCAACCAAATACAAACAATATACTTGATAACATGGGAATATTATTAAAAAAAAATACCTCGTGAAATATTCAAAATAACACTGACTTAGGACTATTTTTGTATTTTTTGTAAATTTGTTCCTAGTGACGTGCATACATAAGAATATTTTCAAGGTAAAGTGATGTATTTCTAAGCAACAATGAAGCTAGAATATAAATGAAATTCTTGTACTCGCTTTAAATGCCTAAGCACTTAATAAATATAGATTGTGAGCTAGTTTATAATATGATATAATGTATAGTTATCCACTTACACGTGGATATTACCTATAGGTAATTTATCGTTAAAGAACTACTATAGTAACTATAAGAATTGTTGGTCAAAATTACACACAATGAGAAAAGAGAGAAAACTAACACTTCCTACTCATTCTTCACAGTAAATGATACTATAATTATATCAATGAGCTTTTTCCTTGTAGTTAGGTCGTATCAATCAGAGTAAAACTTTTCTTTTCTACATATATATAAATGTAAAGAAAAATACGAAATCTATATAATGTTAAAGCCTAAAGCTCACCAAATGCTAATTAAGTACGGAGGGGTATGAAATTTGGCATAATTAATTGGGAGGATCAACAGAGAAGAGAGAGAGGGAAAAAATTACTTACTTATTCAGAATTATTCATTGTTTACGTTTGCATTTTCAATGTCATTCTATGATATTTTTTATTGCTTTTTGAAAAATAAAGAGTGCATTCTCTGCATTCTTGGTTATTTAATCATTAGTCAATCATTATATATTATTGAGTCATGCAGCATAAATTCCGGAAAATAAAATATTTGCACATTTCACATACAGTTATTAAATTAATTTTATTGTAAAGGCTGTTTAATTGTGAAATGTGTTTTTTCCTAAAAATTGGTTAAAAAGCAAGTGCTCTAGTCAATTTATTCAAAATTTTACAATAATCATCTCTGCGATTCATTGAATTTAAAATGAGCTATATTCGTTTGCTCATTTTATATTCACGATAAGGAATATTTGAAGTTCTATTAATGGTATTGTTAAAAATTAAGTGTTAAAGTGTAAAGCGGCGAATTATTATGCTATATTTCGCCGCTGAACTGTTCCGGCTAGCGAGATATAGGGATAAATTTACGAAGCTGACTCCCAACGCTAGCTAATAGGAGAGGCACTCGAAGAAGAAATTCTAAAATTAACTGTACTACAAAAGTTTTAATACAATATGGAAAATAAATCAAATTTATGATAGCAAAATAATATCATCATTACTCTCTTATTATAGATCTATGCAAAGTAACGCATGGTTAACATTAAGTTGATAGAATATTGTTTGTCCCTGCCTCCCATGTCATTACCCCTAATGTCTTTTATAGCGTCACCGGGAGAGCGCAGAGGCTTCGCTGACGATGCGAAACGCGAAAGTTAGAAATTAGCGTTGGGTTATTTTGAACTATTCTAAGGAATTATGGACTTATATAATGCTATAAAATATTTAATTGGCATTGACTATGTATGCCTGCTATAAAACCGTCTGTAAATAGATATAATTTGTCTAAATAAACTGTAGCATTCCATTCAAATGACTGTGGTTCACATTGAGTAAGTTGTCTGATGTCGAAATTACGTGACTTAAATATGATTAATCAGTTAATCATATCATTGTTCACTATAAATATTAAATCATCGAAATAAATTTTAATCACCTCGTTAGCAGTAATGTAATATTTCACATTGTTTTCCTCCACAATTAAAAATGGCATATCGCAAATATAGTTAAGAAGAAGAAGAGACACGCGTACATTAGATATTGATTGTAATAATATCTCAAAACAATGAAAATGATTAAGAAGAAAATAAAGCTTCTACAAATACTTAGTCTATTTTAATGTAGGCTAAGATGGTTGCGAATGTAACAGATATAGAGATCTTAAAATAAACAGAAGTAACTGTTCCAGAAAGGTTGAGGCAGATAAAGGGTCCAAAAGAAAAAATAATAGGGTAGCCATTATTTTTTTCTTTTTTTTTTAAGTTTTTTTATTTTGTAAAAAATTACCGAGTAAGGCTTGGTCAACCAGGTACTTACATTCATACTAATACTTTAGGGTGGTACATTGGTCAAACAATTATATGAACATAAGAGTCCCTTATATAATTTTCACTTCATAGTTAACAAACTAAAAAATATGTGCGAAGAGAAGCTAGATATCCTTGTCTTTAAATTTTTCTCGTAAAGACAGAAGAGCCCTATTGTTAAAAGAGTACATGCTTTTCATTTTGTTTTAATTAATTCAAAATATGCAAAGATATTATGTTTGTAATGAGATCACATATTGCTCTTTTACTTCCAATATATTATTTTATTTCGGGGAAAATCAAATTATAATACCGTTGGCCAAATGTGCAAGTTGTCTAATTTATGATCTTGAAATTATGTGGTATCGTTCCAACTTGAATTTATTATGTAATGTGTAACCCGAAAAGCTTTTTTAATTACCCTGTACATACCATAAATATTTTTTTAACGAATCTAAACACTTATATACTTTAGGCTGGCTACCCCATAAGATATTACATACATATATGTATACAAAAAACATAAAGGCTGACAGATGAATATGCGACACTATAAAATATGAGTTCTACGATAAACCGCCAATAGAAGGTGGATATACTTATAAGTATGTAGATCAGTATGTGAATATACTGATCAAGAAGAAAAACGCATTTATTGTTATGATTCTTTTTATTATTTTTCGAAAATTGACACTCGATATGATATTTTTGCCAAGATTATACTTATTTTTTTTTTCAATTTACTCTCAGCCCACTTTGACTCATCGTGGTGTAAAATAAGTGGTTTCGAACAAGTGAGGTCGGCACAACAAGTTATAAACATGTTGTGACATAATTTGGCCACGTATTTTACGACCGGCCGCCTGCCTGACGTCAACTTACCTTAGTCGTATTTTACGACACCTCGGTAAAAAATGAGGGTGGTCTTTTCTACTCAGCCCGAAAACACACAGCGGGGATTTGAACATTTAATGTAAGTACTAAATTAACAAAATACCTATTTTAGTTATCATTACTTTAAAAATATAAGTTAAGCCTTGATCCTTGATCAACCCTAGAAGCTAAGATGAAACCCGACTAATTTCAAAAGGGATGGCGATTAAACCCCAGAATGGTTTTTCCACTGCATATATTCACCTCGGGCATGTTCCATTTAAAATTACAAAAATTTTCAAAAACGACTTTGGATACATTGACAATCCCAACAATAATATGTAAATTTTTGTTCTTTTTAAGAATAGTTCGCATTTCTTTTTATCTAGTTTACTTATGGTATAACTAGCAATCGCTAGCGGTTTCGCCTGCGTGGAAAAATTAAATCCGTAATATTGTAATTTGATAACCATAAAAATGATTAAAGTGGGTTTTAAGACATATTCTGTCGCGGACTTTTATTTAGAACTTTTAGAGGGGAACAATTTTGTAATAGATCATTTTTGAATAACTTTCACCGTTTACTTAGCGCACGCAACAAAAGCTTTAAAAGCGTTTTCGTAATACTTTTTATTGCTGCTCCTCTCCTATTCATGTGTAGTGTGTGTATGGGGTGTAAGTTTTAGAAAAAAATTTAAAAAAATCATTTCACACGCTTATTATTAAAGTAAAATAATTCAAAAAAGTTTTTTTTTGTAGAAATTTTCAATAATGCTTAGCGTCTAAAAACTTGTGAGTGTTAAAAAGACTTGAGAACTACTACTTAAAAAGACAGAGAACTTATAAGTGAAAAAAAATACTAACTTTTTAACAGTTCATAGCGTGTGAAATCGTAGAAAATCCTAATAAATAGTATTCAATTATAATCGAAACTGAGCCCTTAACATATCGGGAATTTACGGTTTATACTGCGTCCATCATATTATCAGTCTTTTGACAGCTCACGCTCATTAAGTTTTGTATTGCTTACGTACAAATATCATACAAATAATATTTGTACTTTATGGATGGGTACCGCCCACTTAGTGATGTCACACATAATGGTTACTACGATTATGCCACAGATTAAAAATAATCGGTAGAAATCGATGTTACGAGTATTAAAAGACATTTAATAACATTATATAAAGTTTTACTTTCTTCTTAGTTAATACATGAATACAAATAAAACAATCAGGATATTTTAATTTATTTTATTAGCACGAGTCGTCGGAATGATAATCAACACTAGACTCCTCCGATGAGGAGTCTTCAGTAGCAGTTATTATTAGCTCTTGTGTAGATAATATATTATCAAACGCAATATCACGTTCCCAATCAGAGAATATTACTCTTTTAGTTCTTTCCACCACACTTGCCCAGTTCTCGGCCGTTACGTGGGTGCAAGCATTTTTTAGCAATTGCAACATTTTATTCGCTGTGAATGGGGGGCTTGTATTGCATCTCGCAGCATGCCCTTTTACTTGTGCCCATATAAGTTCTATTGCGTTGTACTGGCAGTGGTATGGAGGAATCCGAAGAACAGTATGGCCATATTCTGCTGCCATTTCATTGATTACATAGCGTTTTGCTCTCTTTTTGGTTTTTAATATTTTTATTAATTCAACTTTTAACATTGAGTCGTCCACATTTTCTCCATTGTCCCGAAGCCAATTAATTATTTCATGCTTTTTATTAGCCTGTGTTGGCATTTTGTCAATTTGACGGGAGTGGTAGGGCGCATTATCAATAAAAATTATTGATGGTTCTTCCAATGAAATGAGCATTTTTTTGAACCACTCTTCATACACATTTGCATTCATCTCTTCGTGGTAGTCATTTGATTTCTTCGATTTAAATGCCAACAGTGCGTCTTGTACAAATCCTTTTGCTGTACCTGCATGGCAAATGATTAGGCGCTCACCTTTTCCCATTAGTACTGAGGAAGTGGAATCAGCAGTATCATCAGTCCAGAAACGAGATAGTGTGTGGTTAGCGTTGAGCCATGTTTCATCCGTGAAAACAATATTTGCCCAATCTTGTATTTTCTTTGCCTCTCTTAAAAAATCACAACGTGCTATAGCTATATCTGTGCGTTCCATTAATAATTTTCTTTTATTTAACTTTTTATATGAAAAGCCAATTGTGTTCAAAACTTTGACCAAAGAAGATTTTTCACCATGAAATAGACCACTTCTTTTCAAAGAAACAATAAGTTTTCTCAAAGTTGGAATTTCTTTTCTCAAGTAGTAATCATATACATGACGACGAATAGCGTCAGCGTCAAAGTCATCAACAGCTGTCACCTTATGAGCCCGGCGCTTTCTTTTTGGTGTAGATGGTTTGTTTTGCTCCAAGCCGCTCCTGCCGTAGGCATCAGTAGTGATTTTAGTCACAGTTGATAGACTGATCCCCAACGCGGCTGCAACACGGTTTCGGACTTGCGTGATAGGTATAAGAGGTCCGCCATTTTGATTTTCTTGCTCAAAATACTCATGAAGTTTTAACACTAACTGTCTCGATTGTGCTTTCAACACACGTCCTTTCGGCATTTTCACGATCAATTAATATAAGTTTCACAAAAGTTTTTCCGAGGAATAAAGCTACTTAACTCAAGGTGTAACAGATGCGAGAGAACACTCAGCGAACGTAAATGCGTGTGACTATCACGGGCGTTTCGTTGAGAGTGACAGATCACGTCAAAATGGCGGCCGAGCGGAAGGTCTGTTGATGTTGCCAGTTGATGTATAATATATTTTTTATGATTATAATAAATACACACGGATTAACATTTATTTTCAAAAAACTAAGGCAATATTAAATCAAAATGTTGATTTCTATATCTGTTATTAGTTTACGTAGGTTATCATTAATCGAATTACTTAGGTACGTAATTCGATTAATGATAGTAGGTACTATAATCGGAATGGTATCGCATACGAGAATCTTTAGGACATCACTAAATATGTAAATCGTCAATCTGTCAAAAGATGGTTAATATAATGGACAGTGTATAGGTAGTTCTATGTTTAAAAAAAAAAACTCAACACGACTTCATTCAGTTTATTCAAAAAATATGTTCTTAGTAAATATATGGGAAAAATTACACACGGTTGTCTGTCCCCAAAGTAATTTATAAACGCAACTAAACTCGAAGAACATACAAATTACTTATTGAAAATGCTGGCGGGTAGGGGTACTGCTGGCTCTTCAGGAGTCGAACCCGTAACCCGCGTAGCTGAAGGCACGGTCACTGCCATCTGCGCCAACGGGCCAATCATTTTCACGTATACATTTTCTATGCGTCCATCTTTTCTTCCGAAATTTCTCAGTGTTTAAAAATCAAAATCTTTTTCCTATACCATATACCTACCATATATCCTATACCATAAAAACAGGGTTTCGGGGGCGATACATCGATCTAGGTTAATTTAAAAAATGTAATTTTAACCCGATTTCGGACACTGAAAAACTGCTACAATATTATAAGATGTGAAAAGCTAATTATGCTGTCACTTGCAAAGTTATGTCCTGAATATTTTTTTTATTTCATATTGCATCTCTTTTTATATCTTCTAAAAATACGGACCATAGCTCGGTCACCCAGGTACTGTGTAATATAAATGTGATATCCTTATCCTTACTTCCTTACTAATATTATAAATGTGAAAGTCTGTCTGTCTGTCGGTTCCGTTTTCACGGCCCATCCGCTGAACCAATATCGATGATTTATATAGGCTATATAAATCCTGTTAATTCAACAGGAATTAAATTCAGGAGGAATTAAATACGATGACATTCAAAACGCCATCTATAATAAACCTATGGAACTAATATTTTTTACGATGTGTCAAAATAAAGTCAAATCTGTATTTACAGAAGTATTTAGATTCCAAGTTTTTCGGCTTACGTCAAAAGAGTTATCTTTAAAGAGTATTTATATTTTATTTTATTTTATTCGTTTACTGGACAAATTTAACTGAGAAAATTTAACATTGTAATAACAATGGATTATTAATGTAAGTAATACGGTTTACTTAGTAGACTAAATAAACTAATAATATTTTAAATGCGAAAGTCTGTTTGCAACGTAGTCATGGCCAATTCGCTGAAATTTGGCAAAATTAATGTTTATATACCGGGGTAACGTATAAAAGTCTTCAAAAAAGTTATTATTATTATATTTTTTAATATTTCGGTTTTTGTTTATTTCATGAACCGGAGAAAAATATTACCGCCAGAATGATGTATGTAACATCTTTTGGCCCAGACCAGAGTAATAATTTAGGGTTGTTAAATAGAAAAATGTTTGTTATTGTAGTATCAATTATAATTTTATCTAATATTTATTTATTATAGTTTGAGGTTATGTACATGTACAATTACTAGCTAAATACCATAATAACACATTAAAAAGATAGAATTTGTGGTGAAAATATAGCTATAATCATATAAGTTCAAGTAAAATTTAATCATATATAATTTTTGTTGTAAAAACAACAGACGTTTCAAGAAAACGCATTCTTAAACGGTCTTTAGTTAGTAGTCTATGGCAACAATAACGAAATAAATGACTATTAATTGACATGTATTGGGAAGTTTTATTTAATTTAATCCCATAGAAATTAAGCTAATGAAAAAATATTTTATTTCTAAACACCATTTTTAATATTTGAAAAGTCATAACAGTTAATAAAGTGAAGTTTAATATACAATAGTTTCCGATACCTATTTTAAAATATTATGTTAACAAAAACATAATTTAAATTTAATTTTTCGCATTTATACTAAAAACGTTGGAATCCCGATAGATATAGACCGATTGCAATCACGTCCATACTTTGCGAAATCATGGAACGTGTATTGAATAAAAAGCTCCTGGCATACTTGGAAGAAAATGATCTCCTGTCGGATTACCAGTTTGGTTTTCGACGAACAGTTTTCGTTCTACAGGAGATCTTCTAATGTATGCCACTCACATCTGGGGCGAAGCCATTGAGAGACATGGCGAGGCGCTTGCCGTGTCCCTTGACATCTCGAAGGCTTTTGACCGTGTCTGGCACGATGGTCTTCTTGGCAAGCTTTCTGCTTACGGGCTGCCTACTATACTCTGTAACTGGATATCTGATTTTCTGAATGAACGATCGTTTAGAGTGGTCATTAACGGCTGCTCTTCAGAGCTAATGACCACGAATGCAGGCGTTCCTCAGGGATCAGTTCTTTCCGCGACACTTTTCTTGCTGCATATTAATGATCTGCTAAGTCCCGGTGTCTTTGGGTACGCAGATGACAGCACTGTCACGGAGAGATATATGTCCAGTTCTAGAGCTAGTAGTGCTGAGATTCTCCAACAGAGAGAGGCCATGGTCGAGCGCATTAACTTGACGCTGAAAGAGGTTTCTGACTGGGGTGAAGCCAATCTAGTCAAGTTTAATGCTACAAAAACACAAGCGTGCCTATTCAGCGCTAAACGGAGTTCCTTCCCCCTAACTCCTACTTTTCGAGATATATCCATACCGATTTCCGATAGCACTGAGCTTCTGGGTATAAAATTAACTTCCAAGCTCAACTTTGGTAAATGCATCGAGTCCAAAGCAAAAACGGCCGCCAAGAAACTTGGCATCCTGAACAAAGTCAAACAGTACTTCACACCAAAACAACTTTTAACTTTGTACCAAGCTCAGGTACGATCGTGTATGGAGTACTGTAGTCATTTGTGGGATGGATCTGCCAAATAACAACTGGATGCTTTGGACTCGGTGGATAAACGTGCTAGAAGACTCATTGGCGATAAAACCCTAACTAATGCTAAATTGCATAGCTTGCAACACCGGCGCAGCGTTGCCTGTCTATCGGTCTTCTACAGGATATATTTCGGAGAGTGTGCTCAGGTACTTCATGAACTTATTCCGGCATCGCCGTTTTATTATCGCACCGCTAGGCACCGAGAGAGATTCCACCCCTACACTGTAGATATCCCGCGAAGACGCACGAAGCGTTTCGATTCCTCTTTTCTGTTGCGCACAGCACGGGAATGGAATGCTCTCCCGGCATCTGTTTTTCCCAATGAATACAATATGGGTATTTTTAAAACAAAAGTGAACAGGCATCTTCTAGGCAGGCGCGTTCCATCTTAGACTGTATCATTGCTTATCATCAGGCATGATTACAGTCAAGCGCTCGTCTATACACAATAATAAAAAATAAAATAAATAAATAAATAAATCCAGCGCCGTACGTATAGATAATTAAAAAAAAACAATTTGACAGTTGATTCGTTACGTATAAATGTTATTATTAGTTTTCTAACACGTTTCCAAAGCTTATAATATTTATAGAGATATTTAATTCCAGAAAACATTATGAATTTTTCATCCATATAAAGTTTTTGTACTCCTTTTACTGCGCTATTTTAATATATATTTCATGTAAGTATGGGTTATTTACTAAAATTATCACAGTAAGCTCTTGATCAAACGATAAATCCCTCTGATTCATCCCGGATCGATCTGATTTTTGTGATGGAGATATTTGAAGGTCTGGATGGTGACAGAAGCCACTCCTAATTTCAAGACTACAGTCCACGCGAACGAAGTTGCGTGGGAAAAAGCTAGTCTTATATATATGAGCGTTTAATATTAAACTTCATACATAGATATAAGTACATGTCACTTCCAGTAAGAATCGGTTATCGACCTTTTCATATAATAATTTCACATACATTGAGATTCTAACATTCAACTTGTCAAAAGGAAAACATCTATTTAGCTGGCTTACTTTTCTCATTGTCCATGCTGACAACAAGGCTTTATTTATGTTGATGTGCAACTACTTGTTATATATTATGAGGATTCATGTAATAAAACAAAAGAGGAATCAATAAATATTGCTTTATTTATTAGCATTACAGACACGAAAGGTTAAATGTTTACCAAACGTGCTGTAGCTAGAACAAGTACAAAATAATATATAATAATCACACAAAGTTATAGTTTTTCTAAGAAAACAAACTCAACAACCTAAGAAGACTTACTACTAGAGTACACAACTATAATATCACGAGTAGGTAAATTTTTAATAGTATAGAATAAAATAGAAGTTTCATCTACTAATCTTAGGTTAAATAGGCGATTCTAGCATAATTAAAATTTCTACTAGTTTATATATCACTACAGCTAATAACTAAGCGACATCGATATGAATAAAGCTATTTAGTTAACACAAATATCACAATATCACTACTCAGTACAAGAACATTAAGATGAGGCAACAGCAACATCGATTGCAGATTTATCGACAATCTGTATGTTATGTAATTCGCGTATCCTCGTACACGCATGACTACATCGCAATATTCCCCTATGATTGATGAAGTGAACCCTAAAATATATTACGGCATAAATGAATAAAGTAAGTAACGCCTTTACGTGAATGAACGCCTGACACACTTAATAACTGTATTGCATTCTTACATACAATAGAATCTACTTATTATTGTTTTGAAATCGCATCGCATACGATCGTGACTTTAAAGAATAATAATCATTAATTAATTGCAATACAAGAATTTACTACTTAATATATTATTAGTCATTACGCAACTACATTTTCTAATTATTACATAGAAATTAGGCGATATATTATTAAGCAGTTCTACTTATTAAAATATTTTGTATTCTAATAACTTTATCTAAGTAGTTCCACTTTAGAGATAAAAGTCTACTAAACCTACTACTACTTTAATTCAGAAAGTACCGATTACAGTTAAGATAATAAAAAATCTTAATACGATTTTATGTACCGGTTAAAAATTATATTCAAAGAAAAAATTATTGCAATAATTAGTAGGTACCTGTAACTATTTTTTGCGCAATAAATATAAGTATTCTAAATAGTTGATTTTCATCTTGATCCTATTAGTATAAATTAGTTATAACGTGTAATCTTGCCGCCGTCATTGCCGCAAAATTAAATTGTATTAATGTAGGATAATCTCTAAAGATACACAATAATAATATATCCAATTAATGTAATAAATATTTCAAATATTTATGTTCCGATTTAAAATGAGCTCCGCATAATGCTCTAAGTTAGATTTTTCTATACAGTAAAGAAATTTATAAATAGGCTTGCAAATAAAAGATAAATAGTTATATTATTTTTCAGATAAATTTGTTATTTTTCTCGGCTTCTAGGAATTAAAACTATTCTCAAAATCATTAATAATATAACAGCTTAAAAATATCTTTTGTGATAGTTTTTTTTATAATATTTTTTTAACTACTCTCACTAACGACTAAATATGCAAATCAAACCAAGACGTACTACTAATTCCATATAAATAATATTAAAATCGCTATTATATTTCCTTCATATGTAAATCACACGAAATATATTATTTGTAAAACTTATAATACAAATACACACTACTTTATGTAAAAAACAAAGATAAAATGATGGAAGTTTAATTGAGAAGCGTAGTAGTTTGTATCACAAAATTTATGATAGGAGAGCATGCCCGAAGTCTTGTGCAGAGTGCTGTTCAGATGAGCGTGAAGCCGTAGCAGCCTCACCATTTTCAAGTAAATTATCTCCGTCACTAGCTTCATAATTTTCATCAATCTGTAAGACAACAATGAAAACTTATATGACAAACCGTAAGATATGTAAAGAAAAAATTACAATAATAAAATTAACATAATATAATACAGGGAAGTTCCAAAGTATGGAATCGTAAGGATATTTTTTCAAAATATATTTTCACACCATACACATCTAACGAGACCTGCTTAGATATAAATCATTTAAAGCGAAAACTCATTAATGTTTACCCTCAATTCGCAATTTTACAATAATTAAAATGTAAGCAATGAATTAATTATAAATAAATTTTATGCTCGTTACACAATGTGTTTATATGAATAAGTAGATATAAATAAGATAAGGTGGTAGAATTTTAACTATAAATTAAAGACCTTGTTGTTTAATTAAAGTTTGTAAATTTTAAATGTAACTAGATTTTATTAATGCTATACTTAACTTAAATGAAGCCTATTTCTATGTACGGGCTTATATATTATAGATTAAGTCCTTAAGCGAAGTCATATGAATGAATCACGTGATCACTTAAGGGTTATAAATCAAGAGTATTCAGTATATATCGAAGATACATAATAATAAAAAATCGTAATTCGACTACGATTACCATTACGATTTTGTCGTGGAGCCTATCAAGGCAAAACGGTCGTAGAGATTGTGGTATTGAGTGTGTGTAGTACTTGTTTGTGTTGGTGTTGTCGGCATTTTGTGCTACGTGTGGTGACTAGTCCTGCATGTGTAAGATATGTCAAGATGAAGAAGATATGTGAAAGAAATAATATGTTCTAAGAAATTATCTTAATGCAATATTTTTTTCGTTAAAAAAGTATATTTATTATGCTTTATATACATATAATATTATATTAAGCGCTGGATAACCGAGCTTAATTTCGAACTTGCAAAAAAAGGGCGATAAATAATCGAATTGTAGATATCAAGATTCCAACCGGGTTCTTTTGATTTCCCCCACCTGAGCCATTATAAACTTGTAGATGGATGAAGATATATACGATTGTAGGAGTTTTTCATTGCCTGAAAATACGGATAAAACAACGTTTCTTAAAGTTGAAACTAGCTAGATGGATTTATCGTCCCCATACTAATTTTTATATAAATCAATAGAAGCGTTTCTGAAATTCAGATTATATATATTAAGAATTGCTTAATAAATTTACGGATAAAAATAAATATAAAACTTATAAATTTCGTACTTGCTGCCAGGTCTTCTTCTAGGCGTAGATTTGCGATACAATCTGGAATGCCTATCCGGATAGGGCGATTAAAACAAGTCGGCCTGTCCGGGTAGACTGTCCGGATCGTAACACTGTATTTTTCAACTTCAACACAGCAGATCTCAAACGTGCAGCTAAAATAACAAACACTTAAAACCATACATTCATAGAAAAGAATAATATATGTTACTATCTAACTTGCTAAAGAGCGCGTGACAATATTAATTACGCTGCCAACTACGTTTTGCAAGTTTTGTGTTGTGATGTAAAAATAACGTTATTAAAATTTCTAATACTAGGTAACCTTTTATACAAATTTTCTTTATATTTATTATAATGTAGACTTAATAAATATACAAACTTAAACAGTTATTAAATTAGGGTAAACATTATTAAGTTTATTTATTCAACAAACATGTTGAATAAATAAACTTAACAATTAACAACTGTG
This sequence comes from Morpho achilles, assembly GCA_947086495.1. Classification (NCBI taxonomy): domain Eukaryota; kingdom Metazoa; phylum Arthropoda; class Insecta; order Lepidoptera; family Nymphalidae; genus Morpho; species Morpho achilles. Next base: position 9,037,000 of record CAMTZB010000007.1, on the reverse strand, counting down.
TCCTTCTTTTTTCGATTGTTGGTTTTTTTTACGTTACCGTTTTCAATATTTAGAAAATAGTGTTTCCTTTAAATTTTTAACGCATTACATATTATTTGGTCCGAAAGTTTAGTTTTAACATTCAAGTTTGTAGCCCTGATTTATATTGCTCCTACCTAACCTATTCTCAGGGTAGTAAAATTATTTATTAGAAAAAATTGTCGTTAGCGATTTCCATTGAAGCGAACCTTTCCCATTCACAACTTGGTCCATTATTTAATTAATGAAGAGCGATATTTTTTTTGCAAACGAAAAAGCATACATCCAGACACACCATGCCACAGCGTAATTAGCCAGTTAATTGTTGTTTAAACAGAATTTTGTTATATAATCATATCTTACAGAATACTGGAATACTAGATGATGTAATTGCGCGAATGGGAAAGATTTTAAAAGAACTTAGTATCATTACAAAATTAGGCAAATCGTGGTTTCTTGGTACATCAAAATTCCAAATTTCCTTAAGTTCTTTGCAGATCGTAATGAGGTTATTACATCTCATTGTATTCAAATACACACATGTTTTTATTAAATCGGGAGGCTCAATCAACAGGTAGGGCAAGGATGCTGGGGTTTAATCAAGGACGTGTTTTAATGTTTGACTTATATTTTTAGAGAAATGAGTCCTGGCTCACTCTGATTTTAACATATTTTATTTTCATTCAACCTTATATTAATTTAAAGCTAATTGCTAATTTAAATTAACAACTCGCTAAATCAAAATTACATTATAAATTTCGAATTAACAAAATTAAAAATAACGCTCGGCTTAAAATTTAATAACAAAGTGACACGTAAGGACAATAGTAATAAACAATGCAAACAGATGCGTCTCGTTTGAGGTATTAGATACATCCAATCTAAACCACATTTGGGTCGGGGTTAAAGGTAATTAAATAATATTTATTTACTATGTTAAGGGCAGATTATGGTTTTATGAAGGAGCTATCAAGATAATAATAGTATACAAATCTACTTTATGTTAATTCAGTCGAAAGTTTTATAGAGGAAGTTTTAACACTTCAATTTTTTTTAAGTTGTTTTATGTAAATAATCTAGTTCCGTAACATAAAATCGCAACTAAATATATCGGCTAATATGTTAGAAAACAATAATTTGGTGCACCCAAAATAAATATTGACCAAAATAAATAATGAAATACACATCTCAATGTTCATTGATAATAACCAGTTGTAAGTTCTATTCGGGCTTTATGTCTTACTTACGGATGAAGTATATTTGTGACTCGCAGCTCCTTCATGTTTGCCCTGCAAATAATAAGTCATCAACTGCCCCTTTCCCTTGACAGCAACAAGACCACGCTGCTCGAAATAGTAGCCAAAATTCTGCAGGATCTGACAAGTTTCTTCTGTAACCTATAAATTAACAGCCTTTTAAACGTCCATTTCACAATAATTGTTTCTTTTAGTTTCGACTTCCTATTGCACTTGCTTTATCTATTTTTATCCCGTATAGAGGCGTAAGTGTTCATTTAGAAAGATGAAAGTCTTTGTTGACTCTATGTATCCAGTACAGTATTGACATACTAATGAATGTCGTCATAATTTTCTTTGCATTGCAAATGGAGACATATAAAAACTAGGAAAATGTTAGAGACCCCAAATATATATCATATTCTCTCTCCTCTACTGGAAGAATAAAATAATCTTTCGTTGTATTAACAGAAATTAAAGTTATTATTTATTTGACTTAAAAGAAAGGGCAAGTGGAAAATACTCTACGTAAATGGAACTTAAATTGTTTGCTATCGATGACTGTATATGTTATTTTTAAATTTTCTTATCTTACAATATTCACCGCTCATATTCATATTATATTCATATTAATCACACGAAAATGCGAAAAGTGATTAATTGCAAATATCAACTAAGACGCATTAAAGTTAAAAAGTTTTGCTAATTGGTGCCCAAGGTTTGTACCCGTTATCCACTCGAAAAGGACACACGGTCTTATAAAATTTATTTATTTGTTTAATAATAATTTAATTATTATTTTATAGTATAGTAAATATTTAATACTTTATTATTTTGTACACCCCCACCGCTAATTTTTCATGAAATCCTCTGCCCTAAGATTGCCTGCAAGGGATTGCTTTTAGCGAAAAGGAAGCCATGTGTACCGATACTTCTTTTCACTATCTTCATGTATTATTTTGGTATCCAATAAAGTGTCTATAATCTATCTATGTGTATCTATGTGTATAATCTATCTATATACCTGTATACAACCAGCTTTTCCAGTGCTCTCCATACGCGATGCAACATTTACGGTGTTTCCCCATATATCATAGTGCGGCTTCCTGGCTCCGATTACACCGGCTGTGATGGGCCCATGATTAACTCCCATACGCAGCACGAAGTGGTTAAACGACTGCTCGTTAATTGCTGCCAGCACTTTCTGTAATTCTAAAGCGAATTCCACGAGGCAAGCCAAGTGTGCCCATCGTACCAGAACTCCGTCAAATGGCTAAAAGTTAAAGAAATGTAATAATGTAAGGGAAATTGAGATAACTAAGATATATTGCAATCTACGAAGTCAGACTTAATCATTAAAATAACAAATTTATGCGTTAAATATTTTGAATTATTTGGAAGTTTATAACAGCAAACCAAAATATTAAATGGCAGGAATGTCCCGTCAAGTATCTTACTTTTAAACATTATTGTTAATAGGTTATTTACCCGAAAAAAAACTTTAACCTTACCTAAACCTCATTGTTATAACTAAACTAAACCATATTACAAATAGATACAATGATTGGTTGGTTTATACAACAAAATATTGGAAGGTCGTTTACTGAATTTACCTACCGAAACGATTAATTGCAATTACAATGCTGGTCATACGAGTCTAAGATTTTCCTAATAAATGTTTATATTTTTGATGTTATATGACTGAAATAAATACAGGCTGAAGTAAAACCTTATACGGTTTAATCTATGTGTAATGCGTGTATGTCTTATGCGGTTAAATTTGTTTAGTGGCGAATTTATAGGGAGCGTAAAAAGAAAACTGCATCCTGATAACATAACTTTTAACGCGCAACTAAATTACCGTGTACAAGCTTGCTTGAATAATTGAAAAAGACAAAATTAACTTAATAAATGTCGATTATAGATACCTGCATTTGTCGAGTTGGGTTAAGACCTGATGCCGCCATATATGTAGAGCTTATTGTTTTAATTTTTATAATATCCTTACTGAATCTCGCGTCTTCTAACAACTGGAAATGATAAAAATTATTTTTATGTTGGACTATGCCATTGACAAACTTTTATTGTTAAGAATGATTTAATTGTTATCGACAATTTTAAATACTCCTTACTCATTAGGTCGTGACAATCATAACCTTGTTTGTGAAATGAATCATACAAAAATATGAAGTTCTTCAACAATCTCCTTGTGATATTTTGTTTTAATTATACCACGAATCTACTTGGTACAAAAATATTTTCGACTACATACACAAAACATAATAGAGCACTTACGAGATCAAAGTCCGATATAACTTCGTTGAGAAATCGTAAACACTCTAGGCCTTGATTATTAACCGTCTCTTCCGAGTAAAACTCTGCAACAAGTTAAAATCCCCTGTTATAAGAAAAGTATCTGTTCAATTTTACCACTTATAGATGATTCGAGTTTACCTAGGGATATCACAACCTAATACCATAACTTAAAAAATATGAGATTACTTGGTAGTTTCTATCCGAAACGTCGAATTAAAACTACTGGGAGAAGTTCTATCTATTTATGGAAAAAATAGGCAAAGAGAAATATATTATTATAATTTATTATTTTTACTCATTTAACTCAGGCACTGAATTTGAATTGATCGCAATCGTCGCAAATAACAAAATCGTTATTAATAAAATACAACATTGAAGTAGAGCAGATGATATATGCTCCAGAGGGAAATTCGTGCGATATAATTATGCAAAGTTATACATATGTAGGTCGTTTGGTAAAGATATCTCACAAAGTTTACGATTGTGGTAATATTTAAACAACCTGTAAAGTTTGGCATTGAGGCAAACAGTACGCCCACTTCAGCATAGCTTTGGCTGTAGAGATCGCGATGATGGTGCTTCGCGCCCATGAAGTGTCTGGCAACGTGCGGCGGCAGCACGTTGTGCACGAGCGCCTGGTTTCGACGACGCAAATCGCTCGCCTGCTCGGCCTGCGCGCGCATCCTTTCACCGCGAGAGTGCCGTGCGCGCTCCAGCGCCTCCAGCTGGGAAAAGACAATAAAACAGTAAATAAACGACTTGTTACTGTCCCATTGCTGGGCGTAAACCTTCTCCCTTCATATTTGGAGGGAATGTTTAGAGCTAAAACCTACCACGGTACTCTAATGCGCATATATTATTATCCCAGGAAATCTCTAGAGATATGAAGGCTTCCTCACGATGTTTTCCTTCACCGAAAAGCGTATGATAAATTGCATATTGCAAATATATTGATATTTGCACACATAACTTTAAATAGAAAAAGTTATTGGTTTTAACCCCTGATCCTATTGAGATGGCACACGAAATCACCATTAGGCTATCATATCTTAAATAAATAAATAAATATATAGTATATACTTATTTAAGAGTTATTATCAGAGAACTTTAATTGTTTATTTAATAATAATAAAGGACAGTTACCTTATACTTTTGCTATAAGTGACAGATATCCGGTAAGTATACACTTATATAACCTCAAACAAATATATAAATACACCCAGAGTGTATGAACAAATTGTTTATAGAAAATATTCGCTCACGGCGGGAGTCGAACATCGACCCCAAAGCTGAAGAAAAGGCCACTACCACCCGCGCCAACGGGCCCATCAATATATATAACTTGTGTAAATATTTATAGGTGTGCTCTGTTAGTAAGTAGTATCTGGTTGACCGAACTTTGCTCAGTAATTTTTTACCCAATAAAAAAAAAGAAACTTAAAGAAGAAGGAAAATAATAATTATGTATTTAGGGATCGATCCTACGTATTTACATTTCTCGAGACTGCCTGTTCCCCGAATAAGCTACGCTGACTTTACAGTTTATGGCAAAAATTCAATTCAATATAAATGTTAGTATTTTTTTCAGGAAAATCGTTGAATATATATATATATATATTCAACGGATTCAATATATATATATATATATATATATATATATATATATATATATATATATATATATATATATATATATATATATATATATATATATATATATATATATATATATATAATTATACATACAAGATTAACTCATTTAAATCAATAAAAGTCAGTCTCGAATCAACAATAAGATTAGACCACTAATCCAATGACTAAAAGGTGCTCTATAGTCGATTGATGGTGATAGAGGATACACTGAACATAACATTTTATTTGAGTAGCAGTGGTTTGTGTATTGTTTTCAATAACATGTATTGTACAATCATCGAATACAATATTCTGCTACGTGAAGTATAATTTACGTCATCTGTTACGTACTGTGGTTGTACTCGTACTGTGTCTAAAACCAGTACTTTGGTGCTAACAACAACTGTATAAATATTTGTTTATACATATACTTACTAAATGCTTGTTGAATTTTAAAAAATAAATATGGTCTACAATAAATAAATGTATGCAAAGTTGAATTCAGAACGTACTATCCATTCCACTACATGTATACAAATGAAGTAAATAACACGAATTATAGTTTCTATTTCCGGCATTTTTACTTCAAATACATTTTACATATTTTTTTACTTTTGTATTCGCTCTTTTGTATGCTCTGTGTTATCCGATTACGGTGCTAATAAAACATTACAATAATTTTATTACCAAAATTTGATCTGAAACTAAACCAAATACATTCGCCATCATATGGAACATCGTATTCTGGAAAATAAAAATACTTCATGTATTTATATTGTATTTATGTATTCCACTTTCAAATTGATAAAGAAATTTTAAATAGTAACTCTTAGCTGTTATATTTGTACGAACATTTCTAATTTAAAACAGTGTGTGGTCCACAATTTGTTTTGATCCCGATCAAGTTATACAACCTTTAATCATGAAATTAAATGAACGATTATTGATAATTGGTTATTTGGAGTTAAACTAGTCACCCGACAAAAAAAAATAGTGTCATTTAGGTTTAAATTGGATAATTTCATTCATTTTGTTGAACATAATACTCGCTCCTCCACTGTCGTTATTTCTGCATATCTTCAATTCACCGAAACTAAATGGTTAGAACGTAACAGAACGAGATGACATAGGTAACTTTTTACAATTTATTACATATCAGGATTTCCTATTGCAGCAATCTTAAAAATATATTATTTTGCCTTTCTTTAAGAGCATTACTAATTTCATTATGGACATGCTGAGCATAATAAACGCTTCCAAAAACCATGTAATCTGTAACTATACTCACATATCTGTTGTAAACTAATACGACTATCGCTATGATGAACAGCATCAGTATGTGTCGCCCGGTATGTATTTGAGCCCTGAAAATGTATGGTTAAATTATAGTTTAGAAAACGTATTAACTAATATTTTTACACCACCCATATTAAGATCATAATAAATAACTATATTATAGTTAATATATAGAACCGGCTATACTCATGTCTTATTTTATCGGGTTAGCCCGACTAGTTTCGAACCCATCCGGGGCACTTATTCATGAGCTCTTTACACGACACTCAGGTCCCGCCGCCATAATGTCGTGTAAAGAGCTTATGAATAAGTGCCCCGCATGGATTCGAAACTAGTCGGGCTAACCCTATAAAATAAGACGTGAGTATAACCGGTTCTATACATTAACTAAGAATACTACTCACGATAGTTTAAATTTAAAATACCTATATTATTAAAAGTCCCGATTAGTTTTGAACTCATCCAAATAAAATTAAATATAAACCTTTTTTTTACAGATATCATACTTAACTACAGCAATGCTTTAATTATAGCGGTTTTATCAACTATTTGTTATTGTGGTTGTATGGAGTTTGACATATATAGAAAGGTAACGCCAGAGTTGACGAAGGATAAAAAAGAATCGAAGACTGAAACATATTGTGCCGATTCCACTTAGAGTATAAGGGCAGAAGAATAATGTGGGGATCATTTAAAGTATTAGTAAAATTCATGTTTTTATTATTATTTTTTTATAAATATTGAATAATGTGCAAGTTTATCGTGATTTAGCGTATTTCGTATTTTTATCAATTTTATGCTACGCGCTTGTAAATAAGCGTCGTTACGGGCCCGCATCGTCAATGTAACATTATATAATAATAAATAAATATATGGGACGACATAAATATAATATATAAACATGATCCATGGATACTAAAAGTCTTTATAGAATATGGCTTTATAAGGAATTTAGATCTGATAAGTCAACCCGCCGTGTGATATGGCTGAGTAGAATAGGCCACTTTTTTTCTTACCGAGATGTCGTAAAAAACGACTAGGGTAAGTTGACGTCAGGTAGGCGGCCAGTCGTAAAATACGAAGCTAAATCATGTGACAATATGTTTGTAACATGTTGTGCCGAACGCACTTAGAGTGTGATAAGGGCAGGAGGATGATAGGAATTTAGTAGTTAACCATGGCATTAACTTATCCAACATCTTTAGAGCGATCATAAGTTATTAGGTGCAAAAATTAGGCATATTTTGATCAATATTTTTTATCTTTGCACCAGAGACCGATTAATTTACAGTCAGTATAGTCCCTTGATAGCTCTTCAAGTTGTGAGTGATGTTACATGTTGAGGTAATGTTGTAAACTTTAATCATTAAAGAAACTAACAGAATATCGAAAAGGGCCTCATTATAGTCTGATGTGGCATTGTATGGTAGACGGAAAGGATCACGATCGAGCGTGGGTCGGGAGGTCAGCAACGCAGGATACAACGCGGCAGGCACTGCGTGTGCAGCTGCGATGACTGCTAAGAGAGCCGCTCGTGCACATCCACCTAGTGGAGACACCCATAGAGCGCCACACGCTGCCCCTGCTCCTATCTATAAAGTAAAATAACATCCTGTAAGTACATTAGAACTGGCTCCATTTTGTATATCAGCAAAAGTATTCACTACACTCGCCGTGCAATTTCAACGATTCAATTCGCCAATGCTTAATACTCTTAAAATTTATGTAGATTAGATTTACCACTATTTCTTCGTAAGATATGTAATTCTGTTATATGTAAATTAAGTAAAAAATAGATGTAGAAGTTGAGCAAATCCTCAGTAAGGATCACGCACTCTAATCTCTAGGCCGTCACGCTAACTGGCGACTTTAAAATTTAAATGCTAAATAATTTGCATTGTATGTATTGTTTTATTGTGTAGATAGCTATTCTATTTTTAACTGTATGTGACTGTATGTTGCGTATGTAGCACATATAACTTACATGATAATAGTATGACGGATGAATACATCGCCGGGCTCCAACATGTGCAGGCACATCGTCTCTTAACTCGTCCGCATTTAATATTGCCTCAAAATTACCGCAAATAATCTAAAAGTAAAAATCATGAATATGAATATGCGTGCATATTGTTTTTGTAAATCTAAGATATCTCCCAAGAATCTATACATCGCCAATAATTCGCCATTAGACAGTTAGCCTATTCGTTTAGTTAGTAGAATGAACAGCGGGCAAGTAAGATTAAAATTAGCAGTGGTAAAACTTACATTCAAATAGGTAGCTATATTCTATGACATACAATATTTAAAACTCAAATAATATGGACCTCCAAAACGGATTCTCATAATCAAGTCATATATAACGAATTAATTCAAAAGTCATTCTTATATTTTAATCCGAAATAAAATAGTTCAGAGTCCATAGAAAGAGAACTGATAGGGGTATAGGAGAAGACATCCTTTGTCCCTCCGTGGGATGTAAGGAAAGATTCAGATCAGTTAAATGCGTCCCACTACTTGTATTGATGGCAACAAACGTGTCGAGAAGAGACACTTGGCTGAAACACCAGGTTGAGGGAAAAAAGGAAGAGAAGAGAACTAATAGATTATCTAAAATTGGAAATCCATGGATATAGTTAAAAGATGAAACTTGTGCTGCTAACGTGACACTTATATTATTGCATTAAGATTTACGAGTAGAAAACTATTTGCTTTCGTAGACTGGGCCGACAGTTCATATCCTTTAAATTAACGATTTTTTAAATACGCACCAGTGGAGCAATATTAGCGGCAACGAACATTGCTATGTTGAAGGTTCCACAAGTTAACTTCCAGTATGGAGATATTATTTTCTTCTGAAAAAAGAAGAAATACTGATAATTTTAATTTTATTTCTTCGACTTCGCATCCTAGTATTTATTATAATTTTAAAATAATGGGTCTTTTATATGGATGTCTACAAATTAAATTTCTTTGACGTGCATTAATAGATATTACATTCTCATAGAAGTTGAAAAATAATTAATTAATTAACATTTATCATAAAATGTTTGATTTTTTTTCGAATTGACTATATGCTGTTAGCCCTAACGGCTTTTACAGCGTCACCGGGCGGGACTGGCGAGCTCAGAAGCATCGCCGAAGTTGCGAAATGCGGAGAGTAGAGCGCAGAAGAGAAATGTTTGATATATTTTAAAGAACTTCTGAACATGGACTTAATTGTAGTTAATGTATAGAACCGGCTGGGGTGCCAAAGTGGTCGGCCTCCTCGTGGCGCACCCTGGGCAAGCTTAGTCTTGGCGAACGGACCACTGAGGGGTGGCCAATCCAGTTGTCCCTCTGATTAGCAGAGGGCAATCTGGACGGGCCGGGGACTTCGGGGGGGTTGGGGTGAAGTCCCTAATGAGCGACGGGTCCAGTTGGGCTTACTCTAAGTCTGGCTGGACATGGTTACGGCCACCGTCGGCGAAACCCGGAAGCCCAGCAATGGGAACGGGGACCTTCGGGTTGCGAGGAAGAAAACCTCTATAAAAAATTACCCGGTGGGGGCGGAAACGCCCACCAAGGCATTGGGGCCCCAACTTGGGGCGCGATCTCTCCCTGACGACCGTGACATAGCAAACACGGTGGGCAGGGAGCGATCGTGGGCAGCGATGGCCTCCTTTAGCTCTGCGGAGGGGGGCGGAGGGAGGCGGCGGAGCGGTTCCACGAACTGTTGTTCTGGATCCAATCTGCTGCTGGTGAGTCCAGGTGTTAGTGACTCGCCCAAGCCCATCGTCTGCCGCCCTAACTGGGGACCTTCGGGTGTTCCGAACGGGGTACATCGGACACCTGGCTTACAGGTCCCCGAGGCGGTCGGTGCATCTGGTGCTCCCGATGCACCGGTTAGCGGAGGGGGGTTTCTCTTTCGAGGGGCCCCTACCTGGAGGTGTTTATTCTCTGGGATCAGAGCTGTCAGCGGGATGGGGGCAAAATGTATAATGATACCCTGTCCTTGCCATTGGCAGCGTGGCGGAGCACACAGGTCGTTTTAGTCGGTGCGAGTCCGACATAACCCCTTATGGGTACCGCCGCCCGACGGGGACAGGCGGCGGTACCCATAAGGGGTTTTTTCCTGTATAATAAAAAAAAAAAAAAAAATAGAACCGGCTATACTCACGTCTTATTCTATCGGGTTAGCCCGACTAGTTTCGAACCCATCCGGGGCGCTTATATTATTATTATTATTAAATTTAAAAATGGACTTAATTCCCGTTTAAAGTTATTTGTAATAAGATCCATATTAAAAACCTTGTGCCATATTTCATATAATCTCTGTCAGAGGTATAAGTTAACCCTTGTACGTTTTTTATATTAAAGTAGTAGGGAATAGCCGGTTCTAACTCACTCCCAGCACCTTGAAATCCTTGAAATAGGCTAACTTAGCGGATTCTAAAAAAAGCTCGCCAAAGCAGATTCCAATCAGACTAAATTCCAATTGACCGTCGGAGGTCTCTTCGGATTTTCCAATTGGATCCTGGGTTGCAAAAGGAATTTCCTTACTTACCCTCGTAACGAATCGTTTTTTCTCGTATTTTATTAGATTAACTTATCGGACTCCTTGACCAATTGGATTTTCCATTTGATCCACGACTTTCCTTTCCTTGATTAATTAATCAAATTAACTGAATTCTCATTACAGTATGAATGTCTGATATTTAATGGCCGATTCTGAACTTGATTAGGTTTCCAATCTAAGATTTTTCTTAATAAATAACATTCATCGTTCAATTTTGTTTTTATCATTAATTTGATATCAAACTGATAATAATTGAATTGGATGTGTTTCAGATATAAATTCAATATGAAAATGTAAATAAAAAAAAGGCTCGTACAAATAACTCAAAAGTTTTATTTTTTCGAAGAAACGCTTTGACTTTTTGCTGCTATTTCAAAGAAAGTGTCTCATAAAATAATATTTTAAATTAGACAGGGTCGTAGTAATTTATTATAATAGACCCTAATAAATCAATGGAAATAATAGGCATCGACCATCCGCCCTCTTCCTTATAGTATTCTTTTATCCAGCCTAAACGTTGTATTCTGTGACGACAAGTTTAGACACGATCTCGCAAAAAGCAGATGTAAAAGGATCACATGGCATCATCTATATCATAATTTATTATAATAGACCTTAATAAATCAATGGAAATAATGGGCATCGAACATCCGCTCCTTTTTTATAATATCCTTTTATCCAACCTAAACGTTGTATTTTGTGGCGACACGTTCAGACACGATCTCAAAAAGCAGATATAAAAGGATCACATGCATCATGTATATCACAAGATATTTTAATACCACGCGGCTAGTATCCAGGCTGACGTAGTGTTCAAGTGAAGGCAGTAACTAGGCAATTATTAATCATGGAGGTAAGATTACGTACTTATATAGTATAATTTCATGATATATATGAATATTCGTATTAAATTTTAATCCCTGTTGACCAAGTGACAAGAATACGTGTTACAACGATATCTTTGTTACTAGTAAAGTTAAATTAATAAGACCAAGATTAATATTTTTTATAATTAAAATCTTATGTTTGTAACCTAACCTAACCTATAACGGTCACAAAAATCTATAGATTCATTCTGCAATAAAAATAATATTAATGTATTAGATTTTAATAATAATAAAGGTTCTTACTGTATATGAATAATTTTGATGACACTAGTGATTATATTTACTTATTTCTATTTTTTTTTCAGATCTCACCGAATCTCGATGAATTCAATGTAAAAAACTATTATTATCCTATTAACTTAAGCGATGACGAAAATGCAAGCAATTCTTGCATATTGAAAAATAAAAAAATCGCAACGAAAAGAGCTGGTAACAATATCGACATATTCTTTGAAAAGCCTAAGAAAAAGAAAAAAACCATTCCGTCTTCATGTGTGGCTCAAGCGTGTGATGGAGGTGTATCATTTATTTCTTCCAATGATAATGACGGAGCGAATGCTTCATACCTCATGAAAATAGAAATTTATGACATGAAGCATCTGAAAGAGGTTTCGCCTGTAGACTATTGGAAACATGCAGACTTGCGATTAAAGTACTACATACAATCCAATACTGATAAACATTATCAGAACACACGAGATATAATATACAACATTACAAAGCAGATCGCCTGCAAGGAAGACTGTAAAAAATATTTCATTGATAGAGACAGTAAGAAACAATAGAACTTTCTCTAACTCATCACAAATCAAACCCATAATATAACTTTACTTACAAAAACCTTTTAAAAAAATACAACCCCCACTGCCGCTCTCGCCTCGCAAACAAATTATAAAGAGATCAGTCATTCGCTACAAGCGTTCATACTAAGCACAACGAAACACAATGGCTGAGCTTGACAACTCTGTATACGACGAAGAAATGGTCGCGATATGTGAAGAAATTGAAGACAACTTTTTGCACCTATGTAAAAAAATTGAAAAGGACCATGCAGAGATGTGAGTGATCAATCTTGTTTAAACTTGACTTTTATGGAGGGGTTGATTTTGTATATAAATATACGGACATCTAGAACGTTTTATTCAGTCACGAGTACGCAGTGAATATATAAAAGTTACTATGGAATTCTTAACCAGTGATGATATTAGTTCATTTACAAAACAGTTTTTGATCGATAAGATGCATAAATTCATACGTTTGTGGTATATCAGTGATAGACTTCCAGGGTGGATGTTACAGGATCCTGATATAAAACCCTATTTTACTCCTTGTAGTGGACATTTTCAAACGTGTTCTGTATTTGATCATATATATGATGAAATTGATGGAGTATTCCCGATGGAAGCTTATTGCACTTTATGCAAAAAGTCTGAAAAATAAATAGTTTATGTAAGTTGAATATTTATTAACATCAACTTAAAACGTAACACGGAATATTATTTGAATTTTATATATTTATTGGTTTACTTCATTCCAGTACGGATCAGTTTGGAGCAGGAGTGAGACAAGTTGGAGAAGCAGTCAAAAGAAATGCCACAGAACATGGAACTCCTCAATATTCAAGGAAGCGTTTATACGCACAAAAGTCTACATCACCTGGGAAGGCAACAGCTTCACCACCGAACACAGAAACAGAGCCATCTGTAAGTTCTGCAAACTTAAATAGCATTAAATGCCCAACTTGTGAAATATTTGTTAACAAAAGGTACTTTACCAATCATCTTAAAAGTAATAGGCATAAAAATAATGTTTTCACGTTGATACCGAACTTAAATAATGTTCAGTTAATAGAAAAAGCGTTCGGTCAGAGATTAGTAACATACAGAGTATTCTCTAACTCTGCTACAACTGATACCGACTTTAAAACTCCTGAATCATTTCTTGGTTCAATTCGAAGCACTGTTCAAACATTACTGGAAAAAGTCTTGAAAGAAAATACCACAGTTAAAGTTAATTTTATTTTAAATGGGGATTTTGTTCAGGCAACGAAAAATTTAGAAAACTCCTTTGACTTTCAAACTTTTAATTACATGTTCTGTTTAGGTGATGAATTTGATGATATTTACTCAAATATAAGTTCTGAAATTTCAAACAAAATAAGTAATTTTGAAAAGAAAGATAGTGGTTGGAGTCTTAAAGAAATGAGATATGTCGATCTAAACATTAACAAATTCAACCCATTAAAAGGATCTTCATACATAGACCTACCGACAGATATCAAACGTAAACGAGCAGTAGTTAATGTTAAAAACAATGATTATCAATGTTTTCTATGGGCTGTTCTATCCGCTTTATATCCTGTGAATAGAAATGCAGACAGAGTTTCCTCATATTTATCTAAACAAAACTTGCTAAATTTCAAGGGTATTGCTTTTCCAGTAAGACTAAAAGATATTATAAAATTTGAACGCTTAAATAATATTAGTATTAACGTTTTTGGAATAGAAAAATCTAATAATAAATCTACGAAGATAATTGGGCCTCTCCATTTTACCAAATGTCGTAAATTAGTTCATGTAAATTTATTATATTTAGATAATGGTTCTAACGGTCATTATTGTTATATTAAAAACCTTTCTAGACTAGTCAGTCGTCAATTAACTTCACATGAACATGCAGTCTACATCTGTGATGGCTGCTTGCTTTATTTTCAAACAAATGATAAGTTGATTTCTCATAGACAATTTGATTGTAATCACGTTAGAACAGATTTGCCTGATATCAGTAAGGCAAAAATTTCATTTAACAAATTTGAACGTGAACTAAGAGTACCTTTTGTCATATACGCAGATTTTGAAGCATTTTTAAAGCCAATACAAGGGTGTGATAATAATCCATCTCTATCGTATACCAGTAATTTTCAAAAACATGATGTGTATAGTTTTGGATATTATATCAAATGTGCGTATAACGATAGCCTCTCCAAATATATAACTTATACAGGTAGTGATTGTGCAAAAGTGTTTATGGAAAGTTTGAATGAAGATTTAAAATATATATCTAAAGAGTATTATGTCAAAGTTGATCCTCATCCGCTTACAGATGAAGCTAGGAGAAGAATATCTTTGACAACTACTTGTTGCATATGCAAAGACACTCTGAAATTAGATAGTAGCTTAAATTTTGATAAATATACTGGAATCTTTACAGGTGTTAGTCATAAAGCTTGTTGTAAAAAGTTAGAAACCCCTCGATTTATACCGATTATTTTGCATAATCTTAGTAATTATGATGCTCATTTCATAGTGTGCGCATTAAATTTTGCTGAAGGTGACATTAAAGTTATACCACAGAATAAAGAACGTTACATTTCCTTCTCAAAGATATTAAAAATCGAGAATCAAAATTTTGAGTTAAGATTTATTGACTCTTTTAAATTTTTATCATGCAGCTTGGAATCTTTATCGAATAATTTGAATGATGAGGATTTTATCGAGCTGCGTAAAAATTTTCAGCACCCTGACGATTTTTATTTTTTAAAACGCAAAGGCATTTATCCATATGATTACATGACCTCATTTGAGTCATTAAAGTTAACTTCACTTCCCACACAAGATCAGTTTTACAATATACTAACTAATAGCGATGTTACAAATGAAAATTATAACCACGCTAAAGATGTGTGGCATCATTTTAAGTGTCGCAATATGGCTGATTATTCTGATTTATACCTGAAAACTGACGTGTTACTTCTAACTGATATCTTTGAAAATTTTAGAAACGTTTGTATCAAAACTTACGATTTAGATCCTGCACAATATTACACTGCACCTGGCCTAAGTTGGGATGCAATGTTGAAGCACACAAAAATAACATTAGATCTATTGACAGATTTTGATAAAATTGCTTTCATAAAGTCTGGTATACGTGGTGGTATTTCTCAATGCAGTAACCGTTATGCTCATGCTAATAATAAATATATGTTCAATTTTAGTGAAAAAACTCCTACATCTTACCTTACTTACTTAGACGCGAATAATTTGTATGGCTGGGCTATGTCTCAATATCTTCCTACGGGTGAATTTCAATGGGTAAATTGTGACACAAATTTTATGGTTCCAATTGACTCAGAAATAGGTTATATTCTTGAAGTGGATTTAGAATATCCACAAACTTTGCATGAATCACATTCAGACTTTCCACTATGCCCAGAAAATATATGTATTGGTGGTAGCAGAGAAACAAAATTAGTTCCAAATTTATATGATAAAACTAAATACGTTATTCACTACAGAAACCTCATACAGTGCATAGAAATGGGATTAAAGTTGAAAAAAGTTCATAGGATTTTAAAATTTCGTCAAAGTCCATGGTTACAAAACTATATAGATTTAAATACACAATTACGTATGTCTGCAACATCTGATTTTGAAAAGGATTTTTATAAATTAATGAATAATTCAATATTTGGGAAGACTATGGAAAATGTAGAAAAACGTGTGGATGTCAAACTTTGTACTCATTGGGAAAATAGGGGTAAATGTCAAGGTGCTCAAAATCTAGTAGCACGACCTGAATTTCATAGTCTGTCTATATTTTCAGAAAACTTAGTGGCCGTTCAAGTTAAAAAAACAAAAATACTCTATAATAAACCCATCTATCTAGGACTTTGCATATTAGACATATCCAAAACGCTCATGTACGATTTTCACTATAATTATATGAAAAATAAATACGGTTCACGCTGTAAAATGATGTATACCGACACTGACAGCTTCATATATCAGATTTTTACTGATGATTTCTATGAAGATATTAAACCGGACTTGAACAAATACTTTGATACCTCTGACTATCCTTTTGATAATCTTTTTGGTTACCCTCAGATAAACAAAAAAAAGATTGGTTTTTTCAAAGATGAAAATAACGGTAAGATCTTTACAGAATTTGTCGGTTTAAGGTCAAAAATGTATGCGATGAACGTACAGAATAAATTTATAGCTAAAGCAAAGGGAGTTAATAAGTCCGCTACAAAAAAGTTTAATATGCGAAATTACAAAAACGTCTTATTTAAGAAAAATAATCAAATATGTGAAATGTACAGATTTAGATCGATAAAGCATGTTATTTTTACTCAAAAGGCTAACAAAATTTCTTTATCGCATTCTGATACTAAACGATTTTTAATTAGTAACTGTACTGATACTCTGGCTTGGGGTCATTATAAAATAAATTAATTATTAAAATCATATAAAAGTGATGAATAAACTAACATACACTATTAAAATGACTTTATGTTTAAGAATTGCTAAGTATTATTATTATTTCGTCAATAGTACCTAAGAATGTAAATATGTAATTATAATATAAAATACGAACTTGTTGAGTTTTTTTTAATTGGATTCCTACCTCTTCCAAAAACACACGTATTCAAAAAATGTATCACTTTCTTCATCCATTTACTGCAATCGTGGCAGGTCCGAGTGGTTGTGGTAAATCAAACTTTGTTACTAATTTTCTAAAATATTGTAATGATATATGTAATACAAGTTTTGCACAAATTTTATGGTGCTATGACGAAATGCAGCCACTCTACAACCTAGAAAATGTATCTTATGTTCAAGGGTTACCAGATATGAGTATGTTCGACGGCATACAGCCACGATTAGTTATAATTGATGATCTTATGAGAGAGTCCGATGGTCGTATTGTTGACATTTTTACTAAAGGTAGTCACCACAGAAATTTAAGTGTGTTTTATATTACGCAGAACTTGTTTCACCAAGGTAGAGGACAACGAGATATATCTCTCAATACAAGCTATATTATTTACTTCAAAAATCCTCGAGATCGAACACAAATACGTTACTTAGCACGTCAAGTGTTTCCAGATAATTGTAAATTTGTTGAAGAAGCTTATAAAGATGCTACTGTCGAACCACATGGTTATCTAATGATCGACTTAAAGCAGAATACACATGATCTCTGTCGCTTTAAAACCAAAATCGATCCAATAAAAAATCTATGTGTTGTCTATGTACCAAAGAAGGGACTTAAATACAATATACATCAACCAATTATAGTTAGTGATAAATAATGGTCGAAGATAGCACAACGTTAGATGAAAAATCGTTAAGGTGTGCATTACAAACTTTCAAACCAAAATATCGTAAAATATTGCTAAAGTCGCTTAGTAAAAAAGAGATAGATCTGGTTTGTAAATATATTCAAGAAATTTTCAAAGATAAAACCCCAACAGAAAGAGTTAAACGATCGTCTATTGTTAAATTGAACTGTTTTCTTTCAACTAATATTATATAAATATTAAGTTATTTTAAAAATCGCTATCAGTTGGATATAATGCCTGGACGAGTGACAACTCATAAGGATTTATTAAAATCGTTACACACTCTCAAACCTAAATACCGCACAGCTTTATTAAAAGCTTGTAACGAGGAAGAAATAAATTGTATTTGCGAATGCATTTATAACACCTTAAATGGTAAAGTGGTTTTAAAAGAAAACGAGAAATCAAAATTAAGAAAACATAAAAATATTCTCAGAAAACTAATAGGTAAAGGTAAAAATAAAATAAGAAAAAGAATTATCATTCAAAAAGGAGGAGCATTTCTGCCTATCATTCTAGGAGCTGTGTTGAGCGGATTATTAAAAAAAATTTTATGATCAATTATTTTAATTAAAAAAAATGGATAATACTAAGAAAATGATTCTCATTGAACAAGATGTTATTGATAGACTTAAATCAAGAGACACAACGCCTGAAAGTAATTTATCTAGATTAGATAAAGAAATGCAAAATATATTAAGTAGTAAAATGGACGATCGCGAAAAATGGTCACTGTACATGCAAATCTTACAAAGATATCTCCATTTCGCTAATGAAAATCGAAAACCAATAAAACTACCCGTGACCGTTGAAGGTGAGCATAAATATTCAGAAGATTTGACTCCTCATAAAAAGACAATTAAAGACGAGGACGCACCAGTTAACGAAAACTCCGTACATGATAAGGACGCACGAGATGTATTAAATGAAACATTGTATACACCTATTTACATAAATAAATTCATTCCAAAGACGTATCGGAGAAGAAGTGAATTATTATTAGACACTATTCTCAATCATAAAGATAAAATTAGTTGGAACGAGGAGGGGTTGGTGTTCATCGATAATGAAGTTGTAGACGACAGCAACATTGTTGATCTCGTGAATTATACTCTTAGGCCTTTAAAGCGCCCGAAACCTAATGGATGGAAAAAGTTTACAGAAACTATTAAAGATATAAGGGTTCCTCTCACTTGTATTGGTAATCCGCAAACTCTTGAGTATATTAATAATCTTTCTCTGAAAGGACAACAACATCTAACACCAAGTGATGATAGTAATCCAAAAATCAAAACATCATATAAACTGAGAAAGAGAAAAGACATTTGGGAAAGATGGAATCCGTACTAGACATTAAAGATATATATTACAACGTATCGAATCCAGCGGGATACAGCAGTGTTGACAAGTTAACTCGAGCGTTAAAAGGTAAAATGAACAAAAAACAAGTAAAGGACTGGTTGCAATCCCAGGAAACTTATACACTACATAAACCGGTACATAGAAAATTTCAACGAAATAGATACATATTGTCAAATTTTAATGAACTGTGGCAAGCTGATTTGAGTGATATGCGGACTTATTCTCAATATAATGATGGTTTTAAATATATACTTTGTGTTATTGATGTTTTTAGTAAATACGCTTTCGCTAGACCGTTAAAAAAGAAAAATTCAGAAAGTATAAAGGAAGCGTTTGAAAGTATATTTACTGAAGCTAACGCGACCCCCACACACATACAATCGGATAAAGGAACAGAGTTCGTATCAAAGGATGTTGCACAATATTTTAAAACTAAAAATGTAAACTACTATACTACAAATAACCCAGATATTAAAGCTAGTATTGTCGAGAGATTTCAACGAACTCTAAAAACTAAAATGTGGCGTTATTTTACACATAAAAATACATACACTTATATTGATATTTTGGATGATTTGCTTTATTCTTATAACCATAGTTTTCATTCAAGCATTAAGATGTGTCCATTTGAAGTTAGTTCTAGTAACATCATGAACGTTTGGAATAATTTATATGAGAATAAAAAATATAGATTGGATGTTATACAAAAAAATAAGTTTGAAGTTGGTGATCACGTAAGAATAACTAGACATAAGCATATTTTTCAAAAAGGCTATGAAACTAATTGGAGTGATGAAATTTTTATCATCACAGCTATAAAAAATAACATGCCTAAAGTAGTCTATACACTCAAAGATCTTCAGAATGAGCCCATTATAGGAACATTTTACGAGAATGAATTACAAAAAGTAATTTATAACCCCACTACTCATTATAAAATAGATAAAATACTGCGTTCTCGTAACTCAGGAAACAGAAAAGAGGTTCTTGTTAAGTGGAGAGGTTATCCCAACAAGTTTAATAGTTGGATCTCTGTATCAGAACTTGAAAAAATATGAGAGAAGACAGCTTTTATCTCACTTTGCTAAGTAACAGTTCCATGACATACTTTGCTGAAAACACTACAGCAAATTTTTTTACCAAGTTACCAAAGACTATGAAATTAGAAGGCGAATGGGAAGTCGCTATTGTGGAATTTCATTACCCATGTAGTATGTTTAATCTGGAAGAAAATGAAAATATTATTTACATCACGTCTAAAGGCGATAAATCGCAGTTATTCACGCATCTGGAATACATGACACCAACCAACTATATTAGTGTGGATCAATTCGTTATCGATTTTAATGAAAAATTAAAGGATAAAGTGAAGCTTAGATATGATACATTATCGAAACTCGTTACAGTGAGTAGTTGGGCAATCGACGTTACATCTGTGGTATGTAGTCCTAGACTGAGTGTGCAGTTAGGCTTTGCACCATTTACTAATTTAATAAAACATAACTTCGGAAAATATCCCGCGAATCTAAACTTGGGTCTACCTTCACAACTTTTAATATATTGTGATATAGTAGAACCACAAGTAGTGGGTGATGTCATGACACCTTTATTGAGAATTGTTTCGTTGGATCCCACCAAATATGTATATGGCGCTTCTAAAATAAATATCTTTTCGTCCCCTCATTATGTACCTGTTATGCGCAGGGAATTTGACGTTATAGAAATAGATATAAGAACAAGTACAGGTCAAAGAGTACCATTCCAGTTTGGAACTACGTGTATAAAGGTACATTTTAAAAAAGTCAAGTGAAAATATCAATCATGTCTTGTCCATATTTACATTATTATACTCATCAAGCTGGTTCTGGTATGGGGGTAATTTACAAAGGTGCACCACATCAGCGAGGTCATGGTATAGGGAGCTTTTTGGGGGGTTTGTTCCGATCGGTTCTTCCACTTTTAAAAAATGGTGCGAGATTTGTAGGCAAAGAAGCTTTAAATGCAGGTGTAGGTCTTCTATCTGACATGTTAAATGTTCAACCAATGGGTGAATCTGTCAAATCACGCTTGAAAACGGCAACTTCAAATTTGAAAAGGAAAGCTGATGAAAAAATAGATTCAGTAATGTCTGGATCCGGATATAAAATAAGAAAGCTAAAAAGGAAGATCATCACTTCTAAAAAACCTTCCAAACGGAACGGTACTAAAAGAAATAAACGACAAAATATTCAAGATATATTTTCTTAAATTACTTCTCGTATTTCAAAAATGGCGTTTTTACATCATCATTCCTGTGAATGCGTAAAATCAGAGTTGGATTTATTTGCTCTACCATCTACGCAAACGAGTATTGAGAGTGGTCAATGGATACATTACAATCCCATTTCATCATTGACTGACGATGGACCGATTGAGTTTTTAGTACCGGGCAATGGAGACGATTACATTGACTTGTCCCACACTTTACTTCACATAAAAGCTAAAATACAGAATGGTGATTCAAGCAAACTTTTAGCAGGAATTCATGTCGCTCCAGTTAATAATTGGTTGCATTCTCTTTTTAGTCAGTGTGATATTTATCTTAATCAAAAGTTAGTGTCTCCTCCAAATAATACCTATGGATATCGCGCATACATTGAAACGTTACTCAATTATGGAAAAGCTGCTAAGGAAAGCCATCTTACTTGTGGACTTTGGTACAAAGACACTGCTTCGAGCATGGATTCATGTGATGTTTCAAATCGAGGATACGTTCAAAGAGAAGAACTGGCAAAGGAAAGTCACACTATTGAAATGATAGGTCACATACATGCTGATATTTTCAATCAAGATAAGTTTTTAATCAATGGTGTTGAAATGCGCTTAAAACTAGTTCGTTCAAAAGATACTTTTAATTTAATGTGTTCATCTGTAGATAAAAAATTCAAAGTCCATATTTCAAGTGCTAGTCTCATTATGCGTAAAGTTCGCATCAATCCTTGAGTATTAATTGCTCATGAAAAAGTATTAGCAACCACTCCTGCAAAATATCCAGTTACGCGTGCCGAGGTTAAGGTTTTGACTATCCCATCAGGAATCCAGGGTAAAATGCTCGACAATGTATTTTTAGGTCAAATACCTAAAAGATGTATTGTTGGGTTCGTTAGTAATGCTGCATTTAATGGTGCTCTTAATGTGAATCCGTTTAATTTTGGTAACTATGGTCTCAACTTATTTGGTTTGTATGTCGACGGTCAATCTATACCATCGAAAACGTTAGTTCCATCTTTTCATGATAATAAATATATAAGTGCATATCATACCTTGTTTTCGGGAACGGGAATTCATTTCCTGAACGAAGGAAACGATATTTCCAAGGCAGAGTACAGTCATGGTTATTGCTTGTATGCATTTGATTTAACTCCAGATCTATCCGCTAACTCAAACTCTCATTGGAATCTTATAAAGCGGGGTAGTGTAAGGTTTGAAGTTCGATTCGATAAAGCTCTAACTACAACACTTAATTGCATTGTGTATGCAGAGTTTGATAATGTAATTGAAGTCAATAAAAATCGAGAAGTCAGCTTAGATTATAATAGTTAAGATAAATATAAGTGGAGATTTGTAATGTTTAAGTCATTCTTTGTTAGGTCATGCTATTACAAAGATATGGATACAAAAGAGATAGAAAATTATTTAAAACAAATAGATAAAATATTGAGTTCAATGTGTTTGCGGCGAATCAAATGCCTGTGTATTTTACTAAGCCAGTATATCTCATTTCAAATTTAGATCCTGATACAAGACCGGGATCACATTGGGTTGCTATATATGTAGATATTTACGGATTTGGAGAATATTTTGATTCGTTTGGCCGTAAACCAGAAGGATATCATGAAATGTTTTTAAAAACCAACTGTAAAAAGTGGATTTCTAATAATAAAATACTTCAAAATTATTTCAGTGCGCAATGTGGACTCTATTGTTTAGTTTATATTTATTTTAAGTATAATCATGTTTCAATGTCTAACTTTATTGATTTTTTTTCTAATGACACTGTAACAAACGATAAACTTGTACAACAAATGTTTATTTCTTTATTTAAAACTTGAATAAAAAATAACTATGTGAAATGAGGTTGTTTTATTTATTTCAATTATCTATTAAATTCTAAGCGTAATAAATAAAAACTTAATATAAATTTAAAGAAATTTATTACAAAAAATTAAAGTAAAAGAACATATTTGACTTAAAATTATAACACAATTATTATTTAATCTCCCATCGATTCCCAATCTATCTCCAGAGTATTCGATAGATTCTCCTGAAGAATCACGAATGGAATTGGGACTTCGTAATCTCTGTAGTCAGACACATGGAATGAATCAGGGCTATATAAACTTGGACTTGGAGACAGGATCACTAGTTCGTCCGTTTCGTCTTCTTCAAATAATGGTTGAGACATTGGTTGGTACTCAACCATGTACTCGAAGTTTAATGGAGCTATTGGATTGGAATAACCCCTTTTAATTTGGTCCTCCACGTCCTCACATATTAACACTAATTGTTCTTCAATATCACTCTCTTCGTTCTTATCCAGGACACGACACATATCATTTTCTAATTCAATTTCTTCACATATCGCGACCATTTCTTCGTCGTATACAGAGTTGTCAAGCTCAGCCATTGTGTTTCGTTATGCTTAGTATGAACGCTTGTAGCGAATGACTGATCTCTTTATAATTTGTTTGCGAGGCGAGAGCGGCAGTGGGGGTTGTATTTTTTTAAAAGGTTTTTGTAAGTAAAGTTATATTATGGGTTTGATTTGTGATGAGTTAGAGAAAGTTCTATTGTTTCTTACTGTCTCTATCAATGAAATATTTTTTACAGTCTTCCTTGCAGGCGATCTGCTTTGTAATGTTGTATATTATATCTCGTGTGTTCTGATAATGTTTATCAGTATTGGATTGTATGTAGTACTTTAATCGCAAGTCTGCATGTTTCCAATAGTCTACAGGCGAAACCTCTTTCAGATTCTTCATGTCATAAATTTCTATTTTCATGAGGTATGAAGCATTCGCTCCGTCATTATCATTGGAAGAAATAAATGATACACCTCCATCACACGCTTGAGCCACACATGAAGACGGAATGGTTTTTTTCTTTTTCTTAGGCTTTTCAAAGAATATGTCGATATTGTTACCAGCTCTTTTCGTTGCGATTTTTTTATTTTTCAATATGCAAGAATTGCTTGCATTTTCGTCATCGCTTAAGTTAATAGGATAATAATAGTTTTTTACATTGAATTCATCGAGATTCGGTGAGATCTGAAAAAAAAATAGAAATAAGTAAATATAATCACTAGTGTCATCAAAATTATTCATATACAGTAAGAACCTTTATTATTATTAAAATCTAATACATTAATATTATTTTTATTGCAGAATGAATCTATAGATTTTTGTGACCGTTATAGGTTAGGTTAGGTTAGAAACATAAGATTTTAATTATAAAAAATATTAATCTTGGTCTTATTAATTTAACTTTACTAGTAACAAAGATATCGTTGTAACACGTATTCTTGTCACTTGGTCAACAGGGATTAAAATTTAATACGAATATTCATATATATCATGAAATTATACTATATAAGTACGTAATCTTACCTCCATGATTAATAATTGCCTAGTTACTGCCTTCACTTGAACACTACGTCAGCCTGGATACTAGCCGCGTGGTATTAAAATATCTTGTGATATACATGATGCATGTGATCCTTTTATATCTGCTTTTTGAGATCGTGTCTGAACGTGTCGCCACAAAATACAACGTTTAGGTTGGATAAAAGGATATTATAAAAAAGGAGCGGATGTTCGATGCCCATTATTTCCATTGATTTATTAAGGTCTATTATAATAAATTATGATATACATGATGCCATGTGATCCTTTTACATCTGCTTTTTGCGAGATCGTGTCTAAACTTGTCGTCACAGAATACAACGTTTAGGCTGGATAAAAGAATACTATAAGGAAGAGGGCGGATGGTCGATGCCTATTATTTCCATTGATTTATTAGGGTCTATTATAATAAATTACTACGACCCTGTCTAATTTAAAATATTATTTTATGAGACACTTTCTTTGAAATAGCAGCAAAAAGTCAAAGCGTTTCTTCGAAAAAATAAAACTTTTGAGTTATTTGTACGAGCCTTTTTTTTATTTACATTTTCATATTGAATTTATATCTGAAACACATCCAATTCAATTATTATCAGTTTGATATCAAATTAATGATAAAAACAAAATTGAACGATGAATGTTATTTATTAAGAAAAATCTTAGATTGGAAACCTAATCAAGTTCAGAATCGGCCATTAAATATCAGACATTCATACTGTAATGAGAATTCAGTTAATTTGATTAATTAATCAAGGAAAGGAAAGTCGTGGATCAAATGGAAAATCCAATTGGTCAAGGAGTCCGATAAGTTAATCTAATAAAATACGAGAAAAAACGATTCGTTACGAGGGTAAGTAAGGAAATTCCTTTTGCAACCCAGGATCCAATTGGAAAATCCGAAGAGACTTCCGACGGTCAATTGGAATTTAGTCTGATTGGAATCTGCTTTGGCGAGCTTTTTTTAGAATCCGCTAAGTTAGCCTATTTCAAGGATTTCAAGGTGCTGGGAGTGAGTTAGAACCGGCTATTCCCTACTACTTATTAATAATATTTTTCTAAGGTTTTTTATGGTACATAAATAAATAAATTCACGCACACTTTTTGCATGATTGAATGACTTGAAATCACAATCTTCAAGATTAATATATTAGTACAACAGTGAATTTAAATTTTTAGGAATAGATCATCGAAATAGTTTGCATAACAAGTCTGGGAAATGAACCGACTGACCTTATATTGTGCATAGCGGTAGCACGCGTAGTACACGATGTTAATAAGGCCGGTCTCTAATACAAGCGCAAGGTACACCGCATGGAGGGACCAAGTCTGCGGAACGGCGAAGCTGGCCGCCGCTACGACTGCCGGTAGCAGCAATAGTGGCGGAGCGGCCACGGACAGCGGGCACGGGTCGCTTCGCCGTGCATAAACAGCTTCCGCACCATTTTCTTTGAAAGTCAGGCAAAGCGTCGTCGCATCCGCTAGCTCCCTGTACGAAAATTCTTACCCTCAACCCCTCCCAAGTATTGAAATAACAAAATTATTTTATAATTGGGTTTTTGTGTCTTCAAATTCCATGCCATTAACAATTAATTACAAAATTTCACAGTTTACCAATAGTGTAATTGACGTGCTCTTAAAATTTCTCTAATTATTGGCTGAGACAACGCACGTAAACGTGTTTTACATTGTCTGGTCTAAAAAAAGACCTATTCTTCAAATCTCATCATTTTATTTCTTATCATACTTTTAATAAGCTGATGAATTAAGCGACATATAGACCTTACCGGATGACATGCTTTAAAATATTATTTCAATACAATTTACAACAAATTGTGAATATTAGCATGAGTAATGTAATGTTATTTTGAACTTAAAAATGTTGACTTACTTATCATCGTCTCGAGTGACGAGCTCTTCTTCTAACATAGCGAGTATTTTCACATCCTCATTGTCCTTGCTCTCATCTTGTGGTGATAGCACCTACGGATAATGTACGAAGCGTATCTATGTAGTCGACAAGCAACAAATCAGTATGGACGCTTATGATGTCGGCAGCTTAATTAGGTGCTAGTATGCCAAAAGCAATCTTATTTCGATGAATGAAAGTTTCAATTGGGAAGCAGTGTTTGTTAGAAAGATACTAAAGTAAACTAGCATCAACCGCGGACCTAGTGCCCTAGTGTCCTACATGTTTCGCTCGGCGCGAGCCGAAACAGGCCGGGTGGGTTGGGGTAGTATGAGTGCACTCACAGAGTCCTCATCGTCATCTTTGAGGTCGGAAAGAGCGTCGGTTGCATCTCCTCCCTCCGCATTTTCGCCCCCCGCAGCATTTTTGTCATCGCCACCCTGGTACTACAAAGTTATAATCATATTTGACCTATATAGTAATGAGGATAGTTTAATACAACAAAATTATATGTTTTCACTGTAATAGAAATACATCGATTTATGTTAAAGTTTATTTGCGAATATTAATTATCTTTACAATTACATCGTCTAAAAATTTTACAATAATACATAATTATAAGTTCTTAGTATATTATCAACGGATACATACTCTATAGTCAGATCAATAAAACTTTAATGCTCTTGAAATATACTTGTAACAACAGATTGTATGTACAATATCGATCAATCAAATTTTTACGCTATTGCGATAAAGTGGAAACAATAGACAATAATTAAAACATATTATTTTTTGGTTAGAAACGAGCATTTGAATTATCTCAACTATTTTTTTTATGCCATGCTCTTTTTAGCAAAAAAGGGACCTCTTAGACACAACGTTGTATGACAAAACAATGGTTTTATACGTGTTTTTAAATTGACTCAAATCCTGTCCCGTAGTTTTGTATAGTAGGTCCTTACATATGAAATTGGCGTTTTCTATGGGAGGAACATAAAGTCGTTTTTTTTAATGAAATATATTTAATTAATCAAAGTATGTACCTTATATTGTTATGTATGCACTTTTGCCATCTCATAGGTAGTTCATTGATCCCCTTACTAAAAAAACCATTCGGGCGGGACTCAATAAAATCTTTGAAGGCGGTTTGGACTGCCCCATCGCAGTTGAATTTTTTCCTTGCAAGTAGTTATCCAAATTGCGAAAAAAATGGTAATCTGTTGGAGCAAGGTCCGGAGAGTACGGTGGATATCTAAGACATTCTAATTGAAGCTCCTCTGATTTGATAGCCGCCTGTTGAACAGTATGTGGTCTAGCGTTGTCCTGAAGCAGCAGTGGCCTAGAGCGATTGACCAGCCTCGGTTGTTTAGCAGCTAGCTTTTCCATCATGTTTTGCTGACAATAGATATCTGCCGTAATCGTCTGGCCAGATTTAAGAAAGCTGTAGTGAACGACACCGGCACTAGTCCACCAAACACTTACAAGCAACTTTTATTTTTAGTCAATTTTCGCTTAGGGCAGGATTTGACTGGTTCGCCAGGTTTCAGCCATTGCGATGAGCGCTTCCAATTATCGTAGAGGATCCACTTTTCATCACAGGTAATGATTCGAATTAAAATTCCTTCATTATTGTGCCGGTTGAGTAACGTAACGCAGCAGTCGACGCGCGTTTGTCGGTTTGCTTCACTCAATTCATGAGGTACCCACCTTTCAAGCTTTTTCACCTTCCCAATTTGCTTCAAGTGGATTAGAATAGTTTTATCACTAGCACCGGAGCCTGCAGCTAACTCGGACGTGGTTTGCGATGGATCCGCTTCCACAATAGCCTTCAATTCTTCATTATCAACTTTGGTCTCCGGCCGTCCACGAGGCTTGTTCTGCAGGTCGAAATTTCCAGAACGAAAACGTTGGAACCAAAAACGCACTGTGTTTTCTTTTGCGACACCGTCACCATACACATCATTAATCCTTCGAGCCGTTTCTGCAACACTGGTGCCACGATGGAACTCATACTCGTAAATAACGCGATATTTCATGTTTTCCATTTTGTAAACAGAGTGACACAAAGAAAAAAACAAAAGAAGAAATAACAAATTAATTAGGGGGTTTGAAACACAAATGCATGAGTAAATAGCTGTATGAATTTGAATTTGAAATTCCTAACTATAAAGGTAATATTTGAGATCAAAGTGGCCAGCACGACAAAACGCCAATTTCACATGTAAGGACCTAATATTTTTAAAAGCTTTTACTTAACTTGCCGTGTAGGTGGGAAGTGTAGGTGGAATCTTGCAAGTTCAACTTAACCCACTTCTCGGTGTCCGATAGAGCTGAAATTATACATACTGATCCTGTCTAGATGATAATGCGTGTTTATGATGAGCATGATCCAATTCTGCTGCCAGGATTGGCTCCAGACGAGGGAACTCCTTTACGGTTAACAATAGGGATATGAAATATTGTTAAAAGCTTTTATTTATTAAAACTTTTTAACAAAATATTATGTTTAACTTTTTATTAATCTTGTAACTAATAGTAAAAGACAATGAGTGAATAAAATTAAAATATATTTTCACTTTTTCTTTTGCCTCTTAAGATAGTTTCCACGGTCAGTTATTTTCAATGCTGAGCTTTTAATGCCGTAAAAGTGAATTTTGTTTTGTGCGCCTTGTGCCATTGTTTTTGTATATATATCGAGCACGAGTCTATATCGATATTTATTTGTAATGATAAGGATCCCTACCTATTACGTACTAGTAATATCCCGCGGTTTCACCCGCGTATATACCGATCTCCATGGCAGTGGAAAGTCTGCTAAGTCTGAGTATTGATTTATTTTTGTTAAATATATCATCAATAGTTTCCACAGCGCATGCGATGACAGATTTTTATGATTAATTTTTTACACCTTATCACATGACTAAGGATCATTTTTTTATGTAAGCCTATGTTGCTCAGTAAAGATACAGCTTTTCAATGGTGAAAGAATTTTTGAAATCGGTCCAGTAATTTTTGTGTGAAAACATTACAAACATACATACAAATTTTTCCTCTATAATATTATTCTTTTTTTATAATATTAGTATAGACTACTTACGGGTTTAAGAACACGAACAATGAAGTACGTCTTAATGCCCGCCTGGCGCAACATTTCCTCACGCCGCTCGCCGTGTGCCGGTTCGACTTCAAACTCGTTGTTCAGGAAACTCAGCGTTACTTCCGAAACATGCACGCGGCTGAAAGTAAATTACTATCAGTAATTCTATAAACAGGTTTTCTAAGGATATGAATTAGTTATTTGTTAAGAAGACAATGAGGGTATCTTTCACTGTTAGTGTGTATGTCGAGGGCTTCTTGTCGCCAGTGACGCATATCTGGTTGAATATTTGAAGATATCAAACAACCACAGAATACACTGAACGAATTTCTATCTTTAAAAACGACATCCTAAAAGACAGGTGCGACTGCGCCATAAGAATATCGATTTTGCAGGACGCCTGTAACATAATGTTTGTGCCTATGAACACACACACACACACTCACATGTATATGTATATGTTTATGTATATATACACACACACACACACATATATATATATATATATATATATATATATATATATATATATATATATATATATATATATATATATATATATATATATTCATATAATTAACCTCTGCGATATATTATTATCTAACTAATGCAAAACCACATGTTGAAAACATTAGAAAACAGTTTCTTTGAAAATTTTATCGGAATTCCTCAAAATCTATCACACTAGAAGCATTTGAATATTTCATTTGAGCATTTTGATGTGTCATACCGTCATAGAGTCACGGAATCTCATCATATTGTCCCGTAATGGCGTTAAAAGATCACTGTGTAGAAAATAGGTCAAGGTTGCAGTTAGTTACATACCAGTAGCATATTAAATACTTACCATATTTTATTGGATTGCTTTATCAGTTATTTAACACTAGTATTATCCCGCGGTTTCACCCGCGGTACATACTGATCTCGTGGCAGTGAAAGTCTTCTAAGTTGGACTATAGATATGAATGAAAAATAATATTTTTGAGGATATATGGTCTCGTAGACTTTTTTCTACATATTGATACGTTCCATAATACTGTAGAATATATTTTTGGTCTATCATCAATAGTTTCCACAGCGCACGCGAAGACGGATGTTTATGACTAATTTTTTTACACTTTATTAAACTTTTATTACGTATCCCTATTTTTTTGGAAAGGTAATATAGCCTATGTCCCACAATAAAGAAGAAGCTTTCTAATGCTGAAAGCTAATGGTAATGAGAAATTTTTGAAATCGGTCAAGTAGTTTTTGTGTGAAAACAAAACAAACATACATCCCAATTTTTCCTATTTATAATATTAATATAGATAGTATAGATGAATCGTTATTATCGTTTTTAAGTCACTAAATATTATAAAAACGATTGTAGAATTTGTAAAGGTTTAATGAATATTTTGGGAGTTCTCGCTAACTATAAATGTTCGCGCTGTTTTCCCATCAGATCGCTTGATGCGACCACCCATGTCCCACGTTCTTGCCAACCCACTCTTACGAATAAGAATAATAGAGCAAATTATTATTTTAATAAAAATAATATTATACTTTTTTTCAGAATTTTTTTAGATTCGTGTTACGCAGAATCTTTACTTGAATTACAGAATGAGATTATTTTATTTTGCACTGAATATTTATCTTTTAGGTGTTTTGTGAAATAATTACATCCCTTAATTTAATACAGTTTAAAGGCCTATTATATACATTGCCTATTATATTACATTCAAAGTTATAAATGTTAAAATTGTATTAGTTAAGCTAAAAATTATTCGATTAAAACATTAAAATCTTCAAATGTAACGGTAAAAATTATTAATTCTTCTTCTTCCTGCCCTTATCCCACTCTAAGTGGAGTCGGCACAACATGTCATAAACATGTTGTCAAATGATTTGGTTACGTATTTTACGACCGGCCGCCTACCTGACGTCAACTTATCTTAGTCGTATTTTACGACACCTCGATAAGAAAGAGTGTGGTCTATTCTACTTACCACACGATAAGTCAACTTACCTTGGTCGCCTTTTACGACACCTCGGTAAGACATGAGGGTGGTACTATTCTATTCAGCCGGATACCACTAGGCGTGGTAAAAATTATTAATTCTATTTATGTTAAATCTGAAAAATTTCAAGTTAAGGCCACGCGTTGGATAAGCAAGCAACTTTGTTGTGGTTGTTTGATAAGCAACTAGTTATAATGTGACTTATTGACTAACCCTGCCATTCCACTGCTCTCCATTTTATTAGCAAGCTCAACGTCTCGTGAATATACGTCAAATTGCCATTGTCTTTGTCCCAGCACACCTGCCAGCACAGCCCCAGTGTGTATACCCACACGCATGTCTACGGGCGAATTAGTTGTTTGCTGAACATATCTGTGTAAAAATATATATTTACAATACTATGTTAATCATTTACATAGGTACAAGAAAAGCTTTGGCTTGTTGGCGGGACGGGCAAGCGCACAAGCTTTGCCGAGACTGTGAATAAAATGCGCTTCTACGCTATACTTGAGCAAGCGTTACTGGCAGGTAAGGTCGAAGTCAGACATCATTTTCATACCATCATATTGTATTATTTTCTATTGTTTTGCATAATTGTGAAAATTAAAAATCTCTTAATACGTACTTAATTGCTTTAACCATGGAGAGTCCCATATGTACGCAAAGAACTGCATGATCCGGGCGTTCAACCGGTGCTCCGCTGATGCAATAATAACAATCGCCCAGAATTTTTATTCTTAGTTGTTGGTATTTCTAAAAAAAAATAGAAAATAATATTTTAAAACCTTAGTCCGCATATATACTTATTATATGTTGCGACTCAAAATACTCAAGAAATACGAAACTCAACAAGCTATACCCTCAACTACGATCGCAATAACTTGAGTGTTTTAATACCCTAAATTATGTACTAATTTTCTTTTAATTGTTTTTATTTTCACTGTTCCTCAAAGGAAAAACAGCATTTTTTTTTTATTTTACTATTACCGCGATGTATGAGCTTCTACATTTATAATATTAGTATGGATATCTTATTTAGATTTTCAGCTAAATTTTCAGACATACCTCTGCAAGTCGATCAAATCTCGCGAAGAGCTCGTTTAATATAGCAACTAAATCTTGCGCTGAGTAGGTAGATGAAATAGCCGTAAAACCCACTATATCTGCATACAAAATGCTGGATTCATGTAAACAATAAAATTCGTATTGAAATTTCTGGTAAATTTAACAAAACAGGTTTATTATAAAAGTACATACCTCACATTTTCATGTCGTGACATATAAATCTTTTTAAACTGGGTGTCTATGAGACCTAATTCCTGGCGCATCTGTACGGCAACATGTTCAGGAAGTACTGACAATAATAGTCTTTCCTAAAACAAAGTATAATTGAATCTAGCCGTTCACGTTCTCCAATGCTAATTTAATCAGAAATAAAGAGAAATAAAGGCCTTATTATATTATTTACATACATCTTTTAATAAACCCTACTATTTTAAAATACAAGTTTAAAAATTTAAAAATAACCTTATCAAATCGTCTGCTCATTTAAAAAATTGCTTCGTAGTTTTCGTGTAGTCATCAAAGGTTTGAAAATGACACCCATTTGACTCTCTATTGACGAGTATCAATATATCTTAAGGGATGGGTGTCTTTGAATGGGAATGAAAATGATTAGTACGACACGGAATTATAAAGTTGTTGCATGCAGCCATGTAGGCTGCATTTTTATCAGGATTGAATTCGATTCTCTATATCAAACCAGCATCCGAAGCTGTCTGTCGCTTACTAGAGAAGTCATTAAATTTAATTTCTGAATGACTTAAAAGGTTGTCTGTGCATGCCTAATTTTAAAGTATGTAACCCAAATAGAGTCAGTCAGTCGGCGGTAAAAATATTTAAGTATTATAAATATAAGTTGTCCGATTAGGGGCTCTAATGATACTCAACAAATATTCATTTGGAGAAAAGAGCGAATGTAACGCTTCATTGGCTTATTGAGGTCGTGCTCCATTTAAAGTCCTTGGGTTTTTACCAGTCGAAGAAAATGTAGGATATTTTAGAATGAATTGATTTTTTTTAATAAAGACAGAAAGCATTTTTTTATGTAAAGATAAGATTTTGTTTAATGAATGTACGATTACAAATTGTGAAAACTCATGGAAGAGAGCTACTACAGAATTCGTAATATTCTTCTTAAATTATATACATGTAGAATCACTAAACAGCAAGGCCTATTTTTAAATGGATGAAGTACATTTTGAATTCTTATATAAACTATATAAAGCATTTGATTTACATCAACGAATTTTTTTTAGTGTGCTCATTATGGTGTGTCATATTTTATCATATGCCTCGAAGCACTAATCCAGGTCCCTTAATGTTTTAGATATGATATATACGATTTAACATATTTATATAAACGTATCGATGATGAATAATAAAGTAAATAAAATTTAACAATAAAAAATATTTCAATTTTTTAAACATAATTGTATTTTGTCACTTTAGAATTAATAATATCGAACAACAAAAAAAATTACAGAATGAGAATTTTTTTTAAAGAGAATTAATTCATCATCCTCCTGCCCTTATCCCACTCTAAGTGGGGTCGGCATAACATGTTATAAACACGCTGTTACATGATTTGGCTGCGTTTTTACGACCGGCCGCCTGCCTGACGTCAACTCTCTCTCTCCTCACCTCTGTCGTATTTTACGACACCTCGGTAAGAATGAGGGTGGTCTATTCTACTAAACCGGATACCACACGGTGGGTCAACTTACCTTAGTCGCCTTTTACGACACCTCGGTAAGAAATGAGGTTGGTCTATTCTACTCAGCCGGATACCAAACGGCGGGTCGACTTACCTTAGTCGCCTTTTACGACACCTCGGTAAGAAAAGAGGGTGGTACTATTCTATTCAGCCGGATACCACACGGCGTTTTAAAGAGAATTAATTGTTTTTAATAAATAACAAACCACTGTAATTGTAAGAAACAAATGTTTATTAGGTGTTACTTCAAATACAAAAATTACAATGAACCACATACCGAGTTTATACTCAGCGGTAATACTTCTATTCAACAGTCTGTGTTCTTAGAAAAATTTAATAATTAGTTGATGGAAAACAAAACTAGTTTATTTCGCAAATTTTCATACCATTATGTGCTAAAGAATACTGGTATATAATGAATAAAAATTACGACAAAAAAATTTACCACAAAAGAAAGCAAAATGAACTTTTTTATTCTGATTTCCTCTCAAAGTTAAACAAAAGCTGTATTAATCTTTGCTGCACATAACATATTTATAGTTATATACTTTTTGTTACAAATTTTATATAATAGACAAAGTAAAAATGGAAATAAATATGGAGCTCTAATCTCGTGTCTTTCAAAAATAAACGTGTGCAAATATTTGGTAGGTTTGGTATACGATGCTGTAATTAAATCAATATTAGGTTTGGCATACCAAAAGTTTCAAATAGATACTAAAAGGATGCTTACTTAAAAAGTATATAAGAGGCGTGCGTTATCGTATCGACTTTACACTAGAAAGGAACGGCAAAAAATAAATCGATTATAAAAACTAAACAGAAAACATAGAGATTCTTGGAGGTGGGTTTTGTTATCTTAGCCAAATTTTAGAACCAAGCCTGAGTTATATTGCAAAAAAACACTTGAAAATGAATGTGAAATAAATAAGTGAAAATATCACATAAAACCGCCACATAAATATCAACGGAGGCGTTTATATTTAACGAAAATCGTTCTTAGCTTATAAAACGATTATAAAAATTAAATAAACGCCACTGCTCGTGGGTCTCGTTCAGCTAATCTGATTTTGTCTAGAAAATATAATAACTAATATTTTTTCTTGATTCAATTATTAGTTTACTGTATGAAAATTTTATACATGTATTACAATAAGCAAATTCATTTACTATTTTTTGGTCTAACATAAAAGAAAATTGAAATAAACAAGTCATAGTAATAGTTCTATAAATTAATGCAGATATAAAAACACCCAACAATAAAAGAAGAAATAATAAAAGTCTCATATAAATCATTATATTAACCCACCTGCTCCTTACTTTGTTGTTCAATGGTCAATTTATCACGTAAACTTCTTTTGGTCTCTTGAAAGGAGCTACGCTGTTGCTTTTCACTAATGGTATAGGCGGTTACTCCCAAAAATGTTGCTCCTAATAAGAGACACCCATTTGCCATTTGCTGAGAACGAATATAAAAGAAAATTCAAGCGAAATAATGAAAAGTTATTTATATACGAGAAAATATAATTCTTATGTTATAAATGTAAGTAAATATTATAAATGTATAATGTAATGTACCTGCAAGTAGAAATCATCAGCGAGCCTACTTTCAGCCGTCGAAGCATTGTAGTATTGAATTAATAAATATGTGCCCAAAGACAATATGCTATAGAATATTAGAATCATATAATGAAATGGTAACGTTGCTAGTGTGAAATATTGTAATACGATTGCCCAGCCCAATAATTCGTTGTATGAGTCTCCAAGACGTCGCGAAGAACTCACTAACAGTTGACTCCATAAGAGAAACCATGCTACATGGTTTAAAGCTGAACGTGCACGGTGAACAAAAGCGTATATTGTCGCCAGAGATATATTCACAATTATAGATATTGCCACCGATGCGTAAGCAAAGTGAAGGTCACGTTCTCCAGGTACAAGGGCGGCAAAAATCTGGAACAGTATTCCAGTAGCGAGCAGCCGTAATACAGCGCACTGACGCTGACTTTGAGTATATGACGAATATAATTTCTCTTCTAATAGATCTGAAAATCTCCACGGTGGCACAAAACAAATCCAACAGGAACACTTCTTTGAAGTTCGTGCTTGCATAGATTTCTCCATAGCTCTATCGCATGCACAAAAAAAGCATGAATCCTTTATTTTCTTCTACATTCATCGTAAACAACTACTATGTACTTTAAATATTTTATTGATATTGTACATCAAACACTCAATATTTAAAACACTTAACATTTTTTGGTTGGCACAAATTTAAATTCCAAATTATTAGATTTATGAAATAATTAAAAAGAACAGAGAAGAATAGTAGACAAGAGTATAGATATATCCGAATGAACTTGAGTAATGTATGGTAGATAACAACTGTCAAGCGGAGACTTTCCGTTAGCGGCCGCTTGATCGAGGACGCCTGTGTAATGAATAAATTACACGCTGAAACATTGTTCCGATATCCGTTCATTAACTCGACGTCTACTAAACATAACCTCCTCGAGGTTTCTCTTAGATATACGTAACATGGTTCCTACTATTTTAATATTGACAATCATTTTGACTTCAGTGTACAATATGGTAGTGACCGTGAAAAACGCTACATAATGGGACCAGATATTTGTTTGCATACTGCTAACATATTTCTCACTTAAATGTTAAGTATTGAGATAAACGTTACCCAGAAATGCATAAACGAAATAATCCACATCCTAACCTCAATCGCTTTAATTTTTTTGGCATTTACTAAATTTTCACATCCTCATAAATTTTATTGAATAAGTTTATTTATGATTCGTACATAATACAAAATAAGTACTGTTATTCATGAATTAATGAGTACAATGCTGCAGGCAAAATTTTATAATATATTTTATTGTATAACTAGCGGCCTGCCCCTGCTTCGCACGGGTATAAAATATATATCGCATGTCACTCAGTGTAAAAAAATGATTAAAATCGATCCAGTAGTTTTGATTTATTCATTACTGCCCGTGGCCCGCAAGCGTTAAATTTGGAGAAAAACAATTTCCTTTCCCTATACCAAGAAGATTTCCTGCTATCTTTGGAATATCTAAATTCATATAGTACATTTTTACTTATTTACTTTTACATTTTCCCTGTGTATTTTATTTTTACAATTAATTACAGAATGTCTTTATAAACAACATTTACAGCTTTAATTAAACTCTTGAAAGAACGACATATAGCTGCTAAATGCGAAGTGCTATAGGGTGAAGCGTGGCGTCCTCACGACATTTTAAATCTGTAATATCTCCGAAAATGTTCACTTAAATTACATGCTGTAAACGGCCATATTGATCTATATTAAATCAACAATTTATTTAAGGTACTTAATTGGATAAGGATTAATGCTGTATTGTATAAAAATTGCTTGGAACATAAGGCATTATTTTTCGTAAAAAGTAAATGACAAAAAATACTATTGTGGGTTATCCATAAGAGATAGACATATACCATCGTGGACTTTTCTGTAGAACTTTTCAAGGTGTACAAATACTTAGTACATCATTTTGATAAATCTCGTAGGGTTTAGCCTGCGTTTGCAATGTAAGCGGACAAAAATGTAATTATTTACAGAAATCTCAAAAATTACAGTATTGAATGTTATTATACGTACAAACCTTCCTCTGGAATCACTCTATCTATTAAAAAAAACCGCATCAAAATCTGTTGCGTAGTTTTAAAGTTTTATGCATACATAGGATAAATATGGACATACATAGGATAAATAAGGACATATATGGACAAACAAAGAATGCGAGTTTGTTTTATAATGCGTAGTGATTATTACAGGCAAATGATTTTGAAATTATTATTTTTTTTAATTCGTCACGATTCTTAAACATCAAGCATTTTTATGCAATTTGTCACATACTAAACCGATTTTCCCTATACGGATACAAAAAACTAAACCAGATGTCATCATAAGTAAATGAGCATTCGGGAAAATTTCGATTTTATTTCATAAATTTATGACATCTCTGATAATACAACGTACCTAAGATATACATAGTTAAAATATTTTATTAAAGTTCGGTAGCGTCCGCAATATCTGCGACGTTCTGTCGTTCTGCGCAATATCTGAAACGTTTTAATTTCTTTATGAACTTGGGTTCATAAAGAAATTAAAAAAACATACACACACACACACACACACACACACATATATATATATATATATATATATATATATATATATATATATATATATATATATATATATATATATATATATATATTATATATAATAAGATATATATAATAAGAATATATATATATATAATAAGATTGTATACATATAAGTAAAATCACATGAGTGAGAAACTATCTCGCTTTTTGACGGAAGCGCTCTAATAAAAAATTCAAGTGTAATATGACTGCAGAATTTACAAATTTCAGTGTGAGAGAATTTATTGTACATATAACATAAGACACAAGTACTTCGTAAAAAATGACTTACACTTTTCTTGTATAAACACTTTGCAAGTTTTTTAGTTCAATGAAAGTTTAATTCAAAGGCACATTTGAAAGGCTTGATTTAATTTTATGGTGAGCTGACTTAAAAACATAGAAAAAATTATTTCATCCCCCGACAACCCGACAAATTATTATTAACTCCAATTTTGCCTGCGATGCTTGATTCAATTTAATTTCAATGAGATGAATTGAAATTAAATGAGATGAACTTGATGAGATTCCAATGAGAGTTGAAAAAGGATTTTATACTTCTTTACTTGTTGTTTAAAGACATAATTATAAATAACTTCATTTCGGTTACATACATTTCGTAAAGCCACTGCAGGATATTCAATTACAGAACATTACTGTTTATGTTCAGATTTGGTATCAGTTTTTCCAAACTTACCTATTCAGGTCTGTCTTGATTAGGTAAAACGAAAACTACATGAAGGTAACATCCCTGAAAAATAAGTTACGTTACGACAGCACTGCTTGGATTCCAATTTGTTCACTTTGAGAGAAGAAGATATTGCCTCCAGATAGATAAAAATGTACCACCAGCGGTGGTAGTACATTTTTATACATTCGCCATATACCCATCAAAAAAACAAATATTCGGAAAAGAAATATTGATGATATCTATCCCATCGTGCATGGAGGGCAGCAATAAGTGAAATTATATTTGAGTAATCTGAACAGCATTGACATACAAAATAAATGAAAATATTATTTTGCTATAATCCGCGATAAAAGAAAATATATGTAATGTAAATTTATAGTGTACTATCCGTTCTCATGAGTGATACATGCAGAATTGGTAACAACTCATGCTCTGCCCACTATCAATAAATACACTAGACCTACACACAACAATACAACAATACACTAGACCTGCACACATTCAACACCACAATCTCAACCATCGTTTCGCAAATTCGTTCATTCAACATTCACATAAAAATGTCTGTTGCGTACAATATGGATGTAGACAAATGCGTACCATTCTTGAATTTATAATTATTGTATTATATTGAATTTATATTAATTAAAGATAGTTCAATGGCACATGTTATCATCATCATCATTCACGTCACTTGTTATTGGTTGCTATAACCACGCTAAGAACCTCGGCGACGATCAGCACTTTTATACTGGATAACGTTCTCAAGGTATTATGGTGATTTAGTCATACTATGCAAAAGGCATTCTAGATAAGAAAATAGCGTTCCTTCGAGATTTGAAAACGAAAAATTAAACAGAATATAACATCAAAATTGTTTTCACGGCTCTACTAAAGACAGGTCACATCAGATGTTAATGTTTCGGTGTCTACAAAAATTGACTGCAGCTTTGGAGGCACCTATATCGTTTTAACAAAGAGTTCGGTATCCACCGGAAGGACACAAGACATAGCATTACAATAGTAGTCAAAAAAACCATTTACAGTTGCAATCGCCGAATATATAATAACAACCATGAACAAAACATTAGATGGAACTCAACAGTCCAAAAGTTCTTTTCGCTGATTGCTACTATATACTAAGGATTGTTCGCAAAGCTATTCAAATTAAAAAACAAAAAAACAGGGCTTCAAAGCATGAAATCCAGTATTGGAGTTATGCTGCAAACCCGATAACTAAAACTAACATTGAAAATTAAAAATTGACGTTGTGAGTGAACCGAAAAATCCGTGACGCATAGATAAAGTAAAACGAGACGGAAAATCTGCCTAATTTCTTCAAGTACCGCCTGCATTTAGTCTTGGTGTGACCACAATTTATGCAACTGAGTAGAAATATTGTCAAATAAAATTAATTATGTGATGAGTATTCGAAACTAAATAATTTTTATTAGAGCTGAATATCTTGCTTTATGAATGCTTGATGCTTATCTTGTATGATGAATGCTTTGATACCACCAAACATTACTAAAAATTATCCTGTCAAACAAGGCTTTCGATTAAAAAAAAAACCACATGCATATCTATCTAAAGCCAAACAGAGACAAAAATAGAAGACATTTTTAAAAGTAAACAACCCTCAATATTAGTCAGGCGTTATGCTAATGCCGTCTAATTTTTTTGACACCAACACAACCCTATTATAAGCATTATTTAGCACTTCTGTTACATTTAACAGAAATTTTTCATTAAACACGGATATTATTTAATATTGCATCGAATATTCGAGCCACTACAACTGAAATAGGGAACAACGCTGCAAAGGTTTGAGTCAATCACCGCAATCAGCTCTTTGTTTCTTACGGAAATATCACCTAATTCTATATAATTTATAATCTTAAAAATTTAAGACATCCATGTCGAAATACAAGATTGTGAAAAGTTTATTAAATCATCAAATTGTCTTAGAAATATTTAATCGCATATAAAGTTGTTTTTTTTTCGTCATTTTCATCGACGTTGCTTCGATCTTAATCAGAAGTAATAAAACTATTATCACTACATATTATAAAACAAAGTCGCATTCTTTGTTTGTCCATATATCCCTATGTATGCATAAAACTTTAAAACTACGCAACAGATTTTGATGCGGTTTTTAATAGATAGAGTGATTCCAAAGGAAGGTTTGTATGTATAATAACATTCAATACGGAATAGAGAAATACTGTAATTTTTGAGGTTTTGTAAATAGTTACATTTTTTTCCGCTTACTTTGCAAACGCAGACTAAACCCTACGAGATTTATCAAAATGATGTACTAAGTATTTGTACAAGTTGAAAAGGTCTACAGAAAAGTCCGCGGTGGTATATGTCTATCTCTTATGGATAACCCACTATAGCATTTTTTGTCATTTACTTTTTACGAAAAATAATGCCTTATTTTTGAAGCAACTCCGAATACCCGTGCGAAGCAGGGGCAGGCCGCTAGTTTAAGAAAAAATCTAGTCGTCATTTTGTTCACTTTATATTTGGATTTTAATAAGTACATTTTGTTTAAATATGACCAAAACCAACAAGACATGATAGGAGATTAATCCTATACTTAAGCAAATATATATTAATCAACGTAGGGCCTTTTACTTAACTGTTCATAAATAACTATTTTTTTATATTACTTTACTGATAGAATTAATAAAAGATTTTTGTATTCTTATTACAACTGGGATCTTTATGTTTTAGACACGATGTTTTATTTTATTATAATAATGCTTTATTTTATAAAAAAACATAATTATATTCTATATTATATTATGTTATACTTTTTATTACATTACATACTTTTGAAAAAAATTATTTAGAAAAGGGTATTTTCTCCTTCTGACTAATTTTTTTTTATATATCGAATCCGAATCATAATCTCAGTTTATTACGATAATGCCTAATTATATTATTACATTAAAACCTTAATTACGTATAATGTAAAATTTAATAATTAAGAAAATGTAACGTGAAATTAAATGTAAAACCAATACAGTAACTCGTAGCGCCTGTCTATTATTCATATTTTTTTATAATATTTGAATAAAATAAAATTTAAAAAATTTTAAGGAAATAGGTTTACAAAGTTATAAAGATACGTATGTCTTTGACTGCACTTTATGCCTGACTGCTCTGGAAAGTTCTTTACAAAATTGTAATAATTATTTATGTATCATAAAGATATTTTCTAATAAATGTAAGTACCGTAAAAATATACTTCGTTTGTTAAGTGTGAAAATATTTCCCGCCGAAATTTGGTGTCGATGATGTAAGTAGGTAATCTCAGTAAAAGACTTTTGTCAATCTATTGACCCATTAATTTAAAGATCACTTCACAACGAATGGTATTAAGAAAAGATCATGTTGAACTTCAAAAAGGAATATTTGCAAATTGATTTAATAATATTATAATATTTGGGGATATTGAGCGGTATGTGTAGCAAGGACGCGGACAGCAGGGATCACGACAGCGCAAGACAATATGCGCACGTGGTCGCGCGC
The DNA here is from genome assembly GCA_947086495.1 of Morpho achilles. NCBI lineage: Eukaryota > Metazoa > Arthropoda > Insecta > Lepidoptera > Nymphalidae > Morpho > Morpho achilles. Next base: position 8,993,696 of record CAMTZB010000007.1, on the reverse strand, counting down.
GACTGCCGCGCCAGCCGCCGCCCTCCGCAGCAGCCGCGCACCTCGCTCGCCGTACCGCCCCGCCTGCCCTGCCGCCCCGGCCTCTAGTCTGATTCATTGCATCGATTCAGTTTCGATTGATATTCCAGAAGTGTTTTAAAACTTCTGTTGAAACTAAGCTTCTCCGTCAACAATTATAAGTTTCCAATAAACTGTTTTTTTTTTAAATAATTGTTTAACATTGTAATTAGAGCGTTACTATATTAATACTATTTACAGCTAAACTTTAAATAACGCATTCCAAAAAAACCATAAACGTCTTTAAAATTTAAGATTATGGCTATAAATAACAAAAAAAATAAATAAATAGCTTTTACCCTCGACTTCATTCGCGTGATAGTTTGATAATAGATGCCGATTTATTATCATCCTATTTCTGTAGAATTAACAGGATTTCTATAGCCTATATGTTATTCCGGTGTATAAGGAATAATTGTGAATAATTGTGCCAATTTTATCGATAATAGTTCAGCGGTTTCGCAGTGAAAGAGTGACAAACATACATCACACTCACAAACTTTCGTATTTATAATATTAGTAGGATGGATTAAAAAAATAGGTAGGACAATTTGCGGTATTACTTAGCTTTAGTGTGAATTACTGATTATGAAAAGAAATTATATGCAAGACAATGTAAATTGATTGCAACAAAGTTCTTAAAATAAAAAAATATATAAAATATTGTTTTATCATTTATTTATATAGTAGTTTTGTTATTAACAGTAAATCTAAATGCGAAAAAGAACAATACAAACATCTTTCCGATATATTTATATTCAAATTCAAATTAAAGTCAAACTCAAGATATTATTTATTCAATAAACATGTTAACTATAGTGCGTTTCAATCGGCACTTCTACTTGTTTGGAAAATTATTCCTACCAAGAAGAGCGGACAAGAAACTCAGCGATTTGTCTTTTCAAAATATAAATCTTTTAACTAGTTACATTTCGTCATTGCTAAGTTGTGCAAGGTCGGACAGTAATTAAGTCCACATTTTTTATCATTTATGCAATCCTCAATATGACTCCGTGTGGTATCCGGCTGAATAGAATAGTACCATCGTCATTTCTTACCGAGGTGTCGTAAAAGGCGACTAAGGTAAGTCGACTGGCCCTGTGTTATCCGGTTAAGTAGAATAGACCACCGTCTTTCCTACCGAGGTGCCGTAAAATACGACTAAGGTAAGTTGACGTCAGGCAGGCCGCCGGTCGTAAAATACCTAGCCAAATCATGTGACAACATGTTGTTGACATGTGACAACAGTGGTATAAGGTCAGAAAGATGATTATGCAATCCTCAATATAATAGTGGGCTTTATGTATCTCCCCTCTTCAAAAGTTATTTCAAACTGCTGTAATGACAAAAATTATGATAACACTATTTTGCTATAATCCGAGTTAGTTAAGAAAATCTATGTAAGTGTAGGAAGTAAACCCGTTCTTATACCTGATACGTGCAGAATTAGTTACCGCACGTATTATAAGATACCACCATCAACAGCACACTACACAAGCACTGCAACCCTCGAGGCTGGAGGATTTCAAATGTAAGTATATTTCTATTAGAGTACGGAAGCTAGTAGAGCTTCCGTACTCTACTAGAAATATACTTACATTTGAAATCGAGGGGACCCTATAAAGGCATAAATAAGCTAAAAGGACTTAAGTGATATACTACATACATAATATTAAGCATAAATATATCACAGTTATGGTAGATTGTATATCAATGGTCACAGTCACAGCTTTCCAATTATTGTATTATACGTGAAAATTTGGAAGTCAGAATGGTAATATTAAAATATCCTTAAAAGATAGATATATGGGATCATGGACTTTTCTGTAGACCTGTAAAAGGAAAAAAATCCCATAATATAATGTTTTGTTACGTCTCAAAGAGATCACCCAGCCTATGCAATGAAAGCTCTCAGGCAACTTCACTTTTACCGATATTTCTCTTTATATTATAAATATAAATAAATAAATATATATATATATATATATATATATATATATATATATATATATATATATATATATATATATATATATATATATATATATATATATATATATATATATATATATATATATATATATATATATATATATATATATATATATATATATATATATATTAGGCTATTATAATAACTAATAACCAAAATAATAGTTTGCCTTCACATGCTTTGCATGTAGGTACAGTGTTAGTCTATTTTACGTGTACACGTTATAGGTTTATACAATTTATAAGATTACGTACGAAAAGGTCTGGGACATAATTTTCGTGGTGTCAGTATTTCACATAGGAATATTTCAATATAAGATACTTTAATAGCGGTTGTTTGTGATATAAGTTGTAAGGTAATTTTGAAGCCTTTAACACTAACATAAATTCATAGTTCACCTATTTATGTTATCTTTATTAACGCATCACATTAACGCTAACAATTGCGCTCTAAGAAAATGTCTCCTCTCAAATATCGATCCAATCAAGTCTTAAATTATTTGATCAAAAGTCTTAAATTATTGTGTCGGCAAAGCGCCATAGATATAGGGCAGAACGTACGTTTAAACTCAGCATACGAAATAGTAGATGGATTGTTCGTCATTGAGCATTCAAGCTAGTTAAGTCAAGTTTTGAAACAGAAATAATTGGTTAATTATGCTGCTGACATGTGGATATGAATCCTGGAACTTTCTATTGACTGTAGAAGCTAATAGTAATCTTAATTACAAAATGGATTTATTTTTTATTTATATGATTTTATTTATATTTACTAAGTATATAAATATAGTACATGTGAATCTTTGGATTGGATTGTTAATGAAACACGGGAAAACAGCAAAATGAATTTGAATAAATTTAGTAAGAATACACTGGATATCAGCAAAATTATTATTATTATTATTATATTTTTACCTCCATGAAGAAGTTCATACAGGCCAAGATGCGAATGAAATCTGGATATATCCGAGGGCAAACATTTTATATAAAAAATTAGTTGATTCTTCGAGCCTTGGTATATATCTTTCATATTTAAAGAGTTAATCTTGTATCTGAGTTAATCTTGGCTCCAACGATTTTCCTGAAATTTAGCATGTAATGGCTTTAAGGGGAGAAAAATCGATCTAGCTATGTTTTTCTTAAATGGTTTTATCCCTGTTTTTGAGCAAAAAAATGGTAAATTTAGAATTAAAAGCAAAGGATTTTTTTTAAATGTCAAACGTAATGTTGCAATAGCCGATGTGCAAGGGGTGGACCAAAAATGTTAAAAACCCGGGTTCAAATCCCACATGTCATAGGCGCCACCAGGACCTAATTTAAAAAGATATATATTTATTTGTATTGTATTAAAATCCAGAATTACAAGATAAAATACAGATTTTTCTGTAATTGTCTATAATTTGTCTCTGACTTAATTATCTGTGCTCTGTAACATCACTATTATGGTTTTTGTGACAGTTACTGTTTTAAATGCCAATTTTTTAAATATTTGAGATATATATCATAGATTACTAATAGTATGAAAACAATTATTTTTCACTGAGAACTAAAAGACCTGCAAAATTTTTATTTTTTTGTAAAGATCGCTCGTAATTCAATACTATTTTAAGTATAAATGGATCCAGGGAACGAAAATATTGATTTTATTAAATTAATTAATGTAAAAGGAAATGTTGATAATATAACACCCCATAAAATAGCTGTAGTAGCTTTTATTAGAGAGTATGGATTGTTAAAAATAGAAGGTAAGTTTGTCAATATGAAACTAAAATATTTTTATTAAAGTGTGTAATAAATAATATATGACATTTATTTCAGCTAAAGATATGATAGATTGTACCATGGCACCAAAATACAGAAAAGATTTTTGTATTCTAGCTTTAAAACTAATACAGGTAACGAATTAAAATTTTAAACTAATTTAAGATTATAATGTTTTCTGATTATACAGAACTCCCTACAAACAATAAGCTAATATGGTATAGAAGGATTAAATATTTTTATCACATATCTTTTTTATAAGAAAGAAAGTTACTTGTACTTTGAATTAAATGCAGCATCATTAAATAAATTTAAAACAAAAAGTATTATAAAGTAATATATTATAATTGTGAAAGTGACTGTCTGTTTCCCAATATTGATGAAATTCAGCACTATTTGAGCTAATACACCAAAAGGGAAAGCTGTGGTAGCCCAGCGGTAACACCGTGAGCCTCTTTAGAGGAGGTCTAGGGTTCAAACCCGGGGCAGACACCAATGAGTTTTCTAGTAAAACTTATGTGTCTAATTGATAATTGCAATTTATCACACGCTTTTCGGTGAAGGAAAACATCGTGAGGAAACCTGCATATCTCTAGAGAATTCTGGGGATATTTGTAACCTACCAATCCGCATTTGAGCAGAGTGGTAGGTCTCAGCTCCAATCCTTCTCTCCAAAAACGGAGAGAAGAGGCCTATGCCCAGCTGTGGGATAGTAACAGGCCACCTTACTACCAAAAGGGAAAAAACATTCTATAATTTAGACTACTGAAACATTTTAAGGTATGAACAAAGTTCTAGGTATGACTAGTTGTAAAAATATGTTTAACTTGTTTTCTTATTTCAGTAAATTAAGACATGTATTTAAGTAGCAATTTTGAATTAATTCTTGAAGTTAAATTAAATTTCTTATGCATTTCAATTTTCAGTGTCCTGATATGGAATTTAAGGAGTTAGAAGCCCTCCTTACCGATGGGCGCTTCAATCTGTTAAGTGTTCATCTACAGAATTTTTGTGTAAGATTGCAAAATATTTATGTTAATGGAGTCAATGCACTTGTGGATTGTGTTACTTCTGCCGTTGATAAATTGATGATTGAGCAAAGTGAAACAAACCCTTGCATTATAACTAGGTGTAGTGTGTTAGGTAAGATATTTTCTATTTGTATTGATTTTCAATAGCAATAGCATTCTAGTCTAATGGCATTATTATTTCTATGAAGACTGTATTTGGAATTGTCAGAATCCTCAGTTGAGCAAAGAAATATTTTTTTACATTTTTTATTATATGTTATTTAAAATATACTGCTTTGTGTAAAACACATTATATTACTTTTATATATCGGTGAAGGAGAAGAAAGAATGTTTAATTTTTTTTAATTGCACCCTATTTTCTAGCCAACTTTATTATTGATATTATTAACCTTCTGCTTGGAATGTAGAAAATTTAAAACACATTCAAAAATTATTTTGAAAGAATTAATGTGCATGTATTTGAATAATTAAATGAATCATCATCTTCCTGCCCTTATCCCACTCTAAGTGGGGTCGGCACAACATGTTATAAACAAGCTGTAACATGATTTGGCTGCGTTTTTACGACCGGCCGCCTGCCTGACGTCAACTTACCTCTGTCGTATTTCACGACACCTCGGTAAGAAAGAGGGTGGTCTATTCTACTAAACCGGATACCACACGGTGGGTCGACTTACCTTAGTCGCCTTTTACGACACCTCGGTAAGAAAAGAGGGTGGTACTATTCTACTCAGCCGGATACCACACGGCTATTGAATAATTAAATGAATATTAAAATAAATTTGTAAACAGTATAGTTTGCAGACATTTATTTTATTAAAGCATTATTATTTTTTTATATTTTAAGATTTTTTGTGCCATAAAGGGAATTTGTTGTTGTTTTTTTAATGATAAAATATCTTTGTAGGTTTTTATTTACGCAGAATAATGTTGTATTTGGATAAACTGACTTTTGTACAAGTTGCCTCTCTCTATAAAGCATTTTGTATATACTATCAAAAGGGGCGACCTGGTTTGATGATGAGATCCTTGAGCAAAGAGGTATATAAGTATTTACAAAGAAACATTAATTGATTGGGTACACTTTTTATTTGACATAACTACTAATAGAACATTAATATTAATAATTCAGTGTTGTACAATTATCAAGATTTAATGTAGCCTGAGATTAAATTATTATTAAATTATGAGAAACTGAGATTAAATTATTTAATTGTGTATTTCTATTATAAAATCCAGAAATGTTGCTATATGTTAGTTTAAATCTACATGACACTAGCTTTAAACTATTTACATTGTTTAAATTTAAATGATATTTTTTTTATTTTGCTAACAAATAATGAATTTGAAAGACAATTATTTATTTTTTGTTTAATTTATATACAGTTAAAATTAAGTAAACCATACATATATAAATGATAGCTATTCAAATCAATTGTACCTTAACTAATATGATACGCCAAATTAATTTTATAAACTAAAATATAGAAACTCAACAATGTAGAATCACAGTCAGTGGGACGAACAACATCACCGCTCCCCGAAGAACCAAAGCAGCAAGAGCTATTTATGAAAATAAATATTTTTGACAGAGATAAGTAAGTATCTAGCTACTTGTAAGTAGTCTTTATTACGAAATAAATATTTTGTTTAACTAACATACAGAACCACTTAAACTTTAAAAATATGTATAGATATTAATACCTTAAATCACAAATGGAAATAATAATAAAACTAACTACAGGTTTTTGAGCATCATAAATAGTATGATCTTCAGAAATAGTGCTAAAGCTGTGACTAACTCCGGTATATCCCATACATCCAAGGTGATCGAAAAACCAACGGCGAATTTACTAGCAGGCTAAGTAGATTTGAGCCTAGAGTGGCAAATATTTGGACTGTTGATTGATAATAATTTTGTAAGCTAATTTGCCAATGTCTTGCAAAGGAAAGTCTGCAATACAACTTGTTGATGACTTTCGCGTGTTCCTTTTCATTTTTCACTCAACAGTACCGAATACTCCATAATATATTCCATTCTCAAGTAGCAAGAAACAAAGAAACTTCAAATGGGGCTGCAACAATAGCAAACAGAGAACTTCCAAATTTTAAACAATTGACACCTATTCCTAATTGTAATTCCGGTATTTTTCAAACTGTTTTGTGTATAAATAACTGTGGAGTGTATAAATATGTTGTAATAAAAAACTATTTCTTGTACAATATCAACGAAATTTTGAATTTTAAAAATACTAGTTTATACCCGCAACTTCGTTTGCGTGCTTATATGTTACCACGAAGTATAAGAAATAATTGTGCCAAATTTCATCCATATTGGTTCAGCGGATTCGCCATGAAAGAGTAACAAACATACATCCCTACTTACAAACTTTCGCTATTATATTATTAGTAGGAAGTTTCCAACTTTCAATCTTATTAATCTTAGAAGTATTGCAAAACTTAAATCCTGTACCTTGAAAAAATATAAATCAGCCTCTGCAAATAACAGCTTGATCCTGGTGAGCCTAGTAGTCAACAGATCAGATATCTTTATTCCATTGTACCCCATTTATTAATTTGAGTCATAATTTGGTTAGTTCTTGGCATTGCTATTCTTTTAATAAGACAGTGATATGGCTGTCTAACAGTTCAGAAGTCCATCGGTTGGAATTACGAAGGTTTAGTATAAATAAACATTAAATGTTTTATTCATAATTATTTATTACAGAAACCTTTGCTACAATCCTTGATAAAGTAAAATAATTTTACTATTACTTTTGTATTATGGATCTCCGCAAAGTAACGCCTAATTCTATTATTATTATTATTATAGACCTGAATTCACCGCTAATCAGCTCTTTTGTACAAAAGAGAAGCGGGATTTTACTCTAGCGGGTGCGAACAAACGGCTAGAGTTCAGGGCGGTAGTGTGAGAAACCGACGTACAATTCTGGCATTGTCAAGAAGTACTGCCTTCTGCATTTCTGCTATAAGACCTGAATAATGAACTTCCAACCGACTCAGGTGATGTGTGAGACTAATTGGAATCAATCCATTAACTGACATGACTATTGGGATAATTTCGGTAGATGCCACTCCCCAAATCTCTCCCACCTCAAAAGCTAGATCTCGGTATTTTAGTTTTTTGTCAGCTTCAGCCTTTGCAATGTTGTCATCATGAGGTATAGCTATATCAACAAGAAACACTTGCGATCGATTACGATCCATTAACATGATATCAGGTTTATTAGCTGGTACAGTTCTGTCTGTGATAATGGATCTATCCCAATACAATTTTGCACGCTCATTCTCCAAAACTGGTTCTGGAACATACTTATAGTAAGGCATTTTGTCTTCCTTAAGGCCAAATTTTATAGCGAGTTCCTGATGTAAGATTTTCGCCGCCTGGTTATGCCTGTGTAAGTATTCTGTATTGGCAAGTGCTGAGCAGCCCGATGTTATGTGGCGGAGCGTTTCACCTGGACGACGACACGCTCTACAAATATCCTCTGTGCCATCCTTCAAGATGTATCTGCGATAGTTGTTCGTTTTTATAACTTGGTCTTGTATCGCAAATACAAAACCTTCAGTCTCCCCAAACAAGTTTCCAAAACGTAGCCAATTAACAGAAGACTTTAGATCAATCTCAGAAGCGTGCAGTGCCTTATAAAACCTTCCGTGTAGCTCTTTTCCGCTCCAAATAGTTTCCCGATCTTTAGCGTGAAGTATGGGCCCAGGTCCCAACCAGTTCTTGTCACCCAAGGATAATGGGGTAAGTTTGGTGTCGCACTCAATTTATTTATTTATTATTATTATTATTATCTTCTTAAACTCACTCTCGCCCGAGTTATATATACATATTATATAAATATATATATATATATATATATATATATATATATATATATATATATATATATATAATATAAATAAAATACTGATAAATGTACTTATTAATATATAAATAGATAAAAGATGGGCGGAGGATCATACCCCGGCAGGGGAGACCAAACGGCCGGGGGTCAGGGCGACAGGTTGAGGAAACGACGAACTATTCTAGCCGAGTCCAGCAGTACCGCTTTTTGCATTTTCGCTGTGAGCGAATTGCCGCGGAAACCCAGCTGCCTCAGCTGGTAAGCGAGGCTAGCTGGAATTAGCCCGTTCGCAGAAATAACGATTGGGTTGATTTCAGTGGACGCCACGTTCCACAATGCGGTAACCTCGTGTGCTAGATCTAAATATTTACGTTTCTTTTCAGTTTCAGCTCTCACGAGGTTTTCGTCAAACGGGATCGTGATGTCCACTAGAAACACCCGCGATTGTGCCCGGTCCAATACTACTATGTCAGGCTTGTTGGCCAAAACAGTTTTATCTGTAATGATTGACCGGTCCCAATACAGTCGCACACCGTCGCGTTCGAGTACCGGCATCGGTTTATACTTATAATAAGGCAACCTTTCTTCCAAGAGGTCATACTTCAGAGCTAGCTCTTGGTGAAGGATTTTAGCTGCTTGGTTATGTCTATGCAGATACTCAGTGTTTGCAAGCGCTGGGCAACCCGAAAGCACATGTCTAAGTGATTCCCCAGGTTGGCGACAAGCTCGACAGATATCAAGAGTGCCATCCTTTAGAATGTACTTTCGGTAGTTCCGCGTTATTTATTATATTATTATTATTATTATTATTATCTTGTTTATGGCCTGTACAGCGCAAATTGAGCGCAAATCACTCTGCCAGTGTCACGTAAAATGGCAAACACACGAGTAATGGAATTTAGAATTTGCCTCGAAGAGAATGCACCAAATGAACTAACTACCTAAAATAATACAAAATATATATGATTATGGAATGAAATAAAATTAGCGATATAATCAAAATAGTTACAACTTTAACTTATTATCTACAATAAATTTACACAACTTTTTAACAAACGGCTTAGTAACTAACATCAACAGGCACTTTATGTTGGTAGGACGACGCCTAATTCTATAAATTACGAAAACTTTTTTTTTTATTTTAGCAGTTTTGAAGAATGTCAATGGTCAAGAAAGCAAGCTGAATTGTTTACAGCCCAACAAGCTAATTTATTGCAAATCAATGAAAAAAAGGCGCTGCCACCAAAACAGTTACAAAAAACAATTATGCAAATTATAAATGATATACCAGAGTATCCAGACATTGTAGGTTTAATTCAATTATTTCCATATTGTATACTATTTTATATAAATATTGATATAATTAACCTATGGGCAGTTATAGTACGTAGAATTCTTAAGAATTTTAAATAAGAAATTTAATAATAAATAAGATATAGTGATTCTAATGTCCAGCAACCAGAATTTTCAGCAACCAGGAATAAATCCCATATTTATTGATAATATACTTATAAAACAATATAATTCCAGCATTTCCTTAGTTTTTTAAATTGCATCAGAATGAAAGAGTTTAGTGGGGCACAGGATTCTCTTTACAATTGTTTTGACAGAGCCGTATTTAATATGTGTGGAAACGGAAATGTGTCTAATGACAGAAATAAAAACTTCCGATATGCAGCACTAAACCGAGCTGCTATGCATACCCAATTCGGCCACAGGTAAGACAATTTAAAACTGTTTGCCAACATTGCTGTTGTTGTACATGTACATTTTTTGTTTGAACATTTTTCCTCTAACCAGTTATTTGTTTTTTTTACAAAAATTATTAAATAAATAATGCCTTCTTCTATAAAGTATTTAAAAATATTTGTAGTTATATAAAACCTATCTCGCTGTTCCAATACGGATTGGTATGTCACACATATCCCTAGAATTCTCTGATATGTTTGTTCCCTCACGATGTTTTCCTTAAGCGAAAAGCGTGTGATAAATTGCAGTTATCAATTAGACACATAAGTTTTAACAGAGAAACTCATTGGTGCCTGCCCGGAATTCGAACCCGTGACTCCTAGAAAGAATTGGAAGAGTTGGCCGCTTGGCTATCACAGCCTGTAGTTGTATCGGACAAGCACAATTGATTTAAAGGTCGGTTGCAATGGAGGGCGTGCGGGAGGCGCTGGCCACTGCGCAGGAAGCAGCGGACACTGCCTGCCTGGCGCACGCGGCTGCTTGGGGCGCCCTCGCAGGAGGCCGGGCTCGGCGCGCCGCGTTGCTAGCGCGAGTGCCGCGACCGCCGCGTGCTGCTGCCTCCGCCGTGCAATTGATGGCGCAGCACGCAGCCGTCAACGCCGCCCGACCCGCGGAGGTTTTCCAGGTACACATTGAAAATCTATCTTGTCCATTTTTTGTGTTTGCGCTCCAGTGTGCGAGTGCGACAAATAATAAGAGGGTGGATGTGAGACCAATATTACGTTACTATTTTGTATGATAACTATTACTTTTTTTTATAGATAATAACGAAGGGAGATTCAATAAATTACCTCCATTCTATGACCGATTTGACAATGGCGGGTCTGGCTAATACGGCTGCATTGTGGGGTCTCTATGGAAAAACTGAAATGGCGTCAGTTAACTGCCAGCTACTTCTAAATTTAAACACAAGTATGTTTTCTTTATTATAATGACTTCTTTTCTGATTCAGTAAATTACAAATAAATGATTTATATCGGATTAAGAACAGATTTCCAGAATAGACTTTTTTTGATCATTCAATTAAATTTTATTGCAATTCAATTGTAAAGATAAAGCATTAGATTTCTGAATTTCACAGTTATAAGGCACTAGAAATGATTTCGGTATAATTAAAAATAAAAAAGGAATGTACTTAACGGTAATGCAAGCATAACGCAACAACTACGAAATGTAACTAGTTATAAGAAAAAACATTATATATTTTGACAGGGAAATCACTTAGTTTACTGAGAGCACTTCTTGGTAGACTTAAAAAATTTAAACTTATGTCAAAATAAAACTCAATAAAGAATATTTTAATTTGAATTTTACACTAAAAACGACAAATTACACACGACATAATGAAGACCAATCGAGATGCGTGTTATAATGCCAAAAGGGCAACCACAGGGCAAAGGGAAACAAAAATTTTGTACGCACCTCTCTTTCTCCCTACAATAATATTCGAAACGTAACTCTCTTTCTATCTGCTTATTTCCTTCTCAATTTTGTTCCCCTCGCCCAACTTTAACACTTTCGACATGGATTAACCAGCTTACTCCCTAAGTCATTCATGCTAAGTCGAGTCAAGTAAGTTTTTCTTCAATATAGAATGCAACGTTGGCAATGGAAGTGTATGGCAGTGGTCGGAAGGGGTGGGCGCTACGGGACCGGTGGGGGCAGCGGGTGCGGGGGCACTTTGCGCAGCTGCGTGGCGGGGCCGGACTACGCTCGCCAACGCACTGTCTTCTCTCTTCGTCGCCCCACAAGTCCGCGCCGCAATCGCCGAACACCAGGCCGCCGCAGCCCTCAGAGCATGTACGAAAGCCATACTAATATTATTAATGCAAATATATAGAACATCCCGTTTTCCAGGGACAGGGGCAGTAATCTATATAGCATTATTGTGGGTACTTCAAACTTTTAGTTGACGCGAACAAAGTTGCGAGTACATTATAAAATGCATTCATAATTTAAAGCAACACCACGCTCATCAAGGCCTTCATGGTACAAAATTATTATTTACATTTTTACGATCAAAATAATATTTTGTGCCATGATGTGGTGTTAAAATTCATGCATAGAGCACGATGTGCGTGGGAACGTTACTACTACTTACTTATATCAACTCTGGTAGATCACGTTTATTTAACCTAAGCTTACCTTACAACCTACGAATACTAATATTTTAATTTCAGCTAAATGGGAAGAAGCTGATCAAAATATACGCCAACTAGCATCATACGATCGATGGGGGAGTCAATTACTAAGAGCGGAAATGTATTTCTTAAAAGGAGACGCAACAGACTCATTAGAAACACTACACGATATTTTGGACTATTGCAAGACCGAAGACGATAGCCTCCATTACATGACATTACGATTAAAAGCCATGATAATGATGTCAGAAGTTCAACACACTTTCAGCAGTATTCGTTCCACTAATATTATGTTATTGAATGAAGCCTTGTCTTTAGCAAGAAAATATCATTTGCATTATTTGGCTGCAACAGCGGAAATGCATATAGCAAATGTTCAGCTTCACATGGGTTGTACAAAAAATGCTTTGATTTTAGTTAGGAAAGTGTTACCTTTGATTATGGAGCATGGAAGTACTTATGATTTAGCGAGAGGTAAATAAATTTGCATGAATTTTTTTATACTGAAAATATTTTTTCAACTATATATAATAATTATATTAATTTATAAAGTACATAGTATATGATTAATGTTTTTTATTACTGAATTAAAGTTTGCCGCATCAGCTAAATTAATAGTCTATATTGTGTTTTCACTAAAATGCTCAATGATTGTCATATTTAGACATAGTAAAAAAAAACCACCCTCTTTCTTACCGAGGTGTCGTAAAATAAGACTAAGGTAAGTTGACGTCAGGTAGGCCGACCCCACTTAGAGTGGGATAAGGGTAGGAGGATATATACATATACTAGCGGCCTGCCCCTGCTTCGCACGGGTATAAAATATATATCCTATGTCAGTCAGTGTAAAAAAATGATTAAAATCGATCCAGTAGTTTTGATTTATTCATTACTGCCCGTGGCCCGCAAGCGTTAAATTTGGAGAAAAACAATTTCCTTTCCCTATACCAAGAAGATTTCCTGCTATCTTTGGAATATCTAAATTCATATAGTACATTTTTACTTATTTACTTTTACTTTTCCCTATGTATTATATTTTTACAATTAATTACAGAATGTAAAGACATTCTGTAATTAATTGTAAAAATATAATATAAAAAATACAGTAAAATAGTAGAAATGTAATTATTTACAGAAACCTCAAAAAATACGGTATTTCTCTACTTCGTATTGAACGTTATTATACGTACAAACCTTCCTCTGGAATCACTCTATCTATTAAAAAAAACCGCATCAAAATCGGTTGCGTAGTATTAAAGTTTTATGCGTACATACGGAAATATAGACTTTGTTTTATTATATGTAGTGATAATTCTAGTAGCGTCGTGATGGTGTATTATCATTGTGACAATGACTAAAGTAGTTTATTAGATTATGAGTATTGCTACAAGCATTGAAAATTACACTAAATCGTTTTTGTCCTCGTGCATCAGTATGAAAAAGTAACATTTTAAAATTCTAGGTACACTACTATACACAAAATGTCGTATTGCAACAGCGCCTCCTGCAGGCGAGGCACGTACCCAAGTATTGCAGTCATGTTGCGAAGCTCTTGATATGGTGAAAGACAACTTTGCAAAGGTCGGATCCCAAGCACGTTTGATGCATACCTGGTATCTGCAGGTTAGTAGCAAATTGGATTACCATTCTTACTGATTATTCATTGTTGACACAAATATATTTGTATTCGAACAAATATATACTTCACCAACTGTGCCAGCTACTTCCCACGCATATCACAATAGTTTAATTTAAATTTTGAACATAACATTAGTTATTGTGAGTTAACCATCAAAGATATAAATATGTTATCGCGGACTTTTTTGTAGATCTACAAATTCTTTTGTATATAAATGTATGTGAATTCTTCACTTCTCTTATTTCAGGCACAACTCTACAACGATATTGGAAATATCATAGCCCGCAATCAATGTGCATGGATGTACAGACAAATTGAAACACAGAGCCCAGTGGAACCACTAAATATGTTGCATATTATGTATTAGATAGTTGATACACAATACAATAAAATATGAACTAAATACTCTTTCAATAATACTGGTAATAGTTGTGTAATGAACCTGTCTATATAAAGGCCTTCGCGCCGCGATAACGCTGTATAAAAATACCATGAATAGAGTCCCAGATTGTCTTAAAACTAATCTGGATCAGCCGATAAAATAAGACGGAAGTTTTATTAAAAAAACTGTGTATACAAAGTACTTACAGAAAACTCATCTTACATTTTACATAAACGTAAAACCGTGGGGTGAAGAAATTATATATTTTTTTATAATGCAACTTTCATCATTAAAAAGCCTTTTCAATAATTATACTACGTGCATTTCTTGCACATAAAATTAGTCTTCCCTAAATTTGATGTTTAAGATAACATTTATTTATTTATTTATTTATTTATTTATTAGGACATCCAGTAGTTGCTACATATAAAACTTACGTATAATAAAACAAACACAAAAAATAAATGAATATGTACAACTTATGAAGGTGTCACGGCATGCACCAAAAAAAATTTTAAACAATTTAAATAAAAACATTACATAAAGATATAAGCAAACAGTTTAAAGTTAATAGGTAAAAAAAACAATTACATTTTCTGTAAACGAAACACATAAAGATATTATATTATTATCGATTGCATCAAATTAACCGCCTCTTAACAATCTTACTGTCTTTTTTTTGAATTTTCGTAAAGTGTCGTTAAAAATATCCACTTCCCCGCAGATGGAATTAAATAATTTGGGCAACCTAGACATAGCAAAAGGTTGGTAAAGTAGTCTTTGGAAGTCTCGGCACGCGGCGAGGGACACGGAACTTAATACATTGTAGCAGAGACGAACAGTCAATTCCATTCCTAAGTAGTTTATAAAGAAAGGTCATATCAAGCAGTTTTCTACGGACCATTAAACTGTCCATTTTAAAATGCACCAATTTTTCGTTGTACGTAGGAAGCTGTTTGTGAAGCCTGCATGAGTATGCAAGATGCCGCAGAAATCTTTTTTGTATTCGTTCAATTCTTAACTGATGAACTTTGTAATTTGGTGACCAAACGATACTGCAATACTCAAGTGTACTCCTAACGTAGGCATTATAAATCAATATTTTAGTTTTTGGACTGCGGAAAAATTTGCCATTTCGAATTAGAAAACCTAACATTCGCGAAGACTTTCTTATTATTTTATCAATGTGAGGTGAAAAAGTAAGCTTGGAATCGAAAAGCACTCCTAAATCACTTAATTCATTCTTTTGTAACAAGGCTGAGCCATTAATACAATATTGTGACTGAATAACATTTCTATTTCTAGTAAAAACAATAAAATTACATTTATTAGTATTCAGTGACATGTTATTATTGTGACACCAGTTAGAAATGGCATCTAAATCCTCTTGAATTAAGGTACTGTCCGTTTGGTTCCGAACTGGCTTTGATATTTTTATGTCATCGGCAAATAGATAAATACTACTATGTTTAACATGTGCCACTATATCGTTAATGAACAAATTAAATAGCCAGGGCCCTAGATGAGAACCTTGAGGGACTCCAGATGGCGCTTTATAACAATTTGAGCTAAATCCTTTTACTACTACGTACTGAGATCTTTCATGTAAATATGAATAAAACCAGTGCAAAATAGAACCACCAATACCATATGATATCATTTTATCAAGTAACACCTTATGGCAAACCTTATCAAACGCCTTAGCAAAATCCATGTTTACATGCAGTCTTACAAATAAAACTGTAAAAAATATTAATTTAATACAATTTATCATTTAAAAGAGCTTTTTGGACAATTTCAGACATAGTTATTTTAATATCCCTGCACAATACTTCCGCGACTAATACTTTGCTGTCACTTTGTACATCAGATTGAATATATGCCCCTTCTCCTAGTATGTTAGTATCATTCCAACAATGTCCTAGAGATACCTGAGATTCACATATTCTCCCTAACTGCAATAAAAGTGATGTAATGTCTTCAAGCAAAGATGGAAACGCTATGCAAATTCTGACAAGCGATTTCAAAATTGGCTGGAACAGCTCAAGTCTTAAATCACTAGGAAGGACAGACAGTAGTGTGGATAAAGTGTTAACACATAACCTTGCAATCGACATTGCTTTCGGTAAAGCATACTGAATTGAAAGATGTGATACTAAATCTACAGCAAATATTTGTTTCTCAAGTGATGCTTGACTTAAGAGTTCAGGGATAAAATCTAAACAGATATGCATTGAAGGTATACCTTGCACAGTCACCTGAAGAAGTTCCCTTGGATAACCTTGAAAATGCACTAACTTAGCTAGAGATGGTTCTGAAATAAATATTTGATGTAAAAAGGAACAAATTATGCTTCTAACTTCTCTTAACGCCCACATAAGTTCTGGCTTAGATTGGTCTTCTTCAGTTTCCAAACAAGCTTCTAGCAAAATTTGTAGCGCCGCACTTTCTTGAGCAGCCACCAAAGCATTTTTTAATTCCTCCCTTTCTGCATCCGATGTTAACTGACCACTCTTTTCTAACAGGGGCTTATCTAGTAAATGACGACTTAATTGGCTTCTAGACGCCGCTAAGCTGGCTTCCAAAATTCTGAGAATAATTTTCAAAATAGGTCCACACCTAAAAACTCTAATGTCACAGCGTAAAACTTGAAGAGGGTCCACTAAAACGTTTTCTTGTGTGATTGTAACGTTTTTACTGTTGCCATTATTAATATCGAGTAAAGCATTTATAGTCATTATCCACAGGCAACGTGGTAGCACAGTATTGAGACGAAGCCATACTTCGCGATACAGATCTTGTATGTGTCTCGGTACTTGATCGCCCAATACGCTTTTGAAATATCTTACAAATATTTCCGCAAAAGGCCATATGTCAGTTGGATTTTTATTAAGCATAGCTTTAAGTATTTTCCCAGTTTTGTAAGGATTTTCTTCAATGCATTGAAATGTTTCATTTATTGACGCCTCTGAAATATTGACATCTACTTGATGACGACAAGTGTCTCCAAACACTTGATCATCCATCCAGTCATCTACTAGAGATAGTTGTGGGAAGTGAGTGGCTAATAAACGTAATAATGGACTAAAAAGGCCACCGTAACTCATTTGATCTTTTTGCGCTTGATGCAATAAATATTTTATAGGTAATTCGGAAAGAAATGCTGAAGAATAACTTTTTATTTTTCGTCCATTAGCTATAAGTGTTGCAGAGTTTACCAATCTAACATCTTCATAAAGTAGGAGATAATATATTAGTAATAATTGCGATGCCAATGTCGGCTTTTCTATATTTATTTCAATCGATTCACTGTCTGTTTCCATAGGAGTAAATGGTTTGTTGTGTAAATCAAAATTAACACCAAAAATTGAATTTCTGAAAACTTTTCGTATTTCCTCCTCTGTTATGGGTTTGTTAAAGTATTCATTTGATCCTTTATTATTTATCACAAGAATGGAGTTAACGTACACCTCTACAAGCGCTGGCATTACGGGATGTAATGGAGCCGTACAATTACAAATCTGCCTATATATCCAATTTTTTATTGGAACTTTATGTTTAGAAAAAGCTCGCGACTTGAGTAGTTGATGAATACAATGCACGGGAAGATAACCAGAGATATTACTGTTAAGATTTGCAGTAACTGGCACTTTTACAGCATGTGCAGTGACAACCTAAAACAAAAAGGTAAGTAAAAATTTATCATCGATTAGCTGTCGAAAATTTTAAAAAGCAAAAATTACATTATTAGTTTTTTTCATTACATAAATAATTATTAGTAGGTAATCAAACTATTTTTTATAGCAAAACAAAACAATAATTCGTGTGCCGCTTAATCTTACTACCGCGAAATTATGGGTGAAAGTAAAAAAAAATAAAACAAAACGTGTTATTTTTAATCGTAATTAGGAGAGTTCTGTACAAGTAGCAATAAGTGCGCCAGTTTACATTGAAACTTAGCAGACAAAAATTAAGAGTGAATCAATAGCAAACAATCAGTGTGTCAATTTAAAGACTATAGTCATTAAAATGTGATGCTAAAATGTGGAATAAAGTCAAAGATGCCTTTTAAAATTACCTGCTCAGTGAATATTTCTTGAGTGAATGCTTGTTTGATCCGAGCCAAGCCATTTGGACGTACAGGTACGCGCATGCCGAGAGTAGCGCAGACTAATTCGCCAACAGCTGTCAGTTGTCCCGAATGAAAGTGAATAGCAATCAACAGCAACATTTCCCCGAAAGACGCCGTAACACCAGAGTTGCTAAGTTGAAATTTTATAAAAACTATATTTTTACCATACAACATTCAATAAATAAATAAAATTATTGAATATATTATGTAGCTTTCAAGCTATATTCAACTATTTGTTTTTATTATATGCTTCATTTTATTTGCTCACTACTTTTCTATATCATTTATAAAACATATATAATAAAAAGCTACATTTTTAAATAATAAACATTGTACCTTTCAAAGTAGGCTTCTTCTTTGACAAGCCACTGCACCCATTCAATCGCCTTTTTTTCATGATCTGCAGCAGCTGTAACAATATAATTTTTTTTTTTTTTTAATATATGGGACACTTACACACACGGTCGTCCGTCCCCAAAGTACGTAACTTAATACTTGTGTTATGGTAGACAGACAACTGGTGAATATATACTTATATATTTTTAAATACATACTTAAATACAAATATACACCCAGGCTCAAAGACCAACAAATTCATTTATAGAAAATGTCGGCCCTCGGCGGGAATCGAACCCGCGACCCGCGGAGCTGAAGATAGGGTCACTACCCACTGCTCCAACGGGCCAGTCAATCTTTGCTATGCTACTTTGTTGATGTAATATATATGACAGTATCATTAGATTAGATAATAATGGCTAATCTTATAATACTTTATTATATACATTACACAAATATATATTTTAGAAATCTGATACTCACCCATCAGGGAAGGACAAGCGAGAATCATACACAAACTTAATGAAACAAATCTAACTCCTGCTGGAGTTGGTGGTGGTTTTTGTGTAACAAGTCTTAAAAGTCCTGATACTTCATCATCTTGAAATTTGATTCCAGCAATTCCTCTAAGTGCACAATATAATCTTAATAATGCAGATGCTTCTACTCCAGCAGTGGCTTTTTTCAGCCGATTTAATAGCTCTTGGCGTAACTTTACTAAGGCTGCATGCCCATCCCCTTTGCCTCTTTTATGTGAGTTACGTAAAAATGTTGCAAACCAAGCTCTGGAACTAAGGTCAGAACCTAACAACAGTCCAGATACAAAGGAAACCTGAAAGAAAAGATACCTAATATGAAAGACTAAATTATTTATACAATAATAAAAAAAAAATGCAATTTATTTAGTATGTTTTAAATAATTTATAGAATTAGGCGTTACTTTGTGGATGTCCATAATACAAAAGTAATGAGAATATTATTTTGCTATAATCTGCAATAAAAGGAAATATATGTAATGCTAAATGTAGAGTGTACTATTCTGAGTTCTTACAAATTCATCTCACTCTTCATTTAGCATTACATATATTTCCTTTTATAGCGGATTATAGCAAAATAATATTCTCATTACTTTTGTAGTATGTTTTGCTCATCTTAAGGATGATGTTATATTTAAATTTAAATAAAGCAAAAATACCAAGTCATCCGGGTTATGTGTTAACGTCAAATTGATTACTAAACATGGTAATCGAGAGGAAATAACAGCCTTAGCCCTCACTGCTGCTGCTATGTAGGGACATGCATCACATAATGTGGACAGAGTTTTAGCTCTGATACCACCTTCTTCACCTCTTTCAGCATTTAGTACTAGTGATTCAGCAACTGTGAAAAAAAATGTCTCATTTACTGTTTTACTGATAGAAATTATGCCTGAAATTTGTAAAGAAAAAATTGCATGGATAATCAGACACAGCTATCATGCAGACAATTCTACTAAATTTTAAAACACAAAAAATACAAAGCAAAAAAGAAAAAGTTTTTGAAACAGCTAGTAATAGACTAGTAGCAGTTAATGTCAAGTAAAACTCTTGCAAGGCACTTTTTTCTAGAAGCAAAGCATTTAGAATTTATTTTTAATAATGTTAATCTATCTTATCTTCTTGATGACGGAATAAGATTTTTTTTACCATTCAAATTTAAATTAAATATTGAGATATTTTTAGTTGATACTAACCTTCCAATAATGTGTCGGGCATATTTGCTACAACCCATGAAATAATAATAGGCCCTTTGTTTACATGAAGAAGAACTTCAACGATATCACAAATACTCAACAAATTAGGTAATTCTGCAAGACTTATACAAATAACATCTGTGATTTCTTCAAGATATACATCGTTATCAAAAAGTTCAGATGCTTTAATCGAGGAATCTGCATTAGAATTTTTATTTTGATTAAACTCTATTAATTGTGCCTGCATTTGTAATAACTCTGAGAGAACAAGTCGAACTCGTCTAGCAGAATCTGACTGTTCAAAGTCGTTTGCTATACCATTTACCACATTCTGTATTAAAAAGGATTCTGTATTCTGGGAACCAGCTTTTTGCCTAAAAAATATTTAGATAATAACAGTTTCTTAAAACTTTGTCAAACACATGAAACTACAAAAAAAAATTGCCTCACCGCATTTGTTGTTCTTTTTTCAGGTCCACCTCAAGTGCATGGAATTCAATTGAAAGAAGAGATACAATAAAATTAACCAAATCTATCCCAGACAAAAGTGTTAATATGTCCTTCTTTGCTTCAGCGCAGTATCTCGTAATATCTAATGGCGCTATAAGTGCCATTCGGACAAGGCAAGGAATTATGGGCCTTATCTCGTCCGATGAACAATTGACAAGAGATGGTATATCAACATCCTTTAATGCTTTAAATACATGTGGCTGCACCGGTTTCATAAATAATGAATCCATGTTTAAATGCTTCTACGTAATAAAAGTTCGACACATTGATATCTTTCTAAATTGTACATTGATTAATTAATTTATACTAACAGATACAATTTTTTACCTATTAATTTTAAGCATTTAATTTTTTATTATATTGCTTTGTAGCCTATACAAATTGGGCGCAAATCTCTCTGCCAAGTGCCAATGTCACGACTCACGTCACGTTTGACGTTACACGTAAAAATTTAATATTGAATATTGTTGTATGTCATAGATTACTAATTGTTTATGTTGCAACTTGCGAATTGCGATTTCTCCAAGTGACATCCCTAATGGCCAAAGCATAGCCTTTTTCTAGTGATGTAATATAATGTTTATATGAATCGATTATATGATCGTAGATTAAAGATTTTCTAAATGTAAAAACTGACTTATGACAAACATTTCGGTTTAATTTTTATTTATAAACATAAAAAATGCTAATTTTACAAAACTTAGATAAAACAGTATTAGTTGCGAGAAACGATTATTTTGTGTTAGTCCTTATATTTCTTTTATTATAATCCCACAGCACAATCTTTTAAAAAGTATTCAACTACATATTATGATTAGTTTTTTATTATCATGTCAACTTTCATAGATAATACACTTTATAGGATATCAACTTTTATAATGTTATGCCATTAGAATCATAGTTTGAATTAAGCCTAGATTTTAAATTAAATATGTTAGCAATATGTAATTCTTACTAGTTTTCGGCAAAGACAGTACTGCTAGTAACAAAAAAAATCTTATTATCCTGGTAAATTAAGTTCTACTTTGAATATTCGACTCTTGACGCGATTGAGTTTATCAGGAAGACAGTTCACCAGTATTGAGAGGACAACTTACATCAATATTCGTACTGATATTATAAATATAAAAGTGTGTCTGTTTTCTGTTGCGCTTTCACGGCTAATCTGCTGAAGCAATATGGATAATATTTGGTATCACTGAATGGGGTAAAAAAATCATTGTACATTGTACATAATTAATGGTATTTAACATTTAATAAATGTCATGGTTTGATTAATATAATTAATAACCATTAATTAAATTAATCGTGGTTTAATTAATTTAATTAATGGTATTTGAAAGTTATTTTACATTTTTGAGAAAGTCATGGTTGCGCAATATACGGCAATGGACTGGAGTTGCAAGTGCTGCCCAGCTTTTTATCCTCGTGAGAAGTAGAACAGCATATCAAGCACTTACGGTTAGCCTTCGCTAACAACGTTCGGTTAACATTCAGTAGATTTATAGGAAATTTTACAAACATATAGTTCTAATCCTAGACTATTCTACCTGTAATTTCGAATATCCATGATCCCAGAGAAACCATAGAATATTCTCGATATTCACCTGTAACAAGATAGCGTTGTATAACTGTCTTCATTTTCACACAACGTATGTATTGCGGGTGAAACCGCAGAACATAGCTACTATAACCTATGTACGAAGATATTCATTATCTATGTAATGAATATTTTTTTATATATATAAAATAAATATTTTATATTATGTCTTCTTCATAGATATTATTAGTGTTCAGATACTCTAGTAACGTTCGTATGAGTTGACCGTTATATTCATCCACTTTACTATCAGTCTTATCTCTTTATGAATGTGCTTATCAATTTATTAGTCACTGACTGGTTATTTCATGTTTTACGTACACAATCACGGTGATCATATCAGAGTAATAATTCTCTTCTAAATATGAGTGAAACATTTGCAGATGTTGGTGCTTTCAATAGAACTCCGGAAAAATCAAGGTAAAGATTATATACAACCAGATTTATTCAATTATTGTTATTGTTTATTATCGTTATTATGTTTATTTATTTGATCATAATAAAAAACAACAGTTCGGTTATGAAGAGCCTTCCATCCTTTGTACTTTTAATTATGTTGTAAATGCAAAGACAAAATGTAGTCGACGAGGATTCAGTAAACTATAGCATTATTGTATTATTGTTACAGCAATACTATCGAAGATCTGAAGCCAGGACCAAAGATAGATAATGAAATTCTGTACTATGACATGTCTGGTGAAAAATTTTTGACAATATTTAATCACTATAGTTATAAACCAACGAGATATTTTCAGTAAGTGGGTCATAAAAACACACAATTCACACTATTTAAGTTATACATTTAACTTAAACATTTCCTTAGTCTTAATTCCACTTTGATGGTTTATTTTATCTGAGAATATATGAACATCATTATTAATATTGAATTTATTTACAATATTAATAATTAACCTATTAATAACTAACACTAAACGTTACTTATTTCATAAATACTTACTCGAGTATAACTATCGCAATCACTATTACTACATGTAATAAACTACAGTCTCCAGCAAGTTGGTCTATATATCGTTCTGACTTTTCGCGAAGAATTGAAAAACTCCAAAATATTTTTTATGCGGCTTACACCAATAGACAAAGTGATTTAAGTAATAGGTTAGGTTGTTTATCTTTTTGTTTTGTCATAGTGCGGGTTTATCAGTAAGGACATAATCTAAACATTAAAGAGAAAGCATGTATGTGTGTTCCTTATGACTCCGAAACATCAATAAATTTTTCAGACATCTTATTTGAACCAGCTGATAATCCTCTAAAGTTGGTGGCATGCTAAACATTTTTTTTACTTTCAATGGCTGTTTTGTTTTGAGACGAAATCAAAACTGGCCTGAGCCACAACATCGCGCGGTTAGACCGATAGTAACCTATATTCTTTTAATGACTAAGCATATTACATAATATTTAATCCTAATGATTCATTTTTATACTTGGTGTATACATAGCTATAAAAATCCACCTGAACGAAACGGCACTAAAGAAGATGTAAAAAGGCTGACGAGTATATTTCAAAGTATGAATTATAAAGTTTTATGTCATGATGATATGGAATATGGCGAGATAATGGATATAGTATTAGAAAGTAAGTTTGAAAGGGTTATTATATACTTAGAATGATAAATAAAGAAATGTTGGACATTTACACACACTGTCCGTCTCCAAAGTAACTTAATTAATACTTGTGTTATATGGGTGACAGACTACTGATAAATATATACATATATTACTAAAAATACACACTTAAGAGAGAGGGTAAACCAGTTTAAACGATTAAAGCAATTTAATTAAATAACATTTCGATACCATTAACGCATAATTTTGTTGCATATTGGTTGGTATATAAAGATTCAATTCAATTCAATTTTCAATGAATGGCGTTCAGGAGTGCGTTTTTCGCACAAAATACTTCGCCAATGTCACGTAAGATGGAGAACACACAAAGGAGATTATACGGTGAACTAAAGAACAGAACTGAAATTTTGATATATTTACAAATAGTGGGTGGGAACTTTATGTTTGACCCGTCACCTGAAACAAATAGGACAACACAACATGAATATATGTATATAAAAATAAAATACTTTTAAACAATATATATTTTTACAATTTTGCCAATGGCCTTTACAACTCAAGCTGCCAATGGCCTTTACATTATTTTGATATATTGAGATATATCAAATCAGTCATATTCGGAAATTATAAACCGAAATAAGACTGAAAATCTATGGTCGAAAGGATCAATCGCTTTTACCACAAAACACATTTATCACCATTATTTCATCAGTAGTGTACTACTGCATGGAGATATGTAATTTTACACCGTTTCAGTTGGTTTCAGTGTTTATATGTTACAGTGTACTCGTTTCAGTAAGTAAGAAGGACCACAAAACAACAAGTTGTCTATGCTTTGCATTTTTGACCCATGGTGTTAAGGGTGGTGATCTCTATGCAGCTGATCGACCGTATCAATTTAGAGATGTAACAACATTGCTTGAAAATGGTCATACAAGCCTCGTTGGAAAACCAAAAATATTTTTCATCCAGGTATAAATTTCATGATATAAATTATTTCAAAGTAATGAAAATATAATTTTGCTATAATCTGTGATTAGAGATTAGATATATAATGGAAAGCTTAAAGTATAGTACACCACCAGTGTTATAACTTATGCATTTAGAATTCATAAGCCGCATGTACTACGAACCAGTACCGCCAACACCGCACCAACCGTTAGTTGATTTCTATGAATACGTAGTCCATGGTAGTAATACCGCCCGGTAATATCCAGCTGCTGGGCTGAGACTTCAACTTTCATTTTTTTATAGAAGCTTTGGAGCTAAGACCTACTACGCTACTCTGACGTTGGTAATCGATTCGGTGCATACTTGCGACACCCTGATAACGGTCATACGTTCTCACTATTCCTGCTACTAATCTTAGGATCGCAAACAAATTTAGTTTCCAAATGTTCCACCCCAAAAATCTGCCAACCAAGGTTCAAACATACTCCGCCTGCTGGTTAATCTACCACAGCTTCTTACTAATATTTTGTACGTTATTAAAATAAATCACAAAATCTTACTCATTCAATACAGAACACGAAGCTGCTTTACTTATTACCAATCAACCAATCGCGTGTAAATCATAACACTAATTATAAAAGTATATAAACCACACCAAATAGTTGTAATAATTGCATGTTCGTTATACACAAAGTTAATCTTAAAGTTGTTTTGAGATTGAATGACCTGTTATTTGATTAATTATTTATTCATATCTTTTGATTTCATATCAAAAATTCATTTAAAGTACCAACAATCCTTCCGTACAGGCTTGCAGAGGTGACCAAGTAGACAGTGGGCGAAGGGTGGAAATTGACGGGCCTGAAGTATCTCTTATTATTCCTACGCACGCCGATTTTCTCGTTTTGTACTCGAGTGTAGATGGTAGGTCATATTTTATTGATTTCGTCCACCTATCTGCATAGAACTTATATAAAATAAAAGCAAAACAATCTAAGTTTTAAACATATTTAGTGTATACCTTTGGTACCAGAAGACCAGATCTACACAACACAATTTAAAGCAAAGTTCATGTTCATAACTTGTAATATATTATAAATTTTACTTAATTATGATATTGATCAATTCACAGATTTTATATCGTTTCGAGATAGAGAAGGTTCTTTTATGATACAAGAGCTCTGTAAAGTTATTGAAGAATATCACAAAGAGTGGGACATATTGCATATTATTACCCTCGTGCACAGGAGAGTTGCGTATTACAGGTCTACATACGCTCCAGCTAAACTAAAAATACACGATAAAAAACAAATGCCTGAAACTCGTTATTCATTAACAAAATTATTGAAATTGTAGGCATGTTAACTGTAGAAACTTTTATTATTAAATTATTATTTTATCATTTCATTTTAATTTATGATTAATAAGAATCTCCCTCGTATTTTTTTTATAAGTCTTAAACTTAGAATTCACTAGCATTATCAAGGGAGTAGTAGTAATAGAAATACGTAAAAAGTAGCCAGTAGATACCTAACTTTGATATGAGTTAAACGATTTGTCACCAATCGATTTATTTTGACGAAAGAAAGATCGATTATTTATTCATCGTTTTTTTTCTCCAAGTCACAAACCTAGTCTTTGAAGGCAAACGCCAACGTACTTCTACTCTTTATGTACAGTAGGAATGTCAAAAAGTAATAAATTTTTCTTTTAACCCATTATTTTATTAAAATAATCGATTTTTAATAATAGATTTTCTAAACATTATGTTGTCGCCATTGACTTCCGCTTTATATTTTATAGCAACACAGTCATGAAACAAAAGTATCGCGCCCCTTTTTATTGAAATGTTGGCAACACTGTGCCGTTATACTTTCCGGTGGAATCTTGCTATTGATAATACGTTTCAGTGACAGTCAGTCTTTGTTCGTCATTCAAGAGAAGTGCATCTCGGAACGGGAATAGTGGTATTCCTACGATATCGTGTTATTGTTATTTATATAGTGTGCGTTGACAATTATAATATATTTTTTTATAAACCAGTTATTTTATTTCACTATTTAGTACTCTATTTAGTTGGGTTGTGACTTGGAATAGAAAAAAACATTTATAAATAAATAATCGATTTTTTCCCTTTAAAATAAATATATTAAAAAAAATCTATTAGTTCGTATAAAAATAATCGACTAAATAATAATAATCGTTTGTTTCTGACTGAAAAATTGCATTTTTTAATATTAATAATTAATTAGAATAAAGGTGGGCAACTACCAATAATTAATAACAGTTGCACTGTATTTGGAATTTGATTAAAATGTGTAGTATAGCTACATTATTGTAATCCAACAATGCATATGTAATCTTCAAATACAAGTAAAGTAAGTAAAAAAGAAAAAAAAGGATTATTAAAATAATCGATTTTAGAAAATCTATTTTAATGAAAAAATCGATTATTTATTCCATATCCCTACTATAGTATTATAGTTAACTAGCGGCCTGCCCTTGCTTCGCACGGGTATAAAATATATATAGTAGTTTTGATTTATTCATTACTGCCCGTGGCCCGCACGCGGTAAATTTGGAGAAAAACAATTTCCTCTCCCTATACCAAGAAGATTTCCTGCTATCTTTGGAATACCTAAACTCATATAGTACATTTTTACTTATTTACTTTTACATTTTCCCTATGTATTTTATTTTTACAATTAATTACAGAATGTCTTTAAACAAACTCTAAAAGATTCGAAGTGCTATAGGGTGAAGCGCGGCGTCCTCACAGCATTTTAAATCTGTAATATCTCCGAAAATGGTCACTTAAATTACATGCTGTAAACGGCCATATTGATCTATATTAAATCAACAATTTATTTAAGGTACTCAATTGGATAAGGATTAATGCTGTATTGTATAAAAATTGCTTTGAACATAAGGCATCATTTTTCGTAAAAAGTAAATGAAAAAAACTGCTATTGTGGGTTATCCATAAGAGATAGATATATACCATCGCGGCCTTTTCTGTAGACCTTTTTAAGGTGTACAAATACTTAGTACATCATTTTGATAAATCTCGTAGGGTTTAGCCAGCGTTTGCAATGTAAGCGGAAAAAAATGTAATTATTTACAGAAACCTCAAAAATTACAGTATTACTCTACTTCGTATTGAATGTTATTATACGTACAAACCTTCCTCTGGAATCACTCTATCTATTAAAAAAAACCGCATCAAAATCGGTTGCGTAGTTTTAAAGTTTTATGCGTACATACGGAAATATGAACTTTGTTTTATAATATGTAGTGATAATAGTCTAAGATCTCTATTGACTCTATTATAGTCTGTGGGCCATGTCTATGGTTAAAATAATAAACTTCGGAAAATTAGTAATTTCTTTAATTCTTGTGTAACTTCTCATTATTAAATAATTTTTTAAATCTTAAAACCCAAAATTAAAACCATTTATAATCATGTTAATTCTTCATCTATTGTAACAATTTACTCCAGTATCAAACGACAATATAAAAATGGAATGGTTGGCGTTTTTGTTTTTAAACACATTGTTTGTATTAAATAAAAGTTCCCGTGTAACCGTTTACCAAGGAGATACTTTACCCCACCATGGAAGATGTGAACCAATTACGATACAATTTTGCCAACAAATTAGATACAACCAAACAATTTTTCCGAACTTGTTGAACCACGCGAAACAAGAAGATGCAGGTTTTGAATTTCTTCAGTTTACACCTCTTATAAAAGTAAACTGTTCGCCAGATTTGAAATTTTTTCTATGTTCGGTGTTTGCACCAGTGTGTACCATTTTAAACAAACCAATTCCACCCTGTCGTCATTTATGCGAATCTGCAAGACATAAGTGCAATGAATTAATAGAATCTTTTGGATTTAAATGGCCTAAAGAGCTTGAGTGTTCAAGATACCCAGTATTGACAGATGAAAACGTTATATGTGTAGGTGATAATAATACAACTAACCAATCCCATAAACTTAATGAATCTAAACTTCCAAGAGTTGATTACAAATCAAACATTGATAAAGATCCTACAAAGTTAAAAAGTGCTAAAGACCTTGGATTTGTCTGTCCAGTACATTTCAAGATACCTAAAAATTTAGATTTAGAATATTCCTTGAAAGTTGGAGATAAAATTGAATTTGATTGTGGAGCACCCTGTGATGGAATGTTTTTTAGTGAAGATGAAAAATTATTTGCAAGATTTTGGATTGGTATTTGGGCCACTTTGTGTTCTTTGAGTTGCTTATTTACAGTTTTGACTTTCTTAATCGATACTGATAGATTTAGATATCCTGAGAGACCAATAATATTCCTTTCAGTATGCTACTTAATGGTTGCTGCAGCATATGTTATGGGCTGGGGTGCCGGTGACACTATAAGTTGTCAAGGACCCTTTCCATCAACTGTTAGTGGGACAAGATTACCCAATATTTCAGTTATAACTCAGGGTACAAAACATGAACCATGTACTATTCTTTTTATGATTGTGTATTTCTTCAGTATGGCATCAAGTATATGGTGGGTGATCTTGACACTCACATGGTTTTTAGCAGCTGGTCTTAAATGGGGACATGAAGCTATTGAAGCAAATTCACAATATTTTCATCTAGCAGCTTGGGCAGTACCTGCCATTAAAACAATATCAATATTAGCTATGGGAAAAGTTGATGGTAAGAAAATGGATTATGTTATTTTACCAGGGAGGCAACAATATCCATATTTTTAATGTTTAATGTTTCTCATTTCAGGTGATGTACTGTCTGGTGTTTGCTATGTAGGTCTTTGGGATGCAGAAGCTCTACGCGGGTTTGTGTTGGTGCCATTGTGTGCTTATTTAGTCTTAGGTACAATATTCTTGCTTGCTGGTTTTGTGTCACTGTTCCGAATCAGGACAGTAATGAAACATGATGGAACTAAAACGGATAAGTTAGAAAAGTTGATGATTCGAATTGGAATATTTGGTGTCCTTTATACTGTACCTGCTCTTATTGTCATTGCATGTTTATTTTATGAACAAGCACATTTTGATAACTGGATGGTAACATGGCACCGTGATATGTGCTCAACACCTCTCTATTCAATACCATGCCCATTTACATATAAAGAAGTTGAAAGGCCAAAATTTGAAATGTTTATGATAAAATATCTAATGACAATGATTGTTGGTATCACTTCTAGTTTTTGGATATGGTCTGGAAAAACTTTAGTTTCCTGGCATCAATTTTTTGATAGAATAAGAGGTAGACGTGTCGAAGCATATGTGTGATGAATTACAGTGTTTTAAATTTGGTAACTTTTTTAATTGTGATACTGATATCATTTTTTTTATTTACCTTTTTTGTATATGTATTGTTTTATATGGGTCATCTTTTCAGTAATTTTTACAGTATTCTTTCTTGTATTAAAGTAGTATTATTATATAATTCTGAAATTGATAATCAATGTGGTATATGCATGAGTAAAAAAATTTACAACTCAAAAGAGTACTATTTCCATTGAAGTATTCGACTGATAAATAATTTGTCAATAAATTGTCAATTGTTTGTATCTGTTAAATATTCATGCATGTTTTTTGTAAGTCTATTAACTTTATTATAATTATTTTATTAAATTAAGCACTTTTTTTACTTTTGTGTTATTTTACATTTTTACATGAATTATCTCGAGATTATTTATAAGGCTGATAGTGTACATATGACATAATTTAAGGTTAGTATTAAAACTGCAACTGCATTGCTTAGGTGTCTTTAATATACCTAATAAATAATATTTTTTAAATAAAGTGTTTCTATTAAAAGACCTCTATAGTGTTAAAATATAATTTAAATATGAAATATAAGTAAAAATTTAAAAATGGTTGGTAATAATAGAGAATAAAAAGTACTTTGGTACATCTTGTAGCACCTGGTGGTACTTTCAGATGTACAACAATGTGTCTAGGGGTTTTATAATAATCTAAACAGAAATAGAACAACTTAAATTTAATATTGAACAAAATAACTTAATTTACTTAATCTTAAATCTTGATACATTCTATAAAAAATTATTTACCATAACACTAAACATTCACTCTTATAGAATTTTATTTATATGTCTAAATATTTTTATTATAACAACACAAGCAGTGGAACTACTTTATGCCCTTGTATATTTTCCCCAAATGTGTAACATAAACACAGAGGCTATAAACAAGAGAGACATAACTAGTACTGGAACAGGACCTCTGAAACAAAAATGAATATATTTAAAATCCTAATTTTTAGGTATGAAATATATCTAAAAATATATTGACTGTTTTAAATTTTATTAACTATTAATCATTATTAAATATTAATCATTATTTTTTTAAAGATTGGAGTGCACTGTTGTAAAACTTATTTAATAAGCAAATCAAAGTAGCACCAGAGTTAACGAATGATAGAATGTAGACCCCATTTAGAGTGGATTATGGGTTTGCAAAAGATCATGGAAAAAAAATACATCAAAAAATCTATGCATTAACAACTTTAAATAACTTACACTTTCACACCAGGCGAATCGTCAGTATAGAATCGCCACATACCACCTGATCCAGCACCAGTACTACGATTTCTAGCTGCTGTAGTAGTCGTAGTTGATTTACGTTGTCTTACAGTGCCACCAGTGGAAGAACGAGGTGCTGCGCTCGCCTTGCTTGGAGAACGACCTCCTGCACCAACTGATGTGGAACTGGGAGCGGGTGGCTAAATTTTACAATAATTAATTAATGAAAACGATGATATACAGTGAATACAATAATTTAGGTCATTTTAATATACCATTTTGATTACGGAGCAAAAAATATAATAAAAAATAATTATTCCACGAACAGCAAAAGAGAGATCCAAACTAATTCAAGTTTAAACGCCAGAAAAGTTCCAGTTGGCGACCGCTTTTGCAACGCGTACAGTGAAGTTGACACGTTGACATAAATGTTGTCATTGAGAAAATAAGTTTTTTTAAATGGACTATTACCATAGAGTTGGCATAATAAGTCTATGTCAATTACAGTGTATATTAATATAAACTTCGACTGAAAAATAATATTATGGTGTAAATATATTCGATAGTTCTGTAGGTAGCTGCGAATCTGCGAAACCTGAAAATCGCGTATTTTTATTTTCTCTGGGACTGGAACTTCCATGGAATTAAAATTTATATCTCTCTCTCTAAAGTCGGTCCCTCATGTCTGAGGATCGTGGTCAGCATCAGGGTTGTGTCTGGCGTCGATGATGTGCCTCCATCTGCTTCGATCCATTGCCTCTCTTACGATCGTGTGAAATTTAGAGGACGACGAGGTTCTTATTTGGTCAGTCCATCTTGTTGGGGAACGACCGCGTGATCTTTTTCCTTCGGTGTTCCCGACCAATATAAGTTTCTCCAAACATTCGTCGCCTCTGCGTACCGTGTGCCCGAAATATGATAGAATTCGTTGTCGGCATATGGTGGATAAACGAGTTTTTATTCGGAGCTGTGTCAGGATCGATGCATTGGTGCGTTTCGCAGTCCAAGGTATCCTCAGCATACGTCGCCAGCACCACATCTCAAAGGCATCAATCCTTTGCCTTTCCCGGACTAGGATTGTCCACGTCTCCACTCCATACAGGAAGATAGGGAATACCAGTGCACGTATCAATCTGATCTTGGTTTTAATACCAATTCCTCTTTTCTTCCAGATGTTGTTTAGTTAGTCATAGCATCTTTTGCCATCCCGATTCGCCTTTTTATTTCATAAGGGAGCCCAGGTATACGTAGTGGTCGACGGTGCTAATTCCAGGAATGCCGCTGGTGACATTTGTTAATTTCCTGGCTCGATCCACTATCATCATCTTAGTCTTCGCTCTGTTCACTGCGAGACCTATGTAGCCACTTTCTAATTCGAGTCTTTGAAACAGCTCATTCATATCTTCTATGGATATTGCCAGAAGAATGGTATCATCGGCATACCGGAGATTAGATAATCTTTTTCCACCTATAGGGAATCCTTTCTCCCAATTTTCGAGGGCCTTCCGAATAGTGTATTCTCCATATATGTTGAAGACTGCAGGGGACAAGATACAGCCCTGTCTCACTCCTTTTTTGGTTTGGAACATATTGGAGAATTCAGTACCAATCCTGATGAAAGAGCGGTTCTCAGTGTACAGACTTTGGATCAGTGCAACGAGGTGTTCAGGAACTCCCATTTCAATTAATACCTTCCACAGTTTATCCCATTGCACGCAGTCGAAAGCCTTAGTATAATCGATGAAACATATGATCACGGGGCTGTTGAATTCCCTGCTCTTTTCAATGATTTGTCGGACGTTCAATATTTGTTCCCGCGTTCCTCTCCCTTTAACGAAACCAGCTTGCTCTTCAGGTATCTGTCGGATTAGAAAGTAGTTGAGACGTCGGCTAATTACATAAAGGAGGATCTTACTCGCATGAGATATCAACGCTATAGTCCTGTAATTTCCACAGCCTTTTGAGGAGCCTTTCTTATGCAAAGGTATAAACACTGACTCTGTCCAGTCTTGTGGCCATCGCCCAGTCTTCCATATGGTGCTACAGATTATGGTAATAGCATCCTTGCCTCGCTGGCCTAGGTTTTTTAGTAGTTCTGCCGTTATAGCATCTTTACCCGGTGATTTTTTGCATTTAAGAGCATTGATGGCATTCTCAATTTCCGATGGTAAGATATCGGGTTCATTGTAACTAAACTACTTGTATTAATAAAAGAAGTATTCTATATCAGTTTTATTCTTTTCATAAAAAATTCTAAAATGAAAGCAATGCAAACTCTCATTCGCTATTCGCGGGCTAGCTGCTAATGACAGCGGCTGTCACATCTCCCACGTCAAAATGGCGCGAAAGGCTGTGGCAAGATGTGACGTCATGGCTTGCTTGCTTGCAATGCTTGCTTGCTTGCAGTAGTGACAAGGCGGCATTGTTACAACATATATATAAATCTTCCCAATCTTTTATTAAACGTATGACAGCTAAAGTAGTGGTACCCAAATTGCATTGCATCCAATAACTAATTACAACTCGTTTTTTAAAATCAATCGTTTTATATATATTGAAGTTTTAATTGATTTATTATATTAATATTTTTTCAACGTATTGTATTGTTTGTAGAAATAAACGGTCAATTATGCCGCAGGCTATAGGGACGACGGACGTGTTGCCTAAGCCCGTCACATATCTCCCTGACAGGAACACCCGTCGGGTGATTCGGTAAGAGTGTCATATGGCGATTCAAGTAGGCACCCGAGGTGATCGATGAACCAGGAGTTCACAATGCAGTGGAGAAAGAGGCATTTGCTTAAAAAGGCCACACCTCGGAGGAGGAGGCAAAGCTAACTCTGGTGTCTGGTACCTATATAGCATTACCGTTTTTCCCTTTATATGTAGCGGGTGGAGCACTGTCAAGTATCAGGATTTAGTCGATGCGAGATCGTCGTCACGTTATCTCTAGCCATAATAATAACAGTAATAATTAACAATCACATGTAAAAAAAAATTACAGTGTTTATTATTATTTGTAATTTGAATTTTGAATATTCTTTATTCAAACTAAACTTATTTGTAAATAAGTAAACTAGTAAACAAGTGCTTTTGAATAGTTATCTCAACTGCTGATTCGGAAAGCTGCTCCTACCGAGAAGAGCCAGCAAGAAATTCGGCGGTTGCTGTTTTCAAAATATAATTCTTATTACTAGTTATATCATATGTATATAGTCATTATTGTTCGTACAGACAGTGTCGAAGAGGTCAAAGAAGCTAAGTCCACGTATAACTATTATTTAAGTAAACTTTTTTAGTTTCTACTTTTAAAGATCTAAACTTAATAAAAAAAATATTAAAAGAAGATTTTAAAATAATTCGATTAATAATAATCAATTATTTCTGTCTTTTTGAAATGTTGCATTTTTTAATATAAATAATTAATTAGAATAAAAGCTAATTAAAGTGGACAACTAAGAATAAATAATAACAGATGCGCTGTTTGTGAAATTCGATTATAAAACCTACACATACATTTTATCCAACAACGCATATCTTATCTTAAAAAACAATCAAAAATGAGTAAAAAAAAGATTAATAAAATAATCGATTTAAAAAAACCAATTTTTTTATGAAAAAAATCATTTTTTTTAAATCGATTATTTAAAACAAATAATCGATTAATATAAAAATCGATTATTTTTTATCATCGCTACTATTTACCTACCAGAATAAACTAAAGTATAGTAAAGAATAAAGATATTCATAGAATAAATCAAAGTTCATATGTAGGTATTATGATTCACAAATTTATCACTTCATTGCGCTCACTGAATTCTTTAGTCAAGATATCAAAAAATTTCAGGATGAACCAAGATAAGTGTTACATTAGATACATTAAAGATGATGAAAAGATTGATATTTCGTTTCTTTTTAAAGTAAAGGATAATTTCCGCCAATTTAATTTAAGTAGGAAACCTTCTGAAACATTGGAAACTCTATGTGTACGCATAGCAACGAATGTTCAGAAAGTTGTAAAGAAGGTAAAAAAGAAAAATAATTATAACGAATCAGAGATAGAAGTACAAATCTGTGATGAAGAAGAAAATCCTATTGCTCAGGAAAGTACTTGCTTAGATCTATTCAATCACAAAGACCGGTTAATATTGAAAATATCAGATAATTTTTATGATATAGTTCTGAATGCTCCATGGATTTTAAATTTTAATTTGTCAAAAAGTATAATAGCAGGATTTCCAGTTTACCCTGAGAATTTAAACACGTGTTTTACAGACCAGAAACTCAGTATATATAATTGGTATAAAGGAAAAGCCTTTAATGAATATGGCAAGGAAATCAGCATAATTCATATTCAATGGCATTTTATTTTAAATAGTTTTTATTATACACCTACTAGTGAAGATATTGGATTCAAATTAAAATGTAATGCATTCCAGGTATATATATTTTTTGAGTAAAAATTTATTCCTGAAACATTCTTAAAACTGACTACATTTTTTGCAGTTAATAGTATCATTGTTGGTCCAGCAGTTGAAGATATATCGTTGAAAGTAGTTGAAGCTGGACCTGGCCCTTGTCCATTTGAAACTCGTCATTTATTTACTACAGAAAAATTGTCAGGCAACAGGTAGTATTTATAAAAGCATCACAACCGTTGGTAACAAGAACGAACACATTACACAATTTAGGGTATAACACTTAACTTGACCCAAAAGATGTCAAGGGTAAAAATAATATTACTTCTAAGTAGTACTCATTACTTTGTCAGTTTATGATTATTATGAGTATGTCTTTTGTGGAAACCCGCATGTCTATGCCAAAGTTTATCAAAAATGATTTCCCAGAATCAGTTAAAAAAATTAGCAGACTTAGTTATTACCTACTAATATTATAAATGTGAAAGTTTGTGAGTATGGATATATGTTTGTTACTCACTGTGAATTTGTTGAACTAATATCAATGAAATTTTGCACACAACCAGAATAACATATAGGCTATAGAAATCCTGTTAATTCTACAGGAATAAGATTACATTTAAAAGCACCATCTATTATCAACCTATCACACAACAACAGTCCACGCAAATGAAGTTGTGGGTAAAAGCTACTTTATAATAATACTATGGATGGTTAACAACTTAAAATTTGATTTAATGAACTAATGTTCAATGTGTTTTTAGTTTTCGTTGTGTTTCCTACAATATACTGGCAGATTTATATTGTGACTCTGACTTTACAAGGACAGTTTTACATCCTTATTGTCCACCATATGCCTTACAACTTGATTACAGAAAACAACTAATTCTCAAGGAATTACAGGGTAAGTACGTATAAAAAAGTAAAAAACAAAAAATTGCTTATTTGTGTGGCAACTCAAGTAATTTTAGATACTTGTGTTATGTTCTAGGTTACAATGCTGACATTATTTGTCTCCAAGAAGTGGACCTCAAGGTTTTTAATAGTAGTTTAAAGATTTTCTTGGCATGTGAAGGTTTGGAAGGATTGTTTTATAAAAAAGGTAAATTAGTTGCTGAAGGTTTAGCCTGCTTTTACAGAAAAGAAAGATTTAGGTAATTACTTTTTTTACCATTTAAAACTGGTCTTAGACAACTCATTTCACTATATACAAAAACTAGCGGCATTTATAGTGAAATCTTAGTTTAAAAAGTCCAAAGAAATTAATGTTGACAGATTAATAAACAGTAACCTTAAGTAAAAAGAGATATATTCTTAGGTAAGGAAGTTAATTATTCTTAAGTTAGGCAATTAGTTTTTACAAAAATATGTAGCCAGATCATGTTAATACATGGGATAAGAAAAGCAGGAGGATAATGAAAGACAACTTTTTTACAAATACAAAGACAATTTCAAACCTGGTGATTATCTAAGTCATATTTACTATGTTTAAAAGTTACTAATATTTTTTGTGAAATAGGTAAACATAATTTTAGGGTT
The DNA here is from genome assembly GCA_947086495.1 of Morpho achilles. NCBI lineage: Eukaryota > Metazoa > Arthropoda > Insecta > Lepidoptera > Nymphalidae > Morpho > Morpho achilles. The sequence goes on along the minus strand of CAMTZB010000007.1, from coordinate 8,955,719 downwards.
GTCATACGTTTAATAAACAATGTCTTCATTAGTGGATAATGGATAATGTCTTCATTAGAAACTATTTATTAAAAAATCTTATTCTGCTTATTTTTATAATGATTGATAGAAAATGTGTACATATACTCAAATGCAGAACTTACTAAGCAATATTTAGTCTCTTCATTTATATGTGGACAAGTAAATTATATGGCATTACCTATCAAAGCAAAAATCAAAATGTAATCCTAAGCTAATCTGCTGGAGTATTGTCGACGAGAATTGGTTCAATTGAAGCTTATTCAAGCTTACCTAGGTGTCGAGCTTACTCAGAGTGAGATAAGGGCAGGAGAATGATGAAGATTTTTTCTCAAGCATTGGCTAGTAATTTTTTTCGACGCTTTTAAAACAAACTAAAACAAAAAAAAAAATTTGTTGTAGGTTATTAGACGATAAACAAATACTACTATCTACGGCCTTACAAAAAGAGACATGTTTAAATTATATATGGGAAGTAATTAAAAATAGAACGCCCTTAGTTGAAAGAGTGTTAGATAGATCCACCGTGGCAAGTGCTACAATCCTACAATCGATCGAAAATCCCAATCAAATACTTTTAGTTGGCAACACACATTTGTATTTTCACCCTGATGCTGATCACATACGATTAATACAAGGCGGAATCGTAATCAATTGGATAAGCGCTATGCAGAATAAATTGATTAAAGAGGTAATATTTATTTTAAGAGTAGTTAAATTAATAAGATTTTTTGGCATCGTTTCCATTGATGTTCAGTTTGGTACATAATTCTCAGCACATTTCCTAAGTATGTTAATCGGTTTTACACTGTGCTTAAGATGTGAATTTGTGTCCACATTGCTAATTTTATCGATATCTAGTCTAATTCTATACCGCTACCGCCAGTTCCTAAATACAGTTCACACTGCAATTAATCATTAGACATAGAAAAATTTATAAGTTTGCAGAGTTCAGCGCGAACTGATGAACTTGGCAAGTGGAAGACTGGACTAATTTCATCCTTTACCTCGTAACTGTAGTATAGTTTGTAAGTCCAATACCAAAAACAGACAGCTCTGAAGTAAGTTTCGGATTTGCTTGAATTTCGAATCCATCCAAAACTCTTAATCATCAGGTTTATACGGTTAGTTTCGAGCTCATCCAAATCCCTTAATAGTCAGATATTTTCAGAGAGATTATAATTATATCAATTCTACTTTTACATCCAATATCTATAGCGCGAAAGAATAGATGAAATGATAGAAGTGGAGTAATGATTAGGATAATCGAAAATGATTATTTGCTGAAAACGATATTTTTTTTAGTATCCGGATAAAACCATTAGTGTAATACTTTGTGGAGACTTTAATAGTGTCCCTTCCTGTGGGATTTATCAGTTATACACTACGGGAGAAGCACCAGATACTTTGCCTGATTGGAGCTCTAGTAAGTAATATTAAAAAAATAAAGAAGGATCGAGCTGGAATTATGAACTTTAATATGTAAAGATTAAACGATGCTGCAGGATTTGTACCCTCGTCCCCTGGTCAATGTACCTAGATGGCCTAGTAACTGAGTCAAATTACGGTATACTTGCGGTATAAAAGACTATATATAGCGCCTATTATGTAAAAGTGGTATGAAAGTGAGGAGGGATGAATACCACATTTTTATAAGACCAGAATTGTTATAAGGTGAATGTGGATGGATATGTGATTAGAGTAAGGCCGAAAAAGAGATGAATGGATTGTGTTGAAGAATTCGCGCCAGCGTTGAAGAATGATATGAAATAAGAAAGATTTCCTTCCTTTTATTTGTGAAATTTTAATTTTGTTCCAACCCAAGTGTTTTATTTTGGGTAGCCTTGTATCTTTGGAGTTCTTCGATTATTATGAAATGAGAAAGTCCAGCAATAATTCCAATAATGTTGGTCATCTTTCAGAAGAAAGTGAGGCTGTCGTTGGATTAAATTTAAAACAAAGTATCTTACTTGATAGTGCATGTGGGACTCCCGAATATACCAACTTTACAGAGGGATTTGCGGACTGCTTAGATTACATTTTTTACGAAAAAAGTAAATTAATGGTGAACCAGGTAAATATTTCATGTATTGTGTAATAAGAGGCATACTTAGGGCAAGAAATTTCCGCGTCTCTTATGGTCTTCCGTAAAGTGGATCGAGTACACGAACTCTTAAAATAATGTTTTGAGTTGTGTAAAATAATATTTTATATAATGGTATGGAAGATATAAAAAGAACGGAACGTTTTTTAAGTTTAGTTTTGCATCATAGTAGATATATACTTAGCTAAAGGTGTACGTAGATTGATTCGTTATAGATTTTTCTTCGTTATTCGTGTGCGCGCATACTTGATTATTAATTTTAGTTCTTAGTTTCAAAGTTCACATCTTTTTTTTCAGGTTGTCCCTTTCCCTAGTATTGAAGAATTGAAAGCGCACACTGCATTGCCCAGTATAGTTTTTCCTTCTGATCACATTGCTATTATTTCGGACTTGAAATATAAGTAGATATACGTAAAATTTAAGTAAGTAGGTATTTCTAATACGACCATTTCTTCATTAGACTTGCGACCTCTAGAAAAATCGTGTTAAATCAATAAATAATAAAACCAGTCTCTAAATATGAAGTTAATAATATATTTATTTATAACAAAAAATAGTTATTAAAGTTTTTGTTAAACGTTTATAAAGTTTTTCTTTATACTTTTTAACTTATTAGTGACTTAACAGGTCGTTTTACCCATAAATTAACCCATAAATTATTGAGAAACTTTGCTTTTTATTAAGTAACATAACTTGTGAGGAAATTTCGACCGCCGACGTTATTTTCATTATAAGCATTATGATTTTTTTTTGTTAGGTTAAAAAAGTTTAATAAAACCTAAATGGAATTAGGATTGATTGTGAAGTGTGCATAAAAAAGGAACGTTCTCAATATCCAAAAAGATGTTTCAGGTGATATTGTTGTAAAGATACACTACATAGTATAAAACAAAGTCGCATTCCCTGTCTGTCCCTATATACCTACGTATGCTTAAATCTTTAAAACTACGCAACAGATTTTGATGCGGTTTTTTAAATAGATAGAGTGATTAAAGAGAATATAATAAAGAAAATAGCGTATAAAGAAGGTTTAATGTATAAAAAACCTTCTTTATATGCTATTTTCAAGTATTGTTAATTTAATATTTTAACAACACCATTCCATAAAAAAAACTGCCGAGTACGTAACGACCTAACTCGCCATGTCGTCATGCGGGAAGTATGACGTAAATAGAAGTCAAATTTCATGAACTTTAAGGGTGTCTGGCAGGGGGTTTCCACTATGCTAAGTGTCTGGCATTGACTGACGTGATTTTTAATATTATTCTAAAAGTAATATCAAAAGATCAAGCTTTATACTATGACGATATTAATTCGGAATTTTGTAACCTTGAGCACCTCGTATCTCCCAAAGCCACTATGATCCAAATTCCATAATCTACCATCGTTCTTACCTATGTTGGGAGCATGCACTGACAAAGTTTCAGCTTTAATAAAATGACGAAGGTCTGGCGCTCACGGGATCTTGGGCCATTATGGATAACCCACAATAGTATTTTTTTGACATTTTCTTTTTACGAAAAATAATGCCTTATTATCTCTCTCTCTCTCTCTTCAACCAATAGCCGTCCACTGTTGGACATAGGTCTCTGTCATGGACTTCCACGCCACACGATCTTGTGCCGCCTGGTCCAGCGGCTCCCCGCGACCTTTTTGAGGTCATCTGTCCATCTGGTGGGAGGTCTGCCTACACTGCGTTTTTCGGTGCGGGGTCGCCACTCTAGCACCTTGAGACCCCAACGTCCATCGGTTCTTCGAACTATGTGCCCCGCCCATTGCCACTTCAGCTTCGCGACCCGTTGAGCTATGTCCGTCACTATGGTTCTTCTACGGATCTCCTCATTTCTGATTTGATCACGTAGAGATACTCCGAGCATAGCTCGCTCCATCGCCCGCTGAGCGACTCTGAGCTTTCTTATGAGGCCCATAGTCAGCGACCAAGTTTCAGAGCCATAGGTCATCACTGGCAACACGCACTGTTCGAAGACTTTAGTCTTCAGACAAGGAAAGGAGGAATATTGGACGAAAAGATTTCGCGTAACTTCCCGAACGCTGCCCATCCGAGTTGGATTCGACGATTGACCTCTTTCTCGGACCTACCTAACCGGACTGTATGTCCCAGGTATATATACTCGTCTACAATTTCGAGTACAGAGTTCTCAACGATGATCGGATGGAGCGGAACATGTGAGTTAGACATGATTTTCGTCTTACTCATGTTCATTTTAAGGCCCACCTGTTGAGATACTCTGCTGAGGTCAACGAGCATTGTGTTAAGGTCTTCCAAAGATTCTGCCATAATGACTATATCGTCGGCAAACCTAAGGTAAGTGATGTACTCGCCGTTGATGTTGATGCCGTATCCGCTCCAGTCCAAAAGCTTAAAGATGTCCTCCAGTGCAACGGTAAATAGCTTAGGGGAGATAACATCCCCCTGGCGCACTCCTCGCCGCAGCTGGATTGGTCTCGTAGTTTTTTCGTGGAGACGGATAGACATAGTGGCGTTTTCGTACAAACACTTTAACACCTGGATGTACCGGTAGTCGATTCGGCATCTCTGAAGTGACCTCAACACAGCCCATGTTTCAATCGAATCAAAGGCCTTCTCATAGTCCACAAACACCAAGCAAAGTGGCTGGTTATACTCCTCGGCCTTCTGTATAACCTGCCGCAGCGTGAATATGTGGTATATGGTACTGTAGCCTTTTCGGAATCCAGCTTGTTCGGGAGGCTGGAAGTCGTCAAACCTACCAACGAGACGATTCGTTATGACTCTCGAGAACAACTTGTAAACCTGGCTCAGCAGTGAGATGGGTCTGTAGTTCTTCAATAAAGCGTTGTCGCCCTTTTTGAAGAACAGAACCACCACACTGCTGTGCCACGCTTCTGGCGTAGTGCCTTCGTGAATGACGGAATTGAACATTCGCTGAAGGACTTGGAGCATCGGTTTTCCACCCGCCTTCAGAAGTTCTGCTGTAATTCCGTCATCACCTGGTGCCTTGTTGTTTTTAAGTTGTTTCAGAGCCATATTAATCTCGTATAGGCTGACGTCCGGGATATCTTCGGTATGGTGTCGGGTCAGCTTGGCTCTAGGGTCTTTTGCCAAGGTGACAACAGACTGTTGTGTTGAAGTGTATAACTGTCTATAAAACCTCTCAACCTCTCTCAATATCTCAGATCGAGATGAAATGATACTGCCGGTGTCGGTCTTCAGTCGCGCCAACTGCCTCTGTCCAATAGACAAATCTCACGCGAACACTTTGGAGCCCCTGTTACGCTCAATTGCATCTCGGATGCATTCCGTGTTGAAGTGTCGCAGGTCACGTTTCTGCGCCTTAGAAATCTGTCTATTGAGCAGTCGGTAGTCAAACGTGTCTTTTGAAGACTGCAGTTTCATTTTGTTTCTCTCATCCATGAGCTTGAGAGTCTGGGTCGAGAATTTATTGGTTTTCCTACGGTGAGTCCTATAAAACTTGGATCCCACCGTATGGACAGTTTCCACTAGCCTGTTATTTAACTCGTCCACGGAAGCGCAGTCAGCTAGGCAATCAAAGCGGTTCTTCAATTAGAGTTGAAAGTTCTCGGTGTTTTGGATATGAGCACGAGTTGGTCGGACCGTAGACTTCATCAGTCTGGATCTTTCCGGTTTTACGTCTATATTCAAAGTGCCTCTGACCATACGGTGATCACTACCGGTTTTCACAGTGTTGATCACAGAGACATCATTGAATATATGCCGCCTGGTCGACATGATGAAATCGATCTCATTTCTCGTGGAACCGTCGGGACTCATCCAAGTCCATTTCCGATGTGGTCGCTTTTCGAAGAAAGAGTTCATCGCATAAAGGCTCTCCCTCTCTAAGAAATCTGCCAGCATCTGGCCCCTGTGGTTCCTTTGCCCATAGTCAAATGGCCCTACTTTCGACTCCGTTCTGCACCACGAGCAGGTGAGGTTGGCAATTGAGGAAGCTGATTGGGACTAGCTTCCCCCTTACACCCCATTATCCTTATTATCGAGGCAATTTTAAACAATACAGGATTAATCCTTAGCCAATTAAGTACCTTAAATACAATATTGATTTAATATAAATCAATGTGACTGTTTACAGTATGTTATTTAAATAAACAGTTTCGAAAGTATAACAGATTTAAAATGCCGCGAAGAGGCCGCGTATCGCCCTACAGGCGGAGTGTTGCCATCTTAGTGGATTTTCCACTAAAACTGGTGGTTTTAACTAGCCATTTAGTGGCCAAATTTTGCTTTTAGTGGTTAGTGGTTTTTTTGGTGGTTTTAGTAAAATATATTAGTAGTTAAAAGTTAGATTTACTTCCATTTTACGATGATCTTTAATATAAATGTTCGTTTTTCTTTATGAATATTCATATATACGTAGGTGTACAAGATTAAATCCGCTGTTTACTCATGGTTTGTGTTAAATATTGATGAGCATATGACAATGTCATTTTTTTATTTTTAAGAGTACGACCTCTGTCAACAATATTGCCAAAATTATTTGCCATTCAGTACAAAATCATACTTTTTCATTCATAAATATGGCTTGTTTTTTACCAGAAAAAAGGCATTTGCGGGAAGCTCTACTTTTCTGCTTTAATCTTGAGAAATCAGCTGTTGTTGGATCATATTGAATGCTTACAGCTCAATCAATTATCGGAGAAAACGTGTCCAGCTTGGTATCGTCGATTGTAAGAAAGTAATTCCGGTTTAATCGTTAAGGAAAGTGAAAATCGGCCACGAACAGTTGAAGACGAAGAATTGCAGGTTCTTTCGGATGAGGAAGATATCCAATCAAAAAATACTCGCTTCGAAATTGGGTTTTTCCATGCGTAACATTGAACAAAAGGAAAAGGTTAAAAACATCGGAAAATTGGTGTTACATGAATCAGATGATAGGCAGGTGGAGCGACGCAAAACACATGCAAAATCTTTCTCGCCAGATACAAAAGAAAATTTGTTTTGTTTCGGAATGTAACTGTGGCTGAAAAAGGGATTCATTGTGAGAATCCTAAACAAAAAAAAACGTGGGTTCATCCCGGCCGACCATCCACATCCACTCCAATACTGAATCGCTTCGGACAAAAGACGTAGCGGTGCTATCAGCGGGGCATTTTTATCTATTATGAAGTGCCGAAACCTGGTGAAGCTTTCGAACTGCACCGTTACCAACGACAGATAATAGAATTGTGGTGTGCTATGAAGGAAACATTCATATTTTTTATGATAAATTCTTATACTTAGAAGTTAGAAGTGTTCACCGTTGAGTGAAGCTCATAATTATTGAGACTTATAATTATTGATTTTGGTTTGTGTTAACTGAGCGAATTTATTAACACATAACTATCCAAAAATCACAATATACGCAACAGTTTCGGGATTTTCGACTCGTAGGTATCGAAAATACCACGGGTCGAGTAGCGAAATGTAAATTTTGTGATAATAATGTGTTAATTTTTTAATTAGTAATAATAAAGGAAACTAATTATTTGTTACTTTATTATTACTTTATTACAAAAAACAAAAATTGTTTTAGTGGAAAATTTAGCGATTAGCGGTCATTTAGAGTGTAGAATTTGTTTGTTAGTGGTTTTCTGGTGGTTTTGAAAGTTGAATCTGGTGGGAAGCTCATTCAACCGTTGGCAACACTGCCTACAGCACTTCGAATTTAGCAGCGATAGAACGCGTTTCTTTTTAAAATGGCCAACTATATGTCGCTCTTTCAAGAGTAACCTCTAAAGAAAACACGTTTGTGTTGTCTAATGACAAGAAAGCTGTGAATGTTGTATATAAAACATTCTGTAATTAATTGTAAAAATAAAATACATAGTGAAAATTTTAAAAAGTAAATACCTAAGTAAAAATGTAGTATATGAATTTAGAATTTCCAAAGATAGCAGGAAATCTTCATGGTATAGGAAAAGGGGAATTTTTTTACTCCAAATTTAACGCGTGCCACGGGCAGAATGATTGAATCATACTACAGGATCAATTTTGATCATTTTTTTCATTGAGTGACATGGGCCTATATATTTATACCCGTGCGAAGCAGGAGCAGGTCGCTAGTAATAAATAAAGTAAACATTTTCATTTACACTATTTATTTCCGCATTACATTGTTGCTTTCAGACAAAAGTTGCCTTAAATATCAACATTAAAAACATTGCGTCTCTTAGTTAAAGGAGATGATAGTCATATCCCATAAATTAAATATAAAACACATTTCCCACGGAAATAGTAAAGTACATAAGTATTAAAATTAACGTTTTCAAGTATTACGGACCATAGACTAACTTAACTAATTGATGGCTATAATATTATGATGTCCACATCTAAGAAATCGATGAATGAAGTGAATTGATATTTTCCCCTTTAAAATAAATCGATTCATTTCTATCAAAATAATCGACTTTTTCAGAATTTTTCAAAATTGCATTTTTTCTAATAATAATTAGAATAAAGGCTAATTGAAGTGGAGAACTACCAATAAATAATAAAAGGTGCGATGTTCCTGAAATTTGATTAAAATATGTTACATTAGTTTCATCCAACAATGCATATCTTATCTTAAAAAACAAGCAAAAAGTATAATAAAGAAAAATTAAACAATTTTAAACAATCGATTGTAATGAAGTAAAATCGATTAATATAAAAATCGATTATTTTTTCAAATCACAAATAATAAGTCTGCTGTCTAGATTAGGGTTGGGTCGTACTAGGCAAAACCAAATACTAAGTATCACTGTGACTGTGACTTAAAAATACCTGTGACAAATACCTGTTACAAAATACTAGGGAATATAAGAATTTAGTACCTACTTAAGGTGGCCTGAAACATTACATATGATATTTTCAATGCATCTATCTATATACCACATACTTATGTGTATTACTTTACTTTACTAAAAATTTTCAAAACACACGTAAGTAAGTATAGAATTTTTAAATTAAAGTAAGAGCGATGACAAGATTTTGAGTAAGAAATATTTAATAAAAACACAAATACTTAAAGGAGGGTGCCAGAATTGGGCCTAATTGTTACAGAAACCAAAAATTCTAAAAAAAAAAAATTTTTCTTCATTAAATTTCTCTATAAACTTTCAATGTGAATGTGCTAGAAAATTTATTTAATAGCAATATAATAGTATTGAAAAAGTTTCCTAAAGTGGAACGTATCGTAATTGTTAACTTGTTGTTTTTTTAAACATACCTATACTATGCTGGATTCCAACGGTTTTATTACAAATAAGAAAAAAAATACAAATAATTCTTAAATAACGTTTTTATCAAATAATAATTTAAAATAGGTATATTTAAATATATCAGCTTGACTTTTTTTAACAATAATTTAATTCCTCACTGATTAAAATTGATGCTTAGAAATAAAATATTTTTACTTTGGCTGTATGGCCTACGATCTTAAACTGTGTGGGATCAAAAAAAAATCACTATACATGATATATATTTAGGGATGTGACATGGAGTAGAAAAATCAATTTATAAATAATTGATTTTTCCCACTTTTAATAAATCGTTTTCGTTAAATCGATTTTTTTCTGAGTATTTGAAAAGTTGCCTTTTTTAATATAATAATAATTAAAAATAATTAATAATTAATTAATAATTACAATAAAGGCTAATTAAAGTGGAAAACTCCCGAGAAATAATAACAGATGCGCTGTTTGTTCAAATTCAAAAATCCGATTCAAATGTGTAATTAGGCTACATTGGTTGGTCATCAAACATTGCATATCTAATCTTAAAAAACAAAAAAAATAGTAAAAAAGAAAAAAAATTAAGATGATCGATTATTGAAAATCAATTATTTAAAAATCGTTTATAGGATTAGGCGTTACTTTGCAGAGGACCATAATACAAAAGTAATGAGAATATTATTTTGCTATAATCCGCGGTAAAAGAAAATACGTAATAAAAATGAAAATATGTAATGCTAAATGTAGAGTGTACTATTCGTTCTCATATCTGAAACACACAGAATTTGTAAGAACTCATGCACTAACTCATTACTTTTGAAAAAAAATCGATTTCTTTAAAAATTGATTATTTTTTCGCATCCCTACATTTATTAGTTATTCGTTTCGTACTTAAACTTATACATAAGTTTGGTTTGGTAGTCTATGGTTAAGAATGTGTTTTGTCGACACTTCGGTAATAAATGAGGTTGGTCTATTCTACTCAGCCGGATACTACACGGCGTAGTTCCCCCATAGACATGTAATAAAATAATAATTGATACTAAGATAAATATTTTTCTATTTAACAACTTAAAAATTACGACGTAACATCTGGGCCCAAAGGTTTTCTTCAAAGGAATTCTGGCACTCTCCTTTACCTTGCTTTTTGTCATTTGTAAACCAAACAATGGACTTTGTAGTTGTTATGGAAAGTTAAATGTTTAAAAGTGCTGTTGAAAAAAGTGCTATACGAAATTAATCTTTGACTGTAACTGTTATGGTGTAAAATTGAATGTCTATCTCTGTAATCTATAAACTGCATATAATTTTTTTATCCCGACTTACAAACTCGCAACAAATACTAATTAAAAGAAGCAATATAATACTCATTAATTATTTATTGGTACTGATATTGAGAAACTTTTTTGCGACACGCCAATTCTCGAAACTTATATCAAAGTTTTTTGTATCCCCTTCTCAAACACTTTTTTGAGAAAAAAAAAACAAAGTACAATTTTTTTTATTATTAAAACATATCTTTGGAAATAATATGTAAACCTATATTTAGGGTATATATACAATATAACAAGGTTAACTTTTGGTCAATAGATTTAGTATATAGTACATAACTTTTAAAGATATCTCCAAATTAAAATCTATTTTTTTTTTTTTTTTTATCGATTGTTTACATAAATATTTCATATTCCAAATTTAGTTATATTAGGTTTTCTTATTAAGTTTGTTAGTAAAGCATAAAAAAATACGTGGCTGTTTGACTCTTCAGATGATATAATTATTAATTATAAAATTAAAATACATTTTCTAATACTGAATGTAATAGCAGCGCCGCATACGTCTTCTATTTCTTTCATTCTAATGAATATTACCGTGAAAACAAAAGTGATAAAGAATGCAACACGCTTCTCTTTTCTTTTTATGTAATTGAAGTGAGACGCCTACATAGTATTTTGGAACAGGTGTCATAAATACTAGCCTAGTATTTTTGTACGCGTCCCAGCGAGGCCTGTTATTTTATACCTGTTACAATATACTAGATGAGTATTTTGTCACAGGGAGTATAAAATACTAGATGAGTATTTTGTAACAGGGAGTATTTTGTAACAGGGAATATTTTGTCACAGGGAGTATAAAATACTAGATGAGTATTTTGTAACAGGGCGTATTTTGTAATAGGGAGTATAAAATACTCGTCGCTAGTATTTGAGAACTTGCGTACCTGTTCCAGGCTGTTACATTTTAGTACTTAGTATTTATACCTGTTCCGATAAATACGCCTCACCTCTAGTCTAGATCAAACTGCGTATCATAGATAATACACTATATAGGATACTGCGTATTATACAAAGATTACTAATTAAAATAGTATTATATTTTACTGGTATTTTTGTAACTAATGTGTTTATTTATCTTCAATATTATTACTTTGTTTAATTATTAACTGCAATCGCTTCGTAACGACCTCGATTAACAACCATTTGTACATTATGTTGAAAGTATACAAACCAAGTTATTTTACTTGTAATAAAAACCATTTCTACAACTCATTTTTCGGTAAGTAATAAATATTTAAAAAAACCACTTATGTTATAGTACTTTAAATAAATTAGTTAATAATGTACACAATGAGAAGTTTACCATATAAGGCTTAAAACGAGTTTAGCAAACTGGTTTGAAATTTTCCATTGTTTGCTGTACAATACTTATTATGTTATACATACACATTTAATTTTAATCATCATAATCATCTTCTTCCTGCCCTTATCCCACTCTAAGTGGGGTCGGCACAGCATGTCACATGATTTGGCTACGTATTTTACAACCGGCCGCCTGCCTGACGTTAACTTATCTTAGTCGTATTTTACGACCACTCGATAAGAAAGAGGGTGGTCTATTCTACATAACAGGATACCACACGATGAGTTACTTACTGTAGTCGCCTTTTACGGCACCTCGGTAAGAAATGAGGGCGGTCTATTCTACTCAGCCAGATACCACACGGCGGGTCGACTTAATTACCTGAGTCGCCTTTTACGACACCTCGGTAAGAAAAGAGGGTGGTACTATTCTATTCAGCCGGATACCACATGGTAGACACATTTAATTTTAGTAACAATGATATTATTTATCTTCTTTCAATCAGGTGCTAGTAACCATATTGGCAAAACAATTCATATCACACCAACTGTCAAATATCCACAAGTTGCAGCACTAAAGCTACCAACAAATGTTGTTAATATAAATGAGGCTGAGATGGGCAGATTTTCTCCTCTCAGAGTAAGAGATATATCGGGACCTGTAATTAATGCTTATAATGTAAAACAGGAGACAGCGAATATTGATGTAACAATACAATCTGACCCTCATGTCAATAAGTATGACTGTCAAGGTGCAGTAAATCTGTCATCATCTATGCAAAGCAATGTACCAAGCCCCTTCAGTGGGAACAAGACTCACCTCAATATGCCAGGTTCACAATGGGGTCAAGGGCAAAAATACCTATCAGATCACCTGCATAGTGCTCATTATTTGTCTTTGAGGAATGAATATAGAGGAAAATTGTATAAAGGTACTTTTTAACATTTTTTAATAATATTCAATGGTAATCTTAGATGAGAATGTTAAGGTGGATGTGTGGTGTGACAAAACTTGATAGAATACACAATGAGTATATTAGGGGAAGTCTGAAAGTGAAGAGAAGTCCAATTACAGAAAAGATGAGAAGTGCGAGACTAAGTTGGTATGGTCATGTAATGAGGAGGGATGAAAATCATGTTACCAAAAGAGTTTTTAATATGAATGTGGATGGATGTATGGCTAGGGGGAGGTCTAAAAAAAGATGGATGGATTGTGTGAAAAATGATTTGCATGTTAAAGGAGTGGTACCAGAGTTGACGATTGATAGAGGAGAATGGGAGAAGAAGACATATTGTGTTCACTTAGAGTGAGATAAGGGTAAGAGGATGATTCAATAGTAATCTTAAAGAAATTGTTTTCCAACTATATTAATTTTTGCAAGGTTTAAAACAACACAATTAAGCCGGAAAATAAACTTTATTTATTTGCAGATATGACAATTTATTTTTTATATATGTATGAATATTTTAGTTTTGCACATCAATGTATCATAGTGTTAGCTGTTATAATCTATAAGCTTTTGATGATCAACCTATCATTCCTACCATTGACAATACATCTCAAGTGTTCTCTTGAGCACAAATATAATGCCAGAGATAGCTTCAGTGAATTCACCTGGGAATTGTATGATGTTTGATTCAAATGAATATTGTGGAGCTTGTGAATATATTAAACAAGATTCTTTTAAGTATATAAATATTATTGTATATTTCTTATACAATTTAGTAATAATGTAGATAAGTTACTAATTAACTCATTCATACAACCATAGTAAATTAAATTCTTTAATTGGTTTGTGGTATTATGATAATTTTATTCTTATCATTGCTTGTGTATTCATATTAAATGCAATTTTAATGTATAAATACATTCCTTCCTTGAAAATTGACTTAATTATATCCTGAGCTTAAAGAAATACAATATTTTCGACTGTGGACTGTATTTTTCATTTTTTAACTTGATATTTATCTCATTGTTTTAATTTGTCCAAAGCATAGCTATAACCATTGGGGCAAGAAATATGAGTACATCATCTGATCCTCCATTAAGTGCCAAAGAAAAATTAAAAAAAGCAGTCAAAGACTATGGTGCTACTGTTATAGTATTTCATATTACTATATCCCTTTTGTCTTTGGGTGGTTGTTACATCCTTGTTTCTAGGTATGTGTTTTAATGTTACTAGTTGATTTCACAAACAATATTCAAAAGCAAATTTATTCTGAAATCACTGCATTCTTTATAAAATGACTTCAGGGATACAATACAGTGGTGTATGAAAATGTTGAAGCAAGAAAGCTATTAAATATTGCACTAATTTTTAATCACAATTCATATTATTATTATATTTTATATATGGGTCACATTGTGATAAAATCATAGACATTCCTGACCATGGTGGATGCATCTCTGAAACCAAATTGTTGAACCTTATGTAAAGGTAACTTGATTTTATTGAGATGTGAATCATATGTTTTATAATAATTTTAAACAGTTCATTTAATAATTTTTAACATTCAATAAATAGACTGGTTAGAAAATTACTTTAAGTGGGTTTTATATTTCAGTATACAGATATTGTAAAGCATTTTTTTTTGCAGTGGAGTAGACGTGATGGCCATTCTGAAGTATTTCAATATAAGTGAAGGTCCACTATTAACTGCAGTAACATCAAATGCTGGTACTTTTGTAATTGCCTATGCAGTGCACAAAATTTTTGCACCAGCAAGGATAGCTATAACTCTCACAGCAACACCATTTATTGTGCGCTATTTAAGAAATATAGGAATTTTGAAACGTAGTCTTACTTCTGGTGGTGGGAAATAAATAAAAATAATAGATAAATTGTTATTTTCTTTTATGTCCCTATAACTACATATTATAAAACAAAGTCCATATTTCCGTATGTATGCATAAAACTTTAAAACTACGCAACCGATTTTGATGCGGTTTTTTTTAATAGATAGAGTGATTCCAGAGGAAGGTTTTTACGTATAATAAAATTCAATACGAAGTAGAGATATACTGTAATTTTTGAGGTTCCTGTAAATAATTACATTTTTTTCCGCTTACATTGCAAACGCAGGCTAAACCCTACGAGATTTATCAAAATGATGTACTAAGTATTTGTACACCTTAAAAAGGTCTACACAAAAGTCTGCGATGGTATATATCTATCTCTTATGGATAACCCACAATAGCAGTTTTTTTCATTTACTTTTTACGAAAAATGATGCCTTATGTTCAAAGCAATTTTTATACAATACAGCATTAATCCTTATCCAATTGAGTACCTTAAATAAATTGTTGATTTAATATAGATCAATATTGCCGTTTACAGCATGTAATTTAAGTGAACATTTTCGGAGATATTACAGATTTAAAATCCCGCGAGGAGGCCGCGCTTCGACCTATAAGCACTTCGAATTTAGCAGCGACCGGAGGCGCAACTAAATGTCCTTCTTTCAAGTTTATATTGTCTAACGATAAGAAAGCTATGAATGTTGTATGTAAAGACATTGTCTAATCAATTGTAAAAATAAATAATATCACTACATAGTATAAAACAAAGTCGCATTCTCTGTCTGTCCCTATGTCCGTATATCCCTATGTATACTTCAATCTTTAAAACTATGCAACAGATTTTGATGCGGTTTTTTTTTAATAGATAGAGTGATTCCAGAGGAAAGTTTGTGCGTATAATAACATTCAATACGGAGTAGAGAAATACTGTAATTTTTGAGGTTGCTGTAAATAATTACATTTTTTTCCGCTTACATTGCAAACGCAGGCTAAACCCTACGAGATTTATCAAAATAATGTACTAAGTATTTGTACACCTTGAAAAGGTCTACAGAAAAGTCCGCGATGGTATATGTCTATCTCTTATGAATAACCCACTATAGCATTTTTTGTCATTTACTTTTTACGAAAAATAATGCCATATTTTGAAGCAATTTTTATACAATACAGCATTAATCCTTATCCAATTAAGTACCTTAAATAAACAGTTGATTTAATATAGATCAATATGGCCGTTTACAGCATGTAATTTAAGTGAACATTTTCGGAGATATTACAGATTTCAAATGCCGTGAGGACGCCGCGCTTTGCCCTATAACACTTGGACTTTAGCAGTTATGTCCCTCTTTCAAGAGTTTGTTTAAAGACATTCTGTAATTAATTGTAAAAATAAAATACGTAGGGAAAATGTAAAAGTAAATAAGTAAAAATGTACTATATGAATTTAGATATTCCAAAGATAGCAGGAAATCTTCTTGGTATAGGGAAAGGAAATTGTTTTTCTCCAAATTTAACGCGTGCGGGCCACGGGCAGTAATGAATAAATCAAAACTACTGGATAGATTTTAATCATTTTTTTTACACTGACTGACATGGGATATATATTTTATACCCGTGCGAGCAGGGGCAGGCCGCTAGTGTATATATATATTTTCCGAATCTCAGAAACGGCTCCAACGATTTTCCTGAAATTCAACATGTAGGAGGTTTTAGGGGAGAAAAATTGATCTAGCTAGGTTTTATGTAAAAAAAATATTGTTTTATCCCTGATTTTGGGCATTAAAAACACTTACATTTATATTGAATTGAATTTCCGCCGTTAACTGTCAAGTCGACGTGGCTTATTCGGGTAACGGGCAGACTCGAAAAATGTGAATGCCAAGGATCGATCCCCGACTAAATAATTGTTTTTTTTTAAAGTTCTTTTTTTGTAAAAAATTAACGAGCGAAGCTCGGTCACCCAGATATTATAAATAGTATGATTTTTGTTTCGTGTGAACAAAAATCGCGGTGATCTTCGAACGAATATGTCGTGTTCTAGGCTATTTCTTTACAATAATTATCAATGACAGAAGGATGTTTCTATAAAAGTTTATGGCGATCGGAGCATTTTTTGCTGTTGTTTGTTCCGTTTCAAGGGGAATTTAAAACTAGACAGCCACATCAACGCGTGGCCGGACAGCTAGAACAAATATAAATGCATCACGATAGCGTGATGTGAAATACATACATAAAACAAACGTAAACTATATTACGTTATGTTACAGATATTAATCTTTGAATTCTATTTTAATAGCTCTTAAACTTTTTTATACTTTATATTTTATCTGATCGCAAAGGAAATAGAGAATTTTTTCCCGTTATATAACTTTAATTAAAGTAAATTTCATCAATATGGTGTAGCAGCTTAGCGTTGATTGCTTAATAGACTTTCGCATTTATAAAACCAGTATGAACATAGTTGATTACTATATAATTAATATATACATTATAATGTTTTTCTATGAACTATTCCGTAGTTCATATAATAATATGAGAGGCTACGCCGTGTGGTATCCGGCTGAATAGAATAGTACCACCCTCATTTCTTACCAAGGTGTCGTAAAAGGCGACTAAGGTAAGACGACCCGCCGTGTGGTATCCGGCTGAGTAGAATAGACCAACCTCATTTCTCACCAAGGTGTCGTAAAAGGCGACTAAGGTAAGTTGATCCACCGCGTGGTATCCGGTTTAGTAGAATAGACCACCCTCTCTCTTACCGAGGTGTCGTAAAAACGACTATGGTAAGTTTACGTCAGGCAGGCGGCCGGTCATAAAAACGCAGCCAAATCATGTAACAAGATGTTTATAGCATGTTGTGCCGACCCCACTTAGATTGGGATAAGGGTAGGAAGATGATGATATAATAATATGAGAGGAATGTTATTCTTAAGAAAAAAGCCCTAAAATAAAAGATCGGGTGTTTGGATCTCAAATGTTCACAAACATATCGAGTTGGACCCAAAAGACATGAAATACGAAACTTGAAAATTCACACGTTGAGCTATCGTATGCTGATCTATAAAAATAGTGAACGCTTTTGTTAACTTTCCATATCGTTACATATTGAATACAATGTTTTCGTCTTTTTTTTCTGAATATAATTTCATCCGGATAAATAGAATAGTTACACCCTCATTTCTTACCGAGGTGTCGTAAAAGGCGACTAAGGTAAGTCGACCCGCCGTGTGGTATCCGGTTGAGTAGAATAGATCAACCTCATTTCTTACCGAGGAGTCGACCCGCCGTGTCGTATCCGGCTGAGCAGAATAGACCTTTCTCTTAGAATAGACCCTCTTTCTTACTGAGGTGTCGTAAAATACAACTGAGGTAAGTTGACGTCACGCAGGCGGCTGGTCGTAAAAACGCAGCCCAATCATGTGACAGCATGTTTATAACATGTTGTGCCGACCCCACTTAGAGTGGGATAAGGGCAGGAAGATGATGATAACTTACTCTTTAACACAGAGGTTCCCAGATTTTTTTTGATAGTCAAAATTTTCAACTTTCATAATTTTACTGACAGGGTTCTCCTGTAGCTATATTTCTCGTAAACAATATAATTTAGAAGCATTTGGTAATTTACTTTGATTAAATGCTTGAAACCGTATTGATATTGCACAGAGATAACCAGATTAAATCCCAAGTTGCTATTTTCAACTTTATCATCGTAAATTCACATGATTGAATTAAGAACAGTCCTTGTGATATATCATATCAGTTTCGACATCTGTGAACTTGTGGGTAATCAATTTACTGATTTATTTTTTCTTAAATTTAGCTTTTGTAGCGGCTAGACGATTTTTGGAATTTATAAACGACGAATTTGATTCATTGTTATGAATTCGTATCTAAGCTCCTATTTGGCTTAGACACTCGACCTTAAAGTCGTGCATATGGTTATCCTATATAGTGTATTATCTATGCATATGGTCGAGATAATAGTATTTATTTCGACTATCCCGTCCTTTACATAATTTTTTTTTTTCATGAAACTCAAATCTGGCCATGGAGTTTCCATGTCTTTATTAAAAGTTACAAATTTATTAAAAGTTACAAAGACAAACTATTTGAACTAAAAAAAAATCTATTTCAGATAGATATGTATCTAAATACCTCTAACGTTTTTCTATCTATTTGAAATCTTCTAAAGTCTCTTCTACGTATAATCATTTGTCTATGGTATAAGCCAGTATAAGCTTTACGCAAAACAGCGTCGCGCGTCAAGATGAGTTGAAGTATTTATAATAGAAAATTATTTCTAAATCATTTGTGCCTCGTTTTAATTTCTTAAGTACACGTTAATTAATTACAATATAGCAGTAGGTATTTTTGTTACTAAAATCATGTTAGGTTAGTCTAACCGAACAGGGATATACCAAACTCATAATATTAAAACAAACCGATGTTGGAGACATTATGCATAATCTCATTTTAGAATTAAAAGAATGGTATGTAATTTGTGTTACGTTATCGTTTGATACTGTTCGGTATAATTAAGAATAATTTAACAAAACAAAGATATTAACAGACGTCAATAGCATACGAAAGATAAGAATGTTAATGCTCACCTAAAGTAAACATGTAAATCGTATGTAATATTTATTGTTTATACTTTCTGATAATTATATACACGTACATGTCTAGTTCTGTTACATTCTTTAAAATATTTAATCATTTATTAATATTATACTGGAAGTTACCAGTCAGTATTTCTACACAACCATGTATCAACGCGTTTTACATTTACTGTCACTTAACTGTGTTATGTTTTTTATAATTATTAGTATTAGTGTGTTGTCTGGTGATAAGTAAGTAATTAATAAAATTAAGTACAGTTAACAAAATATATATCTGTATGTCTTATATAACATAAAATAAAATTTTTATGAATTAGGTAAATAGAAATTTAGTTTTATATATACCTATGTACTTGTTTTTATTTATTTATTTAAGTAATTGCTTGTCAAGTCACTAATAAATTCGAAATATCAGTTTAGATACATATTAGCAAGTCTTAATAATACGTAAAATCGCCACATATTTGGAAATAAGAATATTCAGCGAAATAAATATTAAAGATACATACAAATTACTATGAAAGTTAAGGAAATTGTAAATTTTTCGAAAAGTATATTTTTATGATTAACCTTACTTTTTATTCAAACTGATAATAATGATAAATCATTTATTATTATTGTAAAAATAATAAGTTAATTATCTAGGTAAAAACCTGTTAATATTAACATTCCATCGAAGACTAGGGGCAGGTTACGCAAACTTGTTTTTTCTATATAATATGCAGCTTTCAATGATAAAACGCGCTTCCTGCGCGTTTTCGTCACTTCCTTTGATGAATTAGTATAAAAATGGAAAATTAATAATTATTCTTTGTGTTTGAACTCGCAAAATCATTGTAATTAAAGGTCGCTGCAGTAGGGGCCGTAGGCCTTCACTTTTTATTTTAAGAGAAGGGGTGGACCTAGGACCCATCACGTTGCTCCTATGCGGGTTGGTGGGTCACACATATCCCCTGAATTGTCTTGAGATATGCAGGTTTCCTAACGATGTTTTCCGTCACCTAAAAGCGCGTGATAAATAGACGCAACTTTTTAATAGAAAAACTAATTGGTGCATGCCCGGGGTTCGAACCCGTCACCACCTCGAAAGAGTCGCGCGGTCCAACCGCGGGATATCACAGCTTCAGCTCTTAGTAACAACTATAAAATATAATTGAATCTTTTAGATGATAAATTTAATGGCACACAATGACAAGTCTCGATTTATTTTTAAGCCAACATACAGAGTTCTTAGAATAAAATCATCCATCGTTGTTGTTTCAAGCTCAATTTATCGGTTAACCCAGGATATGCAGACTAGGGACCTTAAATTATCTGATATATAAAATATATTGACAAAATAATAAAATTAAGACTAAATTTTTCTATTTCTTAATTGAAACTTTATATATTAATTTTCAGCAATGTTTCAGTACCAGCTACAAAGTATTTATTCGACTTTACAAAAACGGATGATGCGGGAAATTGGCAAGAACAATCCGATACCGTGCGGAGTGTAGGAATGTCAAAGGCTGTTTTTGTTATACATCAGAATGCAGAATTCAGACGGGCTATATTTTTTGCATTGTTAAATCCGCAACCAAATGGCGCCGGGTTTGCAGGTATTCGCGCGCTTGGATCCTACGATTTAACGGGTCATACAAAGCTACAAATATTGTGTCGTGGTCAAGGACAATTCAGTGGATTTAAAGTTGTACTTAGACATAAAGGATTAAATGATGAACCTAATTATTCATTCGAGCAATATTTTCAGGTATGTATGTAAACTTTAATTGAGATATATCACCATAATACTATACAAATATTATAAGTCACCTGGGGCCTCGTTCACGTCAATTGGTTTGTTTAACATCAACCTTCAAGTTTGTTTATCCTATTTGTTGGTTCTGTGTATAAGCTTTAATTTTGCCAAATTTCTTTAATATTGCTCTAACAGTTAGTCTTGAAAGTTTAACAGACATAATGTAGCATTTATTTAGCAGCTCCTAAGATTTTTAATTAGAAACATTATACAAAACATTTGTTTCACTGAAGATTATTATTTCAAATATAATTTTTGTTTTCAGGCTCCAAGAGATGAATTCGCAATAAGTGTTTTACCTTTCGCAGAATTCAAAGCATATTATAGGGGAAAACGAGTCGCAAATAACGAAACGTTGGATCTGTCGCAAGTAACCAGTATTGGTATTCAAATGTATGGCGGAGTTTATCATCCAATTAAACAAAAAGGACCAGCTACTCTTGAGGTAGATTGGATAAGAGCTGAATAATACATAGATGTTCCATCATAGAAAATTACGTTACATTTTTTTATTCAAGTTACCGAAACTTCGTTCGTTAACTAAGAGGGAATAATAAACTCACATCACTCCTCTTGTTATATTAATAAAAGACGGACAGAAAGGATTTGCTATAACTTGTATTAGTTTTTTTTATTTAACGACTAAAGTTAGTTATGATAGAATTCCGCAAAAAACATTTACTGACAAAAACCAGTAATAAACTGGAAAAGCCTTTTAATCAATACATAAGATTTGAAGATTGAAAAAGTTTAAGCACACTGCATTTATCATACACATTTTTTTATATTTACACATAAATTTTCTTTCATCGCAGATTATAGCAAATAATATTGGCATCTACATATGTGCAAAATAAACTCTTAACTTGTGTATATTTTAGACAGTTAAGGCAAAATTCTAGTCTGTAAAAGATATAAAGTTGTATTTCTAAACGTGATCCAAAGTAAATTGAACTGAATTTAGCTAGTAAAAAACTAATAGTAAAATTGAGGCAATTTGACGAAAAATAAGTTTCTATTTGGTCATAAGGTCCAAATCTATAACCAAAGCTCCATTTTAGTTATTTTTTTAATAAAAAATTATTGCTTAAATATGCTCGTTTTATTTTACCATATCATCACAGCTTAAGCAGACAGGATCATGATCATAGTTTAGAATGATTGACTTAAAAATTAACTTAGGAAAAAATAAACTCAGCTATAGGGTGAAATCACATATAATGTGCATTACCTAAAATACAGAACACCACTAAATACTAAAATTAAAGACTATATTAACCTTCAATATATTTTAATTGCTTCAATGTAAATGTTATTTTAAATTAAACTCATCGCTGTCTGGATGGTAACAGTAATGTCAAAGCAGTCATCGCATCAGGGAACAATGAGTGGTAATTGATGAGTGGTACATATGCTGCAGTGATCACTCTCCCTGCAAACCATCGTCCATGTAGGGAATTGACTGAAGCCACCGCTGTTGCTATCGTAGGACACTTGCAATATACATTTCCTTGGGGCGAGGCTTTGTCAACGTACACATGCAATACACCTCCATGTTTGTTGCATTCACTGATGACATCATCTCTTATTTCAATATCCCAGCTAGGATTTGATTCCCTGCAACGCGTGTTTACAAAATAAAGGTACAATAATAAACTGTAAGTATAACATTGATTACTTCAAAACAAAGTCAATTTTAGAATTTCTGTTTCATTTCTAATATTATATTTTATTATTCATAAAATTGACTAATTAACAACATTACTTTTTTAAAGAAGTAAAATTATTTTATTAGTAGATTTAGAATCCGATTTGGTATAGTCAAATAATTTCGTAAATATCAATTCGATATATTCAGTTATGACATTCCTCTATCCAAATTAAATTACACTATTACTAACAATCATGTACGGAACCAAACGGTAACTTATTCTAAAAAAAGTAAATGACTTACGAAGCTGGATCAAACATATTATTGAGCATGAAACATTGTGTTGCAATCGGTGGCGCTACTTGTGGCTGAGTAGCCACTAACGTAGATCCTGCGCCCATTAGTACTGACGCCGCAGCAGGGGGTATCTTAAAAAAAAATATATATATAATTTTCACAAGAAACTGCTACCAAAGTATTATTACAAAGGAGGTCAAAAAGTTCGCGAAATAAGAGGAAGGAGGTTGAAATTAATCTGCAAACTATTTTTCCTTTTCAATATATTCACCCTTAACCCTATTACTTTTATTTATTTTTCAGATCTCTCAAATAACTTGTTTATACCATTCAATACATAATTCATTCAATTGTCAATTTTTTTCTATGCAGCTCTTTCTTCATTTTTGGAAATAAATTATAGTCCTGGGTGCCAAGTCTGGACTGGAGGGTGGGTGGTTCAATCGTTCGAAGCCGCATCGATGAATGGTAGCTGTCGCACGTGTGAATGGGTGCGTTGTCGAACAAAAGGAGAACACCTTTTGACAACTTTTCTCTTCTTTTATCCTTGATGGATTTTTCTTTGAATTTTTCCAGTAAAGAAGCGTCTGTTCCGTTATTGTCACACCACGTTCTTTATAATCGATCAGTAAAATACCTTCTGTATCCCAAAAGACAGTCGCCATAATCTTGCAAGCTGATTGTATCACTTTGAACTTCTTTGGAGGAGGTGTACCTTTTTTATTACACTGCATCGACTCTTGCTTCGACTCAGGTTCATAGTGGTGAACCCAGGTTTCATCACCAGTAACGATTTGGGCCATAACTTCTTCTTTTCTCTCTCCATAGAGCTCCAAAAACTGGCGAGAACACTCGACACGCTCACGTTTTTGAAGTGGCGTGAGCATTCTCAGAACCCATCTTGCACTGACCTTAGTGTTCCCAAGATGATGATGTAGAATATTCAAAATACTTGTTTCAGTTTCAATAGCTTTTTCTTCTTTAACCGGGCATCTTCCAGTACAAGATTTTCGAATTTTCGACGATTTCCGGAGCGGTGGCCTCAATTGGCCGTCGTGAGGTGGTTATCAATGGATTCTCGTCCTTGTTTAAAAGGACCATATAACCTGTAAACCATGGTTTTACCAGAGACACAGGCCACGTAAACCGCCAACAGCACTTGAAAAATAATCTGAGCGGATTTGCCTTACTTGGTAAGGAACTTAATGACAGCACGGTGTTCAATTTTTTCCATACTGGTTGATTTTCCCCGATTCCGCGAACTTTTTGAGCTCCCCTCGTATACTCAAATTCACGTATAGGTGCACGGCACCAAGGTAGCAAGGTTCATATACAAGGATAGAATATATAATTCCAATTTTCTATACACAATGGCACTTTAAGACTGTGTTTGGGCATTATTATGTTCAAATGCAAAGAACTAAAATTCTAAATACCTGGTATTATTAATACAATAGCACTATTATAACAATACTATTGCCATTACTAGTAAAAGGAAAAAGTTTGAGGAAATCTTTAGGATACTAACTTGTAAACCAGTGCCTTCAGCAAGCTTGAACATAAGTTGCAATCTTCCCGTTGCTCCAAGATCAACACCAGCGCGGTCGAGCTCATCAGCGTCGAACCGAGTGCTGGAACCTCCATCAGTGCGTTCAGTTACATTCCCTACTTTCATTGGCCTTCCAGCTAATTCAAAACCATTCAACTGCTCCATGGCCTTTTTTGCATCTAAGGCATGATGGAACTAAAAAAAATCAAGTGTCACTTAAGAAACAACTCAATTACTGCAAAACAGCAAAGAGAAAACGCTCAAGATATCCACTAGAAAATAAATAAGAACTTATAAAACGTCTCCTCCATAGATTACATAAATTCTTAGTCATTTAAGGGCTGAAAAGTATATATGAGTTCAGTGTAACAGAATATCTATTAAATTTTAATACCAATCGTTTACGTTTGAAATATCAGTATTTATATTTTTACATAAATGTAATCAATATCTACGCAATGTGGTATCCGGCTAAATAAAATAGTACCACCCTCTTTTCTTATAGAGGTGTCGTAAAATACGAATAAGATAAGTTGACGTCAGGCGGGCGGCCGGTCGTAAAATACGTAGCCAAATCATGTGAAATGTTTATAACCTGTTGTGCCGACCCCACTTAGAGTGGGATAAGGGCAGGAAGAAAAGTAATCAATATCTATATTTACATATTACAAAAGTTCCAATTAATTTAATTTGTTACATCATAAATCATTATTTTAGCAAAACCTTTGCCAATACTGAACTAATTTTGAGTAAATGGAAACAAATGGAATTTCTATAATATTAATTTTATAAAAACACAATTAATGACACCTGCACATTGAGTAGTTGTGTGACAAAAGTATATGGTTGGACCTAGTCAAATTGTTTATATTTTAACTTTAAAGACAGATATGTAAGTGTAAATAAAAAAGAAACAAGCTTACTGTTAGAAATCCATAGCCTTTGCTCTTCCCTGTATCAGGGTCAGTCATGAGTTGAATGTGATCAATTTTCCCAAATGGTTCAAATATACCTCTCAACATATCTTCATTAATGTTGAAATGTAATGATCCTACATATAGCCTAGTTGGTCCATTGCTAGTCTTTGGTGCTAAATTGGGCAAAGTATTGCCAACTCTATTTTTCTCTGCTTGTGTATGTTGAACTATTATAGGAACACCCAGTAATTTCTGTCCTGTTAAACCAAGGGCCTGAAATGTAATAACATATTAGTTACATAGTATAGTATTTTGTTCAAAATGGTTATTCAATTCTAATATTTACCAAGGGTACAGATTCTGCATCTTTAAACTCAATATATGCTATTCCTTTAAATCTTCTGGTTTTATTGCATGTTATAAGTCTCACATCTCTAACTTTACCAACAGATGAAAAAAATTCTTCTAAATCCTTAGCTCGAATGCGCTGCGATAACTGCATACAAAATACAGTACGCAAGTCTCTCTCTTCTGGAGGCAAATCATCTAGTTTAGGTTCTGCTCCTCTTGATTTTGATCTATATTCTGTTCTCTCTTGTTCACGGGTTTTATCCTTTTCATTACTTTTCTCCTTCTCACGGCTACGTTCCAGTCGAGATATATGTTGGTCACGACTATTTTCTCTGTCTTTGCTGCGATCTCTATCTTTTTCTTTACTACGTCTTTTCTCTCGGTCTCTTTCCCGTTCTCTATCTCGCTCTCTATCCTTATGATGATCCCTATCTTTATCACGATCTCTATCCTTATCACGATCTCTGTCTTTATCACGATCTCTGTCTTTATCACGATCTCTGTCTTTATCACGATCTCTGTTCTTATCACGATCTTTGTCCTTATCACGATCTCTATCCTTATCGCGATCTCTGTCCCTGTTGCTTCGGTCTTTATCTCGGTCTCGGCGGTCTCTATCCCTATCGCGGTCCCTGTCTTTCCTGTCATCTCGTTCTTTTAAACGTTGTACATCTCTATCGCGTGATCGTCTTTTCTCTCTTGAACGGCTCCGTCTAAAGAAATTGCTAAGTTATTGTTTTGATTAATTTTTAAATATAATTTAAAAGAAACATTTAATCTGTTGTCTTACCTTCTACTACTTTCTTTTTCTCTGTCCCTGTGCTTGTCAGAATACTTGTCCGAGCGGTGTTTTGAAGAGGAACTGTTATCCTGTCACACAAAGCACAAGGTAGAAGCAGCGCCACAGCAACACACGCCGAGTGAATAAATAAAATTGCATTAGTTTAATGAATTGACTATATGAAAAATTGTTTGTGCATTTTCAATAATGACAGTATAATGTCATCATTAAATATGCACAAACATTGGCTATAATTCCTATTCTACAGACGACAGCCATCACAATGAAGTTTGACCTATTGGTGGTTCTTCAACTTGGGTCCCTGGTCTACACTTACCATTTGGAAAACCACTGACTAAGGATGTACACAGCGCTAACATCACACAGGGATACTTCTGCAAAAGATTTATGACCCATCAGCGCACTGCTTTTTGGAATTCTTAATAATGACTGTATAAAATTTTATTATAACCACACAAATTATTTTTTAAATATATACTTAAGGTTTACTGTTATATAAAATTGGAAAATAGTAAGTATAGTTGTCGATACCTCTTTTTGTTCAGGTCGGTGAAGTATGCTGGACTATTACCACAAAGTTCTATAAATACAAGAAATGATTCTCATATGTAGTCTGTTTCACATTTCTTATCATGTTACCATTCAAAGATGTCACTTGGTTATTTTATTGTTAAGAGAAAATTACAATCATGAGACATCGTTGATCAGTTCCATGTAAGAATTTTATATTACATAAAACCTGCATCAACTGTGTTATAATTTTATCAAACATTGTAAACTTAATTGAAAATTTTGCATCAGTACTATATATTGCATTAACTTTTTCTACACAATTGGTTTTTACATTATAAAATTGGCATAATAAAATATTACTTAAAGGTAATCAATCTTCAACATTATTCTTGGGAATATGATTAATCTAGCCATTGATTTGTCTACTCTAAATTTAAGCATCAATAGTAGTTATTATATGGGACTACTTCACAAAACATGAATCACAGCTGTAGGAAATATTCTCTATTTAAAATGTGTCTGTATTTTCCTAATAATTGATCTTTAACTATTTGCAGTGCATAAAAGTTAGTAAACTAGTAATTTCAAATTTGTTATTTACAATTATAGAGTTTCTAAAAATTCTGTGGTAATCCAATAATTGATAAATAAAAGATTTTCATTAATTAATTCTTAATAAGAAATATTCATTAAATGAATTTTGTTTTAAGTGTCTTAATAGAGACTTACCAATTTATTGTAAGGAGCTTCTAGCATAGCCTCTACATCCAAATCTTCAGCCATCCTTAAGAAAAAACAATACTAAATATGATTATGACAGTAACTGTAATACAGGTTTGGAAATACATACAACTATTTGGTCTTGGACAACTTATAACTATGTCATCCTTCCATCCAAATTTTTAATGGAGTGTCAGAATTGAATAGGTCATATGAGGTTCCAGTGTGACTGAAGATCAAGTACATAGAGTCATAAGAAAGGGGATTGACCAATATTATAGAAAAGAATTAATACATTTTGCATGTTTGCAAAAGATGAAGTTAAAATTTATGACATTAAGGGAAATTGGAGTTACTGTGGTGTAAGATCAAGTTGAAAAAAAAGTGTGACAGAATTTAAGAGTAAATGATAAAATAATAATGGTCAAAATGAAAGGTGATTCTAAGATCAATGTAGTCAGTTGTATTTTATGATGATGTAGTGTAAGAGAAATTTTGTACAGATTTTGATATCAATTATGATGTTTATGTTAGAGGTGATTTTAATGGTGATGGGCAATAGTAAATCTCTTTTTTACATAAGTATTCACCTTGTAATTTACAAAAGCAGCAATCATAGAATGAAATTGATTACTTTCTTCTAAGGAGAAGTAACATATAGGCAGCTAAGAACTGAACTGTGTGATGATTCTAAGTGGTTCACTGAGACATAACACAGTTTATGATAACTGATATAACCAATGATATTTGGTCAAAAGGATAAATAATTGTGTGAATGAAATGTACAAAGGAAATGAAAAATAAAAACATCTTGACTGTGTGGAAGGGATTGGTAAAGAAGTGTGGCAGTGAAACAAGATGAAAAATGCTCTGAAAGAAATAAGGATGCATTTTGCGATAGGATGTATAGATGTTATTTATTTAATGGTTAGTATGTATGAACTAACACAGTTCTAAGAAAAATAAGCAAATGGTAATACAACCCCCAAAGTCAAGCTAATTCTAATAATATTAAAAAAGGGCAGTTTCTGATGTTTATTAACTTTGTTGATTCAATCGCCGAATGACTGTATGAATCCTATACAAAATCTTGTCTACAAGTAAGTCTTAGGCTGAAATAACACAATTTTTTTTGGTACCTATAATTTAATGCCCCAGCAGAAACTAAAAAATTTCGTCTAAACAATAGTGATCTATATCTACCTGTAGATACTACACACCACGCTACTTTTTACATATACTATATACCAGCGCTACAGAATAAACAGATAAAGCAGCTTGATGTATTACAACGCTTGATTTACGTGATTAAATCATTAGCAACTTGTACCGATGATTATCGACAGCTTTCTGCGTGAGCATGGGGGGATGGTATTCTGAGTACAATTTAAATTCTTAAATAAAACTAAAATGGTCGGTCGATTATTCTCATGTAAAATTCAGATTTATTATTTATATTTAGACAGTTTAAACGTTCTTTACAGTCCTAGAATACCTAAATTTATATTGCGATTTGCAAATGTTAAATAGATAGTAAAAATATTCACTAAAATTATTAAAACTAAGCCGTGCATTTAAGAAAACAAAATGGCGTGCACTTAAAAGTAGAGATCGAGCATGCTCAATTTGCCAAAAAAAATATGTATTACCTTGAATGGTCTTGACTACGTAGGCTTAGATCAAATTGCCTGTAAAATATATCCTTTTATAGTCCTTTTTAAAATAATCTGCAATAAATCGCTCCAATTAATAATATTCGATTAATTAAGAAATACCATACAACATGTTGACTTTTAAGACCATAGACTAGGCTTGGGTATGATTGCTATATAAGAATCATATTCGTTCCACGATATGATCGATTGTAATCACGTGATCATACCTGCTACTGCTAACGCTATCGGAATACAAGCAAATGTATTCTTTATGTCGTATCCAGTGTATAGGACATAAAGACTAAATTTGTTCGTATAAACAATCATTTAGTCCATTAACGTAAATAATATAAAAGCGGATAGCGTTTTTGCTAATTTTCCCCAGTAATATTGATTAGAAAAAACGTTATCCGCTATTATATTATTCAGCTATTCGCTATAATATTATTACTTGATAAAGCGATTGCTATTACAAACAAATGAATTTCAGAAATCATATTCAATACGGTCGATATTTCTAGGATATAGTTTCAGTTGAAATAACGTAAAGGTGCTTTCTTCTCCGTAAATAAATTTAAATCTTCCCGAATTATCGACCGTATTATATGAGATATAAGAATTATATTTGTTTGTATTAACAATAATTTTGCTCAATATCAGTGAATTAGTCTCAATATTAATTTATTATTTTACTTTTTCATAGAATATCCATAATTTTGTATAGCAGTAGCAGTTAATCTAAAACTCATTAGCAGATGATGCTATATGAAAAGTTTTTCATATCATGATCATAAAGTGATTGGTGATTCTGTCATGCCTACCATAGACAAATTCTATCAGTTTAAATTAAATTCTATCTAGTTAGAGATGTAAAAAATAATCGATTTTTAATAATATCGTTTATTAAAAAATCGTATATTTAAAAAAATAATCGATTATTTTAAATATCGATTAGTTTTTGACATCCCTATTCCATAGATTACTAAGCATAGATTATTTACTATGTTACTAAGTACTATACTGCGTCCATCATATTATCAGTCTTTTGACAGCTCACGCTCATTAAGTTTTGTATTGCTTACGTACAAATATCATACAAATAATATTTGTTCTTTATGGATGGGTACCGCCCACTTAGTGATGTCACACATAATGGTTACTACGATTATGCCACAGATTAAAAATAATCGGTAGAAATCGATGTTACGAGTATTAAAAGACATTTAATAACATTATATAAAGTTTTACTTTCTTCTTAGTTAATACATGAATACAAATAAAACAATCAGGATATTTTAATTTGTTTTATTAGCACGAGTCGTCGGAATGATAATCAACACTAGAC
The DNA here is from genome assembly GCA_947086495.1 of Morpho achilles. Classification (NCBI taxonomy): domain Eukaryota; kingdom Metazoa; phylum Arthropoda; class Insecta; order Lepidoptera; family Nymphalidae; genus Morpho; species Morpho achilles. The sequence continues at coordinate 8,924,714 of CAMTZB010000007.1, read as the reverse complement.
TCCTCCGATGAGGAGTCTTCAGTAGCAGTTATTATTAGCTCTTGTGTAGATAATATATTATCAAACGCAATATCACGTTCCCAATCAGAGAATATTATAATTATATTACTCTTTTAGTTCTTTCCACCACACTTGCCCAGTTCTCGGCCGTTACGTGGGTGCAAGCATTTTTTAGCAATTGCAACATTTTATTCGCTGTGAATGGGGGGCTTGTATTGCATCTCGTAGCATGCCCTTTTACTTGTGCCCATATAAGTTCTATTGCGTTGTACTGGCAGTGGTATGGAGGAATCCGAAGAACAGTATGGCCATATTCTGCTGCCATTTCATTGATTACATAGCGTTTTGCTCTCTTTTTGGTTTTTAATATTTTTATTAATTCAACTTTTAACATTGAGTCGTCCACATTTTCTCCATTGTCCCGAAGCCAATTAATTATTTCATGCTTTTTATTAGCCTGTGTTGGCATTTTGTCAATTTGACGGGAGTGGTAGGGCAAATTATCAATAAAAATTATTGATGGTTCTTCCAATGAAATGAGCATTTTTTTGAACCACTCTTCATACACATTTGCATTCATCTCTTCGTGGTAGTCATTTGATTTCTTCGATTTAAATGCCAACAGTGCGTCTTGTACAAATCCTTTTGCTGTACCTGCATGGCAAATGATTAGGCGCTCACCTTTTCCCATTGGTACTGAGGAAGTGGAATCAGCAGTATCATCAGTCCAGAAACGAGATAGTGTGTGGTTAGCGTTGAGCCATGTTTCATCCGTGAAAACAATATTTGCCCAATCTTGTATTTTCTTTGCCTCTCTTAAAAAATCACAACGTGCTATAGCTATATCTGTGCGTTCCATTAATAATTTTCTTTTATTTAACTTTTTATATGAAAAGCCAATTGTGTTCAAAACTTTGACCAAAGAAGATTTTTCACCATGAAATAGACCACTTCTTTTCAAAGAAACAATAAGTTTTCTCAAAGTTGGAATTTCTTTTCTCAAGTAGTAATCATACACAAGACGACGAATAGCGTCAGCGTCAAAGTCATCAACAGCTGTCACCTTATGAGCCCGGCGCTTTCTTTTTGGTGTAGATGGTTTGTTTTGCTCCAAGCCGCTCCTGCCGTAGGCATCAGTAGTGATTTTAGTCACAGTTGATAGACTGATCCCCAACGCGGCTGCAACACGGTTTCGGACTTGCGTGATAGGTATAAGAGGTCCGCCATTTTGATTTTCTTGCTCAAAATACTCATGAAGTTTGAACACTAACTGTCTCGATTGTGCTTTCAACACACGTCCTTTCGGCATTTTCACGATCAATTAATATAAGTTTCACAAAAGTTTTTCCGAGGAATAAAGCTACTTAACTCAAGGTGTAACAGATGCGAGAGAACACTCAGCGAACGTAAATGCGTGTGACTATCACGGGCGTTTCGTTGAGAGTGACAGATCACGTCAAAATGGCGGCCGAGCGGAAGGTCTGTTGATGTTGCCAGTTGATGTATAATATATTTTTTATGATTATAATAAATACACACGGATTAACATTTATTTTCAAAAAACTAAGGCAATATTAAATCAAAATGTTGATTTCTATATCTGTTATTAGTTTACGTAGGTTATCATTAATCGAATTACTTAGGTACGTAATTCGATTAATGATAGTAGGTACTATAATCGGAATGGTATCGCATACGAGAATCTTTAGGACATCACTAAATATGTAAATCGTCAATCTGTCAAAAGATGGTTAATATAATGGACAGTGTATATACTGCGTCCATCATATTATCAGTCTTTTGACAGCTCACGCTCATTAAGTTTTGTATTGCTTACGTACAAATATCATACAAATAATATTTGTACTTTATGGATGGGTACCGCCCACTTAGTGATGTCACACATAATGGTTACTACGATTATGCCACAGATTAAAAATAATCGGTAGAAATCGATGTTACGAGTATTAAAAGACATTTAATAACATTATATAAAGTTTTACTTTCTTCTTAGTTAATATATGAATACAAATAAAACAATCAGGATATTTTCATTTATTTTATTAGCACGAGTCGTCGGAATGATAATCAACACTAGACTCCTCCGATGAGGAGTCTTCAGTAGCAGTTATTATTAGCTCTTGTGTAGATAATATATTATCAAACGCAATATCACGTTCCCAATCAGAGAATATTACTCTTTTAGTTCTTTCCACCACACTTGCCCAGTTCTCGGCCGTTGCGTGGGTGCAAGCATTTTTTAGCAATTGCAACATTTTATTCGCTGTGAATGGGGGGCTTGTATTGCATCTCGCAGCATGCCCTTTTACTTGTGCCCATATAAGTTCTATTGCGTTGTACTGGCAGTGGTATGGAGGAATCCGAAGAACAGTATGGCCATTTTCTGCTGCCATTTCATTGATTACATAGCGTTTTGCTCTCTTTTTGGTTTTTAATATTTTTATTAATTCAACTTTTAACATTGAGTCGTCCACATTTTCTCCATTGTCCCGAAGCCAATTAATTATTTCATGCTTTTTATTAGCCTGTGTTGGCATTTTGTCAATTTGACGGGAGTGGTAGGGCGCATTATCAATAAAAATTATTGATGGTTCTTCTAATGAAATGAGCATTTTTTGTTTGGAGATGGTTTGTTTTGCTCCAAGCCGCTCCTGCCGTAGGCATCAGTAGTGATTTTAGTCACAGTTGATAGACTGATCCCCAACGCGGCTGCAACACGGTTTCGGACTTGCGTGATAGGTATAAGAGGTCCGCCATTTTGATTTTCTTGCTCAAAATACTCATGAAGTTTTAACACTAACTGTCTCGATTGTGCTTTCAACACACGTCCTTTCGGCATTTTCACGATCAATTAATATAAGTTTCACAAAAGTTTTTCCGAGGAATAAAGCTACTTAACTCAAGGTGTAACAGATGCGAGAGAACACTCAGCGAACGTAAATGCGTGTGACTATCACGGGCGTTTCGTTGAGAGTGACAGATCACGTCAAAATGGCGGCCGAGTGGAAGGTCTGTTGATGTTGCCAGTTGATGTATAATATATTTTTTATGATTATAATAAATACACACGGATTAACATTTATTTTCAAAAAACTAAGGCAATATTAAATCAAAATGTTGATTTCTATATCTGTTATTAGTTTACGTAGGTTATCATTAATCGAATTACTTAGGTACGTAATTCGATTAATGATAGTAGGTACTATAATCGGAATGGTATCGCATACGAGAATCTTTAGGACATCACTAAATATGTAAATCGTCAATCTGTCAAAAGATGGTTAATATAATGGACAGTGTATAGATGGTTGTGATTCATACATTGGCGCGAGCCTATTTTCGGTGGTATGGGGGGGTGCAGAGTAGCACTATAGCTACTTACATTTTCATTCATTAAAAACTATCTGCCTCTCACCCGTTTCATTCATTAAAACGGATTTAGTCTCAGCTCTGACTCTTTCTTACCTATGGAGTAGTAATATATATAACGTATGACGTAAAATCGTAGTAAAATTAGTGATGTACTTGATGCGCTAAAACCGTAATTAGTGATGTCAAAGTTTTATCGATTCGCACACCGCTCTTACCGATTTTTTGGATGACCGGTTTTTCTGTTCCATATTAATAATGATTTTTAAATATTAATAAAACAAAATATTTAAAGACTTCTTTATTAAGACTTCTACTGTAATAAAAAAATATATATACAAGAACCGTTTTACATTTTTAAGTGCACGCTTCTTTAAAAAAAAAGTTTTTTCCTAAACACGCTAAAAGTACAACTTCAAAAATTATTACTATTTTTAAATAGGAAACAGGAACAGCAAGCTGACTAAAAGTTATACTAACAGAGCTTTCACAGGCCTCAAACTATCTTGAAAATGTAGGAATTGTAATTTAAATTATTATATATTATTACTAAACAAAATTAATTTTAAATATTCACTCGAAAACAAATGTACAAGATTAGTATTTGAAACAATAGATGCTTTCGTTTTTACCGTTCAAGTATTTAGGAAAAAACATTATACTTAAAAGGAGTGTACTTGATGGTAAATTATAATTATTATAATTTAAGCCTTTTTTAGATATATTAGTAGTAGTTTTATAGAATATTAGTGATTTTTAACTCGTATAATATTTTCCAATTTATAGAATTAGGCGTTACTTTGCGGAGATCCATAATACAAAAGTAATAATAAAATTATTTTGCTATAATCCGCGATGAAGTAAAATAGAAAATATATATAATGCTAAATGTAGAGTGGACAATCGGTTATCATACCTGATACATGCAGGAGTCGTAAAAAACACATGCACAAACCTCCACCACCGCCACCGTGATACGCAAGCACTATATACGTTCACTATCACAAACTCCACAATCGTTTCGCCCCGCAACCGAAGCATCGTCAGGAGATAGACTCCACGACCGATGCGATTTTGGTCGTTTTTTCTATTTTACTTCATCGCGGATTATAGCAAAATAATTTTATTATTACTTTTATAATATTTTCCATCATATCAGTTAGCACTTCGGATTTATACATATAAAGTAAGAATTAAATTGTGAAAGTTTGCCATATTTAATGTGCCAATTGATATCAAGCTTTACTATACATACTAGGCATTATCTGCCTACTATAAAGTATGTTTTTTATTACAACACATTGTACTAATATTAAATTTTATTTACATTTCTTTCAAAGAATTTGAAATTATTGATAGTATTTGCACCACTTAATAAGGTTAAATATGGTATGATTGCTATCAATAATTTTACAAACTTTGAAACAAATAAATAAGAATATTATGTAATATCCACTTTTAAGAACCCAAACAAAAAGGTATTATAAATTTATTTTAAGAAAACGATGGACAATATTAAATACACATTTAAGTATCACAGAGTGAAACTCATAGAATATTGATATTATGTTACATTGGTTAATCTAATGCAATTACTATTTTAGGTAGTTTACTTGGCTAATTTGTATCTGCTGAATTTCATTAAATTATATATTGCTGTTTTGCTATACTAAATATGTAAATATTTAATTTTAGAAAATAACAATCAATTTAAGAAAATTACTTTTATAAATATTGGAGATATTCTTTGGACCACTGCAGTTGAATTCCAATTTTTTCATTTGTTAATAATATTATTGTAATGACATATTTGTCACTCCTGAATCACATGGTTTTGTTTGTTTACATCTTGTTACGTTTTTATACTTATGGAGTATGTATAGTAAAATACTAATATTGTTAAATATGAAAACTGTATCACTTTTTAAGTGTTAATAATAGTAATATTAGTTAGTTACTTTTGCCTCATGTATCATAGTTCTATAACTTTACTTGCGATAAAATTATCCATTTCCATTATCATTTTTCAAGTATCTGTAGTACTGTGAATTCTCCTTAACATTAATACACCATTGTCTAACTCGCATTATGATAACGAATATGCAAAAACTTTTAAGAAATCATATTTATGATTAATGGATGTGAACCAAGAATTATAGATTTTTAAGTTGACTATATACATTGTTGACTTATTAACACTTTACATGCCATATAATGCCATTCCAAAGATATAAGTTTTTTGATGGATATTATAATTTTTCATCTGTATCATATTGACTATGTTGTATTAAATAACTTTAATCAAATCTTTCAGTTTTATTAGACAATAGCGTACTTATAAAAGTTTCACAATTTAAAAAATCTTTTTTTGAAAATATATCACTCACGGGATTGCACAGGTTTATAGTTTTGCTACACTAGTAAAAACACGTGTTTTGGATAGGAATAAAGGTGTTGTGGGTTAACGTTAAAATACACAATTTTTAGCAGCAATACAGGCAGAACACATAATTCATTATAAGTCCGTCGTTTAAACAAACTAGCAATTAAACTAGCAACTAAGCAATTGTTAGTCATTTTCCTTAGTAATGAAAATTTTAAACCCATTCATCTCAAAATATGAGTCTTTGAGTTGTACCGCTATTGCTGCACATGACCGACATATCGATATACTGCACCGGTAATATGATATGGCTTGGGTCTGGAAAATATTTCTGATGGAATACAAGGTACTATAACTATCAAACAATAATATTTACCGATAATGTTTTAAACAATGAAACCAAATTATGATCCGTTCTAGTGTGCTAGAACCCCCTTATCCACGGATTTGAGAAAAAATCCATTGGGTCCTAGTTAAGAAGTTTGAAACTTCATAATGTTTGTCAATTATACTAATATGAATCGATTTTGAAGACACAACCTTCTCTTTAGTCTCTAGCATTGAAGCGGACTTTTACAGCCTTATTCCAAAATTCCGAATGAATAAAAGCATTCGCGCTGTGAAAATATTATTACTAATGTCAATAAATGAGGCTAAATAATTATCATTCGACTGAAGCTCTTCATATATGTTCACCTGCATCATCGGGCTCGTGGACACTTCCCGGCGGAAGAGTTCGCAGCATATTTAACCTGTAATAAATAAGTAATTCTTAAATAATGTATAGATAGAACATTATTCAGTACAAGTAACAGTAGTCTTACAGACAATCTTGGCATTGATATCCCCTGAGTAGAATAGACCACCCTCATTTCTTACCTATGTGTCGCGAAAACCGATTAAGGTAAGTTGACGTCGGGCAGGCGGTCGGTCGTAAGATACCAAATCATGAGATAACATGTTTAAAACATGTTGTGCCTACCCCACTTAGAGTGGGATAAGGGTAGGAGAATGATGCATTGACAAATGACAGAGATTTTAAATTTTAAAAATACATTTTTAGCTTCCACTGGTCTTAAATAGTGTCTGGAAAATATTTTTTACATGTGTCTCTAACTTTGTCTACAGTTATTTTAGTTAAGTATTTAAGTATAGAATAATAGAAAGTTAGTTATTTAAGTATAGAATAGAGATTATAACTATAAATAATATTTTTTTTAAATAATAAAATATAAGGGGTATCTGTGACAATCTTTGTGTTATGTTAAATATCTTTGATTTTGTACTGTTAGCAGTACCAGGCTAAAAATATTATGCTTTCCAAATACTGAATTGTATGAGACAATTAAGAAGCATATGTGACAAAGTTCCAATGATCATCACTAATATGTCTTTTAAGCTATTCTTATATCACACACTTTTTTGCATCACTATAATAGAGGAACAATTGTACCAAACTTTTGTTGTTATATCTCAAACGGATTAAGCAGTTAGCCCACTATACATATAAGCTTCAGTTTTAATTGAAAGTGACAGGACAGACTGGCATACTATTCATCAAATATTTACTTGCCTTCATCTAGTCAAATCAATTGACCTAATCAATTTAAAAATTATTGATTTGAAATTATCTGAAAATTATTGCAAAAACATTTTAATAAATATGGAACAAGCTGTGTGCACAAGGTGCAGAGGCCGTGCGACTCTGTAAAGACGATCATGGGTTTAAGCCCCGCGCAGGCACATGGCTAATTGACAATTGCAATTTATGACACGCTTTTCGGTGAAGGAAAATATCGTGAGGAAATGCGCATACTTCTAGCGAAGTCTAGTGATATGCGTAACCTATCCGCATTGGAGCAACGCGATGGTACGTCTTTGCTACAATACTTCCCTCCAAAAAACGGATAGAGGAAGGTTATGGTTCCTACTCCTGGGGTGGGTAACAGGCTGTTACTTTAAACATACACATGCCGTGTATTTTCAAACAAAAATGATTTATATTTGAATTATTTTAACTGATTTATTTATTTATTTAAAGTATCTTGAAGAAATAACTTTCTGTTAAATAATTAAAGTATATCTATAATCCATATTGTCTGTTGCAGAAAGAATGAAAAACTATTCAGAAATAACCACTTAAAACATAGAATATAACTGATATTTGGTATGACATATGATATACAACACTTCAATAAAGCATACACAATAAATATTACTATAGAAGGAAAAGTTTTACTTTTTATTATATTTTAAAATTAAAAAATAAAACTTTCCAATATTATTACAGTTCAATAAAAACACTAAGGATATACTATAATAAATAAATAAGAGCCCAGATTATGATTTGAGGTCCCTGCTTTATACCTTGTAAACATATTAAATAGACAATAGGTTGAGATATACAAACGTAATGTAATAAATATGTATATAAATTGAGAAACACTAGCTTAAATTTAACTACAGAAACAATGCTTATAAAAAGTCCATTTATACTATTAATATCCTACTTCCTACTAATATTATAAATGCGAAAGTTTGTGACTATGGATGTTTGTTTGTAACTTTTTCACTGTAAATCCCCGAACCAATATAGATGACATTTTGCACAATTTTTCTTATACACCGGGATAACATATAGGCTATAGAAATCCTGTTAACTCTACAGGAATAGGATGACATTGGATAGCGCAATCTATTATCGACATATCACACGACAACAGTTCACGCGAACGAAATCGCGAGTAAAAGCTAGTACTATATAAATGGTACAAAAAGTTGGCCTTAAATGTAAGCTGCCATTGCACAGATAGCTATTATGAGAAAAAAATAATTTATAGAAGTAGGCTTTACTTTGCGGAATTCCAGAGTACAAAAGATATGATAGAATTATTTTGCTATAACCCACATTTGTTAAAAGAACCTATGTAATTCTAAGTGTAGTGTAATCTCATTCTAACTTTTTTTAAATGGTCATAAAGTAGCAAAATTAAAATTAACTGTTTGCACTCAGTTGTTGTCACTGTGGCGAAACAGCACATCAGTATCTCTAGAGCTGGCACATCATAAACACTTTTAGGTAGCTGATACTCATGATTAAAATCACGCAGAATTTGCAACATTGTAAATACTTGGGGGCTGGCTAGATACTATCAACAAAATGTCCCAAAAATGCTGAAACCTAGTGTTAAAAAGTGCTAGGATTGCTAAATCAGCGAGAAATATCTATAAATAATAATATAAGTCTGCTTAGACCCCAGAGCACAAATTAACTTAAAATTATAAAGTTACTTTTATTATATTACATTATATTTAGATAAAAACATACTTACATACTTTAATCTAGTTGTCACAGGCATGTGTGGAAATGTTTTAACATCCTTATCAGTTAAGTTGGTAGCTTGAGTGACCTATCTCTTGCACAAATGCTGCTTTATATATTATAGCTTTCCTTTAGTCGCACTAAGTCTAGTGTTATTCAATCTCTGAAAATAATTAAAAAAAATTAAAAATAATTGTTACTATTCAAATACAACCTCTTATGAAAAAGGTTGTATTTGAATGAATAGTTATTCTATAATATAAAAAAAATGTTGTCTGTGTCATTATGCATTGATTTGTTAAGAAAGAGTAAATGGGTCCACTTTTAGAAAAATTGAGTTTTATTATTGCATAAGTATGAAGAAGAAATATTGTTTGTTATTTAATTTCTGTTAGATATAACTGGTTGCACATTTTAAGTGATTTATAAATTACATTAATATTTACTTTCAGTTTTATAGAACAGTCTTTTACTATTGCTGTTGTTCTTTCATTCATTACACATACTATTATATCTTTTATTAGCACTGTAAATGTAAAGATATCTCAAATCATAACTATAAATAACATCATGTGACAATCATATTAAAATTAAAAAATTACTCTTAATCTTGGATCTGAGGATTCTTGAATCTGCAATTAATCAATCAATCGTAAATTTAAATTTTGCTTTTGCTTTTTAATTAAAATTCAACAATAGTGTTATATATAACAATATACCCTATATTGCTTTATACAGAATAAACTTGCTCTCTTTTGCTATTTACTCCCTTTTCATCTGAGTCTCATTATAAAAAATTTGACAATCATTTTTAAAGTTCTAATATAATACAATTAATACAACTTCAATTGAAAATACTTCTAAAAAAAAATATTAAGTAGACCATTTAAGTTATGTCCAAATTATTCATAACTAAGATACACACTTATGATCAATTAGAACAACTTGGAAATTAGTGTACATATCATAATTTTTATATTACGATAACTAAGTCAAATAGGAAATAAAAATTATACTGCATGTTAAAGGTTTTAGGTTATCCATGCAAGGTTAGGTTATTATATTTAGAATGTGAGAATGTAAATTTTAAGAAAGCTCTTATTTTTCTTCTTCTATTCTTATTTATTATTGAGATGCACAAAATTCATTAAAACTCGACACTTACATTGATATAACGATTAAGTAAATCCTCTCCTTATTGTTTTATGACTCCACGTTTCTTCGTTGTTATATTTCTCATTTTAAGAAATATCTCAACAGCTACTGGTAAAATAAGACTTTATACATTTAATTTGCTTCTAGTGATATTTGTTTCAAGAATTTTGCTAACTAAATTAAAACAAAATTATACATTTTAGTAAAAATTAAAGTACTAGAACTTTATAACGGGAAATTTAAAAATTTAATACACCTAACTAGACGTGGGCATTATTTCACGTAACTGTATACAATAACCGATTACGAGCTATGAAACGGAATAACTAGTTACGCCTACAAAGGCGAAGTAGTTATTTTCGTAACTAGCTACTTTCGTAGCAGCTTTCATGCGACATTACGTTACGCTTCATTTGCGTTTCGTTGAGCTACGTTACGGCAACACTTGTAACCGAGTAACCGAATCACTAGCAGTTATTTTAATAATTAGTTTCTTGCGAGACGCGGTCTTGGCTGGTGGCGTCATACCTCGTAGTTATTCCGGTGCCGATGGCAACTTAAGTACCGTGTTTCCAAGAACAACGCTAGGGTTCTCATTTTATTGAGTAACAAAAATGAACTTTCTCTCGTAAAGGTATTAAATAGGTAAAATTATTTTAAAAAATATATAAAGTTGTAGTTATAGAATACCTAAGGATTGAAATAATATAACAGCATAGGAGACACGAGTAAAGATTAGATACATATTCGTTAACTATGGGCCTTATAAGAAGTTATGCTTGGAGTCTTTCTGTGTCATCAAATCAGAAATGAGGTGATACGTAAAAACCAAAGTAACCGCTACAGCCCAATGTATTGCGACGTTCAAGTGGCAATGGAAGGAGTAAATGATTCGAACAATCGACCCAGTGTTAAAAAGGCGATTTCGGACCAGCAAGCGCAGCGTTGGTGGACAGACAACATTAAGTGGATCGCGGGTAGCTGCTAGACCGCGAAGGGTAGCACAAACAAAGACATTGCAAAAGATATATCAGTACTGGATGTTCATCAGAATATAATGATGCTGACATAAAAATTGCATAAAAGTTAAATTAAGACTAACTCAACTTAAGTTTGTCTTGACTTAAGTTCGAGGGTGTAAAATCTTTAAAATATAAATGTATAAAGCAATAAACAGTATTTTTTAATATGTAGGCGTGCTTCTTTAGTAATTCAAACCATTAGTTTCGTTTGTCTTCATTGTTTTTAGCCGTAAAGCATTGGAACGCCGCTTTCTAAACAGATGTGTTGATTTTTTATGACCCTTTACAAATAATAACATCAAAAAAGAGCCAGAATGATGTTTTGACGCACAAATTAGCAAAGCTTGTTAATTGTTTCTATTAGATTGATATTTTATATTAATTCCTCATATTATAACAAACTCAGTTCCAGTCCATTTAGGACTATAATATTATATTTATTATTTGCCGCAGCCTTACTACGCTATACTTAGTACCAGAACTCAGAAGGTTACAGTATCACCAGTATTTTTGTATTTTTTTAATTAAGTTGCACTAGCCTAGACTATTATTTTAGGCTAAATTAGGGACGAGGGACCTAATAATTATTTTGGGGTATTTGGGGCTATAGAAGCTGAAAAACGCCTTTCTCTGGTTATACCAAAGGAGCAAAATTAACAAGTGTTTCAGAAATTTCTGAAAAAATAGAAATTGAGAGTATTTATTTATTTCGTTTAATTTTCGAACGTATGGCTTTAAACTTAGAGATTAGCTTTTGCCTTGTGGTTAAATTTATTGACTATAGAGAAAAACACAAGACCGTAACGTTTACTAACAAAAGATTAGTGTTTAAATGACTTTGTTGGTGATAATGCCTATTGTTATATAATATTGCATTATTGTTAATCGCAGAGTGCTTTGACATACTTTTGCTTTGAACTTTTGTAAAGTCATTTTAATATTTCAGTAAAAAATTGTTTTTTTTTTCATTTAAAATAGTGTATGTTAACTGTATTTTTTTCCTTTTTTTAATATTCTTGATAATAAATATATATTTTATGCAGTCAGTCCTAAGCCTGAATAAAGTATGCAGGGAAGCTCATTTAAGATTAAATTTTTTAATTTTATTATTAAAAAGTTTATTACTACGTCAAGGAAGGACTAACGAGATTTTATAATTATTTTCTTTTTAAAATATTTTACGGAAAATGAATTTGATGTTCACCTGATGTGACGCAAATATTAATTATAATTTAGATAAATTTTTCAATCTTACTCAAAATTACTTGTATTTTCGATAATACGTTCAAACATATGGCTGTATTAAGAGTAACGAACATAACTAATCCCTTAACAGCTGTCAACCGTCTCCGAAATAACTATAACACTTCAATGCAATAACGTTTTTAGCCTTGGCCATGAGTTTTGAAAAAGTAACTAGTTACGAAAATAACTAGTTATTAAACAGGTTACATAATTGGCATAACTAGTTACGTTACGTTTCTCGAAAATCACGTAACGACCCATGTCTACACCTAACACCGCCCATTCATTGATAAAATGAACTTGTTATATGATAGACAGTCAAAATGAGAATGAGTGCGTAAAAATATGTATGTAAGAGTGGAGCGAGATGCAGCTGAGACTATTTTCATACGATTCATTCATAAATACGTCCATGTGCAAGAGGGATGCGAGATAGCATGTGTTGGCGCCTGTAGTAAAACCGCCCTGGTGTATAGTAATCTATGATATTGACATTGGTTTTTTTCTTGTTTTCAGACATCATTGTTAAAACATTTAAACATTGTTTTGTGTAACTTGATAATTTTTTCTATCAGAAAACCTTAAGGGTATTGAAATTTTAGAAGTCCGAGCGCTTTTTAATATTATGACTACCGCAGCTAGACCGACGTTTGATCCTGCTAGGGGTGGTCAAGGACGTGGCGAAAAGGATCTAAGTGCAATATCTCGTCAGTATTCAAGTAGAGATCTTCCAGGACATACGAAGTTAAAATACAGGTGTTATAAAATACGTCATGCTAGTTATTTTAATTAAACTTACAATGGATCTGGAGGGAATACGTTGTGATAGGCAAACGGTGAGACCGTTTTTCTGTCAAAACTATTTTCTCAGTTGATATTACTATTATCATACGACTTTCGGTTAAGGAAAAAATCGTGAGGAAACCTGCATATCTCTATAGAATTCCGGAGATATGTGTAACTTACCAATCTGCATTAGAGAAGTATGTGGCTTGAATCTTCATCTCTTCTGTTCAAAAGCAGGACAGAGAAGGCGTGTGCCCAGCTGTGGTATAGAAACAGGCAGACTTTGCAACTGGTCTTCGATGATTGTCAGTGCAGTTTTCCTTTAGCTTCAATGGGTATTCTCCCTAAAATTTAGATTTGTAAATAATTTTATATTTTTTTTTTTAAACAAACATTTTCATTGTGAAATAGTATTTCATAATGTGATAAATATTTTAATCAAGGGAACAAGGGCAAGGAACTACAGATGAGTTACGTTCAAGAGATTTCCGTAAAGAGCTCGATGAGAGGGAAAAGGAAATTAAAGCTCCTAATGCTCGAAGGCAAGCTGAACCATCAATCAAGAGATTAAAAATTGATCAAGTACCAGCAGCTAGTTTAGACGCTGATGATCCACTTGAAGGGGACTCAACTGACTCAGAGGATTCAGATGACGATACAGCTGCATTATTAGCAGAGTTAAATAAAATAAAGAAAGAGCGTGCCGTAGAACAGGCAAAAAAGGTTAGCTCTTCATGCTATTCTCTATTCTGTCCATAATATTGTAAATAATGTTTTTATCAAAAGTCACCTACAACTAGTTCTATCTATCTAGATAGATACGACTAGTTGCCCAAAATAGTTAATAATTTGTAAATATTCCTTCCATAGACCACTTGAGATCAAAATTGGTTTCCCAGAGGTTACATGTCAAGAACATTAAATATATCCCTAAATTATGAGATCAATGTACCAGCTTGGCCAGGCAGTCAGTTCATTTTATATTTTAAATGACAAAAATTTCATTAAATTAAGCTAGACTAAATGTTTCTGTTTTTGTTTTCTAATTTATTAATTTTCATTTTTCAAATATATAATAGGAAGCTGAAAAGAAACAAGAAGAAGAGAGAATTAGAATGGAAAATATATTATCTGGGAATCCCTTGCTAAATTATTCGGCAGCAGGACAAAAGAATGACCTGAAGGTAAATACCTATTTTTAAAAGGCAGTCATAAAAGTTCCATGAAACTAGAGAATTCTAGTATATAATTCTCTTTTTGATTTGCATTGTTATTCTTCTACTGTGAACTATCTCAACCATTACAAAAACATTTTTTTTTTAGACTGCTAAGAAGCAGCTTGGTATTCTATTCTTCTGATAGCATTTTCTCGAAATTAGTTGGGAACTGCAAAGACTTACCCAATACCCTCTGCTCTTAAAAAGTTGAGGTATGCTGAGTCCCATGGCAGGCAGGACTATGTGGCAAAAAAGTCTTGCAAAAGCTTGCCACCTCATAACTCCTTAAGGACAACTCACTAAATCACTGAAGAAGTAAACCAGGATTAAAAATTTACATGCAGGATTTGTAAAAACTCACACAAACCAACACAGCTATCACAATTCACAAGCACTATGCTAGACGAAGTAACACTGACTCTATAAATTATGCATAATTTGATGTGGTTTTTAATCAAATCAAATCACTTTTGAATCATCAAGAATCAATATGGTTCAAAATGTTGCTCTTATATAGAAGAACCAGCAAGAAACTTGGTGTTCAATTTATTAAACATTTTAAATTTTATATTAAGAATTCTATATTAAACTTCAGTCTTGTATGAAGCTGAAAGGATCTTTAAATCCAGGCATATAATCATCCTAATAATCTTTAATTTTGTAATATGCTTTTCTTATAAGCATCTCTCTTACACTTAGTTTAAATCTTTCTGTAGACTGATCTAGTATTGATTGAATTTTATTGTAGAAGTTTGATGTAACTCAGTCATTTTCATCTCTGCACTTCTGCATTACATCTAATAATTTTATTGCGCTAGGAGAATTGCGTCACGAGAGTTAACTGTTTACAATAAACAAAAAACAAACTAATTCAGAACATAATAAAATAAAAACAATATTTTTTCCACTTTTGGGCATTTTATGGTGGGCACTCATCGAAGTAACAATAACACGTATAAATGAATTCTGATAATGATAATGTATGTATTAAGTCACACCGCTATAAGTTATAATGAGTTTTATAAAAGACAGTTGGGATTATGTCTGAACATTCGTTCCCTATTGATGACAGTCGGCTTAGTTTTTAGTGTCAATATGCGTGTTTTATATAACATCATTGATGTTTCATGTTTTAGTTCAGTGCATTTCGATTTTCGTTTTTTGATTTAGTTTTCTATACAATATTTTGTTGTAGAGAGATCTTCTATAATCCAATTTTTTATAGGTCAAAAGGCGCTGGGATGATGACGTAGTCTTCAAAAATTGTGCACGATCAGAACCTGAGAAGAAACCTAATACTTTTATTAATGACTCTCTAAGATCAGAATTTCATAAAAAGTTTATGGAAAAATATGTTAAATAATACAATTGTATTTTAACTCTTGAATAGTATTATAAATAAATGTAGGATTTTCTCAAACTGAGTAATTAATAATGTTATGATAAAATATCTAAAGACTTTCATTAACTTTAAAAAAAATTGCAATACAGGTTGCACTACCCAATATGATTTTGTTGTTAATCTAGGATTTTGTTGTTAATGCTTTATATAAATGTGTCAATAAAAATGTAACGCCGATTATGAGTTACATTATTTCCCAACATTACTCGAATATTAGCTTGATGAATTTTGTTTCATGAATGTTATATATAGGTTATCCAGTTTGAGACTTCAAATGGCCATTTTAAATCTATCATTAAGAGCTTAATGTAACGCAAGTTGATAAAATTATTTAACATAACTTAAAATAATCCTTGTTTCAATAACAAAAAAAGGGTTAAAAACAATTATAATGCATAACAGTACGAATCTGGTGATTTTAACAAGCTTGTATGAAGCATCTTTTTTTATAATTACATGTTAGTTGATTAACAAACGACTAGTTAGAAGCTATCTATCAAAGATGTGATAAAAAATTTTTATGTCATCGCTCACTGAGAGCTATTGTTATAATATCAAATAGGTATTTCATCAAAAAAATCGTCATATTAGTAGTGTTAAAATAACGCACTTTTATATTTAAACCTCTATTGTTATAGAACGCGATGAAAATTGAATCACCCAATTTTAGTAATGTGTATATTAACAGAATATAAGTGATGGCGTTGGGGTTTCTAATTTTGGAGATGGTGTTGTGCACACGTTGCTAACTTACTAATTTGCGCTTCCATCTGTGATCTGCGTGTTAATTATTAACAATAACAGAGGTGCCCAAAATTAAGAAGTCATTGGACGTTTGGGATATCCCAAATTTCTTTTTCAAACTTCTTAATTGGCCTCAGTAATATTCAAGCGGAATCGCGAAAAATGATTGAAAGAAAGTTTTCTTTCAATCATTTTCATTTTCATATTTTAAAAAATGTACCAGATAATCTAAGAGTAACCGAGTAGATTACAAAAGGAATGTGCATAATGGATGCGTGCGGCTGCCGGTATGATGTTTATATTATTATTTGAACGATGAGGGAGGGGAAGTTGCGGCGAGCGGCGGTCGGTCGCCACCTTGAGAGTTGAGTGGGCAGGTTTAGTGGCTGTGGCGCTGGCTGGACCCGACGGATGTATCGCGGCCGGCACACAGGTCAGTGTAGTGGGCGCGTTAACTACGTACACAATAAATGAAGCTAATAAATATGTCTGGCTCTAAGACAGCGTGGCGATATGCGATTTGTTTATTGTTTGTTGTTGCATCGGACGCTGCTCTCTCTGGGTTATATATTGATAATGGCATCGATCAAACGGTAATACATCACACAATGACCCGACATGAAAGACAAGTGGTCGAGCATGAAATATTGGAGCTGTTGGGTCTTGGCGAGAGGCCGCGACGATCGCAAACACCGCCTTTGGATCGTTCAGCTCCGAGTTTCCTCCTTGATGTGTACAAACAGCTAGCTGAAGAACATGAACAGGCTCGTCCGACGCGTAGTTCTGAAATGGCTCTCAGTGGTGAAGAACAACATGCTATTGACGAAAGTGACTTAATTATGACATTCCAGAGTAAAAGTAAGTTCCTAATTTACTTGTTCCATAGATTGTATTTATTGTTTATAATTTTAAATACGTATAAAATATTGCAATATGCGCCACGAGTATCTCAGAAGTTAGCGCGGTTAGTACATACCTACTATTTTATCAGTTGGCGAATACTACGAAGTGTGGCAAGTTTATAATTGGTTGTTATTTATTTGGCATAACAAACTGGTACTTGTGTCCGCCCGTCTCTATAAAGCTATCGTGTACACTAGTTTATAAAATATTAGAAATTTAGGTATGTATCTTCAATAAATCATATTTTGTAAATATTTGTCTGCCAGGTGCATATATAGTGTGCAGAACGTACGGACCTCTCAATTGATTGTGTGAAATTTTTTAATTGTTTAATTATTGAACATGACAATTGTCATGTCAAAGTTCGCATTTCCCATTATTATATACCGATTATTTCCTTCCTCGTACTAGTCAAGTATTTGCAATAATAATTTATTGAATACTTTGATTTACATGAACGTAAATAAATAAGATTACAATTATATCTTTATTTTGATAAGGGTTTTCTTGATTTAATTTGTAATAGACGTTCAGGCCAGAAGCGAACCTATCGGAGGGCTAGGCGGGGTAGTTCCCCGAGGCCCCTAAGCTCAGGGGGCCCCTCGTAATATGACTAAAGGTATAAATTGAACTAGTTAAAATTTTTTCCCACATTCGGAATATAAAAAAACCAGATTCCAGGAACACGAATAATAGGAACTTATTTAAAAAAATACGGGGAAATTCCAAACAAGCCTGTATTACGGCGAAGCCGATATAAATGATTTTAAATAATTTAGTTGAGGCCTTAGTTTATTTTTGCCCCTAGCTGTTTGGTTACCTAGCTACGCTAATTCTCCGAACAGACAAGGGGTTAGGTCACTCTTAAGATTTTCGAAAAATGTTTTTTTAGTTGGTTCCTTAGGACCTCAAAAATGACTTCGCAAAAGATTTTGGCAAAAAAATATCTCAAAGTACCTTTTTTTCAATGTAGTACACGATTGCCATGTGGGTAGGGAGCCTCTTATGACCGGAATGAAGGACTATATTTTAGTATTAAAAAAGTCTTATGTACATCAATACTACTGATATTGGAGCTATCATTTGCTAAATAGATCTAGCTAAATAGAAATAGATGTTTACATCGGTTTTAGTCAGAGTCGTACAGTGAAAATCCGAGAAAAACGCTATTTCAAGTTTTTTTGTATTTCCTATGATTTCAACTTCCCATCCGAACACCCTATCTGAAGAATAAAGTCACATTACCTATACATGGGAGATTTAACTTTATTCTTCTGATAAGGCGATATGCTATGATTTAAGAGAGTGTGGTATCCGGCTGAGTAGAATAGATCATCCTCATTACTTACCGAGGTGTCGTAAAAGGCGACTAAGTTAAGTCTATCCGCCGTGTGGTATCCGGCTAAGTAAAATAGATCACCCTCTTTCTTACAGAGATATCGTAAAATACGACTAAGATAAGTTGTCGTCAGGCAGGTGGCCGGTCGTAAAATACGAAGCCAAATTATGTGACAACATTATTTTAACATGTTGTGCCACCACACTTAGAGCGTGGACAACCCTTTCTATTATAGATAGTAGTAAGGTGTATTTGTAGTAAACGTGAAGTGCAGTGCTAGTGCCACTTAAGAAGAACAAGAGAAAAAGTTTTCTTAGAATAAGAATGGTATTATTTGCCTGGACCTGTTGTTACATATTGTTTATTGTGTTATTTTTGAGCTGTGGTTAATATTATGTTGCTAATAGACTGTTAATGCTATTTAGTATTTCCATTGTTGGTGTACTTTAAAACAGTAAAAAAAAAAGATGTCGGCAAAATTATGTTCCGTTATTCAGAGAATAGCTATTAAGCCAACGGACAAGTATTCGTTTCGAAGGTAAGATAGGTGTCCGCAGGTAAAAATGAGTCAGATCCTTATGATCTAAATACCATAAAATTGGGATTAAATCAGTCAATGTTATCAAACCGCATTTTTAAGTATTTTGTTCAAAAATGCTTTTTTCTGAACGCAAGATTAGATGACGTTATATGATGTTTGAAATAATATTGTATTTGTATACATATTTTATTTTATTTAATTGTCTATTGTAGGTAATTAAGAAAGTCTGCTTTTTTCCACGCTCAGGAGTCTTGGGTATCTCACTATTTGTTTACTTTAATTGAACTAGTTTTTATTATAATGTTTTATGATTAGGTTATGATTCACAACAACTATTCTTTCTTGACCTATCAAAATACACGTAGTAACAGTTTAGATATTACACAGTTTTAAATCTATAAAATACATATGAACTTTAGAAGACATTTGTAACAAATATAAGCATTTGCAAATTGTAACATAATTGTTTAGTTATTTATGATCCGTTTTTTTCCAATAAACTAGGAAATCATTCCAAGAATGTTTGTTCTTTTTGCTATCTGGGTAGGAACAGCAAAGTCTTCGTAATCTGCTTCATTTCTTTATTTTTTTTTTTTCAAACCTCGATACACTTCTTTAACAAAAGTTTAGTTGACGAATGATAAAAGATAATAGAAGATGAAAAATATTCTGCCGATCCCACTTATAGTAGGATGAAGGTAGAAGTAGGACGATGAACACACTTGTTTAATTATCACTTAATAGCGGACTACTCATCGCCTGTTCGTGTGTTCAGAATTCTTCAAGGTTCTTATTTATTTAATTTATTTATTCGGTTATCCAACAGCATTACATATTAAATAATCCAATAAATATCCTATAGTCTTAAATTAATTATGTATTACCAATTATAGGAGATCACATCATTCTTTGTTATAATGTTACAATTAAAAACCTAAAAATAAAAACAAGAGACATTATTAACAAACATAAAAAAAACAACATTAAGGCTCAAATATACAACTCTGAAGTCAAAATTTTAGTACATTTTTTCATAAATGATGAAATAAAGGTTCTTCGATTTCGATAAGCAGTGGCACGAACAGGTTGGGTTGTTGTGAATAATATGGAAGGCTATGCCAAAAACATCGCTGACTTTAACGTACGCAAATAAACTATTTAATATTCCATCTACATATGTAAATAAGTTAATAGATATCTTCAAAGCCATTAAAATATACGCAATTGTACACGTGCACTGAGATTTAAGTTACATCAGGTTTCTGTGTTGTGACTTGCTAAGTACCACCTGTAGAGGGCCCATTAGCATATCATTAATATTTTACAGATGAGATTGTGAATATGTAAATACACATTTATTTCTATTTATTGTGAACTAGAAAACTTCTGACTAATATAATATCCATTAAACCATTATGGTATTACATTCAATTAATAGTAATTGTATACTTGCTCTTGTAGTTCGTGAGTATAAAACAGAAACTCAAACCTTTTTAATGTATTACATACGAAGTTATAGACGAGGTTTGATCATTCTGGGAATAGGGAACATGATAAATACATTTTACACATTATACCTAGTAGTATAAAGAGCTAGAGAATTTAGAATCATCTACTCCCTGTCTCTTTGAGTTGTCAAATTACTTCCATCATATGCATTTGTTCTAGATTGCTATTTCTGTGGTCTAGCTCAGTGGTCAACAACCATGGTCAGAGGTCTTAATATTAACCTATAGTAACGTATAGTTCATCCTATTATTTGGATAAACTGCAACGGTTATATCGCTATTAGACAGCCACCAGAACTTCGTTATTTAATTCGTTCGTCATTCTTTAATTTCTAGGTTGCATCGTCAAGCAAGTTTATTTGTTTATTTGCAAGATCAGAAATTTTTATGGAAATAGACACCCCTATTAACAAATATTTCTATTGACATAGGCTGGACTGAACTTTAACAAACTCTTGTCGGTGTGATAAATGCGGAATAATTTTAGTATAAAGGTAATTCGATTATAACGCGATGTGTACCATATGTTTAAATATAATAATCAGTATGAACCGTGAAAGTTTAAAATCTACCAATTTTAGTATATGTCAATAACTTTCTTAATAATCACTTGCTTTAAAATTTTTTTTAATATTCAATATCGATATTTTCAGAACATCACCTTGGTGCGTTACGTCACGGGCACGGGCGGCACGTGTGGTTCGACGTCGCGAGTGCGCCAGGCGTATCATCTTCTCTCCTCACTGCAGAGTTACGTCTGCATCAGGCTGCTTCCCATTCAAGTGATCCAACCGCCTTGTATACAATCGTCGCACACCGAGTTATAAGCGTCGATAATTTAGGGTGATTATAAAAATCTAAACGCGGTCTACAACTTTTATCAATTGCTAGATTGCCTTATACAAAAAATGATCTTATGATATAGCCTTGAGGTTTTAGAGCCTAAGGTATAAATGTAGTTGATTAAATATCTCTTCTTTAATTGACTTAAATAAGACACCTATTACAAAATGTCTTTATAATATATCGACGTGTGAAATATTATAAAATATCTATCTGGATATCTAATCCAGTCCTGCCATGCCTTATATTTATTACATTTATAGAATGTGGCGTTAATTTACAAAAATTACATTAGGTACTCATAAAATAATTTCGCTATATATCAGAGATAAAAAAGGAATCTATGTATGTAATTGGAATTTTCGTAACAGCGGAATTCAAATGGAACGAGTTGCAGCGGTCAACACTAGCGCTAGTGCTGAAGGTTGGCTGGAGTTGAACGTTACAGGAGCCTTGTCCTCGTGGCTCAACGCTCCTGCCGAAAACCAGGGATTCTTTATCACGTTACACCCTCATTCACAACCCGGTAATCTTTATTTATTATCACAGGAACATATGCAAGTGACGAAACCCAAGGGTTAGCAAATTCTAGTTACGTACAATTATAACAATCGTATTTTACTGTTGGAAGCCTTTGATCTTTTATACGAACAGCCAGTTCCTATCCTGATCTCGGCACGGGTTTTCTGAGTACTAAAGGATTTAATATTTTGTCTTTATACAGAGCGGAATGTGAAACCAGAAGAGATAGGCTTAGAAGAGACTCATGGCCCTAATTCAGAAGGGAAGCAGGCTTTCATGGTGGCGTTTTTCAAGAACGGACCTAAACTGGGCTCTAGTGATACAGGAGCGCGCAGGAAACGTGAAGCTAGGCGCTGGCGTAACCATGGTTTTTCGGAAAATTATTCAAGGAACCCTCTAACAGGCTAGTGACATTGATATTAAAATAACACATATTCTGTAGATCATTACGCTCATATACATTTTTCCAAAACTTATAGCAGGCTATAAAGAGCCATTAAATACCATACTTAACATATTATATTTAATTCATATGGTTACTTATCTTGAGTCGATATTCTCTATTTTTCAGAAACAAACAGAATAAGACGTTTATTGAAATTCCAGATACAACACATTGGACGACACGTAGCTGCGAAATACAAACCCTTTACGTTAGTTTCAAGGATTTAGAGTGGCAGGTAATTTTCTTATTTAATTTTATTTATATTATTACTGAGTTGTCTCAACTATTTTATTTCGAGACAATTAAATCTGATAAGACGATTTTACATTTTCTGAATCTCATGATTTATTGCTTTCCAATAATAATTTTTCCAATTTTAATTTTCAGGCATTATTTATGCCTTTATATAAGGTCTTGCAATAAATTAAAAGAAGTAGAATATAGTTTCTATATTTGAACTTGTTTACCAACAAGTTTCAATACGGCAGTAACTGAGAGGCTTACTAAACATTGATTTCGAAAAGATTGATTTCGAAGTTCGTATTTTGATGGATTTGGTCTGTTTTATTTGAAGTGAGTTTTTCGATAAATAATAACAACATTATATTGTGTTTGGTTAAGTTATACGTACATTCGCGAAATTTAATTTATCAATAACTATTAGAATATTTTAGATGTTCAAGAGTAACCCAAGTACTTTTAAATATAATTTTATGATAAGTAAATGATATATTAGTTTATGATTTCAATTATTATTTGATTATATTATATTGTAAGACCCGAACATCCATTTTAGACATCCTCAACGTTTAGTTTAGGTTTGTAACGCGTGAAGTAGTTTCGGTGTTTCAGATATTTCTCTCAGGGTTTTCTTTATTTCCCTTGTGGCAATCGTTAATATATTTATTTATTTTATCAGGACTGGATAATTGCGCCCGATGGCTATGGTGCATTTTACTGTAGCGGTGAATGCAACTTTCCGCTGAATGCGCACAAAAATGCAACTAACCACGCGATCGTGCAAACATTGGTTCACCTCTTAAATCCCACTCAGGTCTGTATCTTGGTAACTTATTCAATTAAGTAACATTGGTTTACATATGGTAATAAATATACTACGACATTTATTCACTCATCAAATACGAATACGAAATACAGTGACATTCGTCTTACTAATCGAAATCAATTATGTGGATGTTCGAACCCGGTTTATTGCAAATATATATTTATAGTTCAATTCTAAATTCCCAAACATGCAATATAATTTTTTGAATTGAATATGCGATATATCTTAATGATAAATTCAGCAGCTAACTACTTCTACTATCCAACTTTTCGGTAAAGTCCTTCTCTCTCCAAGGAGAGAAATATTGCTTAAGTCAACACTGCTTTATTGCCAATTAGCAGTTTGTAACTATCTCAAGAATTCTCTAGATACAGACAGTTTTTTTTTATAATGTTGTACTTCATCGTAAACGTATGGTAAATTGTAAATATCTGTTATTTTTTTTATAGAAAAGTAAGGTTTGAACACGTGAAGTCTTGGTCACATGCTATCTTTGTTTGTATATTACGGCTTACTTTAAATACTTTATTTAATACAATTTAAACTAACATAAAAAAACAAGTATAATCAGTGAAGAGCGGACTTCCGAAATATTATTATTATTAAATTAATAAATAAACACATGTGATATACTTTTTCTTTTATAACAATACTTTATAATACTTTTCGGCGTTGACTCAGGGTTTACATATAACTAAACTGTATTTATTAATACATATTTTTTTGTACTCGAATTACCCATTGAATTTTTTTCCCTAGGTACCGAAGCCGTCGTGCGCTCCAATCAAGTTGTCTCCTATATCAGTCCTGTATTACACTGATGACTCTAATGTTATACTAAGAAAGTATAAAAACATGGTAGTCAAAAGCTGTGGATGCCATTAGCTCACTATAACATAATCGTGTTCAATCTTATATGTCGTATCAGTTTATAATTAATAAAATAATTTATAGGAAGATAAAGTAAAAATAGACATTTTAGTAGCCATCGTATAGTTTAAATACATAATAAAATTGTTTAGGTAGCCCTAGCTGATTGCCGTATAAATTAATGATACTAAGAAGATTCTTAGTGAATATATTTTTTTCGAATTAAAACAAAAACATCGATTTGGAACAAGAACAAAAATTCATCGACATATACCAAATCGATAAATTTTTGTTATTACCAAAGAGCTTGGTCTCTAGTCCCGTCCTGTCGCGAGTTAATAAAAATGGTCTAATGTTAAAGTTCAATTTATGAAATTATATTTAAGGGCAAGTACTATACATATTTATAAGTCAATATTGTTAAAATGGAGACAATACTTAAAAAATATATATTCATTGAATAATATAAATTACATTGCAAAAGTTGTTTAAGGGTATTATAGTATGTACTAGTATAGGCAATACAATGATAATAGTTTATTCTACTAATACTTCTAAGATTACTTTTCAATCTACCATTTTGTATAATGCTTATATATCCTTTGAAACCACTATGATTATAATAGTGTAATTTAAATATGTAATTTAATCGAATTATTTTGACTTAAAAATTTAACAAATGAAACTAGTCCAATGCATTATCAACAAATCGAATTAAATTGGTAGCTAGGAATATTTTAAAGAAAATTTAAATTTACTATTTTCTAAAGTACTAACTTTTAAAGTAATAATATAAAAATAAGTTTCTCTAGAATATATTTTTCCTCCGTTCGAGTTAGCACAAAAAAACCTAAATATTAAATTAGTTGTACTAAAATAAAAGTTACAACATTGTAATAATTTTTTCTACTGGTTTTAATCATTTCGTTAACTTGAGGCAATTTTTTTATGATAGTACATTCGAATATGATAATTAATTTTTTTCTTAAAGATTACTCGTGACTTTGTTCAGAATGGATGGATGAATGAATAGATGGATTATTCTCCATGGGTCCAAATTAGTCAGATGAACCCAGCTAAAAAACTGTGTTAGAGCTCGTCTAAGCCAAAATGACACGGCCCCATTCTCGTATTTACCCACTGAAGCAAATTTAAAATATGTGCGAAAAACATATAAAAATACAATAGTATTGGTCAATCAGCTGGAAAGAACATGATACTTGCTAAGAAACGGCTGTCTTGAATTTGTTGTTCAACTAGTTTAATTTTCTCCGAATGCGCGAGAAGCCGGACGTCTTGTTTCATACAATAAGGCAGCGCATAGAGAGCGTTCCCAGATTTAGTCGACCACGACATTCAGATCATAAATCACGCAACAGCTCTCACAGAGACAAACTGTCATTATAAACCTTACCACTCACATATTTATATCAAATAGTTAAGGGCGCGTTTTTTCAAATTAGACAAGCTCTACCTACGTTTCTTATATTTATTAATTTCTTTATTTTATTTATTTATTTATAGATCACCAACAAAATACACACTTCAAATTACTCTAATAAATTGAACAACTTAAAATAAGTAGTATTTTAATTAAAGGTAATAACAACTTTCAAACTAAGTTACGACAACTGAGAGATATAATTTAACTACAGTAAAATTTAAATATTAAAATTATTATGTACATATATCCTACAAAAAGGATTAATAACGTCACGTCTTCAAGAATTTTGTAGTATTCTCGATGCACGCATTGCGTTTTTATTGAATAAGATGTTGGGTACATACATATTTCCCTTGTCCTCTTCAACTGAATTTCCTGGCCTGTTTGGCTAGAAAATTTAGTTGGTATAGGAGATATGGTAATGGGAATATCGTTTAGTAATTCTGAATGACCCTGTTTAAAATCTGATTGTTCGCTTTGTTTCACAAAGTATTGTGGGCGAATAACCTAATACTACCTTACTTGTTCATCATCTTCCGATTTGTGTAGCAAGTGGCAAGATCATCGTGCCCTTCACTTTTGTTTACTATCTTTTCTAGACTTTATTTTAAAGCTTGATGATTTTTATCGGTCCTTAAAGTAGAATATCTCCTGGTTACACCACCGTTAGATCATTTTCACAATATCTGCAGGGAGCACTGGCCAGGTGAGGTGACAATTAAATTTTAGAAATAAGATAGCTAAAATGCCATACATTCAGACTGAAATATTTTAAAAAATATGTTATAGTAATGATTTTATGTTTCTTAGTTTTATGATGTATTTTACGAAATTTCAACGTCCAATAATATTATGTTAATACTCATAGGTTACGTTAGTATCCGAGGTTATAAATACGAAAATAATTTATGTGCCAACCTGAAGTCATTTAGTATGTACCTACTCGTATAAGTTAAATTAAGATTGTAATAAATGAATAAATTTGTTTAAATCCTAAATATTTTAGTTTTCTTGACCGAAGACACAGAAGACATTAGCCACCATCAGGTGTTATTAATATTGAGTTATTATATTACTACTCTAATATAAGGAAGGCAGCCTAAAATATGCCTTATTACAAACAGAAAGTAAAGTAGTTGCTCTCACACGCCTGCATATGACTCTCCTCCTCTAATAACTCTATGATCATTAATCTCTTAATACACGAATATCTGGGTGACCGAGCTTTGCTCGGTAATTTTTTACAAAAAAAACTTAAAAAAAAGAAAAAACAATTATTTAGTTGGGATCGATCCTTGGCACTCACATTTCTCGAGGCTGCCCGCTAACCGAATAAGCTACGTCGACTTGACAGTTAATGGCGAAAATTCAATTAAATATAAATGTTAGTGTTTTTTAATGCCCAAAAATAGGGATAAAACAATATTTTTTTTTACATAAAACCTAGCTAGATCAATTTTTCTCCCCCAAAACCTCCTATATGCTGAATTTCAGGAAAATCGTTGGAGCCGTTTCCGAGATTCGGAAAATATATATATATACAAGATTAATTTATTTAAATATTAAGATAATGCTACACGATTCAATAACGTGGGGAGCAAAATTAACTTCCCAAATAATAGGAATTTTGAGCTTATTAATAACCGTGCATTATATTTAAGACTTATTGTATTAATATATTATTTATAATATAAATTTTAAACACGATAATATAAATCCAAACGATAACATTTATATAGTTTTGCTATATCAAAGGTAGTCGACCGGCGAATGAAGATAAATGTTTAGGTATATATTGTTTTTGGTGCCACATTATATCTATTTTAATTAAATTTGACATATTTTTGGCGAAGATTAAAAGTTTTTTTAGGATTCAGTCACAGAAGCAGACACAGTTTTACACCGTGCCCAAAATTCTTATGCCCCCTATGAAACATACATAACTTTAACGTCTCCCCCCCTCTAATAATCAAATTGCTCCCACGTTGGAAAACATTGCATTAAACCATTTTCTCATATTAATCTTAAACGTTCTTCGATGCGTTGTCAATATAATATGTAGTTTATACAAAAACAGGCAATATGGACGTCTTGCAAAGAATAAAAGCTAAAGTATATTAATATCTGATAGTTCACCTCACAATTATATAATTGCTAATAAATCTTTAAAAAATAATTTCATGTGATGTTTTTTTCTGGCAATGTGATATTTTGCCATAGTTAAATGAGAAATTATGATGAAAAAACACTAATTTGCAAACGCCATAGTCCACTTATACCTATATTAAATTTAATATTGTACATCATTCTACTACTCCATACCGAAACTTATATACCGGGTAAACATAAATGATACAAAAATTCCCATTATCCTTCGATAACAAAAAAAAAGATAAATATATTAGTATTGAAATAAATATATTACAGATACCGGGTAATTCGAAGTAGTTACGTATTTATTAAAAGCAGCATGGTATAGGGAAGATTTGTTTTAATTTATTATATTGAAATATTTAATAATTTTTTTACAAATCTTAAAGCCGCTGTAACGTCTGACTCTAATAACGGGTACACTTATTGTAAAGCACAAAAGAATAGTATAATAAAGTATAAAAGATTAGGTTAGAACAGTTGTATTTCTACAGGTTAGTTTCTGAACACATGTATATGAAAAGTAGTCTTTAGTAAGTAAGAGCGGTGACAAAATCTGCTTTGTTTAAACAAATTTAAATAACCTGTTTCTAGTTTTTTAGCATATTTTATATGGTCTTTATATAAAATCGTCGTTATTACGTTTTCGCCAACGAGGTTAGTTATAACCGAATCGGAAGCAACTTGCTATTTATATGTATTTCCATTATTTCTATAATTTTCTTCATAGAGCCCTCTGATAGCTTTCTAATCTAAGTTTATCTTTTAATAAGAATTTACATCATATAACCTTTATCGTATTTTATGTAACAGTTGAATAACATACACATATCTTTTATAGGATGAATAGAATAGAATAGTACCACCCTCTTTTCTTACCGAGGTGTCGTAAAAGGCGACTAAGGTAAGTCGACCCGCCGTGTGGTATCCGGCTGAGTAGAATAGACCAACTTCATTTCTTACCGAGGTGTCGTAAAAGGCGACTAAGGTAAGATGACCCACCGTGTGGTATCCGGTTTAGTAGAATAGACCACCCTCTTTCTTACCGAGGTGTCGTGAAATACGACAGAGGTAAGTTGACGTCAGGCAGACGGCCGGTCGTAAAAACGCAGCCAAATCATGTTACAGCATGTTTATAACATGTTGTGCCGACCCCACTTAGAGTGGGATAAGGGCAGGAAGATGATGATGGTCTTTTATAGGATGCAGTTGATACTCGTATATCAGTCTCCCGATGATGCTCTTTTCTTCTGCGAATGCGAATGAATGCTAAAATAGGACAATACTATATTTAAGCCGGCTTACAGCCTTAATATTATTTATCTTAATCTCTTAAGATTGCCAAAATCTTGTTACCAGTCGGCGTAATGAATCTCCTTATTTAGGTAAAAAAGCGGTTAAAGTTTTCACTCCTTAATGAAGCATATTTGCAAATTATATTAATACCGTTTTTGTTTAGTTTTTATTTAATAGATGTAAAGAAATTGATGTGTGAGTGCTGTGGTGGGTCTAATCTTAATTTTTGACATTTCATTAAGAGAGACTGCATTATCAGGTAACTAAAACATTTCCAGCAAATAAAAACTCGTGGGCTAATTTGACTTAAAAAAATTTAAGCAATATTTTTACTCACTTATAATCATTTTCCACGAAGCCGGTCGACCGATTGGGGATTATCAGTATGTGATAAGGATTCAATCGTCATCTTTGTTGCAATGAGTATCTATGATTCCACGTATTATTTACGTTTAGTGATTGTTATTTCACACGGTGTAGCAATATTGCGTTTACGTTGCTTGATTATAAGCTACAAAAAATTAAAAAAGTTTTGTGTATTTCAACGAAGAGTAAACCATTGTAGTAAGTGTGTGACGCCTATAGCTAGAGGATATGTTCTTTGAGGGGAGGAGCAGGTAGTCGCGTCAAGGACACAACAGCCTCCCACGAGTGGTTTAATGATGATCAAATAGGCGCTCCGTGTCCGGCATCATTCACGCGCCGCCACCGACCTATATCACACGCTTCGTATTCCTCCGTAAAATAAACAATGCAATTCGCGATGACCGACATTCACCACCTGTTATAACTGTATTTATTTGTTAAATCATTGCTTCAAGTATTGTGTAAACAATGTGGCCTCAGATTTTTCTATTCGTTATTGCAGCGGCGCGCGTTCGTGCTGCTAGAGATTTTTCTTCTAGCCAGGAAATAGTTTTTCGTAAATGTTGTCCTATAGATCACAGTTTGATTATTGTGAATGAATTAAGTGAGCAATATAAATGTGTTAAAAGTGAATTTTTAGAAAAAAACAATAATATATCCAGTGCACCCTTATATATTAGTCACAGGGTTAGGATCGAACATGATTTTCCAAGTGACTGTGACGAAGTGCATATTGAAGAAATATCTGATAAGGAAACCGAAATTCAACCCCAGCTAAATGTTTGTCATGACAGAGTAGTTGCTGAAATGGTAAATAATACCTTATATGCACACACTAATAAAGTCATAACTATGTCTTGCAATGAAAGCGAGCAAGCAGTTCTACCTAATTATAAAATTAAGATAAATCAAATACGAAAATGTTGTCCAAGAGGTCAAACTTTTGATATAAAATATCATGAATGTAGGATCAACGTACATCAAAGTGAAAAGCTTTGGTTAAATGATCAAATGGATATCGATACAGGCGATATATTTTATGATATGGAGTATGGAGTGTCTTGTAAATTAGATGAACATTCTGTGGAATTATCTCAAGACGATTTTTCATTAAGAATAAAGGGAAACAATTTATTAGTGTCACGTAAAAATGAAAAAACTTCGAGCAGACTTATGTCAGGAGAATGGTGTATCGATAAGAAGTATGGTGAAAATAAATTAGTAGCTCAAGTTTGTACGCGTAATTGTGAAAAATTTAGTGCATATTGTATGAGAAAATGTTGTCCCATCGGGCAGCATTACAAACTTCGGCGTTGCGGTCACAGTGCCGGCGATTGTGTGCCCAATGAAGACATAAATGTTATGTTTAACGTCTCCACATATCTGGACCCTCTCCGAGCACACAATAACGGTCTGCTGGGTAAGATTTGTTTTTATATATTAATTAAAGTTAGTATTTTCCTATTTTATCATCACTTTTAACTTACTGCCCTTATCCCACTCTGAGTGAGGTCGGCACAGGATGTAATAAACATTTTGTAACATGATTTGGCTAGGTATTTTACGACCGCCCACCTGCCTGACGTAAACTTACCTTAGTCGTATTTTACGACACCTAAGTAAGAAAGGGGGTGGTCTATTCTACTCAGCCGGATGCCACACGGCGGGTCGAATTTTCTTTTGTAAGGAAAACCCATTATGGATCGTCACCGGCCGACGGGGACGAGCGGCGGGTATATCGGACTCTCACCGACTAAAAACCTGACGTGCTGAATGCTCCACCTGAAGTGCTCCACCACGCTGCTGGTGGCGGGGACTGGGTACCGTTATTCACATTGCCCATATCCCGCCAGCAGCAACTCTGAATCCCAGAGTGCGCCACCTCTGGGTCGGGGCCTCTCTAATAGTGGCCCCTCTCTTCGCTAGACGATGCATCGGGAACACCAGATGCATCGACCGCCTCGGGGGCCTAACTCCAGCGAGCGTCCGATAAACCCCGTTCGGACCGCTTGGAGGTCCCCGTTAGGGCGGCATGCGACGAACTTACCTTAGTCGCCTTTTACGACACCTCGGTAAGAAATAAGGGTGGACTATTCTACTCAGCCGGATACCACACTGATGCATTTACCCATTTTATTATGTATATTAATTTTCCGACTACGCAAAAGTCAATGCTTGATTTGTAATAAATGATTAATTATTTTTTTTAAGATGCGAATAAGACATATCTGTACATACTCTATTTGAAACCTTTAAACCTTCAGAAATTAAGAATATAATATTGATAATAGAAATTATTATTCAAAATAGAATAGCGTTGCAATTGCGGGGTCTCGTTATAGATTCACAAAAAACTAAAAGTTAAGTAATTTTTAATGAATTTGATCTGCTAATGCATTATAGTAAAATTTTGTTTACTATATGTTCTATGTACTATGTTCATAATCTCTAATATATACTATATTATCTGCAATACTCTAATAATCTAAAACAGATCACAGGGGATTCAGAATAAGGTACGTGTCGAGTATTGAAATAAAACTAACGTTACGGATTTAAAAATAGATTTGTAATAACACATACTTAGAAAGATAGGTTTCCTTATTAAACGATATAGAACGATTTTATCATAACCTGCATCTAACGTATTTTTTGCAATTACTCAATATTATTAAGTTTGTAAATTATTTATTATATTATTATATAGTTTGTAACACTTTAAAGTTAAATTAAAATTGGTTAATATTACATGCATGAATTTTTAATATTAATTCTATTATTCAATTTAGCTCTAATGAGAAATCGACCTCAAAAGGGTTGCAGGGAGCCGCTGGATACAAGCGGCACAAAATCGTGTGTTCTGGAGATCCCATGAAGAGGCCTATGTCCAGCAGTGGACGTCCATCGGTTGAAGAAGAAGAAGAAGAGAAATCGAATCGAGGAATTTACTAATATTGCCTCTAAATTATTATAATATAATTAGTAATTTATCGACCTTAAACTCGAAAAGGTTGCTTTACTGATGCTGAATAAATATGTACTTGAAATGTGTTAGGTTTAAGGATGGAAAAATAGGTTAAGTCAAGACAACAGACTTCAAATATCGCCGAGATTAAATATTACAAAACCTCTTACAAGCACTTTACATTTCACTTTAGATGTTAGAAATGAGATAAGATTATTGAGTTCTGTAGAGTAACATCAATGGCAATTAGACGGATGTGATGCTATATTTGTTTATCGTCCAATATGTTTCATCCATTTTTTAGTTTACATCACAACCTTTTGGCTGGATGGATTTCGTAAAATGTGAGTTGTTAAAGGAAATTTGGCACATACTCGTAAGATTGTTAAACAAATTATAGTTATTATACTTAAAGTAGGGAAGCCAGCCTAAAATCTGCCATGTCTTTAAAATTTAAATGAGTTAATCTTGTATACATATATAGAATCTGAATTTCGGAAACGGCTCCAACGATTTTCATAAAACTCAGTAAGGGGTTTCGGGGGCGATAAATGTGTCCAGTGTGGCATAGTTGAAATATGAACTGTATTATTGAACTATTATTATTTAATTATTAAAAAACTTATTACGATCGAATTTATATCATAAATTTTTTATGAATATTTTGGAAAGCTATTGCAATTTTATGTTTCTTTATTTACAGAGCTGTGTCACCATGTTGTTCTGTTACTTAAAATTTTAGTTAACTTATGCTAAGGTAGACAGTGATATAACTAATTCGAGGTTATTAGATAATGCTCATTTTCTACAGCTAAAATAAGCATTACACAATTTGTAAATAATTTTTGCTCCTTTACTTAGTGGGAAAGCCAAAAGGGTTAGAAAATCAGGTACAGAACACAATCGACAATCAATAGTATTAAGTGAATCCCTTCCGACTTTCTCATTCCGGACACACTCCAACAAGACGTGAATTTTCATGGGACATTTTCAATTGCACCGCACACGGTGCATTTCGGTGTAGCAACTTTTTTCATAATATATGAAAATTTGTTTGTTGGAATATGACCGGAATGTGAAAGCTATTAAGGGCTGTCCCCCTAGAACTAGGCCCCTCTCCCTAGAACGCGCATCAAAGTACTCGTTCCAAATTTTAAATCAAGCAAGGCAAATACAAAAATTTAATTTTAAAAATATTATCTTAATAGTGTATAAAATGTAAGTCAAGTACTGTATAAAATATATTTATCGTGCTCAAGATAAAATATGTCCGATTTAGTTAATGAGTAGGTTACCAAAAATATACTCGTATTTCCAAATAATTTTTGGTTATAAACTTCTATACTGTTGAATCAGGTAATTATCCTTATCCTTACTAATATTATAAATGTGAAAGTCTGTCTGTCTGTCTATCTGTCTGTCGGTCTGTCGTCTGTCTGTCTGTTACGTTTTCACGGCCAATCCGCTGAACCAATATCGATGTAATTTGGCATAAATATTCCTTATATACCGGGGTATCATATAGGCTATATAAATCCTGTTATTTCAACAGGAATTAAATTCAGGAGGAGTTAAATAGGATGACATTCAAAACGCCATCTATAATAAACTTATGGAACTAATTTTTATTTACGATGTGTCAAAATCAAGTCAAATCTGTATTTACAGAAGTATCCATTTAGATTCCAAGTTTTTCGGCTTACGTCAAAAGAGTTATCTTTAAAGAATATTTATATTTTATTTTATTTTTATTCGTTTACTGGACATTGTAATAACAATGGATTATTAATATAAGTAATATGGTTTATTTAGTAAAAAAAATAAACTAATAAATTCGAAAGTCTGTTTGTAACGTTTTCATGGCCAATTAGCTGAATCAATATAGATGAAATTTGGCAAAATTAATGTTTATATACCGGGGTAACGTATAAAAATCTTAAAAAAAGTTATTATTATTATTTTTTTAAATATTTCGGTTTTTGTTTATTTCATAAACCGGAGAAAAATATTTAATTAAAAAGAGAACGCCAGAATGATGTATGTAACATCTTTTGGCCTAGACCAGAGTAATAATTTTAGTGTTGTTAAAAAGAAAAATATTTGTTATCTTAGTATCAATTATTATTTTATCTAATATTTATTTATTATAGTTTGAGGTTATGTACATGTACAATTACTAGCTAAATACCACAATAATACATTAAAAAGATAGGGTTTGTGGTGAAAATATAACAATAAGCTATAATCACTTAAGTTCAAGTAAAATTTAATCATATATAATTTTTGTTGTCAAAAAAACAGACGCTTCAAGAAAACGCATTCTTAAACGGTCTTTAGTTAGTAGTCTATGGCAAGTGCAAAATAAATGACTATTAATTGATATGTATTGGGAAGTTTTATTTAATTTAATCCCATAGAAATTAAGCCATACGGCTAATGAAAAAATATTTTATTTCTAAACACCATTTTTAATATTTGAAAAGTCATTATAGTTAATAAAGTCAAGTTTAATATATTTTCCGATACCTATTTTAAAATATTATGTTTAGTATTAGTAATTTTTAAATAATTTATAGAATTAGGCGTTACTTTGCGGAGATCCATAATACAAAAGTAATAATAAAATTATTTTGCTATAATCCGCGATGAAGTAAAATAGAAAATATATATAATGCTTAATGCAGAGTGGACAATCGGTTATCATACCTGATACATGCAGGAGTCGTAAAAAACACATGCACACACCTCCACCACCGCCACCGTGATACACAAGCACTATATACGTTCACTATCACAAACTCAACAATCGTTTCGCCCCGCAACCGAAGCATCGTCAGGAGATAGACTCCACGACCAAAATCTGCATGTATCATACCTGATACATGCAGGAGTCGTAAAAAACACATGCACACACCTCCACCACCGCCACCGTGATACACAAGCACTATATACGTTCACTATCACAAACTCAACAATCGTTTCGCCCCGCAACCGAAGCATCGTCAGGAGATAGACTCCACGACCAAAATCGCAAAGCGAAGCAATATCTTTTTTTTTTTTTTCGAATATGACTAATGCTGTTAGCCCTAATGGCTTTGACAGCGTCACCGATAAGACGGGCGAGCGCTGAAGCATCGCCGAGAAGAAAAGGATGATACATGCGGGTGCATTACAAGCACCCGCGCTACAGGGGGCGTCGCCTTAAGGGTGTCTCCTGCGAGACCGAACCTCGGCTTAAGGCGGCGCGTTTTTGGAGGGCTGCATCTAATAAATGACTTGGAAGAAGTCTGCGTCACGGCGGCCGCGGCAGAGGGCTGCGGCCGCTTGACACAAGCAAGCGGGGACCTCGTCTTCGCCGGCGAAGACGCTGTTTGTGTGCGTGTTGTGTGTATATCTTGTTGGATGCTGTTATAGCATCGTCGGGGTCGTTAAGGACGCTCTTCGGGCGCCTGTGAATCTTGTTGGGGTGCCTGAATGCCTTATAGTTAGACGCGGCCACTATAAGGGGGTTTGGGTGGATGGACGCTTTCTCGAAGTAAGTCGTCGAGAATCGTCTGAAAAGATCGGCTATCGTGGGTAGGTCGAGATCTCTATGGAGGTTCACGTTGCGCACGAACCACGGACAGCCAGTGGCTGTACGCATGAATCGATTTTGAAGTGTCTGCAACGGACACAGTCGTGATTTCGGAACGTGCGCGAACGCGACGCTCGCATAGGTCATAATGGGTCTGATGCAAGTTTTGTAAAGTGTCACTTTGTTGCGAAGTGACAGTTTACTTGTCTTGCACAGTATCGGATAGAGGCGTCCCATGGCGAACGCTGCCCGGTTACGGACAACGCGGATGTGTCTGATAAAGGATAGGGTCGGTTGGAGGATGACACCTAAGTATTTGACTTCCTTTTGCCAATCTATGTATTTGTTGTAAATAGAGACTCTAGGAGGCGTCCGGATGAAGTCCATGGCTCTCCTAGATCTCGCAAAGAACATTGCTGCGCTTTTATCGGGATTTATTTCGATTCTCCACCGGCGGAACCAGCTTCCGAGCTGGTTGGTTGCTCTTTGGAGCCTATCATTTATGGTTATGGGATCTCTACAGGTGGTATAGATTGCGGTATCGTCCGCGAACATGGCTAAGTGGGTGACTGCACTAGTTTTAGTGGAGAATCGTGGGATGTCACTCGTATAGAGCGAGTAGAGGAACGGTGCGAGTACCGAACCTTGGGGGACTCCGGCGCGTAAGGTACGTCTTGAGGAGAGCGCACCATCAATACGATATCTAAATGAGCGATTAGTAAGGTAATCGCGAATGATAAGAACGAGTCTATCGGGGATTCCTAGGTTCGCGAGTTTGTATATTAGACCCGCATGCCAAACCTTGTCGAAGGCTTTGGCGACATCGAAGAAGACAGTACCGGTGTACCGTTTTTTGCCGAAGCCATTTAGGACGGCTTCGGTAAGTCGATGTACTTGTTGTACCGCGGTGTGTTTGGCGCGGAAGCCGAATTGCTCATCCGGTATGAGCTTCATCGACTCCATGAACGTTATGAGTCTAGCGAGGATTACTCGCTCGTAGACTTTCCCTAAGCTGTTGAGCAGACTGATAGGTCGATAGCTGCTCGGGAGATTACTGGGTTTTCCCGGTTTACGAATACCTATTACTATTGCTTCCTTCCATTCGTCGGGGAAGGAGCAACCTAACAGGAGGGCATTGAAAATCAATACTAATAGGTTTATCAGTTGGTCGGGGAGGCACTTGAGTGCTTTGTTGGATATGGAGTCGGGGCCTGGGGACTTGCGGGTCTTCAGGTTTTGGATAATGGAACGGACTTCCTCTCCGGTGGTGGGAGTGAGCGGCTCGCTTTCGGGAGCCTTCGCGGATATCCTAGCCGCCGCCATTTCCACTTCAGAGTGGAATTCGGCGTGTTCGGGATGACTGGGGTTATTTGAACATTGTCCCTCAAGACTGTCAGCCAAGCATTCGGCCTTATCGATGTCGTCAAAAGCGACCGGACGGTTTAAACGTATCAATGGAGGTGTAGCTGCACACTGGTCTCCTCTCAGGGATTTCGCCAGTTTCCAGAAAGCCAGGTGACTCGGCGAGATCTCTGAGAGTTTGTTGTCCCAGGCGGACTGACGGTTGAGGCTGAGTTTTTCTCTAACCTCTCTTTGAAGTCGCCGGAGTGTTCTCCGGTTATCGTCTGTCGGGTATGCGTCATGGGCCCTAGTGGCGGCACGTTTACGTCTAAGTAGGTCGCGCAGGTCGTCCGGTAGTCTCCCACGATCGCGGTCGTCGGGGACTTCCTTGGAGCAACGCTCGAGTGAGTCGGTTATATGTTTCATAAGGTGGGTAACAGCGAACTTGGCACTATCCACGGAGTCTATCTTGTCAGGAATTTGATCTAGGTTGTCTGAGTTTAGGGACTGGAGTTTCCCGCCTAATTTACTCCAGTCGATTATCGTTTTCGTGGGAGGGGTTGTGGAGGTAGATTGCCCTAACTGAATTAGAACCGGACGGTGGTCCGAGTCTAATTCATGCAGGACTTCTATAGAATGTAACTGGAGAGCTACATTTTTGAAAATGTATATATCTAACACATCTGCTCTGTTTGGATCCCCGTTAGGCGGGTATCTGGTGGGCTCGTTAGGGGCTATCACATCAAAAGCGAGGTTTGGAAGGCCGTTGAGGCCTTGGAGTATTGTGCCGTTCCGGTTGGTTCGGCGAGAGTTCCATTGGCCATGTTTGGAGTTGAAGTCTCCGGCCAGTATTACAGAGTCGCCTAGTGCGAGAAGGGTGCGGACGTCTCTTTCGAGTACCCGTTTGGTCGGACTGAGGTATACTGATGCTAGTATGATCGACTGATGGCCGGTCATACCCACCTGACAGACTGAAGCCTCCATGTTAGTGAGCTTTGGGGAATCAAGGGGGGAGCATAGGAGGGCTCTTTTGTAGTAAATGAGCGTGCCGCCTTTTTTGGATGACAGACGGTCATTTCTAATCAAACAGTAGTTCGCAATATTGGGATTGCGAAATTGGGGTTTTAAGAAGGATTCTTGTATTAGAAGAATATCTATGTCGTGTGCAACTACGAAATCGCGGACTTCGTCCATGTGTCTGATAAGCCCGTCTGCGTTGTACGTGACGAGCTTGAGGGAGTGGGGCTTGGCCCTACCCAGTGAGGGTTTAAGCTTAAAGCCTAGAGATGGCCTGCACCAAACTAGAGTGTTCGAGCAAGGCCATTAATCTGTTTTGAGGATTACTCCTCAGCTTGTTTGCCAAAATTGACAGCTCCGTAGTGTCAATTTTGGTCACTATATCGCAAACGAGTTTCATGTCGTCAATGAAACTCGTTGCTGGAGGGGCGGCTGTCGCTTTAGGGGCGGCAGCTCTTATATTGGAGCTCGAGATGGCGGCAGCGGGTTTCGCTACCGTCTCTTGAGCCGGTTTTGCTGGCACAGCCGGCTCGGATGCCGGTTTCCTGTGCCAGGGGTTTGAGGTGGGGAGAGGCGCGGGGACGAACCTCTCAGCTGGTTTGGGGGCGGTGCGGTCCGCCTTTTTACGGGTGGCCCTTCTGCCCCCTCGTTTTGCCCTAAGCGGGACTTTCGGGCAGCCGCGATAGCTCGCGGGGTGCCCTTGGGTCCTGCAGAGGACACAGCTGGGAGGTTCCTCGGACGGAACCGTTCTGGGGCAATCGGCAGTGCCGTGATCGCCCAGGCACTTGACGCACCTTGGTCGTGCGGTGCAGTTGCGCTGCGAGTGGCCGTAAAGTTGGCAGCGATGGCACTGCCCCATTACCCCACGCGTACGCGGCGTTTCTATACGCAGACCCGACAGTCTGCATATTGTTTGGACGTTGAAGACACGTTTGCCTTCAGGACTGAGGTCGAGGACCGCGAGACAAAGTTCATAAGGAACTTTGGTTCTGTGATGGTACATGCGGTGTACCTGTCTTACGGGAAGGCCCTGGCTGAGGAGGTCCTTCTTTATAAGGTCGCAATCTATCTCTACTGGGAGTCCGCGGATGACGACGCGAAGCTCGCGCTCGTCTTCTAAGGCGTACGTATGATAGCCGATCTTTTCGGCATCCAGGAGCGTCGTGAGGCGACGGTGGTCCGTTGAAGACGGACATTGCACCATTATGCCCTGGCTTGTGGACCGGGCAGAGGTGAATGGAATGGACGAACTGTCCATGCGCGGGATTAACCGGTTCCACGCGTCTTTTTCCCTAACAAATAGGGGCGGCACCTTCTCCTTCCTCTCCGTCATAGGCGAGTCCTGTGAGGAGTCGGTCTGTCTGGTCGTGGCCTGTGAGGCAGGCTGGGGTTTGGGGGGGGGACGCGGGGCAGGTGCACCTGCGTCGTTTGTGGCCCTTTTGGGCGGGACGGTCTTAGGAGCCTTCAGCTTTCGCTTCTGGCTCTTAGATAGGACGGCGGTGAAGCCGTCG
This sequence comes from Morpho achilles, assembly GCA_947086495.1. NCBI lineage: Eukaryota > Metazoa > Arthropoda > Insecta > Lepidoptera > Nymphalidae > Morpho > Morpho achilles. The sequence goes on along the minus strand of CAMTZB010000007.1, from coordinate 8,884,346 downwards.
TCCTCGTCTGAGGCGGATGACGCCGAGCGGGATGGGGACTCCGAAGCATCGGATGCTTCGGCTTCTTCACCGGACTCTGAGGGAGTCTCGGATTCCGAGTCAGATTGCTCCTCCACTTCCATGTCAGGAGACACGGGGCGGGAGCGTGGTTTAGCCTTTTCCGCAGAGGGAGGAGAAGGTGCTGCCGGGCTGCCACTCTGGCCCTGAGGGGGCGGGAGGGCCTTGGTGAGCTCCACCAAAATGGCGGGGTGGTGCGCCTGAAGGAACGCGAAAATCGCGTCCAGTATCGGTTGCCCCGTGGGGCGCAGGGTGGGGGCCATATTGGCCCGCTAGTGTGGGGGTGGCCTCCCTGCCGGAGGGCAGGGAGGTGTGTACCTAAGAAAAAATCTAGTCTTAGTCTCTCTCCCTTCGGGGGAAAGAGGTGAGTACCTAAATTAAAAAATTAGTGTACTTACGCACGGACGGAACCACCTACGGAAAGTGTTATGCGTGAAGCACCACACTACCTAATCGAAGCACAGTAACACTAACACAATCCACTTGCACAGGAACGAACAACACTGACAGTCCAGAGTCCTTGGGCACTTTCACAATCTATCGCGGCATGGGCGTGAGTCAGGCGGGGGGAGCGGCAACCGGATTGCGCTCGACCGAGACATCCGCACGCTACGGCGGCGATCGATGGAATGACGAAGCAATATCCAAATAAGTTTAGTTATATACTAATCGGTTCAACCCCACCCTTTATTTTATTTGCGAACAAGTGTAACAAGCTTGAACTAGAAACATTTATCTGCTCGTTAATGAGGGTGCCATTGTTATGTTTAATAATCTCAAGGTTTTCCAATAGGCTGAGCTTCAGTCCTTTATTGGAACACGTGTGCAATACTTCGAAACTATGGTCATTAGGGACTTTATGACCGCTTTCTATCAGATGTTTGGCGAAATGTGAATTTTGTGGTTTATTATTCCTGAAGGCAGCCATATGTTCTTTAAAACGGGTTTCAAAATTACGACCAGTCTGACCCACATATGTATGATTGCATTCAGGACATTTTATTTTATAAACACCACACTTTTTCGCGCTTGGTAATTTATCTTTATTATTGCACAGAATCTTTTTTAAAGAGTTATTACTTTTAAAACCTAATTTTATATTTGATTTGGATTTAAATATAGCTGAAATTCGTTCTGACAATGCTCCAAAATAGGTCAGACTGGCTTTGCACTTATTATCTTTGTAATGTGGCACCGCGTACAAGTGTTTTGCCAATTGCAACTTCTGTTTATTTTTTAATATGTTATGTACTAATTGCTTATCATAGCCATTAGAATGCGCCATCAGGTTGATTATTTGAAGCTCTTTGTTAAAATTCTTCTCGCAAAGAGGGACTGATAAGAGTCTATGTATATGACTGTGAAAGGCGGCAAGTTTGTGTTGCCAGGGGTGAAAAGAAGAAGCAGGTATGATCGTATCCGTGTAGGTTGGTTTGCGAAAGATCTCAAACATATGTTCATTATTGGACCGTGTAATAGTAAGGTCAAGAAAATTAAGCGAGTTATTCTGCTCTGATTCTAATTTGAAACTGATTTTGGGATGTTTGGAATTGATATTATTAATGAAAATATCAAGTTGTCTATCCGTACCCGTCCAGCATATAATTATGTCATCTACATATCTATAATAGTAAAGGATGTTTTTATTTTGGACAATATTTTGATTTTCAAAGTGGTCCATGAAAATTTCAGCCATAAGTGGACTTAAAGGGGAGCCCATAGCTAAACCATCCTTTTGATGAAAGTAATGGTCATTGAATCGAAAATAATTTTGTTCCATACATAATTCTGTTAATTCTATTATTTCTGAAATCTCTCCAGGGTGTAAACACTTTTTCTCGAGTAATGTGGTCAAAATGTTTAATGTTTCTTTGTATGGAACATTCGTGAATAAACTATCAACATCAACAACAACAACAACAACCTTGTCATTTCTAAAGCCGACAAAGGAAATACCGTAGTCATTTTAAAACGCGACATTTATTTGGAAAAAGTTAACGATGTTATCCAAAGTGAAGAATTCGTCAAGTTAAATTAAGTTACGTCAAAAACATCCTTTCAGCCAATACATGCCCTTAAAAACAGTCTCCAGCTGGTCGACAAAATTAAGCACATAAAATTACCAAATAAATGTAAATTAATATCACTTGATGTTGATAGTTTATTCACGAATGTTCCATACAAAGAAACATTAAACATTTTGACCACATTACTCGAGAAAAAGTGTTTACACCCTGGAGAGATTTCAGAAATAATAGAATTAACAGAATTATGTATGGAACAAAATTATTTTCGATTCAATGACCATTACTTTCATCAAAAGGATGGTTTAGCTATGGGCTCCCCTTTAAGTCCACTTATGGCTGAAATTTTCATGGACCACTTTGAAAATCAAAATATTGTCCAAAATAAAAAAATCCTTTACTATTATAGATATGTAGATGACATAATTATATGCTGGACGGGTACGGATAGACAACTTGATATTTTCATTAATAATATCAATTCCAAACATCCCAAAATCAGTTTCAAATTAGAATCAGAGCAGAATAACTCGCTTAATTTTCTTGACCTTACTATTACACGGTCCAATAATGAACATATGTTTGAGATCTTTCGCAAACCAACCTACACGGATACGATCATACCTGCTTCTTCTTTTCACCCCTGGCAACACAAACTTGCCGCCTTTCACAGTCATATACATAGACTCTTATCAGTCCCTCTTTGCGAGAAGAATTTTAACAAAGAGCTTCAAATAATCAACCTGATGGCGCATTCTAATGGCTATGATAAGCAATTAGTACATAACATATTAAAAAATAAACAGAAGTTGCAATTGGCAAAACACTTGTACGCGGTGCCACATTACAAAGATAATAAGTGCAAAGCCAGTCTGACCTATTTTGGAGCATTGTCAGAACGAATTTCAGCTATATTTAAATCCAAATCAAATATAAAATTAGGTTTTAAAAGTAATAACTCTTTAAAAAAGATTCTGTGCAATAATAAAGATAAATTACCAAGCGCGAAAAAGTGTGGTGTTTATAAAATAAAATGTCCTGAATGCAATGATACATATGTGGGTCAGACTGGTCGTAATTTTGAAACCCGTTTTAAAGAACATATGGCTGCCTTCAGGAATAATAAACCACAAAATTCACATTTCGCCAAACATCTGATAGAAAGCGGTCATAAAGTCCCTAATGACCATAGTTTCGAAGTATTGCACACGTGTTCCAATAAAGGACTGAAGCTCAGCCTATTGGAAAATCTTGAGATTATTAAACATAACAATGGCACCCTCATTAACGAGCAGATAAATGTTTCTAGTTCAAGCTTGTTACACTTGTTCGCAAATAAAATAAAGGGTGGGGTTGAACCGATTAGTATATAACTAAACTTATTTGGATATTGCTTCGCTTTGCGATTTTGGTCGTGGAGTCTATCTCCTGACGATGCTTCGGTTGCGGGGCGAAACGATTGTTGAGTTTGTGATAGTGAACGTATATAGTGCTTGTGTATCACGGTGGCGGTGGTGGAGGTGTGTGCATGTGTTTTTTACGACTCCTGCATGTATCAGGTATGATAACCGATTGTCCACTCTGCATTAAGCATTATATATATTTTCTATTTTACTTCATCGCGGATTATAGCAAAATAATTTTATTATTACTTTTGTAGTAATTTTTCGTATTTTTAAACGTTGGAATCCAGCGCCGTACGTATAGGTAATTAAAAAAAAAAAAATTTGACAGTTGATTCGTTACGTATAAATGTTATTATTAAATAAGTTTTCTAACACGTTTCCAAAGTTTATAATATTTATAGAGATATTTAATTCCAGAAAACATTATGAATTTTTCATGTATATAAAATTTTTGTACTCTTTTTACTGGTATTTTAATATATATTTCATGTAAGTACGGGTTATTTACTAAAATTATCATATTAAGCTCTTGATCAAACGATAGATCCCTCTGATTCATCCCGGATCGATCTAATTTTTGTGATGGAGATATTTGAAGGTTTGGATGGTGACAAAAGCCACTCCTAATTTCAAGACTACAGTCCACGCGAACGAAGTTGCGCGGGTAAAAGCTAGTTAAAATTATAAATTGAATATAGAATATTACTTACCAACTAATTATTTCTTTTTAGATGTGATGGGTTTACGAATCGATTTACAATGTCCTCATTTAAAATTCGCTTTAAATACGTCGAAAGCTGAAGAGCGGTTTTGGTTGACTGAAGATGCACATTTGAAAACGGCCAGAATTTTGACCAATGATTATTGTCTGGAGGCTATGGACCGCCGGGAATGCCCTTCTAATGACGTTATTTATGTTGGTTTGACGTGTTTCATTCCGCCTCGTACGAAAAAGGACTTCCGCATTTCATTCATAGTAAGTGTTCAATATAAATTAAGAACAAAATAAGCTATAAGTATAGCGGGTAATAAGCTCGTAAATTAACTATTTAGGTTAGTTATTTGCATATACATATTAACATAATGTGATATTCTTATTGAAGTAAGCTTGAACCGAGTTGGGGTTTTGATATTTAAGTTAGTAGAATTAAAGAGGAAATCTTACTACGTAGTTCATGCCAATAAAGCACAATAAAGCTTCTAGAAGAAAAAAAAGGAGCTACTTAAGAATACTAAATTAGATATGTATACGTAATAACTACGGCCATGTTACGGCTTCATGCATATTGAATATTATACATATAGTTTTTCTCATTCCAATAATATATTGTTTTTCCAATTATATACGTCTCACGATCTAGTATTGATTGGATACTCGTATTATCATTAAGCCGCCGTGATAAAGTTCCGGCTCCTAACTAGTAAAGATATCTCATAAGATCGTACTAGATGTACTCTTAATAACCATCGATTTAGACGACTGAGCCCATTAAATTAAGCCTCATGGTCTAGTTAGATAGCATTCAATCAAACAAATTGCCGAACATCACATACTTATATTTATTAAATATGAATGATTGTGATAAGATAATGGTCATCTAGAATTTTTTTAATATAGTAGATTAGAAGGATGCAAAATACTTTTCGCCCATAAACGTTTTTTAGTAGAAAGATTGTTTTCAAATTGTGTATCAGTTTTAAATGCTTTCCTGCGACTTTTCCGTATTTCAATTTCGATAACTTTGATCGGCTCGATAACTTAAATTTTTAAATTATTTTTTATGTAATTTTGCATATCCTCAAGGTGTGAGATACTGTATCTAAAGTAAAGGTAGTAGTTGCAGAAAAATAAAAGAAGTAGATTCTTAATTCAAACGTAAACTATAAAGTATGAGAATATAATGCCAGCAAGACACATGAAAATCCGAATGATTTAATGTTGTAAAATTCCATACTAGCTTCAATAAAAAATTACGTAATAAAAATGTGGTTAATAAAATATGTAGTGATAATAAAATATTAAAATTATTGCTTTAAGATAATGGAATTGCACTATCTCGAAAGAGGAAAAACGTTTCCACACCTTTTAATTAATAATTCAATCATTAAAATTAAAGGAAGTTCTTTTGCAGATTAATTCTATTACAATTAACATAGAAACTGTAGCAGAGTAATTAAAATAAAAAATAGCCATTAAATAGAATGATTGACCCAAGCTTTATATAAGTACTATGAGAATATGAAATCAATAAAGTCCATTGAACCTCACTCTAAGACGTCATGTTTAAAGTAAACAACCAACAGTTACTCGTATCTATAATTTAACAAATTAGAGAAAGTAATTCAAGTTTTGATTGCGATATCAAGGGGAACCATCATATGTGGACTGCAAAAATAGTTATTCTGATTTAATATTAAAAAATTTGTACAAAATAATGAAAAAAGCAAAATAAAATTGTGCTATTTTATCAGATTGTGTTTCAGATTTCCGTCTTACTGAAATGTATTTCGGAATGTGTTTCGTAATTGTACGTCACGTATGTCAAAATTCATTAAAATTAGTGTCATATTTTAATCATTAGTCCATAATTATCGTAATTATTGTATAGAGTACATACATAGTAATGTGTGTGGTATAATATTATAGCGGTTCACTTATTGCATTTGAGATGACAATGATATTTTGTTGGAATATTAGACAATTTGATTCTTTATAAGGTATAAATGAATAATAAAAAAAATGCTTGCTTTTTATCATCCTGTATCCACAGTTGGCTGTTCATGTAATATCATTACCACCCACTGTCAGGAGAGTCGTTAGTTATTGTGGCGGTTTAGATTATAAAAATATAGAGCCAAATTAATATCTATACAACTGCGTTAAAACAACGTAAGTTAAGAAAGATTGATCGGAAAAACTTACATATATTCCAGTGTTATTATTTTTTTTTAGATTAATAGATTATTTTAAAGATATTAGTTAAAAACGTAAAAGCAAGCGTAAATAGATAGGCATCTTGTTCAAGTTTATCCCCCTTAGCTCATAGCTAGTCCCCATAGCTCTCCATCAGGCATAATTTCAGTCAAGCGCTCGCCTACTAAATAATAAATAATAAATAATAAAAAATAAATAAATAATTTAATACATAGGTTTTTGAAAGTAATACGGTCTTTTCTCTAAATTTTTTAATAATGAATGTGATCAATAACAGACGTTATCCGAGATTACACGCATGTTATTTTTTATTTTATTTATAGCGTTTCTAATGAATACCACATATTTGATTGCGTGTTTAGGTTACATAAATGGTTCGCTAAAACATGTTCGAATTTTTCAGTTTGACCATGTAAAATCGACGCATTTCAACCTAATGCATCTTGCAATTTATAGAATATACTTATATAAACTTGCTTAAGTTTGATCTAAGGAACCTTCAGCGTTATCTAATCAGTATTTACATAAATATGTTTCACAATGATACTTAGCCATAACTTATACTTCCTGTGTTGTTCCTAATAATTGCTATAAGAGATTAAATGAATCTCATATTTCATGTACTTTGACTAATTACATTTTAAACATCATTTCGTATAGTCAATCGCTAACTCTATCCATAAAAAAAGCTTCCGTTGGAAACATTCAACTGAATCTTTTCGGGTTATGAATGTTATTTCTGTCTTCAGCTAACAGTTGAAGTTTTACGAATCAGTCGATTTAAATGATAGATTATGTTTACGTACGATATTATTTACGTATTTCATGGAATTTGATAAAGGAGGCCACAATAATTATTGCAATATACGGATGAATCACTTTCTACAATTGTGATGGGTAGTTACATATTATTCGGCACAGCCCGTCTATGTTTTGGCTAATATACCTAACAGTAAAATTTTAAAGCTCGTTATTAAAATGCAATGTATTTATACAAAAATGAAAAATTTTGGTTACGATAAATAAACATAAAAAAAACAAATACAGCTTATAGCTTCAATAACATGGTTTAAAAACTAGTAGTTAAATACCGCGGGATAGGGAAAAAATAAGTAGGCAACAGAAAATAAATAAAAGTAATATCACTATTAGGCATGCTGACCTAAATCGTTCTAGCCTTTAACGGATGGCGGCGATAAATTTATTAACACTAAATAATTAATTGAGACGATGACTACAATAATGTTAGCGTGGAGTGAGATCACCTATGCGCCGATAGGGGCCTAACAATACAGTATATTCCGGTCCGAGTAAAGTTTATAACAATATAGTGCGTGTGTTGGATTTTCAAGCTATACGCCCCACTCTTAGCTAGTTCAACTCCGCTTCTATTTGAGAGCTCTATTCGAGCAATATATTGGGTAAAATATCAGCACATTACGCATAAATCCATTTATGAATCATGAACTGCTATAGGAGGCGTAAAACGTAACTGACTTGATAGCTTAATAGCTATCAAGTCCTAATAGCATATGGAGATATACGCAAATGCAGGAAGTAAAAAAAAGTAAGAGTAAAATGGTCGTATAATTGTATTATCCAAATCATATCCTAAAACTTAGTTGCTATAATGGCTGCATTGATATATGTACGAGGTGTGTTCAAAAAGTATCGCGAATTTTGAATTTTCGCGAGTTACATATATTCCAATTTCGATTTTTTTGTGGCGTTATGTTGGTACATATGTCTCTCACTTATGCTGACAAATTGGGCCATTTTGAATGTTCGGTTAATTGTTGACAGCTGCTTTGCTTGCACGTGTTTTGGTTCGTCTTCGATTTTTACCTATTAAAAAAATGGAACAAGGAACCTGTATCGATTTTTGTGTGAAAAACGAAATTAAGTGCGCGGATGCATTCCGAGTGTGGACTGTGGCATATGGAGAAGCTACTTTGGACAACAGCAACGTTTATCGGTGGTACAAAATGTTTTTAAAAGGCCGAAAAGATGTGAATGACGAAGAGCGTGCCGGACGCCCGAGCACTTCAACAACAGACGAAAAAATTGATGAATTGAAGAAAATGGTATTGGCCATCTTCGAATCATCGATAGAGAAATTGCCGACGACCTAGGCATATTGATTGGCTCGTGCCATTCGATTTTAATCGATAATTTGTGGAAAAACAAAAATTGGCTTTTGCACCTCGATAACGCCCCTGTTCACACATCCCTGCTTATATGCGACTTCTTGGCCAAAAACAACAGACCAATGATACCGCAGCCACCGTATTCCCCAGATCTGGCCCCCTGTGACTTTTTCTTGTTCCCGAAACTGAAGAGGCCGACAAGAAAGGACGACACTACGCCACGATTGACGAGATAAAGACGGCATCGAAGGAGGAGCTGAACAAGATACAAAAAAATGATTTTTTGAAGTGCTTCGAAGATTTGTAAAAACGTTGGCACAAGTGTATAATATCCCAGAGGGATTACTTTGAAGGGGACAAAATAGATATTTACGAATAAATAAATAATTTTTGAAAATACACAAAATTCGCGATACTTTTTGAACACACCTTGTATGTAATTCACAAATGGTTTTTAATAGAGGTTCAGACCTTATACCTTAACCACTTGGCACATCTTACTAAAACTGCAAAAATTTTAAAATTAAACAAATTTGAATCATAATATCTCTCGATTTAAATCCACGTCGTTCGGTTTTCTGTATGTAAAAGTGAGTTGGTAAGAGGAGTCTTAGAATCAAGGTTTGTGTTGGACGACGTCTTAATAGGAAAGGAAATGCCACTTGTCCCATTAAAATGTGGTTGCCAACAATGACACCAAACAAAGTGACAAAGTGGCAGCACTGTAGATATGTGCTATGACATTCCAATACGTAAATAAAATTGCTTTTCTCATAAGATAAATCACTTACATACGTATTCCATGAGGATAATTGCCTCGTCTTACTTAAACATCTGCGTATACAGATATATCATGTAAATAAAATTAAGTATTGTAAGTACGTATCGTTTAAATCATTATGGTATAAACACAAATATATAAGAAATCATTTTAGGCTAACGAAATATAAATTCAATATAGGTATTTTATTTATGTTTAAGTATTTAACATGTATGGTACAGTGAGGTTTCTAATTAAATAATATGATACAGTTAATCTTACTTCACTAATTGACTCATGTTAGTCTAAGTAATTTTTGATTGAGTTTGAGTAAATTTTTCGTCTTGTTGTCAAACAACTACTACGATTGTGGAAGCATCGCATATAAGCAAAATTAGGACTATTAAATATATTCCTGTGCTACATTTCGTAGCAATTTATGCCCTTTCGTTTAATAGTATGATGGGGGTCACTATCTATCTATCTATATATCTAATTATCAAGCGCAGAAAACAGTATTCACTTTTATATCTCAATTCTATGAGAGTTTTAAAGTACTGCATAAAGTTATACTCGTTTAATTTTAATATTACTTTTCACAGGCAATAACAATTTCATGTGTTTGTTTGGGGCTTACCTTGTTCGTCTACTGCGCCTTGTCCGAGTTGAGGAACTTACACGGACAAACTTTAATATGCCACGTGAGCATGATGTTGTTGGCCTGCAGTTGTCTCGCAAGAGCACAGCATAGTTATGTTTCAGATAATCGTGTTTGTACGGCAGTTGGTGAGTAAAATTGTTTCATCCTATCTGTATTTGTCGTGAATTTATCTATCCTTATATTAATAGTTACGAAATAGATTTCTATCAAATATGTTCCACTCGTCTTTATTATCTATTTCATATTCATCTTTTATTTTAATTAGTTTTAGTTTTAAAGTGAACTGATATTAATTCTCTCCAGCTAAGTCATAGTCAAACATGTTAGATAGGTAAACGTTTTTTAAGAAGTTTTTGGAATATGTGCTGTGCTATATATTAATCTCGATACTTCAATGTGAAGAAAAGCGTCATGAGATATAAATTTCCCACGCATCGTAGAAGCATTGTATACTGGTATAACTAGAATAACCGGCACCCTCCGGAGCCGCTACAAAATTTGAATACGAAAAGCTTGGAAATTGCTAAGATAATTTATAATAACAATATCATAAAATTAAAAATATTTTATACATACGGAAATTAACTTCGTTATAACCTTGTGCTGATATGTGATTATGTCAAGAGATTTATGGATTTATTTAAATATTAGGATACGAATTTCGTGTTTGCCATGACGGCATTAGCAATCAATTAAATCAGAGCGAATATTGACATTGTTTGGTTGCGAAATACGAAACGCTTTTTTGGTTATCACATGGATTAACTTATTATTACATTTTCTTATTTCATAATATTCAGTGTAATTCGGATAAAATGTGAATTAGAACTTCTAAAAGATATTGATTAAATTGTTAACAATCCATTATATTTTACAGTTAACGTTGTAGTAAATAAAACAATAATGTTATTCGGTTATTTGGTAAAATGGTATCAATGAAAAATCTAATGGTTCTGAAATCTATGTACTACTTATCTGTCTAAATAATAATTTATATACAGTATAAATAAATAACAAATTTCACACAAATCAAATTTATTAAAACAGAACGTATGTTTGTTGTCTATAAAAGATAGAAACCAGAACAAAATAGCTTGATACTATTGTGGTGCGTTTTTCACCGGCAAATACCACATTGGTATCACTTATACCACTAGTGGGTCAGTTTATACTATATATATATATATACTCAGCCGGATACCACACGGTATAACGTTGTGATGTAATATTTATATTAGGTATATTTATTGTATTGTAGCGTTTTTTATTCTTACCGTCTTCGGGCTCCACCGGCTTAAAGGATTTCTATGCAATGTTGTATACAGGTAGATTAAACCTAGAATAAAGTGTAGAATAATAAATAAACATTGTCTGTTTTACCTTTACCTACTACTAAATCTGTCGTCCTAGAGAATAGAAAAAAAATATTTTCCTCCATATTTAGGTACCTGTAATATTCTATATCGTTATAGTTAACGTTCATACTTTTAATATAATATTTGTATCGTAAGTTAACTCCGAAAGGAAAGATAGAAATAAAATAATTCAAGGGTTTCTTGGTTTTCCGCAAAGTTCCGCCTGTGTAATGTAATGTATAAAACATTATAGTTCGTAATAAAATCTTTTAAGAACAAAATATTTTGTTAGTCTGGATGCGATGATTTTATTAAATGTTCTTTGTTTGTGTAGGATATTGTATATACTTTGGTTTTGTGGCGGCATTTGTTTGGCTCAACGTCATGTGCTTCGACATCTGGTGGACATTTGGGTAAGTTTGTTGTAAACTTTGAGCTTGTTGTTAATATTAATAGGTATGTGAATAATTTAATTCATGAGAGAATCGAAGCTTATAAATTCATAGTAGGGATGTTTATTTTCTTATTAATTATAAATTTGCTCCTAAATGGAGCTACAGCATTCACTATATATATATATATATATATATATATATATATATATATATATATATATATATATATATAGTGAATGCTGTATATATATATATATATATATATATATACTGTCATTTCTTATAAGGTACAACTACAATTTGATTGATGAAACCCAATATTGGGTTTGGGTCATCAATCATAATTCAGTTATTTATCACGTACAGTCGGATAAACAAGTCAATACTAAATAAGTAACCACAAAGTAGATATTGTACTATTAAAACCAACATACTCGTAGCAGACATTTAAGTATAGGACATATGCATGTTGTAATTTGGTAAGCAAAATTACTGAGGAGCGAAATTGGTCAAGAGTTAATTGTAATATTTTACTTTTTATTAAAACTATTTTCGGATGTTGCGAAGTAATATTCAATGGAGTGATCAGTACTTTAGTTTCTACGAAATGAAAAAAACTTATTTAAACAGAGCCGCCACATCGGTATCGCAGTGTTTCTAAAATAAATCATGTTGCTATATATAATAAGCTCCTAGACTGAGTAAAAATGAACATGTTTTAATTACCCCTTCTTTTCGTTGTTCGGTATGATTTATAGAAAAAAATCGTTTGTAAAGATCAGCTTTTCAATGGATGTATGCGTATACATTAATTCCTACTACCTGGGTCGTAGTGCTAACAGTAAACGTTTTGTTTTTAGAATTTGTTTGATATCACAACAGTTATAAGTTTACATTAACAGCTGCGGGTATGATTCGTAGTAATACAGTATCAGTTCGTAAAAAGATTGCGATGAATGTGTTCGATGCTGCAATAGATGTGTGGGCCGGTACAAGGTTCCGCTTATGTCAGGTTTAGTGTAAATTGTAAATACCGTGCTACAATGAGACAACAGAAAAATAAACTGTGAGCTCAATTTATCTAAGATTTCCATCTTAGAACAAACTGTACTACACAAATATAAACAGTGTTTGAATATTCTTATTTTCTTGTTAAGGATATGTAGTTTGAGTGTTCGGAAATATTGATGCTGAAGACGTAAAGAGATCCGTAATCAACATTTTATAGAAAAGCGATTCTCGACAATTACATATTTTGAGTCTTTAATATGTTCTGTTAAGAATATATTATAAACATACATAAAAAGCGTAACATTTAAAAAGCTTCTCTCGCTGAAAATGTCTAGTTAGTTACTTAAGCTTCAGTTAGTTTTTATTTAATATTATATGTTATAACAATAATACGGTTAGACAAGCCAGCTGTCTTCTTTTTACTGTGAAATGTATACAAGTCAAGATATTACGATATCAATTCATACAAAAAATATATTTTAATTCAACCAAGTAACTGCAAAATATATCTAAAAAAAATAGTGAATGAGTAGTTTTTAAAACGCGCCCATGAAGCCAATACCATCCGATATATTTAGAATGATGAAAAATCCTAGGAAATTCCAACGAATGGTTACTACATTTGCGGTCAATTAGGATGTCTGGAATTGTTCAATTAAGCCTGACATTAATAAATTAGTTTAATTTTACTCTAGTTAGGTGTAAGAAAGAGAAAAAATGTCGCGTTATTTAATTTTGAATCGTATGATAATATGTAGCAACCGTTAAATTCAAATGTCATCTGTGTATTCGATACGAATTACGTGAAATTTCTAACTTGTTTAGGACAAGGTGTGTGTGATTTTTTAGATATCATTATTGTTTTAAAGATATCATTATTGTTATTTTAACATGTTTCCCAATATGGGTTGATCTATGCTTTGTTTGATCAGTTTAATTTCTTGTGTTATATTAAAATTCAGAAGCGGGATTTTATCCGTAAAAACAGGTTTTATTTTTTTTTGTTTTGAAGAATGATCATAAATTTTTATTCTTTAACTGTCTAATTAATATGATTTCCTCCTGGTCACTCCGGAAGAGAAGTGCATTCACTTTATATCTGGTATTTTTATGACCAAGGATCAATAGTAATTATTCATGAACATTGATAACTTAATGTTTTAAATCAAGTTTTTATTTGTTGTTACTATTATATGTATTAAATGCCTAAACAGATACTAGATATTAATCTGTGTTTATTTTAGTTTTAATATAAGATTAAAAATCAATCCAGTAATTGTGTCATCGTATAAAGTAATTTGTTCAATGTAGGTAATAAAAGGCCTGGGTGTGGAAGATTCACAGTAATCGATTTAGTCACATGCCCTCGTTTTCTAACGAGACATCAGCTCATCAAATTACTTAGTTCCTTTTATTTGATAGTATTCTATGGTTACAACTTGCGTTTTTTATGTGAGTAACCTTATGATACTATTCTACGTGTGTTAGTAATATTAAGAGGACAATTTTTCTATATCTTAATTAAGTATGAGGTATAGTAAACTCAGAATTGTATGTTAATTTTAAAATGCGTTTATCCCATTATTTAAAAAAATAATAAAAAAAATAATCCAAACAATCCGTTTCGTTTTGTTTATCTAGTTATTATTTTGGTACGTCAGAGAGGATAAGATATAGATAATTATATTAATAAATATCACATTGTAATATCTATATAACTACAATGTAATGTTAAATCAGGAATAAGTGTTTCCCTGTAAAATGTACTTATTTTATTAAACACCATTCTTCTTTTTTCATTATTCTTATTCAACTGTTAGTTGTCTTTTGCTCGATCTATGTTTTTGAGCTATTTTTGTTTCGCTACGAATTTGATCACGTACAGATACCTCAGATACAGTTCGCATCATCATCTGTTGCGCTATTCTATAACGTTTCCACGTATCTATTTTCTATCAGCTTTCAGGGAATCTGTTTGATCCCGTCATCTTTTAGCGCCGTGGTGCCGCCTTGTTCTTAAGTTGTTTAAAAGTCTCAGTAATCTCGTATGCTGACATCCAGGATATCTTTGGTATATTGAGCTTGGCTCTAAGGTTATATGCCAAATTGACAACGAGCTTTTAACTTGAGTTGAATAACTGTCCATAGACAGTCTCAAACTCTCTGAGATTCTCAGATTTTGAAGGAATGAACCTCATCGTAAAGGCAGTTTCAACTACCATATTGTTTAAATCGTCTATATAAGCGTAGATTAATTAGAATAACATTGAATTGGAAGTATGTACAAGATTTTATGTCTTTTGTGCCTTATTCAGGTAAGAGAATACAAAAACAGATTTCTTACTCGTGATTTTCTACTACTCTCCCTCAAAATATCTTCTTTCGTTTTCTTTTCTCTTATAATACATAGGGGTCAGGTTTTATTCATAAAGGTCTTTGTGAATTATTGTCATGCTTTGCAACCGGCAATTGGGGTGCCAACCGTATGCATCGATAAAGATGCTGCTCACTCTGACCATCGGTAAATTAACAAAGCCTGGTAGGTGTGTAGAAAAGATAAATAAATAATAATAAATAATAATAATAGATTAATAGTAACGTGTTTATGTCGATTGCACCTTGGTGTCAACAATCTTTCCAATTGGATAAAAATCATATTGTCCTTTTTAAACGATTACTTTTGGATTAATGAAATAGAATAGATAGAAAGGGACTAGAAAGATTTAAAATATAGGTATGTCTTCTGATAGTGTAACTATTAAATAAACTTTAAAATAGGTCAAATATATGGATCCATGTAATAACTGTATTTCATTGCTATAAGTGGCGGTTCTAATTAATGTTTCTGTCAAGGGAATAGAGACTTTTGTAATGCGCGTAAATTTACATGGATCCAACGAAAATATGAAACTAAATATAAGTGGCGTGCGGTATACGGAAGGATGTATCATAAAATTAATAAATGCTAAAACATTTGGCCAATGTTAACGTTTTGCTCAGTGTTTACAATATACCTCGATCGTGAATATTCAGGTGTAGAACGCCGGAGTACAATAATAGGGTACTCGTTCATATCTATAATTAACCAATAACTATTTAACTTTATAAACAGTTTTTGTTATCTATATGTTTCCCCGTTAATCATGTAATACAGGCACTCAGAGTCTGTGACTATGTGGCAGTAATATGTTTGATATATTTATTACACATATTTCCGATATTTATATAAGCTAGTATTTGCTAGTATTAGGTAAATATTAAAAAGTTATTTACATACCTATTGTTCGATTTAAGAACAGAAATTGTTTTATTAATGAGATCAAAATAAAACAAAATGACAAATTGAAAATAGTCACAGATAACGATTTCTTCAGTTCAGTTAACGATAACTTAACTAGAATAGTTTTTAGAAAATGACGAAAGCGATTGTCAAGGCCAAACTTGATCTCGACAAAATTTTTTTTCGTCAGCTTTCAAAGTGACTCACTCTCATTTCTGTTTTTTTATCATTTATTATTGGAATTATAATTATTAAGCGTCATAAATATGCCGTGACTGACTCGATCATAATTATTAAATTAGTGTTTAGTTTCTAAATTTGTATAACCTAAACATAGTATAAAATATATTTGGAAATTCTTTTCTTCATTGTATATAACTCGCAATCCTTTATGGCTTCACACGGGTATAATTGAGTAATGTGGCAGTATGTTGGTTCAACCTTGTTAATAATTCCAGTGTCGTAAACATCCTTTTTTTCTTGAATTCATAACAAACAAATCAGTCAACAATGAGTTAAATATATACGGCGAGACGCGACTCGAACACATTTGCAGTATTTTTAAAAAACTTTAATATACTATCTAGGCTATTGATTTATAATAAATTGTATGTTATTAACTATACACAGTAGGGATGTTGTTGACTATAGTAATCTTAAACAATTGCTGAATAACTGTCAAGTCACCTTTTTGTAAAAAAATCATGAATCAACCGTATGTTTTATTTACATGGTTATATAGTCGCAAAACTCAAAAAAAGTCTGGTTTGATTGTCTATGTTAATGCGTTTATTTCCAGATTGAGCCAGAGATTATACACGTATAGAAGAGACTTGAGCCTTAGCCAAAGCTTGGCCGCTCGTTCTATGGATATCAAATGGTTTATCAAATGAATTAATAAATTGCAGAAGTTACAATAAAATTACTTTGCTGTAATCCGAGTTTGTGACAAAGTCACACTTAGCCAGATTATCATTCTCTTAGCCTTATCCCACTCTAAGTGGGTTCGACACAATATGTCTTCATCTTCATTCTCCTCTATCATTATTGAACTCTGCTATTCCTTCTTTTACATGCATGTCATTCTCCACACAATCCATCCATGTTTTTTTCGACCTCTCTCTCTAGTCGTGCATACTCCCATCATTCTTAGTCAAGAAAGGAAAAAATTAAACAATTATGAAGAAAAAATATTAAAATTCGATTATGTTTATTTAGGAGCATAAGGACGGTAAAGCCCCTTCGCAAGTCCGGTTCGGAGAGACGTAGATTCATTTGGTACTCGGTTTATGCTTGGGGTATAACTGTGGTGTTTACAGTGACGATGCTTCTCTTCGACTTGTATCCTATATCTCCCTTATTGGACGCTAATATCGGATTCGGAGCTTGCTGGTTTGCATCTGGTAAGTTTTATAAGCAGCGTTATACTTACGTTAACAAAGTCTTTATATTTTTATATTTAAATGCGATAAACACCAAATTATCCTTTGTGACTATCCTTGTTTTGGAGAGAGAGATATGGATTAGAGCTGAGCAGGCATTCTAAACTGTATTAGTGTTGATTTTTGTGTTAGTGTTGAGTGTCTGAATTTTAATTGAGACAAGACAAGTGTTATCCTTATAGTAAAGTGCGTCATCATGTATTGTAATTATAGGTATATGCGCAAAATAACTACGCATACCTAGGATTTGAATTTGTGATCTAAGTGCATCTTAACTACTAGGCATGGTTTAGCGCCATGTACTCTGAAGCAGTTCACAACAATGCGGTAAGTAATGTAATGCCACCGCAGTAATGTGAACTTGTAATTCAATAAATCTGTCTAGATTCCAATACACACTAATATGTTTCTACTAACAATGTATAAATACAGCAAACAAATGCGATCGTGTAATGATAAGTTTATAATAGGATGGATAAATGGCAGGTATTCTAAACATTCTAGTTCATAATTAATTTCCCTTTTACATTTCGCTCCGAGGTTCATAGGCAAGTTACTTCACCTATACAAAATATTGTCTCTAAAATTGGATAAAAATCATGATTGAATCATGATCGTTTGTTCTGGTGTCTCTGGGTGTACATTTGTATTTAAATATGTATTTAAAATTATACAACACAAGTATTAAGTTACTTATTTTGGGGACAGACGACCGTGTGTGTAAGTGTCCCATATATATTATATTATATTAATGATTGTAAACGTAACGTAGAAAGTCCATGTCTTAGTTTTGTCTTTGACAGGTTATAATGTACATAAAATTAACAATTGGTTAAATACTGGAAGTATGGCGCAAGTTGAAAAGATGATTCAAATTCATATTTCAATTCCAATTGATATTAAATCATATTTTTCAACGGAGTTATAATACTGCAATGATCTTGCATGTAAATAAATACCTTATAATAAAAGTAGTAATGTAGCAAACATATTTCACTATAGAAGACAATTAAATGTGAGCCTACTGGTGTTGTTCACAATTTTTTCTATAGTCTTACTAGTCACATTATATTATATTTTAACACATAATTTTGTATTTATTGTTATGGATTTTTTATACACATGAAGCTCCAAATCGTTAAAGTAACTGCGCTAAAAACTGAATAGTGAAAAAATCCAAGAATGAATTAAAAAGAATATTATACTTTTAGATTTACACTTGAAATGTTTTTTTTTTTAAATTTAATATATCAATTTTTATTTACAGTATTTTTTTTTATTTCAGGGGATTCTCAATGGAATTGGCCGCATTCTATATTTTTTGTAATACCCATGGCAATAGTGACGTCTATAAACTTCGTCTTATGGCTGTTAACGGCTCGCCACTGTTCACAAGTGAAGTCTGAGGTTCACCGTCTGCAAGCAGGCTCAGTCGGCGATCGGGCTAAAAGAACTTTCAGAATAGATAAAGCAAAGTAAATAAGTTTATTTCTTAAAAACTAGATGTATTTTATTTATATTTTTAATACTGAAACTTAACTTAAAAGGAGTCTGAATGATTCGTCCCTATATATGTATAGTTATGTAGACATCATTTAAGAGACGCAATCACTGCATGCAAAAAAATAACTCACACGCAGTTTATCAATACTTTTACTTTTGTGACGATCTGTTTTTTGCTTTTTATCAATTGTTTTTTATCAAATGTGAAAAAAGCGAGTATTATGCGATTATTTTGTTATACAAAGAATATATATCATGTTAATGAGTGATAAATTTTTTATAGGCTCTAAAGTAAGTTAACAGGCCATTAATTGTCTTTACAGCAGCTAAATTGGTTTTTATTGTAGTATAGGTTACTATCATTTGTTATTATTACTGACATCGCAAATATACTTCTCAGAGCCCAACATAAATGTTTCGGCAATGCAGTAAGTATAGTTGACCGTATTATTTGGGATGAGTATGGGTATACAATTATATCGTAACAGCGCAACTTCCACAATATGAAAATAATTAATCTACTGTATTTGTTCAAATATGTCCAAATATTTGTTTAGCGACTTTATTATGACTGGCCCGTTGGTGCAGTGGGTAGGGACCCTGTCTTCAGCTCCACGGGTCGAGGGTTCGATTCCCGCCGAGGGCCATCATTTTCTATAAATGAATTTATTGGTCTTCGAGTCTGGGTGTATATTTATATTTAAGTATGTAATTAAAAAATATATAAGTATATATTCACCAGTTGTCTGTCACCCATAACACAAGTATTATGTTACTTACTTTGGGGACGGACGACCGTGTGTGTGTTTCATATATTTATTTATTTATTTATATATTATTGTAATAACAATTTTTCGTACCTTTTGCAGGCATATTATTACTGCAAAGTTGTGGATTGTAATGGGTGCGGGGTGGCTCTCAGAGCTTCTTTCAACAATAGTCGTGGAACCAAAATGGCTTTGGGATATCGTCGACCTTATAAATGCGCTACAAGGTGTTTTTATATTCCTTATTCTAGTGGCTAAACCAAAGGTGTATCGTCTTATTAAAAAGAGACTCGGTAAGTAGATTAACATTTATAATTTACATGTGAATATTATAGAAAATTTTTACTAAAGATAAATAGTAGATATTTATGTTGCTACGGGTATAAACTATTCCTTCTATTTGTATTTACTCTGATCGTACCTACGGTTAAAAGATTGATATATAGTTTAAATCACTACATATTATAAAACAAATTCCCTACATCCCTATGTACGCATAAAACTTTAAAACTACGCAACAGATTTTGATGCGGTTTTTTTTAATAAATAGAGTGATTCCAGAGGAAGGTTTGTACGTATAATAACATTCAATACGGAGTAGAGAAATACTGTAATTTTTGAGATTTCTGTAAATAATTACATTTTTTCCGCTTACATTGCAAACGCAGGCTAAACCCTACGAGATTTATCAAAATAATGTACTAAGTATTTGAACATCTTGAAAAGGTCTACAGAAAAGTCTGCGATGGTATATGTCTATCTCTTATGGATAACCCACTACAGCATTTTTTGTCATTTACTTTTTACAAAAATAATGCCATATTTTTGAAGCAATTTTTATACAATACAGCATTAATCCTTATCCAATTAAGTACCTTAAATAAATAGTTGATTGAATATAGATCAATATGGCCGTTTACAGCATGTAATTTAAGTGAACATTTTCGGAGATATTACAGATTTAAAATGCCGTGAGGACGCCGCGCTTCGCCCTATAACACTTCGACTTTAGCAGCTATGTCCCTCTTTCAAGAGTTTGTATAAAGACATTCTGTAATTAATTGTAAAAATAAAATACATAGGGAAAATGTAAAAGTAAATAAGTAAAAATGTACTATATGAATTTAGATATTCCAAAGATAGCAGGAAATCTTCTTGGTATAGGGAGAGGAAATTGTTTTTCTCTAAATTTAACGCGTGCGGGCCACGGGCAGTAATGAATAAATCAAAACTACTCGATCAATTTTAATCATTTTTTTACACTTAATGACATGGGATATATATTTTATACCCGTACGAAGCAGGAGCAGACCACTAGTTAAACTATAAATCTATCCACTATGTGGTGTGTGAATCCATTAAAATATATGTCGTTGTCACGCGCATTATAAAATTTTATTATCTCTATCTGACTATCAATGTGTTATTTGCTATGCTAGTAATGGAACACTTAAAATTTTTCTGAATAATATTTACTTTTTTGATCATTTGAATACTCATATAATTTTATTAAATATTACATTAGTCCATTGTTAGCGCCCAAGTTTCAGATACATATGCAATACACTTCTCGAAATATTAGGTCTATAAGCACTTAGAGATTTTTTTGAGCTCTTTGTGCTTAAATTCATAATACAATAGTAATACAGTAATAACATAATAGTAATAAACAATAATAGTAATACAGTAATATATAGGTATTTAACACAAGTGTTAAAACAAGTAAAATTGGACAGTTTCATTCGAAATCTGTAAATAGAATTACGGGTAACGATGAATTGAAATGGTGATAAAAGTATTTTTTTCCAGGTTCATCACCGTCACCGATCGATACAAGTATATACTAATTTTTATCAATGTTGTTTATCTATCTTTCCATTATTTGCATAACTTTAAAGCATAAACGCACTTTATAAAATTGGTGGATTGACTGTTACGACATTCCGATTCATTATTTGACTTTCAACCTATATTGTGTTGTTGTTACTAAAGCTAATATGTAGATAACATTATGCTAACCCCATTATAGAAAATCCGATAATAATTATGATTTATCTAGCCTCGCAATCAGTAACATAGTAACGCTGATTATGTTGTTTTTTATCTCGGTGTTTTAACAAGTACTTACACTTGAATTCTGAGCATATGATGCACTGATGCCCTTTTGTGTGATCAATGTAATGCTTGGTAGCCTATTTACCATAATACATACATCAATAACGTGTGCTAATATAACAGGGTTGGACAAACCAGATGTGCAGAAAAACGCTACTTCATCAGGTCGAACATCATCTACCTTCCTTTCAAGAACAATCAGCTCTGATGAACGTGCTATCCTGCGGACTTCTTTGCCTAACAATATCAAGCAACCATAATAGCACATATTTTTTATTACTTGAGCACTTTAATCATGACACTTAGTTAAGGATAGACTTAAAATTTAAGGTTTACATAGGAATATTTAGTAATTTCGGTAAATAAAATTATACATTTCAATGGTTAATACCCTGGTTCTTTTGGCAATCACTTTTGGTGAGCCATTATTCATACAATTTACCAGTTGCTAGTGAAATAGTGTTAATGTTGCTTAAAGTAGATCACGAAGTTCAGATGTACCTAATATTAATTTAAAACAAACTATAGAGACTAATACAAATTAAATGTTTTGTGGTAATGTTATGTTATTATAAAATATTCCTGTATTGGTAATTATTAATAATATAATAGTATTAATATAATCAGATGCGTTAGCATGTGTGATAGGAACCCACAACCTCATTTGTTGCTTAATACACTTGTTAACCTAAGTGTAACCATCAACTGTAACACCAATGGCATACGCAATTATAATATAACCAAGCGAAATAGTACACGAGGACTGCTCCATAAAAATGACACTTGACTGAAACTTCAATGAATTCTATTTTGTGCTTCTAAGTGAAATATTAAGCTCCAATATGATCCATAATTTAAGGGCCCAAATAATGAAATGGTCATACAAAATATACATGAATTACAAAGTGAGAGGTTATACAGTACGAAATTTCAAAAGGCTTATAGATTGGCCTATTTTTTATATAAGTAGATGTAATTATTCACCTTAAGTAACAATCTCACAGATTCTAGGTCTCCATTTCGTTTTAATCAATAAAAATGATTTTTTCATAACCTTTACAATCATATGGGGCCATTTTTAAAAATTTATAGAACTTTTGTATAATAACAGAAATATGGAGTGTTCGACAGCATCGAGAAAAGTTTACTGAGAAAGTTGTTCTGATAGACCGTTTTGGATTCAAATTTGTGGAGTTAAAATTGAAAAAATTATAATTAAGAAAATTTATTCAAACGTTTATGTTTTACGAGAATCTTAGGATGTTTAATAACAAGTAAAACACATCTAATTTTATTTAAGTTTAATTGAAACTCTATGAAAGTTTTTTATGTAAGTATTAGAAGTTGTATTAATTGCATTTCTTTTAATTTTATATAGACATAAAAATTCGTCAAGCTATTGCTTAGTAAGGGCGTAGGTAGAATGATTTTGCTTATTTTGTTATAAGGTATATTTTATCTAGTCAGAGTTGCGTATGTTAATGTCAGATATACAAAAATATTCTTATAAAATGATTGAATAACGATTGTATGAAAATATGTACCTATTAAATATAGTTGTTTAATTTGGAAGTTTGTTTTTAATGAAACCTTTTTATTTCTATTATCCCTATGCTTCATTTCCGACTATAACTAATGAGTGCTTTCATTAAAAAAGTTTTCAATTGTAGAAATATTACATCGGATAGTTACGGTGGTTAAGATTTCCTGAGGTTGGTCTGAACTCTTCATCATTTCCACTATAAATCCCCCAATTGATACTTCATAAAAATAACGAAATTATTATATATATCTGCCTATATTACTTGAGGAAATATCACTAATTCATCAAGAATTTGATCGTAAAAATTAATTTTTGAACTGAAAAATTGAACAATCTGAACGTACTTTTTAGAAGATTTATCGAATCTCTTCTAAGACGTTCCAGTTGCCTTCTTAGGTGTTCTCAATCAATTCCTTTTAATAAATGATTCGTAATAGAAACCAGTAAGGAAGTAATTATCGGAAGGATCCCCTCTACTTTTGATATAAATAGGACTAATTTATAAATATATCCTTTAAAAAGTTTCACTTAAGCAACTGCAACAAAACAATAACAAAAAATATAATATTTATCCAGAATGTGTGAATTGGGAGCATATATGACGTAACATGTAACAATTTATAACGAATTAAACGAACGTAACGAGTAGAAATTGTCATTACATGTTGAAAGCCTTAACTTTACTATATTTAGAAATAAATAATTATTAAAATTATATTATTTTTACAAAATACGTTAAACATTTCTGTCGTCAGATATATTTTTTGTTGGTATATTTTTATACTAAAAAGATATAGATACAAAAATAAAACCCCGATCGTATTAAAAACAAATAAAGCGAATACTTCAGAATATTTTTTTTATATAAGTAGATTAGGCATCTCTTTATATTAAAACTCACATTTAAAGAGTAGAGTAACACTTACTGACAATGATTTTTTAAGAAAAGTTAATTTCGACACTTTATATCTTGTTTGTTTCTTAGTGCTTGAATTAAGCAACCTTAGCATAGTTTCTTATTTTTAGCATTATTAATACACATAAAATAGGAAGTAAAAATAAAACTATTGTATTGATAATTTTTTTTAATTTTTGTCTTAACACGACATGGACATTCAATATCATACAATACATAAATAGTTATTGTTTCATAAATAAATAATTTTAGATAATATATTTTGCATAAATCAATGATTAATTGACATCAAAATATTCAATATGTATAACTTCACACCAATTTTGATATATACTCGTATTAAGGCACGTATGGATAATAGTTATTTAACTTTGCGCTATATTATACTTACGTCTGCTCTCCATTATTTACGATGATCGTTGATCGTGTGATCGTCTATAATCGGCACAATTATCGTGCAAGTGTCCACACATTAATTCGTTTTTTAGAAACGATCATACGTATCACCGAGTGATTTCCTTTGATGCATATCCGACAATTCCGAGGTTGTAGATCGTAGGCGATCATACACGATAATTGGTTATAACCGAGTATGGCCTCAACAAAATCGTACTCGAGCATAATTTTTTGTAATCGCCGATGATGGAGGCAATATAATTTAAGAAATTACCACTTGATAACAAAACCAATTATGAAACAACTTATGAAAGGATTTGGAGTGAAAGCTCCTCTTTAACATTGTACAATTGTGTTAGTATAATATTTTATAAAAATAGTTAACATGTTTTATTTCGCAGTAAGTTAATAATCGTTTCACAGATAGACATAATAAATAAGACAGTCCTGGGCATAAATACTTACGGACTAAAAATTAAATAAAAATATTTAAGATCAAAATATAGTAACGTAATGAATCTGTATATGAAGCATATTTACTGTACTATTTGGAAATATGTTTATGTTTGACGAGTCAATTAAAATTAACATAAATATACTTAAATACCTGCCACTATTTTGTACCCTTAAAATCTATCGACTAAAGTAAATATTACTAGTTACTACAAGTTTAAGTAGCATATTAAGTATCACAATACTGTTTTCGGTTATACTTAATAATTAAGAAACAAATTAGTTAATAACAATTTCTTATTGATATCCTATCTAATTATACCGTGATTTAGAAAAAAAGGTATGGTAACTAACTACATAGTTCTCATAAAGATAATACTTTTTTCCGTATACTTTATCACATATTTATAGAACTACTTTTAATTGTCTTAAAAAATATTTGAAGACAATGTTAACTGATTATAATAGTAGTAAAAGAAAAGAGTTGGGCTTTTCTGCAACGTGTTTTGGAATGTGATTAGTTATTTTTACCAAAACATTTAATAAATTAATAATAATTATAATTTATTACAATTACAAGCAAAGGGTTTGTTATTTTCTTAATAATAGCACTGCATAATAATATACTGCAAATGCACTGTGAGAAATATAATAGATATTTCTAACATTTTATAAAATATTAGGACATTAAAAGGAGAAACTTATAATGAATATAAAATTAAACTAAATTAAACAAATAAATAAAAAAGTTGAAAAATCACCCTGCAACTTTATTACAATTCGACAATTGGATATTTATTAAAACAGGTAAAGTCCGTTGATGGGTAGAAAAACATTTTGCACAACAATGAAATATAATTATATTTAGAAATGTTATTTAGAGATCTTTTATACTTTTTTTATTTTATAAGTTCGAGTTTACCTTGGTTTTGAAAGACGCAAATTACGCAGTATATTTTATGTTAATAATGTATATTCATTTAATCTTATTTAATACTCATAACAAATCTATATAATTTTTATCCTATATTTTAACCGTTATATAAGCTTCAAGCGTAACAAATTTCATCAATATTAGTCCAGTGGTTCATGTGATAGCTTAGCCAAAAACAGCCAGACAGACAGATTTTAAATTTATAAAAAATATCTTTGTTGCCGCTATTGGTCCTATATAGTCTTCTGAAAATATTTAAATATTTTTTTTTAACTTACAGACTTGACTTTGACTACAGTTTTAAATTAAAATATAGGTAATATATTTTTTATAGCATATACTTTAAAAGAATAACTTAGAAGTCATCGAAAAATGAAAGCTACAACTGTGAATTTTAAAGAGGGTCTCACAAAAGTGATAAGATGTTATATTATACCCTGAGAAGGAAGCTAGTGTTGTATAAATATTTCGAACTATATTATTTGAAATTTCTTAATACACGATATTAATAACGGTTCATGAACGATATTTACATTAGATTAATAATTATAAAAAAAAATAAAAAAATCTATGATTATATAAATACTTACATTAGTAGGAATTCGTGTTTCTAGATAGCTTAAGTAAAATCTTGCGCTGTTAGATACAATCGATGTAATGAATTTAGTAATAGGCGCTGAATCGCGAGCATCTACTTATTTATTAAACTGCCAAAGAATAATAGTTAATCATTGTATACAATGCCTAGCTATTTTATTTTCGACGAGTTTAGCATTGTAAAAGCTATTTTATGTATTGTTTTTATTGTTATATAAATGTGTGCAATGTATAAAGATTGTAGAGAATATCAGTTTAATTAAAGTTTTTAAATCCCACACACTTTTATCACAAAATACTATAGCGAACTTTGTAACAGTATTATAAAATGTCAGGCAAAATTTATCAAATGTTTACAAAATGTATTAATAGTTAAATAATTTCATACTCGTGTTTTTGGGAAACCTGAGATTAGTTATAATAAGTGTTCTATTTTATTTATTTATTTCTTATGTGTCTCTATCGATCTATGATTTTTATTCCCAGACACTTGTTTCGCGAAGTTAATTCGGTTTTGCAGTATCACTTATATTGGGATAGAGAAATAACTACAAACTGCCAATTTATTATAAATGGCTTATCTTTCTCTTTAGTTAAGTGATAAGGAGCAAATAGATTGTAAAAAACTACATACATTTTAAATGAAAATACAAGATTTTCTAGGTGCGGTGATTTGGTTGTACGGTTATAGGGTTTGGTGCGCTATAAGAGTTTGCTGTTGTAGTGGGTATAGGAGATGCTGTAGGTGAACTATGCATTTGGGTTTGATCAGGGGCTTGAGTTTCCGCTTCTGCATCCCTTTCAGCTACTTCTTCTTCATCAATAATTGAGATATCACGAATCGAAGGTCTGTGTGAACGGCGCCAACCTAAAAAGAGTAATAAATAGAATAATATCATCGACGTAATACTAATGCATAGTCGTTTTGTTCATAATAAAAGATCCTATGATTTAGTGAATATTGTATTTCTTTTTCTTTCTCTTTTTCAACTGGTGAACTTCTTATGCTGGGCATATGACGTCTTAAGCGATTACAAAAATCACACAATCCTGTGATGTGAAAATCAATGGATAAAGATTTTTATGATTTTAATATTAATCCATCAAATAACTAAAGTGAGATAAAACTGTTATTAACCTAATAATACATGTATATCTATAAAAAATCGACTGTTAGAAAACGATGACGACACGATAATTGATTGTATTTTCGTGATGAATGTACTTATGTTATATATTTTAATAATATCAGTGACCTCATCATATTTAGAAACGAGATAAGAAGGTCGAAGTGTTCCTATTATCACATCTTAAGTATGTTCTGATTGTGTATTTTCTGTGATCGTGACATTTTGACGTGGCGCGGTCCTTACAATGTCTGTGTATAAACCAATGTATTTAGTAATCATAACGATATTATATTCTTCTTTTTGTGGCAAGTGCTTATCAGATTCAGTGGTACATGTACAATTTATTACAAAATTAGCACAAAGAAGTAATGAAGACTGGAAAAATGAACAATTTGAACCGGAAATTTTGGAATATGGAAATGTTGATCTTACAAATTCCGATATCAGAAATTATATTAAAGATAAAGATATTGAAAATAAAAATGAACTATCTAGTGACAACGAAAATGTAATTAAGAATAAATTTGATGAAAATATAGTAAAAGCTAAAAGGATTGCACGTCAAGTGGGTAGTGGATATTCATCTATTTATCCTACGCTAACTACGTCAACTCCATATTTTGCGACGAATCCGACTCATGTTAGTTTCACTCCGAGGCCTTATCAAGGGAATGCGCCGTATGTTCAACCTAGTAATTATAATTCTCCAAATTATACATTTTCACAAAATTATAATAATACATATAGCTATCCAACTTCCAACACAGTCCGTTTTAACACGAATGGACTAAGTTCATATTTTAGGAATCATAGCTATACCAAATCAGAGCCATATAATCGTGGATCTATGCATACATATAATAGCTCTAATACACAATACTCTATTCCGAATATGCCTAATTATCAAAGTTTTGGTTTGAACAATAATACTAATGTATTTTCTTCAAAGAATATTCCTTATCAACAATATAATAGTCAATACTCAAATCAACATCATAATTCTAGTCTAGGACATTTCAATCATTATTCTAAATTTCAACATAATTTAAATCCTATGTATCCCAGTAATCTACCCTCACAGCCTAATTCTGCAAATGGATACCAATTCACTCCAACAACAACAAGCCATTACTTACCTGTATACAATAATTCCCGGCAATATATATCTAATAAAACGAATTCTCATTACACACCTTCAGCGACATCGACCTTAAATGGATCATCGCCTAGATATCCTTATTATCCTTACAATAATAACGTACCTAATTCGATACCAATTTACAACTCTTCAACTGTTCCTACTCGCATAAATAACCAGCCAAATCCTTCACGTGCATATCCACAAAATAATCCATCAAGTGTATATCCACAATATAAACCATCAAATCCGTTTTATCAAAATTTTCCACAAACCAACACAAGTTCACAGCACAATTACAATAGTGCCAGTCATTGGTCATTAACGAGTACACAAACACCATACAATTCTCAGAGAAACAACTATTCAACTTTTAAACCCGCACACAACCGACCAATGAACGATTTACGGCAAAATTACACAACTTTTGGTCCTGTTAACAATTATTATCAACAAAATTTTTCAAATCAATGGTCAAATCAAAATAATCCTGTTGCAAATAATAAAGAACCGGAACATTTATTCTTTACTCCAGGTAATAAAGGACAATTTTATGATCCGTCAAAAATTCCATCTTCACATTTTTCATATACTCAACAATATAACTGACTTAAAACCATTATGAATTATAATAATGCATAATTGCAGTAACTTTTTTAATTTTTGTGAATGTGAATGCTTATATTATTTATATTACTTTATTTGGTAGCAAATATTACTTATTCTGCTAATTAATTAAAAATATTATTGTAGCAAAAAGTGACACCAAGATGTATGTATGTATTTGTATCATTTTACGCCAACTTAAATATCTATAATACAAAAATATATTTCAACAAAACGTGTTAACCTGTACTCGTATGTAATATTTGGATGCATGAAAGCAACACATGTAAAAATGTTATGTTTATTTCAATATGTAATAAATTATAATATAAGTATATGAATAAACTTTTTTTATCATTTTTTATGTAGTCATTTTTCTCACCTTCTAATACAGGCGGCTTAGTAGTTTTCGACAGAAGCTTGGGTCCTGTGATTGTGATGACAATTGCTCCAAGGGGGGCAGTGATTGCAATAGACATGATACATACGGTGATGACGATTTCTGCATAGTTCCGTAATACTGCAATGTGCTCATTATCACCGGTCATTTTGCCCACTTCGTCTAGAGCGACAGGTGCTAAGGCTGCCTGTAAAATATTTATAAATAATCAATAATATTACATTTAATGATAAAACCTAGGCACATACAATTTAGATACAATTAGATTGTAGTTTTGTAGCAGTATATTCCGGTAGCTCACTCTATCTATGAAAATATCACAAGCGTTTCCCATACGTAATTTTTTGCGTCTTATGAAAGCCAGATTCGTATTTTATAAATAATGACAGATAAATGTTAGTTGTCAGGTCACAAAATTAATTGCCAACTTCTTACAGGCCAATACAGGGAGTTTATCTTTCATTAGAAAGTTAAAGTAAATTGTACAAAGTCAAAGGTAATGTTGAGGTATTTAATCGTAATTTCCGAGAAATAAATGTTGAATATATGTTAATATACCTTGTCGTTTCCGGTCTTGCTTATGGAAGTTAGTTTATAAGTGATTCATAAGAGTAAACTATAAAAATTTGAATGAAAATGCGGTATGAACCTACTTATGTTCTTAGAAATAATATAACAATATATAATTAGTAGTATGTATTTGTAATTTTTCACGCGCGTTTCGTTAAACGAAAACATTGTGAGGAAACCTGCATGTCCCTAGAAAATTATGGGGATACCAATCCGCATTGGAGCAGAGCGGTGGGTCTAGGCTCCAACGCTACTCTCCTAAAGCGAAGGGAGTAGGTCTATTCCCAGCAGTGGGAGGGTAACAATAGTGACCTAACTTTACTTTTTTTTGTAATTCGTAACTATTGACAAATTTACCTGTACAGTAGCCTTAGCCATCCAAGCTAAACCAACGAAGATCTTTTCCTTCATGTTGAGATTACTACGGACAGCGCAACAACTTGTAAGGATCGCACGAAGGACTATACACGTTATAATGATACCACATCCTATCAATACTAAATGTGGGTCCAAATCTCCAATCTGAAAATGATAATCATCAATTACTTACAAACAAAATTTTTAATTTCAAATTTTGCATAGCTAGTCTACGAAAGGGTCGTCCAAGTAAGTAAGTTGGAATAAGAAAAAATATATTGAGACACCGAAATTAAAGACAGAAGTAATATTAGCTCGTGAAGAGTTAACACTACTAATACATCATTCATAAAGAGTCTTAATAAAGGTTAATGATAGATCCATATATTATTTAAAGAATTAGGTATGCTAAGATATGAAAAACACTCATTGTTTTAAACTGATACGTTAGTCCCTTTATTGGTAAAGTTATATCATAAATGTATAATTTCAATGGTTTGTTGTATTTTTTTACATTTTATGCGTAATTGTAATAGCTGCAATTAAAAGGTGTGGATTCTATTTTATTTTATATCATACAATGTGACTTACGACTATTTGTGCACCAGTGAGGGCGAAAAGCATAGGCTCAAAGAACATCCAGAAAATTTCGAAGGCCGTAGCGGCGGGGTTGTCGTCGAGTTCCCAGCCTTGTTCCACCCAGTGTTTGCAAGCCACGTAACCAAAAGCGATCACCGCCAATGGTCCTATAACGTTGTAAATTCAAATTATTCTTTATTTAAAAAGGTTTTACAAGGACTTTTAAAACGTTAAATTAAAATGAAGCTAGGATTGGTTCGGAAGGTGCTCGTACCAAGAAGAATCAGCAAGAAACTGTTTGACAATCACAAATTACAATGTAATTTAGTACGAAGCTGGTTAAGCTTTCTTATCATCAACATAGTCTTCAATAGCAACATAGTCTTCAATAAGAATTATTATTTTTAACTTCTTTAAGAGCAATTCCAAAATATATTGTGGAATTTTATTATCAAAACGTATAACGAAGGTAATAAATGATTTACAAACTTTCTGAAGCCGTAGCCTATCGTGATAAAAGTATTAGTTTATACGAATAATTGATAATATCTATGGTGCACTAGCGCTGGTTACAGCGCTAATCTCTATTTAATGGAATAAGTTATTATTCCATTAACTAGAGATTTTAGTAGATAAGATGAGTTATAGAGTTCCAGGCTGGCATTACTGAAATTATCTTCTTTTGATGTTTGGCATATTATTGGTCTTGTTTCCAGCGATGATAATACTATAAATATACAACCTAAGGTCAGTATTATTTTTGTGATATCCTTATACATATTATAAACATCCCTATCGCATCTGTTTCTTAAAGGTTTACTCGAAAACTATTGAATGGATTTTTATGACGACGTAGGTTTTAGTGAATAATTTGTAAAGGTTTTGGTGTAACTTACTACAAATAGGACAAAGATTATTGAATATTTTCTAGTTATTTGTCACTTGCAACGCATAATATTAATAAACGGAAATCCACTTGCATCTGTGTGTAAGTTGTTTATGTCATAATGTATACTACACACACATATCGCAGTATTGTTCGTGTGAAAGCCATAGTATGCAAACAATCAATGAAACGGTAGTGTTTAAGGCTCGGTGCAATTTTAACGATTACTCAGTACGAAGGAATGTAGCAACTTATATTTCACTCACACAACTATTCTAGAATTTAAACTTTCATACGGCACATTCCTAATTAAATATAATAGTGTTACTAATTTCTGGTATACTTTGTTCTATGTGGTTATTTTTTCTTCAATGGCCGAAATATTTATCTATATTACTATTATAATTTTGATAATAGTAAAAGTAGGTGGTTTTGAACCGACAAATTTTGTTAGAAAGGTATAATGGCCCTTTAATACTGCTTGTATAAAGGTCTATGTAAACGTATTTTTTCTCCTTATTTTAAGTCCAAGTGAAACTACTGATCAATGTGAATTTTGGTATGGAACCAATTCAAATGTTACTCTCCAGAGTGATATAATAGCCTGTTATTTTTCATTTTTTTGAACTCATAACTTAAGTCTACGCATAATTCGCGGGCACAAACAGTATTATATAAATATTTTGATACTTAGTATAATATGAATAATTAAAAAAATATTACTTACCGGCACCACCCCACCCAATCTCTTCCGAGCCTAAAACAGACATTAGACCACCCACAAGCAGTAGCAGTACACGGAGGGGCACTAAAAATGCATCGTTTCGCTCTGGAATGTATTTTACTAAATATCCGCAGAAATAACCAAAAGCTACACCTCCAATAATACTGCAAGGACCCTGAAATTTAAAATGATTGTTAGAACTTTAAATCGCCTCTAGTACAATGATTTTTAAGGCTTTTTTTGTAACTCAACTCTATATAAACATTCAATTGATACAAAAGGAAAACACAAAAACCACAAATTTGAGATAAACACAGTCCCGGATCGAAATATTTAACCAGGTCTTCTCATCATCCTATTTAAATATAATAAAGTGCAATTTTTACACGGAGCGATTGCGCTTTAATATTATATTATGTAACTTATATTTTGTAACTATAAAAAATTAAGGTAAAATCCACTATCCGCTATCCAGTAAAGCTTAGATAATGTAATTCGAAGGTACGCTTAATAGTGCAAAACCAATTAAAGAGGAAGGAAAAGTTAAACAAATTTTGTGGAGCCGTAATGCAACCAACACGTGGAGAAACATCACGTGGGAAGTGTCGCGACCAAATACATCGTTAGGCAAATGCCCGTTGCATAAACATGTATCACTTGCATATCGCAAAAAACAAGAAAAAATGATAATTGTGAAATAGAACGCCATTAGTTACTTTAGATAAAAAAATATGAGTTCTTGGTGATAACAAGAAATAACTTGGTAAATTAGGATTGATAAAGATAAAAAATTTAAATATTTACAAAAAAAATAATAGATGAATACATAAAAGAAAGAACAATACAAACTTGAATAATATTTGCAGTTAAAGACGAACTGGAGAACATGATTGACGATATAATTCCGAAAACGGCAACGCTGGCAGCATCATCAATTCCAGATACGGCAAGGACTAGTGTTGGTATCCCTTTTGACACGCCATAACCTTTTTCACGTAGTCTGAACAGACAGGGTACGATCACCGCCGGGGAAACTGCAGCAAATATTGATCCCAGGAGAAACGCTAAAACAAATATTCTGTTATTATGTTACGGACATTTCGGAAATTAATATTGTGTTTAGTGACTTCCATACCCCAATCCCATGGCAATCCTAATAGTAGATTACACATTACAGAAGACAATGCGAATTCAAAAGTCCACGGGATTAATGCAAGTTTGATTACGGTCCAAAAGAATTTCTTCATTGCGATTGGATCCAGATCCAGGCCAGCTCTGGTTAAAATAATTGTTAAAGCTATTTTTCTGAAAATATAATTATAAAAATTACTTACATTTAATACAGCCTATAAAGTTATTGATGAATATAATATTCTCTAGTAGGTATACCTTACGTAAGATGCTATTTTTTGATAATCTTTATCAAAGTTAACAAAGCCTATGTTTTTCATAACTATTCCCACTATTAGCATTCCTATGAGTGCTGGGAGCGTAGTGGCTTTCACCATGAGCCAACCACCGAAGTGTGCAGCGATTGTAAGGACGGCAAGCATAAAAAGCTGACCACCCGGAGCCGCGGTATCCCCTAGTACTATCCACACGATTACCCATACCATTATACCTGTAAAAAAAAATATACGGCATGAAATAAATTAAAACTGACCATTTGTGTATCAACAATAACAAACTTTAGTCATGGTAAATATCATTGAGTTGATGTCGGAGCAAAGCAAGAAATGAAATCATTACCTCATTTTATGTTACAATCGGAGATACTTTAATATTTAGGAATGTACTTATTTAGTTCAACGTTATTACAGTTTACTTTTATTTTGTAATAAAACACTTATACATATGATAAACTTATCAAATAATTTAATCTAATAATAATAAAATAATTTTATAAAATTTTTGCATTGTTTTATATCTATATAAAAATAATATACATATTTATTGTATTTCATCGTATAATTTTTTTTTTACTTTTAAAAGCATATAAATTTAGTAATAGCAGAGCAGATTCTATATCATTCGACTGAACTAATGTTAATAATGTTATAGTGTTTTAACTAACTAACCTACAGATGGCCATATTTTAAGTAAAATCTTATTTGTTTTATTTAAGAAATAAATAAAATAAAAATATATAAAATAAAAATGGTAATATATATATATATATATATATATATATATATATATATATATATATTTACTCGAAGTAGTAATTTAAATGCATAGCTGCTTGTTTCTGTTTTTACATTTTCTGTCACGGTTTATATTTGATTAGTCAATGTTACGTGCAGTTCTGATAAAAGTACGAGTTCTAGGCAAATGTTATTTTATACACCGTAAAAAAAACTGTATGATATACGTATTTTATAAAAAATATATAATATAAACTAGCTAATATTTTTTACTTTAATTCGTGATATATTTATCGCAATCATTAGTTTTATATTATGAATGAATGAATTATTTCTTAATAAAGAACGTATAAACAGTTTACCTAATATTTTTTAAAATTTTATTTACCTACAGTCTTAAGTTGTTACTCTGCAGGGAAATGTACATGAAATGCTTCCATGTTATTTAACTGAACGGTATCAACATTTAAGTATTACATTGTTCAATAATTTATCGATGTTTCAACAAACTTACGAGTACTATCAACTGAATAACTGCTATCAACTGACTAAACTGCTCTTTATTTTTTTATATTGAAAAAACTTACCAATCAAGAGGACAGCCAGGTTTTGAGCGAAACGTCTGTATGATGGACACAAGGGATATGGACATATTTTTTGCCAATGTGGAGGTTCCCACGAAGGAATTGTGGAATCGTCCGTGTGACACCTTTGACAGCAGGCGTACCACCAAGATCTGTATGTAACACACCATAGTAAAAAGTTGTGGGTTTTGGAGTTAATTTACTCAGTCAGAACTAGTTTACTTAATAAAGGTATATGTTTCATAAAAAAATATCATTGATATCATCTTCCTGCCCTTATCCCACTCTAAGTGGGGTCGGCACAACATGTCATAAACATGTTATCACATGATTTGGCTAAGTATTTTACGACCGGCCGCCTGCCTGACGTCAACTTATTTTAGTCGTATTTTACGACACCTCGATAAGAATAGGTAGGTAGATGAGATAGGGTAGTCTATTCTTCTTAACCGGATACCACACGGTGTGTCGACTTACCTTAGTCGCCTTTTACGACGCCTCGGTAAGAAAAGAGGGTGGTACTATTCTATTCAGCCGGATACCACACGGCGGTGATAATGTAGTATTATTATTTACGAGTCAAGTAAAAATGAAATAGAAAATAAGGGATTTGATTTGAATTCTAATTAAAAAAAGACAATAAAATTTACATAAAACTTTTGATCTGTTCGAAAATGAGAACGTCAAACAAATAACTTAATTCTTAACGTCAGCTAAATTTACAAACATATGTACTTTACTTAAATGTAACAATATTAAATAGCATACCCTTGGTTTTATTATACATGAGCTCTTCAATACCTGTATATAAATGTTATATAAATATATGTACAGGTATTGATATAAGTATATAACTTAAAATAGACATTAAAAATTATATAATACGTATCGTGCTTGATTCTCTTACCTTTCTACGTGTTCACTTTGCTGTGACAAAGCTTTTTTGGAATAGACTGAAGATGTGGTTGAGTATTTCTTATATCTGCCTTCGATGTGCGCTGGTCTATCTATACATCAAACACCCAAGTGTTAGTATCGACAGTTGTTCTAATACAGACGATCAATGAGAATATTCGTGAGAAATAACAACTGTACCGCATGTAACAGCTGTTTCAATCACATGTGGTGATGATTGTATATATTTTGTATCTGTATTTGTTTTTAGTTAAATTTTTGTATAAAATAATGTGAAATAGATTTTAAATATCTTGTGTAACTTATGAAATATAAAGATAATTAAAATATAAAAATAAAAATGTATATAATCGCCTTTATGTTGGATCGTTAACGAATGAAGATGGTTTGCGATTCGATGGTACATCAGAAATTCCCTTCCTGAAATTCCTTCCTTCAGAAATTCCTCTATCTTATTATTATCATTACATATATGTAATTTGTGGTGTTTTCCATCACCCATTCAAGACGATTCTTATTGAATTATAGAGAATCTTTTTATACTGTTGTTAAAGATTATTGGCTACACGGAGGCGTCTAAGATATAGTATAATAATAGTTTATATAAAGAGTGTAGAAAAAAATGTTTGATTTGTTTACAGGGATTAAGGAATGGTTATATTACCCCAAGATGAGTCCATTTCGGCTGCCACAGCATTGTGTAAGTTACTTTTGCGGCGCGAGGGCCCTTCTGCCTGAGCAGATATACGGCCATTCCTGTAAAAATACAGATATATTTTATTTTGCTGGCATTATTCGCCATAGAGTAAAATTAATATTTCTGCTATATGTTTTTTTTGTATTTCTATTTATTTTATAATATATTCTACATAAACTATTTACTAAACTAAACTATTTTGCAAAAACAAGCATTTTTATACTAAAAACTTAAAACCAATTAAAACTACTTGAATACTAACTAAAAATAAAAATATAATATATATATATACATTCAGATATATATAATTATACATTAAGATCTTAACTGTGATTGTCTTTGCAATCTTATTATTTATCAATATGTTTAATAACTGCCTGAGAATAAATTCAGTTTTCATAAAACTATTTCAATTCTATTCTTAATCTTAGTGCTAAATCTTTGCGATATTTTTATCATATCCATAAATACTTATTTCATTAGTAATATCTGGGTGACCGAGCTTCGCTCGGTAATTTTTTACAAAAAAAAACTTTAAAAAAAGAAAAAAAAACAATTATTTAGTTGGGATCGATCCTTGGCACTCACATTTCTCGAGGCTGCCCGCTAACAGAATAAGCTACGTCGACTTGACAGTTAATGGCGAAAATTCAATTCAATATAAATGTTAGTGTGTTTTAATGCCCAAAAATAGGGATAAAACAATTTTTTTTTACATAAAACCAAGCTAGATCAATTTTTCTCCCCCAAAACTTCCTACATGCTGAATTTCAGGAAAATCGTTGGAGCCGTTTCCGAGATTCGGAATATATATATATATATATATATATACAAGATTAACTCATTTAAATATTAAGATATTATAAATGCTAAAGTCAATTCTATACACTTAAAAAAATGCATAGTATACATATAAATGTATTTTAACATGTTCAAAGCGGTTCAGTAAAACTTCACATTGGAAAACATCACAGATGTAGTTAATTGAAGGAGATTAGCTTATCATGTTTTTCTTTCAAATAAAAATACAAAACTTTTGTATTTAACTTCGTTAATTCCTTTAAAAAGCTCAATATATAACTTAATATATTGAAAGCTTATTAATGGATTCAAATAGTTGGAATAAGAAAATCCGGTTTTCCATGAGGGAAGTAATGAGTGAACGTTTAATGAGCTTAGATAATAATTTATATTAAACTGATAACTAGATTAAATCACTTGTAAGTTCTTTTCTTACGTGACCATTAAAAAATACGTAAAAAACTTAAAATGGCTCGAAATATTTTACCAGTATCAAGTTTCAAGCTTATAGTATAGCTATCACTTGTATTTCAGGTTCATATCTCACGAGTTTCTGAACTGGTTTTTCTATTTTTAAATAATTTTTTTTCGAATTTTTTTACATATACTCGTACTTTGGTATGTCCGTATACGAGAGACAATTACGTGGAGACTCCAACTTCAGGGAGGAGTACGATACAAAGATCGTGTCTGCTTAAAACTATTTATTATTCTGGAACACCACAGATAGACAGAAACCATGTATATCAGAACAAAAAAGGGCGTAATAATGAACTCTAAGAAGATGTAGTTCATGTCTGTTTTACTCAGTCGCTTTGTCAAAGCCTATTAAATTGCAAATTCTTAAATTGACACCCCATAATAGACCAAAATCATCGGACAGTGAAAACTGTCTAAAGACTCACGTATAACTTACAGAAAAAAATTGGAAATCCGTAGTCAGTCAAACTTACTGAGAAACTTCAACACTTGCGAACGCAATGGAATAATTCTGAGATTTTAACGGCAAATCAGTTAAAGAAGAATTTATCAAAATACTAACATTTGATGTACACAATTAAATGATAGGGGCCTACAACAGCACAAAGGATAAAGAATATTACGTTATATAAAAAGAATGCTTAGAACTCTTTTTCATTTATCATAAGTTGTTGCGAAAAAGTCGCTAACAAATTTTTGTCAAAGGAATGCATATATAAAACCCGTGGAAAACTTAAATGCTTAATTGATATTAGTAATTAAGCGTACATATTACAGTAAAGTACATTATCACAACGATACCTGCAGGTAATTTTATTAGGGTTTGTGTCATTTACTTTTCTATTTAAGACAAATTGTATATATAATTTTACTTCGCTACTAATTACCATTACCAAATTTCGGTTGTGAACATCTTGCAACACTTGGACAACATGACATGAACCTGTTTTACTCCGGTTAATTAAATCAACATAGAAATATAATTTCATTTTTGGGTCATATTTGTTTGTTACTGTTATCATTCATACTTTTGCTTCAAGCCATTGCTTCCCAAACTTTGAATTTCATAAAATATTTTTTTACCATACAAGTTTAGTGTTTGTCTGCTGATTAACACAAATTGACAAAATTCTATCATATTATATTGTTATATATATTTTATCTGCCTCCTAATTTTTTTGTAATTAGAACAAGTCATAAATATAGTTTTACTATGCTAGAAATATTAATTTCAAATCTACAAAGTAAGTAGAAATGTACAAAAAGAACAACTTAATAATAAACTGAAGTAAGTATTCCAGGTAACGAGTTAGGTTTTTGTTGCAATCGATGCAATTATTTGCTATATTCTGTCGCAATCATGCCATAGGCGCTCTATTAATTGATGCTATTTGGGTATAAGCATATTTTGAAACTAGACAAGGGTAAATCAATCAATTTTATATATTGAATAAATTTATATCGAGTTGTTTTTTTATATCCTTTTTCATAAAGCGTTTATTGCTCTGTAGTTACTCATTGATAAGCCGAGGTGACTTGTTGTCAAAGGTAGTAAATAAATTCTATTTAGTTTCAAGTTCCCTGCCATGCACTTGTATAAGGTCGAACTGTTTGCCCATAAAAGTCGGTAGCATGTGATCGCGAAGGTTTAAACCAATGAGACTACCTGTATTTCTTGACCTTCTATCAATATAAATGATTTTTACTCAGACAGTATTTATATTTAAGGGCTCGTGTGTTTACTGATGTTGCAAGTGCAAATAGTATTTGTGTTACATAATGTAACATAAAAAGTTCAATGAAAATAATACGAAATAAGTACCTCCTGTAAAAAAATATAATCAGATTTGGTTTAAGTGTTAATCTACCGTGCAACTTGCTAAACGGTAGCTACAATCGAATGGAAATTTACTCTGTAAGGTTTATGCAATTTTTTTAAATAGTGGCCCAGTAACTGTTATAACTATAATTTTAAAATAAGCACCTGCATTACATTAACTATATAAGTCCTACTAAATGCCAATTTTAGCTATCTGTTTAATTTAAAAGTCTAATTTAATTCATTATTTTAAAAATCTTTATAAAAGAAACCCAAAAACTTTTCACGATAAAATTGTAAGATCTTCATCGCCTAAATTGTAGTAAATAAATGGGGTTTTATTTATTTCAGTGAATTACTATAAAAATTACAATTTTTTAAACTTGTAAGCATCAATAGGACGATGTATTTTGATCGTTCACGTGCATATTTTTTAGAATGTTACATAAACAATTCATAAATTTTTTCAGAGCAATGTGGCATTTTGTGTATTTAAAAAATACTTAGCCCCGGATATTACAGTTAATAAGTCCATATAGTTGCTTTATCTAACGAAAGTTATGAATAACACATATTATAGTAGTCGATTGAGTTGTTTTCGATTTGCCCTGTCAAGATATCAATCGCGACGAATTTCTAATCATATTATGTATGTCGCATTATATTAATGTGATCCTGTACGTACATACGCCGGCACAGAAATAGTTGTGAGGGTCATGGTTGCTTATATTAAAAAATCTTACATTATAAATATTTAATTTAATTGTTAAATATCGATTATAATTCCAAAAGTTTATTTAATAAGAATTAAAACACGACTAATGTAGGTATGTTATAAATGAATTATATTAATATTTATTAATTTTTTGAAATGTCTGTCAGTTAATTATTATTTAATGAGCACTATCGATTTTAGTTAAGTTTATTTATATAGTTGATTGTAATTGTTTGATACTTTAACCAGGTATTAATCTTCGATTTCGTTTACTACACATCAGCATATAAACAAACATATAGCAGTTATATTACAGTTTAAGTTTTTGGGGTATGTGTTGCAATAAATTGTTGATAAAGAAATGAAACAGATAACATTTGAACTCACCAATGCCGGTTAGTAAGTGCATCTGTCTCTAGGGATGAATCGGACGGTAGGTAGCTGTCGTAATGACAACTAAGGCTGCTGTGAGACATCCTACATGGCATTCGGCGAGTCTTATTCACTAGAGTCGGGCTCTTATCGTGCGTGTATTGTGAGATGTTTACACTGGGGCATGCCGTCCGAGTCAGCACGCTCCACACCTATGCCGCGGCGAGTGTGCATCTTATAAGAGAAGGTTCGGCTGCGAGTCAAACCGCCCGCCGCGCCTCACCCCGGACACGTGACTGTTTCGCGGAGCTCAGTTTCGCCAGCAGGCTGCTCGGTCATTGGCCGTGCAAAAAAATGTTTCAACCACAAGTGTGAGCCCTGAAGCAGGAAGCCGTATTGCGCTAATGCTAGAATGCGCCCGTGTTAATACTGAAACGGCAACCAACTGACTACTGGGAACGGACTGAACGAGCGTGCTTCGACGGAGCTGCCTGTTTAAAATTCCTCTCCAAACATCTCAAATACGGCTCGGGTGTCATCACTCGCACTTACCCCACACCCCGCACCTCTACTTTCGCGCACACGCTTAAATTACGGCAAACACATAGTAAAAGATGTAATTTAATGATATTTAATAAGTCCCTATAACACATTAAAAGATTAATATATTTTTTTCTATTACAAAAGGTGATATGTGTATTAAGAAAATGACTTAAATGTGAAATACACATCATGAGTTGTACATCGTTTTGTGTACCTAGCTGGGCAAGCAAACAAATAGGTTGTGTTATAAATAGGTACCCATGCATGACAAATGTTGATAACAAAAGAATAAAGACAAAGGCCCAATGTATTTGTTAGAAAAGAGCTATTTTTAATTTAAGCTCGATGACTTAATATCCAGTTTTATAACCGTGTTGTTCGATTTTACAAACATTTACTTGCCTTTATGTACTTAATCGTGAAAATGATATATAATATTATAGCCGAATGTACTGAAAACAAAAAGAAATATTTACAAAACGCGGTTTACAGATACCTTTCAATACCACATTTTTAGATGTACCTGTTGCTTCAAAATTTTATTTTGAATATTATAAGTACATCAACTTTAGCCGTGTGGTATCCGGCTGAGTAAAATAGACCACCCTCATTCCTTACCGAGGTATAGTAAAAGACGAATAAGGTAAGTTGACATCAGGCAGGCGGCGGTCGTAAAATACGAAGCCAAATCATGTGATATAATATTTATAACTTGTTGTGCCGACTCCACTTACCCCAGCGGGATAAGGACAGGAGAATGACGATTATAAGTACATCAACTTAGTAATAATTAATTGTTCTGAAAACTATTATTCGTAAAATTAAATAGTTTGATGAAATGACATTGATGGGACATAAATGCATTTTGTTAATGGTAAGCGCAGCCATCTATTTTCGTTTTTTGCTTTGGTTAAATTATTCTTTAGAAAACAGGTAAGGTAATCTTAGTATCGTGATAATTGTAGATGGTACCTCAAGATATCTAAACACCAGTAACGAAAATATTAGCATAAAATTTACGCTTGGCTCTTTGTTTTCTAGCACGTTGTTTTAAGTGTCGTATATATTCAAAATAAAGGGGTAAACGTGATGATATATATCATTGATTTGTCTGTTTCTTTTAAATGTTTGTATTATTCCACAAAAAAAATATAAAAACGAAATTATTTTCTTTAAATCGAATTATTATCTATTATGCGCAAAATTAG
This sequence comes from Morpho achilles, assembly GCA_947086495.1. Taxonomy (NCBI): domain Eukaryota; kingdom Metazoa; phylum Arthropoda; class Insecta; order Lepidoptera; family Nymphalidae; genus Morpho; species Morpho achilles. Next base: position 8,840,981 of record CAMTZB010000007.1, on the reverse strand, counting down.
CATAATAGAGAATTAAGGGTTAAGGGTTCTTAAGTTCACTACTGATATAAGTAAAACATTATTGTAGAAAAAAATACATTTTAATTAATATACAATTTATATTTTATTTTATTAGACCTTTATAGCTTGTTGATAATTTTTCAATGTCAAGGAAAAAATACCGCTAGATAATTCAAAAGTTGTTTCAACTATGAAGAACTGCAGGGACACTAGATGTTTAATAATCCATTTCAAAAATCATATTTTACCCTATCTTACTTCAGAGTAAAGGGGTGACAGAGTTAAGTTCCTCGGCTGAGTAAAGAATCGATTAATTTGATTAAGTTTTTTCTTATCATTTACGACAGCGTCATAATTTATAGAATTAGGCGTTACTTTGCGGAGGTCCACAATACAAAAATCGCAAAGCTTTGCGATTTTGGAAAAATCGGAAAGCTTCGCGTGGAGTCTATCTCCTGACGATGCTTCGGTTACGGGGCGAAACAATTGTTGAGATTGTGGTTGTGAATGTGTGCAGTGCTTGTGTATTGTTGTGCCATCGGTGTCGGGTAGTGCATGAGTTCTTACAAATTCTGCATGTATCAGGTATGAGAACGAATACTACACTCTACATTTAGCATTACATATATTTTCTTTTATCGCGGATTATAGCAATATAATATTCTCATTACTTTTGACAGCGTCATAATTAAGGATCGTCATTATTAGATTTACCTTAGAGAAAATGTTTCTTTTAAGTAAACATAAAGTAAAAAGTCTTTCTTATTCCTTAAGGAATTTTTCCATTCTGCACGTTGATCAGGTATATAAATTTCTATAGTACACACGTCACTATAAAAATAAAATTGGCGAAATATGGCGCGAGCCTACAATAGTTATTAACACGTGAAAATGAATTGTACGATTCCAGCGCAATTGCACAAATATAAATATTGTAATATTATAAGTTTTTTATAGTCCATGCGCATCGTACAATAAACAACAGGGGAAGTTAATAAAAAAAACTACGATTACCAATTTACCTGATTTTTTAAATTAAATGATCAATGAAAATTTACAAGCAAACACCGTTTTGCTCTTGAAAAATTTAAGGCGCTTGGATAATTAGTCTCGGTTGTTCATATAAGTTACTTCGCCAGGATTTTTAGATTTCTTATAAATCACTATTTTTCCTATTTTCCCGATACTAAACCATCTCTGGACCTGCTAGTGATTTTATTTCTGACATGTTAACAGCCTTTCCATAGGGATATACGCACCTATGACAGGGGCGATATAATACGATAGGTTGATTGCGACGTTTGTCTTACGTAACTTGGACCAATGTTTTAACTTCTACCTGAAGGAAGGGAATCTTCGTTTTCTTAATAAAAATTCCTCATTCATCCGTCCCTACTATAAAAAAACATAAAAGTTATTACTACATATAACAACATCTTTATATGTAAAAATCCAGTAATTTTGTTAATATGTATTATTTAGTCCAAATTAAGAGATAGAATACTATTGGAATTAAATGGTTAAAGTTTTAAAGACACAATAGATAAAGTTTTTAGATTAATACCTGAAAATTTTTACTATACATATTATAGGTTGGCATATGGAAGGCCCGCTTCATTCCTGTTTCACCATTGTATTATAAATGCTAGAGTATGAACAAAAAAAACCGTATTGGTTAAAGAAGCGTTATAATGGATGGATTGATGTTACTCCGTTTCAGTAATGCTTTCTCACTTACAATATTAAATGGGGTCGGACGTCTACAGGTATAAATGTTCTTTATAAATATTTAATTATATATCATCTCAGTCAGGTTTAAAAAATTTATTATAAATCTACAATTAACCGTAAATATATTTAAGGATCTTAAGGATTTTTTCTAGTTATCTTTAAAGGTTGTAAATGTATGATTCCTTTGTGTTTGTATTATAATAGTAGGAAGTTCAATAAACTATAATATGTAAGAGGTTCTAGGTTGAATTGAAATTTTTAAAACGAATTGGTCAATTATATTGATTGAAATTCTACATTTTAATTTATTATTCAAGTCATTTTTTATCGACGATGGATTTCTCATAGGATTGGTCACTACTATGAAATTGATAAAATTATTGATACCAATTTGACATTCAAGGAAATTAAAACGGTAATTATTAGTGTGTTTTATAATTTATGGTACGTTCTAAAAATATCTGATTGCATCGATTTATGCCTTTCTCAATATAACTAGCCAATTCATACAACAGTTTTAATGATGCATAACGACCAGTAAAAGCACGTGACTTAGTATTACGACAGCCTTGTTGGGTGAGTCATGACGTGTACTATACTAATAATACCGACTGTCTGAGCGCCCGAATAATGTGACCTCCCTCCCTCTGTTGATATGCGTACACCGATTTATAAGTTCGAATAGTATCCGAGGGCCTTCTTAGTTGGCCGGTGTGTCATGCCTTTCATAAAGCATAGTCACATGACATCCCAGACAAAGATTTAAATTGATACTAAGTAAGTATATACCGGAGTCAAACAGAGGGGCTTACATTACAAAATAGAGCTTTTTTGTTCTTTATTTTTGGTTGACTAACTTCTAAATGAAAGTTAATGGATATATACTAATCAAAGTAGATATACTATAGATAATATAATATATAATATATAATATATAATAATATAATAAATATATATAGAATAATATAAAACAGAGACTCTCAAGCCTATGTCTCTAGAGAATTCTCCAATATTTTGGACATATTGCTAGAAAACCCAGCGATAATCTTGAGAAACTTATGGTCACTGGGAAAGTAGATGGCAAAAGATCCAGGGGGCGGAGCCCAAAAAGATGGACGGATCAGGTGTCTGAACACCTGGACATCAGACTGAGCGTGGTTATACATAGTGCTACTGACCGGGAAAAGTGGCGTCAGCTTATGCATAATAAAAGGAATCGGGATCATCAGATGCTCAGCAGTGAGCACGCGACTAAAGGAGGAGGATAATAATATAATATAATGTATTATGGATACTATAATTAACATTTTCATACCCTTATCTCACTCTATTTGTAGTCGGCACAATATGTCTACTTCCATTCTCCTCTTTCATTCGTCAACTCTGATGCCCTCCTTTAACATGCATATCATTTTTCACACAATCCATCCATCTTTTTTTCGGCCTCCCCCTAGCCATATATCCATCTACATTCATATTTAAAACTCTTTTGGTCACATGATTTTTTCATCCCTCCTTATTACACGACCATGCCAACTTAGTCTCGCACTTCTCATCTTTTCTGTAATGGGCGTAACTTTCAGACTTCCCCTAATATACTCATTGCGTATTCTATCAAGTTTTGTCACACCACACATCCACCTTAACATTCTCATCTCATTCGCATGCACATTTCTTTCATCCTTTTCTTTTATTGCCCAACATTCTGATCCATACCTTACGACAGGTCTAATGACCGTTTTATAAATTTTCCCCTTAAGTTTAAGGGGCATTCGGGGGTTCACATATTGTTCCTGAGACCTGTCGCCACTTCATCCATCCCGCATTCATTCTATTTCTTACATCGCGATCTATATAGATAGATATAAATAATATATTACTAGCTGTAACTGCGACTGCGTTCACGTTATTCGTCATAAAACGTTAGAATAAACACCCCTCAATTACAATTTATTTGTTTCTGTTCCCGAAAAAAGGGGGATTTTTCTATATGTCAGCTCCCTACATAGACTTAAAATTCAAGAAATTTTATTAATATTTCGTTAGCGTATTTACCGTGAAAGCGTTACGTACGGATAGACAGACAATTGTATTTAAAATATTGGTGTGGATATGGGTAACTTGGGTTTAATTTTTTTTCGTTAAATAAAAGTAAAATTTGTAAAATTATAAATAAATATTTTTTAAACTACTTTTTTGAAAACAATTAACGAATATTAAATTTCGATGGCATAAAACAATTTGCAATAGTAAAGGTTATATAACGATATAGGCTTTATAAGGTTAAGACCATTGATTAATTATTTTAGATAAAACATGGATCGCTACATATTATTAAAGAAAGTCTTTGTAGCAACTCTCCGTCTGTCTGTATATTCACGAACTTAAAAACTATTGAACGGAGCTTTATGCGGTTTTAATAAATATACAGGGCTATTCACGAGGAAGGTTTAAATTTATAATTTCATAAGCTTTTTATACGTTTGTTAAAGTATGACGATAATTGTTGAAAATACTTGGCCATTTTCATTGAATATAGATCGATATTTCAATTCAAACTTAGCTATTTTTCTTTTCATAAGGACTATCTTATCTTCTTCTTCCTGCCCAACATCGGCACAACATGTTGTCACATGATTTGGCTACGTATTTTAGACCGGCCGCCTGCCTGACATCAACTTACCATAGTCGTATTTTACGACACCTTGGTAAGAAAGAGGGTGGCCTATTCTTCTTAACCGGATAACACATGGTGGGCCAACTTACCTTAGTCGCCTTTTACGACACCTAGGTACGAAATGAGGGTGGTTTATTCTACTCACCCGAATATCACACGGCGGGTCGACTTACCTTAGTCGCCTTTTACGAAGTCTCGGTGAGAAATGAAGATAGTACTATTCTATGCAGCCGGATACCACACGGCGTAAGGATTATATTATCCTGAAGTAAAATATTATGAATGGGCGATGTAATGTTATACTTATTTTTTTTATTTTGCGGATCAAAAATTTCATTTTTTTCTGAAATTTGTGGTCGTTTTTAAATAAAAAATACTTGAGCTGGGGAACCCAAAGGATCTATATATTATAGAGTTCTATATATGCTTTTATCATAGTTCGGTCAAAACTTAGAAACGTACGTTAAACATCATCAGTTTATATTAACGCTTGTACTTAAATTTTTGCAAAAACATAAGAATATGCAATTGCTCTCAAAATTTTAAAAGGCATTGCAAAAAAAGATGCGGCCAATAAAAGAAGCTCAATCCCACTATACGTTTTTTAGTTATATCTCAAAGGAATTAAGCAACGTTTTTAATGAAAGCCCCCAAGTGTTTTTTCTTTATCTGATATTTATTACAATTATCTTCATATTTCGACTAATTTAGACATTTAGTGATATTAAATTATTTTTTTAAGTAGAATACAAACTTTTTTTGTTCAATAGCCACAATAAACCTCGAAGTCAAAATCACATTTTGACACATTTGCAAGGAGTCAACATTTGGAAACCTTTTGCTTCAATTACCTCGTTACCTTTAAAATCCCGCGCTTTCACACTTCAGCTGTCAGCAATCAAAAGTAACCACAAACATCTATTGACTTCTTAGGTACCGACATAATTATACTTACGTTGGCTAGATCCACATATTTTTTTATATTCTTATTAATGATGAATTGTTATCTCTTTGTCAATATTTAATTTACCTTTTTCCTTTAATTATACATTTCTATAACTTATTATTTAGTTATTGATGAAATAAATTACCTACTTCATGATTTTGGTATTAAAGCATCATTTTTTTAATTTTAATTAATGTTATTTAACATTCTAGTAAAAGATTTCAACGGCAGCGCTGCATTTGTAAATATATAAATTTCTTAATCTGAGACAGTCAATCTTATATTATAATACTAGCTTTTACCGGCAACTTCGTTGGCGTGGACATCCTATCATATACCTAATGTTAACCTATCATAGAATTAACAGGATTTCTATGGCCTATATGTTACTCCATGCCAAATTTTATCGACATTGGTTCAGCGGATTCGCCGTGAAATAGTAACAAACATACATCCAACTCACAACCTTGATGTCAGCTATGTCAGCGGCAACATTTTACGTCAAAGATCATAGATATATTTTAGATATATATAAATCAACAACATGAATGCCGCGATACTTGCGTATCCAGGCTTCGTGTGTGTAAACTACGAAATCCAAAAAAAAAAATTTTTCGTCCTAAATATTTCAAGTAGAGGGCACGAGGATACCAGTGATGGTTGTAAAATGCTTAATGATGTCTCAAAGTAAATATTATATTGGATTTTTTTTTAACAATTTTCAGGTAGTCAATATATGTGCTATGAATGATGCGTAATACGTCTAATGAGTCTGCGTCTACGTCTGCACTCGATATAACGGGTACGCTTTACTTAAAAAAATTTGGTACAGAATACAGAGATACTCCTATGATTTTGCTGGGATTCAATCAAATAATTCCCTCTGCATGGAATAAATATACATAATGGATTTTATATAATAAAGGACAATGGATAAGGCAAGATTTAATTAAATAAGTAAATATTGTTAGGGATTGGACAGTGTTGCCAATTAATGTATTAGTAGTTTTAGTGTGCGTTTCGAACAACAAAAGAGCGGGAAACATTTTTGACAGGTGACGTTCCGGGCGTGTTAAAAGTTAGCTTTTGTGTGACAGTGAACGGAGAAACAGTGAATACAGTCTTTGTAAACTTAAATATTATCTTATTATTTCACGCAAGCTAACAAATTTCAGATGAGGGGATATAAACAAGATACATAACATAATACAAGGATTAAACTAAAACCCACGTTGCTAAGCGCAGCCGGATTTTTCTATTACTTCGGTGGCCTACTTGAGTTCAATTGAAGTTCGTAAATTAAAGGAACTAAGGTCAGTGAATTAAAATCATATTTTTTTTGCAAGTGTTACGGGAAGAGAAATAGAGTAGTCATTATGAGACTTATTAATAATACTGTGACATATATGCAAAAATGAAAAGTGACTTCGTTAATTTAATTACAACTGTATTGTGCAACGATGGGGATATCATTAGTTCTTTTATTTGTATTTTTAAATCTAAGTACTACTAGTTTCGAGTATTTAGTTATCTAAATCTACTGTTAAATAAGTGTACAAGTTATATATTCTGATGGATTTTACTTGTTTAGAGATAACTTTTAATAACTAGACTTCTTAAGTTTCCTCTTAACCTTCATTTTTTTTTGTCTAAGTTTTCCTTAATTTTTTTCTTATGTCTACCCTCATTTTAAAACCAATTCCTAACAAGAAATCTCGTTCATGTATTAAACGCAAATCATGCCGTAGCCGTAGTAGCGTAATCACAAGCGTAGCGTATCATATTCTCCAACATCAACTTCTAAATCATCTACTAGTAGTGTCGATTTGCATAAACAAAATCGTATAGGTAAAATAAAACGTAAGAGATACCTTAATAGTTCGAATAATCGATCTCGACTTCGAAAGGATATAGGTAAAACATCTCCACCTGTCTGTATTATATCTAGCATAGATCGATTAGCGCGTGATATTTCATTATAAGATTCATGGCAACACTGTCCAATCCCTAACAATATGGTTTACGCTAGTCAAAAAACAATATGAGATAACCGAACTCATAAAAGATAACAATTAAATAAAGTGAATGCATATACTAGGAAATATATAAATATCTCATAAGGTAGAAGAAAAAGGTCAAATTACTATTTAAAGATAGACTCCTCAATTTATTCATTGCAAAATTATATTTGTAAATTTCCTCTTATTGCTCCTTAGTCGTAATATATAATGTCTGTATTATGAAAACTCGAAACAACTTCTAAAAAACTTCGCATGCTTAGAATTTGAATTATATATGAGTAAGTTGCCATGTTAGGATGGCACAAACAATAAGTAATGTAGCCATATTAATAGGTTCTTCAAGCTTGAGTAAAATGTCTAACTGGAAATATAAATATACCGATATTTCCTTCTTGTTTTTCGTACTTTTCGTGCTAATTGAAAGGACGTTGAAGTTTTATCAGATAAAGTATATGAATATAAGGCAGTTTGAGGTTTTTCATTTAATTTTGCTTCACTGGGAACTTATAGAAAGAAGGAAATGCTTATTAAACAGAACTTTCTCTATATTCTTTATCGCTAATGTATAAGTTAAATCTTTGTTGTTATTATTGGCCTTTTAACCCAGTTTGAAAGTAAAAGTCACTGATAAGATATTTTTTATCATTAACAAACAATATATATCTGAATATATCTGATTTTGAATTGATTTCTATCTTGTTTTTAAAGTTTAAGCTCCATACATGACATCCAACTTCATTTGATACGCAGATAAAAAAGAATGAACGATGGAGTTTAAGGAACTAAGAAATCACGTGCTTTAAGGAAAATCATTGTGAGAAAACCTGCTGCTTACTAGAACATGTCAGAAATTTTTTTTAACGTAGCATTAAAGGAGCGTTGTGGGTAATAGCTCCAATCCATCTTTCAAAAAGAAAGGGGCATGTATATAAGTTTGAGATAGCAAAAGGCGCAATTTTTTTTGTTTTACTTTGTTGTACTTTGTCACTCGATTATTTGGCAAGATCTTGATCTTTAGTTTTTTGTCGATCAGTTATTTTATAATATTCCATGTTTAAATAATGAACATAAAAGTTCTCACCTTAAATTCTCAGAAGGTAGATTTTCTCTATCTTTACTACCTTCATCTGCCATAATAGACACTTTTCTTTTACCGTCAGCAGCCGCAGTTATTAAAGTGTTTTGGTTCGTGCCGATTTGTTCGGTCGGCGGAGGTCGCGTTTCGTTTTTTTGGTTATTTAAATCACTCAGATCAAATGGGTACTCCTTTATCGCAGTCATTCGAATGCTTGTTTTCCGGACCTGAAATTATAAGACTAAAATTTATAAACATGCCTTAGTGATTCTATAAATATATTTTATTAAATAGCATATGATATTGTTTTGAGATTTTGTGCCAGATGTAATTTGTTTTAGATGAATATATTTATTTAGGTTTAGAATGAATTTTATTTTATTGATAAATGATAATGTCCTTACCTAAGTTGATTTTGTATAAAACCAAAAAAGAAAAAGGAAAAATTGATTTCGTTATTTTTTACTTTACATTGTTATTTAGTAGTTGATTATTCTAACTCAAATTTTGCTAATTCTAAATACAAATAATAAAAAATGCTGAAATGAAAGAATGCCGTTTATACGTGAACTTTTCTTTGAATAGGATCAACAGATCTAGATGAAATTGGGATTAATTATTTTATTATACAACTTAGAAACGGACAAAATCTCGGGAATACGTTAGTTTGTTATAAACTAGGTGTCATAATAGAGTAAAATCTGGGTCATGAACGATTTATAAAAAATAAGTTTACGTTCAAAATGATATTGATTTTCTACAACGTGTTGACTAACAGATGTCTGTGATTACGTTTAACTGAGTTCAATGTTGATTTAATAATTTATAATGTCCTGCAATACCCAAAGAAATACTTCCTTGATGTAGTTATACATCAAGGAAGTATTTCATTTCATCAAGGAAGTAACAATAAGAAACACAGCATCCAAAATTTACACTTCTATGTATGGATTTTCAGCCACTTATCGTAATCATTAATTATACAATAACAAGTCAATTTTATTGGTAATATACTACAAGATGATGTGTTTAAATGTTGATTGCACATGTTGTCGATTTGACGCAAAAATGATATACCCAAAGCGAAATGAGATAGTAACAGTACTGTCAAAGAATATTGTCCATAATCACTAACGCTTACCGCCATATTATTTACTTATGAAGTAACATTTATCTAACCCAGTACTGAACAAAACCCCACACGAAGATGAGTAAACTCAGCATACTGCTCCACCAGATTGCCATGTTATACATGTATATAACCCAGGAATTTTCATCAGATATACAGGTTTCATAAGGATGTATTCCTTGACCTTTTAGGGGACAACTAAACTAAGGAAATTTGTTTTATGCTCAAAGGACCTTCTAGATAATACTATATTTAAGCTAATTTTAAATTAAGGGTCTCTTTTTCAATAGCGCTATTTTTGGTTACAGTGATTTATTAATGAAATATAATAGAATGCTCAGTTTTCGACTAAATTGTAAGATGTTATTAACATCCATTAGGAATATAAATAAAATATATAATTAACATTCATTCCCATAGATACATTAAATATGCATTTTATTAACACTTCATATTCGTCCTTTTATAAATTGATATTAGCAGGTAAGCCGGTTGCCATTCTAACTATGAGTATGACGGTTGAAAGTTTACGTGCGAAAAAAAAACGATAATTGCAATTGCTACCCAGAAAGAAATATGATTGATGTAATTGTTCATCATACGAATACCTCATCGATCATATCCGCATTGGTTGAATGACCGTGACATTAGAGATTAACTGTAAGAAGCTCGTATTCTTTAGTGATGAAAATTAAGAAAAGAAAGAAGTAAACAACTTCAAAATATTTTTAAAATGATCTTAGATCTTAAACCGAGAAACCGACAAGCTTCGGTGACACTTATTGCAGTTAAACATTACAAGCAACACAGTCTTATAACAAACAGTTGTTTTATCATTGATACGATAGGATAACTAAACCGTTCTTATTAATGATTTCATCTTACGTTATTTGTAATCTTTATGGATAATGGATAAAAAATAAGTAATAGATGCCTATGTCTAGTAATATAGAAAAGTAGAATTTTTGATTGGGTAACATTGTTTTATATATCTATGTATTAACATATTATGTAAATACACAGATATTGTAAAAAGATTAAATTACAAAAAAAGGCCATATGTGCTATTTATAATTTTCAGCTACGAGATTTATTTTCAGAGAAGCGTAAAGAATTGTGGGGTGTAAAATTTATTGTTATTTCTAACATTAAACTTAACACTAAACTTATTATTTGCTATATGCTTTTCGTACAGGATAATAGATATTTATACCAAAAAATAGTTATGTAAACAATACACATATTGAAAATTGATGTACGTTTGGGAGTTTACATAAATTAGTTAAAATATCAATCAGAGCCCAAAGAAGAAGAACTTTATGGGTTTCGGTCTAGGTTTTAATATTATTTCCAAGGAACAATAAAATTGAAATATAAGCAGAAAAAATAGATAAGAATTATATATAAAAAAAAACAATTAAAATTAGATCTTTGCACAAATAAAATGTCCTAATAGTCTTAAGTTATTATACAATATTAGTATTAGTTGTTACGCTTCTGTTTTTTAAACCAGATGCTATTTGTATCATCGGCGCTCTTTAAATTCATAAGGGCATGTAATGGTGTCTATTAAAATATTTTTTACTTAAGAGTCTATACCTCGAAGTGGGATCTCCATTAAAATATTATTTAATAAATATAAACATGAATTTAAATATGAACATAAAATGTTTATTTTTCTTATGATTTTGAAGTTATATTTAATCTGATTTCAATAACTAAACTACTAGAAAAGCTATTACGGGAACTTTTTTAATTTTAATTTTGGATAATTAGTAAATTCTGAATTTATTTTTCAAAATATAAAAATTTACTGTTTAATGTTACGTTTTATATTAAATCAATTCTTTTAGTTATTATATTTTTTTTATTATTCCGACTTAATTTGAAAAATAATAACGGAAATAAGTTTTCATATAACAGAACAATTGATTGGATCTATAAATGAATAATCTGTGATATAACATGTATCGTTTTCGGCCCTACAGTTATTCCATAATAAATTTTAATATAAAATTATTTTTAAAATCATATGATAGATATAAAAATCAAACTGCATTAAAATTTATTCCGATATATTAATTATAAGTATGTAAAAAATGGTCTATGAGTAAAAATATCGACAATTCGTACAAACTGCATCCGAAAATGGTTATAATCACATAAAATATCATTGGAAGATAAACCCACCTTAGCGGAACATTATATCAAATTATCCAATATTAAATTAATTTTATAATTTTTCATAATAAAATTATTTACGAGATATCGACGCGTTTTTTAGATGCGCGCGCGCGTAACTACAGCTGAAGATGCACTGAAATAATCTTGATCGGCGTGCTTCAGTTTCGTTATTTCAGCCGCGAGAGTGTTTAAGTAAATACATACTAACGTTGTGTTTTTAGATTAGTTGGAGGGCACAGAAGAAAGACAAAATAAAATATGCTTATTGCATAAAAAAAGGAATTTTACAAGTTTGAACGTGTGGAAAAGTTATTTATCCACATTTATAACAATAAATAATGAAACATACATAACAGGAGAACGAAACAATATTATTATTTTCATGGTAAAAAATTGTATTTAATTAAGTGTAGGAAAATTAATTATTTTTACATTTACTGTAAAAAAATTTAAAAGAGTTTTGTCACATTTAAATTAATTATAACCAAATAGACTGTTTTATGAAAATGAGTATGTTTTCTTGGTTATTATTAAAGGATTTTTAAAAAATTTATAGAATTAGGCGTTACTTTGCGGAGTGAACGTATATAGTGCTTGTGTATTGTGGTGGCGATGGTGGAGGTTTGCGCATGTGTTTTTACGAATCTTGCATGTATCAGGTATGATAACCGATTGTCCACTTACATTTAGCATTATATATATTTTCTATTTTACTTCTTCGCGGATTATAGTAAAAAAATTTTATTATTACTTTTGGATTTTTAAAAATGTTAATACGACACTGCCCTTAATATTCACGCTAATATTATAATTCCGAAAATGTGTTGTTTTTTTTTGCTGGTTACAGATGAAGTCGAGTACAGAAGCTAATTATTTAATTAGTCATAATAAATATAAAGCGCCTTGTGTTTATTTTATAGCTTTAATGCTAAGGCTTTTTGTCATTATTATTTTGTAAGGATATACAAATTGAATTGAAATCATTTTTGTTTTTATGGAGTAAAATGTTTTATGCAATCGTGAATTACTTAATTTAAAAAAATATTATCCATGTTTTTCTTTTATTATTATGTGAGTTACTACTTCAAACCACGTGGCTAAGATTGTAACAAAAATAATTCGATTTTGGCTACAATAATTTTTCAATTTATCTTGATGATATTATATCTTGATATGATATTCTTGATGGGACAGGAACGACAGGAATTATTTGTTATGCAATATAAATTTTGAGTTAATTTTTTATGACAATGTTGTTTTAGTTATAGATGAAGATCCCAAATTTAAAAAAAGAAATGATTTCTTATTGTTTTAGGAAAACATGTTTTGAACATTATTATTGGACATTAGTGAATATTCCGTCCAAATCTTTACATGATGATAATTCACGATGATTAAATAAAGTATAGTTTTATGTCATGTGCCTCAAAGATTTTACACGTTTCCGTGAAATATTAAAAAAACAATCTGTTCATATAATTTATCGCTTCAATAAATTTTGTATGTAAACAAACCGAATGTTGACAATAGCTGTTTACGGGCAGTAGTCGGGTATTTATTTGCTTAAGTGGACTCATCACAATCACATGATCGTTCACGAGGAGTCGGCCACGAGTTCCCAATAATCGAGGGAGCAACGTCACTTGTGGCAGTTTACGTAATGCACACCATGTCGCCAGACTGTCGCATCGGACATAAGGAGAGTTTCCACGTTTCCTTCTTGTTAATGGATAAGTCCTTGTTTGTGTGGTATAAGAGAATGATTATTATTGGTATGTTAATAACACGTAGACTTCCCTATACCCCCTAGAAAATTTACTAAAGATATTTATTTTTTTCGTAGATTTTAACATAGATTTTTAAACTAATATACATTCGCAACCTTTTTATTATTTCTAAGTACGTATTGTTATGTTCAATTAAAATAAATTATTAAAATTGTTATTCAAAATATTTGGCTTCTAATCACTATTATAAATTTATTAATTGAAGAAAATTTAAAATAGCAGCCCTCCCTGTTTTATTGATATAATTTATATCAATAAATCTATTTAATAGTCTATTTAATAATGCTCACTGTGAGTCGACTAGAAGAAGTGTATTATTTAAATTATATCAAATTCTTAATTATAACTCTATTAGAATAGTTAAAACATCATTATTTAAAATCGATTTGATATTTTAACGAGCTGTGTCCCTGGCATCGCTCGCGTCGATATCAGTGTTTCACATAGTTATTTCAGTGTAAATTCCAACCCTGCGGGAGATTTAGGATAAAAAGTACATTTTTATCCTAAATAAAATAGGAGGATTTACTATTAACTTTTTTAATAAATAATCCTATTTATAAATTAAAGTTCAAAAGAAGTGGAATTATCAATACAGGTAATAAAATTGGAAATATTCACACATTTTGATACGAGATATGTTACATTAAAAAAATATTTAGGCATGCGGAAACTTATACTTCTTTAGCCGTGTCGTATCCGGCTGAGTAGAATTGACCACCCTAATTTCTTATCGAGGTGTCGTAAAAGCGACTAAGGTAAGTTGATCCGCAGTGTGGTATCTGGCTGAGTAGAATAGACCAACCTCATTAATTACCGTACCAACATGTACCAACATGTTTAAAACATGTTGTGCCGACCTCACTTAGATTGAGATAAGAGTAAGAGAATGACCTTTATCATGCATACCATGAGGGACTTATTTAATTTTAGATACAGTTTTTTGTGGTTGTAAGATTTATAAATTTCACCTAATGTACGCAGACTATAAAAAGTAGGTATGTAATCCTATTTAAAAATGTTCTAAATTGTATCCAATTTCAGCTAATGCTGTTCATTATTATAACACAAACCTTGTTATACAAAACATACTAATATTTCTTTGCAAAAGACATAATAGGTAAGCGAAGGATAATTATTTTGTGTAGAGGCCATTCTTGTAATAAATTATGAGCATATAAAGATATTATTCGTGTACAATAGCCTGAAAGGAATATACTTATTATAATGTGTCTAGTTTTGAGATATCAGGCTTTTACTCCAGTTCGCTTGTTGTTTGTTTTGTTGCATTTTGCGTGTCACTCCTTTAGTGCATGAAAACCAAAGTCTCCAAACAGTGCATGTTAGTTGAGATCAGTTATACATCAAAACCGGGTCATTAAACATGGCATTCATAAAAATCCGAGTAATTCAGCGGAACGGAAAGAGCTATGTACAAATTGTCTTGATATGGTAAAATAAAAAATATGTGTCAAGTTCAAACTATAGGAAGCTCGTTGTTTCTCGAAGCTGCAGTGACAATGGGAAAGAACATATTATAATAAGTATTAAATGTGCAGTTCTGAGGTGTTGAAGTAGAGATCAATACAATAGAAAACAATAATAATAAATGAAAGGTCAAAGTACCGAAGCTGGAACTACCCACTGCTTGCGGTCTCCCCGTTTACAGTCATGCATAATATTTTGATTGTAAAAAAAGCATTTTAAAATATTATTGAAACTGTCGCAATGACTGAATCTAGAAAAAGGCGGAAAAATATAAGAATTAAAAAATAATACGTCATTTATGACGAGGCAGATATGTTAGTGTTAGTTAGTGGAAAGTAGTTGAATTTAGGAATCTGCTGCATCTGCTATGCATCTCTCATCGAGAGTTATATATTTGTGCCGTTTGCAGTTGCAGACCCTAGTGCCATGGATTCAGAGTGCAATTTTTTTATCCGTTTTAACAACACGGTTAATTGCCTCTTCAGGTGACAAAAGGGCTGGCTCCTTTTTCGCACAATCAGCTTAGCGATTCAGCGCGGAAACACTGCCAGCATTCTTGGGACCATTCCACATGGGCATGATTTGTTTAGTCCTAGCGTGTAAGTTATTTTAGATAGATATAAGTTGTACATTTAGTCTGTTAATACATATTAAAATATGAGAAACTGCTTTAATTATTTCTACTGATGTATGAGATCACAACTATATATAAATAAATAAATATATGGGACACTTACACACACGGTCGTCCGTCCCCAAAGTAAGTAACTTAATACTTGTGTGAGCCAACTGGTGAATATATACTTATATATTTTTTAAATATATACTTAATTACAAATATACACCCAGACAGAAAATGTTGGCCCTCGGCGGGAATGGAACCCGCGACCCGCGGAACTGAAGGCAGGGTCACAACTACCCACTGCGCCAACGGGTCATTAAAGGTAACCCGCATGCTCGTTTAACCCCTATTCCATAAAAATAAATAAAAATTAGAATAATTTACGATTGTTCGTGAGCGACGCTGGCATATGTCAAAACAAATTTGTAATAATTATGATTGATAAGTCGAGTGTCTCTCTCTCTTAAAATACTTAAATGCATCGATAGGTTGCAGTTCTCTTATATCCAAATACATATATTTTTTTAATTACATAACCATCAGTAAATTTTTTGAAGGATCAGGATTGTCCGTTTTATTGTAGGTTAAAAAAAACTTAATTAAATAAAATACACACTAATTTAATCTACGTGATATAACTATGACTACATCCTAATGGAGTATCGTATGAGGTTGATTACCGTCAATTCGATCTGTTTCAGATGTTGTGATCATTTGTATCGATTAAACGAATTTTATGGCCGCCATGTTTATGTCAGGCTTAGCTTAACTAGTCTAGTGCACTATGTGGCCACCATTGTGATGTTAGCAAATGTTTAATTTACATTATAAGAAAATAATTCATCTCTCTCAAAAGTCCGTGATTTACGTAGTTTACAATGTTTCAAATGTACTATCAATCGCTTATACATTGCATCAAAATATAAAAAAATAAACTAATGCAAAGAAGTTTTTAACAAATGTAAACATACCTTATTCATTCAATATTGATTATGACGTTAGATTATCATTGAATTATATCTTTAATATTTAAATGAGTCAAATAAAATAATAAATTAAAGTTAAGGAAAAGTCGATCTAGTCGTTATATTCCTGGCATCGTTATTTTTGGGCATTAAAAAATATAAAAATTTACATGGAATATATAAAACACTATTTTTACCTATAACTGTCAAGTGAGCGTAGCTTATTCGGCGAACGGGTGGTTGACAAATGAATATACCTAGGATCGTGCCCCGCCTGCTAGATTATTATTATTCCTCTCTCTTTTCAAAAGTAATAATAAAATTATTTTGCTATAATCCGCGAAGAAGTAAAATAGAAAATATATATAATGCTAAATGTAAGTGGACAATCGGTTATCGTACCTGATACATGCAGGATTCGTAAAAACACATGCACAAACCTCCACCACCGCCACCACAATACACAAGCACTATATACGTTCACTATCACAAACTCAACAATCGTTTCGCCCCGCAACCGAAGCATCGTCAGGAGATAGACTCCACGACCAAAATCGCAAAGCGATCGATATCAGGTACGATAACCGATTGTCCACTTACATTTAGCATTATATATATTTTCTATTTTACTTCTTCGCGGATTATAGCAAAATAATTTTATTATTACTTTTGTATTATGGATCTCTGCAAAGTAACGCCTTATTCTATAAATTACCTCTCTCTTTTATTTATTATTCCTCTTCTCTTCGTTTTCGGAGAGAAGATGCCTATTCTCAGCAGTGGGATAGTAACAGGCCGCTACTTACTTACTAAGTGTTTAGTAATTTATATTTACTTTCAGTATTATAATCTAACGATATTGCTGTATGGCTTTAAACTTAACCATATTTAATTTTTACATTAAAAAAATTGCTTACACACTGACCATGCTTTGTGCTTTACTTATAAGTTAAACACATACATATTTTAAAACGGTAATCATTTTTGACATAAAATTTGTTTAAATGTGCTATTCTATTCGGGGAATATATTGTTACAATAAACATATTGTTTTTAATTTAAAGTTAAATGTTTTAACTTAACAACTTTGTAAAACCTTAGATGTTTGCTAACTATAAAGATTTTATAATTATTGTGTCTAAATTCATCCTATGCCACAAAGTTAATTACTGTCGCATATAGTTTATCTATATCAATATATTGGCAAGATAGAATAGGCTACTGTGCAAAATTTTATGCTCCGATGCTCCATGTAAAATATAAAGTATTTAAGTGAATTCTGATCAAATGTTCCTGTATCAACTTTCGAAATATTTTATTTAGAATATTTTTATAGTCTACAAATTATCTAAGCAATTGTGCAAGTACAAGATTAACTAGCTATACAATTAACATATTTCTCTGCATCTGATGCACTTAAACAAAATATATTATCAAAATATATATTTCAAACACATATTTTTATAAATCCCTCAAGCTTTACACGAAAACACTGTCTATTTTTTTTGCCTTAATAAAATTTCAAAGGCTTTTACCTATAAAATTTGCATATATGTATTAAAATTAAATAATAACTAACATTTAATTAAGATTTATAGTTCAACGCTACATAAAGTGATGTGTATTTTGGAAAGAAAATTTCATAAATTTTATCATTTGAAAAAAGAAATTTTAATAATTTTAAATATCAACTTAAACAAAAACACATAAAGAAAAGTGTGAATTCCACAAAAGTTTTAACGCGTAAATTGAAAAACTTCACCAATTAGTCGAAAATATCCCTATGTACAACATGTAAATAAGAAATTTCTAATCAAAATAGTTTTAACGTATTGGAAGATTACACGATAAGGATGAAACTTGTGCACTAAAACAATTTGTTTATATAATATAAAAATGAATAGTGAAAATAATAACAAGCATACCATTATATATATCGCCAACCACTAGCACTTCACAAGTATGTTGCATTAATTGAAATAAATATTTAATTAATTTATACAAAAATTTCAAGCTATACGATGCCGTACTACGAGGTAACTGTATGGCGGAGCGATGAATGTTCAATGTTGTAAGTTGTAACGAACGCCTTGTCCCTGCCAATTGTATCCCAATTAACACTTCGGTTGATCTAAACGAATCTTAAAGATACATTTATAATAAAAAGTATTATTCTATAATTAATTCACACTTTGTACATTTATCTTGAATATTTAATAAATTAAAACGTGTCATTGTTTTTGTTATAGTGGTTAATCTTTGATTGTATCAATTATGCATTAATGGCTAACACTATTAATTGTGCCGCTTCATATATTTATAAAGCCTATAAGTTTGCGACAGTGTATTTATTACTTATATGTAATAAATGTATGAATTATTATCTATTATTTTTAAATTACAGTCATGTGTAGCGAAAATTTTTGTGTATGAGTGGCCACATACACACACAAAAAAATAACATTATATTTTTGTTCAAATTTCTAGTATAGATACATCAATAAATCTTGATCTAATAGATGTTGTTTACAGAGCTTAAACGTTATCTTATTTGTAATGAATTGAACAATCCAATCAGTAGCATCTTATTTGATATCTGATAAAAAGCGAAGTCCCGAACGTATTTCAGCTTGAGATTATTTAAAATTGAAAATGTCTATATTTTGTGTTCTTTGGTAAAGTCACACATAGGCAGGGACAAGCTGTTGAGTCGTATGCTTCTGAATATTCACGTCACTTTTGTGATCAAAATAAAACTATGTAACTGAATTAAATTTCACCACTACTACCAATAAAAAAAATATTTCAACGGAATGCTGCATAAATAGCGTTCCAAATTTGATAAAAAATATTAAATTTTTCAAATGAATATAATATAATTTAGATTTTTATTATAGAAATTTCATTAAAAAGCTTTTATAATGAGTAATGATTTCTAAATCATAAGAAAATATTAAATTAAAACACATTAAAAAATTCAGAAACTCTCATAGAAAAAAGAGAGATTTTTTATATGTAGATCTGGAAATCTTTACAATTTTAACTTTCCTTTGCGTAATATACGTCTATATGATGGAACAAAAATAAGCTATAGGATCTAATAAAAAATTTGTCACAATGACAAAGAATGGGGAATTAGCTCAGGAATCATTATTATTTTTGTTTTTTTTTAATAGAAATAAAGTTAAACAAAATATAAAGTACTTTAACTAAACAACGTATTCATATTCGCGTGCTGAACCAGTGGCAAATCATCCTCCTGCCCTTATCCCAGTCTAAGTGGGATCGACACAACATGTTAAAAATATGTTGTCACATATTTTGGCTATGTATTTTACGACCGGCCGTCTACCTGACGTCAACTTACCTAAGTAGTATTTTGACACCTCGGTAAGAAAGCGGGTGGTCTATTTTACTCAACCGGATACCACACGTTGGGTCAACTTACTTTAGTCGCCTTTTACGACACCTCGGTAAGAAATGAGAGTGGTCTATTCTACTCAACCGGATACCATAGGGCGGGTCGACTTACCTTAGTCTCCTTTTACGACATCTCGATAAGAAATGAGGGAGGTACTATTCTATTCAGCCGGATACCACACGGTGTTTAGTTGATTGATAAAGAAGTATTCGAAGAATGATGTATTAAATTAAAATAATTGGTGACAGGAGTATTAATAGTACACAATACGCAGGAAAATGAAAACAATCTTTATAACGACAATTTTCCTCGTTAATTATCATTCTTGAGCGGTTCTGAGCGATATTCCTTGCGTGATGATCAATCTTTGAAGGTTACGGCGATTGAGAAATATTTAATATTTTATGAGCCAACTATAAAAAAAATACTTTAGTGGCTACATGGTCAGTGAAAGATATCTACCTAAAAAAGCTTCTATACATTAATGGCGTATGCTATTGTATAAGACAAAAGTAATAATAAAATTCCGCGATGATTCATCGCGGATTATAGCAAAATAATTTTATTATTACTTTTGTATTATGGATCGCCGCAAAGTAACGCCTAATTCTATAAATTATCTATTGTATAAGCTTATGCTACACATAAGAGCTTCTACGCTTTAAAAATTTGCGGCTACTGGAAATTTCATATAAATCTTCCGAAAAATACCGATCATTTTGGATATTACCAAAGAAATTTTATAGTATTATATAATTATTTAGTATCTTCATTAATCGTATATCGGTTTTAGGTAGAAGAATTTAGCTCTCCCTCCCTCAATAGCTCATTAAGATTATCACTTTTGAGTACTATGTAGTGTAACTTTTGTAATTTATAGCCTTTTTTAAGAGTGTTAATTTTGTAACTACAAACAATTTTTTACAGTAATTAGTAATTTTCATCATCTTCCTGCCCTTATCCCACTCTAAGTGGGGTCGGCACAACATGTTATAAACATGCTGTCACATGATTTGGCTGCGTTTTCACGACCGGCCGCCTGCCTGACATCAACTTACCTCTGTCGTGTTTTACGACACCTCGGTAAGAAAGAGGGTGGTCTATTCTACTAAACCGGATACCACACGGTGGGTCAACTTACCTTAGTCGCCTTTTACGACACCTCGGTAAAAAATGAGGTTGGTCTATTCTAGTAATTAGTAATTTTATAGTAAAGAAATTTTAATCGATATTGTTTATTTGTTGATATTGCTAATAATAAAATCATATTATATTAAACGGATTTAAGTTCACAGGGATTAAGACTGGCCCGTTGGCGCAGTGGGTAGTGACCCTGCCTTTAGATCCGCAGGTCACGGATTCGATTCCCGCCGAGTGCCAACATTTTCTATAAATGAATTTGTTGGTTTTTGAGCCTGGGTGTATATTTCTATTTAAGTATGTATTTAAAAATATATAAGTATATATTCACCAGTTGTCTGTCTACCATGACACAAGTATTAAGTTACTTACTTTGGGGACGGACGACCGTGTGTGTAAGTGTCCCATATATTTATTTATTATTATTTATTTGAGTCATAAAATTTTAGACATACTAAGTAGTAAGTATTTGTTGGATACTTAAATCAAATTATCCCTTGACTTTGGGTGTATTAAATTTTTTGAGTTTATTTTTATAACAAATTGAATTTAATTATTTTAATCACAAAGGTGATTCTTGTTATTTTTAAAATTTCGTCACACTCGCATAACAAATGTAAATTTTGTGAATGTTATTTAAAACCTGTTCGAGTACAGTCTCGTTTTACTATCACTATATGATGTCTTTCTATTTATTTTAACGTTACAAAATTGAAATTTATGTTAAAACTTATGTTAGCTCAAATATATTATGGAAGAGTACACAGACACAGGCTCTACTTGTCTTAAAAGAAATCCATCTCAAATATCATGTAAGATGTAAAATTGTTATTGTCTATAAATTTTATTTTATTTATATTTATTTGAAATCGAGAGTTATATATTTGTGCCGTTTTCAAGTGAGACCATAGGGCCATGGAGTGAAAGTGCAAATTTTTTTTTATTCGTTTTAACAAATCGGTTGATTGCCTCTTCAGGTGACAAGAGGACTGGCATGGACTGACTGGTTTTTGGAGCAAAGAATCAGCTTAGCGATTTAACGCGGAAACGCAGCTAGCATTCTAGGGACCATTCCATGTGGGCTTGATTTGTATATTACTACGAGTAGCGTGTAAGTAATTTAACATAACTTGTACATCTTTGTTGGAAATTAAAAAAAATATATATTCAACAAATTCTTTAAATCACTATATTTTATCAACTAATAAAAGATTACCTAAAAAAGTAAGACTTTTCAATTTTTTTTGTTCTGTAATTAAAAAATTTCTATTCATAAAAAAATTCATAATATCATTAAAAATGTTAAATTTAAAAATATATACGCACCTTTAAAGTTTACATCCAGCTTCACTTTCGAGTTGACACAAAATATTGACCACGACAGTCAAATTTATTATAATATACCGAATGTATAGGTGTTATTCGGTCGATGATGCCGATAACATCTGTAATGCGCTGATAGCAGTTGTAAATATTTGTACGTGTGTTTCTCAGGTCATGAGACTTAAGTGGTGGCCTTAGATATGGGATAAAGAGCGAGATGAAAACGTGACACTAAAATTTTTGACACCGAAAATGGTAATGATTTCAATAATACTAGTCGTGATACTCGTAACTAACCGGAATCCGGATAAAACACATTAAGGTGTCTTTATTAAAACGTAATACAAATTTTTATTACGTATTACTAAAATATTTGTTTCATCCCTCAAATTAAAACAAATATGAGTTTTAATATTTTGTACAGAATTAACATAGTAAGCAAGCAATATTAGTTATTATCGTGGTCCGCACAAAGTACATTTTACAACATATTCCACTTAGAGTTAGATATTTAGGTAGGAGTGAATATGAACAAAAACATGGAAATTCTTTGAAGAGTTTCCTTGCAACTGTTACATTTTACATATTAACATTGGTTTTTATACAAGTCACGTGTAAACAATAAAATATGGAGTCTCGGCGCGCGAAGAACATGTAGTACATATAAGATGCAGGCATTTACATAATTTTAAACGTGTATGATGTCCATGGCCCTTATATTGTATTAACTACACAATAAAGGAAAGGAAATAATAAAATGTCTGAATTATCTTTGAGGGATTTTCAATCAAAACGAGTTTTAGGTGACCAAACCGTTTGTGGGCACTAAAAACTTTGTTAATTGACATGTTTAAACAAAACTTGTACATCTTTTTCGTAAAAGATATAAAAGTTTTGTTTAAACATCACATAACTACTTTCGTTATTTGATTGTAGTATAAAGGCTTTGACACGAACGTTCACGCAGAAAAAGTCGCGAGCAAAAGCTAGTGTTAAAATAACAAGGAATACAAGGGTTCACTTTGGTTTGGCTTGGAATTTAATTTTGAATCTTCTACTCAATTCTGACTGAATGACGAAAAGGTATTCGAGGAATAGCTCGCGTCACCCACTGATAGCTACTGGCCATTATCATTCGGTCCATAGCCAGTGACTAGATTTTGAATTTATACGTCATCACTGCCAACTGATATAACAAAA
Source organism: Morpho achilles (assembly GCA_947086495.1). NCBI lineage: Eukaryota > Metazoa > Arthropoda > Insecta > Lepidoptera > Nymphalidae > Morpho > Morpho achilles. The sequence continues at coordinate 8,817,272 of CAMTZB010000007.1, read as the reverse complement.
TCTGAATATTAATCATCCGAAAGAAGTTTTGTTTTTTAGTTTTGTTTTGACGACTTTTATCCCACAAGTATATGCCAGTCGTATCAGCGTCTAAATTTCTTTTCATCTTTATACGTATAAAAATTAAATTATTTACACTAAAATACTGACCTATAATAAGTCAGCAGACGGGTAAAAGAAAACATAAAGTGTTCTCACGTCAACATACTTTCTACACAATATCACAGTTGCTGAATTATTTTTTTCATAGAAAATGCAATTTGATAGACGAATAATATCAATACATTAACCTATGAGCTATAAGTATATAATTTCTACATAACTTAAAGTTTGATAACATAAGGTTTCTATTAAGGGTATTATTAAAGCACCCTGGTATGTAATAAATGAAAATGTTCATTGACATCTTTTTTTTTTTTTTTTAATTATAATAACGAATTTTGGACATTCATTTTAAAATAATATTTTTTTTAAAAATAAATATATGGGACACTTACAAACACGGTCGTGCGTCCCCAAAGTAAGTAACTTAATACTTGTGTTATGGTGGAGAGACAACTGGTGAATATATACTTATGTATTTTCTAAATACATACTTAAATACAAATAAACACCCAGGCTCAAAGACCAACAAATTCATTTTTTTTTATAGAAAATGTTGGCCCTCGGCGGGAATCGAACCCGCGACCCGCGGAGCTGAAGGCAGGATCACTACCCACTGCGCCAACGGGCCAGTTCAAATCTTCAGGTTGAGTTTCCAAATAAAGTTATTAAAAAGCACGCCGAAGCTCGCGAATAGCGGTTTCAACATCACGTGAACGTCGAGGATATCCAGCTTCTCGAAAATACGGCACTAGTGAGAAAACCGAAAAAAAAATCTTCCGAGTTAGTGTAAGTGATGTGTGTAGTGATAGTATAGTGTAGTGCTAGTGTTATTTTAAAAGAACACAAGAACGAAGTGTCTCATATAGTAAAAAGGACTGAGATAAGTAAGTCACTGGGACCTGTGTTCTATAAATCCTATAATACTAATCCTTATTAATAAATACTAATCCTTACTAATATTATAAATGGGAAAGTCTGTCTGTCTGTCGGTTATTATTATTATTTTTTTTAATATTTCGGTTTTTGTTTATTTCATAAACCAGAGAAAAATATTTAATAAAAAAGAGACCGCCAGAATGATGTATGTAACATCTTTTGGCCCAGACCAGAGTAATAATTTTATTGTTGTTAAATAGAAAAATATTTAGTATCTTAGTATCAATTATTATTTTATTTAATATTTATTTATTATAGTTTGAGGTTATGTACATGTACAATTACTATCTAAATACCTTAATAACACATTAAAAAGATAGGATTTGTGGTGAAAATATAACAATAAGCTATAATCATTTCAGTTCAAGTAAAATTTAATCATATATAATTTTTGTTGTCAAAAAAAACAGACGTTTCAAGATAACGCATTCTTAAACGGTCTTTAGTTAGAAGTCTATGGCAACAAGTACGAAATAAATGACTATTAATTGACATGTATTGGGAAGTTTTATTTAATTGAATCTTATAGAAATTAAGCCATACTGCTAATGAAAAAATATTTTATTTCTAAACACCATTTTTAATATTTGAAAAGTCATTGCAGTTAATAAAGTCAAGTTTAATATATTTTCTGATACCTATTTAAAAATATTATGTTAACAAAAACATAATTTAAATTTAATTTTTCGTATTTATACAAAAACGTTGGAATCCAGCGCCATACGTATAGGTAATTAAAAAAAAAACAATTTGACAGATTCGTTACGTATAAATGTTATTATTAAATAAATTATAACGTGTTATAATGCTTATAACACGTTATAAGCTTTATAATATTTATAGATATATTTAATTCCAGAAAACATTTTGAATTTGCCATGTATATAAAGTTTTTGTACTCCTTTTACTGGTATTTTAATATATATTTCATGTAAGTACGGGTTATTTACTAAAATTATCATATTAAGCTCTTGATCAAACAATAAATCCCTCTGATTCATCCTGGATCGATCTAATTTTTGTGATTGAGATATTTGAAGGTTTGGATGGTGACAGAAGCCACTCCTAATTTCAAGACAGTGCACGCGAGGGAAGTTTCGCGGGTAAAAGCTAGTTAATTTATAAGTTAGAAAAGAAAAATATCCGCCCTATTTGAGTTGTCTTTAAAATTATCTTTTCAGAATATGGAAAACTTTAAATATGTTAATTTTGTAATTAGCAAATAATATTAAAAATGTATATAACTTTTTAAACATTTATTTATTTTATTCTTTTGTTATATTAAAAAAAAAAAACAATATATTCTGGAGCAAGCGTTATCTGTTCATAGATGTAATAGATTGTAATGAGTAGTGATAATAATCAGGCAAAAGTATACAATGTCAATCGTCTGAGGATAGCATCCTCACATGATCGACGTACAACGTAGCCTAGATTACTACCAGCTTAGCTTTACGTTCGGAAGATTTATTTATTGATAACAGGCTTAGGACTGTATTGAGTGCGATATCATATGATAGTAAAAAATGAATACAGCGGTAGATGGTAAGTGCTGACTTGGAAGAAAAATGTACTTGTATTGATATACTTGACAAGTAATAATCCCTGCAAACAGAATGACAGCTTTAATTAAACGTTGTGATGTTTCCATTTAGGTCATTTCTTTCTTTTCATATTTTATTGATGTAAATGTGTTAATCTGTGTCCTCTTTATTTGGTGTTAACGACGACACAACAAATATACTTAAGTTGATTACACTTTAGTAGTAGAATAGACTTTCTTGCCTCTGTATAAAATATTTACGCACTTTATCAAAAATATTAATATTATAAAGCAAAGTTGAAAGTGAAGTTGATAAAGGAAAGTTATTTTTGGCAAGTAAGTGAAAATATTGTTAAATGTATCAATATGTGTCTAATGCCTCAATATGTGTCCACTTTGCTTAATTGCTCTAATAAATTGTGTGTTATACTTTGTGTGCTGCTTTAATTAGTTTCTTGGTTGTGCACGTTTACATATAACAATTGGTGTTAATGGTAGTTTAATAGATTGTGTAATTAAAAATTATACAGCTTTATTCTTAAACATTTATTTATTACTTATGTATATGTATTTTAAAAATTACGTTGTATAATATTTTATACCCTTTTTTATTTTTATTGCGGAATAGGCGAGCGCTTGACTGCAATCATGCCTAATGGTAAGCGATGATGCAGCCTAAGATGAAGCGCGCTTGCCTAGAAGATGCCTATTCACTCTAGCTTTAAAGAGACCCATATTGTATGAAGTGGGAAATATTGATGCCGGGAGAGAATTCCATTCCCTTGCTGTACGCAACAAAAAAGAGGACGCAAAGCGCTGTGTGCGCCTTCGTGGGAGATCGATGATGTAGGGGTGGAGATTCTCCCAGTGCCTTGCGGTGCAATAATAGAAAGGCGATGGAGGAACAAGGTTATGGAGAGCCTCAGCACACTCTCCGAAATATATCCTGTAGAAGACCGATAGACAGGCAACCCTGCGCCGATGTTGAAGACTTATGCACTTATGCGTCACGGTGTTATGCTGTGGAGAAATCGTAATGTGCTATGGAATCGATCATTCTTATTATGGGTTAACGCTTTATAACTTTAGACGAGGTGGTCCGCGCAGACGTTCTGCCTAGAACTGCCTGAAATGTATTGTAAGAGGTACAAAAATACTGAGTGGGGAGGGAGGTGAAATAATTTTATCTAATGTTGGATAAAAATTTAATAACCTAATGAAAAAATCCTAGAGAAATATAAGCGTCAACTAATGTAGTGATTTATAGAAGCAGGCGTTACTTTTCAGAATACCGTCGTGCAGAATTTACAATTTAGTTACTTTGCTGAAAAGTAATTCTATTGTAAATTCTGAACTAAAGTAGTAAATTTTCTCTTTTCTGTGTGTTTAACTATGTTTTAAACATTTTCCATTATTTGGTATCACTTTGAGTGGAACGCCGTAGACTCTAATAGATCTTGTGATCAATACAATGATCATTGCAAACATTTGCTGTAACCTGATTTACATGATAGTGACATTTGAATAAGATATTAAGTGTCGTTATTTCTCTTATTTTAAAATATTATTTCCAAGGTGATAAACCTTTTTAGCTGCCGATAATCTTTATTTGTCACGATCTCAGCAATGTGATAAACGAATCACATGGTCTTTGCGTCATGGTCTGAGAGTAGGTACTGTGGCAATTGCGTTTCATTCGTTATACGTATATTTGGTATGCAACACAGTTCTTGACTTAAATTATTATGTTAAAGTGTAAGCGTTACTTGTTTTTAGAGATAAAGAATTTTTCTTTCTATCAAGATTAAGATTTGGATCGAGATTATAGATTTTTTTTTTTATAGAAATATAAATTTTCAGGAGAATCAAAATTTTTAATACTGTACGTAATCGAATTTTTCAAGATCTCCTGAACCACATCTTGAAAGATTCGAAGTGTTTTACTAAGAAGATCGAAATTATCGAGAAAGGCTCTATAGTAACATTCTCCGGAATGGCGAAACCGATCTGGACGCAACTTTAACTGGAAAATAGAGATTTTGATGGAATTTTCACTGGATTGAGAGATTATGGAGCAACACATAACCTTTTTTTTAACCTAGAATACCTGCGGAGCCAGGATTTCCGCGGGATCATCTTTATGACACACTGATTTCCACACAGGTGAAACCGCGGGCACAGCTAGTATTTATTTATATAAATAATATTATTAATAAATTTATGCAGTTGACCCCTGTAAAAACTCGCCTATGTTAAAAAAACAGAAAAAGAAAAATTGTACGTATTAAAAATTAATGTTTACCGAAGTTGCCGATCTGGACGTTCTCCCAGTTCCTCCCGTTGTTTTCAAATGCAATTTAACAGCTTCTAAGCCAGAGCGCTTGGTCCGGTATCCCAAAATCGGTGATCGCTTTGCACTTCGATTATCATTCTTAGTCCCAAATTTTTCTATTTTTAGTTCAGTTTTCTCTTTTTTTTTGGCATAGTCATGCAAATTTTCCTTACCAACTCGAGTTTTCATTGTTCTGTACTAGATCTATGTTCATTCAAGAATCATTCGAAAATTCCATTTTATCGTCATAACATTTGTTTGACCGCAATTATTGAGTCAGCTCGAGTAAGTCGATAAACGAAACACTTGTATTGAAAGTATATTTTGAACTACTTTTGACAGGTGATAAGATATTTACCGAAGGTGAAGTGGAAAAAGTATCGATAAAAAAATGTAGAACTAACGCTGTCCATGAGTGTATGACACCACAAAAGGCATCTTTTGTGTTAGCACTTCTATGAGACCACGTAGTTTAAGACGGACCTTGAACCGCAGCTCGTGTTGATGGCATTGTTTATCACTTTTCAAGATTTACACAAGCACTTTTATTGTGCAAACTATGATCGCCATATAGACATTAATTACTGGACCGTCAGTAAGCGCCAGAGTCCAGTCAGACTGGCCGAGCACGCGCACTCTGCGCGGTAGTGAAACACTTGATGTCGTTTCAAATTAATGAAAGGGATCTTGTGACACTAAAGATGAATCGCTATTTGGAGACAAAGTTCATTATTAATTCGTAATTAATTAATGACCCAGTAGAATATACATTAACATAAAATTTAGCGATCCAGTAATCTTTCCAGTAATCTACATTTTTAGGTACTTATTATTAGGGACTTTATAGTAACGCTAAATCTTTGAATCTTTTAAAGATGAATCCATTTAATTATAAATATTAAAAATATAATGCTAATATATCATGAACATATAGAAAAAGATTGGAAAAACCCACGAGAAACAAAAATTATATGAACATTTTTTTTTACAATGTAGATATGTTTAATATGGACTGCGAATATTTTTTAATTATTTATCAAGGAAATTGACGTTAGCTTTTAGTAATTATTGGCTAATTTTACCGCAAATTATTTAATGCCAAGAAATACGCAGATGGAACCTGTAAATTCTGATACTTAAATAAAAGGAGTAGCGTTAGCGTTACCAAAATGAGAGAATGGTAAATGAAAACATGTTGGCTTGACTCTAGGAAAGGAAATGATGGTATAGGTATATTTAAATCAATTCTCGTAATATTAAAAAATAATTTCTATCGCCTTGTTTTAAGAGTTTTATAATCATTACCTTGACGCAAAAATCTTTGTTATACATAAATAAGATAAATAACCTCAGATAGGTTACCTAGCCTACACTAATTCTTAGTTTCATATATTTAATTCAGGCATACTAGACTGCAAGCGAAATAATAGCTATTAATTAATGCAACCTCACTTGTATGCCCTTTTCAATCAATATATTTTGGCGATTGAAGAGGAGCATGCAAGTGAGGTCTCGTTTTTCTGTTTTCCTACATTTCCAACGTTGGATATAGATTACGACTAGGTAAATTCACGCAATAAAATTATCCGCAGCTGAAATCTTTTATCATCCTATTTATGCCTTTATATTTCTTAGGGTTCTTTGAGTTCAAAAGGTTCTCTAGGTTAATCTACTATGAGGTTAACTAATTTGATAAAGAGAAATCAAAAATCTTCAATATCCATAACATATACACGATTGTTTGTGGATTACTGGATTATTGGCATTTCAATGATAATCGTGCAGTCACATGCGTTGCTCTTATCATTTTGGTGTACTTGAATATTGTTTGTTATGGATGAGTTACCTTAGTAAAATCGGATGTAAATCTATTATATGAATCTCGTGATGAGCAAAGCAAATGTAAGGTTCGTAACTGCTTTTGAGTCGATTCTACTATTTACGTCTGTAGTACTAAAGACATAAAGTTGATGATGTTTTTTTTATGTCAGGAAAACCCATTATGGGTCGTCACCGCCCGACGGGGACGAGTGGCGGGTATGTCGGACTCTCACCGACTAAAAACCTGACAGTGCTCTACCACGCTGCTGTCGGCGAGTATAGGGTAACCAAGAAGACATTCCCCATTCCCGCTAGCAGCAACTCTGTTGATGATGTTATTGATCTGATCAAATGTGATGACTTATATTATTACTATTATTATATTATATACTAGCAATCGCCAGCGATTCTGCACGTGCGGAAAGATTACCGTAAAACCGTAATATAGTATTTTTATGACCATAAAAATGGTTGAAGCCGGTTAACCTTAAAAGCTGGATACATTACATATGGTGTCGCGGACTTTTATTTAGAACTTTTAGAGGGGAAAAATTTTGTAACACTTGTTTTTTGAATAACTATCACCATTTAGTCAACGCATGTAAGGAAAGCTTTAAATTTTGCCGCTTTCGTAATATTTTTTACTGCTGCTCCTCTCCTATTCATCTTAGCTTGATGTTATATAGCCTATAGCCTTCCTCAATAAATAGACTATCTTACACTGAAAGAATTTTTTAAATCGGTCATGTAGTTTCTTAGATTTGCGCGTTCAAACAATCAAATAAATAAACTCTTCAGCTTTATATATTAGTATAGATTTGTATAATTACATACATATGGCCCTCTTGATGAATTTATCAAGAAGGCAGCCGTTCGAGAAGATAGTCGTCGAATTGTCAAGTGCTCTACCAACCCTCAACTAGAAGATAATTACAAAGTAATACACAAAAAACTCTTTATGATTTACCATCGACAAAATAATTATAATATTAAAAAAGTCTTCCATAGTGTCTGACCGTCTGCCTATAGTGTCTGTTCTTTGCGATGAAGTTACAAAATACTGCACCAAAGATCACGTTTTTTTTGTTCATTCGTTCGTTGTTGCCTTTACTTTGTGAATTACGAGAGAAGATTTAGAGGATAATTCTTGAAAATTTAGAAAAAACGCAAAATCGCCTGGGAGCCTTTATCCATGGCGCTGCCTGAGATATAGGAAAATAATATATTTTATGGAGCTTAAACATGTTTTTTTTTTAAAGAATAACTGTGACCGGGTCTGCTAATTTTTAATATAGAATCGAACTAGAGTTCACTAGAACAAAATATCTAAAACCAAATACTTCCGAGTTTTGAAGGCCAAGTTACTATAAGGCTAATGATTTCATATTATTATATTTTACGTTACACCTGTCTCTGTCAGTCTATATTTGTCAAAGACGGTAGCGTTTTATAATGTACGATCCACTTTTATGCGATTGCTAATACAAACTTGGGGATGCTTTTTTTGCGGACACCGGCATTATTTCCTAGAAAAAGCAACTACGAAATATGACAAACAAATCTTAGATAAGCAACCTATTGTCATCTACATTATGGCATCAACGGTAATTTTATTAATGAAAGATTGTGTATTGTCATTAAAATTGTATTATCAAAGTTCATTTCATGATGATGAAGGGTCTTCTCGCTTACTCCCCGGGTGGGGGTAAACGGGTTGCGGGCCTCGAGGTATTCCTCACTACCCGGGCATCTCCTCGCGGGCACTTAAGCCCGGTACGTGTTTCGGCCGTAGGCTGAGGTCACCTAAGTGACCTAAAGGTGTCGGTATTTGGGCCGTAAGCCCAGGTCACCTAGGTGACCTAATGGATGTCTTGTTCGGTGGGGAGGTCTGGGAATGGTAGCTCCCAGACCTCAAAGTCGTCAGTTCATTTCATAAATGAAGATCGTGTATTCCCTACAAGCAATGGGAGATGGCGCCACGAGTTGTGTGTGCGGGAAAATGTGAGGGCGGGAACCTTGGAAAAACAAAGATAGAATTGTAAAGTATAGTAGTGTAAAGCGAAAGAATAAAAAGGGATTGAAATAGTGACTTTGATTTTTTATTTAAAAAAAACCTTTAGAAATTAAAGTTTAACAGAAGTCATATGCTAATAATGTAAAAGTTGAAACAAATATGAGCTCTAATCCTGCGCTATATATAAAGTTATTACCTTACTTTCTTATGTAAATGATAATATGGCTTTTACGTATAAATAGTTCATATTACGTACTTGTATTTATAATAGTTTTCCGTTTTTTGTATCTATTACATCATATCTAATTAAAAATTACGAAAAACGTATTAATAACCCGCCATCTAAAGGAATACTTTGACATAAACTTCATTTCTAAACATGCTTCCATTCTCTGAGCATGTTATAGTAATGCGATGCTTCGTAAAACTAGAAAAGTTCATGAGATGTCGCTATGTGCCTTACTTATCCTACTCGTACTGACATCTAACGGACTTTACGTGACGCCACAGCGACATATAACCAGCAAATACATAGTTTTGTGCAAAGATTACAGTTTAAGTTTCGTCGTTCCCCTGGGAGTCGGAAACGACTACAAAGACATATTTACAGTGAACAATTTTTCCAAAACTACATCTTTCCAAATGTTAACAAGTTCAATAATTTACATACATAGCCTATTACTAACTTAAATGTCAAAATACCTCCAATTATTTACTGTCTTTTCACTGTTCCAAACTTCAGATACAACAAACTTCATCAATATTGCTGCATCAATATATTATTTCATCTATTTGTGAGGTTTCTCAATTTATTATTACTTTCTCTATTGGCATACTTTATTTATTTATGATTAATTGATCTATTTACAAACCTTCTTTATTTAGAATAAATTTTCAAATTTTTATAGTCTCAAATTACTTATAATATCAGTTAGTGAAGTTTTGTGTCCTTCACAATTGCCCTTACCCTAATTTTATAAAAGTTTGATATGTTTATAAATAAAAGGACCAATGGACATCAAATTCTTTATTTTTATAGACACATGGCTGAAATATCAATTTTGCATTTAACCTGTGCAAAATCAATGAAATAACCCACTAAAGTCTGAAAATATTTTGCTTTCAGTATATGTAACTCCTTTTTACTTTAGAGGAACATTTTTTCCTGTACGCTAGCATATTTGGTGCGAACACATGACTCAGGAATTTTCCCAGGTTCTTTGCAATTTGCTTTTTATTGCGTTTTCTCTGGTCACAACATTTCGCTGACAAGAACATTTGTTTTACGGATAAAACTCAGACGGTAGTTTCCATTAGAGTGCAAAATATGGTAACTCACATCATCATCTTCATCATCATCTTCCTGCCCGTATCCCACTCTAAGTAGCGTCGGCACAACATGTTATAAACATGCTGTCACATGATTTGGCTGCGTTTTTACGACCGGCCTGCCTGATGTCAACTTACCTCTGCCGTATTTTACGACACCTCGGTAAGAAAGAGGGTGGTCTATTCTACTTAACCGGATACCACACGGTGGGTCAACTTACGTTAGTCGCCTTTTACGATACCTCGGTAAGAAATGAGGGCGGTCTATTCTACTCAGCCGGATACCACACGGCGTATATGGTAACACACTAAGGTTCACTAATGGTAACTCGTCCACTTGATTTTAATATGTAAAATCCATTCTATAAATGGTGAAATTGCTGACTATGTTACGACGCATGCAAGATAATTTTTAAATACATAAACAATAATTTTTGCTTATACCATTGCCAATTCCATTTTGACTTACCATAAGATAAGTGACATTATTGTTGGCTTCTTGTAAAATAAATATTACATTATTTGTTAGGTTATAAGGCAAAGGATTGTAAAAGAACATGTACATTCTTGTCATAGTTTGGCTTTAGTCATAGAGAACCTAAATCTTTTTTTCAAATAACTTTAATACTTAAATAATGACGTTAACAACATAGAGATTTAAATATTATTAAATGTTTACATCTATACATTAAAATGACATTATTCAACTCTCTAATAACTTAAAACCTATTTTGTGTAATGAGAGAGTCAAAACCTTGTAAAAGGGATTGAATAAAAAAGATTTAAAAATATGAAAAAGAAATTGTTTTAAAGCTTATTAAAAAGGTCTTAAAAACCTTAAAAAAACTAAACTAAACTTAAACTTAAACTTAAAAAAACCATGCTATGGTTTTTTTTATTTAACACATTTAATATTTAAAATCCAAAATTTAAGATAATGTAATAAAACTAATTATATCCTAACGATTAACGTCTTTCTATAAAAAATACGTTATAATACTTTTAAAAACAGAATACAGTATAACTTCATATTCTATTTAAACAAAAAGTTTAATATATTACACGGGGTAGAAATACAAGTGCTTAAATAAAGAAAATTATATTAGGTAAATAAATAAAATTAAACGCGTGAGAGTAGACATACTAGTTGCAGGGGAGGATTCTACCTGTCTGAGTGTTGTTTCTGTATATATTCAAGCGAGATGAATGAAGCCTTAGATAGTGTCCGAAAAAACATGAACAGGTGGCGACTCTATCGCCATCTGAACTGTTAAGCGAAGTCAGACTGAATTATAAATATTTGAATATTCATTACAGAGGTAAATTATTTTTATATTTATCAACGTTTAAATTATGAACTTATTTTTAACATAAATGTTTTTAAAATTTACTTGTGTGAAGATTTATTCGAGATTCAATCTTGTAGTAGATGCTTGTTAAAGATGGGTCTACGAATTCTGAATGATGGAAGGGCGAAGTTACAATTTATTTATTTATTTTTATTTTACTATTTTTTATGCACCATGAAAAATAAACGTAAGAAAAATACTATTATTAAAAAAGTGTACAAAGGGCAATTTATTTGTTTGACAGAGATTTCTGCCATCTATATATAATATTTTTTACTAATGATATTTTGATTTTTTTCTTAATAGATTAAAACGATTGTAGTTTATAATCGAAAACATAAAGGACATAATATAAATGTACTGTATAAGAATTTCGTTGAGGTGATGTATCGAAATGTTTTAAACTGCAATCGATGGCAGAAGTACTAGGATGTTTAATCCCAAATTCATAATTTGTTACTTACCAATATATAATAGAATATTATAAGTTAATTTATCAATATTAATTAGTTTAACTATTGATGATAGGAATGTTCGGGTTATTAAAAATCTTGTTAATAACAGGAATGTGGTTGCTAATACCGTTTTGCACTCTGAATAAGAATCTTAAGGCCGATTTACATCAGACGAGCGACAAGCTTATTATGCTATCCCCACTCTATAGAATTTGGCTACTGTAAACTGATGTAGAACATTCTTTCGCTGTTCTTTCTGTGTTCGCAAAGATTCTATGGAACATTCTTAGAATGCTCGCTCACTTGATGTAAACGATATAGCGCGCGGTTAGGAGCGTTCTTGCGCGTTCGAAGGCGCTCGCTGCCCAGTGCGGTCCCTTCAAAGCATTTTTTCGGCACATCTCGTAGGTAAATTCTAGTTCTTGGTTTTCATTTTTACTCGTTGATATTTTGTAAACGCTAACAAAGATATAAAATGTTTACATTAAAAGATCAAGTGAGAATGCTCTTGTTTTAGCTCTATATTCGTTTGCTTTAAACCTGCCATTCGATTTCTCACTTAACATTGGAAGTGACTGAATTGTATTTAATACGAGTGCATTACGTAATAAATTAAAGGCGACTAAAGAACAATACAATGTGCTATTCAAATTGATCGTTTATCATTGTTAGTTTAAATTATTTATACGTTAATATAATCTTTGAGTCTATTCTAAAAACTTAAATATTTTGTTTGGTATGGATTGACTTGTATTAACTAATTTTCATTAGTTATGTTTGTAAGTATTTTACCTACACACACTATTCTATATTTTCTTAACTATATAGTGTTATAACTTGTTGTCTTCGTTAAATGATCCGCTTGATTTTATCTTCGTCGTTTCATTTTCTGTAAACAGGAAAATCTTTATAAGGTAAAGGCCGTTTTTAACAACTTTCTTAATTGTAACAATCTAAAATATATTTATACTATTTTATTTTAGAAATATTTAAAAATCCGTGAATAAGCCGCTAAATTTTATGTCAACGGCAAAAAAAATCCTAATTGAATTAACAGGTAACAGAAATTTTACTTATTTTTGAAATCAAAGAATAAATTGAATAATATATAATTGAATTATAATATATATTGAATTAATATTATTATAATATATATTGAATTATATAATTGAAGAATAGATTGGTATAGTACCAATTTCATCAATTCAATTCAATTCAATTCAAAAATTCTTTATTCAAATAAACTTGTAAACAAGTGCTTTTGAATCGTCAACTCTACAACGTCATCATCAATTGTATATCGTCATCAGCATTATATCTTATAACTTGACTATATTCAAAATTCATTTTAAAATCTCTTTTTTAAACATAAAGTCAAACACAATGTCAGAAAGAATAATTCCACAAGGTTACATACTACTTTTATAATTACAGTAAGGTAATAATTTTTAGTTAGTTTTCAATATTTTTTTTAGAAACATTTGCAGTTAATATAAATATTTATGCAAACGCTTTATTATAAGTTTTAAAACGAACTTACTCTTTTCACAGTCTTCTTCAGGTTTTCTTAGTAAAATAGGCCCTAAATTGTTGGTGAGAAGAAAAGCAATAGGTGTGGTGATAAGTATTGCTTGGACTATTAATCTCATAAGTTCCTCAGCATAATTTAATTCCTTGCTTCTGATAGACGTCAATAAAATAGTGTCAATGGCCAAAGGGCATAATACAGCCTGTAAATCAAAAACAATAATTATGTGTATGTTTAAATGATTAGTGTATAAAAGATTCAACTATACCCGAGACTGCTTAAAAGAGATTCCTCGTGAAAATGCAGTGCGCGTAATAGAGTTAGAGACAGAAATATGAGCTTTAAATGTAACGAAAATAAAGTCCAACTTAAGTAATGTAAATTATTAATTGCCTCTATTTAGTGGGAGTATTTCTTTTTTATAGTAGTTTGCTGTACGGAAATATAAGGTAAAAATGTTATTATACAGCGAAAAACTTCTATGTAAACAAATAGTTATGATAATGTATATGGTTATTACGTTTTAAATTAACGGTCTGTTACTATGCAACTCACAGCTCAGACCCACCACGCTGCTCCAATGCGGATTGATGAGTGACACATATCCAAATTTTTTTTTAAATATATGCAGGTTACCTCACAATATTTTTTAATCGAAGAAGAATATATAATAAATTGGTATTATCCATTAGGCACGTAAGTTATTACAGAAAAAATAATAGGGGCCCGCCCGATGTCTGACGCTATGACCCCAATACTTTTTACATATCATAAAATAGTCGCTGTACTTTATTTTGGGTCGTCACCCGATAGAGACGAGAGGCGGGTATGTCAGACTCTCACCAACTTAAAACCTGACAGTGCTCCACCATGCTGCTCGTGACGAGGACAGGGTAACATTGTACACATCGCCCCCATACCCGCCAACAGCAGCTCTGTATCTACTCTGGAGAGTGCCAATAGGTCGGGTCTATAAACAACACCTCTTACCTCGACGACTGTCTTCGGCATCCAAGTGCAACATACAAAGATTTTGTGTTTCAATGTGAGTTTCCAGCACGTCAGTGCCGTTACTGATAATCTTAAAGTAAGGCACAGTAATAATATACCTAGTCCAATTAGCATTGTGTCCATTATCACATTGTGTACCTGAAAATACATAAAATTAACCAATATATGTTATCTTAAATATTAAGATGAGTTTCTCTCTTTGATCTTTTTATTTTATATATTTAATATAATGCCTATGATATTTTAGCTGTCAATTATAAAATTATCAAAGCGCAGCAAAAACTAAAGAAGTGAAAATACCTCGGATCAAGCCCCACCCGCCCAATTATATTTTTATTTTTATTTTCAAGTTACATCTATTTATATCTTTAAAAAATATTATGGAGCCAGGCGCCCATGTACTTTTAACTAAACATCAAATATGGTATATATTTATTAAGAGTTATTAAATTAAATTGTTCTGTCATTTATTCGCCTATTTAATTAAAAATATTTTAAATAAATAGAAGTACTAGCTGCAACGATTATTAAAAAAGGAAGTATACTTATATATAGACAAAAATGGAGTTCACGAAATAAAAAGTAGCGAATATGTTATTCCAAGTTTGAAATTACCGTGAAAGTTTAGAATTAGAAAATTAAATAACACACAACTTTCCGACACATAATTAGCAGGTTGTTTAAGTTTATGGGAGTACTTTTCAGATGTCACAATACAAATGTTAGTAGCTTACATAGGAAATATATTTTTATTGATACGAAAATATTTTTAGTTTCTAAATTGGATATTTCCCAATTAGAGCAGCGTGATGGTCTAATCACTTCAAAAAACGAGGTCAATCTCTAGCAATGGAATAATAATAGGCCGGTTTGTTATTTTTTTTATAAAGTTCTTTTGTTTTACAGTTTTTCTTACCACAAAGAAGGTACCAGTGTAAGCATAAAGCGCTGGTTCGCAGGCCGACCACAATACCCTATAGACAGTAGCGGCCGGATTCTGGTTCAATTTCCACCCCTTCTTAGCCCAGTGTGTGGCCGCCGTTGCATTACACGCGAGCACTGCAACTACACCTGTTTAAACAGAGGTTTGTTTGTAACAGAAAGATATTGAAATTGTGACAGAAAGACAGACTTTCATATTTATAAGATTAGTATAGACTCATCATGGGTTTGATACTACAAGCCCTTTGGTCATTTACTATCATCTCTTATCTTGCAGCCAAGACAGTTCTAAATGTTGTATAAATACAGCAAATGTGAAGTAGAGTGACGGTTAAGCTTATCGTGTTCCAACAGAAAAGGACATTTTTTACAATCAATATAGAATTTTAATTAGACCAACCTATTATGGGTGGTCTATTCTTCTTAGAATAGACCACCCACATTTCTTACCAAGGTTTCGTAAAAGGCGGCTAAGGTAAGTTAACCCGCCGTGTGGTATCCGGTTGAGTAGAATAGACCACCCTCTTTTCTAATCGAGGCGTCGTAAAAGGCGACCGGTAGGCGGCCGGTCGTAAAATAACTAACCGACACATGTTGTGCCGACCCCACCTAGAGTGGACTAAGGGCAGAATAATGATAATGATGAGATAAATAAAACAGATAAATTACCAGTGCCACCCCATCCAAAGAAAGAGGTGAAAAAGTTAACGAAAATTCCTCCGGCTAGAATGAATGAAACTCTTAATTCTGTCACGAAAAAATCCTTTGAGTTTGGTACGAATTTTGCCAAGGTGCCCCACGCGACGCCCAACGCCACGCCAACAAACAACGCCAATACTGCCTAAAAGATATTAGAATTGACATTGTATAAGATATATAAAAAACAAATCGTAAACATACATAAAGACGAAACAAATCCTAAATGCAGCGTATGTGTAAAAAACACTGGACACCTTGAAATTTGTTTGATATGGCGGAATGTAGGCAGCCACATATGACAATATTCTAAAATTTATTCTTAAAGGATGTAAAATACACAAAACGAAATTTGGGCTGGTTCCCATAAAGTATTAAGACTATTCAATTGACAGCAATCGAAAAAATAATATATTCAATATACGTATGTATATCGACAAATATTTCTTATTTTTCCTGGCCTTTGGTGAAATATTGGAAAAGGCCTCATGTCTCATTGAAGCGAGGGTCATGGATTTTATCCCTATATGCTTTTCCTCTTTGGCACATGTACTATAAATATGTACTAGAAATGCTTGAGGAAATTTTCCTTATAAAGTTTTACTTCACTTAATATTAACAATAATTGTAAATATTAACATCAGGTTTATAACTGTTCTGGTCTTATGGGAATTCAAATTGTTAATATTATTTGAACGATTACGATTCGCAACTAATTCTAAATCATGGAATGGTTAATTTAAATACTGTATAATAAGGATTGGCAAAGCTCTATCATGTTGAGTTTGCTATTAAATTGTAGATAAATTGATATTTATAATTTATTTAAAAAAGAGAAATTCATAATTATCTTACTTAATAATTTAAAAAAAATTTTCATTATAGACTTTTTTTTTATACAGGAAAAAACCCCTTATTTTACCGCCACCCGAAATTAAATAAAGTTTTTCTTTCTTTTCTTTCTAAATTATAAACTACTTTAAAAATTAACATTTTTTAAAGTACTAACATTTTTTAAGTAGTAAGATTTACTGATTTATAGAAGCAGACGTTACTTTGCGGAACTCCTGCAAGGAGGAAGGAGAGAAGGAGGAGGACTCCTGTAACTTCTGTAAGGGTTTACTATTAACTTACTTTGACATAACGATAGCTGTCATAAGTTTCGTAAAACATGAAGGTGAAAATTATTCCGAACACGCCGACACTCAGGGTAGTGTCTAGTCCTCCTGATGTGCATATTAGCTGCGGCCAATTAACTGTTCCGCAACTATTTTTGCCGTGCTTTATTACCAACGGCATAATTACAGGACAAGATACGGACGCGTAGAGGGAGCCGAAAAGGAAACCTGAAAATAATAAAATAATACTTAGTACCGGGGTGACCGAGCCTTGCTCGGTAATTTTATACAGATTAAAAAACTTCAAAAAAAAAAATAGTTGGGTAGGTGGGGCTCGATCCTAGGTATTTATTTTCATTTCTCGAGACCGCCCATTCCCCGAATAGGCTACGCTGACTTGTCAATTTACGTCAAAAATAGTGTTTTATATTCAATGTAAATCTTTTAATGCCCAAAAACAGGGATTAAAATGGTTTAGCTAGATTGATTTTAGTCCCCCAAAACCTGAACCCTGAATTTGCGTGGATGCGTCTAAATGTAACGAGTAATAAATTATATTTTGAAAAGAGGAACCGCCAAATTTCTTGCTTGCTTTTCTCGATAGCTTTCCGAAACAGCGGTAGAGTTGACTCAAAGCACTCGTTACAAGTTTACTTGAATAATGAATATTTTGTAATTAAATTTAAATTGCCGGAATCTTACCAAACCTCACGGTGTTTTACCTACCCCAAGGAAACATATGATTAACCTATTACCTTGGTAAAATTTTACATCTGAGTAATTAGCTTGGGAAATGAATTTATTTTTAGTGCAACATTACTATTCAATCAAAACATCTACTCCAAGTGACGCATTCACTAAAGAAATATGATGTTGGGTTGATGCATGGGCTAATTGCTTCCTTGTGTGTTAATCGGTTTATTATCACTATATCAACTCTGTTTGTTAGCTGTAATATTACTTTCAATAATCAATTTTTTGTAGTGAAACATTTAGCTAGTTACGAGTACGAAAATTCGTAAAATTTGATCTTATTTGTGATATAATTTATATCCGTAGAGTATTATAAATATAACTAGCTTACCTTATATGTACGAGTATATCTTTCAAAGTCTACATGCTAGTATTGGTTGAACAGCTGAAAGTATAAAGTAAACTTATTTTATTAGAATAGTTTTATATGATACGCACTTACCCCAAATCCAAGGGAATCCCAGAAAGAAATGACTACACACTGCGGCTAATATCACTTCCGTGATCCACGGCAGAAGTCCCAGGGCAACCACTTGTCGCCAATTTTCTCTTATGTAACCAACGTCCCATGCCAATGACCCCTTTCCTAAGATGAGTACTGGATATATTTTTCTGAAACAACAGAAGAATATTACAATCCTTTAAGATATTTATACACTATATCTATTAATGTTTTAATTACTGTAGCGCAGCTGTGATATACTGCTTAGTACACGTTTCGTTATAAACATTTTACAAGCGATTTCTCAACGCGTTTGTGTTTTTGAAAATGACACACGATAATACAGGAAAAATAACGATACTAAAATACAAAATTAAGTACCTCACAGTTGCAACCTGTGCACATTGGCCTTAACCTTATTTTCATAAAAATTTAAATGTTTCCGTAAGCTTCTGACAAAAACGTGTATTGTTCTCTCTTTATTTAAAATGACGTTTAACAATACAAGGTAAGTAATTTAATACAGTGATGCATTGTCAATACTAGTTTTTACAATTGAATCTAGAGATAACAATTAGAATTTAATTTTCACGAATATTTTAACTTTTCCTATATTCTTTTTTATTTTCCTATAAGCAACTGTACATCTCTATATACTATATAGGATAGTATATTCTAAGCAAACGTTTAACAGAAAAAACATGTGTCTAGTATGCTCCGTCGACCAGCAGTGAGACATCACACCTTACCATACCATAGATTATCAGAGTACCGGACCCTTACAACCTTTACTTACATCCTCCTCTTTCCACATGTGTCAGAAGTTTTAAAAGTTACCTTAAAAATATATCAATATGTGGGTGTTGTCGCATATCGATAAATTCGAGATGGCGAGCTATCATGCCCGTGATTAAGGCGGCGAGAAGTGGCGGCAAAGTTGTCAATTCTTGTAGAATTAACCCGCTTCCCCAGGCCACCACTACAACTATCGATAACTGGAACCATTGCCCATTCCATGCCCAGTTGTTGCCCCACGCAGACCATAGAGTTCCCCATGTCAACGATCCTATAAGAAATAATCATAAGATATAAAAATATTATCATTATTTAGTACCAAAAACACGCTTTATAGTACGATAATTTAATTCTTGTCATCATCTTCCTGTCCTTATCTCACTCTAAGTGGGGTCAGCGTAACATGTTATAAACATGCTGTCACATGATTTGGCTGCGTTTTTATGACCGGCCGCCTACCTGACAGCAACTTACCTCAGTCGTATTTGACGACACCTCGGTAAGAAAGAGGTTGGTCTATTCTACAAAACCGGATACCACACGGTGGGTCAACTTACCTTAGTCGCCTTTTGCGACACGTCGGTAAGAAATGAGGTTGGTCTATTCTAATCAGCCAGATACCACACGGCGGGTCGACTAATCTTAGTCCCATTTTATGACACCTCGGTAAAAAATGAGGGTGGTACTATTCTATTCAGCCGGATACCACACGGCGTGATAATTTTATTCTTGTTTTATACACAAATCGAAATCAGAGAAACTTTTTCTTATACACATTTAATAATAGAAACAAAAATTCGCGATAAATGAATTGTATGTTTATTATCCGCTAAAGTAAATTGTATATTTTTATATTAATAGACTACTTTAATAAACTCGTAAGTCAAATGGAAAGTTATAAGCATGTTTTCATTTATTTCTAAGGTTTTGATCGCTCGGAAGTACATTTGATTTTTGCTCAATCTAAAGAAATTCCTTTGTATTTAGTACATTTTTGCATCTCATCTCATCTGATGGTGTGGTCGGAGGTATAGTTTACCAAGGGAGGTAACTTGTGTGATATTGTGGTGGAATAAAAATACGAAGACAGTAGATAATCTACTTAATCATAATTTGTTACACATAAAGCAGACTATTAAATGGTGGACGAAGATCTTCTTTATGTTACTCACACCTACAACGCTGTTGCAATTGCTCTACCAGAGATTTTCGGCCGATTCCCGCCAAAATGTAAGTTACTTTTCACTTACCTATTAAAATTATTGTTACGTAATGTGCAACAGTCGGGCCCTTTGACGTGAACCATGATTTATTTTTCGGAGTTTCGTCTTCCTTTGTAAGTTTATCGATGCTGATCGTGGGTGTAGATTGTATAGATCTGCAATTTTCGTTTTTAAATTGTTTGTAATTAACAGGATTTTATCAGTACTTACGCCTATCCATTCAACACAAAAATCTCACAAACTATCTCTCATTTTGTCGTCCTCCCTGCCTGCACACAGGATTCTGACTAATAAGCGGTCGTCTTCGTTCATTGCGGTTTGATTGATTATTATATTAGACAAACTTAAGTAATTACGACTCTCGCAAAGATATGAGAGTAAGAGATTTTGATTGTTTGAATAATGATTTACTTACTCACGTTTTCACTTCCTCTTGGTGTACGAGATAGACACCTTTATCAATAACTGTCAACGTTTGTTTATCTGAAATAAAGCAGGCTGGATTCAATATAAAGGCATTGTAAATAACATCGAGCGTATCTCTAGATGCGCGCTTTGATTGCCTGCAATTCAGAGGGCACCATTCACGGTCATGACGCAACACTGAGTGGTTTGTTATATAATTAATTTTTTTATTTTTTCGTGTATATTATTTATTTATTACTTTATTATTATTTTAATTATTTGTTTCGCACCGTTTCCAATTTCGAGAAGGACTTCAATTCCTGTTATAAATTAAATACCAATTTAAATCTTGTGAATGGTATCATAAAGTCATATTGAGAGATAAATGCTATGCCATTCGTCTTTTGGGGTAAAAGGAGTGCATTAACTTCATAATTGGTCACATCACATACGTTTATAAATGGAGTGGTTTAGTTATATTGCTTTGAACTTGACAACAATAACAATTGTACCAAAGAGATAACAGATAATTTTTCGATTCTGCAGTAAAGTTGACGATTTAAAAATTTCAGACATTTGAATAAAGTACTTTTTTTATTAACGATGTATAAAAGTTATTATGATATTTTATTGTATACATAAAAAAACTTATTTATTTTACTGTAAATACTTTTTACGTATAGTTTTCTTTTAGATTTATAATCATCATGTACATAACTTTGTTTATAGTTTGATTATAGTAAAAGTTAGTTACTAAAGAGTAATTTTACATTACAAATAGATCGATTGATATGTGTCGTTCATTATGTCTTCAGCTGTGTCTTTTCATTTAGCCGGTTTTCTTGAAGAGACTTATATGTAGCTAATAAAACCATGTTTACCGTCATTATCACATGGAGCTATTATACTAGATTAGGGGAACCGTATCATATAAATCTGTAATGTTGTCTTATATTTTTTAAATTCTTATTGCTAAATAAAACATCGCTTTTAACAGTTTTTAATGTTTAACATTTTCAATTAATACTTTCCTATTACAATATAAATATCTCGGGACTATTTTATTGATATCTTTGAAGATTTTATAATTGGAACTAAGGAGTTGTACTTACTGATTTGGTCTTGAGATTAAAACAAACTTTGTGATTTTTTGATTTAGTTACTATACTGATTGTCGAGTAGCGTATCTGATACGAATAGTAAATATACTACTATAATAAATCAAGCTTTATTACAAATATACAGGAATTTAATATAAAAAATGCAAGTTTGTCCGTATGTCCTTTATAGACTCCGAAACCGCTAGACCGATTTTAATTAAATTTTCAGATTTTCAAAGAATTTAAAAAATTCAGGCAATCTTTATGGAGACATGGTTATCCACAGGGTCATCTTCAGCTATAAAAACCTGAATCTAAAACGACAAATACATCAGCCATATCAATTGATCCAATAGGTATTAAGGGGTAGTAAGGGGGGTTGCGACAAGAAAGACAAAGTTTAAGTATAATATATTTAAAATCGTGAAGATCTATTATTTGATACTTGGTATTTGGTTGAAGGTTGTTCTTATGATGGTAATTATCTTAATTTTTTAAATGAAAGATAACGAATGTACTTCACAAACAATGCAGAATAAAGTGGGTTAAGTGGTTGATGATTAATTCATTAAAGACAGTGCTAACGGGCGGTTCCTTGGATGACAATGACCGTTTTAAAATTTCATGTAATTTTTTATTAATTTTCGTTGTATCCGCAAAGCGTAGGTGAAGGATCTTTCTACCAAATGAACTTTAAGCTGTAACCCTATTATTAAGTCATATCGTCTGCTTCCAACGTGTGCTTCGCGAAAAGTAGATAAAATACAATACGTAGATTAAGCAACATATGCTAATATAATATAATGTTATATTAAAATGTAGCATAGAAATGAAAGAAGAAATGTAAGACTAGCATAAGCCATAACATAAGAAATATAAGAAGCATAATGTAAATAAAAGAACAAACATGTATTAGCTATTTAAGCTACTTACAACATTAAATAAAAATATTTTATATTCTATAAATAAAGTAGAATAGATATAAGAAACCAAATGTAAAATAAAGAAGTGTATAAATTAACCGGAAAAATTAAGTGTTAAAAAATTAAGCGTTATTTAGTTTAAACACATGGGAGTACCAGCCATTCAGCATGCAAGATGATGTATACAAGAAAGAATTGGTAATAAATTCGAGAACTGAAATAAATAAAACTTAGATAGATATGAGCTCCATCTTCCGTATGGTGGAGGTAGAAATATATATATTTTTTAAAGTAAAACCTAGCTTTATCGATTCCTTCCCCCCAATGTTGCATGTTGAATTTCAGGAAAATCGTTGGAGCCATTTCCGAGATTCCGAATATATATATATATATATATATATATATATATATATATATATATATATATATATATATATATATATATATATATATGCATACAAGATTTACTCATTTAAATGTACAGTTTTGCATATGTTAGCTTGAGGGTGTCAGATGAGAGTATTAAGCAGTTTTATTCTCCTACCCATATCCCACTCTAGGTGGGGTCGTCACAACATGTTATCACATAATTTGGCTCCACACTTTATGGTCGGCCACCTGCCTGACGTGAACTTACTTTAGCCGTTTTTGACGACACCAGGGTAAGAAAAAGGGTCTATTCTACTCAGCCGGATACCACGCGGTGGGTCAGCTTACCTTAGTCGCCTTTTACGACACATCGGTAAGAAATGAGTTTGGTCTATTCTGCTCAGCCGGATACTACACGACGGGTCAATATAATACAATAGTCATTATCTGAAAAAAGTTTAATGATGTTTGACAATGACATGTATTATCCGTAAACAAAAACTATCTATAAGGAAATTGAAGACTAATTTAAAACCGGTCCGTGAAAGTACACTTCGGGTGTCAAGAACGACTCCAAGGTCAGTATCGAAAGAATGACCACAAGATTAGGACGAATTAGTTGATGCTGAAAGTGATAGTAACATTGGACATCTTTGATTTAACATAGTAACGATTTTGTATCTAAAATGTAGAAATTCATACTCTTTGTGAGACAAACTCTTCATTGTACTTGTAGAATATACTCCAATAAATCATGATAGGAAGTGCATAGTGTCATTTATTAATAGACAATCAAAGATTTAGAAGAGGTAATTTTTTTAAATTTAAACTGTCGTGGGTGGTCTTCAAGCCTGACTAGATTCACCAACTAGTTAGAACGATAGCGCTGTATAAAGAGATCATGCATAAGAATCCCGTATGGCGTTGAAACTAGTCAGGGTCACACTATAAAATAAGACGTGAGTATAGCCGGTTTCTATACATTAACTAAGAATAAGCCAGTCGAATAATAATTATAATTAAAAATCATTATATTAAAGCCTTAAGGGTGTATATAGAGTGAATAGGCATCTTCTAGGCAAGCGCGCTTCATCTTAGGCTGCATCATCGCTTACCATCAGGCATGATTGCAGTCAAGCGCTCGCCTATTCCGCAATAATAAAAAAAATATATAAATGTATACGCAATACAGACACATGACTTTATTTTCTTACTGTTATTGGTTGTCGGAATGTTGGATAGAGTGAAATCTAGAGCTGGGCTATTATTTTAATTCATATCGTGTGAACAAACCGGTGTTATAACCTGATATTTCTTACTTGTCATGTGTTTATTATGATTTGTCTGTGTTTAAATCCCATAATGTCTATAGATCGTGTTTCAATGCAAATTGACCTTAATGTAGTTTAGTGTCGAAAATAAAAAAAAGCCTCGTCTGCTCGTTTGTTTTCTTTCGGAACGCAACTTTTGATATAAAACGACAGACCATTAAAATAATCTCGAGAAAATTCCAGAGAGCTGACGCCATCAAGAATAAAATTTGTGTACGAATCGATTTAAACATCCTAAAAATGTATCCTTCTATATAACTTCTCAATTGATAAAAACCAGCTCCATATATAAAATTAAAGCCAGGACAAAAATAGCAATTCTGTTAATCAAAACAACAGCGTAATAATAATGATAATTAATAAGCGACAATGTCATCGCAATTGATGCTATAGACGTCGGTCTAATATTAGAGATGTATTTTTAGAACACATATCGCACGCAATGCTAATGACGTGACAACACGTACTGTATCAACATCTTTGATTTTAATTGATCGATTTTGCTTTCGATTAAGTCCATAAGTCGGGCGTCTTTTCCTGAACGACTTTAAATAGACCAGTAATACGGGTTAATTTTGGGAAGTCTCAAATTTCATATTCTGGCTTATAATTGTTCATATTACATTTACATTCACTAATGCCGTATTTAATAAAAATGCCATGTGGTGTCCGGCTGAGTATAACAGACCAGCCTCGTTTCTTATCGAGGTGTCGCAAAAGACGACTAAGGTAAGTCGAACCGCCATAGGCAAGTATCAATTTTAACATCGTAGGCGATTCAATATGACTTACGCAGACAATGTGCAAGTTTCCCTTTGATCAAAATGTTCTGAAACAGAGTTACTAAATTCCAGAAGTATTTTTATAAGACAACATAATATTTCTTGAAAAGTCAATCTGTTGTTTCAGTAAACGCACTTTTAAATAACAGGTGCAAGAGATACGGATCGAACGAAAGAATAAATGATACGATTATTCCTTGTTTTTTTCCTCTAAGTAAATTTAATTTCTTCAGAGTTCTGTCTCTTCAAAGGAGTATCTGGTTAAATTGAGCAAATGGAAAATAGTTTGCATACTTATATTTTTGCCAGGTTTCTTGCTGGCTCTAATTGGTAGGACCGCTTTCCGAACCAGCAGTAAAGTTGACTAATCAAAAGCACGTGCTTACAAGTTTACTTGAATAAAAAGTACTTTGAATTTGAATTCCAATGTATTGTATCCATAACAGATTAATTAAGTAAGTCATAAAACTCAACCCATTGTTTTAAATTTAATTAAAAAAGTAAGTAATGCATTAATAGATAATGGTGTCAAATAAATTTAAATGATAATGTGATAGCTCAAATTTTTCTCACATAACTGATAGTTGCCTGAAACAAATTAGTGCTAACAAGAAAAAACCTGTCAGCCTTTGTTATATGCACAATGGTTTATTCCAAGTTGTGGAAATAATGGTGATGAAACACACAGTTCTTGTCTGAATGCATGATTATGTTTTAATTACCTCCGAATTTCAAGTACAATGCGTGACATTATCTTATGTACTTGGTGCATATAGATATTATAAAACTATTAACTTAATACCTTTAATTACAATTTATTTATTTATATATTAAGCTGTGATGGCCTAGCGGTGCGACCATTTGAATCTCTAGAGACGATCATGGGTTCAAACCCGGGCAGACACCAATGAGTTTTTCTCTTAAAACTTATGTGTCTAATTGATAATTGCAATTTATCACACGCTTTTCAGTGAAGGAAAACATCGTGAGGAAACCTGCATATCTCAGAGAATCTTAGGGATATGTGTAACCTACCAATCCGCATTGGAGCAGCGTGGTAGGTCTCAGCTCCAACCCTTCTCTCCAAAATGGAGAGAGGAGGCCTATGCCCAGCAGTGGGATAGGAACAGGCCGTTACTTACTATTTATATATTTACTATATATGCTTGTTTACATTTAAACATAGTAGTTGCCAGAGTAAATAAAAAAAATATCCATTCGGTATTATTCAATCCTTTTTGGACTTTGAAATAAGAATAAACTTCATCAATAAAAACTAAATACTAGCTGATTTATGCGTACGTAGATGAGATGTGGAATTGTTGTGACATTAAATAGATGATTCGGGAATCAAAACGTTAAATCGCACTTTTCCTATTTATGTTGACTGCAGAAGAGTTATTAAATTTTATTAAAAATAAAATAATAATATAAGGATATAAGAAAACATTAAATAAATAATACTACAGAAAGTTTGATATTATGGTATGATAAATCGGCTTATTTCAATGTAATGGTTTTAAATAATTGACATATATTATGATAAGATACTGCTGAGAAAGCAATACCAAAAATAATAATCGCTGGACCGGTTTCAAAAAACCGGTCGTTGCGATTATAAATATTGATTAATAATATATACTACAATTACAGAAACATCTTATCTGTGTTATACAAACTACATTTTAATAATTTTTATACACAATATAAAAAAATTACAATGACGAAAATATTGTAATATTTAGTTAAATCTGTATGTAAACACAAAAATACACTTACTTTCTGGCATTGCTTTATCCAGTTTTACGTCGAGCGTTTGTTAATTTTCACAATATTTACTTTATAATTTAAAAGCGCGAAATTATTGAGAGACAAATTTGACCACAGGAAATGAGAAAAAGCAACGAAATGGCCATAAGAAGCCCGCGCGCATGGTAAAGTATGCCGCACTATGAAGCAGTCACGTCATGAGCCGAATCAATAAATAATGATTGTCGTTAAACGTTGAGGTCGTCGATAGCTGCCTTGATAAATTTGTAATTTTTTTCCATAAGTTTTTGCACAAATTAATTGAGCTTCTCAATAAAGATCTAGTAACTAGGAATCCCGGATCGCTTTGAAAATAGTCGGATAAACCGGATTTTACACTTTTCTTATACAGAAATCGTATATACTTGAAGTCCATTTAAATACAAAAAAATAAACAATACATAATTGTTCATGGGACGCTACACGTGTATGATGTAACATAAAAAAAATATTTATCTAGATTTACCAAAATTGATGTTGTAAGACAATAAAAATAACTATGTCGATATTTTATACAAAGTTTCGCAGTCAGCATTGAACTACATTTCACGATGTCATATACGGTAAACGCAATATTCCTTGGATGTAAAGTATGTATATTTATCTACATAAGCGAATAAACGTCAAACGCCTTTAAGTGAGAAAATTGAAGTTTATCTTGTCATGTAATTTGTTTTTAAGTATTATTAAACTATGTGATAATAAAAAGGCAGATAACGGCAACTCTATTTTGGTTAGTTCTATCTATCTAATTTCGGGGACACCCTTCGGTGCAGGATCGATTCCACCAATTTTCCCATGTTGGGATAAGGGTTTCACTGCTGTCCTGACAGTGGCACCTGCTTTAAACTACCTGTTGCTTTTACAAACCTAATAATATCCCTCAAGGAGATATTTGTTAGGTCATTTTGGTTAGTAAGGAAAAACTGTTTTGGATCGTAAGAACTCAGAGTACCCTAAAGGATTTTATGGGATTATATGTTCTTAAGATATTTTACTGCAACGGGTCCACTTACATGGCTTCTTCACTTACATATGGAAAATTACTCGCAACTACTTGTATACTTGATGAACAGTTCCTTATGTCAAACGGCCGTGGCCCTCTTCCTTGGCCGTCGTAACGCAGACTTCTTCAAAGTAAATGATGAGTAGACACAGTCCTTCAAAACGCGCCGCTTTAAGCCGAGGTTCGGTTTCGTAGGCGACACCTTAAAACGACCCTCAAAGAAGTTGCACGGGGCCCGGAGTATTACCAATTTTAGCCGACGAAATTATTACGTTCACCCGTTCTTCTCGTGACGCTGTCAAATGTTGTTTCATCAGAGCTTCAAGCATTAGTCGATTTGCGAAAAAAAAAGATGAACAGTTAACTATTGGATATTTGTGTTATCTATTGCCTTAAATAGAGATAGTTGAATGCCGTATTCTATTAGGCACCACCTTGTAATTTATCTATATTGCATGCAATGTTATCTTCTTTGGAAATCACGTTCGACACTATAACTAATCATCTAAAACAATTTAACAATCTAGTTACATTATAATCTCCGTAAACTAGTTAATAAGGACGATATAATCTTTGTTTAATACTCTTTACAAATCAAGATTATTAAATAAATATTTTGGGATATTTCATTATATGAGTTTTATTAGATATTGCAAAGGGGAATGCTCTTCGCCCCATTCAATAATCAAAAATCAAATAATTTATGTATAGAAACCTCTAATACTGATGTCCTATTCTACCGGGTTCGCCCGACTAGTTTCGAACGCCTCGCCTTCCGGGGCACTTATTCATGAGCTCTTTATACAGCGTTATAGCAGCGGGAACTGACCAGAAGCGGATGTGTTTAATACTAGTCAGGCTAACCCGTTAGAATAAGACGCAATTATAGCTTCTAGGCTTATAGGCTTCTATATGAACTATAAATAGTACTCATTATTTAAATTTACTCACTCGTTTAAATATAAAAAACAATCAATTTTAAATAATTCATTCATTAAAACTACATATGCAACGTGTAGAAATTGTATAGGCAGATAAACATTCGAATGGTACCCGACACAAGCTATGTACATTATTGATGTAATAACAATGTACTAGGAATGTACATATACATGTACTAGAAACTGTCAGAACTCAGATGTAACTTTAATACAAAGCAATAACAATTTGATTAGTTATAGATCTAATAGATGTCAAATAATGATTTTCGTGAGCTGTCGAAATCAGAATATATGATGACATTGGTAATTTAATTCTATCATTATTTAACAATTTATCCTGGACTAAATATGACAAAAAAGTGGCGTTAAAATAAAATAAAAAATGATGGCAAATGTTTGTTAATCATCAAAAATCGGTCTGTAGGCGAGAACGAGATAGCTAGTCACCTTCAAATGGCTGTAACGGTTATTAGAATCGATAAAATGAATTAATAATAAGAAATGTGATATTCGTTAGTGAAAATGTAAAATTATTTGAAATTAATGCTCTAGCAATAGAATTACCGCGATCAATTTTATATTAAGGGGCCTCGTTTTTTATTATCTACCAAAATTGTAATTCGCATCTTAAAGGTTTGTTTATTGGACTAAGTGATTTGCGTTACCGTAATTTAGTTTGTGTTCATTACTGCCTGATACTTACTTAACAATTTTATGCCATGAGACCTAATAGGTTGCGGTTACTTGTTATTCAACTAAATAAATGTTGTATGTTAATTAATTGTTATTCGTCGACTTTTATTTTACAACATTTAAAAGCAAATTTTAAACAAATTCTTTTATTTAGGTATTCTGTCTTGTAACATATAATTATAAATGGGAAAATTGATGTCAGGGATATTTAGATATTAAAAACACAATTAACCTATAAGGTAAAAGATTCGGCGCAATAATTAATATTGTATTGACTATTACGCCTGAATTATTAGTATCTGTACATAAGTCCAGGTTGATTATAAAACTATTCACTCAAAATAATCTAATGCAACACTTTACATTTAAACTTGCTGTTAATATAAGTCTCAATCAACTCATAAATGTATTAATCAGATTCAAATAACTACATTAATACAGCAACAAGATACAAGGATAAACAAAACGCTTGTTACTAGTAAATATTTATTGTGCATCAATATATTGGAAAGAATCAAAACTATTGTTCGTTTTAACGACATCGGCCGACTGCACAGAAGACAGTACTCCCCGATTGATATCTGTAATAAGGAAAAAGAAAGATTTGTTTATATGCGGTTTTAATTGGAATTATTGTTGGAATATTCAACAGTTGTTATCTTATGAGCTAGGTTTAAATATTTTGTAAATTTTTCTTTTTCAGATTTAATGTAATCGTCATGTGGGACAGTGATATCAACAATAATCACCCGACACGCTAACCTATTTATTAACAATATATAAGGTTTATTGTCAGCAATATACTTGTCAGTGACGATAGATCGGTCCCTGCAGAGCGAAAACGGCATTATCATTTTCAGGAATTCAAAATTTTAATATTGTACATCATCATTATTATTTCATTATTATTAAAATTATAAAACAACTGTTCTATAATTTTTATTTGCCTTTTAATAAGAAAGGTGCAGCGTCGTCAACAAACGAGGATTCAAAAAAGCTTTTGCCCAGCAATGAGGTTAGAACAAACTGTTGTAAACAATCATAAAAAATAAACTATATTCAATAACCACGTTTTTACAATTTATTATATATTTAAAAATTTATGGAGTTATACTATAAGTCCCATGCAATACAATTAAGAAAACTGACCTTC
The DNA here is from genome assembly GCA_947086495.1 of Morpho achilles. Lineage (NCBI taxonomy): Eukaryota > Metazoa > Arthropoda > Insecta > Lepidoptera > Nymphalidae > Morpho > Morpho achilles. Next base: position 8,786,368 of record CAMTZB010000007.1, on the reverse strand, counting down.
TGGTAAAATCTTTGTATCCCGAGAAAGTAAGACAGGACCCAATGTTGTTGTTAGCACTGATCCCAATGTAGACGTTAATAATATAGCTATAACGATGATATTCGAGTGCTGTTTTGCTATTTGTTCATCTTGCTTTGTAGCACCTTCTGTCCATAAAGAATCGGTAGCTACACGTATTAACACGGCCTGAAATTACTACCGTAAATTTTTATGCCTATTTAATATGAGTAATTTACTTCTTATCTAAACGATGTCTAAGAGGGTCAGAGCATCCTGGTATGTCTTGAAAGTGATGGATGTCCTGAGCCTCTGCGATTTAAGCTATTAATTTAAGCTATGATTAGCATCTGTTCCTAGAATAATTGTAACGTTACTACGTTACAATTATGAGATGTGAAATATATAAAGTTATTAGATGCCTTAAAAATGTTTAACAGGAATCAACCAGAATTATTCGCTTAGAAGATCTATTTAAAATTTGTAATATATAAAAATATTAAAAGTTATTCGCTACATGTCACTAAACACTATGTTTTGTAATGTGGTAGACGGTTAAGAAGCTAAAACCACCAACCAATATTGTTAGGTTACACATAATCTTTATTTTTTTATTACGCCAACAACTTACATACAATTTTGTCCAAAAATTATTATAAATAAGACATAAATATAAACCACAAACAATTTCTAACTTTAAATTTAAATATATATAATAAAAATAATAAAATAATTCTAGAAATAATCTTAATAAATGCAGCTATGTCTTGATTTTCTTCATCGAAAAGCCTATGAAGAATTGGATATACGAGTATTATGCAATTAGGCATATGAATTTTAATGAAAACGCATTGGTATCTACTTGGGACTTCAACCTGTTATACCCTGGTGAGATTTTCTAGAGCTGCTAGAAAATTTAGGCGCGTTCGTCAAAATAAATCTAATATAACTATAGACATGAAATGTTATAATAATTTATATATTATTTCAGATAAGCTCTTTAACAACATAAAACAAAGTCTCCTTAATTAATATTATTTTATAATTTTAAGTAAGATTTAATTAGGATATACGATACAATAATATGGTAAATAAGTGATGCTAAGATAAAATTTAATATAATAGGTTAAACTTAAACAGTCTAAAACGAAAAATAAACGTGAAATAAGTAAAAAGAAATAGATCATAAAGAACACGTAATACTTATGATTACATAGATATTAATGTCCTTATCCACAGATAAGAAAAAATAATATTTGTTTTTTTTTCTTATCGCTGGTATAAAATAAAAATTAAGAAGTTTTTGTAAAACCCCTCGTTTGGTGCGGATATTTTTTCTATCATATTAAAATAATACGAATTTCTCTACCAATCTTTTAAATTTTTTTATTTCACCGGCCTGAAATGCATCCTGCCGACAAAACAATAATGATGATAATAATAATTCTTCTTCTTATTCAATATTGTTTTTGAACCATCAATATCCTGAACGAAAATGTTAGTCTAAAACCATTGTATAACTCCAGCAATAGACCAAAAAAATCAATAAAAGTTACCTAATATACAAAATGGCAGATTTTTTTATTTCCATTACGTATGTGTTGTTTATATTTCTCGTATTTCAGTGTAACTATGGATTCTTGTATTTAACCTATTTAAGATCCAAGGATGCGCAATACTACAGAGATAAGAAATTTTATGAGTAATAAGTTTAACTTCAATACTTCGACGCAGGTAGCCGTAGTGGGATTAAAATGTTTACAATTTTCGAAACTCAACCTACATTTAAATATTTTTTCTTCTCTGTTAATTCAAAGTACAAAGACTCTTGTTTATTCCGCATTATTATTCTTGTTTATTATTATAAGGTAAGTCGACCCGCCGTGACCACACGGCGGGTCGATACCAATCCGGCTGAGTAGATGGAACCACCCTCTTTTCTTACCGAGGTGTCGTAAAAGACGACTAAGGTAAGTGACTCACCATGTGGTATCCGGTTAAGTTGAATAGACCACCCTCTTTCATATTGAGGTGTCGTAAAATACGACTAAGATAAGTTGACGTACGTAAAATACGTAGTCAAATTATGGGACAACATGTTTAAAACATGTTGTGCCGACCCCACTTAGAGTGGGATAAGGGCAGGAAGATGATGAAGTATTCTTGTTTATTGGAAATTATTTCATACTTAGGCGGTCTCCACACTCAATGACAACAATAGATTAGAGACCTAATTCAAGTTAAATCTACTGCTTTATAAATTAGCGCTGGTAAAGCCTGAAGAGCGCTCTTGTATTGTTCGCTCGAACCATATTCTGTCGTCTATCACTTTAAATTGCGAAGTCAGGTGTACGCCAATACGAAATGAATATAATCGGTTTCTCAGAACAAATTAATTTGCATATTGCCTGACTTCATATTTGTAAAATGCTTATATTTCAAAGTTAAGTAGAACGTACCCCCATTTTACATTTCAGCGACTATAATTTTGCTTTGAATTAAAATACACAACAGTTAATTGTAAGACGTTATTTCTTAAAGCATAAGTAATATCTTAGAATCAATGAATATCGAGAATATGTACTCGTATATCGATACAAGATCATAAACAATTTTAAAATCGATTAGGTATAATTATTTCATACGCGGATGATACAGCGTTAATGACTTGGAAAAAAATTATTATTAATAAAAAAAGTGTACAAAGGTCAAACCCCTAAGATATGAACTATACTTACTAATAATTTTCTAACTTATCAATAATATATAAGGATATATATATATATATATATATATATATATATATATATATATATATATATATATATATATATATATATATATATATATATATATATATATATATATATATTTAATTTAATGTACGATATAATATTTGGGTTTATACAAGGCAAATTATATAGCTAGATCTCAACATTTAAGTCTTATAACCTTACCTCAACAATTGCTTTGGGTATCCAAGTTATAGCAATAAAGAGACTTTCCTTTGTTGTGAACTCATTAACTAGGGCAACCATAAAAGCCGTCACTAACCGAATCAGTAGCGCCGAAAGTATGCAGGTTACTATTAAGCCGAAATCTTTCCAGGATATCTCCGATACCTGTTAAGAAGATTACATTTAAACATGTATGTTACCAATTCTGGGATTACTAATTTTGAAGTAAATTTGATATTCGAAATTGGAACGGAATTTCTAATCCGACGAATTTCCGTTAACCCGCAAGGCTCTATGAGTTTGGATCACGATAGCCGCAAAGTCTGACGTGCTTACCCTAATAATGTTATTACGTGCTCGAATGGAGAACGCATATATTGACAATACCCTTATGAAACTACGTGCTATTATAAACTTATATAATAGTGTAGGTATAGTTTTGTTGATGAATTAAAAAAGCCATCGCATTGTGAATAACCTAACAAATCCAAAACACACACTTTTCAGGACGGCCATAAATAAGTTTACGTTTAGTATACGTTTAAGAGAGTTATTTTAATATTCACAAGTTTGTGTAATATAAAAGACTTATTATTGCCCTTAATGAAATAATCACCATATAAATTATACAATATTATGCATTTTATAATTAAATATGTAAAATAACCTAAGTATCAACATATTCACGCCTTAAAGTTTAGCAATTTTTGAATTAAACTATCGTGAGTAGTATTTATAGTTAATGTGTAGAACCGGCTATACTCGTCTTATTAAGCTCATGAATAAGTGCCCCTAATGGGTTTGAAACTAGTCGGGCTAACCCCAAAGAATAAGACGTGAGTATAGCCGGTTCTATACATTAACTATATTCACGCCTGATACGAATTTTTTCCTTATATATTTTTAAAATGCCCTACTAAGCATTTTCAAGCTTGTGATGATAATGGATAACATAATTCAGGGTGTTTGAGCTTATCGTTTATAATTGGTTATAACCTTCCGTTTGGTGTATATGACATGTTACAATGTATATGTAAAGTTACCATTAAAATCTCATTGTTTACTTTAAAAACAAGAAACATAGCTATAAAAATGATAAACCGATAACTACTAAGGTAGTTCTATTGAGAAACATGAAAGGTGTTGCTAATCTGCAACATTGAAAAACAAAGTGCACTAATTATAAAATACAATCAGTTACAAGACAGATACAGAGAGCGAATAAGTTCGTTTACAGGTATATATACGTATACGTATACGTATAAATGTTATATGACGAGCTCATTTTCGACGTAAATGAAAACTGCATAGAAATTATAAATTCATTTACCAAGGACATCTTGTCTATTTATGGATTTCTTTAGTCTTTTTTTAGCATATACATATATATGATTTTTGGGTACATTTTTTTAAAATTTCGTGAGATAAAACCTATTCCTCCAAGATATTAATATGTGTCGTGACAAATGTATATTTGGAATGGCTGATTTTGTATTAGTTATGTAATAAAAAGCAAATAGGGCAGTTTTTTGTTCTCAATGATGTATAGAACTTTTTTAGTTCTATAGTAGTTTTTTTAAAGTTAATTAAATTGTATCCCAAAGTACGATAGCACGGAATACTCAATGGTTAGAAATCAACAGGTGTAAATATTTAACGGCTAGTAGTATTAACAAGGCTGTAAACAGTGGATAGTTGCATACTTTAACAAAGGTTAAGGCTTTTCTAAGTGAAGTAGACTATTTTATAAATTAAGAAAAGGTCTTTAGTGAGTCTTCGATATTCATATCTATGTCTACTTTGATTACAAATTAAGAACCATTATACCATACATTTTGAAAAATACATTCATGTATTATCTTAAAACAATTTTTTTTAGCTTTGTCGCTGTCTTAACAGATCGTTTCTTAATTTTTTTTAAAGAAATGCCTAGAAAACTGTATTCCATTAACATTTTACAGAAGTAGAATTTTGCTGCCCCCGTAAATTATTAAAACTAAGCCCTCAAGCCTTTTAAGGCTATCTGTATTTGTAGTGAAGACACTAACAGTAAGTGGTACTTTACCTCTAAATAATATCCACTAAGTGTAAAAAGCATGGGTTCAAAGATCGTCCACAAGAGTTTGAACACTTCGGCAACGGGGTTCTTATTAATCGGCCAGTCGCGTCGTGACCAACGCGTTGATGCTGTGCTTGCGCATACCATTATTGCGACTCCAGCTGAAACAAGTAAAGGTTTATGTAACATGAAATTAATAAAGGTATGCGACATTTAGACACACGTAAAGTGTTTAGGGGGCGATAAATCGATCTAAATTTTGCTACGTTTCCCTTAAAAAATGCCTTTTTGCCTCTGTTTTCAGGCACTGAAAATTCGTTACAAAATTATTGCAAATAGTAATATTTAATTTCCCATCCACCCATGTACGAGTACTGCATACTTTAATACAAATATGCATCCAGACTCGCACTAACGACTATGGTTCCTTAAAACTACTTTAATTAAAGACATTTCTGGAATAAAGACGAGTGGACTACCTCACACATTATTATATTGTTAATTGCTTGTAATTGCAGCGAAGGTTGATATTGGAGGAGTACAATTAATCCAGAGAAGCGCTTCGTACATGCTTCCATCGTAATGATTATCCATGTGAAAATTATTAAGGTATATTTTACAGTAATTAATATTTGCACCACTTAACTGATGGTACAAAAAGAAAAAGGAAATTGAAGATTTTATACCATGAAATATTTTGTACACTTTTTAATTTTTTCTTAATAGTGCATTAGCAGTTTTTTTTTTAATAAAAATTGAATATAAATATTTATTTCCATAAAAATATATGCTCATCATTATTATTTAAACATTCCACCATGTGGTATCCGGCTGACCTCATTTCTTACCGAGGTGTCGTAAAAGACGACTAAGGTAAGTCGATCCTCCGTGTGGTATCCGGCTGAGTAGAATAGACCAACCTCATTTCTTACCAAGGTGTCGTAAAAGGCGACTAAGGTAAGTTGACCCACTGTGTGGTATCCGATTTAGTAGAATAGACCACCATCTTTCTTACTGAGGTGTCGTAAAATACGACTAAGGTAAGTTGCCGTCAGGCAGGCGGCCGGTCGTAAAAGCGCAGCCAAATCATGTGACAGCATGTTTATAACATGTTGTGCCGACTCCACTTAAAGTGGGATAAGGGCAGGAGGATGATGATGATATTATTTAAACCACCAAACCAAGATAGAAACATTAAATCTAACTAGCATTAAGAATTGTATTTTTTAAAAAGAGCAACCGCCGAGTTTCTTGCTGGCTCTTCTCGGTAGGAACAGCTTTCCGAACCAGCAGTAGAGTTGACGATTCAAAAGCACTTGTTTACAAGGTTATTTGAATAAAGTATATTTTGAATTTGAATTTGAATTTGAATTTGAAAAGTAACAGTCAAAATATTAAAATGGTAATATTATGAAAATTGAACGTATGTATAAAATAAATAAATTAAATAAAGCAGTCAGAATCTAAAGAAAAAAGAGGAATCTTTTTAGTTTTATTTAATATCAATTACTTTTCTTCTATTATATTATTATTACGAAATAATATCAGAAAAATGAAAAGCATTTTAGGGTTTTTTTCCATATAAGTGTTTGAGTAAAATGGGAGAACATTCCGGTGATAACTTTTATTCATTTTAAGTGCTTGACCCCAGGCTGTTAAAAGGATACGCGTTTGTTCGCCATCTTAAATACATTTAGCGGAATACCTTTGAACATGGGAACACTTTTACCAAGCACCAAGAGACTCACTACTAATATTAACCTCATAAATTATTCTTATTTCTACGATATTTTCTTTTTGTGTGAAATTTTATTTCCATAACTTATTTATATTTAAAAATAAATAAGTTAAGTAAATACACTTCTACGCTTGATGATCATTCTCCTGCCCTTATCCCACTCTAAGTTGGGTCCACACAACATTTTATAAACATGTCACATGATTTGGCTACGTGTTTAACGACCGGCCGTCTGCCTGACGTCAACTTACTTAGTCTAGTATAGGGTGGGCTATTCTATTCAGCCAGATAACACACGGAGTACGCTTGATGTCTATGTTTGATATAAAACTTGGAAACGCATAGTATAACTATATGTAAACAGAGAGATAACACACACTCACAAGCACCCATGAACACACTATTTTCAGACCTACACTAACATTCACATCACATATACTTTTTGGTTTTGATGATGATGATTGTTATAAAACATTATAGTTCTTTTAGTATTTATAAGTAGGCGAAAAAACTGACTTCTGATTTAGGGGAAGAAATTCAGAAGCCATTGACTTATATTATTTAAATGGTTATACAATAAATAATTTATTTATTTATTTATTTATTCGAGGCAAAAAATATGTAGAGAACTCTTACTTAAATTGCGATGTCAAAAATTTCAAGTGAAATTCATCCATTCAGTGCTTTAGAGTCTTGGGCAAAGGTTTTTTTATATGACTCAAAATGTGTACCTGAACTAAAGATGAGTTTGAAATATTTTCTATAAAATTTTTTTTCAAAATAACCATAGAATGCCTCATATATTGTAGCAAAAAAAATTGCTCTATAATAAATTATAACTAAGATAATTTTTTTTTGGTGAAGTTGATGTACGAGTATATGAAAGCTGAGAAATATTCCAAAATAATTTGGAATTGATTAAAAAAAAGCTCAAAATGTATCTTAATAAGTATATTTTGTCGAACAATTATAATGTCATATAGAATAATCTTTTAAGTACGTAGTACATGAAAGTAAATTATTTTGACTAACTTACAAACGCCACCCCAGCCGAAGTATCCACCAGCGTACATGAGGAATATGCCGCCGGAAATAATATGGAGACATCGTATTGTTGGAGCATATAAGTCACTGTGGTCCGGCAATATATCAGCAAGCACCCCCCATACCACTCCGAAACCAATTCCAACAAAAATTGCAAGTAAAGCCTGTAAACAATTTTCATTAGCTTGTATCAATTACCCAATACTTCAAATGAGAAAGACAGCTATGTATCACTTCTAAGATATCGGAAGTTGGTGATTCTTATTAATTAACACAATGTGCCCGCGATTTTCCCTAATTCAACAATTAACTTCACAAATACAAAATTGAATTTCTTTATTTTAAATGTTTGGTTCTCATATTTTCGTAAATAAAACGCATAAAGAATTCAAATAATAATAAAGCGCATAAGTTCGTAGAAAATACGTGGCTACCTGATGGGGGTTTTAGTAAGTGTGTAAGAAAGTTGAATGTAAAAAGGAAAAATGTCAAAGAAAAATAACATGTTGAAATCAGCATTTATAGTAAAAGATTTTTTGCATTAGAGCAGTGTGCTTGCTATATATGCCTCTTTCCAATACGGAAAGGTTCTTTGGGTGCTTTTGCTTTAAAGGCTTATAACAGTCGCTTAGTTACTCGAAAAATGTATAATAAAAATTAATGGGGAAAACTTTAATATTTAGTATACTTGTAATTTATACATGTATAATTAGGTTAGTATCTCACGGTCAGGGTGTATAATTATGTAGCTTGTGTGAGAAATATTGTATATAGCTCAAAATATCTTTACAATCTTGATAGTTCACAGAAAAGTTAATTAATTTTGTTCAGGCGCTGTAGTGTGTATAGTGTGTGTACGTTTTGTAAACAAGCGGATATGCTTGGCGCATTGTTTCATTAATTGAGGAAACAAATAACGCAGTTTGGTAACCAATTAGTTATTGTGACGCTTTTTGACCTAGCAGATTCTATTTTTTTAAAATTGTATTTTTAACAAGGATCTTAACATACATATGAAACGCAAAAACAAATTTAAATATCTTTTTAACATATAAGTTTTGCTACTGCGCACTATGTTTGCTCGTGATTTCAACTTGCCAAACAGACCAATCAAATCAGACCCTTCAAGAGTTAGATCTTGGTACAGTTAGAATAAAAAGCTGTGATGGCCTAGCGGTGCGACCGTGTGAATCTCTAGAGATGATCATGGGTTCAAACCCGGGCAGACACCAATGAGTTTTTCTAATAAAACTTATGTGTCTAATTGATAATTGCAATTTATCACACACTTTTCGGTGAAGGAAAACATCGTGAGGAAACCTGCATATCTCTAGAGAATCCTAGGGATATGTGTAACCTACCAATCCGCATTGGAGCAGCGTGGTAGGTCTTAGCTCCAACCCTTCTCTCCAAAAATGGAGAGAGGAGGCCTATGCCCAGCAGTGGGATAGTAACAGGCCGTTACTTACTTACAGTTAGAATAGGCTTGATTATAAATTTGTATTTATATACAGTGTATACAGTGGTTATAAACACTTGTATACAGTGATTATAAATTTGTAAAATCGGACAATTTATTTGTTTCATCTTGTGTAAAATATTTTTTCTATAGATACCTGCATAAAAGAAATAATTTTTGTCTGTATGTCTTTTATGCAATCCAAAACGACTGGATCGATATTAATAAAATTTTTAGGCAATCTTTAGGATGAACCCAGCGGATGATTCTGTAAAGCTTGGTGGCGATCGGAGCATTTTTGAAACTGTGGAGTTCTGTTTCGAGGGCAATTCAAAACCACACTGAGCCACAACAACGTGTGGCCAGACAGCTAGTTATTAATTATTAAATAATAATATACTCTTAACATTATAGTTACAGTTAAACCAGCACTTTACTTAGCATTTAAACGTCGGTTGAAATATCATAGTAACCCATGCGTAATTAATCAGAGGTGTTTACGTTTTCCGTTCGTACTGATTAATAACATATGTACACTGGTTATATTCATCGTAACATGCTGTGAGACGGGATTACACGCATAAATGACATGTACAAGCATATAATCCTAATCAGTATATTATTAAATTGCTCACGTATGAATAGAAAATTTATGTAAATACTAAATATAGATTCCTTTTTATTAAAACAATCTATACTAAGAATTTAATTTACTTCCTTTTTTTTTTCAAGAGCAAGTTAAATTGGTTGAAGCTTTTTTTTTTTATACAGGAAAAACCTCTTATGGGTACCGCTGCCCGACGGGGACAGGCGGCGGTTATGTCGGACTCGCACCGACTAAAACGACCTGTGTGCTCCACCACGCTGCCGATGGCAAGCGATACATATTGCCCCCATCCCGCCGACAGCTCTGATCCCAGAGAATAAACACCTCCAGGTAGGGGCCCCTCGAAAGAGAAGCCCCCCTCCGCTAACCGGTGCATCGGGAGCACCAGATGCACCGACCGCCTCGGGGACCTGTAAGCCAGGCGTCCGATGTACCCCGTTCGGAACACCCGAAGGTCCCCTGTTAGGGCGGCAGACAATGGGCTTGGGCGAGTCACTAACACCTGGACTCACCAGCAGCAGATTGGATCCAGAACAACAGTTCGTGGAACCGCTCCACCGCCTCCCTCCGCCCCCTCTGCAGAGCAAAGGGAGGCCATCGCTGCCCACGATCGCTCCCTGCCCACCGTGTTTGCTATGTCACGGTCGACAGGGAGAGATCGCGCCCCAAGTAGGGGCCCCAACGCCTTGGTGGGCGTAATTTTTTATAGAGGAAATTGGTTGAAGCTAGTACAACTGTATTTAAGTATTTTAATATTTTCAGCCTATATATATTAGAGTGAGCTATTTAATGGATGTTGTCTAGAGAGATTATTTTCACTATTTCACTACGAGTATTACACGGTGAAACCGTGCGGCTCTTTCGAGAGGGTCACCAGTTCAAACCCCGGGTAGCCACCAATGATTTTTTCTTTTAAAATGTATGTGTCCATTATTCACATGCTTTTCAGTGAACGAAACTGAATATCTGTAGAAAAAAATCTGGGGATATGTGTAACCTACCAATCCGCATTGGAGCAGCGTGATGGGTCTTAGCTCTAACCCTTCTCTCCAGAAACGGAGAGAGGAGGCCTATGCCCAGCAGTGGATTAGTAACAGGCCGTTACTTTATTATTACACATTTTACTGTTTGCAATTTGGTGCTTTTGGTACTGATCTTATCGCATAAATAATAATTTAGCAAAATATCGGTAAAAAATATTATGGTTAATTAGTTAAACGGTCAAGTTGAGTAATATGAGAATATTAGTTGCGCTCAATTTTCCGAGATTGTATTAACCGTATCATAGTTTTGGCCAATGATAATATCCCATAACTACTTTTCCCGTAAAAGCGATACCGAGGTGCTTGAGAGTATTATAACTAAGAGGGACATTGAATATTACCTTAACTATCCGGTAAACGGGTGGTGATTGGTAGAATATGGCACTATTAATGACTCCGAACATGCCTTCAGTGAAAGCCGTGTCTAATCCGCCAGCATTTGCAACAAGTAGGGCTATTTTATTCTTCGCACCAAATCCTCGAGCACTTAGTGCATTTGTCGTTGCTATAATCACTGCTGGTGAAACTGATGCTAAGATGGAACCAAGATGAAGACCTTGAGGAATAAACATTTCTGATTTATCATAATGACAACTATTGTGAGTAACGAGATGGAAACTGAATTTGGACTTACGGTGGTGAAATTAAAAAAGTGTGGTTCACATAAAAATAAAATATATAGTTAGGTATTTAAAAATTGTATTAATATAATATCTATACATTAACTATTTATAACTAGCTTTTACTCGCGACTTCGTTCGCGTGGACCGTTGTCGTGTGATAGGTTGATACTAGATGGCGTTTTTCAATGTCATACTATTCCTGTAGACTTAACAGGATTTCTATAGCCTATATGTTATTCCGGTGTAAAAGGAATAATTGTGCCAAACTTCATCGATATTGTTTCAGTTGATTCGCCGTGAAAGAGAAACAAACATACGTCAATACTCACAAACTTTCGCATTTATAATATTAAGAATGATAAGATATTGAAAAGTGTGTATGTAACATGTTATAAACATGTCATCACATGATTTGGCTACGTATTTTACGACCGGCCGCCTGCCTGATGTCAACTCACCTTAGTCGTATTTTACGAAACCTTGGTAAGCAATGAGGGTTGTCTATTCTACTCAGCAGGATACCACACAGCGGATCGACTTACCGTAGTCGCCTTTAACGACACCCCGGTATTTTAAATTGTAATTGGGTTAGTTAATTGGTTAACCTTATACAAACGATAGTATATGTTTACTATGTAATCAAAGTTACCATAATGGTTCGTACTAACCCCAGTACCACGGGAACCCGAGTAGCATGTGAGTGAAGAAGGCCGTAGACAAACACTCGACGATCCAGGGAAGGGTCGCCAATGAGAAAACTTTCTCAGGATTGCGTTTTATGTACTCCCAGTTCCAAGTAAGTGGCCCCTTTGTAAGAATTATAACTGGATACATTCGCCTAAAAAAATAGATTTATTAGGGCATTAGAAAGTCCTGTACAAGTATGTACAAGTAAGTAGTTCTTGCTACAACCATCAAAGTTATTATATTTTTATTTCTCCATAGCAATATCACTCACACAGTCACATTTTATTCTATACCGATCAAAACAATTTCCGGTTTCATTTTCATTATCATTAATCAATATGCGTGACAAGAGCTTGTTACTTGTTCTTTATCGTCTAAAATATTGAAGTAATAGAGTCCATAAAAGAAATTAATTTGAATAAGACAATAGTCATATTACGTATAATCTCATAATTTTTTATTAATGCCTGCCTGTGTCAGTAAAATTAAGTACATCCTCATCCTCCTGCCCTTATCCCACTCTAAGTGGGGTCGGCACAATATGTTATAAACATGCTGTCACATGATTTAGCTGCGTTTTTACGACCGGCCGCCTGCCTGGCGTCAACTTACCTTAGTCATATCTTACGACAACTCGGTAGGAAAGAGGGTGGTTTATTTTACTAAACCGGATACCACACGGTGGGTCAACTTACCTTAGTCGCCATTTACGACACCTCGGTAAGAAATGAGGTTGGTCAATTCTACTCAGCCGGATACCACACGGTGGGTCAACTTACCTTAGTCGCCTTTTACGACTCCTCGGTAAGAAATGAGGTTGGTCAATTCTACTCAGCCGGATACCACACGGTGGGTCAACTTACCTTAGTCGCCATTTACGACACCTCGGTAAGAAATGAGGTTGGTCAATTCTACTCAGCCGGATACCACACGGTGGGTCAACTTACCTTAGTCGCCTTTTACGACTCCTCGGTAAGAAATGAGGTTGGTCAATTCTACTCAGCCGGATACCACACGGCGGGTCGACGTACCTTAGTCGCCTTCTACGACACCTCAGTAAGGAATGAGGGTGGTACTATTCTATTCAGCCGGATACCACACGGCGTACTAAAATTAAGTACATATTGAAAATAAAAACACTGATGGTTGTTCACCTATACTAACTTGCTTACGTATTTTAATTTTATGATATATCAAAAAAGACATTTATATAAATCAGCTTTCAGCTCCGCAGGTCACAGGTTCGATTCCCGCCGAGGGCTAACATTTTCTATAAATGAATTTGTTAGTCTTTGAGCCTGGGTGTATATTTGTATTTAAGTATGTATTTAAAAAATATATAAGTATATATTCACCAGTTGTCTGTCTACCATAACACAAGTATTAAGTTACTTACTTTGGGGACGGACGACCGTGTGTGTAAGTGTCCCATATATTTATATTTATTTATTTATATTTTAATTGTTAAGCATATGTTATATTATGCTGCCTAAAATATTATTCTAGATCGGTAGATTACAACAGATAATAATAATTGATTTAAAGCTTCCTTTTAAAACAATGTGAAGTGATGACATTTAATTTCTCAAATCGATTAAACTATATTCTAGTTGCTGAATTTAACTAATTGTTATAAGGTTTATGACAACAAGTCAAGTGTCACTCTTAAAGCTTGTACCTAAGATGAAAATCTATCGCGTCTGCAGTAGGGTTTTCCAGGAAGTTTACCGGGACGAGGGATCTACACAAAGCTCCTATTAAAGTCATTCCGACAACTGGGCTTATTGTTGTGTATCTTTCCAAAGTGTGACCGAAGATATATCCTATTATTATCAGAAGAGCTATATTGAAAACGAATCCTCCTGGAAGTACTAAGTCTTTCAATATAAACCATGTCGTTCCCCATATTAGTACGCCTGTAATAAAGAAAAATGTTAGTAATATAAGTAATGTACATACGATGGCGTATCCGCTTACACTGCTTAAACACTATCCATTAAGTAATTAAGAGTCGAAACTACTTTGCCGGAGTATCGATTACAGATCCCTACAGTTTTGTGGTACATGGCAATTAATTTTCTATAAAATGTGAAATATTAAATTGAACGGACGAATACATTTTTTTTGTAACAAGAAATTGTTTAAATGGAAATCGTTTACTCTGTAATCTAATATGTTTTCTATGCATTTTATATAAAATACATGTGATACAAAGTGAAAATTCACGCCGCCGTTATCGCACCCAGATAAACCATAATTTTTATACCGGTTTTATTGTAGCAATAAAGTGGATACGGATGGTATCCACTTTATTTTAAATCAACAGCTTCACTAATTAAATATTTTCCGGGGGCGTATTGAATATATTTAAAAATATACCAAAGTTATAAGAAAGTGTGATAAAGCGTTTTGTGATATTAAAGATTTAGAACGCCGTGTGGTATCCGGCTGAATAGAATAGTACCACCCTCATTTCTTACCGAGGTGTCGTAAAAGGCGACTAAGGTAAGTCGACCCGCCGTGTGGTATCCGGCTGAGTAGAATAGACCACCCTCATTTCTTACCGAGGTGTCGTAAAAGGTGACTAAGGTAAGTTGACCCACCGTGTGGTATCCGGCTGAGTAAAATAGACCACCCTCTTTCTCGAGGAGTCGTAAAATACGACTAAGGTATGTTGATGTCAGGCAGGCGGCCGGTCGTAAAATGCGTAGCCAAATCATATGACAACATGTTGTGCCGACCCCACTTGGAGTGGGATAAGGGCAGGAGGATGATGATATTAAAGATTTAGAATAATATAGAAAATATATTTTTTTTATTATCGATAAAACATCAAAACAACAAAAATCTGCAAGTTTTAGTAATCATATTTCAGCTTCCTTTGTAAACTTACCTCACTGTCAAACATTTATATTATTCAGGTAGCCTTGCTTCCCAACTTAAAATATTAAAGTGATTTCGTATTTATATGTAGTAACATGAATATTTATATTGGCACTATTTCTTATTTATTTTAAGTATAATAATGTTTTATACTTAAAAGAAATGTATCATTAATGTAGTTTTTGAAAAAAATTTATTGTCTCATAATAGAATTAAATTATGGTCTCATAAAACGTTATATATAACCTTACCACTTATAATTATTGCAAAATATTGTCTCAATTCTGATATGGTCGGAAACGTAGAACAGAGGAGTCGTAAAAGATGATTCGTTTTGTTATTACGACAGTGGTCTCTGAAAACATCATTATTATTAGAACCAATTATTGTGAGGCTACAAATATTTACAATGATTTAATTTAGAATATATACTTACTCACGTTTTGGAGAAGCTAATATCAAACTTCACAACTTTTTTTATTTCTATTTTCTTTTCATTTATATCTGTAATAAAATCCATCCATACTATTATTAAAAATGCTTTTAGCTTTGCCATTATAGCAGTTAAATAAAACTGTTTAAAAAGGCTGATACAGAAAGCCTACTTACTATACTGATTAATATATGGAAAATTACAAAAATGATAAGAATGAGTGGATATAGCTACTTTTCGACCCTGTACAAGATGGAAATGACTAAATGTAACTAGTTTTAGGAATTATATTTTGAAAAGAGCATCCGTGGAGTTTTTCCGGCTCTTCCCGGTAAGAGCAGCTTTCTGAAGCAGCAGTGATTATGCGCAAGTTTCAGTTTATTATTTTACTTTAGTTCGCTGAACTGATTTTGACGCCTTTGGAATTTCAATTGTTGACTTAATTTATGTGAATCGAGGTTCAATTGTAGACTTAATTTACCGTAAAGTGTGGTTGCGGTCAAATAATGATGTGGTGGCAGTATGTTTATAATGTTTCTGAGTTTGCAAAATCCAATGTATCAAATTTGTTAATCTTAAATTTGTTATTTGCAACAATAAATAAAGTTGCAAAACATAATAAAAAAGTTGCAAACTTACATCGTATTAATTTAAATATATAATTTACGATTTAATTTGAGTATTTTTAACAATTTACCAGTTAACTACACACAACTATATTTTGTATATTATATATTTCTGTGTATTAAAAGAATTAATATTTATTTCTTATATTTTTCTTGCACCGTACAGGTTATAAACTGTTAATATATTTTATCGATGTAACTGAGTTAGATGCTTGCTTAGAGTTTCAGTGCGAAATCACTTCCATAAACAATAATTTTTAGTTTAAGTTCATCATTTCCAAATACCTTAACATTTAAGCAATCAGGGGTTTATATCTCTAATGCATAAACAAAATTGAATTAAAAAAACTAATCGTTATGGTATACTGTAATAAAAAATACCTTAGTTGTGTTAACCAAAGGTTAACTGTGTTCGTTTTCAAATCCTATTTTATAAATGTTTTGTGTTCATAAATCTTCAAATTAATAATATTCATTAAAGATTTTTTATATAGACTTACCAGTATCTAACGACCCAGACGACATTTTAAGCAACGACGTTTGATACGGTTTTTAAATTTAAGTTTAAACGCATGGAATGTTACACATATGACATTTTTGTGAACACAACGGCCGCCTTGTTTCTACTAATGAAACCGTCTGATCTCAGTTATAGTTTTAATAATGCAATTCCTCGCATGCGCAGTTGTATCAATTGGTATTATATGAAAAGATTAATCATTGGGCGACCAATAATTGTTACCAAGGCGCACATGAATATAGCACATACAATATAATTTATAAAGTTTTATTCCACAACACTTGAATCGAATAATATACAGTGAAATAAATGTTATCGTTTATGAATTAACGGTATCACAGACAATGTAATATTTTATAAACAAGTAGTAACATTTTTACTATGGTAGTTATTGTATCATAACCCTTAGAGCACATCAATGAATAATCACAGCACTGAACGAAATATATAATATTATTAAATACAAATTCCCAATAGGACATGTGAATCGGCACATTATTTTGAACTAGACTCATCCATGTTCGTGTAACCGACTTGGCGCAAATTCAATAGGGTTCTTATTTTTAGTTTTTCGTCTCGCTAAACCTTGTAATTAATGTTTTAAATATATTCTCGTGACAATGTTATGCAATGTGTATATAATAAAGAAAATAATATTGTATTTTAATATCGACGGTTGTGCGGTGCTAAGTGCGTTATCATATTTAAGGGAACTGCTGGTTATGGGAATCCTCTCTCTCTGTTTTAGAGAGAAGGATTGGAATTAAAACCTACCACGCTGCAATGCGGATTGGTAGGTTACACATATCTTATTCTCTATATACACCGAAAAGCGTGTGATAAATTTCAATTATCAATTAGACACATAAGTTTTATTTAAAAAACTCATTGGTGCCTGCCCGGGTTTTAAACCTGTGACCCCTCGAAAGAGTCACACGGTCTCACCGCTTGGCTGTCACAGCCTTTAAATTAATGATTCAGGGAACAATGAATTGAAATGCCGGGCAGGTACTTAGACGTTTTCTGTGATAAACCTATGTGAGATTCAAAGTGCACAATGAATTGTAATCTTAATATTAACATTGAGAATTCATCGTGCGCTTTAAAGTGACGTAAAACGTTGTGATAAAACCTTCGTATTCCTGAAAAAAAATTGGGTTATTTGTAACCTGTCAATTCGCGCTGGAGAAGCGTTGCGGTGGATATCAAAAGGCCGCTACATTATACAATTTGTCACGATCCGATCGACTGACGATGAAAGACAAGATCTATTGATATTGTAAAAACATTTACGTATAATTAAAAGTTTTGTTAGTTGACATCGTGGCTTACCACTCTAGCATACAAGTCCAATGGAATCTGAAGATCAATAAGAGTAAAGCAAATCTCACCCTCGTGTGTACGTTTTCACGATAGACTGATTGGATATGCTATCATGTCTGTTTTTGTATCTAGAAGTAGATATTTTTCACTTTTATGCTTCTGAACAACTGATGAAAATTAAAAAATTTTAATAAGAAAAATTTCAATGAAGAAGACAAAGAAGAGAAGGAAGTCTTCTGGGTCAGAAATAAGTAAAAATGTTTCTATGCAACATTGCTGGTGGAGTGATTTAGTTATATATACATTTGGAAAAACTCCAACATTAAGTTATGATATGGTTTGTTGATTTGCTTGCTAAGTGAATCTTCTTTATTTGCTGTGTTTTTATTGTCTTTTGAAAAAAAATAATTCAGTTTCATTATTTATCTTTGGTGTTATTAATTACCGGAAGTAGGGAAAAGATTTTTTTTTTATTTATGAAAACTTTTTATTTATAAAAACTTTTTATTTTCTTATAATCCAGCCGAGTTATTGGCGCCAGGAAAAAGGTTTAATATGAATACTATTTCAAAACAAGTACCTGACAGAGCGCAAAGAGAAGCTTTTTCTTCACGTTATATGAGACGCGTAACTTTACGTTTAATTTACATGCAATCATGAAGCAGTTTTTATATGCAGACGCAAAAGAAAGTCATTCCGGTGGTAAACAATAACGTAGATACGGTCGGAAACACTTTTTGCGCTAAGTCGGAGTACGTAAGAGCAGGCAATTTTCTCTATAATACTCGTTGGATACTGGCTGCTCATTAAGTATGAGGGACGTCATCAAGACGCTTTCTCAGTACAAAAAAACAAGTTAAACAGTTGAAGTCTCTACGAATAAATGCTCGGGTGAGATGCTTTTTAGAGACCGTTGCTACAAAGTGCATATAAATTGCGCTATAAAATTGAAACGGAAGATGCAAAAAGAACTCTATAGAGCACTTTTGAATGACAAGCTTGGGGCAGCGCGCGTTGCCATCTACAGGCTTTACTTTAAGTTCATAGAAAAATGTATACTCGAAAATGAGAGCGTATTACTTTTCAAAAGATTTCTATTTACGAGTCTTGCAACCCTACGCCTATTTATTTTTAGAATTTTATCATTTTTTTATCAGATTTTGTCATAATAAGTTAAGGTTAATATAGTGGTCAATATTGGTGGCATTTAATGTGATAAATTACTTTTCTTTTCTTTTGTAGGTATACTATAGTGTATGTTTTCACTAGACATACCAGTTTCGCGGAAGGTGATATGGAATATAATGTGCGTGACGTTCGTGGTTAAAGCTTTCAACTCCGTAGCACAGAAAGATTTATAGCATACGATAAGAGAAAAATGAATAACAGACACCCGCTCGTGTACAAAATAAATTTAAATTGATATTGTTAATCAGCTACGACTATCTAGACACGATATAGATTCTTTGAGTCACTCAGGTATTATTATATATTTACATTACGCTATTACTAGTTCTTTTTTTTCTGTGGTCGTACAGTATGGAATAAATATGGAGGTTTAAATAATCTAGCAACGGTGTCACAGTTGGTAAAATTATGACCATGATCGCAAGACACATTTTGTAGTTGTACGAGGAAAATACAAAATTGGGACGGCTAGTCAGGTACGTCGTAAAAACATGAAACTAGACGATAGTAACTAATATTCATGTTGACGTGTAGTGCTTTGTTTTGGGCTTTGTCCAAAGCCGTCCTAAATTTCTTATACCCTAGCGTGTAATGTATTAGTAACGAAAATAAATTGTATAAGCTTCGTATTGAAATATTAATCGACCCATTATAATAATCAACATAACAAAGAAGACTCAGTAAAAAATTAATAATGGCAAAAGCTAATGTAAAAGCAAGTAAAACATTTTTTTTTAACTTTATTATGTAAGGTTGGAGCGTGACTAAGTCGCAAAGTGCTCATTTCTGGTTACACTAATAAAAAACGATAGAAATTAAAAATTCTCAAATTTAAATTTCAGAATTTGTAATCGACATTCCTGCTCTTCTCGAGCCTTCCGGGATATGTCGAGATGATGGCAACAGACCAGACGGCTTGACGCTGGTTCCTTGGGAACGGGGTCGGGCCCTAATGTGGGACGCAACATGCGTTGATACGTTAGCCTCGTCCCATATCAGGGAAACAGCATCAAGATCTGGAGCTGCGGCGGATATGGCCGAAACCGGCAAACGGCGAAAGTATGCATCTCTCATCGAGAGTTATATATTTGTGCCGTTTGCAGTCGAGACCCTAGGGCCATGGAGTCAAAGTGCAAAAAATTTTTTATCCGTTTTAACACCTCGGTTGATTACTCTTCAGGTGACAAGAGGGCTGGCTCCTTTTTCGCACAGAGAATCAGTTTAGCGATTCAGCGCGGAAACGCTGCCAGCATTCTTGGGACCATTCCACGTGGGCATGATTTGTATAGTCCTAGCGTGTAAGTAATTTAACTTGTACATTTTTGTATTAAAATAATAAAAAAAAAAAAATTTATTACGAAATTATGAAAAGCCATCTTAGTTCTTTGTGGTGGGAACAATAATTAATCCCAAAATATTAAACAATTTTTGGAAAATAGTGCCTTTTACAGTTTTTTCACCTATGTACATATGTGTTGTAAAATGATGGTGTATTTTGATAATGGACTCGGTCAACTCTTGAAATTCCTATACTACTTTCTTTATTAACCACGCACTGAGTAGTAGACAGTGGGCCACTGATAATAACAAAAATATTTTTAAATACATATTATCTTTAAATACATCTTTTGTGTATTGTTAAAATATTATCTATTTATTTTACAACAGCACCTAGAAGTAAGTAAAGGCGTCTTTGACCGCTACTATTTATGAGTGTTGTTGTAGATTCAACTAAAAAATCTGAAAGCTACCATTTTATAACATTGCACTGCTAAAACATCAATATTTAAGTCGTGTGGTATCCGGCTTTATAGAATAGACCACCCTCATTTCTTATGGAGCTGTCTTAAAAGGCGACTAAGGAAAATTGACCTAACGTGTGGTATCCGGTTTAATAGAATGGACCACCTTCTTTTTTACCGAGGTGTTATAAAATACGACTATTGTAAGTTGACGTTAGGTAAGCGGCCGGTCTAGAATAAATTAAAATTCGTCGTCAAATCATGTGACGTAATGTTTATCACATTTTGTTTCGACCCCATTTAGAGTAAGATAAGGGCAGGAGGATAAAAGAAATATGTTAAAAAATTAGTATTTATACCTATCAATTAGTTTATATATAACTAGCTTTTACCCGCGCAACTTCGTTCGCGTGGACTGTAGTCTTGAAATTAGGAGTGGCTTCTGTCACCATCCAAACCTTCAAATATCTCCAGCACAACAATCAGATCGATCCGGGATGAATCAGAGAGATTTATCGTTTGATCAAGAGCTTAATATGATAATTTTAATAAATAACCCGTACTTACATGATATACCTATATATTAAAATAGCGCAGTAAAATGAGTACAAAAGCTTTATATACATGAAAAATTCATAATGTTTTCTGGAATTAAATATCTCTATAAATATTATAAGGAAACGTGTTAGAAAACTTATTTAATAATAACCATGGTATGTTATCTTAGAACTAAAGGTCCTGATTCGGTTTTCAGCGACATCCAGAGTTCAGTTTTTGAAACTATGCAACAGTGTTTACATATTTTTAATTAAAGAGTGTAGTGTTAACATATTAAAAAAAATAAAATTTATAAATTTTATATTTGTAATTATTTTTTTAATGTTATATTGATTTAATTAAATAATTTAACAAGAAAAAGTAATATTTTATATAATTTAAATAGAATAATTTTTCTACATAAAAAAACTATAGCTAAACTTGTCTTTGACCATAGATAATACACTATAATGAGTGCTTGACAGATATCTGTTAAATTTGAAAAATTACGATGAATATATGTAATATATGGACTTTGATTTGAATATTATTAGTTTTTGTATGTTACGTAGAAAAAAATGTCGCAAAATGTCTTTTGTCCAACAGTCTTTGGTAAAGGTGAGTGCTTATTATTAAATTAATCAAAACTCCTGCCGCGTCTTTGGCAATGACGTTTATACTTAGATTATCGAATAGTATTAATTTATATCTGCTTAAAATAATTGTTGCAGATCATCTAAGAACATGGATTTATTCCAAACTTGTGTACGGATGATTGGAGGTCCGCTAAATATAATAATTTGGAAGCAGATTACGTGTTCAGAAACCGACGTGTTTTGGCGCAAACATGTTTACATATATCCGTTTTTATTTACTTAAAAATTTTCCATTTCATTTTAATTTGTTCGATTTGTTAATGTTGTTTTGGTAAGTTATTTAATACACAAGGCAAGTAGTAAAGCCAAGACTTTTCTATATGCATCATTGCTTCTAGGTGTAATAAACGATATAATATCAGATAATTTACGTATGACGTTCTTTTGTTAATGTTTAAAGTACATACTTTATTATTAACTGGACTGGCCCGTTGGCTCCGTGGGTCGCAGGTTCGATTTCCGCCGAGGGCAAACATTTTCTATAAATGAAGTTGTTGGTATTTGAGCCTGGGTGTATATTTGTATTTAAAATTATATAAGCATATATTCACAAGTTGTCTGTCTACCATAACGCAAGTATTAAAATTAAGTTTACTTACATTGGGGACGGCCGACCGTGTGTGTAAGTGTCCCATATATTTATTTATATTTATAATGGCTTGATTTATATTTATAACTTAAATTTATAATTTGTAGATATTACTTGTTTATTTTGTACATAAATAATATAATGAGCTTTATATTATAAAGTTAGCTTTTCGAATATATATTTATAAGCCTGCACTACTAAAGTAATTGTAATTTTCGTTATATTCAAATCAAAAGTAATTTATTGTTAAAACGACTGTATTATTTATACAAAATAGATAACTTTTCAATAATTTTGTTTTTTCATTTCTTTTGTATTTATACCCCGCCCTACTGCAAAAATATTATATATATAGTATGTATAGATATATATGACCCTTTTGACCTTTTTAGTACAGAAACTGATCTCTAGATGGCGCTATTACGGATCACAAAAACGACTGCGAGTTACCCATCTATTTCATTATGTACACTGTAATCTTTGATAATAACATTTATACGTAACGAATCAACTGTCAAATTGTTTTTTTTTAATTACCTATAAGTACTGGCATACGTGGCGCTAGATTCCAACGTTTTTAGTATAAATACGAAAAATTAAATTTAAATTATGTTTTTGTTAACATAATATTTTAAAATAGGTATCGGGAAATCTATTAAACTTGACTTTATTAACTGTAATGACTTTTCAAATATTAGTGTTTAGAAATAAAATATTTTTTCATTACCACCAGTATGGCTTAATTTCTATAGGATTAAATTAAATAAAACTTCCCAATACATGTCAATTAATAGTCATTTATTTCGTACTTGTTGCCATAGACTACTAACTAAAGACCGTTTAAGAATGCGTTTTCTTGAAACGTCTGTTTTTTTGACAACAAAAATTATATATGATTAAATTTTACTTGAACTTAAATGATTATAGCTTATTGTTATATTTTCACCACAAATCCTATCTTTTTAATGTGTTATTATGGTATTCAGCTAGTAATTGTACATGTACATAACCTCAAACTATAATAAATAAATATTAGATAAAATAATAATTGTAGTATCAATTAACAAATATTTTTCTATTTAACAACACTAAAATTATTACTCTGGTCTGGGCCAAAAGATGTTACATACATCATTCTGGCGGTCTCTTTTTTTATTATATATATTTTTCTCCGGTTTATGAAATAAACAAAAACCGAAATATTAAAAAAAAATAATAATAATAATTTTTTTGAAAATTTTTATACATTACCCTGGTACATAAACATTAATTTTGCCAAAATTCCTCTATATTGGTTCAGCGAATTGGCCATGAAAACGTTACAAACAGACTTTCACATTTATAATATTAGTAAGGATTAATTTATTTAGTTTACCAAATAACCCGTATTACTTATATTAATAATTCAAGGTTATTACAATGTTAAATTTTCTCAGTTAAATTTGTCCAGTAGACGAATAAAATAAAATAAAATATAAATACTCTTTAAAGATAACTCTTTTGACGTAAGCCGAAAAACTTGGAATCTTACTAAATAATCTTAAATCTTAATAAATAATCTAAATACCTCTGTAAAAACAGATTTGACTTGATTTGACACATCGTAAATAAAAATTAGTTCCATAGGTTTATTATAGATGGCGTTTTGAATGTCATCGTATTTAATTCCTCCTGGATTTAATTCCTGTTGAATTAACAGGATTTATATAGCCTATATGTATATATATATAATATATATATATATATATATATATATATATATATATATATATATATATATATATATATATATATATATATATATATATATATATATATATATATATATATATATATATATAAGGAATATAAGGAATATTTATGCCAAATTTCATCAATATTGGTTCAGCGGATTGGCCGTGAAAACGGAACCGACAGACAGGCAGACAGACAGACAGACTTTCACATTTATAATATTAGTAAAATTTTATGAATTAAAATCTTATTGCGACCGTGGTATGTAATTGTATATTACTTGTTGGCTGGATTATGTAGGGTAAGGGAGGACTTAACGTCGGCGTCATTCATTTTATTCAGCGCCTTACAGGTTAAATCGTTTCCTAAGCCACAATTTTATTGGAAAGGTTGAAGGAAATTGCTCTGCACTTTACATGATACTGTGTGAGCTTAGATCCTTTACAAAGTGGGTTTATGCTTTAAATTGGTGTGATTATTGCAAATAAGGAGGCTTTAAAAATTTAATAAATAATATCAATTACTCTATTGTTTTATTCACCATAAATTTTATTTATTTACGTAACAGAAAGAAATATTTAAATCTAAAATTAAAAAAACACACTTACTGTTATTTACTTATTTTTATCAACTATACTAGGAAATAAAAACATATAAAATATAAAAAAGTTTCTAATATATTGGTAATGTTATTGCATTAAACCGCCAAACTGTTATTTTTTTAAATGGTAGGATATACATAATTTTGTCCCGGTTAACGTTTTTTGCAACGCTTAAACAAAAAAAGTAAGTATTTTATAAATAAAATATTAAAAAAGTTTCAAAGCAATACCATCATTTGAAAACAGTAAAGTTTAAAGCATAGACAATATTGCATGTTATTTTAATGAACAATACTTTAGACAATTCTATATTCAATGTGTTTCATTTTTATTTCAGGTTCAAATGCTAGTGTCAAAGATTACAGTGTACATAATGAAATAGATGGGTAACTCGCAGTCGTTTTTGTGATCCGTAATAGCGCCATCTAGAGATCAGTTTCTGTACTAAAAAGGTCAAAAGGGTCATATATATCTATACATACTATATATATAATATTTTTGCAGTAGGGCGGGGTATAAATACAAAAGAAATGAAAAAACAAAATTATTGAAAAGTTATCTATTTTGTATAAATAATACAGTCGTTTTAACAATAAATTACTTTTGATTTGAATATAACGAAAATTACAATTACTTTAGTAGTGCAGGCTTATAAATATATATTCGAAAAGCTAACTTTATAATATAAAGCTCATTATATTATTTATGTACAAAATAAACAAGTAATATCTACAAATTATAAATTTAAGTTATAAATATAAATCAAGCCATTATAAATATAAATAAATATATGGGACACTTACACACACGGTCGGCCGTCCCCAATGTAAGTAAACTTAATTTTAATACTTGCGTTATGGTAGACAGACAACTTGTGAATATATGCTTATATAATTTTAAATACAAATATACACCCAGGCTCAAATACCAACAACTTCATTTATAGAAAATGTTTGCCCTCGGCGGAAATCGAACCTGCGACCCACGGAGCCAACGGGCCAGTCCAGTTAATAATAAAGTATGTACTTTAAACATTAACAAAAGAACGTCATACGTAAATTATCTGATATTATATCGTTTATTACACCTAGAAGCAATGATGCATATAGAAAAGTCTTGGCTTTACTACTTGCCTTGTGTATTAAATAACTTACCAAAACAACATTAACAAATCGAACAAATTAAAATGAAATGGAAAATTTTTAAGTAAATAAAAACGGATATATGTAAACATGTTTGCGCCAAAACACGTCGGTTTCTGAACACGTAATCTGCTTCCAAATTATTATATTTAGCGGACCTCCAATCATCCGTACACAAGTTTGGAATAAATCCATGTTCTTAGATGATCTGCAACAATTATTTTAAGCAGATATAAATTAATACTATTCGATAATCTAAGTATAAACGTCATTGCCAAAGACGCGGCAGGAGTTTTGATTAATTTAATAATAAGCACTCACCTTTACCAAAGACTGTTGGACAAAAGACATTTTGCGACATTTTTTTCTACGTAACATACAAAAACTAATAATATTCAAATCAAAGTCCATATATTACATATATTCATCGTAATTTTTCAAATTTAACAGATATCTGTCAAGCACTCATTATAGTGTATTATCTATGGTCAAAGACAAGTTTAGCTATAGTTTTTTTATGTAGAAAAATTATTCTATTTAAATTATATAAAATATTACTTTTTCTTGTTAAATTATTTAATTAAATCAATATAACATTAAAAAAATAATTACAAATATAAAATTTATAAATTTTATTTTTTTTAATATGTTAACACTACACTCTTTAATTAAAAATATGTAAACACTGTTGCATAGTTTCAAAAACTGAACTCTGGATGTCGCTGAAAACCGAATCAGGACCTTTAGTTCTAAGATAACATACCATGGCTAGTGTATTACACTAGCAAGTACAGTGCAAATACATTATATAAATAACATAATAGTAAGTGTGAACCTCACTTTACCGCTGGTATTTACATGATTCAAGTGATCTGGTGATATCTAAGTAAACTAATATATATTTGCTTAAGGACATCGTACTGTCATCCAACCAGAAAAGGGTCTTCATAAGAGGATATTATTTAAACATGAGTGTTTGAATAGTAAAAGTAATTCAAAACGGATTGAAATAAAATATGATTGTTTTAAATTTATAAATGTTGCCATAAAAAACAAACTCTTTTCGGCAAAGGTCGGTTTTTAGTTCCGTTTTAATATTTACCTTGTAATAAAATATGTTGTGCTACCGTTTTCTTCAGAATCTTCGTTGCTGAATTGCAATATATACCTTTATATATATATATATACATACATATATATATATATAAAGGGAGTATGGTTTTCTTTTTTAAATATATATTTTTAACTCAAATTTTAAATTCATTGATACTCTTGCGTTCAAGTGACGATTTAAATTGTAGCTATTTTGCGCATATCTATACTAATACAGCTGAAGATTTTGTTTGTTTGATTGTTTGAGTGCACTAATCTCAGGAACTACTGGCCGATTTGAAATTTTTTTCGAGATTTAGATAGTCCGTTTATCGAGAAAGGCGTACACACATTCATCACATCACGTTAAGATGAATAGGAGAGGAGCAGCAATAAAAAATATTACGAACACGGCAAAATTGAAAGCTTTCCTTGCGTGCGCTAAGTAAACGGTGAAAGTTATTCAAAACTCATATATTACAAAATTATTTCCCCTCTAAAAGTTCTAAACAGCCGGGACAGCATATGTCTAGCTTGTAAGGTTAACTCACTTTAACCATTTTTATTGTTATCATGTACTATATTACGGTATTAATCTTTCCACGCGGGCGGAGCCGTTGGCGATTGCTAGTACTGTATAAAATGTGTAATGGATCATCGCAGAACACCTCTATAATTGTGCGTGCAGGGCCGTCTCGTATATCAATGTCGAAAAATTAATTTGTGGATATGTTTTACCATGAATATAAATGAATTTTTGTACACCAAAATAAATTGCTCCGAGAACTAAAATAAGAAGAGAATTTTTCCATGGATTCACAATTTAAAGGAAACAACGTCCGCGATAAACTGACGCAAAAAATTAATCAGACTTCATTTTATTTACTCAAAGCAAAATATGTACATATTTTAAATCAGAATGAGAAACTTTTCTAAGCATACTATAATATTCTACAGTCTTTTACGTTTTCCACCAGTCGTTTTTGTAGCATATGACTGTGATATCTTTGAGATATTTTTGTGGGGTTGGTGGTTTAACATTTAGTGGATTGCAATCACTTTGGTTAATTACACTTGCATTTCAGAACACACTTATATTATGTAAATGATTACATACTATAACTCGAGAACCAAATGGATATTTGGTCAGTCCTATATCCTAACACTATTACGGAAAGTCAGGAACCGTCAAAGCGTAGAATTAATTAACAAGGAAATAAACCATCAAAAAAATTATAATATATATACCGTGACATAAGTTATGATTCTACTAGTACTACTTACTTATATATAACTTCATCCATCACTCTCCTGCCCTTATCCCACTCTAAGTAGGGTCGGCACGACATGTTTTCGCTTTCAATATCTCGTATTTTTCCTCAACTCTGGGGCTACTTTTTTATGTGTCACACTTCACACAATTCAACCATCTCTTTTTAAGTCTCCCTCTAGTAACATATCCATCCATATTCATATTTAACACTCGTTTGATCACATTATTTTCATCCCCCCTCATTATATGTCCATACCATCCTAATCTTATCCTATTATCCTATCCTACTTATAATATTATAAATGCGAAAGTTTCTGAGTATTGATGTATGTTTGTTAATCTTTCACGGCGAATCCGGTGAACCAATATCGATGAAATTTGGCAAAATTATTCCTTATACACCGGAATAACATATATGCTATAGAAATCCTCTTAATTCTACAGGAATAGAATGATATTGAAAAGCGCCATCTATTATCAACTTATCACGCGATAACAGTCTACGCCAATGAAGTTGAGGGTAAATAAATAAATAAATATATGGGACACTTACATACACGGTCGTCCGTCCCCAAAGTAAGTAACGTAATACTTGTGTTACTGACAACAGGCGAATATATAATTTTTAAATACATGTAATATATTTTACACCCAGACACGAAGAACCAACAAATTGTTTATAGAAAATGTTGCCACTCTGCGGGACTCGAAACCGTGACCCGCGGAGCTGAAGGCAGGATCACTACCCATTGCGCCAAAGGGCCAGAATTTATATATATCTTATTTTGAATAATAATACCAACACGGAAGATTTAAAAACAAAATAATTTTATGGTATTATGAAAGTCAGTGTTTGCGCAGTCACGTAAGCATCAGGTCAAGTGAACGACAAGTGTCGTCGAAAACTGAATAAAATCACACTATCCGATTGTAGTTTATGCTTTCTCACGTTTTGCGGCGACACGTATGTATGCCTTAAGGCCGTCAAGATTTCCGGATAAATAGTGTTTATTATAGAATTTTATTATAAACCCCTCCAGCTAATCTATACGCTTGTGTTAGGAGTTTCACGTTGGTAGTATAATGGCCGGGATTCAAACCCACGACATCTCGATCAAAAGTCAGTTACCCATACCTTCTTACCCATGCCTGTTACCCATAATACAAGTAAGTAAAGTAAGTAAGTAACGGCCTATCCCACTGCTGGGCATAGACCTCCTCTCTCCGTTTTTGGAAATAAGGATTAAAGCTAAGACCTACCACGCTGCTCCAATGCGGATTGGTATGTTCACATATCCCTAGGATGATAGATCCCTTTAGAGATATGCAAGTTTCCTCACAATTTTTTCCTTCACCGATAAGCGTGTGATAAATTACAATTATCAATTAGACACATAAGTTTTTAATAGAAAAACTCTGGTGTTTGCACGGGTTTGAACTCCTGATCGTCTCTAGAGATTCACATGGTTGCACCGGTGGGCTTTCACATTATACAAGTATAAGTTAATTAATTTGGGGAGGGACGACCGTATGTGTAAGTGTCCTATATATTTATTTATTATGTAATTCTTAATTATTAATAACCCCTTAAAATACGCGCATATAAATGTTTTCAGTACAGTGTGCTTAGTGCGAGATTTTATAACCTACTTAATCGCCTTAGCGTAACACCAATTTGTATGACGCTGTAAGAGCGACATCTAGTGTCCGCTGTTCACGTGCCATACAAATTGCAAGAGCGACATCTAGTGACCTCTATTCGCGTGCCATACAATTTGGGGTTACGCTAACGCGATCGAGTAAGCTAAAAAAATTCGCACTAAGCACACAGGGCGCTTTAATTCTGACTTATGAAGCGTTATTTGGGTTAAACACTGCATTATTTGGGTTATCTAATCCAGCTTAATTGTTTTGTTCTATTTCATGGTTATCTTATAATTGCGTGGCGCTGTTCTGTCGCACTGTTATAAAGCTGTAAACTATTGCAAAAATCTAACGTCTTTATATTATAAAACGTAAAACGACTATTATTAAGAGACTGCCTCAGTTGTTAACTATATTCATTGTAAAATACTAGTAGTCACCAATTGCTCGTAAGTGCATTAATCATAATATGGATCCAGTCTTTTCACATAATACGACTTGGGATTCAAAATATCTTACATTACACTGCAACTTCACCATACAGACAGACAGCTTTTCGAGAGATACAGTCAGAGATACGGATTAAGGTTTGCTTAGATTGTAAATAAGCCAAATTTAACAACAAAATTTTAATAGAAACCTCATAGTTGCCTGTTCAGAGTTTTTGTTTCATTATTTGTAAGTTACATTACAATGTCACTTAATTAAATATATGTATTACAAATGTATTTATTGTAATTCTACAGTGTGATATCCGGCTAAATAGAATGGTACCATCCTCATTTCTTACCGAAGAGTCGGGAAATACGATTAAGGTAAGTTGATGTCAGGCAGGCGGCCGGTCGTTAAATACTTAGCCAAATCATGTGACAACATGTTTATTACATGTTGTGCCGACCCCATTTTGAGTGGGATAAGGGCAGGAAGAAGAAGAAATTAATTCTAAATTTGGAAAAAAAAAACAAATCAAAACCAAGGAAATTGCATGATAACAATAAAATTCTCCGGAGAACGTTTAGCATAAACTGCATTAGTTTAAATTTATAAGTTACAGTTAGTTCGGTAAATTGAAATTAGTTTCTCTACGGAGTTTTCCGTAGAGGGTGTTAATGCATTATGATAGCAACGAAGCTTTATATTTTAAATGGTTAAATGAAAAAAGTGAAACTCTGAAATCAGTGAAAATATAATTAATCTTAACTGTTGATCTTTATCATACTGTTTAAAAAAATTCTAGTCGTAATTAATGTATAGAAACCGGTTATATTCACGTCTTATTTTATCGGATGAGCCGGACCAGTTTCTAGCCCATGCGGGGCTCGTATTCATGAGCTCTTCATGTGACGTGACTATAGCCGGTTACTATACATTAATAATTATGAATACCACACACGATAGTTTAAATTCAACAATTTTCAAGTCTTTGTCATGTATGTATGATTATTTGTCTTGTTGTTTTGTAGTTTGGTATTTGTAGTTTGGTATTTGTAGTTTGGTTGTCAGACATAAGGGATTTTTGACTATTATGCGGAGATTTCAAAACGAATTTATGCGAATGGGATTCGACAACTGATATATAACACAAAATAGTCTACTTTCAGCTGATGGACCGTAATGTATCACTACATATTATAAAACAAAGTCCCTATATCCCTATGTACGCATAAAACTTTAAAACTACGCAACCGATTTTGATGCAGTTTTTTTTAATAGATAGAGTGATTCCAGAGGAAGGTTTGTACGTATAATAAGATTCAATACGGAGTAGATAAATACTGTAATTTTGGAGGTTTCTGTAAATAATTACATTTTTTTCCGCTTACATTGCAAACGCAGGCTAAACCCTACGAGATTTATCAAAATAATGTACTAAGTATTTGTACACCTTGAAAAGGTGTACAGAAAAGTCCGCGATGGTATATGTCTATCTCTTATGGATAACCCACTATAGCATTTTTTGTCATTTACTTTTTACGAAAAATAATGCAATATTTTTGAAGCAATTTTTATACAATACAGCATTAATTCTTATCCAATTTAGTACCTTAAATAAATAGTTGATTTAATATAGATCAATATGGCCGTTTACAGCATGTAATTTAAGTGAACATTTTCGGAGATATTACAAATTTAAAATGCCGTGAGGACGCCGCGCTTCGCCCTATAACACTTCGACTTTAGCAGCGATGTCGCTCTTTCAAGAGTTTGTTTAAAGACATTCTGTAATTAATTGTAAAAATAAAATACATAGGGAAAATGTAAAAGTAAATAAGTAAAAATGTACTATATGAATTTAGATATTCCAAATATAGTAGGAAATCTTCTTGGTATAGGGAAAGGAAATTGTTTTTCTCCAAATTTAACGCGTGCGGGCCACGGGCAGTAATGAGTAAATCAAAACTACTGGATCGATTTTAATCATTTTTTTTTACACTGATTGACATGGGATATATATTTTATACCCGTGCGAAGCAGGGGCAGGCCGCTAGTGATATATTAAAATTGACAATTTCAAAATATTCAGCGTAATATGAACCAGCTATCGGTTTCGTAAATAATGGTCGGTCGTGCGTCGGATAGATCACGACGCAGCGGTCTCCGTGTCGGAACATAATGGAGCTGACAAGGGTGCCTATCAAAATAATTGGGGAAATTCAAGGACCACGAAGACATGATTTACGAGTCTCCTTATGGAATGTTATCGCAGGAAACCCTTACTTGTAATTCACATTAGACGTGATCGAAATCATGAAATTGTAGAGTATTTAAATAAATAAAATATGATATCATGGTTACATGATTTATATCCTAACCTTAGTTTACCAATGATATGATTGATGACGAGTAAGGCCTTGAAGACTTGGGGTTAAGGTTGCTCGTAATTGCAGAAACAAAAGAGTGAATCGTTAGACAAAAGCATAATATTAAACTGTACCTATGTACAAAGAATAAAGAGTTTATAGTATGTGCGTGTGTATATATTAGGTCCTTACATACGAAATTGGCGTTTTGTCGTACTGGCCACTTTGATCTCATATATTACCTTTATGGTTAGGAATTTCAAATTCAAACTCATACAGCTATTTACTCATGGATTTGTGTTTCAAACCCCCTAATTTATTTGTTTTTTCTTCTTTTGTTTTTTTCTTTGTATCACTGTGTTTACAAAATGGAAAACATGAAATATCGCGTTATTTACGAGTATGAGTTCCACCGTGACACCAGTGCTGCAGAAACGGCTCGAAGGATTAATGATGTGTATGGTGACGGTGTCGCAAAAGAAAACACAGTGCGTTTTTGGTTCCAACGTTTTCGTTCTGGAAATTTCGAACCTTGGCGAACCAGCCAAATCCTGCCCTAAGCGAAAATTGACTAAAAAAAAGTTGCTTGGAAGTTTTTGGTGGACTAGTGCCGGTGTCGTTCACTACAGATTTCTTAAATCTGGCCAGACGATTACGATAGATATCTATTGTCAGCAACTGCAAACCATAATGGAAAAGCTAGCTGCTAAACAACCGAGGCTGGTCAATCGCTCTAGGTCACTGCTGCTTCAGGACAACGCTAGACCACACACTGCACAACAGACGGCTACCAAATCAGAGGAGCTTCAATTAGAATGTCTTAGACATCCACCGTACTTTCCGGACCTTGCTCCAACAGATTACCATTTTTTTTTCGCAATTTAGATAACTACTTGCAAGGAAAAAAATTCAACTCCGATGGGGCAGTCCAAACCGCCTTCAAAGATTTTATTGATTCCCGCCCTAATGGTTTTTTTAGTTCATATGCAAGGACCTAATATATATATATATATATATATATATATATATGTGTGTGTGTGTGTGTATACATGCTCTGTGTTGTAAAATAGGCTAATAATAAACAAATAGAGAAATATTCTTATGTTGTGTTACATTTTAAAAAACACACGGTCTTTATGTCTTCGTCTTCTATTCGATTAATCAGCATTGATTTTGCACTCATCAATTTTGCATTCATAGCCTAATGACTGTTGCTTGTAAATCTTACCAAGTGTTCTTGGGTTCAAACTCCGGGTTTTCAATTAAATGTCTTCAATTTTTTTTATTGGGAAAGGTTACTGGCAATTTGGGTTACAAATTACGTAAACTTGTTAATCCCTCCAGTTAAGCTTGTGTTAGGAGTGGGTTCACGTCGGTACTATAATGGCCGGGATTCGAACACACGACCTCTAGATCGCAAGTCCGTAACCATTCCGCTACCTCCTTGCTTTCCTTGCATTCCTGATTCACTTCAAGATGAAGGAAACACCCTGATGCATTTTAACCAGATTTCCATGATATGGGAAACTTCGTATTCTACGTTGCAACACTGTGCTTTTTCCATATTCTTCTCTCTAAGGATAGAGAATAATAAAAGCCTGTTACAGTAAATACCAGTTATCCTTTCAAAAAATACATTATAAATACACTAAAATAAATTATTTTATGACTGTAGCGGGATAAGTGGAAAATTGTCGGTCTGCAAACAGCCTGAGCGTTTCCTTTCAGGAAAACCAACTGACGGTAACTTATCTCTTTAAAAGCGAATATTTTTCTATTTTCAACGTTTACTTTTATTGTGTCATTTTTTTATTCGTATCAAAGAAATAAATGAAAGCGGTACTCAGAAAAACAAATTAATGTTTCCTGCCAAAGAATATAAAGAATGTTATGTTAAATAAACAAAATTGTTTTAAAAAATATTTCGTTATCTACAGGTATAGTAAGGTTTTTCTGTTACAGTGCTAGCATATATATTAAAGCCCTTTAGTTAATATAACAAGGAAATTTATTGAAAAGCTGGATAACACTAATAATTATAATTTAATGATAATTTATTGGATAGCTGGATAAATGATACAAATTTATAAATTGAAGATGCTCAAACCTAAAGAAAAAGGTTGCTTTACAAAATAGATACATATTGAACGTGTTACATACCAGTATACAGCACTTGCTTAGCATAGTGTAATCTTTCATGAATATCTAAAGTAAAGTTGTATATAATGCTTATAGCTGTATTATCTGGAGATGTGTCAGATAAATATTAAAGTTATATAATTTTTTTTTATCTAATAATGATTATGAAATAAATAAATGGCAAAAGATTTGTTACTGAATCGATGAATAAACATATTAGCTCAATATACATTCGAACAAAACTTTAAAAGTTCATAATTCGTATTCATTGTAAATCTCTTCTTTTCAGTATATCCGTTCTAACTAACAGTAGTTATCACATTTTTACATTCAGTCCTCTCGTCTGCACCTTTCTGTTAAATTTCAAGATTCAGCACTTTGGCAAAAGTAAGGTCTCTTGAGGCGACCGATATATTAGGTATCTAATACGTCGTTTATGGGGGAGGCATCGGAAGTTACCAGGTGTTAATAGGACCCCTGGGCCACTCAATACAAGCAAGCACTATAAGGTTTTAGCTCATAAGCATATGCTTATAAATTGTATAGATTAAGTGCCTTATAGACCTTATAGCGGATGTCACTAAAGTCATATGAGTTTACTAACATCCGTAGATCGCAGTATGTATGAAGAGTACTCAGGGTAAGAATTACTCCCTAACGACCTCATCGATTATTTATCATTATGGAGTGTTAAAAATTGTGGCAAATACCGTTACATGACATTTTAAAGATTCATATATAGAAAGATTACTTATTGTAAGTCCTTGTGTACTTTTCCTGTGCTACAGTAATTTGAATAGTAAAATAATTTAATTTGAATGTTATTTATCGTGACGTATGTCTAGTATTTTCCACCCTTACCTACTTACTAACCTTAATGTTTAAATGACTCATATGTTTTGTAAATAATTCTGCAAAATTTTGTAAGATATAACGTGATATGTAATTAATTATTCTACCATATTTGAAAACTCCGCAATTTAATTTGAAAAGCTGCAGAGGCTTGTGCAGATTCAATATTTGCATTTTGTTCTTAGAAAATTGTGGTTCCCGGTAGAATCTCCGCGTCTTGCATGCTATTTTCATCCTCTTTGAATGAGTAAAACTTTTTCCGTTATGGAAACGAATATTAAAGAGAGTATTAATCTAATTAAAATGTAGTGTATGAAAGGGTTTGATAAATAGTGTATATGGGTATAATTTCATATTTATTTCGAAACCGTTTATAATTAGTTTAAAACACTGCGGCGATGTCGCGGTGTTTAGTGACGAAAAATCGTCGCTTAACTTAATTCATCATTAATTCACCGCAATCGGCTATCACGGCTCTTAGAAGAGACATTGCAAATACCTACTCAATGTTTTAATAATTATGAATATTAAATCAGGTAATAAAGATAGATAAAATTATATATTTATTATAAAATTTAATTGTTTTAGTTGTACCTAAAATGCGTATTTCAATGCGAAAGTCCCCACTTTTTTCACTTAAGTTTATCTATACAATTTATAAATTAATTTGTATTCAAAATATGTCATTTTCCAAACCTTCAGTCGAAAATATACAGATCCTAACTGTCAGCGCATCGAACCCAATTACGTTATTAACGGCACAATCTAGCGACTTGAACACTGCTCCGAGCGATATTAGGTCAATATGCTATAAATTCCATTTTTATTAGGTGTACGAAACTCTATCGAGATCTTTCGCATTTTGTTCTGATGACAGTTTTATCATTGTTCATGTCATCCCACAAAATGCTGAAAAAATCGTGTATGAAAGGATATAAAACTTGAAATAATGTTTCGTATACTAAGACGTAATAATTCGCGGATCACTAAAATATGTTTCCGCGGGCGGGGTAATACGTGGATGGTGGCAGTATCCAATTTACATAATACATAATGTAGTATGTATATACATAGGGAAATGGGTGGAACAGTTCGTAACAGGAGCTGACCACTCATCCTTTACCGACAGGCGTCCCCGGGCTTAGATAAGATAAGACGGTATATATGGTATGTTCATATAATATAGATTAAGTATGGCTATACGATACATAAGAAATATTTTATAATGTACTAGGTTTACTAAAGTAATTGCAATTTGATGCAGAGTATGCTGACTTACTTAATACTTGAATAATAAAAATTGTATATGTTCATCGAAATTGTAGAGCAGCGGAGCATATGCTTTTAAAGAGCCATTTCATAAGATAATGCAATTTGTTACAAGCCGTTCGCTTAAACCGTAGCCATTAAGGCCGAAATTTCTCGGGACGGCACGTGGGTCTAAATGATTTTTAACTAACAACCGAAACTAAGTGTGTCTCTAAGACATAGAATATAAATAATTTTCATTTGCCTAAGCGTATTTTTGCACATGAGTTAAATTAATCTTTAAAAAATTCCGCATGTACACAATGATCGATGTATTATTTTGTACACAGTCAGAAGTGCGAAAAGGCAACTTTAGCGATTTAATTACGAATATCTTGAGTGGTCGTCAATGATTATTTTCACTTGAGGTTTTTTAAAATATTATTTACTATGATATCCAATTGTTGAAAACTATATCTGATTGATTTACTGGCCCGTTGGCGCAGTGGGTAGTGATCCTGCCTTCAGCACTGCAGGTCGCGGGTTCGATTCCAGCCGATAGCCATTTACTATACAAAGAATTTGTTGGTTCTTCGAGCCTGGGTATATATTTGTATTTAAGCATGTATTTAAAAATTATTTATCTATATATTCGCCAGTTGTGTCTCACCCATATCACAAGTATTAAATTACTTACTTTGGGAACGGACGACCTTGTGTGTCCCATTTATATCGATGGTAAAAAAAGGAATTAATTTTCATATAATTTTTATATTAATAAGTTATGATAATGTATGTATCACTGATTGCACTGTCCCCTCTCGGGAATCCGCGACCCGCTTCCTTATGCAACTTGATATATTACAAGCCACCACATACCGACTTTGTAATATGACTATGATATATCCACTCGTCGCGTGATGTGAAGTTCCGTTGCAGATAACGCTATGCTGTGGACAGAGCATCTTTTGATAAATGTCTTAGTTCTTAACCATAAATACAATAAGCATTTTGGCTACTTGTCATGTGAAATGTACAAATATTTTTATCTAGAATTTCTCTAGAAAATTCAAAATTAGACATTTAAAAAGTATTTTTTAGTAAGTAGCGGCCTGTTACTATCCCACTGCTGAGAAAAGGCCTCTTTTCTCCATTTTTGAAGAGAAGGATTGGAGCTAAGACCTACCACGCTGCTCCAATGGGCATCAGTAAGTTACAAATATCTCTAGAATTCTCGAAAGATGCATATCTTTTACAGGTTTTATAGGTTTCCTCACGATGTTTTCCTTCACCAAAAAGCTTGTGATAAATTGTTATTATCAATTCGACACATAAGTTTTAACAGAAAAACTCTATGGTGTCTGCCCGGGTTTGAACCCGTGACGTCCTCAAAAGAGTAGCACGGTGTTACCGCTGGGCTACCACAGCTTTATGGTATTTTAACCATAACACAATTAAAAATACAACAATATTTATGTAATTTATAAAATAAATGTATTGCAGCGGGAACGATAACGCCGCTTAAAAAGCTCATGAATAAGGGCCCAGTATTGGTTTTAAACTAGTCGGGCTCATCCGATAGAATAAGACGTGAGTATAGCTGGTTTTCATACTGTAATATTCTTTTATTAATTGGTAGATATGATAATTTAGTATGGTCCGCCGTGTGGTATCCGGCTGAATAGAATAGTACCACCCTCTTTTCTTACCGAGGTGTCGTAAAAGGTGACTAAGGTAAGTCGACCCGCCGTGTGGTATCCGGCTGAGTAGAATTGACCAACCTCATTTCTTACCGAGGTGTCGTAAAAGGCGACTAAGGTAAGTTGACCCACCGTGTGGAATCCGGTTGAGTAAAATAGACCACCCTCTTTCTTACCGAGGTGTCGTAAAATACGACTTAGGTAAGTTAACGTCAGGCAGGCGGCCGGTCGTAAAAACGCAGCCAAATCATGTTACAGCATGTTTATAACATGTTGTGCCGACCCCACTTAGGGTGGGATAAGGGCAGGAGGATGATGATGATAATTTAGTATGGTTTGCTGTATTTTAAGCCCGTATCAGAAAAAAGGCATCGATATAGTTGGCTATAGTCACAAGGGGGATACAGTTACAGTCAACTTCGAAAACTTCTTGTATACAAACTTAATTAAACAATAACCACGTAGAGTTTAAAACTAATTTCATCCAGTTAATATACGTGTTTTCATGACGTTATAAACTATTCCAACGTCGCGTACTGCAAATAGTTACTCTTAATATTCAAACAACTTCCCCGTACTAGTGTCTCTGTGAGTTTTGACAGAATCGGTCAACATCAAATCGTGAAAACCAAATGTTACAGCACGTGTTATGATTGTTTGAAAGTTAGAACGGTCAACTCGTAGCTACTAATATATATAGTCATAGTATGTTCCATATTTGATTTACCTTACATATTACAAAAGTTATGATAGAATTATCCTTACTAATATTATAAATGGGAAAGTCTGTCTGTCTGTCTGTCTGTCGGTTCCGTTTTCACGGCCAATCCGCTGAACCAATATCGATGAAATTTGGCATAAATATTCCTTATATACCGGGGTAACATATAGGCTATATAAATGTTAATTCAACAGGAATTAAATTCAGGAGGAATTAAATACGATGACATTCAAAACGCCATCTATAATAAACCTATGGAACTAATTTTTATTTACGATGTGTCAAAATCAAGTCAAATCTGTATCCAAGTTTTTCGACGTACGTCAAAAGAGTTATCTTTAAAGAGTATTTATATTTTATTTTATTCGTTTACTGGAGAAATTTAACTGAGAAAATTTAACATTGTAATAACAATGGATTATTGATATAAGTAATACGGGTTATTTAGTAAAATAAATAAACTAATAATATTATAAATGCATCTGAAGGTCTGTTTGTAACGTTTTCATGGTCAATTCGCTGAATCAATATAGATGAAATTTGGCAAAATAATGTTTATACGGGGTAACGTATAAAATTTTTAAAAAAAGTTATTATTATTATTTTTTAATATTTCGGTTTTTGTTTATTTCATAAACCGGATAAAAATATTTAATAAAAAAGAGACCGCCAGAATGATGTATGTAACATCTTTTGGCCCATACCAGAGTAATAATTTTAGTGTTGTTAAATAGAAAAATATTTGTTAATTGATACTACAATTATTATTTTATCTAATATTTATTTATTATAGTTTGAGGTTATGTACATGTACAGTTACTAGCTAAATACCATAATAACACATTAAAAAGATAGGATTTGTGGTGAAAATATAACAATAAGCTATAATCATTTAAGTTCAAGTAAAATTTAATCATATATAATTTTTGTTGTCAAAAAAACAGACGTTTCAAGAAAACGCATTCTTAAACGGTCTTTAGTTAGTAGTCTATGGCAACAAGTACGAAATAAATGACCATTAATTGACATGTATTGGAAAGTTTTATTTAATTTAATCCCATAGAAATAAAGCCATACTGCTAATGAAAAAATATTTTATTTCTAAACACCATTTTTAATATTTGAAAAGTCATTACAGTTAATAAAGTCAAGTTTAATATATTTTCCGATACCTATTTTTAACTTTTATGTTAACAAAAACATAATTTACATTTAATTTTTCGTATTTATACTAAAAACGTTGGAATCCAGCGCCGTACGTATAGGTGATAAAAAAAAATCAATTTGACAGTTGATTCGTTACGTATAAATGTTATTATTAAATAAGTTTTCTAAGACGTTTCCAAAGCTTATAATATTTATAGAGATATTTAATTCCAGAAAACATTATGAATTTTTCATGTATATAAAGTTTTTGTACTCCTTTTACTGCGCTATTTTAATATTATTATTAGTATTTCATGTAAGTACGGGTTATTTACTAAAATTATCATAATATAAAGCTCTTGATCAAACGATAAATCCCTCTGATTCATCCCGGATCGATCTAATTTTTGGGATGGAGATATTTGAAGGTTTGGATGGTGACAGAAGCCACTCCTAATTTCAAGACGCCTAAGTCCACGCGAACGAAGTTGCGCGGGTAAAAGCTAGTTATTTTATATTTTAGTATAAAATAATGCTGAGTTGGACTGGATGGCGAATTGTTAAAGAATCAGTTTACAATGCAATGATTTTAAAATAACGAGAATTATACATAAATATGTCATCATTCTCTTATCCTACTGTATGTGGGGTCCGCTCATTATGTTATACTGCCTCACATAATGAATTATGAATTATACGTATGTATTATAAAAAAATTCTATAAGTTTTCCAGTGACTAGACACGCTGACTTAACGTATTTCAATATTAAATCAACGTTGCGCGTATTTGTGAGAAGAATAAATTGTGACAAGTCGTTAGCATTTACGCCGTGTGGTATCCGGCTGAATAGAATAGTACCTCCCTCATTTCTTACCGAGGTGTCGTAAAAGGCGACTAAGGTAAGTTGACCCACCGTGTGGTATCCGGTTTATTAGAATAGACCACCCTCTTTCTTACCGAGGTGTCGTAAAATACGACAAAGGAAAGGTAACGTCAAGCAGGCGGCCGCTCGTAAAACGCAGCCAAATCATGTGACAGCATGTTTATAACATGTTGTGCCGACCCCACTTAGAGTGGAATAAGGGCAGGAAGATGATGATCAAAGAGCACTATCTCTGGAGTGATGCAACTAAGAATAATAATTTTAATGTCAGTTTGCAGGTAATACCATTAGGTATAAGGTAGGAGAGTATCAACGTTTTTTAAATTTTTTAAATATGTTGAGAAAAATAAAAAAGACACTTAATTTTTTTACATATATTAGAATTGTAAATTTTTAAAAGATATTTTGCAGCAAAAACTGTCTACGATGTTTATTTTTATTTCATAGATGCTATTTTTACCTTTTAAATAGCATTTTTTTTTACATCTGTGGAACCCTTCTGGCCTGAGAAATCTGCCTATTTTGGCAGAGATATTTTACAAGAATAAAAAAAATTGAAATGGCGGCCACTTCGACAGGAGGCGAGTAGACCCTCTTATATGTGTGTTTTTGCCGATGAAATTATACACTAAATTACACTTTGTTTTCAAATTGGATTAGGATTTTTCAAATCTGTCCAGAAGTTCGTGCGTTCCATATTAGTGCGTTCAATCAATCAATCGATCAATCAATCGATCAATCAATCGACCAACCCATCGACCAACCCGTCGACCAACCCGTCGACCAACCCGTCGACCAACCCGTCGACCAACCCGTCGACCAACCCGTCGACCAACCCGTCGACCAACCCGTCTACCAACCCGTCGACCAACCCGTCTACCAACCCATCGACCAACCCATCGAGCAACCCATCGACTAACCCATCGACCAACCCATCGAGCAACCCATCGACCAACCCATCGACAAACCCATCGACAAACCCATCGACAAAACCCATCGACCAACCAATCGACCAGACCAAACCAGACCAGACCAGACCAGACCAGACCAACCCGTCGACCAACCCGTCGACCAACCCTTCGACCAACCCATCGACCAACCCATCGACCAACCCGTCGACCAACCCGTCGAGCAACCCGTCGACCAACCCGTCGAGCAACCCGTCGGCCAACCAGTTGACCAACCCGTCGACCAACCCGTCGACCAACCCGTCGACCAACCCGTCGAGCAACCCTTCGACCAACCCATCGACCAACCCATCGACCAACCCGTCGACCAACCCGTCGACCAACCCGTCGAGCAACCCGTCGACCAACCCGTCGAGCAACCCGTCGGCCAACCCGTTGACCAACCCGTCGACCAACCCGTCGACCAACCCGTCGACCAAACCGTCGATCAACCCGTCGACCAACCCGTCGACGAACCCGTCGACCAACCCGTCGACCATCCCGTCGACCAACCCGTCGACCAACCCGTCGACCAACCCGTCGACCAACCCGTCGACCAACCCGTTGACCAACCCATCGACCAACCCGTCGACCAACCCGTTGACCAACCCGTCGACCAACCCGTCGACCAACCCGTCGACCAACCCGTCGACCAACCCGTCTACCAACCCGTCGACCAACCCGTCTACCAACCCATCGACCAACCCATCGAGCAACCCATCGACTAACCCATCGACCAACCCATCGAGCAACCCATCGACCAACCCATCGACAAACCCATCGACAAACCCATCGACAAAACCCATCGACCAACCAATCGACCAGACCAAACCAGACCAGACCAGACCAGACCAGACCAACCCATCGACCAACCCGTCGACCAACCCTTCGACCAACCCATCGACCAACCCATCGACCAACCCGTCGACCAACCCGTCGAGCAACCCGTCGACCAACCCGTCGAGCAACCATCGACCAACCCGTCGACCAACCCGTCGGCCAACCCGTCGACCAACCCATCGACCAACCCATCGACCAACCCATCGACCAACCCGTCGACCAGACCAGACCAGACCAACCCGTCGACCAACCCGTCGACCAACCCGTCGACCAACCCGTCGACCAACCCGTCGACCAACCCGTCGACCAACCCATCGACTAACCCGTCGACCAACCCGTCGAGCAACCCGTCGACCAACCCGTCAACCAACCCATCGACCAACCCATCGACCAACCCATCGACCAAGCCGTCGACCAACCCGTCGGCCAACCCGTCGACCAACCCATCGACCAACCCATCGACCAACCCATCGACCAACCCGTCGACCAGACCAGACCAGACCAACCCGTCGACCAACCCGTCGGCCAACCCGTCGACCAACCCATCGACCAACCCATCGACCAACCCATC
This sequence comes from Morpho achilles, assembly GCA_947086495.1. Taxonomy (NCBI): domain Eukaryota; kingdom Metazoa; phylum Arthropoda; class Insecta; order Lepidoptera; family Nymphalidae; genus Morpho; species Morpho achilles. The sequence continues at coordinate 8,742,321 of CAMTZB010000007.1, read as the reverse complement.
GACCAACCCGTCGACCAGACCAGACCAGACCAACCCGTCGACCAACCCGTCGACCAACCCGTCGACCAACCCGTTGACCAACCCATCGACCAACCCATCGACCAACCCATCGACCAACCCATCGACCAACCCATCGACCTACCCGTCGACCAACCCGTCGGCCAACCCGTCGACCAACCCGTCGGCCAACCCGTCGACCAACCCGTCGACCAACCCGTCGACCAACCCGTCGACCAAACCGTCGACCAACCCGTCGACCAACCCGTCGATGAACCCGTTGACCAACCCGTCGACCAACCCGTCGACTAACCCGTCGACAAACCCGTCGACCAGCCCATCGACAAACCCGTCGACCAACCCGTCGACCAACCCGTCGACCAACCCGTCGACCAACCCGTCGACCAACCCGTCGATCAAACCGTCGACCAACCCGTCGACCAACCCGTCGACCAACCCGTCGACTAACCCGTCGACAAACCCGTCGACCAGCCCATCGACCAACCCGTCGACCAACCCGTCGACCAACCCGTCGACCAACCCGTCGACCAACCCGTCGACCAACCCGTCGACCAACCCGTCGACCAACCCGTCGACCAACCCGTCGACCAACCCGTTGACCAACCCATCGACCAACCCGTCGACCAACCCGTCGACCAACCCGTCGACCAACCCGTCGACCAACCCGTCGGCCAACCCGTCGACCAACCCGTCGACCAACCCGTCGACCAACCCGTCGACCAACCCGTCGACCAACCCGTCGACCAACCCGTCGACCAACCCGTCGACCAACCCGTCGACCAACCCCTCGACCAACCCGTCGACCAACCCGTCGACCAACCCGTCGACCAACCCGTCGACCAACCCGTCGACCATCCCGTCGACCAACCCGTCGACCAACCCGTCGACCAACCCGTCGACCAACCCATCGACCAACCCATCGACCAACCCGTCGACCAACCCGTCGACCAACCCGTCGACCAACCCGTCGGCCAACCCCTCGACCAACCCGTCGACCAACCCGTCGACCAACCCGTCGACCAACCCGTCGACCAACCCGTCGACCAACCCGTCGACCAACCCGTCGACCAACCCGTCGACCAACCCGTCGACCAACCCGTCGACCAACCCGTCGACCAACCCGTCGACCAACCCCTCGACCAACCCGTCGACCAACCCGTCGACCAACCCGTCGACCAACCCGTCGACGAACCCGTCGGCCAACCCGTCGACCAACCCGTCGACCAACCCGTCGACCAACCCGTCGACCAACCCGTCGACCAACCCGTCGACCAACCCGTCGACCAACCCGTCGACCAACCCGTCGACCAACCCGTCGACCAACCCGTCGACCAACCCGTCGACCAACCCCTCGACCAACCCGTCGACCAACCCGTCGACCAACCCGTCGACCAACCCGTCGACCAACCCGTCGACCAACCCGTCGACCAACCCGTCGACCAACCCGTCGACCAACCCGTCGACTAACCCGTCGACCAACCCGTCGACCAGCCCGTCGACCAACCCGTCGACCAACCCGTCGACCAACCCGTCGACCAACCCGTCGACCAACCCATCGACCAACCCGTCGACCAACCCGTCGGCCAACCCGTCGACCAACCCGTCGACCAACCCATCGACCAACCCATCGACCAACCCGTCGACCAACCCGTCGACCAACCCGTCGACCAACCCGTCGACCAACCCGTCGACCAACCCGTCGACCAACCCGTCGACCAACCCGTCGACCAACCCGTCGACCAACCCGTCGACCAACCCGTCGACCAACCCCTCGACCAACCCGTCGACCAACCCGTCGACCAACCCGTCGACCAACCCGTCGACGAACCCGTCGGCCAACCCGTCGACCAACCCGTCGACCAACCCGTCGACCAACCCGTCGACCAACCCGTCGACCAACCCGTCGACCAACCCGTCGACCAACCCGTCGACCAACCCGTCGACCAACCCGTCGACCAACCCGTCGACCAACCCGTCGACCAACCCCTCGACCAACCCGTCGACCAACCCGTCGACCAACCCGTCGACCAACCCGTCGACCAACCCGTCGACCAACCCGTCGACCAACCCGTCGACCAACCCGTCGACCAACCCGTCGACTAACCCGTCGACAAACCCGTCGACCAGCCCATCGACCAACCCGTCGACCAACCCGTCGACCAACCCATCGACCAACCCGTCGACCAACCCGTCGACCAACCCGTCGACCAACCCGTCGACCAACCCCTCGACCAACCCGTCGACCAACCCGTCGACCAACCCGTCGACCAACCCGTCGACCAACCCGTCGACCAACCCGTCGACCAACCCGTCGACCAACCCGTCGACCAACCCGTCGACTAACCCGTCGACAAACCCGTCGACCAGCCCATCGACCAACCCGTCGACCAACCCGTCGACCAACCCATCGACCAACCCGTCGACCAACCCGTCGGCCAACCCGTCGACCAACCCATCGACCAACCCGTCGGCCAACCCATCGACCAACCCATCGACCAACCCATCGACCAACCCATCGACCAACCCGTCGACCAGACCAGACCAGACCAACCCGTCGACCAACCCGTCGACCAACCCGTCGACCAACCCGTCGACCAACCCGTCGACCAACCCGTCGACCAACCCGTCGACAAACCCGTCGACCAACCCGTCGACAAACCCATCGACCAACCCATCGACCAGACCAGACCAGACCCATCGACCAGACCAGACCAGACCAGACCCATCGACCAGACCAGACCAGACCAGACCAGACCAGACCCATCGACTAACCCGTCTACCAACCCGTCGACCAACCCGTCGACCAACCCGTTGACCAACCCATCGACCAACCCGTCGACCAACCCGTCGACCAACCCGTCGACCAACCCATCGACCAACCCATCGACCAACCCGTCGACCAACCCGTCGACCAACCCGTCGACCAACCCGTCGACCAACCCGTCGACCAACCCGTCGACCAACCCGTCGACCAACCCGTCGACCAACCCGTCGACCAACCCGTCGACAAACCCGTCGACCAGCCCGTCGACCAACCCGTCGACCAACCCGTCGACCAACCCGTCGACCAACCCGTCGACCAACCCATCGACCAACCCGTCGACCAACCCGTCGGCCAACCCGTCGACCAACCCGTCGACCAACCCATCGACCAACCCATCGACCAACCCATCGACCAACCCGTCGGCCAGACCAGACCAGACCAACCCGTCGACCAACCCGTCGACCAACCCGTTGACCAACCCATCGACCAACCCGTCGACCAACCCGTCGACCAACCCGTCGACCAACCCGTCGACCAACCCGTTGACCAACCCGTCGACCAACCCGTCGACAAACCCGTCGGCCAACCCGTCGACCAACCCGTCGACAAACCCATCGACCAACCCATCGACGAGACCAGACCCATCGACCAGACCAGACCAGACAAGACCCATCGACCAGACCAGACCAGACCAGACCAGACCAGACCCATCGACCAACCCGTCGACCAACCCGTCGACCAACCCGTCGACCAACCCGTTGACCAACCCATCGACCAACCCGTCGACCAACCCGTCGACCAACCCGTCGACCAACCCGTCGACCAACCCGTCGACCAACCCGTCGACCAACCCGTCGACCAACCTGTCGACCAACCCGTCGACCAACCCGTCGACCAACCCGTCGACCAACCCGTCGACCAACCCGTCGACCAACCCGTCGACCAACCCGTCGACCAACCCGTCGACCAACCCGTCGACCAACCCGTCGACCAACCCGTCGACCAACCCGTCGACCAACCCGTCGACAAACCCGTCGACCAGCCCGTCGACCAGCCCGTCGACCAACCCGTCGACAAACCCGTCGACAAACCCATCGACCAACCCATCGACCAGACCTGACCAGACCCATCGACCAACCCGTCTACCAACCCGTCTACCAACCCGTCGACCAACCCGTCGACCAACCCGTCGACCAACCCGTTGACCAACCCATCGACTAACCCGTCGACCAACCCGTCGACCAACCCGTCGACCAACCCGTCGACCAACCCGTCGACCAACCCGTCGACCAACCCATCGACCAACCCGTCGACCAACCCGTCGACCAACCCGTCGACCAACCCGTCGACCAACCCGTCGACCAACCCGTCGACAAACCCGTCGACCAACCCGTCAACCAACCCGTCGACAAACACATCGACCAACCCATCGACCAGACCAGACCAGACCAGACCAGACCAGACCAGACCAGACCAGACCAGACCAGACCAGACCAGACCCGTCGACCAACCCGTGGACCAACCCGTCGACCAACCCGTCGACCAACCCGTCGACAAACCCGTCGACCAACCCGTCGACCAACCCGTCGACCAACCCGTCGACAAACCCATCGACCAACCCATCGACCAGACCAGACCAGACCAGACCAGACCAGGCCAGACCAGACCCATCGACCAGACCAGACCAGACCAGACCCATCGACCAACCCGTCTACCAACCCGTCGACCAACCCGTCGACCAACCCGTCCACCAACCCGTCGACCAACCCGTCGACCAACCCGTCGACCAACCAGTCGACCAACCAGTCGACCAACCCGTCCACCAACCCGTCGACCAACCAGACAGACAGACAGACGGACGGACGGACGGACGGACAGACAGACAGACAGACAGACAGACAAACTCTTCAGCTATAGTTCTTCTATTTATTAGTATAGATAGTAGAGATAACTTCAAGATTTGAATAGTCAATAATTATGTTTTTAATATTTTAAAATGTATTTTATATTTTAATGTATTGGAATAATGAAATGAAATAGCTAATCTATTCTATATCCTTATCCTTACTAATATTATAAATGGGAAAGTCTGTCTGTCTGTCTGTCTGTCGGTTCCGTTTTCACGGCCAATCCGCTTAACCAATATCGATGAAATTTGGCATAAATATTCCTTATATACCGGGATAACATATAGGCTATATAAATCCTGTTAATTCAACAGGAATTAAATTCAGGAGGAATTAAACACGATGACATTCAAAACGCCATCTATAATAAACCTATGGAACTAATTTTTATTTATGATGTGTCAAAATCAAGTCAAATCTGTATTTACGAAGTATTTAGATTTCAAGTTTTTCGGCTTACGTCAAAGGAGTTATCTTTAAAGAGTATTTATATTTTATTTTATTTTATTCGTTTACTAGACAAATTTAACTGAGAAAATTTAACATTGTAATAACAATGGATTATTAATATAAGTAATACGGGTTATTTAGTAAAATAAATAAACAAATAATATTATAAATGCGAAAGTCTGTTTGTGACGTTTTCATGGTCAATTCGCTGAACCAATATAGATGAAATTTGGCAAAATTAATGTTTATATACCGGGGTAACGTATAAAAATCTTAAAAAAAGTTATTATTATTATTTTTTTTAAATATTTCGGTTTTTGTTTATTTCATAAACCGGAGAAAAATATTTAATAAAAAAGAGACCGCCAGAATGATGTATGTAACATGGCCCAGACCAGAGTTATCGTAGTATCAATTATTATTTTATCTAATATTTATTTATTATAGTTTGAGGTTATGTAAAAGTACATTTAGTAGCTAAATACCATAATAACACATCAAAACGATAGGATTTGTGGTAAAAATATAACAATAAGCTATAATCATTTAAGTTCAAGTAAAATTTAATCATATATAATTTTTGTTGTCTGAAAAAACTGACGTTTCAAGAAAACGCATTCTTAAACGGTCTTTAGTCAGTAGTCTATGGCAACAAGTATGAAATAAATGGCTATTAATCTACATGTATTGGGAAATTTTATTTAATTGAATCCCATAGAAATTAAGCCATACGGCTAATGAAAAATATTTTATTTCTAAACACCATTTTTAATATTTGAAAAGTCATTACAGTTAAATAAAGTCAAGTTTAATATATTTTCCAATACCTATTTTAAAATATTATGTTAACAAAACATAATTTAAATTTAATTTTTCGTATTTTTACTAAAAACGTTGGAATCCAGCGCCGTACGTATAGGTAATTAAAAAAAAACACAATTTGACAGTTGATTCGTTACGTATAAATGTTATTATTAAATAATTTTTCTAACACGTTTCCATTTCAGAGATTTCAATATTTCTAGAGATATTTAATTCCAGAACATTATGAATTTTTTATGTATATAAGTTTTTTGTACTCCTTTTACTGCGCTATTTTAATATATATTTCATGTAAGTACGGGTTATTTACTAAAATTATCAATCATTACATAAGGGGAACTTTTAAAGTGAGACCCATCGTGGAAAAGCTTCGATAATCACGACTGCGATGGTACGGCCACGTCATGAGGAGACCAGACAAATTCTGGAACTCGAAGCCGCACCAAAAAGACGTGGGAGACCCCGTACAACATGGATAAAGACCATAATTGAAGACCTTAAAAGGGAAAACATAGATCCTCAGACGATCCAGAACCGCCAGCTCTGGAGAAATTTAGTTAGGAGAGCCGACCCCAATTAAAAAAGGCCAGAACATGATGATGATGATATCATATTAAGCTCTTGATCAAACGATAAATCCTTCTGATTCTTCCCGGATCGATTTGATTTTTGTGATAGAGATATTTTAAGGTTTGGATGGTGACAGAAGCTACTTCTAATTTGAAGACTACAGTCCACGCGAACGAAGTTGCGCGGGTAAAAGCTAGTTTTAATATAAATCTGGTTTTAAGAAAATCTATGTCATGCGCATTGCGATTTTGTTGTGGAGCCTATCTCTTGATGATGCTTCGGTTACGGGGCGACACGATCGTTGAGATTTTCGTAGTGAATGTGTATAGTAATGTTTTGTCGGTAGCGATATTTTGTGATATGTGCAGTAACTAATCCTGCATGTATAAGGTCTGAGAAAAGTGCTTCCTACGGTAAACTTTACACAGATTTTTTTAACAAACGCGGATTATAGCAAAATAATTATATCATAACTTTTGTACTATGGAATTCCGTAAAGTAACGCCTACTTCTATAAATTATTACTTTACATATTTTTTACTTATTCAAAGTTCGTCCTTTTTGCCCCCAATATGGGTTTAGTTAAATATCTAAGTAACGTAAGAAAACGTAATTTTTCTAAAGAAAACTTACGTTAATTACATCACATACAAACAAATCACAACTCTGGGATTACTTTCATCTACTAATTCGCAATGGCGGCCTGAAACTCAAATTCTCTCAAAAGGTGAAACGAGATATTTACATAGTATATTAAAATCATCATTTAAGAGGATTTCCGCTGCGTTCTATTTACCATATTGGTGTAAACCGGAAGCGGATGCGGTCTGATTTATAAGTTGATATCCGTTGGCACGGGACATTTTGCAACACTTCTCTTTTAAATGGCTTCCTGCATGTTATGTATAGATACTTTTTAAAATGTACGACATTAAACTTTCCGGCGTTATTGAATTGTATGCATATTTTTTTTCCGAAACCAAAATTTTGTTTAGTTACGTTTTGCAGTTCACAATAATTTATTTGTCTTCTTTAGTTTAGGTATTACAACTGCTATTAGTTTTTTTTTATTGGTATTACATATTTAAATGTAAATAGTTCCTGACAATCTTTTGAAAAAATCTTTAGGCATTCTTATACTTCATATTAACTGTTATGTCAATCTTTATGTTTCTGCTTTATGCCCGGTTCACATTATTTCAGTAGATCATTCCAGTCCAGCGCTGGAATGCTACTGGAATAATATGAACCTGCACTGGAATGTACCAATCCAGTCGACTGGATTGGCGTTCTATTTTTCATTCCAGCTCGCCCATTCCAGTGCCACTGGAATAGTGTGAACAGCCAATTCAGTTGAATCCAGTGCTTGACTACCATGCTAAACAGTGAACAGGTATTGTTTTATTAGTGGAATTTTATTGGTACAGATGCGACAGCTTTTAATGACTGGAATAATGTAAACGATATAATCCAGTTCAGCACTGGACTGGATTTACTCGCTGGATTATTGGACTGGAATAATGTGAACCGAGCATCAGTCTGCGACTTCGTCCTCGTGGATAATAAGCCTATGTAACTCACCAGCTATACAAATATCACTGTCCAAAAATTCATTTCTTCAGATCCTTGGATTTCATTTCAATTTTGATCGTAATGCTTTGTTATGTCGTATCACCTCCCTTACTGGCCTGTAACGGCTCTAATTATAACATATTTATCGTTAACAATTTAATTAGGTTGACTGGAGAATGCATCAATTATCTGTGAAGCAATTATCGATAAGTAAATTGTAACATACACATATAATATATACACATATTAAAAGGTTTAAGTCAATTTGAATTATATTGAAAATTTACAGTTTGGGGTGTCGTATATTGTTTACTGCACATTAGTATCTGTTCCAAGGATTTAAAATTTAATTCCGATATCAGAATTCAAAAGTAATAATAAAATTATTTTGCTATAATCCGCGAAAAAGTAAAATAGAAAATATATATAATTCTATAATATATATAATGCTAAATGTAAGTGGACAATCGGTTATCATACCTGATACATGCAGGATTCGTAAAAACACACGCACAAACCTCCACCACCGCCACCACAATACACAAGCACTATATACGTTCACTATCACAAACTCAACAATCGTTTCGCCCCGCAACCGAAGCATCATCAGGAGATAGACTCCACGACCAAAATCGCAAAGCGAAGCAATACCCAAATAAGTTTAGTTATATACTAATCGGTTCAACCCCACCCTTTATTTTATTTTGCCTGCGAACAAGTGTAACACTCTTGAACTAGAAACATTTATCTGATCGTTAATGAGGGTGCCATTGTTATGTTTAATAATCTCAAATTAAACAATTTTCCAATAGGCTCAGCTTAAGTCCTTTATTAGAATACGTGTGCAAAACTTCGAAACTATGGTCATTAGGTACTTTATAACCGCTTTCTATCAAATCTTTGGCGAAATGTGAATTTTGTGGTTTATTACATTTAGCATTATATATATTTTCTATTTTACTTCTTCGCGGATTATAGCAAAATAATTTTATTATTACTTTTGTATTATGGATCTCCGCAAAGTAACGCCTAATTCTATAAATTTCCGATATCAGAATTGTTGTGGAATGAATAACATTATAAAGTATATTATTCACTCCACTATACTGTAGGTATACTATACTGTAGGTATAGAGTGAAAACAAATAAAAACTCCGATTCCTTAAAGTGGAAATATAAAGATAAAAGGGCTGTCATAAGAATTCCTCAGTGTCAGCTGGCCTTAGTGGAAAAATTCCTGGTATATTAATGTATGTCAAGAGATAATTTTACGCTTGTTTTAGGTGTATTTGTAAAATATTTGTTACCGAAAATAAAGTAATGTAATGGGTACGGAGAAAAAACTAAGGAGAAAAAAGAAAAAAATTGGGACATTATTCATATAATAACTTAATTATTTAAAGTAGTCTTAATTTTTTTTTTATAGATGTCACAAAGAAAAAGATGAGTCGTTATACGTTTTTCTTAAAACAAAAGCTCCTCACCCTTTAAGGGAAGGAAGAATATGGATCTTACACCCAACACTCTCCTGCCAAGATATCTTAAAGAATATGCAGGTTTAATCATATTGTTTTACTTTACCGCGTGATACATTATAAATGTCAGTTGGGTAAATATTTAGGTTTATGTAGAAACTTCAAAAATGCCTGTTTGTGATTTGAGCCCGTTAACTCTTGGACACCTAACTGTTATATTCTTAAGGATTTATATTAATATGCAATATCAAAATAACACCAGTAAAGTCAGTATAACACTTACTTTAAACAGCCAAACGTGGCCTAAAGCAAAGTATATGAGCACGTAATTCGCAGAAGTATACATAAATATTTTCTCAATAAATAAGCTACGTCGTAGAAGTTGAGGCGTAAATTATGGCAACCGATGTGGCTGAGATACCAGCTTAACCGCTAATCGATTTTGTAATGGAACATTATAATGAGTTAGGGATACCAGGAATAAATGAATGTTGAAGTTAGACCGTATTTCATAAGATATAATCATTTTTGGTTCTGAAAACTATATTTGGTGACTTTCTCTAATTCACAATTAAATATAAAGTAAGTAAAAGCTGTGATAGCCTAACGGTGAGACCGTGCGACTCTTTCGAGTGCGTCACGGGTTTCAATCCAGGGCAAGCACCAATGAGTTTTGCCTGCTAAAACTTATGTTTTTAATTGATAATTGCAAGTTATCACACGCTTTTCGGTGAAGGAAAACATCGTGATGAAACCTGCATATCTCCAAAGAATTCTGGGGATATGTTTAATCTACCAATCCGCATTGGAGTAGCGTGGTAGGTCTAAGTTTCTCTTAAAAAAAACGGAGAGAAGAGGGCTCTGATCAGCAATGAAATATTTTCCATGAAACACTAAAACGTCTTTATTCAAGGTATATAATTTGACTTGTCTGTTGGCACAATTGGAAATGATTCTTAAGTAATCAATATAGTTTAGTTTAAAAAAAAAACTAATCTTTTCAACCGTGTGCGTAATTGTGACCGTATTTGATTAAAGCTCTAGTATAGTAACCTTGGCATCTTATAGTATTAAAGAGCCCTAAAAGAATCAGAGAAATAAAGTTCTGAAGTTTGAGATTATGCAAATAATTTTATTGACAACAAAACGAAGGTTACAATAAAGAACAAAAATGGTTATAGATTAGTAGATATAAGGTACATTTTTAAAGTGGTTTTAATATTTATTGCTTTAGTAAAGGATAATCAAAGCCTTTGTGTTTGTTAAAAATTGAAATACTATTTATAGCTATATTTTTCTCTGGATCCACATTGCTTAAGTATTCATAAATTCCGGGCGTGGAATTTCCTCACTTTCCCGCTTCTAATATTAAATTCCTCAGCCGACATATATTGATATTCAGACCGACGCCCATAATTTTAAATAATTAGATAAATCTATTAATGACCAATGTTCACAACTAAATTCGATGAGATTGTAATGGTGCTGATTATTGATTGTTGTTCTTCTTGATTAGCGTTAGAAACTATTACTACTTAATAGTCTGGTAATGGGCTATGAAACAAATCTTACATTGTTCAATTAACGAAACATTTGGATCCTAAATGAATGGTAAACTAAAAAGCGTCTCTTATGGATTTAACTACATACTATTTACAGTGTATTAATTGTAACTTACTTCTTACCCTTATTTATCTTGAAATTCAAGAAACTCTTATCAATTATGCAAATAATGATGAGGCTCAACAAAATATTGCTATTAAATATTATTTTCAAATGAATATGTATGACGGAGTGTTGGAATCGGAAATTGGTAAATTTATTTAATTGTTTACTTATAAAGAACTTACAAAAGTGCTAGATGCAAAATAGCCTTTCTTCAGGTCGTGTGTAATTTCGAAATTTGTCTAGGTATCCCATACCGTGCGTTGCAATATCTTGCTACAGTTCCGTGTATCGTTCATCTTAGAGTGTATTTTGCAACTTATTGGGTCTTCTTACTGATCTGCTTACCTTGCTTCTTGTAGTATGTTATGAAACATAGGGTTGTTTTAAGCGGATGTGAACATAATTAAAATTGTTATTTATTAATTAGTAAGTGACTGATGCTGTTTTTCTCTAAAGCGCAAAGTTGTTGCCTATCCTTCTGTATAATAGTAATAATAGTAATAGTGTAAAAGAGCTACGTAGTTTAATTATATTGCCTAGTTGCCCAGGCGTATCTGGTTAAAAAATGCAAAGTCTCGTCACGATAACTTGTTTCTAGAATCATTTTTAAAATTAAAGAATTTATTCATTTATAAATTTTATTTAAAAAATTTTAATTTCTTTGCTCTACTCTTATTGTAATTTTTATTACAATCCTTCGTTTTTTCTAAAAATTCGTTCAATTAATACGAGCGGCATTCGCCAAACGTATTGCAGACTATTGTGATTATATCCAATGCCTTTGGAATTAAAAAGAAGTACACAATAGGAGACGTGGTAGTGAGAAACGCACAATAGGAAAACGGCGGGGAATAATGCCTCTTGAACTTTTAACAGCTTCTCAAAGCTCGTCGATTTTTAGATTTACATGTGCAACCACTACTGAGCTCATTTTAGGCATTAGGCTTACGCTAATGCTTAAAGAAAATTCGAAAGACGTGACTGCCTTCGCATCAATAATGCGTTTTTTGCTGTTCCCAAAGGTACACTGGATTTTATATCTTCATGTTAGCCCAATATGTATGCTCAAATTTCAATTTTTAAATGACATTACATCAATCATAATAGATAGATAATGTTAATTTTATTAATGTTAATTTTATTTTCGAGGTCTAAGCCGCATTTTTATGCGGCAAACTAGGTATACAGTTTTTGATTTTATTTCATAATCATTAAAATTTTGAGGCCCAATTAAATGCGTTTGAACATTTTTATTCGGTGTATTTTTCCGAACATTTAATAAACTCAATTTTTATATTCGCGAAACGATAATTTGAGTGAGATAAATACAATTTCATCAGACCTCTTGATTGATAAATTTTTAATTGAGATGTATTCAACCTTTTGAAGCTCGACACGTTTTTCACAAATATAAAACGCAATGCAATTTAAATTTTGCATAATGCAAAAATCAAATACGATAATGAAGTCGCGGTAACGCCTAGTTATTACATAGAAAAAAGAAAAAAGATGTATGTGAACACAATTTACATAAAAATATATTGTTACATATTCATAACATTTTGTGTTCGAATAAGATCTTCTACTCAGCATAAATGCTCCAGCAAGCTCTAACGCTGTTTTTCAGAAGAAACCTTTAATACTGACCAAATTAATTCTAACGCAAAACTTTAAAAAATTGGGAGGTTAAATTAAAAATATTGAATTTAATTACAATACAAACTTATATTCATGTTTCTAGAACCACCGCTAAATGTCGGACAATTTCGAATTGCAGTGTCCATTACCCGCACCGGTTGTGGAAAGTTGTGGAAAGAAATGCTCATAGTGGGATTAAAAATGTTCTTTTTAATTTCTGAAAATACGAATTGTAAATACACATTTGCAGACCCGTATGTCGCTGCTAGCTTAAAAGTATCGGTGATGCTTTTAATGTTGACGCTGGTAACAAATTGAATAACCAGTTATTGGATTTCTCGTATAACGTATATAGTCACGAGTCTTACACGATTATATGATTCGAGTTTTCGTGAGATATTTTTAAGGAAAGTTACATTATATTAGAGCTACGTAACTTATTAACTGAAACTCTATGGATTTTGATAAAAAAATTATAAGAGAAAATTTGTAAATTTGCATTTAATTTCTAAGAGTTTAAAATGTGAATGTGTAAAAGAAAACCTGTAAATATCGCAATGCTGGTTTGAGATAGTTATCGTCTTTAGGTAAAGGAATTACAGATTAGACAAATTCTGTTTTTCTAGTGTGAAACGGCACGTTATATCATAAAGACTTATTTACGTTGGTATTTTCTGCTATATGTTAGTGAAATTGAGTGAATATGCAGTGTCAAGCATAAGCGGATTTTGCTGCTGATATGGTCGCCGAATAGAAAATGTTTCACAAAACAGCGAAAACATTGCTTTTCGCTCAACTCGTGAAAGTTTTTACGAATATCATAAAGAATACCGCTGTACATTATTCACAACCAGAAGTAGTACTGATTTTCTGAATAATTTCGATGTAATGTATAATGGAGTTCACACTTAGGTATATTGATTTTGTAAATACCTTAAAAATATTCTGAAGTAAATGAAATTAAACAGGAATATGTTTGTTATTCTGAAAAATATTGTAACATAAATCGAACTAAAGTATCATTTTCTACTTATATGCGGAATAATTTTTATGATTTTTAAAATATTTATAATACTCGAAAGTCTATAGTTACTCTTGAAAGTGCTTTTGTCTCATGGTTGCAATGTATATTTTGTGTTAAAATTGTTTTATTAAAACTCTTGGTATTATACGAATTAAGGACGGTATTATCACGAAGTGACGTTTACTGCTGTATTTTTTTGCCTAATTAACAAACGTTTAGTACCTAAATGTAGTCAAAGATTTGGATTTGGATTTCCAAAGGAAGTTTTAAATTAATCTGCCACTACCAACGGCAAGTGTATGTGGCAAAATTTTCGTGGGAAATTTCACAAATTGACGGGACGTTCCACGAAATCAAAGACTCAAAGCGAAAAACGTGCACCGCATAGTTTCGTGGAACATATTTTTATTATGAAATAGTGCATCCAGTAACTACTGGTATGCTTATTCAAAAACCTTGTAACAGCATTATACGCAGTGTGTGCGAAAGAAACTTCGCACCCGCGCCCCTCCCCTCCGCCGACCGCGTTGTCATGTACCAGACGGCTGGGGGTAGGTGGAAGGAGCGGAGAATGTCGTGCGGTGTTCCGCAGGGGTCGGTCTTAGGCCCCCTCCTGTGGAACATCGGCTACGACTGGGTGCTGCGTGGTCAAATGCTCCCGGGATTACGTCTGTTCTGTTACGCAGACGATACTCTCGTGACTACCCGCGCAAGCACTCACCGGGACGTCCGTATACTGGCGACCGTGGCCACGGCTCATGTCGTGGCCCGGATTCGTCGGTTAGGTTTGGGGGTGGCGTTGGAGAAATCCGAGGCTATTTGTTTCCACAAGTCTCGGATGGCGCCCCCAGCGGGTTCCCGGTTGATGGTGGGCGGGACGTCGGTTGGAATCTCAGGTACTTTACAGTACCTGGGACTAATTCTCGACAGCCGATGGACGTTCGAGGCCCACTTCCGGTGGCTCGCCCCAAAATTAAAGGCGACCGCCGGAGCCCTAAGCAGGCTCCTCCCGAATGTGGGGGGCCAAATGCAGGCTGCCGGCGCCTTTACGCCGGAGTGGTTCGCTCAATGGCCCTGTACGGCGCTCCCGTATGGGCGGAGCGGATGACCGCCAAGTCCCTGCCCCTGCTGCGCGGGGTGCAGAAGATTGTGGCGGTCAGGCTAGTGCGGGGCTACCGGACTATCTCCGGCGAGGCGGCCTGCGCCTTGGCTGGGTCCCTTCCATGGGATTTAGAGGCCAAGATGCTTGCTCAGGCCTACCGCCGCAGAGTTGTAACCCGTTCATCGGGGGCAAACTCTGCGGCGGTAGATGTGGATTGGCGGAGAGCAGCTCAGGTAGAGCTCCTCCGCCAATGGAGGCGGCGGTTGGAATCGCCCAGTGCGGGATTCTGGACGATTTCAGCCATCCAGCCTATTCTCCAGGGCTGGGTCGCCAGGAGGCATGGGGTCCTCACCTACCGCCTGACTCAGATCCTTTCCGGACATGGCTGTTTCGGGAGGTATCTGTGGAGGGTGGCCCAGCGCGAAGCGACCGGTGAGTGCCATGAGTGCGGCGCCGAGTTTGATACGGCGCTGCATACGCTCGCAGACTACCCAGCTTGGGTGGTTCAGCGAGCGGAACTTGTGGCTCAGGTGGGGCACGATCTCTCCCTGCCCACCGTGGTTCGTGCCATGGTGGACACGGAGGAATCGTGGGCAGCAATGGCCTCCTTCTGCGAGGACGTTATGTCGCGGAAGGAGGTGGCGGAGCGGATCCGGGAAGTCGAGTCCTTGGATCCAATCCGTCGCAGGCGAGTGGGGCGCAGGCGACTCGCCGAAGTCCGTCGCATGCCGCCCTAACGGGGACCTGCGAGCGGTCCGAACGGGGTTCATCGGACGCTCGCTTGAGTTAGTTCCCCGAGGCGGTCGATGCATCTGGTGCTTCCGATGCATCGTCTAGCGGAGTGAGGGCCTAGTCTAGAGAGGCCCCGACCCAGAGGTGGCGCACTCTGAGGTTCAGAGTTGCTGTTGGCGGGGATGGGGGTAATGTGTACAACGGTACCCTGTCCCCGTCACCAGCAGCGTGGTGGAGCACTGTCAGGTTTTTAGTCGGTGAGAGTCCGACATACCCGCCGCTCGTCCCCGTCGGGCGGTGACGACCCATAATGGGTTTTCCTGACATAAAAAAAAAAAAAAATTGCATCCAATAGGAATATATGGGTGATATTAATTCATATTTATTATCAAATGGAACTGTAATAATTTTAGTTTAATTATATTATTAAGTGAAGTTTCCTATATAATTTTCAATTACTTAAAGCCGTTATGTTATAAGATACACAATATTGTATCTATATTATACATTTATCGTTCAAAATGAGCTCAATAGAAGATACGCTGGGATTAATTAAATCTTATCGAATCAATTTGTATTTCGTAATTATTATGTCATTTATATTGGTTCCATCCATTCAATTATTGGAAAGCTATTAAATCAGCTTGTGAACAGTATGTGGCCTTAATATTACAGGACGCTATTACGTATACTGTGTAATTCTTGTATACTAAGACGAATAACATTAAATGCAATCAATTTTAAAACAAGACCTCAGACCTGAAATAGGTCTCTCCATTCTTTTTTTCTTTACATATATTTTAGATAACTGAAATTTTCTTGTTATATTTCCAATAAACTATGTATTTTAATTAGATTTTTTTCAAAAATTGTACAGATTTTGATTAAACGGTTGGGTATGTGATCGATATCGTTTATTAGTTTAAACCCTAAGCATTAATACATAGACAAATAATATTAATACAGCAAGATCGTTTTTTGAGAGTACGTTATGATGATTCTGCCAACATGAAAATATATAACCCGATCGTTAGTACGATGATTAGTGGACGGGACACAGACAATCCGTAACTTCATGGGCACATTTAATGTTTAGATGGTTAAATCGTCTTTTTTCGTTTTATCTTGTACTCTAAGCTATAACGGCTTTTATAGCGTCAATAGTAAGTAATGTGTACTGGCTTAATACAGTATTGGCATATGTTATACAATTTGTATTACTAATGGCACTGTGTAATTGGAAATTATTAAATTTATTAACGTTTGTGTCGGCCGTTTTAGGAAATGCTATGCGTAGAATGAATTCCATCGTATTCTGTAACTTGGTAACAGTTTGAGATGCCAATTATCTAACCTGTTTCGCTCACCGCCACTGCATTTTTTAGGGAAATGTTACAATGTTGAAATTGTATATATTTTTGACATACATGAAAATTAAAAATGCGATAAAGCGAAATCCATTCGCATTCTCGGCAGTTTGTTGTTGAAACATATTTATTTTTACTTGAACATTCAAAAAACATGCAAATTTATTTTCTTTATATCATAAGAAGAAAGAAGAAGAAAGGCCCCTCCTGATTAGAGACTTTCGTTAAATAAAAACCGTGAATTCGGTTTGGTCTACACTTGTAGAAATACATAAAACATTACCCCGAACAAGGAATATTCCCACCTCAAGTCTAATTTATGTATGCGCATAGCTTTCAGCGATATTAAGGACATTGCTTATGTGTTGATATATTAGAGAGGTATCTGTTAAAGCCTCTTATCGATGTTATTTATCGTAAAAGAAAATAAGCCAAATGAACTTATTAAAGTCCCTATTGAAGTCCCTATAAATGTATATGAAGATTGAACGGGGAGATAGATCAAATTTCAGATAATATTACTACACTTTGAAAACTTTATTAATCGGTAGTTATTATATTATTGTTTAGAAAATGAAAATGCTAGTTTCTTATTGTCTGAATCAATTAAGACTTGCTGTGCTCTATAACATATGATTAAAATTTTTACTGTACCAGAACTATTGCGTAGTAAGATGTCCCTGAATTCTTTAAATTCGTTTTTCCACTTTCACACGTTCGCCATCACAAATTCCACAATCATTTCGACCTGTAATCGAAGCGACATCAGGAATATAATTTTATTATTACTTTTGTATTATAGATCTCCGCTAAATAACGCCTAATTCTATAAATTATTTTATAAACCAATCATCGAACACAACCAGGGTGATCAAGGGAGGTCAAGGACAAGTCTTGTTAGGGAAGTTATGTGAGATCTTTTCTGTCAAAAGCGCTTACTACATTAAGTAGAGTCTTCAAAGTTTATGTGTTGGTTGTTATGGAAGGTTATGATCTTTTATTGAAGGTTATGATTTGATTAAGTACTATGGACTTCATAAGAAATCTTAATGTTTTGGGTAAAGGAAGCTCTGAGTATACAGTGTGAAATTTCATAAATCAATAAAGCCAAACGAGCTAAGCTTTTATGTTATGTTGTAGTGGACCAATGGAGTTCCAATGTTTTAGGGATCCAACTAAGAATTAGTCCAAATCTCTTTTCTAATTAAGGGATAGAAAATAAATGTTGTAAGTGAAAAACTAACATCTTTCACGATTTTTTTTATAAAATAAAACTAAGAGCATTTTGTGTAGTCAAGACAAAGGGTCTCTGTTCTCTGTACAAGGCTACTAAAATAAATGAGCACTGAAAGTGTAAATTAATGTGATTTTGTGTAAGAGCGTGAGCGGAGCGTGATTTCTTTTAAGTAATACGGCGTAGCTGATACTTTGGATTTGCAAGTTTTTTACGACAATATACATTTGTTTGGTTAAAATGTTCTGAAAACATATTAAATTCTGAAATGTAATTCATTTTTCTTATACTAGACGCAATATTATTCCGCCTTTTGTTTGATTTTGTTGTTTTTTGGCGTTAGTTTTAATTACTTAAATTAAGGATAAAAACTCATATTCTCATGTACTCAACCGAGTTTGTTACTTCTAATTATTATAAAATATTATAATAACTTCTTCAGGCTAATAAAATGCATTTTTATGTGTAATCAAATCATACTTAAGCATTCTGAAGTATATAAAATAGCTCTGTATGAGTATAGGCAATTCAAAATCTACTTATTACAATCTTGAATTAATATCTGCTTGAGCAAGATGTTATTCCATCGCACCGTCGTTAATAGGATAACTGTGTTTTGCACTAAGTTGGCAGCTCCGAGCTATTTGCCCTTAGGATGACGCTGATTGAGTTGACCTGTAACATGATATGATCGTATAATGCGCCTTATTACAAAAAATACTTAACTATATAAATTCAGTAATAAATTGAAGCGTAACAGACGTTTTTTTCTAATTAATTTTTTAGTTTTTTTGTTCTTAAAAATCTAGTACTCTGTATACTTTGTTGCATTTTTAATTTACGTGAGAATAGATATTTAGTGCCGTGTGGTATCTGGCAGAGTTGAATGACCACCCTTATTTGTTACCGAGGTGTCTAAGGTTAGTTGACGTCAGGCATGCAGCTGATCGTAAAATAACTAGCCAAAACATGTTACAACGTGTTTAACACATGTGAGATGATATCACACTGCAGCTTGATCGAGTTTTATTGCTCTCTAATTTAATAAACTTATACGAGAACCTAGTGTAATACGAGTATACAAGGCGTATTGAAATAGCTAAACACAAGTTATATAGGAATCACAATATTTTTTGTATTATTAACAGTTTCACTTTGTTAAAATTCTAAATATTGACAGTGTCACTTCGTGGTTTTATGCCCACACTAATTTTTCCTGACTAAGGTTTTTTACCCTTTCCGTAGCATATGTAAAGGAAAGGTTAAGGAATTTAATATTAGGCGTGACTGAAAATATTCCGCAACTAAATTTCATGTAAGTGCTTCGTAAAGCTCTGGAAAAGGGACTAAGTGCTGAGAAGTTCTTTTCACAAGTTTTAGAAACTTATTATAAAGTTTTGTAGATCACTATCAAATATTTCAACCATAAATTTCGTAAGTATTTTGTATTTAAATTTATTGCGAAACTTATTAAGTTTTTTTAGTAATAATAAGTCCATAAATATTTAAAAAAGCACGATGATTCGCAAATACTTAATAGACATACGTATTATCGGAACCCCTCTAAATTTAAAGTGTTAAGCGCCCGCTTGCCTGCAGAATAAAATACTATTAGTTTTTATTAAAGAAGTTAAGTCTCTGGCGACCGACTAACCAACTCACTAAATGGTGATAATGTCGATACCAATCTAGATATGGCTGACGACAAAAAACAGCAATATAAGCTACAATAGGTTGTAATTATGTTAAAAAATGGTATATTGGTTGTAATAGCAACTGTAATAATTCATCATTCAACCATACAATTTGATCACTGTCCTGCCTCCATTAAAAATTTAATGTTCAAATATGTAGGAAGGGTATTAATTCATTTAAAGCAGAAACCGAATAATGCAAAATCAGTATTTTTCACCAGAAATTATTTAAAAGTTTAAGAGCTATTCTGTAAAAACAGGGGCACTAATTTTCTAGCATTATAAAGTCACAAAAATATTATAAGCTGATGTTACATAAGTTTTATATATAAAACTCATGAAGGAAAGGAAAAGGAAGGTTTGAAATGAATCCTCGATGAATATCATGTGCTCTACCCATTTTGCCAGCACGGCTTTTTATATATTATACAAGTGCATATACTCTTAAACTCATAAACAACAAGAATCTTATAAAATTTCACATTAACGTTTTCATTTATTATTGTACAGGATGATAAATTATGCCTCTCCATAATTTCTTCAGATTCAAACAATTTCAAATAAAGTATTTTAGTTTTTGTCACAAAAAACTCAATCAATTAACAAGCACAAAAATCTTCAGGAAAGGGGAAAGATTGGATGGCGCTTGTGGCGTAGCCAATCTTCTTTATTGAGTTGTTTCATTAATTAAATCACGATAGCAATAAGTCTTAGCTTTTTTATTTCTAGATTTTATTGATAATTTTTTACAATTATTTGATTGGATATCAGGGTGATTTGACTGAGATAAATTATTATTTTTTATCATTAGAGGAAAAGGAGCCAAATCTAAATTGCTAAATCTAGTTTTCTTTGGATTTCTTCGCACATTTTCTCTACGACTTCACCCCTTCCACTATCTTACCATTCGACACTGAAAAGAATTGTTATTTACGCATGTGAGTGCTCCTTAACTTGTCTTGGTTACAAAATAATATCATTTATTACATAATATTTAATTTCATATCAAATAATAATTATTATATTTAAAAAATATTTCTCTTCATAGTTGTTTATTTTATTACTTTGCACAGACTAAATATTTTACAATGAAAAACAAATATCGAACATGCCTATTTCCAACGTTCTCAAACTCAAACCAACGGCACTTTCGTGGCACGTTTGTACCTCTCAATCTATTTTTTAAATTACCTATTATATACCTGTTCGACTTTTACTTTGTTTTAGACTAAAAGAGGCTAATCATCAAATGAAAACGCAAAGTTGACATCGGCAAAATTGAAAAATTAAATTTTTAGCCAGCATAGGTAACCGACTAACGCTGAGAATATTCAGTTTCACTGCAATTTCGAGATTCATACCAGAACACTGATTTGATGGCCGCGCAATGATGTGGAATTTATTGAAAATTTCAGACTTTTCCGAACACAAAGTCCAACGTGTGTGTATATTACCAGAAATAAATTAATGTTTTGCATTTTTTAGTAGTGGTGACCAGTTCCAATTTACTTATAGTATATTACATTAAAGACAAAATGTATGGCAAGTATCATTATTTCATCTTTTTTTTGTGAAACCATTTGGAATAAAATGGACACTCGTCCTAGACTATCTTATTAATGGCTAACCGACGCTCATGGTTCAATCTAGTAAAAATCCTAAAATCTCTTATATCTAACTGAAGGCGCAAGAAAAATTTGACCTGGCTGGTTCAAATACCGTAAGTAGATATCGGTGTGATAAGTTAAGTAGTGATCACTAATCTCCTAGCGAATTATTAAAGTGAAATTAATGTTTTGAATAAGAAATATCAGAGCAGGTATATAATTAGAAATATCAGTAAAATAGATTTTTTTTAAGTATTGTTAGTTCAAAGAAAATATAAATATTGGCACGTCTATTTGTGTTTATATCAATGCATTACTAAAAAAAACTATTAAATACATATAAGATGATTATGACTTAGCTCAAATCATTTTTTAATTCCACTTAGTGTAAATCTAGCCACAACGATAGTAAATATGTAGACAGGGCCTTAAAACTTTTATTAATGAAGGAAGTTAAGCTTAGCATGAAGCTTGTTTATATTCGATATTGCTGAAATTTGGAATACTTATCATGTAACATGGATTATGTTATACAGTAATGGTCTGACGATGAGAGCAACTGGAAATAAAAACATAAACTATTGCATATATTCTCTATAAGTAAGACTCACTGTCGACACAGCTGTGATAGAGTTAAGACCGTGTGATTCTCTAGAGAGGTTTATGGGTACACCTATGCCATACCTTGGGAAGGCGCCAATAACTGTTTCTGTTAATCCTTATGTCTAATATTGCAATTTATCACGCCCTTTTCGGTAGAGGAAAATATCGTGAGGAAACTTGCATATAGAGATATGCAAGTTTGTAGAGAATTCTGGGATTGGAGCGGCGTGGTTGGTATTAGGTCCAACCCTTCTCTTCGAAGAACGGAGAGAGGAGTGAGATAGTATCGGGCCGTTACTTTAATCAATATCCTCCTGAATATCCAGAGGAAGGGATCTGAGTATGTAATGTTACCCCGCCCCACAAGTAATGCTGACGAGAGTGCGAATTCTAGTGATGCGTAATAAGAGTGATTGTGAAGTTTGTGTTGTATTAATATTAATGTACTTCGTAAACCTCCTCGCATTCCATATGCGTTCTTTAAGACAAAGTTTGCTAAAACGAAACTGGGGCAGAATACCTTAATTAATATCACGTATCTCGCTTTTATACAATAGCTGCACAATGAACGCATTATCACCAGATATTGGCTGCGATCGGTTTTCATCATTTATAATAAAAACGTACTAAAATTTTAAGTTCAGATTTTAAACCTTAATGTTGTTATTATTTTTTTTTGTTTTCATTATTCTCTTGTTTTTTTTGTATTTCTTCTTATTTTTAGATTTGCAATTGTAAAATTATTACTAAGAAGATGAAGAAGATGTGATTTCTTGTAATTGGTACTACATAATTAATTTAAGACTTTATGGATATTATTTGGGTTAGGTATATTATACATTATGCTGTTGGATATCCGTATAAATTAATAAATATACGCTAAACCCATGCTATCTTAAAATAGTTTTTGTTAAATTTTATAGTCTACCAATTTGGTAGTAAATTCGGAAACAAGTGAATATTCATATTTGTACAAGTACGAATGTCTATTTAAATAATTCATGCCTGCATTTTACCTTAACCATTATTAATGTTATATTGGTGTAATTAAATTAGTTATTCATTACAAACAATTAACTGAAAGGTATTATAATATGTATGTTATGGAATTTGGAATTAACTGTATGTTATAGTTTTTAATTACATGTTCTGATGTTTCATATTCATAATATATGAATATTAAAGATATATAGTCCAAATAATTTATAGAATTTGTATGTTGTATTTTGATATATACATAGTAATGCCTACTTTACAGCGATCAAAATACAAAGGTAATAATAAAATTATTTTGTTATAGTCCGAAAAGATTTTGTAATTTTATAGTGGAGTCTATCTCCTTGTGATGCTTCGGGTGCAGGACGAAACGATCGTTGAGTGTGTGATAGTGAACGTGTGTAGTGTTTGTATATTGTGGTGGCGGTGGTGGAGGTTGGTGCATGTGTTTTTTTAACCCTGCATGTATCAGATATGAAAATGGATAGTCCATTTTGCATTAAGCATATACATCTATGTTTTTTTTAATTCATCGCAGAATCTAGCAAAATAATTTTATTATTATTTTGCGTTATAGTTTTTTCGATCGCGTCGTCTATTCGTTTAAACGCATTATTTAAAGAAGCCTATAAAGAAATTATATTTCCTACCGTATTTAAGATTTTATAAGGAACAGTTTTTGCTTTTTTTATCTTTAGCTTAAAAATAAATGGCACAAGTTTATTAATAAAAATGAATTGGTTAGTAGGAATTTCGAATTCGACTTCAGTAAAGTGATCTCTAAGAGTACTTAAAGATCTAAGAACACTGCTTAGTACTTCGTCTATCACTGAGAGATATTACAGCAATTGAAGATAGCGCTAAGTGATGAGAAATAAGTGGTACTGTACTTCAAATGAACATATTTTCTAAGTGTAAATTGTGGTGAAAAGCTCTCAGACACTCTTTGACTGTAAGCGTCCATTTTGCTGCTTAAAGAATCATATTTTCTAAACAAATTTGTCATAAATTATTTATTGTTACTCCAAATATTTTATTGAAACGTTAACGTATAAGTATAATAAATAAAGCAATAATTCATATTCCTAATATGGAGAACACTAGCTTTTACCTGCAACTTCATTATAGTTGGCGTTAATAATAGATGGCGATTTTCAATATCATCTTATTCCTGTAGAATTAACAGGATTTCTATATGTTATTCCGGTGTATTAGAAATAACTGTCCCAAATTTCATAGATATTGGTTCAGCACATTCGTCGTTATAGGGACACAAACATACATCTATACTTAAAAAACTTTCGCATTTAAAATATTAGTAATAGTGAGATAACAAGCACATTGACTAATCATTTTTCATAAATGTAAAAAGAGTCCACTGTTGGACAAAGGTCTCCAAGGAATTTCACGCTACATAATCTTGTGCCGCCTGGATCCAGCAGCTTTTTGAGGTCGTCTGTCCATCTGGTGGAAGGACTGCCTACACTACGTTTTCCGAAGCAGGATCACTCTAGCACCTTGAGACCCCAACGTCCATCAGTTCTTTATAGTATGTGCCCCACCCATTGTCACTTCAGTTTTGGTTCCTCTATGGATCTCCTCATTTCTGTTTTGGTCACGTAGATATACTCCGAACATAGCTCTCTCCATAGTCCGCCAAGCGACACTGACCTTTCTTATAAAGCCCATAGTACACAACTGAGTATAATCGCTAACTATTGAAATAACATTAGACAATACATAAGACAACTTTTTGTAATTAAGGTTATGGTTCACAGGTATTTAACACGGCTTGTTTGAGCTTAACGTAAGACTATGTTAACCTTTCTATATATCGAGCGCTGAAACTAAAAATTTTGGAATATGCGATATTTGCAAATTCTATTCAATTTACGAGAGCTACCGATGCGACGGTCTCTCTGTACAATATTCAAACGAAGTTGTCCCGCTTTTGCATCGCATGAAAATTGGTAACCGATTCTGAATCAAAGACAGTCGTGTCTAAACGTTAAACCGCACTAGTGAATCTATCTTGAGAAGTTAGGAGTAAAAGCAAATGAATGTAACGAGCGGTTTCAAATAAATGTGCCTAAGTAGTGTAGGTCTTACGTAAAATATTTCTCATACTAAGTTAGTAAAATAAATTTGTTTTGTAAATATTATATGTTTATATGTAACAAGTCAACATTAATTATGTCTAATAAATATAACCGTGATAGCCCGATGGGGGAGATGTGTGATCGTCAGGAGATAACAAGTTCAAACCCTTGTCATGCGACAATGAGTTTTTCTATTAAAACTTATATGCTTATTAATTTAATGTCTGAGTAGGTATCTGGAAGATGCAGGTTCGATTCCTATAACGTTCTAAATAACATAGTGTTTTTTTTAAATTAAAATATACCTAACAAAATAATATGAACATCAATATTATATTGAAAAATAAAACAGCCGAAATTATAAAACATTTTCGTTACTAAATCCGAGCCTTAAGCAAATTTTCGTGAATATTTCAACAACTCTAAGCGGTTACTTTTACCTCGTCCTGACTTGAAAATTAAGTAGCTTCGCCGCTGGGACCGCGCGACTGTTGATAGAACTTTCTATGTTACTTTTAAAAAACAAAAAAAATGAAGCTATGCAAATATCATGGGTTTGTTAAGTAAAAAATAATAAGTTTACTTTATTGTGCTTATCAGGTATTTTGACGCAGTGTTTTAATTAATATAAATAACATAAATCACACCATAAATGGTCGTCAGTATCACGAAAGTCGTAGTTACCCGTTAGTTAGCCGAGAGTTAACTAATAATTCTGCTCTACATTCGGCCATCAATTGACGAGGTTAATAATCAGCGACCGCGCGTTGGATCCGTATATCATAACTGAAAACACTTACCGTTCTTTAACAATTTGTTTAGTAAGTCTAGCATGTTTGTTTTTTAGTCTTTAAGACTGGTTTTAAAGTTCTCAAATCACAGTTGTAAATAGGTACTCTGAAATCGAATCTTTAAATCAGAAAGTTGTACTTGCGGCTACTAGGATTAATGTAGGTACAGAAATAACTTTCCAAACTCGTCAATTACGTGGAGCTGGAGAAATATGAGGCGGCCATAACTCGTCGAAATGAAGGAAGGGTGTCGGGCGGATCTTCGCGGTCTTCGTGTCGGAGCGTAATGGAGCTGACAAGGGTCCCTATCAAAATAAGAAGTAATTTGAAGGACAAGAAGACATCTTCATGATTTGCGAGTTTTTTGTAGACTGTTCGTCGACATCCCAAAATAGAATTGAAATCTATCCATCTTTTGTTTCGTCTGAATATATGCGTTTGATATAGTATAATATCTTAAGTTTACAATTAACACTCTTTGTATTAATGCTGGTAGAAAACAATTACTACAACTAGTTTTATTTTGTATATTAGTATATTATTGCATTAGCATATAGTATTTGTATATTACTATTCTATCGAAAACAACATACTCTTGTCTCTATGTCTAGATAGTATGTCTATTTTTTGGAGTTGACTTTCTTTAGAACATTTTCTAAAGATTTTTCGTTTAATAGTGGCCAAGAAGTGTTTATAGAAACTTATTTTTTCCGTTTTATAATAATTGTGTAATGTTTATGCGATATTATTAAAAAAAGTGATAACATACTTTTTTGTTTTACATTTCAATTACAATTAAATGTCGATTTTCATAAATAAATATATAAATTATATTTTAAACCGTTAAGGATATAGTTTCCTATGTATAAATAGAAAAATTACAATTATCGAAATGAATCACGATGACTGTCCATAAACTATATTTTCCATAATAATAATAATCATAAAATGTTTAATGTTACCCTCTTTAATGCAGCATTGCAATTTATCAAGCTAGAAATTTTACGCAACTTTACTACACGAAGTTTATGTGAAAAATTTGTGTTAGATTGAATATATGCATTTTCTTTTAAAAAATTGCGCTTCGCCGAGGAAATTCCGTGTCCCACGTGCAATTTTCATCCGCAGATAAGCAAAGCAATATTTCACATAGTAATAATATTTCGCACATACTGTTTTTATTTGCATTACAAGTATAAGTTCATTGTCTACATTTAAGATAAGGTTACTTCGATTAGATACGAAAATTCCTCCTTAAAAATGCGATGTGAAAAATTATACCTATAAAAAGGTCTAGTGACTGAATCTAAGTATAATTATCTACTACAACTGGTCTAAAGAAGCACTATCCAAAAACTGGTAACGATGTTTGTTATAGATATATATAACGATATAGATAATATTATTTATTAAAAGGTGACTTTAAACAACTGGTGTAGGTTAATTTTGAAATTGAAATTGAAGCGAACTTTAAAGAATCTACAAAAAATTTAATCGTTGATGTGAAAATGAAAAGTCATAAGCGTACGGTAAAAAATATCATTAAATGTGTTAATATAGGTGGATAGATATATTGGATAAGTGTAAGCTCCAACCTACTCGTTCGCATATTCAAACCCCGAGAGCTTTCAATTCGAATTGCAAAACCGCTTTGATTGCCTTGCAGATTGTGATTTCGTGAAAGTCATAAACAACAACAAACGAATAATTTAAATGTAATGTTGAAAAGTTCATTTTAATTGGTTCTAAAAGTTCTAAAATTTATTTATTTTCAAACATAAAATTGTACTATTTATTCATTTTAGTCTTTATGGTTTTCAGTAGATAGCTGAGCACATATTGCACTATATATTACAACATATTGCATTTCGCATATGGCACCTACATTATAAGAGACAAGAAAATTGTTTGGTAACAGGACCAAACATTTTTATACAGTGATAAAATATTTTATTGTGGTTATCTCATGTATGGCAGGTTTGATTGGAGACGCTTAAGACTTATGAGGCTAAATTATTTAGGTATTGTTTTGAACGACCTCATTAAAATAAACATTTTGCACAGTTGTATAGATAAAGAGATTTGGGTTACAGATTCACTACACTACTCCAACTTCTTACAATTTCAATCTTCTTATTTAACAGTATT
This sequence comes from Morpho achilles, assembly GCA_947086495.1. Lineage (NCBI taxonomy): Eukaryota > Metazoa > Arthropoda > Insecta > Lepidoptera > Nymphalidae > Morpho > Morpho achilles. The sequence continues at coordinate 8,714,040 of CAMTZB010000007.1, read as the reverse complement.
ATGACAAAATCTACAATTAAAGAATATTTTATATAATTTATATAATTGAAGCTGTGATGGCCCAGCGGTGCGACCGTGTGAATCTCTAGAGACGATCACGGGTTCGAACCCGGGCAGACACCAATGAGTTTTTCTCTTAAAACTTATGTGTCTAATTGATAATTGCAATTTATCACACGCTTTTCGGTGAAGGAAAACATCGTGAGGAAACCTGCATATCTCTAGAGAATTCTGGAGGTATGTGTAACCTACCAATCTGCATTGAAGCAGCGTGGTAGGTCTTAGCTCCAATCCTTCTCTCCCAAAACGGAGAGAAGAGGCCTATTCTCAGCAGTGGGATAGTAACAGGCCGTTACTTACTTTATATAATTGCCAATGTAGACAGAATATTTCCATACAATACCCACACCGAAACTAGAACCGCACAACGTATGACATAAGTTCACAGTTATATTTCATTTAGATTGAGAAAACTCTTTTGAATCAGCTATGTCGAAAATTTTCGTATGGTGGCGTAGAGTAAAGCCGTTCAGTCAGCTGTCTGGTTTTGTTAGGTCAATAAAAACAAAATTGAAACCAGACTATTGGCTCCGACATATACGCGTCAATGCACAACATACACGAGCTTCACACAGCGAGCTAGATTGTTTAATTTTACACACTGTTGCAGGATTTTTTGATTCTTGTTCAAATGAACATACATTTATAGACATAAACGAACAGCTTTTGTTACAATGTGTGTGTGATTGTCCCGTATATTATCTATTTATTGATCCTGCGCCGGATTTTTCCTGGTAAGGAACGCTATTTCATGTACTTATACCTCGGTCAACTACCTTAGATCAGTGCTCCTATATATAAAGCAGACACGAAGCAGATACGATCTATTCTGAAGGTTTATTAAGCTATATCCACTTATTTTGTTCACAAAACTTTGATAGGTAACAAAGTATACTTGTGTAGTATTGTAAAGCATGTGTGTAAAGCATAGGTATTCAAGAAGACAGAGTGAATGCAGTCATTATAATTTAGCTGTTTTCAGGGTTAATATATCAATTCTTTTACGATACCGGCATCTCGGACTTACAGAACGGTAGATTTTGGCAGCTTGATTGATGGAGATAAATATTCAGAGGACTTCGTCGACCATTTTCACTTTATTTCTACAGCGATGCCTTTCTGTTCCCACTTACCTTCCTTGAACGCAACATAAATCTTAGTCAGAAATGGGCTTAAATATGTTCGGATCTTTTATATTACTATATTTAGATAACAGAGATTAACACAAAATATTTAGCTTTATGAATAATCAATCAAATTCATTTTAACCCAACAACCCATGAGATTTATGTATTTTAATTAAAATTCTCAAATTCATCATAGCCTTCCGGTGAAGGAAAAGTCAGTGATATTTGAATGAAGCAACGTGGAGGATCAATATTATTCTAGAAGAGAGAAAGCTCTTTCTGAGCAATGAGATAGTGCATTGCTTTATAGTATCTTCATTTATAGGCAGTATTCCTCCATTTCATTGGCAAGTCGAATTATCTTTTATTACAAATATTGTTTCCAGTTTGGTCGTAGTGACTAACTAACAATTTTTTGTGCTAAGCCAAGGCTGCAAGCTATTAAGTGCTTTTGAAGGCTGCATAGCTATAGTCAGCTATAGTCATTCTATATTAAAAACTTCTATATTATATAGCATTTTATATAAAAATTGTTATAAAAGCTATATTCAGCATATCTTACTAAAAAGTTTTTATTTATGATTTTCAGAGAAATGTATATTCAAAGGTAATTTATAAGCCAAGCCATACACATAAATAATAGGTCAATTAAGAAAGGATACGTCAATTAAGAGAGGAGTACGTTACTTTTGTTTATTTTAAATATAAATAAATAATATATTCCAGTTTTCAAGGATATTTATTATAAGTTTGCAACAGAAAAGTAAAATACATAAAATAAACATAAGAAAAATAGATTGGGAAGATACATAAGGAATATAAGAAGAAAGGTAGAATAATTAATAAATTACTCCATGTTAGGAACTAAAATAAGCAAAGCAGGAACAATACATGCTACATAGAACTCTTGTCATTGTTTTGAATACAAAGCGTGTAATCTTTGAAGTGCTGAATTTATCTTTTATACTAGTGAATGCACCGCAGGGAGTAAACATACATTTTCTATTCGCCGAAGTCAATTCAATTTACGACTTGAACAGCTACGGTCGCTACAGCAGTTTTATTGTTGATGTCACAAGGGGACTTAATAAAACCTACGCCCGTTGTCAGCCGTGAAGGTCATCTATGCTCTCACTGAAAATGTTTATATTATTTGTTATTATAAAGTTTTCTTAATTAACTTGGCATTTTAACTTTGTTGAAACTACTTATTGCGAAGCTAAAGTGACTGAATGAAGAATCATTGCGCGCTTAGTTCAGTTTAGTGCCGGTTTGGTTGCAACTCCAAACTGTTCACTGTATTTATTGACATCGTAAATAAATAATAATAAATATTTGTGTGTCCCCAAATTAAGTGACTTAATATACATATATCATTTTAAATACATACACCTAAACTCGAAGAATTAACAAATTATTCATAGAAAATGTTGGTTCTCAGCGGACATCGAACTCGCGACCGCGGAACTGAAAGCAGGACCAGTGCCACCTGCGCCAACGGGCTAATCTAATGAAAGGCACCATTCTCATTTTCCAATTTTACGAAAAATTTCTTTTAGAAATTATTCAAATTTGAACCGACTTATTTGACGAAGAAGAATTAACATCACTATTAATTTACTTATTCTACTGTTATTTACTTATTTTAAAAACCCTTTTTAAATCCGTCTAGTCAGTCTTACTTACGAGTATATGCGTTATACTTTGAAGTTGTAGTATACTATACAAAAAGCGTCAATAAGAATTTGTAACAAATATATTCTACGTTGAGCTTATGTCACTTTAGACATGTATAAAATTCATTGCCATTACAACGAAGAAGGAATAAATTTACATAGTACCCGTTATGTTGTACGTTTTTGTGTTTTCTGGTGCCGTCTATATGCGCATTATAAATCTATGTCGAAAAACGGGCACCCACTTCGCGTCAGAAATATTTATCTTACAAACAAACAAAAAATTTAAATGTAACTGTAATGTTCTTCATTACTTGTTACTCAAATATCGTTGAGATTTATTTGGTTAACATACTGAAGATTTAAAACAGTCAAGACTAAAACCGTGCTTTAAACACTGGTAAAAGTTTAATTGAAAGTAGGTTAATTGAAATTATATATGTAATTATCTGCCAAATATCGAAGTTGTAAAAAATATGTTTATGTTTTTACGCCCTCTAGAAAGTTAAAAACTTTTGACGCAAAATGACGTGTTTAGAATTTACCTCAGCAGGTAAGCACCTTAAACATAAAGATATATATATAAATGATTTGTAAGTTAGTGTAAAAAATAAATTTTCATTATTACTTCTTCAATAAATAAGAGAAATATTTAAACAAAATATATTAAGTTCACGTTTTTGTCAACAATGAGATTAATACTTTAAAAGTATAATATTGAAAACACATAATTAAATGACTAATAAATATAAAATGAAAATTAAAAATTGTTTACAGTTAATGTTTGAATTTTGATTTTGCGTTTTAGTTTCTATTCTTAATCATAAATGATTTCAAATAATCTGATACAATTTCGAAATTTATAATTTCAATACAATTAATGTCACATATTAGTTTTTCTCCGTCTTTACCCAGCAAAATCTTTTCTATTGATAGATTTTTTTGGTCACCGACAGTAGATAATAATATGGAAATTGGGCATATAAGAATCGAGGTCGAACTATAAAAATAAATTAGCCCCGGCCAAAGGACAAAGCTATCTCAATATTCTACGAAATAGGAATGTGAACTGAAAATAATAAAATGTATTCCTTATTCTCGCTTAGTGTTCACCATGATATGATCTGGTTTGTAGATTATACGAGTATTTTATTATAAAATCATAGTATTCTAAATTTTGCGTTATATTATTTCTTAATGTCTATATGGTCATGAATATTTTGTGGTATTGTCAACATGTAACCAATTGTTAAATTCATTAAAACCATTCAAATTTATAACATTTAAAAGTAAGTTTAAAAAGTGAAATTTAAATAAACAATTTACTGACTGTAAATATATATTCTAAATGAATCAGGCAAGCAAAAGCCACCAGAAAAGAATGACATGTTAGTAAACGCCATTAATGATTAATTTATTGATATAAGCTTTATCAAATAGAATATATGAATATAATGCAAATGTACTGGAATTAGCTAAATGTATTTACACAAAATATTCTTATAACATACATTATAAATGTTAAAATATCACATTTCACATACTAACTCGCTTAACACCCTGTATGTTACTTAATAACGAATATGTCGGGTATGATTATCAATACATGATGCAATTTTAATTATCCAAATACAACACCCTACCAGCTAACGATTATTCACAGTAACGGAAGCTATCCCTTTGAGATATGTGCGCTTCTGCAAAGTTGCTGAGATCCAGCTAACTTCGCTAAGCACGGTCTTCATCAAGCGACCTCCCAAGTGGAGTATTTATTAAAATCTTTTGTAGTAAATATCCAACGAACCTATCTTGGTATACGATTTTAAACTTGCACTACAAATGTATATTAAATTGTTTGGTTTTTGTAACTACGTTATTTTTTTCTGAGTTCAGCTTCATTCCACGTTATGAAATGATTCCTGTGAAGATTTACCACATTGACATTTATAGACTAACCCGACGAAGAAATCCTCTACTCTGCGCCAGTGAAAGAGAAAAGTTAACGCTATGCATAAATCGAAAAAAATTAACTAAGTATAAATTTTGTAACTCTGGAAAATGAAATATCAATTGAAGCTTTTATCTTAGGCAATAGGTAAATATTATTTAATAGACCTTTATTAAAAACGTATATGTAATAAATTTAGTTAAGTTTTTCGCTTTTAAACGCTACTAGCTCATAATAGTGGGATATCATATGACGGCGAAGCGAATAACGCTACCACAAAAATTTCTGCCCGCATTTTCCATAACTTTGCGCGATAAAACTTTTAATTACACCTAAATAACTATTTTTAGTACTCCATTTTATACAGATTTTTTTTTAATAAATGAGTACAATGGAAATATTTGTGTCTTTTTATTGTGGTTATAAATTGAAAACTGTAATAGAATATTATTTTTACTGTACCTCTGTGGCATTCTAGAGCTATTCCTCGTTTTACATGCTAGAGAGTCAATTAAAATAGTACTTTCAGAAATATTGGTTCTTGCTCGGTGGTAAATTAAAGCTATTGGTCTCTCTTCTCTCTCTCTCTCTTACTGTCTCTCTCTTACTGTCTCTCTCTTTTACTCTCTCTCTCTCTCTCTCTCTCTCTCTCTCTGTGTGTATGTGTCAGATGTATAATTTGTTCACCAGTTACATTTATTCTGTAGAGCGATATGAATTCCTGCAGTATAAAGTACTTTAACTTAGGAGAATTATTGTATAGTCATCGTATCTCATTCAATCTCATCTTCTTCTTTGTACGTCTGCAAACGATGGATGTCCACTTCAGGATATTCATCTCTACAAGAGCTTTCATTTTTTATTTCAATTTTAGAAGAAAATATCAAGTAAAATAATAATCAAAATTAAAATCTAGTAGTAATTTATATGAATATACCCTTAAAAAGAGTGGAACCGAGGATACCACATTAAATTAATCCACTGATCACTTTAACATTTAAGATAACCTTGGCATAATTCAATCTTATTAAATAATAGTATTTTAACAATATATTTTGACCAAAAGAAATATAATTTAATTGGGAGCTGGCTTTGTTCATAAGAGTTCACTGACATGGAGCGGCGCGCAACAGACAGAAACAATAACATACTAGTTTTATCGTACGCGCAAATGTAATATTTAGTTTTTAAGGCACAGTTACCCTCTTACATGTGTACTGTATACAATACATTTGAAAAAAAAACCGTCTATATTATATCATCAGTTTATATCAGTAATAATGAACTTTAACGTGAAGAAAAGTTAAATAAATAAATCATCATCTTCTTGTCCTTATCCCACTCTAAGTCGGGTCGGCACAACATGTTATAAACATGCTGTCACATGATTTGACTGCGTTTTTACGACCGGCCGCCTGCCTGACCTCAACTTATCTTAGTCGTATTTTACGAAACCTCGATAAGAAAGAGGATCTATTCTACTTAACCGGGTACCATACGGTGAGTCAACTTACCTTAGTCACCTTTTACGACACCTCGGTAAGAAATGAGGTTGGTCTATTCTACTCAGCCGGATACCACACGGCGGGTCGGCTTACCTTAGTCGCCTTTTACGACACCTCGGTAAGAAAAGAGGATGGTACTATTCTATTCAGCCGGATACCACGCGGCGTAAAAGTTAAATAATAGGAAAATATTTTTTTTTAAATAATTACGTCACGGCTGGTTACTTAATTTTCTGCATATTAAGCAGATATTACAGCAGTTAAGCTTAGAATATTCTGCAAAAAGCAGTTTTAACATAATAAACCTGCGAAAGCTGTTTGCATATTAATTTTTAATACAGGATGCTTTGGTTGGCATACCTTGTCATTTTTCTAGCGTGCTTAACAAAGCGTCAAAATGCTTCCACTGCATAAACGTGCTTCAAATAGTTTACAAAATAACTGCTATTTTAGAGAATATTACAAGTTGTTTAAAAATAAATTTTTTTTCATCGTTTCGTTTTCTACTTATCTAATCATTTATGGAATTTAACCTATAATCTAGATAAAAAAATATTGTAACCGTCTGAATACGACATCGTCAAATTTCTGTAATATACAGAAAATGTGATTGGGTCGCAGATAACGGTATATAAAAATATATTTAGTTTAGTCAACATTAGTCCGAGTACGTCCCTTCTAATTACGTGACATTGGTGACTCCTTTGAGGCTCATTGCGACTCGAATTTAGAAAACTTTTTAATGTTATTACATTTTTTTTATTAAAACTCAAACAGTCGAATTGTTAGATAAACCCAAGTACCTAATAGCTGACTATACTCTATTCAATATTTAAAATTTTAAAGTTGAAAGTTTTACTGAGTCAAATGATTTGACTAAATTCAAAATAATATATTATAAAAAAAAAAGTTAGCCCCCCCTCTTCCTTTTTTTTCAACCTTAGATATAAATCTGTTTAGGGGACTTCTTTAATAATTCTTAACTTTTCTAATTTAATAATCTTCTCATTAAGAATTTTCGTATATTTGGCAAATGCTTGTTTAAATTCGTGTAATGAAACATGAAAAACCCACGCGTTCAATGTTGATTGTTACAAATATTGTATCAGTTTCATGCGGTTGGGTCCGATTTTAATAAGTGAATTCTGCAATCAAAATCCCCTAAAACAATATAAGTTTTGAGCGAAAATTTTCAAGCGTAACTTTTATTTGGAACTGTTACGAGATGGACTGATGGTTTAATTGATTCACAATCAATTCAACGCTCGAATCAAACACGATGCATCGCACCGCAACCCTAGTTCCGCTACGAAATCCGTCCGTTGCGTCCGACACATTTGTTTGGAGCAATGATACAAATTTTATTTATGTGAAAGCTAGGCCAAATTTTCCATATTTTATTATTTATATTATTTTTAAATGTCAACTATCGTAAATTATATTAAATTACGTTATAATAAATACGGTATTCATATTAAATGTATAGAAACCGGCTATACTTACGTCTTATTCTATTCCAACTACTTTCACCCATACGGAGCCCTTATTCATGAATTTTTATATGTATTTAATATGTATATATATATATGTATAAATATGTATATATATATATATATATATATATATATACATATATATATATATATGTATATATCTATGTATATGTATATATGTATATATACATGTACATATATATATATATATATATATATATATATATATATATATATATATATATATATATATATATACATATATATATATATATATATATATATATATATATATATATATATATATATATATAAGATTAAGCCATTTAAATATGAGAGATGTAAAGGGTATAAGAATATAAAAATTGTGGAAAGAAGTTGTAGACTGTTTTTCTTGCAATATGCACATAAAAACCCCAGCACGTTAAAGAATATTTTGTTAAATGTACGTATGTACGTACTCGCACTTTAATCGTTTAGTCATTTAATGCAGACATTAGAAATCTACAAAGTGGTAAATAAAATTACCGATACGGTGAACCCGGAAGAACTAATGAATAACCAGCATATACAAAATACAGATTTGATGGGTATAAAATGTAACTTGTAGAACTTGTGGTTCAGTCGTGGAATATTCAAAGTCAATAAAAGTCAATCCCGAATTCCACTTCAGACAGCGAAGAAATGTGATCTATGTGTACTTACAAAATATGTACTCAATATCCCGTGAGACGCGTTACAAACTTCGATCGTGTTCCGGAAAACATGATGTTTTTGTAAAATAAACAGTGATTTACATGGAATCGTTTTACAAAAGGACTCTATTGGAAAAATTCACCCCAACTGACCATTTGTTTGATATAGGTATAATTACTTTTGGTTTTTAAGTCAGCGTGTCTTAATAAAAGTAGGTAAACGCATACATGGTTTGTTCATTGATGTCGGTAGCATTTGTGTAAGGCGTGGGCTGAAAAGCAGTTTAAAGCTGAGTCTCACGACCTTTCCACTATATATGTTAGTATTCAGTAAGTAATTTTAAATTACTATTATTATTTAAAGTAATAATAGCGATCGTGAAGTACATCTGGCGGGTCAAAGTCCCAGATGGATTACATTTGATTTTAAAACTTTGTCTGAGCAAGTCATTATACGATTTATGGTGAAGAAAAACTGTGTAAGTAAACTTGCATATCTTATTCGTGGAACCAAACGTGGCGAGTCGAAGACAATCTTCAGTATATAACACCCCACAAGTTTTCTAAATATTTAAAGTTTGGTACGGCTATCCTCAATTGGACGAAACTTAGGCTAAGTAGTTTTAAATTCTTTCATGTTATTTATTCAACAAACTTAAAAATGTTTTCAAATAGCTTTTTACAATATTTTAAGAAAACGCAATAGGTTTTCATTATTCCAGCTTCATACCGAGAAAGAATACTTATATTGTTTTCTTTTTTAGTTTTTTCAAAATGAAGAAGTGCATTTATAACGAAAATATTGACTATCTTACAATTATGTTGGATAGAACATCTATATATCATAGGTAGTATTTTGTAATTTGCATAATAAGCAATTCTGGCTGCTCACATGACAATTAATGTAATTGCCTATTAATAACTTAACACCTAATGATTCATTGACGCTAGTTTACATAAATCAATCGAATTAGATTAATTAGATCTCTTGCATAGTGTTTATGATAACATCACTTATACAAACCTTTTACAAAATATGTTTCTCTATACACACACACAGTTATAATAAAATATTTGGATACAATCTATATTTTGCTATAAGAAAAGAAATTATTATATTCAAATTCAAATTCAAAATATTTTTTATTCAAATAAACTTGTAAACAAGTGCTTTTGAATCGTCAACTCTACCGCTGGTTCGGAAAGCTGTTCCTACCGAGAAGAGCTAGCAAGAAACTTGGCGGTTGCTCTTTTTAACACATAATTCTTAATACTATTTACATTCAGTCGTTACTATCTTGTACAGGTTCAAAGAGAGCTATATCCACACATTCTTATCTTCTAAATAATCTTCAAGAGTATAGTAGGCTTTCTGTATCAGCCTCTTTTTAACAGTGATTTTAAACTGCTGTAATGGCAGTGCTGAAATTGATTGCGGATTTGGATTGCGGATTGATTGATATATTGTATTATGTAACGCCACAAAGTAACGGCTAAATCTATAAATTATTTATATTTATAGTTGAAACTGGAATATTTTAAGTGTTTGCTGTAGTATTTCAATAGACCGATACTATCATTTCATTGTTTATCAAAATTGAAAGCGCTGTAATGAAAGCAAGACCGGCGCTCTCCATTTGCTATCCATATTCAGCTGTTATATTAAAGATAAGATAATATTTAAAAGGCCCGATTTGTAAATTAAGAGATATTATACATTACAGATTGGAAAATATAAATATCATAATATTTTGATAAGCATGAGAATTTTCTTAAAATAACTAACATCACATGACATTTTTAAGACTTCCTTTAATACTTGTATGATATCTTAATATCATATGCCGTGTGGTATCTAGCTGAATAGAATAGTACCGCCCTCATTTCTTACCGACGTGTCGGTAAAGGCGACTAAGGTAAGTTGACCCGCCGTGTGGTATCCGGCTGAGTAGAATAGATCAACCTCATTTCTTACCGAGGTGTCGTAAAAGGCGTCTAAGGTAAGTTGACCCACCGTGTGGTATCCGGTTTAGTAGAATAGACCACCCTCTTTCTTACCCAGGTGTCGTAAAATACGACAGAGGTAAGTTGACGTCAGGCAGGCGGCCGGTCGTAAAACGCAGCCAAATCATGTGACAGTTTTGACATGTTTGTAACATGTTGTGCCGACCCCACTTAGAGTGGGATAAGGGCAGGAAGATGATAATTTTAATAAGCATGAGAAATCCTACTTTTAGTTCATTTGGCGAAAAGGTCGCTATAAATAGAGTTGATGTTAATCGTGTGGCTTTAGAATGTATATCATACAAATTCATATGACCCAAATCACTATCTATGTACTTCAACTAATAGGGTCGATTTAGATGTGCGCGTATTTACATGCGAACTTCTTGTGATAATGAAGCATATAAGCTTATTGATATATGTTATTAGCTTATCATAGACTTCGAGACTATGAGTATATATGTAACATTAGTGTAAATTATTTTTTACGTTCGCATATTTCCCGTTATTTCTACATAAATTTATAAGTGGTGGAATAAAAACAATAAATGGTGAATAGAAGTGACGGATCGGGGATTTTTTTCTTTTCGTTTTCCACGTTTAATTGTATAATTTATCTTAGACAAATAACACATCAATAAGAAAACAAGGTTTGTATTTATTTCTTACTTTCATATTGAGGTGGGTTTTCTATTGGGAAACCTATTTAACTTGTCTCTAATGGGAAACTTCTTAGTTAAGGGACAAATTAGTAAAGTACTTCGCGTCTTCACTGAGTTCTCAGACGTTTTATTTACTGAGCTCTATAATAACGTAATGAGACGCCATCTTAGTGATGTGAGCATATATGTACTGATATAAATCTGCCTTACACTGATTATTTGGATAATAAATTAGATCTTGTGTGACAGTTATTATGAAATTTAAGTAAAGCGATAACTATTGTGATATTTTTGATTCTTATACTTCAAAATGGACCTATTGTTATAAAACAGTTAAGAAGTAAGCTAAGTAGTACAAAATAGTATTTTAGTATAACTATAAATTCTTATTCTAAGAATAATAAACAAAGTTACTGTGCTAAGATACTACTAGTATTTTTGGAAAGTGGTAAAACCTTCTTTATTATATTTGCTCAGAAAGCAATAATTTGTTTTTGTGCATAAAAATATTAATTATTACCATAAAGGATGTTGACATCTATGTTAAAGATTATGGTTATATGATTATATCTTACAATTAAATCTCATAAAAATAAACTAATACAATGTTTACTTGTGATAATTAGTGCTAAAACGATAAAATCTTTGTGATGTTTAAAAAAAACTGCTTTTATGGGCTCTCTTACTTTAAAAGTGAATACGCAATTTCCTCACAACGCACTTTAATGGGTTTTGCGATCAGTTCCGCAGAAATTTATTTTAAGATCATATTAATTAAATGGCAAGATAACATCAAATAAATAGTGGATTATAAATATTACGTCAGAAATATAAAATATTTTTTCAATTAATATCGCTGCGGATATCGTCTCTAGTTTTTCCATGCGGTTTAAAAATATTAAATTACTGGTACTACGATAAGTTATGTTGATATTTCGACCGGATTGCCTGAAAAATACAAATAATTTCAAATATTATAAATGATATAATAATTATAAATTCAAACCTGTTTCCGGTATTTTGTTGATATGTAATACATCCCTTCGTCGTTCATAAATACGCGGACAAATTGTGAGTTTGTAATACCTTCCCAATTCCCCCTGTTTGTATCTTATTAAGTAAGGCGCGTGCTTATATTATTCACATCTTCAATATCAATTTGGTAAACAAACTCAGATATAACACTGTTATCATAATGCAATTACATTTAAATAAAGATCTTCATAGTGTTGTTTGGTACAGCATTCGGGTGGAAGCGTATTTCTAATGATTAAGCGATCATACTGCTAATTCAGTTAGTATGTTATTACTGCTACACAAGTGGTACCGACATTAACTGAATACACTGATCATTTGTACGTAATAGATAACTTTTTCATAATTCAAAACTCTTAAATATCGTTTTAAAAAAATCATTTTCGAAGAAAATAAATGTAATTGAATTGAGAATACAACAATGTTGTCGTTTTCTCTCCTTCGCACCAAACTATTTAGTATTTGGGCCTAGGTTTATTTTTCGTTGTGTGTCGTAATAGGGTATGGTCGTTGATCTCTATAAATCGTGTTTATTTTTAAAAACGTAAAGTAACTCTTGCGGCTAAAATACTTCGCTGAATTAACTGTTTTTCTTATGCAGGGTGTTGAGGTGTGTAGATAAAATTAAAATTTATGTGGTATGATCAGTAACACTCTGTATTTTAATTTTAATTAGCTTAATAAGCTTTAAAATTTAGCTTAACTATATATGAGCGTTGATTCGCATACTACAAATATTTTCTAGCAATGCCAGAAGAAACACTTTTTCTTCAAACGCATGCAACTGAGCCCTGTTAGTCTTGGATTTGGTTAACTATTCAACTAAAAATACAGAATTATAAGAAAAAGTAGTCGTGCAAAATTTATAGCGTACCGATGGTGACTTCTTGAAATCAGGTATATTCAAGACTGTAAAATTTGTTAGAGTATTGCACATGTTTAACACAATTTGGAAGGTAATTGCAACGTCTAAGACATATTTTAAGCCACACGCCCCAAGTTGCCGGTAATTCTCACTAAACTGCTACCTAATATATTCTCACTCACGAGTACTTACTTTAGGCGACTAAATTAAGCTTAACCGGGAGAACTAAATTTAACAGACAACTTTCGTCTTCAGCTAAACTAATGAATTTAATTTATATATGTATTGACTTTACGTTGAAACTGACTTGTCTGATTTTTTCCATTATATATTATCAGTTATTTTTTAAACTTTAATTAAACTTGTTGGGCGCTCGAATAACATCATGTTGTATGTATTTTTAATATTTTTAATGATAGCGGGTAATACGTACATATATATCAATACTATATATATCCTTTTTTTGTATTTGTCGTAAATGCACAATATTTTATTCATGAGAACATTCAAAATTTTTTTCTGTGTATCTTGGTATTATTAACATGATTTCAAAAGTATGTTTAGTTTATCGAACCTATAAATGAAAAAATGTTTCTATAACTCTCAGACTCATTAAGAACAACATGTGGGTAGTAAAATGCAGTAACCAGTCTGATGTCGCCGTAATTGGATTGGCTTTGTACGATAGAAAATGAACGTTCCCCTCGGTGGTGCGCGGACCGTGTGGGAAGATGCGAAACGTTCGCTATTTGGAAAATGCTCGCCTCTATAACTTTGAACGAAGTTTGCGTGCTGTCTTAGATATGCTCGAGGGCTCTTTTTTCAATCAGTGTTGATTTCATATTATACCTTCTTCAGTAGCTTCAATGGAAAGTAATAAAGTAATATGTTATTTTTATATTTGTTATAAACAGTCTTATTTTACTTGAAGCCAAATATATTTATGGCTTTATTTCAAATCTCACAGTGACGTCCTTAAAAATCTACTGTTCTGGGATTTGCCTTATACCTAAGCCTTCAATAATAGTATAATAACGATGTATTGTAAAATAAAGGTCTCCACAAACTCAGAAGTACTGGACGTGATTTTCATTCGGTATTCAATAATAGACTGAGGTTAAGTATCTAATTTGTTTGGTTTGTCATTAAAGTCATAAATAGTATAAAAAGAAAAGAGATGCTCCTCCTTTTAAAGTTATATTATTATTTTTGGATTATTCAGGCTTCAATACCTCGTATACAGGCCTCGTGTATCTTACTCTTTATTTAACCTCTACGTAAAAATTCTTTCAAGATGTTGGTCGAGGCTTTTTATTATAAGACCATTAATAGAAACGAACTTAGTAGTAATCATTTTTATATCAATATTTGGCTTGACGGGTCGTCGTTGTGTTACTAAAAGAAAGTGCAATATAATAAATAAAATAAATATAAATATAAAGATATTATTATCATTATGTAGATAAATATGATGCAAATCATAGATTATCGTAGATATTTTTATTTTTTATATAAAGACAAAACAAAAAAAATTCTAATATAAGCAGAGCAGGTGTTCTGATATCAGTAGAAGCAATTTTCGATTGCTAGGTGATATCATTAATGGGATAACATGGTTTGGCTGACAGCTTCATGAATCTCGCCCTCGGGGCCAATGGCGCTTATCGAGTTATGATTCGCAACCTTCAATGCTACTATCATGAGTTTCTGAATACTTGTCGCATGTGATTTGAAAAGTCTATTAACACAATTTTTTTTATTACATAGAAACATTACAAGAATTGTCATCAACAAACAACATTCATCCCAATAAAAAAAATCTTGTGTAACTTTTTGACTGGCTCGTTGGAGCAGTGGGTAGTGACCCTGCCTTCAGCTCCGCGGGTCGCGGGTTCGATCCCCGCCGAGGGCCAACATTTTCTATAAATGAATTTGTTGGTCTTTGAGCCTGGGTGTATATTTGTATTTAAGTATGTATTTAACAATTATATATGTATATATTCACCAGTTGTCTGTCACCAATAACACAAGTATTAAGTTACTTACTTTGGGGACGGACGACCGTGTGTGTAAGTGTCCCATATATTTATATATTTATTTATTTATTTATTTTTGTTCAGTAATTTGTACAAATTATATTGAAATCTTTATATGAACTTACAAATTATATATATATATATATATATATATATATATATATATATATATATATATATATATATATATATATATATATATATATATATATATATATATATATATATATATATATATATATATATATATAAAGATATAATGTGTACAAAAATCTGTGATTTAACTCATAACAAAAAGTGCCCTAACCTGAGCCTTACCCTTGTCATAAAATAAACTACCTTGACTTCTTTTGTGTGTATAATGTTTAGATATATCGCTGGGTAAAGACCCCTGACAGTCTGTTTGCATTATATACATTCCATTTTCCTAACATATTTTCTATCGATTAATAGAAAATCTTGGATATTTTTATTTATTCAGTATATATTTTTTTCTCTATTTGGTTTACCAGCAGTTAATATAATTTTACATTCTTATAATAATACATATTAAATTAATGCTAATTACTTTAGTATATTAAGGTAAACACAACATGCAATGAAGTTTTTTTTTTTAGACAAGATATAATATATTAGAGTTGTCGATTGATTTTTTTTATGTTTATATGTTAGTGGTGGTGGAGGTTTGTAGTGCATGTGTTTTACGAATTCTACATGTATCAGATATGCAAATGATAGTGCCCTCTACGTTAAGCATTATGTATATTTTCTATTTGCTTTAAGGCGGATTACAGCAAAATAATTCAATGTTATTACATATGTACCATGTGCTTTATTTAAAAAGCATTCGTTCTTTTCAATATTATTATAAACTTTTTGATTTTATTCTTGCTATTAATTATTTCCGTTTAAATGGTAGATAACCTAATAAGGCATAATACACATAACACAGTTGAATAAAGCTTAAGTACCTAACCTCATTTCTGACACATTTTGTATAATGTACATTTCTAATAAGCATAATAGTATCTGTGGCGCAATTGTCTATAATTAAATAAAACAAAATGTATTCAGTTAAATCTACAACTTAAATCTAGTTTTACGCTAAAGCAACATCTTAGTAGGGATTTAGTTGACCGCTTCTGGCTGACTAAAACTAGCGAAGGATAGCAGAATTCATAATGTCAATAGTCCTGAATAAACAGATAATCGGCTATGCCTTATTTAATATCAGAGTTCTGTCCATTTTGTCTATATCATAGAAGGAATATATTAATACTGTGTGAAATATTCTATTTATAGTTGATACTAGCAGATCCTTGCAACTCCATGAGTGTGGAAAGTGAAAAATTTTCTACGAAAATATAATAACACTTTCTTATTGTGGCGGGTTTTTACTATTAGTATGTCTTCCCAACAAATTCAGTACCACCAATCCAACTTATCCCCCTCGCCCCACCATTGTATTTATCTCTAGATATCTCTAGAGATATGCAGGTTTCCACACGATCTTTTCCTTCACCGAAAAGTGTGTGATAAATTGCAATTATCAATTAGACACAAGTTTTAATAGAAAAACTCGTTCGTGCCGCGGTTTGAACTCGTGAACCTCTCGAAAGAGTCGCACGGTCACACTGCTGGGTTATCACAGCTTAATATAGTATAATATAGAGCTGTAATACTAAATAATATATAGCTAATATAGTATTAAAAAATCTAGTTTTTCGGCGATAAAAAAACCCATAATACTTTGTCATTTTAACAATTTGTATAATAGTAGGCGTTAGTTTGGAGATATCCATAATACAAAAGTAAAAATAAAATTAATTTGCGATAATCCAGGATAGATTTTATAGTCTATTTTTGGTATTTCAACACTTAAACTGATTCAATACAATCGCAGATTCAGATTTAAAATCATTGCGAATCTTGTATTGTAATAGGTTGACAGACGATGTCAAATCGGTCGTAGGTTGTGGTTGTTTTCAGGCTGTGCAATGTTTTATGACGTGGAAGTTTCTTAAACTCACCTTTTCTTAAGAAGAAATTTTATAAAACAATACTTGCCACTTTCTTTCACAATACACTACAACATACCACACTAAATCCAATTAATTTGGATAAGCAATGAACTTAGAAGTGGTGATACTTTTTCTCAACTTAAAATTAAATTGACTCTATGCCATATAAACCATTCGATTACTCCCCGAGGTACATTTTTTTGCACAGATACTAATTTAGTATACTACTTCGTAGAACTCTTGAATAAATACTGTAAATACTTTTAGCCACAAACACTATTTGCCGTTTGTATTACAAATGATATGATAGAGTAACTTTGCATTCTATAAATTATATTCAATATTCATCATAAATATGTATATTATTTTCATAAGTTGTAACTAAGTCAACCCTCTTTTTAATTCATATTTTTCTATCACAAGCATTTTCACTTACATAATTACTGTAACAAGAAATAAAAACATTGCGACCGCAACTGTTTATTTTAACTTCAATGTTTGGTTACTCTGGATATTTTACTAGGAATTTATAACATCACTATATAATATTTCCAATAAATGAAATCATTTCTGATTCATTTTTTAAATCAATTGATCGTTAAAGCTTTTGTAAAATTATGAAGCTATGCCGCAATAAAAATTCACATTTTAGTTCAGCGAACAATTTATTTGGTGTACAGAAATTCATTTTTATACATTGTGAAACATATCCACAAATTTATTTTTTCGACATTGATATATGACAGTGTTCTACACCCAGAATTATAGAGATGTGCTCCACTGAGGTACAACAACTCTATAATTCTGCTTCAACTATACACTTCATACCATAGTGGTACTATACAAAAAAGGTACAACTCTATAATTCTGCTTCAACTATACACTTCATACTATAGTGGTACTATAAAAAAAAGACTGAAAAAAATTAAATGATATTCTGTAATTAAATTTTAATAATTTATGAGAACAAATTTATAAAAAAATAAAGTCATAATAGCTCTGCCAATATATATAAATTAAAATAAATTGTTAATAAATTTTAGAATAAGGCGTCTACACAATAATGGGTATTTTAACTCTTTACTCCAAGTGCGGGTACAATTAATTATATAAAAATAGTTACAATCAGTTTTCCAAAAAGTTTTGTTTACGTAAATCCCAACACCCGTGGGAATGCTACGAGTAGTATAAAAAGTATGCAACGTGTATTGGCAGTTTATGTATGCTCCACAACCTTCTATTCTTCCAGTGAAAATGTTATCAAAACTGATTTAGTTCTACTACCTTTAATCTTCCTTAAGAATTGCCGCACTATTTTTTACCGTATAAAAATCCGTTTAGTAGATTTGAGTAAATTGACATATAGACAGACCGCCTTTGGGGACTTTGTTTTATAATATGAATAGGTTTAAACAATAATTTTCCTTTAATTCTAAATTGATTGTCTTTTCGTTTTAGTATTATCAGTTCATTTGAAATCTATATCATGCCACAGGAATAGAAGACGCTCCATTTGGACGACGTGCTCAGAACCTTCGTCAATATCAATATGACGTATTTCTCTAATAGTATTTCAGTGGTCTCTATCTCGTAATTCGATTGACATCAACAGTTGAACGTACTCTTTGATGATAGGGATATGCATGACATACAGTGAAACTTGAATCTAGCAAAGCTAAAGAAAGCATTACTAATATTACAAAATTAAACCCTTTTAAAAGTGTTGTAAATAACGTGAAAATTTCTTCTTTTTTTTTGTATCCCGTTTCTGAAGTTTGTTTTTGTGAACTAAAATAAGGCAACACGTTTTCTCTTTAATAAATATTCTTTAAGCTGTTGAAAAACTTATCCACTAATTTAACTGTTTATGCTGAAAGATTCCAAAATGCACATTAGTTACGTGCAAGTGATTTAAGAAAATCACTTGCACGTAACTAATAAAAAAGTTTAACAATTTGTTTTTTAGATAGATAGATAGATTTTAAGTTTACTAGAAGCGTAAATTTGCAAAAGAGACATACAGACAAACTAAAATTTATTTATAAACTGTCTTTCAAGTGTACCTATGTTTACGTCGTTATATACTATTACCTGGGTGTCCGAGCCTCGCTCGGTAATTTACTCAAAGATATAAAAAAAAATATTTAAAAAAATTAAGAAAAAATTTAAAAAGAAAGAAGACATGTGGGATTCGAACTCGGGCTTAACATTTTCGGTCCGCCCTTTATCCAACCGCTATCGCAACATTACGTCTGACAACTAAAATTAGATTTTTTAATGCCCAAAAACAGGAATAAAATGTTTTTTTTTTTTATAATATCAAGGTGATACTGTAGTGTTCGGTCGCACCTAACGGATTTTTTATGAATTTCGAATGGGATATTTAAATTTGGTAGGATTCCAAGAAAATTTCTTGCCAGCAACTTTTCAACGAATTTACGGTCTCGTACGTCGTGAAAATAATGGTGAAAGTCTGCATTTTAAAATGATTATAATGGCTCTAGTCCTTTTTTCCATTTTTTAATCCACTTTCGGAATATTTTAGCAAAATCCTATGAGTTTTTGAGATCGCATATTTAGATAGCATGTGCTCCTTTCGCAATTATATAACGTCATAAGCAGCCGAGCAGAATAGTCGTTTTACGATATTCTAACAGTACTTGCACTATTATAAGTAAATTAACGACTGTAGCTAGTTTTTCTTCTGCTTTTTGTTATTTGCCATTTGTAAAACTAATTCAACCTATTATTCTATCCTATCCTACTAATATTATAAATGGGAAAGATTGTGAATATGGATGTATGTTTGTTACTCTTTCGCGCCGAATCCGCTGAACCAATATCGAATAAATTTGGCACACTTATTCCTTACACATCGGAATTACATATAGGGTATAGAATACCTGTTAATTCTACAGCAATAGGATGACATTGAAAAGCGCCATCTATTATCGATCTATCGCAAGATAGCAGTCCACGCGAACTAATTCGCGGGTAAAAGTTTGTCTTGATTGAAAGAGATACTCAAATTATTAGTAATTTATTTTTCATTTGTTTATGACTACAAATAATGACCATATTTCATGTTTGAAACACCCACACTTGCATTTGAACTAGGACGGGTCCTTTCTGTATAACTTCGTTTATGTACTGTCATAAAGTTTAAAGCTTAACGATGTTTGCTTTGTTAACTAAGTTCGAACTTAGTCTTAGAAGAAAACGGCATGTCACTAAGTTTGTATAAATCATGTTAGTATAAATTGGTTTATATAATTAAACATGTTAATGCAACATATATAGATATAAATACCGAGTTTTAAACAATTTTCAATTTTTTAAAGTTCGATATAAACATATTGGGATTCAAGTGGAAGCTAGCTCATCTATATTTTTTGTAAAGAGAGTAAGAAGTTATAAGGTAGTAAAAAATTTTAATTGAACTTTGTTCTTGATTAGCTATTCTACTATGTCTCTAAAATTTTGTAATAATTATTATTTTATAGTGTTTATTATTAGCAAATAAAACTGACTTAGTTTTCGACACATTTTCTTGACATTTTAAACAATGAACTTCTACAGTTAAGAATGCACATTATTTTGGAACGTTGTAATTCGTGAATTTTAAAGTGCGAAATAAGTTTTCTATATCTCCTCATAATGGATTAGTGTGTGACACAGAGAATGTAGTGTCCAGTATGTTTAAATTATATTTATTTTAACTTTCTTTTTTTAAATGTAGATAATAATTATTTTATATAACGAAATCCTATCGTCGCCCGCCGACTAAATTTTACCAAATGTTCTAATAATCTAATGAACACTTGTAATAGTAGAAAAAAGTTTCTCCATACCGCACTTTTTTTGAGTCTTTTGTGAGGCTAAGAGAAAAGTTGGCGTCTGATGTGCTACTTTCAATATTAGAACTATGTGTATGACTTATTTCAGCACTGTGCAAAAATATTTTTAGGATAGTGACATTTATGAGCATATGCAAAACTAATAAATAATATATAAGTAATAAATGTCAGTTAAAGAGATTAAATGAAACACGTATTACAAATAATTAGGAAAATTAAGTGATTTTAAAGATATTTTTGGTACGTTATGAGGATTATATAAAATGAAATAACATGTCCTATCTATAAGTGGCTAAACCATTCTAATAATCTATGATTAATATTTTCCAATATAATTAGTATTATTATGATGTCTTAAAGAAGTATGGAACGTGAAGAATTAGGTTAGGCCATACAGCAGAAAATTACACAGGAATGTAGCTTTCCAGACAAAAAAAAATAAGTAATTTCAGTGACAAAGCAAAAAATTCTGTCGATTGGTCAAAGAAAATACAACAAGAAATACAAAGAACATTTTATTGTGGGTAATTTTTTGTATTGTATTTCTACATATGCCAATTTTTAGTAATAATTTATTATATTTATTCTTCCTTTCTCTTCCTACAAATTATATTACTTTATTTGTATAAATTAGTCTTGTTTACAAAATATGTGTCGCCGGAAGATATCATAATATAATCGGCTTTCTGGTGCCTAACCGATGGCAGTTATTTGCCGTATTTTGCCATAACATGGTATCATGTAGCAAAATCCAACTATCGGCTTGCGCCAAACCCTATTAAAATACGGTATTTACGATATGAGAAGCAGTCCTTAAACTACTCGTTTAACATTATTATTAGCATCACAAGCTTTTTAATTAATTTAAGTACTTATAAATTTCACATTGTTTGCGTTAATTTTAAAGCGTTAGTAATGTTTTTATTTTGTTATTCGTTTGTAATTTTAGCGCTATCATAAACCTGCAGACACTTTGTGAAAGGCAAACACAATTTATTTTTGTAATGTATATTTAAGTTTAATAATATTTTGAAAATTGAGGCCACGTTGTTTGTTCTGTAGTTAAAATAATTAATAGTCAATTATTAAATAGCGAGCGCTGGCACCTCATCGAATGTACCTATATATGTTATTCAAATGAATATAATGGCTTTCTACAACATATAAAATAATCTCATAATATCATATCAATCTTAAAATAATGTAATAAATTATATATAAGAGTTAATTTCAGTCTTTTATAAAGTTCTGTTTATGGTTGATAGTTAAAAATGATGTATTAAAAAAGATATTTATGATTTTTTACTTAAAATATTGTACAGAAGTTACAATAGAATTATTTTGGTGTAATCCGCGTTTGTTAAGAGAATCCATGTAATACTAAGTGTATGAAGCAGGCAACATTCACATACCTTATACATGCAGGTCAAGACACCACACGTATTACAAAATGCTGCTAACATCAACATGCCATACAAACACTACACATACTCACTACCACAATCTTTAGGATCGTTTAGCCCCGAAACCGAAGCATCATCTGGAGGAAACTTCGCTCATCATGTGCTGTCCGAGACGTACTATAGGTGTGGACATACTCTTATCTATTAAGCTAACAATTTTCGATTCTTAATTTGTTTTATTCAATGGTTATAAAATCAATTTTTATGTATTAATACATAAAAATTGATTTTATCATGAGGTCATCACTGAAACATCACGGCTTAACGAATATTATGTGAACATACTTAGATATAATATAAATGATAGTATTCGGGCAGGTGGAGTAATAAAAATATAATAGCTGAACAATAATACGGATTATAATAATATCGTATAATAGTTATGTAAATATCCCGTGTTTGGGAACTAAAGTTCAAGAGATTCGCCATCTCGTCCCTATTGTGATTCTCCCCAAGCTCCCACCCCTATGCTCATTGTGTCTGCTCCACTTTTTAATCTCAAGACGTCGAATAAAAGCACAATACTCAGATACGCCTTATTGATATTGGCTCTTTCTTAAATCAAAGTATTGTTAATTCTTCATTGGGAATCTTGTGCACTGCCGAACTTTTATTAAAAATACCTCTATAATAGATTATTTTTTTATATTGCAGATTTTTTTATATAAATATCGATATAGTAATTTTTAAATTAATTGGGAACTTATTAAGGTAACTTTTACATTGATACAGATTGCGCATTTCATAAAATCAGAGGTTTTTCTAGAACATGTGTAAGCAAATGCTTTGTATAAACGACAAAGGCGGCGGGTTGCTTCGCTGGAGGCTTTTAAGTGAGTACATATCGTGCAACGTACAAATGCAAATTCACGCTTTGCATTTGGAAAAATTAAAAGCGCCTTTGTCGATGGTATTGCTAGTGACTTTTTGCGTCAGCGTGGATAATAGCAATAATTAGAAATTGCGACGTTCCTTTTGCTAAACGTAGTGTTGAAGTTTTGCCAAACGTCAACACTTTATTGTACCATAATTATTTTACTTATTTTTGCTTACATTGTTGGGTGAACATAATTTGTGTCTGAATACAGTGTTAGTGATGAAAATTTTGCAAGATCGACATACTATGCTAATTTTCTATGCTCATATGCTAATTTGTTCTTTATTTAAAATAAATAAATAAATTTGTTCTTTATAATATTATATTTGAAACTATATCAAGACATTTGTTAAATATATAAACAAAAATTGTTCATCTCTAAATCAATAGGCACTATAGTACAACAAAATAATAATAGATTATAATTTCGGTATTAGTTAAAAGTATGGTAAAATGATATTTATGACTATTGTGAAATAATTAAAAAGTGTTGAATTTCACGTTAATTCCCGCACAATGCCTTATTTTGTGGAAAAAAGCCTTTTAAGTAACTTTGTTTGCGGATAGCATTTAAAAAGTTTATTAAACAAGCTGAATCTGCCGATTAAATTTAAAACTGCTAAGTTGAGTCTGGTTGAATGAAAAATATTTGCTGGAAGGAATACGCCAAAAAGTTTTGGGGAATTTTTAATACTTAACTCAAACGGCTGGTCTGAGAGCGGTATTTAATGTATTTTTGTTATTATTTCGATCTTACTTATATAGTGACAGAGTACGAGCCTAATAATATATTTTATTAACCATATCACCCCTTCTCATTTTTTCGATCCTTTCACGTCAACAATTATTAATAAAATATATTAAATTCATAGTACAGGACACCTGTTATTGACTAGTATTTTTCTGTTTAATTTAATGAATCATTTTTGAATATATATATTATAGCCATGTAACTGGAGTTATTTTATTTAAATTTATTTGCCTTTAAAACGAGAAGTGGTTAAGTAAATTTAGTTCACATAGACAAAAGTGGTGACAATAGCAAATGCAACGTAGCACATGAAATCAAAATCCTGATATTTGAACAACTCAAAGCAATTGCGTTGAATTTAACCACATACTGACGTTAGTCTTATATGTGTTGCTTTAACACTACGCGATTTGAGCTTGGAGTTATTATATAAAACAGTGCAGTCGGAAATATATACGCCATATATATAAGCAAAATACTATTTAATTATTTCATTATTCTCCTGCCCTTAATTTTTTAATTGTTTCTGTTCTCTTTCTCTTCGGAACAATTAATCGGGTGTAATTTTCGTCATGGTGATAAATAAACTATGACATTCCGCAAAGTTAAGCCGGCTTTCTGTAAACAAATGAAAGTATTATAAAAATAAATTCTAGCGGAGCAGTCATGTATAAAGCAGCTAAAGAAGGAATGCTTTTGTAACTTGTTATTTAAAAAAAATATCCAAAATATAGTTTAGAGCCTTTCTAAGCTAATGAAAGAATTTTTTGAATTATCCATTATTATTTTTCTTACAAATAATTCTATTTATCTAATTGTTCAATTAGATAAATGGATAATATTATTTTATGTAGCCTACATTTTATATTAGATATTGCTCTCTGTGACATTTCACTGAATGTAAAGAACATTCTGCAATGCAAAACACAGCAATAATACGGTGGAGACTATTTCATGCTGCTTTAGCCTGCGCAATAATGGTTTATGTTGACATTTCAGTACTCTGGAACTGAAAGCTACTGCATAACAATTTATCTAAACTGTCGTTTTCGTCTTGCGGACTTAAGTTCACATTATTGGAAAATATTCCACGCGTTAAATATTAACAATTATTGTAAAAATTTTAACGACTTAAGAAAATGGAGGTACTCAATTCGAATATTTTTAAATATCTGCTACTAAATTTCTCCGTAAATTATAATACCGTACCGATTTTTTTTTATTTGAAAATTGGTCTTATTTTTATTAAGACCTCATTATTATATCATATTTTTATTAAGGGATCTCATAATCATCTTCTTGCCCTTATCCCACTCTAAGTGAGGACGGGACAACATATTATAAATATGATGTCACATGATTTGGCTACGAATTTTACGACCGTCCGCTTGCGTGTCGTCAACTTACCTTAGTCATATTTTACGACACCTAAGTAAGAAAGAGGGTGGTCTATCTTACTCAACCGGATACCTCACGGTGGGTCAATTTACCTTAGTCGCCTTTTACGACACCTAAGTAAGAAAGAGGGTGGTCTATCTTACTCAACCGGATACCTCACGGTGGGTCAATTTACCTTAGTCGCCTTTTACGACACCTCGGTAAGAAACGAGGGTGGTCTATTCTACTCAGCCGGATACCACACGACGGGTCGATTTACCTTAGTCGCCTTTTATGAGGGTGGTACTATTTATTCTATTCAGCCTTAGATCTATCAGATGCGATTTTTTTAAATTACTGTAGTCATGCGTAGTAAGTAACGATCAGAAATCATATTGTCATTGTTGTAGTTATGTATGCAATGAATGAATATGCGTAGTTACATTCCATCATTAAATTTTCTTTAATATTAAAAAGACGGACTAAACATTTAAGTGTGCATAGCGTAAAATTGTTGAATACATTACTGCACACTCTGTCTAAATTTCTCATAAAGCTGTTTAAAAAATTAAATTTAGAAAAGCAGTGACGACGTTATGTGCATTTAAAATCTGAGCATCAGCATTTTAGCTACGCTTTAAGCTTTACAAAATATTGTTTTATTATGTACAAATAATTGTGAATAAAACTTATATAAAAATATTGGCGTAGTTATTCGTTACATAGATTTTGATTATTTGAAGTGTTTGAATTTGTCTGAAGATTTTGTGGATGGAAAAAGAAATTTCCTATAGATTGAAATTAAAATTGATAGTTTTATTTTTCATTCTTTGTTTTTGAGTAAATCCAACTACTAATAAAATCACAATTTTGGATGCGTCACATAGATTATCAAATAAATCAAGTATACAATGATAAATATACCTCGAATAATTTTATAGATAAAATTATAAAGATCGCATTAAATAATAAATAAAAGACATATTCTATTTTTTTTTGTACTTTGTTTTAACTCTCCCAAGTCAAAAGCGAATCAAATATTGCCCGAATACTAAGCTAATACTCGTACCACCTTTCTCAAACTTGGGTGCGCCCGAGACGCTAACTTTCAAACAATCGCATTATGCTGGTTAACTTACTTATTCAATAGTCTTAGAGACCGTGGTATGATATATTTATTTATAATACTTGCATATATTTTTTTTTAATATACCATTTATTGTTTTATATCTTCACAATTTATGTAATGAAATTTCTAATGCGACATACTCGCATGTGTGCTATATGATCACATATAGCAACACTATCTCATCTTATATGTCCGATATATAATAATGCATGAAATAACCTATAACAGGAGCTAAAAATAAAGAAATAGAAGTAACCAAAACTGCACTAACCAATTCACAAATAATTGCATAAATATAGACAAGAGTAGTCTGTACGAAAAATATAAATTATAAGGATTTTGCAAATACATTTAGAATTCAGAAATAAAACAAAATAATCATTAAAATTTTAAATGATAATAAAATAACTAGTAAATAAGAAAAAAAAAATTAATGCCAGCTCAATATGTACATAAAGATAATAGAAATTGTAGCTACCCCTAAACAAAGTGTAACTTAAAAATAGCAATTACAAGTAATGTTAAGTAAAATATGTTTTAGTAAATGTTGTGGGTATTTGTATAATAAAGCAGTTGTCATCCAAGACTTGTTTTAATGACACAACATGGTGGCAGCGGTGTTAAATAATTAGTTTTTTCTTGTGCAATCAAAGTAATAATTGCTCAAAAGTATATTTAAAGTAAATTATTAGTTGTGAGTTAAATAATTGTTCACGATGGAACATGCAAGACCGCCGCAAGAACTATGTATGGATGGCAGCCCCGTCGGCCGGGCTGACGCGTGGAAACGATGGAAGACACAGTTTGAGTTATTCTTAAAAGCTTCAGGTGTACATAAAGAGGATTCAGCTGTGCAGGCAAGCCTATTAATTAATCTCATTGGGTCGGAAGGATTTGATGTCTACGAAACATTTGTGTTCGACAGAGATAGTGACCGCGATGACATAACGGTTTTAATAAAAAAGTTCGATAATTACTTTGGCGTGAAACCTAATATTACGTTAGCCAGATATAATTTTTTCGTTAGAAACCAAAATGAGGGTGAATCAATAAATCAATATGTCACTGCATTGAAACTTTTAAGTAAGACCTGTTCATTTTCATCGCTTGAAGAAGAATTAATCCGAGATCGGATCGTGTGCGGTATCAGAAATACCGTCGTTCGAGATCGATTGCTTCGATCGGACGATTTAACATTGGACAAGGCGATAAAAATCTGTCAAGCGGACGAAGTGTCAGTGGATGGCAGTCGTCAGTTGGAGACGCGAGCCGTGAGTACGGGGCACGCGTCCATCGACGGTGTGGCGGCGCGCGCTTCGAGCCGCGCGAGCGGGAGCCGGTAGTGGAGCGCTGGCACCAGTTGCGCTCGCGCAGGAAGCGCCGGTGCACGCCGCGCTCGCCGCGATAACGCGCGCAGTGCTGGGCCCGGCGCGGCGTGCAAGTATTGTGGAAAATATTGTGCAACCGGTGTATGTGCCGCGGCTGGTGTAAAGTGCTATATCTGTGGCAGGTATAATCATTTCGCAAGAATGTGTGGTGCTAAAAAAGTATATGATATCGGTGTTAGCGAAAACTGTGACAGCGATAGCGAATCCTTTTATATATCGATAGTTTCCAACGCGTTAGGGAGTGGACACTCGGAGGACTGGTATGAGGCTTTAACCGGTGAGTGTGGCGTTGAAAAGTTTAAGCTCGATACGGGAGCCGATATAAATGTTTTATCTTTTGAACGATTTTTGTTATTAGGTTATAATGCTGATTGTATAAACGTTCGGAGTAATGTAAAACTTCAATCTTACAGCGGTAATATGATTCCTATAAAGGGAATCTGTAATTTAAAGTGGTGGTATAAAAATAAATTGTTTGTTTTGAAATTTGCTATAGCAAGTATTAAGTGTCAAAGTTTGTTGGGAAAACACGCGTGCATAGAACTGGGGCTAATAAAACGTATACATGACATTAACATGTCAAATTATGATAACTTGTTTTGTGGTATAGGATGCCTTCCGGGTACATGTAGTATTGTCGTGGATGAGTCTGTAAGTCCAGTAGTTAGCGCTCCGCGTAAAGTACCCCTTAGTCTATGTGATAAATTACAAGATGAATTAAATAAGATGATTGAACAAGGTGTGATTAGAAAAGTTACTCACCCGACACGATGGGTGAACGCGTTGGTTATTGCCGCTAAGAAAGACGGTGGTATAAGGTTGTGTCTAGATCCGCGTCCGCGTCGCGATTCAACGGGCGCACTTTCAATTACCGACCATTAATGAAATAGCTAGCAAGCTTCACGGGGCGCAGTTCTTCACAGTTCTTGATGCTAATTCGGGATTTTGGGCCATGAAATTGGACGACAAAAGCGCGGATCTGTGCACTTTTTGTACACCGTTTGGGCGATACCAATTTTTAAGATTACCATACGGTCTGAATTGTGCTTCCGAAATTTTTCATTCAACACTTAAGCAATTGTTGGAAGATTTAGAGGGTGTGGATGTTTTTATTGATGACATTATTTGCTGGGGTAGAAATAAAAATGAGCATGATAGACGCCTTACGGCCTTATTAGATAGAGCGAATGAGATTAATCTAAAATTTAATAAGAAAAAGTGTAAAATTTGTGTAGAAGAAGTAAATTATTTAGGCCATGTTTTTAACAAAAATGGCATGAAGCCAGACTCAGAAAAGATTAAAGCCATTAAAAATATGCCTACGCCAAATAATAAAAAATCGTTGGAAAGATTTTTGGGTGCTACTAATTATCTGTCAAAATTTATTCCCAACTATTCTAATCATACTGTGCATCTTACGGGTAATTCAGACTTAAAATTAAGTGATAGCCCAGAAATAATCCATATCGATGATAAGAACGAAGCCTGTTCTAGTAATCAATTTTCAAATAACAAGCTTCGTTCTCCTTATTTAACTAAAAAAAGAACTGGGCCGTTACCGTATTCTAAATTTGAATTATAATTTTTTTTTAATTTATTTAATTTAATTTTCTTTATACTTTTTTTTTTGTTTTGTATGGGGTAAATAGCCATTACAAATAGACGTTTATTTGTTTATTGTACTTTTGTATTTTTTGTGGGGAAGATGTTGTGGGTATTTGTATAATAAAGCAGTTGTCATCCAACACTTGTTTTAATGACACAACAGTAAATAAGCATAGTTTTAACAAATATAAAAAATAATAAGAAGAAATGACAAACCTTAGTAGAAACAGTATCTGACCTCAATATCAGAGGAACTAGAAATATATAAAAACAAAAAAAATATATAATATAAATATTCCAAAGTCGAAAATATAACAATCTTGTCTGTAGTAAAACTAATAATTATATTAAAAATTGCTCGAAAATACTGCTGTGCTTTTTCGAAGATAATTACATCAGTACGTAGGGTACGATAATTTAGCCATTTTACCAATGGCAACTGTTACTGTTTAAAACAGCCAATATTAGATAAAAGATAAACGATTAAACTATTGCTCTTATAACGTCTATACTATGTTTTTTGAAAATTAAAATCTCCCTGCGGCTACGTATAATATTATTTAATAGACTGATAATTAACTATGGTCATAATATCATTCCAGAATTATATATACATACAGATAATTTAATTTAGGTAATAGACTGTTAATCATGCAACTCCGCAATAGAGTTTAAACTATATGATTTAATTTTTATAATACTTATCCAATGAAGTACACCGAAGTGGGTATTGTCTCCTCTCTTAGTCTACATCATTTGAATCAGAATTTCGGATGTTTTGGCGCACTGTCATTAACTTTTCAAGCTTTATAAACACATTGTGCAAACTCAACGTATAATTTATTGAACTTATGACAACAAACTAATGACTTATTATTAATTAAGTAATTGTTTTGTAATTCGTAACCAGAGCAAAAAAAAATTTAAAAGACATTCTTATTTTCATTATAATCAATATTTGCTCTAATAAATAGTTTTAAATAACAATAGAATATTATACAATATTGTATTTAAATATTTGTTTAGATTTCACAAATATAATTAAAACGTATAAATTCACTTTTATCGCAGTATTCTATAGTGGGAATTTTATTATATTATATATTATATCGTATTTTTATGTAGAGGCCTGTTCCTTTACCACTATTATCCAAAAATTATGACATTACTAGACTATGTGTGCCTTACCAGTCTGGGTTCGTCTGTTAACTGTGGACAGAAGCCAATTAATTTTCTATACTTTAACTGATGTATTTATTTAATTTACATTGTGAGGAAACCTACATATATATAGCTGGGGTACTGCAGCCTATACCGCATTGGAACAACGGGAAGCATATTAAGCTCTAACCCCTTTTCTAAAATTGAGAGGTAATCCCAGCTGTGAAATAATTACAAGCTATTTATATTACAAATATATAAGGCATTTTACAATTGAAATGGGTATCATGGGTAACCAGTTTTTTATTTATTTTTGATGTCACGAAATAACATAATGATAATTTACAGTAACATTAAATAAGTCGAGATAAGTGGTCTGAAGCTGAAAAATGTCGAATATTGCGCAGTATAATCTGTAAAGAGCTCTCAACACTCGCTAACGATAAGCATCCACTCAGCAGCTCATAAAATTATCGATCACATACAGCGTAAGCTCATTATTGTCATTTCTGAATAATTGTTTCAGCGCTGTAGTCTACTTCACTGAATTTACATCATTTGTGTACTTACGTTGTTTGTGTTCATAATTATGTGTTTAATTAGTATTTGCAATTATAACACTTTTCAGTGAAGGAAAACATCGAGGATATGCGTAATCTGGGAGCATAGTGGTGGGCCCAAAACTTTACGCATTCTTGCCATAAAAAAAGAGATTAAAAATAGGTTGTTACTTTCTGTTATGCTTTTATTATTTTCTATAAGTAGACATTCATATACACAATAAACACATTACATGATATGTCCTACCATAAAATCTCATTCGTAGTGTCACGTTCGGACGAGCATATTCTTCGATATTGCGCTATTTGTATTATTACTATCAAAGTCTTCGGTGCCCATGGCCCTCAGCCATATACCGGCCTATCAAATGTAGGATAAAAATGTAGTTTTTCCTTTGGGAACAGAAAAAATACATAATACATAATTATAATAAGGTATTTTACTGCTGTGATGGCCCAGCGGTGCGACCGTGTGAATCTCTAGAGACGATCACGGGTTCGAACCCGGGCAGACACCAATGAGTTTTTCTCTTAAAACTTATGTGTCTAATTGATAATTGCAATTTATCACACGCTTTTCGGTGAAGGAAAACATCGTGAGGAAACCTGCATATCTCTAGAGAATTCTGGAGGTATGTGTAACCTACCAATCCACATTGGAGCAGCGTGGTAGGTCTTAGCTCCAATCCTTCTCTCCCAAAACGGAGAGAAGAGGCCTATTCTCAGCAGCGGGATAGTAACAGGCCGTTACTTACTTACTTTAAGGTATTTTACTATTTAACAAACTACGCCGTGTGGTATCCGGCTGAGTAGATTAGACCACCCTCTTGCTTACCGAGGTTTCGTAAAATACGACAGAGGTAAGTTGACGTCAGTCAGGCGGCCGGTCGTAAAAACGCAGCCAAATCATGTGATAGCATGTTCATAACATGTTGTCCCACTTAGAGTGGGATAAGGGCAGAAAGATGATGATGATGAAGGTATTTGACTATTAAACTTGACACCACGAAGTTGCGTGTTCTACATAGCTTTCAAGCTAGTTATCGTTAGGAAGCTTGCAAATCCTAAGATAATGCGTACTATATACGTATACGCAATCTGCATTAGAGTTGCATGATAAGTCTGAATTGCAATCCTTCTGTTAGAAAGCATTGTAAAACAATATGGTACCAATGGTGGTTAGTGTATAACTTGTTATATTAACTGTAATATACTTAGTGTTTACGAAGACTAAAATGTTAAACTCAATTAATATTCTACACCTGAATAAACGCTTCAGCTTTAGATTAAATGACCCGCATAATAATCGATTCCAAATTGAATAATACCTTTAATAGAAACTCGTCTAGAATTAAACATCATTATGTATTCAAATAAATGTTTAAAAGGCTTTTACAGGGTATCGCCAGCCCCGTATAAAATGGAATAAATTACCATCTAAAGTTAACCAATGTTCAGTTCTTTTTATTTAAACATTATACGTTGATGTAATGAGGTAATCTAATAGTAATAACAATGTCCTGAAAGCCCTTGCCTTGTATAAACAACATATAAAATAAACATTTTTCAGTACTTGATATATTTGCCCTCTCTCTCCCTAATTTTAAGCAGGTTGTTAAACTATTTTATACATCGTGAAAACGTGAAAATGGCAAAACAGTTGTAGCCTGAATTCAGCATATACTAGAAGAAATGAGTTTTTTAAACAATTTAACTTTGAGTTATAAAATTACTATTAACGTAGAAATGCGAATATTTGGTTGACAATTTAGATTATCTTTTAAGTATTTTTTTGTACATGCCCTATGTAAAAGTAAATAGGCATCTCTAGAAGGAAAGGTTGAACCTTGAAGCTCTGAAAGTTTAAAATTATTTTCACAAAGAGGAGATTAATCATATAATTGATTGAGGCTAAATAAGAAAGCATTGTCCTAACATTTGTCTCCTAATTTGACATTCATGCGGGCCAATTGTAAAGTTAACAGTATAATTTTGGTAGCTTTACCAAATTACTCTGAATCCTTATTTTAAATCCTTATCTGAATTCTTATTTTAAAGAATGAAAGAAATATAAAAATACATAGGCCTATATATATAATTAGCCAAAATAATTAGATTTAGATCATGAGAGAACTGCCATGTGAATATCGAATTCACAATTATTATTTCGTATGATTTTTGACCAACACCTCAAAGGGCTCTCTCTCACTTTGTTATTAGATCAGGGGTAGAATTTAAAGGGCAGTATCACTGGCAAAGGGATATATAGTAAGGAATTTCCGCCATTCGGAAACCTAACTAACACTGGTATTGGCTGGTTTTCCAAATCAGGACACTTTTGAATTTTTCAATATTTATCTACAGATGACATTTAAAAATACCACCTTAAATTCGTTTAAATAAATGAAAGTATTTAACATACATCAATAGTATCCGAAGACATTAGGAGTAAAACAAAACAAATAGTAAAGGATAAGCTAATTTTTAAAGAAATGAAATCTTGAAGATATCTGTTTGTTTTTACATGATCAAGAAATAATCACAAAATAATTTAAGAGTAGTTAAGTAAAGTTCCAAATTCAGTCGGCCCTTATACTTGTACTATTGAGCTTTTGAGGCAAAAAGAAATAAGTGGAATATCGCTCAATCATTATTTAATAGAAATCGCAAACCGGTCTTCTATTGTGACGGTATTTCACGTATCCCGTTCTAAAGAGCCTTTTTGTGGTTGAATAGGGGCCATATTTAGCTTCAAAGACTGTAATGACACTTGAATAATAGTACGTTCATACAAATCTTTTGCTTTGTATTATTTGCAAATACAACGATGTATTATACACATAAAAAGTTTCCTATTCCCGTAAGTAAAACGGGAATTTTTTATTACATTAACCCCGGAGTAGCTAAAATGTTAATTAAATTTCGTTAATATTTATTGAGCATATTAGCCGTGAAAGCGTAACAAACAGACCAATAGACTTTTGCCTGATTATAATTATGGAAGTATGGAAATAATTTTTTCCTTACCGCATTTGATGTCCTTAATATTCATAATAATTCTTTACTGGGGCTTAATCTAGAGCGTAAATATAATAAAAGTATATACAATCGATTTGTGTCTCATATATAGCTCAGTTTCTCATAGTATAGCTCATAAGAAAATTTTTGAACAAGAAATGAAATTGATATCATTACAACTTGAGACTAAGACAGCGGACTTGAGATCTAAGCATTCAAATTGTTGCGTAAAATTGATAATAAGCAGAATTTATTCGTTTCTACAAATGAAAATTTCAATTAAGCTAACTGAATTCAGGCAATAATTTACTATGATATCGAAGCTGGAACACAATTGACTGTATCACATTTATAGGTAGTTGACCCTTTTTGTGTCCGTAAATAATATTTCAATGAAATAAAATGATATAGATTTTCAGGGCGCCCAACATTCCGAAATGTAAACCTATTTTTATAGCCTTTTGGGTTTTATTCGCCGCTCCAGTACAGGTACTTCCAAAACACAAAAAAGTCTTACTAGTATAGTACTATTCCTCGGAATGTTTCAGTTCTAAAACTTAATAAAAGCGGACAGCTCAGTTTGAATGTACTTGTAGTTTAACACATCTGATAGCACTTCTAAATCGAGCATCGTGTATCCTATTTGCGAATGCTGAACACACTTCACTTGCATAGTGTGAATGTGAATTGCAATGTAGTATTGCTCTTCTAGTTATGTATGAACACTGTATACGAAACTTTGAGAGTCGGGTGGATGATCTCTTATTAAATATCTAAAATTAAGAAAATTGAATATATAGTAGAATTATCAAAGTAATATTTAACCAAAAAAAAGGATAAAGATAAAATATATACTTAATTATTAACGGCGATTACAAATATTTGTTAATGATTATAGATAAAGTGATGAATTTGGATAAAATGATCTCTCCAAAATAATCATTTACACGAAATAAAATTAAAATCCAAAATATGAAATGCTACGACATTTATATAATAATGGAACTTATATTCGCTACAGTGTGTACTAGATAAATCACGAAGTCTGTATGTTGCGGTTCCTAATACATCAAGTGGCATAAAGAAGGAGGTCGCGGACGCCAAGAGATATGTTTCTACACTTTTCTGACTTACTATAAAATGTTTTACTCCACAGATTTTATAGGGCGTTGCTTACAAACTCCGATATTATACAATTATGCCTGTTTGTAAGCAGATGTTCATTTTAAATAAATAAATATACCGCAGTTATGTAAATAATGTAATGCATAAATTGGTGCACCAAAATTAGTTTTATAATGGTTTAATTTTGCATTATTGATCGTTAAAAATCAATACAAACATACATACAGTAAGTAAAAGATCACGTAAATATTTCGTTCTACACGCGAAAAACAATACAGAGCTCTGTCCCGTGACTGGTAAAATAAACTTCTCAGGTCATTTAAGTATCAAATGCCAGGGCATTTAAGTATCTATTTTGTACGCAACGCTTACTATATCGCTCATGGGCTGTAATAGTGGCACAACTCAAAAACACGATTTTTGTAATAAAAATAGGTGTAAATATTAAAGTTATGTTAAAATGGTAAACAATATTTTTTTCAACAGCAATATCAGCAAAACTTATTATTCATTATTCAGCAAAATTTATTATTCCATATTAGGCCGTTCGTTTAAGCAAAGTAAAGGATTTTTAAGCATTTTCCTTAGCAATGAAAACTTTAAACCCATTTATGTCAAAACATGATTTTTTGAGTTGTGCCATTATCAGCCCATGCGCGATAAAATTAATCAACCACTATTATTTGCATCAAATCACCGAAGATCTGAGGTCACGAAGGCTAATGTACCTTAGCATAGTGAAATAGTGAATAAAGCGAAACTCATGTGGGGATGTTTGACTTTGCGAATAGATATAATATGTAGGTACAATCATATGCCGTGACAATTCATTGAAGAGTCTTATGTGCAGTAGACGTCAATTGTTTGAAGAAAAACAAGATATACTATTATACAACAGACTAACAAAATAAATTTATGTTTTACTACGTATTAGTGAGTACTTTGTACGAATAATAAAGCCGGCAACTTGTATCGTGAAGCTTTTAGTATCGTTCTGCTTATAAATGGCAATTTGAACTTTGAAGTGCAAAATTACAGACTTAACGTATACCTACCTTTTCCTGAACTGCGTCGGTAAACACCTCTACAATTTGAAATTTGTCTTAAACTTATATATCTTTTTGGTTTTCCGCGCTCAATTTACTAAACAGATTTTGGTAAGTAATGAAAATGAAACATAATTACGTCACAACCCCTGTGTAAAGAAAAGTTGTCCTTTAATACCAGAAATACAAATGTTAATAACATTCTTATTATGTAAAAGGTTTTCGTTTTGCGAGTCTCAATTGGATTCTAATTTTCTCAAGTGTTTTCCCAAGTTTTACATATTTAATGATTGCCTTTTACTCGAAGGGCATTGTTACATCTATTGGGTTTTAATATTAAGTAGCTATGTCGCTAACTGGATCATAGGTTTTATTTTAACATTGCAGATTAGTAATAAATAAATATATGGTACAATTATACACAAGTAATACATAACACAAGTAATTATACACGTACATTAAGTCGTCCGTCCCTTAAATAAGTAACTTAATACTTTCGTTGTATATGCCAGACAGTTGGTAATATATACTGTTAATATAATTTTAAATAAATATATAAATACACCCCCATTCTAAGAACCAACAATTTTTAAAAAAGTTTAATACGAAAATTGAATCCGTGACCCCCGAAGCTGAAGGCAAGATCACTGCCTTGCCCCAAATCAAACAATTTATTAATCTGTCAGTTTTTTTTATATTCGCGTCTAAAACTAACGTTTTATAATTTCATGCACACTTAATATTTTGAATTATGATTATAATATTGACTAGATTGACCTTAACAGAAAAGTCAGTCAAAATATTTATCTAATATCACTTTATTTAATGAGATTTTATATGATACAATTTTTATACATGTATTAGTTCACTTTGATGTTGCATTCAACATTCGTGTTCTGATAGTTATTTTTCTATGATGAAATAAAAGAGGAAAATTCCCTGAACTGTATGCTTTTATTGACAATTATTTATAATATTACGTAATAGTTTTTTTAAGTGTAGAGACACTTTTATAAAATATAACCAATATTGATAAATCGGAAACAATAAAAATCTTTATAAAGATAACAGGAGTGAATATAAAAGTAACTTAAGCGGATCCATTTGACTTGACTTGCGTTTGTAGATCACTCCAACATCATTCAGACTGAGCCGAATTTCTTAAATAAATTTACAAAGCTTGTTTCCATCTTAAGACCATTCCATTTCATTTTAAATAGATTTTTGTAATGCAATGCAACTCCTTAATTTTAAAAGAACTGGCAATGTAAATAGTGATACGAATGTTAGTGATCAAAAAGAGGCAGTTTTTTAAATTTATATCTAACATTCATATTAGACGATTTCCTTTAGCTGCCCGGTATTATTTTGGTATTTTGAAAGGTTTACAACTTGCCAACACTTTCAATCGATCTGAATTTACATGTATGTTGCTTCGATTACTTTCCGAAAAAGAATAAAGGAATGTTGTTTTTGACTAAACATTGAGTATGTTTATTCAAAACTAAATTTCATTTGTGTGTGGCATATTGTGTTAATGTTTTTACTTTCCACTTCATTTCGAGCTTTTTAGCTTAAAGTACTGAGAGCATTGAATCCTATATATCTAAATTTCAGTTGTTTTTTTTGGTTCTGTCCATCCTTCCGTGCGTCTGTGCGTTCGTCGGTTGGATCCTCGGTCCATCTGTCCATCCGTCAGGTCGTCTGACTGTTCCTCTAACATTTAAATTGAGGCGCGTATTAGATATTTGACATTAAAATTAAATTTTATTATAGCATTCGATATAAGAAAGAAAATATGATGTAATTGCACTCTTCGCCCTTTCTGGACTCACCATTCGCATATCTATATATTAAATCCTGCCATGAGATTATGGCAGAAATGGTAAACGCCACATTCCTTAAACTTCCAGGCCTTCGAAAAGCGCTATTAGGGATTTAATGTTTAACTACATGTAATATTGGATATAATATTATCATTTTTTTATTATTCAAATATTATTATATTCATAAATCAAAATTATAAATTAATTTTGATTTTTATTATTTTATTAAGATGACATATGTATACATATTATAAAAAAGTTTTGTTGTTCCTGAAATTCCTAAAGTTCCTAGCATTAAACAGCTCACTAACGTTAAGGTTGTCTCGAAGAAATCGCAAGTTTTTTCACCATATCAATTTTTGTGCTAAGTCTATTAATGTCTGTACCTTTTATTTTGTAAACAACAAATATTCTATGTATCTTATTCCTAGTTAATAATCAATATAATGTTTCGAACTCACCAGTAACATCTTAATAAAGTCTACAAAGCTTTAATTAATCAATTCTCGTCCCGATTTATGTAGAACTAGTGCTTTAACATAACTTACTGAGTAAGATCAGAGTTCTCGACAGACTTCCATTAGAGACCAACCACAATTTCTTAAATATTGGTATTAGTAACTAACGTTATAGAATGCTTAGCTAGAGGTAACTAGCTAGAGGTGAGCTACACGAAATAATATTATAAAAAACATTAATACCAGATTTGGGACAAACGGCGTGTATCGTT